>CM052958.1:0-4800000 GCA_028554685.1 Agrotis ipsilon | reverse complement strand
TAGAATAGGCACATTTAGGGGTCGATGTACCTATTACACGCGTCGCTTCTCCGGCAGGTACGACGCGATCAGCCGAACACGATGCAACGTCTGCATTCTTGACGGCCGGCGACGTTGATTCACTCGCCGACTGAAAACTGCAAACTGAGGCATTTTGTGCTCCACGGCGTGTGTTCACGTTGGAGTCCTCCGGTGACCTACTTTTCGAAATAGTGTTGCGCAACAACGCAACTTCGGCTCGTAAATCACCAATGATGACATCTGATAACTCCAACTTTGACTTCATTTCGGCCTGGCTGACCTTCAGAGACGTGATGTCTTTCAGCAGCCTGGTGACGTCGACGTGGTCGAAAGTGACGGGAGGCAGCTTGTGCAGGTCCTTCGCCACAAAATCTGGCACGTCATCCGGATCGGTCCTCTTCAGCAGGTCGATGATGTCCTGCAGACTCTTCTCGCCACCATCCCTCCGGCGAGATGGCATTTGTCCGACTTGGTCGAGTGTTTGAAACAGCAGCAACTTGGCACTGCATACCTCTTCCTCTTTGTAGGAGGACTTGCAGATCTGCAAGATGCTGACCTCGTCCATGTAATCGATGGCATGCTTGATGAATGCCAAGAGTTCGTTGACAATGAACTGCTTTGTAGCCATTGCAAACAAAATCGGGCAGCGGTTAATACTGCACAATACGCGAATATAAAATTCTTGCTTAGTAGCGCAAACGCGTCCGTTTCCGAGCGCGCATGGCACTAGACTAGACTGTGTGTATTATTAGCTTAGTATCGATTTAGGGTAGGTGCTGTCAATTCATTAACTCGTCGATGGAACGTTATCGTTGTAGTGAGTATAGTGGGGATATGATGAACCAGTCCCCGTATTGACACCGTCACCTAACTCATCTGGATACAGCTACTACTGGATACTAATAAACAATTATATATTTAACATAGATCGAATGCGTCTGTGAAGAACAGTTTGTGGTGGCCCAGAGGTATCGGTACCGAGTTGTAGGTCGCGGGTTCAAACCCAGCCCGGCGCATTACTTTGTGTAATTTATTTTATCACCACTGCTCTCAAAGCGGTGAAGGAAAACATCGTGAGGAAACCGGCATGTCCTAGAGCCAAAAATTCAAAGATATGTGACATCTACCAACTACACTGCCAACTCGCGTGGTGGATTTTGACCCACTCCCTCATTCAGAGAGGAGGCCTGTGTCCCAACAGTGGGAACATTATAGGCTGATGATGATGAATGCCTCTGTGACCTCTACAACCCAGTTACTGGATAAAATGATCTTAAAATTCGAATTTCGAGCTCGTTTCTCATATTACAGAAAAAAAAAATTAACTACCAGAGTGTCCATTTGCTTTGAACTAAAAACGCCTAGATATGAAATGCTGGTGCATACCTATTAGTCTTCGTAAATGATCGATTTAAAGAAATAAAAACTTTTTTGTTAAACAGTGTTTTTTTAGTGTAAACGGAACCCAATCATTAGTGCCAATCATACACAAACATACAATCGTTTCTTTTATTGTGTTGTATTGAGAAAGGAGTACAGTCATGATGAGATTTTAATGATACTAACACGATTTGCTTTTATTTAACCTGACGTATCTAAACACTAATTAAAGCGTAATGTAATTTAGATAAATATCTAGATTTTGAAACTAACGAGTAGAGTTAGGTATTATTTTATTTTAGTATTGAGTTCATTAATGTTAGGTTTGGCATATTTCATCATCATCATCATCATCTCAGCCATAGGCCTCCCCTTTAGATTTCCACAAATACCGGTTGGAAGCGACCTGCATCCAGCGTCTTCCGGCGACCTTTATAAGGTCGTCAGTCCATCTTGTTGGTGGACGTCCTGCGCTGCGCTTGCTAGTCCGTGGTCTCCACTCTAGTACTTTTCGATATTTGGTTATACCTATGTGCCTGATATAATAAAATCATGATAGAAAACAATTATTAAATACACAAAAATAAATATAATATTTTTTTCAATTTAAATATATATCTCATTAGTCTGTTTACTTCCATTCATTAATTTATTTATAAAATGCAGAAAACAATCACTTAATACCGTATATAGCAGTTCCAGTTTCTTAAAAATATATAAACACCAATTTACAAGTACAATCAACTAAAGAGATTGGCAGCAAAATTTGAAACGGTTTTTCAATAATGTATTTTTTCTCAAACTCTTTGGTTACATGGTAGTGTTCAGCCGAAAAGTGCATAAATACAGCATATAGCATGCATAAACACAGTAGGTATAATTACAGTACTTTAAATCCAGCACACATAGCATGGCGCCGTAAAAACAAGTTTTGTTGACAGGAGAATAGACAAAATGACAGAACATTAAAGATTTTTATCGATTTAAGCATAGCAATGTTTAAAATATAGAACAAATATGTTTCTATCCTTCAATGGTGTACGAATCGTGTCATACTTGACCAAAAAACAGTCGATTTATATAGAAATAACGACAAAATAACTTTGTCTTCTCTTGGTAGAATAGAGATAGAATCGCCATGCTACACGTGCTGCTGTATCGTATACCTAACTCTTTTGTTGACTGTACCTGCATTCCTTTTTACTTAAGGTATACTTTTTGGCTTACCTTGTAAAAGAAGACTTATAGGAGCGTGGAGGACGGCCCTTAATTACGATTTATTATATCTCCTTGGTAACCGTTTTGTTATTAATGAGCTTATTATGGCGTTATTGTGGAGTTGGCCTTTTGGAACCCAAAAGAAAAAGAAGCACCACGAAAGCATAAGCTTACCTTAATCATGAGATTAAGGCACGCTTAGACCTTAAATAACAAATAATCTTTCAGCTTTAAATAATTCAAAACAGTGTCCCCATCATCCATTAAAATACATTTTAAATGAAGTGAAGAAAATAGAGTTATAATATAACATAATTTGTATTAAAAAGTGCAATGGAAATAGCGACTTGTTGTAAATACTAAATCCATAAATTAATTTTAGACATTATTACTTTTAATTTATTTTATGGTATTTTAGACCACAATCAAGAGAATAAAAGCATGAAAGTAAAGTAAGAAACCATTCCCTCTACTGGCGCTTGGACATGAAAAAAAGCGCCATATGAAATTAAAAAAAAAAAACAAAACTATAGCTGTAGAACGCTGAAAGACAATTACACCAAAAACAAATGAAAAACAAGCGCGCATGCCAAATCAAAAGTCAATGCGTTTGAAATTCTCTCTTGTCGTAATATTAAAAGTGAACTTTTTTGTTTCTATAACTCTATTAGTTAGTTATTTATTTATCTACCAAGTAAGTGTAGTAAGTTGGGTTCTGCAACAGGCAGCAATACGTTGTGTAAGCACGTACTGGTTACGAGCATTTTTGTATTGCGTCTATATGACCTAGCGCTGAACTAGACTTACAAAATGCCTGTCAATTAAATTCTCTAATACATTTTTTGGTATAGTCGAGTGATGTAAAAATGTGCGAATTGTTTTCGTTGCGTCTAGAAATATTCTTTTTATAACTATGAAAACTGGTATACTTAACTACTCCTCAGTTTTATCGTGTAATACAACTATAGAGAAATAATAATATAGCGACAAGTGCATCTCCTTTATAAGTTAACTCATATCATGAGTAAGCATGGACCGAATAGGAATAAAAATGATAAGAATCTGATCTTTCGGTACCCATTGGTAATAAATTGTAATAAAAGTGTTCCGTTAATGACAGGTATGTAACTACTGTAGAATAATAAATGACGTTGGTAGAATAGACTAGCTGTTGCCCGCAGCTTCACGTGTTGCGGGACATACGTATACGTATACCGCGACTCCGGTACATAAAAGGCTACCGAAGGACACCGTGGATTTTAGTCAGTCAAGTTTTACAGTCTCTCCCACCGGAATGAAAAACGAATACAGGGTGAAATTGAATAAATGAAAATGAAATGGCAGCAGCTTCAGTTACAGTAACATAGTAATTATAAACTGTTTTTTCTACAATTTACATTTTTTTTAAATTTATTAGTTAAAAATACGCGATTATCGTTTTCAAAAGGTCCTTTGATGTTATTAGCTTTATTTAAGTACGAATTATCGGTATTCCAGCATTTAATATGCAAAATAAATGCAAAAAAATATATTAAACGTTGCCGTTCATAGCGTAACACTGAGCAATTATTTTTTAATTTTACATTTGATATTTTATATGTTTCCTTGACAACATGTATTATGTAATGCAATTTCACCCTGCATATTATGTTATAAACTATATACTCTTTAACCATTAACTATAACGCAATTTTTGCGTAACGTAACGTAAAGAGTAACAAAAATTCAACATGCTCACAAATTTTCACGTTTATAATATTAATAGGAAGTAAGACTAGTTACTACTTAGTTACTTGTTCCAAACGTCGAAATCCGGAGACGAACAAAGGTTTTCAATATTGGTAATCGAGTTATAGAACTCAATTGGAGTTGGGCAGGACACCTGGCATGGCGCTGTGACGGCAGCTGGAGTAAAGCGGTGGCATGCTTCCAAGGAATGGAAAAAGAAGTGTTGGTCGTCCGGCGGCGAGATGGGCAGACGACATTGTTGCCATTGGGGGAGTGTCCTCGATGAGGCTGGCGCAAGACCGTGGAGGCACAAACAAGGAGAAGCCTATACCTAGCAGTAGGTGAAGACGGGCTGTGGATGATGATGACAAAGACTAGTTACTTAGATGAAGATTAGCTTTAGCGATACTCAAAAGGTTAAAAAATCCAAAAGGTCATTCTTGAAAACTAGTCCTCATTAAATCTTACTGCTGATACTATAAAATGAAATAATAAAGCACATGATAGAGTGCTGCAGTTTAGTGAAAGGACGTCGGAAGCTGTCAGAGCAGTCTCATCGTTGAGATGATGGATGTTCATTGTTTCAACACTCAGATGTAACATTAACATCATTATATCATTTTATTGCTTGTATTGGTTACTAGCTGTGCCCGCGACTTCGTTCGCGTGGAGTCGGAACTTAACAATGTATTTTTTACAAACTTTCATGCCCTATTTTATCCCCTTGGGGGTAAAATTGATCAAAAACCTTTCTTAGAGGATGCCTACGTCATATACCTGCATGCCAAATTTCAGCCCGATCCGTTCAGTGGTTTAGGCTGTGCGTTGATAGATCAGCTGCAGTTGAAAGGTTAGCTTTTGCTTGATATTCTAAAACTATTTCATACCGTTGTTGCTTAGCTGTAACTTTTATTTAAAACGAAGCAATCTAATCTATTTTTGACTCGTTTGATTCGTCTTGATGAGTACTATGTCTTTAGATCGTACTTATTAACAATTAGGATTTTTCTTGTAGTCGTTTAAAAATATTTAAAATCACATACACAAGCAAATTCAGACCAGGAAAAACCACTTATAGATCGTACAAATATTATTTTGTTCGATGCGAGAGTCAATCCCGGGACACGTAACGCAGCAGTCAATTGTTTAGCCAACCATCGTGTTCTCAATTAGCTTTTAACTAGATACTTTATTAGATCACCACAAAGAGCGCAGTTGTAGAGCTATTTAATAGAATTTCGACTTAAAACCTTAAACTATAGGGTTTATTATTGATGAAACTCGGTTACCAATACCATAAACAAATTTTCTTGATATTTAGAGCGTGTCAAAGCCCCATAAACTCAGTTTAGGCCTAACATAATCCATTGTGTCAATACTACCCTCTAAGGTCAGACTTTCCAATGATGAAACACAGTTTAGAAATCAGTCCAGTGGTTGTGGACTGTGAAAACGCACAGAACTAGGTAATTGAGGGTAATTAGCGTTTGTACTTAAATTCTTTCATGAAATTTATAGTTTGACGATCAATATCTGTTTTGGGTGTTGCATATAATTCGTTCAGGAATTTGCATTAAAATCACGAGTGTGTGAAACATTTGAAGTGCAGTGTTACGTCATTAAAGATGCAGTGTTTTTAGTGTAGCCAGGTTCTAAAAGTCGCGGGGCTGTTCTAACTGGTGGCCGTGACTCGTGAAGGAAACACGTTGGATTTTAGTTAATACGAGTCTGACGATCCCTCCGTTCCCGCCCTCAGTGAGAGTACCTACTCATTTAATGATTTTACTAACTAACCATAAAAAGTAGTAAGAAAATAGAATAATATGATTAATGCGTTTACAAACTTTGAAAATCACTTATCGAACATTCAGACCAGAGACAACTACTTAAAGGTCGTGAAAATATTTGTTACGTGTAGGAATCGAACCCTCTACACGCTGCGCAGCAGTCGGTCACTGAACCACTGTGACAACCACAAGTGCCCACAAGAAGAAATAATCAGACTCGTTATACACAAAATATGCAATCATGTTATGACGAATTAGTGAGGAATTCACAATTTTTTTTTTACGTGGTAAAATCTTCAAATGAGTCCCCCCACCCAGGGCAACGAACCACTCTTGCGCATCCAAAGGGTAGAGGTTTATAAGCTATATTTTAGTAACACAGACTTATAAATGAGATAGGTGACATTTTTTTCTTTTTTAGCGTGGTACAATCAACAAATGAGACCCCCACCCAAGGCAGGGCGGGAGGGACTGTCAGTCTCGTACTGAATATAATCCACGGTGTCCTTCAATAGCACTTTATGTTCCAGGGTTACGGTAATTAGTCCCGCGACCCCGGTGAATTCTCAATGTTAGGATAGAAAAGCAATTATGACGTCGGCAATGTTTTGGCAACAATTACTTATTTCATACTAGCTGTTGCCTGCGGTTTCACCCGCTACAACCCCGTGAGAACATTAAATCGGGATATAAAAACTATCCTATGTGTTAATCTAGGTTATAAACTATCTGTGTACCAAATTTCATCCAAATCCGTTTAGTGGTTTTTGTGTGAAAGAGTAACAAACATCCATCCACACATACAAACTTTCACGTTTATAATATTAGTAGGAGTAGGATAGTAGGATAGCATAGTTTACAATGACGAAAACAATAAATAGAATAATCACATACTCTAATGGCCTGATATCACGAAAAGTCAGTAACGTTCAGCAAATGTTATTACAATTATTTCTTCAACCTTTTACGTTACAACATTGTTAAATTATCTCACCTATGTGTATGATGCAAGGCTCCTGACAACTAGACACACTAGACATCGTGCATGTTGGCGCCGGTAAGGCATGTTCCACATGTCGAGAATGTCTTAAGAGGTCCCGTGTTCGGAAACGTAAAAGCACAGACTACTTAGCCCCTTCGTACACTAGGCGACGCAAGTCTCCGATACCTTACGACTTTGACATCCATTGACGAGTGCGTGTTTACGAACCTCAATGGATAGTATTGCGATAGTGGCCTGGATACCGAAATCGTAAGGTATCGGAGACTTGCGTCGCCTTGTGTACCAAGGGCCTTAGAGATACTACGTTCGTAAAAGACAACATTAGAAACAGCGGGTCTTGATAGTACTTATCTGACAGTCCCTTTCGCTGCCTTTATAGGTCTAGGCCTGATCCACAAGTCACTAGACAAAATTTATAATTATTTTAACACAATTTAAGCGTATTTTCTTCCCACTTTTAAGGCCATGACTACCATATCATCAAAATAAGGGTTGATCATATACAATGTATATGTTATTGGTTTTCTTATGACGTTTTTCTTCGTCATTTTGAGAGCATATAGAAGAAAATGCATTATGTAGTATGTACAGTAAAAAAATGCATACGAAAATAAGCACTAGAAACATATTTTAATTCCTGTTAGGAAAAAAGTAGTTGCTTTGTTTGAAAACTACGGCTTTTTAAGCCATTATTAATTTCTACGATAAATTGTGCGTACATAGTTCAAGCGGGATGTTATATCGTGCAGAAAATAAAGTATCGTCATAAACAAGGTTCTTTCATAGGAAAAGTATTTAACAAGAATGACGGAGCAATAAACTGTGAACAAAAAGTGTGCAGACGAAAAAGTGATGAAAGATTTTCAAGGTCTCCATCCTATTAAATACAACTCCGAATCTACGACAAAGAAGATACTTAGTTTATTTTCCGAGAACTATCGGGTAACCGTGACCTCGGAACGTAAAGGGCTATTGAAGGACAATATGGATTTTAGTCAGTACAAGTCTGACAGTTCTGCCCTGGGTCATCATCATCAGCCAAAAGACGTCCATCGCTGAACATAGGCCTCCCCCATAGACCGCCACGTCAAACGACAATTCGCCACTTGCATCAGTTGCCCGCGACTCTCACGATGTCGTCGGTCCACCTAGTGGGAGGCCTACCTACGCTGCGTCTTCCGGTCCGTGGTCGCCACTCGAGAACCTTTCTGTTGTCAGTTCTAAGAGCGATGTGGCCTGCCCATTGCCACTTCAACTTACAAATTTTAGAAGCTATGTCGGTGACTCTGGTTATTCGCTGAATATCCGTGTTCCGAATTTTATCCCGCAAAGAAAGTCCGAGCATAGCTCTTTCCATTGCTCGTTGAGTAACTCTTAGTCACTCTTACTTACTCTTAGCCCTGGATGGGAGGACTCATTTGATAATTTTACCACATAAAAAAAAAGTTTTCGCTTATTGTGAAATCTGGTCAGCAAGTTATTTATTATCAACATGCTTGTGGTAGTACCTAATACTTTTGAGCTAGGAAAACTGGGCTTCCTACGAGTCAATTCACGCCTAGTTGATAAAACATTCAATGTTTTATGATTTCTTTGTAGTGTTAAAGCATAAAGCGTAATCTACAACATCCTTCCTCACTAAGACGCTTCCATGCATAAAACGTGTCGCAATATCCAGTCGTGTCACGACAATCGACTTATGTGTCCACAGCCTAAAGGCTTGTACACACAGCGATTGTTATCATCTTCCTGGCTTTATCAAGTTCGACTCGACGGTACAGTAAAATATCGCAGTATGTTCGCTATGTGCGAACTCGGTGGTGGAGACTGTCAAATAGGTCGCAGCGCATAATGTGGCAAAGATATGAAATAATTAGGTACTCTGGGGAGCGACGTGTGTTAAGTTATTTTAATATCCACCATCATTAAGAGTAGTCGAGGACTAGGAAAAAAAATGCATTTTACATTTCTAATTAAATCCGTTTCAGGATCCAAGACAGGTAAATTGATTCTCCGGTACACGTCTCGTCTCGCTCGGCGTTTTTCTGGTTGTCGCCTAGGTTTATTTTTGCTTTCACGAGTTGCACTGGTTTGTCAAAAACAAAATGCACCACAACATTTTCAAATTATTTTTTTAGGTTTATACTTATTTTTACTTAAAAACAAGGCGAATTCTTGTTATGAATAATTAACAGAACTTTTAAGTTCTAAAATAACGTAGGCACTGGCTGTCATCGCGCACACTTCTAATAAATGTGAACGCAGCCTTAGTCGCGATCGTGAATATGCACACGCAACGTCAGGACCCTGCGTCTAGTTCACAATGCCTAGACCAGTTTGCCCGGCATGTTGTTACCCAACTATAAATGTGCTAATATTGCCTAATATCGAGTTATCAGTTTAATTGTATCTGTATTGGCACGGGACAATTTTGAAATGTATTTTACATTACTTAATTGAGATCGTGTCAAAAGTCAAAAATACATTAAACTACTACCTACTCTGGTTTTAAAATGTAGTCATTATACTGATTTCCTACAGCTGGGAAAGAGTCATTACTGCTAATTTGACAATGTAATTTTAAAATAATAATATTCCACATTTATCACTCAACGCGATGGCGTTGTGTGACTAGAAGCTAAGCAGAGCTTGTGTTATGGGTCCTAGACAACTGATAAACATACTTATATATTTCTAAATACATACATATCATAGATAAATTACACCCAGACACAGAACAAATGATGGCTCATCATACAAACATTTGTCCTGGGTGGGAATCGAACCCACGACCTCCGGCATATCAGTCAGGGTCACTAACCTAGCTAGTACCTATTTTGGTCCATAGTTTAATTTGCTGACTGAATTCTGGCCATGACTTCTTTCGCGGTAAATTTTTGGTTCCCGATCCACCTCTTTGCATTCCATCGCCCGCGCGCGCTTTTATTTTTCCGACTAGCTAAACAAACATTACGATAACTTTACTTATACTAAAGATAGACTGCTTAACTAAAGTTCCGGAGATTACCCCCTATATTGACAGCCGGGGTCGCGGGACATTTTCATCAGGTAATCGTGACTCTAGAACGTAAAGGGCAATTGAAGTTCATCGTGGATTTTAATCAGTACGAGACTGGCAGTATGTGTGGGACGCCTCATTTGATGCTATTACCACGATAAAAAACCTTAGGTAACTAAGGGCATATTTTTCTTTTATTTTGAGGAATTTTGGCAGTAGGTAATTATTACCTACCCATTAATTATTGGATGATTTTGTCCAGAAGCCACCAAAATGCTCAGGAGAGAGAATTCATCAAATTCAGTACATGCGTATTATATCAATAATAATCGCCATGACAATTATAATACTTAGTAAAGCCCGGTTTCCACCGCAAGCGGAACAGACCTATTAATGACTTCGTTAAACTCGTAAGCGCCAACTGCATACTAGCATTTCCACCAACAAATAATTTTTGCGTTTCCAGAGCGAGCTCATTTTTGTGTGTGTGTCCGCTCCGCTTGCAATGGAAACCGGGCTTTATTTCTAGTCCTTAGGGCATATTATATCATTCAGTAATGAAATCATTATCCAAGCATTCACTTTCACTGATTAATTTATGCGATTAAAATAATTACGGAGACAGATCATGACTTAATTGCTGTTGACTTTTAAGATACACAAGAGGTGTTGTTTAACCTAAACCTAAGGGCGCTTCCTCACCGCGAGCATTCACCTGTAATGTAACGTTACAGATTCAAACTTTCGAAGACAATAGTGCATCAAATTGCGCACTTTTATGTTATATTACAGGTGAATGCTCGCGGTGAGGGAGCGCCTAAAACCATGCAATAGATATAATGTGAAAAATATTCAATCTTAATAACAAAGCAAAATACCTGAATATGATTTTAGTCAGTACAAGTCTGACAGTCTTACCACGGAGAAAAAAAAATGAACGTAATCATTGTTCATCTATATTCCTTCGATTGTTCTTTGCGTTCTAGGACCACGGTGCCTTGCCCTGGAGTTGAAATTGTCTAGGGACTTAGAAGTTTTTAGGTGTATTTAGGCCGACTTGGGCATTAGAATCAGGTTACTTGAGGATCTCTACATTTAACGTCATTATTTGAATTTTATACTTCTTTTTAATAAATATAATATGATATCCGGATATTTTCAGCAACCTTCCAATTCACACCTTTATACCAGTGAATGGATTGCAAAAGAATGTTCATTCTTTAAGTTAAATCCTTGAAAAAATACTAATTTTTTTGTTAAAATCCACAAGGTCTTTGCGTATTTGTAAAACCAAGTTGTAATACAAAACGAAAGTATTTGAAAGTGGTCTATTATGTTAATTTAACTAGAGTACTATGGTAATGTCTCAGATGAAAGTTTTTTATCACCAAGAGTACTTCCCTATAGGGTAGGCAGACGTGTAGGTGGTAGTGGAAAATATTACACACGGTTTTTCGTATTGTGGAAAGCTAAGCGTAGCTTTATACAACGTGTAACACCAAAAGCGCAAAACCTCTCGTTCGGTTACTCAGCCCATGTTACGGAACAATTTTTGTACTAAGAGTTTTTTTTTATCGTAGTAAAATCATCAAATGAGTCCTCCCACCCCGGGCAGGGCGGGAGGGACTGTCAGACTTGTGCTGACTAAAATCCACGATGTCCTTCAATAGCCCTTTATGTTCCGGGGTCACGGTGATGGAAATAAGTCCCGCGACTTTGGCTTTGGCCCTCTGTGAGGGGGCCCCGTCATTTGTACTAAGAGTTTTGGAAGTTATATCGTTAAATGAAAAAGGAAGAATGGGCCAGTATCTCCATAACATTGGTATGCTTCGACTTAATTTTATAAGCCCATTACCATCATTTTTGGTGCATCGGAAGATAACAACGAGTGTTTAAAACTGCCAGTAAGCCATTAATTTGCAGTACCGAAGTATTTAAATGATCAGCATAACCTTCATGTAAGTACAGGTTAATAATAAAAATTACCATTCCTTTTTGCCCCTGTCACCGTCAAGTACCTTGTTGTGGTTTTTCATAGTATTCTATTAAATAAAATAGTGACGGAATTCCAGTTAAAATCGTATCTAAAGCATTAGTATGTGTTTCTATAATTTTTACGTCTTGTTAACAATGATGCCCAATTTTTTAACTTATTTTGCACTGCTGGGTAAAGCTCCCACCCCGGCCTTCCACTCTTTCACTCATACCTATATTTCTTCATAGATTTTCTATAGATATGTGTATAAAGAAAAGTTTGAAATTTTTCTCCGAGTTCGAAACGTCAGTCATCTACTGAGGAAAATATAGCATCTGCATTATAAACATCGCCATGTTTAAGACGATAGAAATCTTTCTAAATGTTGTCTACTTTTCTATCGAAAAAACAGTTACTATTGCTATCCGCTGAAGCAGTTACGAATCTGAATATTTTTACAGGCTATATACCTTGAAACATACAAGAAACGTTCATAATTCGATGTGCAATAACAATATAATTACAATGCAAGCCTGTAGCGATGCACCCTATAAAAATTAAGTACTTACCATTCCAAAAAGCAGGATACGGTGACCGTCATATTAATGCATAATAATAAGGTACAAAATGACGGACAAACGACATTAAATTCCATGAAATTGGCCGTGACGTGGCCATTTTGGAGGCTATCGTCTTTGGACCTCGACAATGCAGGTATACATATATATACTTGTGTATACATGTAGGTACTATAGGTAAGTATCGTGACTTTTCTTGGCGACTTGATACACTCCCTATAATGAAAGGTCATGCGCTAAATTAGGGTGCGAGCATGAATATGTCAAATTGACAAAGGATTATTGGATGTTCAATTTAATACATTGCCAGTTTAATAACGCCATATGTGACAATTAGTAGCCAATAGACAGGTCTTTATTCATAGATCAGCGTCATAGCAGTCTAGAATTGTTTAGATTTCAGGACAAAACAACTTAGTCCTTTTTTTTTCGTGGTAAAATTATCAAATGAGTTCTCCACCCCGGGCAGGGACGGGAGGGACTGTCAGACTTGTACTGACTAAAATCCACGGTGTTCTTCGGTAGTATTTTGTGTACCGGAGTCGCGGTATACGTATGTCCCGCAACCCAGGCAAGGCTATGGCCCTCTATAGTTGGGCTCATAAAACAACTTAGTCTTCAAAATACAAAATATTGATCAGAAACCCAAAATCTGTCACCCAATCGTTCCATACGGACCTTATTACCTTATTACTTAGTACTATCTAGATTTTTTTTGGCAAATCGAAGGACACTGCCTTTTTTAAATTTGGAACGGAACCCCTAATAAAATCGCTATGTTATCCGTCTGTCTGTTTGTCCGTCTGTCAAGACCTTTCTTCGCGTGGAGGTATCACGCAGTCTCTGGAAGTGGAAACAGGGGCCTAAGTCTACTAATTTATAAACGTTACAATGGTCTCTCAATGGTGTGTTTTTGACAGTTTTTGTATGGCAAATCTGTCAAAAACTTACCATTGAGAGACCATTGTGACGTATATAAATTAGTAGACTTAGGCCCCAGGTATCTTGTTAGACTCGCCAACCTTATACAGTTGGGAAAAGATTAGCAAATGATGGTAATTAATAATGACAGTAGTCGTTCATTATAAATTGGTCTTGGTTATGAAAGAAGAAATTGAAAATATCACAAATTGTTCTATAATAAAGATCATGTCAATTCACTAGGTCACATGCAATTCTCTGTAACAAGCTGTTGACACCGAAAATACACGTATCGATATCAATTATTTCTTCATATTATTATTTAAAGTTAGTCTACATATAATAAATTATGCTCCTCTTCTAATAACCTGTCAAAACAGACATAATAATTGATTTCCTATATTAATAAGAAAACTAATAAAATAACGACAAGTGAATGAGATTAAGATTAATAGCACTCAACTTACAACAGACAAATAATATACTTACAAAACACACAATCATGTATTCTAAAATTAAACCTCATGTCCAAGCTTCATCAGTCAATGTTCTTTTTTTAAACTTTCATTCACTTTCATCGGTCGTGCGTGGTGTAGTAAGCTGCGCCTGCGCAAGCCACAATAGTCCCCGCTCGCAATACAGAGCAACCTTCGAAAGGAAACGCACGTACGAACAGTTTAAATTCTATTTATATTTTCTACCTCAAATAAATTTAATAAAAAAAAAAATGAAAAGTTTACTTCTTGTCGTCGGTTTTGTGTGCGGGTTAGGTAAGTGTTGCCTTTTTGTTATTTATTTTTTATTTAAACTTAGATTTAAATTAAGTTAGTGTTCGTTAACTTGATATTGTTAGAGAGGTGTGTCACCAACGGGAATCGATTGAGAAATTGGGTGATTAAACTTTAGTTAGAATTTTCTGTAATAGAACTTGCTATTAATGTTTTAAGTGCAATGGTTTTATAGTTTTACTACGAAAGTTCTCGTATATTTCATGAATGTCTGATATTTTCGTAAAACTGTTACTGTAGGCGACAGTGGGATAACTCTGGCCCACTGTTGGGAAAACAACTATTCCCATGCCATGAATTCAAGTTTTTTCGATGCAGAATTAATTAAGATTGATCCGTATTCATACGTAGGTAAAACCTATGTTTCTGATATATTATTATTCACAAAAAACTACCGTGACGTTCAGTTACGCTTTGCGTTCAAGGGACAGTCTAGACGATCCCACGACCCAAGTTCTCATAATCTTCCAATGGAAAATTTTACTTGCCTATTGCATAACATCGTAAAAGCTTTTTCCGTTACATAAATGGCACCTTCTATTTTCTTCTCGTGTTTAATGAACTCGTACACAATATTTACAAGCCTATATGTGCTTATTTTGCATAACATTTGTGGACATATGTGGGCTTACCCTTTTTGAAGTAGCGCAAATAGTCATACAATTTGCTGGTGGTTTGTTATTTCGCAATAGTCCTATGACTCAATCAGAACTGCATTGACAAGGTGAATAATCAATCAGTTACGGTTATTAAACCTTTAATCATAGTGTTTTTAATTTAAGTTCAGAGTTGACCTATACGACTATTTAGCAGGTCCACGCAAATCTATGTAGATGGACCATCATTTGACTTAACCTGAATTTTATTTCGATATTTTTTTATAAAACTCGGATAAGAGACCCCTACTTCATCTTGTTTTTATAAAATAATTCATTACTAATGAGTTTTTTGCTATCAAATTACATTTTTTTTAAATTACGAATTACGGAGCCCATTTCTGGCCATTTAACTTAAAAGTCTTGGTGTATAATGTGCCATATATGGCCAATTTGACATTGTATGCAGTATGCATATTAGGGTCGGGTTAAGTTACCATTTTAGTCAATGAATTGAATATTTCTGTCACTCTACAGTACCGTTAGGTGTAGCGGTCTTTGCCCATAATCATTTAGATTTATTATTTTAATTAGGTAAATTTATTTGATGATAGATGAATGGCTGTATGTTTGTCACTCTTTCACGCGAAAATCGCCTGACGGATTTGGATACAATTTGTTACACAAATAGGTTATATCCTGTATACTTTTGATCTCGGTATGATGTGAATAATTATCGTGCTTCAAGCGGGCAGTTACTTCTAAATAATGTGTAATTCTCACTCAATCTTGTTTAGTTCTTGTTCCAGTTCCTTCTAACAATTCATACTGTAATGCTTGGACAAGTTTTACCGATTACGACCATTATGTTTAAAGGGTTTTGCTTTTGCAACGATAAAGCTTCTAGAACAGCTATTCTTTGGAAGGAGAACCTACGTAGTCGAAAAGTACAACGTATTTATTAGGTCACGATTCGTAATTGTGGATATAAAAATGATTCAATTTGAACTTAAAGTCATGCAACTTTAAGTTCTAATTGAATCGTTTGTTTCCGGGACAAAATAATTCCATTAATTTATCTAGTTTTAATGAGTCGGTGATCGAGTGAAATAGTGTGTGTTTTCAGAGGCCTATTTCCAGTAGTGGACTGTAAGGCTGATGATGATGATGATATTGTACTATCATAAAGATCATTAAATTACAGGAATCTCGTATATGTTTACTGACACCAAATTGTGTTGTCATGGCACGCTTTTAAATAAAAAATATCATATGAAAATAACTCTAAAAAGATAAAAAAGATAATATACATTATCAAAAATTTATTTACACAACATATTTCATTGCAAAACGATATTTCCAAGTAACAGTTGACAGTTGGTGGTCATTGACACTATCTTTCATAATTGAACCGCATAGCACACATCAATTCTCAGTATAAAGGGTTTTATATCAGTAGTTCCGGGAAATATTAAACTATATTGAAGTATGACGTCAGAGGTTAGTCTTGCAATAGTTTTAGTGTAAAACTGGAACTGTTGTCTTGTTTCTTAGTCACCTGGTCTTGTTACGTATTTAGTTATTTAGGTCTCCTGCATTTGGCTGGTCTTACACACAATTGTTGGCTGTTGAAGTGTGTAACAGTAAACATAATACTATTTCAAAATCTGCTTATATTGGTGTTAAAAGTATTTTTACTTTAAAAAAGTATAAAAAATTCTCAATAATAGGGGGTCGTGGGTTCGATTCCCACCCAGGACAAATGTTTGTGTGATGAGCACGATCATTTGTTCTGTTTCTGGATGTAATTTATGTTTAATATGTATGTATTTAGAAATATATAAGTATTTTTATCAGTTGTCTAGTACACATAACACAAGCTCTGCTTACCTTGGGACTTGATGGCGTTGTGTGATAGTTGTGGAATATTATATAATAATGTATGTCAATCAAACAACTCAGCCTATCGTAGACCACAGGACATACCGCTGGATATATGGTTTTCACAAGGTGCGCCACATCACCTTATCTTCCGCCTTCTGCATCCAATCTACCCCAACATTCTTAAGGTCATCGGTCCATCAATGTGAGATGCGGCCCAAATTACGCTTCTTCATTGTTTAGTGTGTTATGTTAAGTATTATAAATTGTGTATCTGTTTTCACTGCTTTAACACATTATCGTCATCATGATTTAGGTCATCATGACATTTTGTAGGATTTTGTCGAAGGAAAACTTCATTGCCATTTTTCTCTCTCTTCTCCTTTCTTTCGCCAGCACGCGTAGCATGGCGATTCTATGTCTATTCTACCAAGAAAAGACAAAGTTATTTCATTGTTATTTCTATACAAGTCGACAGATTTTTTGCACAAATATAACACAATTCGTACACTATTGAAGAAAAGAACGTTTATTTTCCATATTTTTTACATAAACATGCTTAAAACAATAAAAATATTTCTACGTTCTGTCATTCTTCCGTCGACAAAACCACTTTCTATCAATCATATTCATTTGACTGTGACTTTGTCTGTTTATTTTTGTCCGTTATTAAATAGTGGTTAAATGATAAAAGAACATAATATAGCTAGAAATGAACATAACACGTTATGAATTAAAACTCGGATATCCTTATCTTCGTTCGCCCTTCCAAATTACATAATTATAAACAATAAAAAAATGTGTTAACATCATTTACGCATCAACATTCCTGATTTTAATTGCTCTTATTAAAGGCTTATGTATTGATTTCCGATGCTCATTACATTTGGTAATCATTCTGCTTATATATTATGTGCATTATGCCGGTTGCCGATTTTGTAAGTCTTTAACTGATCGTTGGTTATCATGTTTTGGATTGACGTTTATTTGACTAGACAATTGGTCGAATTGTTGCTGGACAGTTGAGTGCAAAATTGCTTATTCAAAATCAAATCAAATCAAATCAAAGCATTTATTTCAAGTAGGCCAGTTATAGCACTTTTGAAATGTCAAAAGACAAAAACAGTTCAAAAATAGTAACGATAAATAAATAAAAACAGTTCAAAAATAGTTATGTTGCTACAGTCCCAGTCACACGACATAAAAACTGTGAAAGTACCGTAGATGCCCTTTCCAAGAAGTAGATCTCTATGGAGAAGAACTGGCAAGAAACTCCATGGACACTCTTTTTAGATCGCCTAAATTATTACAGAAGATTTTTTTGTAAAATGCAATTCAATTAGCTTTATTATCAAGCTGATTGAATGAATGAAATTCCAAAACTAAAAGATTCGGCTTTACTCCTTGATTGTACTAATAAATTAATTTAGGCACTAAGTTGATTGATTCGAATTATCCCGCTACTCCATTTTGAGTGGCTCCAGTTGACCAAAGATCTTCAAGGTTAAGCCATTCTGGCCGAGGTTGGCATGTGAACAGGTGACCATCTATCATAACGAGTTTCTACGGTGACTCGAAAAGCACGTAAAAACAATGACTTTTACGTGCTTGAGACTTATGGTCTTGCATGGGTCTCGGCTCTCATTAATTTGTTGATAGTCGTTTCTGATAGTCAGAAGCTCAGTCTGACAACCAGTCTTACCATTTATTTGGTTGTGGAGGTCAGACAGGCAGGTCGCTCCAAGTAAGATACTGATATGCAGTTGTATCAGATTCGACTGGATATCGACCCCAACATAGCCGGGAAGACGCTCAGCAGTTGATGATAATGAGTTGACGAAAGGTTCTCATGTCGTAGGTCTGAGTCAACTCAGCTTTAGGTTTTATAAATCCCGAAATTCAAAGCTTTTCTTCATAGAGAAAAAATTGAACCGCGACCAGGATTTGAACGTTAGACCATGGATTGATGAATTATACACAGTAGGTTTGAACCTCGATGTTTGGGTTGGAAAGAGCACCGGTTGTGCTGTATCCGGAGGTAGCAGGTTCAAATCCTGGCCATGACTGGCCTGTTGGTCTAGCGGTTAGTGACTCGACTGATAGCCGGGTTTCGATTCCCACTCAGGACAAATGTTTGTGTGATGAGCACGATCATTTGTTCTGTGTCTGGGTGTAATTTATCTATAATATGTATGTATTTAGAAATATATAAGTATGTTTATCAGTTGTCTGGTACCCATAACACAAGCTCTGCTTAGCATGGGACTAGATGCCGTTGTGTGATAGTTGTGGAATATTATTATTATAAATCCCGCGCAAGCTCGCGGTTGGAAATTTTCTTTCCAAAGAACAGTTTTAGATTACCATCGACACGCTATTAAGGAGAAGGTATGTGTTGTTTACTTGTAGTTATCGATTGCGATTTCGTCTTCCTTTCACCTCGTTGTTCGATGCTCCAGTTAATTTGCTAATGCACATGTTGCAAGGGCATGGAAACTAGTCACGAATACTGCTCATAGGTTATTTTGTTAAGTAGTGTAAGTTGTAAGAGTGATGAAGTAAGAATGGTAATTTGTACACATTGGGCCAACATGTTGGGCCAAAGTAATGAATTCCAAATGTCGCTGTTTACACATTGGGCCAACGTGTGAACACTGTATGCGAAGCACGTCAAGATCTTTTGATTGGTGCATGAAAAACCGACAACTTTGGGTTGGTCGGCCAGTATTCTCGCCAACTACCAACATACCGCCAAGTAGGTATGTACACGCTGGCCCAATGCGTTGGCCCAATGAGTACAACAGGCTTTAGTTTCATGAAATTTTGACGTTAGCCCAATACGGAGTTCAATAGTTCACCATAAAGTCCATCCAGGTTTATCACAAAAGTATATATAACATCTGTTGAACGCAAAACGATTCCAAAATCCATTCAGCTATTATTACTACGTATAGAGACGACACCACGTATCACCACTGTATCCCATCCAGGATGAGACAACGCGCACAAGTTCATTCAGTTGTTTGACAGCTCTGGGGCGTGCTCTAGGCGCGCGCTCTCATCCTGGATGGGACACTTTTGATGCCATTTGCCAAGGCACTCTAGTACATTTACTTTAAAAGAGGGCCTGTCAAAGTCAACGAATCTTGAAAATTTTAAATTCGTATTTTAACAAATAGTCTCGATTCTCGGAAATTTGAGGCAATTGTGTCATTATTTTATTGGGATTCTAGAAATGTAATTTAGGATTATGTTTCCAAAGTTCAAATGAACATAAATAAAAAAGAATAGCCACATTAACCGAAAAATCGTACAGTTTGATCCTAGGTTTTTCTTAAAATGCCCATAACTTTCAAACTGCATGGGAATCTATCCCATATATCCATATTTTTTCAGATTTTTCTCGTGATCGTTATGAACTATCCTTTCACCCCGTTTCGGCTTGACCCTGTATATTTCTTCATAAGTACTAAAGCTAATAAACACTGCCTAAATAAGTTACGCTTTAGGTTTTGTAACATAGCAATTATATTTTTAAATAATTGACATATCAGCTTAGTTTGGTATGACCTAAAATATTTCTGAACGAATGAGTTCAGTTAAATGTCGAAACACCTTTTTTCGTTTGGAAACACTGACAAGTGCAAAGTAATTGATTAAGAGATATTTTTTTTCACAATACATAGCTCTACCAAAATATTGTGAAACATAAACTAAGTTTGAGAGCATAAATTGATTAAAAAATAAGAGTTTTCTTATTAAACATTCATGAATGACTCAATGGTACCTACATTTTCCATCCATTTTCCGCGCTCGCGGAACTATCGAAACCGGTAACCATGATCCTAGAATATAAAGGGCAATTGAAAGAATACGGTGCATTTTATTCATAATTAGTCCGACAGTCTCTTTCGCTCCATCCAGAGCGAGAGTACTCATTCATTGATCCCAAAAAGTTGTTTCATAGTTTGTAAATTAAATTGAAAAATTGGTAGGTAAATAAATTTTCCTTATTTCCCAAAAAGTAAATGTAGTATAAATATATAATGGTAACTTACTATAAATAAGTATAGTAGAACCTTCAAAAACATAGGTAAATAGATCAATACATGACGCGGTTATATTTCTAGTCTACATAAAAGACACATACATGCACTTATGTAAGATGGTCAATGTCAATCTTATCATTTAATTATGATGTCAGACCTGTGTTCCACGCGCGCCTCAAAGAGCGTCAGCATAATGACGGGACCCCCCTCTCAGAGGGCCAAAGCCTGCCGAGGTCGCGGGACTTATTCCATCACCGTGACCCCGGAACATAAAGGGCTATTGAAGGACACCGTGGATTTTAGTCAGTACAAGTCTGACAGTCCCTCCCGCCCTGCCCGGGGTGAGAGGACCCATGTGATGATTTTACCTCGTAAAAAAAAAGTATGATGTCAGAGCCGCACATGACGTAAAAATAATCGAAATGAAATCAATTGCTTTACATGGATGATGTTTGAAGTTAAACCTGTTATTCCGCCAATGTTCTAGAATTATTGCGAGGCTGGTGGTTGTTGCTCTTGTAATGTTTTTGCTTTCATTTCGAAGAGTCTGCCTTGCCCTTCTTCTTTATTTAATAATAATAGTATTCCACAACTATCACACAACGTCATCTAGTCCCAAGCTAAGCAGAACTTGTGTTATGGGTAATAGACAACTGATAAACATACTAATATATTTCTAAATACATACATAGTATAGATAAATTACACCCAGACACAGAACAAATGATCGTGCTCATCACACAAACATTTGTCCTGGATGGGAATCGAACCCACGACCTCCGGCATAGCAGTCAGGGTCACTAACCACTAGACCAACAAGCCAGTCTTATTTCCGTCGTGTTTGGTCATTGGATGGCCATTCTTCAGTCAGTGATGTGTCTTTATGGTCAGACTACTCTTTCTTTATTCATTTATGTACACACACAGAAAGGTTGAGAGAGAGCAGAATTTGAGATACATGATAAACTGTATTTGTGTATCTATGGCAAAAAGTTTATCATCATCATCAGCCCATTATGTTCCCACTGCTGGGACACAGGCCTCCTCTCTGAGAGAAGGAGTGGGCCATAATCCACCACGCGGGCCCAGTGCGGATTGGTAGATGTCACATATCTTCGAATTTTTGGTTCTAGGACATGCCGGTTTCCTCACGATGTTTTCCTTCACCGTTTTGAGAGCAGTGGTGATGGAATAAATTACACAAAGTAATGCGCCTGACGGGGTTCGAACCCACAACCTACAACTCGTAAGTAGGGACCGATACCACTGGGCCACCACTGCTCTCAAAAACGAAAAAAAAAAGTTTATATAGTTATGTTAATGTTGAGCCCAAAGTTCCTCTTACTGAGACTCCTTATATACATCCATCCCATCACATACATGGTCGCGGATTTTTAGGTTAAATCGTTAGTATATTATTTTAATTCATCCAACACCTACTAAAACCAGACATAACGTTTTTTATCTATTCGCAGTAGCCTACTCTAAAACCATGACAATGAACTGTCGATTACCTAATCCAGTTTATAAGTCACACTTTGTTTCATTTTTACCACTTTCTACTCTCACTGAGATATTTATCAAGTACCCATGATGCAACAAGTATTTTTGATTGCCAAATGCAAGGCTAACTTCAGTCGCTGTCACTTCGATTTTAAGGCTTTGACGCCTTTGACAATTGCCGGGGTCAACAACTTTAGACTAGAATGCAATGGAAGTAATTTAGTTCTTGTATATAGAGGTACTGTCAATGCTAGGTATAAGTGTGAACATACGACATTGATCCGTGTTATACATATATACAATTTATTGATGCTTTATACATATATGCCGTTTTTTATTGCAAATTGAATTTGCAATTTGTGTAATAGGCCAGGCTACTGAATCTAATTTTCAGATTTGGTCGTTACTGCGATTTTTTAGAGGTTTTTGTACAATTGATGTCTTTAACTGAATGATCACAGTCACTTTGAATAAACTTATAATCTTGCCTGGACAGCAAATTCTTCTCAGTTATAACAACTCCCAATGTACCTACAAAAAAAAATCTAGAAAAAAAAACATAATAATTCAAATTCCTCCTAACTTCAGGTATGTAACATGTATTTTTATTTTCCATTGAACTGTACAGTTTTGTCATTAGTCTAGTAATTTCGTTCAAGGTTGTTTAACATTAAAATTCTAAGAAATTATAGGTCAGAATTTTAATGTCTCAAGTTTCTTATTTGGGTAATTGTCCATTAGTATAACATAGGAGATAATTTAGTTTGTACATTAAATTGGTCTTGGTGTATTACAAATTCTGCTGGTCTAGCAATTAATTCTATATTTACTTTTTGATTCATTTGCATGTCAATTAGTAATATGAAGGTTTTTACATCAACGTGCATGTTGGCCTTTTTAAAACATAGGCCGTCTCACTGCAAAAAGATTAACATTTGTTGAACGATTGTCTAAAATAAGTGTAACTGCATAACGACACTTATATCAACGTGAAATAATAATAATTATTTATTTGAATAATAAAGTGACACAGATACAAGAAAGCTCTGCCTCCCGAACTAGGTAGTCAGCCTGTATCTCAGAAGACAGTTCCCTTCCTTAATACATAAGTCAGTTCGTTTACATGCTAGGTACAATTTTACTTGTAAAATTTAAATTAAATTAACAGAAGAAAATGTCAAACACATGCGACATTAGAATTAGGTGAGAAAGAATGAAATAGAATGAAGGGAAAGAAATAAATAGAAAAATAGAATAGAAATTTGTTGACGTTGACAGTTCTTTTAAACGAGTGTTCAACATATGTTTAACTTTCTTGTGGTGAGACGGTAAATGATACCTAGATATAGATTACTCATAAATGTAAGACATACTTTTTCAATCACTAGTTCTCATTGATCATAATAGCTGTCATGTGATGAGAAGAGATGACACTCATGTGACTAAAAAGGTGGTTATGAATGTTGATGGATTTGGATGGAAAGGAAGAGGAAGGCCAAAGAAAATGGAGAGATTATGTAAGGAAAGATTTGAAAGAAAAAGAAGTAATTAATAAAAATGGTGAACACTTTCGTGTATGCAAAATTGTAGCGGACATAATCTACTACAAAAAGAACAGCAGCGCCATCTAGGCAAAGTCTGAGAAACTAAGTAGTCTACATTACGTAATCAGAGTTATCCTCGACATAAGAACACATAGGATATTCCGACTAGGAATGTCGGGCAGAAAGCCCACCAGACACAACACCCGTCTGGTCGAAAGGTACCTTCCTTTTCACCGGGTAGCGAGGAACTGTCCACTCTGTTCCTCCTACCTCCCAAAAAATACCCATAACTTTCCATGACTTTTTATCTCGGATCTAGATATTTGAAAATATACCCAACAAGCATCAATCAATATTCCAACAAAGATATTAAGCAACAGGAAACAATACAACACCTACGCGGGCGGAGTCACCAGCGAAAGCTGTAGCTAGTAATTTTTGAATCACCCTCTATATTAGATTGAATGAAGCGATAACAATGGATGGTAACAAAGGAACATTAGGCAATGTCTTAGCTGTATTGTGCTTTGTTTTAGAACAACCTATATAGCCTGAGATAGTAGGTAGACCGGTAGTGCAGCTGTATTCTGTAAGACTCATGAACTTATTCTTTTTAAATAATAATCCTCGCTTATAGCTATATTCTCTTTAGATTCTGTACGAGTTTTTTTTAGGGTACGAGTGGGATCCATTTACTAGCGGTCTAGCTCGGGCAAAAGTACTATAGGTTATCTATGGTGACAGCTGAGCGATACCAACGTAGACCGTTTATTTTTCTTAAAATTATTATTCGGAATTTGTAACATGCTGGTTTTATATTAACAGAAAAGAAAAATTTGTTCTTTTTTTTAATTTGTCATATTGTTGTCTATGAATAACAAAGTGTGCTTTTGTTTTATTATATATTGCATAATTCCTTGACTTTGTGAAGTTCAATTGATTTTATAATTATTCATTGTTATGAATACGATTTCCATTGCATTACGATGATAAAATCTAAGCTTGATTCCGCCTTTAAATAAATATCTATATTTCTCATAAGATTGTGTGATGGAGAAAAATGAAAATATAAAAAAAAAGTTTTTGTGTCAAAATTATTCGATAAACTACATACATACATTTATTTGTAACATGATTTTAATAAATTATTATTCTTCTCTAAGACCCGAGTTCACTGACTCTCGTTTAACCAATGCTTGAAGACAAAAGACAAAGACATTTATTCGTTGAATATGGTAGGGACAGAGATGTTATAAAATTATTTAGATCAGCATATCCACCGCACAAAGCGGCATACGAATATTAACAAGTAGTTATACATTTTATAACCATTATACACATTCTAGTTTTACATAACAAAATAAACTTATACCTATATTATTTTTTCAACAAAAATAAAAACAACACAATATCAAACTAAGTAAAAACAAACATCAAATAAAATAAAATACAGAAATAACAACTTTGGCATGAATATAATAATTTAATTTTTGAATAATCGGCCGATGAATTCTTAAACATCGTATCTTAAAAATCGTAAATTGTTGTATGACAACTCACATCAAATAGATGGTTAAACGTCGGTTAAAGTCCGTGAAAACGGCCCTAAGACAAGTATAAATCAGTGAAAGTATGTAATGTTTAATCGTAGCTCAAAAAATACTAAACGGATTTGACGAATAGTTCTGCACATATAACACAGTTAGTTTGCTAGTTAGAAACACGTGTTTCCAGTCAAACGATAATCATAATTCAGTGATAATAACTCACACAGTTACTGACTGGTTAGCTGAATTACTGAGGTGAATTAGTTCAAAGACTTAGCGGCCTTGGTTTAAGTGTTGAGTTACTTTCTTGTTTGCCACTGGTTTAACTGTTGTTAACTTTACTTCGAGCATGTTCATTCAATATTTTGTTAATACTTTCGTTTGGATTTTTCTTACATAAAAATGAGAGTTTTGTCGATGAAACTTATTGTAATTTATTGGGTTGGGCAGATGATCTAATTAGGTATTGTGCTGGTAGTCTAACCAGCCCCCCTAGCTAAGTCACAACAAGTCGTAAACGGCAATCGCAAACGCCTGGTACTCTCCAATAGATTTTCAAATTTACAACGTAGAGCCTAAAGTTGAAAATCTATTTTTCTGAGCGTTAGCGACAGGAAGGATCGAAAACGATAACCAATCTCCATTAGATCTTCAACGTTATATACAAGCACATAAAGTGTAAAATCGGTTAAAGCCTACTCAGCGTTTGCGTTTATAGTTTGTTACATGGGTACAGGGCCTGTCATACTTGTATGGAAAAAAAATAAAATGGAAAAAAGTGTTACACTAAATGATCGTCAAGACTGAAGGTTATGTTTACACCTAAAAAAAAAACTGTTGTTATTAATCACCCAATTTCAAGTCTTTTCTCGATATATTTATGGTTCTTTTTACTTTTACTCATCAATAGTTTTTGTCTAGTGCTGAGACACAAGCCTTTGTGAGAGGGAGTGGACCCTAATTCAACCTCGAGGTCCCAGTACGGGTTGATGGATGTCACACATCTACTTTTTAGTTCTTTGACATGCCAATCCGCACTGGGCCCGCGTGGTGGATTATGGCCCTCTCCCTCCCGTGTCCCAGCAGTGGGAACATTATAGGCTGATGTTGATGATGATGATGGACATACCAGTTTAGTTTCAATATTTTTCCTCACTGTTTCGATGTTTTTACTATATCAAAAGAAATAGGCCTATTTACTTGTACCTAACAGAAAATATAATTTCAGTTTCAGCACAAGAGTTCGACTGTCCAGAGAAGAGTGGCTTCTACCCGGATCCCTACCAGTGTGACCTTTATTACAAATGCAGCAAAGGTCAGTATCCATTGAACTGAAAAGGTCAAATGCGCAGTGCATAGGTACCATTGATGACGTCATAGATACATAATGTAATTGTAGATGATTGCTGTTTCAATGATTATTTCTTGTATTCCGGATTTCACTTTTTTATTGAAGATTTTATTGGCGTTTTTGACGGTAGAGATTTTTATTATCCTTGTAGTAGATATTTTTATGTAAATGAACGAGTTACGCGTTTAATGTAGGAAAATAAGATTGTTATTTTTTTATTACTACGCTTTACCACTTGTAAAAAGGTTACGTACTTCTGTCTATTTCACATGGTTATGATTTAATTTCTTTTAAAATAGCTTTGCTTTTACCTATTAAATATTATTATAAGAGAAGTATTTAAAAAGAAAACATGTCTCGCACACCCCAAGTGAAATGGGATAAGGGCAGAAAAATTATGAGATGATGAAGTTTTATGATACCTAACAAAGATTCTTCACTTTTTGCTATTATCATGTCCTATTATACCCTTTATTCACCATATTTTTAAATATTTCTTACAAAACAAAAAAAAGTGATCCGCTGGTGTGGGAGCAGGCTCCATATAATATTAAACTCACGCCCGATTTCCACGGCGATGATCAGAATCCACAGAGCGCCACCTGTTACGATACTTACATACTCTTTTAGCCTCATCACCGTCTAGCTTCACTTCACCAATAAGGTCAGTGTAAGTCCTCCTAGGGCGTTTCCCTAGGGCAACTCGCTGTCCCACCATGGACCATGCCCGGGTCGACTGCGCGTTGTGTTCCACGCGCGCCTCAAAGAGCGTAAGCATGATGTCGGGGCCCCCCTTTAGAGGGCCAAAGCCTGCCGGGGTCGCGGGACTTATTTCATTACCGTTACCCCGGAACATAAAGGGCTATTGTAGGACACCGTGGATTTTAGTCAGTACAAGTCTGACAGTCCCTCCCGCCCTGCCCGGGGTGGGAGGACTCATTTGATGCTTTACCACGTAAAAAAAAGGGCGTTTCCCTCCCGTTTTACCGCACACATCTGCCTTCTAAATTCCTTTTATTTAGTCGCGTTTCACTCATCCTCTCAACTCTCAGGTATTACTTATTAGTTTTAAGACTTCATTGAACCTTTTACGGAATTTATTACAGCAACCAGTGCAATAGAATGTAAACACGTTTGATTGCGTTAAATGCCGTATCGAACAACTTGAATACTTAGATCGTAACTTTCTAGTATCATCTAAGTAATCTTATGTATTTTTTACAGTTAATAAATATTTAAAACACCTCATTGGTTTGGACCCCTGTTTCTGCTGCATTCAATGTCCGTATTTTCTCGTGACATTTTCCAAAAGCATAGAATTGTCACTGTTATAGCTAAACTGCTATAAATATTATATTATGATATAAATAACCGCATTAGAGTGTCTAATGCGGTTAGGAAGGCTTCCATGCAGTGTCGTGCAATGATATTATAAAGATAGATACGCCATGTTCATACTGAATGGTGTTCAGATATCGTTGAGTTGTTATTATAGTAATTTAAAACTACGACAGCAATAGATAATGCGGAACGTATAAGATAGAAAGAGATAGCAGATAGCAAAGTGCAACAATTGTTTTACTTTGTACTCAACAATTTGATAGTGCTAGTGCGACATCTACCTCTTTTTATTTATAATATAATTGGTGTGGTGTGATTCAACGGCGAAGCGTAGTCCACGCTTCGCCCTACAATCACATCATGTACTGTGCGTACGTGATCTCTCTGCTTTTTGCATGATTTCGCCCGAATTATCCAATCAACTGGTCGCATCTGACTCGCTTCGCTAGTCACAGCACCCACGTGCGGTTGGTCATGCAGACCACCATAATAAAGTTTCATTTCATTGTTTCATTCGCGATCGCGTTCACTTTGAAACACCTATACATAGGACAATACGTAAACCTCAAACACCAAAACGTCCCTTCTATCACACATACGAAATAATAAAGACATTAATCTATATACGAGCAATAGACGGGACATCACGAAGAAATTTGTGATCCAAAACTTTTTACCACTAGGTAAAAAGTCGCCTTGCTATGCAACGCTTAGATAGCGCTACTGACGCACGGTATCAACAATTATGTATGACAATTTTCCCAATGCCCGCTCTAAAGGTTCTTCTAAATCTCTTTGCCATCTTATCAATTTGACATGACAATATCTCCCAATACGCGTGCTTACCTACTCCCAATTCAATCAACGACTACGCCCATTGTATAAAATGTGACATTACTACACAGAATGTCGTGACTGATTCGTATTTTTTGCCAACACCATTCGGCCACTCTTGTTACTACAGCAAGTAGAGTGTAAAAATTCCTAATATTTCCACATTATTAAATAGCGAAATGTTACGAAGGCGACCATAACTGGGTAATAAAGTGCTTGCAAGGTATTGCCCAAAATATGTTTATCGGCAATCATTTGTGCATGCAAAAATCGTAGACCATTATTACATGCTTGGTTATCGAACAACAAAAATTACACACATGAAGAATTTTAACAATAAAACGTAGTTCTGAGAAATAACATTACATAACAACATGGTTAGCGCAGTGGTTGAGCGATTGTGTGTTGCGCTACGTGTCGTGTGTTCGATTCACGAATGGAATTATAGTATATGACCTAAAGTTGTTCCGGATTTGGTTGTTTGTGTATGTGACTCACCTACAATACATGAGAAATTCTTAGTTCGTTCAGGACATAATTTATTGTCTTAAAAACTTACAGTGTTACCACAAAAAATTAAGCACCCGTTGAACATTTGTCTACAAAATTGACAACGTGTAAACGATATTTCTCCTTGATTTAAGGGTCGATTTGCAGTTACACTATTTTTAGACAAGCGTTCAATACATGTTTATCTTTTTGACGTCTGGCGGTAAAACTACGTAGCTTTAATAGTGCCAACCTATCCTAGACAAGCCGCATCCATCCGTTGCCAGCTACTTTCCTAAAATCACTGATTCATCTTGCTGCAAGACGTTTCACACTACGTTTGTCATACGCGGCTTCTACTTTAGCACATGTCTGTTCCATCGACTTTTGTATGTATGCGTCCTTCGAATTAAAATCCTATTAACCAAGTCAGATAGAGACAGACCTCTTGAAACATCGTTAATATAAATAAATAATATTCCACAACCATCACACAACGCCATCTAGTCCCAAGATAAGTAGAGCTTGTGTTATGGGTACTAGACAACTGATAAACATACTTATATATTTCTAAATACATACATATTATCGATAAATTACACCCAGACACATAACAAATGATCGTGCTCATCACACAAATATTTGTCCTGGGTGGGAATCGAATCCACGACCTCCGGCATAGCAGTCATATATAAATAAATAATTCTGATTTAATTACAGCAGAGTAGCTGTCAGATCCCATATTAATTATTAGAAGGGGAGGATACGAATATGTCAGCGGAAACTTTTGGTTGCAAATTGATGACCTACAAGATTGCATTATTAGTATATCATCAGTAACTTCTATTTATAGACTGGACCTTTGACTGTTGCAATATATTCATATGATTATCTAAATATATATAACTCAAAGGTAACTGACTGATATAGTGATTTATTAACGTACAGCCCAAATCACTGGACGGATCGGGCTGAAATTTGGCATGCAGGTAGATGTTATGACGTAGGCATCCGCTAAGAAAGGATTTTGTTCAATTCTACCCCCACGGGGATAAAATAGGGGATGAACGTTTGTATGAAACTTTGTCAATTGGATAAAACACACATTGTTACATAAATTCCGACATCCACGCGAACGAAGTCGCGGGCACAACTAGTATGAAATAAATTCAGTTGGGATGGTAATCGGGTGCATAATTCCGTATGTAAGTTTCAGAAGGTTACTTAATCTTATCTTTCATTCCGGGTTTTGTCGAATAAGGAAAAAAGATTTTTACTTTCTCTCATTTTATCTAACAAAATCTTTTTTTATCTATAGATTTTGTCCCAAGCATAGTATTCTACAGTCGTCTACGGGACGTGTCATTCTCGGGCAAAAAATTTCACCTGTATGCCTTTACATACACTGTATAGAATCAGAAATAAATATGTCTATTCTTGCTAGATTATTTTATAGTTCATTTTTATTCATTATTTTTGCTCTCGAGTGATAAAGAGAAAAAATAACAGAAAGCGAAGCTTCGTATTCAATCATTAATCTTTCAAGACGTGATTGTGTTTTGGTTTGAGATTTATAGCTCGAAAACAAGTCTATTTATTTAAATGTGTTGCTCCACATGAATCACCTATTAGGTAATTTAATTTTCTAATTTATACAAAAGAGCACTTCTCTCAATTCTAGAAACTTACAGAAAAGAATGTGGAGCAGATGCATTGGGAATATTAACAAGAAGATTTCTATTATCTTTAGATTTCAAGGCGAATTTGAATTGGAATTATTCAAGCATTTTCTTTTTACGTGTTAAAGTCATCAGATGAGTCCTCCCACCCCGGGCAGGGCGGGAGGGACTGTCAGACTTGTACTGACTAAAATCCACGTTGTCCTTCAATAGCCCTTTATGTTCCGGGGTCACGGTGATGGTATAAGTCCCGCGACCCCGGCAGGCTTTAGCCCTCTGAGAGGGGGCCTCGTCATTGTGCTGACGCTCTTTGAGGCGCGCGTGGAACATGACGCGCCGTCGACCCGGGCATGGTCCTTGGTCGGACGGCGAGTTGCCCTTTACTCGCCGCCCGCATGCCCGCGCCTAAGAATTATTCAAGCTTGCAAGTAAAAGGAGAAAGCTTTGGGCAATTGTGTTCAGTGTCATTAAACAATTCTAATTGCTGTCCGTTTATTACGTATTTTTTAACATCGTGATAACCGTTTCTTTTTGTGATTGCTGATATTAAATCAATTACTATTAGAAAGTTTCTATAATTGTATTTGTAGTTAATTCAAGAAAAGTTTTCTTTTCATCTGTGTAAATACACTGTGTAGATATTTTTAAATCAATGAAGAAAACGACGTAAAACAGCGAAGTCTATGTCTATGTAGGTATGTATAGTAATATGGACGATCTCAATTTACTCTCTGTGTATGGAATAGTATTTTTTTATATTAAAAAAAACCACAACTATCACACAACGCCATCTAGTCCCAAGCTAAGCAGAGCTTTTGTTATGGGTACTAGACAACTGATAAACATACTTATATATTTCTAAACATACATACATATTATACCCAGACACAGAACAAATTAATGATCGTCTCATCACACAAACATTTGTCCTGTCCCACAACCCAGGGCATAGCAGTCAGAGCCACTAACTTCTAGACCAACAGGCCAGTCTTAGTTTTGCTTTCGATGTTTTTGCGGGGTTTTGTTATTCAAAATATCCATGCAATGAATCAGACTACTACTAGAGTCTTTTTGCCTTATTATATTTTGTCTCGGTTGATGCTCAGTTTATAAAATAAACAGTTATTTAATATAATACCCATAATTTGACATATTTTGTCATGATCTGTCTTTGTAAACGCTCGATGGATTCGATTGGTGTTCTCGAACATTCTAACTGAACGTGATAGGTCAGGAATTTTGATCTACGTCATTCTAAGGGAATTTATTTAATGATTTCAGCTTATTTGTCAAAGGTAACGGTTACAATGGAGGTACAGGATTTCATATAATTGTGTGTCAAAAGTGTTTGAGTTGGTTTAAACATGATATCAGTTTTTTGTACTAATTTTTCAAGAGTCGGATAACTTTTATCTGAGGAATAAAAAAGTCGGTTTGATAGCGTATCTATAGAAAGTATGTCAAATCGCTATCTTTATTCTTCAGATAAAAGTTATCTGGATTCTGGATTCGATCGTGGCCGTTCGCAACATACAGACGTGCTCGTTAGCAATATTTAATTAATGCAATAAATAGTGACCTACTTTGTAAATATTTGCTAAGTGTGATGTTTTCGTAAAGAATGGAAACATAAACATAGTGAACAATGGATAATAGTCCCGGCAGTTCAAGCAGCCGTGAGCTACCCTATGCTTCGCCAGCAAAGAATCTTCAGACTGACTTCTCTGTTGAAGTTGCATCCACGCCTGAGATACAAAAATGGATGTCATCCATGGAGCAGCAATTAAATGACGTTTGCACTATTGCCACGGACGGCAAACTTAACACGGAGCAGAAATTGAAAATTTCTAACTTGTGCCGTAAAATTGGATCTGGCATCTCGCAGATGGCAGTGTTGTACCAGGCTCTAAAGCAGAAAGCCCATCAAGCCATCAACATTATCGATGAATTGAAAGAAAAAAGCGACCAAGCGGAACAAATTTCTGAACTAAAGCAGACAATTAAGGACTCTGGTACAACGGGAAAAACTTCTTTTGCTGACATGGTGAAGAAAGAATCAAATGACTTCATCCGTCCGAACAATGTGAGCTCTGTAGCTATTTATCCCCATGACAAATTCAAATCGAGCGACGAAACCAAAGTTCTAGATCAAAAAATTATACGCCCTGATGAAATGAAGCTGCAAGTGCGTGGAGTCCGCAAAACTAAAAACGGAGGAGTTATAATCAGCACTGAAACAAAGCAAGATGCTGAAAAAGTGAAGCAGGAAATCCATCTGTCTTTATCTGGACTTAGTGCCGATGAACCCATGAAGCGTCAACCGCGAATCAGGGTTGTAGGAGTGCCGACTTCGTTGGCTGATAGTGACGTTCTTAAGTGTATTTACGAGCAGAACGTAGCTGATAAGTTTCCTGAATTGTCAATAGACACCTTTTTAACCATGGTTAAGCTCAGCCACAAATCTGGGAAGAAAGATTTATCGACCTGCAACTATATAATTGAAGTTCCAGCCAAGATCCGAAAAGTCCTAACATCTCAAAAAAGGATTTTTGTAAATTGGAATTCCTGCCCTGTAAGAGATTTTACCCTGGTAACCCGATGCTACAAGTGCCAGCAATATGGCCATGTAGCAAAAACATGCCGTGATGTCAACTCATCGTGTGGACACTGCGGAGGAGCAGGACATGCAATGTCCGAGTGCACAAAAAAAGCGGAAGATCCTAAATGTGCCACTTGCACGCGCTATAATAAGCCCAATACCCACAAAACAGGAGACGCTGATTGCCCTGCGAGAAAAATTGCTGAATATAGGTACATTAACTCGATTGACTATGAGGGCACATAGAGCGTCACACTCGTCCAAGTTGATTCATCCATTGCTGACACAACTATAACAGACTAATGACCTAGACTACTCGTCTATATTTTTGCTGTCTAAGCAAGTTAGTCGCTAAGTGTAAAAATGTAAAATAATTACGCAAGAGTGTTTTATTTTTGCTGTTTGCACTTTAATCAAATTTATATTTCTGCTGATATTATCACGTTGTTGTTATGATTGTGTTTTACTTCTAAGTTAATAATTTTTATTTAAACTTAAATATTTTACATTTTCTATTTTTCCCATTGTATATTTTAAATATTGTTAAAAAAAAAAAAAAAAAAAACAAAAAAAACTTGTGTTCCAAAAATAGAATATTGGTTGAGCTACTTTTGCCTGTGATACAGGATTATCCTAGTACAGGCATCTAACATTCTAAGATCTACATAGTTTATTCATTGCTACTTTTGTAATTTTATTTTTACCGATTTTCATTCTGAATAAAGATTTTATTATTATTTATTATCTGAGTATTGATAAATCAGTCCTTTTTTTTTAGCGTGGTAAAATCATCAAATGAGACCTCCAACCCCGGGCAGGGTGGGAGGTACTGTCAGACTTGTACTGACTAAAATCCACGGTGTCCTTCAGTAGCCCTTTATGTTCCAGGGTCACGGTAATAGAAATAAGTCCCGCGACCGATAAATCAGCCCTTAGAAACATTTTCTTTAGGTTTTGTCTTTCGTAACTACACCTTTCCATTTAAAAGGACCAGGGCGATAGTTACGATAGTGCTGAACAAAAACGTGTTTGGAATGAATTTGAGTGTATCAAAACAAAAATAAACGGTTTTCAAAAGAAAAGTCATAATTATCATGAATAAATAATCTATAAAAGAAAATAATGGTTATATAGAACCTTTAACTTTATAGTTATAAATCTGTTTCGATAAATTATAAAATCAAAAACAACTCTACAATTTGTAACTAAGCCATAGCGTGAGCAGAACATATTATATCAAAAATACCAGTTCACACTAGCGCATTTTAGAGTTTTAGAAATACTCTAAATACAGTAGAAATAAAATTTGGCTTATTGGACGATTCGCACGAATTTAACTCGCACAAAACGTGCGAATCGACTCCTTTAAAACATATTATTTTTTCTGTAGTCGATTCGCACGAATATCATTTATTGGCGTGCGAATCGACACCCTCACAAATACGTAGTAGGCTATTCGCACACATATTGTTTTTTTATGAAATGCAGTTAAGATAAAGTACACTTGAGCACAGAAGTAGTAAGGTCAAATATGTTTTACTCGTAATTGATAGAAAATAAAAACACAATCTATAATCAACAATATCTGTACTAAAATTAAAACTAAGTACTAAACATCGGAGCAGTGGTGGCCCAGTGGTATCGGTCCCGACTTACGAGTTGTAGGTCGTGGGTTCGAACCCCGCCAGGCGCATTACTTTGTGTAATTTATTTCATCACCACTGCTCTCAAAACGGTGAAGGAAAACATCGTGAGGAAACCGGCATGTCCTAGAACCAAAAATTCGAAGATATGTGACATCTACCAATCCGCACTGGGCCCGCGTGGTGGATTATGGCCCACTCCCTCTCTCAGAGAGGAGGCCTGTGTCCCAGCAGTGGGAAAATTATAAGCTGATGATGATGATGATGACTAAACATCTTCTAAGCTCGTGGTTTGAGGATTAAAAATGAGCAAATATCGATCACAGAATAATAAATAATAAGTGTCACTAACAAACTACTACTCCACTAACCGCGTAATAAAAAATAAAAGTACCAAAAATTTACATTTTTTTTACATTACACAATCACTTATTCCATACAGATCTTTCTTACTTTCAATTAAATATCTGCTGTTTAAACTTCGATTATTTTTTATTTTTATTTCAGTGATGGCTGAATACGACTGTACTTTAATTTTTTTAAACCTTAAAATGAAATGTGTGCGAATAGTCTACTACATATTTGTGAGGGTTTCGTTTCGCACGCCAATAAATGAAATTCGTGCGAATCGACTACAGAAAAAATAATGTGTTTTAAAGGAGTCGATTCGCACGTTTCGTGCGAGTTAAATTCGTGCGAATCGTCCAATAAGCCTAAAATTTGCCTTACACACGTTTATGTACTCGTATACATAGTTTCACAGATACCTGTATTTTGTAATGCACTACCATATATTATGCATTCTTGTGTTTCCGTCAGTAATACAAGAGAACGGTATTTTGTGGTTTTGCAATGTCTACGTCGATATGTAGATAGAGGCACATATTCTATGTTACTAGAATCAGGGTTTCTCAAAGTGGGGTACACCGTAGTGGTAAAGTGGGGGTGTTACCTGGAAATTTTAACAGGAATTCGTGGAGCCGATAGTTTGAGAAACCCTGTAGTAGATGATGTATAGGTTGATTGGCTTATTTGTGAGACGGCGTGTCGTTAAAGAATGCCTGCATTTTGATGACACTTGAGTATTCAGCAAAACTTTTTTAATATAAATCGAGTCCTTAACAGTTTCTCTCTCACGTGCTTCTTTGAACTAACATACACAGTTTGACCCAAGACATATTAAATGAAGGCTATACAATAAGGTGCCTGAAACAAAACCCGCGACACACCAGGCAGTAGTCGATTGTTCAGCCTCTTATCATTCCATTACTGTTAATCTGTCTCATCTCAATACCAGGCAAAGTCACTTATTATAGAGTCTGTAACGTTTGACCAACATTCGTTTGGTCCATGAACTTTTCATCCAAAGAACTTTTGACCCACGAACGTTTCGCCCACAGAACTTTACGCCAGTGAATGTTTAACCAACAGAATGTTTTGTCCAATAACTTTTCACCCAAAGAACGATTGGCCAACATACACCGGGATCGCTGAAATTGCATTTATAATATTAATGGATAGTATGGATTTGTTAATTTTGTCGGTAATATTATTTAAAACCACAATATTAGTTGGATTTCATATAGGATTTATTTACTTTTAGCAGTCCCGATGTCTGTTGGCCAATCGTTCTTTGGGTGAAAAGTTATTGGACAAAACATTCTGTTGGTTAAACATTCACTGGCGTAAAGTTCTGTGGGCGAAACGTTCGTGGGTCAAAAGTTCTTTGGATGAAAAGTTCATGGACCAAACGAATGTTGGTCAAACGTTACAGACTCCTTATTATAATATAAAAAAGAAAACCTGACATAGAAAGAATGCAAGACATTTGGTCTAAATGAAGTTACAAAACCAAGGTCTCTGTCAAGGGGAGTCGACTGCGACAGTAAACGGAACGTGACGACTTTCGTAAGACCTAAACAGATTAGCAACTATATCTGTTGTTATACCTTTTTTTATGTGGTAAAATCATCTAATGAGTTCTCCCACCCTACTGTCAGACTCGTACGGCCGATATCCACGGTGTCCTTCAATAGCCCTTTACGTTCCGGGGTCACGTTAATGAGATAAGTCCCGCGACCCCGCCAGGCTTTGGCCCTCTAGAGCAGCATTATGCTGACGCTCTTTGAGGCGCGCGTGGAATACAACGCACCGTCGACCCGGGCATGATCCATGGTCGGTCAGCGAGTTGAGCTTTTACTCGCCGCCGGCATGCCCGCGAATGTTGTTACACCTTTAGTATATGTAGTTGATAGTCGTTTATTCTTCCTATCGTTGTGACATTTTGTGCTGGACCATCCACCTCCTCCTCGAAACCTCCTCATTTCGGAGATACTCATACATATCAGAAATGTTGAAGGTCGAAGTTCAAATACTTCTTGTAATGGTTATGCTGTGAAAGTCAAAATTTCAACTCTTTTCGTAACCGAGATAAATTCCCAGATACGAGTTTAAAATTTTATTAATAATCTTGAATCAACCCTAAAGCCCTAGTCAAACTGACAGGCGAAGCGAAGGCGATCCGAAGCGTTTTTGTTTGTAATGTATGGAATTGTTTGAAGCCAGTCACATAGACTATCGGACCGCTTTTGTTTTTAATTAATTAAGCTATCAATTAAAGCTATTGCTTAAGACCCTGCCGTACTGACCGGAGTGGAAAAGAAAGTCAGATCTGACCGACTGAAAATCACCCTGTCCCTTCAGTTGGCTTTTGCATCCCCTGTTAAAATCATTTTTTTTATTTCACATAGGCCCATGGGGGCACTTATAAAACGTCAACAAAAGGTACAAAGGTGGTGTTGCATAGGTACACCCAAAAGTACAATGTTTTACAGAATTTCACGGCGCTGAAATGACCTATCTCACCTCTTTTAAATTATTGCCATCCATACTAATGTTAATTTTCTTTGGACTTACATTTACCAAACTTTTATGTTTCTTTATACAGGTGTATCGGAAGCAAGGCTGTGTCCTGATGGTCTGGTCTTCTCTGATGAGAACCCTAACAAGGAGCGATGCGATATCCCCTCCAATGTAGACTGCGGAGACAGGAAAGAGCTGCGTGAGTAAAACATAATAACTACTAATATGTTTTTTTCAATCATAATAATGTATTATTATATTGTTTGTTTAAACCAATGATATTATAAATGAATAGATACGTTACCTACACGACATTCTATTTTCAAAAACGGCACACCAACGCACACATGAATAACTAAATATGGCAATAGCATACATACATACATACATCACGATTAGTCGCTAAAGTAGGATGGAATCGCAAGTGAAAAATATAGTCAAGATTTGTCAATTAACCACATTTGAGTGTGTTACTTTCTGAGCGCGTATCGACACAGTTTTGCTTATATATCATTGGTTTAAACACAGACAATTATTTTATATATTATTTATACGCAATAACGCCTGCATCTTGTTTTCCTAAAGATTTTTGATGATACAAAATTTCAGCTGCGTTGGGACTCGATCCCGCGGTTCGAGTCCCACTCGCAGTTGAATAAACTTTCCTCAAATATATTTATAGTCACCTAATGATTAAACTGTCATTCGCATTAACGCATGCGGCGCGCATCTTAAAGATGATTTTTGAGGAAAGAAAAAATTCAGATTGCAAGTGGGATTCGAACCTGCGTCTTCTGGATAGGTACACCAGACGCCTTAAACAACTAGGCCATTGCAATCCACACTTACAAGCTGAAATTTTTCTTTCCTCAAAAATGATAATACGTTTTACCATCAACACTTTCTCTTTAGATATTATTGCCACAATATTGTGTACCTTAATTCTGACATCATCTTTTTCCACAGAGGAGCCAAAGCCATCTAAAGGCTGCCCCAGACAGAACGGATATTTCAAACATCCCGATCCTCAGGTAGTTTGTGAAACCAACCAGTACCCCTAGCACGAGTTTTCACTATTTTACTTTCCAGTATTTACAGTGTTTCTTGTATGAAAAAATGGAACAGCGCCTCTGGTGTGCGAAGAAGGAAGTAATTTTTTCCTTGAAAATTATTTATTTAAAATTGTCAAAGTTCCAGTTTACATTACGCCTCAAATACTGAAAACTCGTGCTAAAGGTAGTTTTGTAACACTAAAATAAAGTTAGATAAAGAGGAGTGACTTGAAGTATATTGAACAGAAAAGGAAATCACCTAAAATAAAATTCAAACATAATTTAGTATTTGAAGAGAAATTAGTATTAGTGGGTCTGTCTTAGAAGGATCCCGCGGATTGCAAATAACATTTAATGGAACATTTTTAGCGGCTTTATATTTAAAAACAAACTATGACATTTACAGGCCTGTGACAAGTTCTACTACTGCGCAGACGGCACTCCCAATGAGATGCCTTGCCCCCCCGGCCTGTACTTCGACGAGGAAACCTCCAACTGTGACTGGAAGGAGTCCGTCAAGAGACAATGTGATCAACTCACCAAGGGTACGTAAAATTTACCTAGTAACCTACTTAGGAATCTCTGAATCATCAAGGCACTGGGGTACTACTTACTAAACACGAAACCTGTTGCTTCGGCCTCAAGCACTTTTTCAAAATTGCAAGTAGCACCTAGGCTTAGAAGGCCAAAGCCTGCCGGGGACGCGGGACTTATCTCATTACCGTGACCCCGGAAAATAAAGGGCTATTGAAGGACACTGTGGATTTTAGTCAGTACGAGTGTGGCAGACAGGGGTCGGAGGACTCATTTGATGATTTTACCAAGTAAAAAAAAAATATTAACGCCTAGGTTAAAAGTTTTAGGAGATTCTTTCCCTGTATAATTTAATAATAAGATAATTAATAAGATTAATTAGTGTCTTTAGTCCCGATGTGTTGTCAGAACTTATGAACTCGAAACTGATAGGGGGTAGGGTTCACTCAAACGTTTGTTGTTGAGTAACTTTCGGGCCCGTATCTTCGTTGACGGACTAAGACAGTAGATGTGATAAAAGATAAATATTATTTATATCACAAAAGAAGGATGGATTGACGTACTGTCGTTCTTTTGCTAGTGACATTACTACAAAAGGGGCTGAGATTCCTCTGAAGCTGACTTTTCCTTAAATTGATCATAAAATTCCATCTTGACAATGTTCATTCTAAAATATTATATTTCCAAAAGTCTACTTGGCCCAAAAGGGATTTTTTATTGGTAAGCTGTGATTTAGCAATTTTTTAGTTTTTTTCTGAAATCTCACAGTAAAACAGCCAAAATTTGTAAATACCTAGTTTAAACCTTTTTGTGTAATAACCCTTACCTTACCACCCAATTATTTTTAACTTGCAGACCTGCTTGATGACGGCTTCTCCTGCCCCGATGGTGAAATAATGGGACCCAATGGCCGTGCCCTGCCCCACCCCACTTTCCCTCACCCTGAAGACTGCCAAAAGTTCTACATCTGCCGCAACGGAGTGCAGCCCCAGAAGGGACTCTGTCCTCTTGGCAAGGTCTACAATGAAGACACTTTCATGTGCGATGATCCTGAGAAGGTTCAAGGATGGTAAGAGCATTATCTGGACTTTTTCTGAACTATTTTATGGTCCCAGACTTGTAAGCACTGTACCCGGCTTAAGGTACTCGGCGAGTCCTTTATGGTTTTAATCACCAAAAAATTTCCTCTAGGTATATGTTTATAGCTCTGGTTTTAATGAGACTTTTGAAGAGGAGATGCCTCGATCTCTTCCATATTTCTTATTTTAAAAACCATCTAGGATTGTGATCCTCCTGGAGTTGTTCGAATGATATCTAAAATATTACAAGAAATTGCGAACTTCTGAGTGCAGTCTATTGAAATTCTATTGAGTCTAGACACAATTCTCACATTCACAATTCTAATCTCATATTGTAGGAAATGAATAATAATATTCATCATGAAAATTTCTGCAAAACAATAAAACTACCAGATTTAAGGCTAACTTAAGGCTAACCCAGTACATTAAGTTGACAAACTTTTACTTGACTATATGTTTCATTTCAAGTTATAATACACTACATTATAAATGTTTGGACTAGTCATCACGCGATACTACATTATATGCCTCTATAATCCCGCGCTGGCTTATCGTAAACTCCGTCCCGAAATGCACACTTACGTCATCGAGCGCGTCGAGTGGCGGCCACTCATCGCCTTTATCACTCGAATTCTATTGACTCATAGCTCAAACGGTAAACAGTTTCGTGTTCCTTAATAACGAGACTTAGTACCTATTACAATAAAAACAACTCTTGTATAACTACTTTGGAATTATGAATAACCTATAGATAAGAGTGATCTCGCTGCAACTAGACTTGTTGACGTATCTTATTTATTTTTGATGAAACTACTGAATCAATTTACACGAAACTTTAGAACTAATATATGGAATATATAAGTAATCTAATAAGAAAATTCCTTCATACATCTTATAAGATTCCAACTCAAAATTCATATTATACTTACATGGAACTGTCCTTTTTCAATTGCGCAGTTCAATGCACGACTTTGTAAACGATCATGCGTGTTATTAAGAACAGGTATCACTATAAAATGTTTTTTAGGATACTACCTAAACCTTCTCCAACTGATTTTTAACCATGAATCGAAAAAATATACTACGGAAATTCAATGGTATTACAAATTGTTGACAACCGAATTGGCCTATAGGAGGGATATAACCTATTTCTACTCGATAATATAGGTATTCCAATTAGAATTTTATTTGGAATCAAACAACTACACGACACTTTATCAATTTCTGTACACATGATGGTCCTATCATGGAAAAATAAGAAATAAATACATTTCAAGTGGTCGTAAATTGACATGATGACATCGACAAAGATATGCGGTTTTCTTTTTTTTCCTTTTGTGATGCCCAGTTTATTTTTAGGAAGTATTTGGTATCGTTTGAATCGACTACTCTTTGGCTGTATGGGTAATTTTTTTCAAACGATTCAGAGGCATAGTTTATCATTCAAATAAGGTTGAAGTTGGCTGGTACACGGCGAAACATAAATGGTTCAACGGTAATGACGTTTTAGATACCAAATGTGGTATCTCAGGCAGGGACTTAGAGGTATAATTTTAGCAAAAAAAAAACGAGTGCGTTTTCAAATTTGATATTATGATAGCACTTTATTAATATTATTTTTATATTTCAGTGAAAACTTCTATGAAGGCCAGACGTTCGAGAAGAGCAAACCTAAGAAGGCGTAAAGTGTGTCATACTTATTAAGATATTAGTTATGTATTAATAAATATTTAATAAGTCACTAGTGCGTTTTATTTTACCTTCTAAGTGTGAAATGGACACATTTCAGTTTTGATTGGTTAACTAAGTACTAAGATATTATAATATAATATATTACACAACTATCACACAACGCCATTTAGTCCCAAGCTAAGCAGAGCTTGTCATGGTACTTTTAATCCCAGGGAAAATTCTAGAGGAAATGCAACCATTAGGTACTTTGTGTTACTGAATGTTGTTATTGAAACAGAATTTCAAGGTCTTGAAGAAAGGAGTCATATTATAGGTAATAAAATGAATCTAATGCCTTTATCCCAAAGGTATGAATTTAAATGATAAAAGAAATGTTGAGATAATAGAAGATTCGGGATCTTTTTGCCACTAAATTCTCTCCCAATGCTAGGCAAAGAACTTCCCTAGGTATCCTGTGAGCTACAATGACTTAATAACCTAATTTGATTTCCACATTACGACTGTGTCTTCGAACACTATCGAAAGCGCAAATCGCGTACTTTACAACAGAGTGATTTAAAGTTTTATTTTGCCTCAGAGCGCAATTGCAGTTTCGATTTTATTACAGGCAAAAGTTTATGTAATATATATGACGGCGAGTCCGCTATCAGAGGGGTCGCAGTATCGGAAATAACACTCGCAAAACCTTCGTTAACACTTTTAATTACTTGCTAAAACACACTGAATACAAAATAATCAAGGATGTCCGAGATATGGCTCGATTAAAAACTTAGAAACGCGGGAAGTTTACCATGGAGGAGCAACAAAGACATCTACCCAGCTTGCCGTACCGATTCAAAGTGTTCGCTTCACTCAACTGTCACCAACCACGTGACCTACCCCACTCACAGGTTTGCCAACCTATTTGTCAACGTCGAATAGCTGATAAAACTTCTGAATCGATTCGATCGAATTCAACTCGACTATTCGCTCGGTGTTGCCATTCCTCCACGCTAACCATCCCCAAGTCTAACGTTTGTCTAACGTTTAAACTTGACGTTTCTAAACGTTATCTGTCAAAACTAATTTCATAGTTCCTCCAATGAGAGATAGATGGCGCTATTCTAAATTAACAATAATCAATAGAGATTCTAAATTGCGTATCTGTTTTGATTCCACACCAACGACACTAGATGGCGTTATTCTAAATTAACAATAATCAGTAGAGATTCCAAATTATGTTTCTGTTTTGATTCCGCAGCATGATAATAGATGGCGTTATTCTAAATTATTGTGCTTCTGTGTTGATTCTGCGACATATATTTTTTTAATCTCTCTGCTTATCTGATAGTATATTAAATGGCCTTTTAATTTCAATAAATAAATGGCGATTTTGCAGAGTTGATAGTGCTCTTAGTCACACTCGATTTATTGATAACTTAACATATTTATAAATTCTCTTGCTAATTTTATAAAAGCAAGTAAAGCTTTGCGTCGTCGTCGATGCAGACACTATTGCAAACCTGTCACAGATAATAATTGTAGCCGTTGCGCAAGCGCAGTTGCATGCAATCCCTAGTAGGTATTCGAAACATCGATATAGGAAAGGTAGAGCAGTTAAAATGTATAATGTAAGGTTTTGAAAAAAAATTATACAGATCCTGGTTTGATAATTCTTTCTAGATGTATGTGTCACTTGTTTCCTTAACCACTGCTCTTCAGCTCCAGACTGTGAAGGAAAACATCGTAAAGGTCGCGGGACTGTCTAAGCAAGATAGCGTGGCTCTAGAACGCAAAATCCGAATGAAATGGCTGAACTTTAAGTAGTCTGATAGTCCCTTCCATCCAGGGTGCAGGGGGATTCATTTGGTGATTTAACCACCCAGAGAAAAATGAGTAAAACGTTGAAAAGAACGAAAAGAAAAACAACGAGTAGGTTGTCCTAGAATTAAAAGTCAGCATTGTTTAGCAGCCCTCTCATCAAGAATATACTAAGTGTGTCGTAATTATTGTAATTAAGATTTTTGTTTAATTAAAAAAAAACATTAAAAATTAATATGAATAAGAAACAAAAACATACCTGTTAAAAAGAATGCGAAGAAAGAGGCGAATATGCCCCATATTCGCCTAAAAAAAGGTTGAAATCAAAGCTATGGAACTTGACAAATTCCATTGATGTTATTTCAACCCTTTTTAGGCGAACTTGCCCCCCTTTTTAACAGGTATGTTTTTGGTGGGATTTCAATACTTTTTTTTCAAGAAGTCGTACCTATGTAATGCCAAGCTTAAATGCAATTTAAAATTTGACGCATTTCGGCCAGATGGACCGTTGACGTGAATAAGGTGGTGGATGGTGGCTGGATGCGGAAGGCGGAAGACTGAGTGTGGTGGCGAATCTCGAAATTGTAAATGTTTAATGTGCATCAAGCTGTTGATGAAAATGATCAATTTAAAGTGCATGTAATTATACAACATTCCCCCCCCCCCCCTATACCCCGCCCTAACCACGCCCCTCTCCTCCACCCTCCTCATAATATTTTCATTGTATCACTGATTCATCAATATTTTTATTAAAAATTCGATATTCAAATAAGCCAACGCACGCTCGACCGATTATTTTAATTTCTTATTTTTTTAGTTATCTACACATAGCACACTACCTGTGTGCCAAATTTCAAAACGCTAGAACAAGTGAAACTGCCCTTTAGGTTTTGATTATCGGTCAGTGAGTGAGTGAGTCAGTCAGTGCCAAAATTTGCTATTTTCACAGGGTCATATCTCAAGATCTTCTGAAGCTATAACTATGAAATATGGTTACGTAGGTATAATTGTATCTCTATACTTGCAAAAGCACTGAACAACAGGTGGGTCAAAAGTGGGTCGAAACGGTCATTTAGTGCATGTCATGCGCGCGGCCTTTTGCTGGAACTTGCCCTGCGCATTGCCGTGCTCTTAGATAGTAAGGATTTAAATGCGAAAATTATATTGAAATATAAATTTCAATTTAATTTTTGTTTCGTGAAATGCAATTTTATATGTTGTTGTTGATTAAACTTTTTGATGTGTGTATTTCATTTCAAGGACAAAAATCGTATAAATTAGTGTATTAATAAGGAATAAGGTTACACAGTAGAATAAGACATTAGACTATGGGGTTTAAGATAACTTTATTCTCATAAGAATACAAAAATTCACTTACATGAGAATATAAAAACATAGTAATATAAACTTAATTCAAAGTGAAAATCAGTATAAATAGATAACAAAATTGGCTTTTATTAATCTATGTAGTAGTAGTAACTTCATTGTATTAATTGTATACATAGTACCTAATAATGATTACCTATTTTTTTAACAATAGTTTTATATTACTTAAATAGTTTTTTTTTAAATATTTAAAATTATTCAATGGTAAAAAACATTTTTCATAAACGGACACTGATCCACATCACTGCATTTCAGTAGTCCAGGAAAGAGTCCGTCCAGTCCAGCTGATTTGTATGGGAGGAAGCTGTTGATAGCCCATTTCACCTTGTCGTGTGTCACGATTCTCTGGGCTTGGTTCCAGTCGGTATTGGATGCTGAATTGCTGGTCTCAACTTCCCAGCTCTCTGAGGAGGTAATAACACAACCTGGAAAGTGAGTTTGGAGCAGCAGTTCGCACGTCTCTGCATCCGACTTTGTATATGTGCCATCCGGTTTTTTCAAAGAACCGATGTTGCACTCAGGTTCGCTGATCAGAATGTTTTTTATTGTGGTGTCATGGCAGTTGGATTCTATGTTCGAACAAAAGCGTTTCCAGCATTCGCTTTTCCTGAGACGGATTCGATTCTTGTATTGATGTTGGGCTTCTTTAAATTTGTCCCAATCGTTAACCTGTCGGGGGTTTTTAGCTCTATTGAACAGCTTTCTTACCTTGCGACGCAGTGTTTCCAGGACTGGGTTCCACCAGCTGGTGTCACTCTTGGGGGCCCTTCTTGGCGTCACAAGTGGGCATGTATTTTCAAAGCAGTCCACCAGAAGCTTGGTAAGTAAGTTGTTGTGTGTGTCAATCACCGCGGCGTTGTCATACCTAGGAATTGGAAGTCCCTTCAGATTTTCCGCCGTTTCGGCAAGATACCTTACGCGGTCCATCCTTCGGGGATTCCGTCGCGGCTCCGCGGCATTTACCATGATTTCAATAGTATATATGATCCACCTGTGGTCAGAGCAAGATAAGTCTTTGGAAACATGCCAGTTCAAGATGTGCTGCGAGATTTTCTCTGTTGCAAGGGTGAGATCAATGATAGTTTGGGCTCGTCTAGTGACAAAGGTCGGTTCAGAGCCCCGGTTCATAATTCTTAGGTTAGTGGTGAAGAGATAGTTCAGAAGTGCCTCACCTCGTGCGTTCGACTTCTCGCTGCCCCAGATGGTATGGTGCGCGTTAGAGTCGGCTGATATGACAAGCTCCATTCCTTCCCTCTCGCAATGGGCCACCAGTGCTACGAGCTCCGGTATGGGTACTTCCTCGTCGCCTGGCAGATAGGCAGACGCAAGCACCACCTCGGGTAGGCTGAGGGATGGGTTGCTCAGGAGCCTGATGGTGGTCAGGTCCCTGGAACAGAACTCGGTTAATAGAACTACTGGTACATTATCTGGTAAAAATATACAAGTCCTTGGTTTATTTACGGTGGTGTTCAGGAGTAGTTTACCCCCGATGTTTGTTAGACCAAAGATTCTGCCATTCCTAATCCAAGGCTCCTGGATTGGGGCTATGGTCTTGATAGGTCCCTCCAGCGCCTTACGCAAGTTGGTCGTAGCAGTAAGGCTGTGCTGGAGGTTGGCTTGGACGATTTTAATGGTCTCGAGGAGGGGAGCTGCTTGGGCCATCACTACTGTACCCGAGCAGTTTCTCCTCATCGTCCAGACCTTCTCCACTGAACCAGTCCAGTGAGTTATCTCCAGACTCCTGCGGAGATGCAGGGTTGTTTTGGCTCACCGTCGTGGAGTAGGGTGTTTGTAGAGCCGGACCCAGGCCTCCAGAAGCTTGCTCCGACATTACTGGTCCGGTTGTCTGAGGGGCAGAAGGTTCGGCCTGCTCGCCCTTGGGTTTGCTTGCCGTCACCTCCTGCTGGAGCATGAGGTATACCGACCCCGTCTTGTAACAGACGCGGCGGCCCCTTTTGATGATCAGGTCGGTCTCCGATTGTGGGATTCCGAGGACAATGTATACACCGTCCTTGTTATCCTGCTTCTCGGCGTGGTAGAGGCTCCAGGAGTCGACGCTATACCACGGGTTCTGCCGTCGAAGCCTGATGCGCAGCCTATCCACGGTCCCGTCCGTGAAATTGGGTAGGAACATCCCTGCCCTGATTCTGCGAGGGATCTCTGTCTGGCGGCGAACTAGCAGTTTGGTCCCATCGATAGGCGAGGGAAGCTCCTTGATTGTTCGGCGAACCCATTCCAGGGTGAAGTCGTCCTCGCACCAGAGCTTGAGAACTCCATCACAGAGGAAGAGCTTGCCGCGGAAGGAAGGAGCACGGTCGACATCCACCGATGATGACGGGGCGAAAATCGCCTCGTCTAGCGCCAGATCAATGGCAGCCTGGATGGCAGTCGAGTGCTCCTCGGTGAACTCGTGGAAGGGTTCGGTTGTTATGGCCACGGCTAGGTCGTTGGACCCTATCGCGTCCGCGTAAGTGACCCCTCCACGAGGATGGTTACGTCCTGTTGGCAGGATGTGTCGGGGCGTGGCGGTCAGCTTTACACGTTTGCCTCCATCCCGGGGCGACATAGTGTCGTCGGGACGAGTCCGCTTAGCGGGCTTGGTTTGGCCGTCGGCCGTACCAGAGGCGCTCATGTAGCGCCATCTCATCCCCGCCCGCTTACCGCGAAGCCGTTTGGCGCTCTGCACCTGCTGGCCGGCGCGGTGGTCCTGGGCTACCTGCCTCGTGCCAGCCGGTCCTGCGGCGGGCTCTGTGGGCCCGCGCTGAGCCGGCTTGGCTGGTTCAGCTGCGATCGATCCAGCAGCAAGCCCTTGCGGGCTGCGCTTATCTAAATCGCCGCTGCCAGCGGTTGCCCCCAGGTTTCCACCTGCGCTCGCCTGCCGGCGAGCTCGCCGCTTTTCCGCGCGCGACTTTGCGCGACGCGTCTTAGGCGGTACTCTCGCGTCGGACTGAGGGACAGCGATCTTCCTCGGCTTGTTCTTCAGAGTCGCGCTCCACAGGACTTGCGTCTGTGAGACGATCCCGGGCATCGCGTCTCTGAGGGCCGTGAGGTCCATCGTGGTGGAGGCACTGACACCTGTGGATCCAGTGGGTTCCACTTGTGTCTGTGCTGGTAATGTTGATTTCGGCGCATGTGCAGCCTTAGGAGGCAAAATCAGCGCATTAGATGCAGCAGACGACTTTGCCTCCGCGCCTTGCGGCGCGTTTGGTTTCGGCGCTTCCTTGGATGCAGCCTGATTGTCTCTAGGTTCCTTTTTTTTACCCATAGGTTAAAGGTCGTAATTGTTCATTCTCAGCGGCGTTCCACCCTCCTTGGAGCCCGCAAAAGGGGACGCTGTTTGCACAAACGCCAGAACTGCCCTGAGAATATAGGTTCCCTCCTCAACAAGACGAGGACGAACATCAGTCCGAGGGACCCAGGTACGATTAGCCCCCGTGTGGAAGGATGTAACCACACGAGGTCGCACCGGGTCCCGCGGGTGAGCCGTCTCGCCTCGAACAGAATCAGGAACCTCGCCAGACATCCCTCTTACGGGCATGTCGCAGCCGATTGACCATAGGTGGCTAGCATATGGCCTCCCGTTTCGGGTGAAATCCAGGCCAAAGAGGCGTGTTGCCGCCAGCGGACACTGACTCCGGTCCACTGAACAGCTCAACCATCCAGGACCCCTTCATCCCCCCATACGGGTCTCCACGCACGGCACAAACACGTGGGTGGCTAAGTTCCCCAACCTGCCATCAACCATTTTTGTGATGACAGGCCCGCAGCTGTATAGCCACAGCTGAGCTGCAGTGTGGGGTGGCTGAGGGACCGGTTTGTAGGCGCCGGTATTTCGCCTTCGCTCCTATCTATCTGCTACGGTGACTCCGAGGAAGATGTAAGTATGTGGAACCCGTTGATGAGTCACAGTATTCCCGGGCGACGAGGACGTTAGACAGAAGCTTGGTGATGGGCGCCCATAGCCAAGGTCCACAATCCCTTGGCGTACTGGATGTGGCTTGAAATTATTGTTGGGAATGTTATTTTTTTATGATGTGATATGCTTTTTGAGTAGTTTTTTAAAATTGGCTATAGATTTGGATTTTTTTATGTAGCTCGGTAAATTATTATATAGTTTGAATCCTTCAGACATGATATTATTTCTTCCGTCGTTTGCATGGGGTTGGTATACCTGTATTTTATGTATCAGTATGCATGTATTATAAATGTAAATTTGTGCAATGTTCATTAATTTAGTTTCTTTGTACAGTGTTAGCGTCGGAATTTTATATCTATACTGAAACAAAGTTTTAAGTAATTTGTTTTGTGCAGGTTGTAGTAGTTTTAAATTTAATTTTGCAGCAGAACCCCATAGTACAGTTAAGTAGTCAATATGTGGCATAACGAGAGAAAAATAGATTAAATATCGAGTTTCGCGTGGCAAACAACGAGTGATGTCTCGAAGGGTTTCTGTAAGTGATTGTAATTTTGACTTTATTTTTATGATGTGTGGTAGCCATGTCAATTTGCTATCTAAGATCAGTCCTTTGTATTTTATTTGATTTACTTTATTTATATTCTGATTGTTAATTTTCAACGGTGGGTAATTGTCAATTTTTTTATTATTCCCTGCGAAAATCATGTAATTCGTTTTTGTTGTATTTATGGTAAGACGATTTTGCTGAAACCACAGGTTTAGTAAATCTAAATCACTTTGTGCATCTTTCATGACTCGGTCAATGGAGTGGCCAAAGTAAAATAGACATGTGTCATTTGCATGTAGGCCTTTCAGACCGATTTGGTGAACACTGTTTATGTAAAGCAGGAAAAATAAAGGAGCCAAAATTGAGTCTTGGGGGACACCGTACGTTATAATTTTGGGATTACTCTGAGTGTCACCAATCTTTACTACTTGTTTACGGGTCGACAGGTAGGATCTAAAGATGTCAAGGGCAGTGCCTTTTATGCCAACTGCATTTAGCTTGTTTATCAATAATTCGTGACTGACTGTAGCAAATGCCCTTTTTAGATCAATAAAGACACCTAGCCCAATTCTTTTGGCGTCTATATTAAACTTTATATTTGTCACCAGCTCTATTGTTGAAAACGTCGACTTCGCCCTAAAGTATTGTTTTTCAAAAGGGAAGTTTAGTCCGATAAGGTATTTTTTGAGGCGAATGTACAAAATTCTTTCAAATATTTTTGACGTCACGGGGTAAACTGACACGGGGCGATAGTTTCCTGGCTCTGATGTATCTCCAGATTTATAGATAGGCGTGATTGTTGCGATTTTAAGACAGTCTGGGAATGTACCTAACTTCATACATTTGTTTATACAACTTGCAAATTCTTCTGATTTTAAGTTTGCAACGCTTTTTAATGATTTTGCAGTAATGCCTTCTAAACCCGAGCTTGTATTGTCATTTAAGTTTTTAATAATTTTGAGTATTTCATTTGCTGTAGTAGGTTCTAGGTTATTTAGCGTAGTTGTGTGAAATCCAGATAAACTTGTCAACTGATTACCAGATTGTTGTTGTTGTGTGGTAATTTGATAAGCCCGTATCGAGCCAACATTTGTAAAGAAATCGTTAAAATATTCACAAATTTCCTTTGGATCACTCACAATGCCATCTGGCGACTGAAGTTTCAGCGGGATGGCATTTTCCAATAATTCTTTGCGTGACAGACTGTTTTTAAGTTGCCACATTTTCAATGGTTGTCTCCTGCAGTAATCGAGGTCTTTTATATAGTATTTACATTCAAAAACTTCATTTCTAAATATCTCTTCTTTTTCCTTTTCTTTTGGGTATTTTTTGTGTTGGTTAATTTTTTCTATAATTGTTTTATTTATCCAGTCTTTTCGACGTGGATTTAAGGTTATTGGTTTAGTAATTTTGCTTATTTCTATACTCTTTTTAAGTTTTTCTTCCAGATATTCATATAGGCAGTCTTGGTTTTGGTCTTGCGATTTCAATATGGTTTTGTATAGTATTTCATAGTCAATAACGTGATAGTTTTTCTTTTTCAAAGGTTCTGGTTGGTAACCTTTTAGTTCTAAATAAATCTGTTTGTGGTCTGCTATAGGTCTATTGACAATGGCCATATGGAAATTGTCTTGTTTAAGATTAGAACAAATATGATCGATTATACTTTTCAATGTCTTTGATTCCCTTGTGCAGTAGTTTTCATTTATTTTGTTCAAAATTACGTAGCCATTTTTTTTTATCATATCTTTATACATACTAGTAGCATGTTTGTTGTTATTTAAGTTGAAGTTAATGTCACTAAACACCAACCCACGTTTTCTTTTATGTAGCTGTTGAGAGTAAGTTTCTAGGACGGTTTTCACATTTAATATTAATTGGTCAGGTTTTCTGTACACAGCACCAATGTCTAGATCGTAGTTTTCAATATGAGTCCACATATAATGGTTGTCGTTCTGACAAATTTCCTCACTCAGAGTGTGTTGCAGAGTGTTTTTTACAAATATTGAGACGCCTCCACCTCTCTTACATGTTCTGTAGTTATAATAATGTGTATATCCGGGAATTTGAAAACTTTTTCCTTCTTTGTTAGATTTTATCCACGTTTCAGTTATAACTATTACGTCTAGAGATGATGGAAAAGCATAATTAATCAAGTATTTTAATTCGTCGAATTTACCAGGCTTTACAATGCTGCGCATGTTAATATAGAGAAATTTAAGAGAGTTCTCTGAAATGGTAATGCTGTCATAATCATCGACGATTTGGTAGGTTATTTTATCATCAGTGTGTTTTTTTATAGCAGGTTCAATTATATTTAGTTTTTTTGACGATAGCTTCACAATTTCAGGTGTACCGTTTATGTATTTTGTTGTGAGATTCTTTTCAGTAAGTGAACGACGGTTGAGTTCATCTTTAAGATTTTGCAGGAAGTTACGCTGTTGTCTTGTCTCATCTGAGTAAATTTTAATATTAACTTGCCTGGATTTGTTTTGGTTTCTAAGAATAGATGTAGCAGTTTCCTGTGATTTGAAGCATACTTTTATCGGACGTGTTTTGTTAAGGTCATATTTTCCCAGTCGCATGATCCTTTCTGGCTCAGGATAATCATTATCAATTGATTTCAAAACATTAACTACTTCATTTTTATCCACACTTATGCGTTGGTCTTTGTTCAAGGAGGTGGGTTCTGGGATACCATAAATAACAATATTTTTACTTCGTAGTTTACGTTCGTCGTTTTCTGCTATGTCGTTTTCCTGGATTTCATTTGATGATGATGACTTAGCTTGCTCTGATTTTAATAGTTGAACTGTGTGGCTTTTCTCTTTGACTTTTTTCTCAGTCATTTCGTTTTCATGTTGTAGCGACGTGACATCAGATTTTATGTTATTTTGTTCAATGGTGAGATTATCACTTGTAAATTGAATAGTGTCGATTCGCTCCTTCATCGTCGGTTTTTCTTCCGAGTGTCAGATATTTCAGGTTGAAAATCACTGATTTTAAATTCGCGACGAGTCACTACGTGTGCCGCTAAGGCCACTTTAAATCGGTCGGCTCACTAAATTGATTAAGTATTTATGTTATCCTCGTGTTACTCACTCAGCACGCTGTTCGACTGTGGTACTGCGATGCGGCCCGGCACGCGCTGCCGTCTCGGTGCGACGTGGTGGATAGTATTCTTAAAACAAAAGCGTCGTAAACACTTGTACGCGACACAATTTATTTTGATGCTTCAGTAGATGTTGTTTATGCACAGATTTGAATACCGTTGTTTTAATAATTTAAGGAGTAAAGTCCAACGTTTCCACGAATGTGATTGTTATCAATAGCTGATTGAATACTTTCTACCGATATATGCCTGCAATTAATTTTTTATGTGTCACTGTTAAGTAAAAGGCTATGTTCGGTTTTTGACCTACAACTCCTTCTTTTTTTTATATATTCAGTGATTTTGAATGTAGAGTATTTGTGGGTGGAAATCGTTCGTTCCTACTATCGCCAAGAGAGCAATTGAACACCACCTACCTTGTCTCAACTCCCAGGTCAGCAAAAGAACAGCAGCATGCACGGCACGTCTCAGAGAGGCAATCTAGGTGTTTTCTGGGTTCAAGGTTCTTAATTATTTTAATGTAATTAATTATTTTAATTAATTTTAATGTAATTTATTTTAATTTGATAGAAACCAAAATCACTGCTCATGGCACAGTTGAAAAGAGTGAATCACAGACTACTTAGAGATACTACGTATCAGACTGCCAACTTTTAACTGAGTTTTAATGTCGTATGACGTTTGTTTTTTTTTATCACTGTTGCTCAATGACAAAGGAATAATCGTATACAGCCTAAACGCCGTACTCGATATTGCTATATTACTGAAAGTTTTCAGAAAATTAATTTTGGGAAAAAAAAATTTAATAAAAACACAATTACATATTAAAACATTTATTTTTCAATTTCCTTTGCAATTTTTCGATTGCTTGTTTTTGCATCGTAGGCAAATAACGAAAATCATTAAATAAAATATTTAAAAATATCATAGTAACAGTTCATTATTGTAAACCTTTTGACGCAAAATTATTTTTAAGAGCTACTATCACTGTACCGAAACACCTCACTGCACCTTTGGATGGATAATTTAGTATTTTGTTGCTGCCGTATATTCTTGATGGTTTATCAACCGTCTCTTTCCAAAACAATGGTGAGCTGATTTTTCTACAACTGCTATTCTCTAGATTTTCACATGTCTTCCATATGCATAATGAGCTGGAAAAGAAGAAACACTATGTTTATTATAAAGAAATATTATGAACCTCGGACCCACTCCAATGAATGGGGGTGCTTTATGTAGTCACATAGTGTAAATCAGTTGAGTTTTATGAAAACTTTATTTTATTATGTGTTTAGTAAAACATATTATTTTAGCATGTAACTTTATAATAAATTATCTTAAAAATATCTATTAAACTATGATCTCATATAATCTATTAAACTATAACAAACAATATATCTCTCCCACGCTGACGCTGTTAAAATTTAGCAACCATACTAAATAACAATTTAGTATGCAAAGCATATATTATATACTAGCCATCGCCAGCGGCTACCTGCGTTAATGATGAAAATTAATTAACAGAAACTTTAATGCTGGGATAAAAGGTATCCTATTATGTAAAATAATCTGAGTAACAAACATCCATCTATCCTCACAAACTTTGTTTTCAAGTAAGATTAAGAAAGCAAGCAGTAATGATAGCTGATGTTTTATCATAATATTTACCTTTTATACTGCCGATTTGTTGTTCCACTCAAAATCTCATCTTCAGTAAACAGGAAAGGATAGGCGCTGCCGAGACTTGGACGAGATTTAGACCTAATGAATTTCTTTGGAAGTTGTTCAGGTGATACCCTTAATGTAAAAAAAACCGCTGATCTATGGGGAAACTCCGTAGAGATCACCAAAAGCATAATTCAGAGTGTAGCGCCTGAATTGGCAATTATTTTCAACAAATGTATTGAGTGTGGTGTGATTCCTGACTTAATGAAGAATAGTAAAATAATACCATTGTTTAAATCGGGTAGCACATCAGACCCCACAAATTTTAGACCAATTTCTGTGCTTCCCACATTTAGTAAAATAATCGAAAAATTGATGCTAGATCAACTGCAAAAAAATTTTAGTAAATATAAATTACTTAATAGCAAACAATTCGGTTTCACGAGGGGTCGCTCGACAACTGATGCTGGTGTTGAGCTTCTTACACATATTTTTGAAGCATGGGAAACTTCGCAGGATGCCTTGGGTATTTTTTGCGACTTGTCTAAGGCATTCGATTGCGTTTCTCATGACACATTAATCAGGAAATTACATCACTATGGTGTTAGAAATACTGCATTGGATCTTCTTATTTCTTATCTGGATAATAGGATCCAAAGGGTTGACGTTAATGGTAAACGATCTCCGGGTTCTACTGTCACTATGGGAGTTCCGCAGGGTTCAATTCTTGGCCCCTTTCTATTTCTTATATATATCAATGATCTTCCTTGCCTTATAAAGAAAGATCATGATATAGTGTTATTTGCAGATGACACATCACTTTTATTTAAACTTAAACGACAACAGCCTGTTACTGATAAGATAAATACTGCTCTTTCTAAAATAGTGCATTGGTTTAGTGCTAATAATTTACTTTTAAAACGAGAATAAGACTAAATGTATAAGATTTTTGACACCTAACGTTAAGCAGGTGAAAACCAGTGTATTAGTGAATGGTGCCGAATTGGATCTTGTGGACACCACTGTGTTTTTGGGTATTACTCTGGACTCGAAGCTGCAATGGGGCTCTCATATTACTAAATTGTCGAAACGGCTCAGCTCTGCAGCATACGCGGTATACAAAATTCGTCATTTAACTGACGTAGAAACAGCCCGTTTAGTATATTTCAGTTATTTTCACAGTGTTATGTCGTATGGAATTTTACTGTGGGGAAATGCGGCCGACATTCAGGCTATATTTGTGCTGCAGAAAAGAGCCATTCGAGCAATTTATAACCTAGGTAGCAGGCATTCACTGAGGGATAAATTCAAGGAAATAAATATAATGACAGTTGCATCTCAATACGTGTATGAAAATTTGATTTTTGTTAAAAAGAATATTAATCTTTACACAAAATATAGCGATATTCATAGCATTAATACAAGAAACAAGGATATGCTAAAAGTGCCCGCGAGTAGGCTCCATAAAATTAGTAATTCATTTAAATGCCAAAGTGTACGTTTCTACAACAAACTCCCAAACCACGTCAAAGAACTAAGTCTAAACAAATTTAAATCAGTTATTAAACAACAACTTTGTAAAAAAAGTTACTACAAAGTCAAAGAATACCTTGATGACAAGATGGCCTGGGAGTTAGCTGCTCCGATGCACCCTCAAGCATCAAACATTTTGTGATGTATGTGTCTTTTTTAAATTATTTTATAATGTGAGGAATATGTAGTTTCAGAGGTGGTTAAGCTCCTTACATACTGAGTTGAGCTTCCATTCTCTGCCATATCTTACACTGTCTGAACTTAAAGTTTTTTCTTTGTAGTCCTTTCTTAAAAAGACCATCTCAGACGAGAACCTACATGATCCTCGCATTTATTTATTTATTTATTGACGAAGCAATTTCCGATTGTTAACTCATTTTTATTCTTTTTTATATGCAATCTGACAATTATATGTTTTTTTTTTAAATACCATCTGACATTTTCGATTTTTTATACAATCTGACATGCATTTTATTTATTATTTTCTGCTTTTTTTATATATACAATCTGACATGTATAATTTTTTTTTTTTATACAAAGTACTGATATTTTTATTTTATTCACCATTTTTTTTTTTTTTGTGAATACGAGGATCCATGTGGGTCAACCTGTTGTTTTTTTTTTTTTTTATAACTATAGTGTCTGACAGTTTTAGTAACATTAACGGCCTACACAAGTCCCTTCTTTGGTACTGTTCGTCGTGTCGTCGAGCTCCTTGAGTTATGAGTTGAGCTCCACGGTAACTGACAGATGCTTGCACTGACTGGACAGGTCCACTCAAATTTGTGTGGTTCTTTCTTCAAAAGACCATTTCAGACATCGACCTTCATGGTCCTCGTATAATCTTTTCTACATTTTTATTGTCTGGACTTTAAAAGAGACTGTGACCTCTGAGTTTGTTTCGGCTGTTTCTTCTCAGAGTAGTCAGGTACGAAACACCGGCCCCTTCTAGTTTTATAAAAAGACGTGTAAAAGTGTTTATACAACCTACTTGCATAAATAAACATCATTTCATTTCATTTCGATAACGATTGCAGTCTTGCAGATCATCACGGTTTAGTTTAGGCACTTTAACCACACAGCGAGTCTTATTTCATTACACGGGAAATGATGCCAAATAGCGTCCTGTCTCGAAAATTTACAAACAGAGCACTCGTAATACATTTTGCAAATAGCAAAAGTAATACTAGAGACACTGGGGATTTATTATTACAGGAAAAGCGAACAAGCAGGATAAACAATAAAGATCAATATTAGCACAGCAGTAATGTCAGACAGACATACGTCATAAGAAACAAAAACAAATGGCGGCCTCCCAGCGCCTGCGACGGCCAATCAGAGACGACCACAAACGTCAGTAATCATTAAAACAATATGGCGCTACGTCGAGCGTTTCGTTGTATGAAGATTATCAGCCGTGAATATAATATATCCACCGGGGTGGTCAACATAAAAAAAATAAAACTAGTGTGGCTATTACAACCGTTTTAAATCTACTTATTTATTCTTCTAATTATTACTATTTTAGGTTTTGTATTACACATTAAGTTGGGGCGGGCAAAGTGCACCAATCTTATCTATCTAGGCTTGCTAATTTTAACTTATGAATTATTTTACATAGATAGTTGTTTGAGAAAAATGTATAAAATGACTGTTATAAACATACATATTTAAGTTATTATCAACACAGAAGGTGTAACACCATTTTTCTGAATTTATTTCTAATTATGAACTAACTTACTTTTATGTCTAAATTAACTTAATCTAATTCTTTCATGGGCACCGGACATAATTTGGTATAGAACCTTAAGTAAACATTATTTTTAGGCCCCATTCTTACTTCTGGTACCCTGACCCTACCATCTGGTCCAGGAATAGTTTTAACAATGCGCCCCATGGGCCAATTTAGAGGAGAGATATCCTTTTGTTTGACAATCACCAAGTCTCCTTCTTTTAAATTATCACTTACTATACTTCCATTTGGGTCTATTTTGTAGGGAAGTTAAATAGTCTCTGGACCAGAGATTCCTAAATCTTGTTTTAATTTTGTTAATAGATTGAAATTTTGGGATTTCAATCTATTAATGTTTTTCTTGGTCACATCCAACTCTGGGTAGCTTGTTAGTGCAGTTCCTACCAGGAAATGGCCTGGGGTCAGGTAATTTAAATCAGAAACATCACTACTCAGGGGAAGAAGTGGCCTTGAATTTAAAATTGACTCTATTTGTGTGAGTACAGTATTGAATTCTTCGAATGTCGAAGATGCATTACCAATTACTCTCCGGATGTGATGTTTGGCACTTTTCACTAGAGGCCGCCAAATTCGGGAGAGTAACTGGGTATGTATTTGAACCTAATAAGTTTAGTGGAGCAAAATTTCTCTACATGACATTTGGATGAGTGTAATTCATGCAATTCTTTTAATTTATTTTCAGCTCCTTTAAACGTTTTTGCATTGTCGCAGTAAATTAGGGATGGCAATCCTCTCCTAGCTAGGGCTGAAGGCATGCCAGGAAAACTGCAGTAGTCATGTCACTCACCAGTTCAATGTGGATTGCCCTTGTAGCAAAACAAACAAATAATGCGACATAACTCTTTTTTGTTATTGGTTTCCTAATCCGTGCTACTTTAATGTCAAATGGACCGCAAAAATCTACGCCTGTTATTTCAAAGACTCTACCTGTGGATATTCTATGTAAAGGTAGAGATCCCATTAATTGCTTTGCAGCTACTGTTTTAAGGCGGAAGCATTTGACGCACTTGTGGATAACTTTTTAAACTTCTCTTATACCATTTTAATAGCCAAAACCTTTGAGAAAGAGAACTCAGTACTAACTTTGCACCACTATGCAATAATCTTAAATGTTCCTTTATAATGATCAAATTAGTAATGTGGTTAGACTTTGGAAGAATAATTGGGTGCTTTTTGTCATATGACAAGTTAGTTGCATTTTGAAGGCAAACACCTACTCTTAGAATAGTATTGCTGTCTAAGAAGGGGTGCAAACTAGCCATGTGATTTTTGATTTGACTTCCTTTTTCTAACAATTGAATTTCACTTGAAAATGCTTTGTGCTGAACATGTCTTATAATGACTAAGTTAGAAGACTGTAGCTCTTTTGGCATTAGTGACCCAACTTATTTATCATTCGGATTTAAAGTGTTTTATTTGAACCGTCAGAGTAGAGCGATGACTCTCTGAAGTTTATTAAAATCTGAGTATTTTTCAAAAATATCATCTGAAACTGGAGCAGTTTTTTGTTGCAGATTACACACAATACTATGGTTAAGTGTGGGGAATCTTCAGTTTCTAAAATTGAGACAGCAACATGCTGTTCATTATTTTGTATAGAGGTAGAAATATTGTGCTGAAAATGTTTATCTAATAATGAGGATGGATCATACCACCATAGCTGATTATCATGTAATTTGTGTGGTGCAGTGCCTCTAGATCAGGGTTTCTTAAACTTTTTGCAGTCACGGACCACCTTCACAATATAAATAAGTCCACGGATCCCTGTCAAAGAATATTTTGAATAGATCAGACTATCAGAGTCAAACATGAAACAAACCCTGCCCTAGAAGTTTAGTCTTTTTTCAACTAATTCATGTTTTGTGATGACGCGACGATACTATTTCCCAGTAAATAGGTTAAGGGTTAGCTGACCTACTGCGTACCCCTAGTGCACATGCTACGGACCCCCAGGGGGTCCGTGGACCCCACTTTAAGAAACCCTGCTCTAGATAGTATCTACATCAGCAGGGTTATTGACCCCTTTGACATGAGACCACATAAAATCTTTAGTTAGTGTCTTAATTTTGTTGACTCTATTGGAGACATAGACACCTCTTGAATTGTTGGAATTTATCCAGGCTAGAACCACTTGGGAGTCGGTGTGTAAAGACACCTTTATATTTGGATATCTAATTTGTAGAATTTTGTGAACTCTAGAAGCAAGTTCTGCTAGGAGGAGAGCGCCATTGAGCTCTAAATTTGGAATTGTAAGTTTTCTATTGAGAGGTGCGACACGGGACTCATTCGACGTCATTGGACAAAACTCTAAGGTAAAGGCAACAACCGGTTGAATTTAATGAAGCATCTGAGTATCCAACAAGCTCCACTGACTCTATATCTTCTACAGCGATTTTATTAATTGCTCTAGGTATCTGAATAGTACCTACCCATGTCATTCAAATTTATTAAGAACTCTTTCGAAGCTTTCATTATATTACCAGGTAAAGTAGAGTCCCAGTCCACTTTGGAGTTTCAGATCTCTTGCATTAATAATTTAGCTTAGCTTGTACTACTATGGGTCCTATAAGACCCAGAGGGTCAAATATTTTCCCAATGAAACTTAGAATTTCTCTTTTTGTTTTGAGCAGATTATAGTAATCTGCCATGGGGCAGGAAAACATCAACGTGTTTGTTTTTAATTGATTCTCAAGGTTTATAATTGATTCTGGAGAGTTGGAACACCTTCCCGACAATGTAAAATATTTTGAGCAAATTGACCTCAAGAAAGATAATAAAAACATTAGGTTTGAAATACAATATAAATACAGACACGTGGACTGTACATCCATAGGTCGCTGGTTAAGTAAAATGCTAATTAATTTTAATGTAATTTATTTTAGTTTTATAGAAACCAAAATCACTGCTGATGGCACAGTTGAAAAGAGTGAATGTGAATATATCCACCGGGGTGGTCAACATAAAAAAAAACTAAAACTAGTGTGGCTATTACAACCGTTTTAAATCGACTTTTTTATTCTAGTTATTACTATTTTATGTTTTGTATTAAACAGTCACCTTATACACTGTTTAGACCGCCACGCTAGACCTTTATACTGTATTGCAAAAGTAACTACATGCCTAACCATAGTTAAGTAAATGAATCACGTTTGATGTCACAGGTGGCGGATCGTGTAGATTTTAATAAATACACATTATGTTCTAGCAATGTCAGAGTACTAAAACATTTTTGATTATTGGAATAATGTAATACGAAAGGTAATACCTATGTTGGTTAGCGGTTAGCGTGTAGAATAGAATAGAATAGAATAGAAAATCATTTATTCGATATAGGACACACACACAGAAATAATTTAAAAAAATAATAATAATAATACAATAACAATTTTGCTGAGCATGTCCACACCGAAAGGGTTACCAACTCAGCATATGCTGGGCGAAAGACACCCAGCGCTGGTTTTCAGTTGGCACCGCGCAGTGACACACGGACGAGGGTAGGCAAATAAAATAAATGTTTAAATTTTCTTGATAAAAAAACAAATATATGTGTGAAGGAAAAGTGAAGTGTATTAAATACATTAAATAAAATCATATCCATAATTTTTATAGTATAAAAACGTGTGTGATAAAATAAATTATATAAAAGTACTTTTAATAAAAACACGCCTAGAATGACGCCACTAATGGCGCGGCAACCGACCAATAGGGAGCGCTGCTTGCGCCATGGCGCCAGATAGGCTCACAGAAATAAGAAACTCGCTGCCTTAAGTGCGACTAAAACTTAAAACTCCGCTGCTCCGTGTACAGTTTACTTAAGATAATGTTTTGGGCTATTAAATATTTAACCTACGTTAGTTTGTAGAGTAATAAAATGTCCAAAATGTAAGTGATACAAAGTGATGCAAAGGATTTTTATATCATTTTTTGGAGGTGTATTATGAATCCTGAGAGGAGCGTAAGGGACATCTCCAATAAAAATAATTCCTTCGCACCTACACTACCAAACACTTAAGTTAAATAAAAAGTGGTGCAAAGTAGGGCAATAAGATTTAGATGCAGTGAAATAATAATTATGAGAATATTATTATTAGTGGAGTGCTTTAAGATTTATATCTCGGAATCCAGCACGCGTACTATTACCACCGTAGAAACGAGTTATATCGACGGGAACATCGACAAACTGGCAGATTGAAGAAAGATCTCTATCGTCCTAAGCACGGCGATGTTTGACACGTAGAAAAGAAAATTGTTTCTTTTCTACGATAGAAAGAAGTCTACAATGTCAAGCATGCCGACAATATTTTCTCTAGTTTTGACACTTGGGGGAAGACGCATTTCTTCTCTACAAGAGAAACTTGTCTACATCAAATCAGACCTAGACAAGATTCTTTTTATAATGTTCTAGGTTTTTATCGACTTAAATTTGTTTTAAAAAAAAGTAAGGGTCCTCCCAACTCAGTCGTTTTAGTTTTTAAGCCTTATAGAATAAAAAAGGCTGAATGAAACTTGTTTGAAAAGAACATCAAACTTTTTTTAAATTCGAGTTAATATATAATAAAAAATATTTCTACGTTCTGTCATTTTGTCTTTTCTTCCGTCGACAAAACCCCTTTCTACGGCGCCATGCTACGCCTGCAAGTGTCAAAAGTAGAGAAAATATTGTCGGTATGCTCGACGTTGTAGACTTCTTTTTTATCGTAGAGAAGAAAAAAATCTTTTCTACGTGTCAAACATCGCCGTGCTTAGGACGAAATCTTTCTTCAATCTGTCAGTTTGTCGATTCTCCCGTCGATATAACTCGTTTCTACGGTGGTCATGCTACGCGTGCTGGACCAGTCAATGAATCTTCATATAAATTGATGAAATGTGTTTTTAACAACACATACAACAATGTTAAAAAAATAATTTGTCTGATCTCAATTTTTTAAATATTATTTCATACAAAGAAGGATGGACAAAACGTCCCACCCCTTGTAACACTTCCATCTATATATCAAATGAAAGAACTTGAAAAGTGTATCATTTCATTGTATGACAGCAAACCTGTAAACCATGGGAGAAAAAAGTTATTGAGACTTTTATGTCACAATACCAACGATACGTAATGTTAAGCAGAAGTCATGTATGTCTTAAATTATATTAATCCATCTACAATCCATACTCAATACTGTGTACTAATGCATCGTTGACATTTCAGTATTTAAAAAAAAAGGTCACATGATATGCAAAAAAAAAACTTGCTAATTTCTTTAACCGATTCTCGGACTACCTTCAGCTCGTTCACGGTTCTGTGCCTTAACAATTGGGTTTGTCGACTATGAAAGTAGAAGACAGGCGTCAGCTATGTGTTACGTGTTCACGATCTTTATTTCGAGTCAGAATTCGTCATAGTATGTTATTACGAGAATATGTATATGGAAGATCGGCCGGGATTCACAGAGTTTATAATGGAACACATTGATTTTGAAAATGTCAGTTTTAATATTTAATTATAGCGTTTTTGAAAAAGAATAAGGCGCTATCTCCACAATCGACAGAATCGGGGCGATATTATAGTCGTGCCACATATTTCCATATACTCTATATGAACGTGTCTCCACACGGCGATATTCATAGATTTTCAGATGGAAATGATGGGTACAAGCTTTGGCGTTGGTACGCGTTGGTGACAAATAGAAGGAAACCAACAAATGACTTCAACGACCATCCATAGTACACTGGTAATTTTTTTACTCCTTTGCTTCCTCGTTAGTCAGTTGAGTACCTAACGTTTTGGTTGTGGCGGCATGTGACGGTCTTATAGCCATGTTCTTCTAAGTAGGGGCTGTGGTAGGGGATTCAGCCTCTAAAGCCCCAATCTAGTATAAATTCATTATTTTCATACAATTATCACTACTAAGTACTATGATTTTCTTTTGAAGAGTCAGAAGTGGGTGCCGCTTAGTCAACAATGTTACTCTTTCTCATGATCTGTACACATATTATCATTCATCTTTTGACAGAAAAGTCTCAATAACTTTTTTCTCCTATAGTTTACAGGTTTGCTGTCATACAATGAAATGATACACTTTTCACGTAATTTCATTTGATATATGGATGGGAGTGTTACAAGGAAAGGGACGGGGTCCATACATTTCTGCCCATTCTTCTTTGTATAAAAGAAAGAAATGGTAATTTAAGTATTTGATTTAGTTTCATGTAAGGATCACTTCATTGTATGGGAAGGAAAATGTCTGTGCAACAGAAGTGGGTCAAATGCAGGGCCGAGCCAGGCGCCAGGGCAATATAGGCGCCGGATGACCATAGTGCCAATGTTGAAATTACTTTTGTTACATTACATTTTAATACTTGAGTATCAATAAGTAAGTAGATGGCGAGAAACTGATAAATTGATAAAAGTGATGAAAATATTTCAGAAAAAAATAGAAATTATGAAAGAAATTTGAAAGACGACTACATAAAAAGGCGCTTCATAGGTTTTGCACACAGGTGCCTAGGCGCTCCATAGATTTTGCACACAGGCGCTGTAAGGGGTCGGCGCGGCCCTGGTCAAATGTAATGAAATACTGACTAATACTTATACGTCTTCGGGCGCCTGATGGTTTCACCATAGCAGCAACTTGCGATTGTCACTGTCGCTATTAATTAGCATTAGTAATTATGAGCACATATGTATATGAATTGTATGATTCAACAACTTTGACCACTTGCTTAACTAAACTCGTGTGGTAAACACCGAATTAAAGTTATATATTCTTGTTCGAGTATTTTCCTGAAGTTAATTATTCCACCAGCAACTACTAGTTCTCCACATGGTACTTCGAGCCGGATTATTTAATGGGTGTTAAAACTTAAATCACGAGCGTAGCGAGATAAGTATTTAAGACGAGTCCTCAGTGTAGCGAGGGACTTAAGTTCACCCAAGACTAAGACAGCTTTATCACCGAGGGAAATACTCTACTTTTCTATTGCTAGACTAATATTTTTTTTGTCGGAAAAGCAAAGGCATGAAGCTCATAACGGCCTCGTCGGTTCTCGTAATTTTATTTAATAATCATAACTGCATAATAATTGCGTATTCCTTTTTCAAAAAGATGTATAATGTTTATTCGCTGGGTGCGAAGTACTAGGTGGGGGTCGTACTATTCGATTGCAGCGCTCATGGTGGCGAATAGTAGAACTAATGTAGGCTTTGCTTATTTTGCTCACTTCGTTTGGGGCGACATCTAGTGGTATTGCAGTCAACCATTACGAATTAATTTTAGAAAGGAAGTTTTTGTTTGTACTTTATGTTTATTGAGGACAGATGGCGCTACATATTAAATCGTAGCGCATGCTACTTGCTAAACTTTTTATGATACTGATACCGACATTTTTTGATAATTAAATGCGATATCGTAATCGTATATCTCTTTTTCAATGCAAAAACTTACATTGACAAAGTCTTTCACCACCTCTTGAAAAGTTCATGAAACATGTCTCGTAGAAACTTTGACTTTCTTCGCAGATGAATTAATATGTTGTACACTTTATTTTATTTTTTGTCATATTCCGCAACTACTAGACAACCGTTAAACATACTTATATATTTCTAAAAACATACATATTATAGATAAATTACACCCAGACACAGAACAAAATGATCATGCTCATCACACAAACATTTGTCCTGGGTGGGAATTGAACCACTAGACCGACAGGCCAGTCAAGTGTTGCCCCAGTGCTAGACAAAGGCCTCTCCCATATTCTTCAAAGTACTATTTTCTAATGCCACTTGGGACTGGCCATCAAGATGTACGCCTAGAACGTCGCGCCACGATTTTGTATGATATATATAAAAAAAAAAAACGTGGCCCATGTAATAAGAATTGGTACCAAATGTATTCTTTAAAACCATTATAAATCTGACATAAGACTCAATTATAGTTCAATACTTTTATTGAACTATAATTTATGTCTTATGTCAATTTATTGCTATCTACTATACAGGGTTACGAAATGTAACCTGATTCTTTAATCAATTTATAACAATTAGCTTTCACTTTGCGTCAGGCACCATAAGCTTATTTTCCTTCAGACTTTTAAAAACAATTAGGTCCCCATTAGCATAAACATACATATCCATGGTAACGACATTAGTCTTTATTATTTTGACGGATTCAAACGATTTATTCGACGACATCGACATCGTGAGAGACGCGGGCAACCGATGGATACAAGTTGCGAATTGTCGTTCGGCGTGGCTGTCTAACAGGGAGGCCTATGTTTAGCAATGGACGTCTTCCAGCTGATAATTGTCAAAATGGGTCATGCTCATGATTCAACTTTGTCGATAGTACAAATTATCGAATTAAAATAATAATTTTGTTTAGAATGTAACCTAATGCTCTGTACCTTAGGATACATATTACAGTACCTACTTGTCAAGTCTGCTCTTTTCAATGAGTTCTTAATCGAATTGACGTCTGTTCGATATTAAGGGGACACGAAGATATTGATTGATATGGGCGTGTCTAGTGGTCATTGAACAATCAATTACGATATTGCAACATAAATATAGATTTATTTTAAACTGGAACTTAAATATTATATAACTAGCTCTTACAAGCGGCTTCGCCCAGTTAAGTACAACTCGAAAAGGATAATTTTCGTACTGTAGCGGGCGATATAATACTTGTTCAGTAGTTAGTAGTAGAGTAGAGACAAACATATTTATGTGTCGTGGCGTGTCGTGACGCATCAGAAGCATATCGGTTTCATAAATTAGATATGGTTAGGGGGACATATTTACATGTCGTGTCGTGTGGTGATCGCGTCACGACACGCCACGACATATAAATATGTGTAATATAAGTAGGATTAGTAAGACGTAGGACACAAGATGAGGTGTACGTTATTTTATTTAAAAAAATATTATTAGGTCTGCTGCTTGACTCGTGGGACTGTATCATTAGGAAACCGTGATCCTGGATCGTAAACGGCTGTTGAAGGACACCTGTCCTTGGATTTTAATCAGTATGAGTCCGACAGTCACTCCCGTCCCGCTCTGGGTGGGAGGACTCATTTGATGTGATTACTAAGTTAAAAAAAAATAGATTTACATCTTATAATGAAAAATTATTTTTAAGTAAGTAGAAGTAATAATTCCATATTAACTTAGTCTTGATTTGTAGAAATAGTAACTGTAGAAATAGAGCCTAAAACAAGTCTGACAGTCCCTCCCGCCCTGCCCGGGATGGGAGGACTCATTTGATAATTTTACCACGTAAAAAAAAAGCTAGTACTGATTTTCGATAACGATGAATATATTAACAAAAATTTTACTCTACTGGCCGATTTCCCATTATTTTTTTACTCGGACTCTTGGAGTTGGGTATCAGACTTTTCAGATCTTTGATTTTGACGACCCCGCTGTCGCTGGCAATGGGAACAGGATGCGCGTACGAAGTCGCGGGCAGAAGCTAGTAGAGCCTAAAACTGTTGACTTCATTAGCCCATTGAAAACTAAAAGTAATCACTTTTAGTTTATTATTATTATTTATTTAAATAAATATATAATATAATAGACACGTCAATCAAACATCAATATCTTTTATGTCTTTAGACATGCGTAATACATTCGTGAGTATTATATACTTTGTTAGATTAACGATATTTCTTTTAGCTAGATCACGACTTGCGATTTTTTTCGAGTCCTATTCAAATATCTTATGTAAGAGACGTTATGTGCTAATTATCTTTTGCTAATATGTAGAGAAAGTATGTGCGTATGTTTGCAGAAATGAGTGTATTTTTCAGAAATGTTTACGTGACTTTTGTATTAGAACAAATAAATATTAGTTATTTAAGTCTAAAAGACATTTTTTTTCGTTAAGTTTAAGTGAGTATCTAGGCTCTGATTTAACTTTATGACTAGATTAATAATCATCGTCACAAAAACTTGCTATTTAGAAAAATGATAACAACAGCTAAAATGTTAGGATTTAATAATTGTGTTGTTTTTTAAATTATCTAATAATAATGTCAATGATTTTCTTTGGAAAGAAAAATTCGAACCGCGGACAGGATTCGAACCTGCGACCTTCGGATTCAGTAAAATCTTTAAAAATTCGCTATGTATGCGTTAATGCGTTTAATATTTATAATAATGTGCTTAGCACAAGTTATTTTCTGTTAGCAAACATAATTGAGACACAGTTTGCTTTCAATGCAATTAAATTGCATCTTAAAACAAATACTTTAATTAAATTACCTACTCCAATTATTTCGCAACTCTTGAGTGGTCGAGTGACTTTACAACATAACTAGTGGTGCGACTGATAACAGATAACGACAACTTTTTGTCGGCAACTCGAAACGTGACCAATTTGTGCGCAGACGCAACTTGTTACAATTTGCGATTGTTTTATTGTACAGTTGTGGTGATTGTTACGTTACGATTGATTGATTGAAAGATTTGTCGTAAGATCAGCTTAAGCCGTGTTTTTGGGAACAGAAAGATACCTTGTAAACAGCATACGTTTTTACAACAAATTGCCGAAGTCTGTCACTGAACTAACTGACGGAAAGTTTAAAACCCATATTAAACGTGTCGTTATTAATAGAATAGAATAGAATAGAATATGTCTTTATTTGCACAGAAAGTAGGTACAAGTTTCAGATGTTAAGTTTAAGATTATCCATATACTAACTACCTTAACTAAGGCATGCAAACAGTTTATAAACTACAGTAGAAAAGACTGGCTCAATAAATATTACTATCACATTCAATCCAATCAATACAAATTTACCATGTCAAGATGAATGAGATTCATTAAATAATTTGAAGTATAATGTCAAATTTAATAAAATAAAATAGGGTTATATATATTTGTCAAATTCGAGGCCAATTCAGTTAAATAATAAAAAATAAAATAAAAAATGATTTGATACAAGTCAGGTTCATTAAATAATTTGAAGTATAATGTCAAATTTAAAAAATTAAAATCGTGTTATATATATTTGTCAAATTCGAGGCCAATTCAGTTAAATAATAAAAAAAATAAAAATGATTTGATACAAGTCAGGAGTACAGAGATGTCATATCTTCAGATTATCGGTCAAAAATTCGCCAATTGAGTAATAACACTTTTTAATTAATAAATCTGTCAATTTTTTTTTGAACACTGGTAATGTCTCATTTTTTATTACATCTGGTATTTTGTTAAATATGATCGGACCCATACATATAATGTTTTTCTTAAATAACGCTGTATCAGAACCGCTGACAATCAGTAAATTTTGATACTGTCTCCTCATAGGCCGGTTTCTGTTTTCAGACAGTTTATTAAAGAGATGCATATTTGCTTTGACAAAAACAGCCACCTCGAAAATATATAGTGATGGGAATGTTAGCAGTTTTAGGGACTTAAATACAGGTACGCAGCTATTGGTTGCAAATAAGTTGGTCATAGACCTTATGCAGCGTTTTTGGGCCTTGAACACCTGTTCCCTCAGGCTACAATTTCCCCAAAATATTATGCCGAATCTCAAAATCGACGCAACTAATCCGTGGTATGCAATTAACCTTGTGGCCAAGCCTACTTTTTTAGACAAGTTAAAGAGTACATACGCAGCTGCACTGAGCTTTTTGCATACTTCTTCAGCTTGTGGCTTCCAAGTTAATTGGCTATCTATCGTAATTCCAAGGAATTTAGCAACTTGTACTTGGTCAACTTTTTGTTCATTATAATGTAAATGCAAGATTTCTGGTGGTATCCGTTGATAAAAATGCATTATATTAGTCTTTTTTATGTTTATCATTAAATTATTTTGGTCAAGCCAGCGTATAATGTTTTTTAAAGCATCATTTATTTCATGTTCATATGTTTTTTTGTCAATACATTTGATCAAGGCAGTACTATCGTCAGCGAATAAGACCATAGGATGTTCAATGTGGCGAGGTAGGTCGTTTATATATACTAAAAAAAGTGGGGGGGCCAGCACAGTACCTTGTGGCACGCCATACCTAATAATTCTAGCCGTAGATAAGTACTTTTCTTCGCGTTTAGTTTTTAGACATATTCTAGATATTTCTGTGTACTGCTTACGATTATTAAGGTATGATTTTATGAGATCAAGTACATTTCCTCTGATGCCAATGATTTCTAGCTTTTTGATAAGAATTTCGTGATCAACACAATCAAACGCCCTCGTCATGTCCGTAAGAATTGCGCAAACTGGCACTTTTTTATCCACATTTTGGAGTATGACATTGAGCAAATCATAAACGGCCATATTTATACCTTTATTTTTTCTGAAACCCTTTTGTTCCGCACTTAGAATATTATATTTGGATAAAAAGTTATTAAGTGAGTCATAAATTATTTTTTCTACAACCTTAGAAAAAATGGGTGTTAAAGCAATTGGTCTATAATTTGCTAGATCTTCTTTATGATTTTTTTTAAAAAGTGGCTTTTCTATAACGGTCTTTAAACTATCCGGAAAAACTCCAGTACTGATACATATATTAACAATATGACACAAGTGCATAGCGATGTCGTCCGATACGAACTTTACAACCTTTGTTGATATACCATCATATCCAGTGCTGCTTTTATTTTTTAATGATTGTATCGCTCTCATAATGTCTTGCGGTACTACTGGATGCATAAACATGGAATTGGGGTTATTTGTCAAGTTTGTAGTGTCCGGTGGTTTCGTCATATTATTTTGTGTCTGGTCAATAAAAAAGTTGTTAAAAGCGTTCGCAATGTCTGTTGGATTAGTAATAGTTGTATTCTGAACTTTGATTTGGGAAATAGGCTCAGTCATTCGAGGTTTATTATCTATAACCTGCCATGATGCTTTCGATTTGTTACTTGAGGTGTTAATAAAATAATTATTTTGTGCTCTTTGCGTCAATTTAATAATTTTCCTAAACCTACGCGTGTAATTTTTGAAGTTATTTTTATTTAAATTCGATGGTTCGCGTCTGTATTTCCATAGTAAATTTCGTTGTTTTCTACTACACACTCGGATACCATTTGAAACCCATTTGATATTCCTATTAGCTTTAATTGTTATTAATTTGTAAGGGAAGCAAAGCTCGTAAAGCATGCGAAAATGTTCCAGAAAACAATCGTATGCTTCATTAGCATCTTCGGATTGGTAGATTTCAGAGAAAGAAAGGCATTTTAGATGATTTTTGAATCTGGTCATATTTTCAATACAAAGGTTGCGTTTTTTAATCCGCCATGAATTTATTCTGTACGATTTAATAACTCTAACTTCCAATAGCTGAGCAGTGTGATCAGACAATGCAAAGTCCAACACTTGCGATTTACACTTTAATTTGGAGGTACATGCAAAATTATCCAAACAAGTGTTACTGGATAGCCTAGTGGGCTGCCGTAGTTCCAATTTAAGATTGTAGCCCAAAAGAAAGTGCTCAAAGTCTAGTGTTAAGTTATTCCTTTTAAGTGTATCTATATTGAAGTCCCCACACATGACAATTTTCTTATAAGATTTGGTACATAGTTTCTTCAAAATTATCTCTAACTTTTCATAAAAAACGTTTAAGTTATTTAACTTTGGTGGTCTATAAATACAAATTATAATTACACTTTGATCCGTAAGTTCAATGCCACAACATTCGATAACATTAGGGATTGAATGACGAGAAATATCTAAGAGCTCTCTGTATACAATACAACTTTTAACTAACATACATGCTCCTCCTCGCTTCTGTGATGGTCTTGAATAAATTGCTGCTAACTTGTAGTTCGGAATGTTCAATAATTTCTCATGTCCGGCCATTACGAAGTGTTCTGTGATACAAATTATATCTATGCATCTTGTTTGTCTATATAATTCTTGTAGGTGAACAGTAAGTATGTCGGATTTATTTAATAACCCAGCAATGTTCTGATGAAGTATCTTTAAACTATTGTAGACGAAAAAAATCACTGTTATCAGGCGTGTCAATAGGAAAATTTTTCAGGTCAATAGTCAGACGATCATTTATATTCTTAAAAATATGTTTTGTTCCCAATTTGTTTACTTTGCCTGTTCGATGTGAAAACATTTCCAAAGATAGGTCACGGTTTGTGTCAAATAAATATGCATTAGTGTAATTCTGCATGTCCAGGCAAAGTATATTATTAAATAATTCTACAAGATAGTTATAAATTAGAGCTCCTCTCACGTACGTGGGACTACATACTATTATATTTGTGTGAGTTATTTTTTGTAATGATTCCCTGATTTGTTTTACTAGTTCAATGTAGTCTTCGGCGGTTTTAAAATCTTTTCCTCCGATCATGATAATGCAGTAGTCGTTTATAGAAAGATTTTGGACTTTGTCAGTAATATTTGTCAGTAATTCTCTAATTCCGCTACCTGGCGAGACATAATGGCAATATTCAAACTGGTCGCTGAAGGTGTTTTCTATGTTTTCCAATGCACATATGTAGTCACAGTTGCTAATTATTTGTAATTTTCGATTTTTTGGGCTTGATATTTTCTCACGACAGTTGGTATATTTTTTGACACATTCGGTTTTGCGCTTAGTATCAACATTACCACTATTTGATTTCATAGATGTTTGTAAAGACGAGCTTATTGTTTGCTTATTTTTCGTTTTGACTTGCTCGTTTTTCGGCGAAAGAACTTTGTTTTTTTTATGGCGATCGGGGCTAATAGTGATTTTTTCGTTAGTATCTTTTTTTTTTAACAAGTCTTTGTTTAGTTTTTTAAGGTTTAAATTCTCTGAAGAGAGTGACTCAATTTCTTGATGAGCTATATTTAGTTCAAGCTCAAGTTTATTTATCCGCTCTTTTAACTTTAAAACTTCTTCATTATTGCTGTCGATAGAAGTGTCGGGTAGACTACTGGTAGTATCGTCTAGGGTCTCGTTCAATACTTCGATGATATTTGTGTTGGAGTCAGATGTAGTTCTTGCACGACGGAACGTAATGTTTTCGAGGAAGTTCATTTTTGGATAGGCAGGTAATATTCAAAACAACAACGGAACGTGTAAAGATGCTTGTACTGTTTATCGGATATGTTTCTATTAATTTGAAATCATTCCAAAAAGTGAAACCATTTGCGGGAATCGAACTCGAGTCACCACAGGTTACACGAATTTCACGTAGACGATATGATGTACTCGCCACTGTGACAGTTACGTCAATAGTCGAAATTGTTGAACAGTAGGCTCTTCGAAGTAAAAAAAGTTCGTTAAAGATGTCAGTTGTAATTTGAATGGTTTGAATATTTTTTTACTTATGTGTCACTTCTGTTAGATCACTATTTTCGTTATCGTTGTTAATTATTTTTATGTACACGTTTGATAGGTAAGTATTTGGCGCAAAATTAAAAAAGCATATTACAAAATTAAGGACTATGTTGAAGACACGGATACGTACTTAATAGTACGATGTGTGGCATTAGTTCCTTCTGCACATGTGGCTTCCCTGGCAGCTCAGCAGCAGCACCTATTTTAGATTTTTAACTTCTATAATACACGTGTTAGGATATGATTCTTCAATTTTCTTTTATTCCTGTATATAGTTTTTTTTTTATTGTGTTCGTTTTGCACAATTATATATTGCCTTTTACTCTTTTTGTTCGGATTTGTTACAATTTGTAAAATGATATAGAAGTAACGCAGCTTATATAGCTTTCTTTTTTTATATAAATTCTTTCATACTCCTTTTTTGTGAATGTGAGAACATTGTAGGTCATGTGTATATATGTTACGGTAAATCTGATTAATTGAAAATTATTAATATTTTTACAAAATTATTAATAATAACCACATGTTTTGGTAAATGTGAATAAACGATCGAAATTTATTACTTTTAGTAGTCATTATTAATAATTCACGACACATATTGGTAAAAGTTATAAAATTAATAAACTAAACGGCTAAACCTAGAAATGCTAACTGAAGATAAGTATGATACACGTAGGTGTAACCGCATGTGGTCGGTTACACCTAGGTTTAGCCGGTTAGAACTAGGTCTAACCTCGGGACTTGCTGGCACCAAGACTCGGACAATTTAGGTTAGATGGCGGGGTCTGAAAGGTCTGAAAGACCCCGCCATCCTCTTCGTGGTGCGGGGCTCCGTCGACTTGCACCTGTGAAGGAAGTTTACTTATTACATTTATCACTACTAGGCTCAAATTATTAATAACAACCGACAGATGTGATTAATTAATCACTTTAACCTCGACTTTCGGTAATTATTAATAATCTTCAATTATTCACTCTTACCGTAACATATATATATTTTTTTGTTTTATTTTTTTTAGTGCTAACTCTCGCAAGGACGTCTCCCTTGTTACTAGGCCTACGTTTTTTCTCACATATCTGAGTACCTATTCTAAATTGTAACAATCAGTTTGTAAAATAATACCATATTTTAAAAGAGTAACCATGGAGTTTCTTGCCGGTTCTTCTCCATGGAATCGACCAACCCGAACCGAGCACCTTTTGTCGACGTTTTATAAGTGCCCTCATGGGCCTATGTGAAATAAAATATTTGATTTTGACTCATGTCCATCTAAGGGCTGATTTTTCAATAGTCAAATAGCGATTTGACATATTATCTATAGATAAGTTGTCAAACCGCCATTTTTATTCCTCAGATAAAAGTTATCAACTATTGAAAAATCGCCCCTAAGTATTACAAAACACTATTTTCAAATACACTGCTAGTTCTTATCAAAGTATTGTAGTTAGTTTACCCGCAAGATCAACTCACTGGTCACACACTCACCCCTCTCCATATAGCTTTAAACCATCTCTACAGTCCTGTCTATCACTGTACTAAAATTCATCAAAATCGGTTCAACAGTTTAGACATGAATGAGGAAAATACATTAAACACATACATAGAGACTTTAGCATGTACGATAAGCTGCTTTAAAGAGTTTGGTCAGTATTTTTGCCCGAAAAAGTCCCCACGATAAAAAAAGAAAAACGAAAAGGATTAGTAAGAGTAACTTACTCCGATAATACGAAACTATTACGTTTATGGTAACAGATAATATAAGATAATTTTATCTATGATATTAAATCGGGGTCGCGGGACTTATCGGGGTCACGGGACTTATTCCATCACCGTGACCCCGGAACATAAAGGGCTATTGAAGGACACCATGGATTTTAGTCAGTACAAGTCTGACAGTCCCTCCAGCCCTGCCCGAGGTGGGAGGACTCATTGACGTAAAAAAAAAGAATGCACATTTTTAACTTTTTAAATCACAAAGCTCTTATTCCTTGACAAACCTTTACCCAACATAATGTATCGCACCAAATATGTCGTTTTATCGTCCACTTACTTTGTCTACCGAGCCCAGTATTCCGAAATAGTGACCGTATTCATTTAGAAGTTTTCGAAATGAGAGCAATTCTGTATAAATTGTCTGTAGTGGCTGCTAGTTCCGGCACTTAGTATAGCCTACAAATAAGGGCTGGCGAAATTAGAACGTACTTTATAGTAATAAAGCAGATATATAAGAATGGAGGTGGACAAATTATAACTTTGCAATAAAACTTTAATTTATTTTATTTTATCCTTTATTTCAGGCATCTTAAGGCCCATAATACACATATAGATATTTCATCGTCAGCCTATAATGTTCCCACTGCTGGGACACAGGCCTCCTAGAGAGGAGGCCTGTGTCCCAGCTGTGTCTCAGAGGAGAGAGGGAGTGGGCCATAATCCACCACGCGGGCACTGGGCCCGCATGGTGGATTATGGCCGTATTGGTAGATGTCACATATCTTCGAATTTTTGGTTCTAGGACATGCCGGTTTCCTCTCGATGTTTTCCTTCACCGTTGAAAGCAGAAAGTAATGCGCCTGGCGGGATACGAACCACTCGTAAGTCGGGACCGATACCACTGGGCCACCACTGCTCTCCTCTCTATAGATATTTAATAAATAAATTTCGACGAGCTTAGGACCAAAATTACCACGATTTATACCTAACTCTTTTTTACCAGATTCTGATATTATTTGAGTTATTCACCTATTGCCACAACTCGCCTTAAATGCCAAAGCTACCATAAAACAGAATTGGCTACCCTTCAGTTGGGGTTGGTTTCCGACATCACATGTACAAATGGCTACATATCCAGCTATACAAAACCACTGTAACGTGGTCTCGCTTCCTTTTATCTAATCACACGTTCAACGATCAGCTTATTCTGGTTTTGCATTACTCAATGTGTAGCCGTGTGTACAATAATTTTAAAGACAGAATTGAGCTCCTCTTTATGTTTGTACAACCGGCGGCCTGTGGTTAACCAGTAATTTTATTAGATTCACACATTTAATGTCATGTAAATAAAATATGAAATAACAAAAAATCACGTGAAAGAATATAGGGGAGGTCGACGATATATTACTAGACTCCTAATAACAGGCGACCAATGTCTGTCAACAGATTAGGCAAAAAAGTCGTATATCTGTCTCATTTCGACCACTCCTGTGAGCCGTAAACATACCTTGAGACAGAACAGACCTTGAGTTAGCCAATCACAACGCAGTACCCCGTCCCCCTCGCTTACGTAGTACCTCAGCGAGTTGACAGAATATTTTTTGTCTAGTAATATATCGTCGTTGGGAGAGGTCTTTACCCAGCAATGGGGCACGGGGCACTAATGGCTTATTAAAAAAAAACAAAAAGTTCTTCACATAATACTTTCCTTAACATATTTCCAAGAAGTTTATTAAATAACATAAAACAAATATCCGTTGTTTAAAATACACGCTAAGATTAGCATAAAGAAAAGTGATTGCAAAACGTGACAAGCCGCCTACCTGCCTCGCTCAGACTTGCAAAACGATCACCTTTTATCTGCCGAACACGTTCTACTGAGCTTAGCTAAAGAAGGCAAAAATAGATAGGTTTCAGCATGTTTAAGTGTTAAGTTTAGTTTAATCAGTATTATTCGCTATTCGTATATATTTAGGTTACCGGCGCATAGTCTTACCCAAAATTAAAAAAGAAAAACCACGTAAGAAATGGATTTTCATACACTTTTCTCTCCCGCTCAGATGCGTTTTCTCCCCGCATATTTGGTCGATATGCAAAGTACTTCTACCGTTTTGATAAAGTATTAAGGTACTTTCCAAGCAAGTGTAGTATAAAAGTAAATTGCCTTTATAACGGATATTTTTATGATTGTCGAAGTCTCCCGATCTGAAACGACGTTAGACGATGCGTGGTGTCAGGTATTTTCATTAGGTTTTGAGAATTTCTTGCCGCGCTCAGAGCCCGCGATAAAAGCTATGCAATAGCTTAAAAATCATTCTTTGCTTTATTCAATGGCAGTGATTTACCGAGGCCTAAATTGGAAGGAATAAGCAAACCAAAAATAAATATAATATGTGGTCATCGTGACATTTCAAATTCGAAAATGTTAACTGCAACGAATGAAATTTTACCCACAAAGGCCAAATTCATTCATGGCATGCAATCAGCATGTTTACATTTTGGTCGAACCAAATCAAACAACGATTTACTAATATTGCGATTTAACAACCGTAATACTCGTATATCCACATTGAAAAACTGCCCAAGTTCGTATCAGACCTCGCACAATGAAGAGCTGGGTACTCACTTAGCAGTGTTGCATGTAACGTATCAGATACAGTATCAAGTGAATACGTAGGCACGAGCCTCCTGCCTACCTACTCACTTGATACAGTATCTGATACGTCACATGCCAACTTAGGGTGCCGTACTTGAATTTGCAGGAGTGTGCCCTCATTATGATTTAAAAAAATTGAATATTTTTTGTGATATACCTATAAATAATCTTCTTTTTGACTTATTCCTTGTTAGTACAAAATCTCATGCATGGTTCTAGGTCAACGAGAAGTTCTGTAAAGCTATTGTCAAACAGACAGGCCAAACGAATGTGCGTGCCGTGGCGTTTTGTTGTAATGTATGGAAATGTTTGAAGTCTGTCACATAACCTATCGGACCGCTTTCGCTTTTCTGTATGACAGGATTCGGATCGCATTCGCTTCGCCCGTCTATTTAACAATAGCTTAAAAGTTTTGATTGTATCACAAGCGTTAAAATATGAAGCAAAACGGAAGATAAACGGACATATCTATCGATTGCGTGGACTTAATAAACTTTTATTTTTACGGGCTTATTTTTTCCAAATATAAAGAGCAATTAATATTACTCGTTAAATTTTGAAACAGATATTGGTTTCAAAATTTAACGAGTAATATTAATTTCAGTTTGATACCTCCACACGTTCCAGAGAAGAAGAGATTTGAAATACGGACAGACAAAGAGTTTTCATTTTCTTTTGAGGTACAGTCCCCTAAAAACAAACCAGTTGAATGACTCAATAATAAGTACCATTGTAGCATCACATAACAAGTTGCATCTGGTTGTATGTTTATTCATTTGTTTATACTTCACTTCAAGTTTTTTAATGCTTGTTGCATGTCAGAGTTCTCCGAAATTAAGCTTACGACCATTTCGGGAAAATCTGGTTGTGAAATTAGTCTAGCTGTTAATTTGCTGTACTTCTACAATTATTGATATACCTACAGAGTTTTTCTTTTAAATGGGCCAAAAGGGAGAAATCCTTATCCATAAGAGATACGGGAAAACTTTCTTAGGAACCTTTAGCTCTTTTTTGATGTTGACAATTTTGGCGTTTTTACTTTTTTGGTCAAGTGTGAGTTGTCCACAAAAATGAGTGAAATAGGCCATTTTTTTTTAATGCCTATCGACTCTGTTTCGTGTAAGGATCATTTCATTGTATCGGAAGAAAAAAATCGGGACGGCGGAAGTTGGTCAAATTTAACAAAATATGTTTTCATACAAGTTGTATGAACGAAAAAAATTACCATTATTTTATGATGTGATTTGACTTAGTGTCATGTAGGGATCATTTCATTGTATGGGGTTTCAATTTAAAAGAAACACCCTGTTTAATTCCCTATCCGTTTGCATAAAAAATTTAAGACATAATAATTATACTTTAAATACTGTGAAAAATTGTCTTGTAAGTATTAAAAACACTACGAAAAACAGGGATACAATTGAAAACTCTAAATAAACTAAAAAATCGCAGTTGAAAACCAAAAATTTTGTCTAAATGTTTCATGAACTTGAAATAATACCTTGTACTTTCGGACAATTTAAAACATACGGTTGCTGGACTTATATCATCACCGTGACCCTGGAACATAAAGGGCTATTGAAGGACACCGTGGATTTTAGTCAGTACAAGTCTGACAGTCCCTCTCGCCCTACCCGGGGTGGGAGGACACATTTTTGAAAAAAAAAGTTTAAAACATATGTAACCGCCGAAATAGATTAATTATTTTGATACTACACAAAATATAAGTGACAAGAGACATGACTTGACATAATAATCCGTGACAAAAATTACAAAATAATAAGCGTCAACTGTCTAAGTACAAAATTAATCTCCTTGTCATCTTAATTACAAACAATGATAGATATTCCTGTCAGTGACACACACAGAGTGAGTTTCTCTCACGACTACGCAACAGATTAATGTTTAATTTCGATTAATTACCTTTACTTCCAGGCGTGTATGAGTGTGTGTCTGTGTGTATGTCGTATTGACAATCAAAGCATGCCGCGTGAGGTGTACGGCCGTTTTCGTAAGAGGTGAGTTGAGACCGATATCGAGACTGTTGTATTCATAGTCTTGTTTGGTCTACCTCTACAGTGATCATTTATTTTGTTATTCTAGGAATTTTTGATGGTTATCTAATACGTTATCAAGATTTGAATGGTTGATAGACTGGATAATCATTTGTAGGATAAAATAAATACAGATTTATTTTGCAGAAAATGTTGGAAACGCAATGGATAGGGACCGAAATTATCTACATAATTAGTCCGTTTGTTGAAATCGGCCAATTTAAAAAAAGTTTTACTTCACAACCAAGTATATTTTTACTGTATTCAGAGCTGTTGTTAAATTTCATTGATATAGCCAAAGAAAAAATATTATTGCAGTGGAGTTTCATAAGGAGTTAATACACTATACGTTGAGCCAAGCCATGCCACTAACTAAATAACTATAGGACTAGACAAGGCTAAAGTAATTATAAAGCACATGACATAGGCATTTACTTGAAAAAACATGAAAAGTGTGGTGTAAACAAAAAGTTTCAGAAATTCTCGTTCTTTGTGTTCTAAAAATAAATTCTATGAAGCTTTCCTTACACTTTTTTGATAAGCACCCGCTAAATCAAAAGAAAATCACGTCTTCACTATAGATACCACCACCAACCCGCGTTCGGCGGGCGGTCGGTGGACTGCGCGCGCGCCGCCAGTGCTACCGGGCCGAGTACAACGCGCACACGTCGCGACCACAACACACACAAAAACATAAAACCAGACATGAGGAGTAGTGCACAGTTCGCGGTTTTGTTCGCCTGCGTGGCTTACGGTAAGTCTTAGAAGTTAATCAAAGGAAAATATTATATGAATAAGCCAAAAAAAATATACGCTTCTTGACCACTAGAATTTAGCTTACCTAATCATACATATTAAAAGTTATTTTTTTAAAGTACAGAAAAAAATTTAAGAAGGATTTTGGTCTATTTAAAAAATTGCTGGCATCACATCTTTAGGTGGTTAACGTGATAATACAAATATACTAAAATATTGTAAAAACTCGAACACCTTGTCTTAAATCTATGTGAGATAATATTAAAACCAGTATTTGCCGATTTGTCCTTTGACAAGCAAAACTTAAATTGATAGCGAGCGAGGCACTTAACACAAATAGTATTCAACCCGCATCAATATGTGTACAATTTTTATCCCGATTTTATCTTCCCGTGGGGTAATTTTCGAGTTGTAGTGGACAAAGCTAGTACAGCATAATAGTGGTTTGTAACATTATTAATCATCATCATCATTACAACCTGCCTATCCCTCGCGTTCTCTCCGATTTTGACAATATCGTCAAACCAACGAAATTTTTGAAGGCCCTGGATATTTACTTTCTTAGATTGTTAGCAAACACAAGGGTACGGATACGAATATAGCTAACGTCAATATCAAATTTTCTGACAGGCATTTGAGACCGCGCTTCGATTGAAGTCTTTTGGGCAGCGCTAGTGTATGTCAGTATATCAATCAAATCTTCTCATAAAAATGGCTCGCTAAATAGGTTGCTAAGCTCATAACTCGAAAACGGCTGGACCGATTCGGCTAATTCTTTTTTTATTGTGTTTTTAACCTTCAGGACCAGGTTATAGAGGACGATTTTTTTGTGTTTACTTTTCCAACCGGGACAGGCCGCTAGTTACATTATAAAACTACAATTTTAGGTTGGGGCTTTATCTCACTGGGCGTTGAAAACTCAGGCCGAAACCCCTGGTTTTTGTGCCTAGACATTAGATGCCCCATTTTTTTGGGCGAACCTTGACCACCATTCAATCAAAAGCTTACTTCACCTTTATAATACAGCTGTGATCTATTTAGTTACCAAATGGTTACCATTCAAAAGTAGTTGGTTTTCGTTATTGACAAAATTAAACAAGCTACTCTTTTAAGTTTGTAGATACTGAAAGCGGAAACTTTGTATATTAAAACCATAAACTCAAAACCATTATAATTCTATTTACATTGTACCAACCTGGCGAATTATATATAAACAGGTATACATAACCAGATTACTTATCTTTAAATTCAACAATTATTTATTTTCACAGGTGAATAGTCTTATTTTAGAGAACTAGACAAACTTGTTTGCGTTCGTAACCAATTGTATCCGCACATGTAATGTAACAAAACGATAAACTGCCTAGCTTTAAATGTCACTTGATTAGGCACGCATGTTTTTGTAAAGCCTTCAATATTTCTAAAAGCATCCAACACGCTACAAAATATTGTCCAATATTAGGAACTCCAGGTTAAACCGCGCTTGGCGATGTTCGTCTTTGGAAGGGTGACAATCTTACTTTTCGTGGTAAAGGTGCAAATGGAATCGACCAACCCGAACCGAGCATCTTTTCTCAACGTTTTATAAGTGCCCTCATGGGCCTATGTGAAATAAAAATATTTGGTTTTGATTTTGAATCCTAATCGTTTTTGCTACCGGCTTCATCCATGTCTTAACGTTTTCTACGGTGCCATGTTACACGTGCTGGCATCTTCTGTCATTTCCCGGTACTTCTTCTTCGTAAAGGAGGCTTTACCTAACGTAAAACTGTCGTGTTGCATAAGATCCAACAGCGACAAGTTATGTTAACATTCCTGTCAGTTTTTGTTCAAATTCTTGACACGAATACCAATAATATTGAACTGCACGCACGGAAACATTAACCCGAATTTTGATTACATAAATATCACGTTTAAATTAACGATAGTTTTGGTAAAAAAAGCCTTAATGGCTTAGAGCTAGTTGTTCGATCAATAGTTAAACTAAATATTGTTAAAAACCAACGACGATATATTACTGGACTCCTAATAACAGGCGACCGATGTCTGTCAACACATTAGGCAAAAAAGTCTTAAATCCATCTTATTTCGACCACTCCTGTGAGCTGTAAACATACCTTGAGACAGAACAGAGCTTGAGTTAGCCAATCACAATGCAGTACCCGTCCCCATCGCTTACGTAGTACCTCAGCGAGTTGACAGAATAGTTTTTTGTTCCTTAGATCGTGTATGCGGAGTCTAGTAATATATCGTCGTTGTTAAAAACCCTTTCTTTAATGAAACGTTGACCGTCTTACCATTACCACAAAATAATTAAAGATCTGTTGTTGTTAAACACTTGTCTAAATAAAGTGACGATGTCAAATCAGTATTTCACTTTGGTATAAGGTTCGTTATGCAGTGACACTTTTTTTAGATAACTGTTCAACAGCTGTTTAAGTTTCTTATAATTAAAATTACTTACTTTTAATTGGCGATAATTAAAAGTTACTATTTATATTTTTGTCTATCGCCCGCAATCTAAGGACAGTGTTTCAATTAGCGCCTTAACAAATACAAATTAAAACTTAGTACGCGTATAATTGTATAAAATAGAGTAGTTTCCTGCAGTCGATTACCCAACCAATTGGAAAGGGAGCCGGAACGAGACCGTTTTGTACGAGACTCAAGGCCCACACCTGCTGTCGAACGACATTTAAAAATAATATATAATATTTGGGCCGACCAGGCGACCCGTGGGTGATTTATGCGTCAGTTGTGAAATCTTAATGGTTATTGAAATGTCTGATGTGTTATGACAAAGTAGGTTTAAGTTATTACTTCTGGTTTGACTTGATTTTACTATTTTAGCCAAAAAACGTCAGAGATTTTGCGGATGTTTCTGTAAAATTATTTAGTTGTTATAATATTCCACAACTATCACACAACGCCATCTAGTCCCAAGCTAAGCAGAGCGTGTGTTATGGGTACTAGACAACTGATAAACATACTTATTTATTTCTAAATACATACATATTATAAATAAATTACACCCAGACACAGAGCAAATTATCGTATTCATCACACAAACATTTGTTCTGGGTGGGAATTGAACCCACGACCTCCGGCAAAGCAGTCAGGGTCACTAACCACTAGACTAACAGGCCAGTCAAAAGTTGTTGACAGATAAGTACAGAATTATTTCTGTATGCCTCTAAAACACTGGACATTGCGTGCCCACCGCGTTGTGGATATTGGTGTAAGAAATGGGCACGCTGAAGACTGCTTATTCAGCATACTATATACTGGCCTGTTGGTTTAGTGGGTCGTAGGTTCGATTCCCGCCGAGGACAAATGTTGTATGAGCACGATCATTTGTTCTGTGTTTGGGTGTAATTTATCTATAATATGTATGTATTTAGAAATATTTATGTATGTTTATCAGTTGCGGTGGTGGCCCAGTGGTATCGGCCCCGACTTACGAATTGTAGGTCGCGGGTTCGAACCCAGCCTGGCGCATTACTTTAATTTATTTCATCACCACTGCTCTCAAAACGGTGAAGGAAAACATCGTGAGGAAACCGGCATGTCCTAGAACCATCAAATTCGAAGACATGTGCCATCTGCCAACCCGCACTGGGCCCGCGTGGTGGATTATGGCCCACCCCCTCTCACAAGAGAGGAGGCCTGTGTCCCAGCAGTGGGAACGTTATAGGCTGATGATGATGATGATGATCAGTTGTCTAGTACCCATAACACAAGCTCTGTTTAGCTTGGGACTAGATGGCGTTGTGTGATCGTTGTGGAATATTATATTAATATTATTATTATATATTCTCCTATCTCGAAAATTTGAACAACAAAAATGGATCGTAAGACTGAATAAACAAAGTACTGCGGACCCTTAAATGCAAAAGGCATTCGAAGGAAGAAGGCGTTTTTAGTAAGTTCGAGATTCCCTACTCCTTTTACTCATTAATTGGATTACTTGGATTGGACAATATTTGGATTTTTAACAAAAACAGCCACCGATTCAGCAGATTTGTTTATAAATCTACGAATGGCATACAGACTTCCTCGTAGGCATAAGTGGGATAATATGTTAATACTAAGGATAGTAGATGACGAAGGCATGTATTTTATGCTTTCGACGTAAAATACATGTCACATACACGTAATTGTGGAAATACTCTATCATTAAAACTAAACACACAAATGCAACAAGTTGTATAATTTCCAACATGCATTAAAAAGTAAAATAACAATGTTAATCGTGAGATAAACATGAAATAACTGTACGTTTATAATCTCGTAATTGTCAGTTTTATATTGTATAACAGGCGTAAGAATGTACATACGGTTACATGTCAAGTTAAATAAAACCAGTATAAGCTGACCGTTCATTGCGTGGAAAATTTATATAAAGCGAGGCCAAGATAAAATGGACGTGTGTACGCTGAAAACTGCTCGTACAAAAGAGTTCAACGCGCCACTTACACAATACATTGTGAAGTGATATTATCTCTCGTGTTAACTTGTAATCGCTTTTGTCCGTAATACTAATAAGGTACTAACTTTAATAGCACTTTAGATTCCGTGAAAGATGTTATAAGTCTTTCTTAGTACCTATTATTATAAATAAAAATTTTATGAAAATGGATAACGATTGAACGGATTTGACTCAAATTTAGAATAGTGATACTTTATGACCAGGGATATGGCCGTGATATCTGGATAAAACAAATCCTAAGTGATAACTGAGGATATCACGTTCCTGTGGGATAATAATATTGGTTGAGCCACGGGCTGTTCCTAGTGCAGTACAGAAATGTAACATCAAGCTCGTTACTCTCGAAGAGTTATGGAATAAAAACAAACTTTTAGTAGATGTTTCGCTGTTTGGTTTTAAAATATTTGCTAAATGCGTCATGTTGACTTGACGTGATGTGAATTTTAATACCGAAGTGTGCACTTAAACGTTTTAAAAATAAGCGCTTACATACTTTATATATTTACATTTGTAAGGTTATGCATAACTCATATTTGGTTACTTTTCAATTTATGCGTTAACATAAATATTCATCTATTATCCTATTCTTTTTCCAACTATGGGTGTGGCTTCCATTCTAAACAAATGCACTGAATATCAGTATGTTAGATATACAACGTGTAAAACCAAATGCGCAAAACCTCTCGTGGGGTAACTCAGCCCATTTTACTGAAAAATGTTTGTTCTAAGCCTGGTTTTTCATGCAAAATGAGAAATTGATCGGGCCCATCTGTATGAAAAATCTTTTTTTTTTTGCGAATTTCTAAAACTTAAGAACAAAAATTGTTCAGTAACATTGGCTGAGTTACCCCACGAGAGGTTTTGCGCTATTAACGTTACACTTTGTATAGTGACTGCCTGTCTGACCTCCACAACTAAATAACTGGATATGTGATAAGACTGGGTAAGACAATTTATTTAACTTTCAAGCTTCTGCTTAAAAGTAAAGATTGTCAACTACCAACGACAGCGGGAACCAACGGCTTTACGTTTTTTTAAGACACGATGGATATTTTTTATAAAATACTTAATCAGAATATCAAACATCCCTGAATATAAAATATCCCAACAAAGAAAACTATGTCTTTAAACTTTAGCACAATCAAGGCTGCTTATTGTAATCACTGAAGCAAAAAGAATTAGATTCAATTACAATGCACAATGGTTAACAAAAGTGAATTCGATTCCAAAAAAAATATTCACACAAAGCGGAACGAATATATTAAAAAAGTTTATTCACACACAGATTATTAAAACACATGTATTCTTAATCAATTAGTAGCTATGTACTTACAAATGTAAGAACACGTGTTGAGTTTATTATTGTGTAATAAACTCAACACGTGTTATAACTTCATGACTTGTTGTAAAAACTTTTTTGTTTTAGTGTTGAGCAAATTGCTTACTACGCCGCCGGTAATACATAGTTTTTCGCTATAATTTTTGTCATAATTGAGCAAGGCACAGTTTGAGTTGGTCGACGCTAATGTTTCAGTGAAACGGAAAGTATCTATTTAAAAAAAAAATACTTTTAATTTTAAGCGTCTATAATTTATTATCTCTATGAAGTAAATTAACTTCTAAGAAGAGAAGAAGATACTGCCATTACAGTAAGATTTTTTTGCCATATTCATCAAATGTGTCCTAATCCCAGAGTGGGACAGAAAGGTACTGTCAGACTCGTACTGACGTGATCTTTCAATAGCTCATCAAGTTCCAGGGTCACGGTCAGGGTCACGGTACCTGATAACACAGTCGCGCGACCTTATAATAAGAGAATGAAGTAAAATTTGACTTTAACCACATTATTTCTTACGAAAAAAAACACACCGCGGTCAAAATAAAATTTGAAATTACATTTCGTGGTCTGAGTCTCAAGTGTATATTAATACAGTCTGTATATTTGTATGTCCATGTATGTCACAGTGTACAGTGATATGTGAACGAGGTTAGCCTTGTGCCAGCTTAAAGTACCTAATTAACAATTACGCGGTCAAAGCGTTCGCTTGTTCTTTACGATAAACAATTTTATAATGCGGTTGACTAGTTTCTCAAGAGGCTCACGTTTAGTTATTGAATGATTATTTTTGGCTGTCGCAATTTTTCATAAGACATTGATTTATTTTAATACATTTTTTTTGCATATTTATACGTTATTATTTTAATTGTCGTAATTTAAAAGTTTAATTAATAATTGTCGTATTTTAAAAGTCTGGACTATAAAATACTGAAGAGTATATTTTTTTTTGTGAAACTTTTACGAAATTACGAGCTATAACTATATGACCCGGCTTGCACACAATTTTGACTAATTAGCCTATTCTTATTACTGAATTGCTACTTAATAATCAAAGTCGAAAGGCCACATGTTCCAAAGTTTTTTTATGCTCTACGATAACTTTAGAGTGCAATAAAAATGAATAGTCTATCCTATCAATAAAATTGATATCACGTAGAGCAATATCGCTGAATAGTACATAGTAAATAAAAATATTATATTTATGTGTTGTGTGAAGCTCGTTAAAACCATATCCATATAGGTACGTAAAACGGCATGAATTGCTCTAAACGTCTAGCTAGACTCAAATTGGTTGTATTACGAAAAACAAACAAAAATGTAGCCAGTTTTTTTATGAATATTAAAATTAAATGTTACGGCCATTATTACTTTATTTCTGTGTGTAATAACACACAGAAATAAAGTAATAATGGCCGTCGTTTCGGCTTTTCAAACTTGAATGATTACAATTGAGCAATTGTTAATCACAGGCCATTTGCCGGCTGGTAACACACGTGACCATTTCTATCTTTATTCTACCAAGAATAGAAAAAGTTAGTATTTACTGTGTTCCAGCGATGTCATCCATTTCCTTCAAGGTGAATTAAATTCATCTAAGATCTCATTGTTGGGCATGCGGGCGGCGAGTAATGGGCCACTCGCTGTCCGACCGTAGATCATGCCCGGGACGACTCCGCGTTGAGTTCCACACGCGACTCAAAGAGTGTCAGCATAATAACGGGGCCCCCTCTAGAGGGCCAAAGCCTGCCGGGGTCGCGAGACTTGCTAATTACCGTGACCCTTGAACGTAAAGAGCTATTGAAGGACACCGTGGATTTTAGTCAGTGCTAGTTTGAAAGCCCCTCCCGCCCTGCCTTGGATGGAACTCATTTGATGATTTTACCACGATATAACGAAAAACTTCATATTTGTCGCTAGGAAAGATTTAGGCTAATTAAAAAACAGCTTTACTAAATTAAAACAAATAATCAGTTGTGCTCTTTATGCTTCTTTTCCACTGTACCGTAAAATTTTGCTATGAATATTCTGTATAGTCTAGATTATTCAGCTCTCTAATTCTCGCTAAATAACGCATGTATTTGCATACTCAAAAATTGAAACCGGTGATACCAGTCTACCAATTGTTTGAGTTGTAGGGGTCATTAAATATGCAGCAACCTTACTTTGTTCTGGAATTACTAACCATAACGTAATTATATGTGTACATCATCATCATCAGCTGGAAGACGTCCACTGCTGAACATAGGCCTCTCCCTTAGACCACCACGCTGAACGACAAGTCGCCACTTGCAACCATCGGTTGCCCGCGACTCTCACGATGTCGTTGGTCCATCTAGTGGGAAACCTGCCTACACTGCGTCTTCCAGTCCGTGGTCGCCACTCGAGACATAATTATACGTAAAATATATAAATATAATATAATTATACGACAAAATTATACGTTTCTTACTTAAAGTAAAAAAAAACAGTAATGTTTACAGATTGTCGCGATTTTTATTGGTTTCAAGAGTGTGTGTGATTCTTCTTCTGTGATTTTCATCACATCACATCATTCGTCGTCTAGATTTCTGGCAATAAGTAATTCCACCATAACATTCCGTAAGGTTAAGAACAATGTAAGGATATCCGGTTATTATTATTATTTATACTACGTGTAACACTAGTACCGAATTAAGGCGTAACATAATTTAATTACATTTTAATAAAGAAGTATTAAATTTAAAAGCGCAATAAAAGTCAAAACATTAAAAAAACCTTGCGAATCGGTTTCGCTTTTCAAACTCTGGCCCGCCACGCATAGGTGCGTCGCTTACGCAACGGCTCGCTCATCTTATTGCCTATATTAACATCTGTTATGCGCGTACGCACTGTAATGAGCTTTCTTTTATGTCACACGTCATTTTGTGCGTATGCCATGCTGTATGTGAAAATTAGGGAAATAAGGGAAAATGCACCTTATTTACATTACTTTAACTGGATTGGTGTGAGGAGCTCGTGGCTAAATAATTACAGCCGCACAGGTCGATCTTCCGGGTTATGTCGCGCTTACCGAGGTTGGTCTGTGGATGGGTGACCATCTGTCATAGTGAGTTTCCTACGTGCCTCGGAAAGCACGTAAAGCCGTTGGTCCCGGCTGGCATTTGTAGATCTTTGACAGTCGTTACTGTTAGTCAGAAGCTCTAAAATCTGACAACCAGTCTCACCATGGGGTATCATATTACCCAGGTACTAGGTTGTGGAGGTCCAATAGGCAGTCACTCCATCTAAAATACTGATATCCAGCTGCATCTGGTTTGACTGGAAGCCCACCCCAATATAGTTGGGAAAAGGCTAGGCAGAGACCTGGATTGGTGTGATATTTTTGTTCGAAGACAGTGGTATGGAGCCAATGATTTCATTTTTTGAATATGACTTGAGAGTATTTTGTGTACCTATAATTATGATTAATGTATGGTAAGCTTCAGAGAAACCTTTCATTCCTAATTATTTCTTTGTTAGTGTCATCACTACGAAACGAGGTGGGTTTAGGCAGGCCTGTTGGTCTAGTGGTTAGTGACCCTGACTGCTATGCCGAAGGTCGTAGTTTTAAATGAGATGAGGCCCAAACCGGCGGTTATCCCTGTATGCAATATGCCGTTATACCCAAGGACAACCCCCGGTTAGAGTTAGACTATTGCGGAATGTGGAAACAAAAGACTGGGTTATGGCGTTTGGTGGACTGGTTATATACATCTATGGAAACACTATGGCCCCTGCCTAATCAATGTTTAGTATACATAGATACGCTGGCAGGGGGTGACTCGCACACTCAACAAATGGACCCCCAAACATATCGCTAGCACTAGGTGACGTAGCGACAAGGGAGTAACATACGTATCCTGCGGTGCTTGAGTTTATTATTATTATTATCCATACAAAAAAACTTTCACATTTATAATATTAGTAGGATCAAGAACATGCGTGTGAGTGTTCAGTTCGTTTTCATTCTTCATAGAGTGAGTAATCATAATAGTTTGATGCCTCATTTAACACTAATAGGTTAATAGCCTGCCGACTTCAATTATTGTAACCTAGTTTCTTCGACTGTTTCCTTAATTAATTATCCGTTAAGAATTTTACAGCTTTACTGCCATTTTATCAATAACTAGCTGACCCGTGCCTACTTCGTTGGGCGGTAAAATATGCATGATAATTTACAGCCTATGGCACTCAAGAATAGTGTAAATTTCTACCAGTGAAACATTTTTTAAATAGGTTCATTACTTCCGGAGATTACCCCCTACATACAAACTTACAAAAATTTGACCTCTGTATAATATTAGTATAGACTTTGCTTAAATAAAAATTCTACTTTCTCAATATAATTATTATATTCAAAAACATAACAACATACTCCTTAAAATTCCGAATATAGTCCGAGAAATCGGCAATAACATCAATAAATAGTATCGATGATTTACAAGACTCGTTTCTTTGATGAATGGATCGTTCACATTTTTATTAAATTGTGGGAGTCGTTTAGTAGTAGGTTCGGAATGGTAGCGGCGAGTAAAGGGCGACTCGCTGTCCGACTTTGGACCATGCCCGGGTCGACGCGACAGCGCGTTGTGTACCACGCGCGCTTCAAAGAGTGTAAGCATAACGACGAGCCCCCCCTCTAGAGGGCCAAAGACTGCCGGGGTCGTGGGACCCGGGAACATAAAGAGCTATTGATTTTAGTCAGTCCGAGTCTGACAGTCCCTCCTGTCCTGCCCTGGGTGCCCGGACTCATTTGATGATTCTACCACGAATAAAAAAAAAAGTCATTTAGAAATTACCTACTTATATTATTTATTAAGTAGTTTACACTACCACTAATACAATTAGTGGTTTGTAGAAAAGTACTGATTACAGTGAGGAAGTACGTGTCATCAATACTAATATTAAACCTATGCCTACTGTTTCAAATTTAAAAATATTCATGTGAATAAAAATAAATAAACACAAATGCAGAAGAATCCGCATGCAACAGCTAGTTATAAACAAAGGTTAATAGTAGACCAAAGCTAGCCGGTAGCCACACCTTTAATTAAAAAAAAAAAAACTTGAATTGCAAAATCTACACTTCGAAATTTAAATATTAAAAACTTGAATTAAAAAAAAACCTGCACCCGTATTCTAGATATTTCCGTGCCAAAATCGATTAAAGACAGATGAAAGTCGCTTTCTAGTCTAGCCAGTGAAAACGAGACTTCTGCCGTTTATTTAAAGAAGTCGTGAAGTTCCAAATGGCTGATAAGCCGTCGATTTCCTATTTATTCGATAATAGGATTGCAAAATCGCGGAAGGCGTGGAGAAACCGGCTTCGAGACATCTCGGCTTGCGTCATCCGAGGAAATGTTTGACATATTCTGTGTGGCCAGTTTTTAAAGACATAATACTGCTATTTAGTTCGGCGTTCGTAAACCTAATTTTAGAAACTAGTGTAATAGTGTTGAGTATTATTATGTTGTTGATTTGGCAATTTAACATTTATCTCGCAATTTCTTCGATGAATTTTATATAAAAAACATTCTTATCAGGCTTCATGCCCTTTATACCACAATGACGGGGCCGGGGTCTCAGCGGGCCAATCCTGCCGGGGTCGCGGGACTTATTCCATCACCGTAACCCCGGAATATAAAGTGCTATTGAAGGACACCGTGGATTTTAGTCAGTACAAGTCTGATAGTCCCTCCCACCCTGCCCGGGGTGGTAAGACTCATTTGATGATTTTACCACGTATAAATATTTTACCGCGCCCTATACCACGGCTGTGACTTTTAGGTACACCTTTGCCTAGTTCTTTCGGATTCATAGACGAGGCGTATTATGTTTTCTTCAGGATGTTGTTTTTAATTAAAATTATGTTCATACCAATCTAATATCCATTCACCAGGAGATATTCATATCCAATGGAGCAACATCTATTGACTTGCCTGGCCGATCGACTGGCCTGCTGGTCTAGTGGTTAGTGATCCTGACTGCTATGCTGGAGGTTGTGGGTTCGATTCCCACCCAGGACAAGTGTTTGTGTGATGAGCACAATCATTTGTTCTGCATCTGGGTATAATTTTTCTATAATATGTATGTATTTAGAAACATATAAGTATGTTCATCAGTTGTCTAGTACTTACCCATAATAGAAGCTCTGCTTAGCTTGGGACTAGATGGCGTTGTGTGATAGTTGTGGAAAATTATATTATTATTCATATTGCCCTACATTACCTCACTTATTGTTTCAACTTAGTTTAACAGTTTCTACAAGCTAAGTATTTGTAAATGTTGGTAACAATGAAGCCCAGTTAACTATTGGTTAATAGGAAATAAGTAGTTTCCCACAGCATCGATGTTGTTGTTGTAATCTCAAAGTTAAATACGATACTTTCGCTTAGAACGGGATTACAGATTTTATCATTTTGTAATGTTTAGTTCTTGCAGTTTGTTAGTGTTGAAACTTAGAACAATAAGCTTTTATGAGTGTAGTCGCAGAAGTTCGGTTGTAAGTCCTGGCCCTATAGACAAACAGCAGAGGACAGCAGAAGACAATCGTTATCGCTTAGTAGTCACTATTACATTTTCAACTTTAAACCCTAGCGCAAAAGTTGAAAATCTGTTAAAGGCTGCTTAGCGATAACGAACGAAACAAACGAAAACGATCTGTAAACTTCAATAGACTTTTAACTTTACACGCCGGGTATAAAGTTGAAAATGTATTGGTGACTGCTGAGCGATAACGATTGTCGTCTGCTGTCGTCTACTATTTGGCTAAGGCCCCTGATCGACTAACTACTTCCACTACACTCCTTCTTGTCCATTAGAAAAGTATGGACATGAATACTATGAAAATAAATAATAATCTTTAATTAATTAAGACACGAAGTAGTTTCAAACACTTCATTATCATTTTTTAGTGATAAAATACTGTGATATTCGAGTTCATAAAAATAATATTTAAAAAAAAAACTAAGTATATTATAAATGTACATTCAGCGTTCCAGCAGCTGCATAAGCAACGTTTGAAAGGTAAAAAGAAATTAATAGCTTTTGATAAGACATAATTTATTTTATTATGTAAGTAAGTATTAGATATTATAAATTATGTGGTAGTGTTTATAATGCTAGACTAAAGCATTTTTTTAATATATCGAATAGAATCTCATAAATGAAGAGGGATTAAAAGATTCGACACTTGTAGGCAGAACCTCGGTCGTAGGTCCATACCGCACGCGGCAGAATTTTTATTTCCACAGAAAATGTTAATGATATAATCATTTTTATAACACATATAGGTCCACATTATATTAATGTTCACATCAACAACAATCATGATCATTAATAACAAAGTATTCTTATTTAATGTCATAATTACGTCTACAGCAAGTGACAGCGTAGTTAATATTCATAGAATCGCACCTTATGCTAATTTAATCTCACTCGCATTGACATCATGAGGAAATTGTGGCATTGACTATAATCAAGGAAGATAATATTATATGAATACTTTACTACACAAACTAGACAAACATAGAATAAAATGCATGCAATGAGTTTGTCGAATCACAAACTTCTGATAACCCGGTAGAAATTGCCAAAAACTGAACACAAAAAAAAATAAAACAAAATAGCCGATTCGATCGAGCTGTCCTCAAGTGATGCTCTATCATACATGTAATTATCGAATGTAACACATTTTTCACTGCAATGAGAAGTTTTCTTTTTCGAGTATTAAAAAAAAAGTAGTTTCCAAGAACTCTGTAGATGGCGTTGAACTGACTGCGTTACTAGATTTATGCCTTCATTTTTGCACAAATCCACGAGGCACACACTTATCTTCTTTTTCTCTTGGAACATTTTCTTTAAGGCGTGGAAAACTCATAAATTAAAAAGACTGGTCAATGAATATTTTTTTCTTTTTCCTTGTTGTTATTTATTTCCAAATGCCAATGTTGTGATGTGATGTGACTGACAATGACATGACATGTACGTTACGTTTTAAGATCTCAAAATTACAATCAAGTAAAATGACGACGTTCCGTTCATTGCAGTAACATACCAAGTTCAGCGCCATCTATCCATCGACTAGGGAAACAACCAAAAGAAAATCCCTCATTAAATAAATACCTGATAATTTATCGTGTTTGCGCCAACTTTGTTGTTTAAAAGTGCAATACATTCGAAACCCATGGTTTTGGAGGCTTGAAATGATTTAGGAATATTCCATAGCAGCAAGAACGGGTTTTATGAAATTCATGCCTCATGGGGGTTAAAAATGGAATGAAATTTTGTTTGAAATTGAATGTAAACATCCGATTTGCATAATACTTCGAAAGTAGTCCGATCAACCAAATTGATGAAACCAAGTGATCCAAGATTTTTTTTAATTCCAAACCAAATTGTAAATCATAGGGGAAAACACGAAACACTCGCGGATGACGTCGTGGGTGGAGTGCTAGTAATATATAAATATACAATAATATAATTAACCAAGGAACTTGAAACAGAATGCTTAAACTTTACTACTTCTCCAATTACACAAGCAAGGTCGTGCATAACAATTATTTGAAACTCGATTACGGCTGCTGTTTGACTATTACTAAGTTCCTATCATGTTTTAAGCTGAATTTAGAAATCATGCTTTAACACAATCTTGTATAATATAAAAATGGATCGCAAAATGTGTTGCTAAGCTCATAACTCGAAAACGGCTGGACTGATTCGGGTAATTCTTTTATTGTTGTGTTTGTAACCATCGGGACTGGGCTCTAGACTTCTACTTCCACCCGTGCGAAGCCGGGACGGGCCGCTAGTTAACAATAAAACACCATTATTAAATAGAAAAAAAAGGATTTTATTGTGACGTGTACTGTGTTTTACCAGATAAGAAATAACGATAGAAATTGACTATATTTATATAAATGTGAATAAACAGCTTTGGCCGAAAATATATATTCAATTATTAAAACAAAGAATTTAATTACTCGTTACGACACTAAAATGTCTATATTTGTACACCGACTTCGATCTAGTCTAAATTGTTAGTCAATCTAGATTGAATCTAGTTTCATGATCCAATCAATATTATTAAGTACTACTAGAATCAATGCGTTTCATTTATCTAAAATTAGGTGGTCAATAATTACTTCTCCGTTGCTTAATTATTACTTAATTAGAAAATGTTACCGATTTCGAGTTATCAAATCGCGAGCTTCGGCAGTTATTATCTAAATTATTAGCAGTAACTAGAGGTTTTGCTTGTATGTCAAAATTACTCTAGTCTACATGAACGTATAGATACCGAGATATGACGGTGAACGAAACCAAAATCAGTACAATAGTTTTTGTGTCAAACTGTTACAAACATCTATTCATCCATCCTCAATGTTTACTTTTGCGTTAATTATAATATTAGTCAAATAACTTCAACACAATTTGATCAAAGACCACTGCTGACTAGCCGGTATATGACTCCATTAAAATATTACATCACAATATAAAACTATCCATCAAGATACATGCCCGCTAAACAATGTTAATTACAATAATTACATCAGATTGTCTGCTAAACCATTGTTTAATGTAGCATACGAGTATGTACGATCTAATCTGAGGCAGTTAGCCGACGGCGACTGCGCATGACCATCAAGGCTAGCCACTCGCAAGCAACTACTTTCGCCTTATAACCACCCGGGCCGCTAAAATGTAGCACACACAATTTGTGAGACATATTTCTGTAAGGATATTTTATGTCTAGTAAAATGGTAAAAGAGTGTGGACACTGAAACCTTGCATAATGATTTATTATAAAATAGAATAGAATACTCTTTATTATGTACACACATACAAATTACAGGATACATCCAATCAATATCTTATAAATAGGGTGACACAATGGGCGGTCTTATCGCTAAAAGCGATCTTTATTATACAGTTTTCTGTAAAGATATTTTAATAATATGATATCGAGCTTGTTAGGTAAATTTAAATGTAGTATTTAAAAAGGATATTTATATGCTTTAGGTACTGACAGCAGAAATCTTGCAAAATATGTAGATTTTAAGTCACAGTAAAATATGACCATATTTTACAGTTCGAAAATGATATTTATCTGGTCACCTAAATGTTGCAAAATGTACGGTTTTGTTGCAATCGAAAAACAAGTTGTAGTTTACTGCACTAATTATTTAGTATCATTTATTGCTACACATTGAAACCAGGGGTGCGTTTAAGTCAACCATACAGATAAAAATCAAACTAGCGAGGGATCGCTGAACGGAGTCATAGGTTTAACTGCCAAATTCAATTGACAGCTCAGCTTGTTATTAATTATTCTCACTTTTTTCAAATCTTATTTACTTGTCACACACAAATAAAGTTCACGGAGGTGATAAAATAAGTACTTGTTAAAAATATTTGTTTTTAGAGAGCGAATTGAGTAAACAGCTACATGTCAAAGTCAATCTGACAGCAGGATAAAATTTAGCGAGGTAAAAAGGTCGCTAAGATTTATCCTAGTAGGCGAAAACTTATACCAGCGGACGACCGTGAACGGGGTATATAAAATTTTAGTCAGTTTAATTTTTCACCTCTCGGTGTACTTGAACGGGGTGTTTAACGTTCAGTCCGTATAAATTTTAAACTGGATGGTTGACTTAAACGCACCCCAGTTGTTGTGAGATTAATATCGAACCAAATACGTTTAGCAAAGACGTTTTCCGGCTTTCTGATTTATTAATTACAGGTACTTTGATTAAACTTACTTAACTTTTGGAAAAAAAGTCTATACTAATATCCTACTAATATTATAAACGTGAAAGTTTGTATGTGTGGATGGATGTTTGTTACTCTTTCACGCAAAAACTACTATAAATGGATTTGGATGAAATTTGGTACACAGATAGTTTATAACCTGGATTAACACATAAGATAGTTTTTATCCCGATTTTATGTTCCCGTGGGATAATTATCGAGTTGTAGCGGGTGAAACCGCTGGCAGCAGCTAGTAATATTATAAAGCTGAAGAGTTTATTTGGTTGAGCTAGCTAAACTTAGCAAATACTGATTCTAGTTCATAAAATATTTTAGTCTTGGATAGTTCATTTATCGAGGAAGGCTACAGGCTATGTAACATCACAATACGACTTAAAGAATCTGAGCAGCGGGGGTGATACCGCAGAGAACAGTTAGTTACAAATACTTACAGTTCAGAGTCACAAATCGTCCCCGTAGTTGGAAAATTAAATAAGTCCGATTTTGGCGATATTGACTTTTCCCTATTTTCAAAACACCTAAAACATGCCACATATTTGAGCCTTACAGGCGTTTTCGTATCTTATTCCGTTACAAAAATATAGCTATTTTTGTCGGATAGATGGAATAATAAATATCTTCAGACAAATAATATTTTTTTAAAGGAAAAATAAATAACTCAGTAAATAAATCAATAACTGTGGTCAATGATAAGTTGAATGTCAAATAAATTAAATAACATGAGTTGTTGAATTTTTCCTCAACTTCAAAATTCTTTCACAAAACTAACTAAGTTCTAGGAAAACTAAATAACTCTATTTATTAAATTCTGCTATGCAGAATTCTCAAAAAACGCACTTATTTTATAAATACTTGATGTTATCTGTTTGAATATCAATTATTTTGAGTTGTGGGAGAAGTTGATAACTCTTCTGCTTTCAATGGAATTTTGACTCTTAAGTTGAAGAACTAAGGTTACTTTTAGGTTGTCACACAAATTGTTTTTGTTGGGTATTTTCGTTAAACATTCTTTTAAGAGTGAAACTACGTAGGGTACCTACGTTTAAATCCATTATCGAATAATTTGCAGCAGAAAAACATTAGTAGGTACCTATAGCACGGGCACGCCGCAATCGCGGTGGTAAGACCCCTTTTTGAGGAGTGGCTGGATAGGCGCTACGGCTTCCGTCTTCTATCTTCCGTCTGGCGCAGGTCCTCACCGGACACGATTGTTTCGGGAGGGTCCTGTTTCGGATTCAGCGGGAGGATACACCCGGGTGTCACCACTGTGTGGACCGCCCAAAGAACACGGTGAAGCATAGGATGACGATCTGCCCAGCTTAGAACTGCAATGCTAATGGCTTGGTGCTTCTCACTCTGTGCTCAGAGTTTGACCTGTGCCTGACTAATAACTTCTTTCACCTAGCAGAAAAATATAATATAATAATACACTAAAGAAAAACCAGAACTGGTTCGATGACTTACATAGGCAAGGAAATCAGAGCATTTCTTGAAAGCTACAGACTAGAACTGAAATCTCTATCAAACACCGTTAGACGAAAATCCATTCAATGCGAACTTAAAATTAAGATCCGTGACTTAAAAATCAATAGTGGCTGGATATAGCAATAGACATGCAACTCTGTGCTGACACAAACCAAACGAGCAGATTTATCGAAGGCTTGAAAACAATTTTCGGACCCAAATTAAGAAATAGGCACCAATATATTATAATATACTCGTGACAGGGACTTTAAACTGACAGATCATAAGCAAATCTTAAATAGATGGGCTGAACATTTCAATAACGCTCTGAATCTCTGCTCTCAGATAACTGATTTACCATACATTGGAAATCTTGAATGCCGTCCCATCAAGGAGAACTTAGCAGACCTTTGGTAAATTCATGTCAGCCGTCAAAAGATTGAAGAACGGTAAAACACCAGAAGCCGACTGTCTACCATCAGAGGTTTACGAATATGCTGGTCCACAAATACAAAATAGGCTCTTCAACTTATTGCTCATGCTCAAGGTATGGGAAGCCAAAATTGTATCCCAAGACTGGAAGAATGCCTCCATTTGCAAATTTTATAAGGGTAAAGGTGAATTATTGGACCGTGGTTTTTACAGAGGCATCTCTATCTCCTGTCTTCCACTGGGAAGGTACTGGCTCATATCATAGATAGCCGTTTATCAAACCTTGTAGAATAGATACTTCCAGAGACCCAGTGCAGGTTTACACCTAGCAGAGAAACTGTTGACGGCATTTTCATAATGAAACAAATTCAAGAGAAAAGCCTTGAACAAAACCGTCCTCTGTAAATGTGTTTCGTTAACTTAAAAAAGGCCTTCGATCGCGCGCGCTCTACTTTGGATAGTGTTGAAAAAGGCTGGATGGAAACGATTTCTCAGACCTAATTAATATAACCAGCGATGTGAAGCAAGGTTGTGTCGTGGCTCCCACGTTATTTTCACTCTATTTCTCGGCTCTGCTAAATGATGCTCAATTTTCGCACTGATGAAAGCGTCTTCGACATCTCACGCTTCAGGGCGAACTGGCGAAGAGTAAGACGTCTAGGGTTCCCGTGCTTGACACACTCTGGTTTTTTGGAAGATATCGCTATAAGCGATAAGACCGTCATTATAACCATAGCATTAGTAAAGTTTATAATAGTTGTGTAACAATTTTGGTGTACAATAAAGTAGAATATATCTATCTATCTATGCTGATGATGTACGCCTGTCAGTTGATCGTGTGGAAACTCTCCAAGACGCTTTACAAGGGTGTGTAGACCTCTCATGACTTGAAACCTGTCCGATGTGTACTTACCGCTTTTTTACAGGAAGGGTGCGAATCATAAAACAACTTTTATTTTACGTACAAAGCCACAAAATTTTACATTTCAAAATATTTCGAGTTTGATAAATTCAATAACTGCATTTATTTCACCAAATTTAACTCTACCAAATGTATTTAGTTCGTAGGAAAAGTAAATAAATAGCCAACATAAGTAGATAATTTTAGTACGTTATAAATAACAGTTGTGGCAAAATTAAACAACTTGATTTTTTATGAGTTATTTAGTTATCGTTAAAGATTGAGTTCAGTTTGTTAAAGCATAATGTAAAAGGTAATCAGGTCCACAAAATATCAAATTACCGACAGTAAAATTGTCTCACATTTTTTAACAAATGTACATTAACTGAAAAAAAAACACTAAATCGCGTTTATCTCAAAACTACAAAATCAGAGTTATTTAATTTTCCAACTACGAGGACGAAATTATCCCTCAGAACGTACTAGGGGATAAAAGTATCCTATTATATTTTTTGACTGGCCTATTGATCTAGTGGTTAGTGACCTGACTGCTATGCCGGGCGTCGCGGTTCGATTTTCACCCAGGACAAATGTTTATGTGATGAGCACGATCATTTGTTCTGTGTCTGGGTGTAATTTATCTATAATATGTATGTATTTAGAATTATATAAGTATGTTTATTAGTTGTATATTACCCGTAACACAAGCTCTGCTTAATTTGGTAATAGATGGCGTTGTGTGATAGTTGTGGAATATTATTATTATCTCTTATATGATAAAAATAAGGAGAGGACACATTCATCCCGGCGGTCTATCTAGCTGTTGGTTTACCTACGAGCCACTTTAATCAGTGACTCACCGTCAGTCATTCACTTACAAAAAGGTGGCAGACAATGAGACGTGCCTTATAAGAAATAAATCAATCAAGAGTATCATAAATTCAAGAGACGCGTTTGTTTTCTGTCACGACACAGTACGCGACAGTGCGACAAAGATTACATCGAACCAGAGCCCAAGACATGAATTATTCAATTATTCATATAATACAAGTACTGCTCGGATGCATTAGAATGTTGATGCATAAAAGTCGCGATGAGCGGAGCAAGGTTTATGGAATATGTTTATGTATTTACTCTTTGGGTCTAAATTCATAAAAAGAAGGTTTAAAGCATGTATTTTTGTTGTTTATCACATGACATGTAGCTGTTAACCGTTCGACCGCTAATGGAGTTTTAGTTTTCTTATTGAAAATTATGAATTTTAATGCGACATTGAAAGTAACCTTTTAAGTTTGTAGTGTCACCAATTAAATAAAACGTATATGTTTTAAAATGTGTTTTAAATTAAATTAAACATAAAACACAATTTACACTTGAATTGAACTCCATAGTTGCGCTTCTAAAATTTAGTACTAAAATTAAATTTAAAGTACGATCAATGCTTGACTCGGACTCTTAATGAGGTTATATTTGCATGATCAAGAACGATTCTCAGATTTCTTAGGCATTACTTATAATGGTAAAATTATCTAACAAATTAAGCTTGGGCCCATACTTTCACCATACTAATATCAACGCATCAAAACCATCAGCCAATTATTAACAGGTTTATTAGATTGATTATATAATTACAATAGTTATATCCGTGGGAAAATATTGCTATGAATTTCATGCAATGGAAGGAAATCTCGCATTAGATAAAACTAAGAAGTTTTCACAGATGGGGTCGAAAAGTGCTAGAGTGGAGACCACGGACTAGCAAGCGCAGCGTAGGACGTCCACCAACAAGGCGGACAGACGACCTTATAAAGGTCGCCGGAAAACGCTGGATGCAGGTCGCTTCCAACCGGTATATGTAGAGATCTAAAGGGGAGGTTTATGTTCAGTAGTGGACGTCCTATGGCTGGGATAATGATGATGAAGAAGTTTTACATTGGATAGCAGAGCATGTCCTGTTTTTTCTACGGACGTCATTTAGCCGAGATAATCAAAAGTAACAGCATTTAACGTTTACTTTTATTAAAACACATTTTCCATCTATAACAATCTATGTAAATGATTAATTTTTGAAACAATTTTATTTAATTGGCAACTTTCATTTTTTTTTAATAAAAAAATTAGGTTAGTACTTTTTTTTTATTTCTACTTCTTATCTATCTATTTACCATCAGTTTCAAATCTATTTGGATTCAGCATTTTAACATACTTTTACATGACCTCTTTTTTGACCTCCAGTCCACAACAAAACCACGTTAAAAAAAACACAAAAAAATAATCGATGTACTACATTTTAGAGGCCCAACACACATTATCAATCTGTAATACCATTTGCTACTACCGCAAGGTCACGGAAAGTATAACAGCGGTTAGTTCTTTTATATAACGTTTAGTATAATTAGTTCTTAATAACTGGTTGCCATTTATTACAAATACGTTTTATATTTTTAAATTGTTGATATGTTACTGACATTACAAAGGTGGCATTGACTTCTGATTCGATTTAGTGTCACTGGTATTTAAATATCAATTTTGAATTCAGAATAAAATTATTCAGATGCAGTTTCTTCGAGCCAAATGCATTTATAATTTGTCTAAAAAATCTGCTACGCTATGCATTTGTGGTCATAAATATAAATTATAGAAATGTTGTTTTTTGCTATTTTTAACCGACTTCAAAAAAAGGAGGAGGTTCTCAATTCGGTCGGTATGTTTTTTTTTTTTTTTATGTATGTACATCGATTACTCCGAGGTTTCTAGTCCGATTAGTGTGATTCTTTTTTTGTTCGATGCAGGATACTTGCAGTGTAGTCCCATAAAAAAATCATCAAATTTCGTTCAGTACTTTTTATTTTGTGAGCATTTTTATTAATTTCGCCTACTTGGATGACATGATGATCTTTACTTTTTGCGTGTTTGTTACGCGATTGCTTCGATTGTGGACCGATTTTCAAAATTGTTTTTTTGTTGTACTAGGGATCGTTCACCTTAGGGAATACTGCAAGTTTCATCGAACTCTGTTCAGCATTTTTTGAGATAGGGAATTTTATTGGAACTTTCTTTTATGTACACAACATGGGCGATGTTAATACCGGTGCTACGGGTTACAAAATTCTAGTGCACATGTAAGAAAATGATGTATTTGCCAAGAATTTGGGTTGAATATTAAAACTAAAAAGAGTAAAATAAAAAACTTTTTTCAAAAAAAATTTAACCGCCTTCAAAAACAACCACAAAAAAGGGTAAAATAACCTACAAAATAACTTTTCTTTCGGAAGTCGGTGGCAAAAAGACATCGAAATAATAAAATAAAGCCACCGACTTCCGAAAGAAAAGTTATTTTGTAGGTTATTTTACCCTTTTTTGTGGTTGTTTTTGAAGGCGGTTAAATTTTTTTTGAAAAAAGTTTTAGAATTGTAATTTAGACAAAAATACCTTTTATAAATTATTGATAATAACGCTAACAGTTTACTATAAAGTGTTAAAATTTTAAATTGAAAACAAAGAAATAACATAAACAAAGTAATAGTAAGGTCGGGAGACAGGGTGTGTGCTCGAGGGCCAAAACTTCACGCAAACGAAGTTGAGGAGATTCTAGTAAATTATCTGACCTCTACAAATTCAGAATTTAGTACATAAAACAGTTTAATTTAATACAAAGATCGAACAAAATATTAAGGTGATCAAGTATTTCAAAAGATCAATCCTAAAATACATAACTGGTCAAAAACTAGCTATAGTCAACGGCTTCACGCGCTTGTAACACCAAAATTATCCAGCGGGAACATAAAATCGAAATAAAAACAACTAACCTTTGTTCACTTTTTACGTGAACAAAGGTTATAAACTATTCGAATATTAAATTTCATTCAAATCTGTTCAGTAGTTTTACTGTGAAAGAGTAACAAAGATCCGTTCTCAGTAACTTTCGCATTTATAATATCAGTTAGATTCAAAAGTGCTTTGTCATCAATTTTAACAATATCGTTACTTCTAAAAATAAATGCCTTGGTCTATATAATGACCTACAGACTCAAAATAACAGTACAAAAGCTTCAATTGAACGAAGATGTTCCTCTAGTCCGTTCGCATCGTAAAAGTAAAAGTGCTCGAGGTTATTGCTTCGGTGGCCGACTTCTGCGATTACGTTGCTTCACTCACGACGCTATTCATCTGGAGCGAGACAGACGCAATTCTGTTATAGTTTTTTGTGGGAAAATTAGTGGTTTTGTTTCATATTTTGGGGTGAATTTTAACATTATTCTTTTCGTCTACGAACTTAATAACGTATCTGCCAATCTATTTAGGACTGATTGCTACTCTGACCACCCCTGACCAAATAATTTTGGAACCACGCGCCATACAATATTCGGGAAAACGCATTTTTCCTGGAAATTATTATTATTTCCAATTCTAAAACACATTTCCTTCCATCTTCCTAACACCTATTTATCTGATTTGAGACAAAAGCAATCACTATTACGACTGTATTGTATTGCCAGTTCGTGTGCCAAGATTGATGCTTCCTGTGTTATTGCGGAATAACTTCCTGCATTTCACGAGGCCAGCTTTACACAGATCACGAGCGCCTCATAGAGCTGTCAGTACTTTTTTGGGGTTCTCCTAACGGCCAGACGCCTGCCGGGACCGCGGGACTATTTAAACAGACTACTGTGAGTGACCATTTGAAGAAACACGGTGGAGTTTAGTCCTGTATGCTCCAGCCAGAGCATTCATTTGTTTTTATCACCGAAATCTCCGTCCCCCCCACCCGCGGTGGTGGACGCCCACGGTGACGGACGTCGCAAGACGATCCCAACCACCGGAGGCGCGGGCATGCGGGAAACGAGTAAAGGGAGACTCGCTGTCCGACCATGGACCATGCCCGGGTCGACGCCGCGCCGTATTCCACGCGCGCCTCAAAGAGCGTCAGCAAAATAACGAGCCCCCCTCACAGAGCGCCAAAGCCTGCCGGGGTCGCGGGACTAATTTCCATCACCATGACCCCGGAACATAAAGGGCTATTGAAAGACACCGTGGATTTTAGTCAGTACAAGTCTGACAGTCCTTCCCGCCCTGCCCGGCCGCGAAATGAACTAATGATCGCCTATCCGTAAATGACCTCGACAAGCTATGATTAACCTTGAAGACCGTTTTTTTGCTATTATATGTCAAATGTCTTTCTAAATCTGTTAATGAATTCTTTACAATTATTTTCCGTCTGTAAGGTCTACATTCAACCACATAAAGAAATACATGATATGCTATATAACACTTAATGATATGCAAAATAATAATTGTATGATTTTGTTCGTTTCCTGATCGGATGTAAGAATAGGAACTGTAACATTTGAAACGATATAAGTGAAAGATTTTATGTACAGTCAACAAAAGAGTCAGATACGCAGACAACAAGTTTAAAAAAGTTGTCCTGTATGTATGCTAAATTTTGTATGTATGCACTTACGCTACTATGAAAGTTTTGTACTGGTATGGACACGTGATGAGATGCGATGGCGCTAAAAGAGTGATAAGGATGAATGTTGATGGATGGGGAAGAGGAGGAAGGCCAAAGAAAAGATATGAAAAAAAAAGTAGTAAGTCTGATAGGGGAGAATGGAAGAAAAATGTGTGTTTCGGCGACCATAATAGTACAATGGGAATAGGGCAGGAAGATGATGAAGCACTCACTCTATATGCAACCAAAGAGTTTGGTACGCGGTTCAAAGTTCAAGGTTAAAATGTATATATTGAAACTCATAACACACGGCTTTAAAAACGATTTATTAAGCTGTTGTCTGCATACCAAAGTCTTTGGTTGAGTGTACTTGTTAGTTAACTATGTACTAAGAGAAAGTGTTGCCATAGGTCGTGTAGTAAAGACGACCTTTCACGATTAATCTGTAGTGGTTATAGTGGATAATGGATAACAGGAAATGAAAGAACGTGTTTCTAAAGTTTTGTTATCTGAATTGGGAAGCTTAGGTTAAAGAAGTGAACAGAGCAGAGGGATCCGGTAAAATAGACGGGGCAAAGCCTTCCAGAGAGCGGATGAGCGAAGAAATTAAGTTTTTTTTTAATTTAGTAATTAAAATTAAAGAAAATCTCCTTTTTTGTTATCTAAGCATCAATATAAAACTCAAAGGTGACTGACTGGCTGACATAGTGGTCTATCAACGCACAGCTCAAACCATTGGACGGATCGGACGGGTAGATGTTATGACGTAGAAATCCGCTAAGAAAGGATTTTGATAAATAAGGGGATAAAATAGGGGATGACAGGTTGTATAAATCTACTTAGATTTTCGACTCATTACGCAAGCGAAGCCGCGGGCAAAAGCTAGTATATAACTATACATCAAATTACTTCGAGACGTGTTCCTACAATTACACTTTGCGTTCAACAACCGCGATTACTTGCTAAAACCTTTCCGCAACTCTGGCTCTACAACCTCTGTGTGACTCAAAATCTCCATAATGCTATATAATTTTGGCACTATTTATTCGTTTTTATAGTCTATCTATAATGCAATTGTACAAGTTATTTACAGCTGACAATTTTGTCTATCAATAAAAGATGCCATTATTCAATCAAAAGCAGTAAAATAACTTGTCGAAATGTCTTGTAAGTTATTAAAGTGAAGAATTTGCGCTTATAAAATTTGCGCAAACATTTGGAAATTAACTGTTGGTGCATAAGACGAATACCTGCCAATATCTTTTACAGGAATATCATAACCTGAAGAGTTTGTTTTGTTCGTTTATTTGATTGAACGCGCTTACCTCAGGCACTTCTGGTTTGAATTAAAGAAATGGTTTTACGTAAAATAGTTAATTTATTGAGAAAAACTATAAAGTAAAATATCATGCTAAGACCAATAGAAGCGGAGCAGCGGGATTGAAATCACTGGAAACAGCTAGTAATTTACGAATAGTCGTTCAGCGTGGCAGTCTAAGGGGAAGGCCTATGCCCAGCAGTGGATGTCTTCCGGCTGATGATAACGGTTATGACGGGCCAAATAAAACGAAAATTGTATAGGACCAAATGGCAAGAATACTGCATCGAAAAAATCAGACCAGAAACCTCGCAGTAATTAGTTTACATACTTAAAAAACCCACCCGATTTGATTACTTCCTTAAAACCAGATTTCATTTGCTCAATTAATCATTCTGTCGGAGTGTGAACCAATTAGTCTAAGTACTAGATCCGTCAGTGTTTCAATTTGCAGGCAATTGTCGGTGACCTCACTCGGTAGGGTTGCAACACGTCTCGCTTCAACGCACTTTACACGCATGTTATTATATCGAAAGTGCAACCTCGAAGTAGCTCTTGCCAACCCTTGATCGTTGACTCCGTGTTAATTGGTTAATGCGTATCGAATATTGTGAGTACAGCTGTTTACCCGTGGTTCCGGTGGGTCTACCCATTACTGGGTTCACGGGTAATTTAAATAACCAATCCAATACCCGTGTAAAATAACCAAAACGAACCTCGGGGTGCCTTAAGAGTTGTTAGTGCCTTTGAAAGTAGACGTCAGTGGCACCCCAAAGTTCGGTTTGGTTAGGTTCCTTTAAACCATGCACTCGGAAATAGGAGCCCCGCAGCGGGGCACCGGCTACCTGGACCACGTTCAATGAATTGAAATAAATGATTAAGAATTAGGTATCTAATATGCTTTTGTGAAGATTGGTATATGGTGGTAATTTTTTATAGATAACGATACAGCCAAAGTTCAGAGAAAAATCCCTAATGCCATGGAACCACGTAATTTAAATTACCCGTGGATCCGGTAATGGGTCGACCCATCGGGACCACGGGTAAGCACTCGTGAGTATGGGTGTTTTGACCGTGGTGACATGGCGTCCGATCATGGGTCATGCCCGGGACGATGCGACGAAGGTGCGTCGTCTTCCTCAGAGGGGTAAAGCCTGCCGGGGTTTTGATAAGGGGTTTAATAATTATGCTACCTTCTGCTTCCGTTTACATTTAACGGTATTATCCTCAACCCGACCCACCACGTCACAGTCCATCGATATTAGGTACTCTTTTCGACGTGTTACAAAATACAAAAGTTATCCTTGCGCTTGAAATTAAATTAAAATCATTCGTTCTGGAAACTACATACATACAGGGGGTATGTATATTCGTATAGATTTTGCCCCATAAATACATAAAACACTGATTAAAGTATCTTTACATAAATGCTTGTAGACATTCAGTAGCAATAACAAGTTTAGAAATCTACCAGAAGACCTCGAGTAATTAAATACAAACGACTTCTATCAATCAATCGTAATCAGTACATCAGTAGACCAGCTCAACTCACGATAAAACATAGCCAAGTAGCGCCATCTAGCAAGCATTGTCAAATAAATCAGTGATTTTTGAATAATAAATTAATATTGATCGTCTTTTGTTTCAGCAAGCGCAGGTATCGTGTTGGAGCATGCACCTGCGTGCCCTGAGCAGCATGGTGTTCAGGTATCTATCTATTTGTTATGTTTTTTTTTTTTAATTTATTCAATAAAGTATTTTCTACTTTCTAAGATATTTCAAAAAATGTGGTTTAATAGCTCGATTGTTTTTATTTTGTCATAATTAGACATCTATTAAAAATGGAGGCAACTGAGTCACTATTCTCATTATCAAAGTATAAGGGGGTATTACAACGTCTTAAAGCCAGGCTTATTCCGGCGAGTGAAAGTGACAGAGCTATACAAGTCGTCTAGCGCCATCTCGTTCACTCACTGGAACAAGCCTGGTTTTAAGACGTTGTAATACCCCCCTGGACAAACCATGCCGAGTATTGTGACACAATACGCCAGATACACAAATAGTATTTTTTTTTCGATCCTAGATACATTTGGTTGAGGCGAGGGTTTGAGTCTTGTAAGCAGACAATATTTTTATTCGTAAAAAAAGTTTCATAATTTTATCACGATGCTAATAGCTCAACTTCTCATTTTCCAGGCATACGCCCACCCCGAGCTCTGCGACCAGTTCTTCCTGTGCACCAACGGCTCCCTGACGGTAGAAACCTGCGAGAATGGTCTCCTGTTCGACGGTAAAGGCGCCGTGCACAACCACTGTAACTACCACTGGGCCGTCGACTGTGGTACCAGGAAAGCTGACTGTGAGTACCATGCTGAATCATTTGAGAGCACTGCATACAACATACATAGCATTGTTTTGAGGCTTAGCTTAGCTTTACTCTTGACTAAACGGATTTTCTCTTCTTTTAAGGGCGCGTAACCAGAAAGTTGGCAACTGCGCTAATAGCTGTCAAATATTTACAAGTTTTAATTAATTTGGCAATGTTAATGTATAGAAATAAGGCTCTGTAGTGCACTAGACAATTGATATAGGAATGCAATTAAAACACTGAATTTGATGTTGTTACCGTTTCAGGTGTATAAAAGGCATTTGGGAAGTTTCCTCTAAAACTTTGTATTTGGCGTTACGATATTAATTATTGCATTCCCTTATCATTTTTAGTGCACTACAGAGCGATATTCGTTATTTTCATACAGTAAATTTGCAAAATTAATTAAAACTTGTAAATATTTGACAGTCATTTGCGACGTTGCCAACTATCAGAATATGCGCTCTTAATAATAAGAACGGGTCAAATACATAGAATTCATGGTAGAGTGTCTATCGGGTTGGGATTGCTAGAAACACGCCATTTATATTTACACCATCTTAATCACCAGAAAAGGCATCCAAAACATAATTTTCATTTTGCAATTCCAGTGGTTCCTCTATCAAGTCCTGGCTGCGAGTACCAGTTTGGGATCTACCCTGACAGCAACGAGTGTTCCACCAGCTACATCAAGTGTGCGTACGGCATCCCTGAACAGGAGCCTTGCACTCCTGGCCTGGTCTACGATGAGCGCATCCATGGATGCAATTGGCCCGATCTACTCCAGCCTTTCTGCAACCCTGAAGGTGAATTTGTGATTCAAAATCTTATAGAGAACTTTAATTTGTGATAGGCTCTGCTTCTGTCTTTAAAATGCAAGTGATCGATGTCAAATATTTGTCTCGAATGCAGAGCAAAAATTTGCAGGTAAGGGAATAGTGTATTACACGGGGACGCTAGGTATAACGGGGATATGCATACAATCTTTAGGCATACTTAACACAACACTAACTTATCGCAAGCGACAACAGGACGTCATTTGCAAGCGGCCATTAACAAATGGCATCCTGTTGGCGCTTGCGTTACGTTAGTATTGTTTTAAGTTTGCAAAGTGTGTGATTACCCTTCAGACCTCGCGTCCCTGATTTATACTTTTCCTTTTGTGTTGGTAATTCTTGCGTTCAGAATTTGGAACGCGCGTTCATTCATAAAAATCCTCTCAAGATAGATCTTGGCAAGCAGAAGCAGTATTTAATATCCGTATTAAATACTGCTCGTAGTAACGCCACCTCGCGAAAGAACTTTGTTCCCGCAGTTCTTGTTAATTTACCTACAGTAACACAGAGGGCGCTGCTAAAAGTTTAGCAATACTAAACTTAAATTTTGCTTCAGTTTTTAACCAATACCTTTGCTCCACAGCTGTCGTTGGCTTCAAGTGCCCAGCCAAAGTGCCGTCCAACTCTCAAGCCGCGAAGTTCTGGCCCTTCCCCCGCTTCCCCGTGCCCGGAGACTGCCACAGACTCATCACCTGCGTGGAAGGCTTCCCTCGTCTCATCACCTGTGGTGAAGGAAAGGTGTTCGATGACCAGAGCCTGACCTGTGAGGACCCTGAGCTGGTCCCTCATTGTGGACATTGAGTGATGGAGTTTAGTATCATAAGACGAAAACGAAATTGATGAAATAGAATAAAAATATAGAAAATCAGCGAGACAGTAGAAACAAAAATTACTCTGAAGTGCCACATTAATTCTGTTCTTATTTATATGCCAATCTATTGTCATAATTATTATTATACTGTTTTGAGTAGATAGGTTTTCTAGCATTCAAATTGAATTGCACATTACAAAACATTCTTAGCGCCGTATTACAGAATACTCGCGTATCACTCAAGTCAAGACTCAAGAATTACTTAAACATAATTTAATCTAGTTTAAAGTTATGCTTGAGTTTCGAGTGACGTTATGTAATTCGGGCAACATAATAATAAAGACAATAAATGAAATAAAAAATGTAAATGATAAAATGTAAATGATAAGGAAAAAAAATGAATAAAGAAGACAATAAATGCCACCCTAAGAAAGAAAGCCCCTAATTTATAAAACCAACCGTTTTCGTTTTGTGATACACGATTATTTTTATATTTAATTTAATTACACTGAATGATTGGAATATATTTCCACCGAATCCTATTTATTCCTTAAATCTAAACCTAATCAACTCTGTGTGATCCATCTAATTTCCCGAGCACACACTAAAAGCGAATAAAATTTATTCGTGAGTGATATTAGTTACCATAGACATTATGTATCGTTAACCAATAGACGACAAATGTATGTATTTTTTTATATAGAATTTTTCTGTAAATATTGCTGCTGAAATAGTGGAAATGTAAATAGAAAGTTATGAGAGAAGAGAAATATATTTAATTAATTATTGAGTTGTTTCCTTTCGTCTATGAATTACCTCTGGGAAAGAAATAAAGAATATATGATCCCACCAAAAACATTTCATGAAAAATGTTGCCAATACGACCACATAAGGTTTGTCCTACGAAAAAGATATCAGATTTGTTCACTATAGAAATGTACTAAATTTCATTGTATCAGTGACAGTTGCACTTGTCATTTTACTGACTACAGTTAAAAATCGTACATTAGAATCAAGCTTCTGAATCTACACGGCCTAACTCTACCAACCCTAACTTCACAAATTCTACAAATCAGTAAAATGTATGGCTTCACCGTTTCGCAACCGTTGTGGAGGTGATGCTAATATTTGGTTTCTAAAGTACCTAAGTAACAAAACAGCAATAAATATGCACTATCTGGTACATCTGATACCAAGTCTAAGAAGGTTCAAAAAAACGACGAAACACTTCAAGAAAAGCCTTTGCGCTTCGCTTGGCTCGTCTTTGCGGGGGGCACTGCCGTGCCCCCAGATATTGATGCGAAGAGTAACATTTTTTTGTAGTTTGTGTCTTAACTCTCCTGTATTGTTTATTACATGTACGTTTCAATCAACATAAAGTCATGAACAGTCATTGATTCAATATATTCTATAAAACATTGCATCAAATGGAATGCTTGTCGCAGTGGCTGGAGGATTTGCTGCTGCGGGGTCTTCGCAATGCTTTTTCTTCTTCCAATCGAGACAGATATTGTTTGCTTATTAATATTGATTTTTATATAATAATTTAATAGTCCTGTAGATCAAATTAAAGATCGTGATGAATTATTATTTTGTCTGTGTAGTTTGATAAAAACAAGCACAGCTAACTATGATTTATGCAGGGGTCACACAAACACAGGCTTATGATAAATACCAGTGGGATACGTTTGGACGTCATCAGCCAACATTTTTTCCCTTTCTGCAACTGCACAGTATTCTTGAGTTCCTGGTAATAGTGGCTGTGACGTCTGACCAGGGATCGTCAAACGTTGTGACGTTGCATCATTTACTGTTTTTTCTTTGTACAAAAGATATTGAAGAAAATATCATCATCTTACTGCCCTTATCCCATTATACCTTAGGGTCGGTGCAACACGTTTCTTTCTTCCATTCTCCCCTATCAGACGTCACCGTATCACTTACTCCTTTTTCATTCATATCATTCCTTACACAATCTATCTCTCTCTTTTCTTTGGCCTTCCCCTTCCTCTCCATCCATCACATTCAAACTCATCACTCTCTTAGTCGCATGAGTGACAGACGACTTCCTTTCATTTTTTCTGGTTTCATTTTTAACAGTTGCTACTTTTAAACTTCCCCTTAACTCATTCATAATGTAGAAAATATAATCTTCAGAAAAAAAAATTAAACAAGTGTTTATCCTTACAAAAAATACTTTATTAATCTAGTCTACACTAAATGCGTTACTCGTCGACTTCGACCGCTTTGCTGCCCTTCGGGGGCCTGTTGGGCTTGCGACGGGAGCCCCCGCTGCCTGCAGGCTTGGCTGTAGGGGGGTTCTCCAGCGCGTCCAGCTCGGCATCAGTCAGCTGGCCCTTGTACCAGTCGGCGCTGGAAGGAAGAATAATTATGTTGAGTTATATATTTCTTTCCGTGGTAAAATCAACAAATGAGTCCTCCCACCCCGGGCAGGGCGGAAGGGCCTTTATGTTCCGGGGTCACGGTAATGGGATAAGTCCCGCGACCCCGGCAGGCTTTGGCCCTCTAGAGGGAGCTGGTATTGGATAATACTTTGGTTATTACAGTATATACTGTATGTCGGTAACACGGACCAAAAGATATAATCATCATACTATACTACTTAGATGATAGATAGAACGTAAATAAGATATAATGGTCACATCTTGGACAGACCACACAGAATCAATTCTGGTAATAAGTTTGTGACTTTAGGAGTTATAAAACTAAATACTTTTTAAGAAAAACAAATAGAAACGACACTAAAAACTATCAAGATCGACGGGCTTTTGCTGTTGTAAAGATGGTTCAAGTTTATGGATATATTAAAAAATAAATTAAAAATTTAAAAAAACCCCGACACAAAAACCAAGTTTCCTTTAAAAAGTAAAAAATAATAAAAATACGTCGCGTTGGGGGACTGCTTCAAATTATTTATCATCTGTTTTTTTGCAGTCCCCCAACGCGACGTATTTTTATTATTTTTTACTTTTTAAAAGAAACTTGGTTTTTGTGTCGGGGGTTTTTTAAATTTTTAATTTATTTCTTATTTTATACTTTTTAAAGGTACATACTTATATCATTTTATGTTGCTAAGAGTACTCCCGATTAAGTCATCAATATTCCCTTTCAGTACGCTTTCATTTGATACCCTACTGGAGTATATTTGCAGACCCTCGGTTACCTTTCCCCACTTTCACCCCCACAACTTCTAAACGGCTCAACCGATTTTCATCAAACATGTCTAAGAACACTCGCAGGTAAGTCACCTTTCATACAAAAAAAAACTAAATTCAAATCGCTTCATCCGTTCGGGCTCTATGATGCCACAGACAGACAGACAGACAGACAGACAGACAGATAGACAGACAGACCGACAGACAGACAGACAGACACGTCAAACTTATAACACCCCTCTTTTTCCGTCGGGGGTTAAAAACAAATTTCATCCAAATAAACCAGTAAGCATTGTGTTTTAGTGTTGAATATCAGATTTAGGGCTGATTTTTCAATAGTCTAATAACTTTCATCTGAAGAATAAAAATAGCAGAAGCTGTCAAACCGCCATTTGTATTCCGCAGACAAAAGTTATCTAACTGTTGAAAAATCAGCCTTAAATTGAAAAATGTTTGGCCGAATATAGTCAAAATCTCATAAAATCATAGAAATACTCTCATTATAAAGTTCAAATGGGACCTTTTTTTTTTAGATGGTAAAATCATCAAATAAGTCCTTCCTCTCTGGGTTTAGCGGAAAGGATCATCAGACTGGGACTGATTAAAATCCACTGTATTCCTTTAATATCCCTTTACGATCTAAGGTCACGGTTTCCTATTAAAGAGTGTCCATGGAGTTTCTTGCTCATTCTTCTCGATAGAGTTATACGCTTTGGAATCAGCACCTACGGTACTTTCACAGTTTTTATTTCATGTCACTGGGACTGTAGCACCATAACTATTTTTAGTACTAGTTTTATTTTATGTCTTGAGAATTCAAAAGTGCCTATACATATATATATATATTTCTTTTTATCGTGGTAAAATCATCAAATGAGTTCTCCCACCCGGGCAGGGCGAGGGGGACTGTCAGACTTGTACTGACTAAAATCTACGGTGTCCTTCAATAGCCCTTTATGTTCCGGGGTCACGGTGATGAAATGGGTCCCGCGACCCCGGCAGGCATTGGCCCTCTGAGAGGGGACCCCGTCATCATGCTGACGCTGATTGAGGCGCGCGTGGAACACGACGCGCCGTCGACCCGGGCATGGTCCATGGTCGGACGGCGAGTTGCCCTTTACTCGTCACCCGCATGCCCAAAAGTGCCTATATTTGGATTTTAGTTGAAATAAACGATTTGATTTGATATTTGGTCAGTTCCGCAACCCCGGATGGCCTGGGACCATCAATCTTCGAAAGACCAACTCACCACTCAGGCACCTTCCTTGCCCATTCGCATTTCTTGTGGACATCATCGAAGGCCTGTCCGAGCTTGCAGCCAGAGCGACGAGGAGTGTTGCCGTTGATGCAGACGTAGAAGAACTGGCAATCCTCAGGATCAGCGTAACGGGGGTGTGTCAGACCGAACGTCTCGTTTACAGGCGGGCAGTCGAAGTCGAATACCTCTGTGGATGAAAATATAATTGTCACTATCACATTGTAACTATCACACAACGCCAAGTAGTTCCAAGCTAAACGGAGCTTGTGTCATGGGTACTAGACAACTGATAAACGTACTTATATATTTCTAAAGGCATACATTTATACATAAATTATGCCCAGACACAGAACAAATGATCGATCCTTATCACACAAACATTTGTCCTGGGTGGGATCGAACCCACGACCCTCGGCATAGCAGTCAGGGTCACTAACCACTAGACCAACAGGCCAGCCTAACTATCTTCCCCAGCGGCTTTGCCTGCTCACTCCAGCCTCTTATAGCTTAAGACACTCAAGACTAATGAACTGGTGAAGGAATTTTTCAAAACGGTCCAGTAGTTTTTGAGTTTACTCTTAAGAATCATCCAAAAATACTTTCTCCGTATAATGAATGATGAAAATATTTTTGAGTTCAACATTTCCATGAAAATGTGTTTGAGTTAATTTTTTTAATTCTTAAAAATATAGACCCCGCAGTTGGATCTGTCAGGAAGCACAAACTCCGGGAGGAAATTCTACTTGTGAAATGTTAATAATATTTCTATGCAAGATTCTTTAGCAATGCCATTAAAAAAAATAAAAATCATAAAGCAGGTCCACTCACCAGCGGCTCCACAGCCCTTCTTCTTGGCCTCATCAGGCCAGGTGCAGATGCCAGTCTTGTCGTTGTACACCAGGCCGTCAGGGCAGGTGATCATGTTGAACTTGCCGTCCACGCAGTAGTAGAACTTGCCGCATTCTTTGGGATCCTCGTGGGAGAAGTAGCCGTTCAGACGGGGGCAGTGGAGTGTGGGGATTGGTGTTTCTGTTGGTTAAAATGAGAAAATCATGTTAAAATAATAATAATGTTAATATTGCACAACTATCACACAACGCCATCCAGTCCCAAGCTAAACAGAGCTTGTGTTATGGGTATTAGACAACTGATAAACATATACTTATATATTTCTAAATACATCAATATTATATATATAAATACAAATTACACCCAGACACAGAAGAAATGATCGTGCATGCTCATCACACAAACATTTGTCTTGGGTGGGAATCGAACCGAGAACTGAGTTTATTACATTTAAAATTACATTTAGGTTGAGTTGATTTTGTTTCTATCAGGCTGCTAATTTTTACACTGAGTTAATTTTTAACCCTCTTCTTCTTCTCCCTCTTTCTTCTTGCGTCGAAAGTCAAAAACTTTATATTATTAAAAAACTAGTATTAAATTATACATACTATAAAAAAAATGCATGTCTTGAAATAACTGGTAAAAGTATTCAATTATCAATAAAATACCTGAAGGAACCAATCCCAACGTACGCTCTATTAATTATTTATCCATTAACCCAAGTAGATTATAATAGTTTAACTCCTATGGCCGTGTTTCGATAAATTATTATACATATCGACCTCTTTTAAGTTTAACGCCTGACAGCTACTTATATACAACATGTAACGTTGATATCGCAAAACCTCTCGTGGGGTAACTCAGCCCATGCTCCTGAACAATGTTTGTTCCAAAACTTTTGGAAATTCGCAAAAAAAAAACAATTTGTTTTTTCATACAAAATGAGACATTGATCGGGCCCATCAGAAAGATTTTTTTGTGCGAATTTCCATAAGTCTTAGAACAAACATTGTCCAGTAACATGGGCTGAGTTACACCACGAAAGGTTTTGCGCTATTAACGTTACACGTTGTATAAGACAAACAAAAAATATTGTGTATATTACATAGGTCAACAGCATTTTTGCGCATGGGTTCTACATACGTTATTTTTCGTACCACTTGCTCAAAAAAGTGACATTCTATGCCACAAAAAGCGAACATAACAATAGTCATTTTTAATCTGTGAAAAACAGGGAAAGAATGTTGTACTGAATTTCATTCTCTCTCTAGGGAGAGAATGTGATTTAAATTTGGAATACTTAGATTACGGTAGACTCGATCGAAAGCTAACCAGAATAATAAAACATTAAAAAATAAAGATTTCGAGTCGACAACATATATCCGCAAAATTCGGATTGTCGAGTATTTTGTAAATTTCTAATGATTTTCTGACCAGACAGATCGCAGCCGCCATTATTGACATCGGTTATCATGTTAAGTTTTTTTTTTCTTTCTTTATTTTCGGCCTATGACTTACCGTGACACCTACATTTAGTACCTTGATGTGTAGTATTTGGGACACACGTTTCACCCGAGCGAAGCCGGATTTTCATCTAGTTAAATAAAATTACGAAAACCGACGAGGCCGTATGAGCTTGATGCCTTTGCTTTTTTAATTTGCCGCGTTTTTGTATTCTTAATTCAAATACATAAACGTTGAGTTTATTTTTACTTATTTTTATAAATAAGTTAATGTTAAATATTAATGTTTAAAATGCGTATCTCATATTATTACTGTGTTATTTTTTTCGCAAATGGTACGAAAAGTAGAGTATTTTCCTCGGTGATAAAGCTGTCTCAGTCTTGGGTGAACTTAAATCCCTCGCTACACTCAGGACTCGTCTTAAATCCCTCGCTTCGCTCGTGATTTAAGTTTTTAACACCCTCGCTACGCTCGGGAGTAAACCTCGAGTCCTTCGTTACGCTCGCGATTTAATTCGGCACCCGCGACAGAAGACCCTGCTTTATCCCCTTGGTTAATAATCTACTATTTATTGTTTGTATATCTAGAAATAAGAATATGAACAAAAAAAAGTTCTGAATTTGCTTTTGTGAGAAAAAAATGACTAAATTAAAAACATTGAAAATACTGTAAAATTGACACAGAGGTGAGTTATTACAAAGGAAACAGTACATCCATTCACGTTTTTATTACAAAATAAGTTTTAAAATAAAGTTTAATTATTCAAAAAATAACAGTTTTAGTTTTCCTGCTATTTTTAGTAGAAGTTTCTCTTATTAACTCCCAAATATAGTCTCTCATCATGTCCCTTTCAGTACTGGTATTTGTAACGTCTCTAAAATGCTTGTCAAATCTCAAATTGTTTTGATGGAAGCGTTCCTTTTGTTCTTCCGGACAAGCTTCCATGCTATCTTTAAATTTATCCAAATGAGAATGTAACATATGTATCTTTAGTGTATCTTTAGAGACATTTTACTTCTGATGATGGAAAAAATTCGTAATCGTGTCAGTGATCAGCTCGACATAACTTTTAGCTCTAGGGTTTACAATAAAACCATGTACTAATGCCTTAAAACTATTCCTGGCTTCTTTCTCTTCAATGCTAAGTAATGTCAGGAAAATATCACAATAGTTTATTTTTTTATTTGAGTGCCAACAGACACTCTATCTTTAATTTTCGCCTCTGAAAGCTTTGAAAAAAAAACTCTTAAAGCAAATATTTTTGATTTGTTATCACATTTTTTAAAGTAAATATGCTTGTATAATCAGAATATAATAAGTAAAACCCATGCGCAAAATTTTTTTTTTTATTTGTCGACCGGTGTTATTAAATGCCACTTTAAGTAAGCAGCTTTTTTGTATTTGGAAATACAAAAAAGCTGCCGCGATTCCCTTGAAAATGGAAAGTTAGATATTGTTTATGCTTTTTATATTTCTTTGAAAACTCTGTCTTGCTTAACTACTTGTTATAGAACCTTCCGGGTATATTGTCAAAGGGAAAAAATTGTGTACTTTATGGTTCCTATTACGTGTCAAGAAAAAAGAAAAAAAACAGAAAAAGAAAAAAATCAGTTTATTAACACAGGAAAATAATAATCTATCTTGTTTTCTGTCTTCGGTTAATTCTGTATCTGTAACCAATCAGCAATTATTTTAAAAGAGTGACCATGGAGTTTCTTTCCAATTCTTCTCCATGGAAACGACCAACCCGAGCCGTGCCAATTTTTTTTTTCTTCTCGACTTTTTATAATTGCCCATTGAAGCCCATGTAAGATAAAATATTTTGTTTTTGGATCAACGGCCGAATTTGCCTATTCGAGTTTATAAAATGTTCAATCAAAAGTAACCGTTAAAAACAAAGGAACAAGATTTACATTAAGATTGAATATTAATTTTGGGTGAGTCTCTGGATGCCTTTTTTTAGTATTTCTCCAATAGTTTATGTTCAAAAAACAATATTTGAATTATTCATCCCCTTATTATGTTTCATTAAAATCATTATAAGAATACAATACTGTTTGTAGGCTCGGTGGTTACGGCCCCGACTTACGAGGTGTAGGTCGTGGGTTCGTCGAACCCAGACGGGCGTTTTACTTTGTGTAATTTATTTCATCACCACTGCTCTCAAAACTTGGAAGGAAAACAGTGTGAAGAAACCGGCGTCCTAGAACCAAAAATTGGAAGACATCTGACATTTACTAATCGACACTGGGCATGCATGGTCCTTCACACAGGCCAGTGTCCCAGCAGTGGGAAAATTATAGGCTATTTTTTATTCACATCCATCGTATAATGTTACTGTCTAAACAGGTAACCGTGACCCTGGAACGTTAAAGTTTATTGAAGGAATATCGTGGATTTTAGTCAGTACGAATCTGTCAGTCCCTTTCGCCCCACCATGGGCACTGGACTTATTTGATGAATGTACTGTAAAAGAGCGGGTATTTAGTAACTTCTCTGTTGACTTAACCTCTTTCCTTTAGATCTATTTATTGATTTTCTAAATTTGAATATTCATATTTCGAATTCATTCTGTCATTGTGTCACTTTCAATTCCTTTTAATTCCTTACATTTTTACGAAGCCTTGCAGCTACATCTGTGCTGCTGAAAGTAAATTCAGTTTTCATGTGCTTCCAGAACTCTAAGTTTTTAAGGAATATTTATTTTTGTAGTGAAAATAAATGGAATGTTATCTGCCTTGATAAAGGTTCTCCCTTTCACCTTCCGCCTTTGAACACAAAAATAACAGAACATAGACCTTGTAGTGGCTACTTATTTTAGTCCCATACGTCGATTCTCCTTATCTATTGTGGTAGCGTGTATTGGGTCGTAGACGAATGCCACAGTAGTATAAAAAACCATCCTATAAAGATCCGTATGTAATATGTATACTGTATATTTCGGACGAACAATAAATGCCCCGTTGTACCGGTCGCACCAAGGCCGCGCTTCCCTTGAGATGTGAAAGTTGTTCCAGCGCTGTGACCTACGGCATTTATGTGTAATCTGTATTCTAATGATGTCACTAACCAGTCACTCTGTCGGTTTATCTAGGGTTGATAGTAGACAAAGACACTGTAGATTTTATTTTTATTATTAGCCGGTGCCAGCGGCTGCGCACGCGTTTAAGTCTATTATCCCACGGGGAGAAAATACTGGTGAAATACTATCAATTTATCCTTGTTATATTTTCTTACAACAACGGCACGGTTGGTGCAGTAGCCTCGATTCCCGCACGGAACAAATATTTGTATGACCTACAAATAGTTGTTCCGGATCTGGGTGTTTGTTTATGTAAGTTTCTATGATTGTAAACGCACCCATGGCACAGAAGAAATTCCTTGAGTGGGGCAACGTTATTAAAAAAAGTTGGAATATTTTAACTCACATTCGCAAACAGATAAACCTAGAAGAAATACTTCTAGGCTGTACGCACGGCTACACATCAAGCTATACAAAACCAGTTTGTTTTGGTCTCGCTTCGTACGAGTTTTACACACAATGAACGGTCAGCTAATACTGGTTATGCTTGATGTGTAGTCATGTGTACAAACATTTTTGCTGTTGCATCGAACCCAAGACACGCGAGTCGATCAGCCACTGCACCATTTGCGCCTAGTTTAACGTTACCTTGTGTAGTAGATAAATACTTGCAGTGCACCACTGACCAGTACTGACCACCTCAACGTAACTCCTTTATTTTAAATTTGTAGTCCATTTAAAGGGCTGAAAGACATCACTATTAAGAGCGCCATTGTAACTAAATAATTAGCAATTTTTTTAAACAGTCGTGTTACTAACTGTAAAGTATTAAAATTACGTAGACACCTGGTAGGCTTATACTGACAGCCTTATTTAATTATATAACAGCAAACACGTGTTTTAACAGTGCACGTGTCTTTACTCGGAAATAGCAACTACTTTTCATAAATCCTACAGTTGACAAGTAGTAAAGGTAACTAAGAATAATAATTCTCTTTATTTGTTGAACAGTATTTCGTCTGAACTGGAACCCTAGCACGAGTTTTCACTATTTTACTTTATAGAGTCTTTTCAGTATTTACAGCGCTTCTTGGATGAAAAAATAGAACAGCGCCTCTGGTGTGCGGAAGAAGAGACTGCTTTTTACCTTGAAAATTGTCAATTTGAAATTATCAATTTATCAGTTTACTTTGCGTCTGAAATACTGTAAACTCGTACTAAGGGTACTGAAACCATCTAGAAACCTTATCTTGTAATGTTATGCTTGACGATTACAAGAGGCCTATAAATTCGGAAAATCGTAATCTGTCTAAACAGGGTATTGCAGCAATTGATCGCAAAGACGTTTCGCAGCCGTGCAATGCAAAAGGCAAAGGAAGGAACAGGATGTTTCGTTTCACCCAGAGCGAGAGGACTTAATTGATGATTAGAGTCCCCAAGAAAAGGGAATTGCAATACAATTCGAATAATTGTAATAGACTGATAATTCATATATTAACTTTCCGCGACCTTTGACAAATTTTATTGCAATTCAAAAATCATTTCCCTTTATATTTTAATAAAGTGACCATTTACAATAATGGATCGAAAATGAAGCAGTATATATTTATGTATATCTTCCATTACTGATACATATTTTTTCACATTAATTGCTCATAAATGTCAAATTATATGTCAGGCAAACCTTCTGTGAAGCAAGTCATTGTTCCCCCTCGCTCGAGCCGGGCAATAATATAGTACTGAATTTAAATATTCCTGTGGGAATAATGTAATTTGAATTTGGAACCTCAAATAAAACCTATTGAAAACTTTCACAAAGGAGTTTTACCAGTAATGGCGGCCGCTGGCCGCAACAGCTGATGGCTTGCAGTGGTGCCAACTTCATGTTCGAAGGTTGTCGTACCACATCAAATTTCAAAAATCGAATTTATTTCCTCGCAGTAGGCTGTGTGAAAAGCGGAGTAAAGCTGCCTTGTCTTGGGCTAACTTGAATCCCTTGCTACACTAAGGGTTCTGATCTAAAGAAAACACTAAGAATTCCTCGCTGCGCTACGGAGGTTCACCCCCAGAATCCTTAGTGACGCTTTGGGATTCAATACGCCCGTGACGTAAGGCAATGCTTTACTCCCTTGTTGCGTAATCTACTATTTTTAACACTTTTCAATAAAAAATATCCCAGTTTTTATTACATAGTAACAACAGATCTCTCTTCGACGTTTCGCTATTCCAAGTTTCATCATGTCTAGTTCTAATCATCTTAATCAAAATCACGGTTGTTTTTTGAGAAATCTTTGCTCAAATATAGATGTCCAACATTATTTGAATTACTTACGAAGCTTAGGTCTAGCTGAGCAGTCCAGGTTGAAGGGCAGATCGCACTTCTCCTCCTGGGAGCTGTAGTCATTGAACACCATGCCGTCTGGGCACAGCTTCTCGATAATGCTGCCGCCTCTGAAAAGTGAAGATACTCATTTGAGATAACTTGTCAACTGATCATCATCTTCCTGCCCTTATCCCATTTTACTTGGGGTCGGCGCAACACGTTTTTTTCTTCCATTCTACCCTATCTATCACAACTCATAGTATCATTTACTCCTTTTTCTTTCATATCCTTACTTAGACAATCTATTCATCTTTTCTTTGACCTTCCTCTTCTTCTCCATCCATCAACATTCATACTCATCACTCTCTTAGTCACATGAGTGATAACTTGTCACCTGATTTTTAAAAAAAAACGAAAATTTTAAGGAAATGATGTCCACCGTCTCTTTACGCTTGATTGAATAATTAATCTATCTGTGAAGGTATCTTCGGTTGGATCTTTATAAAAAATCGATAACCGAATTTGCCTAGTTGTTCCGGGTCAGGCTGTATGTGTATATGAATTTTAAACGCATCCAAGATGCAGGATTAAGTCCTAGTGAAAAACAACGTTTTAATTAAGAGAGACTGCAAAGTAATTTTTAACCGACTACAAAGAAGGAGGAGGTTCTCGATTCGACTTTATTTTTTATTTTAGCATATTTTAAATAAACACATCGGTTTTATTCTACAAAATAACTCGAAGTGCAAGCAAATAGTCACCTCTTCAAGCCACTCAGTAATTCTTTGTGAACACCACTTCAAACATCCCTGACTTTTAGCTCCGAGTCAATGTCCTTTCTCCGTTCAAGAAACTTTTTGTACAAATATTTTGCAACTGATGTATTTACGAACATATTTCTCAAAATATCACAAGGTTAATGACCTAAACAAGGATAACTTAACTGCAGTTTGCCAGTTTTGGGATTGCAATAAATTATGCAAAGTTGAAGTGATTTATTTATTTGAGGTTAAGGTATTGTATTAGTTTTAAGGTCGGATTTCAAATGTATTTTTAAGGATCTTGGTTGGGGATTTTTAACCAATACAATTAATCAGTTGAATTGAGGAATAAGTTTTTAGGGTTTTTGAACTAAGTATTATTTGTTTCGAAGGCTTGCAGTGTGCATGCACAATCAAGCTACCGGCTTTTTTTTGTTGAATGATCATCGTTCATTCTTCTAAAATATGATATAATATATCTATAGCGCCATTTTATTGTTAATCTTTGTTAATATTCATTTTTAGACCTGTAAATCGGGTATCACTATGTGTGCATATGATTCATTATACCTTCTCTGAAAGTAGGTATGAATATGCCTGAGGAGCGGGTTGAAAGTTATACTTTACAGCCCTAGGGAAAATCGCTTTCAAACGACAGCTGCCAAAAAAAAATGTTTTTCACATCTCTATTGAAGCATGTTCTAAGTCTCTATACGGTTATTAAATTACTGACTTTTTGATTACTTGAACTATTTAGCGCTCTCACTACGTATAAATGGGCGCACAAACCCTAATTATAAGTTACTTCCAACCCTTTTTTTCATCGTGTTAAAATCAAACGAGTCCTCCCACCCCGGACAGAGCGGGAGGATCTGTCAGACTTGTACTGACTAAAATCCACTGTGTCCTTCAATAGCCCTTTATGTTCCGGGGTCACGGTGATGAGATAAATCACGCGACCCCGGCAGGCTTTGGCGCTCTGAGAGGGAGCCCCGTCATTCTGCTGACGCTCTTTGAGGCGCTCTAGGAACGCGACGCGCCGTCGACCCGGGTATGGTCCATGGTTGAACAGCGAGTTGCCCTTTACTCGCCGCCCGCATGCCCGCGCCTACGGTGGCCGGATATCGTCTTGCGTACTTTCACCCGTTGGATAACAATGTGACATCAATTGTTTGTCTTCGCACCCGTGATAAAGGAGAAATTCCTATTATGAGGCAAGGTTTTTTAAAAAAAAAACATATTTACCTGCACTCATAATACTTGTCGCACTGCTCAGCGTCGGCAAAGAAACCATCTTCAGGGCAGTCACTGGTGATCTCTGCCTCAGCCTCGGCTTTCCTCTCGTTATCATAGATGGTCCTGTTCGGAGGGTTCACCGGCTTTCTACCCTTCTGCTTTGGAGCTTGTGATGATGCTAACACTGGAATCAGAAAGATTTTTTTTTATTTTCTTTCGTTTTTCCACAACTATCACACAACGCCATCTAGTCCCAAGCTAAGCAGAGCTTGTGTTATGGGTACTAGACAGCTGATAAATATACTTATAATATAAGTTTCTAAATACATAAATATTACAGATAAATTTCACCCAGACACAGGACAAATGTGAATGATGGTGATCATCACACAAACATTTGTTCTGGGTGGGAATCGAACCCACGACCATAGCAGTCAGGGTCACTAACCACTAGACCAACAGGCCTGTCACTAGTTGATGAATATTTTTTATATTTATATAATGTTCGGAAAGCTTACAGACTAATAAATAAATTATTAACAACAATTGCACTGACATTTGCCATTTAAAATCTTTCAGCCTGCCGGGTTTGAGGGACTGTCTTATCAGGTAATCGTGGCCCCAGAACGTAAAGGGCTATTGAAGGACACCGTGGATTTTAGTCAATACAAGTCATACAGTCCTTCCCATCCTGCCCTAGGTAAAGGACTCTCATTTGATGATTTTATCACGTATAAAAAAAAACTTGTCATCATTTATCTAAAGTTCTGTAAGCCACGCTTAAAATCTTAAGCGTTACCTAACATGGCCTCAAGTGATAACAAAACTCGTTAAGCTTAGCTTATGTAATATTGATATACATTGCTAATTTATGTAACTGTGTTAATGTTACTTAAGAAGAACATCGTCCCACATTTGTATAAGTTTTAATTTTTGTATTATTTAGGAGATGATACAGAAATAATAATTATATACATATACAGATAAGATACTTTTTTTATCATGGTAAAATCATCAAATGAGTCCTTCCGCCCAGGGTGGGACGGGTGGGACTGTCAGACTTGAACCGACTAAGATCCACAGTAATACTCGTATTTGCAAAAATATTTAATGAAAATCGTGAATTTGTTTTTTTTTTCTTGTTTTTCTTCTAAACAAGCGTGCCTCACCGTCGACCTCATCATCACATACTAGATGAGACAGTGGTCTAATGAAAGCCTAACGGTAAACAGAAAAATATATCATCATCATCATCATCTCAGCCATAGGACGTGCTGCTGAACATAGGCCTCCCCTTTTGATCTCCACATGTACCGGTTGGAAGCGACCTGCATCCAGCGTCTTCCGGCGACCTTCATAAGGTCGTCTGTCCACCTTGTTGGTGGACGTCCTACGCTGCGCTTGCTAGTCCGTGGTCTCCACTCTAGCACTTTTCGACCCCATCGGCCATCCGCTCTGCGAGCAATATGGCCTGCCTGCGGTGGCTTTACTCAGTCATGTTGTAGAAAAATACACTTCTGGACACATCTATATATCCGCGATCGCGGTATATCCGCGATCGGAAAAACTCAACTTGAGGTTGTTACAGGACCACGGCTGCCAACATTAAATGCTGAAAGGTACATTCCTGAGTGCTTAGAACCTCACGTGATACCATACGCGGACTATGTGGGCCCAAATTTCCTTTTTATGCATGATAATGCAAGAGCCCATGCGGCCGGCATCGTCAGGGAATATCTTCGGGATGTGAACATCACAGTTATGGACTGGCCAGCCAGAAGCACAGACATGAACCCCATTGAGCACATGTGGGACGAGCTAAAAAGACGTGTTAGGTCTCGTCAGCCAGTTGCCCAGACGATGCAGGAGTTAAAAACTGCCATAGAAGAGGAAGAGGAGATGATCCCTCAAAATTTCATAGAGTGGTTAATAAACTCTATGCCTAATCGTATGAGACCTGTGGTAGATGCCCATGGAGGCAACACGCGTTATTAAATTAAAGCTTTATTTGATAAAACATGTTTTTTATTCAAAAATCAAGGCGCATAATTATCCGACTTGTTAGGCGTAGCTCCATGTCCTATGGTATTCTGAATTCAAATTTAAAACAATACGATCGAAAAAGATGGTAAAATGTATCAGGTTTAAAACCGCATCAACAGTTTTTGTTCAATCTAGCAATCATATTTCGGTAGGGGCCATCGAAACCTAAACTCTAAGGTGGGCCAATAAATGTGTCCAGAAGTGTATATAGGTAACACAAATATTATAAATAAAAAAGTGGGTTCAACCACTAACAACAAATCACACATTATGACTGAAATGCGACATTTTAACTAACCAACCATTTGCTATAATACAATAACAACCTTTCTATTTATATCAGCTCATTAGATTAAACATAACTTTTTATACACATCAGTTAAAACCAATGTCACGCACGCCACATTTCCTACGCGTGCGCACGTTGACAAAAGTAGCTCACATTGAGTGCGGCCACTTCCTTAAGTTCAATGCTGCAATTAATTTGCAGTAAAATTAATTAAATATTGTTAATTTACTTTCTAAATAATTTTAATGACGCTGAGAAAATTTTATACGTGTACCTAATAAAGCTTGAAAAATATATTTATTTCAGTTGTGTCTGATTTCTCTAAAAGCGGATGTAATTAAAGCCTCAGCGCTGAACTCTAGGTGAAACAGCAGACAAGTAAAACATAGATATCCGGAAAATATTAAAAAGGAAATACGTTTGTATGTACTCGTTTGGTCATGCATATACGGCTGAGTGAATTGGCATTAAATCTCATAACCCCACACGTTTTCTATTTTAATTTGTTATGGATTTTCGAAGTATATCCACCTCTTTAAGAAAGAAAACATAGAAATGACTTTTATAATTAAACTTGGTATAAACGCAAGCAGGTCAACCTACCCGAATCTGTGAAATTTTACTTATCGAATTAAGGTTAGTAAGATTAGTAAAACTGTGATAAGGTAATGTATTGTGATAAGGTTGAAAATACAGATTAGGTGCGTGCTGGCGTGTGTACATGGTCTTTAGACCCACGGGTCGCATGACAGTGAAATGTTATTTTTCTATAGTTAGGTACACTCCTAGAGGAAGCAATTTTGATCTTTTAAAAACTAATGTATACACGGCTGCGTATCAAGCTATACAAAACGAATTTATCGTGGTCTCGCTTTACATAATCTTTCCGCATTCTCAACGGTCAGCTTATATTGGTTTTGCCTAGCTTAATGTGCAGACGTGAGTACAAAAAAAAATGTCGGTGACGCTCTCGATTTTGGCCTCACGACGACGAAAGTCATGAACCTATAGAGAGGTCATGGTTGTCGTAAGTACATGCCTAAATTTTCTTTCTATAAAAAAAAAACCTTGAACACGAGCTGAGAAAACGTTGACTATAAGATCACAGAAAATTATAAAAGAAAATATTTGAAATAACTATATTAAACGTTACATTTTCTGACAAAAACAGTCGCTATCGTATTAAAGAGTGTCCATGGAGTTTCTTGCTCATTCTTCTCCATAGAGATCTACGCTTTGGAATGAGCACCTACGGTACTTTCACAGTTTTATGTCATGTGACTGTAGCACCATAACTATTTTAGTACTTATTTTTTTTCGTCTTTGGACAATTCAAAAATGCCCGCAATTGACCTAATAAACGATTTGATTTCATTCCAAAATAGCTAAATTGATTGGCGATTACTAAAACAGTGATTCTAAGATTTAAATATATCAATTTATATTTGCGTTGCTACGCGTTCTCAAATTAAAAATGATTAAAATCAAATTATAGAGTCACCTTGAATATTAAAAGTATTTTAAGAGACAAGAAAGTTGTAATATTATTCTATCTTGATATAATCTTGTGATCTACTAATTGATGCCCAAGCTAAGTAGGCCCGGTCGCGGGACTTATTCCATCACCGTGACCCCGGAACATAAAGGGCTATTGAAGGACACCGTGGATTTTAGTCAGTACAAGTCTGATAGTTTCTCCCGCCCTGCCCGGTGTGGGAGGACTCATTTGATGATTTTACCACGTAAAAAAAAACTAAGTAGGCCCCGATTTTGTCCGTGAGTATCTTTCAAGCGATCAAGACCTGATTATTTTGCACCCCATTCTCTTTGTAGAATCCGGTTTTTTTACATTTTGTCTACGGAACAACGATACTTTTAATTATATTATATATAAAAACAGTTCCCATAGATCACTCTGTCTATTATTGAAAACCGCATTAATATCCGTTGCATAGTTAGAAAGATTTTAGCGTACATACAGAGGGAAACGACTTTTAAATACTAATATTTATTTTACACTAACGGCTCGTCCCGACTTCGCACGGGTGTAAGTCCTCTAAAACCCGGTCCCGATGGTTGCAAACAAACAACACAAAAAAAGAATTATCCGAATCGGTAAAACCGTTTTAGAGTTATGAGCTTGGCAGCACATTTTGCGATTCATTTTTATATTATAGAGATAGATAGATAGACTAGCTGCCCAGACAAACTTCGTACCGCCTCTTTTTCTCACCTATTAAACCTCTTTGGACTTCCAGAAATCGTTCAAAACTAAAATTAGCAAAATCGATCCAGCCGTTTTAGAGTTTTACCGAGACTAACGAACAGCAATTGATTTTTATATATAAGAAGAAGAAGATAAAGTTCGAATTCAAGTGAGTACCATTTCACGGGACTGTCTTAAAAGGACATCTCTAAGACAGTTAATTGACAGTTTAAACAGGATGAAATTTTTGTTAGAGGAAGTCTGATAGCATGAGGACTCATTTTGATAACTTAACCACACCTGAGCACTTTCAACTCTCGACATAAAAAGTAAGATAAAATACATGTATTATTTTGCAACTGCCAATTCACAAACAGATGAAAGATAACCAAAACTGTGGTGTAAGAACTGATTTCTCTGTTACCTAACACGCGTAGTTTTGTACGAGGCGTTGTGGCCAAATATTAGTGCTGTGTTAATGTTTCAATCGATAGCCTTCACTGTGCGAAATAAGAAATAGCTGAAATAGCTAAGTACTCGTAGCGAGGAACAATAGAGCTGTTGTGATGCAATACCGATTCCAACTGCTGGAGAAGTAGGTATAACAGGAGAGAAGATGGCAAGCTAAAAAGATAGGTGGTTTTTGAAAATAATAATATAATATTCCACAACTATCACACAACGCTATCTAGTCCCAAGCTAAGCAGAGCTTGTGTTATGGGTAATAGACAACTGGTAAACATACTTATAGATAAATTACACCCAGACACAGAAGAAATGATCATACTCATCACACAAACATTTGTCCTGGGTGGGAATAATAAAAAGTGGGGAAACCACGATCCCCGGCATAGCAGTCAGGGTCACTAGACCAACAGGTCAGTCAAAAATAGAAATATTTTTCTGAAAGTTTAATGAAAAAAATGCTTAGGAAAACAATTAATGAAATACAATCATTAAGTACAACTATTGGACAAAATTAAGGTCAGTAACAAAAAAAACAACCACAAATTGACACGATCTCGATCTCTCAAGCCAAAGCTAGGGAAAAAAACCGAGATCTAAAAACGTAAGCGAAAAATAGGCTAACACAGAAATGAAATGAAACAAGCAAGAAATATTAGACATATGAGAACTACATGAAGTATAAACCATCCAGTTATCCATGTCTAAGGTCAACGCATAAGGTCAAAGAAATTATCCAGCTTCTCGCCATTTATTAATCTTCCCATAAACGACAGGCGCGAACGTATTTAAGAGCGCGCATTCTGAAAGCTGGCAACGTCGCAAATGGCTGTCAAATATTTACAATTAATTTTGTAAATTTACTGTATGAAAATAAGAAATATCGCTCTGTAGTGCACTAAAAGTATAAGGGAATTCAATAATTAATATCGCAACACCGAATACATAGTTTTAGATGTAGAAAAAGCATTTGGAAACTTTCCAAATGCCTTTTATACATCTGAAACGGTTACAACATCAAATTCAGTGTTTTAATTGCATTCCTGTCAGTTTTCTATTGCACTACAGAGGCTTATTTCTTATTTCCATAACATTGTCAAATTAATTAAAACTTGTAAATATTTGACAGCTATTAGTTACATTGCCAACTTTCTGGTTATGCGCCCTTAAGCTTGCCCATAAAACCTATCTATATGCAAGTATTCATATTTTAACTACCTAACTGCACTGATAACAGGTTTAGATTATGCGAAACTGGCCTTAAGCTCTGTAATAACTTAACACCCACGGAATTATTGAGGCATTTGGCTCCATAGATTAGCGAATAAAATTCGATGAAGTACGAATAGAGTCATGATATTATAAATGAATAGATAAATTACGTACACGAAATTCTATCTTCAAAAACGGCACACTAACGCGCACATGAATAACTAAATATTGCAATAGCACACTACATCAGGATTAATCGCTAAAGTAGGATGGCATCGCAAGTGAAGAAGAGACAAATATAGTCAAGGTTTGTCAATTGACCACATTTGAACGCGTCACTTTCTGAGCGCGTATTACGTGCCTACAGCTTTTTACTTATAATATCACTAGCGGCCCGCCCCGGCTTCGCACGGGTGGAGGACCCGGTCTAAAACCCGGTCCCGATGGTTACAAACACAACAAAAAAATAATTATCCGAATCGGTCAAGCCGTTTTCATGTTATGTCGTGACAACGGAAAACGGCTTTCATTTTTATATATATAGATTGAGTCTAGGTATAACGAAGATTAATACAACTTTATGAATAGCCAGGAGAGGACGCAAAACTGCCGAAATTGGAGTTTTTAAGAGCAGAACATCATGGAACTAGAAGACGTACAGCAATTCGTCATTGGTCACGGCTACCTGTTAAGACAGTTCCCCGGTAGGCTTTGGTCCTAAACGAGTGCGCTTTCGCTCCGAGCATGGTCCATGATCGGACGTCGAGTCACCCATTCGCCGTCCACATGCTCAAGATGCCGCCCGTTTCTACACGAAATAATTACACAAAGTAATGCGCCTGGCTTCTTTCGAACCCAGATCTGACCTTTACAATTTATGATTTGAACTTTTAGAATTTCTATTGATTCTTGATTATGAAAAGGTTAAGATGATAATAATGTTATAATCTCATTAACATTTTCTTAATAATGTTAATGTCCAGTCTAACTAGAAATAGCTATTTATAATCTGTTGATAATTATCAGTATTTCGACAGTAATTACTGTTTGGAGTCTAACTCGTTTGTTTAAGCACCTTAAGCAGCATAATCTCTCGCTGTCCGACCATGGACCATGCCCGGATCGACGGCGCCTTGTGTTCCACGCACGCGTCAAAGAGCGTCAGCATAATCACGGCCCCCCCCTAAAGTAAAGGGCTACCGAAGGACACCGTGGATTTTAGTCAGTACATGTCTGCCCGGGTTGGGAGGACTCATTTGATGGTTTTACCACGAAAGAAAAAAAAACAAGCACCATATACTGCAGAGTTGCTGCTGATTTATGGTTCGATTTCTAGGTTGATTTATTAAGCACTGTGTGTGTTCTATTAGTGTGTTTGTTCTATTAAGGCGCTCCCTCACCGCACCTCAAAGACAGTATTTTGTACCTAAAGAAAATAACTAAGATATATTTTGTACCACGATACTTTTTGACTTACGATTTGATGAAGTATCTTTTTTTATAGTAGTATAGTATTTTTGTTTTAGCGTGGTAAAATCATCAAATGAGTCCTTCCACCCCGGACTGTCAGACTTGTACTAACTAAAATTCACGGTGTCCTTCAATATCCCTTTATGTTTCGGGGTCACGGTGATGGAATAAGTCTCGCGACCGAGCGTAACTTACTTCAAAGCTATTTGGATTTTGTACATGTTATGACTTTAAAGAAGTATTCTTTATCCTTATTATTGACTAGCTGCTGCCAGCGGTTTCACCCGCTACAACTCGAAAATTATCCCACGGGAACATAAAATCGGGATAAAAACTATCCTATGTGTTAATCCAGGTTATAAACTATCTGTGTACCAAATTTCATCCAAATCCATTCATTGGTTTTTGCGTGAAAGAGTAACAAACATCCATCCATCATTAGTAGGATTAGTAAGATTCTATCCATATAAAGTACATATTTATCCACACGGTACTCATTTGAACTTAATTGTGATTCAAGCACGCTGCGTGCGTTGAATAAGTGCGCCATTTCTCCGTTACTTTACTTAGAATCGTTCTCTTAACTGTTGTTTGAACTTAGACGATCGGTTAATAGCTGTTTCTCCGTCGTGGAACTTATACCGTCACCGTGACCCCGGAACATAAAAGCCTATTGAAGGACATAGTGGATTTTAGTCAGTACAAGTCTGACAGTCCCTCTCGCCCTGCCCGCGGTTGGAGGCATTTGATGATTTTACAACGATAAAAAAAAATGCTGTTTCTCAAACATGGTTATTTTTAAAACATTAATAACCTTTCACGGGCTTTAATATTAAGTACTTTAAGTACTTATGGTTATTAAAAAACTTTTACTGTGAAATCAAAAACATAGCTGGTGTTTTATACAAGGGCATGCGTATGGCAAGTTATGGGTGACTTGCCGTCCGATCAAGGACCACGCCCAGGTCGACGTTGCTTCGAGTTCCACGCGCGCCTCATAGAGCTAACAGCAATATGACGGGGCTTAGACCAAAGCCTGCTGGGGTCGTGGGACTATCAGGTAACCTTGAACCTGGAACGTGAAGGACTATTAAAGGAACATTATAGATGTTAGTCAGTACGAGTCTGACAGTCCTTTCCACTCCACGATGGCCTGGAGGGCGAATGACTTTTGAGCAGCATGTCACGGGTTCGACTTCCATACGGAAAAAATATTTTTATTATCTGCAAGTACTTGTTCCGGGTTGTATAAGTGAGTTTCTTTGTTTAACGAAACTTAATAAAGTTCTAAGTACGTACAAAAAAAACTTTAAGTTAGACTAGGTCGCTATATTTACGTATAAATCTGGGCTCTCAAACTCTCTATTACAACGTCTTAAAACGAAGCTTGTTCCAGTGAGTGAACGAGATGGCGCTAGACGACTCGTATACCTCTGTCACTTTCACTTGCCTGAATAAGCCTGGTTTTAAGACGTTGTAATACCCCCCCTGGTGGCAAACCATGAAGTCTTAAAGCCAAAGTACATAGTTCCAGTGAGTGAACGAGACGGCGCTAGACAACTTGTATAGCTCTGTCTCTTTTATTCACTGTAACTACTCTGGCTAATAACAAACAATTGATATTCATCTAATATGTAATAATAATTGTTTCAGAAAATATGAAACTTTCTCTTTTAAAAAGGTGCAGCGCGTTGATGTCTTTTCTTCGTAGACGTAACCGATGAGTCGTTACGATACTAAAACCATTAGCTTGTTAGAATAGTATTTTAACACAACATGACATCACTATATTTATTTAGATCTGACAACACTAAATAGTTTTTTGTTCCGTTTCCTGAACGAGTTTTTTTTTCTTCTCTCTAAGTTGTCTGTGGTTCTGTTAGCGTTCTGATATATGTCCGGGTCTAGTACAAGATTAATTAATAATTATCTTAAGTATTTTCATGAAGTTCAATTTGCTTGTCATCGTTTATTTTATAGTAATAAACGTGCAAACATCAAAGCTAGAAGACCATCTTTTATTTTACATCTCCGACTACACCTGGCTGCCACCACGTGCGAACAGCTTCCACACAAAGCACTTTGCAACAGGTTCTGCACCCAGCGTTCTATCTGGGATTGGCAGCGAGAAGCAAAAAGCAAAGGAATTGGTGAGAAATATTATTATAATTATAACCTATAAATAGTCGGAGAAATGTCGCATGAAAATCCAATTGCTCATGCACAAGATGGCGACATGCACCATGTGCCGGGTGCTAACTTCAATAACATGAATGTTCCAAAACTGGAAGGTGTTTCCAATTACACCACATGGAAATTCATTATGAAAATGTTGCTGACCTTGGACGGAACGTGGGGTTGTGTGACCGGAGTGGACCTGGATGTTAATCGCAACCAACGTGCGCTTGCGCGCATTTGCTTAACAATTGATGTCAATCTTCATCAATATGTGCGTACAGCAAGCAAGGCAAAGGAAGCATGGGATAATCTGGCATCTGTTTTCGAAGATAAAGGCCTTTACAGGCGTGTTTTGTTGCTGCGTCAGTTGCACAGAATCAGTCTGTGTGAATTTACAAACATGTCACAGTATATTTCGACAGCTATGACGCTTGTGCAACAACTCGCAGATATTGGGCGTACTATAGAGGATGGCGAGGTAGCCGAGATACTGCTCAGTGGTCTGACTGCGGAGTATGATGTCCTAGTATCTAGTTTGGAGACGGCCTGCATGAGCCGTGTGCTTTCCAGCGAGTTGGTGCGGACACGTTTGCTACAGGAGGAGCATAGGAAGAATGGTTCTTCAGAAAGTAATGGTGTTAATAGTGCGGCTTATGTTGCTGGCAAGAAAGTGTTAAAAGTGTGTAATTATTGTAAAAAGCCAGGGCATATTAAATCTAAATGTTATAAGTGGAAAAAAGACAATAAGCAATCTTCTGAAAAAACTCTTATTGTGACAGAATCTGCTTGTTTAGCTGCACACCATGATTGGATAGTGGACTCAGGATGCACAGCGCATATGTGCAACAACAAAAAGTTATTTATGGACTTTAAAAATAATATAACTAAAGTTACAATAGCAAATAATGATCTTCTTAACAGTGAGGGCACTGGTAAGATTAATTTTGTTTGTAATAAGCATGAGTTTGTTGCTGAGGACACTATGTTTGTCCCTGAGTTGTCCACAAATCTCCTCTCTGTAAACAAACTAGTGAAGTCTGGTTACTCTGTTGTCTTTGATCAACGAGGTTGTAACTTTTATAAAAATCCTCAGATTATAGGTAATTCCTTAGGTTATGCTAACAACCATAATGGTGTTTATAGATTGAATTGTGTCATTCCTGTGTGTCAAAGTTCTGGTGAGGAGCATTCTTCAGTCCCTCTGAAGAATCTAGTTCAGAGTGAACAGAGTGCAATGGTTGCTACTGAGATGGAATCTTTATGGCATAGGAGACTTGGTCATTTGAGTCATGGGGGATTATGTACTCTGCGGAGAAATAAACAGTTAATGTTTCAGGAAGTTCCTGGAAGTAACTTGGATGAGTGTGTTGCATGCCTGCAGGGGAAACTCGTTGCAAAACCGTTTCCTGTCGGCGAGGCAAAGCGCGCTACTCAACCGCTGGAGCTGATCCATTCAGATGTCTGTGGCCCGATGTCTGTCTGTAGCTGGGGTGGAGCCAGATATCTGTTGACACTGACAGATGACTACAGTAGGAAAACCTGGGGTTACCTGCTTAAGAACAAATCCGAGGTAATGTTACATTTTATTAATTTTAGAGCCCTTGTGGAGAAACAAACAGGATTGCGAATAAAAGTTTTTAGGACTGATGGTGGTGGTGAATACTGTGGCGGGAAATTCGAAGCCTATTTGCGAAATGAGGGAATTGTACACCAGGTTACTGTTCCGTACACCCCTCAGCAGAACGGAATTTCGGAGCGCCTTAACAGGACCATCATGGATAAGGCACGCTGCATGCTGATGGAGTCTGGTCTTAGCCGGGAATACTGGGGTGAGGCGGTTATGACCGCAATTTATTTGAAAAATCATTCCCCGACGTCTTCCCTAGGTGGATCTGTGCCCGAGCAGGTTTGGACTGGTTCACCGTCACTGGACCTTGGTCACCTGCGTGTTTTTGGCTGTGTTGCATTTGCCTTAAAACCTGAGCCAAAGCGCAATAAGATAGAGTCAAAATCGACTATGTGTTTGTTTGTTGGTTATAGTGAAACTATTAAGGGCTATAGACTCGTTGAACCCACTAAACCCCGACAGATTATTTTTTCTAGAAATGTTTCTTTCTTAGAAAATAAATTTTTGAGAGATATGAACAATATTTCTAGTCATGAGTCAAAACAGAATATTATTTCTTATAATTTTGACATGAATATTCAATCTAATAATAATTCTAATGAAAATGTTAGTGAGGAATTGAATATTAATAATGAAAATAATAAATTAATGAATAATCATACTTTAGTTAATGAATCTCATGAAAGTGACACAATTTTAAACAGTTTTAATAATGAAAATACTGGTGTCATTTCAGCTCCTGACTCAGACTCTGAGTATTGTACGGGCAGTGAGGAGGACACGAGCTGTTCGAGTCCTGCGGCCGGGGACTGCAGCTCGAGTACTTCCGACGTGTCGACTACTGGTAGGGATGTAGCCGTGGCCAGCTCTGAACTTAAGTTATCAGTGGCTACCACTAGCCGCCCCGTGCGTGGTACGCGTGGAGTGAAGCCCATAAGGTACCAAGATTATTCTTTATTTACACATGCAGAGTTGGAGCCTGTATCTTATGAGGAGGCCATATCTTCTCCTAGTAGTGAGGAGTGGCAGCGTTCTATGAAAAGAGAGTTCGATGCTCTTACTAATAATAATGTATGGAAGCTTGTCGATCGCCCATTGGATCAAAACGTAGTGAAATGCAAGTGGGTGTATAAGATTAAAAATGACACTTCAGGCAACCGTACCTATAAGTCGCGTCTTGTTGCCCGCGGGTTCTCACAAACTTATGGGGTTGATTATGACGATACTTTTTCGCCAGTGGTACGCCATAGCACTCTGCGTACTTTGTTTGCGCTAGCTACTGAGATGAATATGAACATAGAACATTTGGATGTAGATACAGCATTTCTTAATAGCAGTTTGAATGAGCGCATTTATATGGAGCAACCTGAAGGGTTTATTGAGAATAAAAGTAAAGTGTGCCTACTTTTAAAAAGCATATATGGGCTAAAACAAGCAAGCCGTATGTGGAACATGACTGTACATAATTTACTGATTGGTAACAATTTTTCACAAAGTAAATGCGAACCTTGTGTTTATGTTAAGAGAGATAAAGGTGTGTTGACAATAATTGCATTATATGTGGATGATTTTTATGTTTTTTCTGCTCATAAGGCATCCATAGATGAATTGTATACTTTATTAAAAAAGGAATTTAATGTTAAAAAATTAGGCCCTATTAAAGTTTGTCTTGGCATGCATGTATCTCATGATGTATCAAAAGGTGTATTAAGATTAGATCAATCACAGTATATAAAAACATTGTTGGTTCGCTATGGCATGGAAAATTGTAAGCCTGTGTCTACACCTTTAGCACTAAATATAAAGCTGGATAAAGCTGAAAAGGAAGTGCTTGATGATAATGTGTATAAGTATAGAGAATTATTAGGTTCCCTTATGTACCTATCTGTATGCACTAGGCCTGACATAACGTATGCATGCAGTCAGCTAAGCCAGTTCAATAATTGTTTCGGCAGAGAACATTGGCTCGCGGGAAAACGAATTTTAAGGTATCTTGCAGGCACTTTAAATTATTCCCTATGTTTTAATAGGTCTGGTAGTTTAAATATTACTGCTTATGCCGATGCCGACTGGGCTAATAATATTGTAGACCGAAAGTCTTATACTGGATTTGTGATTCAGATGGGTGGGAATACCATTAACTGGGAAGCACGGAAACAAAAGTGCATAGCATTATCAAGCACTGAGGCGGAATATTTGGCTATAGGTGAGGTGTGTAAAGATTTAAGTTTCCTTAAGAATTTTTTGGCAGAAATTGTAAATGTTCAAATAGACATAATGTTATTCAATGATAATCAAAGTGCCCTCAAACTGTTACAAGCCAAAGAATACTGTCATAAGAAAACTAAACACATAGACTTAAGATATCACTATATTAAAGATCTGATACAACATAAGTTTGCTAATGTACAGTATATGTCAACTCATAATATGATTGCTGATGTATTGACGAAGGCTTTATGTTCCACTAAACATAAGGATTTTATAAATAAGATAATGAATGTTAAATAGGTAAGAACGCTGTGCAATTGTGATTTGAAATGTTTTTTAACTGTTGACTTGTCATGTTGAGTAAAAAGGAGAGCATGTTAGAATAGTATTTTAACACAACATGACATCACTATATTTATTTAGATCTGACAACACTAAATAGTTTTTTGTTCCGTTTCCTGAACGAGTTTTTTTTTCTTCTCTCTAAGTTGTCTGTGGTTCTGTTAGCGTTCTGATATATGTCCGGGTCTAGTACAAGATTAATTAATAATTATCTTAAGTATTTTCATGAAGTTCAATTTGCTTGTCATCGTTTATTTTATAGTAATAAACGTGCAAACATCAAAGCTAGAAGACCATCTTTTATTTTACATCTCCGACTACACCTGGCTGCCACCACGTGCGAACAGCTTCCACACAAAGCACTTTGCAACATAGCTAAGAGATAAAACAAGCATTTGTAAGCTTCTAACTGTTATACGATTGTGAAAACAGTTGTTTTTGTACTAGTTGATTCATTCTACTATACTTGCAAACTGCCTACCCTATGACAGCATCCAGGAAAAAAATCTAAGAAAAAAAAAATATCATTCGGATTCATAATTATTTATCGATGTTACCTATTAATTGGTTATAGGTATGTTTTATGGTACGGTTTGTTTGTGGGCCCGCGTGGTGGATTACGGCCCACTCTCTTTCAAAAAGCCTGAGTCCCAGCAGTGGGAACATTATAGGCTGATGATGATAATGATGTTTTATACTTGTGATTTTTTATAGAAAAATCTATTTTTAAAAGAAAATGAGGTTATAGTAACTTAATATTTTCTTCCTATTGCCTTTTTAATGGCTAAATCAATCAGTCTAAAATGGTTCAATCAATAAAAACTGTTCCCATTGTTACCAATAATTAATAAATCAAACCAATTATAAACTTTATTACCACTACTTACAGTCTAGCATTCAAATTAGACAGGAATTGTAATTCTAGGCGTCAAGGCTAACGTGTACCCTGACATATTGTAATACTTACTGCTTCACTGAATATTAATTTGTTAAAGGTTAACAAAAATAGGTCGCAATCGAAGCGTGTTACATGAAAGTACATGATTTGAATTTAGAATTTTTTTAAAGCAGGCCATAATGAAAAAAAAGAAAAAGAAAAATTTGAAAATGGAACTTTCGAATCCTTTGTTTATTTTTAAAAATAAATATTTGAAAATAGAACTTTCGAATCTTTTGTTTTTTATTTTTTTGTAAATTAAAAGAAAATGTTAGGCAATAAACTCACCCACTAAACAGCCCAAGAAAACGACTCCTACGCACGATCGGAACGCCATCTCGTGTCCACACTATCCTATCACTTATTTCCTTAAATGTCACTTATAAGTGACTTTTATTAATGTCTGCCTGACGTCCGCACCACACTCTATGCCGCACTGACTTATTCACTTTTTGTCATCCATTCTTAGCTGCGGCACAGCTCAGCGAAAGGTTACGCTAATTCTCTTTCCCTCTCCCCCGTACAACATTTTCATATCTCCATCTTTTTCCCTCTGTAAACTCTTTGGATCCTGTTATTGTTTTACGTGTTCTGCAAGAATATTTACAAATGCCGAAATGCAGTTATCAGGTTTTTTTAAATGAAATTTAAATGATGTTAGAAAATTAGTTATTAATTGGACGTTGCAAGTGATTGCTTGTTGAATGGAATTTGTTGCGAAAATTATGAAACTAGAGCATTCTTTGTTAGTGTTGAATGTTTAGTTTTAATTACCATGGCTAGGGTAATTTACTAATTGGGCCTGTCTTTACTTCTGGAAAACATAACAAATGTTGGCAATTTATTGCTATTTCAAGTTATATTATGACTGATAGATTTAAAAGAGTTTTTGTCGTTGGATATAATGAAAAATCCGTCGTAAAAAGCATATTATTTTTGTAGCAGTAATCTTCCAGAAAAATTGCCATTCTATATTTTGACGGGTTAGTAAAGGGGTTACTAATTCCATATATTTTATATTCTACTCTTTCATTTAATTGCGTCGTATGCCATTAATTCTGCCGGGGTCGCGGGTCTTATTCCATCACCGTGACCCCGGAACATAAAGGGCTATTGAAGGACACCGTGGATTTCAGTAAGTACAAGTCTGACAGTCCCTCCCGCCCTGCCCGGGGTGGGAGGACTCATTTGATGATTTTACCACGTAAAAATGCCATTAATTCAACACATTTTTTTTTTAAAGTTACGTTTCAAAACAAAAATCGGATTAACAGCTAAACCCCATTCTAGAACTATTTATTGTTTTCTACATAAAAGTAACCAGAATTGACATAAAAACTCCTTAAAGCAGTATAACATGTCTTGTACATAATGGAACTGTGTTCATAGAATGCATGTGTCACCTTTATATGTAGTCTTAAGAACGTTGCGTGTGGGGGACATGCCTCGGTGCGTCGAAAGATGGGTGGCAATCGTTAAAAGATGAATTATTGGCATATAAAAATAGATTTAGAAAATGAGGTTTTTCTTCTTGTGGTACTTGAGTTTCAGAGCTACTTCGACAATTTAAAAGCATACGAAAGAAAATCGGTCTTATAAATTAATTATTATGAAACAATAAGTATAATGCTTGATCACCATGGATGATGCTTGTCGAAATATCGGTAACATAAAACAAATAATAATTAATAGTAAATATACAATTTTGAGTTTTAGTGACAGTTTTAGTAACAATGTACCTACTTATAAAAAAAAAAATTAAGATCGATTTGAAAAAAATCGTCGTAAAAAATGTAATTAGCCCTACTGGTGGACAAAGGCTTAACTTACCTTCTTACATTTATCAATCTATTGCTATTAAATATCAAATAAAAAAAACGAGTCAAAATCGTAATTGATCATGACATTACATGTATTGACGAGATCAATTATACATATATGTCATGTCAGGTGTTACACATGTTGAGCAATGGACGTTCTATGGCAGAGATGATGATGATGTCAGGTGTATCGAATTAATTTTAAAATGACATCATGAATTCTAAATTCTACACTGCCTCGCTACATTTTATTTTTAATTTAGAAAGAGAACTAATCTACAAAATAAAATTATACAAAGAGGCATACAATACGAGAGTGTTATTTTTAATTTAAATTTAAAAAAATCTTTATAAAATATCCGACAACCAGTACCAAGGAAATCGTATCGAGCTTATAAATTCAAATCACTACCAATTCACAAAATTTACATGAAAAATCTTGCCAAGTTGCTTGACAGAGTTGTAAGATATTCTAACAACGTCTGGCAATTTGAATAAATATCGAACATTTACCGGTTAATATATTCAGTAAGCTTGATGGGGTCTCTGAGCTATAAAGAGGTATTAAAGACTACTAAAAAGGTTTTTATAAACATTGTTGATATGCCGAGTACAAAAGATGTGCTGCGCCGACCCCAAATAAATTGGGGTGTTTTTAAACCCCTCCAGGGGCCTTAGTCAAACAGTTGAAAATCTATTAAAAACTGCTAATCGATAACGAACGAAACAAATGAAAACGATCTGAGAACGTCAATAGATTTTCAACTTTACGCGCTGGGGTATAAATTTGAAAATGTATTGGTGACTGATGAACGATAACGATTGTCGTTTACTGTCGTATGCTGTTTGACTAAGGCCTCTGGGTTTAAAAATAATAATATCCAAAAAATAATAAATTCCAAAACTATCACACAACGCCATCTAGTCCCAAGCTAAGCAGAGCCTGTGTTATGGGTACTAGACAACTGATGAACATGTACTTATATATTTCTAAATAAAAGAAAAGAAAGAAAGAAAAAACATTTATTTGGCGCAAGGGGACAACAATAGACACACACATTCAAAAAAAGTAAAAAATACATACATATTTTAGATAAATTACACCCAGACACAACAAATGATCGTGTTCATCACACAAAACATTTATCCTGGATGGGAATCGAACCCACGACCCCCGGCATAGCAGTCAGGGTCACTAACCACTAGTCCAACAGGCCAGTCAAACATGGCGAATCATCAAGGTGCTATTACAAAGCTGTCTGTGATGAACACCAAAACACCGAACGGTGTAAGTACCACAACTTCTCGGAAAAAAGGTTGTAAATAACCTCCTTCTTTTTGAAGTCGGTTAAAAAAGAAGATATAGCAACTTTTTGTATGCAAAGAATTAAAATTAGTTTTTATTCTATAGGATATGCAACTTGGTATCTTGGTGAACTTAGTACAGGACAAAATGACAAGATCGTTTGTGTGAATCATCATCTGCCTGCCTTTTCCCAACTATATTGGGGCGGCTTCCAGTCGACATGGAGCGACTGCCTGTCGGACCTCCACAACCCAGTAACTGGGTAATACCATACCCATGGTAATACTAATTGTCAGACTTTAGAGCTTCGGACTAATAGTAACGACTGTCAAAGATCTACAAATGAGAACCAGCACCAACGGCTTTACGTGCTCTCCGAGGCACGGAGGAAACTCGCAATGACGCCGTGATGGTCACCTATCCACAGACCAACCTAAGCCAGCGCGGCTTAACCCGGAAGATCGGCCTGTGCGGCTGTAATTATTATGCCACGAGCTCGGTGTTGTGAATATAAGCGTTAAATATAAACATTACTGTTGCGGGATTTCCCAGTAGCATACAAACATGATCTATTAAATAATTTAAAAGGAGCTTGACTCATCTTGCGGGGACATACCTCAATTAAAAAAAAATAAAGGGCACAGCAAAATAATTGACGATCACAATTTACGCTCGCATCCACTACATTCTTGCACCGGATAGAAATCCTTCACCTTTTCCTGAGATGGTTAAGAACAAACGAACGAAAATTACTCGTATTATTTTTACTATACTTTACATGGTGATTAAGTACCCAGGATGTGTCGGATATTCACACTTCGTTATTATCTTGTCCATTTAATGAATATGTTATAAATAATACCCTTTATTGGATGGTGTATTTTATGCTGATGTTAAATGCAAAAGAGTAGTTGTTGCTGATTTATAAGAATTGATCATGATTGCTTCAACGCCGGGGGGGTTACAAAAAAAAAGAAAAAAAAAGAAAAGCCATATTGAAAAAAAAATGTTTGTAAAACTCTGAATCTATGGTAAGTTTAATTCACTATTTTGACCCGACGACCCCCAAAAAAGGCTATCTTTTTCATACTGTTTTGTTTATAAAACAAAAGCGGTCCGATAGTCTATGTGACTGGTTTCAAACAATTCTATACGTTACAAACAAAAACGCTTCGGCACGCATTCGTTTCGCCTGTCAGTTTGACAAAGGTTTTAGTCGTTCCTTGTCGCCCTAGACGTCGCGGAAAGTATTGTCAGGCTTAACTTATTTAAACCCTTCCACTTCTCTTCACTTTGGATTTCAGAGATACGATACCCTGTTATGAAAGTCCCGCGAGTCAAAATAAAAGTCGTCCTAACATAACTTAGTTTTGAGTTCTTGTGGCGCACAATTGCTAAGAAAATGGACAACTTTTGCCCAAAAGTGGGACAGGAAAAGACAAAGTGGAGAGTTTCCCTTCACAAAAAATAAGGTAAATCAACAACATCAGGGTATTAAAATAGCACAAACAATACTCATGAAAATTAAGATGTTTAAGTGCTTAATTTTTTGTATGCGTAATGGCAGAAGATAAAGAATAAAGGTGAATTCTTTTTTTCTGGTAATATGCAATGATATTGGAACTGACAAAGTTAACACAGGAATAAGTACCTACCTACTTAACAAAATGACGCATGGACGCGGAAAAGTAATACTTGTTAAAAAGAAATTAGATTGGTTATCTTTCGTAATGTAGTTTTATTCTTTTACTTGTTAACAATAAGTCTTTATGTTTTACAAAACATTAAAAGATGAATTAATGGTTTTAATTACGGTGCATCTCCATTCAATAAAAAATAAACTGTTAACTGTTTTTCCATAATATCTCGACAACATAGTTGACAAATTGACTAACCGATTGAGTACTATGCTGCGTGTCACGTATTTATTTTCCGCTCCACGAATATATGGCCAGTTACACGTTACAAGAAACCATACCGTGTAAAGGGCAACTCGCTTCCCGATCATGGACCATGCCCGCGCGCGCCTCAAAGAGAGTCAGCGCGATGACGCCCCCCCCCCCCCCCCCTCTAGAGGGCCAAAGCCTGCTGGGGTCGCGGGACTCATTTCATTACCGAGAAATTAAAAAAAAATGTGTGGGGAATATTCAATCGATCACAGCGTGCAATGTGAGAGAGATTTGGATTACTCTTGGTCACCCGCTGAGTGAAATACTTGTCAAGTTCAATAGGCACGACAGATCTTTTAATTTATTTTATTTTTTATGAAAAACAAGCCAATAATTTTTATCTTACGAATGAATTGGCAGAAATTCGCAGATCTTATGGCCCCCAATAATGCAGGCACTAAGATGCGCTGTCGTCGCGCACGCAGCGTATCTTAATGCTACTCGTAGTGCCATCTGCCGATAGAGAGCCGATCTAACTTGTGATGTATCATCCATTCACACTAGTTACGCCCTCTATTGGCTTAGTGAGTAATTTGATAGTGAAAAATAATACCTAATACCGCCGTAGATCACTGATAGACTAACTGACTAACACTGGAACGTAAAAGGCTATTGAAGGAACACTGTGGATTTTAGTCAGTACGAGTCTTCATTGGGCGGGAGAGGACTCATTTGAGTATTTTACCGCGATAAAAAGGCTTTATCGCAAGGTTTCCGGATTTTACCTACAGCTGCTACAGCGCACTTGAAGTATGCAAGTATTGTATGAAAAATGAGAAAGTGTCTCTAGTTTATGAACGAAAAACTACTTTTTCCATGAAATTAACTTCAAAGTTCTCATTTATTTAACGTTTTAACAAAAACGTGAGAAATCTTTGTAGGGACTCCGGTCATACAATAGTCCCGAATACGAGTACTATGCACCTGACCTTTCTGAATCTCTTTACTAATAATAAGGGGAGTAACTAGATTCCTAGACCATAAAGGCGATACTCATAACTTCATCCCGATACAATCGGTATTTACATGTTACACATATCTTAGTGATTAACAAAATCCACTCTCTACCGATTTATGCATATAATGAGCGTAAGTATAACATAATTGTTGATTTCGTGCGCATCATGCTAATATCGCTTTCATCGGCGCACGCGCACTAGAAAGTGATCTCCGCTGAAGCAATGGTTTCACTTTATCACAGATTTTATGACATTTTTAGAGCACTTTGTCGAAAATTAACTGTAATGAGGTGATGTTAAAGTATGTTTTTCGTTGGTTGTTTTTGGTTTTACGATTAGGTTTTCATTATTTAATGTTGGAAGTTAAATCATGTTTGGATGCGTGTCGGCTTAAATTGGAGATAAGTTTGTTGGAGCAACTTTAGGTAGGTAATTGTAAAATATGTGTAAGTACATTTTGAATTTACACATCTTACTTTTTTATTTCGTGTTTTCTCTAAGAGCTGGAAAAGTGCCTGAAACACGCTGAAAACTTGCTACATACTTACATCACATGCTTCAAGTATATTGCTCGCAGAGCAGATGGCCGATGGGGTCGAAAAGTGCTAGAGAGGAGACTAGCAAGCGCAGCGTAGGACTTCCACCAACAAGGTAGACAGACGACCTTATAAAGGTCGCCAGAAGACGCTGGATGCAGGTCGCTTCCAACCGTATATGTGGAGATCTAAAGGGGAGGCCTATGCTCAACAGTGGTCGTCCTATGGCTGAGATGATGATGATGGTGATGTTTCAAGTTGACAAGGATAAGAAAGTGCATATTTAACTTTATATGAATTGTACTTTGACACTTAACATCAGCGCCGTTGACAACTGTGTGCAACAAATATTTCATGAAAACAATTCGACAATTTTTCAGCTGTATCCATCAACGATTTTTTTTCTTAATAAAGATAATTTATTTATAAAAACATTTCACAAAAATATGTATACAGAACGACACAGGAAGTTAATAAAACTATAATTAATGCTTTTTCTTTCAATTATTTTTTTTTCATTCTTGTTGTTCACCGAAGATATTGGCAGAATAGTCAACATCAGCTTTGGTTGACATTAACCAAAAATAGAATAGAATAGAGAATTTCTAATAAATGATATTTTGTAGTCATAGTCATACGGAACCCTTGAAATTGATTATCTCAACAAAACTTAGTCATTGTGACAGTTATGAAAAGTTAGAATGGATAAGTCTTTTGTGAGTTTGTGAACTACTTTTAATAAATATCGACTCATATTGTTTTATTTGCAAAAGGAAATCTAGTGTATATCACCAAATTGTCGACCGGTGAGATTATTCTAACTGGTTTAAAATATATTAGGGATGAGCGTTGAATCAACGAACTAGTTGAATCAACCGTTGATCCCCTGTCAACGTATTAACGTTAACTGTTTATGAATCAACTAGTTGAATTCGTCAACGACGTTTACGGGCTTAACTTGCGTTTAATTCAACGAGACGCGTTCGTCTCGTTGAATCAACGAAAAGTAAACGCAACGAGCTGAGCAATTTACAAAACTTACGTTGTTTTCAACGTTGAATTTTTTGGTTCGTATTTTTAACGCCATGGATTGCGAGCGGTTGAAAAAGTTGATTTTCGAAATGTTTCTTTTAAGAATAGTACTTATATTTGTGGAGTTTGTTTTGTTTACTTACGTTTACCACAGATACTGATAGTCTGAGACCTAATCCCAATGTATTATTTTAAATATATTACTTTTTGAGACGCAAAGGTATAGCGAACAGCCCCTCTATGAAAAATAGAATTAATATCTTTGATTTCACACAATTTTAGATGTTAATTGTATATAAAATTAAAATTTTCTTTCAAACGTTTTCCAATACATACATTGAATCAAATTGTTTCTAAAATTCAACGCGCAATCGTTGAATAAAAACCGTTTAATGAATCAACGATTTACGTTGCAAGTTGACAGTTAAATTCGTCAACGAGATGAACCCGTTAACTTGGTCAACTCGTTGACGAATTCAACTAGTTGATTAACTAGTTGACAAACATGAATCAACGTTAACGTTTCGTTGACGGAAAAACCGTCAACGACCCATCGCTAAAATATATTCCGCATTTCATAAAATTCCATACAATAATTTTCACGTCATTATACAACGTACATAATCTATCTATGTTTCTTCTTATAATAAAAATCAATTGAAAATGCTCGCTAAAGCTCGAGAACGGCTGGACCGATTTGGCTGATTTATGTTTTTTTAAAAATTAGGAAATCCAGAGAAGGTTTAAAAAGTTGTTTTTAAACCTTCTCTGGATTTCCCGATCCCGATCTGATTTTCTCTGGAGTCGGTACGATGTTTGCCCGGTCAGCTAGTAGTATATACATTCATAATAGTATAGTATGTTGCTTGCACTAATTTTATAAAGGATCACTTTGTCGTCCAACTGTTCTGAATAAACACATAGGATAGTTTTTAATCACGAATCAGTTTCCGTGGGACAATTTTGGAGTTGTAACGTGCGAAGCGGCTATCAACAGCAAGTTCAACTGTGATGCTAATTTTACTTATGAAATACTCAGATCAAAGAAATAGGCAGATAGAGCGGTCAGAATACGCGAGTGTGTCCACCAAAGCAAATACAAAATCAAAATCGAATATCAACTCGCGACAGTACCAAGCTACGCATCGTACCAAGGTACGCGTTGTTGTTGTTGTTTGCCAAAACATAATGTAATCGTGTCTTTAAAACATTGTAAAAGTTGTTCTCAAATACAAAGAAAACAATATGGAATGTAATTCGATTTGATTTTGTATTTGCTTTGGTGGACACACTCGCGTGTTCTGAGCGTTCTATCTGCCTATTTCTTTGATCTGAGATGGAATAAATCATTTTCTACTACAGGTGGCCTACCCTGACTAAAGCGTGAGTAGTTAGGCTGTGGGAAAGAAACAGCTCTACAAGTCGTCTAGCACCATGTAGTTCCCTGAGCAGAACCACTTAAGCATTAAAAGTATTGGTACGCCACCAGAGCCCTTCATTATGCGTAGTCCAACACGCTCTACACTAGTTTTATCTTAGAATCGAGACCATTCTTCTTAACAAATAATAATAATCCACAACTATCACACAACGCCATCTAATCCCACTAGACAACTGATAAACATACTTATATATTTCTAAATACATACAAATATAAAAAATAGTAACGAGTAATAATTCAGAGCCACCGGCTACATCACATGCGTTCCTTACACGATCAACATTAAAATGCACTTGACTACACATCGGCCTCTGGAATACCAGATAGCGTGAAGCTATTTTTTATAGGTCCCTATCTAGGAATCTCTAGATAAAAAGGAATTTAAGTGTACCTCATTAATTACACATGCGATTACAAAAAGAGAACCAGGTTCTTGTCTAGACGCGGGCGCCGCTCTGCATATATCAAAGTCTTGATGTTAGCAAACTGTTAACCCCTTTTTAATTAATTAGAGTCCTGGATTTTTTTCCTTACCTATCCTATATATAGCAGCCAGCATTTTACTTGAAGGCGCTTATATCAAATGTTTGACACACGGCACGAGGAGCCGCCAGAGGTGAATTCGCATTCATTTCACGTTGGGCCAAGGCATTGGGCCAGCATGTTGGGCCAAAATAATGAAATCCAAAGGTCACTGTTTACACATTGGGCCAACGTGTGAACACTGTTTGCGAAGCACGCCAAGATCCTTTGATTGGTGCACGAAAAATCAACAATATTCGGTTGGCCGGCCAGTATTCCCGCCAACTACCAACATAAATAATAAAATATAAATAAATATTCCACAACTTTCACACAACGCCATCTAGTCCCAAGCTAAGCAGAGCTTGTGTTATGGGTACTAGACAACTGATAAACATACTTATATATTTCTAAATACATACATATTATAGATATATTACACCCAGACACAGAACAAATGATCATGCTCATCACATATACATTTGTCCTGGGTGGGAATCGAACCCACGACCCCCGGCATAGCAGTCAGGGTCACTAACCACTAAACCAACAGGCCAGTCCACATACCGCCAAGTAGGTCTATACACGCTGGACCAATACGCTGGACTATATGCGTTGGCCCAATGTGTAAAGCGGGCTTAAAGACTGAAGGAATTTCTTATGGCGGTGTTCTATTCAAATAAAACCTGTGTAAGACAACAACGAAGTATGAAAGTTAAGGCATACTTATCCGATCCGCAAAATAGCTCTGAGTAGACTTTTGTGTTAGGTCAGGTCCAAACGACGCCACTAAAAAGGATTTAGTGACCCTATTAAAATGGCTTTTAGAAGTGCAGCGATCAGATCAAATAGCACTTTTAATTCTCAAGGGCCTTGAGTGGAAGTTATTGTCAGACTGACGATTTTCCGACTAGGGCCTGGTCCTTGATCGGACAACGAGCTACCCATCGCCTTCCGCAAGCCCGCGCTTACGGTGGCTAGATTGACGATCGTCTTCTCCGGTGGCTGGGTCGTAACCCTGCTTATGGAGACTGGAAAGCGACGAGCGGTTTCTGACGGCCTGTATCGTGAGGAGGAGGATGTCCTCTCCTTCATGTATTCCGCTTCCTCTTTCGTTAGCATTACTGCTTTGAGAAGAAGTTGATTGCTTTTTTTTTTGCCATTCCCCCTCGCCCCGCAGCATGGCCTCAACCAGTGCCGGGCTCAAGAGTTCGCCGCTGGTTACAAACGTACCTTTGATAACAATCAATTCCTTTATCTCAATAATTCTTCTTATTAAGAGATTCATTAAGAATGGCGGAAGGCGTTGGCGCATGTCCTCTCGTAATTAACTAAATACAATAAAAGCACACATTCGTAGTGGAAGTCCTACGCATGGATCGCTACAGTGGTCGATAAAGGCAGGCCATTTTATTACTTTCAAACGATTGAAATTATTTATTTAATGCATATAATGTAAATGTTATATTTATTTTGACTGGCCTGTTGGTCTAGTGGTTGGTGACCCTGACAGCTATGCCGGGAGTCGTGGGTTCGATTCCCACTCAGCACAAATGTTTGTGTGATGAGCATGATCATTTGTTCTGTGTCTGGGTCATCTGGGTGTTATTTATCTATAATAAAATGTACGAATATATATTTAGAAATATATAAGTATGTTTATCAGTTGTCTAGTACCCATAACACAAACTCTGCTTAGCTTGGGACTGGATGGCGTTGTGTATTGTTGTGGAATATTATTATTAATGCTTTTTCTGAGTCAGAATTTCCTTATTGAAATCATTGATAAACTCATTTTGACATTGATTATGGTAGGTGACGTAGAAATAGTTTGATAATTACCCATCAAAATTTCGGTCATCATTATTTAGGGTGGGCGCTTTAGTGGCCTGTATTTAAAATTGACATTGTAATCGTGGCTCAATAATTACAGCCGCACAGGCCGATTTTATGGGTTAAGCCGCGCTTGCCGAGGTTGGTCTGTGGATGGGTGACCATCTGTCATAACGAGTTTCCTACGTGCCTCGGAAAGCACGTAAGGCCGTTGGTCCCGGCCGTCATTTGTAGATCTTTGACAGTCGTTACTGTATAGTCAGAAGCTCTAAAGTCAGACAACCAGTCTTACCATGGGGTATGGTAATGCCCAGTTACTGGGTTGTGGTGTGTCGACAGGCAGTCGCTCCATGTAAAATACTGATATCCAGTTGAATCAGGTTCGACTGGAAGCCGACCCCAGTATAGTTCGGAAAAATGCTAGACAGATTTAAAATTGACATTAAAAAAACTGCTGATTTTATCTACTACTAGATACTACCTTATTACAAGTATAGTATAGGTTTATCGGCAAGGCAAGTTACAAAGATTGATTACAATCTTACCAAACACAAATCAACTTAAAAATTAAGCGTCACACATAACATCGACAACGAATTGATAACAAGACCCATCTGCTAACAAGATATTTGTAATTTATATCTCAGGACATGTAATAAAGCTTCAAAATGGAGATGGAACAGACAGCGGGTCTAAAGAGGCTACTTTAGCAATATTATACAAGTATCATTTTATGAATCATAACAAAACAATTTGTTTTATTAATAAAAAAATAGAAGAGCTTGTAATGGTCATTCATTTTACGGTGTAGTAAGTATGGTGTTACCCTAGTGCTAAGTTCCTATTGGTCGTAGCCTGATGATTGCCTCAAGGCTTCGATTTTTTTTTATTCCGTGATAAAATCTTCAAATGAGTCCTCCCACCCAGGGCAGGGCAGAAGGGACTGTCAGACTTTTACTGAATAAAATGCAGGTTCCTTCAATATCCCTTTTCGTTAATAAAAACATTATAAAAAAACCGTTGCAGATATTTAATTTTAGGAGGATTGCTTGGAGTGGTCTTTTTAGCCCCGCAGGTTTGATTAATGGAGCTTCGGGAATGTTCTATCAGATCTTAAGCCATGATTTAATGGTGTAACTGGGATCCCTAGATGCGGGCTTAGACAGGAATCAGGTAAGCATGAGTTATGATACTCATTCTGGTTGTTATGGCATGTTAAATAGTATTTTAATGGGCGTATTCGTAGCTAGCATTGTTATAGAGGATTCTAGCCGAAAGTATAGCAAACTCATTGAATTCTGTGCCTCGCCTAGTTCGGTGATATTTGGTTTGAGCACTATCGTGGGGCTGTACGAGTGAAATGAGTTACTTGAAATACCTGAACAACTAACGGTTAGTTGTCATTATATCGCTCACTCGAGCCTCCCCAAATTTTACAGACGCATTTGAACTTTAGTTCTGATGCAAATGATAGTATCTTATAATTAGGTGAGTCACAGAATTAGATAAGTTCACCCGACATTGAATATCAATCTTTTTTTAGTTTTTAATTAGAAATTGATCCTGATGCGATATGTTACCCCTTTTAAGGTGGTAAAATCATCAAATTTTAATGAATCCTCAAGCCCTTTAGAGCGGACTTTCGAACTAATATTGACTAAGATCCACAGTGTTCCCTCGATAGCCCTTTACGTTCCAGAATCACGGTTACCTTTTTGTACAGTTCCGCGACCGACAGGCATGCGATTTCATCCTGGAATCTGCAATGCGACATTGTCAATAGCTTAATATCAGTGTAACAACGACTGTTTACCTATTGTGACTCTGAACCTCCATTCATCAATCATCATAAGCCTATTGCAGTCCACTGCTGGACAATTATTGGACATGGGCCACGGGAAGCACCACCGATCTCCCGTTTTTTTCCACCTGTATTCAAGCTACTATAAACTGGGCTTCAGGGAGCGCCACAGCGTTCTCAAATGTCCCGTTTTTCTCCACCTTTATTCATGCTACCTATAAATTATGTTAAATACTGAAATATTCAACAATCGGTATATTTATAACTTTGTTTCAACAACTACCAAACAAGGCTTACACTAAAACCCGATGACTCAATAAAAATCCATTTCCGAACGATAAAAAAATCTCCACACATTATAGAACGCGCGCACCCTTTTAGGCTGTCCTTTAGTATCCTGCCTTAAACTAGATCCCACGTATGTATAGCCAAGTACTTGTTTTCTCAGAGAGTATATAAGCTAGGCCTGGGTTTTAACCCTGACATTGTCCTGTACGTTCACTGGCTCAAAGGACCGAGATGAAAATTGTTACTCTTACTATTTTGATTTGCGCGGCGTGCGTTAAGGGCGACGTGAGTGAAAAAGATGCGCGGCAGAAACGATTGTTATGTGAGTACCTACTTGTGATTTTTGATTTTTTTTTTGTTGTTCGAAAGAATTATGGTGTTTAGAAATATCCGAAAATTATGTATTTTTATCTTTTTAACCTTAATTATTGTTTATTTATTCATAGCACAATGTACGTTTCGTTACAAGCGAAGCTAAAACTAATGAATACATTACCCTGTTAAGGCGCAGCAAATAACTTTAAACTAAGTAGTCACCAAAACTTAATTTAAAACAAAAAAAAAAACGAAATTGTGTAAATACTCTATTGGATAAGTAATTACTTCTTAGGTGGACTCTAAGAAAAAATATGAATTAAAGAAATTAACCCTTAATTAGTTATATGGGGTTCAAAATAGCCCAGCTCAAGTTTTCTATAGCTCTAAAAAAATGTTGTTTATGATCAAGCATTTAGCAAAATCCTATAGTTTTATGTATTTCATTACACCCCGCGCGACCGTTTATGTATATTTTTAGAAGCGACCGATTATATCTTCCTTCATTTATTTTTCAATGATATCAAAAAACCTCAAAACCCGCGGTTTCTGTAAACTTATGATCAAACCAGTTCCAGTTTTTTTTTATGCATTTGCCTGGGTTGTTGTACGTACATTTATCACATAGTTAAATCACAAGCATTTAAAATATTTAAAAAAAAAATAGGTTTTTGTAATCATGTGATAAATCCTTGCGTTTAATAAAGATTGCATTGCACCACCATCCTGCTTGAATGTTGAAAAGTAAAGTGTTTAGAGATCAATAAAAAAAACGGACCTTAATTTCAATGATTTTCATAAATTTTAATTCCTTAGTTTCTATCAAATTACACTAAAATTCAGACATTTACTGTTTTGGGTGTTTTTCCACCCCTCCGCTTTTCTTTTCCGATTAATTTCGTTGCAGGATCCAAGACAGTTAAATTGATTCTCGAGCTTAATTGCCTCGGCGCTTTTCTTGAAATCGCCATAAAATATCGCCACTGTTCTCCTCCTCCAGGTGTTGATAGGAATGATGGTGGGGATACCCCAACAAACTACGCATTTTCTGCCCTTTAAACCCGGACCCTTCAATCCTTTACTTTACCCACTCGTTCCACTTTTATGCGCTTGCGCATGTACTTGATATTTAACAAAATATTGTCGCCTGTTTATTGCAATAACAGTAATATTTTTATTATTTTATTTACACAACGCAGCTGACAATATGAAAAACAAGTGAAGTGCAATTAGCGAGTAACGTGTTGAATGTTGATGCAGTTTTTAATCGATTAGTCAGAATCGTTACAAAACAAAAAGGAATATAAATAAATGTGGTTTTATTGAAATTAAATTCAAATAGTTGTAAATCCAAAAGTGATATGACGGGGCCCCCTCACAGAGGGCCAAAGCCTGCCGGGGTCGCGGGACTTATTTCCATCACCGTGATCCCGGAACATAAAAAGCTATTGGAGGACACCGTGGATTTTAGTCAGTACAATTCTGACAGACAGTCCCTCCCGCCCTGCCCGGGGTGAGAGGACTCATTTGATGATTTTACCACGCAAAAAAAAGATCTAAAAGTGATTCTCCTTGAATTATTTATTTTATTTGACTGAATTGCGTCAGTAAAAGATTTTTCAGGAAGCTGTTATGATCGTTAATACATACCGAAATTATAATGCTACAGTCAATATTAGCGGATTGTAAATCTGTCAGAAATTGAAAGGATGTTGCGTAAGAATTGAAGTAATATGTTTTGATTTATCTATCCATAGATTTCACTTAGCTATTATAGTTTGAAGTCTACTATGGATTGTAACTATTTTTGATCGAATATACAGGGTACAATTTACGGTGTAGGGTCCGCTCGCCCCTTGGATCTCGCCCCTTATGATTAAAATGACCGACTCGCCCCCTTCACTTTTAGATACGCTGACTCGCCCCCGATTGTTAATAAGTTAAAAGTACTGTAAGCAACACAAGTTTTTAAATATTTAAATAAATGTTGTTTGCTTACAACTTCGAGCGTCTATTCCCATTTCTCCCTACTGACTTTAACACCAGTGAGGCGAGGCTATTAGAAGCTAACAAAAAGTATTAGGCTAGCATGAGTTCGAGGTAGTCTGTATTTAAATAATTCTAAGGTTTACCTGAAACTGCCTTGTTCTTTGACTATCCAACAAAAGTACTAGGCTAACATAAGTTCAAAGTGGTAGTCATATTTTTGGGTAGATGTAAAGATTACCTGAAATTGTCCTGTGCAACATTAACCAGCAAAAGTACTAGGCTAGCATAGGCCAAAACCGGTATGTATTTATATAATTCTGGGTAGGTAGTTTATTAGTTTAATGTTTTTTTTTTATCATGAACTGGGTCTGGGATCAACCTTAGCCAATAAGGTTAGGTTCGGAATCGACCCAGAAATATTTAAAAAAATACCTCTTTGAACTTATGCTAGCCTAGTACTTTTGCTGGTGAGCGAATGAACAAGATAATTTCAGTTAATCGACCCAGAAATATTTAAATAAATAACACTTTGATGATAGCCTAGTACTTTTGGTAGTAAGTCAATGAACAAGACAATTTCAGGTAATTTTTCAACTTTGATCTTATGCATGCTTAGTACTATTGCTGATTACAGCCATTGTCTAATTGTCCTTATTTTCGCGATATCTTTAGTTTTTTTGCGAAAACGTGGTCTCACAAATTGTCTTACGACGTAATACAACTCTCTCAACAGGTAGCACAAACCATCAAACAATCACAAGTATCACGACGAGTTTGTGAGATTACAAATATAGTTGACTAAAGTAATCAAACGTGGTGTTATTCTTACTGTAAGCATTTATCTGTCTGACTGTACCTTTCTTGGTTAAATTTCAATGGAATAACCGCAAGGGGCGAGTGGGTACACCAAAATAATTATTTTAATGTCAATTTTCAACTCGCCCCTTCATAAGGGGCGAATGGGTACACCAAAATAAATAAATACGGGGCGAGTCGGTCATTTTAATCATAAGGGGCGAGATCCAAGGGGCGAGCGGACCCTACACCCAATTTACGGTGTAGGGTCCGCTCGCCCCTTGGATCTCGCCCCTTATGATTAAAATGACCGACTCGCCCCCTTCACTTTTAGATACGCTGACTCGCCCCCGATTGTTAATAAGTTAAAAGTACTGTAAGCAACACAAGTTTTTAAATATTTAAATAAATGTTGTTTGCTTACAACTTCGAGCGTCTATTCCCATTTCTCCCTACTGACTTTAACACCAGTGAGGCGAGGCTATTAGAAGCTAACAAAAAGTATTAGGCTAGCATGAGTTCGAGGTAGTCTGTATTTAAATAATTCTAAGGTTTACCTGAAACTGCCTTGTTCTTTGACTATCCAACAAAAGTACTAGGCTAACATAAGTTCAAAGTGGTAGTCATATTTTTGGGTAGAAGTAAAGATTACCTGAAATTGTCCTGTGCAACATTAACCAGCAAAAGTACTAGGCTAGCATAGGCCAAAACCGGTATGTATTTATATAATTCTGGGTAGGTAGTTTATTAGTTTAATGTTTTTTTTTTATCATGAACTGGGTCTGGGATCAACCTTAGCCAATAAGGTTAGGTTCGGAATCGACCCAGAAATATTTAAAAAAATACCTCTTTGAACTTATGCTAGCCTAGTACTTTTGCTGGTGAGCGAATGAACAAGATAATTTCAGTTAATCGACCCAGAAATATTTAAATAAATAACACTTTGATGATAGCCTAGTACTTTTGGTAGTAAGTCAATGAACAAGACAATTTCAGGTAATTTTTCAACTTTGATCTTATGCATGCTTAGTACTATTGCTGATTACAGCCATTGTCTAATTGTCCTTATTTTCGCGATATCTTTAGTTTTTTTGCGAAAACGTGGTCTCACAAATTGTCTTACGACGTAATACAACTCTCTCAACAGGTAGCACAAACCATCAAACAATCACAAGTATCACGACGAGTTTGTGAGATTACAAATATAGTTGACTAAAGTAATCAAACGTGGTGTTATTCTTACTGTAAGCATTTATCTGTCTGACTGTACCTTTCTTGGTTAAATTTCAATGGAATAACCGCAAGGGGCGAGTGGGTACACCAAAATAATTATTTTAATGTCAATTTTCAACTCGCCCCTTCATAAGGGGCGAATGGGTACACCAAAATAAATAAATACGGGGCGAGTCGGTCATTTTAATCATAAGGGGCGAGATCCAAGGGGCGAGCGGACCCTACACCCAATTTACGTCATAGGCAATATTTTTAATTTAAGGGTCTTCTCGCGATACAGATTGTAGATACGTTACTCAAAAACATTATTGATTCAAGTATTCAAAACTTTAAGATTGTTTATAAGATTTCGGAGTTTACTTTTCATTCCGCGCGCGGTGTACTGCGTTATTTTTCAATTTATTTATATATTTATTATTATTCAATTACTTTTAGTGTTTATTTGCAACATTATGCCTTTGCAATGAGACTTACTACATTTTTAAAGTTGGTCATATTATATGCATTAATCATATTTTTGATTTGCGAATTTAGAATTATTATTAGCCATAATGCAATCAGTATCGTGAGTAGAACCTTATTTAAAATATTGCCCATAACTGAAATTGCACCCTGTATAATATGATTTGTTTTACAAAATATTTGGTATTCGGTTTGCTTCTAATACAAAATTCATAGCAAGTTTGTAACATTATTTATACGACGGTATTTATTTACCATGTTTATTGGATGATCATCATCCGTGATCATGGCGCTTGCAACAGTGCCGAAATATCGGAAACACAAAACAAATAAAAAATATGGTAAATATCTACTAAATAACAGTTGTGTGAACCGTGTCCGTCTAAAAAATATATTATTTCTACGGCCTGCATGCATCGTGAATTGTAAAGGTTTTTTTAAAGAATTATTCAATTGCGGACAGGACTTGAATCTGCAACCTGCACTGCAATCATGTTTTGTCCGCAATCGATTTTTTCTTTGCACAAAAGAAGCTCATATCGATTTATTTTTTCGCATGTCATGCAATCAATAAAATACACAATGTAAATCTAAAAATAAAATAAACTACTCAACCCATTACTAGTATAATCTTCGATAAGCAAGCAATGATAGGTCCGAGCAACTTTACATAATAATAATATTCTAATAATAATATGCTACGCAGAGCTTGTGTTATGGGTACTATACAACTGATAAACATACTTATATATTTCTAAATACATAGGTACATATTATAGATAAATTACAACCAGACACAGAACAAATGATCATGCTCATCACACAAACATTTGTCCTGGGTGGGAACCACTAGACCAACAGGCCAGTCCAATACATAGATGTTGATATTGTTGATAAACTGCATTTATGCGAATAGCAATAGCAATCCGGAGTGTAATAAATACACTAGCGAGCAAAAGTATGGAATCAATTACTCCGATTACTCGATCTTGAGTACTTAATAAGTAATAATAATAATAATATAATATTCCACAACTATCACACAACGCCATCTAGTCCCAAGCTAAGCAGAGCTTGTGTTATGGGTACTAGACAACTGATAAACATACTTATATATTTCTAAATACATACATATTATAGTTAAATTACACCCAGACACAGAACAAATGATCATGCTTATCACACAAAAAAAAATCCTGGGTGGGAATCGAACCCACGACCCCCAGCAAAGCAGTCAGGGTCACTAACCACTAGACCAATAGGCTAGTCCAATACATAGATGTTGATATTGTTGTTAAACTGCATTGATGCGAATAGCAATTCAGAGTGTAATAAATATACTAGCGAGCAAAAGTATGGAATCAATTTGGAACTTAATAAGTAGTTAAGAGTAAAAAATGACAATTTTAATTAAATATACAAATTAGTTTTTAATAATTTCGTGCCAATTTGTAGTAATTTAACTTAAAAAAAAACCCGATTTTATGTAAAGTGACATTTTTTACCGATAACGCTCTTAAAGGTTTAAATAATTTTTAACTTTAATTAGGTACCAAATTCATTCAAATCACGACATTATTTAATGAGTTATCCCGGATCAATTTCAAGCAGGTGATTCCACACTATTGCTCGTGATAGTACATAAATTCTAAAAGATCAAAAATAGAAATGTTTATTTTTAGATTACATCTATTGGAATACAGATGTGTACTCATTTGCATTGCAACTGCATTGCTGACTTACCTTCGCCCACGACTTCACTTCAGTAACGTTCAAAAGTCTTATTTTCTATGTTGCCAAGTAAAGTGCATTCCTTTTTATGTACTTGGCAACATTATCTATATATATACATATATAAAAGAAAGTCGTGTTAGTTACACCACTTATAACTCAAGAACGGCAGAACAGATTTGGCTGAAAATTGGTAGGGAGGTACTTTTTATTCATAAAAGAAAAGTATCCGCGTACGAAGTCGCGGGCAGAAACTAGTTTTCTAATAAAAATACTGGTTGTAGAAATCAAACGATATCAATACAGAGCTGTCACATCATGACATGTTTTTGTAATTTATTAAACTATAGCTGTGGTTTTAGTGCCGCCATACTTTCTCAGAAAAACCATCATTCATCATCATCATTTATAATGTTCCCACAGCTAGGACTCAGGCCTCCTCTCTGATAGAAATAATCCACCACGCGGGCCCAATGCTGGTTGGTAATAATGCTCGTTTTCCTAACATGTCCCTTCACTGCTCTGCTCCTTTTAATTGTAGCGTGATGAAAAGTACAAATATAAATACTATAACCAGCTCAGGAGTATGAAAAATAATTGGACCAGGTTTCGTTAAAATCCATCGAGTAGTTTTTGTTTCTATATCAGTTATATGGACAGACAGACAAAAATTTTACTGATTGCATATTGATCCCTAATCACCCCCTGATAGTTATTTTGGAAATATATTTCATGTACAGAATTGACCTCTCTACAGAATTAATCTAAGTATAGAAGATAGATAACAATATTACCCATTAGTGTCTAACTTATTTCACTTAAAGTATCTAGCTAAAATCAATTTTCTTTCTCAATAATCTTTAATACTCATTAAACCTTTAAGAAATTCAATTCTATTCACATCTGTTACAAATGAAATGATCTATTACGAGATGAACCTCCGACTTGCCTTATAATAGACAATCCAGACGCGTCGGCTATCCTTTCATCTTTCAATTACTGGTAACATGACAGGCGGTAAGGATATCTTATAATGCGATGTTGGGGCGGTCAATGATCTCGGCCGATAACCTTTAGGTACTTTATTTATGCTGCACTTTGTTTAACTGTATGTTATATCCTTTTTTTTACCGGGGTAAAATCATCAAATGAGCATTTCTGTCCTGGGCAGGGCGAGAGGGACTGTTAGACTTGTACTGACTAAAACCCACGATGTCCTTCAATAGCCCTTTATGTTCCGAGGCACGGTAATGAAATAAGTGACCGCGACCCCAGCAGGCTTTGGCCCTCTGAGAGGGGGTCCCGTCATTTCGCTGACGCTCTTTGAGGCGAACACGACGCACCGGCGACCCGGACATGGTCCATGGTCGGACAGCGAGTTGCCCTTTACTCGCTACCCGCATGCCCGCGCCCACGGTGTCCGGAGATCGTCTGCCGAGTAATCCCTAGGTTAGTCATTTTATACCCACTTGAAAGCAAAAAGTTCGCTCCTTATTACATGGTCTTTTAGGCCTCTTGAAAAGTCTGATACCTGTATTTATATCAATACAACCTTGATTTCTTCGGCCTTTAATCAGAGGAACTTTGCAGCTTTATTTATACCAACAAAATCTCGAGTACCTGAATGACGGACGAAACACTATACACCCTTTATTTATTAGTGCTTGCGATCTCTTGCAAGATTATTTTATAGTTGTGTTCAATGCGTTGAGAAGAGCTTTACATCTTCAATTCTTTTATTTTCTGACAGAGCTCGGAAAACGGTTTATTTTTCGTAACGTTTTCGTCTTAAATGCCTAAGAACTTATTTGTTTCGGTTACGTTCACACGGAACGTAAAATAAAACGGTTTAGAAGAACAAAATTTTATCGTTCTTGGTTAATAAAACGTTGTAAACCGTTTTTTTTTGGCTTCAAGAAGTAGGTACTAATTTTAGTTTTGCATTTTGTTGATATTACACGCCCGCACTATTATTTCTTTTGTCGTAACTTTAATAAGAATAATGAAAAAAAAATGTTATTAATGCTTTTTTCTAAACCGCATTTTTTAAAGTTCTACCCATTTCATTTAAACGTTCCCATTTCGTTTTCGTTCCGAACAAAATTAGGTGCAAAAAACTTTTCTAAACGTTTCAAAAAGGTTTCCGAGCCCTGTTTTCTGAGGCACGTTAAGGGTGATTCACACGTCTATACATCGCAACTGACAAGACTGAGCTACGAGTACGTTCGTATTGCTTCGCGGTACCTCTGTGTGTTTCAATGTTGTCAATATTTGTCAAGTTTGTTTCGACAAGATGGGGGGAACATGCGTGTGAATTTACATTATTGTGTTTAACATGGCATTTATTATGTCACTCAAGGTATCCTTTTCAGTAGTGGGATTGTCTTATAAGGGCCTGGTGAGCAAAGTACGACGACGGAACAGATGGCCTACCATGACGTATAAGTCATAAAACGAGAGCAATTCCAGTGTTGAAAAGAGACAGAGCTATACAACTCGTCTAGTGCCACCTCGTTTCCACAGCGGAATGACTTGCGCTTTAAAGCCCGCTGTACACATTGGGCCAAGGCATTAGGCCAGCATGTTGCGCCAAAGTAATGAATTCCAAATGTCGCTGTTTACACATTGGGCCAACGTGTGAATACTGTATGCGAAGCACTCCAATATGCTTTGATTGGTGCACGAAAAACCGACAAATTTCGGTTGGCCGGCCAGTATTCCTGCCAAGTACCAACAAACTACGTTGGTCTGTACACGTTGGCCCAATACGCTGGCCCAATGCGTTGGCGCAATGTGTACAGCGAGATTAAGACGTCATGGTATGCCAGCTGATTGTTTTTAGTTAGTAAGAGCCTGATAGTTCCTTCGGTTCTACACAGAACTGGATGATTTTGGATTATAAACCTAAAATCAAAAGATCTTTTCAGCATTAGAGTTTAGTTTTTCATCGGTTTTATTCTTCAGCGAAAATATAAAGAAAATGATTAATGTATTTGTTTTTTGGAGACTCTCTTACTTTTTTTTTAACCTACATATGTTGTCCCAACGCTGGGAAAAGGTCTCCTTAATTAACTATCTCTTACTTAATTTAAGCAATTTAATTTAATAAATAATTACATTGTTCTATAATCACATCATCAGATGAAGAGCCTCAACTCCATAAAAACTTAAAAAGAGAATATTAAATAATGCTTAAAAGCTAGCTGAGCTTAGCTATAAGTGAATGTGAAGTATCCCTAATTGTTTCAGTTTTTATCTGATATTCAACTAAAACGTAAACTTATTTTAATTTGAGTCAAATGTCAGTACACACGGCTACGCATCAAGGTATGCAAAACTAGTATAAGCTGACCGTTTAATGTGCGGAAAGATCATATAAAGCGAGTCCAGAACAAACTGGTTTTGTATAGCTTGATGTGTAGCCGTGCTTACATACACATAAATCTTATGAAGACAGATCTGATGTTACGAGTTATATTCTGAATCTGAAATGAAATATGAATTGCATCGCACAATGTACCAGGAAATGTTTTGATTCAAATGTTGCCCGCACGCAGAGGTCCTTATACTCGTATTTACAAGTTCCACTGAAGTGAATGTCAAAATGTTATTGCATTGTTGGAATAACAACTCTTGGTAATGAACCAAAAGTTGAAAATGCAACGATATGCTTTTATGTAAGTTTAGCCTGTTGAAAAATTTTACTGGCCTGTTGGTTTAGTGGTTAGTGACCCTGACTGCTATGCCGGAGGTCGTGGGCTCGATTCCCACCCAGGACAAATGAGTGTGTGATAAGCACGATCATTAGTTCTAGTCTGGGTGTAATTTATCTAATACGTATGTATTGAGAAATATATAAGTATGTTTATCAGTTGTCTAGTAATTATTACAAAAGCTCTGCTTAGCTTGGGACTAGATGGCGCTGTGTGATAGTTATGGAATATTATTTTGGTTTGATTGTCAGTAGCACAGCTAATTAGTACTGGTCTGTGCTGAGTAGCATAAGAATGAGAATTCTTATGCTACTCAGCACAGACCTGTAATGAGTCTACGTCTGGAACTCGAAACTTGTATTCTGAAAATTATACTCAGGTAGGTGTCCACGTGGGACTTATTTCCATCACCGTGACCCCGGAACATAAAGGGCTATTGAAGGACACCGTGAATTTTAGTCAGTACAGGTCTGGCAGTCCCTCCCACCCTGCGCGGGGTGGTAGGCCGCATTTGATAATTTTACCACGATAATTAAAAAGGTGGTAAAATTAAGAGGGTGTCTACTTTTCGTCAACAAAAACACTGGACTGGATACATATACATATGTATCTAGTAACGTTTGTCTATATTGTAGACGAACGTAACTCGAACTTAAATTTTTTAAATGTTTTTAATTATTTGTTTTTAATAATACCTATTTAAAATGAAAACAAATACTTATGCAAAAAAAAATGAATAAAGAATTAACCACGTAATGTGACCAAGACTCTAGAATTTCTATTTTTGGTTCTTCATAGAGGTATTTCTACTTACGAGTATTTATTCTTTTTCTTTTCCAGTTTACGATGAGGAAGGAAACCTGGTGAAGACCTACTCCAACCCTTATCCAAACAACCCATTTCTCCAGAATTTGAGGCTGAACGCTGGACATCTACCTACCCTGCCTTACTATGGAAGTTTTTTGAACCCATTCTTTGGATTTATCAAAGTAAGGAATAGTACCTACGGATTTACTTCTTTAATAATAAAATTACATAATTATAATCTCCAGGTAGACTAGGTTAATTAGATTTCAAGGTTAATTCCACATTGATAAATGCTCCCGCATTTATCGATGCGGATTTGGCTAACGCCGGCAAAAAAAGCCTTTATGTCTACGTAATAAGAGTGTTACTAATACCGTTTGCATCGGCTCGGCTCGGACGACGCGGCGCGACGCCGGCCGACGGCGAAACGAGCAGTTCGCCTTCAGATGATCGGTGATAAGTATAGTAATGTTTGTCGATAAATGTGGGAGCACCATAAGGAGGTTGTTCTACCGCCGCTCGGCGATTGGCGAATAGCGAGTAAGCTGCAGCTTGCCATGACGCGACGCAATTCCAACTACAAGTGAAAATCATCCTTACCACTACGACATATGACATAAAAAGTTCGGTTGTCCACGGGTAGATGAAAAACAAAACACGATCGCCACGACGCGACGGCGTCAAGTCAATCGAATTGCATTATATATTAGTAGCAAGGACGATTTTCATTTTTAGTTAGGTAGTGCAAATTGCAAATTGGGTAATTCAGTAAGGGAAATACTGCCTACCTTACTGAAAAGGAATTTATTGAGCAATAAGTGTTGTTTGACACCTGCCTTGAGACTGCCATAGGCTGTTCTATTTTAAAACCTTTTTCTCTTGACTGATCCAACTCCGGAATTCTTTTGGTATAAACTGTAAAAGTTACGCTTGGTTTAACAATGGTAATATAAAAAAAAAAACAAATTATAAACAAGAAATACTGTGTGAGAGTAACAGACAAATCGGTATATCGGGCATAGCCGTGCCTGTACAAGATAGACACATTTTTCAGCATAATGTTAGGTTCATTATGTTACAAATAAACTAGTGTAATATCATAATGTTGGACTACTAATGCTCTACTTCTCAAAATAATCTGTGCAAAAAATTTCCACAGAACTTCGGCAACATATTCTCCCTCACAGTCCCAGTGTCCAATGACGTCATCCAGCAAATTCAGAGGGATCCACAGTACCACAACAAACTAATATTGGGTCACACGCCCGAAGCCTTGATAGAACCCAACCCACTGTGCGAGGGAAAGAGGGCACAGATTCCCTCCCCGAAGCTGTGCAACAACTACTTGAATTGCTGGGATGGGTGGGCAGTGGAACAGGAGTGCCCAGCTGGTCTCCTGTTTAGTAGTCAAGGGTACTGTGACTATTCGGATAGTGTGAACTGTGGAAGTAGGAGTGAGTATCTTTTTGTAACATATTTGTCTAATGCAGTCATATTACACTGAGCATATAGACTGCCTTTACAGTCTTAACAGCTGTTATTCTATAAAACCTCACTCCCCTCCTTTGGACAGCAGCCTTACAACCTCTTAACCTAATTGACTCAAGCTTTTCAAATTCGAGCATAAAGGTACAAGTTGGTAGCTGACGACATGAAGATGCAGCAAACGACGTGTCGCAATGACGCTACTGATTTCTACGTATTTCTACAAAATTCCCTCCGTAGTTAGCGACATGTCGTCTGCTGCTGCGTGCAGTCGGCTACCAACTTGTACCTTAAACGAGCCATTACCAATTTTGTTTGATTTTCTCACACATACGTTAGTAGCTTTATTATCTGCAGTTACATCAAATCTTTCATCACACAAAATCTTACATCGTAAAACCTAAAAGCTCATTAGACATAATTACACCTAATACTAAGATAACATTACAACATAACCGGAGATGATTCAAAAGTTAACGCAATCGAATTTATGTATCTTGTTTATTCATACACACTGAAAGTTACAATGTATAATGGGTTATAAAATATAGTTGAGATCCAATTTGGTTCTGGACCTCAGGAACAGCTTTTATTTTATATTTTTGCCCTTAACCTCAATCTATCCTAGAGGCAAACATGAGACCTAAGAAAAAGCAAAAATACTAACCCAGAAGGAACTGGAACTCTTGCGCATCGACAGAACACAATAAAAACGGTTTGTCGCAGGACTTTTAGTATGGTAATGTTAGAAAAAACTCACCCCTTTTGCCAGTGACATCACTACCAAAAAGGGTGAGATTTCCCTAAAGCATACTGCACCATTTTATATGATAAAATCATCGAATGAACTGTCATACTTGTACTGACTAAAATCCAGGGTGTCCTTCAATAGCCCTTCACGTCACCGGGCCACGGTTATCCGATAGTCCCGCGACCCCGGCTTGGCTTTGGTCCTTAAGGAACCCCGTCATATTGCGTCTTTGAAGCGAGCGTGGAACACGTAATTGCCTCTGAAGCTAAATATTATCTGAAGCTAGATATTCCACAACTATCACACAACACCATCTAGTCCCAAGCTAAGCAGAGCTTGTGTTATGGGTACTAGACAACTGATAAACATACTTATATATTTCTAAATACATACATATTACAGATAAATTACAACCAGACACAGAACAAATGATCATGCTCATCACACAAACATTTGTCCTGGGTGGGAATCGAACCCACGACCTCCGGCATAGCAGTCAGGTTCACTAACCACTAGACCAACAGGCCAGTCAAGCTGTGTGCTACTAAACACCATAACGTAAAAAAATGTGAAAATTAACACCATAGACAAGTTATGTGAACATTAAAAACTTGCTGACGGATATGTAAATAATATTATCACCAGTATATGGCGACACACCTGGAAATGTCAGACGAGTTATATAAAATCCGCAGCCGGGTCATCACGTTACGAAATACGATGTGCCTCTGAGCTGGTATATTGGTCACGCTTGTAACCCCTGCTTGCTCTTGTGAAGCTAAGTTTGAACTTTGATCTAGAAAGATTAGTTCCTGTTAAGCTTAAAAATTAAAATTATTTTTTTGCTTTATAAGCTGTGTGCACTATATTGGCTGCTACACACCTTACGAAAAATCGTTACGATTGGACGATACAGTTCAAACTGCAACGTGTGTATGAGAAAAAGTGTACAGTTTGCCAGATTTTGCAAAACTGTATAGTTGAACCGAACAGTATTATGGATAGATTTACCTGAATCGGAAGAAACTGTGCCGATAATCGTAACATGTGTACCCATTTTCACTGGATCAGGGTCCGAATATCATCGCATTGTCAGTCGAAGCCACAGTTCAACGAATGAATAATCGTACAGTTTTCTAGTACCTGTCTGAACGTGTGTGGGCGCTACCGAAACTGTGCAGTTTAAACTGTACCGTCCAATCGTAACGATTTTTCGTGAGGTGTGTAGCTGCCATTACAGCAGCTCATAGTAACCACAATATTGGGCGCCGTGCAAACTGTTCTTCCCAACTTCGGCTAGTTTTTTATTAAAATTTAAATAAAACCTAATAAGTTGACTTCGCTTACAGCATATAACAACTTATTTCACAAACATAATGCTTCCAGAATAGAATATTCTTGACATTTAGTAATTTCAAAATATTTGTCGACGACTTTTTCCCCACAGTGATTGACGGTTGATGGCCATTGAAACATTGATTCTCTGAATTTTGAATGTTAATTTATTTTTAATGTCCTTTTTTGTAAATTCGTCGTCTCTCCTGTCAAATCTCAATAAATACTTACTTTTTCTTTCTTTTAATTAACATAATAACACAACTTCGTGCTAAAATGCTAGCTATTCACTAATAAAAACAGGCAATTATGTTTGCAATTGCTATGATTAACGCAAAATAAAGATATAAACGTGTTTGTGCAAATATTATAACCATAGGGCTCTTAAAAAGACACCGATGCCCAGGAATGCAAAGGGTATGTGATGGAACAGGGTGCTTTTTCATCAGTAGGAATCTGATAGTTCCTTCCGCTCCATCCAGAGCAGGAGACTCATAATTGTTATGATTTTTACACCCCAAAAAATTATGTAAGTCCGTAAGTCAAAAGTCAAAAGAGAATACAGTCGAATTGAGAACCTCCTTTATTTTTCGAAATGGTTAAAAAGAAATAAAATGCGTTCTTTTATTGTTTTACCTAAGTAACAACTCAATTTTACTCTTCTGTTTGTCATCAACAGGGGAACAGCCACCAACGGTACCGCTATGCAAAAAAGACTTCGAAGCGTTCAGAAGTCCACTCGACTGCAATGAGTTCTTCGTGTGCGTCGGTCGACAGCCCGTCAAATTCAAGTGTCCAGCTGACCTTTCATACAACCAGGTACTTTCATACTGCAATATTTTAAGGTCTCATCCTTCGAATGCCTTCCGCATAACTTGAAAGCAATAACAATTAAAATTCATCGAATGTTTTTTGTTGATGAGAGTAATTTATTTTTTAAAACGTTTAAAATAAAATATTGCCGATCCTGGTATGGGAGGAACTCGTGGCTAAATAATTACAGCCGCACAGGCCGATCTTCCGGGTTAAGCCGCGCTTGCCGAGGTTGGTCTGTGGATGGGTGACCATCTGTCATGGCGAGTTTCCTCCGTGCCTCAGAAAGCACGTAAAGCCTTTGGTCCTGGCTGTCATTTGTTGATCTTTGACTGTCGTTACTGTTAGTAAGAAGCTCTAAAGTCTAAAACCAGCCTTACAATGGGGTATGGTATTTCCCACAGTTACTGAGTTGTGGAAGTCCGACAGGCAGTCGCTCCATGTAAAATACTGATATCCAGCTGCATCTGGTTTGACTGGAAGCCGACCCCAATTGGGAAAAGGCTAGGCAGATGATGATCCTGATATGGGAATGTGCTTGTTGAGGCCATAACACAGTTGGTCGACACGCAGTGGCTGTCTCGCTGGTTCAATCCCCTCACGGAATGATTATTTGTATAATCTCCACTACTAGTGATTGTTCCGAATCTGTGTATGTGTGTTTCTATGTTTTAACAATCCAAAAAATTAAAGCACTTCATTGATTGTGTTCCAAGATTGTTCTGATTAATATTTTTAATATGGATTGGTTCCTAAAGGCCTTGTAGCATCGTAACAACTTCAAAATATTTATTTATTGATTTCATTTTCACCTTGATATTATTTATAGAAGGTTGAAAGTATTAATAATATTACCCCAGTCTAAACGAGACATGCAATAAATTCTCCATTAAGTAACAAACACACCATCCATGTTTAATACTTATTTGTTTTTCTCAATAAGTGTTTCTGAAAACCGTGACTCATTTCACATAGTATCCGTTGCAACTGCAGTTATTTCAATATGCAAATCCTTATTTGCAATGTGACCAGTTTTATATGGTTTTAGTACTTTTATGAAGTGCCTACGCAATTCCTTTGCCAGTTTTATAATGTTTACTTTATCAGTATTATAATAGAGTTGATTTTCCATGCTTGAGTCTATTATTCTATTTTTATCTTCTGTCAATACAACTTCTTTTCTTGTTTAATAATGAAATTATTTATTATAAATCCTTATTTTATGATTACAGCAACTTGGTGTCTGTGACTACCCAACTCGCGTTGACTGCTCATCAACTGCTACCAATACTGAAGTATTTGCTCCTCAATCAACACCAGCTCAACCAGCAGTACCAACTTCTGCGCCTGTAGCTCCTCAAGCACCTATTGTGCCATCAGCACCTATTGCCCCATCAGCACCTATTGCCCCAGCTCCTATTATCCCATCGGCTCCTGTAGCACCTACGACAACTTTTGCCCCACCAGCGTCACCTATTTTAGTAGCCGCACCCGCTTTACCGAAGCCTGATGAAATAAAGACTATATTTACAAAGAACTCTTTAGTTAATACTCAAAGTAAGTAGACTACTTCTACGCTATTATGTTTTAGTAACACTAATATTACTCTTACTGTTGAATTTGCAACCTTTAGCTAAGCGCTGAGAGTTGAAATTTAACATCTAGGCTTTCATTTAGGAAAAAGTCAGTCATCTATTATTTATTTCTATCTTTATTATATGTTAGGCAATGTTCTGTCTTCTACAAAGCCTGTTGCAACCAGTGTGCTTCATTTCAGACATATAATTTAATAATGCTCTGTATTTTTCAACATCAATACAATTTACTAGGTATTTGCTCAATTATAGCTTAGTTTATTACGATGCGAATGGATACAAGCTCATTAACGAATGCTCAGTCGTTGCCTTAATGATTAATTAAAATGGTCATAAGTTAGATTTCATAACAGTCAACTATTTTGAGTAATTAGTTTTTAGAATAGACGAATGTTACGTATGTACTTTTTCCGATTTCATTTTGTAAAGAGTATTCAATTTTGTGGCAACGTATCATTGTTTTGTGATAGTATAACAGATTCTAGTATTCACAACAGATTGACTCCTGAGTCACTAAGTGACTTTCTAAAATCTCGGATATTCTTTTATTTCCTTGACCTTCTTCTTCTTTATGCGATACTTAACCTTTATCATTTGTTTTCCAGGTTGGACAACGACCCAGGTAGCCATGTCTCGTCAGGACGCCATCCGTCAACTGCAGCTCGGCAACATCGCCAAACTCGATGTCTAAGTTAACACTTACTTTACTTTTATATGTTAAGGCTTTTGCTACCTCTACTGGTAAATCATCCTTTAAAAATAGATCAATATTGTCTTGCTTGGCTTGAGTGTGAACAAATAGGGCGTGTCCTTAAATAATCTTGTGATTAAAATGTTGTAACTAACAAACCTTGTTCAAATACATATCAATGAGTGGAATTAAGCAATTTATTGCTCGTAAATCTAGTTTGGCTACTAGATTCCGTCTAGATTAATATTAATGTCTTATTTTAGTCTAACACTCTATCGGCAATTTGTATTTTAATTTATTGAAATGATTACTGAATAAAGTCTGCCTAATTATTCGTTTGGTTGATTTCTTTTTCTATTTTTTATTTAAGGTCACATTGTGATTGGTGATCATAAATAGATGAGAATATTAATTGAAATAAAAAAAAGGATTTGTATAAAATATTATTTTATTTACAAAAATATTAAAAATATAAGTTCGCTAAACTTAACTTACATTAGTGTTTATGACTAAGAACAACATTTATATTTCGACACAGCACCAGCACATTGTGTTGGTACCATGTCAAGGTTTTTTGAAGATTTCCAAAAATTTGGCAACAATTGTTTTAGACAAAAACAGACCAAAAATTATATGGTATTCGATTCACTTTCGAAGTCCATGGCTTAGAGATACTCGAGCGCCTCTTCAGACAGACAAAACAAGAAATCACTAGACGTAATTGTGAAGAGTAAAACAGATCATCTTCACGGGAATGATAAAGAGAGAGAGAGTAAGACAATGATATATCGATTGTCAATCATCGTGTTGGATGGTTTACAGTCGATATCCCTTCACTGGACGCAGCACAAGGGGCCCTAACGATATCAAACTCTGAAGAGGCCATTCATACACTATATCAATTGGAATGGGTTCAGCTTCAGTCTGTCCTTGGAGTCGCTCCTTGACATTCAGAATCCCAACTTCTTCAAAGCTTTCAGGTCGACGTCACCGTAGTAATCCTCGCTGTAATGTTATCAGGTTATGAATCAACTGCTATAGTTTCTTTTAGTTCTATTACTTGGGAGAATATGTTCTCTTCATCGATTTGTTTATTAATATCTTTAGCATCAACTATGGAAGTAGGAACGTTTATGCGTTACTGATCAAACGCATCGTTAGTTCCTTTATGTACATCAGAAGACCTATCAATTTTAATATAAGTTACTGTGGGAGCTTTACTAATGTGATCAAGATGAGTAGAAATTAATTTTGCAATAGAAGTTTTAGTTAATTTAAGTGTGATATTAATCTTCTCCGTGGAATTGTTTACTTTTGTGTCACATTTTAGGACATCTAAGAAATTATTAGATACTGGTATATTACCTATATTTTCGAGTTCAGTTTGCTCTTCGAAATTTGGAAATTAGGTTTAAGCTCTTGACAATGGAAAAATATATTCTTGACTATCTACAAATCTACATACATTGACTCTAACTACAGTCTACCTACAGTCTTTCTGCATGCAAAGCAAAAGAAATCTTGAAAAAATACTGGATCAGACAGATGGCTTTTCATAATGTACCTACTCCATATTAAACAGATATGAATTGCAGAAACGCTCATCAAGATTAGCAACGACATAGATAAACATAGATTTTACTTACACAAGGACACATCGTAAAATGAATTGGTTGCAACGTTAAAGAAGAATTAACGTACCTGGATTCCCAAGGATGACGGCTGTTACAGTCAGTTATATATAAATTATTAGACAGAAGAATATTACTAAAAGAACCAAGAAAATATTAATATATTATTAGAAAGTGAATGCAATGAAATAGAAAACAGTGTGGTGGACATGTTAGGAAACGGTGCTAAAGTGCATCACTACACACAGAGGAAATTAATAAATACAACATAAGTTAATTTTTATAAATTTTTGTTTATTTTATCACTAAAAATAAAACTTAAGTATTACAGTTTCTATCAAACAACAACACTCAGTCGCAGCGAAGTAATTCAGTACAATAATATATTTACAAGGTCATGGTATAAACTGATACAATGATATATCGATGTCCTAACGGATTTCAAACAGAACTACGTTGTCATAAATGCAAAACAACTTCCTTAAACGTTCCAGTTGTTTATAGTGCAACTTTATACAGGCTTGGTTAACTGGTTTCAATATATGAAAGGACACTATAAATACTAAGATATGTATAATGTAAAAATAATAAATACATCTATCGCTGTATGGTTTTACTAATTCCCTAACGTGCCTCAATGAAACTGTTCGAAGAAGCTACAACGAGAAGTATTTGGCAACTAGAAGTGATACATATCAACTGTAGCTCACTCACTAAACAATCGAATATTTTTGAACCTGGAACACGATCTCCACACACCATGAGCAACGTTTTTCTTTTTTTACAAAGCTAATGTATCTGTATTCAGCCAGAATTGTCAGATTGTGTTTGTTGCTCGTAGTGCGCGCAGAGTATTGGTTTTATAGTTAACTATGTGAGTATTAAAAGGTTAAGGGGTGGGGGATTGTTTTTAGTTCTCCTTTTGGGGGCGGGGTTTGAGCTGCTTGGGCGTGTTGCGGGTCTGGCCGTCTTGCTGGAGGCCGGCGAGCAGCTCGCTCTTGCGGATCGTCTTCAGATCCAGATCCCCGTAGTAGTCCTCGCTGAAAATGTACGCGAACCTTACTACCTGCCTCGTCTACTAGATAGCCTTAGTCTATGTCTTATTGCTTACCGGCGAGTGAGTAACATAAATGGCTATCTCAATTTCTAGCAACTTTTACTACGCGAGTGGTAACTGGCTGCGAGAATTGTGTAATGTAATCTTGTAAACAGTCGGCGTTAAAGAGTGAACCGCCTTGAAACGGCAACAAGAATGATATCCGCTCGCTTTTCCAACTAGCGTTATCTAACGTTTGTTTTTCTTGGCAGACAGTTATGTGGTCCGGAGATCTTGCAAAAACTTTTCAAAACGACTGGTTCTACGACCTTCGATTAATGCGGTTACATCGTGACCGGCGCAGGCGCATCTCGGTATCGATCTATTTGTAATTGTTCCACGTACACAGACCGTGAAACGGATATAAACATTTTGAAAGTTTTCTCATTGTTTCAATAGAGGATAGTTTGATTCAGATAAATACTGTATATTTTTTGTAGAAACTGCGTTCTAACTGGCCACTTGTTGAAACACACTAGTGAACACTACTTTCATAAATGACAAGTACATTCAACTGAGAGTTGACAAAAAAACCTCATAACTATTTCATGATTGCATGTCTGCGCCAGTCACCGGCATTCTTTGAAACATTTCCTCTCTTTATGAAAGGCGTTGAGAATTCAACCTTTGTGTCATACTCGAACAGTTACGCTCAGTACGATATGTCTGAGTGTAACAACGGTCATTACCATACACTCCGTTATTTACCGGTCGGCATTGACCACGGTCGGCCACTACTGCGCGTATGACACGACGTGAGCGCACTATATTGCTCTAAGCCATGTTAATTTCAAAGTGTCCTAAATGTCGCAAGCGTGCAAGGCTCCGGACCGCATACTTGCGGCCAGCTATTCAGGTGGGCGAGCTTACTACGTCGCTCTATCCACCTATGTCTACCTACATAACGACTGTACAATGCTGATCGATTCGTGTATCATAAAGCTAAGGCAACACGAAGTGCCACCGAACTGTGTTCGTATTATGTTTCATTATATATGTGCAAGAAGAGTTGTTAGTCACAAGGACGACATTGGTTGTGTGGAAGTGGTTACAGGGTCTCAGGGTTTGGGACACCAAGAATTTCGTTATACCAGATTAATTTTTGGGAGCCCATTCAATATTAGTTCTTTTGATCAAGAATTTCAAGATAAAGAGGATTCGTTCTTGGTGTCCATGATTAGGCTGGGTAGGTACTAAATGTTAATGTACCACACAAGACGCTGGTAACACCACAGAACCAGTATTCAACCAGTGAGTAGAAGAGTCCTATAGTGCGTTCAAGCTGCCTGTCTTACTTGCGTTACTTGAACGGTGTCGATAGGACATCCGCATTCGATCATGCAGATATGAAAATAAATATAATAATATAAAGAGTTCCATGAATCATGAGTCATGAAGAGCTGAACTGAATTGATATTGAAATGCGTATGTCCTATGATGTGGTGTGTATACAATATGTACACGAGGTTTTAGAAAGGTCAACTCACCATCCGGGAACATCTTCGGGGTCTTCGCAGTTGCCTGTGCCGTCAGCGTCTCCGATCTTGAACACAGTGCCGATGGGGCATCCGTACTCGCGGGCGACTCCCTCCAGACAGATGTAGTACTTGCGGCAGTCCTCAGGGTGGGCGTGACGGCTGAAGGAGCCAGCGTTGGACACCTCACCGGGAGCGGGGCAAGAGAAACCGTTCGCTACTTCTGGGAAACACCAAAGAGGTTACGTGAGCGAGAGTGCGGAAGGCGAAACCGAAATTGAACAGCGACAGCGGTGATGAAGTTGAAGTAAGTTCACTGGAATAGTACGTGCACAAAGGTTTCATGTGATTGAGATACTCAGTAAATTACGATCACGATTTCACAATAAAATACCAGACTGATCGTTTGACCAGACTGCACGACTATTATGAATTTATATCCACAACAATAATTGCAATAATATTGCAAACAAATCTTGAGCTTGAATTACATTTTCAAGGATTGAAGATCTGCGGTCACTAACTGTCTTTAAAATAAACCTCAGATTGACAGCTTTTCAACCGCAAATCAATAAAGGTGCTGTGTAGATCAAGTTAACTGGTTTGTTGTTCTAATGTTACGTACCCTCGTTCCTGCACTCGGGGACCTGGTCGGCCCACATGCACACACGGGATTCCCTGTCGTAGGCAAGTCCGGGGCTGCACTGGTAGCGGGAAGCCTCGCCGTTCCAGCAGTTCCAGAAAACGTCGCATTTGCTTGCGTCGGGGAAGATACCGTACAGCCTCTCGCAGTGGGGGGTTGAGATCGGAGGCTCTGTGGAAAGAAACCAGACATTGAAGAGAAGAAAAATAATAAATTGAACAAGACAAAGACTCTTTGTTTTGGGGCTAGGTCTCATAAGTAAAACTATAAAAACCCCGCGTCAAAACATAATGGTTCTCCGAAATGTCTCTCCATTCAAAGGATAATTGGCTATCAATCAAACACAGCAAAAAGCTTTCAATCTTCATTTACATAGAAAAACCATCAAAGTGTTCGGCAAAAAATCTACCTACTAAGATTGGCAAAAATAAAATAAATTTCGATGAATTGGCTCTAGTTCAAGGCAAGCAGCGGTATGTGTATTTATATCTTGGGTATATTTACATAAAACAGATATTTGAGCATTTAGAATATTTTAAATATACATATTATGTATTATACCTATACCTCTATGGTGTTGGCCTAGTGACCTTTAAGACATCCTGGTGGAGATCGGAATATCAAATAATATAATCCTTATGATATAATGTTTTATTATGTAAAATCTTCGGCCTTGACCATTCGAGCTAGCAAAAAAAATGTTGTTGCTTACTGCTCCTTTCGATTTTTAAACAGATGACTGAATTTATTATAATCGGAAACGTGACGAGGTAAATCGGATGATACTTTTTGCTTACATTTTTGTTTAATAGTTTTATGCTGTAATATCTGAAACTAATAGATACGCTAGCTTCTTTCATAACTTTTGCAATCTCGCCAGATTTCGTCAGTTATGTTACATTTGAGTTCTATGTAATACTGGGCGAGCCTATCGTCTTCCGGCTTTGGCTGGAATTCTTCTTGACTTCTTGATGACTACTGATTATGGTGGATCTTATGAATCGTACTAATATTATAAACGTGAAAGTTTGAATATGTGGATGGATGTTTGTTACTCTTTCACGCAAAAACTACTAAACGGATTTGGCTGAAATTTGGTACACAGATAGTTTAAAACCTGGATTAACACATAGGATAGTTCCCGATTTTATGTTCCCGTGGGATAATTTTGGAGTTGTAGCGGGTGAAGCCGCTGGCAACAGCTAGTACATTATAAAGAAGTTTCAAGTTCTTACCAAGCTGTGTCCTGTCTCCGCACTCGACGTTGTGGAGGTAGTCGCAGTTCTCAGTCAGGTATTTGGAGTCAGTAGCGTCGAAGGCAAGACCGTTGCCGCAAGTCTTCAGTTCAGCAACACCGTTGTCGCACTTCCAGTATTTGTCGCAGGAGATGTGGTGGGGGTAGAAGCCGAAGTCATCAGGACATTTGAAGGACTCCTGACCGACCGCTGTAAAGAGAACATTAGTTTAGAAATTGCTGGAAAACCACCCTTAAGGGGGAAAATAATAAGGCTGCAGGAAAGGTTACAACGTAAAGAGTGGATTTTTAATCAGTACAAGTCTGACAGTCTTGTCCAGTCCACGCCAAGTGGAAGGACTCATTTGATGATTTTACCTCCCAAAAGGGAGGAAAAACAAGCAGTAAATACAATATTTTGTAAATTGAAAGCTCATATTAAATAATGCAGTCATCGTGTTTCGAACCAGTTTCGAATACAAAGTGTTTTGCATAATATCCTTGGACTCGATTTTAAAATATGTATAATTGTTTGACAAAATGCCAATATTGGCAACAGCGGGTGGTGTAACGACGGATCACAGTATTTGAATTTTAATGAATTTACAAAATATATACCATCAGGGGGTTTGCTAAATAGTGTTTGATGGTGTGTGTTGCAACGGACTGGGGAAAGGAACGCAAATGGCCCTAATGAGGCAACAACGCCCAGCCTACTATAAATTAGCACGTGTTGGCTTTTTCCGTCTTCTACTAAATAACACTTGTTCAATTCCTTCTTATAGCGCTCTATTGGAATTTCAACATTCAACTCAGTGAAAAAGAGATGAATTTTCAATGTGCAGTTTTACTTGGGTATTCGATTTATCTGATTGTTTGTAGTTGGTCTAAACATAGGTGCCCTAAAATAGTTGCTCAAATAGGGATACGTAATTTTTGTTTGTGGACACGTTATTAGGTAGTAGTCCCATTTTGAAAAATTACCAAATACTAATATTACAGTTCTTGTACAAGCAGACTTTAATTCAATATATATTTTCGCCTCAATAATTTACGTTATGTACGAAATCTAAGTCGGTAATGTTTTTAAAGTCAGAATGCGGATCAAATTACCTCTGGGCTATTGAATGTGGTATACGTAATTTATGTTTGCCGCGTTAACACCTTGTTTGCGTATGCGCTTCCCAGTACAAGAGTTATGTCACATTATGTCACAACATGTGTGTCACCTGTACCGGTTGACATTTGCCAGAAGAAAGCCCTCATCGCACAGTTTTGCAATACTTTAGGCCGAGGCTACGATAGGCCGCGATGCGATCAGCGATACATGAGCGGTAATAGTAAGTAAAAAAGTCAAAAATGCTAGAGTGTCTAGTTTCTTGACTTTTTTATGCTGGAGCTTCAAGAATTCTTAGGATCAACTTCTCGAATTTTCTAGAGCCTCGTCAGATTTTTATGCAAAATTACTTAAATTCTCGATTTTTGTTTCTCGAAATAAGCCGGATTTCTCGAGCTTTCTCGAGGACGACAAAGCTCGATCCGAAATCCTAGGCTACACGGGCTTTCGCTCTTCCAGTCGCTGCCTAATGTAGCCTCAGCCTTACTCTCTCTCTCGTCGATTTGCAAGTGCATTAGCTAGATAAATTGTAAAGGTACCGCTGTGAATTGAATCGAGTTGTGAACTTAGAAATTGCTTTTACAGCTTTCCAGACCGGTTTGATATTTAGCATTAAGGAGAAAACTGAAACAGGATATAGAGCTTATTCCTCTAGTAAAAGATATTCTTTCGTATGAATCGGAACCTTTTGTTATTTGAGATAAGGTACAAATTGCATCATTTGAAAACAATTGGACCTAGCATTTTTTGTCTAAAATAATTGGTTCTAGTAATCAAGAGATTTTAGTGCCTCATTGATTCTTGCATGATTAAGTTCAAGAAATGACTTTTCTATAGTTCCTTATTATCGATAGGCCATCATAATGTCGATTGCTATCAAAACCTCCATTTATAAACATCGAGCAAAAAGTAGGTAAAGTTTAAAAAAAAAAGTCGAATATTACCGATATCGATAAAATCTGTGATTATTATTAAATAACCTTGAATAAAATTGCTCCTAAAAACTTGTAGGTTATACTCATCTGCATAATTGTTCGCAAACAACTTTTCTTATTAAAATCAAACGTCGATATCGAGGTAAACCAGCGTCGCATGCCTGGCATACCTCGACCGTCAGGGTAATAAGCAATGTAGAACAAAATGTAGAGCGATTTCGTTATAATTGAAAATTCGAATCACCGATTGGGGTCGCGTTATGCCTATTTTACGCTTATTACATCTGCTAATTGGCAGATGACTGGGGCTTTAATCGCTCATTAAGTTTGTGGAGCGAGCGAACATCGCTGAAATGAGGTGCTGATTACACATGTCAAATATTAGTATATTTATTGTGTTGGAACTAAGTGGATTTCACACACTGTTTAACGGCGAAGATTCTATTCTTTGAGGCAGATATTCACACATATTCTAGAACGTTCTGTGATTTTCAAAACTAGATTTGTGACCATAGCTGTTCTAGAATGCAGACCTCGATATTCAAAAAGTGACAGTTCTTTTCTTGAAGACAAAAGGTCTGGCTGGTAAGAATTTTCAAGCCGAACAACAAACTTTTTTTTAAACAGCTGACACATTTTGGGGTCAAAATCTAAAACTACAGGTTCGATATTCAAAAACTTCGTAGACAAACATAGACTCAAATAAATAATCAAACGTGTTACACGGATTAAAAAGACTCTCTGACAAGAATTCTCAAGCTCAGCTTTACAATGACGTATTATTAGTGTCACCGTTAACCGGGTCATATGCCTATTGAACCGCCCAGGTTGCTCAGTGAACCGGGTAGGTTGCGCAATGCCCGGGCGACACCGGAGACCTCGTGTGCACATGACATAATTATTGATCTGACGATGCTTGCCTTGTCATAACATATTATGTAACAGAAGTACTGATTACTGAGGAATTTATTTTGTAATAACGTAATTTTTTACTTGGTTAGCACCTGTTTTGGTAACTATAAAGTCGGTAACTATATAGACAATAATGAAAATGATAAGTTTCAATGACGCTGAATGTAGTAATGAAGAGTAAGAAAACACAAATAAGAGAAAAGATGATGTCTTAAAACACATCTTACACCTTGATGGTTATAAAAGGGGTAATTATCCAATAAAAAAAATAATTACACAGCTATTTGACCACGTTCAAAAACCCACAATTAACTATGTATATAAGCTTTCTCTTAGGTAATGAATATTTTTACGATATTCATAAACTACACATTGTGCTACAAACAATGTACACTTACGGCCATAATATGCACAAGAAACAGCAAGTCACTAGCCAAGAGAAATTAATACTGCAAATTACGCCTATTGTGTAATGCAACCATGTGTACATTACATAAACATGATACATTATTATGACAAAGGTCGTGTAATACATTAAGTAATACAGTGAAAGCCACAAAAATTGACCTACCGACAAGAAGTAGGCGTAACTTTCGATTTCGTTAAGATGATGCGCCTGAGTCTGTGCAGTTGAGTAATCTCACTCACGCCTGACCTTTATCTCGTGGGCCGATGAATGTATCAATAAATTGGCTCACACGTCTATTTTGCATCTTTTAAATGTCTTATTTTCATGTGTGATGTTGAAAAGTACTAAATTCATTAGAAAGCAAGGTTTTATTTTATTTTAATAAATATAATACTTCAAAGTTGCAAAACTAGTAGAATCCATGCAAATTTCTGTCTAAAGAGGTTCAAATTATAATCTTCCACCTCAAAAAGAATTTTAAATGGCACACAGACATTGCAAACGCCAGTAACCTACTCTCCAAAAAAAAAACAGTGACAGTTTAAAAAAATCAGTTCATCAACCGATTCGAACACGACGTTCCACTTTTGAAAAAGAGTTCACGCTTGCATTGATAATGTTCTAAAAAGAAATTATTACAAGCTCATGAGTAATGTGACGTAACACCATTAGATAACGACCATTGTCGGACGGTGAAAGTTCGTAAGCTCACCTCTAGTATAATGGCTTTAAATACGGGCATTTATTTTTAATAATTATGAGAGTCCATTATGTGCGAGTTAATGGAGAGTATCGTTTTTAATTACTAAATAACATTAAGAAGAAATTATAAATTCTGTTGTGGTGATACATTTTTTTTAATGATCTTGTACATCTTTTATCTTCTTCTCTATTATATAAAAATGGATCGCAACATTTGTTGCTAAGCTCGAAAACGGCTGAACCGATTCGACTAATTCTTTTTTTGTTGTGTTTGTATCCATAAGGGCCAGGTTTTAGAGGACGAAAATCATCATGTCCACCCGTGCGAAGCCAGGACGGACTGCTAGTATTTTAATAAATTTCGTATCCACATTGTTCAAAATGACCATTGCAATGAAAATTGCAGGTAATAAACTACTATAGAGACTAATTGCTGCATTTAATTGACACATTACAATGCCTGAAGTGGAACCACAGACCCTATAACAAATTAATGAGCAATTCAAATTCACATCGTACGAAAGAGGCTGAACGTGCGCAGGTGCCGTAATCCTTACGTAACCACTAATTCTATTTCGAACCACTCTTGCGCATCCAAAGGGTAGAGGTTTATAAGCTACATTTTAGTAACACAATATTATGAATGGGATAGGTGACTTTTTTTCTTTTTTAGATTGGTAAAATTATCAAATAAGTCCTCCCACCCAGGGCAGAGCGGGAAACTGTCAGACTCGTACTGACTAAAATTCACAGTGTCCTTTAATAGCCCTTTAAGTTCTCTGAAATTGTCTTTTATTAATTCGAAACTTGTTTTATGCCGAAAATAATCACGAAAACAAGGCATGGTGATTGGTGATGCCAATGGATGTAAAAAAAAAGTAAACAACAGCACAATGCGTAGGGCTAACTAGAGGTTATTTATATCGTCGGTCGAAGGACAGACAATCACTGGCTTGTGGCACTAGTTAGGTACCTTCTCAACGTAGGCTATGCGACTTGTAGGCGAGTATGTTTTTAAACACTGCGTGATTGAGCGGAGCATCACAAAATGATTCTTTTTTTTTTCAAATTATTTAAATTTAGATCGACTGTCACTCGTTTTTTTTATTTCTGCTCATTAGAACACTGGTTGAATGAAACATCGATGAGTAAATAAAAATAAAGAATCGACCTCGATTTGAATTTCGATTTCTGTTCAGAAACCGATACTCACTTTTATGTTTTGCACATAGGAGTAAACACAATAGAGAATTTGAATTAATTTTAGATTATCGTTTGATTGTCAATGGTCATTTCTTTTTTCAACTTCTGCATTTAGAAATAAAATAATAGAGCAAGCATTCAGTAAGATAAGCGTCTTTAACTCAAAAGTATATTTATACATTATGTAACGTAGCTCAAGTAAAAATATTACCTAACAATCTATCTATCATATTTCTGTCAATGACCAATACACTGAAGGAAACACGACATTTTTTTAAATAAAAAACAGTGCCAGTCATTGTATAGGATGGGAACATACAGGATGCATGCATTGTTCAATAAATCAGCCATGAGATATCATTGTCGACGGTGTATTTTTGCCTAAGAACAACAGTTTCCGTTGCATTGTTTAGGTGCAAGATCGTTAATTATTTCGTGAATTTACGGTCAAATGACCTTTTCGTTAACTTTGACTTTATTTTTAGTAACCTTAGAGTTATCTTGACAAGTGTGGGTTATCTTAAAGTAAACAAACCTTAACACTACTTATAACGTCAAAGACTCAAGAGTTGTAATAATTATGTTAGGGTAGGGCAAAGCTAAAAAATCCAAGACAAAGCATTGAACTATTATTACTACGTATAGAGACGACACCACGCATCACCACTGTGTCCCATCCAGGATAAGTGTGCGCGCCTAGAGCACGCCACAGAGCTGTCAAAAAACTGAATGAACTTGTGCGCACGCACTCATCCTGGATGGAACACAGTGTTGATACCTGGTGTCGTCTCTATACGTAGTAATAATAGCTCAGTGTGACAAAGCTATTGAATAAACTTTATACGAATAATAATTAGTTTCTCAACACAAGTACTTCCTATTCTCATGTTCTTCTCACAGTTAAAAATGTAATCTCCCTGATGCAAATGACAGTCAAATAAATTGTTAAAATATCATAAACTCAGTTCAATGGCTTACAATTACTCAACAAAACCGCGAATTATGGAACAATTTAATAATGATATGCTTACCGTAATAGATTACTCAATTACACCTTATTATCGCATTGTATCGGAGAGAGTAACCCAATTATAAATAATTAACCAATTACTTTTAATGTAGATATTTTGTTGAACACGCAATGCATGATCTAATTGACGGTCATTTGCAGGGTTCTGTAGCTAAAGAGCAAAACGGGATACTTTTACTGCGAATTTTCGCTGACCATCTGTTTGTCTGTCTGTCTGTCTCGTGACACTTAGACAGTTGAAAATTTTACAGATTATGGATTTCTGTTGCCTCTACAGCAATAAATAGTACCTAAAAGACAGAATTAAATAAATATTTACGGGTGATGTTTTTTTTGTTGTTTTTATAGATGATGCTACGGAACCCTTCATGCGCGAGTCCAACTCGCACTTTGCCTGATTTTACTATAGACAGTTTAATTGCGATTTTACAATAAGTGTAATAGACGAATAATGTCTCTTAAAAGAATTCATTATTCTTTATTTTCTTTAAAAAATATTGCGACAACATTAATTAAACTAAGCTTCTAGGTTTTTATTGATCAGACTTTTTCTGAATATTTATTTTTGAAATAATACTTCAAGGTAATATTAACAAAAGGTTTCAAAGGAAAATCCTTGTTAATGCTGTCTTTTCATTATATTTTCTGTTTCAGTATTGCTTGCGGCATTTTATTATTAAATCTTGGCTCTATCACTGAGGATAATCTTTTGGCTGTGTAAAGCAATTTGTAGTCTGTACAATACCTAGCTACCCTACTTTTGAACAAACTCAAAGAAGGCTGTTTAATTTAAAAATAGAATACGAAACGTTTCTGTTTTGTTTTTCTGCATGATTCTTCAGCATATTCTGCCTTCATCCCAATTTGTTTAGGCTCTATTTTCTTTGAGCCATTATTTCAGAGATCACAATCTTTTGCCTGATGATCTTAAAATAAAAAGGCTTTTTTTTAATATTATTATTTAGATCCTAATATATGTATATCGTCATTAAAGGCGATGGTGTAAAGCCAGTCACATAGTTAATTTTCGAACAAAATCACGTTCAAAAGCAATAACAAAATCAGATAATAATCTAACGCACAGTAGCTATATGTGCATGCGCACTCAAGCAACTGATACATTTTCTCCGTGTTTTCATTGCTCTCGTGAAATTCACGCACGCACCGCAAGTCTCGATTATCAAATACCTTCACGCTTGCTATAATGACATTATGAATATTTAATAGCGTGCCTTACTGCCGTTAAAGTTAGCTAAGGTTACTCGGCCATTTTAACGTTTATTTTTACCATAGATTTACTTAATCAATAAACAATAACAATGACACACACGAAACAGTTTAAATCTTACATTTTTTGTTGCTAAAACGATTTGTAAGCAATTAGAAAACAAGTACACATCGTTCAAGATTGTTCTATTAAAGAAAAAGTCGAGATATATCGGCGCTTGCGCAATTGATCGCGTTGTCCGTGAGAACTGGGTACGTGTTAGAAATTCTAACAATGGTGAATTCCACAAGCGACTCATAACTAACAGCAGAGTGAAAACTGAACATCCTGTAGAGGAACACGAGTTTTATATTAATGGTATTACTTAAAACTTGACTCGGGGCAAGTTACACTACGACTGTCGTGGCTAGAGATCAATTTGAGAACGAGAAAATATTTTCATCAAAACATTCTACCAGGGCTGCATCTCTGAGTTTACCATGATCCAGGAACAAGGAGGGCAGAAACAGGTGGTTTTTTGGTACGATTATGACATTTTCCCTTTCCCTCTCAGATTGAATGACTTTCCATCATAAGAAGTTGCATAATGTAAAAGGCGATGACACTCATGTAACAAAAAGAGTTTAGTATCAATGTTTACGAATGGAGAAGAAGAGGAAGACCAAGGAAAAGATGAATGGATTGTTTAAGGAATGATATGAAAGAAAAAGAATTAAATTATAAGACAGGGTAGAATGGAAGAAGAAAACGTTTTGCTTCGACCACAAGTAAAACAGAAGAAGGAGAGGAAGATGATGATAATGCGATATACAAGGCAATATATCAAGCTTATTAATTAAGCTTAAGCAATTAAGCTGTGGATAAAATAAATCCCCCAATATGGATATACAAGGTAAGGTAACACAAAATATTGTATCGTCTTGAAGGAATGTGAAAGGACAACTTTACGTTAACTTATAAGCCAGAGGTTAAACGGCAATGAAAAAGTCAAGGTGATTCCATCAAATAGTTTGCATTGAACAATTTTAAAGCGTAAGCATAAGTTTTACTAGAGAGAAAGGTATGGGATCCTCTCCGTTGAAAGGAGAGGATTGAGAAATATGATATAGCTAGAAAGAGAAATCCCAGTTGACAGGCACTTTATTTAATTTAAAATGTGCTTGTTCTAAATTCTAGTCTACGTCAGAAGTGACAAGAGGTAGAGGTAAAGGCTAGGGTAGTAGGTAGAGGGTAGGGTTGTAAGCGTTCAGGAATACAGAACAGGTAATGAGTTCTACTCTTTTGCCGTGCGCATTTGAAATGACGTTTTAAAGCATAGAGGAAAACAAATTAAGGAATATTTCTTGATAAAGCAGTTAAATGAAAATCTAGAAGAAAGAGGCTGACTTGGCAATGCAGATGTGACTATAGAGATAAATGAACATGCTGAACAAAAGAAATTAGGTAGATGATAGTGACGTCAGTAATTCAATATCATAAAATAAGTCTTTCTGTCTTGAGTGGAGTAGAAGGAACTGTCAGACTCTCTGAAACCCATCCTATTATTTGGATTGCCCTTTGAATTCCAGGGTCGTGATAAGCTTTTGAAGCAGTACTTTATCTAACTTTGTTTTCTTAGTGACAGTTAAGCTTATAAGTTATAAAAGTTAATGATTTATACTTCAAGTCAATGTGATATGATATTGTCATTACATTCAACTTCCGGCATTCTTTGAACGGAAGTGATTGCTATAGAAGTCATGAGGAAGTCCATAACATGGAGGATGTATACTATGGACAACGGTAATTGGCTGAATAATTTATTTATTAATAATTATTTATTGTGCACTGGTCGATGTCATATTGAAAGTTTGGCCTTGGATAGTTATGTTGAATCGATATTTTTTATAGACTTCATTTTATGTAAGTTACTGATTATGTTCGGCATGACATGTTATTGAAGTCTTTTTATTTTCAAATGTGAATCTTTAAATGGCAACTCATCTCGAAAAATTTCGAGATATTACGAGACACTATTTTTACATGAATTTTAAAGATGCAATATTGGAATTCTTTTAAAATAAAGCCTTCTTTTGCTTTATAAAACAAAAACTCATGTCACAAAGTCAAAAGACAAAAGAAAGTTGCCAAAAGCTATCTCACACGATCGAGATAATTCTATAACTTAACTTAAGTAAACGACTTCGGAACTGATCGTTATGTAAACTTAAGTTAAAGTTAAGCACCAACTTTCGATAATTATGTAGTAGCACGTGGGAACGATTGATCCCATTCCAACGGCTTTGAGCAACACAAATACACTATCTATGTCATAACTTGACACTTAGTGGGTGCGTGCATTGCGAAAAATGCTAATCATTCAATTTTGATTGCGCAACACCCTCTATGTGTGGAATAAATGTACTGTTAAAAGGATTACGACACTTCTCTAAGGTCACTCAATTTCTTTGTATAGAAATTATGATGTAACTTTTTATGTACATCTCATTTTATGCAGCGTTTTAACTAAGCAACTTAGATATATTTTATTTTACAATTATCGATACATTAAGAGAAAACTTTGTTATTGTAAGCTCTCGAACAAAGCTTTTAATACGTCATAAAATAACTATCAATAAACTTTAAACGGACAAGTAATAGTCTTGCCATAATAAACAATTATTATGAAAACTCGAGAAACCACTTTCTCGTGCTATGCACTCTATGGTCGCATGTTCTTACTTGAGAACAAATACCAGCTCCAGTTAACATTAAACTGCACAAACTTTCTGTACAATGACGTTATGAGGTCATTGACATGCGGGAAAAAGAATAGTGCTCGTAGAAATGGGGTTGATTGTCAACGCAATAAGACCTAGTTCACACACTTGTGAAGCATTATGTGATTAATTACATCAATGTGTTACAGACTCCATTGTTCTTTAAAGATGTCAGAATGTCATATTGCAAGATTAATGGGTGATGCGATACTGCACTTTAAGTAACCGTAATAAGTTTGATTTTCAGCGTAGTGAACACTGATAGTTCTAAAGCTCCATAACACAATTTCGTCAATAAATATCCCGTACTGATACGATCAGTCCGTGTGTCACTGGGGCAAGTCATTGTCGTTACACCACATCGCTGGCCGCAATCTATCTGTTCTCAACACTTGTTGCGCGCGCGCAGTTGCAACGCTTAAGTGTGGAAACTGTATCGATAACACTTCAACTGCTTTCGCGTTGCTACGTCAATTATATTTTTATCGATACATGAGAGGTGAGCCACACATCTAGATAGTTCCGTCGTCACTGGACACAGGTATCCGTGGTTCGCGTCTAGGGCGCTCCCTAAATATTTGAAATGTTACGTACCCACGCCGAGGGCGGCTGCTAGCACTATTAAACACCGTGAATTCATGATTAAACTGTAAGTCCTTGCACGAGTGAAGTGGACACTGTAACGTTCAAGCACACACTGCGAGCGGGTGAATGGGCGGTTGATGCTTTTATATCGGGTAGGCGTACGCGGCGCAGCGACGGTGAAAAGCGACGCCGGCGCCCGCGCAGGCCCCGCGGTGGGCCGCCTCAGCCCGCGGGGTGCGAGCGCACCCCCGCGACAACCTCAACATTCGTAGATCATCATCACTTAGTTTGGAAAATTCATTTCGTCGGTTGAACTGACTGAGAGACTGTTGCTCTCCAACCAGCCAGATTTGATATTAGAAATGTAAAGATAAATGAGATAATAATTAATCATTACCTCGTCTCTATTATGAATAATATGTGTAATCAATATTCGTTTATTGTAGAAGCTATACAATTGATGCATTGTACATACATCATCGCATATGTTAGGTAATCGTTGCTTATGTGTTTTATTATTTTTATATTCCGAGAGTATTAGGACACAATTATGTAGTTCTGTAACCATATTGCTAAATCTATTTAGTTAAAACACGTCTTGATCAAGATTCAAGATGTTAAAATTAGCTAGAACATCTTTAATTAATGTTGAATTTATTATAGTTTTCACTAGACCGACTAGCAAGTGACACATATATCAATTTGGATGATTGATTGAACAAAAGTTTGGATGTGTCCGTGTTTTTGTTTGTAGCAGTATCCCTATAAAACAAAACTCTGCCAAAAATACTGTGATGACTATTACATGTTGTTGTAATAGTCATCACAGTATTTTTGTAGGAACCTTTATACAAGTACTGGAAGGAACAGGGTGGGTTTCAGTCAGTATAAGTCTAATAGTCCCTTACGTTCCATCATAAGCGGGAGAAGTCATTTTGATGATGTCCAGACCACAAGAAAAGGACTACGTTATGATATACTATCAACTCACACATACATAATTATAAACTTACCCCTAGAACCACTCTATCTATTGATAAGGCTACATTAAAATCCGATAAGTATTTTTTCACACTACTTGCTCGTAAATGTCATATTATACGTCAGGCAAACCTACTGTAAAGCATGACATTATTCCCCCTCGCTCGAGCCGGGAATAATATATGTACTGAAATTCATTATTCCCGTGGGAATAATGTGATTTGAATTTGGAACCTCAAAGAAAACCGTATGAAAACTTTCACCAAGGAGTCGCATCAGTAATGGCGGCCGCTGGCAGCAACAGCTGATCGCTTACAGGGGTGCCAACTTCACGTTCGAAGGTTGTCGTACCACATCAAATTTCAAAAATCGAATTTATTTCCTCGCAGTAGGTGTGAAAAGCAGAGTACGCTCCTCGGGAGTAAAGCTGCCTTGTCTTGGGCTGACTTGAATCCCTCGCTACACTAAGGATTCTTAACTAATTCCCTCGTTTCACTCGGGAATTAACACTTGAACCTCCTCGCTGCGCTACGGAGGTTCACCCCAAAATCCTTAGTGTCGTTTCGGGATTCAATACGCCCGTGACGTAAGGCAATGCTTTACTCCCTTGGTGCGTAATCTACTATTAAAGGTTCAAGTGCACAGATGGCTACACCTCTGTTTTATACTATGCAAACATTTAAAAGTCAATCCAACATGATACGCTGCATAATGTTGAAACATTGCGGGTCTGCCTTATCAGGTTACCGTGGCCCTGAAACGTAAAGGACTATTGAAGGATCACCGTGGATCCTAAATAAAAGTTCGCAGTTTTATAACGCAACGAACTACATCATAAATGCACTACTTTTTTGGCCTCAAAATCTTAAAACTCAAAACTTATTCGTTATTCCTACCATTTTATTATATGTATAGATACAAAACATCTCGTGCTCAGTCAAGCAATCTTCAAGTTAAGTGGGCTGTCCATCGTCTATCTACAAACAGCGAAAGTGTTTCCCGAGATGAGCTGCAAGTAATCTATGGTCGGTTACCTTACGGTCTTGCGGACCTTGAAATTAACATCGCATTCATAAAAGGAAATGTTCAGTCCTTAATTGCAGTGTAATTAATTTATATTGAAGTGATGTATGATATAGCTCTGGTATATCTTCTATCTCCTTTTATTTTTTTACATATAAAAAGTTATTTTGTTGGACATTGTGTAGCGGTGCACAAGTTGAGTATACAGGTTTTTTTTTAAAGAGATACCATAAAGTAGAACCTGGAAAGGCTGGCAAAGGAACATGGAGTTTGGCATAAGCAAAGAGAGGCATAGAGCTAGCAGTGGGTCACTTAATTATCTTCTAAATACGAAATTATCTATTGTCCCCATACCTTAATCTAATTTCTTACGGTTTATCTTGGTTTTGGAGGAAGAATTGTCAGAAGTAAAAGCCTTTATTTCTCATTTTAATAAATGTTAATTTTGCCCCTAGGGCGGAAAATTCAACTAGAATTCTTAATGCTCTACATAATTACCACATATCTTAGAGTTATATATCTTTTTCATCAAAGTAGCAATAACATAATTAACTGTTAAAATATTTATAGGAAAATGAGCTGGCGAATGTTATTTACCTATTTTTAAATAACATTGAATTGATAAACAGAGTCGAAGCTACAAGCTAGTTGTTGATATTCTCATAGTGCATTATATCAAAACAATAGTTTAGTTTTCCACTCGGCTGAAAACGAAGGCTAGGTGGCAAGGTTCGGAGACTAAAATCTCTCATTGATGTCTAAATACGGAACTACGATTGTATATAATGGTTGATTCATGATATTATTCATTCATTCAATACAAAATTATACATCATCATCATCTCAGCCATAGGACGTCCACTGCTAAACATAGGCCTCCCCTTTTGATCTCCACACGTACCGGTTGGAAGCGACCTGCATCCAGCGTCTTCCGGCGACCTTCAAAATTATACGTTTGTAAGCTATTTTGTTAGAAAAGTTAATAAGTGTTAAAGTGACCTATATTTGGCCAAAGAATATGGCCACACACGCCTTTGAAGTTTTTGACACCCCGTTAATAATAAATACTAAAAATAATTTCCTACAACTATCACACAACGCTATCTAGTCCCAAGCTAAGCAGAGCTTGTGTTATGGGTACTAGACAACTGATAAACATACTTATATATTTCTAAATACATACATATTACAGATAAATTACACCCAGACACAGAACAAATGATCGTGCTCATCTCACAAACATTTTCCTGGGTGGGAATCGAACCCACGACCTCCGGCATAGCAATCAGGGTCACTAACCACTAGACCAGAGTTTCCCAACCTGTGGTCCGCGGGTCCGCGAGTATATGTATGGGGGTCCGCGGTATCATCTCTGGACCTGGATAAATGCTAATGATTCGTAATCGCTACGCTTAGGGCGTGGACCCATGTCTACGGTGCGATGCCGTTTGCCGTGCAACGGTACGGCACCGCCGCCGGCCAATGGCGCGGCGCCGTGCCGCACCACAGCATTGTATCCGCTCAGCACGTATACCAAAATTACAGTTTTGGCTTGATATGGACCGGGAAAGAAATATCTTGCTCGTGTTGCTGTTAAGACGACGACAAATGAAGAAAAAAGAAAATCAAGGAAACTATTGGGTAACGCTATATTGGGTACGCCGTGGCGCGGCGCGGCGCCACGCGATAGCCGGCGGCGGTGCCGTAACGTTGCACGGCAAACGGCGCCGCACCGTAGACATGGGTCCACGCCCTTAGTCAGCATGGCGAACATGCGCCAAAGTGCGGTGAGTGGGACTGAATGTGCGTGCGGGCGCCGGGCCGTAACTCTTCCCTATTTATTTTATTAAGGGGGTCCGCGAAAACTGTGCTTGTTTTGCTAGGGGTCCGTAGCTGAAAAAGGTTGGGAAACGCTGCACTAGACCAACAGGCCTGTCATAAAATTATTTTCTTTTTTTGCATTACTTGTACATTATCTACTACCTATTTATACTTTTTACGTGTCATAAAAGTCAATAAGTAATTCTTATTACATTATGTGTAAAGAAGAAAAAGAAAACCGTTTTAAAAATACGTGAAAATCTGCTTGAAACTGTAAAACAATATATTTATAATATGGTTTTGTAGTAAAGTTATGAGATGGAAATAAACAATTAACATGATAAACAGTGCGTAGTGTCTGTAAATGATATCTTCTATCTTCTATAATATAAAAATGGATCTCAAAATGTGTTGCTAAGCTCATAACTCGAAAACGGCTGGACTGATTCGGATAATTCTTTTTTTGTTGTGTTTGTAACCATCGGGACCGGGTTTTAGAGGACCGGGTTCCACCCGTGCGAAGCCGGAACGGGCCGCTAGTAGCGAATAAAAAAGAGTCTTTCACTACATATCTTCAATGTTTATATGTAAATGCATTTATTAGATATGTATTGGATTTTTTTGTGTTTTTTATTTTCTGTACATCCGATTGTAATTTGTGGTTACCTAAGTCACAAAAAACAAACATGAAAATTATGTTTAAAAAAATAAGAAAATTTCTAAAGCTACCGATTACTACCAGCCATCAATCTAATTGCTAAATCTCGAAACTCTTTCTGTTGATTTTTTAAATTGAAAATTGTAGATGACACATGATCTTAACCCAAATCGTTGGTAGAACAAGCTTCCACAATAATCTCAATACCTAAATTCTCGGTACCATATACCCAAATTCTCGGTAGAATTTATGTCGTTAAAAAAATTGAAATCCTATCTCAATTTTTTCGATACACTTTACAAAGCAAAACCAACAGATTCTATAGCTAGAAATTCTAAGAGACCCATACCCATTTCTATCTAGATTTCCTTCATGTCTATAAAGGGCTAGTATTATGGCAGTGATCGATAAGATCACGCATACGATAAGTGTGTATATTTAGGACAAGGATGTAGGCAGCAGTCGACGACCGTCCGCGCCCGAAGCGAAGGCCTGCTGGTTTCACGGCGCAGACGAAAAGATGATGTAAGTGTAGATGTGGCAGTTCGTTCATTTATAAATGTTTTTGATGTTACAGCAACGTTATAAAAATATGAATAGGGGCAAGTGCTGTACCTATGGACGCTTTTACCTGTGGACACCGTTAATTTATGGGAAAAGGGGCAATCCTAACATTCTAATTTGAACACAGCCATAGACATTTGTCTATGGTTGACAGATATGACGTATCGCCATCTTTTTTTTCAGCGTTGTTTTCCCCAGAGTTAACGGTGTCCACAGGTAAAAGCGTCCTTAAGTACAGCACTTGCCTATACTTGTAATAATAATATTAGTCCGGTTGACCGAACTACTACAACCTTTCAGTGGCACTGCTACTTCTTCGTACTCTGCAAGTTATGTCGGCTGATTTTATCCATCAAAGAAACTCCGACCCTAACCCGTATATATTTATTTATATAAATAAATAATGAATGGCATTTCTATAAAATAGTTGTAATTTATATCATTACAGACGCGAAGCAGGTTTTTTTTTTATCGATTGTTTGCTAAAATATTCGCCTGTATTTATTTTTTATTTTCTTGCTAAACATTTTGATACAAGGATTTATAGATATTTTTAAAAAAAAACAGTCATAATTAAACCATGTTATTGGTTTAGTTATGACTGAATTTTTTCTTAAAATATATTAGTTCTAAATCATCAAAAAACTTTCAAGTGACGTAAACTCATTACTGTACGTATTTTTTTTTCAGAGTGGAAGCTTTGTTTTTTTGAATATTTATTACCTAATAGTAATTCATTGTGACAATTAAAACTACACATCAACAAACGACATAATTTAACATTTTAATTCCAACTTTCCACCATTAACAAAGTACCTATTTTGCCTACTCGCCGTTACAAAATATGACTAATAGCCTAGTCTTTGTCACCGTCACCGCGATGTTTGCCTCACTGCGCCGGCGCAGCTATGTGCAGTATGCGGAAGGTAGCGGGTGACGACGAAATGCCTAAACTTACAATCACTACTAAAATTATAGTATTCAACTCTTGATGGTAAATAAAGGAATTTTGTGAAACATTTTAAGAATAGGGTGAACTAACAAAAGAAATTGAATTACCTCAGGTATTTTTAGATCGTGCCTTAGTAACATTGCTTTTTTAATTTGAATTGCTGAGTGACAGCTTAATGAAATTTGTAAGTATTAGAAAGAGATAGGATAACATCGAACTTGGTTCAAACATTTATAATTTAAATAGAATCAATTAAATTGAAAAAAATGATCGATACTTTCGTGTAGCTGTACTGCAATCTCTCTATCTTTCGTTAAAAAAAAATATCCTCACCCTAATAATTTCTTTTGTATCGTGGGTGCGTTTAAAATCATTGAAACTCGCATACACAAATACCCAAACACGTAACAAATACTTGTAGATCTTCCAAAGTTAATCATACAATTATTTTGTTCCGACTATTTATCCAGGCCTAGAAGCTATCTGTCAAATCGTAAAACCTATCATTCGTTCTTAGTTCGGGCTCGTTGTCAAAACGTCTCACGTAAGTGGAAACCACGGATTTTGTGTTCAGAGATTAGATCCCCTGATCAGCGTTGGAAACCCCCAAATTTCAGCACTGCCTTTTTTTTACGTGGTAAAATCATCAAATGAGTCCTCCCACCCCGGGCAGGGCGGGAGGGACTGTCAGACTTGTACTGACTAAAATCCACGGTGTCCTTCAATAGCCCTTTATGTTCCGGGGTTACGGTGGTGGAATAAGTCCCGCGACCTTCAGCACTGCCATGAAGCTAAACGTGTACGTGTATGATCTCCTCCTCCTCCTCTCTACCTCCTTCCTTTTTCGCACAACGTTCATAAATAATTTTATTCAAATCATCTCCCACATTAGCATACGATGCCTTTCTTCACAAGAAACCACAGTCAATGGCAATAACTCAGTGCGATCCCAATAAGCTGATACGAAACGGTACTCCTTAGTTAATATTCATAAAGGTTGCGCGCACGAAATTGTGCACAGTCGAGTCGTACGCGCACTTCCTACTGATTGCATATCATATACAACGGTGTATGGTGCGTATAATATACACGTATTAAATGGGGAACAGATTCTGGGTATTTAAAGACGTATACAGCCTTACTACAATTTAAACATCTGTTGAACACTTACCTAAAAATGTGTGACTGCAAAACAGACCTTATTTCAACGTTATAATCTGTCATTTTTTTGTGTTCAACAGATGTTTAAAAGTTTTTGTGGTACGACAGTCAGTCTTTACTTCATAAAAGTTAAGCATTTGTTGAACACTTGTCTAAAAAATCTTGGCATTTGTCGTTGATATTTTTGTCAGTTTTGTAGTAACAAACTTTTATACAAATGTTTAACAGATGTTTAACTTTTTTATAGTTATACGGATTATTTTTAAATCTGTACTTTAATATTATAAAGCTGCCGAGTGTGTGAATTGGTTCGAATTAAAAAAAAATGTTGGCTAGTCCATTTTTCGAGAAAGATTATAGGTTTCACTAGTGTGTTTTTAAGTGTGGTTGGGAGCAGTAACACTGAGTACTATAATAACGAGGCGTTTTAATAACTAGGTTGTTTGACCCTACTCGTTTTTCAAGTAACACCCAAAATAACTTTTAAGCCGTTCGATTAGGACCTTGGGGCAATACCGCAATGTGCCTTTTTTTACATGGTAAAACCATCCCGGGCAGGGCGGGAGGGACTGTCAGACATGTACTGACTAAAATCCACGGTGTCCTTCAATAGCCCTTTATGTTTCGGGGTCACGGTGATGGAATAAGTCCCGTGACCCCGAACCGCAATATGCTTAACCGGAAGATGGCCAAACCTCACAGCTAATAATGTTTATCAAATCTATTGTCACATTTACCACTCCTAGAATCGATAAAAACTAAAATATTTAGGTAAACGACTTCTTACGTCATTGCCATATTTAGTGATACGACTGTTGTTGGAATTATTATCTAATTTCTGATCAAGGCTAAGAAAATGAGGTAATTTTTAATGACGCTTTTCTATATTAATTAGACACTTGAATTGCTTGTTTTTAATGACAAAATCTACTCGTTAAACGGCAGGATATGATGTCATTTTATATAATGTAATGTGTTCTTAAGGTTCCGCGAATCGATAAAATTTAATTAATGGAAATAGATCAATGTCCAAAATGGTATTAAAATTATTATAATGATAAGTCAAAACATATAGAATAAATCTTATTGTGCATTTACTCAAATCCATATCGACTTCGAGAATGCAGCAAAGAGTTTCTGCGACACTGGAACGCAAAGAGGAGTTGAATTTTTCAACCCTGTTTATGGATTTGAGTCAGTATGAATCTGCCAGTCTTTTCCGCTCCATCCTGTGCGAGAGGACTTGTTAAATGATTTCTAGTAACCAAAATAATACTACTAAGTACATACTATCAACCTATAATATAAAACAACAAATAAATAACACATATCAGTTGTGTTGGGGTCTGAGTATTTATGTATGTGAGTTTCTATGTTTGTAAAGGAACCCACGTTACTGGAGATTCCTAGTGTCCCGGAAATATTAAAAATCCTCTAAGTTCACACAAAATCAAATCCCATAACGTAACAAGAGAAACATAACTACATGGCTCCTAAATTACGCACACTCTTATAAATTATGATTTTAAGGCTCCTAAATTACGCACACTCTTATTTTCAAACCCTCAAGTAGTTTAGGCAAACAATGTTTTCAAATTCAATTGTCAACAATCAACTTCTAGACAAACAGAGCTGAGCACGTAACGACGATAACTACATAACCGGAACAAAGTGGCCCACGAAAATTCTAGTTTAACATACATTGCTGATTTTGTTTCGAGAATTTTCTTTAACATAGGAGGTTAACTCGCAATGTATGTCAAAAAGCCTATGTAATACGTAAACTATTACATCAATGATCCCCTGACACGAAGCTTAGTAATTACCCAATCGCTGGCATTTGAAGATGCGCGCGCGCAAGCAAAGGTCGCCGGTGCGCACTTAGTCGGTTACTGACCTACAACTTCGAGTCATACATATCCGGATAAAGGGATGAGCTGTCAACTGTTTATTTTATTTTATTTAAAGGAGGATCAGTTAGTAAATACATACTTTTTTTTCAGAAAATATGAAAATGAGTTGACTTAAAAGGTTAAAGTTCTGAACCGTTTGTCACTCACACGCGCAACCAAGTAATACAACGCCTTAAAAGGTTACCGCATCCCTGGATCGCAAAGAGCAACTGTACAACTACCTATTAATCTACAAATAATTGTTCCGGGTCTGGGAGTGTGTGTATGCGACAATTTTTTTTGAGACAAACCCTCCACACTGTTCTCAAACCATTCCTAAGAGCCAGAATCAACAGTGGAAACCGCCAGAAAAGCGCAGAGACAATGAAGCTCGACGTGTCATGGAGAATGAATTTACCTGTCTTGGATCTTGCAATGAAATGAAAATAATAGTGGAGGAGTAGGAAAAAACGTGTGTGTATGTGCAAGTTTCAATGTTTGTAAACGCACCCATAATACAGGAGAAATTTCCAGTGTGGAGCTAAGTTTAAAAAAAAAATAAGTGATGGAACAGGGTAGTTTTAAATTAGTCTGACAGTCCTCATATGGTCCACACAGAGCAACATCATCATCATCACTCTGACAATCCCTTCTGTTCCACGCAGAGCATCATCATCATCATCACCAACCTGTATTCGTCCACTGCTGGACATAGGCCTCTGCCAATGTGCGCCACTGTGCCCGGTCTTGAGGTTTCCTCATCCAGCCTCTGACGGCTGCCTTTCGCAGGTCGTCGCTCGACCTCGCTTCACATAGCGAAAGAACTAATTAAATGAAATTCGAAAACTAAAAAAAAATCGAAACCACCGAAAAGAATAGTTAAACCAAAGAGATTTAAAAGAACCTATAGAGTGGGCATTGGGAAAATTGTGATACAAAATTGTTGATGCCGAGCGTCAGTAGCGCTAACTAGCGACTAGATTGAGGGACTTTTTACCTAGTGGTATAAAGTTTATGATCACTTTCTTCGTGATGTCCCGTCTATTGCTCGTATATAGTTAAATGTCTTTGAGTTAAACTCAAAAATAAATACAGAGACAGATATATCATAGTCAACAGAAGTGGTTATGCAATTGTCAGCACGATTACGCTCTTAGCAACAGTTGTCTTTATAAAATAAGGGTCAGCCATTGTATTATTGTTTAATGACTCTTTAAATACATAATTAATTTTATAATATTATCGCTAACTACTAGTGGGTGATATAATGATGTAACTGAGTACAAGGTAAACAGCAGACGATCTCCGGCCACTGTAGGCACGGGCAGCAAAGGGCAACTCGCTGTCCGACCAAAGACCATGCCCGAACCGACGCGCGCCTCAATGAGCGTCAGCAAAATGAAGGGACCCCTCTCAGAGGGCCAAAGCCTGCCGGGGTCGCGGAAACTTATTTCATAACCGTGACCACGGAACATAAAGGGTGGATTGTATTCAGTACAAGTCTGACAGTCCCTCCCGCCCTTCCCTGGGTGGAAGGACTCATTTGATTATTTTACTACGATAAAAAAACCCTGCTCATTTTGACTAAAAACCTTATTCCTTGAGTTATCTTGTGAGTTCTAAGGCTGTAGACTCATAGAAGACAGGCCCACGATGACCGCCGATGACCCCGGCTTTAAATCTGTGTTTTGTGTAATTAGATTTTTCTTTTTTTTTACCTCTCGAGCAGCTGGTATACATAAAATGACAACGCAAAGTTAAAACTTAATCTGTGTCTCCTGGGGTCGCGGGACTGTCTTATCTGGTTATCGTGACCCCGGAACGTAAAGAGCTATGGAAGGACACCGTGGATTTTAGTCAGTACGCGTATCCCTCCCGTCTCCCTGAGTTGGAGGAGTCATTTAATGATTTAACCACGTAAAAACCAAACACAAAAAAACTGTAGAATAACGTTTCTTTCGGAAGTCGGTGGCTTTGTTTTTTATTCCATTGACTATATGGCCACGAGGTAGAGGTGGATCTCACATAATTTCTGTAGGATTATTACGGAGAACTGGTCAGTAAATTACCTGATTCTCAAGGAGGTTAAATGTCAGAATGCGTATCACGGTCATTAGAAAAATTATACCATTATTTGTAATAAGCATGACAAATTGCCTGTGGTACCGTTACCTGGAGCAGTCCGCTAGGAGGTGGATCACCCCCCCCCCCCCCAAATAATAAAATAATAACAATATATTCTACAACACAAAAGCTAAGCGGAGCTTGTGTTATAGCATACTTATATATTTCTAAATACATACATATTATAGATAAATTACACCCAGACACAGAAAATATGATCATGCTCATCACACAAACATTTGTCCTGAGTGGAATCGAACCCACTATCCCCGGCATAGCAGTCAGGGTCACTAACCACTAGACCAACAGGCATGCAGACATTCAGTGTCTTTTCCGTTGTTCTATTTAATTTATTAAATGACAGCTCAAAGTACGTATTCTTGTAAGTAAGTACCAAGTACAAGGTTTTTTTGTGAAGTTCGCTACGATGAGGGCGATAATATAAATCAGTCCTACAACATGACGAACATATAATCTACTTATTTGTATAATGTAATGCACCGTTTAAATAATTTAACATAATAATATGTCTAACTGTGTAATGTGTATGTCTATTTGTCCTTTGCTAGTTCTTATATAATGCGACAAGGTTCACATTATATAACAGGTTGTAGATGTTTTTTCTACAATTGTGAATAACTTTTTATTACTGTAACTTTGTTTAAATGTATATGTATGACATAAATAACTATGTTGGTCGGGAAAAAAGACACTAAGCTAACCATGCTATTTTGCTGGAGAGACGTTACAAAATCAATAAAACATTATTTTATTACATTTAGCAATAGGCTCACGTTTGGCCACTATCTTGCCTGATGGTAAGTTAAAAAAAAGATGTAGCCCACGGTCAAGCACGCTTCATCATCATCATCAGCCGGAAGACGTCCACTGCTGAACATAGGCCTACCCCTTAGACCGCCACGCCGAACGACAATTCGCCACTTGCATCCATCGGTTGCCGGCGACTCTCACGATGTCGTCGGTCCACCTAGTGGGAGGCCTACCCTCACTGCGTCTTCCGGTCCGTGGTCGCCAATCGAGAACCTTTTTTCCCCATCGGTTGTCAGTACTACGAGCGATGTGGCCTGCCCATTGCCACTTCCACTTGCACATTTTATGAGTTATGTCGGTGACTCTGGTTCTTCGCCGAATATCCATGTTCCGGATTTTATCCCGCAAAGAAACTCCGAGCATAGCTCTTTTCATTGCTCGTTGAGTGACTCTTAGTTTCTCTAAAAGGCCAGCAGTAAAAGACCACGTGAAGCACGCTTGCCTAGAAGTAACCTATTCACTCTTGACTTAAAGACCCCAAGGTTGCAGCTATCCTACAGAATCCGGCAAGGAATTCCACTCCTTAGAAATATGACGAATACATACATACAAACATTACCTCAATAACTGTAAATATCTACTTATCTATAAATGAAACCACAAAATTCCTATCATTCTAATTCATAGCCCCGATCGGGACGGCCCTAAATTAACCACAAGGCCGGTCAGACTATCAACTACAAAAGTGATTTGCGAACTGCGTAGACATTAGGACATTTATGTCCTAACTGTACCCGTAGCACGAGTTTTCAGTAAATGAGACGTAAAGTAAACTGGAGCTTTGACACTTTCAAATTGTCAATTTTTAAGGAAAAAATGGAACAGTGCCTCTGGTGTGCGAAAAAGAAACTAATTTTTTCCTTGAAAAATTACAAGCACTTTGAACACTTTGTCAGTTTAACAGTGTTTCAGAAAAGATTTGTTATTTTTTACAATTGTTACAGCTATAAAATGTTGTGTAGTAACTTCTGTATGTAGGATCGTTTATTATTTTTATTCTTCCTGATCTCGTGGTAATAAAAGGTAATTCATAACTAGCGAGGGGACGTCTTACGGCTGATATGATGATGATGATCCGGGAATCGAACTCGGCACCTCAAGCTCAACAGTTGTTCTTGCGACCACTAGACCAACGTGTCTACTATTAGGTAGTTATTTTTATAAATAACACAACCTTACCTTGTTATAGTCCTTGATCAGTTTTTTAGTCGATAACTTGTATCATTGCTTCCGTTACTTCCGATTACATTTAGTCATGGTATCAACACACTTATAACACCCTGTTTTTTACTCGTTAAAATCATCAAATGAGTCCTCCCACCCCGGACAGGGCGGGAGGGACTGTCAGACTCGTACTGAGTCGTACTGACTAAAATCCACGGTGTCCTTCAATAGCCCTTTATGTTTCGGAGTCGCGGTAATGAGATAAGTCCCGCGAGCACCTATAATAGCTCCTATTGATTATTTATTAAAAAGTTAAAGTTTGAATTTTTGTCATCGAATAAAGGGTTTCCTTATCGAGCGAACTGTCATCATTAGAGACAGCATTAGATACATGAAAATGCATACATATTTGCATATGCATATTATATTTGTTGTTTTTTTTTTTTACGTGGTAAATAAATCCACGGTGTCCTTCAAGAGCCCTTTATGTCTCGGGGTCACGGTGATGGTATAAGTCCCGCGACCACGTACGTAGTCGTGTAGAGATAAAGACTTTTTTGACCGGCGTTAGCCGATTCCGCGTGGATAAATGTGGGAGCGCCTAAAAAAACCACAGTAGCCAAATAAACAAAAAACGCGCTGCATTATATACAATTGATGTGCAATCAGTTTCCGTTAAACACTTTATAATACTGATAATGAGGTGTACGAATGGTGAAGGTCAATAACAATAAATATTACGAACAAAAAACATCCGTTAATACTTATTTATATTTATTTTAAATGAAATGTATATACTATATATATATACTGACCATGAAAATTTGAAATACTCGCAAAAACAATTGGAATCTTTCAAACGGTTCCTCCTTACCGTAATAATACATGTAATAATATACATTTAAAAAAACATGGTTTTTTTTAAACAAACTTTTATTATCAAAAAATACTTTTTTTTTTGCGTGGTAAAATCATCAAATGAGTCCTCCCACCCCGGGTAGGGCGGAAGGGACTGTCAGACTTCTACTGACTAAAATCCACGGTGTCCTTCAAAAGCCCTTTATGTTCCGGGGTCACGGTGACGGAAATAAGTCCCGCAACCCCGGCAGGCTTTGGCCCTCTGTGAGGAGGCCCCGTCATTTGCTGACAGCTCTTTGAGGCGCGCGTGGAACACGATGCGCCGTCGACCCGGGCGTGGTCCATGGTCGGACAGCGAGTTGCCCTGTCAAAAATTACTAACAATAGACAAAGTACTCGTCAAGACGACTCAAACCAGTCCAAACACGATGGGTTTACGGCGTTTCATTACTGAGTTCCTTTAGGCATCTTGCAGCTCCATCATCAGATCAGCTCCATGTCATCATAATGTTGCATTGTCACGCCATATACATATACGTACAGAATTTCAGCTCAATCGGAAACCGGGAAGTGGATCAAATTTAACTTGCAAGATTTGAAAACGGAGAATGGGGCAAGGAAAACGAAATGAAGCTTATAAAAAGACCTGCAACGGTTGGAACCAACCACCAACAAATTGCACTTGGGTTGGACTTACCAACAGGCATTTTTTTATGTTGTAAAATCATCAGATGAGTCCTCCCACCCCGGGCAGGGCGGTACTGACTAAAATCCTCGGTGTCCTTCAATAGCCCTTTATGTTCCGGGGTCACGGTGATGGTATAAGTCCCGCGACCCGCAGGCTTTAGCCCTCTGAGAGGGGGCCTCGTCATTATGCTGACGCTCTTTGAGGCGCGCGTGGAATACGACGCGCCGTCGACCCGGGCATGGTCCCTGGTCGGACGGCGAGTTTACCAACAGGCATGTTAACAGCACCAACAAATTGCAAATCTAATAAGCCAGTCAGCTAGAGATTTGACATATAATGGACACGTAATTTTTCTTTTTTTAATTATTAGAGAGGGGTAGGCAGGGGCTCGCAATCAGTAGCAAGTAAAACTGTACTTGCTTATGATATATATAGACAATTTTAAAAGTTTACGGAACAAAAGAAATAATGGGTCAAATATTGCTTGATAATCTACGAGCTATGACGGACTAATAAGATTTTTGTATGATTCGACTATTTATTACATGGCTTTAAGTTAATAGATCACAAAAGAATGACTAACTTCATCCAAAGAGTTCAGTTTTATAGCAGCAGTTGACAAGCCACAAGAAATTTGTAAAAATATAATGTTATTTTTTACAACCCAAACTGGATTTTATTTCCTGTAAAGATCTCGTTACTCATAAGGTCATGTTTAAAGGAAGCCATATATAAAACACGAAGTTGTTTTATTAAAAATCATTTTATTGTCGCAAAACGTTAACAAGCAACAGTTTTACACCAGGAAGTAAAGAAGAACAATTTAACTGTTCGCACCGCGAGCCTATCACATTGTATTCTAATCTATGTATTGTAAGAAAAACATCAGAATCATCTCTATATTTATACTGTATTTTTTTTTCACACAAGTAGTTATGTTTAAGACCTTCCTGTAAGGTCAATCGAATGTTATAAAACTGGATACTGGTTTACAATGAAAACATACGTTGTTAAACTTTCCGTGATATAAGAATAAAGATGGAACAATATTCAATCATAAATACACTATATTTTTTGTTACTGACACAGTATATGCCTCACATCGACACATCAAGGCCTGTGACGTTTCGGCCGACTAGGCTCGTATCGTATTCCTTGCCTCAGAAACGACAATTCAAGAAGGCTTTGGGGTTCAACGAAGATGTATACTTGAACTTCACAGAACTTACCGACAAGTACAAGTATCCAACAGAAGTGCATACAGTGACCACAGACGATGGATACATAATGAATGTGTTTAGAATATTATCAAAGTGCAGTGATGCGGCTAAAACTTACCCAGTGTTTTTGTTACATGGAATATTTGATACATCAGATATGTGGATAGCTACTGGAACACGGACCGGGCTCGGCTACGTCCTGGCCACTAATTGTTACGACGTGTGGGCGGCCAACCACAGAGGAAACTTTTATTCTCGCCGACACGTTAAACTTGACCCTAATAACGATCCAGAATACTGGAACTTCACGTTCGACGAACATGGCAACTTTGATATACCCGCAATTATTGACTACATTCTGCGCATCACTGGACATTCAAAGTTGTTCTACATGGGACACTCTCAAGGTAGCACAGATTATTTTGTTACGAACTCCTTGCGGCCGGAATACAATGATAAGGTTAGGTTAGCCGTAATGCTGGGGCCCGTTGCATGGATGAAGCATTACAACAACCCTATCGCTCTCATAGCTGCTCATAACTACATTCCTATAAAAGCTTTCATAGACAACGCTGGTTTAAATGAAATATTTGGGAGAGAGCATATCGTACATTTCATTGTGGAGTACTTATGTGAATTCTCTCCTCAGTTTTGTGAAGTAGTCCTCAGTTTGTCAACTGGTTACAAGCCGGGCACTATACCACTAAAAGATGTGTCTGTGGCGTTGGCTCATGTATTCAGTGGTACATCAATAAAAAACGTAGCACATTTTGCGCAGTTGGTTTTAAGCGGGAATTTCCAGCGTTACGATGAAGGGCCTGAAGGGAATATCGAACGATATGGAACCCGCAAGCCTCCTCAATACAATGTTTCCCTAGTATCCTCCCCTGTTTTACTGGTTAGTGCTCAAAGTGACACTTTATCGTCTCTAAAAGACGTTGATATTTTAGCGTCTAAATTACCTAATTTAGTGGAAAATTACGTAGTGCCTGAACCTTACTGGAGTCATCATAACCACGTCTGGGGTTACAACGCCCCTGAATTGGTTTATATGAAAATATTAGAATATATGGAAAAGTATAAAAATTAGAATATTATCAGTTTGCTTTAGGTGTATTTAAATTAATAATTAATGATAATAATGGAGAAGATAGAAGGATAAAAATAGCTCATTCCAAACTTCCTTGATCTTTCGTACCCACAATATTTTGCATACTGTATTCTTAGAATTGAAGCATTTTTAAATATCACGATGACGCTTGAACGCCAGCAGGGACCAACTTATTTTAGTATTGAATGTTTTAAAGATTGATTCAAAAAGAAAAATGAAACAGAAACCTTGTGATCAGTATTAGTCGAAACTAAATAATATGTACAATGTTTGTATCGTAAAAGATAAATTAAATTATTTAGACTTATATTCCATTAGCTTAGCATACCGATACAGTTAGGTTAGGTAAGTATTAATAACAATCATAAAAAAACATACATTTGACAAATAATCGAGTCATGTTCAACAACTGAAAATACTTTTGACATTATCAGTGATGTATGAAAATATTGATTTGACGATTATTTATTTGTCAATCAAATAACAGGAAATACTTCCGCAATAACAGGAAATGATTGATTTGTCGAAATCATTAATGAAGTTTGATTAATTTATTTAAATCTAGACGGAAATTGATGCTGCATTTAAATTAAAGTGACATTGAATTATTTATTCAAGTTCACAGACAATTTACGAGTACCTACTACTACGTACTGTGATCTACAGTGTAGACTTGCTTGAGTGTCGATGGCAATCTAATTTGTGTTGAGCCAAGGTGTGTATTTCTGACGGGGCCCCCCTATAGATACCATAGCCTTACCGGGGTTGCGGGTCAAACTTATACCGCGACTCCGGTACACAAAGGGTTACCGAAGGACACCGTGGATTTTAGTCAGTCAAGTCTGACAGTCTCATTTGATGATATTACCAAGTACAAAAAAAAATGACATGAACTGGAAGAGCTGTCAGCAAACTGTCGGGCCGCCTCTTAGAGGGTCGAAGCCGTCGTAACCGTGACCCTGGAACGTAAAAGGCTATTGAAGGATAACCGTGGATTTAGTCAGTACAAGTTTGACAGTAACTCCCGTCCCGCCCTAGGCGGGTCATTTGATAATTTTAATACGAATAAAAAAGGGTGTGTGTGTACTTCACAAGTCCGTCAACGAAGACATAGGCCCGAAAATCTGTCTCCACATTTTGAGAGAACAAATCTCCCTTTTATTTTCGGATTCATGAGAACATCGAGAAGGCCAACTATCAAATCTATACCCACTAAGCCTTGCAGGCGTCTTTGCTTCTAGGCTAGATTAAGAGCAAATTGAAGTGGCTGAGTAATCGACCAGTGACAGCATGTCACAAGTTCTATTCCCGCACGGAATAAATGTTTATGTGACCTACGAGTAGTTGTTAATTTGCGTTTGTGAGTAAACGCACAGACCTACAATATAGGGGAAATTTCTAGTGTGGGGCAAAATTTATTAAAACAAAAACTATATATTATGCCGGAACATTAAATTCAGTTCATGCAACTATATTATTAGTTAAAGACATACAAACAAACATATTTAAATGTATTAGAAAAAAAAACATAGTTATCTATTGCTTGTCTTGCAAATCTAAACCATAATATCAGTTACTTAATATTCAAGTTCACGTAAATAAAGCCGCGGGCAAAAAGTGTAATCTATGTTATGACCGGATTTCTCTAACAGGTGTAGGCAACAAGACTGGCGGAGAAATTTTTAAACAAATATTTCTTACGTGATCTTACATCATCTTATAAATTGAGGCCAGAACATGAACCTGCCCTTAATTTGGGTCCAGTTGTAGTATACATATTTTAAAAAAACGCTGACCCACACTAGGAATTCCTCCTTTTTAAGTCGTCATCATCATCATTTCAGCCTATTGCAGTCCACTGCTGGACATAGGGCTCTCCCAGGGAGCGCCACAGCGCTCGATCTCCTGATTTTTTCATCCAGCCACTGCCAGCCACCTTTTTCAGGTCATCGGTCCATCTTGCCGGGGGCGTCCCGCCCTACGCATACCTACACACGGTCTCTATTCGAGAACCTTCTTACTCCACTTATCGTCGGTTCTGCGGTTACTTTTTAAGTGGTAAAATTAAATTAAATGAATCCTCCCGCTCTGGGTAGACCGAAGGGACTGTCAAACTCGTAATGACTAAAATCCACCGTGTTGATTGACCTGCTTATATGTACAGTCCGGGCATTTCCAACATCCCAAATGTTCAAATTCAACGCAGTGATTTTTTGCCAATTATGTTAATAATTGGAGCCCCCTTAAAAATTTATTTTATTCTATTTTTTTTTTGTACGAAAACAGAAATACATCATCTGTGAATTTCAACTGTTTAACTACGATTATAATATAATGAATATATAATGTAAGTTAAAAGTGAAATACAGCCTGATGACAGACGGACAGACAGAAAGACAGACGGTCGGACAGTGGAGCCTTAGTAAAAGGGTCCCGTTTATGCTTTGGGGACGGAACCTTAAAAATAACTAGCAATCAATATTTTCTCATCTCAAAAAGTTAACATGACATGGCACTTATTACTATTAGCATTAAAACAGGATATCGGGAAGCAGTTGATCTTGGACAGACTTGCACTTACATCGGCCTCAATAAAATGCACTAAGTTCATCCAATCGAGTTTACCTCGCGCCTTGCTTCAAATGAGTACTTCTTTGGTCTTGATACGTCATTCCAACAGTGATTTATACTATTTAAGTATAAATAAAACAAAAACATAATGAATACAGTTTCGTAATTTCAAAGAAGAACAAGGAAGGTCAAGATTAAAAACAAGTTCACACATTGTAACCAAATCATAATATCTAGTCATTTTAGTTTTATGAAAATAAATATTTATTGTTAATTGTTGTTTTATTAAACTCCTTTATGGGAGACCGGGTACAAAAGAAACAGCGGGTCGTAAGTAACAAACGCTCTGTAGGTTTATAAAATGGTCGAAACGTCGCCCTACTAAATGCAAGCGGGGGGAGCGACGCGACGCCCGGCACTGTCCTGATGGTAGTAGGGCGACGTTTCCCGGTCTGTACCCGGTGTTCCAATATTAATGATCAGATTTTCAGAAGATGTAAACGGAGGAGAATATTAAGATCAAGAGGTAAGCCAAATTCATTATCCTGTTTAAAGGCGCTTCACCGCGAGCATCACCTGTCAACGTTACAGATTCGAACATTTCATCAGTGACAGAAGACAATCGAGCAGCACAATGCGCATGCACTCTGATGTTACATGCTCCCGTTGAGGGAGCGTCTTAAGGTGTGGTGTGTGTGTACGTTTAATTTTGTAAATTATGTCTCTTGCGCAAACTGGCCAGGATAGAAAAAAATATTTTGGAACTTATTTTTTAGTTTCAGTTCTAAGTATGAGAAAAAAAAAAAGTATGGGAAATTTGTTTTTTTGGCTGTGATATAATACGCACAGACACAGTCAGACAGACAATCATGAAGAATCTATAAGAGTTCAGTTTTTTGGTATTCGGCTACGGAACCCTAAAAACACATCAAAACTCGGGAACTCCTGTCAGTTCTGTGAAAAATGACAGCTAGAAGTGATATATTGTGAATTTTAAAAACGTCGTATCTTCGTCAATTTTGGCTCACGTAAAAAAAGGAAAACTACGTACTTACGTAGATAATTAGTTTTGATAATCTAAATGTCGGACAAATTGGATTTTTTTTCCAATTTCCAATTTAAATTTCAATTCAATTTTGTCTGTGTAGTACGGCACTGCTATAGGGATAGGAGACCGGGTACAAAAGAAACAGCGGGTCGTAAGAAATTTATCAAATGATCGAAACGTCGCCCTACTAAATGCAAGCGGGGGGTAGCCGGCGTCGCTCCCCCCACTTGCATTTAGTAGGGCGACGTTTCCACCATTTGATAAACCTACAGAGCGTTTGTTACTTACGACCCACTGTTTCTTTTGTACCCGGTCTCCCTTACAAAATAAAATAATAATATCTACCACGCCTTAAAGCCTGAAGCTCAAAAATTATGTTGGTCAAGGCACTAGCATCAATGTTTAGCTGTGTGTACCTGAGTATAATTATTACCCTTAGTTTGGTCTGATAGTTTTTTATCGGCAATTATCAAGGATATCGGGTCATCTGGTAGACGGTAAGTTAAGACCGTATAGGTATAACGGAACTTTGTTTATGTTCGTATTTAAATTGTGTCATTTTGGTAAGATAATATATTTATACAACAATGAAAAGGTTGTCCTTTAGTTGTCTATTGCGTTCCATGGAAACAGTGCACTTTCTTTGCTTTCAGGTATTATAGGCCCTAGGTAAAGGCCTCAGTTGACTTCGGACCTGATACTTGATCAAACGGTGAGCTACCCAGTGTCGTTTCGAAAGAGTGGCCACAGTGTAATCAGACTTAAGCATCCTAACTTTGGCGTTGATCTCCGGCCACCGTAGGCGCGGGCATGCGGACAGTGAGTAAAGGGCAACTCGCTGTCCGACCATGGACCATGCCCGGGTCGACGGCGCGTCGTGTTCCACGCGCGCCTCAAAGAGTGTCAGCCAAATGACGAGGCCCCCTCACAGAGGGCCAAAGCCTGCCGGGGTCGCAGGACTTATTTCCATCACCGTGGCCCCGGAACATAAAGGGCTATTGAAGGACACCGTGGATTTTAGTCAGTACAAGTCTGACAGTCCCTCCCGCCCTGCCCGGGGTGGGAGGACTCTTTTGATGATTTTACCACGCAAAAAAAAAAAGAATCCTAACTTATATTTTAAATGCGAAAGTAAGCCTGTTTATTACCTTTTCAACACATTTGCTCGTAATAGTATATTTTGCAACGATTGAATAAAGAGCGGATTTAAAGCGAGGGCCATTATATGAATCAAGAGCAAGCGAAGGATTTTAATGACTGAATCACGACCGTAGGGAGTAATTCATGATGAGTGCTTCAAGTGAGCGAGTGATTCAAGTATTTAAATCCTGAGCGACGCGAGTGATTCAGGCCCTCGATTTAAATCCGTTTTATTCAAGAGTTGCAAACGATACTTTATACCATGACTACGAGAAAAAGAAAGATTTGAGCGATAAAAGATATTCAACGTTACAAAATAAAGTTTTTTTTTAATACCTAAGTCTGCTCCACACACACGTGGGTGCGAAGTAGTCCAATCGCTCGGTCACTACGCCAACAAGCTGACGTTAAAATCGGAGCAATGATTTGAATTAAGAGTAATTTTCATATTAGCAAGGGGGTTGTCCAGCATCGCGGTCGATGTCGAATGTACTAAAGTGTTCTAAATTCAAACACCAAAACAGTGCGTAAAAGACTACTTTTACGCACTGTTTTCCGTGCGTAAAAGTAGCTTTTTCGAGGGGGAATGGTATAAAATGCATTTACAAAGCCTGTATACAGTGTTCGAAAGTTAAAAATTACGGACCATACAACGCAGCGTGCGGTAAAATAGGTACTCTCACCTAAGTACCTATTTTACCGCACGCCCCCTTGTAGAGCAGCGTGCGTTTTCTTTACGGTTTTTTTTCAATTTCCAAAAAAAAAAAATAATAATTCCACCAAAGAGTTTCACATTATGAAAATAAACAACCTGACTGATCGAACCTCCTTGGAAGAGCTTTTGCTCAATACGTTGTCTCACTTTAATACTAAAGAGTAAATGAGATGAAAGATGTAGTTCTAATTTTCACCACGTGCATGTGGCGCCATTTTCAAAGTCGCGCCATTTTCATATTAGGAACTTCAAAAATTGTTGCGACTAATCTGAGTTCAAGGGAGAAATCTGATATTAATATGGATAAATGTGTTGAAAAACATTGTATGACACACGTGCAGAAATTGGTATTTACAAACTCGTGACTACGGTACGCCCTCGGGCGCCTTCGGCGCCTCGGGCGTACGTTGTCTACTCGTTTGTAAAAACCAACTTTCCGCACTAGTATCATAAATAACTATTTCTCGCTTAAGCTACTGAACCGATCATCCTGAAATTTTGCATAATTATACGTATTCAGGTGTACAAAAACTTATAAGGTGTCTTTAGGCCGAAAAAAAAGTTTTTTCATCCCGTTCCCAAGGAATATTTTGTCAACTTCTAAATTAACGCGTACAAAGCTGCGGAGAAAGCTAGTTCTGCAATAAAAGCAACATCAGTAATATAATCAAATTATAAGAATTCTAGCCATACCTGCATATTGCCGGGTGGGCTAAAGTTGCACCTGATAAACCTGTTCTTAATTCGGTAAAGTGAAATAAAAAGTACTCGTCTTAAAATATAAGTATCGGGTGTCAGTTCAACCTTCGATCGCCTGTCTACCTTGAACGAAGCATCTCAGTTACCATAACGAACTACGAACCACTTTATCCTAGCCTTTATCCCAAATCATTAATATAATAATAATATTCCACAACTATCACACAACGTCATCTAGTCCCAAGTTAAGCTGAGCTTATGTTATGGGTACTAGACAACTGATCACATATGACATACATAAATTACACCCAGACACAGAACAAATGATCGTGCTCATCACACAAACATCAAAAAAATCAAGCCAGACAAAGGTTGGACGCATTTGATTTTTTCGATCATCTTGGCTATATCTTCACTTCGATTGTCCCATCACCCTTGCAGTCACAGGTTCGTTGAAAACCGTCGTGAACAGACATCATGCTACTGCAGATCGTGATGGACTTTCTCCATTACGTAACCCTAGGTCGAGTGTAATTGAACATAAACATTTCTCTTGAATGATGGTATCATGCGTGAAACAATTAAAAGCACTTTCAATTGGTGTTACTTAATCGGTCATAGAAGGGAGAAATTGTTATGTCGTACTAATTTGTTGTTGATTGATTAAAAAAACCTCGCCATTATCATCATCAGCCTTTCAGGTTGTCCCAATGCTGGGACACAGGTCTCCTCTCTGTAAAGCTGGGTACTCACTTAGCAGTGTTGCATGTAACGTATCAGATACGGTATCAAGTAAGTACGTAGCCACGAGCCTCCTGCCTACGTACTCACTTGATACTGTATCTGATACGTTACATGCAACGCTGCTAAGTGAGTACCAAGCTTTCCATGGAAGCCGAGCGCGAATTGGTGGATGTCACAAGTCTTCGTATATTTGATTCTAGAATATGGCGGTTCCACACGATGTTTTGCCTTCGAAATTATTTACACAAAGGAATGTGCCTGCGTCGTAAGCTGGGTTTGAGATCGTTGATAGGCTCCACAAAGACCTAACGCCATGGATATTTATATCCCTGAGCAATTGAACATCAATTTGACTTGTAAGTCAAGCAACGAGAATTTTTAAGACCAGCAGAAATAACAGCAGTTCCTAAGTCAGCCAAGAAGTCCGAAGAAGGGATAAGTATCTAAGTATATTTATGTAAAAGTGATCGTTTGTGCAAAGTGACCTCTGCGATGACCACCGATGTCGATTATATCATTTAAAATCACCTATGACTTTATTTCAAATGATCTTAATCAGCAGCGACCTATTGCTGCTTGCATTATACAAAATGCGATATTTGTGACACAATAACGCTTTAAACTTATGCCGTCGTACTACAAAAACTTAAACAGACGTTGAACACTTGTCTAAAAGAATGTCAGACTATGACGTTGAATTAAGGTCCGTTTTGCAGTCACACTTTTTTTATACAAGTGATCAACAGATGTTTAAATTTTTATAGTAAGGCTGATTATATTTAAAAAATGACTAGCTGTTTAGCCCGCTTTCGCAAGCTTGCGCTTTTAACTCGAAAGTTATCCCACGGACACAATACCGGGATAAAAAGTATCCTATATGTCAATCCAGATTATTAACTTTCTGCGTACTAAACATCTCGATCCGTTCAGTAGTTATTACTTGAAAGAGTAACAAACATCCATCCATCCATACTTACATTCATTTGTAAAATGGTCTATTCTAGATTGTTTATATTTTTTTCTATATTATTTATAGATACTTCTAGTCATGCCAAGTAATAGAATAGAATATGCTGATCACTTCTACCTTATCGACCTTGAACTAATACATGATGATGATGAACATCGATCAATCATCATCTTTAAATGATCGCTAAATAACATAATTGTAACATCTTTAACAATCATTATTAATGTAAGCACTTTATGAACCACGAAACAAATCCTAAACCATTTGTTAAATCACATTGTCATCGTACATAATGATATTAATTATGTTCAGTTACGTTACGACCACATAATGGCACAAACTTAACGATATAAAAAAACTTACGACTTTCAAACTTAAGTAGGTATGTCCTTACTCCTAACACTATAAATTCTAAAAATGCAAACTTTGTGATAATATGAAATAACAACTAACAATCATCATCAGCCTATAATGTTCCCACTGCTGGGACACAGTCCTCCTCTCTGCGAGAGGAAGTGGGCTATAATCCACCACGCGGGCCCAGTGCGGGTTGGTAGATGTCACGTTTCTTCGATTTTTTGGTTCTAGGACATGCCATGTTTGCTCACGATGTTTTCCTTCACCGTTTTGAGAGCAGTGGTGATGAAATAAATTACACAAAGTAATGTGCCTGGCTAGGTTCGAACCGACGACCTACAACTCGGAAGTCGAGGCCGATACCACTGAGCCACCACTGCTCCTCAACAAGTAACAGTAAAAAAAAAGAAATAGAAATAATAAGTAGTCTAATCTATTCTGTTGCTTTGGTAAAATAATTGTTAGGGAATAAATTATCGCAAATCGTGTTATGAATCCCCAAAAGTAAGCTCTTGTTTCTAAAATCCTTCAAATAGTAAAGATTAAATTGTTTTTAAAAGTTGTACACTGTGCTGGACAAACCCATAAGTGCTTGTCACTGTACATATATTGCAGCCACAATGTGCAACCAAGCTCGTTATATGCATTTTATTGACAAACGCTACTTAACAATCGGTTCGCAAACTATTGCAACTGGCTCTAAAACTATTTTTATGAGTACTTGTATTGAACATCTATGTATTTATAATTTAATTTTAAAACGGGATATTTACCATGTTTATTATTTGTTTTGAGTTTCCGATATTTCGGCACTGTTGCAAGCGCCATGATTACGGATGAACTTCCCGTTTTAAAACTAAATAATAGTTATAGTGACCATGTCAGTCTAAAAACTTATATCTATGTATTTATGAAATGTATTTCAACTGGTTCTATTCTGACCACAATTTTTTTTTATACTGGTTAACTTTAAAGCAACTTTGTGAAGAGGATAAATCATATTTTTTTTTCACAAAATAAAGCACACAAATTAATCAATTCTTTATTTGTTTTCAATCTGTACTTCAGTTAGAAAATAATGTTAATGATACCTTTAGCTTTAGCAAAACAAAGCCTGATCGCCCACTCCACCCGCGGGCCATCTGCAAAATATGATCAAATCGACTCAATGACATTACGTCACAGTTGAACTCAAACCTAAAATAGAGACACTAACCTTTAAACTTAAAACAAAAGTTTAGATTATTAATATCTTCGAACTACATAATTAAAACATTTCCAAAGCCTGCGCAACTTATTAAATGCCATCCAAATATTTTTGATTAGCTAACGGTGACTGGCAACACGTATAGAATTCACAGTCGAACCTCTGTGAAATTCGGAACGTTTCTGAATATTTATGCTTCGTCCAAGGTCCCCATAAATTACTTTACATATGAAAAAATATGGCTCGCAATAATGTCACCCGATTTCCGAACAGCGGTGCCGTTACAACTTGAAATGAATGGGACGTACGTGTTTTGGTTCACTTTAGTGGATACAAAAAGATGGGTTCTGCATATTATTTGTTTTATGACAATTTTTCAACTACGTTTTGAAACTCACAGGTTTAAACACAAATTAAAGAAGCGTGCTGCAGGTTATAAATAACTTAAACTTTTTTGGGTCTTGAAGGGGAAAAGGATTTATGTTTTTTTTTTCTGGAAAAATAAAAATAATGGCTGTTATTTAACATGTTTTGAAATTGATATTTTTGTTGCAAACATTTTTGCCACTAGTGGATATAGAATCTGGGCCACGACTGAACTTAATACATCGAGAATAGGTACATCAAATTGCATTAAAAAATGTTATACAATGAATTTTCACACTTGCATACTTGGACTTACAAGACTTGACTGTTGGTGCGGATAGTAAGCATTGTTGTCTCTTAACAAATTAACATAACTGAGAACACGTGTGCAATCAAAATCAGCAGAATAAACCTTTAAAACTCGGCTGCTAATAAAAATAACCACATCATTTCTTAAACGTTTATTTTTAGACTACGGCCACACTATTCAATTTACCCCAAATAATTCGTACACTAACACACTAAACCAATAAAAGAAGTGTGACGAATAGTCGGTAGCGGTAATATGTGTCAATTACCGTGCGGTATCCTTACAGAGCGTGGCCGGGTTAGTAACACAATGTGTGTGCTACTTTAGACTCCCATTGGGCAAAATGTCATAGTTATATCAGACTAGTGTAACGGAAGCAGTGTGCGTGTTGCCTTACAATCGGGTTGCACTTGACCTTTGGGAAACGGGACTTTGGTACCCGCATATTTTGTTAGTGAGCTTATGCCCGCACGGTAAAGTATAAGCCGCGCTTGCCTAAGAGCTGATTTTTCAATAGTCACATAACTTCCAACAGAGGAATAAAAATGGTGATTTGACAGATTATCTATAGAAATTATGTCAAACCGCTATTTTTATACCAACCCGCACTGGGCCAGCGTGGTGGATTTCAGCCCACTCCTTCTCTCAGAGAGGAGGCCTGTGTCCCAGCAGTGGGAACATTTATAGGCTGACGAGGATGGCTATTTTTATTCCTCAAATAAAAGTTATCTGACTGAAAAATCAGTCATAAGTTGATCTGTGGGTGGGTGACCATCTATCACAGCGAGTTTCCTGCGTGTATCGGAAAGCATGTAAAGCCGTGGTCCGGGCAGTCATTGTAGATCTTGGACAGTCATTGCTCGATACTGTCCAACCAGACTCACTAAGGGGTACTCGTACCTATATTACCCTGTAAAGAGTTGCAGAGGTCAGATAAACAGTCGCTACATGTAAATTATTGATATTCAGCTGAATCCGGTTTGACTGAAAGCCGACCCTATAGGTTATATTGGTCTTAGCGTTATGTAGGGTAAAGGGAGGTTATTTAGTGAGACAGGCAACTCAGTGATAGACTTAAAAGTCTCTCAAAACGTTACCTATGTATGCTGTAATGCGAAATTATGCAACTAATTGACCACTAAAGTTGACAAGCTGTAGTGACACATCATTTGGCATGCATAGGTAACGTTTTGACCGACTTTTAAGACTCTATCACTGAGTTGCCTGTCTCACCAAATAATCTCCCTTTGTCTCATAGATATGTCTTCCTCGAGAAACAGACTATCTATTACAAAAATAGTTTTGTTGATTCGAAGTAGGTAATCGTTTCTGAAATAAAAGCGTTTAATGAAACAAACTCTTCAGCTTTATAATATTATTTTAGATAACTAGCTGCTGCCAGCAATTTCACCCGCTACAACTCGAAAATTATCAAACGGGAACATAAAATCGGGATAAAAACTATCCTATGTGTTAATCCAGGTTATAAACTATCTGTATACCAAATTTCATCCAAATCCATTCAGTAGTTTTTGCGTGAAAGAGTAACAAACATCCATCTACACATACAAACTTTCACGTTTATAATGTTATACAGTAGGACTATGATTCCGAATCTATCAGGCCAAGGACCCCAGCTTCTTTGAAAACCCTTTCAAAACAGACAACGATAATTACTACAGTTATCTTAATTAACAGGACCACACTAACAGACACTTTCTAATGAAATTGTAAGAACCACGTCTTTGTTTACTGCCAAAATTGTATGTGCTTCGTAAAACGTGAAATAATCTTCAGTGAATATGAAAGCAATAACATGTAGGTACAATTGTTCATTTTCCTTTTATTTGCGTAGTAGTACCATCAAATGAGTCCTCCGTGTGAACGCAAAAAACGCAAAACGCAAAGAACTGTCAGAGTGTTCCTTCAATAGTCCTTTACGTTCTAAGATCACCTGTTTAGATAGTCCCACGACCCCGGCACGCGTTAGATTGCTAACAGCTCTTTCTGGCGCGCCTGGAACGCGCCGTTAACCCGGGCATGGTCCATGATCCAAGTTATTTAAAGTCGTTCTACCATGTTTTTTTTTAAGTATTATGTTTGTAATTCTTTATCCTTTTTCAACACCACCTTAAAGCATAAGTCTTTAAGAAGAATGATTGTCTTGAAGCTAGAAAAGAACATACATCGGCAAAGGTAAAAACATCAACTTTAGTTTGCATTACATAACTTCAAGTCGAGCTTTTACTCTTCAGCCTAGTATTTTAAGACCATTTAAATTCCAGATGTATCCTTAGAATGTGAATTAAATCACAACAATAAGGTGAATAATCGTGCGCTCGTGGCATCGCCTTCTTAACTGCCATCAATCTTCTGTCACTTTGGAATCTATCCAGAAGGCTGTTGGCAAATGGCAACTATAGCAAAACATACCTTAGTGTACTGTAGGTGTAATTCAAATACTAAATTGGTTATGGTGACTCATTGACGTGATTCAGCGGTTTAATAAACCTCAATTCGTGTCTTTAAGGCTCATTTTTGTGTAATTATTTTTCTTATTAAGTGGTCTATTATACGTTTTTTGCATCTTTATCTATGGTTATTGGTTTATTTTAGTAGCACATGGTAAACTTATGGTAATACGTACTTTAATAGTTACCGGAATACCACTGTACAGTATGCATAATAAAAATAAATTTGCAAGCACATAACACACGCGTAAGTGCCAAAGTTATATCATCGGTGATGAAACAAAAGCCTATTGAAAGATAAATAAAAAACAGGATATGTGACATTAATTCACGTAAAATGCGCTGGAGTTTGTTGATAAATCACTTTCTCGTCTCGTGGATTTGAATAAAGAACTCGTGAATATTCTCGATGCGTTTCGGATAGCGCCCGACGATTCTCGAGCGAATGTGCGAAATGTCAGTCAACTCGTATGGAAAAAGGTGCGATTGCTGGACTAAGAGCTAGTGCAGATTAGGCGACTGGCATTGCGTTTGGCGCGCGATTGTAGAGCACCTAAATCACAGTTTTGGGACTAGAATTTTTGTAACATATATTTTTTTAAATTGTATTTTATACCTTTAAGACTATTCGATTTAATAATAAGAATTTGAAGTACCTCGTTCCACGAGCATTAGGATTTCTGCCTCAGTAAAGAAACACCTCCATTTTACGTCAAAATACGCGCGGTCAAATGTACAAAAAGAAAATGGAACCATATTTTGTCTAGACACGCGCGACTATGCCAACAAAACGAGCGCTCTAACCAAAATATTACAAACCTAGGGGGGTATTACAACGTTTAAAACCAGGCTTATTCCGGCGAGTGAAAGTGACAGAGCTATACGAGTCGTCTAGCGCCATCTTTTTCACTCACTGGAACAGGCCTGGTTTTAAGACGTTTTAATACGGGGGCTGGTAAGCAAAGTGCGCTTATCTTGAAGAGTGCACATGTATGCAGATGTATCCATGCAACAAGTTTTTCAAACGCGCGTTACGAAGCGCCTAATGTGCACTCTCTCTTATGTTCCGTCAGCTCGGGTTCATGGTGCATAGATTTGCTCATCAAGTGATTTATTATAATTATATGTATGTTACTCTCTATGTACGAGATTTCATGTTCTCAGTTTGATAATATTTAATCTGACTAATAAAATATTTAGTTTTCAGTGTTGTGCAATTAAATGTGGTAATCAGTTACTGAGATTAAGTTTGATATTTTAGTTCTATATTTAATTGAGTTGAGTGTGGTGTAATTTGAACTAAGATTTTGTAAATTAATTTGTAATTTATGTGATTGGATATCTACATCATGCGAAAAAAAAACTGCACACTGTAGCGCTGCAAAAATTCTCAAAAATTATGGTATTTTTTTGAGCATAAAAAAATATTTTCGATCAATAGCAGAGTAATGTATAGTGTAGAGACTTCTATAGTTCGGAGTCTTTTTACTAATATATTACACAAATGCGAAAGTTTGTTAAGATGGAGGTTTGTTAGGTACTCTTTCACACAAAAACTACTGCACAGATTTGGATGAAATTGAGCATATAGGCTATTTCATAGTCTGGAGTAACTTATGACGGTCCTATGGATATGACGGTTATATGGATAATTATTGAACTCAACGCGTGTAACGCCCCGTTTTTGTTAATTATCTTCAAAACGGCTGAACAGATTTTGATAAAGTTGTTCTCACAGATAGATTATAGTCTGCAATAACACATAGGATACCGTTTCTTCACCAGAATACGTTCACGTGATATAATTATGAACTAAAAGCTAGTCAACCTTAATAATTTATAGCAATTAAAAGTAACCCATCTTAATCAATAGTTTCACAATTAATATTAAATGCAAAGATTTAAACTGTGGCATTTATCAAATTTATACAAATAAATACATGTTTCATCGGACGTGATGAAAGTGGTTCTGTAATATTTTGCAACTGAGATGCATTGCATAAATATCAAGATTTTTATGTTGCAGATGTGAGATGATCACGGGTCACAGGTGCGAGTAATCATACGATGGCCTCACTGCCTGTCTCACTGAATATCTTATCTCACTACTATTTTATATGCGAAAGTTTTTTTTGAGGATGAACAATATAATATTCCACAAATATCACACATCGAGAGAGATCTAGTCTCAAGCTAAGCAGAGCTTGTGTTATAGGTACTAGACAACTGATAAACATACTTATATATTTCTAAATAGATACATTACACCCAGACACAGAACAAATGATCATGCTCATCACACAAACATTTGTTCTGGGTGGGAATCGAGCCCACGATCTCCGGTATAGCAGTCAGGTTCACTAACCACTAGACCAACAGGCCAGTCTGCTGGATGGATGGAGGTTTCTTACTCAATAACGTAAGAACGGCTGAACGGATCTTGATGAAATTCGGCTAGTATAGGTCGAGAATAACACATTAGATACAATGAGTTTATTGTCATCCTAACGGCTCCCAATGTTTCTGGTGTTACCGAAGCTTACGTAAAACTTGGTTCGTGAACTCTTTTAAGAGGCAAACTTACAGAAATATTCAGTTTGGTCACTATTCGTTACTCTGATGGTTCTCAGCAGTGGACAAATACAGGCCAATGATGATGATGGAATAGAATAGAATCATTTATTCGCTAGAGATGGATTTACAAAGCTGTTATAATTTATGGATGGTACAGTCAGCATCAAAAGTCGATGACCACATTCAGATTTTCAAAATTACTGTACATTATATCACCCATAAATCGCTCAACAAGATAGGGGCCAGTATTGAATGAACATCATTAAAGTAAAAAATTAACTGAACACTACTTGTCAAAGGTCACTGAACGCCATTTTGTCAAAAATTGCTGATCGTTATAATATCCGAAAACATCATAACATTCAGTTTTACAAAAGTCACTGAACAATATAAAATGCTTGTTTTAGTCATCTAGTGACATCAAGGCAACGTCCAAAATTAACTTAACATCATAAATGACAAAAGTCACTGAGCATTACTTTGTTTCGCATACGTAGCGTGTAAACTACTATAACTACTATCAGAAGTAGCTGAACTGCAAACTAAAAAATCTTCAGAGTTATAAATCCAATCTTATCCTATCCAAACTAAATCATGTAATAAAAATAGATGTAAATACTTAAAATTTAACTTTCCAAAATAATTTAGTTTTTTTTTTTTCATAGTTTGAATGAGAAATGTTAGAAGTGGGTGTTCAAGTGGCAAGTTTTTTAATTTGTGATTTCAAAACATTGTTAAACATTTTTGAAAAAGAGTAAGTATGGAGTTTCTTGCCCATTCTTCTTCATACAACCTACCTTTGCGAATGGGTGTAGAATCAATCCTATCCCTTCCTATTTTCTTTAATTTTAATAATCGACGTTCTAAAGTGCTTCTTTGATGGCCTAATTGGAATAAATGATTTGACTTTGACTTTGACAAGCACATTTTTAATTTTATGGCTCTGTGTAGTTCCCTAAAAAACGAAAATAAATGTGAAATTAGAACTTGGCTCTAATTTCTAATTTTTCATTTCATCATTTATGTCACGTCAGTTGATTTTAGGTTTTCAAAAGGACTTAATTTTCACTTAATTTAATAACATTGACCAATGACAATAGAGAAAGATGGTTTCTAGATTCTGAACCGAACGAATAAGATAGGAAAACAACGAAAACAGATTAATACGCATCCTTTAATTGATTGAAAGAATACACAGGTCAAACTTTGCTTTTATCGAAGCATGCAGTAGTATCCTTCCATTAATACCTGAATACCCCTTTTCACCAGCTTGGGGAGTGATTTAAGAAAAAAAACCCTTAAACACGCGTTTAACTATTTTTGATCAAGTATATAAGTACTGATTATTTAATTGATCGGCCCGCGCATTATGATTTTCCTATACAAATTTTATAATCGTCTAGGTCACCAATGGAGGGTAGTTTTAAAAACTACTAGCGACAATCTTTTAGATTTACTTATTTCTATATTCATGACAAGTTTCAAATGTATAAACCTTTTCACCCCTTTTCACCCCCTTTGAGGAGGATTTTCGCAAAAACCCGTCTTAGTAGACTGCGACTACTGTTCAAAATTCAAGTATATATGTTTAGCGGTTTAGGCATTAGGCAAGTCTTACGACCCTGTTCTGTTATATATTTATGTAGAGAAGATGATAAAAAATTATCAGATTCTGGTTTATTCCTTTGTATTCACCTAATTACCTATCTGCCTGCCAAATTTAAACTTTCTTGGTCATCTGGAACTGGATTATATTTTTGATCTATAGGTCACTCATACAAATGACGATTTTTCGAAGTTAATAAATAAATACCCGTTTGAGACATGTTTATAAAATTTGGAACACGTGTATCTCGCTAGTCTCAATATATGAGCCAAATGTGACAAGTCTTGGTGAAATAGTTTTTGAGTAAAGAAGACACACTGTGAGCTGCAGGCTTGAACTTTGCTTGACTGTCTAGATATTAAATGTCAGTTACTCGTAATAATAAAAACAAATAATTGTTATTAACTGTATTGATTTATCGAATCATTTAATTTAATTTTGTTAAAAATAAATTAAGCTGTTGTGATTTACATGTGCATGTGTCTACTTACTTTATATAGATACCAAACACACATACCTACCGAAAAAACATACACACGCATTTAAACCCAAAAACATTTCATTTTGTTCAGGGACTTTAGAGATAAACGATGGTATGCTATTTTAGTCAAATATTTGTTCAGAAACTTTAGAGACGAAGAATGTTAGGCTTTTTTTACTATAACTTTGTTTAACGACTTTTGAAAAGTGATGATCACCTACTTATGCCCTTTTATGATAATCATTCATTTTTGGCGCTTGTCATGTTGAGCAATTTAGGTATAATACGGTGTATAGCGATTTTGAAACTCTAAATGTGGTCATCAACTTTTGATGCTGACTGTACAAAGACATCTCACCTGCAGTAGGCTTTTTTTTTTACGTGATAAAATCATCAGATGAGTCCTCCCACCCCGGGCAGGGCGGGAGGGTCTGTCAGACTTGTACTGACTAAAATCCACGGTGTCCTTCAATAGCCCTTTATATTCCGGGGTCACGGTGATGGTATAAGTCCCGCGACCCCGGCAGGCTTTAGCCCTCTGAAAGGGGGCCTCGTCATTATGCTGACGCTCTTTGAGGCTCGCGTAGAACACGACGCCCCGTCGACCTGCAGTAGGCATGCAAAAATTATAAGTTTGTTACGCATGCATTACATCACAATATAATTATTTTAATTTTAATTTAATGATGCTATGGGATACTTTTAATCCCGAGTTTTTGGATCCCATGGGACAATTTCTATACTCCACGCGATCTTATTATAGCCTGTTAGACCAGATATTTTGCATAATTGCTCTTGTAACCCACTGTGTGTAAATTATATAGTCTAGTGATAAAAACTTGTATTTGTTATATAAATAACATCCTCACGTGTTGAGAAACGTGCTTGTGACACACATACATATTTATTTTTCGCAGCCAAAGTTTCATGGGATCTATGTCAACTAAAATAAACGTTGCTTATTTAGAAAAAACATGATTTTAGAACTTTTGAACCATTGATGAAGCAAACGACTGAAATTAACAGAATGCGCAATGAGCCGATCAATGACAATGGGCTGGTCATGTCTGCCGCAGAATCGACGATAGGTGGAGTAGGAAGGTTTTCGAATGGAGACCGGCGTGTAGGTAAGCGTAGGGTGGAACGCCCCCAAGATGGACGGATGATCTAAAAAAGGTGACTGCCAGTGTCTGGATGAAAAAAGCAGGATATCGTGCGCTGTGGCCCTTCCTGAGAGAGGCCTATATTCAGCAGCGGACTGCAATAGGCTGAAATGATGATGATGACTAAGACGCGGAACCGAAATGCTAAAAGTAGTGTAGATCATAGTGATCGCAGCCAGCAATCGCTCAGCCACTACGCTAACCATGCCTTCAAAACTCCAAAATCTCATCTAATCCGTTCAAACTGAAACCAACCATATACCTTATACACGTTCACAAAATTTCATTGAAAACGGTTAAGTAGTTTCGAAGATTCACGAACGTGACACGTAATTTTATTCACTACGATTTGGCATCCCATATCAAGAAAGAAAGAAAAAACGTTTAGCACACGCACAAGTGCACACAGTATCACAAAGAAATATAACTTAATGCAATGCAAAATAAACAATTTTAAAGTAATGCAATATTCTAAGCCAAACAAGAATAATTATAGGCATGTACTGTGTGACTCACGTCTGCACCAAATAGGCCCATTTCAGCATTATGTCGGACAACTGGTGCCCGACGCTAGTTTCAAAAAAATGTGAATGTCATCAAAAATCAACATAAGTAGCAGTCCAAAGAACTCAACGGCCAAAAAGATGAACTCATCAAAAGCGGGACATCCAGTGATTTTCCTCCAAATTTATGCATCAGAGAGTCATTTCAAATACCAAGAAGTTGTTGCCAGATAGGTTTGTTATGCAATCCATTGGGCCATTGTATTGGGAGCCATACATACCTAGAGATGAACATTAGTATTCCGAAGAGCGGTGACAAGCGATTGTATCTCACCCACGGAAACCCGACGAAAGTATTGGAGACGAAAGTGGAAATCTTGCTTTATAGGCTACGAGACGAGGACGACACGATTTGGGAGGTATTCCACGAAGGGCACCTGGCACCTGGGAAAAAATTTGACTTATGTCGAATAGATAAGGTGCAAGGAGCTCAAGCCAATTCTCGGTTTTAGAGATCGTGTCGAACTCGACAAAAATGTCTAATAACGTCATTTTTTCGACAAATTTTAAAAGTTGCTATGTCAAATTCGCCATTTGTTAAAGGCTAACGTTAGAGTTCGGTCCATCTCTAAAACCGAGAATTGCACCCCAGGTGCCATTGTCAGCGGGTGCCCTTCGTAGAATACCTCAGATTTTAGAGGTGGACGATGATAATGGATGGTTATCATGCTGTCTAATAAGATAATGATCAACGTACGATAGTTACTGCGTTCATGACTGCAACTGTCCGCGTGCTGTGAAAATCATGTTTTAGTACAATTAAAAACAAAAATCCCTTTCGGAGTTACATTAGACCCAGTAAGGTATCTTCCATTTTATTAAACCTTATAGCTTTGGAAAAGATGGATGGATTGTGTGAGGAATTATATGAACGTAAAACAAATAATACTTTGACATCTGTGTTACGCCGAACCCAAGTAAAATGGAATAAGGGCAGGAAGATGATGAAAATTGCGGGGTTAACTAGAGAAATAAACTAAAGAATACGGACCTTTATAGACATTTTTAAACAAACAATACAGGGGGTAAGCGAAACAATACCAGTAGGTAAAGTATCGTTACTTTAGACATTAACTACTGGCATTTTTCGCAAATTAAATCACTGACTAACTTTAAGCTTCGCAAGTCACACATATTGTTTGCACTTACCTAAGACAGTACATAAATAAACACTAAGGAAGGCTTCGATGTAAGATAAACGCGGCTTTGTACCAAAGCTAGCACTAACATGCGCAGACGCAGTATCATGACAAGGTAGTCTGTTCTCTTATGTATTATAATTACTAGTTCCGCATACGATGCGTTTGGTAATGTTTAAATTATCCCATAAAAAAAAATAGCTGCGAGTTATGAATGCTCGTTTAAACAATAATAAAAAAACTTCTTACTGTTTTTTTATTACTTTGTCCGCTGAGTATGTTTGATGAATTTAATTTTTTGGTTATGAAATAGTAATAATGACTGCACAAAGACCGTAATAAACAGGTGAAAATCAGTGAAAGCAAATTGGATCAGTTATTAGATTTCCATTTTCAAAACAGAAAAGAAAACGTGGGATTACGAGAAATGTAAATAAAAAATTTAGGAAGGCTTTTGTCAGAGTGGGAGAACAAAATAGAACCTAGAATAAAAAATAAGTCGCAATTTATAAATAATGGCTCGCGAAACTACAAAAGGTCACCGACCGTTTGACAGAACACGAACGTGAGCCTCGTAATTCAACATTTCTTTTACATAATACATGCAATGTTAGAGCATGCCTATGCGCGGGCGCAGACGTGGCGACTTTACCGATCAGCCGATGATACGAACAGTACCGTATTTTACGGTTTTAGTCTTAAGGTTTGAAGGTAAAATAATGGCCATAGATAACGATGATAGACAGACATTGAATACGTATTTGAATGATCTGTTCAGTGACTCATTGTAAGGTAGTGTCTATAGATTTTGAAACTGTACATTAATTTAGCGAAATGCAATTGATTGACGTGGAAAAACTGTTATCTAAAGAATTATGAAACGCTTATTTTTTAAGTTACATTTTTATTACGCAATAACGCCTGCGTCGCGTTTTCGAAAAAGATATTTTTAAGGAACGTAAAATTGAGCTGTGAGCAGGGTTTCAACTTGCGTCTTCTGGATAGGTCCTGGTAACTGGTTAAGGCGTCTGGAATACCTACCCAGAAGATGCAGGTTCGAACCCTGCTCGCTGCTCAATTTACGTTCCTTAAAAATATCTTTGCTTATTTTTAGACTAATGCAAAATGATTGTATGTATTCAATAACATACTAAATGTAGAATAAATAATAAATACTTGTGTTACAAATATTAATTACTTTTAAATCGAAATGAAATGTAAATGGAAAACCAGTCTTAAATCATTTTTCTATCGAAACATCGACGTTTTAAGAGCTGCTCTTGAAATAGCAAGCAATTTACACTTGCCTCTAGCGAAACTGACATCATTACATAAATGAACCTTGACTTATTTTAAATAGGTGTGCTTATACCTAATCAATCTAATGAAGCTTTGGCATTCCACAATCATGAATAATACAACATTCCATGCTATTTTGGTCTGTAATGACTTAGGAAAGTTGTCTCTAGAGCGTTAAATGGATTCTTACCATATTTTTTACGCGGTGAAATCATCAAATGAGTCATCCAACCCCGGGCAGGGCGGGAGAGACTGTCAGACTCGTACTGACTAAAATCCATGGTGTTCTTCAATAGCCCTTTATGTTCCGGGGCCACGGAATCTTAGCATAAACAAAGTGCTTGCCTTTTTCTTGGTCAAAGAATCAGTATTGCCATCCTACAACGTGGCAATGCTGCCAGCGTTCTGGGAACTTTCCCCGTTGACAGCGATATAATATATGTGGATGAATTCTTTTGTTTTCCCATTGCATTTTATATTTTATTTTTGTTTGATTTAAGTACTGATTTAGTTGTACATAAACAATACTCAAAAAATCCATGATTAAAAAAGGAAAGTTAGAACAGGAGAAAAAGTTCAGCACATCATGATATGAACTCATTTCAGTGAAAAAAAAACATGTCTGGCCACTAACACTAGGTCTAACATAAAACTCCGAAAGAAAAAAAAACGGAATAGTTTTTTTTCTTTTGGAGTTTATTTTTTTTTAAATCACAAGATAACGGTAACAGTAACGGTAATCAAGCAACTGGGTTACAAACGTCGTTCACATTCGTCACCCCTAAACAAAGATTTTGTCTCAATTTCATGCCTTCCTTGGGATATTTTGTTCTTTTCTACGTAAAGTTAAACAAAGCCTTCGGGTTCTTCTCCGAATCCGATGTTTGGCGAGAAAGCTTCGCAGACGGCATGCTAAAAAGGCTTTTACGCAACGCGTGCCCGTGCCGACAGTTGCGTCACTTGAGAGGAGGGCATCGCAGATTAATGTCACCAGACAGACTCGACATTCTGTTTTGAGCTTCTTCTCACAATATTTTGTTAGTTTAACATTCAAGTATTTCGATGTTACGAGTGTAAAAGGTGGCGGAACCATCCAGCACGGCCAGGTAAAAGGTGATAGAATATGCAATTTAAAAAAAGAATCTCGAAATATTTATTAGGAACGTGTGATTTGAAAATAGAACGTCAATATTGAAACAGGTGAATGACGTTATTGATTTATTTTCTTTTATTTTACTTTTTTTCCTGACATTAAATCATGCATCAGTGAAAGCGGCCAGTATTTTTGTAGTCTATATCAAGGGCTCCCAAACTGCGTCGCGACGTCCTGGTGCGTCGCAGAGAGTACTGAGGGGCGTCGTCGTGAGACGCGAGTGTGGACCATTCTCCGGATTGATATTGCGTGGAACCAAGATTCTATTTATGTGTAAAGATCCACTAGATAAATGTCCTTTTGACGAGGCAGTGTCTATGTCTTTAAATCAAATTGCATTACAAATAATGAACTACCAATTTTCGTCGGTGTTTTTTTTTCGAAAGGCACATTCTGCAAACGGGACATTTTGCTAACTGTGGACATTTTACGAAAGCGACATTTGCGACTGAGCCCTATAAACGGTTATTCATACGATTTACTCTTTGACAGCAAGTTTCCAGTTGACAACAGTAAGATGATTCCGTTCCGTGGTATTTAGGTTCAGCATGACATTTGTAATGGAGTTTCTGGTTCTATAATTAGACACCTTCCGCTCAGTATTAACAAACATTTGTTCATCTGTCATAAGCACTCAGAATTTAGTAAGTAGTTACTACAAAATGTAAGAAGTAAAAGTTTTAATTTGTATTCACGAAAGCTCGTGGGCTTTTGCAATAGATCGTTATATTGGCAAGTCGCCTGTTTTAGTAAGTACGTATAACTTGTAAGCTTTTATACTATTGTCGTTTAGAGAGTACCAAAAGTGGAGAAATGTTGAAGAGGCTGATGGAACTCTTTTGCAGAAAACACGGTATTTTCAGTCCTATAAAGCATGTGAAATAAATTCGATTGAGCGCTCACTTTAATGAAGTGAGTCATTTGAAAAAATTGTATGAAGATTGACTATACAAATACCTAAGTTTGGATATTTTAGTACAAGATAAACACACACCGCCTTACAACAAAAAAAAACGTCTTTTGAACGCTTGTAAAAAAAGTGTGACTGCAAAAAAAACCTTAAATCAACGCGAAATGTCGTGATGACGTTGAGAGTTTTAGAAAAGTTTTCAGCAGATGTTTATCTTTCTTGAGGTAAGACGGACTTCTTCTATGCTAATAGAGTACTTTTAACCCTTATGGCTGGGCTAGCAAGCTAGTGTCAGTAAGCTAGCAAGCTAGTACTTCTGGCTTCGTGTAAATAATACTAGCTTCATTTCTAAGCTAGTTAACTTCATTTCTAAGCTTAGAAATGAAGCTAGTTTTGTCTACACGAAGCCTACTAGCTTGCTAGCTTACTGACACTAGCTTGCTATCCTAGCTTGAAAAACTAGCCTCGTGTAGCCTGGACAGTAGTACAGTGTCAAGGCAACTGTGACTCGCACTTATATGACTATCAATTGACTGTCATAAAAACCAACTAAGTTCGCATATACTATCAAATACAAATATGACATAGTAGGTATGTACAGACATGACCGTAATCCGTAGTATAGTCAGAGAAATCTACTGTTGAGCAAATCAAATACCGGGATACCTTCGTGCGTGCGAAAGTCGTTAGTTCGATTTTTATTATATCCCACGAGTTTTCAGTATTTGAGACGTAAAGTAAACTGAAACTTTGACAATTTCAAATTGACAATTTTCAAGGAAAGAATTAGTTCCTTCTTCTGCTTCTGCACACCAGAGGCGCTGTTCCATTTTTTCATACAAGAAACGCTGTAAATACTGGAAAGACGCTGTAACGTAAAAGAGTGAAAAGTCGTGCTAAGGGTACAGGTATACTGTGTAGGACTGATAAAAATATACAATTGCGACCAAAAGTATGGAATCAACTCCGATTCCGTGAAAGAAAAGAAAATTAAAGAAAAAGTAGTAACGACATGGATAATCGGATATCTCAAGCTCTGCTCTCACGCTCATAACATTGGACCAAAAAGGCAGTCAAAGATTGGCTTCCTAGCGGTTTACGTCGGTCAACGGCTGTCTTCGGTGTAATCTCCGGGGTCGCGGGACTAACGAGCTACCGTGACCCCGGAACGTAAACGGCTGTTGAAGGACACTGTAGATTTTAGTCAGTACAAGTCAGACAGTCCCTCCCGTCCTGCCCTGGGTGGCCGGAGAAATCATTTGCTGATTTTACTACATAAAAAAACGACGTTATTGGCTATTCTTTTATTATTCATTTACCAAATGTATCATTAGGAATATTGCTAAGTAGGTAGTCGTTTCTTTTTTAATTTTTTACTAAATTCCATCAATACATTCCTTCGTGGTGATCTCCCTTTATCAAAGGTACTTTAATTCTGGGCTTGATTAAGCAAACCTTAGTAAAACAGAAAACATGCAAAACAATCCTTTTACCTGACTGTACGTCAGATTCTTGAACCAGTTCGTGATAGGCGCTGGTCAGGCTTCCTGATGACGTCACCGCGTCAAGGCCGCCAACATTGCGTAGATTAATTTTGCAGTGTTACCATACTGCGCATACCGAATGCCGCGATGGATGCTAGACGAAATATGCACTATGGCATGAGTTAACTGACATTGTTGGCTGGATGAATGCATTAAATTCGGATTCGACCTATTTGTTTTTGTATTTGATGTTGTCGTATTTTATTTTTCGAGGATTTGTACTGGCAGAAGATTAAACTTTAAAGTTTTTTTAGAACACTATGCGTTGGTATGTAATTTTTTGATCACCACTTCTGTCAAAAAACGGTGAAGCAAAACATCGTGTGGAAACCGGCTTAATTAAGCTAGAACCAAAAATTTGAAGACATGTGACATTTATCAACCCGCTATGGGTCCGCGTGGTGGATTATGGCCCACTCCCTCTCACAGAGAGAAGACCTGTGTCCCAGTAGTGTGAACATTAAAGGCTAATGATGTTAGACATAGACCTGCATAGTCCTCGTATAACTGCATTTATAATGTCTGGACTTTAAAAGAGACTGTGACCTCTGAGTTTGTCTCAGCTGTTTCTTCTCAGAGTAGTCAGGTACGAAACACCGACCTATTCTAGTTTTATGAAAAGACGTGTAAAAGTATATAACCTACTTGCATAAATAAACGTAATTTCATTTAATTTCACTTCATTTCATATCAACATAGTTTGAAGTACACCACGATACAGGAAGAAATTCCTAGTGGGGGCAACTTAAAAAAAAAGAAAATGCTATTTTTTTTCATTGACAATGCCAACATATTGTTGTGTTTACCTGTAATTGGGTGTGCAGTTAGAACTAGGATTTAAGATTGTCATATTTTTTGTATGTATTGCTGTAACATCTGTTGGTAAACCATAAATAAATAAATAAATAAAAATAAATAAACTCGACTGTATGTTAGTTTGAAGTCAGTGCAAGAGCAACTATATAGTTTATAAGTTTTTTCTGCGACCGATGACTGATAAAATTCTCAAGAAAAACATCTATGAATCAGGGTCTTGTTATTTTCAAAACTAATTACCACACTGAAGGTTAAAAGCTGTTAAAAGCCTTAATGCACTCTTGTTTTCAATTTACGGAGGATTGCGGATATCCTTCTTGCATCATCGTTTTGTCATAATCATTGTAAATGAGTCTACTGCATTTTTTAGAATCATTTCGAATGCCTGACTCAATGTTCAAGGACTATAGGAGAAAGTTAACCTAGTTAAGTTAAGTTAAGTTAGTGCAGAAGGAAAACCAACCGAGAAAAAGCAAGTACCCGGGCAAGTACCAAGTGAACCGTGATGGTTCACGGTTCACTTGGTACTTGCCCGGGTTTGAACTCACTACTTTGTGTGTGAAATCCAGACCTACGGGTTATTACGAATCACATTTCAAAATCAAAGCATTTATTTCAAGCATGCCAATAACAGGCACTTTGGAATTGTCAAAATATCATCATTTTATATTTAACTAGCGGTCCGTCCCGGCTTCGCACGGGTGGAAGTCGTCTAAAACTCGGTCCCGATGGTTACAAACACAACAACAAAATAGTTATCAGAATCGGTCCAGCCGTTTTCGAGTTATGAGCTTAGCAACACATTTTGCGATCCATTTTTATATTATATAATAATAATAATATAATATAAGAAGATAGAAGATTACAAAGTGATAATAGTCCACAATGCCTTTGCGCACGTGTGGTGTCAGAAAGTGCCTGTGGGTGTTCGTTCATTGTTCGATAACAATGGCGGTGCGTCTGCGCAACATCACAGATAATGCGAATGTAATGTGTAATGTATGCAGGAGTTGCATCTGATATTCAAGGATTTTGTTAGTCATCGTGCTGTTAATGGCGTTTTGGTGTGGGATAGGCGTTAGGTAATGAGAGTGACGCCATTTTGAAATGGCAGAATGACAGTTTTTGTCATACTTTTAGGGCTGTGCCGTTCAGTGAAGAATTTTTGTCGCACGGGACTTTTTTTCCTGTCAAATATATGAACCGCTAGAAACTATTTTTAGTCCAATCAACGCGGCTTTTTTTTACACATCAAGCTATACTAAACCAGTTTGTCTTGGTCTCGCTTCGTACGATTTTTACACACAATGAACGGTCAGCTAATACTGGTTTTGCATAGCTTGATGTGTAGCCGTGTGTACATGTAACGCCATCTATTATGTAAAAGATGAACGTTATTGTAGTTTGCCTCAGTACCAACAACGGCGTACAACGATGTAGTGATACTTACTAATCCATTTGACAGTCGCCATAGAGTCCATAGAGCAACCGTGTCACCAAAACTAAACCAAAATGAAAGAAGACCGCTTCAAGGAAATCAATTTATTACAGTTATTCTAATAGAATACGGTCACTAAATAACTCAAAGTAATGTCTAGACATCAGCAAAGAAATCTGTGTCACACCGATGTCAACGCTCCTGCGCATGTTGTGAATATTGAGTAGGAGCGCGCATGCGTGCACTCACTAGGGTCACCATAGAACAAGAGCAGACCAAGCCATTTTTTTTCACGTTTTAAAATCGACAAATAAGTCCTCCCACACATGGTAGAACGGTAGGGACTTTCAGACTTGGACTGACTCAAATTCACGGTGTCCTTCAATAGTGCTTTATCTTCCGGAGCCACGGTTACCCCATAAGACAAGCTTTGGCCCTCTTAGGGTACCCCGTCATATTGCTGACAGCGCTTTGAGGTGCCCCGGGCATGGTCCATGATCGGACGGCAAGACGAAACAGACCAGGCCTGGTTTAGCTCAACAGGGTCGCCTGGCTCGCAACTACCATCCCTAGGCATATAGCAGTTACCATGCATGGACGGTGCTCCACCTTGCTTAAGGGCGTCCCTAGGAGCCGCAGGACAGTCCCATTTGCTCCACCCATGCAGGGTGGGTCGACTCATTTGATGATTATGCAACTAAGAAGAGCGTTCCTACGTTTACCGATTCGCCAACTCAGTACCCTTAGCACGACTTTTCACTCTTTTACTTTACAGCGATTTCCAGTATTTACAGCGTTTCTTGTATGAAAACTGGAACAGCGCCTCTGGTGTGCGAAGAAGGAACTAATTTATTCCTTGAAAATTGTCAATTTGAAATTGTCAAAGTTCCAGTTTACTTTACGTCTCAAATACCTACTGAAAACTCGTGCTAAGGGTACTGGACACAAATCCCACAAATTACAAGTGTATGGTGACCCTGACAGCTATTCCTCATTATTATTCCCCTAAATAGTGATGGTACTAGATTTACGATAATAGCCAATAGATACCGATAAACTATTATTATTTTCATAATGAGTCGCACGTTTTCTCTACGTGATGAGCAAGATAACAAGACCTTGAATTTGGTGTGACATTTCTTTTAAGAATTTGATTATTTTATCATAAATCTGATATTTTTGTAATTTATGTGACTACGAAAGAAAACTTAAGAAAAAAACGTTTATTTGAATAGCCGGTACACACAACATAAACAAATAAAAGAAGAAAAATAGTGGGTATAGGATTAAATTACATAAGATAAAAACAACAAATATAAGTATATAACAGCAATTAATATAACACTAGATAAAGGCATTAGTCAGTTAAAAACACGTTGCCCCCTAATGTGGTTGTTTTTTCTCCTGTATCGTAGATGCAGAGCCCTTAATACAAAACCATGTAACAAGTATAAACGGAATTGTAAAAATACACCTTGATCTTATTTTTTCACTCATTTTAAATCAAATCATTAATTTAATAAATTATTAATAATATTATGAACGATCAAAAAGTAGATTAATGATCAAATCTTTTTTTATTACATCATGCTGTCTTCTACTTTAAATAAAATGCGGTGCAACTTATTAATTTGAATTTTTGATGTAAGCGCGAAGTTGATTTCATATTGATGAACATACTTGATATTACATTTACTAGGAATACTTTGGAAACTTAAAGGTAATCCACTTTGCCGCACCTGTGGGGCAGATTTAATTATCGTTATATTTTTATACGCAATAACGCCTGCGTCGCGTCTTCGCAAATATATTTTTCAAGTTGCGAAAAATTGAGCTGCGAGCAGAATTCGAACCTGCATCTTCTGGATAGAAAAAAAATCTTTGAGATTTAATTATCAACATAATCTTGACCTCAATACAATAATATTTTGATTTTTTATGTATTTATAAAATAAAAGTAAGATAAAACGATACGTCCTGAGGCATGCAAACATTCGACCCATTTTATTCTTGCACGAAACCTCCAAAAATCCAGGTACATTTCTGTTTGATAATTATGCAGGTGAAAATTATGATACGGATTCATCACAATTAATTTAATTCAGTGACATTTGCAACAGATTATATTATATGTTAATTATTGTTTCGTAATACACACATCAACAGAATCTAGGGATACCTTAATCCTAAATTGTTTACGAATTTTTAGTTTAAAATCTTTTTAGTTTTCATAAAAAGTTAGTATACAGATAGAAACCTCATTTATTGTATTTTCAAAATTTAAAAAATAAATATGTAAAAAAAAAGAAAAAACAAAATACGGCGGCAAAATTGTTAGTAATTCGTTACGTTAAGGAAAATTAAATTTGTTTTATTAATTTTAATTAATGAAAAGGGATTAGATTGTTATTCTTTTTTAATTTAACGTTTCTTGTGAGGTTTAGGAGTCATGTCACGTCGTCATTTGAGTCGAGATGAAATGTTATGACCAGTGGGCATGCTAGAAAATGGTGCTATTAATCGCGTCGTTGCTGAGGCCCTACACACCAGCCAAAACGTGATATCAAGGTTGTGGTCACGTTATCGTAGTATTGGGGATGAAGCTGAACGGCACCTGGGTAGATATCGCGTTACTACGCAGAGACAGGATCGATTTCTCCAAATGACCGCTAGAAGACAACCAAATATCACAGCGATGCAACTAGTACAAAGGCTCCAAGAAGACCACCAGCTGTTGGTAAGCGACCAAACCGTGCGAAGGAGGTTGTATAAAGTTGGTCTTCATGCTCGAAGACCGCTGCGTGTTGCAGCATTGCGACGTGGCAATCGCGGTCGGCGGCTTTCGTGGTCTCGGGAGCATTTACCATGGAGTGACGAACAATGGTCTTTGGTGCTGTTCACCGACGAGTCCCGGTTTGGGTTTCATCCGGATTCACGAAGAACACGCGTTTGGAGAACTCCAGGGAAAGTTAGCCGTCTACGGCACCCTCAGGAGATCCACTCATACCAAGGCGGGACAATCATGGGCAGGAATTCATCTTGGCGGACGAACCCACCTCGTTTGGATCCAAGGTAGCATGACTGCACAAAAATACCACCAGGAGATTGTAGAGCCTCTTATTGTCCCACACAGAATCCAAATGGGCCAAGAATTTCTACTCATGCACGATAATGCTCCTTCCCATACGGCGCGGCTGGTATCGGCCGCTCTCCGAGACCACGATATTCAAGTTTTGGATTGGCCTGCACAGTCGCCCGACTTAAATCCTATCGAGCATGCCTGGGACATGTTACAACGAAAAGCTTTGAGAGATTTCCCGCCAAATTTGACGACAGAACAACAACTTTACGAACACTTGCAAAGAACATGGGACCTCATACCGCAGCAAGACATTGACAATCTAATTTTAAGCATGAACAATCGATGTCGATGTGTAATTAATGTAAGAGGTGGCAACACTGATTATTAGTAATTATATTTTATAAGATTTTTTCAATTTTCATTAAAATTGATAGCTTTATAAGAAGAAATGAAGTTTTTGACCATATTAATTTGCTACGTCGATTAAAAAAATTAACATTTTTAATTGAAACACGAAAATCACGAAATGTTTTTTATATTTTAATATAGACCTTAAAATAACCTATCATTCTTCCATTTACTACATTAGAAAATTCTTCATAGATTTTTAGATATTTCATGAAATTTAAAATATCCCTAGATTCTGTTGATGTGTGTAGTTCGTTATGAAACTTATGGAGAACCCCTCACTGAGGTGCGGCCAGCCCTGGGATACCTACTAGGGGCAATTGCTGTACCTAGGGACGCTTTTACCTGTGGACACTGTTAATTTATGGGAAAAGGGGCAACCCTAACATTCTAATTTGAACACAGCATTTGTCTATGGTTGACAGATTTTACGTATCGCCATCTTTTATTCCATGTTTTTTCCCCAGAATTAACGGTGTCCACAGGTAAAAGCGTCCATAGGTACAGCACTTGCCTATACAATCTAAGCGCAAAATCTATGGGTGTTTTGCTTAAATAGTAGTACCCTTGAATTTTTGTTCATTAAAACGCCCATAACGTCGGCCGAAGTTACGGGCATTTTATGATATTTATCGCTTACTAACATAAGATTGTTAGTTCATAGCTAAAAATTGGTGACTGTATAAACAGTTGTTCCGTCTCCCGTTATATTATTAGAACTTCTAAGATCCCGTTATATTATTAGAACTACTAGGTTTCACTCAGTAATTTTCGTTGATGGATAAAGAGAGTAGACCCCGTCGCATCAATAACCATAATGCCTATTTATTCTCTGATTTAACTGCTCATTAGAAGGGAAATAGTCACGATACTGACTTATCTTGGACTAATCACCCGGAAATTATCAATTTTAATGAGGATATACATAATTTCCGATTAATTAAATGTAAATTATCCAAATTAGTTCTACCTATTGAATGCTAGACAGTGCCTAATGAAATCGAGGTGGTTTTATTGGAATTCAATTAAACGTTAAGGCGAGTTTCCACTAGGCAAGTCTTGCATACAAATATGACGTCACATTTTTATTTATAACTTATACATAAAAAACAAAATCTACAAGTTCAAACTAACTCCTTTTAACTTTTTTTTAACTTTTATGCAGTACATTATAAATCAATGCTTGTATGCAGGTTTGTTCAAGTTAGATATTATTATGTACAATTTGCAACTTGTATAGGTCAGGGTTGGCCAACTTGATTAGACGTAAGATCTACTGCTTACTAACGAAACTCTGTGCGATCTACCAATTACATACTTCTTGAAATCTTAGCGCGCTCCCTCACCGGGAGCATTCACCTGTAATGTAACTTTACAGATTCGAACATTCGAAGACAAATAGAGCATCAAATTGCTCACTTGTATGTTATATTACAAGTGAATGCTTGCGGTGAGGGAGTGCCTTTATATATGAAACAGGATAATTTATTGGTACACAATCATGTAGTATTTCTTATTTAACAGTTTTAAGAGCTCCTTTTCATATCACATGTGAATTGTTTCCTTAAATTTACTTTATACTTTCAATAATTGATAATTACGTTGCTCAGTCTGGTATTTATATTTTTGCAGTAGAGATGAACTAAAGTACAAAGTTATGCGCCTGACTGCGTTCGAACCATAGATAAAATAAAGAATAATATTATTGTGGTTCGAACCCACGGGCAGTCAGTGAGCAGAGCGCAGTAGTGGCCTAGTGGTATCGGTCCCGATTTACGAGTTATAGGTCGTGGGTTCTAATCCCGCCAGGCGAATTACTTTGTTTAATTTATTTCATCACCACTTGTCACAAAACAGTGAAGGATAACTTCGTGAGGAAACCGGTATGTCCTAGAACCAACAATTCGAAGATATGTGACATCTACTAATCCGTTCGTGCCCGCGTGGTGGCTTATGGTCTACTCCCTCCCTCAGAAAGGCGGCCTGTGTCCCAGCAGCGGGAACATTATAGGCTGATGATTAACCCACGGGCGGGGCCACCACTTTTCTCTTCATAGCTCCTTTCTACTTTACCGAATATAGTAAAAGGGTCATTTACAGTAAATAGAGTATTAAAATGCGAGTGAGTGTCAGTTTTTTACCGTTACTTGTCAATTGTGTGGTGTCCCAAAGGAACCCGGCCCGAATTACAATTCGACACCTAATTAGACCGTGTATGGCACTATTCTGTTACAATAATTTATGCTGCATTTTCATGTCTATACTTTTTTATATTATAAAGTTAGTTTTGTTGGTTGAACGCGCAAATCTCAGGAACTTTTTTTTTGTTGGTAATAAAGCTTCAGTAAAGTCCTCCCACCCCGGACTAAAATCCACGATGTCCTTCAATAGTCCTTTATGTTCCGGGGACACGGTGATGGTATAAGTCCCGCGATCCCGGCAGGCTTTAGCCCTCTGAGAGGGGGCCTCGTCATTATGCTGACGCTCTTTGAGGCGCACGTGGAACACGACGCGCCGTCGACCCGGGCATGGTCCAGTGTCGGACGGCGAGTTGCTCTTTACTCGCCGCCTGAAAAATCTCAGGAACTTGGTCCGAATTTAAAAATTATTTTTGTGATAGATAGTTCATGTATCGAGGAAGGCTATAGGTCATCACCATAGATCGGGTTCGGAATAGAAAGATTGATTTTTGGTACTTGTATCATACATCCACACAGAAAGAATAACATGGATTTTAAGCCATTTTTCCGGAAAGTAATTACGGTATTTCTTTCCGAATTCAATTAAAATATTGTTAATGTTGGTAGTGAATTATTAGTACTCGATTAAGAACTACATAAATTAATTCATTATTTATCTGTTGAATATCAAAAACAATTTAATATTAATAGCTTTGATATAACGTCGGCATTCCAGGGCCGCGGTAACTCTTTCAAACAAATTCCGCAACCCTGGCATAATACAATTTCTACCTAAGCTCGTGTTTTTTTTTTTATATTAACCAAATCAATTCCGGTGGAATATCCATATTAATGTATAGGTACGTTTCGGATCAATGACCCCCATTCAATCTACACTAAGCGCGCGAGTTGAATGCAGAGCTTAGGAATGCGGTAGTGCTGTTGACAAGGATGGCAAAGTACTACACTGCAGGCGCGAGAGGTAGGGCGTGCGGGTAGCGGGGGGCTCTTCACCTCAGACCCCGACTGCATTCAACTCGCGCGCTATCTGTACCTATTCCGATCGCTGGTCATCACCCTATATTCAATAGGGACTGAGAAACAAAGTTGAAACCACAGAGAACAACTGGTGTTTTATTTGTTAAAATAATTATTTATCATTTCCGAAAAGAATAATTACATACTTTATCATTCCCTCAATATACAGAATAGTTACATTGTTACAAAGAAAAAAAAGTAGGAATATTTTTTTTATACAAAAAAACTTCGTGAACTAAACGATGCAACTGTTCACACATACAAATTAGTTCGTGATTATGTTTTTTATCACTTTATTATTAGAATTACGTTATCCAAATTCGATCAAACAACTTTATGCAGTGTACATAATAATGAGCCATTAAAATCTAAATAACCGAAATAGACAGAATTTTGTTGGAATATTTCTTAGATTTCATCAGCCGTATCCAGTTTTCGTTAGTCCAGGATTTAGTGTTTGCGTAGCTTATGACTGAGGGGGGGGGGATGGCAATGGGGCTGAATTATTCTGAATATTGAAATTATTCTGAATATTTTAATACTTTTGTTGTGTATATTATGCGATGCGGAGTTTATTAATAGGTAAGGAAGTCAATTGCTCGCGCTTTGGTAGCTTTGCGGCTAGCTACATTATGATCTCAAGAGGGGGCAACTGACCCCCCCCCCCCCCGCCCCTTGTCGTGCATCGTCATGCATATACTACATGCTTAGACATACATAAACTCACACCCTTTTCACATAAAGGTAGGCATAAACTACAGAGTGCCCCTTGCTATATACAATGTAACTATTGCCTTGAAGGTTGATCAGTTTATTTTTATTTTTATTATTATAAGTTTTTCCTTAGGTTTGTAGTACATCATTATCTACTTCCCAGAATTTTATCCTTATTAGCAACACTATCGAATGGTGTAATAATATGGACACAATATACAATACATCATATTGTTTAAAAGTGTATTATGTAATCTAAGGCCTTACCATGAATTTCCAGTTATTTTGATGTAAGGTAAACTGAAATTGACTTTAATTTCAAGAAAAAAACTAGTTCCTTCTCCACACACCAAAGGTGCTGTTTCATTTTCTATACAAGAAACGCTGTAAATAGCGGAAAGACGCTGTAAAGTAAAATATTGAAAACTCGTCATAAGGTCCCTGAAGTAGTAAGAATTTCGTAAATAGTAAAAAACAATTGTACGAAATTACCATTCTATGCCATTCCTTTCAATGGGGTGTGAGTGGTTGACCATTGGAAAGTCATAATGACGACTTTATATGAATAGATGACCAAACTTGACAAAATCAAGACTATTCTTAAGGCCGCTGTAAACATTGGACCAAGGCATTGGGCCAGCATGTTGGACCAAAATAATGAATTCCAAATGCCACTGTTTACACATTGGGCCAACTTTGCAACTGTTTGCGAAGCACGCCAAGATCCTTTGATTGGTGCACGAAAAACCGACAACATTCGGTTGGCAGGCCAACACTGCCGCCAACTTCCAACATACCGCGAAGCAGGTCAGTAGTTCAGTACACGCTGGCCCAATACCACAGTATAATAATCATACAGTAGCGTATCTCGGCCGCCAGACAGATTTAAATACCTACAGCCGCGCGGTACGTAAACATGCGTTAGGGCTACCCGTCTACAACATTTTAATAACATTTGCCTTTGCGTACTTTCTGTTTCTATTTTAGTTTTGTGATTGTAAATATACTTTTTTATATAAATAAATGAAATACTTTGTATAATGAATAGGAAGTGTTCAATAAAAATGCGTGTTGTTTTTTGATTGGTAGATTTCATTTAAAAAATCCTGTTTTTGTTTGAAAAACAAATCGGGCTTATAAAGTCCGATATATTATAGAAGTATTTGAGACCGAAAAATATTTACGCCACGACTGAGTCGTACGAAATGCTTTATTGTTAAATTTTAAAGTATAATAAATCCGCATTCTAATATAAAGCTTAATTAAACTACTCGTCTTATTAAATATGTACTCGAACTGATTTTTAGAGATAAAAACACGCGGTTACTGTTAAAAAACCAACACACCGTCCGCTCGACACTGCGGTACAGCCGTGACTGTCTGCACCCCGAGCGCGCCCCGACATCGAGGCGCGTAGGTATAGCTCGCTTTTCGTCCGTTTGTATGAAGTTGGGGTACTGTATGATTATATTACCGTGCCAATACGCTGGCCCAATGCTTTGGCCAAATGTGTACAGAGGCCTTTACACTATTGAAATGACGGATTTGAAGCTTTGTTTGTTTACAAACATTTAATTTAATGGCTCGTTATCACCCATACACAAGCGTTCCTATGAAGGTTGCATTAATAAAGTACACCATTGAATACCAGTTCTCTTAACTAACCGGAAATTCATTTGACAAGACAGCAAACTTCCGCTGGGTACCTACTGTTGGTTCACAATGATAAATAAATTGAAGGGTTTTTTTTTTAAATTATATCTAGCGAGCGGCGAGTAAAGGGCAACTCGCTGTTCAACCATGGACCATGCCCGGGTCGACGGCGCGTCGTGTTCCACGTGCACCTCAAAGAGCGTCAGCACATTGACGGGGCCTCTCAGAGGGCCAAAGCCTGCCGGGGTTGTGGGACTTATTCCATTACCGTGAACCCTCGGAACATAAAGGGCTATTGAAGTACACCGTGGATTTTAGTCAGTACAAATCTGACAGTCCCTCCCGGGAGAACTCATTTGATGCTTTTACCACGCAAAAAAAGAGCCATATCTAACAAAAACTCACGCCTTCTCCCCATGGGGGTAGCAGAAACCACAGAGCACCACGATCATCATTTCGACTGAAGAGATAATTGGTCGAATGCATCAGAGAGTTGCATAATAAATCGTGCATGACGTACAATATGGTGTCAACCATTCGTAGAAATTTACCGGTGAAGACATCTTCAAAATCAGTTCAGTAATTTCAGAGATTAATTTCTACAAACAAACTTATAAAAGTCGGGGCAATGGCTGTACTATGGACGCTTTTTCTGTGGACACCGTTTATTAGAAAAGAGGCAACTCTAACATTCTAATTTGAACACAGCCGTAAGCATTTGTGTATGGTTGACAGATTTGACGTAACGCCATCTTTTTTTTCCGTGATGTTTTCCAAAGAATTAAGGGTGTCCACAGGTAAAAGCGTCCATAGGTACAGCACTTGCATATAAATGTAGATTTTAAATAATAAGCTCTCATTAGCTAGACACTTCCTACAACCGGAAAGGAGTATGGTCATGGTAGTCTGCATTCGGTTGACATTGGTTTTGTTTTCTAGTACCTACGTACCTTCGATGAGACGAGGTCGACTACCGCTGTCACTTGTGTGGCGGGACCTCTAGCTAAATAGGAAGTCTATCAAGCAACTGCTGTTCATTTGTCCATGGTTATATTTCTCACTAATTGCAACTTTATTTAGATTTTGTAATAGTACGATTCGGCAAAATATGTGGAATGGCTGGTAACGCGTTTAAGCTCTGTGTCCATGCACGAGCAAAGGTGTGCGTAACTTTTCTTTGCGCACATTTGTACGCGGACATTTTCACTGAACTGAATTAAGCAATGTGCGTGCACAATCACACTGATCAAGGTCGTGTGCCCGTACAAAAGTTGTGTACATGGACCGACCAGGTTACATTTAATTTGAAAAGTTATAGTTTTATTAAAAAAAAAAAACAAAGCAGGTAATAAGATAATATTTATAAGACAGTATAATTCGTGCACCTTATTTCCTATTTGCAGTTTTACATTAACTTGTACTGAATGTAGGATATCAGCAAAATTATTGAATGTTCAATAGTAGGTCTCTAAAATGTATCTAAGTGCGCTCGAGAGAGATGCCGCAGCAACAGCCGTGAAGTGTCCGTTGCACTGTCCATTCATAATATCTGTATGTCTTTCTAATTTCCACTCATCATTTTCATCATCATCATGATTCTCAACGTCATCTCTTGAAGCTATCTTCTGCGAGAAGCAACCTTCTGGAGTTTGGTACTGAAGGAGTACTTTCAGCCAATGTTTACGGATGAACTGAGCGTGGCCGAGAAGGCCGCAGAGTGTAACTGAAAAAAGTTAAAGAGAAATCGATTACAGAAAATATTTAATTGAAATATCTGGTTGGCAAGAAATGGCAGATCTTGTGGCCCTAATATTAGGGTCCATTAGATCTTACGTAAAAATTGACCTTCAAAAAGTACCGATAAATAATGGCAAATTTTTCAATACTCAGATAACTTTTATCTGAGGAATAAAAATAACAATCGTTATTTTTGACATATTTTATACAGATAAGCTGTCAAACCACCTATTTATTCCTCAGATAAAAAGTTACCTGAGGTAAAAAAAATAGAGGTGGATAAAAATCGGCCCTTATTTGAATAAATAACTTTTGATATTATTAACTAGAATGCGTTGTCATCGCACTTAACGTATCTACAGTACAAGCATGGCGATTGCTAAAATTCGTTTGACCCATCACAATAATTCAAAAATTTCATGAAAAATATATAAGTATCATAGTTAAAATAAATAAGTAGTCATGTTATTATTATTTTGTTGTGTTATATTCGCCGCAGTAACAAAGACAACGACTGTCTTTTTTACTTCGGCGAATATCCTTGTTCCAGATTTTATCCCGTAAAGAAACTCCGAGCATAGCTCTGAGCATGGTTAGTGCAGTGGCACAGCGATTGGCCTGCTGCGCTGCGTGTCACGGGTTAGATTCCGTTCAGAAATCCGTTCCTTACCATGTTCGTACAAAAGGTCTGGCAGTAGAAAGTTATTTGAAGCAATGTACTCCGCTTCATTGAAAATCTGCTTGCAAAACATATCTGTCTTCAATTTATCCTCTCTTTTGGAAAACACGATGCATCTTCGAGAAAAACGAGCCACGATCAGAAACAAAAGCCTGAAAAATAACGTCATGGACTTAAAAAAAGGCCAACTGGAGAAAAAACCACACCCATAAGATGTTATTCGGAAAAACTTTCTTAGGAACAGAATGCTCTTTTTTTTTCATGTAAACAATAAAGAATTGCCCAATAAGATTTTTTTTTAATGCCTTAGGTAAGGATCATTTCCATTGCATGGAAGAAAAATATTGGGACCGCGAAAGCAAAATATTTTCTCATAAAAATTGTATGAGAAAAATTCACCTATTTTTGATGCTATTTTCGTGTAGGTACAGTTTCTTACTGTTTCTATAATATATTTTATCTACCTGTGCGTCAGCCCGTAACCGAACTCGCTGCCTTCTAGCACCAATTGCTTGCAGCGAAGGGGGGTCACACACCTCAGCTGAGATCTTCTTGGGAACCGTACAGGAAGCGATTGTACCAAGGATGATATACATGCATCTGAAGTGAAACAGTACGTTAGATTACATACAACGAAGTAAAATAAACTAAAGTTATAAAATAAATAAACCTATAAATAAATATCCTATTTCATTGTCCTACAGCTAGGCAAAGGACTTTCCCATTAACTTTCAGTATGTGCAATTTTCCGATACAATGAGCAAAAAATATAGTCAAAGTTGAGATCATGTTAAAGTTACTTAAATTTAAAAAAGCATTTTATAAAAAACTGGTGGTAACATCATCACTCGTACTGAACACCCAGTTCCTTCCTTGCGTTCTAGGTTCCTTGCGATCGGACACCACATCTACAATAAAGTACACTTTAACAAAGTAGGTATATCTTTACTTATATTGTAAAGCAGAAGAGTTTGTTTGGTTGAACGCGCTAATCTCAGGAACTACTGGTTGGAATTGAAAAATTCTTTTTGTGTTGGATAATCCATTTATCGAGGAAGTCCTTGGCTAAATAATATATAGCCTATAGGCTTCCTCCTGTATATAATATCACGCTATCAGCAATAGGAGCGTAGCAGCAAAGATAAATGTTTCAAAATCGGGAAAACGTATTCCTTTTCGAGTGCTTCCGTTGCGTGCGCTGCGTAAACGGTAAAAGATACGCAAAAATGATGTATTAATTTCTGGTACATTGTAAACTATTAATTTTACGTCGCGAAAGACTATTCTATACAACCGATCACAAATCAAAAATGTACGTTCGACTGTCTTCAGCCTTACCTGATTCAGCAGGCGAAGGGCTTTCGAAGTTTATCATATTAAAGTAATATTCCTTCCAATTGCCGTAGATTTCCTTCAAACGTCTCGGACTGTAAATATTCGTTTCGTTCAATAGATCTATATTAAATTTTACAGCAGGTATTGGCCATGTCGTTGAGTTGTACAAAAGTCGTGACACTAAAAATGATCAAGAATTTTAGTCATATTTTAAGCTACAATAATCAAAAAGTTTAGTGATGTTTTAGGCTAAAATTATCAAGAAGTTTAGTGATATACTGGGTGTAAGGGACAGCCCTCCGCAAACTTTCAGGGCTTGCTCACTAGACGAAACATCTTCAACATTTTTTTTTCAGGAAATTAAAAGAAAATCGGCCTCTCCATACAAACTGTCCATTCAAGTTTAGATATAATTTTTTTTTTGGTGAGGCTGATCTTTTTTTTAATTCCTGAAAAAAAAAAGTGGAATTTTGTTCCGTTTCATCTAGGGAGCAAGCCCTGAAAGTTTGCGGAGGGCTATCCCTTACACCCAGTGTTTAATGAGGTATTATATAAAATTCATATGTGAAAGCTTGTCATTGAAATTATCCTTATTTATACAAGATATTTATTATTGTTAATAGTTTGCAAGCTTTCCTTAAAAATATAATAAATCTAAATATAGGAGGAGAATCGCATTTTTACAGCTCATAAAAAGTATGACGATTGATTGGAGTTTATAATAGTGGTTTAACAAATTAGGAAAATCTCGTAATGATTATGATTTTATTATGGATTTTATCTACACTGCTAATTTTCAACGTACAATACCTTTACCTACCCTTAGCACGAGTTTTCACTCTTTTACTATACTGAGATTTTCCAGCATTTACAGCGTTTCTTGTATAAAAAAAATAGAACATCGTCTCTGGTGTGCGAAGAAGAAACTAATTTTTTCCTTAAAAATTATTGTCAATTTGACATTGTTAAAGTTCCAGTTTACTTTACGTCTCAAATACTGAAAACTCGTGCTAAGGGTAAAGATATACGATCATCTTACATTTTACATTATGTCCTTGTAAGTTGGGATTTCTTTGCACCATGAAGTGAAAAAAGCCGGCCAACGCATCGTTCTTCATGAATATCTTTTCCAAATGTCTACGAATTCTTCCAGGAATTCTCGATGGTTTCTTTTGCATAACATGCCTTAGATTTACTGCAAAGTAAAAGAAAATACTTCATTGCAACGACCTTTTTCGGGAAAAAACTCCTATCAATGATAAAAGAGAAAAAAGGTCAAATCTATACTAATGATGAGTTTTTTTGAACTAGTTATCTCAGGAACTACTGGTTTGAATTGAAAAAAACTTTTTTTTATTTTATAGATAGTCAATTTATCGGGGAAGGCTATAAGCTATAAAAACTGGCAAAAGAACTGAGAGATGAATGGGTACTATACTGTAGAAAATCAAGAAAATCCTAAAATCATAATATCGTATCGGCGGAAAAACAAATACTTACTTCTAGACACTCATAATAGTGATAGAATCTTTTAATAAAGAAATGTTTTTTAAACACTAGGACTGAAAAATAAATGCAATAAGGAACGTTTTCATTCAAACCATTGTTAATAGATTTCACATGCAGAATCTTACCGTCAATAAGAAACAATCCAAATTGCAAGTTCAAATCCACGTAATTTTTATGTCTTGAGCAAAAATCAACGGTCTTTTCTAATGCACTTAAATAAATATCAAAATCCTTTTTTGGTGGTAAATCTTGAATAATCTTTGAATAGTCACCGTAAGCAACAGCATAGTCCACGAAAATATTAATCGTAATTAAAAATATTAATTTGAAAATCAATAAACGCGATTGTAAAGTTTTAAACGACTTGAATTCTTTCATCGCGAATTTTTATGAGAAAATTAAACCGAGATGTTTCAACAACTGAATTCGAATGAAAACTGGCCGCATTTTCTTCAGTTCTATTGTTTTTATTTACTATCAGGATGGGAAAATAAAGACGGATGGCTACTTATTTTTCCTCGAATTGGTCCCGACACAATTTTCTTTTATTACCAACCCACACAGATTTGTTTTGTCTTGATATTCAATTCTTAGTAAAATTTGATATATACTGGTCAAATATTAGATATCTAAGGCCTGAAACTGCGTTAAGCGGGCACCCGCGCGGTTTCATACAAAACCGCTCCGTCGCGGGAACCAGCGCGGGTGTCCGTCACGGGGAGGCGTGTCCCGAACCCACGCAACGGGGCCCGCCTCCGTGCGACGGAACCCGTCTCTGGGGCACGCGCTGTGCCCGCCAGGGCTGTCTTTTTTTGTGCTAATCGTCGTTTTGCTACGTAATAATTTATTAAGTTTTCCATCGATACGAAAGACGACTATACAAGCACAACGTTCAAATTGAACTAGCGACACTGCGTAAATCGGTCTCCGCGACGGGGACCGTTGCTTACCCACGGAGCCGAGTCGCGTGTCCACGCGTGTGGACACGCGACGGTTGCCCGTCGCGGGCGCCCGCTTAACGCAGTTTCAGGCCTAACCTTCGCAAATATATGGCACAGTGAGAGTCGACCGCGTAACGCAGATTCGATTCCCGCACGGAAAAAAATATTTGTATGATCTGCAAGTAAGTAGGTTGTTCCTAGTGTTTGTTTTTGCAAAGGCACCGCGATTAAGGAGAAATTCCTACTGTGAATGATTTAGTAGATTGATTATACCACTATAAAAAAAAAAACAAACAGACCCAGACTTTAAATATCTATTAATATTTTGCCTGACCTGGGACCGAGCCCGGGTACCCGGAATGGTTGCAAGACCAGCTTATTTTGATGAATTCTGATTAACCTCTTTGACAATGGCGAAATGGAACAAAACAATTAATAAATATGAATATAACAAACTCTCTGCTTTTATATGAAAATATTAACAGCAAATTCCTTTAAAGCAACAAAATGTAAACTCTATGTTAAAAGAGTCAGGCGCTTCCACATGAAATTAAAAACGAAAGCATTGCTTTGGATTAAAAAATAAATAACAAGAAACATTATTTCAATGAAGTTTCTCTGTATTATACCTCTGTTTATTTTTTCCTACCATTCTTCTTTACATTAAGATGTATTGAGGCTCTCGGTAAATTATAGCAGGGATAAGCTGCGAGTAAGCTACGCCGCGGGCGCTGTCGTTTTTCAGGTCTTCCAATGATTCACTCCCGATCCCTCTATAAATAATCATTCCGTAGAAAATAATGAAAAGTGAAAAATCTTAGAAATAGCTAGATGTGTTTATTTTTTCTGATTAATAACTGTGTTTCAGTAACACAACATGAAACAAACGAAACAATGAATTACGAAAATAAACGTGTGTGGTAAAATCTTTTTTATTTAATTGACTTGAGCATTGCTATTTTTTATGTTATTTAACATCCACTGAGCCATAATCTATTCAAAATTATAAAAAATCATTATTTTCAATTCACTGGATTTGAAAGTGAAGTCTCAACAATCGCGCAATATTCAGCAATACGAAATTACTGATTTGAAAAAAAAATAGCATTATTTAAATGTAGAAACCGTTAACAGTCAAGAACAACCGTCTAATATATAAGTTCTTTAATCATTATTAACGTAGTTATTCCTTCTCCATCTCGTTTTATTTCGCTCCATCCACTGCCAGTAATAACTAGAAAATTTTCAATACGAGTTCCTCTCAGCCAGGTCTGCATTTCTATATTTGGAAATAATTGAAGAAGTATTGAGCAAGTTTACAGCGCGCCTCAAACAGTTCCTTTCAATAAAGACCATTATTCTTTCAAAGCTTGAAATAAACCAATTTTAGACCCCATTTTTGACCCCATACGTATTGTTTTTTATTGAACGCACCTTAATAAATATTTACAGGGCAACACTGTAAATGTCAATCTTCCATTTTGAAGTATCATTCTCACTGTTGTCATTGGGGACTCTTAGTTGATTTTAATTTGAAAAAATAAAAAGGAACCATGGGCTTAGCTACCGTTATTGAGAGCGAAGCTCATTTCCAAACAGAAATGGCTAATGCTGGCACAAAACTTGTAGTAGTGGACTTCACAGCAACTTGGTAAGTATAACCTGATTCCGCCGTTCAAATATTCAAGTCATCGTTATAGTAAATAATTGATTATGTTGTGTGTAGGTGTCCCCCTTGCCAACGGATCGCGCCGTTCTTCGAGCAGCTGCCGGCGAAGTTCCCTAGGGCTGTGTTCCTGAAGGTAGACGTAGGAAGATGCGCGGAGACGGCCAGCGCTCAGGGTATCAGCGCGATGCCGACATTCATCTTCTATAGAAACCGGGTACGTGGCCCCTGAGTCATACAGGATTCTGCTTACTATCTGTCGGCATTCTTTGTTTGTATTAATTTCTATGTCACATTAAATTAATTTCCATTGTTAGTCAGTTTCATTGAATGCATTAAAACTGACTGAATTGAAAGTAGCCTAGTAAAAATCCTAGGTTGGGTAGAAGTGAAATTGGGTTATTTCAAATGGAATTTCCACTAGCACCAGTACCAGCCACTAGGTCTACATTTGTACCCAGTACATGTCAATAGCCAAATATGAGTGTACTACTATGTACAACTCTGCTAACTTAACCTTTTAGGGTACAGAGATGTTACATTATGAAGAATTCTTAATAATTGCAGACACGGATTGACCAGCTACAGGGTGCTGATCCCGCCACACTAGAAAGTAAAGTTAGACAATACTATGGCACTGATGAAGCTGGAGATGAAGACAATACTGTTGCTGGACATGTAAGTACATAGCACCTGTTAAGCCCGCTGTACATATTGGGCCAGCATGTTGCGCCAAAATAATGAATTCCAAATGTCGCTGTTACACATTGGGCCAACGTGTGAACACTGTATGCGAAGCACGCCAAGATCCTTTGTGCACGAAAAACTGACAATTTTCTTTTCGCCGGCCAGTATTCCCGCCAACTACCAACATACTGCCAAGTAGCTCTCTACACATTGGCCCAGTGTGTACAGCGGGCTTAAAGAAAAATTAAAGGGAATTGTTTGTCCGGGTATGGTCTTGTGACGAGGAGAGATGACTAAGAGAGTGATGGGTTTGAATGTTAACGGTTGGGGAGGAAGAGAAAGGCCAAAGAAAAGATAAATGGATTGTGTGAGGAATGATACTAATAGAAGAAGTAAATGATTGTCTTTTGTATTATGGTTTGATGTCTGACAGAGAATAGAAGAAAACCTGTTGAGCCAACCTGATATAAAATGTGATGAGGGCAGGAAGATAATGATGATCACATTTAGGTCACCAAATAGATCAGCTATAGTCTGTCTCATAATCTCGTAGACTAAATTGACACATGCAAATGTCAAATTTACAAATAATATTGCCAGCTGTTTTGTGCAGTGTTGTACCTACGATAACGGTTTGTTGAATCGTAACTTTTTATCTATAATAGACGAATTTAATTTTCATTCAAAGTTTTATATTTAAAATTCACGTACGTACACACGGCTGCACAACGCCATGCGTAATCCGACCATGTTTCGTTGCCTTTAAATTAAACAATAGTAGATTACGCACCAAGGGAGTAAAGCATTGCCTTACGTCATGGGCGTATTGAATCCCGAAACGACACTAAGGATTCTGAGGTGAACCTCCGTAGCGCAGCGAGGAGGTTCAAGTGTTAATTCCCGAGTGAAACGAGGGAATTAAGTTAAGAATCCTTAGTGTAGCGAGGGATTCAAGTCAGCCCAAGACAAGGCAGCTTTACTCCCGAGGAGTGTACTCTGCTTTTCACAGCTACTGCGAGGAAATAAATTCGATTTTTGAAATTTGATGTGGTACGACAACCTTCGAGCGTGAAGTTGGCACCACTGTAAGCGATCAGCTGTTGGTGCCAGCGGCCGCCATTAATGATACGACTCCTTGGTGAAAGTTTTCATACGGTTTTCTTTGAGGTTCCAAATTCAAATCACATTATTCCCGCGGGAATAATGAAATTTAGTACATATATTATTCCCGGCTCGAGCGAGGGGGAATAATGTCATGCTTTACAGTACGTTTGCCTGACGTATAATATGACATTTACGAGCAAGTAGTGTGAAAAAAACATTATAGAGGATAAAAAAGTATGGTTTTCAGAAGACCGTCGTGTGGGTGTCATCATTATAAAAATTATAGGGCTAGATGATTACCACAACGAAATGACTTCTGATACCTATATACGAAAACTGGTTAAAAATATTTTTCCGAAATTAAAAGAAAACGCAGTACTTTTAATAGATAATGCTCCATATCACACCAGGAAACTGGATTCGTTACCTACTTCTAGTTGGCGAAAAGGGCAAATCCAAGGTTGGCTAAAATCAAAAAATATTTCGTATGACGAGACAATGTTAAAGCCCGAATTAAATGAAATTGCCCGAAAGCACAAAAAAGCCCATGAAAGAAATGTCGTCGACGAGATGGCTGCTGAACGGGGTCACTATTTTGCGACTGCCCCCTTACCACTGCGAGCTAAACCCGATTAAAGTTGGTCTGGGCTCAAGTAAAGGGGCATGTCGCTAAAAATAATAAAACATTCAAAATGAATGAAGTACGAAGCCTTTTAGAAGAAGGACTTCGTCAAGTGATCCCGCAGCAGTGGAAAGACTGTATAGTCCATGTAATTAAAATTGAAGATGAAATGTGTCATCTGGGCCATATGACCGACGACATTACTGATAGGTTTATCATAGAAGTAGGTGGCGATTCAGATGATTTAGAATATTCTTCAGACATGGAGTTATTATCTGAATCAGATTAACGCGAATACCTGTAAGTAATAAAGTTATGTAATTTAAAATAAATAATTTACATTATTAATTTTGTATTATTACGTTTTAAATAAGTACCTACACATTATTTTAGGACAAACACATTATTTCAGGTAACTTATTGTAAAAAAACGATACTTGATTTTATTAACGCTAAGTTTCGGTTGTGCCTCATCACTATTTAAGAATTGCAATAAACTGACAACACTCGTAATGTCAGTTTAGTCTACGGAATTAAAAAACACACTTTAGTATACTATTTGATATTTCTATTACACAAGTTAATCCCTTACAAAACACATAAAGCTTTTAGAACTTGAATTTGTTGCTTAAGACAGTCGATAAGAGCAGTCTGAGAATCTGTAAACCTGTCTATCAAAAATGAGAGCATTGTAATTCATAGAGTAGCTGTTGCTCCTAGTACTGTACCCTTAGCACGAGTTTTCAGTATTTGAGACGTAAAGTAAACTGGAACTTTGACAATTTCAAATTGACAATTTTCAAGGAAAAAATTTGATCCTTCTTCACACAACAGAGGCACTGATCCATTTTTTCATACAAGAAACGCTGTAAATACTGGAAAGAGTCTGTAAAGTAAAATAGTGAAAACTCGTGCTAGGGGTACTGATATTCAACTACATTCAGTCTGACTGTGAGCCTGGAGAATAAGAAACATTGGCCGAGTTTCGTGCTTTACCTTTTAAACTTCATATCAATTGTCGTGACCCCAGCGCCAGGCTATGAATCGGTGAAATATAAGTTCCTCTCTTTCTGCTCCTTTTAAGCTCCGTTTTGTAAAATATTATGATGGACAATAAAAGTATTATAACGGAAAGATATAGAATAGATGCAATAAAATCAAACAAAATCGTTAATTTTCGCTGTCGGATATTTCGGATATATCTGGTGTAATGGGCCCGAAAATATTTGTCGGATATATCCGACATTGGCGGTTAAATGGTAGTTCTTTTTTTCCATTTGTGTACTACATAATATATTACTATTCACAGATGGATCTGGCAACATTCATTACTAAGAGCGAGTGTGAATGCCTGAACGAAGCTGATAACCATCCTATGGCACACTGCCTGACAAGTGCTGGGGGATACCTGGCCAGCGACTGTGATGAGCAGCTCATCATCAACATTAGTTTCAACCAGGTAAGAAAGTGCTGGATAAAGGCCCTCCCTCACCGCGAGCATTCACCTGTAATTTAATATTATAGATTCGAACATTCCATCAGTGACAGAAGACCAACGACGATATATTACTAGACTCCTAATAACAGGCGACCGATGTCTGTCAACACATTAGACAAAAAAGTCTTATATCCGTCTTATTTCGACCACTCCTGTGAGCTGTAAACATACCTTGAAACAGAACAGACCTCGAGTTAGCCAATCACAACGCAGTACCCCATCCCCCTCGCTTACGTAGTACCTCAGCGAGTTGACAGAATAGTTTTTGTTCCTTAGATCGTGCATGCGGAGTCTAGTAATATATCGTTGCAGAAGACAATCGAGCATCACAATGCGCACCTTGTATAAATGTAGGCGAATGCTCGTCAGTCAAAAGGTTGTAATGTAATGCTCAAAGTCGAATCTATAATGTTACATTACATGCGAATGTTCCCGGTCAGGAAGCGCCTTTATAGGTAATTTTATGGTTACTGACCTTATTACTAAAACTCTACTGCCACCGAGTTGTACATGAACCATGATACCTATACAGTTGAATTTTTTACAGATGTTGTATTTCTGTTACCTTTATACCAACGAATACTAAAAAACACCCTTTGTGCGAGTCCAACTTGCACTTAGCCAATATATTTTTTAAATGAAATTGCAATTACATGGTATAAAAATTAAATTCAAGTGTAATCTCCTGTTACTATCTCTTTCCATCTGTTGTTATATGGCAGGGCAGTATAATATTTCTCATTATTCTGGATGCGACCCGACGGTCCTGCCTCCAACAACGCTCACACTTATCTGGATTATCGGTACCGCGAATAAGCAGGAATCCAGATTACCGAGGTTCTGCTGTACTAAAATATTTTAACATTTCAGCTGGTGAAGCTACACTCATTAAAAATTAAGGCGCCCAGTGACAAGGGACCCAAGGTGGTGAAGATATTCATCAACCAGCCACGGACACTTGACTTTGATCAAGCTTCTGGGAATGTATCAGTGCAGGATATTGAGTAAGTTAAATAACCCTTCGATCAATTCATACCGAGACCCGACGCTACGTACGCTTTTCAATAGAGCAAATCAAAATCCAACTTTATTTACTACACGCAAAGATACACATTTCACCGATAAAGCGATTAAAAAGAGCGGCGCGCGCACTCTTAATAGCGACTCACATTGAACTTTATTTACTACACGAAAAGATACACATTTCCAATATGGTCACGTCGCATCTCTACGTCTGACCCTTATTTTGACTGGCCTGTTGGTCTAGTGGTTAGTGACCCACTAGACCAACGACTGCTATGCCGGGGGTCGTGGGTTCGATTCCCATGCAGGACAAATGTTTGTGTGATGAGCATGATCATTTGTTCTGTGTCTGGGTGTAATATATCTATAATATGTATGTATTTAGAAATATATAAGTGTGTTTATCAGTTGTCTAGTACCCATAGCACAAGCTCTGCTTAGCTTGGGACTAGATGGCGTTGTGCGATAGTTGTGGAATATTTATTTATTTATTTGCAAACCATCTGTCTCTCATCCACATTGAAAGGAACATCTTCTTGATCTAGTGGTTGCAATATTTTATTAATTTGAAGAGAAATTAAAATGAAAGATTAATTTATTTCACTATCATAAATAAAAGATCTCTTCTACATATTTGAATTTACTAAGTACATAGTTTCATGCCATCATTTTCGTAATAGGCATTCTGCACCTGAACTAGCCATATACAAATACTTTTATCATTTTTTTTAAACTTTATTTCCAGATTTACACCAAGTGACCTAGAAGGCAATCCTGTGCCACTGAAATTCGTCAAGTTCCAAAGTGTACAGAACATCCAATTGTTCATCAAAGACAACCAGTGTGGCGGTGACGTCACACAAATTGATCATCTGGCCTTCTATGGATCCCCCATATCTACCACCAATATGGGAGAGTTCAAGCGGGTAGCGGGCAAAAAGGGTGAAAGCCATTAGCATAATTTTTTCTAAGAAGATAGTTCAGTCTTACACTGTGTTCAGTAAATTCTAATACAAGTGTCTTGCGGGAATCTCGTTTCCCTTGTTATTGGCAACTGTTATGTATCTAAAAATTAAGCCATCACATCATTCATCTACTATGAACTGTAGTGCACACTGATTGGTGTGGAAAAATCTTTTTATAGGTTTTCAGCCTATGAAAGTGCATTTAGCCCCGTCGTCGTACACAACGCGACGCAAATCTGCGATACCATACGACTTTGTTATCCAGGCAACTATCGCAATACAAACCCATACAGATTCGTACAAGAGCACGCATACCAAAGTCGTAAGGTATCGGAGACTTCCGTCGAGTTACGTACGAAGGGATTTAGATAGAAGTTGTTGGTATTGTACTGCTATATATTTATATTTTTCTTGAATAACTATCATTGCAACCTGAACTATCATCTATGAAATTAACGGAATCATTTCTCAAACTGTGTCAAATAGTAGATGTGAATAATATATTGTTTATATTATATTTCTGCCACATATTTATAAAATATGGTGTAATATTTCATAATTAATTATTGTTTTAAGTATAAAGGTCATTCCAGGGCCACAGTTTGTTAAATGGGGATTCTGAATTATCAAGAATTTGTATATTCAATAAATAAATGTACACAAGTATACTTATACTTAGTTTTATTGACTAAATTGTGGACTCAGTCCTGCTTCAGTTCATATATCTGTATGTATGCCTCTGTGAGTGTGATCATTTGAGGTAAAATACTTGTTACGTGGAGGTCCTGCATTTCGTACCTGGAAAAAAATTACTTTTAATAACGTTGCCCCTCTCTGGGATTACATTATGTGCCGTGGGTGCGTTTAAAAACATTTTTGAACTCACACACTCATTTTTTCCGTGCCGGAATCGAACCGACTGATTCCTTGATTTCTGTCTGTGTTGCAATAATGTTCGTTTCCCACTCACACTGCCTCCCCCATGGCACGGCCGGTTGCTGTATTCTATATAACGATATATAGAATACAGCAACCGGCCGTGCCATGCTTTGCCACGCCGTCAGTAAGACCCAACGCAGGGTCGGAGGTTAAAAAAGGGATAATCTGACTTGATTCACCTTATGTCATCAAAGGTCATGATGTCATGATTCTGATTCATCAAAAGAATGTTATAGTTTTTGCTATTTAAAGTCAAACTCACCACTGCTGCGTAGGTTTGTGGAGAACATGAGCTCTGTATGTCCCCTTCTCTGGAGTACCATCATGAACTATGTTGCCAACTAATTCGTAGATCGTCTTCCCGTTGTGTTTAGCTTTCACTTCAGGTGTTAGTATGTCGCCGAAGTCGACGTTTCTGCAAACCATTGTTATTTTTATTTTATTTTATCCTTTATTTCAGGCAACTAAGGCCCATAAAAACACAATACATATATAATTATGAATAAAAAATACTATAAACTAATACATATTTTAAAACAATAAACTTTAAAAACTATTGCACACGAAGTGACGGCGTCGTGTTACGCTGCGAGGTGTCGCGTAGCCGGCCTCGAAAACGCCGATACAGCACACCTTTCGGCCAAAAGTCTTCCTTGAGGCAGGTCTCCAAATACTGGGTTGGAACGCGTACCATGAACGACTTGAAATTTGTGTTATGGCGCGCCTCCAACTTCTCCACCCTCAAGGTCCAGTTGGTCTTCATTCGTACGTACTCCACAATGTCCTCAGTCTTCGTAGCGTGGTACAAACGGGACACGTAGAGCTGCGTCGTCGGTACTGCAGGACGCAACAGCGTGTTAGGTCCTACAAGCGCTGTCCCGCACTGGTTGCGATAAGAAGGCTTTCTCTTCTTTCTCTCCACCTTGATGAAGCCGTCCTCATCGCATGTGTCCTTCGGTAGGCCTTGCTGTTTGAGGTCCACTTCAGCGCCTTTTGTCGCGGTCGAAACTGACCGACTCTGCTTTCCCCGTTTTGCTTCTGCTGCTTGTCGTTTGGTTTGCGACGCAGCAGGTTTCGTCTTGGCGACAATTGCAGAATAGGCACATTTGGGGGTCGATGTACCTATTACACGCGTCGCTTCCCCGGCAGGTACGACGCAATCAGCTGAACACGATGCAACGCCTGCATTTTTAATAGCCGGCGACGTAGACTCACTCGCCGACCGAAAACTGCAGACTGAAGCATTTTGTGCTCCGCGACGTGTGTTCACGTTGGAGCCTTGTGGTGACCCACTTATCGGAATAGCGTTGCGCAACAACGCCACTTCGGCTAGTAATTCACCAATGATGTTCTCTGATGACTCCAACTTGAACTTCATTCACACATATACCAAAATAGTTTGTTATGAAAACTATTTTGGTATATGTGTGAATGAAAAGTAATATTATGAAAAACATGTTTAATTTTTTTTAGATTTGACGCGAGGATTCCCGCTATCAGTCACGATCTCACCATTTCTCCCTCTTTATTGAAGTAGGTTGGCCTGTAATGATAATTGTTTCCAGAATATGATGCTTCTAATTTACTTACTTGACTGGAAAGTTAACAACAGTTGGGTTCTTCTCCACAAAGAAAGTGTTTTTCGTAAACCTCTTGATGTATAGTATCAAATAAGGCGGCAACTGGGTGATCTCAAACCTTTTCAGAAAGTTCTCTTTGTATGTTTTGTACTCTTTTGAAGTCTGCCCATTGAACTTGGAAAGTAATTGATACAGGTTCACCTAAAATAATCATAATTTATTATTTCACAGATCGACTAAGTCTAATAATGAAATAATACCTAAGGTCGCCTTTCTTGGGGTCGTACAGACTATAGCCCTTTACGAGGTCCCAGTGTAAGAGGATGCGATCAGAAAATCTCCCCTGTCTAAGAGGATGTGATCAGAAAAGTTCCCCTGTCTATGAGGATGCGATCAGAAAAGCTGTTCGTGTGCCAGAGGATCGTAGCCATGCGAGCACTCCGCAAGGTTTCCGGATTAGCAGCGTACTTTATTGCCAGATTTGCGCTGTGGGATCTGGAGACGCAAACCCTCCAGCAGGTTTACGAGTGGCTTGTGGAGGCGCAACGCCGGGGTGAAACTCCGTTGCCTCGATTAGTATAGGTTCATTACGATTGATTTTTCTGATAGTTATTTACAGCGGCGTTTCAGGGGGTATACTCCTTCAGGGGGGTCCGTCAACGAAGATTAAGGGACCGTACGACTCGAAACATTTGAATCAACCCTACTCTATTTTATTTAGATTTGAATTCATAACTTATGACAAGACATCGCGAGTAGGGACAACTGACCAATCATATTGTTAATTTTTTTTAATTTGTGCCACTAACTAATGTTATGTCCACTAACTAAACTTAGTTCGAAGTTACGGGATTTGTGCTTAGATATAGTAGTAACCATGGTTTCTTTAGAAAACGATCCTGCGAAATAATTCTTTACCTGTGGTATAATATTTTCTCTGAACTCGTCAGTGAAGAGTGGTGTGGGAGGCAGGTCGCAGGTCAGGTATAGGAAGGGAGACTCTGTTACCATCTCGCTGTATTCCTCACTACTGAGGTCCACCTTCGCAGCGTCGTCTGCGTCCGCTGGTGGTAGTTTTCTACGAAAATTGATAAGGAGTATTTATTCTTTTTTTTAAATTAATTACTTCTTTAGCTTTAAAGGTTGGCTAAATGGATAATTACCTGGTGTATATCCTCATGTGGCCAAGAAATGATTTATAAATAATAGAACTGTTTGGTTTCTTAGTTCCATTGAGCGCCATGTGTAGAGAATTTAAAAACCAAGACATAAAATCTATGGGATCGCCTGCAAAGAAAAGAAAGTACAAATATTGCATGTAGCTGGATTATTTTATTTTATTATTGTTTATTTTATTTTGACGGGGCCCCCTCACAGAGGGCCAAAGCCTGCCGGGGTCGCGGGACTTATTTCCATCACCGTGACCCCGGGACATAAAGGGCTATTGAAGGACACCGTGGATTTTAGTCATTACAAGTCTGACAGTCCCTCCCGCCCTGCCCAGGGTGGGAGGACTCATTTGATGATTTTACCACGATAAAAAAAAATGTAGCTGGATTAATGAAAAATAAATGTTCCTTTAGGGGTGCTTTAAATACAGTCGGTAGATCTGAGTGGGCACTTTTGGGCTGCCCACGTAACAAACCCCTTTTCTTTTTTGGGGTGATGAAATCATCAATTCAATCCTTCCAGCTTGTGTGTAAGCAGTTTTATCTTTGTTCATAAATAGGCCTACTTTGATACTTTCACCATTGAATGGTTTTATCCTCAAGGTGTCGAATTCACCCGCACGCCTTTCACGCCGCCGCGACAAAATATGTAAGAAATAACGCATCAAGAAGCGAAAACTTGCTTATATTTCCAAAGATTATGTGCATTTTTTAGTATCTATATGTATATCTTTTCGTATAAAAGAAATTCTCTATAAACTACAAGATAGAAAAATACTCACTCTGCTTGATAAACTGAAACCTTTTCTTAGACCATAACACGACAGCTTGCAGCATTTCGTGAGGTGATACATGAGCTTTAAAAGCGCGTGGGTTCCATAGCTTCCGGAGTAGCTCGCCGAACCTCTGAACCAGGAGGAATGAGGAGTCCCCTGGAGGACGCTTCACATTTGCATAGTTCTCTTCGCGTAAGAAGTAGTTGCGGAGGGGACGCACTTGTGATAAGCACTAAAATCAGAATGTTGATTTGTAACAGGTAACTAATTTTTTGTGAGATTTATACTTTGCTATTAGGTCAGAGGATCTAAAAAGGTCTTTTAGCAACAACCCTCAGATATGGGTACTTAAGTCAATGGGCACTGCCCACTCAATATAATCAACAGTTCACCATCAAAGCGACAGACAGCCTGCTGTGGTGGGGCTGCCTAAATGCAGATAAAACAACAACCCACGTAATCCTGGAATGGGGAGTTGAGTATGTTGCCACAAAATCTCAGCACTCTGAGGTGTTCCACGACTTCTAAGCTTCTGGAAGGAGCTGGGTTGGGTAACATAGCCAACTGTCCCACGTCTCACGTAACTGACCACTTATGAGTCTAAAAAGGTACCCAAGTTGCATAAACTCTAAAGGTTCTGTTCTGCAAAAATATAGTTAATTTTTTCTTCAAATTCACCTGCAAAATGACATTGCAATAGTCATTAGCCTTAATATTGTTGAGGCCCACAATTCCAGGCATGTACATTGTGCTATCTATAGCTCGGGACATCTTTGTGTTATAATCCAGCTGCTTTATCTGCTCCGGAGTGAAGATTGGGTTGAGGACATACTTTATGTCATTCAGTGATGAATCTGAAAGTTTGAAGTTAGAGCGGATTTACATAGTCAGTTCTGAACAAGAGTAATGCTACTATTGATCTACAATACAATATAACTACGATCTGGTTTTAACTCAAGGAATAATTCTAGGGTAAATTCTGGAATAATTCTAATTTTAAATCATACCACAATTATGTAATAATAATTTTTTAACAATTTTGGGTTAAATAACAGAAGAAAAAATTTCAATGTTCAAATATTTTATGATAACCTGACTTATGCCCATATTAGTATTACAGAACACACTTCAATACTCAAGTGTTACGTAAATCTAGGTTCAATTTCAAGTAACTAGTTTTACGTAATGCTTGAGTATTGATATTGAGTGATGTTCTATAATATAGGTACACATAATATTATAATGTAGGATGATTAATTTTGGAAAATACTCTAATAACAGTATGAAATTGTCCCAAAGCTACTTCTAAAATATGCCACCGTAACAGTAATAAAAGCTGCAGGATCGGAATGCTGGGCTGTGAAAATGGATGAGAAACAATTGCATGTAGCAGAGATGAGGATGTTTAGATGGATGTGTAGAGTGACAAGAAGGGATAAAGTAAGAAATGAGTTTATAAGAGGAAGTTTGAAAGTAGGTTACAGAAAAAATGAAAGGAATTCATCTGTCTTGGTATGGTATAGACATGTGACTAAGAGAGTGATGAGTATGAATGTTGATGGATGGAGAGGAAGGGAAGGCCGAAGAAAAGATGGATGGATTGTGTAAGGGATGATATGAATGAAAAAGGAGTAAATGATATGGTGACGTCTGATAAGGGAGAATGGAAGAAAAAAAATTGTTGCACCGACCCCAAGAAAAATGGGATAATGGCTGGAAGATGAACAGCAATAAAAGCTGCAGCTTTTTTTTAATCTTACCAATGACTTCATAGTTATCAGGCAGGCAGTAAAACTTCAATGTGTGAAGGTTTAGAAACACATGGTGCCCATCAGCCACTGAGTGGGTGTATGCATGAGTATTTGTACCTCTGCCCTGTTAAAAATACAATTGGATATGTTAGCAAGTTCATTTTTTTTTATAAGAACTATTGTTTCGTGTTTCACCACAATCTTGCCTGATGAAAAGCATGAGCATTATTAAAATTTAGACTAAATAGATATCTATAGGAATCATCGACACAACAAAGAAGAAGTTAGCATCATCAAGTATTGTAATATTCATGAGACAAAATTCATTTAATTGCAACTTTAAACAGGTTTGTTTTGATAAATATTCTTGTAAAAAATAGTAATAGTACTGAGAATGTCCTATATTTTGCTGGATGTAAGATGCTTTCAACCTGTCTTATCGGAAATCTATAGGGGAGGTCTATTTTCAGCAGTGGATATCCTACTGCTGATATGCTGATGATTGTTATTTAAACTGAGAATATAAGTCAATGGTCAGTCATATCAAGCAATCGCGGTCGCGGGTCACGGTTTCCTGATGAGACAGCCGCGCGACCATTTCATAGGTGCTTAAAAAAAATTGAATTTAATGTTTTAATTTTAATTTTGAATGTTTGACTGCTATTACTGTAAAATGTAGGTTCAATTTAGTAATTTTCTTTACCTGAAAGTACTTGCCACAAACGAGACATGCATAAACATTGATTCTTGTCAATGAAACAGAACATAACTTCTCAAAATCAAAATCCAGAACGTGCCTGTTAATTGTATCTAGATATGGGCACTGTATATGCATCGTTTTTGAAGCAGGTTCTGAAAAAAAAACAGTGTTCCTATGAGAAATTTAAGGAAAAGCGTTGCCTCATATTGAATTTGGTTGGATAGGTTATAACGCTGACCGGGTTTTTCTAATTCCGTGCCATTTTCTTCAGATAACTTTCGTTTCATAATATTTGTTTGTTTTTCAGACATATTTGGGGCAGTAATTGATATCTAAAATGGTTAGTTTCTGTAAGAAATGAGAAAAAATAAATTCTAGAATTGTTTGACAACGTAAACTGACTGACGTCTGACGTTCATAGACAAGACCATTTTTTTCCCTTGGCCCTTTTTGGGCAGGCTAAAGCACAGACTTAGTAGAGAGTATACACTTTTAGACGTATACTCTCTACTAATTCTGTGCTTTAGACCCTGTATAGTACGTGCTAAAATTATAAACTTTAACGTCCGCGGCGCACGGTGGGCCGAAAATCGGCTTTCATAGACTTAGGCATTTTATTTTCCAAGTGCCATTTTTTATGCCGGATATCACTTCTATTAGTTATAACAATATACAAAAATGACACCAGAATTGATTCTGCACAAAAACGAAGGAATTATAATTTTTTTACGAAAATTTTGTATGGAGCTAGTATGAAAAATCGAAATATCTCTAAAACGGCAGGGATAACCGTAATATCCTTATAGGGGGTTATAGTACTAATTATTTGTGATTTTTTGACATAAGTTACATAATGGTTGTGAATGCCGTTTTTTTTTTAAAAATCGTCAAAATATTTTCATTTATTTTCACCTATGAAACGTTCCTTTTAGTGTTAAAGTTGAAGATTTCAGAGCTTTAACAACTCTTAACATAAAGTAGCATGACCTCTATAGGCCTGAAGGACTAGACAGAAGAGTGTCTAGTGAGCACATAGGCGAGGATTCCTGTGAATTGGCATATGCAGCTGCAGCGCGTTTAAAAGAAGAAGGGTATGAAGATATCGCATCTGTAATCGAATATATGATCAAAAATCCAGAAGCTGCCGTTAAAATCCATGAAAGCATTAAGAAACCAGTGAAAACAGTAATATTTACACCAGAGAAAGCACTTGGATTACTTCTTTCACTTATGCTTACAAAGTGGCAATATATTACGTTGCGAGAGACTGTCATTCGGGAAGGTGCTAAGGATATTTACCTATCCTACTACAAACTGCAACAAACTAAGCTTGCATGCTACCCAACTAATCTATCAGTGTCAGTTACTGATTCATCAGCTAGAATTACACTTCAAGCTTTACTTGACATCACGGTGACGCGGATTCTTCAAAGTCTTTCTGATAATGTGGAAAATAAGCAGTTAAAGCTGATATCGAAGTGGGGATTTGATGGTGCTTCCAATCAAAGCCGATACAAGCAGAAAATGGACGGCGAGCATGATGATTCAAGCATTTTTATGACCTCCTTGGTGCCACTGAAACTTACAGATGGAGATAATACTATATGGACAAACCCGAAACCATGCTCAACTTTTTATTGTCGTCCGGTTCCGGTTAAAAGAAAGCGATGCAGTTGTCATTGATAACAAAAGAAAAATGGATGAGGAAATTGAGGCCCTTAACCCCACAGAGTGCATTAATTTAAGTAACAGGGTGACTCATAAACTAATGATGACAATGATCGACGCAAAAGTCTGCACTTACCTTTCTGAAGCTAGATCAAATGCATCATGCTACCTGTGCTTAGCAAAACCAACAGAAATGAACCGCTTAGATGCTGTAACATCAAAAACTGTGAGTTCTGACATAAACGAATTTGGCCTATCATCCCTACATGCCCGTATAAATTGCATGGAATGTCTGTTACACATTGCGTACAGACTTGACTTCAAACAGTGGGCAGCAAGAAGTAATGAGCATAAAGAAATGTTACAAAACAGAAAAAAAAACATTCAAAATAAATTTAAAGAGGAGCTCAATCTATTGATTGATATAGTGAAACAAGGCTCGGGAACTACCAATGACGGGAATACCGCAAGGAAGTTTTTCGAGTTTCCCAATAAAACTGCAGCTATTACTGGGTTGGATCAAGACCTGATAAAAAGATTTTCTGTTATTTTTCAAGCAATAACATCTGGTGAGAAGATAAATGTCATCAAATTTAAAGATTTTGCTCGCAAAACAGCAGAAAAGTACGTGGACTTATACGACTGGTACTACATGTCATCAACCGTACATAAACTACATACACGGTGCTGACATAATCGAATAAAATGATATTGTCCCGATTGGGACTCTCTCGGAAGAAGCCTCAGAGTCTCGAAACAAAGATTTTAGGAGGTTTCGGGAACATCATTCGCGGAAAAGAAGCAGGCAAGATCCTACTCAAGATATCCTAAATATGCTTGTTGTTTCTTCGGATCCTTTCCTAAGTGCACAAAGGCCGAAGTTAGATGCCAAAAGGAAGACAACCTTTTTTGCTGAAACTCTCGACCTAATACAGTTTCCGGAAACTGAGTTCGCGTTTGTAGGTGTATCCAATCTGGATTCTGACTCGGAATTGGAGTCCGACAACGAAAGTTGTAAAGAAAATTTGTAAAATTCAATTATTTTTCTTTATGTTCTTTTGTTATTCATGTTTGTTTATTGTATCATATGTTTAGTTAATACTTTCATAAATTATTATGCACTTTGATATTATTTTTGTTACTTCTGTTTTATTTAAATTACCTTTCAATAAAAAGTATATAAACAGTCCATTTTTTTTATTAACCGACTTCAAAGAAAAGAGGAGGTTCTCCATTCGGTCGGTCGGTATTTTTTTTATGTATGAACATCGATTACACCGAGTTTTCAAAAAAAATATAGCCGCCTTCAAAAACAACCACATAAAAGGGTACAATAACCTACAAAATATAAAAATTTTACCTTCGAATAAAATTTGTATTATGTTTCCTAAGACGTCCGAAGTCCATTATGAGAGAGTACACCGTTTCGTTCCGTGAACAGCCGCTAGATGTCGTCACTTTCCGCCTCGTAATCGCGCCACTAGCGCCCCCAAACGTCAAATCTGTGAACTAACTTCAAAAACCGCATACAAGCCGCCATGATGAAGTTTTAGATCATTGTTCGGCTCATAATGATGCAAAGGTAGGTATGCACCAGGAAGACCTTACCTGGACTTCGGACGTCTTAGGAAACATAATACAAATTTTATTCGAAGGTAAAATTTTTATATTATGTGTTCCGTTTGACGTCCGAAGTCCATTATGAGAGACGTGTTTGTTATCTCCTGGTGGATTGTATGAAAGAGAAGCAACAATGTGAATTATAAACAAATATTTATTGTAATCATAATCATATAAACAGGTTTTATATTAAACAAATTCTTGCCGTAATTTATAGGCAGTAAATAAAAATATTAAATAAAATGCTAGGAACACTTAATTTGAATCATATGTCATGACAACATTGGTTAATTAATTGGGGACTTGAAATAAATTTGATAACGAAAGCACCGAGGACATTTCGTTACTTGATCTGATTTCTTTATGATAAAATTTTCTAAAAGTTGATTCATGCCTCCAGTTTGCCTTAGATAGTATATCATTAATAGGATAATTTTCTAGCCAATTCAATGATGAGACAGCCGATCTAAAACTACCTGGAGAAGCCTGTATCCCAGCACCAGATAGAACACGTTTTACCCAACCACCGATTATAGTTGGAGTGGCTGCTCTAACAGGATCTCTAGTAGTTATGAACAAATTTGTTAATGAACCCCGTCTGTCCTTTGATAGATTTTTTAACGTGCGGAGCCAAAATAATGGATTTGTGTTCTGATCTTGGGATGCCAACAAAACCCAACTGGATTGTTGGAAAGACACGCTATCTGTCTTTGATCCGAACACTGGGTGTAAAGTTATGGAATCCCCGTTATCAATAAAATGATCTGAGTCGATATGCAAGAGAGAAAGGTCGTGTACACGACGTCCAGAGCATAATAATAAAATGGTCGACGTTCGCTTAGACACTTCATATAAACTACTAATGCAAGGGGTATTATCCTTTAAATAAGAAATCAATACCCTGGCGTCCCATGTGGGTGCTTTTGGTGGCAAAGGCTTGGCAATTGAGATTGCTTTCAAAATGTGCTTTACAATGTGACTTGAAGAAATTCTAATATTTGAAGTAGTTTCACAAATAGATGCAATAACAGACTTGTGCACGAGAATGGTTCTGTAAGCTAACTTTTGATCTAGATATAGATGTGCTAGATATTTCGCAACATCTGCTGGATTTGGCGTCTGAAAATTTACATTATTTTTGCTACACCACAAAGACCACTTACCCCAAATAGGTGTGTACGTTTTAAGGGTTGAAGTTCGCCAGCAAGATAAAAGAAGATTTTTCTCTCCTGGAGACCAATTTCTAGTCATGGTGTCCCAGCCGAAATAAGCCAGGCTTCCAATTTCAGATCGTTGACATGAGCTGGTGGTAGGCCGGTCACCGTGTCTATCAAGGTCTTCTTCAGGTCTCTGATCTTCATGGGCCGTGACATGGCTCGACTCCTCAGGTCTGGTCGCCAAAACGGTTTCTTCCACTTGGGTGCTACTATGATGTACCGCCCTGATGCCGAGTTGAGGTGGCAAAGAACTCGTGGAAGTAGCGCCGGTGGTGGGAACACCCATGCTAGGTTGTATCGCCAGTATCTGCTGAACGCGTCGTGATAGCAGGCGTTGGAGTCTGAGGAATCTAGAGAAACGTAATTTGTCACGACGTGTGAGGTTTGGGATGCGAACAAATCTATGTCCGGTTTTCCCCATGTCTGAAAGATTTTCGAAGTGGCTGCCACCTGAAGGTGCCACTCGCTGCCGAAGCGATTTCGCGACAGGTGATCGGCTTCGGTGTTGTACACCCCTGGTAGGTGGTGTGGGATTAGTACAACATTGAGGTCGTCCGTCAGAGTCAGTAATTCCCGTGTCAACTCCATCAATCGGCGTGATCTTGTGCCGCCTTCCTTCTGAATATACGAGACCACTGTTTTGTTGTCGGTCTGGAGAATTATCCTGGAGTCTCGCAGGTCTCTGGATTTCTGGGACAACACAGCAATCACAGCATACATCTCCTTAAGATTGCAATGCCATTTTTTCTGGTGGGGTTGCCATGCACCTTGTATCTTGTTGTTGTTGACTAGTGCACCCCACATAACGTCGGAAGCGTCCGTGATGACATAGTTTGTGGGTAGCACATTTGTATGAATCGCTGTCTTTTGACTTACATTTTCCATCCACCACTCTAATTCTTTGCGAATGTCTTGTGTCAGTTGTACTGCTCCGATAGGATTTTGACGCAGTACTTTTATGTGACACTGCAGCGCACGGCAATGCATCCTTCCCCGGTGGGTGATGAAAGACGCAAAGTTGAGAAGCCCTAAGAGGCGTTGCGCCTGCTTCAGGGTCCAACTGCCCGCTGCGAGTCTGGTCGAGAGGTTCTGTTGAATTTTTCTCACCTTCTCTGGTGGCAGGGACTTGCGGTTTGTTTGTGTGTCCCAATCGATACCGAGATATTCGATCGACCTCGTTGGTCTGGTGATCGATTTCTCGTAATTTACGCACCAGCCCAGACTCGACAGGAAGCGTACAGCTATGTTTAGATGCGTGCTGAGTACTCCCTTGTTCTGATGGACTACCAAATAATCGTCGAGAAAAACGACGAGGCGCAGACCTTTTTTGCGAAGGTATTCTGCCGTCCAGTTTGTTAAAGTCGCAAACATTCTTGGAGCGGCAGCCAGGCCGAATGGCAGACATGTCATCTGCAGAAGTTGACCACCGTAACTGATGCGCAAGAAACGTCTGTGTTCTGTGCGTATTGGCAGGTGATAATAGGCCTGACTGAGGTCTAACTTGACCATCCAATCGCCTTGTTGAAGAAACGAAGGCATTTGTTGATGGTGGAAAAGATGGAAATGTTTTGGCTCCATGTATAAATTTAGTGCTTTTAAGTTGAAAATCACTCGATTTTTGCCACTGCTCTTTGTAATTATGAAAAGAGGGCAAATGAAAGATGGAGTCAAAGGAGCAGACTCTAATACTCGTTCTTGAACCATTTTCCGAATTTCTAATGTCATTTTTTCCGAAACAGGGGTTTGAAATTTTGACAGGTTGTCTAATGTTGGTAGAATTAAGGGCGGTGCCTGATTGAAGGGGATACGAGCTCCCGATATCATTTTTAAAATAGTCTTTGGAGGGTTGAAACGATTCCAAATTTCTATGTAATGCTGAAGACAGCCGCCCCAAAAACTCGGTATTAAATAGTCATTTTTGCTTATGTCCTGCTCGCCTCCCGATGTTATCTTTTCTCCCCCCTCTCTTTTTTGAAGAGAAATCGTCATTTCGTCTGTCTTTTTTATTATTACGCTTCGATTTGTTTTGTCGCGAACGAAAAGTATTCTCTTGAAAAGACGTGGAAGGGCCTAAAGGTGTCGGGCGACTTGTTCCCGCACTATTAATTTGTTTTTCTAATTTTTCTACACCCCCAATTTTTTGTAGGTAGTTCGATAAATTTTGAGGATTGAATATATATTCGATCGAGGGTGGAATTTTTTCTATGTCGTCGCGTATGTATTTGCTTTTTACATTTTTTAATAACGATCGGCGGCGCGTCTCTATAACTTCAGCACGTTTACCGCAAATTATTTGAAGAATGTCATGTGAAACCGTTCTATATGATGAATCGGCACCAAACAACTCTTTAAGTTTATTAAAGAGGGTAGTTGAAGATAATTGAGCGTCAGAACTAGCGGACCAATCAATAAGGTTTTGTAATGCCGAGTTCACATGCTCATTTTGCGTTAAAAATGCATTAGATAACGCTGCAAAACTACGTTCCATTTGAAACCATCTTAATGGTGCAAATGGATCTTCAAAACGCCGCAATTCTTCGTTCACTTTCAACTCAACAAAACTAGGAAAAGCTACATATTTTTTCTGAACTTCTGTGTAACGTACAGCATTCCAATCGGAGGAGTCAAACCTCTGCATTTCTGCTATTTTCGTTACACGTTCTGGTTTTGCTTTAGGTACACTAGGTTCTTTAACGGAAACGTCCAGGTTTGCAATATTTTCAATGCAAGGTGTAAGCTGCGGCGGACGTAAGAAATTTTCTTGTATATTTTGGGCAGGAGCTGTCGATGTGGAGGGTAACGCGGTGCCAAAATAATTTTGCGTGGCGGGTAGGTTTTGTGCTAATGGAGCACTATTTGCCATGATGCAATTCGATAAAACATTATTGACATGACTCACCAATTGTTGGGATAGCAGATCAAACCTGCGATCCAGTTCGGAGTCTTGCGAGAAGGAACGCCCGCGTGACCGCCGGGACCGTTTGCGCGGTGCTGGACCGCCGTGCTCGCTCTCCGATGACACCGTGTCACTTCCTTTCGATGATGATGAAGAACTCGAACTCTGCGTCCTTTTCCTCGAAGTTTCCTCCGGCACGATAGTTTCACCGTCCATTTTGTTTTAAAAATAAACTCAGCTCAACTCACGAGACGGAACGTTAATTTCAAATTTTAAAATCTAAAATACGAATGTAATGAACTTTTTACTTTAATCTCGAAAGTTCTAAAACTAAAAAATATCGTTAACTCGATACGATTTAAAAATCTAGCGGAGCTGCGCACAGTTCGAAAAACGACGCAACAATGATCTAAAACTTCATCATGGCGGCTTGTATGCGGTTTTTGAAGTTAGTTCACAGATTTGACGTTTGGGGGCGCTAGTGGCGCGATTACGAGGCGGAAAGTGACGACATCTAGCGGCTGTTCACGGAACGAAACGGTGTACTCTCTCATAATGGACTTCGGACGTCAAACGGAACACATAATAACTTTTCTTTCACCTCTGTCTAGTCCTTCAGGTCTATAGAGGTCATGCTATTTTATGTTAAGAGTTGTTAAAGCTCTGAAATCTTCAACTTTAACACTAAAAGGAACGTTTCATAGGTGAAAATAAATGAAAACATTTTTACGATTTTTAAAAAAAAAACGGCATTCACAACCATTATGTAACTTATGTCAAAAAATCACAAATAATTAGTACTATAACCCCCTATAAGGATATTACGGTTATCCCTGCCGTTTTAGAGATATTTCGATTTTTCATACTAGCTCCATACAAAATTTTCGTAAAAAAATTATAATTCCTTCGTTTTTGTGCAGAATCAAATCTGGTGTCATTTTTGTATATTGTTATAACTAATAGAAGTGATATCCGGCATAAAAAATGGCACTTGCAAAATAAAATGCCTAAGTCTATGAAAGCCGATTTTCGGCCCACCGTGCGGCGTCCACGCTGCGCAGCCGCGGCGTGTTCGCGACGGATGTGCTGCGCGTCCGCTCCGCTCCGCAACCGCTTCCAAACCTAACGAACTGAAAGCATCCCGAATAATCCCGATAATCTGGTATGGGATAGCACGACTAGTGAGTAGAATTCACAGCGAGTGGCGTGAATTCACGGCACTAATGTGGAGGTCTCAAGAACCATGAAGCCATTGACAATCGTCTAGAAAGTTTTGACAGTTTGACGTTTATGACAAGCTGTTGTCATCCTGACTGAAAATCGAATCCACAATCGTCATTTTCTTCCCGAAAATGGCCGCATCAGGAGGAAACATTGAGTGGTCTACAACTGTTAAACCAATATTAACAGCACTTTACGGCCCATTTTTCGACAAAAACGATGCTGTTGAAATCATCCAAGCCATCATCAAAAGGTTTGTTTAATCAGCGCACTATAACTGTTATAACAAAAGTTATTTTGATGGCTCATCTGATTAATCACTCTCTTGTTACCTACTTTTATATTTATAAACATAATTTGCTATTAAAACTGGGTTATTATACCATAATACCGTACTGAACTAAATTGTTCCTTTCTTTGATGGCCGTTGATTATCAAAGCATAATCTATGATTTTGGTCTACTGAGGACAGCCAATAAAAAAAAACTAGAAATACCCCACACAATGATAACAAAATTTGTGTACCGTACCGTCTTAAAAATATAATTATGGCCATGTCGGCCTCCTTTGCTTGATCATTACATTTGACTTGACTAGCTTACTAGAAAATAATGGATTTACGCTTGATTCAGTTTGTGTACGCTCAAAAGATGAATTTTATTGCTCGCAGTGAAAGTGAGTTCCAGAACCATGAAGACATCTACGACTTGTTCTACACATGCTTTGCATGCCTCTCAGCACATTTTATTAGCATGAATGCTAATAATTGTAAGTATTACCTGATTTACTGTTGGTTTTAAATATTCATTATTATTTTGTTAATGAATCACATACCAAAACTGATATAATACAAACTACTCTCTCAGTTTCATGTCAAAGTCAAATCATTTATTCCAATTAGGCCATCAATGAGGCACTTTTGAATGTGGATTATTAATATTAAACGAAATAGAAAGGGATAGGATTGATCTACACCCATGAGGTAAAAAATATTAGTGAGTTATGAAGTAATGATTAAATTAGAAATGTTTCTGATGAGAATTTCTTACTTAGCAATGAAAATTCTTCAAAGACAAAGAAAAGGTAGTTAAAAACAGAACTTGAGTTAGTATTTAACAAAGTACTATTTTTCATGCAATATAAGTACTATGACTTAGTTTGTTACCAACTGAAATTGGTTAGTTCTCAACAGATTTCACAATATTTTGCAATAGAAGAAAAAAATTAACAATGGTATGTTTCCTGGCTAAAATTGTACAATGAACTGTTTCCAGCTTGTTTTGGAAAAAGGGATAAATTAAAATAATATAAATCAACAACAACACATAACTTTGTAGTATTTAATTTAATTTTTTATGTCTTTGACAATTGAAAAGTGCCTCTAACTGGTCTACTTGCGAAAACAAGAACATGAAGACTTTCATACTAAAAAAACTCTAATTAGTTTGTCAGTCATCTGACTAACAGAGATGTTTAAAAAAATATTTGTCCCATATTTTTTACTTTGGTAACACAAATTCATAATACCTACATTATAATTTATCATCATCATGATTCTATTTTAGTACCAAATGACCAACTAAGCACTGCGAGAGATGCATTCAGAGTGATTCTCCGACAAATACTGAAGAAGCTCTCCGAAGCCGGATTGAGCTGTGATGACACCAACAATACGACTGCTGCTCCTAATGTCTCGGTGAAGCAGGTTTGTATAAGATTGACAAGTTATGAAGAGGAAATCTATTAATATTGAAGTCTGCAAATCTAAACAAATTCAATGCACCGGCACAAAAAAAAGCCATTATAGTATTGTGACGTTTTGTAAATGAGCTTTATGTATATATTTTTGTTTCTTGAAGTTTTGTTTGTCAGTGGAATCTCTGAAATAATAATGGCCATGACATCGGAACAAGCTTACATTGTAATAATCTTATTTCTGAGAAACAACTTAACTTACTTATTTTTGTTTAACTACATGTTTTATCCCCCAGCTCCTGTTGCCCATTGTGGGGCTATGCGGAATTGACGGCGGGGGTTACCCGCAATCTGACTTAGTGATCTTGACCTCACTACTGAAAAATGCCAAACTACCCGCACATGTTTCTGTGCCTGGTAAGTACTTTAAAAACGCTAAAATTTTACTCTAATGGGAAGAAACTTTCTTCCCGGTTGCTTCCCAGTGTGATATCCATAGTAGATCACCATATAATTTTTGTCTTTAATAAATAGTGTAATAGGTCTTTTGTTTTATTGATATAAGAATATAATACTTGGTACAACATTAAGTATTTGTACAAAAAATAGACGATAATGGTGAACTATAAACAAAAAATGTTATGCAATCTTTCTGGGAACTTGAAGTCACACATAGACATTTCCAGTATCGTCGCAGCTCTCGTATGACTTAACCCCTATGATTCGGTCAGTTGTATAAGTAAGTCTTTAAAATCTTTTCTTTTTTATCAACTGCTGTTACTGACCTGATTTTTCATCCGTCAGAGTCCCAATCAACAAAATCATCAGTCATACCAAGCTCTATTACGTCACTGGCTTCTCAAACCACGCCAACCGAGAAGCAACCGCCGTCGAACGCCCAAAGACGTTCCGACGCGCTATTAGAACAGCTGACGGCACCATTACGGAACCCAGTGTCGTCTATGACGTCTCAAGCCGCGCCGGCCGCAGCTGTCCTGTCTCCCGGAAGTAAGGATAGTTTGGAAAGCGCTAAGGATGGAAATGCTTCGCAACAGGCTTCTGTTGATATGAAGGTTTGTTGAAACTTCTGCCCCATTTTTTGTACATTTTAGGAGTTGAATTTCCTAAAACATTATTAAGCATGTTTTTGCATAATTTCATGCTTCTAGACCAGTGTTTCCCAAACATTCTTTTGTCATTTCCTGGTAATTTTCACACTACCGTTTCGTGACAATCCAAGATACTAAGTGCTTAAAACTTAGTTAACCCATTAGGTAAACATACATGTTAATTAATAGTTAAAAGACTTGCAACTCGGTATTTCATTTTGATGGTCCAGTACGAGGTCGCGACAATCACCAACAACTGACAATGACCGGGTCGCGACCCGGAAAATGGGAATCTCTGTTCTAGAGCCATCAACTGAGTGTCTCAACTATCGGTCTCGTACTGACTAAAATCCAAATACAAGTGTGTGAGTAACATAACTCAATTTATATGGTACAGAAGTGGGTGGCAACAACCTGCTCATCGTTGCTGATGGAACTCCGAGCTGGTTCCGTAGTGCTGAAGGTGTGTGCCTCGCTGCCGTGCCTGCAACGGTACCTTAACCGCTGGCAGACCGCGAAGGAGACTGCCGTCGCGCCGCAGTTCAACTCTGATGCCTCACTGTATGTTATTTTTTAGTTATCGATAGGCTTTCTTTTTTAGGTAGCTCGCCTGGTGGTAAGCGAAGCACGCTTGCCTAGAAGTAATATATTCACTCTTGAATTAAATGCTAGTAGCTGTAACGAACTAAGACTCTGGTAAAGGAAATTTCATTTCCTTAGCTGTGCACAAAAAAAGTGTTTGCAAAACGCTTAAGTGTGTTAAACTGCTGGGCGTCCTCCCCTTTTTCTTTGAACTTGGGCCAAATACCAATTTCTCGACCTAACTGTTTACTCGAAATTGTCTAATAAAACAATTGATTTTTCCTTTAATCCTATCAAAAGAGAAAGCTTATTTTCCTGCCCACTGTTCATTGCTGCGGTTCGTCTGTCGCTGGTTCTCTAGTGCTTCGTGCGACAGAGATATCTCTATAAGAAGCCGGAACTAGCCGGATATTTATCAGTGGTGCTTTAACTTACTGAATTATACTTTTCTTTCTCGTTGTAGCCTTCACTTCCTCGTGAACGAGGTGCACGTCTGCCGCCTCGCTTTGTCTCTGCCTTGCCTAGAGCCGTTCACACCCGAACGGATCATGACGCTCAGTGACGTCAGCATTGCTGGGTTACTGTGTGCCACTGCTCAGGTAATCAATCTTCCAATCCAATCTTCAATTCGTAGTAAACACGAATGAATAAATGTGTTGCTAGGTTCGAAACTCGAGAACAGCTGCACTCAATTTTTTTTTTTTAATTTAAGTCAGAACAAGGAAAGGAATTAATAGGGGAACTTTTTCTTTGTCCTGTGGCACACGATGCGTTGCTGCGTCTTACATAGAAATAGCAATGGAATGTCACATGAAACTCTGTGATACCGCACCAGACTTGCAACCGTCCAGACGAGGCGGGGAAGGGTAGCAATGCCACGATGGGACCACTCAATGTTTATTGAACCAAAATCAAACAATTTATTTCAAGTAGGCCTATTACAGGCACTTTTGAATTATCAAACTACAAAAAATAATATAAAAATAGTTGTGATGCTACAGTCCCAGTCACAAGACATAAAAACTTTGGAAGTACCCTAGGGGCTCATTCCAAAGCGTAGAAGATCTCTATAGAGAAGAATGAGCAAGAAACTCCATGGACACTCTTTTTCAATCGCCAAAATTATAACAGAATCTTTGTTGGTCACAAGGAAGAGCACATTTCGGACTGGCCAACGCTTTTAAGACTGTCGGCAAGTCGCAACGCATCGTGATCTCCGCCACTTATTAGGGAAAATAATACTTTAATTTCATATTCACTAAAGTCGCTTTTACATGGTAACAGGCATCCCTACACCCAAAAGACGAAGAGTATGAGCAGCAGACGGCCACCCTTGTGGAAAGTGCCCTGAGCCTCTACAACACTGTTGGGGAGACTTTCAAACAGTCCACGCGCGCTGGTGGCTATGTAAGTACTGAAGTTATGATTTTATTAAATAAATAAGGGTAACCTTCAGTGGGCATAAACAATGGGGAAGGCCGGTCAAAGCTAATTGTAGATGGCGCCACCATAGCTTAGTCCTAATCCGACCAATGACGTAGTACTATTTTGAAGTACCTTTAAGATTTGTACTGATTTGAACCAATGAAGATGCTTGGAACAAGCTATACTAGCGCCATTAGTTCCCCAGTTGCCATCTCCATTTGATAGTATTGTTGATTACTTCACACTTTGCTGCTCCACTTTGATAACTACCGGACCTAACATATTTAAAATTGCCACTATCTAGAGAGAAGAGAGAGAAAAACAATTTTACTGTAGGAGTCCGGAGTTTGGGAAATCACGTTAAGCCGTTGATCCTGCGCCTGATCTCTTTCCGGTCTACATCTGTGCACTATAGTATGTCCCGCGCAGATGCCGTGGCTGAAATCGGCTAGAAAGGTTATTTTTATTATATTAATCCCCAGGTATATCAAAATCACCTAATGATCGGTGGCTGGGTGCTGCTGTGCGGGCTGCACCACGCACTGGCGGGCGCTCCGTGTCCCTGCCCCACGCCCGGGAAGAGCCCTGCTAAGGTCCCCTCCAGGCCCTACAACCTCACTAAAATGTAAGTTTTTTGAACAAACATATTTTTTTAAGGAATGTCCAACGCTAGGAATATCCCCTATATCGCGGGTTCGTTTACAAACATATAAACTCGCATACACAAACACTCATATAAAATTATTATTATTATATTTATTCCGTGCGGAGATCGAACCTGCGACTTTCTTATTGTTACTTGGACTTTAGAGGCATTTTATGCCAGATACATTGAGTGGACCACTTTTGTAAGACGAGTAAAAAGTGAGGGTGTATAAAATGATGTGTATTCCTTAGGCAACAAGGTCTGGGCGTGGTGTGGGTGGCGCTGGGCGGGCGCTGCCTGGCGTGGCTGGGCGCGCTGCTGGCGGACGCGCGGCTGGAGGCGCTGAGCTGCGGCCCGGCCGCCGGGGCGCAGCCCGCGCCGCTCGCCGTGCTGGCGCAGCACACCGCGCACCAGAGGGAGCTGAGGCTGGCTTCGGCTGCGCCCTTACATCAGGTCACTATACAATAATTTTATTCATATTATACGCACAAACGATGGATGGTTGCACTAGTAGTAAAAGTATCGGGTGTCATTATCCTCAACATTGAAGATTGACCCGCCTATCGCATCTTTGACAGTCAAACTAATCATGAAATATGTCCACAGCTTCTAGTGGCGCTAGGCGTGGTGTGCTACCGCAAGGCCACGAACCTGAAGCGCGCCGTTGTACAGAAGCAGCACCAGGACGCCGACCCCGACCGCTCCGACTCCACCGTCTACTTCCAGGACATGATACTGTGCTCCGAGGACTCGGAGACTGATGACGGTAATGTTTTACTTACACCTCAATAAGTGTATAAGATAGTATTCAAAATTTGTCAAATTTAACGACAGCCTGTAACACTAGGGCCACACTAATAGAAAATTCTGTTAGTTATCGCGTTAATGGGCGTTTGTACACACGGCTACACATCAAGCTATACAAAACCAGTTTATCTTGGTCTCTGTTTTTATGATCATTCCGTGCATTTAACGGTCAGCGTACACTGGCTTGATGTGTAGCCGTGAGTACGGACATATAAAAACTGTTATCACGATAATCAACGGGAAATGGCGTTAATGTGGCTATAACGGCTAGTATTTTGGCAACTCGCAGTTCTTGGGATGTCTAACAATGTTAGTATAGTTTCCGCTAGATAAGGGTAGAATAAAATTCGTTGACCCACGTGTACCAATGTATTCCAATATTTCAAAACCAGTCGAAAAACTGTAAAGAAAGTGTCGTAATACGGTAAAAACATACGTATCGTAGTAAGAGGCGACCTTGACCTTATATTTTATTTTGAAATTCGAACGTTGATATTATGGAACTCTAGCGATGCATTATTAGGATCAATGACCTTTATTCCAGACTTATCTGACGGGGACTATAGCAAGCAACAATGTTACCACAAACATTATGTTTATATACATTAACCATATCCCGTTTGTCCAGAAGACAGCGAACCATTGTTCGGTCTGTGGTTCGAATCGACGCTGGTGGCGCCCGACATGACGGACAACAGCGGGCTCGTACGCGCGCCCGGCAACACTGACAGCAACGACAACACGGACGCGCCGCAGCGACCGCACCAGGCCATCGTGCCCGATAAGGCTGAACCTTATTCTGTGAGTTAATAGAGTCGGAGTTCCTCTACGCATAGACTGCCATAAATTATTTGTTTCTTGTAATAACGTATGACACGGTCTTTGTGGAGGTCATTCAAAAAAGGATTATTGATGATAACTGAATAATAAATATCTGCAACTGATAATTTACGCATTTATGCTAAGTTCAGATGACTAAGGAGGCTAAGGTCATCGTCTTTTTTCTTTTGTTAAATCACTGAATCAACAAATCTATCAAAAATTGAGAGTGGCTTGTGACGTCAGGACGCAATAATTTGTAAAGCGTCCCACTTTCATCAATTTTGGTTTTCGTAACAGAATAAAAAATGCGAAGCATAATAGTTTTAGATAATCTAAAATAGTCTGATAGATTTAATACAAATTATAAAATCAGGTGTTACTTTGTGAAAATCCATGATAATGTGAAAATTATCTAGTTTTAAAACCGCGACAAAATACATTTTTTTGTACACTAGACAATTTTTTTTAAATTCTTTTTTAATTTGGAGCTTTTTAGACAATCTTATGTTATGAACCTCTTTTCCAGTACATCACCCTTGCAACGGAGGTATTCACCCTCCTTACTGAGGAGATCATCAGTGAAGGCTCGGAGCGCTTAGGACAGCATTCACTTCAGCTACATGATGCGCACCAGGCTTTACTCGCTGCATTGGCTAAGGATTTGGATAGAGAGACTGCAAGAACTGATACTGGTAAGCATCGTATCATTTTTAGAGTAGTTTTTTAGACATTTTTTTTTGTATTAAAGTCATCTTATGAGTCCTCCCACCCCGGGCAGGGTGGAAGGGACTGTCAGACTTGTACTGACTAAAATTCACGGTGTCCTTCAATAGCCCTTAATGTTACGGAGTCACGGTGATGGAAATAAGTCCCGCGACCAGATTTTTAGACCTTAAAAGAAAAAAAAGGAATGCTTTCAAGATCCCTTTGTTTGTCTCTCTGTGTGTCAAGACCTTTTTTCTCAGAGAAGCGTGGAGGTATCGTGCTGAAATTAATATCAAATACTCAAATCTTCAATTCCTTGGAGCAGGGAAAAAAGCAGCTTAACTTTTGATGATGATGTTTAACTTTTTTGTAGTAAGACGACTATAATGTCCATGTCAACGCAATCAAAAGAAAGAGCCGTTTTTGTTCATTTTTGCCTCATATTTTGACGCGGTGTTATAAAAACGACGTCAGCTTAACAGAAATTTGAGCCTTTTATTCTACAACGCAGGTACAATATCATCGTGCTTCGGCGCTCGTCTAGGCGCGCTATACGGGTCGTTCAGCGCGGCCCTAGTGCGGTACTTGCACAATCTGAGTGGAGCGCCCGCGTTCGCTTCTCTACAGCCCGCTTTACATCAACAGCTGATCTCTGCTGGTTCTGAACGGACTAATATGACGCCGTTGCAGGTTTGTAATCCTAACTAATAGTATAAAATATGATGATGCAGTAATGCAAAATGATGCAACTAGTTCACCACTAAAGTGGACAAGATGTAGTGACATATCATTTCGCATTACTGCATGCGTAGGTAACGTTTTGAGAGACTTTTAAGACTCTATCACTGAGTTGCATGTCTCACCAAATAATCTCCCTTTATCCTATTATTAATAGGTCGGACCCCGCGTAGTGAAACTCCTAGGCGGCATGGTACTCAGCAAGCAGGCCGCCGAGCGCGAGAACAGTATCCTAGCGATGTGGCATAAGATCGTCAACACGCTGCAGGAGTGCGCGTTACAGGCACAACCGGCGCAGGACCATGATTATGAAGGTAGGTTCTTATATAAAGACCTGGGGGGGTATTACAACGTCTTAAAACCAGGCTTATTCCAGTGAGTGAAAGAGGTGGCGCTAGACGGCTTGTATAGCTCTGTCACTTTCACTCGCCCCCCTGGTTGCCTACCATGACGTCTAAAAGCGTGAGTTGTTCCGCTGAGGGAAAGAGACACAGCTATACAAGTCGTCTAGCTCCGTCTCGTTCCCAGAGCCGAACTACTCACGCTAGAGCATGAAATACCTATTTTTGGTCAAAAATTGCCGAAGCTGAACCTTTGGTGGGATACTACTTATTTTAAGCACTTTTCACAGATTTTTTCTATGGGTCTTTACACTGTCAGACATCATAAAAGGTTCATGTATTCCTGTAGTCTATAAGTAATGTTCTTGTTTTTTTTTAATTTTCTTGATCAAATCATCCCATTAGAAATAATGTTAAATATCAAAGCCCGGATTAAGTAGATGGATTTAAAACCGAAACCGGAAACCGTAGGCAACAGCAAGTGCTTATATGACTTCATTCTACATGTTCCTAACAATTTTAAAATTCCGGAAAAATCTCATTAAAATGCGGTTATCTCGGAGGCATGTCCATTTGACCTAAAATCAATCTACCTACTCCGGGCTTTGGTGATTATAGATACCGCCGATAAATATTGCACCTTTGGAATGAGATAGTCGACTAGTTTCCGCTTCGTAAAGTATTGTCTTTGTCGCACAAAGCTCTAACCAACCAGAACAAACGACGAACCAGCAACAAACGTCACAAATTACGTGACAGAGACAACGCTATCTACTACTCGACTATATCTTTCTAAAGGTTGAAGAGACGGTTGCTGTTAAGCCCGATGTACACATTGGGCCAACGCATTGGGCCAGCATGTACAGACCTACTTGGCGGTATGTTGGTAGTTGGCGGGAATACTGGCCGGCCAACCGAAAGTTGACGGTTTTTCGTGCACCAATCAAAGGATCTTGGCGTGCTTCGTTCACACGTTGGCCCAATGTGTAAACAGCGACATTTGGAATTTATTATTTTGGCCCGGCATGCTGGCCCAATGTGTACAGCAGCCATAATGTTTGAAGAATTTTTTTAGAGGTGCTCTCTCGCTACCACTCTGATTAGTAGTGATCATCAGTGTGCATAGTAATTTCATTTGTTATTTTATTATACCACATTAATTTTGAATGCTTTTTTTAATGTTTGCTATCCGGTTATCTGCAGGCTTTGCTAATATAGGTACGCTACCCATTTCATTATAATATAATCACACTGTATCATAAGAATGTTATAAAAAAAACTAGCGAGGCTAACAACAGTCGCATATAATGTGTATCTGAAAGCTCACCTTGAAAAAACAACATGACTTTGATAAAATAGACTTCATCATCAACAGGGAGACCTCAGCAAGAGTTGCTTAACTTTTGTTACCCATTCAAAAGACAGTTTTAGAAAAGTGTTGCTTAGCCTTGCTTACCCATCCGAAGTTAGAACTAGGCAAGAGTTGCCACCATCTGACTCCGCGCGCCGCTCGCGCTTCAGATGGCCTACCATGACGTCTTAAAGCGTGAATAGTTCCGCTCAGGGAACGAGATCGCGTAGAAGACTTATATAGCTCTGTCTCTTTCCCACAGCCTAAACTGGATCGCGTTAAGAGCTCCTGGTAAGGCCTCAGAAGGGGTATTACAACGTCCGAAAACCAGACTTGTTCCAGTAAGTGAACGAGATGGCGCTAGACGACTTGTATAGCTCTGTCACTTTCACTCGCCGGAATAAGCCTGGTTTTAAGACGTTGTAGTAAAGGGGCTTTATAACGATCGTTTCCCCGTCAATTTTGGTTTACGAAACAAAAGAAAAAATTAACGAATATATCTTGAGAATCTCGCATTACGTTTTTTTTTTCAGTCAAAAAGCAATTTGTGTTACATATTTATAATAATGTTTGTTTCAGATTTAAATGTTGAGCACGCGCAGCTGTTGGTATATCTGTTCCACTCGTTGACGCTCATGCAAAAGAAATCTGTGTTACTGATGACGTCAAATGCCATTATAAAGGTGAGAAGTGGTGGCCTCTTTATGATAATTCACTGCTATTTTAGAGTATTTAAAACTCTATATTGTATCTTATTCAGCTTTTTTAGTTTGAAAATTTGTTGGCACAGTGCCTGTGCGATAGAACTTCTGAAAGTACTGTAGATTACCTATTCTAAATCATAGATGTTTATGAAGAAAAATGGGCAAGAAACTCCATGGACACACTTTCAAATCAAAATGTTATCATTATTGGTTGCTCAGTTATACATACATACATTAGAACTACATAGAAAGCTGTGCGTTATAAGTGTTTCATTTTTTATTGTTGTAAAATCATCAAATAAGTCCTCCTACCCAGTGCGAACAACTAAAGTCCCCGCCAGATAAGTCTGGAAGAAAGGTCATTGATCCTAATAATACATGGTTTCAAAACAAAAATTTAAGGTAAAGGAAGGATCAGGGTCGCCTCTTACGACGAAACGTTTGTTTTGATCGTGTTACGACACTTTCTTTTCATTTTTTCTTATCGTTTTGAAATGTTGGAATCCATTAGTACACAGGGGTCAATGAATTTTATTCCACACTTATTTGGCCGAGGCTATACTCATATTTACATTATAACATCTTATATGACCTTGTAGGTGGTAGAAACCCTGGCCATCAGTGACAGGAAGCGTGCGATGAACTTGGCTCCTCATCAGCTGATGTTGACCACGAGGCTGATGCTGCTGCTGGAGTATTTGATGAGGCACCTCTATGACGCGCCGCAGACGCTGTTGCAACAGGTAAGCAGTCCATAATTTTCCCACTACTGGGACACGACCCTGTGAGTCAAGTCCAGGGTGGTAGATAATAATATAATAATAAGATTCCACAACTATCACATAACGCCATCCAGTCCCAAGCTAAGCAGAGCTTTTGTTATGGGTACTAGACAACTGATTATCATACTTATATATTTCTAAATACATACACATTATAGATAAATTACACTCAGACACAGAAAAAATATGATCGTGCTCATCACACAAACATTTGTCTTGGGTGGGAATCGAACCCACTACCTCCGGCATAGATTCAGGGTCACTAACCACTCGACCAACAGGCCAGTAGATGTCACCTCTTTGAATTATTTGTTCTACGATATCCTTAAAATGTTTTCCTTTACTGTTTAAGAGCAGTGGTGATGAAATGGATGTTTCGTGGCATCACTTTTTTTTTTGTTTTTCTTTTGTTCTTGCTGCTCCGAATACCACGCGTCGCTGTAGCAATTCCAATTTCAAGCACCACGGGCGGCACCTCGTGTCGTTCGCCGCCCCCGCGCTAAGTCACCGCTCAAACATATAAACAATTGTAACAAAATTTTTCGAGACGTATGTGCAGACGGCAGGAAGTCAACCTATCCGAATTGTCAACTTTTCCAATTAAACGTGAACCTTCTTGTTTTGTACAAAAGTTGAAAAATCTATTGTAAAAAAAACTTGTAAAACGGGCTGGTATCCGCAACTCCACGTCAGATGCACGTATTGCTATTACAGAAAGACACTGTGGTAGCTTGATGTGTTGGCGTTTGTACTTTCCTAAAGATCCTGTTCACGACGACGCTGGATTGTATCACGAAGTACCCTCATAGCACGATACGATGTACTCTAACGTCTGTCCATTTTCACAGATTGAATGGAACCTGGTGATAGCTCCAGGCCTCGCCCAGCCGTCGACCGAAGCAAATGCCAACGGCAACAAGACTACCACTAATGGCCAGCCGAAATCCCGCATCTATTGCGAAGTGCCGTACATTGAACAGGCTTACAGACGTCTGTCGCAGGATGAGACCTCCATGAGACCAAAGTTCTACGCCTTGACTAATGCTGAGATTAATAATCAGGTAAGAAAGATGTGTGCTTTTTGATTATTGTTGTAATAATTAAAATAACTTTTTTTTGATGAGGAAAAAAATATTTTTTTCTTAATCTTTTTTAAAATATCATTGAACTTATAATAGTTCAATCATAATCTATATCAATATTGGTTGAAAATTTCGTCAAACAATTTAAATGGATATAACCGACTTCTAAAAAAACGCAATAGAGTGTAAAGTAACTTTTCGTTCGGAAGTCAGGCAAAAAGTGAAGGAAATAGGAAACCATGTCACCGAGTTTCATTTTTTTTTTCAGAATATTTTTTTTTATTTTACGCCTTTGTGTCTAAACACACTATGCCGAACGTACGCGACCGAAGTTCCGCGGCTGATTTTACGTTCCAACGTATTCGGCTGATATGACACACCATAAGTGCCGAACTTACGCGGCAGAAATTCAGTTGCGCAATTTTGTGTGTATATTCAGTGTTTCGAGCGCTGTCGTGGCGTCGTGTCGTGTTATCTAAACAACCGGACAGACAAATGCAAAATAAAGTGATCCTGTTAGGGTTCCGTTATTACTTTTGAGGTGCGACCGAATTTCCGCTGAACTTACGCCCGACTGAAGTTCGGCTGTACGCTATAACGCAACGTAATTTCGGCATAATGTGTCGCCAGTAATTTAAATAGCATTGCAGGCGTAATCATGCCGAACTTCCGTCGCCTATTCTCGGCATAGTGTGTTTAGACACTTACAGTGGATTCAAGCGTAAAACCTTGGGACCATCTGTGAAATATATTTTTCTTTTTTCATTTTCCAAATCAGACCAGTCGTTAAATTGTCCCTTTTTCAGAGTCGATTTCTTTTTCGAATTCGATTTCAATGCCAATGATTTTAATTTGAACACAGGAAAACCCCAAATTCGATGGCCTCGCCTGCAACTTCGTGCTGGGCACGCCTCACAAGCTGAAGTACCCGCTACTGCTGGACGCTCTGCTCGCGCTGCTGAACTCAGCCTGCGTGTGCGACAACTCGCAGTACCACGGATCACCCGCGGCCTTAGCCGCTGCGCATTACTGCTTCCAGACTGCTTGGAGGTCAGTGTTTTATACAAGAGACATGTTTGGCTAGGACTTTCCCAAGGTGGCACAATCTCAGGGTGGGTAGGTGTTAGAGGTACGCTGAAAACTTGCCTAATATTTCTTCAATTATCTCTGAACTCAAATGTAGACCAGGCTGAACAGAGTGGTCGCGGGACTTACATATACAATCACCGTGACCCCGGATCATAAAGCGCTATTGAAGGACACCGTGGATTTTAGTCAGTACAAGTATGACAGTCCCTCCTGCCCTGCCCTGGGCGGGATGACTCATCTGATGATTTTACCACGATAAAAAAAAATCACTCATTTTTATGGACAACTCACACTTGATTAAAAAAAATAAAAACGCCAAAATTGTCAACATCAAAAAAGAGCTGAAGGTTCCTAAGAAAGTTTTCCAATCTCTCTTATGGATGCAGATTTCTCCCTTTTGGCCAATTTAAAATAAAAGAAAAATCCTGTATATTTTAAAGTCTTTGTTTTACTCAGTTTTAGTAGGTACAGGCGTAATTTAATGTCGTGTAATATCGTAAACAATGCATAAATACGCGATATCAGCAATCACCGATAATGCTTTCAATCATTGAAGAGTTCTTTCGATTTCGTCATGATGCGCGTAGCCTGCCTTCACATAGACGATATGACCGAGGAACCATTCCCTTCCTCCCCAGGCTCGTGATCAGCATGCCTCCCGCGACCCCTCACATGGACAAGCTGCAGGCGGGCACGAGCGCGGAGCTGACGTCGCCGCTGCCGCTGCACGCCGTGGTGTGGGCGCCGCGCGCTGACAACAAGAAGGTCTTCAACCCCTGGCTCAAGGACGCGCTCGTCAAGCAGGGCATGTACACACAGGTCAGTAACACTCACGGCCCGGTCCTTAGCGCGGGGCGGGGAGAGTAACATGAAATGAGAAATATTTGTAACCCGCCATAAGGCGCGGCAAGTGGAGCTTAGACTTCACGCTATTTTTATTATATCGACGACCATTTGTTATGTCGATGGCACGGTACGGTAACAATACTACATTCTATGCGATAATTATACTTTATAGTAAAGAAATAAATAGGAACCTAAAAACATTTGTAGGTTATAGAAATTGGAGCGAAACTGCGAGCTAAAGCTAGATATTATGTTTGAGTAATAATTATATGGCGAATATGTGAAAACCAAACTGTGAAATACCATCCTTGGCACAGTTCCTTTCTCTGATAACTCTTTATGTGTATTCAGTATGCGGAAAACCTCCTTGCCGGTGTGAGCGCATCGTGCGACAACATCAAATACACAGCGTGGTTGGCTTCTGAAACTATCAAACATCTCAAACAAAATGTCACTGGTAAGTAAATAATACAAAAAAATAATTTCTTAGCCTGCTCTGTCCCCAACGACGATATATTACTAGACTCCTAATAACAGGCGACCGATGTCTGTCGACACATTAGGCAAAAAAGTCTTATATCCGTCTTACAACAGACGACAGACAGAATAGTTTTTGTTCCTTAGATCGTGCATGCGGAGTCTAGTAATATATCGTCGTTGTCTGTCCCACTCCTGGGCAAAGGCCTACCTCCACTCCTTCCACTTCTCGCGAGCCCGTGCGCGCTCCTTCCAATTTGGACAGAACCTGTCCAGTTTGTCCTATAGATCACGTTATTTTGTTTTCCATTCAGTATAGGTGTGAAAAACCATAGTGATGTGATCCTACTATAACACAATTTGATCTTGGGGACCTAAATCGTTTCATCGTCAGCCGGAAGACGTCCACTGCTGAACATATGCCTCCCCCTTATGGATTATCTAATATAGATCCTTATCTTAGATGCGGTGCCTGAAATGTTAGGTCGACTTGGGCCCGTGTTTAATATAAATTAGGTTTACGGACCGGATAGGTGCGAAGGTTATTCTGTAGTGCTCGTAATTAGGATGGCTAGGTTGGCTGGCGGTGTCTTTCAGACCCGGCCATCCTCTTCTAACCTAAATTCCGAGTCGAGGTGCCAGCAAGTCCTGAGTTTGCAAGAACTAGTTGAGACTAAGCGAAATTGCCCAGCGTTTTGCGCGTTGTCAGCGGTTCCTATTTTAAGTGCTGGCGCCGGGAACCGTTGTTTTAAATCTCGGCTGCCGGCAGTATACTTACCGCCGGTTCCCAATAGTGATGTTTTTGGTAGCCAGCACCTCTCTATACCTTAATATTTCCTTCTACAGCAAATGGGTTACCGTCTCTTTTGGACGTGATATCCTGTGACTCAGCGCTGGTGAGGTTCAAGGTGTGCCTGGCGGATTCCTCCACGCCGTCTGAAGCTCACCAGTTCATGCCTGATCTGTTGGACCTGTTGGAGACTGTTCTTGATTGCTGTCGGTGAGTTATTTCAACCTTTTTTTTTTAATGAAAAGTCGTTAAATTATGCAATGCGGAACTAGAATCTTAAAATCCTGTAATTTTTTTTTTTGAAAAATCATTTATGTTTAGAAAACAGTTTTTATTTTTCGAGGCGTAATGATTACTTCCATGTGTTCGTGCGCCTGATGGTTTCACCATAGCAGCAACTTGCGATTGTCACTGTCGCTATTAATTAGTATAAGTAATAATTAATGTACATGTATGATTCGACAATTTTGACCACTTGCTGTACTTAACTCGTGTAGTTAACACCGAATTAAATTAGTATATTCTTGTTCGAGTATTTCCTTGAAGTTATTCCACCAGCACCCCATGGTCCGTAACATGGTCCATAACGAGCCTGATGATCATAATTAATGAGAAGATCAGCGATTATAATTAAAGGAATCAAGGACTGTAATTTTCCACCGTGACGTGGAAGTTATTCGCCGGTGAATGGAATTGAATTGGATTGGATTGAGTTCGAACAAGTGGTTTAGCGGTGTATAGTATTTTATATAACTAATATCGTCACCCAACACTCAGGTAGTATTTAAGTAATAGTCTGTTATAAGGTCAGTATTATTTATTTTACTTTTTATATGTTAGTTTGATTGTTAATCATCAGGTACTTGTGTTACATTGTGATAAGTATTTTATTAACAGCAAATCTTAAGTTTAAAATCATACTCATTGCAGTATAGTTAGCTTATTTGCTACATTATTTAAACTTAATTTATATAAAGCTGTAACTTATTCACATAATTTTATATCTAAATGTAGTGGTTGATATAATTGGTAGCAGGTATCTTGACATAATACAAATAATTAGAGTGTTAGATATTAGTGCAAGTCATTGTTAAAAATTGTAAAAGTTATTAGTTATTAGAATCTTTTTATGTATTAAATAGGGATTAGTATTTTAGTTGTGCTTATTTATTAGCTAGTTAGCATTAAAGTTTACAACATTAAAATTGTAGGTAATTTTACGAGTAGGTATAATCTTATAATATTTGGTATAATAAGTTATATTATACCTATTTTGCTTTATATAATTGTTAATTATTTTGTAGGTTTTGTGTTGCTTTGCAATAGCATTTTAGGCAGTGTATAAAACACAGTTAGGTGCTTGCATAAAATCATATTGTTTCCTGTTTTTGATTGTATTCCTGTATCAATTCCAGGTTGACTACACTCATCTCCCAGTATGTCCGAGGAAAGGGATTTAGTTAAAAGGCGAGGCAGCTTCAAGGGTCGCTTAACTGCTTTCGTCACCTTCCTGGACTCACTCAAGGACAAAGTATTAAGTAGTTGTGATGTGTCCGAGTTGCAGTTGCGCATGGGTAAGATTGAGTCGTTGTACGAACAGTATGATGAGGTGCAGTTACGTCTGGAATGTATTGTAGACGATCTTAAGGCACAAAATTCCGAGCGTACTGATTTCGAGTCTCTTTATTACAAATCGTTGTCCAGAGCGCAAACAATTCTCAACGAAAATAATAAAGATAATAAGTCGATGGAAAGCTGTAAAAGTACACTTGCTAGTATACACAAACCAGTAAAATTACCAACGATACAATTACCAAAGTTTAGCGGTTCATATTGCAATTGGCTAGAATTTCGTGACACCTTTACTAGCCTAATTCACAGTAACGAAGAAATCGATGAAGTCAACAAGTTCCACTACTTGAGAGCCTCTCTTGAGGGAACTGCTGCTATAGTTATCAAATCAATTGAGTTTTCTTCGAGCAATTACTCTGTGGCATGGAGGTTGTTACTTGATCGATTTGACAACAAACGATTATTAGCGCCAAATCATATGTCCGCGTTATATCACATTGAGCCGGTTTCAAAGGAATCGTCTGTTGCTCTCAAAGGTCTAATCGATCAATTAAATAAGGACTTGCGAGCATTAGAGTCGTTAGGTGAGCCTGTTAAGCAATGGGACACATTTTTGATATACCACGTCACTCAAAAGATTGATCAAAGGACTTATCGTGAATGGGAAGAGTTCAAAGGTCGGATAGACAAAGAAAGTTCGATTACGTTTGATATGTTCATGCAATTCCTACGTACTCGAGCCGATTTGATCGAAAACTTAGAACGACCTCGAAATAATCATTCCCAAACGGCAAGTAAATCAAGCCCAAAGATCAAATCGATGGTAGCTAATCAGCCTTCTAGTTCCAGCACCGAGTCAGCTCCTAAAGTATGTCCCAAATGTAACAGTAACGATCACATATTAAGTAATTGTCCACAGTTTCTCGCATTGAGCAATGATGCTCGTTTACAACTCATACCTAGTTATAAGATTTGTTTTAACTGTTTTCGTTCGGGTCACTTTGCTAATAAATGTAAAAAACCCGGTTGTAAGCTATGTAAACGTAGGCACAACACACTGATTTACATAGATTCTAAAGATACTATTGCGAATACACTCAATAATTCGTCAAATAATAACTTGTCTGCATCATCCGTACCGTCTACTACCACAGAAACAAATAACGTTGCGTTGTCAGCACATATTTCATCTTCCGTAGGTCATAAGCAGCGTGATGTTTTGTTATCGACCGCCTTGATCAAACTGCGGGATCACACTGGCTGTGTGCATCTCGTGCGCGCGGTTCTTGATAGCGGTAGTACTTCGTCATTCATAACGGAACGGTTATGTAAGAAACTTAACTTAATCACTAGCCAGGTAAATAGATCTATACTTGGCATTAACAACGTTACTTCGCACGTAGGTAAAACATGTCGAGTTAAAATGACGTCATTGGATGATAGTTTTAGTTTCGAACTTCATTGTTTTGTTTTGCCATTTATCACGAGTGAGGTGCCGTGCCGTGAAATAAATATAAATGATTTCGATCTACCTTCAGATATTACTTTGGCTGATCCTACGTTTTATAAACCCCCTGATGTCGATTTATTAATCGGCGCTGACCTGTTCTGGGAATTATTAGGATCGCAAAGATTAAAATTAGGTACCGGAAAACCAATATTATATGAAACCCGTTTAGGATGGATAGTTTCCGGTCCCATCACTCAATACTGCTCATTACTCTCTAATGAGTTAAAATGTAACTTTTCTACTGTTTCCGACGATGATAACAATTGGGATAAAATTAGAACCGATTTAACAAAGTTTTGGCAATTAGAAGAAGTAAGTTTAAAATCTTGTAATTCATATTATATGCCAGAAGAAAAATTATGTGAGGATCATTTTGTTAAAAATACGACACGATTGTCTGATGGTCGTTTTTGTGAGATTCGTATAAAAAAGCTACACACTGTTTCGCTTCGTTAGAGCGTAGATTAAGTAATAAGTCTGAATTTGGAAAAATGTATCATGATTTTATGTTAGAATACGAATCGCTTGGTCATATGAGCAAAATTAATAAACCTAATTTATGTTCAGGTTACTTTATTCCCCATCACGGTATCTTACGTGAGTCGAGCAGCACGACCAAGCTCCGTGTTGTCTTCAACGCAAGCTGTCCTACCTTGACCGGAGTGTCCTTTAATGATCTACAGATGGTTGGACCAACTGTACAGGACGATCTATTGTCTATACTTCTTCGTTTCAGATTCCACAAATACGTTTTGTCTGCAGATGTGGAAAAGATGTATAGACAAATAGTTGTTCATCCGTCAGATAGGCAGTTGCAACGGATTGTATGGCGTCATAACAGCTGTGAGCCTATTAATGTTTATGAGTTAAACACCGTCACGTACGGTACGGCTAGCGCACCGTACCTCGCGACACGGTGTATTAAACAAATAGGACTCGACTGTAACGACCCTAAAATATCAGAAATCATCAGGCACGACTTCTACGTCGATGATTTACTGTCCGGGGGTAATGACTTAGACGAGGTAAGATACATCCGCACTGAAGTCACCAAGGCACTTGCGTCAGCATGTATGCCATTGAGGAAATGGAGGTCCAACCATCCTGAACTGGTATTGGATACTGTTCCTGCCTCTGGTGACTTACCTGCCTCACGTGACTTGACTGCTTCGGTTGACTTAAACATTGCATCTCACGAGCCCGACAAGTTATTAGGTCTGGGTTGGTATGTCGCTTCCGATGAGTTAGGTTTTCCTGTAAGTCTGAGCAAGTCTTCGGCTGGGCACACTAAGCGTGATTTGTTATCCGTGATTGCGAGAATTTTTGATCCCTTAGGTTTGTTAGGTCCTATTATTGTAACCATGAAAGTTTTGATACAAAAAATGTGGTTAGATAAATTGTCATGGGACCAACCACTGCCTGATGAAATAAAAAACCTCTGGGATAATATAGTTAACTCATTGCCACTTTTACCTCATTTCCGTATTCCGCGAATTGTAGTTAGTAATTCATATCAAGAATTAGAACTACATATTTTCTCAGATGCGTCTGAGTCCGCATACGGTGCTTGCGTTTACGTTCGTAGCGTCAATGATGAGGGTAAGTATTCGGTTTGTTTATTAATGGCTAAGAGTCGAGTGGCTCCTATAAAGCCCACAACAATTCCGCGACTGGAGTTGTGCGGTGCGGTAGTTGGCTCTCGTCTTTATGAGAAGGTGAAGAGCTCACTCAGAGTGGAGATCAGTCGTGTCTATTGTTGGACTGATTCGACCATCGTCCTGGGATGGTTACAGATGATGCCTACCAAACTTCAGCCGTTTGTGCGCAACCGCGTTGCTGAAGTTTTGGATAAGGCGGGCAACTGTACCTGGAGACACGTTCCAACAGATAAAAACCCAGCAGACCTAATATCTCGTGGTGTGGATATTAGTGCTCTGCAGGGGTTGGATCTGTGGTGGTTTGGACCAGACTTCCTCAAACTTGACCCATCTGAGTGGCCTTCTAAAATCAAATGTTTGGGACAAGAGACATTACCGGAGACTCGACCTAATGTAGTTTTAAATGCCGTTATTAAAGATACAAAGAGTGACGTTTTTATTGATTTTAGTCGTTATTCCAATTATTCTCGTCTTGTTCGTTCCGTAGCTTATATGTTAAGATTCATTAAATCATGTAGGAAACAGTACCCAAAAACTATATTTTTGTCCGAAGATGAGTTGCAAGAAGCACTCAATGTTATTGTTATTAAAAGTCAGGCTGAGTCATTTGCCGAGTATGAGTTGCTTTTAAATAAAAAGTGTTTACCTAATAAGAGCGCCCTTCTAAAGTTTAACGTTTATTTAGATAATAAAAACATAATGCGAGTAGGAGGACGACTCGAAAATTCTAATTTTGATTTTAATAAAAAACACCCTATCTTATTACAGTCCACACATCATTTCACTAAATTATTATTTAATTTCGAGCATAGACGATTGATGCACGCTGGCCCACAGTTATTATTAGCTTCCATTAGGGAATCCTATTGGCCAATAGGAGGTCGCAACTTGGCGAAGGTTTGTTATCATAAGTGTGTTCTATGTCGCCGTATGAAGGGACAGGTAGTTAGTCCTATAATGGGCAACTTACCACAAGAACGACTTCGTCCAGGTTATCCCTTTGAGAGCACAGGCGTTGATTATGCCGGGCCTATTATGTGTGCTAGTCGTCAGGGTCGCGGATGCAGGCTAGTAAAGGTGTACATCGCAATTTTCATATGTTTCACTACCAAAGCCATTCACTTGGAACTCGTTGGTGATCTAACTAGTAATAGTTATTTACTAGCTTTGCATCGATTTGTTGCTCGAAGAGGTAAGCCCGTTGACATTTTTTCCGACAACGGTACCTCATTTGTCGGTGCGTACAATGACCTTTCCAATTTTTTAAAGGTAAATAGTTTGTCCTTGGGTGAAAGTGCAGCAAACGAAGGAATAAAATTTCATTTTATCCCTGCGTATACCCCTCACTTCGGTGGCCTCTGGGAGGCGGGTGTAAAGTCAACAAAGTACCACCTTCGAAGAGTGTTGGGAAATTGTAATTTGACTTTTGAGGAGCTGTACACCGCACTGACCAAAATCGAAGCCATTTTGAACTCTCGTCCATTGACGCCATTATCTTCAGATCCTGCTGATTTCACACCGCTTACGCCGGGTCATTTTCTTGTTGGACGGCCTCTTACTTCCTTGCCACAACCTGATTATCAAGATCGCTCTGCCAACCATCTGTCTCGCTTCCAGCGGATAGAACAACTCAGGCAACATTTTTGGAGCAAGGAGTATGTGGCGGAATTACAGCTGCGGACTAAATGGCGTTCCTGCAAGGATGGGTTGAAGCTGAACTCCTTAGTAGTGATAAAGGAGGATAATCTTCCTCCGTTGAAATGGAGACTTGGCCGTATTGTGGCGGTTCACCCAGGACCAGATGGCATCGCTCGCGTTGCTGACATTAAGACATCCACTGGCGTCGTACGGAGGGCATTCAATCGAATCTGCCCATTGCCTGTGACTTCGGAGTCTGGTTGAAACCGTTGTTTTCAACGCGGGGCGGTATGTTCGTGCGCCTGATGGTTTCACCATAGCAGCAACTTGCGATTGTCACTGTCGCTATTAATTAGTATAAGTAATAATTAATGTACATGTATGATTCGACAATTTTGACCACTTGCTGTACTTAACTCGTGTAGTTAACACCGAATTAAATTAGTATATTCTTGTTCGAGTATTTCCTTGAAGTTATTCCACCAGCACCCCATGGTCCGTAACACCATGTAAGTAATAAATTCTTTTTGATTTACCCACCAATATTACAAATGTAAAAGTCACGAAAAAAGTACTGAACTTATTTGGATAAAAATTGGTACAAAGGTAATTTCTAACCTGGATTAACCCAATGGATAGTATTTTATATACATTTAGCGTTATTGTAGCTAGCTTTTGGTTTTTCTACAATCGGATATGAAACACGCCTACACACTATAACATCAATAAACACATCTCCATATCTTTCCTTCCCAGTCTCAGCGCAGGCCTCGAACTCGAAGGCCTAATGGAGAGTTCGAACAACGCCTCGGAAGCCGCAGTGAGCAAGGCTCGCCTGCAGGTGTGCGGCACGTCCGGGCCGGTCGGGAACGCCGCCGGGAGTACCCCGCCGCCGGCGTTAGGAGCTTGGTTGAGAGCCCATTTACCCTCCAATGCTGCGACTGCCTTGGATAGACTGTCTTCTCCGCCGCCACTTGCTTGTATTAACTTGGTAAGTTGGTCCAATGTTAATTACATCTATTCAATAACAGTTAGTTTGTTCTTCGTTAATAGGGGAGCAAAACAACTTTTTACTTCTTTCTTTTTAGATAGGCAGTAAAAATAGTTTGAATTTGATATTGTAAGTTAATGTTATGATAACAGGAACCGCGTGAGTCGAATTAGAAAAAGGTGGTAAAAATATAAATAAAAGATCGAGGCGCACAGATTCAGTGTCAGACTCGGGTCAGACTCAAAGACTTATTTTCTTATAGAAGGTGATAAAAAGTAAAGTATCCACATCGAGAGCAACACTATTTTAAACTCACGTTATTTAAATCCCTCGCTGTGTTCCGGATTCTTCTTTATATTCAGAATCTACCTTCGCTTTGCTCAGGATTCAAAAATCCTTCTCGCGTTTTAAATATTAGTTTTGCTCTCTTAGTAAACAATCTACTATCATATACTTGATATTAAAAAATCTAACCGTAATTTAATATTGCAGGCATTCTACGCAGCCCACATAATACCTTCGGAAAGTGCTGTCCTAAATCTAGTTTCATCTCACTGCGAGTTGATCACTGCTAACACGAAGTACTCGCTGGGTCCATCTCTGATGATGCTCGCGTATTCGGCGGCGAAGCTTCTAGAAGTCGGCGCCAGCAAGCTAGCTGACAACCCTGAGCTCATGAACAAGACTCTCGACTTGATTATACCGGCTTTGGTAAGTGAATAAGTACTAAAGTATCTGTAGGATATTATTATTTTCCACTTGTCCCTATAACATTTTCTTTTCTTTTTAAATTGGCTGTTTCCCCCCCATTTTTTATATTGGAAATTTATCAAATGAATACTCCCGCCCTAGGTGGAGCGGAAGAGACTGTCATACTTGATCTCGTGGTAGGGTGGACTTTTAGTCAGTAAAAGGGCCCGGAGACGATTAAATGGTTTGATTCAAACACGTAAATTTTAGTTTGACTCAAACCATTTTGATCGTTTACAAAGCTAGTTTGAACGGTTTGTTAAACATTTACGAGTCTGCTAATCAAACCCCTTCGGCACCAGGGAAGGTTAAAAAGGTTTCTTTTTGTTTCTGAGGAGGAGCGAAGTTTGCCCGGTCAGCTAGTAGTCGTATAAATGTTCGTATACACGTCCATCAAAGCGATAATTAACGGGGTTTTCCTTCAGTGTGGCCCTAGTATAAGATTTTCTTTTGTTTCCCATAGACTGACGGCCGCCTGGAGTTTATGTCCGAGCCCTTAGCTGCGACGCTCACAACCCTGGTACCACAAGTGCAGAAGGCTGAACAGCTTCTGCACGAACACATCTTAAAGACAACCTATGGTGTGCTCGTTGAACATCTGCAACCTTCCACGGAGAAGACTTTAAGACACATGGTAAGTAGGATTATTTCTTGGTTTATACTATTTGGTTTTCTCCACCGTTTGAACTGCTTGCTCGGATCCTGTTGGTCATAGCGTCGACAAATAGACTATGGGCGCTCCCTCGCCGCGAGCATTCACCTGTAATGTAACGTTACAGTATCGAACATTCGAAGACAATAGAGCATCAAATTGCACACTTTTATGTTACAATACAGGTGAATGCTCGCGGTGAGGGATCGCCTTAAATCACAACTTTTTGAACTTTCTGCCTTTGCGATTGTTACATAGCCACGAGCTCCTTAAATATGAATCTACACAAAGTAATGTTTGTTTAAACGCGCTATTCTCAGGTACCAAAGGTTGGAATCAAACATTCTTGTGTTGGATTGTCCATTTACCAAGGACGGTTATGGGCTATAAAACATTACGCTACGACCAATAAGATCTGAGTAGTGGGGGAATAATAAGATATAATTTGAAAGAAAGAAAGACCTAGAGATCTATTCAAGAGTCTTTCTCTTTCTCTACTAATATTACAACTGTCTCATTCAGGTAAAATACTGGGAGAAGATATTAGATCGTCCCGCCGGTAGACTGGCGTATGAAAAGGTATTCGCCGACAACTCTGGCTATTCACTAGGCAAGATTCTTCTATCAGCGCCTAATGCAAGGAACCCGTACGCGGAGAGAGTTATTAAGTAAGTGGTCCTATGTTTTTCTTAAGGCAGTGGTCCGACCGCCGAAGATGAACGAGTAACGAGTAGAACTAGAAAGTATAAAAGAGTTGGCGATCACCGGGTAGCGAGTGTAGTTTCGATAGTTTTGTCGCCGGTGTGAAGTGCGACGAGCGATTACTCGCGTCACTCGCCCGCGGTCGCTCAGTTCTCTGTAAAGAAATTATCAAGCGAGCCGAGCGAACATTTCTGAACGAGTATCGCTGAGCGAGTTTTTTTTTTGAAAGCTCGTCGCTCATCGGCAAAACGAGTCGTCGCCGGCAGTGTGAACAGTCGGAGGGCAACTTTTAATATATGCATCTCTTTCGTTTACACGGAATGTATATTTATTATGCGTTTCTTGAGAGAGAAAACGCCAATAATTACTCGTTTTCTCGCCGCCGGTCGAACCGCTGCCTAAATCGGAAATGAATAATCTTGTATAGTGTGACCGTAATTACATGCATATACTGCATCGAACAGAAAAAAAAACGCACATTGCATGTCATTTTTATTTCATACCTTCGTCAAGTTTTTATTTTATACCTTAAGGCAATGGAGTACAATTCATAATGCTAACTCTTTCTTAGGCTCTTCATCAAGATATTCACTGGTTGCGAGAACGACTTGAACCCCAACTTGTGCGTGTCTGTCTGCAAGTTTGTAGGAGTCGCTGACCAGCAGAAACTATCTGCTCTACTGGCACAAATCTGTCTTGGCGCACCTGGTGAGTACTTTGTTTAACTATCTTCTTTATTAATAAATGATATTTACAAAATTGTTTTGGCAAAGAAACCAGTATCAACATCTTCAGCCTATAATATTACCACTGCTTTGACACAGGCCTCCTCTCTGAGAGGGGGTGGGACATAATCCATCAAACGCCATTTTATCAAAATTGGTCATGATTCAATTTTGTTGATTGTACCTTCTACATAATGATAATAAAAGAAGATAACCAAAATAATAAATAAAACAGCATTTATGATTTTTTGACGTTTTGTAGATGGAATAGAACAACTTCGTGGGCTAGTCCGACTGGCACCCGGTGACTTAGTTTGTTATGTACGGAACATTATATTTTATCATCGAAACTCCCCAGCAGGTGGCGCTGGCACAGCCAACGGTACTCCTACGGAGACAGAGCTCCCCACGCCTACATCCTCAGCCCCAGAGACGGCCGGCAACCCCGCCTCGCTCGCGTTACGCAACGCGTTGCGCAGCGTGTTCCGTAGTGAGAGCGATGCTGCCACACGGAACGACTCGAACGGACAGAGGAATGATTCTGATCTGCCTGTGTTTGATGCGCCGTGAGTATTTATTTTATTCAGTAAAATTACGTCAAACCAAACCGTAAACAAGCCTTGATGAGTTTTTAATGTCATTGTATTTGTTTAAGAAAAATAAATTGTTTCAGTTCACCAGCTCCCAGGGCACAATCGGACACCGCACAACAATCTGCAAATTCAGGTAAAAAAAGAAAAAACATTTATTTGGCGCAAGGGGACCACGATAGAAACACACATTCAAAAATAATAAATAAAAAAAATAAGCACAGAAAAAACAAAAAAGTAAAAAAAAACAAACCTATGTTAAACACAAGAAAAAACAAAAGAATTGTTATTGTGTGTCTCACGGCTGTGCCAAAAAGGCCCAGTTCAGCAAAATGTCGAGCAAGTAGTGCTCGGCGCTGGTTTTCAACTGGACCTGGAATGTTGATGTTACGGATGTAAAATAGCTTTAAACATGAATTATGGTGTTGATTGTTATTTGTATACAATATAAATGTAGTATAAATATAAAAGTAATAAAGTAAGGTAAAGTTATACCACAACCGAATAATATGATCGTTCACTATCAATGTTCAAGTATTCACAGTTTGTCCATGTTTGTTTGAGCGAATATTTGCGCCATTTAAACCAGTGGAATTGCATAATTAAATTAATTGTTGCAATGTCTCCATTCAGAGAGCTGCAGCTGGTCGGACGGTCGCTCGGAGAGCGGAGGCGCAGGCGCGGCGGCCCCGGCCGAGGCTGCGCCCGCGCCACTGTCGGACGCCGCCAACGACAACGCCGCGCTGCTCACCGCGCTCTGCAAGCATGTGGTGCAACACTGGTATGTACTATGTCTCCATTCAGAGAGCTGGTGGCCTACCATGAACTGGCTGTGGGAAAGAGACAGAGCTATACAAGTCGTCTAGCGCCATCTCTTTTCCACAGCCGAAAATGGATCGCGTTACACTGATCTTGTGGAAAGGCTGGTCGGAATGTCCCTCGGAGAGCGGCGGCCCGGGAGAATTTCTATCTAACCCTGTGAAATGACCTAGAAATTTGAGATGGAAAATAATTAGGGTCGTTATTGTCCTTCCCACAGCAGTGATGAAGTGAGCGAGCGCATGTTGTCGGTCCTGATCGGCGTGTGCGGCGACAGCGCGTGCTCCCCGCTGCTGCTGCGGGAGATGTGTCGGCTGGCGGACGCGCACAAGGGAGGGGACCATCTGCAACTGTTCCCCGCAGCCGTCGGCTGGCTGTCCGCTTGGTAAGTTTTATTTTTCACTGGGAATTTCTCCTGAAACTTACTCGTACATACACCAACAACCAGAACTAGAACGACTCAAATCCGTCATACAAATAGACACTAATGTTTTATTGAACAAAACTAGAAAAGACTTCTACAAAAGACAGTTTTTTTTATAAATTAATTTAATACACGGCCCTGTTTCCGATTGAGCTAAAATCGCATATCTATATTCTACTGGAAATCTTTAGGGCCTCCTAGCAGTGGACGCATGACATTGCAACATTATGATAACATGGAGCTGGGAGAACTCTGTAACGAAACGATCCAACCCCATCGAGTTTCATTCGATTCGTCTTGATAAGTACTTTAAAAAATATACAACTGGGAGCCGATTCTCGGTTTTAGAGATGGTGTAGAACTCGACAAAAAATTCTAATGACGTAATTTTTTCGACAAATTTTAAAAATTGTTACGTCAAATTAGCCATTTGTCGAACACTAACGTTAGAGTTCAGTAAAATTTATCGAAAAAATTTCGTCATTAGAAATATTTTTCGACTTCGACACCATCTCTAAAACCGAGAATCGGCCCCCAGATCGACTCGTTTTACCACAATCCACACCTAGAATTTCTCATAAAGGTCGTGGATCCATTAAAAAAAAAACAAATTACATACACTAACATTATCTTTTCTTTTTGATTTTTTACCTCAGTGTGGACAATCTGAGCAGTCAAGAAGTACTGGACAAATTGGAAGAGGGTCAGGTGGACGGTACGCTAGCTCCACAGATCGAGTCCGCTTGCGTCCTACTCTCCTACCTCGCGGACGCTTTGCACGCTATCAATACTACGCAACCTCATAGTAAGTACAAAAATATTGGTCGCGGGACTTATACCATCACCGTGACCCCGGAACATAAAGGGCTATTGAAGGACACCGTGGATTTTAGTCAGTACAAGTCTGACAGTCCCTCTCGCCCTGCCCGGGGTGGGAGGACTCATTTGATGAAATTACCACGACAAAAAAAAAGTACAAAAATATCGGTAAATAATGAAAGTCGGAAACTAGCGAATAGAAAATAGGTATACCGATTTTAGCGATGAAAAATGCCCTATGTCCGTCAGTAAACTCTATTTGCGAAGTCAGTGGTGTGGACTATGAAAGCGACCGCAGCGCTCGTGACAGAGATGTGAATTACTTGAAATAGGGAAATCTCTTGGCCCCCAAAATATAGTAAGTAGAAGATGAGTGTATGCAGCACAGCAACGATATATTACTAGACTCCGCATGCACGATCTAAGGAACAAAAACTATTCTGTCAACTCGCTGAGGTACTACGTAAGCGAGGGGGACGGGGTACTGCGTTGTGATTGGCTAACTCAAGGTCTGTTCTGTCTCAAGGTATGTTTACGGCTCACAGGAGTGATCGAAATAAGACGGATATAAAACTTTTCTGCCTAATGTGTTGACAGACATCGGTCGCCTGTTACTAAAAGTCTAGTAATATAACGTCGTTAATACAGCATATACCTGAAAACGAAAATAAAAAAATAACATTATATTTAATTTAGGCGTAAAAAGATATGTATAGTGAATAGAAGAGGGGTAGACTAGGACAATTCTAACTACATTATTTAAAAAAAAATCGTCTCCTTTATTTCTGTGCAAAAATGAACTGCTATATTATTTTGCAGCATGGCGCTCAGTTAGTCCAACTTGGGAGTCACCTTCAGACCTCGGTTTCGACCTGGACTACACAGACGAACAACAAGACGACGATGACACCAGTGCTGATGATTCTGTAAGTTTCTTTATATGTTTTTTTTCTGCAAATAATATTAAAATTCTTGATATTAGTGAAGAATAAGTCATCGCGAAAGGAAATCGTTCATCGCGATTCTGTTCGCCAATGAGAGGATCAGTATCCATGGATGCGGAATTGAGACGATGTTACCTGTGTATCACCATCAACTAGCTGTTGCTAGGGGCTTGCCTTCACAAAAATTACAACTTGATAATCTATATACATAAAAATGACGTTTTCCGTTGTCACGACATAACATGAAAACGGCTTGACCGATTCGGATAATTATTTTTTTGTTGTGTTTGTAACCATCGGGACCGGGTCCATACGCTGCGGCAAGTTATACAGAAGACCGAGGAGTATAACTTGCCATTATGCTTAGCGTTTGTGGACTATGAGAAAGCCTTCGATTCGGTGGAAACATGGGCGGTGCTTGAGTCACTCCAGCGATGCCGTATTGACTGTCGGTACATCGAGGTGTTGAAGTGTTTATATAATAACGCCACAATGTCGGTCCGAGTACAGGAGCAGAGTTCGAAGGCGATTCCATTGAGAAGAGGCGTCAGACAGGGGGCTGTTATCTCCCCTAAACTGTTTACTGCCGCAATGGAAGACGCCTTCAAGCTCCTGGAATGGCAAGGACTTGGCAGCAACATCAATGGCGAGTACATCACTCACCTTCGGTTTGCCGACGACATCGTAGTCATGGCAAAGTCGATGGAGGAACTCAGCATGATGCTCGATGGCCTCGACCGAGTTTCGCAACGGGTGGGCTTGAAAATGAACATAGACAAGACGAAAATTATGTCAAATGCCAATGTTGTGCCCACCCCAGTCTCTGTTGGAAACTCGGTACTCGAAGTTGTTGACTCATATTATATCTACTTAGGACAAGTAGTCCAATTAGGTAGATCCAACTTCGAGAAAGAGGTCAGCCGCCGAATCCAACTCGGTTGGGCAGCGTTCTGGAAACTACGCAGTGTCTTTTCGTCCGATATACCTCAGTGCCTCAAGACGAAAGTCTTCAACCAATGTGTGTTACCAGTGATGACTTACGGCACCGAAACGTGGTCTTTCACTATCGGCCTCATCTCAAAGCTCAAAGTCGCTCAGCGAGCTATGGAGAGGGCTATGCTCGGTGTTTCTCTGCGTGATCGAATCCGAAATGAGAAGATCCGTAGACGAACTAAAGTCACCGATATAGCTCACCGGATTAGCAAGCTGAAGTGGCAATGGGCAGGCCATATTGCTCGCAGAGCGGATGGCAGATGGGGTCGAAAAGTGCTAGAATGGAGACCACGGACTAGCAAGCGCAGCGTAGGACGTCCAACAACAAGGTGGACAGACGACCTTATGAAGGTCGCTGGAAGACGCTGGATGCAGGTCGCTTCCAACCGGTACCTGTGGAGATCAAAAGAGGAGGCCTATGTTCAGCAGTGGACGTCCTATGGCTGAGATGTTGATGATGATGGGACCGGGTTTTAGACCGGGTCCTCCACCCGTGCGAAGCCGGGACGGGATATCTTGATAAATCGGGATAAAAACTATCATATGCGTTATTCCAAGTTATAAACCATCTGCATACCAAATTTCTTCCAAATCCGGTCATTAGTTTTTGCCTGAAAGAGTAACAAACATCCATCGATCCTCACAATGTTTCACTCCCTACAGGACGAAGACGCCATGCTCCAGTACAAGCTGTGCACGTTCACGGTGACGCAGCGCGAGTTCATGAACCAGCACTGGTACCACTGCCACACCTGCAAGATGGTGGACGGAGTGGGCGTCTGCACGGTGTGCGCGCGCGTCTGCCATCGCGGACACGACGTGTCCTACGCCAAGTTCGGGAACTTCTTCTGTGACTGCGGCGCCAAGCCTGACTCCAGGTGAGAGGAAATCACAATGACGGGGCCCCTTTATACTATGACGGGGCCCCATGGATTTTAGTCAGTTCAAGTCTGAATAGCCAAAAAATATCCGTTTATTATAATTACTAGCTGTGCCCGCGACTTCGTTCGCGTGGATGTCGGAATTGAACAATGTATTTTTTAGAACGAAGGGCTTAATTCAGGCCACGTTTTTCATACAAACCCTGTATTTCAAATTTTCTTAGATTTATCAAGAATATTTGACACTTCTATTCCAGGTTTATGTAGACCTATTTTTCCTAATGCCCGTTCTATGCACTCCACTCCACTCCACTTCCCTCCGCCCCACTCCCCTCCGCTCCATTCCAGTCCATTCCAGTCCATTCCAGTCCATTCCAGTCCATTCCAGTCCATTCCAGTCCATTCCAGTCCATTCCAGTCCATTCCAGTCCATTCCAGTCCATTCCAGTCCATTCCAGTCCATTCCAGTCCATTCCAGTCCATTCCAGTCCATTCCAGTCCATTCCAGTCCATTCCAGTCCATTCCAGTCCATTCCAGTCCATTCCAGTCCATTCCAGTCCATTCCAGTCCATTCCAGTCCATTCCAGTCCATTCCAGTCCATTCCAGTCCATTCCAGTCCATTCCAGTCCATTCCAGTCCATTCCAGTCCATTCCAGTCCATTCCAGTCCATTCCAGTCCATTCCAGTCCATTCCAGTCCATTCCAGTCCATTCCAGTCCATTCCAGTCCATTCCAGTCCATTCCAGTCCATTCCAGTCCATTCCAGTCCATTCCAGTCCATTCCAGTCCATTCCAGTCCATTCCAGTCCATTCCAGTCCATTCCAGTCCATTCCAGTCCATTCCAGTCCATTCCAGTCCATTCCAGTCCATTCCAGTCCATTCCAGTCCATTCCAGTCCATTCCAGTCCATTCCAGTCCATTCCAGTCCATTCCAGTCCATTCCAGTCCATTCCAGTCCATTCCAGTCCATTCCAGTCCATTCCAGTCCATTCCAGTCCATTCCAGTCCATTCCAGTCCAGTCCATTCCAGTCCATTCCAGTCCATTCTAGTCCATTCCAGTCCATTCCAGTCCATTCCAGTCCATTCCAGTCCATTCCAGTCCATTCCAGTTATTTGAATAATGTAGTTTTTCTATTCGAAGTTAGATCGCGCGACCGACGTACGATATCAATGTGTGAGACTGAGACCAAAGTGCACCCGTAATTTTACTTCTGAAACAATTTAAATTCCAATATCTTTTGATAGACTGAACCGATTCCAATGAAACAAAAACTAAATTCCTCTCCAAGTTACGCTTAACCGTTGTATTTAAAAGTTATCTACATTAATTTCGTACATTTTACGTGATACCTGGACAAATACACAGACAAACAGACAAACAGACAAACAGATAAACAGACAAACAGACAAAAATTCTAAAAAAGCTAGAAATGGGTTCTATTGGTTGTCCTTTAATACCCTGGCTATATTTTTTGAGTTTTTTTTTAATGTACAAAAATAACTTTTCTACAGTTTTATTATATGTATAGATAGATGTGGACTTTAATGCTTGGAATTCTAATACTATCTATATCTATCTATCGTATGAGATGAGTAATGCTGTATATGAGTGCTGGACGTGTAATGACGTCTTTAAAATATAATTTGAATAAAGCAATGTAAAACTGCTGATGTTGTGAATACGCGCCTGCCCTGTACGATACATGAATTGCTATTCCTTTTTTAGGATTCCGTACCTCAAAAGAAAAACAGAACCCTTATAGAATGACTTTGTTGTCCCTGTGTCAAGACCCCTTTTCTCAGGATCTCGTGGACGAATCAAGCGATATCAAGTACTCAACTCTACAATCTCATGGAGCTTAGAAAGAATCAACTTTCTAAGTCAGTGTAAACAAAAGAAACGACCGTTTATGATGTGTTTTGTTTCGTATTTTCGCGGCGTAATCAAAACGTTACCTTAGAATCATGAAAATTGGTGAGAAGGGAGAACTTACAGCACAAATACTTTCTCTTTATGAACAGCTGCCAAGCGCTAGTCAAACGCTCCGTGACTTTGGGAGGAGCTCGCGGCGCGGGCGCAGAAGAAACTGCCCCCGCACCGTCACTGCGCAGGCGACCGTCCAGTCCCGCGCCGCCCGCTGTACTGGCGCCACCCAGACGACCTGTACTGGCATCGAACATTCAAGGTATGGGAACGGAATTAAATAAAGAATTCTGTCAGATGAATTTCGACCTAATAATAATTCGGAATTAGGTATGTGGACGATTACGAATAAGCTAGGTTCTCTTTGGTCGTTTTCTAGTTCAGGCAATTGAGTCTTTTCATCAGAAAGTTTTCAGTGGTTGCCACGAAGTGTGGATTTATGCCTTGTTAATGGCAATAGGCCTGCTTTCTATTACACGCAACTTTAATTTAACTATTGAAATCTTGGTGTAGTACTAGATACACCTCTACCAATAACAATTACAGGAGCGATTTTATATAGTATTCAATTGATTGACCCGTCCAGGTTGCCGCCAGTACCTGTCCACATACGCAGGCTGGCCAGCGTGTCTAGAGCGCGTGCGTCGCCTGTTAGAGGCGCTGGGCGGCCCGGTGCGCGCGGCCTGCGAGCGGGCCGCTCCCACGGGCGCGCACGGCCGGGCCATGCGTGCGCTTGCGCAGCTGCATTTGGGAGAGAAGAAGTTCACACACACAGACAATCTCATGCTGCCTACTCTTGGTAAGTGCTTTCTTATTGGTGGAGACGGATTGTTAAACTGAAGTAGACCTTTCGACCTTGTCGCTGTGAGCGGTGGCTTAGGCCGGGTCTCCATCAAAACGAAGATGAGTGGAGATGTCTTTGAATAACCAATTAAATGTCGACCGAAGCTAAGCGAAGAGATGTGGATTTCTGGTTGGTTAGTCAAACATATTTCCGGTGATCTCCGCTTTGGTGGAGTCCCGGCCTCCACGCGGGGTGGCGAGCGGTAGAATCAAATAAATGTTTGTAGCAAGCCACGAGATACTGCTCTTAGCGAAAAAGAGACAAGCAAACAAAATTGCATTGTCTTTTTCTATGTCATTAACTAAGTCTAGCAGAAAAGAAAGAGTTTTATTTTTATCCAGCGTGTGATCAATTTTGTGCAAATATTGATCGGTCCATTCTGTATGTATGGAAACAGATACAAACCATACACTGTACACATTGGGGCATATCAGTGGGCCAGCATGTTGGGCCAAACCAATGAATTCCAAATGTCGCTGTTTACACATTGGGCCAACGTGCGAACACTGTTTGCGAAGCCAAAAATACCCTTTGATTGGTGCACGAAGAACCGACAATATTCGGTTGGCCGGCTAATACTGCCGCCAACTACCAACACACCGCCAAGTGGGTCGGTAGGGTACACGCTGGCCCAATGCGTTGGCCCAATGTGTACAGCGGACTTAAGAAAGACATCAGATAGATAATGATTTCATTCTCTATACACGGTTCTCTATACTTAAAATTAATTCATGATTGTGTCATCCCCTCAGGTTCTCAAGAAGGTGCATTCGAGAATGTCCGCATGTCATACACGGGCGAGACTGGCCAGACGATCCGCCAGCTCATGTCCGCGCACAAGCTGCGCCGCGTCGCAATGTGCTGCCTCGCGTCGCCGCAGGGTCGCAGGCAACATCTGGCTGTGTCGCATGAGAAAGGTATGACCAGCAGTTTCAGTATTTTTTTTCCATTTGTCCAATGAAGATAGGGTTCACTAACGCAATCAACTTGTTTTTTTATTATTATTGTTTGCTATAGTTAATTTTACCCTCCTCTAGAAATTTACAAGCATATAAACGGACATAGAAAAACACCCGGAATAACTACTTCTAAATATTTGTTCGTTTGTATTATTAGTTATTTCAATTATAATGCTAAGTTTGTATGGAACGCGTGGGCATGCGGGCAGCGAGTGAAGGGCAACTCGCTGTCCGACCATGGACCATGCCCGGCTCGACGGCGTGTCGTATCCACGCGCGCCATCTAAGAGCGGCAGCAGAATGACGGGGCCCCCTCTCAGAGGGCCAAAGCCTGCCGGGGTCGCGGGACTTATTTCATTACCGTGACCCCGGAACATAAAGGACTATTGAAAGACATCGTAGATTTTAGTCAGTACAAGTCTGACTGTCCCTCCCGCCTTGCCCGGGGTGAGAGGACACATTTTATGATTTTAACACGATAAAAAAAAGTTTCTATGGAACGTTCTCCGGTAAGATGGAATGATGTCCTAAAGAAGGCAGCTGGCATTGGTTGGATGAAAAAAGCCTATGTCCAGCAGTGGACTGCAATAGTCTGAAATGATGTTGATGAGTAATTCAGGCTCTCAGATATTTCTTTCTTGCGTTCATAATCTAATCGAATTTTATTTTTGACAGGAAAAATCACAGTTCTCCAACTATCAGCTCTACTGAAACAGGCAGATTCTTCTAAGCACAAGTTAACCCTGACTCGTCTGTCGTCCGCCCCCATACCGTTCATGGTGCTCAGTCTGAGCGGGAACCCTTGGAACGAAGATCTGTTGGCTGTGTGTGGACTGAAGGAATGTCATGTGCTTACCTTCAATAGTGGCGGTAAGTGAGATTAATATTTATAATTTTACTAGCTGACCCGGCAAACTTCGTACTGCCTTTATTATATTTACTCACCTTTTAAACCTTCCCTGGAGTTCCCAAAATAATTCAAAACTAAAATAAGCCAAATCGGCTTAGCCTTTCTCGAGTTTTAGCTAGACTAACGAACAGCAATTGATTTTTATATAAGAAAGAATAGGGATTTTTGATAATGATGGTTAGCGTTAAAAGCCAATAATATTATGTGGTTACTTAAAAGCGTTTTACAATTAAGCTGATGGGTCGTCAGCGCTGCGCTGTTCAAATTGGCTTGTCGACGTGACTTTAAGGGCGCCTTCACATTACGTCGCAAGCAGTGCGACAGTAGCGCGGCAGAAGCACATTCCTTTACATTTTATATGAACAGCCGCCCATAAGCAGCGACTGCAGCCCAAATGGGAAGGCAGCGTTAAACTAGCTTATGGCTCGATTTTTACCAAAGCGGCGACTCCCGGAGATAAGCTGGGCTGCAAAATTGTCAAGTTATTTCCACTACCGTTTTACATTTACCGTTTACGTTTCTCCTAGGCGCCGTAGCCGACCACCTAGTCTTAAACACCGGCCTAGAAGGCAACAACTACGTCATCAAAGCAATATGGCTGCCCGGCTCGCAGACACAACTCGCGCTCGTCACATCAGACTTCGTCAAGATATACGACTTGAGCAAGGATCTCAATAACCCCATGCATCACTTCCTAGTGCCGAGCGGAAAGGTAAAAGTGTTTGTTAACTTTATGACCAAAGAGTAAGGTATGGAGTTTCTTGCCCATTCTTCTTCATACAACCTACCTTTGCGAATGGGTGTAGAATCAATTCCATCCCATCCCATTTCCTTGATTTTAATTATTCGTCGTTTAAAAGTGCCTCTTTGATGGCCTTTGGGGCCGTATTACAACGTCTTAACCAGGCTTGTTTCAGTGAGTGAACGAGTTGGCACTAGACGACTTGTATAACTCTGTCACTTTCACTCGCCTGAACAAGCCTGGTTTTAAGACGTTGTAATACGGCCGCTGGTGGCGTACCATGTCGTCTTGAAGCGTTATTAGTTCAGCTGTGGCATGACAGATGACGCTAAACGACTTCTATAGCCCTGTCTCTTTCCCACACATTATTTTCGCTTTAAGACGTCATAGCATTCCATCTGAGTTGCCTAAAGATGCTATTACACCGGTGTTCGGCACAAATGTTCGCTCTGGTGGACTCACTCAAGCAAACACGAACAACTTGTGCGATATCTGTACACTTTTGTACGCGCACACGTGAGCACTGGACTCTATAATTGTGCGCGCACATTTCTAGACTTTGTACTGAGCGCGGACACAAAGGCAAAACACAATATTCGCTTACGGTCAGCTCACACTGAGACGCGACGCAACGCGACGTGATGCAACGATAGTGCAAATGTGTATCTTTTCGTGTAGTCAGTAAAGTTAGGTTTTGTGTAGCTATGTAACTTTTCGTGTAGTAAATAGAATTCGATTTTGATAAGCTCTTTTGAAATATTCGCGCAGCGTCCCGCCTCAGAGTGACTTGACCCTTAGTGCGCGCACTAAGTTGTCTGAAAGTGTAATGTACCTGAATACTGTAACAACATTCTCATTGTCAGGTCCGCGACGTAACATTCGTGAACCAAGACGGCGTGATGCACATGCTATGCATGAGTTCCGCCGGCCACATATACTGGCAGCCAATGAGCGAAGAGTCCCGCGCTACTCTAGGAACCTTCTACGTCACCAACACGCTAGAGGTGCTCCATCCTGAGATACAGGTAAGTCTATTAATTAATTTAAGTTCCCGCTATAACTCTTGTGAACCAGGCTGGTATTATGCACACGCTATGCATGAGCCCGAACGGGCACATCTACTGGAAGCCGATAAGCAAGAAGCTGGAGGACTCCCAGAGCCCATACTACGTCACCAACGTGCTGCAGGTTGAGCACCCGGAGTTACAGGCAAGTTGCGGTAACCTGTAGTCTGTAGTATCGGCGTTTTCATATTAGAAGATAACGGTAACGGCTATATCATCCTGTCTCGATCATTTTTCCGAGAATATAATCTTTTACAAAAAAAAGGAATATTGTCTTTTACAAAAAAAAAAAACTTTATTAGTCCGTCTGTTAGATCAACAAAAAATATTTGACGTGTATTTTTTATTTTGTTACGAAAACCAAAATTGATGAAGATACGACGCTTTAAAAATTGACAATACGTCACAAGCATGCACAGTTTTTACTTGCTTCTGACGTAACGAGCCCCCACTCGTTTTATTTTTTGCCAGCATAAATACATCAATTTGCAATTGATATATTTATGCTGGCCACATGCCTATTGGCATATCGTCCTCTCTCGCTCATTTTCCCTACAAATGTATGAAACTACCCATCCGTCGTTACCATTATCTTCTAATTTGAAAGCGTTTCTATGTCTTGAAGAGATAAAGCAACATCGAGTTGAGAATGATTGATGCTTATTTCTTTATGAAAAGGCCGTTTTTGTTTTCGTTGTTATGCAAATAAAGTACTAGACAGTCGTATACATACTTTAAGTACAGCTTGGCCAGAACGTCTTGAAACGGAACTAATCTTTTTGTTTGCTTCAAACGTTTTAAAATCTTTGATATTTGATGTAAAAAAAAGAACGCAGGTTAGTTTTTATTGTGCCATAAAACTAACGTAATAAAGTGAAAAAAAAATAGAATAATTCATAGTGCTGGTAGCTAGAGCACAGTGGCTACTTCCGGTTTTCTAATCTAATTTGCCAAGCTGTACGCTAAAATACGGAAATCTCGTGCTATAACCTCTGTAATCATACTATAGAATCTCTTGGGTTCTTAAAGATATTGTGTCTAGTGAATTATTTGCATTCAAGACGCGTTTCCTTTATACAAGTGACTTGTTTATAAGTTGCAATTTGAACAAACCTGCATACAAGCTACAAGTAGGTCGTCTTCTTTAAAAAAAAAAAACGTTGCCTCACAGAAGGAATTTCTCCTGTGTCGTGGGTGCGTTCACAAACATAGAAACTAACACGGACAAACACCCAGACCCGGAACAACTACTTGCAGGTCATACAAATATTTGTACCGTGACGGGATCGAACCCGCGACACGCTGTGCAGCAGTCGATCTCTCAGCCACTAGACCACCCGTATCGTCATGTTTGAACTTGTACATTTTGTTTCAAGTAGCTGTCCTACTCAATAAGGATATATGTATACAAATATTAAACTAAAAAAAAGGGAAAAATAAAAAACTTTTATGAAGATTTTTTTGTTTAAATATTTAACAAAAAAATCTTCATAATATAATCGGTGCCTTTGAAAATCTTCAATCCTAGTAAGCAACAAAAACGAATCTATGTGGGCAACTTCACGAGGTATCTATTATTGTTATATATTCAAACCTTCTCCAGAACGTAACGAACACTTTTCTAAAAACCGCATCAAAATCGGTTCAGCCAAACGCGATATAATCGCGGACAAACATGCAATCGTCTCTGAAAATGTACAATACAAGTAAGCAAAAACGGATCCACGTGGGCAACGTCACGGGATATCTATTAGTGTTATATACTAAAACCTTCTCCGGAATATAATGAACACTTTCCTGAAAACTGCATCCAAATCCATCCAGCCAAACGCGAGATAATCGCGGACAAACATACATACATACATACATACATACATACATACAGGTCGAACTGAGAACCTACTTTTTTTTTGAAGTCGGTTAAAAACCTGCATGCAATTTGCATGCTCTCGCAAACATTCTAATTTACAGTTCAAGCTACAATGTGACGCCATACTTGTATGCAAGACTCATCTTTTGGAAACGCGCCTTATACTGTTTGTTCGTGATCGCAATGCAGTGTAGCACTGTGTACCAAACATTTGTGTGGTAGTCGCAAGATACGGACTATATTTCTTCCCGTACTAACATTTCCTATGCATGCTATAATAATTTGTTCTTTTACATGTATTCCATCCGCTTGTATGAATTCATACCTCTGTATACAGTTATCAACCTTAGTGCAGGAAGAAATATAGCCTTTTTCTCAGCGCTGATCGAAAGTTCCCTCCTTGCCTTGAAAAATACATTTTATTATCAGTAGCGTTAAGTCCAAAGTTGTACTAACATTGACGAAGACAGAGCAACGCATGCGGCTTGCCGTCATTTTGGTGCAATTTTGGCCATTATGCTAAGGCAATAGACATCATTATTCGATGTCATCAGAGTAATGTTTGCTTTCGGTCTCCGCTGAGTTTTAGAGGACATTGGATGTTGACATACGTATGCCCTTTTAATAGCCAAATTGAAAAAAAAATACAAGAGATGTTTTAAAGGCATTCTAATAATATGTACCTACCTTATATTCATTGATTTAGAGACTGAATTCCAATGCCCTCTACAAACATCCCGTAGTGAATAAAAATTCCGTAGCACAGTAAACCAATTGGCTGAATGTTGTCATACATTTTTACATCTTCGTCACACTTGGTCGTCATACTCTGTGGTTTTATTTCCTTCTTCCTAGGACGTCGCGGGGTTGGTGGGAGGCGGGGGGGTCTCCATCTACTACTCTCATACATTGAAAATGTTGTTCTTCTCTTATGCGCAAGGAAAGAGCTTCCTGGCGCCTTTGAACACGGTTGAAGAAAGTCTCCAAGGTAAAATGAATTTTTCTTTTTTTTTAAATCGTTGCCACACTGTATGAATTTCTTCTTTGTGGTAGGTGAGTTTACAAACAGAAAGTCACATTCACAAACACCTAGAACAACAAATTGCAGTTTATACAAATATGTTGTTCCATGCTGGAATAAAATTCGCCACAAGCTGCGCAATAGTTGAACCCTCAGCAGCTGCGCCAAGCTTGTTGTGTGATGAATGACAGTCGTCAACAGATTTTAGATTTATTTAGGAAAAAAATGTCACATTCTTAATTGTCATTGACTCCAGATATTAAATAATCTGTCTCTGTTGCTCTTTCTCTGTAAAGCCTGCAATACATGTTGGCCGAGCTTAGACCAACGCGAGCGAAGGCAAATACAAGGCAAGTGCTACCAAATGAGTTCTATACACGTTGGCGCTTGACTTCACTCGGCTAACTCGGCGAGCGACACCTAACGATGGCAAGACAATGCAAATATACTGTCTACACGTTGGTATTGGCGTTCACTCGGTGACGCTCGGCCAACATGTATTGCAGGCTTAACCAATCAGCGACCGAATTTACCTATCCGAGTCTTTATAATATCCAATCACAAACCGCTATCCTTTATTTTTCTTTCAAAACAGGCACAGCAATGATAACTCTAACAGCCTCATCGGCCCAAAAAGAAGGAGGTCGCGGCGGAGGCAAGCAGGGAGGCGTGCAGTCTCTGTGTCAGTGGGCGGAGGTCCCGGGACACCCCGGCCTGGTCACGGCCGTCATGCAGGCCTCCAACAACCCCGTCGTACTCATGTTGACACCCACCAACATCTTCGTACAAGAGATTAAGGTGAGGCAGGTAATGGAGGAATGTTGGAACTAGGGTCTTCCGTGCCTTCGATTAATGTTGTAAGCTTGGCCATAGTCGCCTGTAGAAATATGCAACTCAACTTTTTATTAACAAGGTTTATTTTAGGATGAAGCGTAACCTTGAAAGAAGAAGTTCGCTCTATAGCTTTGGGTGTGCTTAGGGCTTTAGAATTCAACACACCACAAGTTAAAGCCAAAAGTACCAGAAACCATTACCTCTCATAACGAAAGTGACGTAAATCGCTATTTCTAATTTGGCTCGTCGTTCACAACGCGACATAAGTCTCTGATCTGAGTGTCTTCAAATATTCACAAGAAAAATTGTATCAAATGTCTTCTACTCTCACATCTTATCATTGATTAATCAAACAACTTTAGCATGATCCTCTAAACTAGATCCTGCCAATTATTTATTATTAATTTTTAATATAAATAATTGTTAAATTAATATATTCAAAACCAAAAAAGTCGTCCGTCATTGGTGCGGCGGTGGAGGGGAACAGAAGAGCACTTTGATTAAGTTCTATAGATTGAGCCTAAAGATGCATGACTGAAATGGAACTATTTGCCCTATCCATCCATCTCTCTCTTGCGCAATCATGACCATTCCGTGGTCTTCTGAGTACTACAAACTCATCGACTATGAATATCTTCAAATCTTCACAAGAGATTCACTTGCATCAAATGCTCTTCTAATCTTGATTGGTCATACTACTATGAAAACTAGATCCTACCAACATTCACTTAGAGACTATTTTCAAGTGCTCAATTTTGTAGGTGGTACCCGCAAAAGCGAAGATAACTGACATGGTGGCTGTCCGTCATTGGTGCGGCGGCGGAGGAGAACAAAAGAGCACATTGATCCTGCTCTGTGAGGACGGCAGTCTTCGTATGTACGCGGCCAGTAATGAACACACGGGGTACTGGTTGTCGCCCGCTATACAACCGACGCACGCGCCGAGGAGACGGCCCAGGCTGTTGACGCATCATTCTAAGGGGAAAGCGCAACAGGTTAGTATTGAAAAACATTGTTTTACCTCACTATAACCGGGGGCTTTTGCTCTCAAGCAAATATTTATAAATATACTAGCGACTCGCTTGAAATCTCTACTATATTTTGCATGTTATGTAAAAACCTTCCTCTTGTATCGTTATCTATTAAAAAAACCGTATCAAAATCCGTTGCGTAGTTTTAAAGATTTATGCATACATTAGGACAGGAAGCGGGAAGCGACTTTGTTTTAAACTATGTAGTGATAAAGAAAAATACAGAGATTCGCCACCTTACCACAAAAAGATAAACTTACAACTTGTCTGAAAAAGTGGAACTGCAAAACGACCCTTATAACAAAGTGAAATAATGTTGTTTTCACGTTGTCGGTTTTAAGTCAAGTGTTCATCAGATAATTATATTTTTTTATGACTTTTAAAAGGTATTTTTAATTTTCGAATAGCACATGTAATTTGAGAATTCAGATCAATAATATATATATTTTTTTTTCGAAGGTGGTAACAAAATCCAACGCTAACGGAGCTCCTCAGTTCCCGATTGACTTCTTCGAGCACTGCGTCGCGATGAACGACATCGACTTTGGCGGCAACGATCTGCTACAAGTGTACAACACCGCTCAGATTAAACATCGACTCAATACTACCGGTAAGTGCAGCTCCTCGAAATACTCCTCCGGACTTGCGCAAGTATACTGGAACGTGTGTGGCCGGAATAACGTCTTTCTTTACTATCTTGTATTGCACTTTTTACCATTGAGTGGACTAAAGCTGTTTTTTACTCTATTTGTATTATATTTACGGTTGAAATTTATGTGTCAAGGTATTCACATGTGCAGCTTTTTTCAAATTTATATTTTTTTGAAAATCTTTTTAATTATTTTTGATAGGCTTGTACGTGGTATCGACAAAGATGAGTGGTTTCTCAATGGAGGTTACGAACTCTGATCCTAACATGGTCATCTGTGGTATAAGAGTACTTCTCGGCAGTCAGGACGTTGCCAGAACACCGTCCTTCGTTGAGGTTAGTATTTTTATGTGCATAACGGTCAAAATAAACGTAAAATTGATTTCAGGGAAATTAATAACGTCACTTAAGCTTTAATGAAATGCCATAAAATTCTAAAAAAAAATTATCTCTATTCCTTGAGCAATAGAATAGAATATTCCATTTTAGAAATTTTATTTCATTGCATGTTGTGATGTTACTAAAGTGTTATTTTTCAGAACTTTATTGTTGTGATTATAAAATCGATTTTTTTGAAATCACACGGTCGTGTCTGTAAATCGATTCGCAAATCAAAAATGCCAAAGTTGAATCCAGAATCTTTGAATCCATTCTGACACACTTATTGCAGTTTTTTTTTGTAATTTGACGCTAGCCGTTCAAAGGTTTTAACGTTTGTTTTAGGTATACGGCCGATCCATTCAGACGATAGTAGTCCGCAACCGTTGGTTCGACATCCCTCTGACACGCGAGGAGTCCCTGCAGTCCGACAAGAAACTAACCATCACTTTTGGACCTTCGCAAGACACCGATGGAGTCACTATGGTTGATTCTGTGAAAGTAAGTTAATAATTAACTAGATTAGAGTTAGTAGTAACGGTTCGTAATCGCGAGGTGGCGAGCGGTAACATCAAAATGTTTGAAAAACGCCACGAGATCTCCCTCATAGCGAAAATAGGGAACAAAAATACAAGTAAATGTGCAACGCCACGAAACAGCAGTGCGGGAGTTGGGAGTTCGGACGCTGCCGCCAACCCTCTACTGTGGGTGACTTACCCAGCGCAGGAAACCAAGACCCATTTAATTGAAAAGCTTTTGTAAATGGTATTTAGTTATAGAAAATATTTAATGCAATGGTGTTTTTTTTTTAGGTTTACGGCAAGAACAAGGAACAATTCGGATGGCCCGAAGACAATGAGGACCCGTCCGCTTGTCCGTCATCCAGCAAGGTTGCACAAGTATGTTTTGGTCGTTACCTACCTCTCAATTTCTTTCAAATCTGTGTAACATCGCGCGCTGAGATCGATTTGGAAGTCCCTACGAGTTCGCACATAGCGAATAAGGAGTATTTATTGGTCCACAGGAGGGTGAAGGAGCTGGTGGTGCTTGGAAGCCTAGTCCTCTCGAGCGACTCGCATGCGCAGCACTAGAAGCACTAGAACTAGGCGCCGGCGCATGTGCTGCAGGAGTGACCGCGGCCGCCGAGCCCGCCCGGCGCCTGCTGTGTGCGCCCGCGCCGCCGCACCTGCATGCGCGGGCGCAGTGTCTGCTGAGGGCACTGCATCACACGCACTACCATCAGTACAAGGTGAGGGCTGCACGAGTGACCGCGCCCGCCGACCAAGACGAGCTGGCAAAATATTCGGTGCACTGCATTTTGAACCTACAGTTGTTTTCTTAAAGTTGTAATAAAAATTGTTCGTCAGGACCAAGCCATCCTGAAGTACGTGTGCACGTCCCTGCGCGAGCTGCGCGACACGGCCGACCCGCACAACATCGACCCCGAGGCGTATTTCCGACTGGTGCTGCTGGCGCGTGGCGTGGCCGTGGCGCGGCCCACTCACCTCGTCAAGTATAGTGCGCCCACGCCACAGAGACCTCCCAATGGTAAGAGAACACACATGTTTGTATGAATTAAATTTCATTCATACAGAGATAGACGAAACACTAAAGGCTACTTCTTTTTAGGGTTTTGTACCCAAAGGGTGTCCGTCCGTCTATTATCAGGTTGTATCTCATGAACCGTGATAGTTACATAGTTGAAATTTTCAGAGGTGATGTATTTCTGTTACTGTTAAAAGAACAAATAGGTAGTTGAATACAGAATAAAATAAATATTTAAGGGGGTTTCCATATAACACATTTTTTTGCCCATATATGTGTATAAGTGTCTACTGGGAACAGGCCAGCTTTTACACCTTCCATTGTCTCTGTTTTGGGAAAATTCTAGCCATGCTTGCCTTGCGAAAATAATCAGATCAGCGACGTCCATAAACTAGCGTCCAGTTGCAATTTAAACCTGATGCCATTCAAATCACATGACGCGCATTCACGTATCCAGTCTTTGTTCAGTACCCCTAGCACGAGTTTTCACTGCTTTTCAGAGTCTTTCCAATATTTACAGCGTTTTTTGTATGAAAAAATGGAACAGCGCCTCTGGTGTCCGAAGAAGGAACTAATTTTTTCCTTGAAAATTGAGAAAGTTCCAGTTTACTTTACGTCTCAAATATTGGAAACTCGTGCTAAGGGTACAGGTTTGTATTTTTAAACTAACATGTATATTTTACGTACAGGAGACTGGTCAGTCTTATGGAAGGGCGACAACCAAGACGACAAAGACAAGGAGCCTCACCTATGCGCGTTGCTCACGAGCGTGCTGTGGCGGCTGGCCGCGTGCCGCCCGGCCACGGCCCAGCCGCCCGGCATCCTGTCGTACGGCCTGCGACATGCAGAACACACCATGCATGCACTCGCTGATACCGTGCATGCTTTCCAACTGCATGCGGAACCTGAATGTGTAAGTACTTGATATAAATTTTTAGACTGACTAGTCTCTAGAACTATTATTTAGTTTTAAATTAATGAACTGTCATCCGTGATCATGGCGCTTGCAACAGTGCCGAAATATCGGAAACTCAAAATAAATAATAAATATGGTAAATATCTAATGAGTACTTTTTATTAACTATCTTTAAAATAAGGTTCTCTATACGTCGGATATTTTATTTTCTCTTTATTTGAAAAAGGAAGCTTCATACTCACAAGTACAGTACATAACTTAAAAAGTTAGTAGAAAACATTTTCGCATAACAAATTGTGCATGCAAACAGAAACTTCCAATTTTGTAAATAAGATATTTCAAACACTTGACTGGCCTTTTGGTCTAGTGGTTAGTGACCCTGACTGCTATGCCGGGGTTCGTGGGTTCGATTCCCACCCAAGACAAATGTTTGTGATGAGCATGATCATTTGTTCTGTCTGGGTGTAATTTTATCTATAATACGTATGTATTTTGAAACATATAATGTATGTTTATCAGTTGTCTAGTACCCATAACACAAGCTCTACTTAGCTTGGGACTAGATGGCGTTGTGTGATAGTTGTGAATTATTATTATTACTTTTTCTACTACGATGTTGTTGTTGACACCCTCTTATATCGCTACAAGTGTGCAATACCGCTATCAACAACTAGTATCTACAAAAGGTTTCCAGAACACACAGCTAAATCTTGTTTTTGGTCTACAGATCGAATTCGGCAATCAAATCTACCTATCACTGCTACTGGCTGAGGATCAGAGCATCAGTTTCGGAGCCAAGGCTGCCCTCATGAGAGTGCTCCGCCCCAGAGTGAAGAGGCGCCGCGTCTACATACCCTCACCACCTAATACTCCTGGAACAGGTGTGTACCTGTTCAATGAACCATTTCATAATCAGTGTGATTATGAAATTTTTCATGTATAATTGTGTTTAAGAAAAAATATGGAATGCCGTCGAATTCAAGGGATTTCACAAAACTTTCTCACTTAATCATAATGTAGTGGGACAAGGAGATTTTTTTTTGTCGGAAATTTGTGCCTTTGGTTCAGTTCACACCAAGATGCGACACGACGCCACCATGAAACGTGCATCTATATCAAGAAGAAGTAGAACTCTACCTTGGCAAATATAAGGATAGATTGATTAGTCATCGAAATCCCCTAACACAATCGTTATTGATCCCGAATAAAATTGAGAGACTCAAGAAATCCTATATTGTGCTGCCTGATTAAAAAAGGATTTCGACATTCGTCTGTCTGAATCTTTTCAAAATAAAACCTCTCTCCGCGTATCTGATCATAGTCAGGGCTGACTGATAGCAGATAATAAATGGAAAAAAAATATCTGTAGTAAATTAAATTAAATTTAATTTTAAGTCGCTTTATTGAAATGTTCGCGCAGAGTCGCGTCTCTATGTCATCATCATCATCATCATCATCAGCCGGAAGACGTCCACTGCTGAACATAGGCCTCCCCCTTGGACCGCCACGCCGAACGACAATTCGCCACTTGCATCCATCGGTAGCCCGCGACTCTCACGATGTCGTCGGTCCACCTAGTGTGTGTCAATTGACCCTTAAAATCATATTTTATACCATTCCCCCTCGAAAAAGCTACTTTTACTCACGGAAAACAGTGCGTAAAAGTAGTCTTTTACGCACTGTTTTGGTGTTTGAATTTAGAACACTTTAGTACATTCGACATCGACCGCGATGCTGGACAACCCCCTTGCTAATATGAAAATTACCCTTAATTCAAACCATTGCTCCGATTTTAACGTCAGCTTGTTGGCGCAGTGACCGAGCGATTGGACTACTTCGCACCCACGTGTGTGTGGAGCAGACTTAGGTATTAAAAAAAACTTTATTTTGTTTCGTTGAATATCTTTTATCGCTCAAATCTTTCTTTTTCTCGTAGTCATGGTATAAAGTATCGTTTGCAACTCTTGAATAAAACGGATTTAAATCGAGGGCCTGAATCACTCGCGTCGCTCAGGATTTAAATACTTGAATCACTCGCTTCGCTCGTGATTCAATCATCATGAATCACTCCCTACGGTCGTGATTCAGTCATTAAAATCCTTCGCTTGCTCTTGATTCATATAATGGCCCTCGCTTTAAATCCGCTCTTTATTCAATCGTTGCAAAATATACTATTCTTTCTTCCTAGGTGCAGGATCATCAGTGACCACAGCTCAACCCACGAGCTCTATAACCGAAGCTGTTGTATCCGAGTCAGATCTCAGCGCCAACCGCGATGACAACCAGGAGAACCAATTCATGGACGTTGATGATTCATTGGAGCCCATGGTGTTGCTGGCACCTGATGGAGGTAAGGCCTCTTTCAAGGATACAGCCCTTAAACGCGTACCATCTCCATATCTTTTTTTATCGTGGTAAGATCATCAAATGAGTCAGTCGACGGGAGAAACTGTCATACTCGTACTGACTAAAATTCACGGTGTCCTTTAATAGCCCTTTATGTCCCGTTACGGTTATCTGATAAGACAGTCCCGCGACCACCATCTTCATACCTTTACGTCACCTTCAACCCAATGAAATCAAAACGCGGCAAAAAGGAAAATTATAGCTTACAAATTATACAGGGTGAATTTTTCAACTGGGCGTGGATGGCTACTTTCGAAACTATGAGGAATATCGAAAAACGTTGAAAGGAGTCTCGAGGCCGATTTTGACGAAAACTAAAACTGCATCATTGGATTTTAGAAAAATCAAAAATCCTGGCCAGGAATCGAACCCGCTGATTTTGGAAAAAAAATCACATCCTGTATTATTACACCGTTCGATAGTGTTGCTAATAAGGATCAAATTCCGGGAAGTAATCATATACGGCAAACTTAAGGAAATGGCTGATTTTTGTGAAATTGGTATTTTTCCATGTTACTTTACATTTACTGAGCCATAATTTATTCGAAATATAAAATTTCAATGTCTCACTGGATTTGACGTTTCAAAAATCCCACTGTACTTAGCAATACGATATTATTGAGTTGAACTGAAAATAGCATTATTTTAAAGAAGAAACGGTAACATATGTTTCAAATACAGTCTTTGCCTTGAAGATTAATCAGTTTTTTTGTAATTATACGTTTTCCTTAAGTTTGCCGTATATGATTACTTCCCAGAATTTGATCCTTATTAGCAAAACTATCGAACGGTATAATAATACAGGGTGTGATTTTTTTTCCAAAATCAGCGGGTTCGATTCCTGACCAGGATTTTTGATTTTTCTAAAATCCAATGATGCAGTTTTAGTTTTCGTCAAAATCGGCCTCGAGACTCCTTTCAACGTTTTTCGATATTCCTCATAGTTTCGAAAGTAGCCATCCACGCCCAGTTGAAAAATTCACCCTGTATAACACAAAAATTGTAATACATATTTCTTTCTTCACAAGTGTATTAAAAACCATCATACGATATACGTGGCCATTTTTCAGCATTAACTAATTCTCGACTTGTCACCCTCACCTACGGCTCAGGCTCTAAGAATTCTCGACTTCTTTCAAAATGTCCTATTTCAAGTCCATTTCCCCTTCAACAGGTTTGGAAGCTCTCCTAGACATTCCACCGGACGCAGACGACGAGACGATGGTGGAACTAGCCATAGCATTGTCTCTACAGGAACAGCCGCGTAGGGCCCCGCCCGCACCCTCCGCCCCGCCGCCACCCGCACCCGGCTTCAGTGATGCTACTGCTTCACCACCAGGGTATGTCCGCTATCTATTATTTGATATTTTTTAATTTGTGGATGGCTAAAAGTAGGTAGTTTGACAGCATCAATAAAATGTAATTCGAATAAGTCCGTAATTTAGATTATAGGTTAATAATAATGTATACTTTTTTGTTTTGTTAATCAATAAATTTTATCAAAAATGTAACGCATCAAAGATATGACTTCAGGACTCAGCTAAAGTTTTACTAAGTTGTGACATATTGCCAATTTTAAAATTGTCATATCTCCGTCGAATACTCCAATCAAGTTCTCTAGACAAGAGGAAAGCGAGAAACGAAAACTCTGGCCCTATCTCCCTCCCGGGCTCAGGAGTCTTTAATCTATTTTCAAGAGTATAAAGTTCAAATTCTATTAAAGACTGCTGAGCGATAGCAAAAGAAAGAAACGAAAACGCTCTGCAATCTTTAATGGATTTTTAACTTTATGCACTAGGGTATAAAGTTGAAAATTTATTAGACTACTAAGGCAACTCAGGCCAAATAAGATAGTAACAAGTTACATGTACGTATGTATGTATCGTTCAGGTCGGACGACGAGGGCAGCACGGCCGCCACAGACGGCAGCACGCTGCGCACGTCGCCCGCGGAGGCTCCGGGCTCGGCCGGCTCGGAGTCCGGGGGCTCCGGGGCCGACAGCATCGGGGGGGTCTCCGGACGTAGCAGCGCTTATGGTAAGCTGGAGAGATACAGGTTGAATCTTGAATCTTAACACATTGACAGTCCCGGCTATTTTGAATAATCTCGTGGTACTTCCAATAGTTTTTTATAAACAGCTTTGTTCATACGTCCTTAAAAAGTCATAGCTCTAGCTCACACGTCCAGCCCAGAAAACGCAGTTCAGTTGCCTTTGGCGAATGCATTACATGTAATGCACGGACGTCACTGCTAGACCAAAAATGAAACCCAGACAGTCAACGTGTTACAGAGATTCAGCTTTATGATACAGAGATCATTTAAAAAAATCTAGACTTATTTTCAGAAACTGTTTATGTTATAGTAACCATCAAGGTTATACCATCCACAAATACTTCACATGGGTGCTTCAATATTTTATATTGGATTGCATGATATACAATGCTTGCATGTAGTACTGGGTGTACTTTACGGCAGCCATTTTGAATTATTATATCTGTGTTATTATTGCATTACAACGGTGTGGAATGTTCTAGGCGAAATGGTGTCTGCTCCGTCCGCCGGAACGATGCCTGCTTCCAATATCATCGCGGCGCCTGTTGCTATCACAGGCTAGTAAATTAAATTATAAACTTATTCGATATTTCTTTTCATTACTAACCTTGTATAGGTAAAATTTTGGAGGGGACCACAAATCGCTAAAAAGCTAATTGATAATGGGGCAATTTACACAGGTAGATTTCGCCGCACGGTTAACAGAATCGATCTAAGTGCTAAAGTCTGTTGCCTAAATGATCGATGTAAATGCTCCATAATAATAACAGAACAGCGACGCGGCTGGTAGTTATTTAAATCTTATGAAACGTCTGTAAACGTTATCGTCTGTTACCGATTGTGGTCACCTTCGGAATCCTACGTAGAGGCACAGTCTAAAAATTCTAGGCGTCTACGGCGTACGTGCGGGGTATAAGGCGTCGTCCTACTTTATATTTTTATACTGTGGTAGAGGCATGTATCGAATTAAAAAATGCATGATTGTATGTCTCTTGTCTTTTATAGTGCTGTTGGTTTTTGTGCTGTTTTTATTGAAAGCTTAATTGCTTGCTTCCTATAATGTTGACTTCAACTGAGCCTGGTAACGTTTTTCATATTAATTTTTTCTGCCTTCTGATACGATATAAACTCAAATGTTTCTTTAAAGTGAGCACTTAGGACCCTTTGAGTCACCACACATCGATACCACTTTCTTGATTAGTTTGCCTTAAGCATTTAAAATTTTATAAATCAGAAGAAAAGACTATTCGGGTCGGCTCCTGTTTAGAAATGACCTACCTAAATCAGTTGACCAACCCGTGACCCTCTTCGCCGATGATAGTACCATAACGACTCAATGTGATACCAAAGACAAGTATAATAGTGACATTAATAATTCTCTCTCATCAATAATACAATATTTAGATAACAATAATTTAAAAATAAATCTCAATAAAACTAATATTATTCATTTCAGCCAACGATTACCAACTTTATCCGATGTTAAAGTCCAATATAATGACAAAATAATTGAGGAGGTCAATACTGCTAAATTCCTCGGTGTAACTATAGACAACAAATTAAATTGGAAAGCACACGTTGATATCTTAACCAAAAAAATTAGTAACTCTGCTTATGCCCTACATAAATTGGTTTCTGTGCTTAACGCAGACGCATTACTAATAGCTTACCACGGCTTGGTTTCATCGCATTTAAGATATGGAATTATATTCTGGGGTAATTCGACTAACAAGGACATACCTTTCAAAGCTCAAAAACGATGCATAAGGGTGATGTTTAAATTAGACTAGACTGACAGCTGTAAGCCGTATTTCATTAAATATAACATATTGACGTTACCATGTCTGTACATTTTTGAAGTTGTCATGTTTGTAAAATGTAATCGGCAACTATTTCCACGCATGGCCGACAAAGTCAATCGCGCTAGACGCGATAACACTCTCCTCTGCTCACATGCTTCCAAAACAGCTTTAATGAGGAAAAGTGTATTCTGCATGGCGCCTTTAATATTCAATAAACTTCCAAAGGGGTGGAGGGAACTAAGCGCACATATATTAAAAAAGCGGCTAAAATTATTTCTAATTAAGAAAGCATACTACAGTATTTTAGAGTTTTTAAATGACAGAGAGTGACATTACAAATATGTTTAACTTATTGTTAGTAATTTGCCTATTTATTTTTTAGTTTTATAAAAAAATATAATTAATATAATGTTAATACCTATTTTGTTTGTTAACTTTGTTTGATTAAGATAATAATTTAAATGTCTTTTAACTATTTTTTACTTTTTTAAATGTCTATTTTTGTATGCCTTAAAGGCCGAACATGATGGAGCTTTTTTATGTGAACAACAACTTGCATGCATTGTATGTATACTCATGTTTCTACAAATAAATGTCTTGTCTTGTCTTGTCTTGTCTCCCTTAAGGCCCTCACCTTACGGCTCGGGTCTCAATAGCGCCTCAGCGGTAATCACAAACATTACACACTTGTACCATAATGTACTATTAATTTACGATAAGTGTGATCACTGATCAACTCCCCAATACGATATTAGAAAATAAAACTTACAACTTTCCCTTATCAGCTGGTCCCTCGACATCTTCGAACCAGCCGGTAGCGTCCACCTCCCGCACCATGGAGGCAGAGAGCGAGACCCGCAAGCTACACGCGCTCCGTCTGTCTCTACTGTCGGCCGCACTGGACGCGCTGCCCAGCTTGAGATACCTGCCCGGAGTCAGAGCCATACCTTTTGTACAGGTACGTACATACTATACATATAGATATATTATCATCATCAGCTAGAAAACGTCCACTGCTGAACATAGGTCTCTTAAACCGCCATGCCGAACGACAATAGGATATTTCACTGCAAGTTTTGATTTTCAGTAGCGCTACAAGCGCATAAAGTTTTTTTTACACAAGCCAGTGCTTAGTGCTAGTTTTTTTTACACAGACTCTATATTAACGTTTAATTTAATCACTTTGTCGCTCTTATTGGTCCGCTCCAACGTCGTAAGAAAAAAAATGCCAAACACGGTCAAACTTTACTATCGCGTCTACGTTAAAAAACTCGCACTAAGCACACGGTGACACAAACTACTCACTGGTTCACCATTTCATCCCTCAGAAAATTAAACCATCTCTTCTCCCTTCACAGGTAGTCCTAATGCTCGCTGGTGACCTGGACTCCAGCGTCGAAGGCGACCGCACAGTCCTGGACCGACTCCTGGAACTCTTGGTCTCAGAACTGGACATCCAGACGGATGAGAACCCAGAAGAACGTACGGACAGACGGGAGTTACAACTGGCCATCATGAGGCTGGAATTGTTGGTGTCTGAGCTGGACATGCATGGAGATGAGACCCCGCCCCCCATACATGAGAGGACCAATAGGAGAGAGCTGCAGTTGGTTATCATGAGGCTGCTTAGTGAGTATTGTTTTACTGTTATTAATACTCATATTATAAAGCTGAATTTGCTTTATTTTCAAGAACATATGGTTAACTTATGTTTCGAATACAGTCAACGCACTGAAGGTTGATCAGTTTTTCTTTAATTTGAAATTTTGTCTTAAGGCCGCTGTATACATTACCAACATACCGCCCAGTAGGTCTGTACACGCTGGCCCAATGTGTATAGCGGGCTTTAAGTTTGCCTTATCATTACTTCACAGAATTTTATTTTTATTGGCAACACTATCGAATAGTGTAATAATACAATGTGTTTTTTTTTCCAAAATCAGCGAATTCGATTCCTCGGCCAGGATCTTTCTAAAATCCTATTATGCAGTTTCAGTTTTCGAGAAAATCGGCCTCGAGACTCCTTTCAAGGTTTTTTGGAATCCCTTATAGTTTCGGATATTGCCATCCACGCCCAGTCGGAAAATTCAACCTGTTTAACATCACTCTACGACCAATGGGACCCGAGTAGCTGGTTTAGAACCACGGGGAAGCTCAATTATTTATTAAGTCCTTTATTAAATGGTGTTATTTGATACCAGGTGTCCTCATGGCCCGTTGGAAGACCTCAGCTACCGGCGGCCCGGTGGCCCGCGCGGAGGTGACGGGCGGCGCGTGCGCAGCGCACGTGTCCCGCCTGGCCGCGGCCGCGCTCGTACGAGCGGGCGCGCCGCAGCACTGCTTCAGAGTACTGTCTGCACTGCTGCCTTATTGGAAGGAGAAGACTTCTGGTAAGTGGAATTGAAGTTTCTTGAATGGAGAAGGCCAGTCAAAGCTAATTGTAGATGGCACCACCATAGCTTAGTCCTAATCCGACCAATGACCTAGTACTATTTTGAAGTACGTTTAAGATTTAAACTGATTTTAACCAATGACGATGCTTGGAACAAGCTATATTAACGCCATTAGTTCCCCAGTTGCCATCCCCATTGCAGGACGAAGCTAAAACTCTCTACTGAAAAATACTCACCGTGTTCTAGTCGTTTATTCTAACAAGGAAAAATAAATAAAACTAGTACATAGATACAATTGTGAAACTGTTTCTACTTAATTTTGTTTAGCCTAACCAATACTTTATTTAAAAATACTTGATCTTTGGTAATAAATTGTTTTATATAAGATTTTTAAAATTGTCCATGCTTTTGGCACTGCAACAAGTATGATCGAGGTGAAAAGTGACCATAGGAACTATGAATTTACACTACTGAGTCTTTTAAAAAGTATCTTTGTCTTTAAAAAGTAGTTCTTTTTATTAAAGAGTTATAAAAGTATTTTGATTAACTTGTTTTATCTAGGCACTGGGACTGCAACTACTGCTCAAACTTTATTGAAGCCGCTACCACCACAGCCGTTGCCCGACATGCAACCATTCTTCGTCAAAGAATACGTCAAAAGTAAGTTGACTTTATCAATATGAAAATTCTGTGCTTTAGTCATCAAAATTATATGTATTGTGATTATTAGATTATGCCCACGAAAACTATAAAGAGAATTAAAACCAGGAAGGTACCAATCCTATTGAAAATCGATAGCGGAGGCCTGTTAAGAAGTTAAGTTCTACAACTGATAATTATGATGAGATTAAGTTTCCAATCTGATATTCAAACATCAATTTCAAGGTACTTAATTTTTCTCGAATGCTTACAACCAAGTTAGAGTAAACATGCAGACTTCTTCTGAGTAAACTCGTTCCATTGTAGACTTTGTCTTTGTCACTTTGACGTAGACTAGAATCAAGAGTAACGAACAAAACAATAAACCCATTGAAATATAAAAACCTAAGATGTACACTCAACGTCTAAAAAACGTCCCTAAAAATTGAGCGCAACATTCGAAATTATGCCTTCATTTCGCTGACCACGGCCGATCGTAAAATTTTATTGCTTTAAGTACCTACCTGCGTTGTAATAACAACTTAAAACAATTGACGTAAGGTTGAACTTGCAAATTATGCTTGTAGCTGATAGAAAGAGACAGAAATACTTTTATTTGTGACTGTGTATCTTGGGTTTTTATACATCAATGAATAAACGTAATGTCCTGCCAGGCCACGCTCTGGACGTGTTCGACAACTACCCTCAACTCCTGATGGAGATGGCGCTCCGCCTGCCGTGTCAGATCCACAAGCACTGCGACCCGGCGCACTTCGACCAGCGCTGGCGCACGCTGCTGTGCGAGTACATGATGAACCAACAGACGCCGCTCAGGTATTTTTTACATCTCACAAAGCTTAGACTGGTTATGAGCCCAGAAACGATAAGAAAGAAGAAGGGTCATCTGTGACCCAGCCCCGGCGCAAATGAAATGTATCTCAGTTTTTTCGTTATTTTATGTACATTAAATAACAGGTTTCTTTTTTTTCAATTTCAGTGGCTAACGTAGTTAAATTGTTTAAATAAGCATTTGGAAAAATGTTGAAAATGTTAGCTGTTCTCCGCGGTTTCACCCGCTGCTAGACTCCTATTGGTCGGAGTGTGATGTTATATAGCTCACAGTCTTCTTCAATAAATGGACTATCCAACACAAAGAATTTTTTTCAATTCGAAGCAGTAGTTCCTGAGATTCGCCCCTTCAACCAAACAAACAATCTTTTCAGGTTTTTCAACTAGGCCTGGATGGCTATGTCCGAAACTATGAGGAATATCGAAATACTTTGAAAGGAGTCTGTAGGCCGATTTTGACAAAAACTAAAACTGCATTTTTGGATTTTAGAAAATTCAATAATTCTGGCCAGGAATCGAACCCGCTGGTTTGGAAAAAAATCTCATCGTGTATTATTACACTATTCGATAGTGTTGCTAATAAGGATCAAATTCTGGGAAGTAATCATATACGCCAAACTTAAGGAAAACGTATAATTGAAAAAAAACTGATCAATTTACAAGGCACAAGTGACAAGAAAAAATGCAATTTTATAAAAATCTTCTATTTCCTTAAGTTTGCCATATATGGTTACTTCCCAGAATTTGATCCTTATTAGCAACACCATCGAATAGTATAATAATACAGGATGTGATTTTCTATAAACCTGCGGGTTCGATTCCTGGCCAGAATAATTGAATTTTCTAAAATCCAAAAATGCAGTTTTAGTTTTTGTCAAAATCGGCCTACAGACTCCTTTCAACGTATTTCGATATTCCTCATAGTTTCGGACATAGTCATCCACGCCCGGTTGAAAAACCTGAAGAGTTTATTTGTTTGGTTGAAGGGGCGAATCTCAGGAACTACTGGTTCGAATTGAAAAAATATTTTTGTGTTGGATAGTCCATTTATTGAAGAAGACTGTGAGCAATATAACATCACACTCCGATCAATAGGAGCCTAGCAGCGGGTAAAACCGCGGAGAACAGCTAGCATTTTCAACATTTTTCCAAATGCTTATTTAAGCAATTTAGCTTAGTTAGCCACCGAAATTGAAAAAAAAGAAACCTGTTATTTAATATACATAAAATAACGAAAAAACTGAGATACGTTTCATTTGCGCCGGGGCTGGGTAAATTTTGTATGGACCGTGACCCTTCTTCTTTGTGCAACTTTGAGAAGAAAAGTGTAGAAAAATCTCTACAATAATGTCTACAAAAACCTTTGCAACGGGAGATAGCGCGCAGCAATCATCATCAAGTTCGGGTGGATTACCGTCAATAGTAGCTACTGGTTTGCAGTTCGATATGTTGAACTTTGTCAAAACTTTCTTTCTTCATTCCACTACGTGGATCAACTACAGAAACATACAGCCGACAGGAATACCAGCGTCAGGCATCCTATGGCCTGGCTCTTTGCTGAACTGAGCCTATATGGCATGGTCGTGAGGCACACGGTACCTTTATGTTCTTCCTTTTCCACTGTATTCTCGTTATGAAATTGTCTGCCTTAGGCTCGCCAAATTAACTTACACACGCAACAACTACTCCACGCAGCTCAGCAGTCCAATAGCTCACCCACTGTGCCAATTGTGGTGTTAAATGACAAGCTAAAACAAAAATAGGAAGTAATATTTGTTGCGTGTCTCACGGCTGCGGCTGCGTCTAATAGGCCCAGTTCAGCAAAATTTACAACTGGTGCTCTATAGTTTGAGCCAGATAAGTGTGGAATAATATTCGTTGACCCCCATGTACCAATGTATTCCAATATTTCAAAACAATTCGAAAAAATATAAAGAAAGTGTCGTAACACGATCAAAATAAACGAATCGTGGTAAGAAGCGAACGTGACCTTACATTTTATTTTGAAATTCGAACGATGGTATAATGGAATTGTAACGATGCATTATTAGGATCAATGACCTTTATTCCAGACTTATCTGGCGGGGACTATAGTAGAGTTCCATCTTAATCTATATTGAATTTCAGGAAACAAGTGCGCAAGTTGTTGTTGTTGTTGTGCGGCACCCGCGAACGTTACCGTCAATTACGCGACGTGCACGCACTGGACACGCACCTGAACGCGGCGCGCGCCTTGCTGGCCACCGACCCGGCGTACGACAAGCTTGTACAACTTATGGATCACTTGAAGGTAGGTCTCATCAGATGAGGGATGAGAAGTCCGTCAATTTATTTTTTTATATTGCCCCACTGTATGGCAAAGTTTTTTAATTAGATTTTCAAAAATTAATTGACCAGTGTTTTTTCTTTTGTAATGTAAGACAAAATTGACGAGTTTTAAAAATTCACAATACGTCACTTCTTAGTATATTTTTGCATGGTTCTAACGTCACTAGTCCCCGACTTTTGATAAGTTATATCTTTGTCAATATTAGATGAAAAAACCGCGTTCATTAGTTTTCAAAACTGACGGCGGACTGACAAAATTTTCGATCATGCCTATTAAGCCGCGTACAGACATCGCGAGGCGTGCGACACGAATGGTTCGTCTCGCATGCCTCAACCTGAGGCATACGATGGTTCATTTATACGTGCGTACCGAACGAAACATGCTCAAGCTGAGCAAGCAAACCACCACGCACGGTGTTCGTCAGTCGTCGTTGACTTGCTGTGATATTTGACGCCACGCGTCTTCCCTTTTACATTTATTGTCATAATCAGAATGTTTAGAATCCCACAACACTCTATTAATTTAATAAAATTGAACCAGCTCACGTAGTGACTCGGTATTGGCCTCCATGATGCATGCGCGCAACGCAAACAACACCTGTCCGTCCACACGGAGCGCACGGCTCGTACTGAGGCGGCGTTCGCAACGATCGTATGGCGCGAATGCTCACTGTGAGCACACACGTCCACACAGCCCGAGGCATGCGTGACGAACCATTCGTCTCGCACGCCTCGCGATTTCTGTACGCGGCTTTACGCGACTAGGTCTCCCTTGTATCACATGAGAATAACACATAATTAGGGAAGTACTAACCATTCAATCAACTCCTGCCAGAAGAAGTTTGGACATGCCGAACAAAGTAAATAGGAGATTTAGTTAGTCAAAACCGTCCGTAGATCTACAAACAGTGAACTACCTATGTCATCGCCGGCTTTTCAAAGTTATTAGCCCAACTCAATCGCTACTTACCGACGACACCGCTACCCTTCTAATCAAAATGTTCCTCCCCCAGGCTTGTGCGGAGATTGTAAGCGCTCGCACGGGCAATTGGCAGCACACATGCGCGACAGAGCGGAAGGAGGCGTTAGCGTGGCTGGTGACAGTCGCTCGTCGCGTACACCCGCATGTAGCGCCCACCGTGCTGCAGCTGCTGCAAGCGGCTTTGTGTGCGCCGCCGCATCATCAGCGAGCTGTTGAGAACAAGGTATGTTACTAACAGAGCGGAAGGAGGCGTTAGCGTGGCTGGTGACAGTCGCTCGTCGCGTACACCCGCATGTAGCGCCCACCGTGCTGCAGCTGCTGCAAGCGGCTTTGTGTGCGCCGCCGCATCATCAGCGAGCTGTTGAGAACAAGGTATGTTACTAACAGAGCGGAAGGAGGCGTTAGCGTGGCTGGTGACAGTCGCTCGTCGCGTACACCCGCATGTAGCGCCCACCGTGCTGCAGCTGCTGCAAGCGGCTTTGTGTGCGCCGCCGCATCATCAGCGAGCTGTTGAGAACAAGGTATGTTACTAACAGAGCGGAAGGAGGCGTTAGCGTGGCTGGTGACAGTCGCTCGTCGCGTACACCCGCATGTAGCGCCCAGTCGGAGTAACTGCTCGCGACTGTAGTTGTTCCCCGCAGATTCACTCATAGCTCTTTTCCCAAGGGGAGGTTTTCCATCTTAGATGTGCTATGCTACGTAGGCTTGTTCACATTCCTTACAACGCTACCTTGATGTGGTGCATCTTCATACCACATCTTACACCCTATAAAAACATTATAACAATAGAATACTTTGATCTTTAGCAGCAGCAACAAAACCCAGCCGACTGGCCTGACCGTGAACGCAGCGCTGAGAACGACAACTTCTCCACAGACGGCTCCAAATTCCAGGAGCAGAGAGTTGGACCACTTGTGCAACAGATCTTGAAACAGGTAACAAACTTTTATAATTTTAACTATTACTCTTATCAAATTCAGCCAAACGCTATTGGCTTTCTTTTTCAGAAAAAAATGGCGTAATTTTAATTATATTATTACTTAATTTTAGGTGTCCCAAGAAGAGTTAAGGATGTTCGTGAAAGCGTTCCTACTTGAGACCAACTCGACGGCAGTACGTTGGCAGGCTCATGCTTTACTTCTGGCTATTTACAAGTAAGTTTATGAAATTCCAGCAGAATCTTAACATAATTAAGATAAATCTACCTACCTTAGTAGAACAATCAATGAAAGTGCGCGCATGTTAGCTCGGTGCCGGTCGAGTGACAGGTGGACAGTAGACCTGCACGCAGACATCACTCACGACTTCAGAACACGAGCGACAACCACACAACCATTGTTACTTTAAAGACCGCTGTACACATTAGGCCAAGGCATTGGGCTAGCATGTTCTGACAAAATAATGAATTCCAAATGTCGCTTACCCATTGGGCCAACGTGTGAACACTTTGTGAAGCACGCGAAGATCCTTTGATTGGTGCATGAAAAACCGAGAACATTCATTTGGCCGGACTATACTGCCGCCAACTACCAACATACCGCCACGTATGTAGGTCTGTACACGCTGGGTCAATGCGTTGGCCCAATGTGTACAGCGGGCTTTACATAAAAGTGACACGGTTGGCGCGATTGGCTGACCGATCGACAGCGTGACGCGGCCGTCGCGGTTACGGTCCCCGCACGCAACAATTACTTGTATGACCTACCAGTACTTTTTTCAGGTCTGGGTGTTTTTGTTTGTATGTTACTATGTTTGTAAACGCACCTACGATACAGGAAAAATTCCTAGTGCGAGGCAACGTTTTTTTTTTAAAGAAATAAAATACATAATTTTACGTTTTGAAAATCGTTGATTTGTATGCATAATGACTTGATTCCTCATCACGGTATTCCAATGGCTCGTCTCCTTTATTTGTGCAGCAACTCTGGTCAAGCCGACCAGGCGTCGCTGGTGTCTCTCCTGTGGGCCATCTGGCCGACCCTGCCGCAGTACGGACGGAAGGCGGCGCAGTTCGTCGACCTGCTCGGCTACTTCACGCTCAAGACGCCCAATATTGATACTGAGGTAAGATTTTCATTGTGGTTTATCTATTAATTAACCAAAAAATATGAATATAAGACAGCAAAGAAGCAAATTTTGTCTAAATGGGAAACAATATATAACAAAAAAGATCCCTTTAAATTGAAATTACGACATGTATCTTTGTCTGACACATTCAAAATTATAAATCTTAAACGTAAAAGGTAAAATAAGTAGCGCAAGCTACTTATTTTACCTTTTACCAAAATCACAAAAATGTTTATCTCTCATTATTCCAAACAGAAACACGTAGGCAGCGCAGTGGAGTTACTCCGCAACCAGAACCAACTGCTGTCGTCGCACGGTAACGCAGCGCTGTACGCGGCGCTGGGCTCGTACGTGGAGCTGGACGGGTACTACCTGGAGTCCGAGCCTTGTCTCGTGTGCAACAACCCGGAGGTGCCCATGGCCACCATCAAACTACCTACCATAAAGGTTGGTTTATATCGCACGTGTTTTTTGTTGTTTATATTCCCCGCCAGATAAGTCTGGAATAAAGGTCATTGATCCTAATAACGCATCGTTAGAATTCCATTATACCAGCGTTCGAATTTCAAAATAAAATGCAAGGTCACGGCCGCCTCTTACCAGTATACGTTTATTTTGATCGTGTTACGACATTTTCTTTACATTTTTTCGAATGGTTTTGAAATATTGGAATACATTGTAGTTCTGATTAGTTCTTTGTGATTTTTGTATTGACGTCAAACTCGAAGCCCAAATTGAGCGTAACCTGTTAAATTTTTAGGGTTGAAAGTAAAATCCAACGTTTCTTAGGGCATTACATATTTATTATTTCATATTTAGTCTAAATAATGCATGTTTATGTTAATTTGGTATGTCAGTCTAAAAATCATTTTATATTACACTCCATGAGACGAATGATAAAGTTTACAAACGAAATCAATATTTTACGTGAATTTTGTACCCTTTTATTAGTATTTTAAAGCGAAAATGCTTGCAAATACAATACAACGGGCCCTTATGGTGGATTACAGCCCATTAGCCCTCACAGAGAGGAGGCCTATGTCCCAGCAGTGGAGATATTTTATACTGATACATCTACGACATAAAATTATATCATTGATTGCATGAAGTTCATTGTATATTATTTAAAAATATTTAAACATAATGTGTCTTGGCATTGGTACCATACAAAAATAAACCTTAACCCATCTAAATAAGAGCTGAACACACTACTGTACGCAGATCGACTCGAAGTTCACGACGACGACTCAGATCGTCAAGTTGGTGAACAGTCATATGATAAGCCGCATCAACCTGCGCATCAGTGACATTAAGAGGAGCAAGATGGTGCGCACGATCAACTTCTATTATAATAATAGAACTGTGCAAGCGGTGCAGGAGCTCAAGAATAGACCCGGTGAGTGGATTTTGTGTTTTATTTAGAAAGAAATAGAGTTTTACTTACTGTGCTCCATAACACAAATTTTTGACGTGACTGAAAAGCTGCCAACTTAAACTGGACTGGGTAGTACATATCTGTCGTATGCTTAGATGCTGAAATAGCGATACGGGATCACGGCATACCTTACGGACGATCTGTATCTCTTCCTTGACGAATTGGAGTGAGGTGGCACACAGTTAGCATTGGAACAGTAACCTAATTAATAATAAAATAGAGTCGTAATTGACATAGCATTTTTATCTGCTACCATCTTCAACCTGTTTCTACTATCTTGTTGGAGGCCTCCTTCACCTCCTTCCACCATTTACGACATTGAGCTCTTCGTAACCAATTTGAGTCCACGACGCTCTTCGTGTTCCAGAGCATTTGTGGTGTTCTGTGAGGACGCTTTTGTCCCCATGGCGTCCATTTGAAAAATCGAGCCGACAGCTCACGTAAAAGTTTAGCCGCACAGGATCTCACACCGTTGGAATTGCATCTTTGTTCTTAATCTAAGTCTAAACCTTTTTAGCCCCAAAATTATTTTCCTATTTCTTACTTAATTATAAAATGTACCTGATATATTAATTGCTATTTTTAGGTATGTGGCACAAAGCGAAACGTGTGCAGCTGCAATCTGGTCAATCGGAAGTCCGTGTCGACTTCCCTCTGCCGATCGTCGCCTGCAACCTCATGATGGAGTACGCTGACTTTTACGAGAATCAACAGGCTACTGGTACGTTACTTATAGCTATGTTGACTGGCCTGTTGGTTAAGTGGTTAGTGACCCTGACTGCTATGCCGGTGGTCGTGGGTTCGATTCCCACCCAGGACAAATGTTTGTGTGATGAGCACGATCATTTGTTCTGTGTCTGGGAGTAATTTATCTATCATATGTATGTATTTAGAAATATATAAGTATGTTTATCAGTTGACTAGTACCCATAACACAAGCTCTGCTTAGCTTGGGACTAGATGGCGTTGTGTGATAGTTGTGGAATATTTATTTATTTATTTATTATGTTCTTACTATAAGATAATAGAAGGCAATCAACTAGTGGTTGATTCATACCGAAATGGCAACTGAGTTTCTTCTTTTTTAGTTCTCTTTTGCTTGAGTTTCTTTTTTTTGGAATTGTAATTATAACCTCTTACCACACCAATTACACAAACAGGAGTAAAAACTACAATAACAGCAGCGTCCTTTCCGAATGTAGAAACTAAACTAGTCAAGAGGTGACTATTAGAAAAGCATGGTGTTGTCGAGAAGGAGCTTGTGGCTCCCGGCGGCGATGCGAGATCTAACTTTTCAAGTGAAACTAGTCTTTAAGTTAAGAGATATAGATAAAGTTTCCTACTTGTGTAGTGTTCGCCGTTCCGCACCGCTGCCGCTCGGATGTGAATCGGCCATAAAGCTGCTAGCTGTAATATGTGTTATTAATACTGGTTCTAATAAAATAATCGCTATGTTGTTGTAGGTGAATCTCTGCAATGTCCTCGGTGCTCGCAGTCTGTACCGGCCAACCCTGGGGTATGTGCTAACTGCGGAGAAAACGTCTTCCAATGTCACAAGTGTCGGTAAGTAAAACACTCCATACAGGATATATTTAAAATAAACATAAACGAAAATAAATTCATAGGTATCATTTATAAAAAAACGTTAATTTTTTCGATTTTGACACGTGTTCCCCTGAATGCGCTTATGACGCACTGATGTCGTCAGGGGTTGTTGGACTATCTAAAGGGCACTGTACATATTGAGCCAAGTCATTGGGCCAGCGTGTATGAATTCCAAATGTCGCTGTTCACACGTTGGGCCAACGTGTGAACACTTTGCGAAGCACGCCAAGATCCTTTGATTGGTGCACGAAAAACCGACAACATTCAGTTGGCCGGGCAATACTGCCGCCAACTACCAACATACCGCCAAGTAGGTCTGTACACGCTGACCCAATGTGTACAGCGGGCTTTACAAAGGCCACCATGGTCCTGGAGCTCAAGACTCATCCACTTAATTTTTTTTTTTCAGTGTACAAGTCTGTTTTATTGTAATTTAACGTTTATCTCCTCAGTGCCATAAACTACGACGAGAAAGACCCCTTCCTATGTCACGCGTGCGGATTCTGCAAGTACGCGAAGTTTGACTACACGCTGACGGCGCGGCCATGTTGCGCTGTAGATACCATAGAGAATGATGAGGAGCGCAAGAAGATGGTGCAGACTATAGGAGCGCTGTTGGACAAGGCCGACCGGGTGTATAGGCAGTTGACGTCCAATAAACCTGTCTTGGAGGTAAGATTATGTGGAATATTCAGTATTTTGTATGACAAATGCCCCATTGTGTAGTAAGTTCAGTATGCAAGTATTTTTGCTTTACAAATAAAGGTGTTTTGATTTTTTTTGCTTAAGTTTATGACGTCAAGAGGTCACGGCAAAATGGTTGACAAAAAAGGTCTTATTAGATTTTGAAAGCTTGATTTGATGAGGTAACAGCTGGTTGAGAGTAGCCGGTGATCGAGTGAATAGCGTGCGATTGGAGAGGACTGTGTCCAGCATGATGTGTGGAATGATGATGATGAGGTAAGGTGTAAGTTGGCAAGATTATGGTGTAGTGAGGGTAAGTTTGCGCATCGCATATAGCGGCACGCAAGTGCAAGCGAGAGCGAGTATACTGGGTGCGAGGAGCAAAGACGAGTGACGCACCAATTGCGTGCTCGGATCGGCACTACCTCATACCCCGCGACCCGCATTACCACCAAAGAGATCTACAAAATGACTTCTGCGCAAATAACGACTCTTACCAACTTACGTGCCGGCCACTGTACTTTGAGAAGAAACAAAGGCAAAACAAACTCACAAGGTTTTAAAGTCCAGATATTATATTAGTCAAGTCAATGTACGGTCATCAAGAAACCAACTTAACCATTTATTTATTCCACAGTCCCTCCTCCATAAAATAAGCGAGCATCGCCTGGAAGGTCGCACAGCTGATGAGAACAGCAACGCAAGCAACACGTCATTCAGCGGCGCGCAGATCAACCGCGTCATACAGACGCTCGCGCACAAGTACTGCGTCGACAGCAAGGGACACTTCGAGGACCTCTCCAAGATTATACAGAAGGTGTTGGCTTGCAGGTCGGTAGTATGGATGTTAATTTATACCATTCCCCCTCGAAAAAGCTACTTTTACGCACTGTTTTGGTGTTTGAATTTAGGACACTACAGTACAGTCGACCTCGACCGCGATGCTGAACAACCCCAATCTTTTATCGCTCAAATCTTTTTGTTTCTCGTAGTCATGGTATAAAGTATCGTTTGCAACTCTTGAATGAAACGTATTTAAATCGAGTGCCTGAAGCACTCGCGTCGCTCAGGATTTAAATACTTGAATCACTCGCTTCGCTCGTGATTCAATCATCATGAATACCCTGCGGTCGTGATTCAGTCATTAAAATCCTTCGCTTGCTCTTGATCATTTAATGGCCCTCGTTTTAAATCCGCTCTTTATTCACTAGATGCAAAATATACTATGTATTAGACTTATGTTACTGGGTTGCAGCTGAAAATCAGCGTCAAGTGATAGACTTTGTGCTGCCACTTGGCATTATGCTGAGCTGAAGCACTTTGGCATTAAAAGATTAGTTTTGTCTTTTTTATTTAGTTTTAAGTTTTGATGCTAATAAACTCAATTTTCTTTCTTTCTTATATTCAGGGCGAGTAATTAAGTACGTGATAAACTACAAACAACTTTCCCAAAGAAACTCGTTTTTTTTAAATAACAGAACTAACAAAAATAACACCTGTATTAAAATCACGCGCATTTTAATTGTTTTGGCGTAGAAAGTCTAATTCGCAAATTGGCAACGAGTTGCAAAAGGACAACTTCTCAAAATGGGAATTCTTTAAAAGCCTCATTCATAAAATGGCAAAATTCTCGAAATACCTAATTCTCAGAATGGTCAAGTCTCTAAAAGCCTGATTTTCAAAATAGCAAAGTCTCGAAATACGAATTAGGCGTTCTGCGTCTAAACTATTTTAATAATAACGTTCGTTAGGATCAATCAAAGCTGGTGAATATTTATAGTAATTTATTCGGGTAGTCTTTGGTATTCAAAAAGTTTTACCAAAAAAGATGATGCCTAGCTGAAAAGTCACAGTAAATGATTCTCATTTGTTCCTAAAAAAGTCACATCACTAATTTCCAGCATTATGTTTTTAGGAAAGAATTGGTGGCGTTTGATAGATCCCAGAGCGAGTTAACGAAGGGAGATACTTTACCCGTGTACGCTGGACTGCTGCAGAATTATGATGGAGATGTCACTAAAGGTAAGTACCGAAAAACAAGGTCATTCATTGAAATAAAACCCTCCCACCTGTATGTACAAAGTGTTGTAAAATATGTCCATTGTGCGCACAACTAAGGAATGGAATATCCTTTCAAATGCTGTTTCCTAATAGCTATAACCTTGGTGTTATCAAGTCAAGAGTTAATGTATGTTCGTTCGCGTGGATGTCGGAACTTAACAATGTATTTTTTATCAAATTGACGAAGTTTCATGCAAACTTTCATCCTCTTTTTTATCCCCTTGGGGTTAGAACTCATCAAAATCCTTTCTTAGCGGATGCCATCTACCCATGTCCAGTGGTTTGGGCTGTGCGTGGATAGATCACTATCTCACAGTCACCTTTGAGTTACATATATTTAGATTTGTTTAATAATCTGTCCCCCCCAGGTGGCGGTTGCTACGGCTGCGCTCTGTCGTGCGCGGAGCACTGCCTGACCCTGCTGCGCGCGCTGGCCTCGCAGGCCGAGCACCGCAGCCGGTTGTGTCGGTTCGGACTGGTGCAGGAGCTGGTGCAACACAACCTGCACCGAGGGACGCCACAGGTAAGGGTCTGGAGGGAAATGGTCAGACCAGGTGGCCTATCTATGACGTCTTAAGTGAGAGTAGTTCCACTGTGGGAAAAAGACAGAGCTATACAAGTCGTCTAGCGCCATCTCGTCATCTCGCCATTTCGTCTCGTCATGGCAGGACACACACACCTGGGCTCAATTTAAAAAGCTCGCACTGGACGCATAGAAGGCTAGTTATGGTAGGTACATAATTTAGACCTAACACTGCATAAGTTAGTGTTTGCGCGTCCACACAAAACTGCTCCGTCGCGGAATCTGCGCGCGGCCCGTCAACGTTGACATGAGGGCCGTTTAGCAGTTATATTTTTTTTAAAACAATCTTTTAACAGATGTTTAACTCTTTTTAAGTAACTTTGAACCTTGCACGTAGTGTTGAATTAACTCGAAATAGTACTGCCGTCTCTACACATTACCAGTGATTGCTTGTATTAACTTTTATTATTTCCTACTACGTTAGTTAAAAAGTCTACGAAATTGCTGAGACATGCAAGAGTTTCTTACATGTTTAATAATTTCTTTGTTGTTTTAGTGCCAAGAAGAAGTGCGGGCATTGATCTGTTTGGTTACTCGCGACAACCTTCCAGCAACCGAACAACTATGTAACTTACTGTCGCAACGAATCACCCTCTCACTGATGGGACACGCCGCTTCACAAGATCATAACAACTCGGTAAGTGTTTAGCGAGAATCAACCTTATTTTCATACAGATTAGGTTTAATTTGGAATGTACGTGTAGAAAAATGACAGTTCTATTTACAGTACGAATTTGGGCTTTCTGCTAAGCAGATACAGTTCAATTTTAAATGCGATGCTTTACAAATAACTAAGAGTAAGCCATTTGTTCCAGGTGCGTCCATTGGTGCTTCTACTGGGTTCGCTTGTCAAAGTCCAAGATTCGGTGGAATGTTGGGAAGTGAGACTTAGATGCATTGTGAGATTATGGGTTTGGTACGTATTTTTATTTATTATTGCTATTATTTTGTAATATTAAGGGCTGATTTTTCAATAGTCAGATAACTGCTATCTTAGGAATAAAATACCGATTTGACATATTTACTATAGATAAGCTGTAAAACCGCCATTTTTATTCCTCAGATAAAAGTTACTGACGGTTGAATAATCAGCCCTAAGCAGTAGTAATGTTATTCTCCAAAACAAAAGGTTATGAAAAACCGGCCAAGTGCGAGACGGACTCGCTTATGAAGGGTTCCGTAGCAACAACAAACATAATTTAACATTTTGAGTTATATTTAAGTTGATTAATTAAAGGTAAATTGCTGTTTACGATTTATAACGTACATACTAGATCCCGTTCAAACTAATTTTCTGTTGTTTTTACATCGTAATGTAATGAAAAACTTAATGCAATTCACAAAAAAAAAAATTAATACATCTACTTACCAAGTTACAACATTACAGTTCTTATAGTTTCGGAAAAAAAGTGGCTGTGACATACAGATGGACAGACAAACATGACGAATCGATAAGGGTTCCGTTTTTTTTAATGGACCTGTAAGATTGGATTATTTTCTTCAGTTTTTATTTCCATTTTTTTTTTCTATAACTAGGTGTTGCCCTCAACTGACAGAAGTGGCCGGTATCATGCCGGCAGCCAACACGATACTAAAGGCAGAAATGTTAGCTGGTATACCGGGCATCAACTCTTCCTCGCCGAATTGTAAGTATTTAACTAAATCTTACTAAAATCAATGAAATACATCTTTATAAAAAGCATGACACTAAATTATTGTAGCTTTATTATGCACTAGAACAGTGTTTTCTAAGTTTTTGAGGGACTGAATAACTTTTATATGTCTCTGTTTTCGAAAGAGATTGAATTAAATACCTTCTTTTTTTTGAGTCATAAAATAATCAAATGAGTCAAATAGGCGAAAGGGACTGTTAAACTATTACTGACTAAAGAGCCATTTTTTTTTTTACGTGGTAAAATCATCAAATTTGACCTCCCTCCCCGGGCAGGGCGAGAGGTACTGTCAGACTTGTACTGACTAAAATCCACGGTGTTCTTCAATAGCCCTTTATGTTCCGGGGTCACGGTGATGGTATGAGTCCCGCGACCCCGGCAGGGTTTGGCCCTCTGAGAGGGGGCCCCGTCATTTTGCTGACAGCTCTTTGAGGCGCGCGTGGAACACGACGCGCGGTCGACACGGGACTAAAGAGCCATAAAAAATACTTTATTAAAGTCGTAATGATTCAATTTATAACCGAACATTTATTTGCGAAATTCTATAGTCCAACCTACTTTAGAAATCGCTGTCCTAGAATTTTAAAAGGAATATTTATAAACTAACGTGTAGATCTTTAAAAACCATTTTCGTGAGAACAGCTGCATTAATATGTGGGAGGCTTCAAAGAGGTGTGTTTAAATATACAGAGCTACAAGGATCTTTTGGCGTTTTCATGAAATTCACAAATTAAAAAAAAAATAACATGGTGTGACTAGTTCCGTTTTGATCTACGAGCCAAAAGATCCATGTATATCAACTTACGAGGTTCTTTTTTTAAAATATTTTTATTAAATATAGAACAATATATTTTTCCTTATATTGGTCTAGCGTTTGCGTCTTTTATTTGAGACTTGATTAATCTACACGTTTTGTCCCCATAGTGTGACCATACATTAGAACTTCTCAAGTGTTTTTTTTTTATATGTCACAGTTATATTATCACAATAGTAGAAAAACATACATTATGGTAAAATAAATGTATAATTTGTACAGACGTCAGTACACTAACCTACCCTAAACTATCAATTTTTAAAATAGATCACAAAACTAAGGTTTCTTTTTTTTTGGAGATGGTTTTGCTCTTGACTCTTGTCCAGGTCAAAGGTGACAGAGACAAATCCTAAATGGAGCGACCTTACTCAGAAGACGCCACTCACTTTGAAGAGATTCGGTGTATGCGTTTGGGAACAATGACGCAATTGTTAACGTTTGGGATAGCTTGACGTGCTGGCGTGTGTAAAATAAAAAATAACGTATTATATAATATTAATCTATCCTTAAACTTCCTTCAATAAAGAAGAGACAAAGAAGCCAAAATCGCTTCATAGAAAACTAGCAATTATCTAGAACTGTAAACCGTGAAATAAAACAACATCTATATGAGGAGTAGTCCTGAATTGTCACACAGCGCACCAGTTCGCGCTGCAGCAGGTGGCACTGCCGTGCCTGCGGTACATGCAGCAGCTCATGGCACCTGCGCCTGCGACTGCACCGGCGCCCGCGCAAGCCGCGCCGCCGACTGACGCGGAAGCTCCGAAGGATACTGCTAAGGTGGGTCTTTGTTATAATACAGGTTATTAAGTTATTAAAGAAGTTATTTGAAAGATTTTTCTGAAATATTCCATGTAGTATCCTGACTAAACATATTCGAAAGATTCTTTTAAAGAAATTTTACTGTGGGGTGAGAGCATAGCTTCGGGCCAGTTTGTATTTTGACAAAGATACGAGTAAAATCTGTACCAATGATTAGAAGGAAGGTTCATATCTGACAGAACGTCGCGTACTAACGGTCACAAAACGCTAGAGCACAAATGTATAGAAAAACAATTGACCGTTCACACTCAACCGATGATATGTTAGTGCGTCAAAGACATTCGATGAAACGCTCGATGGCTGTTCCGTCAGATATGAACCTTCCCTAACTGTCCGATGTGGCATTTCAAAGGTGTAGAATCTGAAAGACTAAAAAAGACTGATCTCACTGATTTGCTCCTGCAATGACGTAAGAGCATTTTGAAGAAACCCCTAGATAATACATTTAAAATCTCTTATTTCGTACATCGCTCGCGTCTTTCACACTATGGCAAACACTTGTTTTTTCACAGGAAACAGCACCAACCGTAGTACCAGTGACGGGCACGGCAGCACCATCGTCGACGGGCACCGTAGTGGTGGACCTGGCGGCGTGGCTGGCGGGCCGCGTGCCGCACGCGCAGTGGCGGCGCCTGGCCAGCGCGCGCGTGCCGCCGCCCGCGCACGGTGCGCCCGCGCCGCACGACCTGCACCTCGCCACCAAGTACCTGGCCAAGTGGCGGGAGAGGGTACGTAACAAAAAGACTTGATGATAAAAAAATGGACGAGTACAAGATTGTTGTATTAGAATATCTTGTATTGCTTGCCTTTATTCAGACCATATTTATGTAATTGACTCCTGTGCCTTTACTCATGTTTGCACTTTTAGTTCTTTTTTCGACTCGGGTGGAGCAGAAGGGACTGTCAGACTCGTACTGACTAAAATCGACGATGTTCCTTCATTATAACCATTTACGTCCCAGTTTAATAATGGTAAATGCCTAGACTCGTAGTCATTACAGTTAAAGAATGTTTACAATAATTACTATGACACATATTTTGTAGAAAATACTAAAACAGTAACATCTTTTTTTCACGTTATGAATACTGTACTACTACTGTACTCCCTCGAAATTTGTTTTTTTTTGTCTATCGCAACTGTCACATTTAATAAATTTAATAAATTGTGTTCCACAGACGATGTTGTCGCACGGCATGCGTCCCCTAGCGCTGGAGGACGGCGGCTGGCTGCGGCCCGTGATGTTCGACCCCAGCTCGCGCATCGCACGCGACACCGCCTGCCAGATGGTCAAGTCGCTGTGCGACTCCTACGATAGGACTAAAGCGGTAAGTAGTGACAACATGATAAAAAGAGGCGAAGCTATAAGAAGTCGAAACTATCCGATTATCTCTTTCCAAAGGTCGACAATATTAAATTTTATAATCAGGATCTGTTTTTACCAACTTATTTTCGCTATCATCTGCTAGTGAACCGTCACTGGTAATAAAAGTTACCAAAATAAACATTCATTGTTTTGCGCAGTAACAAAAGCTAATATTGTCAAAGACTCTGCTTGGAAACCGTAGCTTCAACGCAGCGTGGCACTGAGTGTTTAGAGAAATACACCTCAGGACTATGATTTTGATTACTGACTTATTGTAAACGCTAAGAATGAAAAGGATTAGTTTTTGTAGTCCTGCCGTGTACTAGTAATGTGAAAAAAAAAACGGAAAATGCCATAAAATTTGTTGTTCGTCCACAGGTGTTGATTCTGCTAACCAGCTTCTTACCCGAGGTCGGTAGCGCCGGAGAAGCCAGCGAGCAATTCTTACAACTTTATCAAAGTAAGATACTTTTACTTATACATTTTTATACTAAGTTCGTGTTGTTGAGCTTCTAGAGTTAAAAATCGAATTGCATGTTAACTGACAAATGCTTACAATGACTGGGACTGAAGAAAATACCGTAAAGATTCGAGTGGATCTCAAATCCTGCATGGTTCTCATACGTTTTTACCAATACAAAAATGTCTTGAGACTGTGACCTCTGAATTTATTTTGTATGTTTCTCAGAGTAGTGAGGTACGAAACACGCTTTAATTTTTTTATGCCAATTTTTTGTTCTACCAATAGCATTGGCATCTGAAGCACCATGGAAGCAGTTCCTGGCTCTACGTGGTGTCCTGCAACTGATAGCAGATCTGATGACCAAGGAGATCGAACAGCTGCATCGCCTGGAAGAGACTACACTTACTTCGGATTTGGCGCAAGGTATGGTTTATTATGCGTATTACCATTTCTCAAAGATGGAATCTTTTTTTAATCCTTCGCAGTTGTTATGTAAAGTTAAGTATGATCCTTGGGGATAAAAATGATTTTCATCTTGGTCTCTCTCACTGATCTCAGGATTTTTTGAATCGGTTTAAACTCCCTCGCTTCGCTCAGGATTTGACTCAAAGCTTCTGCCTAATGGCCTGGTGCTATATTATTTTCCTATTCCCCCCAGGCTACGCTCTAAAGCGTCTGACGGAGCTGCTAGCGATGTTCCTGGAGGAGAGCGGCGCTCGGCGCACTTACAAGGGACGGCTGGTGGGCGCCGTGCTGGGAGGATACCTGTCGCTGAGGCGGCTGGTAGTGCAGCGCACGCGCCTCACGGACGACACGCAGGAGAAGCTGCTGGAGCTGCTGGAGGAGATGACCACCGGTAAGAGTTACTGTCGCTGAGGCGGCTGGTAGTGCAGCGCACGCGCCTCACGGACGACACGCAGGAGAAGCTGCTGGAGCTGCTGGAGGAGATGACCACCGGTAAGAGTTACTGTCGCTGAGGCGGCTGGTAGTTCAGCGCACGCGCCTCACGGACGACACGCAGGAGAAGCTGCTGGAGCTGCTGGAGGAGATGACCACCGGTAAGAGTTACTGTCGCTGAGGCGGCTGGTAGTGCAGCGCACGCGCCTCACGGACGACACGCAGGAGAAGCTGCTGGAGCTGCTGGAGGAGATGACCACCGGTAAGAGTTACTGTCGCTGAGGCGGCTGGTAGTGCAGCGCACGCGCCTCACGGACGACACGCAGGAGAAGCTGCTGGAGCTGCTGGAGGAGATGACCACCGGTAAGAGTTACTGTCGCTGAGGCGGCTGGTAGTGCAGCGCACGCGCCTCACGGACGACACGCAGGAGAAGCTGCTGGAGCTGCTGGAGGAGATGACCACCGGTAAGAGTTACTGTCGCTGAGGCGGCTGGTAGTGCAGCGCACGCGCCTCACGGACGACACGCAGGAGAAGCTGCTGGAGCTGCTGGAGGAGATGACCACCGGTAAGAGTTACTGTCGCTGAGGCGGCTGGTAGTGCAGCGCACGCGCCTCACGGACGACACGCAGGAGAAGCTGCTGGAGCTGCTGGAGGAGATACCCACCGGTAAGAGTTACTGTCGCTGAGGCGGCTGGTAGTTCAGCGCACGCGCCTCACGGACGACACGCAGGAGAAGCTGCTGGAGCTGCTGGAGGAGATGACCACCGGTAAGAGTTACTGTCGCTGAGGCGGCTGGTAGTGCAGCGCACGCGCCTCACGGACGACACGCAGGAGAAGCTGCTGGAGCTGCTGGAGGAGATGACCACCGGTAAGAGTTACTGTCGCTGAGGCGGCTGGTAGTGCAGCGCACGCGCCTCACGGACGACACGCAGGAGAAGCTGCTGGAGCTGCTGGAGGAGATGACCACCGGTAAGAGTTACTGTCGCTGAGGCGGCTGGTAGTGCAGCGCACGCGCCTCACGGACGACACGCAGGAGAAGCTGCTGGAGCTGCTGGAGGAGATGACCACCGGTAAGAGTTACTGTCGCTGAGGCGGCTGGTAGTGCAGCGCACGCGCCTCACGGACGACACGCAGGAGAAGCTGCTGGAGCTGCTGGAGGAGATGACCACCGGTAAGAGAAGTACAGACTAGCAGAGGTGGAAGAGAGTAATTCCGGGCAAAAATGCACGTCTCACAAACGGACACATACTTCATCAGCGTTGCTAGTATCAATCTTGCTAAATTTGTTCTTTATCAACTATCTGCTCTATTGGTATAAGAATAGAATAGAATATTCCATGTACATTTTAGACCCACTTGCTACAAAATACAGTGTGTACAGAAATTCATTTTACCTCTTTCGTGCAGGTACGGAAGCCGAAACAGCAGAGTTCATGGCAGTTTGTATAGAGACGGTGCAGAAGTACCCTCTCCACGACTACCGCACTCCTGTGTTTATCTTCGAGAGACTCTGCTCCATCATCTACCCTGAAGAGAATGACGTCGGAGAGTTCTTCCTTACTCTGGAGAAGGATCCACAGCAAGAGGACTTTTTACAGGTAACACATAGGACTGAAATCTTCTTTCTTCTCTTCTTTTAGAATGTGGCGTCACACTAGAAATTTCTCCTGTATCGTGGGTGCGTTTACAAACAAATGAACTACCATACACAAACACTCACACACGGAACCACTGCTTGCAGAACGTGCAAATATTTGTTCCGTGGCTGGACCGAATCTGTGACACTCTGCACAGCAGTCGATCCCTTAGCCACTGCGCCCCAACCGTGCCTTCTCTATGAAGATTCTTGCTTTTAAGTTCTAAACTGGAACTATAGTTTCCTTTTTTTTTTCGTATCGATTTACTTTCCCTAAAATTTAGTTTGAGCAGTATTTGCTACCTGGATAGTCCTGATATTTTAATCCTGTGAAGCGCGTAGCATGGAAATTAAGCACGAGATCTGACTGGCACAAGAAGAGGATATTATTTATTTGAGACTGACATACCCAGCGCCATTTTAACAGCAGAACTAGTTTTATTTGCCATAATTTCGGCACTAGTTTTTGTCTATAATATATAAGTAAACTTAACATTATTCCTCAGGGTCGCATGTTAGGCAACCCCTACTCCTCACTGGAACCAGGCATGGGTCCTCTGATGCGCGACGTGAAAAACAAGATCTGTACTGACTGCGAGCTGGTCGCTTTGCTTGAAGACGACAATGGCATGGAGCTGCTTGTGTGCAACAAGATTATGTCGCTGGACCTCCCTGTGAAGGATGTTTATAAGAAGGTGAGTTGGCTAAGCAAGGAATTAAAATTCTTTATTCGGAACAGTTGTATGGTTTTTCCATAGAATATATTGAAAAACCATAGAAGTGTCGCAATCTTATGTCGTTAGTCTCGCTAAAACTCGAGAACGGCTGGACCGATTTGGCTGATTTTAGTTTTGAATTAGTTTGGGAAATCCAGGGAAGGTTTAAAGGTTTTTTTTTTAATTATTTCTGAGGCGGCACGTAGAATGCCCAGTCAGCTAGTATTTAATAAATTTAACGTAAGCGTTGCGAATTCCGAAGATTTTCAACAAAAGTTCGAACCGCCTGCAGGATATGAAACTAAGACCTCTGCATTCAGTAAATCCGAAGCTCTTTCCAACCCAGCCATCGATGTTCCTTCCTACAAGAATCAAATTCTTCAAATTATTTCTAACGTCTTGTGGTAACGTTTCGCGCCATGAATTGCAGAGTTTCGGGGCATAATAATTTCAAAGACTAAGCGAGGTGACTGATGACACGATGCGACGCAATTCAACCGATTTTAACTACAAGAGCAAATTATCCTTAATTCCTTACCACTACGACATATGACATTAAACATTATCACCCGTAGATAATTTATGTCATATGTCATAGTGGTAATAGATGGTATGGAAAAACAAAACACGCCACGACGTCGAAAGTCAGTCGAATTGTAGCATTATATCGTGGTAGTAAGGACGATAATCGTGTCATGAGCAAGCTCGCTAAAACCGTTGCTCATTCAACCAGGTTTGGTGCACATCCGGAGAAGGTGTAGACGCGATGCGTGTAGTGTACCGTATGCGAGGTCTACTTGGCGACGCTACTGAGGAGTTCGTGGAGCGACTGACGCAGGCCAACGCTGAGGCCGTCGACGATGAACAACTGTACCGAATGGCGAACGTGCTTGCTGATTGTGGTAAGTGTGTATGCTAGGTGTGAAATGGGTGTTAGAGACTATCAAATCGATAGCAATGCACGATGTGAATTAAGGGCACTTGCGGAGTGAAGCACCTGTCAACTTTGAAATGCATCACAACATTTTTAAGTACTTTTTAGGTTTTATTTAATTTTTTTTAATGAAAAACAAAACGTAAATGTTTATTAAAATATCTAGTTGGCAAAAATTGGCAGAAGTTATAGCCCCCAATAATGTCATCGCGCACAACACATCGTATACTAGCTTATTATTATGTCAAATTTTAAAATAAAATATCGCGCAAGTTTCTGTCTTCAACTTTCTTTGTGGAAACATCTTTTTGATATTATGTACGAGTTAGAAGCCAGTTGGACATGAATATTAAGTAGTTGGATTGTTATAAATTTGAGAAGTTTTGATTTTTATAACGAAAAACGCGACGTAAATAATAGGTTACCGTCATTATTAAGACTGTTATTTTAAAACAATTTTTAATCATTAAAATTTTGTAGTTTCCGATTCCCATTCACAATCAAATCATCCTTCCCACAGGTGGTATAGAAGTGATGCTACAACGTCTCGCCGCCATCCAACGAGTAGGCGCGGCCCGTGCCCTGTGCTCCACGCTCCTGCGCCTGCTGTCCCTGTGCACGCGCGTGCGTCGCTGCGTGCGCGTGCTCACGCGGGCGGACACGCGCGCGCTGCCCGTGCTGCTGCACGCGCTGCACCTGGCGGCCATCGAGGAGAAGGACATGGCCAGGGCGCAGCTCGTGTACCAGTTACTGGAGGTTTGTGTTTTGGCAGGGTAGTCTGCAAGATATCTGGAAAAATTTAATGGAATTGTTGCAAAGTATAGTGCGGTTCAACTAAGAAGGCAATAAAGTGCTCTGCGGTAATTAATTTTAGACTTATTTTCAAATGATAATTATTTATTTATAAGCTTACTAGTGTTTACGAGGGGTTCATGATGTCACAATTTGGCGGCATCAACTGACCTTCTTAGTTGAAAAGTTGAAATGCATTATACTTCTAAACACTTTTTTTTTTAAATTGTCTAGTTTCTCCTCCTATGGAAGATATGGGATGGGGCGGGGTAGACTGTCAGACTTGTAATGACTAAAATCCACGTAGATCCATCAATAACCCCTCACGTTGCAAGGTCACGGTTTCCTGATGAGACAGTTCCGTGACCCAAATGATGAACACTTGACGTCAGATTTGTTAACAAGTCAAGCACAAGCTCTAAAAAATACATGTTTTTATGTCTAAAATCGAATTTATAATACTAAAGACAGTAAATTCTTTTTTCAAATTGTTGAATAACAAAATATTTTATAGATCATGGAGCGTATTCTATCAGTGGCCGCCAGTGAAAGTCTGGAGTCCTTCCTGCAGTTCTCACTTACTTTCGGAGGACCGGAGTACGTGCAAGCTCTACTCAACTGCACTGAATGTCCAGGTAACTCTCAGCATAATTTAAATGTAAATGTATTTCAGTGTGCAACCAAGGCTGAACTTAGAAACGGGTACAATGGGGATGGCCACTGGGGAACTAATGACGCTAGTATAGCTTGTTCCAAGCATCGTCATTGGTTCAAATCAGTTCAAATCTTAAAGGTACTTAAAAATATTACTACTTCATTGGTCGGATTAGGAATAAGCTATGTTGGCGCCATCTACGCACTTTGCTCTGGATGCAAAATAGCGCCCTCGCCGTAAATATATTATTTTGCTCCCTTGTCATACAATCTACTATTATTGCTGACGAGGTCTGTATTTCTTGATAGCTACAACCTTGGGGTTTTCAAGTCACGAGTGAATAGGCTACTTCTAGGCAAGTATCCTTTTTCGACCACGGTCAACCGCGAACCTTAGGCTAAATATTAAAAAAAAAAACCTGTTATACCAAACCTGTTTCTTCCTCCAGGAATCCGCAACAACTCAGTAGCCCTAGGCCACTTGACCCGCGTTCTCGCCGCGCTAGTGTACGGCAACGACCTGAAGATGGCCATGCTGGTGGACCACTTCAAGCCAGTGCTGGACTTCGACCGTCTGGACTCGGAGCAGTGGACCGAGGAGGAGTTCCGTATGGAGCTGTTCTGTGTCTTCTGCGCCAATATTGAGAGGAACTCCATAGGAGGGACGTTGAAGGACTATTTGATCTCGCTTGGAGTTGTGCGTGATGCGCTGGAGTATATCGTGGTGAGTTTTTTTTTGTTTATGTAATGTGCTGACCAATTTGGTAAATGAAATACATACAAAATAGCATGATCGCTCAGTGTCTCGAAGTAAAGTAGTAGTAGGTTTGTGTTTGTAATTTGGCCCAAAACGTCGCTGCAGGATTGTATTTTAGTCTTTAAATAATCTGCGTAATTATTTATGTCTACAACGTCTGCTCGTGCTATGGCCGATCCATTTATAGCTAATTGTTTTCGAAAGTAAATTCGCAAGGCTAAAAAATTAGTCAGTTTAATAGCACTTGAATTTAGGAATTTTGAGCTGGCTTTATGGATGGAAATGAGTAAAAAAGGTAACAAATTAAAAAAAAAACAGTACCTTTCAGAAAGTGGAAAAAACCTTACAAATGTGATGAAACAAAACTGACCCAAAAAAATCTCCATAAGACAACCTTCTTCCCATGTTCATAAAGATCAAAGTCGTTATTATTTGTTGTACAGAAACACGCGCCGTGTGTGAAGCCGACACTGGTGTGCACGGACTCTGACGAGCTTAAGGAGTTCATCAGTCGTCCTGCACTCAAGTACATACTGCGCTTCCTTACTGGACTGGCGGCGGATCACGAACCGACACAGGTATGGAATTATTTACTTAGAAAAACTTATTGGTAAAGTATTTCAGAAAGGCCGGGTGCGTAGTACTCGCAATCGGCGATTATTAAATGATTTAAAAATTATTTCTATTTTAACGGGCAGAAAGAAAAGGATTTTTTTTATGAGACCGTTACACTTACTAATAAATTGAATTAACTTCTCAAACGTTGTGTTTCTACATTATAATGGAAAGCAAACATATCTCTCTCCTTATCATATCCGATGTAAGCGATAAGAAATAGATATATTAAAGAAGGAGATATGGCGTGGAGTTCAAAATGTATAGAAAACCGGTGAAGCCACAATTGCCCCTCCATAACGCTAATATTGCGCACAGAGTTCTATCAAAACAATACTACGAACAAGTGCACACACGCGCCATCAATAACTCAGTCATTTAAATATACACCTAATTCTTTACACTAAAACGTACTTTTTTGTATGATTATTCACACTAAAACATGTCTCATTGTGTGTTGTCGGGACACGGGGACGGGCGCTACAATACAACGGACGTACCATGCAATATTACGGCTTATTGTGGTATCGTTATGTCAGTTTTACATTGCTTGTCCAGTAACTCAGTAATAGAGTTAGGTGGTTGTAACAGAGCAATGTATTTAATGGAAAAAACAATACAGTCGGAGTAATATAGGAAACAAAAATAAAGTAGTCCAAGTCAATATTTGAGCGAAAAGCTCAGCACCACGTGGTCACCGACACGCCCCCTTGACACTTCTCCTGTTGTTAATATTTCTGTGGAATAAGGAAAGATAAATTCGTTCTTTTCCCCCCAGATGTTGGTATGCGAAAAAGTGATTCCTATCGTCCATCGCTTGGAGCAAGTATCGTCTGGTGAGCACGTGGGCTCGCTGGCCGAGAACCTGCTGGAGGCGCTGCGCTCGCAGCCGCAGTGTGCCGCCAAGGTGCAGCAAGTCAGGGACTTCACTAGACAGGTAATATATTGCACAAATCACTGCTTTTAAGGCACATTTTATATTAAACTAGGTTTTTCTCGTGTTTTCACCCTCGCTGCTCGGCTCCTATGGGTCGTAGCGTGATGTTATATAGCTTAAAGACTTCCTTGATAATGGACTTTTCAACACAAAATAGTTGTTTATGAAACTGGCACATAATGAGGGGTATTATAAATATGTGTGAACTTTATAAATATAAATTGAGTCTCACGTTGGATATTGATATACAACCTGTTTTTTTTGATATCCCATAACTCTAGGGTTATATTCTGTAGGTAAAAATAATACTAAAACTCCTAGAATAGGTGGTCCAAAAATGCATCGTTTCGGAGATATCATCAATCGTAGTTAAATTGGGTCAAAAAATGTCACCAGTATGACGAATCTTTACTTTTGCGAGGTTGCCAAACTTCCCAGTAGAATAGACCCTCGATGTGTCTAGGTATCTAAGTTTCATTGATAAATACAAGTAATTCATTTTTATTCAAACCAATCATTCATATTTAAAGCTAAGAAAATGCGACGTTGTCATATTTCACGTAAGGGTGTTTTACATTCATAATCGTGACTTTGCCGAATTACTTTGTATGAAAAATGAAAAAAAAAAAAAACGAAGGTTTGGAACATAACTCATATGCCAGTTGATTCTTTGATATGGCCTCAATCATACCATAGAGTTATGGGATATCAAAAAAAACACGTTGTATAGATCGGGATCAAGATAGCAACCGAAGAAGAAGTTGTTGACGAATAAATTTTTGTATCCAATCAGAAACAGTCGTCAAAGAAAACGTTCAATTGAGATAAGAGCGGGCTTTAATAATGGTGGAAACTTGTAATTGGCTTTCTTCTGTTTATTTTGAATTTTTAGAGAAATGTATTAGCTGTAAGTTTCTTAAAATTAATAATATAAAATTACTCCCTAAAAAAATACGGAAAAAATTAAAGGTAACATTTCAAAATTGTCTAATATTAACCTCATATTTTCATCTAAACAGGAAAAGAAACGCCTAGCAATGGCAGTGCGCGAGCGTCAACTAGGAGCTCTGGGCATGCGCAGTAACGAGCGCGGACAGGTCACGGCACAGTGCTCACTGACGCAGCAGGTCGCTGACCTCGCGGAGGAGAACGGAGCCGTGTGCTGCATCTGTCGCGAGGGATACAAGTACCAGCCCACTAAGGTAAACTGAACCTTGTAAAGGATATAATTAAGTAGAAAATTAAAAAAAAACTAGTGATGACGCAAGGATTCCGCATTGGTTTGTCAACTCAAAGTCGTAATATCAAAAGTTGTCTGAATTTGACTACAAGGGACCAGATAAAACCTGTCTGGTTAGAAGATTCTCCATTTTCTATGGAAAGTCGAAGAATTGATATATGGTATAATAAATTAGAAGAGAGAGTTTTTTTTTTACATTGGCGCACTTACTGACCTGCTTGAGCGACGAATACGACGCGATGCGACGCGACACGAAGTAAATTTTAAAATAATATTATAATAGTAATTGAAATTGTTGGAACCGCGTCGCGTCGCGTCGTATTTGTCGCTCACGCAGGACACCGCCTAAGGTCGTCAGAACTCTCAACACGAGAGTGAGAGCGCCTAACGCGATTAAGGGCGGCCACATACATCAGTTTCATTTCTATTTGAAATTTGTACGGGAAGTTATCGAATGTATGTGGAAAAACACACACATTCGATCGACACAGGTTCCTTACACTATGTAATAGCGAAACTACCCTCAGCAAAAGATTAAAAGTAATCTTTTGAAACTATCCAGCAAATGTCTGACATGGCCGCATGTTTTGTAGTCGAAGAATCAGTCTTTTTTTTTTGTAATTACTAACAGTTCTTAATATTTTTTTTTGGTCCAGGTGCTCGGTATCTACACGTTCACGAAGCGCTGCCCGGTGGAGGAGTACGAGGTGCGCGCGCGCAAGACGCTCGGCTACACCACGGTGTCGCACTACAACATCGTGCACGTCGAGTGTCACATGGCGGCCGTCAGACTCGCGCGCGCTAGGTAACATTCAAAAATACTATGCTATTTATGTTCAGTTCTGCTAGTGCTATATAAATATATGAAAAACTCTTAATGATGTTGCTGGTCATTCACAAAGACACGACACATTAGGAATATGGCTAAATTTACAACTGATAACCGATGCACTGAAAAACGGTGAAGAAAAGCTCTAAAGTAGCAATCACGGCTCGGAAGACGGCGTAAGAATTAGGCCTCCCACTAGGTGGACCGACAACATCGTGAGAGTCGCGGGCAACCGATGGATGCGTGACGAATTGTCGTTCGGCGTGGCGGTCTTAGGGAGCCTTTTATCAGCAGCGGACGTCTTCCGGCTGATTATGATGATTGCAAAAGTGGCCGTTATAGTACTGCCCATGAAATGGTAAAATTCTACCTTTATCTAATAACATGATGTGTGTACAGAGACGAGTGGGAGAGCGCGGCGCTACAGAACGCGTCGACGCGCTGCAACGGTCTGCTGCCACTGTGGGGCCCGCACGTGCCCGAGAACGCATTCGCCAGCTGTCTGGCACGACACACCACTTATTTGCAGGTTAGTTTGCTTTCACTATCTGTACTACTAAACCTGATCTTCGATTTAACATCTACTAACGTATCTCCACTTTATTCAGGAATGCACCGGGCACCGCGACATCGGCCACACGTGCACTCTACACGACCTGAAGCTACTGCTGCTGAGGTTTGCACGCGGCCGCACCTTCCACGACGACACGGGCGGCGGCGGGCCGCTGTCCAACATGCAGCTCGTGCCCGCGCTCGTGCACATGGCGCTCTACGTCATCAACACGTAAGTAACATGGTCACACGGGCGGCGGCGGGCCGCTGTCCAACATGCAGCTCGTGCCCGCGCTCGTGCACATGGCGCTCTACGTCATCAACACGTAAGTAACATGGTCACACGGGCGGCGGCGGGCCGCTGTCCAACATGCAGCTCGTGCCCGCGCTCGTGCACATGGCGCTCTACGTCATCAACACGTAAGTAACATGGTCACACGGGCGGCGGCGGGCCGCTGTCCAACATGCAGCTCGTGCCCGCGCTCGTGCACATGGCGCTCTACGTCATCAACACGTAAGTAACATGGTCACACGGGCGGCGGCGGGCCGCTGTCCAACATGCAGCTCGTGCCCGCGCTCGTGCACATGGCGCTCTACGTCATCAACACGTAAGTAACATGGTCACACGGGCGGCGGCGGGCCGCTGTCCAACATGCAGCTCGTGCCCGCGCTCGTGCACATGGCGCTCTACGTCATCAACACGTAAGTAACATGGTCACACGGGCGGCGGCGGGCCGCTGTCCAACATGCAGCTCGTGCCCGCGCTCGTGCACATGGCGCTCTACGTCATCAACACGTAAGTAACATGGTCACACGGGCGGCGGCGGGCCGCTGTCCAACATGCAGCTCGTGCCCGCGCTCGTGCACATGGCGCTCTACGTCATCAACACGTAAGTAACATGGTCACACGGGCGGCGGCGGGCCGCTGTCCAACATGCAGCTCGTGCCCGCGCTCGTGCACATGGCGCTCTACGTCATCAACACGTAAGTAACATGGTCACACGGGCGGCGGCGGGCCGCTGTCCAACATGCAGCTCGTGCCCGCGCTCGTGCACATGGCGCTCTACGTCATCAACACGTAAGTAACATGGTCACACGGGCGGCGGCGGGCCGCTGTCCAACATGCAGCTCGTGCCCGCGCTCGTGCACATGGCGCTCTACGTCATCAACACGTAAGTAACATGGTCACACGGGCGGCGGCGGGCCGCTGTCCAACATGCAGCTCGTGCCCGCGCTCGTGCACATGGCGCTCTACGTCATCAACACGTAAGTAACATGGTCACACGGGCGGCGGCGGGCCGCTGTCCAACATGCAGCTCGTGCCCGCGCTCGTGCACATGGCGCTCTACGTCATCAACACGTAAGTAACATGGTCACACGGGCGGCGGCGGGCCGCTGTCCAACATGCAGCTCGTGCCCGCGCTCGTGCACATGGCGCTCTACGTCATCAACACGTAAGTAACATGGTCACACGGGCGGCGGCGGGCCGCTGTCCAACATGCAGCTCGTGCCCGCGCTCGTGCACATGGCGCTCTACGTCATCAACACGTAAGTAACATGGTCACACGGGCGGCGGCGGGCCGCTGTCCAACATGCAGCTCGTGCCCGCGCTCGTGCACATGGCGCTCTACGTCATCAACACGTAAGTGTAATGTAACGTGTTTTACACTGGCCGGTATCTTGTCGGACGGTCGGTAGTACTCGAGAGGTGTTTTCGTTGACTATTCAATCTGCTAATCCATCCTATTTCCCCAGGAGCCGTGTGGCAGCCCGCGAGGTGTCAGCGCTGGAGGCAGCGCTGTCGTGGGCTCCGGCGAGACTGCTGGAGTCCGCACACGACGCCGAGGGACCGCTGTACTTCGTCACGCTGATGCTCATGCTGTACCCACATGCCAAGTAAGTACTACTCTCTTCAGGAAACTATGCGCTTCGGCAATCATCGACTGTTTTTGGAAATACGAATGCATTTGAAAATATTAACGCTGGGAATTGAATAATCTATCTAGGTAGTATCTACTGATGTAGATCATGCGGACTTACGAAACGTGTTTTTGCATCGCTGTAAAATGTTCGCTTAAAGTTTGGTACTAGCTCGCTCTAAACAATACCAGTACTTTACATACGGAATTTAAGAAATCAACAGACAATATTCTAAATCCTAGTTTCGACCTTGACCAGTATGACCACCGCTTTTGGACTGAAAGCCATCCCTCGGATTGGCCAGCACTGGGATAAAATAAACTTACAGCAAACCAGTGACATAAGTAACCAGTTGGCCTACCATGACTTCTTTAAAGCTAGACTAAATCCATTGAGGGAACCAGATGGCGCTAGAAGACTTGTATAGAGTCTTTTTTCCCTGAGCGGAACTACTCACTCACTACTCTCTTTTACCTATCTATAACATCCCCCTCTGCCCCCAGATGGCGCTCCCAGAAGCTGTCGATGTTGAAGCGCGTGTTGCTGGTGGCGCACGCGCGTGCGGCCGCGCCTGCGGGGCCCGCACTGCGCGCGCTGCCCGCAGACCACCGCGCGGTCAAGACGTGGAACGACTACAAGCCGTACGCGCTCTTTATTGCCATCGTTGATCAGCTCTATACTGTTATGTTTAAGGTGAGTGTTTTGATTACGTTTTTTATTTCGGTACAAGCTTTAAGGTGCGTTCGCGCGCGAGACCGCTATAGGTCGTTGTCGCGCACTCTTCTGCATAGGCGGCGGTGCGCGCCGCGACAGGGAGACCGAGACAGGATACCCTTGACACTTGTCATTAAGTACTGTCGCGGTCTCCTGTCATGGTTTCCTGTCGCTGTCTTCGGTCGTGATCTGGCGCGCGACTACGACTACGACATTACAAGTTATTTATTGTCCTGAACAAGGAGCATTCCCACTGAACGACTCAGTTCAGTGAAAAGGTTTGCGTACAAAAAGTGTAGCACTGTGTGCGAACAAAAGTCACGCACAGCTTGCCCGATGATGACACAGACTAAACACGAAAATTTGGACTGAACTGCTCTCACAAACAACGAGTCTACTGCTCACATGTGTGCGTATCAAAAGTATCTAAGAATGCGCACACATCTTTTGAACATGTCCAGAAGAACTAAACTAATTATAACTTTTCGTCCACAGAACGTAAGCGCAACAACAGTAGACCAATGGCCGATAAAACTCGCCGAGTACATTCGTCACAGCGACGAAGCGAACGGGAAGGCGGCCGAACGTATAGTAACGACCTTGACTGACGAGCTACTGCCCTGCGCTTCCTTCGCGGAGTTCTGTGACGCAGCTGGCTTCTTGGAGGACATTCCTGAGCCTGATGCGTTCTTACAGGCGTTGATAGACGAGCAACCTTGAGACCGGCCCTTTGTGGTGCACTGCCTCAGTTACGACGGGTGCTTGGCCAGCTAGCATCATACACTACAAGTTTTAGACAACAATAAATAATATTCTAAATAGCTTGTGATATTATATTGACAACAAAACTATAGCTAATGGGGTTTATTCATAAACACTTATTATTTTTCAATATTAGTCCGGTCAATTTAGACATTCGAAGTTACATAAAGTCCCAACAAGCTGGATTTTTGTGAAGTGGTTCAAAACATAATTATAAACAATGTCTGAAAGTTCCCCATCATTCCCCTGTAAGGAAAAAAAATAATTCAAGGTCAAGGGTCAAAAAAATGAGATTTTCGCGATTTTCAGCAAAACGGTAAGTTTTATCATAAAAGTACCTCAGACAAAAATTGTAGATCATAAAATTATCTATAAAAAATGTATCAATACTTTTTTCTTACGAGCCACCGTTTCTGAGATATAACGATTCTTAAAGTTGTTATCGTCATAATATGCATGAGTACGTATGAAAAACAAGATTTAATACAATGTGCTGAAGTTTTTAAAAAAAGTGATTCAACTCAACAAGAAGTTATTACCAACGGCATCCGCTTTCTCCTTTCTATGTACGGAGCTCCTAAAAAAACTACCTGTTTAGGTAAACATCGATATGCATGTTTCGTTAAAAATACTAAAAATAAAAAACAAGTTCAATTAGCTTGTCTTCCTCCAACTTCAGTTGCTGCTCACCAACATCTTTTTCGAGTATATTACCAAGTTCAAGTGTGGCTTGGTTATCAGCTAGACCCTACAGACTGGGGTTGGAAGTTGGTCAACAATATATTAGAGCCAGTTCAAACTTTACTTCCACCTGCGCCGGAAAAACTGCTGAACATTATTTTTTGCAACTGCAAAAAGAGATGCAGTGCTAAATGTGGTTGCAAAAAAGTCGGACTGTCTTGTTCTTTGGCATGCACAAATTGTCAAGGCCGGTCGTGCTCTAAGATTGAATCACAAACAATGGAGGATTCGTTTGACTCCGACGAAGTATCATGCGATACATCGCTATTGACGCAATTTACTTGCATCCAAAATGAAGATGAAGAGAAAGAAGGAGAAGAAGAACAAGAAGAAGAACAAGAATTTGGAACTTACGAATAAGAAGAAGATCAAGAAGAAGAACAAGAATTTGAAACTTACGAATAAGACGAATAAACTTCAACACTTTTTTTTTCATTTACATCGCTTTTATCTTTCCCAATCTTTGAAAATTTCCGTTATTTTGCAATAGTTTTACATTAAACAGGATCACAACTGACCCGTGGAGTAGGCCTACTGGGGAAACCACGTTAACAAAAACGCGCTAAGTACACTACCACATAGGTGGCGTGGAAACGTGTGCATATTATGACGATAACAACTTTTAGAATCGTTATATCTCAGAAACGGTGGCTCGTAAGAAAAAAAGTATGGATATATTTTTTATAGATAATTTTATGATCTACAATTTTTGTCTGAGGTACTTTTATGATAAAACTTACCGTTTTGCTGAAAATCGCGAAAAACTCATTTTTTTTACCTTTGACCTTGAATATTTTTTTTTCCTTACAGGGGAATGATGGGGAACTTCCAGAGATTGCTTATAATTATGTTTTGAACAACTTCACAAAAATCCAGCTTGTTGGGACTTTATGTAACTTCACTCTCATTTTTTGGTCTAAATTGACCGGACTATATTTAGCAATGCTGTGATGTAGATGAATTTCAAATCTCTCCGCTTTTGGTGATTTCGTCTTTTACCGCGAATGTAAACAACATTAAAATGTCTCTTATATCTATAACCAGTTTACCTATAATCTGTTAGCTATAAACCCCATAAAATACATACGGATCTTGAACTCTAAAGCAATATTTAGCACCATTTCACGACATAAAGATCTCAAACACGCTTTGTCGAAAGATGTAATGTTTCGATAAAGAGTTGTCGTGAGATGGCACATGAAATAGTTCACAAGGCCATGTCACGCGAGTGATGAGAACATCCCTTCACTGAGGCATTTATTATCATTATAATAATTATTAACACACGATATATTTAATCTCAAGTATAACACTTGCTTTTAGACTTAAATTATTCAGTATTTTGTATTCACGTTAAAATATGTTCTACGCTTCAATTGTAATTGCTGTATTTAATTTGGGTTTTCTGTAATAAAATAGTTTCTGCTTCAGTTTTTTGTTTTACTTTTAACCTAAAAAAAGCTTTGCTGTATACGTAGGTACTTTATGGAAAAATACCTGGTTTTAGAGCCAGGTAACAGACCACTATCACCAACACAAACCTAACCGAACTGACTGGATACAATATCAAAAGGACACTACTTGCGGGGTGCCACACCGCTCAGTTTATTAACTAAAGCCTCGTATTCATGGTAAAAATCTTGTCGGGCAACATTCTAACGGAGACTGGCGTGTGGACAAACTGGATGACCTATATTGAATCCCATCAAAAACATACCTGATAAAAAGGGGGCAAGTTCCTAAAAGTTATTGTTCTCCTAAAAAAAGGGTTGAAATCCAATCCAATGCCAAGTTTTGATGCACTTTACAATCGACTTCTAACTTTAAAATTGGGAGGTTTTCGTCGCTGCATGTTTTTGGTGGGATTTAATTAACTTGCCAAGTTTCAAAGACCATTACCAGTTCCATGATGGAACTACTGGGTATTTTTATTGTCACTAGTTCCATTTCACAAGAATCTTGAATTTTGCTTATATAAGTACGGTGTTAGTAAAAATGTTAAAGTTACTAGCTGTCCCTCGCGGTGTCTCCCGCTGTTCGGCTTCTACTGGCCGTAGAAATACACATATGCGTAATAGTTTAAAAATCTACCCAGGGGTTCCTGATTTATTTAGATTTTTATGTGGATGACTTCATTTTTGTCGCGTGATTTTATATAACTTATAGTCGTCCTCTAAAAATGAACTATCCATAGATATAATAAAGAAGGAGATATGGCGTGAAGTTCAAAATGTGTATAGAAAACCGGTGAAGCCACGATTGCCCCTCCATAACGCTAATATTGCACACACAGTTCGGTCAAAACAATACTACGAACAAGTGCACACTCGCGCCGACGATAACTCAGTCATTTAAATATAAACCTTATTCTTTAAACTGCAGCGTGCTTTCTTCGTATAATTTGCTCACACTCAAAAAAATATCATTGTGTGTTGTAGAGACACGGGGGCGGAACGGCATAGTGCTTGACTAAATCGAAGAGTTTTCGATAAATATATCGATGAAATTGTACAGGTTTGGAATAAAAGTAAATAAAAACGATATGAAACCAACAAAACATTATTTAATTAATGTATAAAATGTTCCAAATTAGATCTTTTAATTTAGTGCACATGGGTTACTAAACTAAACATTAATAAACTTACCTACTTCATGATCTTGGTTACGCATTTATCTACTACGCTTTAAAACAAAAAAAATCGACCTTTCAAACTTATTACAAGTTAACAAATTGAAGAAAAATCTACAATAGTAATAAAACACTATGAGAAGTCGACTTTTTGTCGATACACTTTGTCAGACCCCAACGAGTTAGTGTTGTGCTCCACGAGCACAACACTAACTCGTGCTCAAATACGGCGGACCAGAGCAGCGGACGCACCATGCGACATTACGGCTCGATGAGGTATCGTTATGTCAGTTTTACATTGCTTGTTCAGTTCACTCGGTGATAGAAAGAGGTGGTTGTAAAAGAGCAATGTATTTAATACAAAAATAATGCAGTCGAAGAGATAGGAAAACAAAAGTATAGTAGTACAAGTCAGGTATATTTTACGGCTTGCAGTTTTTCGTGATTTTTAAGACAAATATTGTAAAATACTTTTACTTACCTGTGGTAACTGATGCCATGGGTTCTAAAGTTTTTGTTTTGGCTACTATTTCTGCACAAAACCTCTGAACAAGACGGCATACCTAATCGTTTTTTTCACGATCGCGGTTGACAACAGACTAACTCGCGGTGACGGCCATTTTTTCAATATCTGAGCGTAACGCTCAGCACAGCTTGGTTGCCGCCACGCCCCCTTGCCACTTCTCCTTCTTTATTATATCTATGATCCAACACGAAAATATTTTGTACCTATAAAATATCGGAAAACGTTGAAAGGAGTCTTCAGGCCGATTTTGACGAAAACTAAAACTGCATCATTGAATTTTAGAAAAATCAATAATCCTGGCCAGGAATCGAACCTGTTGATTTTGAAAAAAAAACACATTCTGTATATTATGTATGTATTGTCTATTTGATAGTGTTGCTAATCAGGATCAAATTCTGGGAAGAAATCATATACGTTAAACTTAAGAAAGACGTATAATAATGAAAGAAACTGATCAATGTTCAAGGCAATGATACAAATACAAAGTAACAAGACAAGAAAAATAGCAATTTCATAACAATCTGCTAGTTCCTTAAGATTGTCGTATTACTCATAGTTTCGGACATAGCTATCCATCATCTGCCTAGCCTTTTCCCAACTATATTGGGGTCGGCTTCCAGTCAAACCAGATTCAGCTGGATATCAGTATTTTACATGGAGCGACTGCCTGTCGGACCTCCACAACCCAGTAACTGGGCAATACCATACCCCAGAGTAAGACTGGTTGTCAGACTTTTTAGGGCTTCTGACTAACAGTAACGACTGTCAAAGATCTAGAAATGACAGCCGGGACCAACGGCTTTACGTGCTTTCCGAGGCACGGAGGAAACTCGCTATGACAGATGGTCACCCATCCACAGACCAACCTCGGCAAGCGCGGCTTAACCCGGAAGATCGACCTGTGCGGCTGTAATTATTTAGCCACGAGCTCCTCATAGCTATCCATGCCCAGTTAAAAAAGCTGAAGAATTTGTGGTTGAAGGTGCTAATCTCAGGAACTACTGGTTCGAATTTATTTATTATTTTGTGTTGGATAGTAAATTTATCAAAGAATACTGTAAGCTATCTTCACGCTTCGACTAATAGGAGCCGAGTGGCGGGTGAAATGGCGGAGAACATTTAGTAACTTTAACATTTCTCTTAACTCGTATTTTCAGTGGCTAACTTAGTTAAATTAAGCAATTTAACTAAGTTAGCCACTGAAAATACGAGTTATTGAAAAAAAAGAAGCCTGTTATTTGATGTAGGTACATAAAATAACGAAAAACCTGATAAGCAATTTAACTAAGTTAGCCACTGAAATTGAAAAAGAAGAAACTTGTTATTTGATGTAGATAAAATAACCAAAAAACTGAGATACCAAAATACCAAAAAAAAAAAACTGAGAAACTGAGTTACACTACATTTGCGCCGGGGCTGGGTTTTTGTATGGACCGTGACTCTTCTTTCAGAAACATTCTCACCACTCATCAAAAATGTTTATCAACTGTTGCTAAATAAATGTTTACCATGTAAAACGAGGGTTGACACACACATGTCGAGATTTTTGACGCAGTGGCTTAGTCGTTGATTGCTGCTTTGCATGCCAAGGGTTCAATTCCCGCACAGAACAAACATTTGTTTGAACTACATGTAGTTCTTCTGAGTCTGGCTGCGTGAGTGAAAATCCGAGATAAGAGAAATTCAAAAAAGGCATGCGATATGCTAGGGAAAGGGACGCGCGTTTTATAGCTGTGACTATCCCCTGACTATGACTCTCCGAAAGTATTTTTTTTTAAACAAGCCGAATGACAACAAAAGCCGCTACTGATTCGGGCTAACTTTGTTGTTTTACAAACAAAACCTTATATTATAGAATAGACAGAACCTTTTGCCTGCACAGAAAATCAGACTGACCGTTACTGAGATTTTCTGATGGGAAAATCCATTTTCACTATGCGTTTCCCGGGAACGGAGTGGTCATGATTTTATAAATGAAATCAAATGGACCAGAGCGTCTAAAACGGCTACTTAGCAATATCCCAAAACATTCACTTTCTTGAATGAATAGCCAATGGCGTGAAAATGCACGAAATTGCATTTCACGCAACGCCGTATACATTCGACGCTGCTACGTGCAACGAGCCACGTCCGAGACCAACGAGCTAGGCCTTAGACCAACGAGCCAAGCCTTGACCAACGAGCCAGGCCTTGACCAACGAGCCAGGCCTTGACCAACGAGCCAGGCCTTGACCAACCTGCCAGGCCTTGACAAACCTGCCAGGCCTTAGACCAACGAGCCAGGCTTTAGACCAACGAGCCATGACTTAGACTAACGAGCCAGGCCTTAGACCAACGAGCCAGTCGAAATCCATTCAGGAGTAACTAAATGCGGTTCAGAGTATATAAAGTTCAACAATAAATGAGCTTTCTATGTAACACGCGATTTCTGCAGTATGTAGGTTATTACAGTACCTCATACCTGCCCCACGGCGTGACAATGCTCATCGCATGCCTTGACCCTGCGCCACATTTTTAACTGCGCCGGCGCACTCCAGCGTATGATTAGCGATCCATAGTCACGACACTTGCGCAACTAAATGAAGATCAGGTCATATTGTCAGGTAATTGCATTATAACGAAAATAAACTTAAGATCAAAATAAAAACTGACAAGTACCTACCATATTTATGTGTCAGCGTCAACAACAACATTGTCAAAAAAAAAAACATAAAACACGACAATTCCTTGAGCGTTCTATAACAAAAATCGTGCTTCAATTTAATTATTATATATGACTTTTGTCTCAAAAACTGCTGATTCCTAGTAAAACAAAAAAATTAGGAATTTTGAAAATCGGTCCACAATTGGCGGAGTAATCGCGTAAGAAACACACAAAAAATAAAGATCATCAGATCATTGACAAAGCTGAAATCAAAAAAAAGCTCACAAAATAAAAAGTACTGAACCAAATTGGATGAAATTTTTATGGGCCAAATGGCAAGTATACTGCATCGAACAAAAAAAGAATCACACTAATCGGACTAGAAACCCCTGAGTAATCAGTGTACACACAAAAAAAAATATCGACCGAATTGAAAACTTCCTCCTTTTTTTGAAGTCGGTTTAAAAGCCAAGGTTTAATTTTATTTGCTATTCTTTCACACATAAATTGAACTCAACCAAATATTCTGAAATTTCGCATAAGATACGATGTCAGGAGTACACAGACAGACAGAGGGTACTTTTTGTTCCAAAATAAACTTTTCCGGAGGATTAATGTTCTTAGATGGCGCCACGTGTCGCCGAATTAATTGACAAATTCTAGTAAATTTTAATTAAAATTGATTAATTCGCTAGTATAGCCGCGTAACATAAATGGTGTGAACTAGCTAAGATTCATAGACGACAGGCAATTTGACTCCACTAACCTTTAGCTCCACCCTCGCCCGGCTTGGATCAAACTTGCTGATGCAGCTCTCTGCCACGTGGTTGGATGTGACGTCACTATGGGCTTCTTCAGAATTCGGAAAGTAGGCACACACAGCACACACATATTAATGTCTAGGATTGTTCCGATACGATAAGAATGGCACTATATCACAACAGTAGACAAGTCAAGTTATAATAAAAGTACAATATGGTAATCGACACATCCCGGTACGCGGCAACGCGCTCCTGCTTGCCTTTCCGTGGTCGAACGATCACTGAATACAGTTAAAAGATGGCTGCTCAACGCCGTCACAAAATTAAATGTGAGGGTAGAAGACATAAAATTGATGGAGCCAACTACCCTCAAATAAACAAGACAAGGATTCTGTTTTTTTTTTTAAATAAGATATTTCGGAAAGATTTTCTATTTACTTTTTAGACATAACAATGTACCTACAGTGACGGATTAACCCTTAATCAAATTAAGCAATTGCTTAGGGCATCACGTCTAGGGGGGCACCAGAAGAAACACAAAAAATCTATGAACGGATTTTTTTGTGCTTCTTCTGGTGCCCCCCACGGGCATCACCTATCACTCTCACGTCACCAAAAACTTAGTGAAACTGCATAAATTTTCTAGCTCGCTTCGCTCGCTAATCCAATACGCCTATTTATTTAAAGGTACACCAACAGCAAAACATACAATGCAGTAATTGAAAACAAAAATATAAACTTAAGTGCTGGTATGCAAGCCTATGACAGGTATAGGTACGCAACATATACCAAAATACGCGTAGACTTGGTTGCCTTATTTATTGCATATAGAAAGTGCAAAAAAAATCGAGCTCGCTTCGCTCGCACTTGCATTTCCTAGGACTCCAATTGACTCTGTTTGACCTACTAAACGAACCTTCATAATACCTTCTTTATCACCAAGGAATACATTAAAAAATAAAGGCAGACACTACCGTGGATAGTAGAAGACGGCAACAGACATCGTCGCGAGGCGATTTCCGGCCATGCGGATGGTGAGCAGTAGGTGACTCGCCGTCCGTTCACGGACCGATCCCGGGTCAGCTGATCGCAAACTGACGGACTATCTCATCAAGTAACCGTTAACATGGAACGTATAGGGCTATTGAAGTATCAAGGTGGATTTTAGTCAGTACAAGTCTGACTGAAAGTCTCTCCCGTCCCGGCTCCCGCCCTGGGTGGGAGGGCCCATTTATAGGTATTTAACCATGAAAAAAAATCCGTGATAGGGGGCACCGAAGGCTTCAATTGCTTAGGGCATCAAGTAGTCTTAATCCGTCACTGTGTACCTATGTGTCCTGCATAAGTATGAGAAGCTTCATTTATTTCAGTTAGTCAAAGAGGCACTTTTTAGCGTCGAATCTCAGCGTCGAATATTAAAATTAAAATAAATGGGATGGGATTGATTATTCATAATTCATTAAAATCGGCTCAGTAATGAGAATTTTATGGATAAAATGCTACAATCTAACATAGTTCTTTATAACAAAAGTGTTAAGATAAGATACAGTATGTAGGGGTCGTTCCCAAGTGTCCACGATTTTTTTGTTCTCTGTTTCCCAACGGCTCCATGACAAATTATAATATTGTTTTGAATTTGCCTACATGAGTTCCCAACGGGTCCACGAAATTTATAAAAAGTACTGTTTGCAAAAACGATTTCATGAAAGATAAAGAAAAGTGTTTAAAGTTGTTTTGTCGACTGGTTTAAATGCTTGTGATAAAAACTATTGAAATGAGAATGACCTCTTAATAATTACACCAGCTTCCATTACGTGATATTTTATAAAAGTACTACGCTTACACGAGTCCAAACAGGTTGGTTTGTTTTTAAATATATATTATTCTGGGTACGTTAACCGAAAAGCTACCCAGCAAAGTACTAGGGTACCATAATTTCAAGGAGGTATATATTTGATTGAATACCTGCACTAGACGGGATTTGATCTTTCGCTAAATGACTAATAACAATTATTAAATACTTACAATTTAAAACAAAAATCACCTTGAACTTATGCCAGCCTAGTACTTTTGCTGGTTAGTAACATTATTTCAGTTTTGTAAGCTCGTTCGATAAAGTGAAGTCCACAATCGTTATTATTACAATTTTATTCCACTTTTTCCACTTTTAAACAATAAAATTCACACTTCTACGGCTAATTCAGTATTATTCGCGACTATCAGGGATTAAATCGACCTGCTCGGTTCGAGGCACACACTAGACTGACTGTCGGACCTAAAATTCACAATTAGCTCAACTTTGACAATAATCAAATGTAGTGAGGGTAACGTAAAAGAAATCATATTAAGATCGAATTAATCCTTTTGAATCGATATCGTTTCAACCAAAATGTTTTAACACTTTTAAAATAAACCATTAATTTTTCCATAATTATTTTTACTAACTATGGTTACAAAAACAAACGATAAAATCTAACATAAATGTTACCATAAACAAAAAATATACTAGTCTAAAATTCATTTGTGGTAAACCATCGACCATTTTTTTGTTGACTGTACCAATTGTCCTCATGGACCCGAAGGAAACTTTTTTTTTAATTATTTTTAAATGTCGTGGACTCGTTGGGAACAAATGTTTTTGAGAACAATAGACTCATGGACTTGTCGGGAACGACCCGTATGTAGTACCTACCTGCTATATGGACATAAATGTATTTAGATTTTGTTTAAGCTTTTTCTACAATAAAGTTACCTACAAAATAGGTATAATATTCACACCTAGGTATAACCTATGACTGCAAATAATTATTTATATTCACATGTACATAACATACAAAATCCAGGGTCGTATTTTGGGCTCACATTTATCAATACCGTTATAACATTTCTGACACCTTAATAACATTTCATTAGTTACCTAGCTCTTTGTATGATAATCGCTGATAATAGTCGCCTAAGGACTTCGTACAGCGGCTGGAGCAATTACGATTGTAAATGAACTGCTAAAAGCAACAGTTAGTCGGGTCGAGCTTTGTGTTAATTTAATCCTATGTGTGATATTTAGTGCGTAAAGGTTAATTTGTTAGTGTTGTCATAGTGTTAGGTCGGCGGTTAATGGTTATTCGTTGTTATATCCTATTTTAAATGTAATTTAGAGTTTCTGTTCTAAACTTTTTACCAGTATAGGTACTGCCTAGGTTAAGGTTCACAGAGCTAGCGTCATCTCTAACCAAGCCTACCGAACGACGAACCAGCGACAGTCTTTCTAAAGATGTGCGATTTTGTAATTTTCGCAGTAGTATGGATTTTATTTTACAATTTCTTTATAGGTAATACCCAGTGAATGGTTCTTTTTTGCTCTTGAATGACATTACTGTAGTCTCCGCCAGATAAGCCTGGAATAAAGGTCTTTGATCCTCATAATGCATCGTTCGAATTTCATAATACCATCGTTCGAATTTCAAAATAAAATATAGGGTCAAGGAAGGGTCAAGGTTGCCTCTTACCACGAAACGGTTGTTTTGATCGTGATACCACACTTAACTTTTCATTTTTTCTTATCGTTTTGAAATGTTGGAATACACTGGTACACGGGGGTCAATGAACTTTATTCCAGACTTATTTGGCGGAGATGTAGACGTATTAAAAATCAAAATTGTGCTTATGGCTTCCCGCCAAAATAACTCAAGCTTTTATGTTGGGTGGGATACATTTCAATAAAAAAACAAAATTTAATAATTATGATATTTATTTTATAATTTTCATTTCATGTGAGAAGTTTCGATGTGAATACCCACTTAAATTAACTCACAGTATTATATTTATAATTAATTAATCACATAACTAGCACAGGCACTCGAGTTTGGACAAGTTATGATCATCCACTTAAACATACTTTATTCACATAATATAAATAAACTTAATACCTTTATTTATAAAACTATAACTTATATTAGATATCTTACTCCGACATAACGGTTTCGAATCGGTATTTAAATATTTTTCGAAGAACAATAACAATATTTTTGAAGTAAACCTTTGGATTTTTCGTCGAGCATATTGACAGACTATATAACGTAACAAGTATTTAAGCCCATTGATAGTTTCCTATATCAATTTGGTAAAACATAATGAATTGGTTAAATCAGTGCCGGATTAATCATGCGTGGGGCCCGTAGTAATGAGAGTTTCCTATTTAGTTTGAACTAAGAAGCAGAAAAAACTAAAAATGAAAAAATGGGGCCCCGCTTATTGGATAAACAGGGCTCCCTTACGCGCAGGGCCCGTAGTAATTGCTACTCCTGCTGTGTTAATCCGGCACTGGGTTATATCAATAAGCTAATACTGGCGCCTCGCACATACTAATACTTGTTTTTAAAAGGAAACATCGTCTTTGAAAACAAAGTTCTATGGCAGTTCGAGAAGTCGATATTTGGTTTCAATTTTAAGCTGACATATTGTTCACTCTTTAGATCTTAAAACGGGATATTTATTATGTTGGCTTTTCCTTATTTCTAATAAATAGGTGCAAATAACAAATATCACTACAATTTGGACCCATTTTTAGCAATTTTTCAAAAGACATTGTAAGTAGTGTATGCGCGAGGCGGAGTTAGAGTATAGGCACTGTATAGCGTCGGGGGCGGGACGCTGCCGTCACGCAGTCGTCACGCAGCCGCCACGCAGTCGTCACGCAGTCGTCTAGAAGTCGTAGGAGCCGCTCTCGCCAGTCTTACCGATGCGGAAGATGAACTTGTACACGAAGCCAGCGATCACACCGCCGACGATGGGGCCCACCCAGTATACCTGCCATAAAAAACATCATTGTTAACAACATGATCAAATCTTATTATGTACCTTAATATAATATAATGTATCAAGAGATATTATATATAAAAGGTTGTGTAATCAATTTGTTTTCCTCGCCGCCGAGGAAGTCTGTGAAAACGCTAGCGATCTGGACGCATTCATGAGGGATTCCCGCGAGAGCCGCACAAAGGGAAGAGTGGAAAGTTATGGGTGAGACCTTTGCCCAGCAGTGGGACAATATAGGTTAAAAAAAAATTGTTTTCAACAAAAAAAAAAGACTCAGTTTGACTAGTATGTTTGTATTTATACTAAACTCTCGATTATCATAAAAATCTATGCCGTTATCAAGTAAGATAGCTTTCATATCGGAACATATTTCAATTGTCATTGAGACGGTCTGACTTTGATGAGCTACTGCGAAAGTAACGACAATGGAAAAACAAAAAAGACAACAATGACGGTTAAATCAGTTTCTCCAGCGTCACTTTCTTCGGTTGATATTAATTTAACTTCAAGATTCTATAAATACGCTATCGTTTTTGCTGTGACACCGATTCCGTAATGATTTCGTAAGGGTCAGCTCACACCAAGACGCGACGCGACGATACTGGAAATGTGTAGGTATCTTTTCGTGTAGTAAATAAAGTTACATTTTGAGTCGCTTTATTTTAGAGAGACTAAGTCAATCAGCGAAAAATGAAAAGAGCTATGCTCGGAGTTTCTTAGCAGGATAAAATCCGGAAAAAGAAAACTCGTTTAAGAACCAGAATCACCGACATAGCTCGTAAAATTTGCAAGTTGAAATGGCATATAGCTCGTAGAACTAATAACCGATGAGGAAGAGTTCGAAGTTCTCCACAGGCGATCATGGACCGGAAAACGCAGCATATGCAGGCCACTCATTATATGGACCAACGACGATATATTCTAGACTCCTAATAACAGGCGACCGAAGTCTGTCAACACATTAGGCAAAAAAGTGTTATATCCGTCTTATTTCGACTACTCCTGTGAGCCGTAAACATAACTTGAGACAGAACAGGGACGGGGTACTGCGTTGTGATTAGCTAACTCAAGGTGAGTTAGCCAATCACAATGCAGTACTCCGTCCCCCTCGCTTACGTAGTACCTCAGCGAGTTGACAGAATAGTTTTTGTTCCTTAGATCGTGCATGCGGAGTCTAGTAATTATCGTCGTTGAGGTGGACCGACGACATTGTGAAAGTTGAGGGCAACCTATGGACGCAAGTTGCAAATTATCGTTCGGCGTGGTGGTCTAAGGAGTAGGCGTACGTTCAGCAGTGATGATGATGATGTTGATTGCGTTTAGCGTCGCGCCTCAGTGTGAATTGGCCCTAACAACTCCTCGACGGCCTAACTCGACTTATTATGTAGTCGCGAGGTTCAAAGTCATTGGCACGCAAGTTAGCACCACCGATTATAACTGAGGCGCGAAGGAGATAACTGCTATTACGTAAATAGCGGAAAGGCCTACAAACGTATTACGTGTCTTGCTATACATCGTATATGTAGGGCAGTTATTTGTTCCACATTTCTTTTTAATGATTATTCGGAAAACGCAAGAGATGATGGTTTCATTGAACATTTGATTTACGTAATCTTGCGCTGTTAATAATTGATTGATTGCGTGTTATAAAATCGAGTTGATTAGACGGCGTTCTGTATCTACCTAAATTGTATTACTAACACTCTGCTGCCTGTCTGTCACCAGCCTGTATCTCATGAACAGATTTGGACAGTTGCACGGATAACGTATTCCTGTTGCCAATTTAGCAATAAATACTAAAAAATCAGAATAAAATAAATATTTATTTAAGAGGGGGCTCCCATCCAACAAACGAGATGCGATTGGTCGGTTTTTATTTATTCGAAATTCACTCTCTGTGAATGTGAAAAGAAAAAACATTTATTTTTGTCTTGAAACAAGAAAGACTCAAATCAAATAGTGATGGACATGTGTTTATATTTAATCGTATTCTCTTAGTTCAAAAGTCAATAGTAGGTACATCAAAAATACTCATATGAATTACTACACCATATCTAACCTTTTGAAGAGATCATTCAGATCAGACAGATAGACATATCCAAATCCATGTATGTGTTATTGACCTGTCCAAAGTGCATGTATTAAATAACTTTATTTAACATTTTGTATTTAGAAACATATAAGTACATAATATGTTTATCAGTTGTCTAGTACCCATAACACAAGCTGATTAGCTTGGGACTAGATGGCGTTGTGTGATAGTTAAAAAAAAATCACTCAATAAACACCGTCAATACTTTAGTACGCTGTAGGAAAAATACGAAAATCTTGTGTTAAGGTCTAAAAAAATAGTAGTAGGTACACATTTCCGTAAAAAATGTGGTGTTTAACGATTAAATTAGTCCGATTCGAAATTACTTAAAAAAGGATTATTAGGTGAAACAAAAAACAAAACAAACAAACAAACAGTTAATATTAAGTAATTTCCTAAATCTTTTCCAATATTTTGTTTACTTTAGTATGTGTGTGAAAGTTTATTTAAGATCGGTTCAGTCATTTCGAAAAATAAGGTCTTGAAAGGGCGTTCACACACTCAGAGAGAGTATTCTATAACAGATAGACATATTATGTGTTTCTACGGACAAACATATAATGTGTTTCTCAGAGAGAGTATTCTATAACAGATAGACATATTATGTGTTTCTACAGACAAACATATAATGTGTTTCTAATTCGTGTGTTCCGTCTATTATCATTATATATATATTCACTTCCTGTCGTTGAGTAACCATGGCAACCATTTATTTAACTTATGGTTAAGCTATAAAATCATAGGTATGCATGTGGAAGGGCTATTATATATAAGTACAATGTTCACGCGCGCTTTCCCTGGTAAGTGAAGCGGAGAATCATATAATATCATGGCTAAAAAGCGTACAGGTTGTGATATAACTTTTGGATCAATGAACATCGTAATAAATATAATAATATCATCGTACATATCATGTGATTTTTTTTTGTTTTTTTTACCCAAATGGCAAAACCGGTCCCTATTACTAAGACTTCGCTGTTCGTCTGTCACCAGTCAGTATCTCACGAACCATAATCCGGCTCGAAGGACCATTAAGATGTATGGTCTGGGACCTCACACCTTGAGTTGATTCTGATAAATGTGATTGATATATATTGATAAAAGTATTATTGTATGATAGATGAGTGCACGCGGTATGAATGCTATTCGTGTACTAAATTCACCGGCCCAGCGCAGGTAAAATGCAATCTGACTTATTGACAAATTGTGTTGTGATTGTACTGTACAAGTTAGACAGTCGAAATTTTTACAAATATATTTCTGTTGCCTCGATAAAAACAAATACTAAAACTGCGCTCTAAAACACAGATCATTGACGTGGCTCAAAAGGCTGCCCAACTTAAGTGGGACTGCATATTTTTTTTTGATAATCTAACTGAAAGACTTATTAGATGTTTTCAGTCTTTTTTATTTATATCAGCTTCTATCATGAGGTTATTAGTTCACACCCAGGCAAATACAATTCATGAAAAAGACACATCATTAGTACTTTTTCAGTTCATTATGTGCTTACTAAGTTTTTCTTGTACACCACTAACTTCGGTGACGGAAAACATTGTGAGGAAATTTGAAATTATATAATAAACTAGCGCCCTCCGGTGCTTCGCAACGTGTTACAAAATATGTGAAAAATATGAAGAACCCTGGACCGATTTTGTGCAAACTTCACATAAATAATCTACTAAATAGTTCAAACAAAGCCTACACATTTGGTTTTGATAGGTGAGTCCGTTCTTGTGTTATCCTACTATAATATTATTATAAACGTGAAAGTTTGTATGTATGGATGTTTGTTACTCTTTCACGCAAAAACTACTAAACGGATTTGGCTGAAATTTGGTACACAGATAGTTTATAACCTGGTTTAACACATAGGATAGTTTTTATCCCGATTTTATGTTTCCGTCGGATAATTTTGGAGTTGTAGCGGGTGAAGCCGCTGGCAACAGCTAGTAAACTTATAAAATTACAAAGAAAAGTGGCATTGATTTTTATATAATAAGTAGTAAGTCCAAAGTTCTTATTTTACGTAAACTTTATGTAATCGTACTAGGGCCATAGTATCTATAGTAGGTCCGTGATAGGCACTCAACGTTACTGTGGTTATAATATATAATTTGTTAATAAATAATAAATATGTACTATGATGCATAATGTTATATGTTTTAGGTCAATGTTAAAGGCAGTAAGTGAAGTTATCATATTTTTTTATTTATTTTTATTTATTTATTTATATAACTCAGGCTTCAAGGCCCATATAAAATACTATAATACAATACAATATGACTTAACTAATATAATAATACTATACATAAACAATTATGAAAATAAAACTAATTCACACGAAGAGACGGCGTCGTGTGTCGCGCGGTGTCAGGTATCCGGCCTCGGAATCGCCGGAACAATACACCTCTCGGCCAAAACTCCTCTTTCGTGAAAGTCGACAGATGTTCAGTCGGCACCCTCAACACAAAAGAATTGAAGTTCACGTTGTGACGAGACTGCAACTGCTCGACCCTCAGGGTAAGCTTGGTCTTGATGCGGACATACTCTACAATCGACTCGACCTTTGTAGTGTAGTGCAGCCGGGACACGTACAGCAGCGTCGCTGGTACTGCAGGACGCAGCAGATGATTCGGTCCGGTCGGTGCGGTACCGCACTGGTTTTGACAAGTAGGCTTTCTCCTCTTCTTCTTCTCAACTTTGACAAAACCATCCTTGTCACACTGGTCCTTCACTGGACCCTGCTGAGGCAGATCCCTTTGGATAGGTACCTGCTTATCCCCTTGCTGCTTAGATTGAGGCCCAGCTGGTTTGTTGGTGGCAGTAATAGCAGCGTAAGCACGTTTCGGGGTTGACGTACTAACGCGTGTAACCGCGACCGTAGTTGAGGGACGGTCGGTGGCGGAACGCAATGCATCGTCCGCAACATTGACAGTCGGCGATGTATTTAAATTCGCCGACTCAAAACTGCTGATGGATGCATTCAGCGCCCCGCGGCGCGTGTTCACATTAGAGGGCTCAGGTGACCTACTTACGACACCAGCGTTGCGCAACAACACTACTTCGGCACGTAGTTCACCTATGGTGCGATCCGACACCTCTAATTTGGACAGTACTTCGGCCAGGCTTGTCTTCAGGGATGTGATATCTCTCAACAGCCTAGTTACATCAACGTGGTCAAACGTGACGGGGGGCAGCCGATGCAACTCCTTCGCCACGAACGCAGGCACGTCGTCTGGATCGGTCACCTTCAGTAAGGTGATGATGTCCTGGATACTCTTATCTGTCCCATCTCTCCTGCGGGACGGCATCTGGTCGAGTTTTCCAAGTGTTTGGAATAGCAGCTTTTTACCACTGCTAATCTCATCTTCCTTGAAATTTGATCTGCAGATCTGCAGGATGCTCACCTCGTCCATGGTGTCGATGGCATGTTGTATAAATGCCAACAACTCGTTAGCTATGAGTTGATGTGAAGTCATAGCGACGGCAACGGGCAGCGGCTATAGCCGCGCAACACGAGAATTAAATATTCGTTATATTTAACACGTCCGTATCCGAGCGCACATCGCACTGCACTGACATACATAGTACCTACATAATAATGGAACGTCTAAGTGAAATGGTTCCTTGCATTGTCAATGTAACTAATATTATATATGTTGCCGTGCCCTAGCCGGGTTTCATGTTGAAACTCATACACATGAATGCAATAAAGAATTTGAGTTTGAGTTTGGGTCCGATGGTCCATTTAGTTTTTGATATTCACACATCAAAAAGTTTGTTAACACCATCTGATATTTTATTTTAAATTTTATGGAAAACCGTTGATTTTTTTTTGTTTTTTTTTTTATTCTAAATCTACATTTTTAAATAAAGAATCTAAAGAATAGAAAACATAACATAATCTACTGTTACAAAAAGTATTTAGATTTTTAAAGTGATCGTAAACATTTTTGAACGTGTGTGTGTATGTATACCTATTCATAGTAATAAACTGGATTACATTAAAATTGGTCGAGCTGTTTTGGAGGAGTGCAGCCACAAACACCGTGACACGAGGTTTTTATGTATTAGAAGATAATATTTATAGATTTTCCTGTATTTGCAGTCGTTAAAAAACAATTTAGCTCTTGTTATGTTAACTTGTTTGACCTTGTAAAATTATTTGCACTCACGCCAATATTAATGGGAAAAACTAATACCTACAACTTACAAGGGGTAAGCTAATATTTGAAAAATAAAATTATCGATAATTTTTAATTTTACGGATTCTTTTATTTATTTAGGGCGTGTAAAATTTAAACCATAAGAAAACGTATTCCGTTTTTGTTTTTAAAATAAATTTGAAATAAGTTTGTACATTATAAGCAGATATTCAGTTTCAATTAGAGGCCTTATTATTATTTTTTTTACAGCGCACTTGAAGTATCTACTGAGTTTATTGACGGAAAAGCGTCTGTATTTTACCACGTAAAAAAAAGTGCTCAAACGAAGAACTATTTTTTTTTCATCAAATCAATTTCAATATTCCAGTTTACGTCACAATAACGGGAAAAGTCATGCTAAGAAAGGCTTCAGTTCAAGTATTTAGTACGAGGTTCTTCGTGCTCCCCCCCTTTTAAAAACGAACTAAAAAAAACTAAAATAATTTCTTAGTGCACTCTTTATTTTTATCATATACCGTAAAACGGAGTGAATAGGGACGCAGGGGTGAATCGGGACAAAACTTTAACAGGGATTTAAATGTTGAATTAATGTGATAGGTTACCAACAACTACCCAATTTTATTTATTGATTAATACTACATTAATTTGAAACCTTGCTGGCAACATCATAATTTTTCGTTAAAATCCGCTTCAAAGTTTTGTCCCGATTCACCCTTGCGTCCTTATTCACCCCGTTTGACCGTACCTACCTAGATATTGAATTTTAACTATTGTTTTAAAACAAATTGTTCTTTTTTTGCCTCATATAATAATAATGTATAGATTATAATATCTATTTGTAGATACGTATGCACTTTGAATAATCCATTCACCTTTGCGAAGAATACCTACCTACACTTATATTTAACGAATAGATCTAATCAGTAGAACTTTCATTTTAACGAAACTTCCTATTACTTAAGTTAGAAAGGAAGACTGTAAAGCTTAATCAACTTAGGGCTCATTCACACGAGAACTTTTGACGAAACGTTCTCTAGGATCTGGTGGGCTTTTTTTAACCCCCGACGGAAACGGAGGGGTGTTATAAGTTTGACGTGTCTGTCTGTCTGTCGTTCTGTCTGTCTGTCTATCAGTCAGTCAGTCAGTCTGTCTGTCTGTGGCATCATAGAGCCCAAACGGATGAAGCGATTGATCGAAAAAAATACGTCGCGTTGGGGGACCAGAAAAATAGTACTTAGATAATAAATCATTTGGGGCGGTCCCACAACGCGAGGAATTTTTTTCATCAACGTTTTTTTAAATGTTTGGGCTTTTAACAATAGTTACACGACGGTGAATTTAACTAACGATGACACATCGCCGCCTAACTTGTATCGTGGTTTTTGACGAATTGTCAATAACCGGTCTTATGTGAATGAGCCCTTATATCGTTCATAAGAAAAGCTAGACAAGCTATGATTCATGCTTCGGGTTCACATGTGATCGGAAAGTTACATATATCAGAGATACAAACCCGTTTGATAGGTTGTTGTGACCGGCGCCGGCGCAGGCGAAAGTGTGCTCAATCATTAACTATAGATCTACTCGCATTTACTCGAATCAGTACAATAAAATCGTCTATGAGAGTGGTCTACAAACAATTAAATTGGATTGATCAATGTTAGTCTAAAACCATTGTGAGGGGCCTGAGGGGACCACAGAGGGCCAAATCTGCCAGAGTCGCGGAATTTTCCAAACGGGAAACCGTGACCCTGGAACGTAAATGGTTATTGAAGGAATACGGTGGTGTTTAGTCAGTAGGAGTCTAACAGCCTGTTCCACTTCAACCGAGACATGTAGGTACATAATTTTTGTGATACAATAAACACATGTTTTTTTTTTATTATAGAGGGCGGCTTTCCTCACCGGGGTCATTCATTACAGATTCAAGGATTAAATCATTGAGCGAAGAAAATTGAGCATTACAATGTGCATTACAAGGTGTAATGCCTTGAAACTTGTAACAATAATGTGCTCCACTTGTAATTAAATATGTCCGGCGGGCCGCACATTGCACGTTTCATTACATTGCAAATACTCTTCAAAGTACAATCTGAAAAGTTACACTCGTATGCTCCTGGTGAATGAGCACCATAAAATTACGCCTGTAATCCTCGAAAGTTAGGCAGAGGCCTTAAACGCATATTGCCATTCAAATAAGTCCGGTATAATAGAGGGGAGCCTATTAGTATTGTAATGTAATGCTCAAAGTACAATCTGTAATTTTCCTAGTGAGGGAGCACCTTTAGTGTTGGTGAATGGACTGGCCACACACATATACCTTCGGTATATGGTGTTTTTATAGTCCGGGTGAACGTCCGTTCTTGCGATTTCTAGATCGAATCCATTAAGTCACAGTCACAAGATTCTTACATATCGTGAGCTATTACGAGCTTTCCTTACTCATTACGTAAAGGTAGGTCCATACTAGTCAATTTATTGTTCCGTCCCCTGAGCGGAACACTCACGTTTTAAGACGTCATGATAGGCCACCTACTCGCATTTGAAATGATGTTAAAGTTAATGCATAAAAAAATGAACCTAGTAACCTTTTAAGGCAGAGTTGAATTTCCAAATATAAGTTTATAGTAACATACCCAATGTGAAGTCCAGTCGCCCATCACGACGGCCGGTCCGAAGGAACGAGCGGGGTTCATGCTGGAGCCGGTGAACGGAATCTGTCGACAGAACACACGTTTTAATGCCATACGATATATGCCATATGATTTTTTTTGATCAGCCCATTGTGACCCACTGCGCGGCAAAGGCCTCCTTCCACTTTTTCCACCTCTTGCGGCTTTCTGCGACCGTGCGCGTGGTCCAGTCCTTCATGAAGCGGTTCAATAGTCATCTCGCCATCTTCGCTTGGGCCTGCCAAGACGCCGAGTTCTCCCTTTTGGTACTCAATTTTTTGCCCAGCGATTCTATGGCATTCGACATACGTGGCCAGCCCAGTGTGCCATACAATAATTATGTAACTTAAATTCAAACATGCGGTTGTCTACGGATGAAAAACAAAACACACTCGGGACGACGACGTCAAGTCAAGCAAATTGCAACATTATATCGTATTTGTAAGGATGATTTAGGTACATTTTTAGTTAGTAGAAATTGCAAATCACACGAATCGCTTCGTGGGGAAGCTCCCTAAAGGCCGCTGTACACATTGGTCTAACGCATTGGGCCAGTGTGTACAGACTTACTTGGCGGTATGTTGGTAGTTGGCGGGAATACTGGCCGGCCAACCGAAAGTTGTCGGTTTTTCATGCACTAATCAAAGGATCTTGGCGTGCTTCGCATACAGTGCTCACACATTGGCCCAATGTGTAAACAGCGACATTCATAATTCATTATTTTGACCCAACATGCTGGCCCAATGCCTTTACCCAATGTGTACAGTGGGCTTAAGATATGCAAGATACTCACGCAAGCAGCATGGCAGGCGGTGATGCTGAGGCCGATGGCGAGCGGCGCGGAGCCTTTGAGGTCGTTGCGGCGCGCGTCACACACGCCGTGCACCACCATCACCAGCACGAACGTGATCAGAGCCTCGATCAACACAGCCTGGGGACACAAGGAGTGTTAAGATGCGACCCAGCAGTTCCGGCAGAAATGTTCGCTCTGGTAGACTTACTCAAACATACAAGAATATAGGTGCGCGAACATTTAAAAAAATCGCGCACACATGGATAATTCTGTGCGCGCACGTGCTCATTGCTTAGTTCAGTGAAAATGTTCGAGAAAAGCACGTAGCAAAGTAAGTAGTGAACTTATTCGGGCCACTGAAGGTATAGGAATTGTTTTTTTTTTAAACACACGAGATTTTTGCTTTTGATTCTGTATTTGCTTTGGTGGCTTCACTCTCGTGTTCTAAGTGGTCCATATGCCTGTTTCTTTAATATGAGCGCTGAAATATACAAGAATTTTCCAAATGTATATTGTAATATAATGTATATGACGAACCTCTTATTTGGTTTAACAATACTTTTTTTTATATCTTACCTGACCATCAGTGACACCTTTTCCGGGCAGAGTCAGTCCGAAGCCATACTCGATCTGACTGGATGGCACAGCCAACTGCAACACACATCATATAGCTATTAAAGTTTTTAACATAAAAGGTCCTTCCTAATCGGTAGCATTCACCTGTAATGTAACGTTACAGACTCGAGCATATTACATCAGTGAAGAATGAAAATCAAGCATTACAATTCGCACCTTGTAATGATCCAACTTGTAACATTAATGTGCTCCGCTTGTAAATACCTAATTAAATGTGCAGGCAGCATACGTTACATTACACGCGAATGCTCCTGGTTAATAGGAAGCACCTTAACATTACGCCTGAAATCCCCGATATGTTAAAGAGAGGTTCTCTATACCCACATTTTCATTCACGTTCCGTCAAGTCTAATGTGTAAAATAGGGGGTGAGCCTATAAATTACCATCATCTGGACACATTTCCAGACTCAGTGGCTGTTACTGAGTGATTCCAGCAACGGTTTAGTCAGCCGGGGAATAAACCCTCTACCTCATGCTCAGAAGTCGCGTTTGTGTCTACTAGATCTATAATGCAGTTAAGTTTTTAATTAACTACTTTTTAAACGCTATATAAAAACTGTGTCTCCATATCTCGACATTTTTATTTATGTTACAGCAACTGCATAATGGCATTTATCTACAGTCTTCGAGAGTTATAAAAGATTAAGTTAATGTTTAAGTTGACAACGTACAGTTATGAGAATTTAATGTCGTTTTATTGCCGATTAATGTTAACTGTACTGAAATTTATTACTACTATTTTTTGGTTGGAATTTTCGATATGTAAAATATTTTATGTTGGTACGTAAAGATAGATCGCGCCTTGGCTTTTTTAAGCTCTTCGTATCTTATTTACTCTAGCGTACCATATTCGGAAAATCTAGACCACTTTTTGCTCCATCAAAGTACAAGTAACACCAAAAGTGTTTTGAAAAATATTATGTGAGTAATACTGAACACGTATTACTCATAAATCTTAACGTTATGTAGTAATCTAAAATCGTGTCTAGCCGTACGTGATCATCGTTGTTCAGTGGTTAGTACGAAGGCAGTGAAATGTCACAGGAAGGCCGTTGTCGTGCGAACGTTATAAATTACTCGCGACTGACTAATTAGCAACGTGCTAACAATGTGTCTACCACTCATTTACATGCTGAACTTTGCGTGCTTATAATCGCACATGACTGACACTAGAAATATTGTCTGTCTTCAGATATCGAAGATAGACAGGCTCTATCGAAATTCTTTTGTAATAACCGTTTAGATAAAGTAATTATGAGTGTTTACAAAACGTTCCTGTCAAGTTATGCAAGTCAGCCTTCGTTTTCGATCCCGGGTTTTAATGGCTTATTCTTTATTCTAATATTTTACTCACACGTTAGAATCATTAAACTGTTATCTATATTATTTTAACTCAATGTCGTAAAGCTAATCACTAAATCGAGAGCTTACTTGAAGTATAACGCCATATATCAAACACGTGACCTTTTCAAGTACTCATATCCGAAAAGCTTTATAGCGGAGTGTTCAATTAGTTCCACGATTACACTGAAGGTCGCTCCACTTGGTTCTTTATTCTAAGATCATCAGTGTCACGGTGAACGAGACACTTTTTTTACCGAGCGTACACATACGGCGATTAGAATGTCGATACGATGGCTACAACTGTTTATGTACGGGATAATTACGAGAAATTGTATGTTTATACGTCTGACAGTTTGTTTTTGTAACATTATACTTATTTGGGCCTTTAAATCGCGACTGTACTTGATAGTGGAGGAACAGAAAAAAGTCTCGATTTAATTTAGCTTACAAAAATAGACGAAAAACCTTGGCGTTTTATACAAAGTTAGTTCTAAAACATTAACAACCTTTCATGGGTTGTAAGTACTTATGGCTATAAACAACTTTTACTATGAAACCAACTCTGAAAAATTTAATAATAATTCAGGTATTTCAGACAAATTGGAATAATTTGCCGTTGATCATTGACATCATCATCAGCCTGTAATGTCCCCACAGCTGGGACATAGGCCTCCACTCTGTGAGAGCGTTTTTTACAATGTGAGATTTTTTTTAATTTTTCACCTGTTATTGGCAACTGTATGAGCCTTTTAGTCTTAAATTTCTACAATATTTATTAATTTATATATACAAAAGCTGTTGGTATACCTATGTTAAATAAATAAATAAATCACAAGTACTGTCAGCCCACGAAATGTTGTTACTATTTTATAAAAAGACCCTGCATATTTTCAATTCAAATAAAGTCTTCTTGATTAACAAATGGTCTGTCAAATAACCAGACGGGTCAGAGCTAATAATCATGATTAAAAGTTAATTGAAGATGTATTTATTAATATCAAATCGAATCATACGCACTTCATGATTGCAAACTAATTAACTCATTACAGTCATGAGCATCAACAGCTGTTTTTAATAACATTAAAATGATTATTTCTTAATCAATGTGCGTTTGAAATTAAAATGTAGTGTAGGTTGATCGTGAGAGGTTATAACTAAGTATCTAAATAAATAATCAAGGGCTCATTTGATGAGCTCTAACTAATTTGATAGTATTTTGCATTAATTTGGTATATACTTTTAGTTTTTGGTGTTGATTAAATTTTTGTTGGATATTGATTTAGATTTTTCAAATAGTTTTCAAGAAAAAGGGTGGCCGGAAGTAGAAATTCATAGAGGCACAGTTCGAAATACGCGCGGAAGAAGTCGCGGGCGAAGTGCTAGTTTGATATATATAATAAAATAAAAAGGCTAAGTTTGTATTCGTTTCTTGTAAAGCGTCAAACGACACGATGTTCGGTTACACCTAACTTAAAAAAAAACGAAGAAAACAATATTGCCCATTAAGTTTTAAGCTTAAATGGTCACTAATACCAGAGTTTAATAAAAATAATACATGTTTATCGTGCTTATATCATTCGAATTTTATTATTTGTTTCGAACTAAGGTTGGGGTCCAGGGTTCGAATCCCGCAGTAAAAAAAATGCTACTGAGTTTTACTATTAGAATTTATAAGTGTCAGTTCGTAGTTTTCTTTTTGTGAGTGGCATCTCGCAGGTCAACTTAGAGAGGAGGTTGAGAGCTGCTCAACTGAACTCTAAGGCCGTCCTAATTGCATCAACATAATATGTTATACTTATATCCCGGTGTAGGTTCACAATTCTCCTTGTTTCCCTTACTTACCCTGATGAAGGCAGCTCCAGCGAGTGCGCCGAGGCTCTGGACGGCGACGTAGCAGACAGCCTTGAGGAGTTTGATGTCACCAGCAGCGAACAGCCCCAGAGTCACCGCGGGGTTGATGTGTCCGCCCGAAACGTGACCGATAGCCTGAGAACAAGAGGGGATTATTTAATACGTGTGGGATTTTACACTTTGTAACTTATTTTTTTATGTCCCACACTATGAATTTATCCTGTCGTGGCTGTATCGTGAGTGCGTTTACCAACACTAGGAATTTATCCTGTGTCGTGGGTGCGTTTACAAACATAATAAACTCAGGTAGGTACAAACGCCCAGACCCAGAACAACTACTTGTAGATCATACAAATATTTGCTCCGGGAATCGAACCCTCGACACGTAGCACAACAATCTTCAGATTGCTCCAGCTATTACGATAACCGTGCCGCCAAAATATGGAAAATCTTACTATCGAGGTGTTTCTATATAAAATATAGTCTCTACAACTTACTTAAAATAAACTTAATAATAGTTCATTCATTCGTTCACTGACAAACCACGCATTACTTCAACCACCTTGCTTAAATCTAAGATTATTAATTTTCAGAGGCCTCATCATAAGAATTCTGTATTTTATATATAGCATAGTAACCTAAGGGTTTGTTTTTGGTGTTGATAAACAATCTTAGAAACATCGTAAGTACAATTGGTAGATAGCCTCAAATTTTTCAAATTTTGGTTGGATTTTTATTTCGATTTTCCATCTACTATCCCAAAAACAGAATTTCACAGAGGATTTTAAGTTCGAAATTCGCTCGGACGAAGTCGCTATAGATAAAATCTATCACTAATACTCTGAGCAACATATTGTGTATCTATTTATTCTCTTAAATGATTTTAACCTTTACTTAAGTAATGTTTATTAAAGCCGATATCGGATCAAACATGTAAGCTAGCCCTTTAATGAATATGTATTGCCCTCGTACGATAGGTATATTACCTAATATTATTTACAACTCACGCGCAGATTTGTGATATAACTGAAAATGCTAATGTTAAGAGTGAGGGCAACCCCGGTGTGTTATACGTAGTATTATACAGGCCGTCTAGTGCCTATTTGTAGATCTAGATCTTTTTTCTTTGGGTGGTATAATCATTGTCTATCAATCAATCAGTGTGTCTCGGAGAGGCAACGACTCTATTGAGCGGCTTGTTGTCCAGGGGAAGGTGGAAGGCACGAGAGCATGCGGAAGGTCTCCCATGCGATGGACCGATCTTATCAAGTCTGCAGTTAGTGGTCCGCTACATGAGTGCATACGAGTTACAGCAGGCAGGGAGGGATGGCGTCGCATTGTAAGGCGAATTATTGCAGCACGATTTCTCGCTGCAACATGCAGGCCACGACCACTCTGTCAAGAGTGAACCGACGAAGAAGATAATCATCAAATGAATCCTCCCGCCATGGGTGGAGCAAAGGTACGTCCAAACGCTTACTGGTTAAAAATCCCTATTTTTCTTCAGTTGCCTTTTGCACTTTTGTTTCGATATCCCGGTATCGCCCTATACCCTGCGGTATAGGGCGATACCGTATATTAGGGTCTTTGGTGAATGTACAGAGGCATTTTAATTAAAGGCTATTCTCCCAAACTGAGAGTTTCTTGGGTAGTCAGTGGTCGGCAGTTTTACTAGATTTTGAGTGATTCTGCGAATAAATTATGGAGACCTAATGTACCCAATACATTCAAAAGAAAAGATTAGAAAAGTAACATTTAGTCATTAATTTCGATAGTATTTTTGCTGATTCTTATGGGACAGTAATGGCCCTTGAGCATCGTACCTTATAAGGGCACCCATGAATCATTGAGCACCGCCAACGATAGGGCAGCAGCATCCATCTTTCTGCCAAAAACACCGCGCGGCAATTAATCAATCAACCAATAGATGTGGCGGTCTTTGATAGAAGCTTTTGTGTTGCCGTTGACATTTACACGCTGATAACGATTAATTATTTGAGCCTATCGCAATCCATTTTGACACTTGTAATAGTTCAGGTTAAGGATTTTAATTGCATATTCCTATTGCGTCATTGGTGTATACTTGGCAGCTAGTCCTAGTTTAGGTTGGTAAATTCAACAAATAAGTCCTCCCGCCCTGGGTGGAGCGGAAGGGACAGTCAGACGCTTACTGACATAAAATCCACCACTTTTATTCGGTACGTTCCAGCGCTCCGATGCACTTCTAAGACTGTTTCGTGATTCCTGCGGAATCTAACCGTGAATTTAGGATTAAGGTGAAATGACTTCAAACACTTATTCCATAGGTTTGCTTTTCTATTGGTAATGTACTTTTCAAATTGATCACAGAGCGCGATGTGACATTAGTTACGTGAATTAACTTAGGCAATCGCGGAGTGAGGTTTAATGAGTCAAGTTTAACATATTATATACACCACAAACTTTTAAAGTACTTTTAGGTTTTGTTATTTTTTTTTTTTTGTAAAACAAGCCAAAAATGTTTATTTGTAAATATGTAATTGGCAGATGATGTGCATGTCCGCTGTCTAGCTTAGACGTGTCGATATAAAGATACACAAAACCCGCTTTGGTTGGTAAACCAACTGCTAAGATAAACTAGCTAACTCAACGAACAGTTATCGCCTAATAAATCTCAATTATTCGCTCGAACGAAACTAAATTGTAATTGGATGTATCGCTTCTTAATCGGCGAACATCTGAACACTGTAAAGTGGCTTTATTGTTTTATAATTGCGCCTTTATGCTGTCATTAATTGATGTACGGTGGCGTTCAAAAATGGTATAGCTATCTTTATACATGTCAGAGATGTAGATTATATCAAGTTTGTCACGTTTTTGGGACTGTTTGCATGTTGGTATTTGGTGAAGGAATTTATGTTTTGAGACTGTAAGGACTAAAAGTGACTTTATTGTTTTATAATTGCGCCTTTATGCTGTCGTTAATTGATGTACGGTGGCGTTCAAAAATCGTATAGCAATCTCAATGTATGTAGTGATGTAGATTACGTCAAGTTTGTCACGTTTTTGGGACTGTTTGCATGTTGGTATTTGGTGAAGGAATTTATGTTTTGAGACTGTAAGGACTAAAAGTGGCTTTATTGTTTTATAATTGCGCCTTTATGCTGTCATTAATTGATGTACGGTGGCGTTCAAAAATCGTATAGCAATCTCAATGTATATGTAGTGATGCAGATTGTGTCAAGTTTGCCACGTTTTTGGGACTGTTTGGCATGTTGGTATTTGGTGAAGTTATTTATTTTTTGAGATAGTATATAAGGACTAAAGTTCTTGGCAAGGAACCTCTGCCTATGTCTATGATAATCGCTTTTATTAGTTAAATTAGGTAAAATTGGCTAGGTTTGTTTGAGAAAAGCTATTAGCCTGCGGTCGTGGGACTGTCTAAACCGCCAACCGTGACCCTAGAACGTAAAGGGCTATTGAAGGAACACCGTGCACGCACACAGTCTCACTTCCTCTCCACCAGGGGCGAGAGGACTAATCAAATATAGTTGAGAAGATTATTGAGAAATTTTATTGGTATCCACGCCGATCTAGGAAAAAATTTAGAAAAGGAAGAATGTTTATACTTAGCATTGATTGAAACAATGACTTCTAATGATAATGACATTTTAGACGTACCTCCAGTTTAAGAAATGATGAATCCTTTTCTAGATGATTTTATACAAATTGCTAGACCATCTCTACCATGAGCTAAGTCTTCACCCTAACAGTTTAATATCAAACTCATTAATTGTTGGTTTCGTGAGTGAGGTGCGCACGCGCAGATTAGAGTCCGCTCTGAATCATCTGCACTCTGACGTCACAGGTCAACTCTATATCTTTATTCGCAATTAACATTTTTAACACACGTTATGTCATCTAGTGGTTACTATGTAGGTCAGGGCGATGTGAGCTATATCAATTAATACAATTTAGCTTTATTTCGCAAATAAATCTTTTTTTTGCGAAGGTTTTCGATTTATGGTTAGGTGCCTTTTTCGTAGTTTTGTCCTTGTTATTTTGTGAGATGAAGGAGTTCCATGTATGGAAGCGAATTCTATCGGATTTTGTTTATAATTATTCATTCATCAAGAGTTATTTTCGTCAAGTGAAAATTAATCTGCCTCTTTTTAGCGAGTGGAAATCTTTATGCATTTCCTCCAACTATGTGTTAGGATATATCCTAACACATACTTCCCTAGTAGCCCAAGTATCCTAAGCCTTTATTTTCTACCTCTATAGTAGGTATAGAGATGGGTAAATAGCCGGATGCTTTGAGTTATTATCGATTATAATCCATAAGTGTCCATTAATAGCCGTGCAATGGATGATAACCCTGCTATTAATGTTTAGTTAAAAAATAATGTTTTTTTTTTGTTTTACTGTAAATTCTGAGGGAATGAAAATAAATTGGGTGCGTGTACGCAGTGTGAATCAATGTATTGATATTCTTTTTATTTATTTTCATGTTTTGTATGGGATAAAGTGAAAATAAATAAAAAGAATAACAACAATCATAATAAATACACAAATTTTCAGCGTAGGTAAATTATAAACAATGGAAAATACCCGAGCGGTTAGCAGGTAACAGGCATCCCCGCACCCCGTTTCTCGTGCTATCTCTTTCTAGCGCTAATATTTATTCGTGCCAGAAAGAGATGCATGAACTGCACTACAGCGATGCCAACTGACTCCAGAATCAGTATGTCAACTGATGTGTTTCGGTGAAGTCCTTTTCCGTGTGTTGTTAGTTTGTGTATTTAATCTTAAAATGGTGAGACCAAAGAACACTTTCGTGTGGAATAATTATGAACGTTTGGAAGATAAATCTGTGAAATGTAAACACTGTGATATGGTTTATAAACAAGCTAATTTAAAAAGAATGTCTAAACATTTAACTAAGTGTTTTAGATGTCCAGTTGACATAAGAAGTAAAATATCGGAAGGTACTTCAACCACAAATGTTACCCAGACAACAGACCGAGAACAAGTACAAAATTTAAGTCAAACAAGAGTTTTAAGTGAAAATCAGCAGACATCAACACCACAAATCACTAATTCCAATGTTTTTTGTGATATGGATATGACGACTGAAAGAAAATCAAGATTAAACATGAAATTTGCTAAGGCAGTATTTGTGACTCGCTGTTCCTTATCTTTACATCATCATCCTCTATGGCAGAGTTTTTTTGATGATTTAAACCCATCGTATAAAATACCATCGAGAAAAACACTTTCAACCACACTTCTTGACAACAGTTACACTGAAATGAAGCAGTCAATAACAGAGAAGGTAACTCTAAGCCAATACTTGCATTTACAATGCGATGGATGGAGTAATATCCGTCATGAAGGTATTATAAATTTTATATTATCAACACCGGAACCTGCTTTTGTGGAATCTTTAGCCACTGAACAATCTCGTCATACAGCAGGCTATATTTCTGAACAAATTATTCGAATCATGAAACAATTTGATGAAAAAAAATTCATTGTTCTAATCGGAGACAATGCAAAGAATATGCAAAAAGCTTTTCAGCTAGTTAAATTGCAATATCCACACATCACAAAGCTAGGGTGCTCTGCTCATATCCTAAATTTGCTTTGCCATGATTTCATTAAAATTAATATTATTGAAAAAGTTATAAACACTGCAACTAAAGTTGTGAACTCTATAAAAAACCACAAAGTTCTTAATTCGTTGCTTCAGGACATAGTGAAAAGAAAAGGTTCTGGAGAAACACTCAAACTAGCAGTAAAAACTAGATGGAGCAGTCATTTGACCTTGTTGAAAAGCTTACAAAACACGAAAATAGCATTGAAAACACTAGCTATAGACGAAAAAGCCGTGGATCTTCCATCAGATGTTAAAAGCAACTTGCTAGAAGAATCATTTTGGGATCTTTTGAAGCAGATTTCATGTATCTTAGAACCGATTGCTGATGCTATAAAACAATTAGAAGGTGATAAAACTAAAATAGACAAAGTATTTCTCATATTCAAGAATTTAAGGTCCCAAATCAACTTTATGTTATCAGACGTCACAGTTCTTGACAACGATAATAAAAAAAATATTATGAAATTTATTGATAATCGGACTGCAATGGCTATTGAACCAATACATTTGGCAGCTTATTTGCTCAACCCTGCATCACATGGAATAGAATTAGATCCAGAAGAAGATATAAAAGCTATGCAATATATTTATGAACTGGGCCAACATTTAAAAATAAACGTCATGAGAGAATTATCCGATTACAAAGCAAAAGATAACTTTTGGAAGAATCGCTTTATTTGGTCTCAAGTCGAAGAAACAGACGCTCTTAGCTGGTGGAAGGGTATTTGCAGTTCTACTAAGCTTCATAAAATTGCAGTTGCTATTTTATCAGCTCCTTACACGTCAGCAGCTACGGAAAGGACCTTTAGTACTCAAGCTGATGTACATACAAAAAAAAGAAATAAACTTACTACTGAACGAGCAGGAAAAATAACGTATATATCACATAACTGGAATTTGGAAAACAGACCGCCAAATATAGATAAGGAAAGTGATTTCTACATGGATTCGGAACCTTTCTCTCCATCATCAGAAATCGATGAACCCTTTGACTGTAATGAATCTGTACTTCTTACAGTCGATTCTTCACAATCTCCTGAGTTTTGTACAATCGATGTACCAAACTTAGGAGATTGTGAAGAATCCAGTGATTCTAGCAGTAATTAGGATGAAAATTATTTTTAATCAACAAAAAAACAAGTAAAAATCAATAAAAAAAGAATTTAAAAAAATAACCCAGATAAATGACTAATTAAGAATTTAAAAAAATAAGTACAAAAAAATCTAACTATCAAAAATCAATGTAAATAGCTGATTGAAAATTTTTAAATGGGCCAGATTAGTTTTTAATAGCATATTTATTTACTACAAAGAAAGATAATTGAGAATGAAGTCTAATCTGACAGTCCTAAGCCTGAGAACCATGAAGGGAAATTTTCAATCACTAAAAAACATTAACAGCAGGGTTATCATCCATAATTGCTATTAACTGGCTACTAACTGCTTTTAATCGATTATTAGCCAAAAGAAAATAACCGGATTATTATCATTGCCCATCACTAAGTAGGTATTATAATATGAAAAACAAGGCTTTAACAAATTAATTGTTAGATATTTCAATAGATGATTAATTGCTAAGGCATATCCTCCAAGTCTTCATTTTCTAAACATAATATAATAATTGATATTATGGTTAACTGAAGTATTTCTCGAACATAAACTGCAGTCGCTTGTAACATTCCCACGCATGTTATGAGTTAACTAAGGACAATGGGCAGTTACAGTGCAGATGTGCAATTAGGCAATCTATGACATGGCATGACTCGACACTTTGACATGTGGACATGTGCAATATCTATTAATCTTCACATACTCTCGTAGGTACGTTTGAAATGTACCAAGTAATTTCTGTTTATAAGGTATTAAAGTTATTGGCAATAATTTTAATGTTCTTCTTTGTATGCAGTGGTAGACAGATATTTGAATTCTAGTTTTATTCGTGCAAAATAAGTTTGGGAGATTAAGACAAGATTTTGTTAAACTTAATTTAATAAACGCCCACACTCGTCATGATTTTTTCAAGCACGCGTAGCATGACTGAATCTATGTCTATTCTCCAAGAATAGACCACGTTATTTATTCACAATTCGATTCTATTTACCCTTAGACGACTGATGAATAGAAACATTTCTGTCCTACATTATAAACATCGCCATGCTTAAGAGAAATCCTTCTAAATTATGTCATTTTGTCGATTCTTTCGCCGACAGAACCCGTCTTTACGGTGTCATGCTATACGGGCTGAAACGAGAAGGCCAATTAACCTTGAACTCAAGCGAAGCTCCAGGCAAAAGCTAGCCAAATATAATTGAACGATATTTTTATTAAAACTGCAAAGACGCATGATGTAAGCAACATTGAACTGTCGTGTACAGACTCCAATTAATTGCTCAAAATAATTGTATACTCGCGAAGTTGCGGCATTCATTCAATTAAACCCGATATGAAGATCGGTCTGCTATGCTAATATAGCGGTAAATAAACCTTGACTTTGACAAATATATACTAATTCAGAAATAAATTCAATTAATTACGATATGATTCATAGAAACCTTGAACAAGAATCTATTAGAGGCAAACTGACCAATTAAAATTAAAGAAACAGCATCATTTACCGTCAAATGTGTTTAATTTAAAAGTTATAAAAATTAAAGTCCTTACCATTTTGACGAGTGATAATTTATCACCTGTGTAATCTTATTAAAATTATAATTATGTGTAAAATATTAATAAGACACTTGTACTGACAGTTACACATTCAAAAGAGGATATGCATTTAATGAGATCGAGTGACGCAGTTGCAAATAAGTAATTTGTATTTTATGCGTTTTTAATTATTTGAACTCTTTTTCAGCTTTTCTGTGTATTTTGTAACATAAATATTTGCTGCCTCTAATCATTACTGGACCCTTCTTACTGTCTTAGATTGAATAATGGAAAATTGCCCTTTGAAATATTCTTATTTTTTAAATTAAACCTAGATACAAATTCGTGATCATCGCGGTTGTTCCTGCTACAAGTTCCAGAACGAATCACTTTGCCTCGTGTCGTTTTTTATCAGATGTCAATTATTTATCTTATGTTAATTTAAATAATAATACATATATTTTCCGACTCATTTGACAAATGTTTATGTGTGTGTGTAATAAAGAAAATTATGGATTAATCTGCATGGTTAAACACTATTAAAGCGAAAAGACAACTGCCACGTTAACGAGTGTAACGTTATTTTTACCCGACTACGGCAAAGCCAAAAGGAGGGTTACGATATTGGTCGGTTATGTATGTGTTTTAATTAATACACCAGAGGCCTTATCACAAGATTTCTGAAGATCATAACATCAAATCTTCTATGATGACACCTATCCGGTGAAAACACACCTTCGGAGAAAACACTTCTAGCTCAATCAAAAGTAATTAAGCTTATCAAGATGCCCAGTACGTAAACACATTAAGTAATATGCACCAAAGCTTTTTAGCATAAATAACGCATTTCGTAATTAAAGCGACGTCCAGCGGTGTACAGATATGCATTAAGCATTAACAAATTACTCAACTTGTGCACATAAAGTTCAATGTTGGCAGTAACGGGGTGTCACGGTCCCGGCTCGTCACGGACCGGACCGGTTTGGGACATCTACGGCCCTGTATCTACTCTCTAAGAACGAAGCCCGTTGATTTCAGCCAACGACGATATATTACTAGACTCCTAATAACAGGCGACCGATGTCTGTCAACACATTAGGCAAAAAAGTCTTATATCCGTCTCATTTCGACCACTCCTGTGAGCCGTAAACATTACTTGAGACAGAACAGACCTTGAGTTAGCCAATCACAACGCAGTACCCCGTCCCCCTCGCTTACGTAGTACCTTAGCGAGTTGACAGAATAGTTTTTGGTCCTTAGACCGTGCATGCGGAGTCTAGTAATATATCGTCGTTGATGTCAGCCGAAGTTACGGACGTTTCAAACTCCGAGTATTGTCACATAAGGAGGTAAGATCATTAACGGATCTTTATTTTACGCTCCCAGACAGGTAAAGATAATAATTATGTACCTGAAAATAGTATATTAGGCTATTCATATAAAGGTATTCTCATCCCAATACTCTATGCTTCTGTTACAATTAAGGGTCACCCTTCCTCTTAAATGGCAAATAAATTAGTACTTGTTTAATTACTTAATTATATATTTTTATCAAATTATCAAGTAAGTTATCTTGCGAAAAAAGTTACGACATGTCTTTTTAAAGAATGTTGAAAGACGAGGTCAAAAGTTTAAAAAAAGTAAGAGAAATCAATTATGCAGTTACAGATTACAATTTATTAACCTGTATAAGAAATATTATTAAATAAGTCATTAATTCATTAACTGACACAAGTTGACACTGCAATCTCAAATTAATGACCTCCTTTTAAGGTTCGTTTCAAATTAAAAAAAATAGATTTCGTCTATGATTTATATCCGGTCTCCGGATACCGCACCTAGGACACAGACGTATGTAATAGCAACATTACAACCTTTTCCTTGGTCTTAATAGTATATTTATATTAATATTTCTTTTTAATGTGATCGAATTGACGTTAATTTATTTAAAAACATAATTTTTAATTACAGGTAGTTAAACTTTTAAAATGCCGTTTTTATTAAAATATGCGGTTTATATGCCACTGGGTTTCTCATGATGTGTGAAAATTATGTTTTATTGATTATCGTACATTAATGCATCATGTTCAGAATTACTCATAATTATATTAATAAACATAACAAATAAATTATAAAGTATACAAATTGTAGGCTCACCATTTATATCATATTTATCAGACTGGTCTTAATTTCGGACCAGAGGTGTGTGATAAATGTGAACATTTCAATTCTGACGAAATATTTTGAATGGCTCAGTTAATATATATTTAGTGGTTTAACTTATGCCCTTTAAATAAGTAACATGAAACAAGCTCATAAAGCATATTTATGTACCGACCTAGTTAGTAACAGCGACAGTATCGCACCCTTCGCGTACATTCGGCAACACTCGGCATGTGTCGGCCTACCGTTGCGAGGGCGGCGCACACGCATGCCCGGTGCATTGACCACAGCGCGGTGCAAGCGCACCATGCGTGCGCACGGTCACCGCGCCGCCAAGGGCGCCTACAATCCCTAACATGGGTCGCGGAACAAGACATAGGCTTTGAGAAAGTCTACTTTTTTTGCGATTGTTTTTTGTGAAGAGCCCATGGCTATGACTTTGACGACACGCCTCCATTGGACTAAACCCTTGCCGTGTTCGCGGGAAAATCTCAAGAAGCTGCCGCGACCTTACCGATAATCGAAGAAACACGGCAGATTTTAATCAGTAGGTACGGAGTCTAACAGTCCCTTCTGCTCAGGGCAAAAATCAAATGAGTTGTCTACTCATTTTATAATTTTACCTCCTAAAACAATGGCTACTGCTACAAGTTTTTGGACAGTGCCTGAAACATGAATTTTATTAGTATTTTTATACGTTATAAAACAAAAAAAAAAGTTGTAGTAGATTATGTATTGTGTCAATAGAGTCAGCAATAAAGTCGTTTCCCAAATAATCTTCACCTTCAAGGATTTAACTTGTACCACACCATAACGGTAACACGCGCATAATATCAACACATACTTGTTCTCCATACAAGCCGACATGACACACGCCGGATATTTTTTACATTCGGATACTTTATCAATTTAATTGCTTCGGACAAATCGGCTCCCTTCTATCTCACTAAATTGGGTCAGTAATTACCTTTTACGATACAAAAATAACAGTTTAATGGACTAAATTATTTCAAATCGATGATCCTTCACGGTTTCCGTTAAGGAGAAGACATTAGTGTAATTGGTTCATGGAAAATAACACATCTTTGAACGAAATATCAACAACAATTTTAATAATGACCATTTCAATAACACTATCAGATAAAATTAATGATTTTTACATTATTCAAATCCACAAAGGTGGCATTCAATCCATTGATAAGTATTCAAATTGGTTTCATGTCTACTATGTCGTGGGAACTGTGATCTAACTCAGTTAGGATTAAACACTCGTGAAAAGGCCTAATTTCCATTGAAAAATCCTGAGTTTTTCTCAAATTTTGCGACTACTCTCTCAAATCTAATTAACAGCTTTTTAGCCTGCGGCACAATGTGTGTAGATTTCATTCGCCTCTCGTTCCCACAGGTTTCATAGAGTTTAAATGTTGATTTATTTGTGCTATCCACAAGTTTATACTAATATTTTTTCTAATAAACAAAGGTCTCAAAAATCCACTGTATTTGAAAATTCGAAAAAGCTTTGATTTTCAGAGATTTATAAAATTCCGCTGCAATCTTGAGAAAAGACTACTGAGATATCAGGACAAATCCTGAGATCTTAGTATTTTCATAAGAGTATATGGTAATCATGTATATACCTACGCAGCGGACAAAAGCTCCGTACTCTATGGTACTCATAAAGTGAGCCAAACCCTACGCATTACCTCTAGCCTCCGGCTCACGTGTCGATTGTGATTGGCTGCTGATTTATCATAACCAGGTCACATGATATCATTCTAGACACATCTACAGTCATTACACAAATTCGCAAACATACTAATTCTTCATTGTCAGGTTGCAAAGGTTAATTTTGGAACGTGGACCTCTCAATGACCGCTTCATGTAATTTTTGGTCATCAAAATGCCATTATGATGATTCCTGGTACCTATATTAAAAGTGTGTTGTTGTTAACAGGACGTGGATGCCAATTTTTTATAGGTGATGACAACGAGGAGTGATTTGAAGACCTGTCTTTTTAAAATATTCTAGATGTTGCCAGCGGCTTCACCTGATCAAACATGATCCTACGGGATCATAAATTCGGGATAAAAATTATCTTATGTTTTAATCCAGGTTTTAAACTCTCTGTGAAAGAGTAACAAACGCGTCGGACAACCCAGTCTGGGTCAATAAATATACAGATCGTACAGATATCTAAAATATTCAAATTATAAGATCTAGATGCTACAGTAACGACATCAACATTATGTTTATTCTAGAAGCTTGCTACTACAAGCGTACATGCCGTGGGAAACGTCTAAAAGTAGCGCGCAAAAAAACCCGCAAATATATCGAATCGGCTTCATTAAAAGTAAATGCACTGTAAGACCCAGTTGATAAGGAATGCTAAACCGTTATTTGTACATTGTACCTCTTATGTGTTTAACTGTAAACGGATTTCAATGAGGCTCGGAGCGATCAAATAGCAAATATTTGGTTATTTGTCTACTCGTCTTGAGATGTTTACAAATATATGTATTGTAGCAGAGAACGGTAGCAAATTGACAAATGTGACTGCTTTGTAATGTAAATTAATGATAGTTTAATTTACATAAATATACATACGAATAAATTGGATGTAGAAAATCTGCGAAAGTAATTATACGATTTTAAAAATTGTTTCATTGAAAGAAAGTGACAATATCTTATCGCGGGACTGTCTAAGCGGTTTACTCGGACCCCGAACGTAAAGAGTAATTGAAGCAATTCCTTTGATTTTAGTTAGTATGAGCCGGACGGTCTTAGCCTATTCCTATTCCTGGCACGGGAGGACTCATGTGAAAAGTCTAGAAGAGAATAACATTTAGGTATATTACACTCCATGTAATTGTTGGTCAACAAAATGTTATTATACCATTTTTGATGATTTTGCCATGTATTAAAAGTTAATTTTCGAGACTTAATCCGAAATAGGCAGGCTAAAATACAGCTGAAGTTTGAACGCAAGCCGATCAAATGTCATAAGCTCACTTAACATAAACAAATCAAACCGATCAACGATCCAATCTGTTTTCATAAAGACATACATTTTCCCGTAGCACATACATCTTCTAACGCATACATAATGAGGATTTGTGCTTGAATACCTTGAATTATAACCGCGTACCAGTCCTAAAGCGGTGGTTGATGGATATATGTCCGAGGGTTAGCTCCTTCGTATATAAGGCGACTCAAGTCTCCGATACTTGACGACTTTAGGATCCAGGCGACTACTGTAGTACAAATCCATAGAGTTTCGTACACAGGCATGCGTCAATGAATACCAAAGTCATAACCCCTTTATAAACAAGGCGACGCAAGTCTCCAATACCTCACGACTTTGGTATATATCCAGGCGACTATCGCAATACAAATCCGAAGAGGTTCGTACACAGGCACGCGTCAATGAATACCGAAGTCTTAGCCCCTTTATAAACTAAGCGACTCAAGTCTCCGATACTTGACGACTTTGTTATCCAGGCGACTGTCGCAATGTGTACGAAGGGCCTAAGATACAAATCCAAAGAGGTTCGTACACAGGAACGCGTCAATGATAACCAAAGTAGTAAGGTATCGGAGACTTGCGTCGCATTGTGTACGAAGGGCCTAAGACATAGTTAGGTCGTATAGGTCACCATGGTTACCGCTGACAGCTTAAATAAGCTCCAATTTGCTCGTGAGATTACGTGTAAGGGCATGATGGTTGCTACAAACATTCACTTTGCCCTATATTTTATAATACTGCTTAATAATATACCTACAGCCTGATTATAGAATAGTTTGTCAATGATTACTACTGTTTTGCCTGAGTCGAGCGCTGTTGCAAATGTCATTATATTTATTGTCTCCCTCAAGTAACTGTTACATTTTAATCTATTGATAGTTTTGCTTTACAGTTTTTTTTATTTCACGTGGTAAAGTCATCCTATGAGTCCTCACGCCCAGTGCGGGATGGGAGGGACTGTCAGACTTGTACTGACTAAAATCCACGGTGACCCTTCAATAGCCCTTTATGTACCAGGGCTGCCGTTACCAGGTGAGACAGTCCCACGACCCCGGCAGAGCTTTACAGTTCAGGTTTTCTTTTTTTATGTTTCTCCATACTAGAAATTTCTCATGTATCGTAGGTGTAATTTCCAGAAACACCCAGAACCGGTATAAGTACTTAGTTGTAGACTATACAAATATTTTCTCAATGCGGGAATCGACAAAATTATCAATGTACAGACAGGCCATCAGGTCGACCTACACGAATCTGTCAAATTTTACCAATCGAACATTAACCTTCCTTCCTTTCCTTTGTGATAAGGTTGAAAATGTATTACAGAAAATTGACAAATTGAGGTAGGTTGATAATAATAATAATAATTTATTTTCAATTTATCGGACAACAAAAAATCCATAGTGTTAGTAAAATGCCTTATATTTATAATGTTAGTAAATAATATAAAATTGTTTGAGAAACATTTTGCACAGAAGACGCAACAAGATTTTTATTTTATTCCTTCATCTTCTCCACAAAATGCCTCAGGAAAGGAGAAAACACACTCTCGGCCACTGTTTTTACAATGCTGTTGTCACTGGCCCGGGCTCTAGCTGCCAGAGACGCTATTTTCTTCCGTACGACTGCGTGGAACCCGTCAGTACGATTCAGTGTAAACATCTCTGACGCGCTACAGAACCGGGGCAGTTTCAACAGCATCCTAAAAATATTGTTGTATTGGACGCGCAGGACATCAAGCGACCTTTTGGTGTAGCTGACCCATAGAGCCCCCGCATACAGACCCTGACAATACGCCTTGAAAAGTGTTATTTTGACCTGGTCCGTACAGCGGGCGAATCTACGCGCCAACATATTACCACGGACCGCCAGTGCCCTGCACTCCCTCTCAATATCAACATTATCTTTCAGGTCGTCGGTAAGTATATTTTCCAGATATTTGAATTGATTTACTCGTTTTATGTTCAAGCCATTTAGGGTAAGGTTAGGTGAATAATCTGTACACTTACCGGCGACCCCAAAGATCATGTACTCACATTTCCGTACATTATATACGAGCCCGTGGGCAGCCGCGTAGTCCTCGCAAACTTTCAACATCTCCCCTATAGACCCCGCAGTCGGGCCCAGCAGCACCATGTCGTCCGCATAACTGATGCTATTAATATTAACACCACCTACCGAACAGCCGACACGCATGCTGCTGAGCTCGACCATGAGGTCATTCACATATAGGTTGAAGAGCCTGGGAGACGTCAACCCTCCCTGTCTCACTCCGCACTCCAAACCATAAGCCTCGGAGAGAGTATTGGACCACCTGACATGATTAGTTTGGTTCGCATACCAAAATTTCAAAACTTTAAGAATTTCCGCCGGTACATTCCTGTCCCCCAGCTTCCTCCAGAGCACATCATATGCCACCAGATCAAAAGCTCTGGAAAGATCCAGGAAACAGGCATACACCGGCGTTTTACGATCTGTATAATATTGGACAGTATTCTTGAGACTAAGGATAGCACTTTCAGTCGACAGTCCAGGTTGAAACCCGAACTGTGAGTCGTGCAGACACAGATATTTTTCCAAGCACGAATCAAGCATACTGTCCAATATTTTAGCAATAGTAGTTGCAAGAGAGATCGGACGGTAATTTCCCCTGTCCTAGATATCCCCTGTCCCGTTTTTGACTATTGGTACCACAACCGTTTTCATAAGTTCAGCTGGTAGATATGCATGACTGACACACATTGAATAAAACAGGGACAGGACCCTCAGCAGGTGAACACCTGCAAACTTAAAATGCTCGATGCTGAGTCCATCGTGTCCGGGAGATTTACCTCTACTCATTTTTTTGATAACAGCTCTGACCTGTTTAGTCGAAAAAAATAGATAAGCTGGCGTCTGTACATAATTTTCTCGAATCATATTCTTGTTATTAAAACATACGAAAGAAAACAAGCTATCCCCTTTTACGAAACCATTTTCTATTCAGTACTTAAATCAATACTCTTTATTTATTATCTAGTTTAATTGGAGGAGCTCGTGGTTAAATAATTACAGCCGCATAGGCCGATCTTCCGGGTTAAGCCGCGCTTGCCTAGGTTGGTCTGTGAATGGGTGACCATCTTTCATAGCGAGTTTCCTCCGTGCCTCGGAGGGGCTAAAATACTGATATCCAGCTGAATCTGGTTCGACTGGAAACCGACCCCAATATAGTTGGGAAAAGGCTAGGCAGATGATGATCTAGTTTTATTGGAATCTCTTACGCCGTCCGATCCTGAACTCCATACATATTCATGGCCGATTACGTAAGATCCATTTATATAATATTTTACGACTTCGATCCGTTATGATAATGCATTTCTCCCGTGTCATTGCGCCGGCGCATTCCTTCCTATATTTACGGCGAACGAATGTAAATTAGATGTAATCGTACAAAAAGTATCGAATAAGCGTATAAGTTTATTCTGGGTATGTGATCTCGGGTAGCGATACCAGTTTTTCTTGTAGTTCTCGGGTTTAAGAAACTCTTGATTATTATGTAATTGAAGACTACTAGTTTTGTAACTCGAGGTTTATATTATACTAGCTGTTCCCCGCTGTTTACCCGCTCTTATTGTTCGTAGTCACAGAAATATTAAAAACAGTTCGTAGTGTTTGTGTACCTCTATAAGCAGACTATTCGACACAATTTTTTTTTCTAATTTAGAAGCTTAAAAGTTTGCTCACGAACTTTTAAGCTTCATAATAGCTAGCATAGATTTCTATTCATTTCATTTGCTTTTTTTTCAAAATCCTTATGATGTTCTTCTTTTGACATAAAACAAATGAGAATCTGGTTTCGAAATTTAAATTACGATTTGCACAAAGCATTTCACGATTGGCTGGCATCGTGCGTCTAATTAGGCATGACATACTAATAGACGGCTCAGTCTGCTTGTCGCCAGCTCAACTGCTACTATTACGTGTATTTTAACGAACAACTCATTCAATTTATCATGTTTACATATCTGTAAGCAGTGTTACCAAAAACAATTAATTTTATTAGCTAATGCAATCCAGTGATTTGTCGAATAAATATTCAAAATGTTAATTATTTTGAGTAATTTATTGACATGCCGATTGAGACGTGTGACATTAAAAATTAATGTAATTAATTATGTTGGCATTAGCTCATTATCGAGAATAAAATAACGATAGATCTCGCCTTTCAATGAAATATTTTTAGTGTGGAATGAAAGATTTAAATTGAAACATACTCCTTAGTTTGGTTGGCCTGTTGATCTAGTGGTTAGTAACACTGACTGCTATGCCGGGGGCTGTGGGTTCGATTCCCACCCAGGACAATTGTTTGTGTGATGAGCACGATTTTTTCTGTCTCTGGGTGTAATATATCTATAATTGTACGTATTTCGAATTAAGTATGTTTATCAGTTGTCTAGTACCCATAACACAAGCTCTGCTTAGCTTGGGACTAGATGGCGTTGTGTGATAGTTGTGGAATATTAGTATTACCAAGTTCAGCCTACATGTTTTAAAGATAAACTTAAACTGTTCAAGTAACGGGACTGTCCGCAAATAAATCCGTCAATGTCGTCGTTTGTAAGTTTGCAATAAGAGTGCGCATACGCACGTTTGGCGCCGATAAATTAGCGGAACAAAGTCGCGCGAGCTTTCGTTGTGTGGTACAAGTGGAGTAGAGATGGCGATTTAAATAGTGATTTTTGATAATGTTGGAAAATTAAAAATCTTCCTTTAGAAATATTTTTTCTCTCTTAAATATACATATACTTATATAATTCTCGTATCAGTGTTAGTTACGATACTTCTCTGAAACGGCTTTACCGATTTGTATGAAATTTAATATAGGTACACATTCAGTAGGTCTGAGATCGGCTCTATCTAATTTTCGATTTTTTTTTCTAGATATAATTTATATACTTAGTAAAACAACGTTTGCGAGGTCAGCTAGTTGACAATACATATTTTTTTATAACCTACACCAAAAAGATAAAAATTTGAAAAGAAAATTACAGCCAGCAGTGTCAAAATACAGAATTAAGTATGATGACTTTTCGATGGAAAGCTCAAGAGGTGACAAATAGGTTAACCTCATGATTTAAAATTCTTTAACTAAGAAGAAGAAATAATTTACTTATGTACTAGCTCCGATTTCAGAGAAAAATACTTCTCTTGTGACAAAGTCTTTTACAGTTCATCGAATTATGCTCAATTTGCAATTTGATCTTTAAAGCCACTAGGTTACTGTTCACTTATGTAGTGCATACAAACTTACGATCAAGTACACGAAGTACATTTAAAGTACATAACCGGACTGGTTCACATGAGTTTAGTAGTTCAAATAGTGGTTAGTATTCAGATACATAACCTAACGGAGTTAGATCACTTTGGAAAACTTCTTGTAAGTACAGTAACAATTGTTTGTTATTTCCTAAAGTTGCGTAAAGCTGTGAATATTATTATTGTTGCCTTTACATTATATTATGTACCTGGAAATGGTTCGTGGGAAAAAATTTCCGACTTGCGTTTTCCGTATTATTTATTTTTATTCATGTCCAATGTAAGGGCAACTTTTATGGATTTTATATTTTATATTGTCGAGTCTTTTGTTTTAGGTTGAATTTTCAGCTACCAAAGCTACAGAATATAGGCGTCAGTTAGAGGGAGAACCACATTGTCAAGGAACATGTTTTTGTTATGGTTCCGGAAAGATTTTTGAGAAATTGTGACCAGTTAGTAATTATTTTCTATGTTCATCGGAATTAAGAAATTTTTCAATTTATGCATAAATTTTTTACAAAATAAGTACGCAAATTGAATTACAAGGCATTAAAAAAAAACGAATTAGCGAACCTTACAGGTTTCTAATAATATAACGTTCCACTGGAAAATAAATTATCAAAATTAATTCCAAAGATTAACTTCCAGCAAACAAACGTTACCTTTAATTTACACCCACATTTCATTCATGACTAGTTTCACATAGTTCTACTAACGAGATAGTAAGGTGAGCACAGATCACATCTTAATAACATTCTAATTAGTTGTAGTCTCAATGAGGAAATAATTTCAAGCGCACGCGCAGGTGAAAACTTTACACAAGGGAAAATTTCTCTTTTCCATTACCTACGACAGGTTAATTACATGAAGGTTTTAAGTTAAAAATGTTTTCCTTCTTCTTGTAATTAAGTGCTTGTTAGTTACAAAGAAAGTGTTATATATATATTAATAAATAAATATGGATAAGGTGTCTTAGTTTACATTAATCTGTATTGTATAATTGGTTGGATAAGCTTGTTAAGAAAGCATGCTTCGAAATTAGAAATTAATTAATTTGTTTTTTTTTCTATATTTAAGCATTAATATTACATTCACCAACATATTTCCTGACAATAATTACCTAAAAATACATTCTTGTTTTTATTTAGATAGAATAGTGATTGAAAAAGTCTACTACAAATATCCGCCAATTAGATTAAGAGAAATATTTTTGACAAGTATTTTTTCTTTTGTTACGATAGCAAATTTTTACGAAGATACGAAGCTTTTAAAATTCAGGATAAGTTAGATTTAGGAATACCTAAATCTTAAAATATATATATTTTAATAGTTCAGACTGCACAAGCCGCCACATTCCTAGTTATGCTTTTTTGTGGTAAAATCATCAAATGAGTCCTCTCAACCCGGGCAGGGCGGGAGAGACTGTCAGACTTGTACTGACTAAAATCCACGGTGTCCTTTGAGCATTGGCGTCGCGGTATATGTATGTCCCGCATCATTCCGAGTTATGATGCGTTATAACTTTTTCAATACTCGTATCCATTGATTTAAAAAAATACAAAAAATATTTGTTCATTATTTTTCGAAACTTTTTGCAATTTATTTATACATACAATGCTGTCATCAGACCTATTATTAACTCAACAAAAATAACAAATTCATACAAAAATAAATCATTAAAAAATTCTAATTTTAATAAGCGGTTCATTCATTACGTAAGAACGAAGTCGTGTTCACTCAATGTCATGTTTTCGTTCAACGCAAGTGAATCTTTTGCGTTGCGATTTATCTTAAATGCATGCTAACATTTTATTCGTATATACTTTATATACTACACGATCGGCTCTAATACATGGTTAATTAAACGCTCATGATCATGTATTTGTTGTAAATTATTCATCGGTTGTTTAAATTAAATCTTTACCAAACGAATTATATTTATTGGGTTACTGCAAAACGATTCTGTATACTTTTATATTAGTTGATCTGGGTGCTAAAGGTGCTAAAGTTGTGATTAAAACTTAAAAGACATTTGTAGTTAGTTACCATGTTTATTTATTATTTGTTTTGAGTTTCCGACACTTTGTTGTCCTTACGAACACAACAAAAAAGAATTATTAATTTTGGTGCAGTGGTTCAGAAGTTATGCGTGTTCAGACAGGCAGACACGTAAATGACTTCGTTGTAGGTATAGGAAGATACGTAACATCATGATTATTAATAATGTATACAGAGTGTTTCTTTTAAATGGGCCAAAAGGGAGAAACTTGCATCCATAAGAAATACGGGAAAACTTTCTTAGGAACCTTTAGCTCTTTTTTAATCCTGAAAATTTTGGCGTTTCTATTTTTTTGGTCAAGTGTGAGCTGTCCACAGGAATGAGTGAAATTGACCAAAATTTTTTTTAATGCTGTTCGACTCTGTTTCGTGTAAGGATCATTTCATTGTACTGGAAGAAAAAAATCGGGACGGCGGAAGTTGGTCAAATTTAGCAAAATACACTTCTGGACACATCTATTGGCCCACCTTGTATTTTCAGTTTCGTTTGGTCCTAGCTAAAATTTTATATTAGGTCGAGCTAAAAGTTTTTATACAGTTTTGAACCTGGCACATTCACAATTTAATTCAATAGTCTTTTTTTGAATTTCGAACACAGAATTTAAAGAAACAAAAGACAATTTGGAGCCTGTTTGTTGATATCAAACAATCGAATACTAAGAAAACTTGGTTTTATTGGTTTACTTGGATTTAATTCTTGAAAAAGTGATTGATATCTTTGGTTTTGCAACAAACATTACTTATTCTTAACATTAAGGTGAGGTTCTATCAATAATCTATGGATAGGTACTTCACCTGCAGTCGCCGCCCAAGCTGTGGCACTTATTCAGGCCGGACACAGCCAAAGAAACGTGAGTGCTCAACTTAATTTAAGTCGATCTGCGGTCCGAAATGTTTATCGGAGGTACCTAGAGACTGGCGGCTTTGTTCGTCGCCAAGGAAGGCCACAATCTCGGGTCACAACTGAAAGGCAGCATCGATTCATCGTGACGACCAGCTTGAGAAATCGTCACCTTACCTCCATTGAGATACAAAACCAACTTCGCGACTTCCACGGAGTATCTGTGAGCGCTCGAACTGTTCGGAGAAGGTTAAAAGAACGCGATATGGTACCACACAAGCCAGCTAATGGGCCCAAACTAACGCGAGCCCACCGAACAGCGCGCCTTCATTTCGCACGCAGTCATTTAAATTGGACACAGCAAGATTGGAGCCGTGTACTCTTTTCTGATGAGTCTAAAATTGTGTTACATGGCAATGATGGAAGGAAGAAGGTCTACCGACGTAAGGGAGAGCGTTTCGCACAATGCTGCTTTGAAGAGAGGACTGTTTATGGCGGTGGCTCATGGACTGTCTGGGGCGGTATATCCGCGAGCGGCAAAACTCAACTTGAGGTTGTTACAGGACCACGGCTGCCAACATTAAATGCTGAAAGGTACATTCGTGAGTGCTTAGAACCTCACGTGATACCATACGCGGACTATGTGGGCCCAAATTTCCTTTTTATGCATGATAATGCAAGAGCCCATGCGGCCGGCATCGTCAGGGAATATCTTCGGGATGTGAACATCACAGTTATGGACTGGCCAGCCAGAAGCCCCGACATGAACCCCATTGAGCACATGTGGGACGAGCTAAAAAGACGTGTTAGGGCTCGTCAGCCAGCTGCCCAGACGATGCAGGAGTTGAAAACTGCCATAGAAGAGGAATGGGAGATGATCCCTCAAAATTTCATAGAGCGGTTGATAAACTCTATGCCTAATCGTATGAGAGCTGTGGTAGATGCCCATGGAGGCAACACGCGTTATTAAATTAAACCTTTATTTGATAAAACATGTTTTTTATTCAAAAATCAATTGCCTTTAACAAGGCGCATATCCGACTTGTTAGGCGTAGCTCCATGTCGTATGGTATTCTGAATTCAAATTTAAAACAATACGATCGAAAAAGATGGTAAAATGTATCAGGTTTAAAACTGCATCAACAGTTTTTGTTTAATCTAGCAATCATATTTCGGTAGGGGCCATCGAAACCTAAACTCTAAGGTGGGCCAATAGATGTGTCCAGAAGTGTATTTTTTCATACAAATTGTATGAACGAAAAAAAATACCAATTTTTTTATGATGCCATTTTATTTAGTGTCTTGTAAGGACCATTTCATTGTATGGGAAGGAAAATGCCCGGACAACAGAAGTGGGTCAAATCTTATGAAATACTGACACTGCTAATACGACTTTATGCTGTTAGAAGAAACATTACTCTACTTTTGACCAACTTCTACTGTTCAGATATTTTTCTGCCCATACAATTATCTCATCCTTACATGAAAGTAAGTCAAACAGCATAATAAAAAAATTGATATTTTTTTCGTTCACACAATTTGTATGAAAAAATATTTTGCTAAATTTGACCAACTTCCGCCGTCCCGATTTTTTTCTTCCGATACAATGAAATGATCCTTACATGAAACAGAGTCGAACGGCATTAAAAAAAAAAATTGGTCAATTTCACGCATTTATGTGGACAGCTCACACTTGACCAAAAAAATAAAAACGCCAAAATTATCAGTATCAAAAAAGAGCTAAAGGTTACTAAGAAAGTTTTCCCTTATCTCTTATGGATGCAGATTTCTCCCTTTTGGCCCATTTAAAAGAAACACCCTGTATATAAACTGCAGAGTCGTGTTATTTATAGGATAAGTTTATGTGTTAAAGGGCTAATAAAATAATTTAATAAATTCATATTCATAAGATTAATATTTCTGTTCGCCATGTCTTTGAGCGTGTAATGTTTCCTATCCAATATAATATTTTAAATTTCAATAGTAGTAAAATGTCAAAGTTTATCTTTAACTTATTATGTAACTATGTTATTTATGTCACTGTTAAAGCGGTTACTATTGTGTTCCACGTATTTTATTTTTTTATGGGTGGCATTTCATAATTTTTTTTTTCTTTCTAGTTTTGACTCTTCAACTCGAATAAGATCAACTGATACCACTAAACGGAACTAATTAAGCATTTCATAACAGTTAACAACTTTAAAAACACATAATTGACCTTTCATGAAACGACCTTCACACACAAAGCGAGACAAATGGACACCAACCAGAAATTGATGACCGCCATCATTCATTGTGAAAAATACAATACATACCAACGCCTAAAACAATACAATCGATAAATATTAATTTACATGTTAATCGATAGTCTAAGATCCCTGGGGGCCACCTCTACGATATGTATATTTCCAACACAAAAGAAAAACAACCCTACAATAAGTAGCATAAAATTCAAAATCGCATAACTCGTGTCTTGTACTACAATATACTATTGTATATTCGCAAGCAGTTTGTCAATAGACAATCCATCTCGAGTGATAGCCGTTTAATGATGGATTGTCCCGATTCATATACACACACGTCAGGACAGACAACATGGGATAAAACAATCGTGACTAAACTGACACTGACTCGATTCTATAACTAGGCGATTAAGGATCGAGTTATTATTTTTTAGTCGGTTAGGAAATTTAATTGAACTGGACTGCAGATTTAATCTGTGGTAGATAAAATGGTTTCGTGATTTGAAATAATGTTGCAAAGCTTGTTATGACTGTATCATATGTTTGTTATGTGTTAATTGTAATTGAATTTAATGTGAAGGGATTGTTATTAAATTTTAGCAGAAAATGTAAGGTTTTTTTAACTGACGTAAATATCTAAAAGTAGGTTCTAAGTTCAACCTGTTGTAGGTATACATTATGTGTGTTGTGTGATTCGTTTATCGCGTTTGCCTGAAACGATTTTGATGCGGTGTTCGTGGTCATAGTCAATGAAATAAAAACATAGTCACCGACTTCCGAAATAAAAGTTATTTTACAATTTTTGTGTTTGGTTTTGAAGTCGGTTCCTTTTTTTTAAAGGTTTTTATTGTATAAAATGAATTGCTCGAAATATCCTATCAATTTAAATTGCTAAGTCAAATTCGGAAATTTCTCACTATCACCACTCAACAAAATTGCCAAATATAATAAAATAAAAAAGAGCACAATTCGCAAATTGATCGATTATATTTTAGCAAACGGAGAAAGTGTCGCAGTAGCACTTTCACTGGCTTCTAAACAGGTGCGTTCTTTAATACAAGTAACTTTCCTCCAGTACTGGCCTGTCCGATTGTAATTACACTCGCATCACTCGCCCATTGACTGGACTGGACCGTGAAAGTCGGTTATAGTGTGACTACAAGTGTTGTACCGCTAATAAAGTTCGAACACCGAACCGAACGCTATTTTATTATAAATGGTTATGACGAACGCTGTCCGACGCAAATACCACGTGTTATTGCCATGATATCGACGGCGACATTACAAAGTATACGCAACGTGGTGGTAGGGACTATCAAATCGATCGCAGTTGGCTTTTTAAGTTTTTTCTTTTTTAGTGTTATACAAGCCGAAAATGTATAGAAAATGTATAAGATCTCTTATGGCCCAGATTTGTGGTTACAAGGAGGTGCTATAATCGCGCATACAACGTATTGCGAACGGGTTCTTCACTATATTTTGCGTTGCAACTTAAAGAGCGGTATAGCACTTGCAGTCACACTATAGTGGTTGATCTATCTTCCTATGTCTACTGTTTATTTCATAAACTTTTTGTTTGATCTGTAAAGATGATTGATGAACGTATTTCCCAGTAAATATATGTTACTTTCCTCTGTACCTATCAGAAATTAATTAATAGAATTTCTAAGAAATGTTTTCGTTCCAATGGTAATTTGTGCTACAAATATGTATTGGCTGATGCCTTTCTGTTCTTTCGCTTGTACATAAATGACTATGTATAACGTCCTTATATTATAATATAGATACCTATATTAAAACCTGAAGAGTTTGTTTGTTTGCTTCTTTGGTTGAACGCGGGAATTTAGGTAACTACTGGTTCGAAGTAAAAAAATTTTTTTATGTTGGATAGTCCATTTATCGAGGAAGGCTAATAGGCTATTATAACATAACGCTAAGTCCAAAAGGAGCCGAGTAATGGGGATAAAATCAATGGATCAGCTAGTTCTTTATAACAAGTTTTACAAGTTGACCTAAAGCCGGACTCACACTCGCCCAGTGAAGGTAGGAAGTGTTCCGATCGACCGACCAATCGGCAAGTGTGTCAAGTGCACGCTTACTTGTTACTTGTTACGTTGTTACGTCAATTGCTCTCACCTCTTGCTCATATAAATAGAATAATTAATGCAAATAAACTTACTTGGCATAACAAAGACTATTTATAGACAGTTAATTGTAACAGAAATGAATATTCATCATCAACCTAGCCTTTTCTTAACTATGTTGGGCTATAGATACAGCTGATTAAAAGTATTTTATATGGAGCGCCTGCCTATCTGGCCTCAATAACCCAGTTAATACGCAAAGAGCGAAGACTCTTGTATCTTGATCACTGTGCTCGTACTCGGAGCGTATATAAACTTAGAGTCGAGTGCTCGGCCCTATGTTTATACATGACATACCGAACACTCGGCCGAGAGTACTATCTCGCCCTTTTGCTCAGTGTGATCAAGTCATTAGTCTTACTAAAGAAAACCTTAATAAGAGTGCGGGGCAGTGGCCTAACTGCTCTGTCCTATTAGTTGGACCATGGGCTTTCGCTAGGGGCAGTTGTCCAACTTTAAAAATAGTTGGACCACAGCACCTTTTGAGAGTTCCGTGGTCCAATTAAATGACTGGTTGCCAGACTTTCGAGCTATATGTAGGTGTATAAAGACTGTCAAAGATTTACAAATGACAGCCGAGTTTAATTTTCTCCCCAAAGTACGGAGAAAACTTGGTATGATGAATGGAATCCATCCACAGACCAACTTAGACAAGCCTAACATAGGAGATTCCGGATCGCCTCTTATTATTGATGGCTACCTACTATTACGCGTTAATATGAATGCAAAATGCAAACTAAGAATACGACGACCTAGGCGCCATCCTGTGAAGACAATAAACAAATTACTACACAAAAAAAGTAAAATAGTTTAGGAATTGATAGTGCTAAACTTAAAGCTAAGTTCTGGCTGACTCATTTATTAAACAGAATATTACAGAATGGTGTGGTCATGTCCAAGGTTGTGACAGTCAATCAGTTTGATCATCAGTACCACACCCAAACACGACCACAATTCTTGGCAACACATCGAAGATATCATCGACATGTTTTTAAGAAAAAAATTGCTGTGATGGGAAAATTTGTGGTTGATCAATTACAAAAGAATTCTTTATAAAGGTTTTAGGAAAATTGTGTTTATCAAACTCAAATTTTTGTTGGTTATCAATTACAAATTTTTTGATTGATCAAATAAAAAAAAATAGTTATAGATATCAGTAAAATTTGTGGAAGATCATTAAAAAAAAAATCACATGAACACAATTATACCTACTTAGTAAGCACTTGTATATAATGTAATGATGTACAACATACCCTTCCGCGTCATCAAAATATAATTACAGCAGACATTGATTTTTATAAAAACGATTAACAAAAAAAATTTAACCGCCTTCAAAAACAACCACAAAAAAGGGTAAAATAACCTACAAAATAACTTTTCTTTCGGAAGTCGGTGGCTTTGTTTTATTATTTCGATGTCTTTTTGCCACCGACTTCCGAAAGAAAAGTTATTTTGTAGGTTATTTTACCCTTTTTTGTGGTTGTTTTTGAAGGCGGTTAAATTTTTTTTGAAAAAAGTTTTTTATTTTACTCTTTTTAGTTTTAATATTCAACCCAAATTCTTGGCAAATACATCATTTTCTTACATGTGCACTAGAATTTTGTAATCCGTAGCACCGGTATTAACATCGCCCATGTTGTGTACATAAAAGAAAGTTCCATTAAAATTCCCTATCTCAAAAAATGCTGAACAGAGTTCGATGAAACTTGCAGTATTCCCTAAGGTGAACGATCCTAAATACAACAAAGAAACAATTTTCAAAATCGGTCCACAATTGGCGAAGTAATCGCGTAACAAACACGCAAAAAGTAAAGATCATCATGTCATCCAAGTAGGCGAAATTAATAAAAATGCTCACAAAATAAAAAGTACTGAACCAAATTTGATGAAATTTTTATGGGACCACACTGCAAGTATCCTGCATCGAACACAAAAAGAATCACACCAATCGGACTAGAAACCTCGGAGTAATCGATGTACATACATAAAAAATAAAAATAAAAAAAAAATAAAAAACATACCGACCGAATTGAGAACCTCCTCCTTTTTTTGAAGTCGGTTAAAAAAATATATAATGATCTCTGTTTACAAATGATTACTATATTTTGCGAGAGAAAAAAAAATGTTCGCAATAACAGATTGTATGGAAAAATAATTGCAAACTTATTTCTGTGTTTACATCATAGAATTTTAATGGTAGGTACTACGATTAGAGTTGGTAATGGTGGAACAAACCCCATTTACGTCATGAAAGAACCCTGCCAGGCGCATTACTTTGTAATCGCAACTTAATTCTTCTCTATTATTCTTAACACCAAAACGGTGAAGAAATTAGCATTGGAAGCACATTTTTTCAAAAGAGAATCTTGAGACCCAAGATGCCCTTTCTCTTTTGAAAAAATATGACATCTGCCAACCCGCACTGGATGGGGTTGATGGGCAGGAGGTAGTATTTCAGCCCATTCCCTCTTATAGATTGAAGACCTGTGTCCTATCAGTGGAAACTGGAAACATACTGATTATTGTATTTATGTATATGATATTATGTACATAATCTCCATATCTCCCAAAAAATCACACGATCAAGAATATCAAGTTTCGATAAAGCTTAAACACACTTTGCCTCACGAACTTTTACACGTTCGAAGGCTATACATGAAAATTGTAACAAGCCTGTTTTGCACGTGTTAAATATGTGCATTCAACCTCCTACAGCCTGCCTATAGTACCCATTCATCTCATTCAATATGAACAAATTACCATATTTAATCATACACATTGCACTTTGAGATCTTGCCAATAAATACGCCTGAAGCGATTTAAAAGTAAATTAATTTCTAATGTTTGGCTTCGATCTTTGATATTTCATATTCCTTGTATTGCTAATGTAATATTTTAAAGGTATATCTTGATAATCGCAGACAGAGTTCAAAATATAATTTTTATTTTTTGATGAAAGCACTCGCCTTCAACTGTACCTTTTGGTGTCTGTGATGGATCGGTTCCGTTCTTGTTCATTTCAGTTTTATATGTTCCCAAAACAAATAGGTTTCAAAATCGTATAATATTTTGAAATGGCAATCCTATACTGCCCCCGATAGTTGAAAAGACGGATCTAACAAAAAGTAAAAACGGAGAAAAAAATGTTTTAGTGAATGAAATGGTAAATCATTTGCTGTCTTCGAATAAAATAAAATATTTACATACTAAAAGTTGGAAATAATGCCCACTATAATAGGTTTCAACTTGGTTTAATAATAAAATGAATTTATTAAATTATTATAATAAAAATAATGAAAAAACTTTTTCATCTTAGCATAAAAAATGGAGAAAAATATGACAAACTTAATTGAATAGACGTAAATGGCTAGATGCGTCCTTTAAACTTCAAACGCTTTCTATCTAGTATATGTTTTTGACACAAATGGGCACATCTGGGTATATCCGCCTTTTATCTTAAGAATAAGAAAGTATGTAGATAACCCTTGGCTTAGATAAAATGTTTATAGAATTATTTATTAATCCTTTATTGTTTACGTAAGGTAGTAATATCTGATATAGTACAGTGTAGTAGGTTCATCGTTATCATATAAGCCATAACCTAATTTATTATTTGTTAATAAAACTACTACGAGCGATGTGGCCTGCCCATTGCCACTTCAACTTACAATTTTTAAGAGCTATGTCGGTGACTCTGGTTATTCGCCGAATATCCGTGTTCTGGATTTTATCCCGCAAAGAGACTCCGAGCATAGGTCTTTTCATTGCTCGTTGAGTGACTCTTAGTCTCTCTAAAAGGCCAGCAGTCAAAGTCCACGTTTCAGAGCCACATATAATCACTGGTAATACACACTGGTTAAACACCCTTGTCTTGAGACACTAGAAGTACCGGTTTTCCATCCGCTCTCAGAAGTTCTGTTGTGATTCCGTCCTCACCTGGCGCCTTGTTATTCTTGAGCTGTTAAAGAGCCATTCTAATCTCGTACAGGCTGATGTCTCAGTGTAGTGTCGAGTCAGTTTGGCTCAAGCGTCTCGAGTTGTACCGACACTGGGTTGTCGTGTTGATGTGTATAACTGTCCGTAAAACCTCCCAAGCTCTCGCGGGATCACCGGTTTTGTCGAAATGATGCTGCCGTCGTTAATCTTCAGCTTTTTCATTTGGCTTTGCCCAATAGACAGATTCTTTGCGAAGACTTTTGAGCTATGGTTCCGCTCCATTGCCTCTTTGATCCGTGCCGCAGCACCATGTGGAAGCCGTCTGTGTGCGCGGGCGCCAACATGGCAAACGCATTACAATACCGTGGAAGCCCCAGCAGCACCCTGAACGCGTTATTATATTGTATTCGGAGAGCGTTGATGGCCCGCTGAGTGTAGCTGACCCACAGATTGCAGGTGTAGAGATTTTGGCAGAATTCTTTAAACAAAGTGATCTTTACCTCCAAACTATACCTCGCAAGTGTGCGTGCCAGCGTGTTACAACGGACCGCCCTCCTTTCCCTTTCAATGTCTCTATCATCTTTTAAATCCTCGGTGACCACATGACCAAGGTATTTAAACTCAGACACCCTTTTAAGCAGCACAGGTGCCACATCTCCCAGTTTACGACTATTGGCTTTAAATACCAGTAGTGCGCTTTTGTGAGGATTATACAAGACACCGTGTACCCTAGCATACTCTTCACACACGCCTATCAGTTTCCTGAGCGCGGCCATTGATGGCCCGGGCAACATCATATCATCTGCATAGCTAATACTGTTGATACAGTGACTATCAATCGAGCATCCCACTCCGATGTTGTTTAGCTCAACAGTTTATTGATTAACTCACCCGACACACCTGTGTTGTTCAATTTACGCCAGAGAATATCATACCTAACCAGGTCAAATGCCCTGCAGAGATCAAAAAAGTCTGCGTAAACAGGCGTACTTCTATTTTTGTAATACCTGATAGTTTGCTTGAGAGACATAATTGCACATTCTGTAACCACTCCTGGTCAAAAACCGAACTGCGAGTCATTTAAATTTAGGTGTTATTAAGCTATCTCTCGAGCAGACCGTGAAGTACTTTAGCTGTGGTTGTAGCTAAAGATATTGGGCGGTAGTTGCTCTTGTCGAAATTATCTCCCGTCTTGGTAATAAAAAATACTTACTTTTTTACGATAAATCAAGCTCCGAAATATTGCGCGACTGCGACACATCGTGCTTCTACAACCTACTCGGGCGCAACTGACATTGAAACTGGTCAAGCGCCGTACTAAACATACCCCGCCCGAACCCCGCACAATCCTCGCTTGATTCACAATTCTTCGAAAAAAAGACGTTTCTGCACACTTGCGCCTTTTTATTAAGTATTATTTTAATTTTTTTTTATTCAACGTAAATAATTAAGACGCTTATGGCATATGCGTCTATGCTTAAACAATTTCACGAAGTAAAAAGAGCGCAAGTGGTCAGATGCGGTCTTTTATCTTAATGTAAAAGCATTTTTTTATTAGCGTGTTAAACGCAAATACTTATTTGCGCCTTTTAAACTTCCTCTTAGAAATAGGGAAGAAATATGTGCCTTTTCAATTACTGAGCTAAAAAAAACACTATAAAGTAAAAGAACATTATCTACATAAATGCGTCTTTTTAATTAAGTTTCACATAATATCGTCTTTTCATCTTCAATCAGGTGTAAAAAAATGCACATAAGCGCCTAATTTAGTTATGCTAAAACCACACTGGAGCAAGTTAGAAAAATATTAAAAATACAGGCAGATGCGTCTTTTTTTCCTGATTCCGGCAATGTATATAACTCAATTTTGGAAAAAGTGTTAGATGCGTCTTTTCAACTATCGGGGGCAGTATAAAGATACGTCTTCAATTTAAGGCATCACTTTCAACAGAATCTAGTAATCAGATATTCTTAATGTCTTTATTCCGAAAAATATGAATATGTATAATTTAAATCACTATGAACTATAATTTTTGAACGTTAGTATTGTATTCACGTACAGTCGCGGTCAACCAATTAAGCTTTCAAAGTCATGACCATACGTGTATAAATGATAGTCTTTTAACATCGTTAATTTTCCTTTCTGTGCCACAAAAGGCTACAAAATGGCAACAAACAACAGCTAATAGAATCCCGTCGAAAGTCAGGGTTGCCTCGTGTCAAATAAGCCGCCATAAAATGATAAACGCATATAATTCGCTTTTGAAGTCGGTGAAGCGTAAAATACGTTGATTGATGGCTCACTGGATCGCGAGAGGTCTGTGGTTCAATGTTCGCTTATTCTCATACTTTTACTTTGTTTTGATGATGTATCTGTGATGAGTACGACAGGAGAAGGACTTTATATTCGAAAAAGGTTTTATTTAAATATTAAAAAAGAACCTTTCTATTTCTTGGTTAAAGGATCAGCATTGCCATCCAACGTGGCAATGCTGCCAGTGTTCTGTGCACTTTTCCCTTTGACAGCGCTGTGGATTAATTTTTCGACGTCCTATAAATTTTTAATGTTACTTTATAATAGTCATTTTTGAAAATATTTCGGTATTCATTTTGGGTTTTAAATGTTTTATATATTAATTGTGTGTATGTACATAATAAAAATTTTACTCAAATAAAGCATTATTCTATATTGGGGATATATACATATACTACATTTAAAAACTAAACTTAAACGTAAAATATTTACAAAAACAAAAATGATTGAAATAAAAAGTTACAGGGCGTCGAAAAATTCATCCACATCGCTGTCAATGGGGAAAGTGCCCAGAACGCTGGCAGCATTGCGTCGTTGGATTGCAATGCTGATCCTTTGACCAAGATATAGGCCAGCCCAAATGTATGTACATAATTAAATTAAATACTTATACTTCAATATTAAAGACTATTTCATTAAAAGAAAATAAGTAATGCACCTTTTTCGTTTCATTCGCCAAACTTACCATGTAATTCGACAGATACCCAAAAATCTGTGCTAACACGGAAATGCATATGATGTAAAATTGCATCATATTGGTAATTTTTATTGAGCAGCAATGCGAGATGGTAATAGTCGCGGATCTCGGCCAACTTGCGACTGCGGAAGACATCCAACTTGAAATAAGATATAAAGTACGTAACTTCGGATACTCACTTTTGTAAACATGTTGGATGAACACTCCTTCTATGTGCATTTCAACATGTTGATCAGCGATATGCTGTTGATCAACATGTTGAACAAAGTGTGAATTAAGTACGCAAACTTGCAATTCGCTTCTTTTTATACTTTTATAGAAATTTGTGTTTATTCCTCGGATAACTTTTATCTGAGGAATTAAAATAGCTATTTGACATATTTTCTATAGATAAGCTGTCAAACCGACATTTTTGTTCCTCAGATAACAGTTATCTGACTATTGAAAAGTCAGCCCTTATTAAAATAATTTTATTTATTTACAATTGTATTAATTTATCTAGCCATACTCTTGATACCTTGAAGTTAAAGTGAAATGTAAACTCGATAATAACATGTATTCAATAAGTCCAGTGAATGAACTCGAAAATAAAATCATGAATGGACCAGAAAATTAAGTAAATTATAACATAAGGACCAGTCGCTGTGATTTAGGGCACGAAGTAACTTATAAATGTACATTCATTAAAAAAAGTGTCGAAATCGGAGCGCTAAATAATAATAATTTTCGTTTTTGATATTTACAAGTTTTCGAATGAGCGTTGCGAAATTTTATAAGGAAAATGTCACGGTCAGTCATTCGAGATGTAAAGGGTGTTTTCACTATATCACAGCAAAGTCCATACACAAAAAATAATAGGTATTACGAAACATATTTATGCTATAAGTACCTAATATTAAAATATGATGTGGTATTCCAACCAGAAAGTCATAGGTCGCCATGATTACTTCTAATAATTAATGTATCCGCTGATTTGATCTTTATAAAAGCGTAATACATTAGTTTAATCATTTTTATTGACAATAACGCATGATTGATAGACGGCTTAAAATATATGTATGAACAGAATGCAAATTAAAACTCCAATGATATGTTTAATTAAAACGTAATGTAATATGGGCGTAGGGCAGACCAGTGGTTGCTCAACACCCGACAAATGGCTCCAAGCCGTCTGACACAAGACTTATAAGGAGAATTTTATTCCTTTCATCAGTCCTTATTACCCGATATATTTCACACATTTTTATGTATTGGTTTACTCTGACACTGTACACTATATGAACAAGTGTCACAATATAATATTCTAGAACTTTTGAAGGTGACTGTACTCTGTAAACAATTTGTTTTGAAGGAAACTCTCGATTTTACTACTAATTTCCTCTCTTCATTTTTTATTGTTTTATTAACCAAAAATAAATTGTTTATTTATAAATCAAACATTAAAAATAGCAATTAGAGCCATTAATTTAGTCAAAGTATATTTTTAGTCGTAATATTATGATCGGCAACGGTCTCATGACCTACGGACAGTCACGAAGTGTTCCGATCGACTCCGAACAGGTTAACGCCAATCAGAGTCAAGGTCGCCGTAATTTACGGGTGCGTATCGATCAATGATCTACGATAGCCATGCGCGCGATTAATGTGCGGCGAGAAAAGTTTGCTCATTGTATGAATTAACGCGAAACTAATTGATTTTTCGTTGTTTTTTATAAAATAGATGACTACTTTTCAAAAGTCATTTTTTAAAGAAATTTCAGAAAATTCCATTGAATTTTGTAAGCAAAACGTACAACTCTCGAAACAAATTAGTGTAACATTATGTATGTAGTTTTATAGAGTTGCCATAGAAATCTCTCGCAATAGGAGGCACTTTCAAATGGCGAAACAATAGCAGTGAGCTTCCATTATACCGGAGTTACAACTGACCATATTTCACATAAATTAGGTAAGAAATAAGTGCCTACAGTCGTAAGCTTTCCATGTAAGTAACTAATATTTACCTACTTTAAATTTCATGGCAACTAGAAATTGGGTTGACGAAACACCATTTTTGGACTATTATAATTCCTATTTTTGTATTTTTTCCTACTATCATATTATGCATAATTACCTAAGAATGACAATGAAAACAAAAAATAATATGAGACGCACGACAAATTACATCCACCATCTTTGACGTAATGTCACATAATTTTACATTTACTTATTTTATAGCCGCCGTAATGTAAAACAATCACGACCGAAATTTTACGACGCATCCCACTGTGTCGAACGACCTATAACATTGAACTCTCCTTTTAATTACAATATGGCCGGATATTTTGAAATTCGAACGAACTTATAAGGGCCATCGTCCACGGTGACTTAATACTTTCGTATTTGCAACGCGCGTCGGGAGCGTTGCAAACGCGCGTTAGTATTGCTAGTGTGACGAAACAAACACGTGACCGTTTCTAATAACCAGAATGAAAACTTGAAAACTTGGGCATTTTTACGTCGATGCTGTCAACATATTGAAAATAGGGATACATAATAATGGCCAATATCAAAGGTAAACTGACACACCGCCAACGATTGTATCGCGTGATTTACCTTAACACAGCAGCCGTATCGCTGCAGAAAGGCGCCGTGGGCGAAGGTCTTAACTGTCATATGATCCTACCACATCAATAAACTTCTATGTTAATCATATTTGTTGATATTAATTTGCGGTTTGTGAATGGTTAATCATTGGGTCCGTTAATGAATTTTTCGTGGACTTTATAAATTAATTTATTGACAGTTACGAGTATGTTGTCAGTTTCAACTTGCCTTTCTTCATTTAGTTGTGCAATGAGATGAGAATATTTACCTGACATTGAAAAGGTATATAATTTTAATATGTATTAATTTATTGCATAAATGTTTAATGTTATGGGTGTAAAATATAACTCTATGGTGTATTTTTATGATGACCATTAAGTTTTAAATGAAAAGTGTTTAATAATGAAACATTTTCTTAATATTATTGAGCACAAACGAGGTCGTATATTAATTAGTGTGCTTACTTATAATAGGTATCAGTAAAAATGTTCAATTTCATTGTTAATACAATATATGTAAATGTGTATAAGTCTGCTGTGTTTTAAACTAGGTAAGATAATATTATAAATGAATGTATATATAGAATATATAGGTGTGTGTGTGTGTGTTACTCGTGGCTTTCATAGTAAATGTGTAAAAAAATATAATAAACCAGATCTTTGAGAAAAGAATAGACTTTCTGGAAAAACTAAAAATAAATACATAACCAGGTGAGTGCATGATGTTTTATTCACTTAAAAATATTTAAATAGTGCTATTGTTTATGTAGGTTTAGACGTAAGACGCCAACACGTCGAACAATAACCTTCTAGTATTGTGATAAGGTTGAAAACTATTAAAGAAATTTAACAAATCGAGATAGGTTGATGTGCTGGCGTCTGTCTGTACGTAGATAGTGTTAAACTTGCACGCAAATACTGGCAATAAATTATGTAGATGAGTTTTTATTATAGTTTTTAATCATAAGACAATGAAAGCAAAAGTAATAAATATTATAATAGTATTCCACAACTATCACACAACGCCATCTAGTCCCAGGCTAAACAGAGCTTGTATTATGGGTATTAGACAACTGATAAACACTTACATATTTCTAAATACATACATATATTATAGATAAATTACACCCAGACACAGAACAAATGATTACGCTCATCACACAAACCTTTGTCCTGGGTGGGAATTGAACCCACGACCCCCGACATAGCAGTCAGGGTCACTAACCACTAGACCAACAGGCCAGTCAAAGTAATTTGGCATCTTCAGATAAAAATTTAACGAGTTATCTTACAACTAGCAGTCAGTGGGTTATTTAATTAGTTTGTATTTTCCCATAAGTTAAGTAGGGCTCACGGTCAAGCGACTTAACAGCGATTATTTTCAGATTTGCAAACATGATTCATAACAGGGAATTCCTCAGCATTGTTCTTAAGGATTTAACTTTGCAAAAAGCTTAAAACTAGCTAGATATTGATAGAAAAACTAGCTTAGTCCACTAATATTGAGATGATAGCTCTAAGCCTTTTTTTGTTCTTGAAGAAAAAATCTGCGGAGTGGCACATATTCTCTTTTTTTGGGGTCATTATTCTTCTGTCTAAGGTCATAAGTCATAATAACAGATGATTCTTCTGATTATTGTTGTAAAAACCGGTCAAGTGCTAGTCGAACTCGCACACGTAAGAATCCATACCCGGTACCCATTATCTATAATATCTTTTTTAAGGTTCCGTAGCCAAATAGCAACAAACAAAACGTAACCCTGATAGATTCGTCATGTCTGTCTGTCCGTCCGTATGTCACAGCCACTTTTCTTCCAAAGAATAAGAGCTATCCCGTTGAAAGTTGGTAAGTAGATGTATTTAGTTTGTGTTGTTGGTCATAGGACTGTCTTATCGGTAACCGTGCCCCGGAACGTTAAGTGCTATTGAAGGACACCGTGGATTTTAGTCAGTGCAAGTCTAGTCTCTCCTATCCTGCCCTGGGGTGTTAGGACTCATTTAAGGATTTTACCACGTCATCTTTGTGTTGTAATAGCGGCAACAGAAAGTGCATCCTCAGTGAAAATTTGTACCGTCTAACTTTTTTTTTAATGTTAGATGGGTTTGCCCTTGACCTTAGTCTAGGTCAGGAGTGACTAAAGACAAGGTCGACGATGGAGCGAGCTTACCCAGAAGAAGGCTATTCACTCTAAATTTGAAGACATTAGGGTTGTATGCGTCCTTTGACGGTTCATGAGATACAGCCTGATGACAAATGGACAGACAGACGGACGGATAGTGTGTCTTAGTAAAGCGATCCTGTTTTACCCTTTAGGTACGAAACCCTACAAACTAACATGGTTTATTTGCTTTTATGTTGTTTAAATATTATTTCCTGTTCTCAGTTAATATTTATGTTTCCATTGTTATTTGCATATATGTCGGTTTTCCTTTCGTAATACTTGTACAAGTCTGATACATTTTGTTTGACAAGCTAGCAAATATATTAATGCTTGAAGGTAAAACTTTTTACCTTTTTTTTTGAAGATTACATAAACCAGATTAAAGTAAACAAAATGCAAACGTTTTGTTGGTTTTGTTTTCGGCACAGAAAGTGTTAAAGTTGAGATATACCCGTTTGAAAAAGGGAAAACAAAGATCAGGCAAATTTTATGAAAACCTTTTTATTTATGTTGTTTAAAACGCATTTCAAAAATTTATATGAAGTTTTATAGACTGGTCCTGAATTCCGAGGTATAAACCTAACGGACATTTTATTTACAATTAATTATTTATGCTACAATAACATTTATAACACTCCACTAATTATAAATTAAAAAAATATATATAATATTTTTTTCACAAAATAATATTGAAGATTTAAGTCAAGATTGCCCTCAAAATGTTCTAGAACCACATAAGTTCTCAAAAAAATATAATTGCACCACATTATGTGCGTATAGTTGGCAGTACCGTTATTTGCAATTGGCCTACAATAACCCCCCGGCAACGTCTGTTCGATCGTATTGATACATTCATTTGTTTTTTTGTCGAACTCTGCTTATTTGGCAATCAAAGATTTGAGAATACCGTTGGTTAACGAAGATAGTTGATCTGAAGAAGAAGATACCAGTCATGTATCATTTAGCTCTGCTTAATTTGGGACTAGATGGCGTTGTGGGATATTATTATATTATTATTATTTCTACTGTAATGAAAGTCACGCCACCACGTGGTTACCACATCGCAACGACAGCCACAACGCAACCACATCGACATTCTGTCGCTACCACAACGCAACTGCAAAAAGTCGCCGCGACACTATTTACACGTAACCACAGCTTGACCACATTTTGTCGCTGCGACGTGGTGTGGTTTTGGGACGTTATTAAGTCATTGCCTAGTATTCTAATTCTAAACAACGTTAACCAAACTTAAACTTCGAACAACACATTGTTAACATAGATCGTTTACAAACTCGATCTCAATCTATTCTATCATCGATTGTTATTCGATTGTTTCATGCGTACAATCTCGTAAATAAACAAATCGATTCAAAGGTTGTTAGTAAACACAACTCGTTTTGACGGTCCGTCGTAAAAATCGTGTCCGTCAATTCTAATAGCTAGGTTTATGTAAATTAAACAGCTGGAGAAACAAAATGCTTTGTTGTTAAATAAATGTCGGCAAGTTAGTAATTGTAGGCGTTAATTGCTTATTAGGTATGCTCTATTCAATAAATTCCGGGTAGGTGTGACATTGTGTCATTTGCTTAATTAGAGAAAGATCAAATTATTAAATGATATTTTAAGCTTTAATCGTCTTGCCTAAGCCTTCATACGTTCATTTATTTATTTGTAAACAAAATATATTGCAATCAGATAAAAATTATATGTCCTCCATTACCTAGCTAGTACTGGGTAATACTATACGTCTTTGGATCGACCCCTCTACAAATGTTTAATAGAAGCCTCCTTTTTGGTTAAAAGCATAAAATTTTAGCTATAATACTTTGTTTATGGTAAAAAAAACCTTGTAACTTATAAATACAACTAACTTATCACAAATAAGCTTTTGCAATGTAGATTTATCCCAAATACATTTACGCCCTTAATTGCTAAGACAACGCCATAAAACAAAACCTCTTTGCTCTACCATAGACAATAATGTAAGTGTCAAATATGTTGACACCCACGTGTCAATAGTGAAGCATCAAGCAACAAAGCTCTGTATAGCGTAGAAGATAAAGTTCAGATTACGAAAGCTCTTTTTCCAGGATGGTGTTATCCTTATGTAGTCAAATGTCAGGATTGTATTATGCAACTATTGAAGCAAAGTTTAGTAAATGAATGATGCTGTTTAAGGGTTTTATGTTTATTTGTTAGTATTGTTTTATGACTAATTTTAAGTGCTAATGCTTCTGAGAAATTTCTCGCGTTCAATTTTAGGCTAATTTTGTAGATTATGTTGCAAGTAAAAACTTGTAAAGTCTCATGAGATTATAATTATGAACAGTTTAATTTTGTGTAAAGCGGTTCAACTTTTAAGGGGTTGTACAGAAACGAAATGAATATTTAAATATTCGACAGCAGGCACAGTGATCGATTGCCGCGATGTTCGATTCCCGCGCGGTAAAAATAGTTAGGAGGTTATTCCGGGCTTGTGTTTTGTGCATGTGATTTTAAATGTTAGAGAGCGCACCCACGATACAGGTGCAATTCTCTTTATCTATCAATCACCAAGAGATTGCGCAGACGCTTCAAAAATACATACAAAAATAATCCTTCTCCTCATGTATCACGACCGGATATCGAAGTTTAAAATTAATTAAAAAAGTAATAACTATTGCGCTTAAATCTTCATTTTTCAAGCTTCAAAATCTAAATTGCCTGCGATTTAATTCGAGGTCCCCTTAAATAGGTAACGGTGTATGTTATTAATCATGTTCTGTATCAACATATCACACACAGCTTTTTCACATTTTTTTTACCTTTGATAGCAATACAAAAGCAACCTTATCGCAAGGCGAAAAACGATGATTGTGATATTAGCAGACTTGTAAGTGGAACCACAATAGTATCAGAACAGCAACCTTATAATAATGAGCATAAAGATCTAGGGTCGGACTGGCCATATAGTCGGGATGCCGTCTGCCAAGCCAAGCTCCAGCAGCGTGCGCGAGCACAGGATTAGATTGATTAGGCTTGCCGCATGTCAGGCGCCCACGCAGGCTAGGTTATTTTCGACCAAAATTGATACTAGATGGTTCGTAATTGAAAAAAATACTCGAAAAATGGTTGAAGCAGAAAAGGCCCATGTTTAATTTGATCCACGCTTGTTGGGAGCCACTCAGACTCATCCGGACAAATCCGACCCTGCAAATCACAGTGATGACAATTCCGAGGTATAAGTATTGTGAAAGGACTGTAGATGCTATTGAATTCTTTACAATTGAGCTGTCATGGCTATCAAAGACAGTGACATTGTTGGGACAACAAAACGAGGTGGCTCATGACGTGACGTTGTAACGTCGTGAATGTTTTTATCTGTAGAGTATATGTTTCAATAATAGCAGGATAGCACTGAGATTAATTAGTTTGAAGGCTTGAACTACCGCGAGAAGTCTCGTCGAGATGTCTCTCCGAGATTTACGCTTCTCGGTTGATCTCGGGATTTCTCGCCGTGAGACTGTTTTGGGATTTTATTCTGACGTGACGTGGATTTAGAGCAGAAACTTAATCATAACTACATGGCGAGTGTTCGTTAAATAAATATATGGCATCTAATTAAGCAATAGGCCTTTAGTCTTCCAACAAAAAGTACGTTTTGAAATGGACCCTTATCAAAACTTCAGTTTTTTTACGAGGAATGGAAGAACCTGTATTTTTGTTAAATAAACACAAAAGCTTGTCTATGAATATCTATGATCTAGTTATTGTAAATACCGTGGGAGAGTGCACTTAAAGATACAGTCTTTGAATATTATAAAATTGCTATAATTTTAGTCCAGATCCCTATCCTCATATGAGTTCACATATGCCAACCATGCGCAGACTCTTTGTCCTATTGTCATGCTAATCCATGCGAGCGATTGACAGATGCGGAGTTGCGCAAGCGCGGATTGCGCAATAACAGCCGTGGATTGAACCAGTTTGCGCACCTAGCCCGGCAAAGTAGCTGCAAAGGTCATGTGTGAACTTGTCAACGGTTTTATCATAGTATCATATGTGTAGATGTACCCTAGGCAGCCTTTTATAACCCCGTGTGAACTTCTGACTGCGTCCTAGTCTGGCCAATTGTGGTCCTGGTCTATCCATTTTTGCGCCCATCCGAGGTCTGTTCCCAAAGCCCTAATTTCGACACTATACATTATATTTTAACTAATAGACATCTTGTAGCTGGACCAAAGTTCCTTAATCTAGTAAGGGATATTATACACTTCCGAGCAAAAAAGATTAACCCTGCCCGGGTTGGGAGGACTCATTTCATGATTTTACCACGAAAAAAAGGTATGCTTTACTTAATATTCATCTACCAGTAAAGCTCAGAAAAAGGGGAAAGAAAAAAGGAAATTACACTTTACTCAGTGCTTGTAAGCCTTAAGAAAAAAGTATGTAAACTGTTTTCATCAAAACGATCCAAGAAGGAGAGGTAACCCTAACCTTACTTTCCTTGATTTTACGTTGCTTTCATTTATTGGTCCCTTATTTTATCAGATATTATGTATTTATCTATCTCTAACCGAATTCACAAAAAGTTTTCAGCAAATCCTGGTTGAATTACGACGTTTTGTTCTAAACTATTCTTCACTGTTGGACTATGTTCGCCTTGTCCATTTCATCACACGCACCTAAGTGAAGATAAGTGCCTTCTGAAGGCGTTTTAATCAATGCAATTTGGCAAATACTGACAGGGTACACACAGGGGTACTTAAGTAGGTCTTAATCATACCTTTAATTACGTTCCTTTTCATGCAACGTTCAAGATGTTTATATAAACTTTAGATTCTGTTCAATGTTTAAACTTGAAAGCTGTAAGTCCCATGATAATAATTAAATGTGCTGATGAGTTATTAAGAAATATGTTATTATTCATTAAAAGGTGTTTAATGGTTTTTGAGTTGAGTGGCTTTTAGTTTTTTTTTTAATATAAAATTGAGGACTTATGATAGGGCTATGTGAACTAGCTAACGTTAAGAAGATTGAATCTATACGTGTCTATACTAATATTAAAAACCAGTAGAGTTTGTTTTGGTTGAACGAGCTAATCTCAGGAACTTTTTTGTTGGATCAGTTAAACATGTTAGAATCGTTCAATCTCTGAAGCCTTTCTTTTTTTTTAAATGAGGGAAGACTTCTCATTATAAAAAAATATAAGTTATGAAGACGAACTGTATTCCTCATACTTACTTAATATGCAATAATTACTTTTATGACATAATAATATCCGTAATTATTCATTATTATTGTCTTGTCAATTACAAATGTAGTTACAATTTTAAACATGTAGCAGGCATTTGTTAAAATTGGGATTTTAAGAAATTGTCACATTTCACGTAGGTATGTATAAAATCATAAAGGAAAATCTGTCAAATATGGTTCCTAAATGATGTCATGAACTGAAATATTTAGAAACAATTGTAAATTGGTGACAAAGGTGCTAAAACGGAAATATGAAAATATATGACTTAAGTTATTATTATAAGGTGCTAATTTATACATCAAGTTAAAAAAAATGTAATAGGTATCTACCTATTAATGACGTAATGAATTGGTGACAACGATTCCTTATTTTTTATGACACATGGATTCTGGATTATTTGTCATTTGACCCAAAGTTTAATACAACCAATACAGTTTTTAATACAGCCTTCAACCAATACAACCAATTACTTGTATCGTTAATATTTGTCACAATAATATCGATGTATATCAACAAGTACTAAGTGTGGTAGACCATGTTACAATTAATCATTAACAAATTGAATGTTATCAACATCTCTAAGAGTCACATGACATATCTTAATTTATCATTTTTGTTCGATTGATCGGAATAATTTAATGCACCTTTATATATCTATCACTTGACCTCGTTTGATTAGCAATCGTAAATAATATGAAAATATTTCGAAAGTTCCACTTATGTCATTTGAATTTTAATTCGCTACGTCAAAACACATATTAAGTTTTTTGTTCAATTTCATGTGTCATTTTCTACGTGTAAAATTAAAATTCGCAAAATTAAATATTTTTCTTACTGTCAAATTATCAGTTAACCATAAACGTTAGTAAATTCGCCTTGACCTAAGTGAAGAGACATTCAACAGAACAAAATGACACGCCTATAGTTTCAACACTATTGTTAGTGAAAACAAAATATCAATAAAGTACAGATCAAGTTTGATTTGCATATCACTCATGTAACTTATAATATCCCACCTCTATGTACTCACTTATTCATGGTCAACAATACATCAAGTTTGGTATCATAATCAAAATCATAATATTGAGAAGGTGATACATAACATATTTAATCCATAAAAATACTTACATAATGTTACATATGTACTGAGCTGTCAAAAGTTCGAGGTTAAAACTATTAAAATTAAAAAGAAAATCACACATTTCGTGTTACCGTTAGGTTGGCAATTTGACAAGTTCCCAAAATCGCCGGAGGGTACGTGAATGCGTGACGAATAGATACCGTATTCGTGACCACTTGGCTATCTCAATTACACTCAGGTTCAATTTGTTTGAACTATCTATATATGGTGACAGTAGAAAAAAATATCAACAAATGGGTCATGGAGATATGAACGGTGTTTGTTTAATTTTCACTCGATCTTTGTTGATACGAGTATTGAAAGAGTTATAAAGATAAATTCAATTCTTAGACAAAGATCACGATTTTTACTCAATCTTGTGGCTACCAAGCTTTTATACTCAAATTAAAGGGAGCGCAACGAATTTAATTTTGAAATTAAGTATCCCTATGACCCTACACCCATAAATTTTATCCTAATCGATTTTGTACGAAACTGGATTAAATTAATAATCAAATGCACCAAAGGTACCGCTTCAAAAAATTAAAATCCGCTGCTTGATCGGTAACCAGTTCGTATGTCAAGGTTAATGTATTGACTGTTTTGCATATTGGCCTTTTAACGATATTGAATGTAATGTGTGTGATACATTTTACGCGCGAGCGCTCGCGGGTCTGCGACCGCGTGGGAAAGGCCGGACGTACCGCGAATTGTCCGATTTCTAGTTATTGTAAGCTACATTATGTTATTGCGAGTTCTATTGTTATCAAAGTGAGATCGTTTGAGATCGCCTATTATCTCTGCCGCGATGTTTGTTGAGCAGATTAGATGGCTCGAGGCAAGTTAGTTTAAGATAGCTACTGGTTACGATATAATTTAATGTGTCAGCTTTATTTAAGTTGACATTGTGCGACAGGCTCGAGGAAATTGTTATCTCAAGATAGTGTTACATGGCTGTTTAATGGTTCATTAAAAGGTCATAATTTGTAAGTAATAAATCTAGTCTTGTTAACTTATTAAGACGTTCTAGATCATCATTAGAACTAATATAGACTGTACAGATACCTAACCGGCGGCAAAAAGTGAGCATCAGTTGTTTCAGAGCGTTATCATTGGCCGTTCACGACTTTGGTCTAAGCAATGAGCAGTGCGACGAGCGGCGCGAATAAGTTACGTTGTAAGTACGCGAATTCGCAACAGGCTCCGCCTCGTGCCGTGTTTGAAACATTTCTGTACATTTGATCCCGCTAAGTTACCGCTCATAGCGGCAAGATCGGGAAAGGGTGGTAAACCACTACAAGTCGAACCAGCAAAAATGTCAAAAAGGTAGTGTATGACATACCTAGATAACTTTGTATGAAGCCAAAATAGTTTATCATTATTTATCGCCTACATTTAACAGGAGTATGATACTTGATACGAGTACTATAATATGTAAGTATGTCACGGGTGTATCGCAATACTACTGACAGACATCACAAAAGCTTTCGGATGCAATAGTCACTGGTACCGGGGTACTGTTACAATGGTGCTGTGACAAGTACTCTCATAGAGAGAGACACAATGCCCTGTTGGGTGGACCTGCTTCATTATGTGGAACGTTCGGAAATACTCATGTATTAAATTGAGTATGAATTGAGGTACTAAGTTTGATCACCAATATAGGTCACCCTGATACGTAATGTTTTAGAAATATTGTAACTAGGGGATGCCCATTTAGTCAAGACATGACAACTATAATATTATGTTCCTTCAGATTCTAAAATCGAATTGATAAGATAAATCTAAGAGAATAATCTTGCGAATAGTTAAAAAGTGATGATACATGACTCAATGTATGAAAATAATCTAGCGTTGGAACCGTAGTTCTGTGATGCTATTTTGTTTATTTGATGAAAAGGAAAAGTGAAGAAACGGGATGTAGTCCAGTCATTAAAGCCAAAACCAGAAAATAATTAGTAACTTGCTGAAATTTTAAGGGGTTTTTAAAGAAGGTAAAATAACTTACCGGGTGATTTTGCAGCGTTCTGGGGTGTACGGAAAGGGTTGAAAAGGGGTGAAAAGTGTTTTTCGTTAATAACATTGCCAAAAAAAATTGTAACACGCTGCAAATTTGGAATTAGGTTGTTCTTACCGTTTTATAACGTGTATTAAATTTGCAGCGTTATGCAACACCCCTTTTCAACCCTTTCCGTACACCCCAGAACGCTGCAAAATCACCCGGTAACTTATTTTACCTGCTTTAAGAACCACTTAAAATTTCAGCAAGTTATTAATTATTTTCGGGTTTTGGCTTTAATGACTGGACTAATGTTGATGACGATGAAGAAACAGATGAACGAGAGTTTTAAAATTTAGATACGACAGGAGAAATACCAAGATTTATAGACATAACTGAGACGCATTCTGTGTGCAGTCATCTGAAGATTATCTAGAACGCATGATATCCACTTTCTTTGGTAACATCCTGGTGCTAGATTAACTTGAATGATGCCATAATAACGCCACATATAAGTACTTGTATCTCTATACCAAGAAGATGCATAGATACTTCTGTTGTCGCATAATTCTATTACCCGGGAATTACAATCATCATAATCATCAATCAGGTTTTTTTCTTTATTTCTAACATCGCCGTGCTAAAAAAATTCTGAGTTCTGGCATTTTGTCTATTCGTCCGTCGATAAAAATCATTTCTACGGTGTTACGCGTGCCGTTTTTTTGCGGGAAAAAAGCCTTTTTACCTCCAGTGAAGGCATGAGCAATTGAGCATGGAACATTGAAAATCGTACTTGCTTAGACAGATTTCAGATTTACATTGGTTACAAGTCGATGTTTTCTTTCACCGATTGTACTTATGAAGTAGCCATGTCGAATCGAGTTTCGTGGTCAAAATCAAAACACTATGCAAAATTCTTTAGAACATACAGAGACCTAAGATTCTGTCAGCTTACTACAAAAAATTAAACATCTGTTGAACACTTTTTTTAATTAAGTGTGACTGCAAAACGGACCTTATTTCAACGTCATAATCTGACATTTTTTTAGACAAGTGTTCAACGGACGTTTAAAAGTTTTTGTGGTACGACGGTGTATGTTTAAAATGTCATAAAACACAGTTTTTAATTCACCACTGTTTCATTACTTTCCGCTACTGAATCGGAAATACAAACAGTTGATACAAAAATGAATTAAAACGTATTTTAATTTATAATCCGTATTACCTTTCGCATCTGAGCTCTTTTATATTAACCTAAGTTATATTATTATAAGGACAGTATTTGCACTATGCAAAACAAGAATACGGTAGGTATTTACATTTTCTATAAGAATCCGATTTATACTTTGAATATTATAAACAAAAAACAAAACCTAAACTTGACCGGCTATTTTTACGAAATAATGACATCATGAAATTGTAAAAATAGATTAAGATATCAAAGTCAAATAATTTATTTCAATTAGGCCATCAAAGAGGCACTTTTAAATGTCGATTATTAAAATTATAGGAATTGGGATAGGATGGGAATGATTCTACACCCATTCGCAAAGGTAGGTTGTATGAAGAAGAATGGGCAAGAAACTCCATACTTACTCTTTTTCAAAATGTTTTACAATAAGCATAAATATGCATAATATAGCATGTAACTAATGTAAGTGATCTAGTATTTTCTAAAAACATAATAGAAGCGTGTCCCGGTCTACCTCAACGATTGTCCTACGAGACCCAACAATAGTCCTTCGAAACATTTATTATTACAGTTTACTACAATTTAGTTCAGCAAATTTTAATTGAATACCAAGAACCTTCAATCAAAACCTTCATTCTTCTCAGTCTACCCGCTCAAATACATCAACCAGACATACATACTTAACATGGTAACTAACCTGCACAATAGAGCCGACGAGAAGACCGAAGCACAGCGCGATGCTGGTGACTTGAGGAGCATTGGCCCCAGCGATGGTGATGCAGGCTGCCACACCCACGGAGGTGAGGAGGAAGGTTCCGACCAGCTCAGCGATCAGCTGCCTCCAGAGCAGTCTGTTGTCGGTGATGTCTGACAGACCCACGATGGAAGAGGTCCCTAGGGAGGAAAGAAAATTTGAGTTAGGGTTTAAGTTTTTTGATTTCAGTCCATGTTATGCACAAGTCATTATTACAAGTTTTATTTGAATAACTTCTTTTGTTTTTCTTTCCATAGAGCTAAATATTCCCGTTTTTTGTTTTTTTTCCCGGGACTATAGGTATATTTTAGGTCAAAATGGGGTTGGAGTTGGAGGGTTGGAGATGCTTCATCTGTTAGACTATTGTGCTTATTTAAGAAGCAGAATAGTCTTCCATATGGAGCAGATTAAGATAGGTTATTTTTTAAACTCAGGATAACTTATTGCTGGAATGCATAATAAGTAATGCATGAATGCATGCATAGTATGCTAAAATGCAAAAAATATTCGTGATAAAAAAAAAATACAATCAACCCGTTTTTAAGTAGGTTAAACTACAGACAATTGCCACAGCTGTTGATGTAAGTAGATATAGATAGACACAAAGATGGCCACTTTAACAGAATCATGGTATTAATTAGAAAACATGGTTAGCGCAGTGGCTGAGCGATTGGACTGCTGCGCAGCGTGTCGCGGGTTCGATTCCCGCACGGAGCAAATATTTGTATGATCTACAAAGTTGTTCCGGGTCTGGGCGTTTGTGTATGTGAGTTATATGTTTGTAAACGCACCCACGATACAGGAGAATTTCCTAGAGGGGGGCAAAGTATTTGAAAAAAAAACAACATAATTATAGTAAACTAGAACATTGTATTCTTCTATTGTTCATGTATATGGAATTATTTTATCGCATACACAGTTTAATTCTGTAAAAGTTATGTCTTTAGACCCCCTAGGCTTGTAGGTATCTAAAGCAATAAACAATTTCAATATCATGACTAAATGTCTAACGTCACCGATATCAAGACACTAAGATCAATCCATTATCGATCGGTAGATAGACGTTTCGATATAATTCTGTGGTCAAACACAGACGCGTCACTAATACATAGGAAATACCGTAACAGTCGGCAATCTCAGCGAAACAAATGCATTTTACTTGCGATTTAACGAAACATTGAACACATCGATTAATACGAATTAAACAAGGAAGTGAACATTATATTTTTTGTACCAAAAAAAAAGTATCGTTTTATTCCGAGCCCTTGAATTTCAAATGTTTCAATTAACAAGAAAAAAATTAGTACAAACTACAATTTGGGTCATGTGGTGGATTAACAAAAAGAAGTGATGAATAGACCTAAATTAATCGTACAAAATATATGTTACGGTAAATGTGATTAATTGAAAATTATTAATAATTTTACAAAATTATTAATAATAATCACATGTTTTGGTAAATGTGAATAAACGATCGAAATTTATTACTTTTAGTAGTAATTATTAATAATTCACGACACATATTGGTAAAAGTCATAAAATTAATAAACTAAACGGCTAAACCTAGTGCTAACTGAAGATAAGTATGATACACGTAGGTTTAACCGATTGTGGTCGGTTACACCTAGGTTTAGCCGGTTAGAACTAGGCCTAACCTCGGGACTTGCTGGCACCCCGACTCGGACAATTTAGGTTAGAAGAGGATGGCGGGGTCTGAAAGACCCCGCCATCCTCTTCGTGGTTATTTTTTTTTAACCACGCAGAAGTAGGAGCCCCGCGGAGCGGGGCTCCGTCGACTTGCTCCTGTGAAGGAAGTTTACTTATCACTACTAGGGTCAAATTATTAATAATAACCGACAAATGTGATTAATTAATCACTTTTACCTCGACTTTCGGTAATTATTAATAATAATAGATAATTATTAATAATCTTCAATTATTCACTCTTACCGTAACATATACATTGCCAAGTAAACTGGCAACACTTTTTATGTGTAAGATACAATATAGAACCACAACTGTACAAATATGGCTACTTAAAGAAATTCTAAAATTGTGTAAATATCGATAAACGGCGATCCTGACGAGTCATGATAGCACAATTTATCATTGTGGTTTTTTAAACCACGAACAACAGTTTCGTGAAAGAATCTACAGGAAAAGTACTGGCCATTTCATAAGCCCTTAAATTAGATTTCTTCTTGTGGTCTCAATTTTGTTTTTGTTAAAACGGTTTTTCTCTTAAAAATGGAAATAAGAACAAGCTCATTCTGAAATTCAGAACGGTAGAAGAGTGATCCTCAACATAGTACAGGATAACTTTTTTTACGTGGTAAAATCATCAAATGCATCCTCCCACCCCGGGCAGGGCGGGAAGGACTGTCAGACTTGTACTGACTAAAATCCACGGTGTCCTTCAATAGCCCTTTATGTTCCGGGGTCACGGTAATTAAATTAGTCCCGCGACCAGTACAGGATGACCTGCAATAATTTGCAAGTAAAACCACATCGGAAATTTAAAAAAGTCAATACATAGAGCATACCATCCAGGGGCCTAAGTCTACTAATTTATAAACGTTACAATGGTCTCTCAATGGTGTGTTTTTGACAGTTTTTGTATGGCAAATCTGTCAAAAACTTACCATTGAGAGACCATTGTGACGTATATAAATTAGTAGACTTAGGCCCCAGGTTTTGCGTCGCATGGCGCCGTCTGTCGAGTCTAAAACTATATCCTATCTGTCAATCGGGAACAGACCAATCTATTCCATTGAAATCAGTTTAGTAGTTTGGCAGATTACCACGACCATCTAACACGTGATTCAAATTCATTATATCAAGAAGATAGAAATAAGCTACTGCTCAATACACTCTTTTCAATGCTCAATACTCTTCTTCTTTTTAAATTAAGAAGTTACATTACGATGATTTATTCGAAAATTTTGTTTTTAGTTGATTATACATTTATGAAAATATTTTGTTCTATACAAAATGTGCTCGGGCTGTGCCACGAATTTTTAGGTGTGCAATTGAAAATATATTTTAACTAAATGATTGATTTATTATAGACCATTAATTAAACATTGAAAAAAAAAAAACGAAACTTGTCTGAAACAGATGTTTTTAAATCTAAACGAAGTATTATAATTACTATTTACATACGGGCTCATTAACAATATTCATCGTGATAAGGTTGGACATAAAGGTTTTTTCATATAGATTTTTACTCGCGTATTGCATTGGAATTATGTGGGTTATTATTAATTCTGTATGTTTATTTTTGCTAATTGTGTCACTGGGTCTGTGCTAAGATTAAACAATTTATTGAATTTTTCACGATGAATTGATAATAATAATCTCTTCAATGTTATTAAAACAAATATCAAAACGATTTTTGTTTTATCAACATTCCTAACGATTGATGTATTTATACATTAGTATTCATCTCGAGATACGCATAACACAGAATTTTTGTACTGTTTACGCCTGTTAAATTTAAATAATGCTATTGTACTTTTAGTTTTTTTAGATAAACGTAAGTAATTACTTATTTATTTAAATGCATTTAAAATTAAAAACACGTATTAAATAAAACTAAATACGCGCCGATGACGTGCATTTTACGGAAAATTTAAGTTCATAAGTATTTTCTAGATCACTGTCTATTTTGCGTAGCACTTTATTTATCAAAAAACATACCGTCGAATGGTTAACCTCCTTCTTTTTTGAAGTCGGTTAAAAATAAACAAATAATTTAAAAATTGCAAATGTCACATGACATGTCTATAAGTCGGCGCACGCGCATCATAACCATCGATCTACGAGTCGCACACGATCGTAACTTAGTTCGCACTTAACTACAATTCACGTTTCTAAATTTAAAAAATAGAACTTACTCTTCTGCATTTCATCCATAGCGTAATCCGTTTTCATTTTGTCGTCTAAAATAACTTTTCCTCTAAATAAGCACTTTTCGAGTTCAGTCCCCGCTGTTATAACTTCACCGACCGCACTATTTTGAAATAAGAATTAAATAAAACACTGTGAAAGTGTAATTTGATTTGTAATTGAAAAATTCCGAAGACGCTCGTGAACTGTTCTTTTGAGTTGCGTTTCGTAAGGCGTGCGTGTGAGACTACCTTTCGTTGTGGCTACATACACTTGAGTGCCGCGAGATCTCGCTTGGGGATGACAGGTACCGAGTTACAGACGCCGGGCGGCGAGTGCACCTAACTTTTTATTCTCTGTATCACGAGCAACGAATTAATGCAGAATTGACCGCCTCTGACGTCATACTTGCGGAAACAAAAATGTTACGGAATATACCTCCGATTAAATTATGTTTCTTAATGGTTTATTATGGCTTATTCATAGTTCTTAAAATAAAATTAGGCTTCGGACTGGGAATTTCGTGAATGGAATTTAAAGTTGGTCTAGAATTTTCTCGGTTTTAAAACTTCCAAACAACTTTGTATTTTTTGTTTTATTCGTGCTATATTATCAGTTGCGAACGTTTCAAAGTTAATAGTGCATGCTTTATGGAGCGCATAGAAAATGGAGCAGTGATAACTTGGTGTGGAACACTTGATATGAATATAAGAATTTGAAACTAGGTCAAGTGTGCACAAAAGGGAAAATTAAACTTGGTCCCAAAATAAGCCCTTGCGGGAACCCAGCCACTACATATAGGTAGCAGTATTATAATCAAATTAGGAAAATATCTTAATGTCTGAATAATTTTATCCTAAATTGATTATTGCTCAATGTTGTAACATTACATCAAGTTAAACAATTTGTGGCTAACCAACCTATTAAAGACTTAGCATTTCAACGTGGTTTGAGGTAACTGCTATCAAACACGTAGTTTAAAACTCATCAAACAATGCATTGATTGCCTATCTATGCTCTATTGTATTATTTAAAAATAAATCAACCGAAAATCGCTTAATCGATTCTTAGGTGACCACTGTTCAAAGTCAGCGACGAAATATCACGTACCATCTGTGTTCACCACACTTGCCTAGCAGGTTGGTGACCCCAGCACAGCTTTCTCCTTCTACACTTGTGTTGACGGTCACCTGACGTCGGTATTGAGGCTGGCAAGTTCAACCAGTGCATCAGTAAAAGTCATTATGATCTGACTTATTTTTATGATAGTTTCGTAGGCAGGTTGAAAAAATCATAAAGTTTCCATTTTTAAACCGTAAACTAGGCTTATCGTAGACGATGCCAATTAATCGTTATCTATTAAACAGCAGCAAGTATCACCTTGCACAAGAATTATCACAGTCGTAAAATAAGTAATTAAGTTTGGACCGAAGATGGTATTTAACATAATAGTGTTACTTTGTCAAATGTCTCTGGGAGACGGCAGCTGGGGCGTCGGTTTCTCCTCTGTGTTGCATTCCTCTTAGCTTTATTACCTCGGTTATAAAATGGGTATAGAGGCAAGCAACATTAGCAAGGTCTTCATTGCAAGGTACTTTAAAGTTCGCAGACGATTGGCAGGTGGCCTACGCTTGCTTTAGGTGATTGATATTTTGAATTCGATCAATAAACTTTCTGAAGAATCGTGTCTGTTCTTGCTCTTCTTTCAATTGTTATTTTATTGCTGGTTTGACTCACCGCAGATTCAATACGTTAATGTATGTTAAGAATGATAGCATAGTGTAGGAAGAAATCTATTTGACTTAAAGATCTTCTAGACCTTTCCAAAAATTTTGAGGATGCAGCTGAATACCAGTATTTAAATTGTCCTCAGTAAAATGTTCTAGCTTTCAATTTTATCTACTGTCTCTGTGTCTGATTTTACTATTTCACTAAACTTGCAATCCAGTTCTACCTTACATTACCTAGTTTCATAAGAGCAACACATAAAACTCTGTTTATAGAAACGTTATCAGCAACAATAAAAATTCAGTAGTTACAGTGTGTGCCGTAGATAAGTAGTCGTGGTCACACAAAGAAAACATTTGTTGTTTGCTTTCGAGATAGCAGCATTACACTGGCTGGTAAATTAACGTCTTTATTTTAACGGTGTTATAAAAATATGTCACGGTTTTATGAGCTGTTTTATAGGTGGACTGGCAGAAGAAACTATAAAGTCTTAGGTGATATTATGTTCTTAATACTTTTGTTGTGGCTTGTTGCAATAAAGCTAAATGAATAAGTAAACTTAGGTAGCTATAAACTCTTGAATATGTGGTCTCGTTTATTTTGTTTGCGCTCCTGGTTGGCTTTGAGAGCACTCTGTTATAAAAATAAAGAATTGGCTGCAAAGGCTGGATAAACGGGTTGAGTGGTAATTGCTCGATACTGGAGTCCCGGTTTTACCCATAAAATTTGCATCGGAATTTCTTTATGCATTTGATGATACGGGAGCAATTAATGCTCCTTTCAGTGTAGACCGCAAACCAACAAAAGTACAGAGGGATGCACTTTTTATCAAATAAGTCCTCTCAGCCCAGGGCAGGGTAGGAACTGGTACTTTCAGATTCGTACTGATCAAAATCTACGGTGTTCCTTCAAAAGCCTAGCTTTTACGTTCCAATGGTCACGGTTACCAGATAAGACAGTTCCCCAACCCAGACGGTTCCGAGATTAGGACGCAGTCAGGCAAGGTCGAGCGACGATCTTCGCAAAGTGGCTAGTAAGAGCTGGATGAGTAGCCTAATACATTGGAGATACCTACGTCCATCAGTGGACTGCTATTGGCTGATGATACCTTGCTTTTAGAGAAGTCTGGAAGTTTCGATGCTTCAAAGGAAGAAGGACATAACCACAAAACCGATTTAATAAGTTAGCTAACTAAGAAACTTACGGAAATTAATAAATACTCTCCATCCTGACTATAATTACTGGATCCAATTTCTAATGACGATAATTAAGCTTAAACGTAGATATATTCTCGATAGAGAACATTCGTTGTCAGGTTATGTTTCCGCTACTAGGTATATTAAGTTCTTAGACTTCTATTACTGATTTAAAACGCAGGTTTATCCGTAGTTTTTGTTAGTGATCAATTGTCCTATCATATATCATTTGTGGTGTATTGTAATGATTAATGATTGTATCTGAGAATAATGACTTAATTTTAAGTTTATCTGAGTAAATAGATATATGGAAGATACTATAATGACATGCGAGTCTAATGAAGAAGAATGATTGAACTTGACAGTGGCTCATGCATGAGCAGAGATTAAAAATATTTAAAAAAAAATAGTTTTATTAACAAACATATATTTTTTTTAGCTTAGTCCTTGGTGATACGTTACATGTTTGTTCTATTTTTATTACCTACATTATTTTTTTCCCAAAAATTAGGGTGTTTACCATCATCATATGAAATTGAACGTTATTTATAGATAGTAAGTAGTTTAGTTTACTTTACAGCGGTACAACAGACGATTGCGGTCAAAGATCTGACATTTTCTATTTTTTCTGAAATTCCCTGATTGAGTCATAAAGCGAACTTCGTGACGCGACGACCACTTGTAAGCTTGTCTACAAAAGTTGTTTCTAAATTCGATTTCCTACACACTTGTGAAAGGTGGGTTTCTCAGCAAAATATTGGAAAATCAGAACAAGATATTCCATAATGAATTACAAATTAGATTCGAGTCAGTGGAAGCTGTGACTAATCATTTAAGTGCACAACATTACTCACGATCGTACTGCATATTTTTATCACGAGTGCGTAATAGTTTAAAATTAATAACCACTTTTGTCTCGAGCTTATGACGAGATTATCCTATGTTTCATAAAAGAACATCAAAATGAGCAACGAATTTTGGTATTGAAAACATGATTTAATATCATACTATGAAGGATATAAATAAGCTGAGGTGTACGCACAGACAGACGACCTTATAAAGGTCGCCGGAAGACGCTGGATGCAGGTCGCTTCCAACCGGTATATGTGGAGATCTAAAGGGGAGGCCTATGATCAGCAGTGGACGTCCTATGGCTGAAATGATGATGATGATGATATACACCCACATCTTGCCTATTATATTTAGGTTCCATGTAATTAGGTTATATCCTCAATCGAAGCTTAGTAACAAAATTTTTAGCGTATTTGAAGTTTTTACTGGGTTTATTGTAGATATATTTTTACCATAATGTCAAAGTTACCGTTTACTTTACGTCAGAAAAACAGTTATGCTAGGCCTTCGGGAACGGGAATGCGGGATTAACGAATATCGTGACCCCAGAAGGTAAAATGGTATTGAAGGACACCGTGAATTTTGTTAGTACAAGTCTGACAGTCCCTCCTGCCCTGCCCTGGGAGGACACATTTGATGATTTAAATAAGCTAAATAAAAGAAAAAAAGGACTTCAGGTAGGAATCCAATCGAATCAGTCATAAACAACGGTCAGTCCCAGTACCAATTAATATTCACGATACACGAATAGTTTTTTACATTATTTACATTTTTTATCACCGTTTTTTTACAATGGTTTCACAGGCTTAATTGCATGTTCTTGTAATTAATAAATAATGATTTATAGTTTTGGAAGTGTTGTTTGTTATAAATAGAACAATTATTTTAAAAAAACACCAGATATAAATCTTAAGATAATCGTGTCAAAATTAAACAGGTGTAGAATTATTGTTTAACCTTAATACCTATTAAAGTATTGTTTATTTCTTAAAGATTTTAAGATACATTACTTATTTAATTTGAATGGCATCCGATTAGTAATTTTTCGTGATTGTTTTTTTGCATGGCATGTCTTAAATAAAGTAGGTACTAAAATGTAACACATACAATACAGATACTGATTCATAAAAGAATTAAGATCACAATTTTGACAGCTTGTGAGAACAGGAATTATTTGAATTGATCATTAATATTGGTTTGTTACTTAACTATGTATCGCAAAAAAACATACAATTGTTTTTATTTTTGTATGTACGTAATTTATTATGTAATATTGATCAATATCTCGGCACGATTTAACAACTTAGTAAGTAATATACATATTTAAACTATATCCTATAGTCATTAATAATAATAATTGACGACTTTTATTAGTTAAATTCTCAACGGAAGAAAAAAGAGATCGGAATTAAAACATATTTTTAATAAGAAAAAGTACAGTCAGCCCCGCCGAAGGCACTTACGCTATAAAGGATGGTAATTACATCGTGAAACTGAATGTACCAAATCTAAAACAAGTTAATTAAAGAAATACCCAAAAAAGTTGACAATAACAACATTTTTAGAGCACAAACTTGACACTATTATCAAGTACCCATCCAATCTCATTGCAAACGCGGCTAATGATGGTGGCAACAAATTGGGGTGACCGTTATCACTTCATATAGACTGATAACACACACGCTACTGGCTACACCATGGAACAAGGCACATCACTCATTATTCCGTGGGAAAACAAAAACAATAGAACAACAAAAACTTCCTGAACGACGCTATGTATTTACGTACAGACAGAAAATGTTCCTAGTTCCTTGAGAAATATAAATAATATAGTGTGCAGTTTAGAAACGAGATATTAATTATGCAAATCGTCTCTAGGAATAAGTTTATGTAGCTAACTTCTTCTATCTTCTAACGTTATAAATGTGAATATATTAGTTTGTTTGTCCATGCAGAGTCTTACCCATTCTTCTCCATAGAGATCTCCGCTTTGGAATGTGCTAATACAGTACTTTCCTTAGTTATTATTTATATCTTGCGTCTGGGATTGTAGCATTTTTTTATCATCAAATGAGTGCTCATACTCAGGGCGGAGCGGGAGAAACTGTCAGATTTGTCCTGACTAAAATCCACAGTGATCCTACAATAGCCCTTTACGTGTTAGGGTCCCGGTTTCCTGATGAAACAGTCCCGCGATCCCGACATGCTTTGGATCTCTTAGGGAGCCACCGTCAGATTGCTGACTGCTCTTTGGGACGTAGCATAGCTTCATTATATTTTTGACAAATCAATAAACCCGTAAAGGTCTAACTGAAATAAATGCTTTGAATTTAAGTTGAGTTACAGTCTCACGACTAAACCATTGAACCTATCTTCCTGAAATTTTGCAAGAAACAGTGTCAGGTGCATAGAAATGGACATTGAGTACCTTTCATCCCGATAAATAGGAATGTTCTCGAGGCAAACAACAATAAAGTTCTCATGATAATAGATAGCGCCGATTAATTGTTGAATTATTACAAGCAGATTACAACCCGAATTGATTCATCATCTGCCTGCCTTTTCCCAAACTATATTGGGGTCGGCTTCCAGTCGAATCAGATTAAGCTGGATATCAGTATTTTACATGGAGCGACTACCTGTCGGAACTCCACAGCCTAGTAACTGGGTAATACCATACCTCATGGTAAGACCGACATCCAAAGTGATTGACAAATTTAAACTAACGTGAGGCAAGCCACGGTCAGTAGCTAGTCAGTGTATACAGTTCCATAGTATTTTAGATAAAAAACTAGTTTGTTGATGGTTGTTGAAAGCACCAGTTAAATGTTTATGGACAAGTTCATATCTATTTCTGAGTAGGACTAACTTTCTTATGTGCTACTTTATCTGATCACATGGGTAGAATATATTATACATCTAAAAATATGCGCTCATATACAAAACCAGTCCGCATGAATATTATAATAAGGGTTATTTAAAGTTCGGTAAGGGGCTGTCAAATATATAACCACGGCCCTGGAACGCAAAGAGCAAACGAAGGAACAGGGTGGTTTTTAGTCAGTATGAGGGTAGCAGGACTGAATTGACGATGTTCCGAACGGCGTCAAAGGGTTTTTTAAATATTTCTTGTACGGTGCTAAATTACGTATTTCAACGATAAAGCAAAATGTTGTGCTAAGGCTATATTTAACAATGATTGATGGCAAGCCTCACGGTACTCACAACGTCAAATCACGTATCGCAAGAAAATTACAGCGCGGTGACATTGCGCGCGCGCAGCCATGACAATGACTAGCTAGGGATAAAATAAATTAGTACCTGCGACGCGGACTGACGTTAATTTTATTAACGCGTTAATAATCCATGATTTAGTACAGACCGTGTGATGCATGCTCATTGTCCACCATCTTAGATATGGACGCTCATATAAACGTCAACTAAAGAGGTAATTTTAAATCAGACAATTTATGGGTGCTTGGGTTCAAGTACTCAAGATGGATTAATAGGGAAATGGGCCATTACTGACTTTCTAAGCAATATTCACTGGACAGTTTTGAGAAAATAACATGAATTGTAACTATTTAGTAGAATCACTTAAAACGTTTTCATCTTATCTCGTTAGATAGATTTTTTTTTCCAAAATTGGGTACTATTTTAATCGGTAAAATGTGCTGAACGTGTGAATAATGATTAAAACTAAAACTATTCGATTAAAATCATCAAAATTTTAGGGAAAAATTTCATAAGTCGCAGTAAAACAACTTGTCGTCTTGTCTCCATATAAATTGATCAAATATTTGTGAACTAACAGAGTCACAAAGACTACTTTACCTAATCTAATTATCATTGTCTGCCATTCCATAAATGTATCTGCAAATTGCCCCGTCACGGGCAAGTATTCTAACAGAAAATATAAACAAACCTAGGAAAAATATGGCCGACCGTGACAATGACAGCTAAAATATCAAAATGGCGCCAACTTTTCAAATTACGTGACACAATTCGCGCGTAAAAAGTATTAGCTGCATGATACATTGTGGTTAAGATTTCAATTACAATAATTTTTGGTGTAGTGTTTTTATTTTTCAAAATCTAAGTAACATAAATACCTACCTACTTATGTATTTTGCACTAGTAAAAAAAATCGGGAAGTAATTGAAAATATTAAATCAGATTACAATCGTGTTGGGCAATCATGACTAACTATTTATTCTTACCTCATTAATTATTATTTAGGCCTGAGCAATGAACGTCATGGCTTAGATAATCTTTATAGACAATTTAAGACATCTTTCTTTAACTCGGATTATACTATAGAAGAAGTAGGTAACTAATGCTGACGTAGGGCCTAGGTCGTAGGTCATAGACTATAGGAAGGTTAGATCTCAATCTCGCCATTTTAGGAAGCGCCCTCATCTTTATGGCATAGGGAAGGAAATTCGAATCCATGTGTATTCAATTTATGAATACTTATTAGTTACGATGACATCGCCTATAGATGTTCGTGCCAAGTTACCTGGCAAAAAAATTACGCAGTATTTGCCGCGGTGTCTTCGATTCCGATTTCCCTAACATTTTTTATCTGATCCGTAGATTAACAATAGATTTGATACAGAAGTCTTACATCACCGTTTTTTGTTATATTCGACTTTCATAGGCCAAAAAAACAAGTAGTTTTTTATGTTTTTTTTTTAAACCAGTAGGCATGAAGATTGTAATAAGGTTTTAACGATATAAAAAAAAAGAATTAAAAACGATTATTAACTTAATCTCAAAAACACGACATATTTACTTTTTATAAAATGGTTAAAATAAACATAATAATAGTTAGTAATAAATGCGCAGAAGCATCTCGGCCCTGACAATGACCAGCGCGCGCGCAGCCGCTAAACATTTGAATTAACTCATACTTGTAACTTTTTTATACAATCACACAAATATAAGCACTTGACATTGTTAAGTTCAGCCACTCGTGGAAATTGAGCTTCTTTGACAATAACCATTGTGTGAAAAAAAAATATGCTGAGCAATGGTGCGCGGCGCACGAATTCGAATTTTGTGTTCTTTTTTTAAACGATTGTCGTATTAATGGTCATTTGGTTTTTTTTTAATTTTATATTTATTTTAAATTGCTTCTATTTTCAAATCAATAAGTCACACAGTTCTTCCTACAACAGGAAACTTTATCTAGACAGCTAGTTATCGATATCCAGGGACGGTAGACGATTGGTTGCCAGCTAACAAACGATGGTAACCTAAACCTTCACGGTTGGCAGTGGCGAGCAGTGTGTCGAACAAGGTAACGCGTAGCCTTGAGACTTACGGATGGTACAAGGTATTAGACTTTGGAGGTAACCTTTTAACTTTATTTTGTATACTTAAAGTAATTTAAATTGTAAAGCAAACTATTCAATCTAACTGTTTAATAGTAGAGCGCCGTGGTTTCAAAAAAACATGTATCAAACGATAAAAGAAAACTAAAGTAAAAACTTGAGCACAACTCTGGTGGAAAGGCACCCTAAGGCGCTCCAGAATAATCGTAGCACACAGTGCTACGAGCGTAGCGGGAAGCCTACGCTCGCTGCTACGAGCTCTTTTGTTGTATGTCGTTTGCCGTATCGCGAAATATAAGTGAAATAAGAAGATTACAGTGTTTGTGACTTTATTTGGTATGTGACGAATAATCATGAAGTAAACTTTAATTAATATCCGTGATTATGCATGTATAAACATCAAATTAAAAAATAAAAGGACGCGAGAAATAAAAACATTGTCGGCACAGTTGTTCACCGATTGATTGCTACGCTGCGCATCGCGGGTTGGATTTCCGCACGAAACAAGTATTTGTATGACCTACATTTTGTTGTTCTGGGTTTAGCTATTTGTATACGTGAAAAAACGTCAAAGACGAATTGTAGTATCACCAAATATGGTTCAACCACTTTAAAAAATGACAAGTCGCTACATCTTCCTCTCCCGCCCCCGCCTCCGCGTGTACCTTACACCAACCTCAACATTAACGAAACATTCGGCGATCGTCGCATGCATCTGTACAGCCGAGCACAACAGTGTTACACGCAAACAGAATAACAACGGGTTATTTCCTACTAGTTTGCTCCGCGGCGGAGAAAATTGAGCTATTATCATGTCAATCGACATTCGCCGCCATAATGGATGTTATAAAGTATAAATTGTGTGACAGGATGCTTCGTGAATATTACGCGATTGGTATCAAATTGTATGGTTCGCGCAGTAGCTGCGTATAGCGGGAGCGATTCCCGCACGAAATACTTTTTTGTATGATCCACAAGTTGTTCCGGTCTTGCTGCCTATGTGTATGAGTTTAAATGTTTATAAATGTACCCAGCATACAGTTTCTTAGTGCCCATGCCACAGTGCTACTAGGATATTTTGGCGCTTCAATGATTATCACGGGTAGTGCTGTTGTCTAGCATATTTAAAATTGTAACGAAATTAACATGTAGCCATTACTACATCGTCCAATTTAAATCACTCAAAGTTTCATGTAATTCTATACCATGACATTATCATTTATAAAGAATTTGACATCACGGACAATTGGGAATCAGGATGGCGCCAATGCGACGCGTGCGCAACAAATTGAGGAAAATTTTATTTTAGGCAAAGACGACCCACAAATCATGAACACGGACTATGTATTCATCAGAATACCAGGAATGCATAAGAGAACCACAAGCAGACACCACGCATTTTGAAATAACAACGGTGCTTTGACCGTTAGAAAGAAACATAAACTCTAGACAAAATAATAATAAAATGATCTTCCGATTCTATTGAAGGTCGTATAAAAATAATTATGAACAATAAAAAAATAGTCATTAAAAAAGAACAGTTCAACAATTATAATTTGAAAATTGTAAAAAAATCGTTTCATAATACTGCTATTACTGCAGTGGGTGTTAAATAACAAACCTATGATTAACCAAGCACGAACTAAATTAGAAAGAAGTATACAATGTACGCAAAGGCAATGGCGGATCAAAATAAAGACACAGAGTAAGCAATACCAGAAGATTCGTTACATCTCTTCTAAGTGCAAAAATAAATGGAAGATAAATGAACAAGATCTTATTTAGAATGCATTTGAGCGTGTGAGATACCTGAGTAGATTAAGAAAATACCTGTTACTCCGAAAAAGAGATAGGGTTTTTTTCTAAACAAAAGGCATTCCTACCTACTTGAGAAATAGTAAAGTTTAATTTGAATATCAAATACGCGAATTCCCTCTCGCGTTACCTACTTACATTTCGATTAAGGCCCTCCCTCACCGCGAGCATCCACGTGTAATGTAACATAAAAGTGCGCAATTTGATGCTCTATTGGTGAATGTTTGCGGTGAGGGAGCGCCCTTATACATAAACTATTTTTTGGTATCTCAGCATCCATGACAGATTATCGTTTTTATTGTAACCGGTTAGACTGAAAACCGACGATTGATAATGTTGATTGATAATGCTTCTTCACCTTCGCAAGAGCATTTACCACGAGTGAAGTGACACTTCTGCACAAAAATTAACTCCGAGATAACATTTTATATAACAATGGAACATCTCGATTTGAAGACGCAAATTACAGGCGTTGACCCGCTCATTAGCATGGCATTACGATTCAGTCGTCGATACTAGCCGAACAAAGAGCCGCTAAAAACTAAAACAATGACAAATTACGCGTACTGTAACATCCTCTATACGCGGTTGTTTTTTCTAGTAGGAGATGATAACGATTATTGATGATGCTGTTAATTGTTTCCGTGACCTATTTTGGGAGATTTTTTAATTTATATTTCTAGCAACACCCTGCACCATGCATCACATAGTATTACGAACTGTCGGGTTCAAAATCATCCTTTAAATATTTTAAGATGCATGTCAGCATGCACATTTACACAAATTAATGCGTCTGGCTGGGTTGGACCCACGACCTACAACTCGTAAGTCGGGGCCGATGCCACTGAGCCACCACTGCTCTAGGTACTATTTTAAAATATTAAAAAAAAAATTGCTCCGTGCGAGAATCGAACCCGCTACTCGCAGCTCAGCAGTCCAATGGCTCAGCCACGTCCAATAGCTCAGTCACTGTACCAACTTTGCCGTCGTTACATCGCAACATCGTCTAAGACAAATGACCAATTTAAAAATATCTTAAAAGTATACAAGTATAACTATACTCTCAAGATTATCGGTGATCAAAGTCATCCCTTTCAATCAATGAAAAAGAACACCATAAAACAAAAGGTAAACAAAAAATCCATGCCACAAAACTTTTCCTCATCGAAATACTAAATTAATAAAAATTCTGAGAACTAAATATTCCGTGTGTTGATTCCCAAAAAATATCAGAACTCCATCTCTCATACCCTCGTTTACAAATACATTCTAAGAATGCAGAACGATCAAACATTTCGTTTCATGCAAAATTAAACCTCACGACGATATTTTTTGTAACCAATTTAACTTTACACTTCATGATATATGACAGCTACTTAATATTCAAATATATAAGGTTCAATATTGTGTAAATAAAAGTTTGGCGAGAGCAAAAAAGATATTTTGTTTATGTTTCTTTCTACCGATCGCACTGCCCGATTACACTTGGCACACGGTCGACTGTGGACTTTCCAGTACATGAGCTTTGACTCATACAAGACACAAGGTCACTACGAAACACATGGGTTTTCTCTAAAACTATGACAGAAGACACCTTTATAATTGTTACCCAGAATAATCTGAGGTAAAGTTTAAAGATAGTATCGTTTTCTTAGATTTTCTTACGTTTGGCTTGAATTGGTCACAGTGACTCTCCTAAGATTTATTGGGCAAGTGCTTCTGGGAGTGATGCCAAGCGAATGAAAACTATAACATCTTGTAAACAAATATCACTTTCCATTGCACATTGTGGAGGTAGCCTACCTATCATGAAAGCACCATTGAAAAGGATTAAAGAAATATTAGGTTAAAAACGCCGCAAATTTCTGTCCAATCAACAACTAGGAAAGTTTTCCACATTTCATCAGGCCTTTAAAGTCCAATAAATTATTTATCAATTATACATTCAAGGTATTTGCGATTCTAAGTTTCATTAATGCATTGCCAACGTGTGTATTTGGCATACATTTCCATTCATTCATCAAGTATTCTTTGTTTGGATGCCAAGCGAATGAAAACTATAACATCTTGTAAACAAATATCACTTTCCATTGCACATTGTGGAGGTAGCCTACCTATCATGAAAGCACCATTGAAAAGGATTAAAGAAATATTAGGTTAAAAACGCCGCAAATTTCTGTCCAATCAACAACTAGGAAAGTTTTCCACATTTCATCAGGCCTTTAAAGTCCAATAAATTATTTATCAATTATACATTCAAGGTATTTGCGATTCTAAGTTTCATTAATGCATTGCCAACGTGTGTATTTGGCATACATTTCCATTCATTCATCAAGTATTCTTTGTTTGGATTCTATTTATTGATATAATTTGCAAGTCATTAAAAACTGTTTGATTAATGGCTTGTTGCACCGCTTGAGAATTATTGAGTTCTACAACAATTAAAGAATAGATATATATTTTTGAACGAATCGACTTTTTTAGGAGCTGTGGTAGCCCAGTAATATCAGCCCCGAGTTGCAGGAGCCCAGTCAGGCAGGCACATTACTTTGTGTAATTTATTTCATCAACATTGCTCTCAAAACGGTGAAGGATCTAGAACCAAAAATCGAAGACATATGACATCTACCAATCCGCTCTGGGCCCGCGTGGTGGATTACAATCCACTCCTCGCAGAGAGGAGGCCTGTGTCCCAGCAGTGCATCGGAAAAAAGCGAGAGCGGACGATATCCCAGTGTGATGTCGTCATAATATTATCATCTATTGTAAAAGCACTCAATACCGAAACAGAAAAAAGAATGATTCAATTTAGTGCAATCGTTTGGGAAATATGCGCTTACAATCGTACGTAAACATTTTGGCGAATAATTTTTATTTATAAAGATTTTCTGTTAAAGCTACTATGACTTAATATGCCTAGAATAATATCACTGTTCACCAATGTCAATCAGGATACCTAGGTAGGTATTTATGTACCATAACTTCCTAAATGATTGTAAAAATAAACATCAGCGTGGGATTTAATTTATAACCAAATGGAGATACATAAAAATGACATATTCCTTATTAACATAATCCATTTTTGTTTTGAACTAAATGATAACGACTTTCTTTTCGACTGAGATAGATATGATCGTCTGACCATTTTTTTCCGGTTATTCTGTATTTATAAAACTATTTTTATAGAATAACCGGTATTTTAAGTACCTATTTATTTATAAGTTCTGATACATAGTATCTTTGTTGACAGTCGTAAATCGAATTAAGTTATTAATACACGTGTCTAACAAGTATTAATAACTTAATTCGATTTACGATTGTCAACAAAGATACTATAATAATAGCCTGGGAAAAATTCTATGACATTGTGTGATATTATTGTTTGTAATAATTATTACCAATGGGAAATTATGACAGTAATCACAATAATTGGGCCAGCAGATGACAACATTAATAAATTGAAAATCTTAGTCCGCCAGTTAGAGAAGGTATACATATTTACATGTATTATATATTTTTAAAAATGGACAGGTATTTTTTTCTTGAATTATTGAATATTGGCGATTACTTAAAATTATGGCAGGGCGTGACGTAGGTATTGTAAAGCCATTAAATGTCTTTTAGGTCTTGATCATATTTATTTATATATGAAAAATAAAACAGAATAAAAATTCGCTATCTATTACGCAACGAACATTGCAACGTACAAAATATATTTTCAGCAAAGTTGATAAAATCCCTACATAAATTAGGTAGATACAGTGACAGTTTTTCCAGTATATCACTAATGGATTACATGTGGATTACACTACATAGGTATTTTACGATAACATACTTCCAAAATTATCATATTTATTATCTAACGCTTGAATATTATTTTAGATATATTTCAGTAGGTACTTATCATACTCTATGCTATCAATGTGCCAAAGTTCAGTAAATATGACATTGTCAAATGTCATGTTGACAATTTGACATTGTCTATCACTTTCTGTTTTATTAAGTGACTTCTCTTTCTCCCAGCTTCACCAACTATCCTACAAATAATTATGAAGTTTGTTTGGATGGATGGAAGGATGTTTGTTACTCTTTCACGCATAAACCTCTGAAGGGATTAGGAGGAAATATGGTACACAGATAGTTTATAACCCTGATTAACACCCTTTATTTTTTTTAGGGTCCTCCCACCCAATGCAGAGCGGGAGGGTCTGTCAGACTCGTACTGACTAAAATCCACGGTGTCCTTTAATAGCCTCTCGTCCCGCGACCCCGGCTGTCTTCAAAACACAGGATTAACCCATAGGATAGTTTTATGCCGATTTTATGTTCCCGTGGGCGAATTTTCGAGTTGTAGCGGCGAAACCAGCTAGTAAGCACAAAAACAGCCAATCAAAACAAAAAAAAAACATTTTAAAGGTTATCGAGTTTCACAACAACAAAAATAGTGAGTCACTTCTTCTATTTTCAAGACACGCCGGGCCAATGGCCCATTTTTTGTGGCCTGCACTACATTACCTCAAGTGTTCCTCTTAATATGATATTACACTGTCTACTACTGATTTTTTACGAGTACATTAAATTCATCTCAAAATGGTACTTGTAATTAATTCCGAGAATAACAAACCGTTAGAATGTCAAGCATAAAGTGATGGGATGTCGTTTTAGATTGATAATTCTTTTTTTTTTTCAACTGAACTGATAAACTTGATTTGATATCGTTGACATTTGAATAGAATGACATGTAGAAGATGAATACGATTAATTGGATTTAATTGAAACCTATTATGCGAGTTTTTTATGTGAGGAAGAGACATCTATAACATTTAAGGATTGTTAAAAAATCAAGGGGAAAATATAGACATACCAGCTGTTGCCCGCGGTCTCACCCGCTACAACTCCCGTGGGAACATTAAATCGGGATAATAACTATCCTATGTGTTAAACCAGGTTATAAGCTATTTGTGTACCAAAAATAAACAAAATCCGTTCCGTAGTTTTTCCGTGAAAGAGTAAAAAACATCCATTCACACATAAAAACATTAGTAGGATTTAATGATAATTTGGTAAATTAACTAGGTAATCGGTTAATCGATTAAATCAAATTCTAACCCCGCTTATTACTTACCCCATTAACTTCATAATGAAAATTTTTAATAGCTTTTTAAGACTGAATAATACGAGAACCAATAATATTTACATCTACTTTTTTTGTTCTCGTTACGGAATATGTACGGGACTACGGCTTACTATGTAGGTAGGTATAAACTATTTCAAAAAACTATATAATAATACTTACATTAGATACATTTGCTTCTATGTAGGTATAGCTTAGTCGTCAAACATTCCATGATTTCGGAAATATTTTTAACAATAACCACATCTGGTTCCAAAATAAAGCAACGGAAGCATTAAAATTTCACCGAGTTATTCACTATCAACATTGTCAACTCTGTTTGCATGTCATGTCACTAATCACCGTTCACCTATTATTTAATTGTGCTTCTTAAAAATAGTTTTTCTAATTAAATCAGTGAGGCTAATGACTTTGATTAGTAACCTTTAGAAATGCTCGACACATAATGAACGTGCCAAAATCTCGCGACGAATTGATAAACACGCATTGCTTGTTGTCAGGCAAATTTTTAGAATAAACAATGGATTTTGAATTTCGAAACGCACGCTTGCCTGCTGTTCAATCTAGCGCTATCGAGCTCGTTCCATATTTGAAAAAAAAATGGTTTTTTTTCTTACTTTTTAAAAATCAACATTTGAATTGGCAGTTTTTTCTTTTAATCAACATTGGCATTCGAATTTCAAATTAGTGATAATTTATCTGGTGCTTCTTTTCGTGCTAGTAATCTGTCATCAATCGATATTTTTTTAATGGAATGAACAATATTATTGTCATCCTTATAAACGACAAGCAATAATGTTAATGATCGTATCTGTTTTGTTCTTAACATGTGGCGTAATTATCATTTCCCGAATCCGAGTTAGGGCGAGACCACAACACTGTTTTACGGCATCGCTCATCGTATCTCAAAAACCACGAAAGATTTTACCTATTCGTAGATCCTCGAATCCTATCCTCGTAAAACGAGGAGACATCTCAACGCAATGTTGTGGTCTCGCATTTAGTGCTAAGAAACTCGCGCCAAAGAATTCTATTCATAGTGGGCCTATCATCAATCCAATTTAGACAATAAAGAAGAATATAATAACTAACACCCAGGAAATATCACCCAGTTGATCTAAGCTGTTAATCTTTGTGGGTGGTCGTTAAAACGGATATGTCATACTAGATTCTGTTTGCAGATGCCATGGGACACAATTGGATACATCATTGCGGGGGCGACAGATCCCGCCGCTTCCTTTTGCTATTTATAAAGAATGACACGAATTTGTTGATTAATTGATTGTTGAATAAAAAAAGACCGCAAATTGTTACTTGTTTTGACAATCTTACGAATCGTATAAACAGTCAAACTTTTGTTAAACCACGACATAAATGTAGACAACCTCTTTTTCCAACTCAAACATATAAGTAATTTGTTTATGACAGAAGTGCATAAAATGCCGCCGCGGGAAACGTACACGGCATCGAACATTGCGAGACGACTCGCAGCCGCAGACACGAATGAGTAATTGGTAACTCGCCGTCTGATTATGTACTTTGCCCGTGTCGACGGCGGGCGGCGTGTTGTGCTTAAAGAGCTGCGAGCAATCTGACAGGGTCATAGAGGCCCAAAGCCTGCCGGTAAGCGTGATCGTAACGTAAAGGGTTATTGGGGGAACACCGTGATGAATGCGTCTGACAATCTTTCCCATGTCACCCTGAGCGGGAGGACAATTAATTTGATGATGTTACCAATAAAAAAAAGTGCATTCGTCTCAAGTAGGTACACATGACATAACAACTTATACAATAAGAATAACTATTAAGAAGTTAAAGTATGCTATGCAGCGAAAGGGAGACGGAAAGCTTTCACGATCGATGATCCTTTCACTCATATAAAAACAAATTAAAAGTAACATTGCAATAGATACCCTGTTTTATAAAAGTTACAGTTGAAAATAGATTGCAGGGGAGCAGTATGAATTCGATCGGCCAAAATACTTACCGATGGTAAAAAACAAAAATAAAAGATGGATACTTGAAGCTTCAACCGTAATAGATTAATTGGCAGATGTTAATAGAAAGTAACGTGTGCACGTAATTACCGCTGATACAATAGAATTGATGGACTTTGAATAAAATATTTTTAAGCCACAACCAGGACTTACGATTTTTGGAACCAGGAAAAAACTTGATAGAGCGCTCCCGCTTTCCAGGATTTCAAATGAATTGTTTAAATCTCAAAAAAAAAAATCTTTTACTTCACCAGATTTGTTAAGCGCTCATGTACACGACCCTAACAAGACAAGAGTTATATGTCGGGATGGTTAATGATGGTTTTGAGACTATAAGGATAAGAACAACGCAACAACGAGCGGAGCGAGCAAATTTTTTGCGCCTTTCTCCGATATTTCATTTTGGGTACGTGCATCGCCTGCCCGTCTTCTCCCCCCCCCCTTCCTTAGATCCGGATCTGACTACAACCTATCTTCGGAAGAAGAAAAAAGAAGAACTTCTTTTTCTGCCAACAATAAAACTAGAAAAAGACACAGTCACTAGAAATACGTAGAAAAGATTACGCAATCTACTTTAGTGAACGTTAATGAAACAAATAAATATTTGTAACTACATAACTATAAATAAATCCCGATAAATCTTTCCTATAAAAGGCGAAACAATTTATGTAATTACATTTATCATGTAACAGTTAATAAAATAAATAAGAAATAAAACACAAAGATAAATCAGTAATAAAATCTGCAATATAATATGGATGACGCGGGATTTTATGGAAGAAGAAGATATATTGGTTCTAGAAGATTCTCTGACAGTATCTATTGTAGCTAATGACATTATTTATATTGTAATGTAAGTCATTACGAATATTTTAATTACATTAGACGCGTATATCAGTTTTCCCAGTGATATCATTGTTTAGAATGCGCGGCGCATACGATCTTTACATACCTTTGTTGTAAATCATTCTTCTTTACCTAAGGTAGGTAGTATAACTTAAGTTATTCTTGATAAAAGTACCCGTATAATAGTATCTGTCGTAAAAAATAAATATACCTATAGTTTACCAAAATTATATATGCATTAATATCTTACTTTTTTTTATTTTGCCAAGCAATATGTTTAAAAAATCCGGACTAATCTACTAACAACAAACTTTTATTTACAAAAGTTTAAAAGTTTTTATTTATTACCTTTTTTTCATAATTTATTTAATTATTTAAGCTTACCAAAGGCCCAAAAACTGTAAAATCACTTTGGAAGGTTATACAGCAAATTTCAACATCCTTAAAACATACGTCACCATATTCCAATAGTACCCATAAAGAACAGACACAATATAAAAACGACAGCACTACATCCAAAATACCAAACCATATACAACATGTCCCAAAATTCAACGATAAGCCGGCACCAGAGGATGGACCTACTAATGACCACTCGAGAAAAAAAAAGAAAAAAAAAATACCTCTACTTTTTTTTAAATTACTTAAAAAAAATGGAAATTCTTCGAAAATGTATACCCCTTATGACACTTTTAACTACCATGACCATAATTTTTCAAATATTTCAGTTTTTTTGTTTGTATCGGCAACCTAAGTAGTACTACTATTCACCATGATCTTTGAAAATTACAGAATTTTCGTAGTTTTATAAAAAAAAAAACAACCAAAAAAAATTATTTCCCTAAAATTTTGAAAGATTTTAACGTTCAGTACATTTTAACTCATCGTAGTGTAAAAAAAAAATATGGACACTAATATGGCAAGTTTTTTAAAAAATTAGCGCAACTAACCTAGATTTTAAAATGGTATAATACTTTAGGAAAACTAGCCACAAAAAAAAATAATGACAATTTTTCTAATCAAGAACCAAATTTCATAAGTTGTTGTTAATAGTAATCACTTCTACTATGTGCCCAAACTATCAAAAAAATTTTTTTTTTAAAAGTAGATATTTTTTTTTATTTTATTTTTTTCTCGAGTAGTCATTAGTAGGTCCATCCTCTGGTGCCGGCTTATCGTTGAATTTTGGGACATGTTGTATAAAAAAGTGTGAACAAAAATGAATAAAACAATAAATAAAAGTGCAAGAGCGACGAACATGACATGAAAAGCTGTTCCATTTATAAATAAATATAGTGAGGTGCTCAAATGTGCATGAAGTGCAATTCCCTTACTTTACCACCATAAGTACCACATGCCAATTACTAGATGGCGCTGACTTCAAGGTATTAAATGTCATCGAGGATTTTTATGATGCTTTCTACGACTAAATATAAAAATGACAATATTTCTTATTTCGTACACAATTGTAGATATTGTTTTACACTGTGTAGTATTAGTTACTTTTTGACTGAAATTTCGGTTAATACGGTATACACAGATTGTAAACCAGATTCTGGATCGCGAGACTTCCAAGTTTCCAGATCATATACTTATGTACCGAAGTGTCTACTGTTAAAGTCTGGTATCCAAAACCAATCCACTATCTGTCCATACTAACTGAGCCAGAATACAGCCTTCTGCAACTGCATAGATGAACCATCCATCTTGGCGATATTTTAACCCAAAAAAAAAGTTTTTTTTTTGTATTGAATCATAGAACGCATCATATAATACCTACGTGAAATCACTTAATATCGGATCGCCATCGCCACCTATATCTTTTATTCCTTCAAAATTCTCCATACAGTGAATTCGTGACGTCACAGTGTGGTGCCCCTCATGCCATGCTGGCGCTTACCCTGAGGAGGTGGCCGGCGGGTGACCGTTGGGGCGACCCCTTCTCCCTTCCCTTCAGGTCCTGCTTCACCGGATTCTACATCTGTAATCACACTTTGGAGTAAGTACTACGATCGATAGACGTAAATGCAACCCTCACTTGTGTCTAACTCTCTAAGTCTTAGAGTCAAAGACCTTTTCTTGTGCCTACAAAAAAAATTGGGGATGTGTTCAAATAAAATGGGTGTAAAATCATCAGTTAGGAAAAAATAATACCATGCTAAAAAAGACTTGACTGGAGGTAGTAAAACATGCTTCGGGGTTTGCAAAGGACATCTGAACGAACAAGGTTTACTTTCAATTAGCAAATAGTCTGACAGTGTCTTCCGCACCACTGAGAGCTGGAGGATTCATTTGATGATTTTAGCACCTAAGAAAAATATGGCAAAATAGGCAACGTGTCTGAATGGAACTAGGTAGGCACGAAAATCGCGCATCTGGGGGCACGGCAGTGGCCCCGCCAAGACGAGCTTTATATGTTTCCTAAAAAGTTTTTTAGACACTATCAACGCAAATAAAAAATAAACTTCGATACATTAATTTATCTAATAACCACGTTCATTATAATTGATGCAAACTTTCTTTACTAGGTGAGTACCAAACACTTACTTATACTATCAAAACATTAAAATACCGTTGTAAACATTAGAAAGTAATAAAATTAATTCGAGTATATATAAAGTCTAAAATCGACTGACAAGTTACAGCTATTGAGTGTTTGAGTCTTCAATTCAGTTCCGTACTTGAAACATCGAATACTTCAATATCAACCTTTCATTCAGTACAATATCTCTTATCAATGAATTGATGTATGTGAATCAATTCAGAGCTCGTGATAAATCAAGGTAACCATTAGGGTTATCTGCCAAAGTGAGCAGAACTATACTGAGCGGTACTTCAATTCGCATTTGAGTAATTGAATTAGGCATCCTCCATTAAATTAAGAAATAAACCACATACCGTGGTTTATTTCTTGATATACCTGAGATAATTTGATTGTTTTAGTTGAAATAACTGGTGGAATATTTTTTTTCGAGTCTTAATTTATTATATTTGGATCGCGGGACTGTTTTAGCAGGTTTCCGGTTGCCCTGGTACACAAAGGGCAACGGAAGGAACAGGATGAAATTTCGGTCAGAGTCTGACAGTTCCTTCACCTCCGTTCACGACAGACTCATTTGATTTTATCACCAAGAAATTAAATATGTTTCAGAAATTCGGTGAGTTAATTCATATTTTGTCTAGTTTCAGATTTTCATTCAGAACAAATGACGTCTGAAATAGCTAACCCGGCTGGAGCAAGCATGGTGGACATTGCCCGTGCCTTTTCTGTTGGATAGTTTTAAGCTGAAATTATTATTCTAATCAAATAACTAAAGTTTTTCCAACCTTTGTTTTTGGCAACTTTAAATCTCACAAAAGTGACTCTACAAAAAACATAGACTCATTATACTTTAATTTTCACTAAGATTAGTTGACGTAGCATCTACTAGAAAGATCTAAAATTAGTCAAACCAACGTCGCCATCGGTCAGTGAACACACTGAGAGCCGGCGGGAATCCCAACCTTTATTAATTACCTAAAATTACAGAGCTGAACAATTCCGAATAAAAATACTACATCATTACATGACTGATTGTCTTATTTTTATTATGGCTTTAGACACATTTAGCGTTATTAACCCTACCTAATTTAAGCTTGTGTATTTGTTTTTAGGTTTTTACCGTCCGACTTTGACCCGTTGAAAAAAGAACAATCAAAAAGTACGGGTTGTTTGTCCATTCTGACATTGAGTTCTGACCTCTTTAGATGACCGATAATAGTTTGCCATTTATCTCACACCTACATGGCTACGCCTAAAAATGCATTCAGCAAATAACACAGTAAATTGGCTGTTACGAATGTTCCAAATTACATCAATTATTTATTATTGCTAATCATTAGTAATTTGGCAAAAGTGAATGCGAGATAATATATAATATATAGACTAAACATTTATTTTTCTTTGTGTCGCATTCGCGATGGTATCTGTTAATTAGTTAAATTTTGTTAGACAAGAAATTCGTCCCTTCAACGATATCTTCAGTGGCAGCGCGGAGGTCAATGAAAGAAAAACTTTATTTTTCAAATAATTTACTACATAATTATAGTTGTCAATTAATATGTTTTGAACTGTGTAAAACCGTTCACAATTTTCCCGTGTTTTTTATTTCATTTGAAATACCTAAGCAAAATGATTGACATCGAAATAATTAAAACTTGTTTTTACTGTCCTAAATACATTGCTATTATAAAATCTATGGTTTGTGACTAAAAAACTGCATCTCTATTTATAATACCTCTATGGTACGGTCTCACAAAAATACAAGAAAAAACCGCATTAGGAAACAATTTCGAGAAAACTAATTGTATTCCAGTAATTATACCCATTACCTATTGTTCGGCGGTTATTATTTGATACTAAGATAAGTATATTTTCCAACACAGAGACTGAACACGGCAAATCACTAATTAGATTTGTATTTTTATTAGTTTCAAAGATTTGATTTAAGTTTTTACAATACTAGGTTGATGGACAGTAATCTGCTAAGTCGCAATTAAGATACTATCAATTTTAGTCTTTATTTTATTTTTAAGATCACTTTGTTATATAAGTAAGGACAACCTTTTTTGAGATCCATGATTTCATTTGGGACCTTTCAACCATCTTTGGAAGTAATGGGTTTGTTGACTTTTGTATCCAGGCTATTTTGTTTTCTTAGTTTAATCGGGTCAGGACCCATTCGTACCCTGTGCAAACTCGTCCCCTGGCACTTTTGTGGGGCCCATTCGTCCCCTGAAGAATTTAAGGGTTTTTAATCAATACACTAAGAATGTATGAGGATTATGTATGTTCTGTTACACCTTTATCAACGTCTTATTCGTGAATTACAAACTATTTGTACTATGTACTTTTGTATTTGTATCACGATAAATTATTGATAACTTTTATTTATATGGTTCACTTTCTTGGATTTGAATACTAAAATATTGATAACAATGTTGTTGGTAGATATAAAATGTTTTCCTTCATTTATATCTAGGTATTTGTAAGAAAAATCTAGAACTGTTCTTATAAAATTATTGCCTTGTGACCAAAGTTTATTTCGCATTAAGGCAGATTGTGGCAAATGGAATTCATTTAACGAAACACATTTGATCAATTGAAATCCAAATATATTTGTTCTTCAAGATCATTTCGTTTCGTTGATTGGTTCTCATTGATTATAATGGTCTGTTGCATTTATTTTATAGCTTAATTTACAGGAGGATAGGTACGTACCAGAGCTTTTAGAATTAAATTGATTCACAGAACTCGCAGCACTATTTCTGATCGGACGGCTCACGCCAACATCAAAAACTTTGTTCGTTTTAAATATATCCATTGCACTTTAAGAGAGCTTGTCTAATTTGAAAAATATAAAAGTATAGTTACTAGAATAGAATAGGTACTTTTTATTTCTATGCAGTTCAACTAAGAAGGACAACTGCTGACGTCATTATTATAACGTTATATATTACTTTTTGACACATATAATCTTTTAAATATACAAGTATCATTTTAAAATAACACAAAAAATACTATAAATACAATATTAAAAACTAATTTTCGCAAAGCATTTTATTTCTAAACGTTATTTTTAGTGGCAGTTTAAAAAATGAAGGTCATTGACACTCTTCTTCATAGTTGAACTGCATATAGGACTTATGCACACCCTACAAAAATACGAGTAGGTTTTAGATTATAAGTAAGGCCACACAATCCGCGGTTTTATTGTTAATAGCGATATTTTCAAGACAACCTTTGGCTAGTACAAGACAGAAGGTTTTTAAGGGACTTTTTCAGTAATATGCTAGTTATAAGTATTCATACTACTGTTTGATCAAGTAAATAGCCCCATTTTCCGTCTGCCTACTTTACTAAAGTCGTGTAATTCAATATTTGTTTTCGAGGAGCGATTACGCAGTCAACAATGGATAACAGTGTGTGCTTACGCTTAAATTATATGTGCAGACGATTCTGTGTTTGTATAAACGCAAAGAAATGTACTGATTTAGTACCTATGAGTAATTTTTGTTTAAATAAATTAGTTGATTTTAACGCATGTAAAGGATTAAAGACTGTTTTTATAAATAGTAATCCTCTTTTCAAAAAAACAATAAACAAAAATCGTGCCAAGATTACGCTCAATTTAAATAAACAATTGAAAATATACACATCAAAAAAGTATGTGATCACTAGCAAAAGCTGATATTTAATTTCTGAAGTTTAAAATAATTGAATGTTTATTGTTCTATATTCGAAATCAAATTTTTATATACAACGTGTAACGTTAAAAGCGCAAAACCTCTCGTGGGTAACTCAGCACATGTTACTTAACAATGTTTGTTAATTAAAAAACTTTTAGAAATTCCCAAAAAAAAAATTGATTTTCCATACATTATGAGAAATTGATCGAGCCCATCAGTATGAAAAACTAATTTTTTTTTCGGGAATTTCCTAAAGTTTTATATTTTTACATTGTTCAGTAGCATTGGCTGAGTTACCTCACGAGAGGTTTTGCGCTTTTAACGTTACACGTTGTATAGAAATAATATATAAAAAAACCTAAACAAATTCCGATTCCGATATATAAACAGATTTCGATTTGTCAAAGTGTATTTTCGATAAGATAATTTCCTTGAGAAAAGTATTTTTTCTTGATAAAAAATATACCCTATGTCCGTTTTTATAGACCTAACAACGTATAAATGCAAAATTTCAGGGGCCTAAGTCTACTAATTTATATACGTCACAATGGTCTCTCAATGGTAAGTTTTTGACAGATTTGCCATACAAAAACTGTCAAAAACACACCATTGAGAGACCATTGTAACGTTTATAAATTAGTAGACTTAGGCCCCAGGATGATCGTCGTGGTTGCAACTTCAAAAGGTAACAAACTACTTTCGCATGAATATCTATGTTTGAACTATTTCAAAACAAAATATCGTTTCATTATCGACGCATACGTAACCCTAGAACCGTGCTAATAACCAATAAGTAACAGGTGATCCGATACAAAACAAGTCCCTTATAAAATCATCACGCATTTACGTTACAAGCAAGATCTTCAAGTTTTATACGCACAACACTGCATTCGATACAGTCCATCATTCCACGTCAGGTATTGTTACCCAGGCAGCCGTAACGTAGCTGACAAATAGACATTGTTCTATAATTAAAAATAAAAGGACTTCTGACAAACATGGCGGCTTCTGTCAAGCCAATGTCATGAGACATTATGGTGCGTGTCTATGGTTAATTGTGTGATGCGAATGACTGATAGGTGTAGGTTATTTTAATTGATGCTATTTGTGGAAAATGCCTCTGCCTTCGAACGTTCAATGAAGTGCTATCTAATGGCGGTAGCATTTTACTAAAGTATTATAATAATCTCTATTTATGTGCCATGGATGGAACTCTAGCTATTGTCCGAATTTTAACACGATTTAATAAATAATCATATATTTGTTGTTTTGTATTTTTTTTTTAATTTTGTATAAGAACTAGCTTATGCCAACGACATCAATACTTACAGCCTATACCTTATTGCAGTTTAAAACCTATCTTCGCGTCAAAATGTATGAAGATCCGTTCAGCAGTTTTGGCGGGATTGATTAAAAAACAAACATAAATTGCTAATCAATCACTTATGTGTCTATTAATTCTGTTACTAAGCCAGTACCTAATCATATTTAGATTACAATAGATAATTAACGGTCTCATAAATAAACTCAGTGTCATTATACGTCACATCAACACCTGATAAGTGGATATTTGATAAAATATTTTCGAACATTACGATTACCCAGTGACATAAAAAATCAATAAAATTAATCACTTTGGATTGTAAAGCCGAACAAAATTCCATATGAGAATTTTTTTTTTGTAGTGTACTAATAATATTCATTGTTTTACTTTATGTCAAAAATAAAAAGCAAAGTTGATTTTGTTTTCTACGTAATACATAAAATTTCAAAGAATTTCAATTACTTTGTATTCAGAACTAGCGGAAATAGCGAAAAATTTGTTTATTTATAAAAGACGAAACGAATGTGTGGCCGTCTCTAAATATTAGTGTTTACCATAGTAAATATCACGTAGTTTCTGAAATTAAAAAGACAGAGAACTAAATTCACCAGCTATGGTTGTGAATTTGGCCCTATGTAGTAAGTAATTGAGGGCGAACCTATTGTCGACGAGCGTGCACATTGCACAATCCCTAAAGAATAAATTACGAAAAAAGAAAATGTTACTTTGCCTGTCCTGCATGGGAGATTAACTCAAGATTTAACGTTCAGTAGTATCACTTCAGTAGGAGTTTGACTAACAGGATAAAAAATAATGATAAAGAAATAGGAAATTAAAGCATTGCATGGCTATCTACAATATCGTCACTGATGACGATAAACTTCGTGTAATTGATGTATGTCCTTATATATTTCTCTAGAAAGTGATGTACGAGTAAGTATACAGGGTTATTGGTTAAGTCGACCTATTCCCTTTGCGGGGTTAAAGTAGACATCATTCTTGACTGATTTTACTATGGGAACCCCTATCCTAATCCTTACCGTTTTTGAGTTATTAGACTTTTAATATTTTTCAAAAATATTCCACCTCTGTGTCTTAAACTGGTTATTGTAAGAATTTTACGACGTTTAGGACGCTAAAGTGATACTTTTTCGATAGATTACAAACGACTCATTCTGTTAAAGCCAGTACATTTGATAAATTACTCAAGCCTTGGGAAATAAATGGCTGTAAAGTTCAAATATTGATTTTTTTTGGGAGCTACCCTTGTCTTTCAGGTCAAATTTCTCAAAATAAGTGTACGGTACTAGATGTGCAGATTGCAGCAAAAACACTGCTGTCTCATTAGATTTTTAAAATGATACCACAATATCCACTGATATTAAGAATATGGCCGAAAAATAAGGGTTGATACTGACAAGGTGGTAGGTATTTTAACAAAACTTGTTCTTTACGAACAAGTTTTTCGTTACATTAGTTTTCGACGAATTTCAAAAAAAGAGCATATTCTAAATTCGACTGTGTTTTTTTTAATGTGGATGATCTTCTCCCACCGAAATGTCTTCTCCGCTAATATTGTAAACTGTTTTTTTTCATGTATCTTCTTTGTTACGATTTTTTCTTGATATCATTACGTGGCCTTAGCTTTTTGACTCAATACCTCTCGCATGGCCAATTCGTTGTTTTGTCACAACCATAGGTCGGAATTAGGTAAAGTTATGTACTTATACAGCGAAAGAATAAACAAGAATAACATAGCGATAAGTAACAAAAAAAAACCGCTACAGAGTAAGTAAGAAAAATAAAACTGCAAGTGGAGGAAATCGATTGACAAATAGAAATTTAAATTCGAATTTAGAACCTCCTTCTTCTAATGAAATCGGTAAAAAGTGTATTGACGAGTTTGATTAAAAACCCACCTTATCAGTATCAACCCTTATTTTTCGGCCATATTCTTAATAAAAAGGGATATTGTGGTATCATTTTAGAAAGATATTGAGACAGCAGTGTTTTTGCTGCAATCTGCACATCTAGTACCGTACACTTATTTTGAGAAATTTGACCTGAAAGACAAGGGTAGCTCCCAAAAAAATTCAATATTTGAACTTTACAGCCATTTATTTCCCAAGGCTTGAGTAATTTATCAAATGTACTGGCTTTAACAGAATGAGTCGTTTGTAATCTATCGAAAAAGTATCACTTTAGCGTCCTAAACGTCGTAAAATTCTTACAATAACCAGTTTATGACGCAGAGGTGGAATATTTTTGAAAAATATTAAAAGTCTAATAACTCAAAAACGGTAAAGATTAGGATAGGGGTTCCCATAGTAAAATCAGTCAAAAATGATGTCTACTTTAACCCCTCAAAGGGAATAGGTCGACTTAACCAGTAACCCTGTATATTTTTCTAGAATGAAGTTTTATAAACGTAACCTAGTAAACACAGACATCGCCTACGAATTACGATCTAGCATTGTTTTATGTCCGTAAATAATGACTTATTTGAGTCTTCCTAAAGCTCATCTCAATTTCGTTCGGATTGCAGTCACGACTTTTATACCGACAGACGGGATTCCGCCGCAATCGCATCAAAAACAAATGAGCGAAATAATCGGTGTGAATGTCAACCGTTTAACGTGAAACCGTGAAATAATGCTCGCTTTACACGACGCGTTATATCACAAGTCACTCTAACCCCGCGCTGTGTGAAGGCATGGCTCGGCACGGCTCGGGGTTACTGGTATATAAGCACGAAACCCTAGCTTCGGCCTAAGTTTCGGACAATTCTTACACTTTATCACTTACGAACATAAGATTGAGTGGTGGTAGGAACTAAAAATTCGTGATACCATGATTAGACAAAATTGTGACGACTCCCAGTGTATTGTCAAAGGTCATGAATTCAAAATATAGAGTCGAGGCTTCATTCAAAGTTTCGAGTTTCTTTCCGTATTTTGGATTAAGGTACTAAGAGAGTAGACTCCTAGATCCGTCAATGTGCGACAGCTCGTAGACGGGTACGCGCGTGTATCAGCGCGTTTGGTGACATCACGCGCCGTGAGAAGCCATTATCATAACATGAAACCGTGAAATATAAAATATACATAACTCTGAGCGGACGCGACCTACATTAAATATAATTTTAGATTTTCTAGTTTATTTTCGCGACAATTCCTACAATATAACAGTTGTTTGCACTTGACTCGTGTACTAAACTCATTCTTATTAATAAAGCAATAATTAACTCAAGCGGTTTACACGTAAACGATCTGTTGTGCCAACAAAACAGTAAAGTTTAGCTGTTTTAGCAGTTGGTATTTCTAGTTTTATTGTTTGCAATACATTGTATTTTCAGTAGACTTTATGAAACTTGGAAAGCAAGTACCTAACAAATATTAAATAATAACCATAATAACTCAAATGCACGAAACTTTCTGATTGTTTGTTTTCTGTTTCTGTTTGTTTATTCTCTGTCTTTGTTTTGTCTCTGTCTCTGTCTTTTTTTTGTCTCTGATTTTCACACGTTGAAAAGCCTAAATATTGGGTACTGGGAAATATGTGCATCAAATATGCATAATCATGCACAGCACGCGTAGCACTGAAAAGACAAAATGACGAAGTTGAAAGATTTTTATCCATTTAAGCATAGCATGTTTTAAATATAGAAAAGAAAGGATCGATATAATAAAACATCATACAATTGAATATTCGACATAACGAGTTCTATATAATAAAATTCGAACAAATCCCTTTCTTTGTCTATTCTTGTTAGAATAAAAACAGAAACTTGCCATACCTACTACGCGTGCAGGAAGTGCATTTCAAATCAAAAATTTGAAAGAATGATAAAGAAATTGACTGAAAATTACCATTTCAATATACCAGTTAGGTACTCTTTTGAAAGATAAAGATATCATTAAATCCTATTATCTACATAAGACGTCACTAGAATGCACTCCTTCTTAGCTTGTGATAACACTATTATCACACATTAAGCCCAACTGTCCAGGAGTTTGTACAAGATTATAGAGAGGAAGTTCTGATATCTAAGGGTCAATTCACACAGAGACGCGACGCTGAACGCACATTTCAAAAGAGCCACTAAATATTACACGCAGCATTACGCAGCGTAAGACGCCCACCAACAAGGTGGACAGACGACCTTATGAAGGTCACCGGAAGACGCTGGATGCAGGTCACTTCCAACCGGTACATGTGGAGATCAAAAGGGGAGGCCTATGTTCAGCAGTGGACGTCCTATGGCTGAGATGATGATGATGATGATGACTAAATATTAAACCTTATTTTACTATACGAAAACGTATCTACACATAGCGACTCAAAATCTAACTTTACTCACGAAAAGATACACATTACCAATATCGTCGCGACACGTCGCGTCGCGTCTGTGTGTGAACGGACCCTTGATGTTGTTTGTTGTTTTCAAATTGCAAACCATATAATAGTCTCCTGACGAGTGTTATCTAGAAATATGTCTAGTAACGTAAAAGTTTGGAACACAAAACACTGGGAAAAGTATTATGTAAAATGTCATGAAATAGATTTTGAATCTTGTCTGTTTGTTTATCAGTTAGACAGAAATAAGTCCCATTTATCATTCAGATATCAAAAATATAGAGGTATCTTCTAAATAACAAGTAGTTAATTTGGAACACGAAGTTGTTCTTCTGGGTCTTGGAGTTTGTTGATGAGAGTTTGTTAAGAATGGATGTATGGATCATGTAGTTTCTTGCCATGTTCTTTTCCATAGAAGTCTACGCTTTGGAATGGGCACCACAGTACTTTCACTTTTTTTTTTAGTTATGTCTTGTTAGTGGAACTGTAGCACCATGATTATTATTTATTTATTTTGTCTTTTGACAATTAAAAAGTGCCTATAATTGTCCTAGTCGAAATAAATTATTTGATTTTGAGCTATTTTACTCTTTTACACAAAAACTATTAAACGGATTTGGGCCTAATTTGGTACACAGATAATTTATAACCTATATTAACAAATAGGATAATTTTTATCCCGGAATTATGTACCAGGAATATACAGCCGCTGGCAACAGCTAGTCACAAATGAATGCAACTTCTAAATACCAATCCCCATACAGTATTTCAAAAGTGTTTGTTTATATAAATATTCTAAACAAACATATCATTGTTTATTTAAACAGAGAATTATGCAGTCTATTGTCGTTGCTCGCATTATAAAACATGTTTGTTTACAGTAGCAATACAAGCCTTTAAAAGTTATAGCTATGACACCACAGTAATAGTTAAAATATTCGCTTAGTCACATCGCCAACTGTGCTTCCAATGGTAGGTTTCCGTACTTCAGTTATTTCAAAATGATAATCCATTTTTTACCCAGTACAATATAACATTCACGTTATTAATGTCAAACAGTGTTATAATTTGTTACATCATAATATTGCTACTATACTTTACCGATTACTATGCACTCAGCTATCTTAGATAATGCACAGAAGCCAGTAAATCCCACTCTCCTCAACAAGGCAATCAATATTTTAAGAGTTAGGTCTATTTTCCTCTTGAAGCAGACAAGTGTAGACAATAGAAACAATAGTAACATCTTTACTAGCATTTTTCTGGTAGTAATTTCGCGAAATGCAATAGAAGTGTGTAGAGAGGGGGGGATTAATTACAGATGAGCGTGCGCAGTGGCAGAGTAGGGTGTCAAATGGTAGCAACTATTGTTGCGGTCTTTCTTTGGATCCAAAACCTAAACCAAGATGACGCAAATGACTATTGAAGTAACACTGTGAATTTTTGTCAGTACGAGTCTGACAGACCCTATAAGTGTGTGTAAAGGAGTCCTCTTAACCAGGGTGGAATATGAGGGACTGTAATGCCCGGGCTACGCGAGGCTAGTTTTTCATGCTAGGATATCAAGCTAGTGTCAGCAAGCTAGTAGTTCTGGCTTCGTGTAGACAAAACTAGCTTCTTTTCTAAGATTAGAAATGAAGTTAACTAGCTTAGAAACGAAGATAGTATTATTTACACGAAGCCAGAAGTACTAGCTTGCTAGCTTACTGACACTAGCTTGCTATCCTATCTTGAAAAACTAGCCTCGTGTAGCCCGGGCATGAGACTCGTACTGACTAAAATCCACGGTTTCCTTCAATAGTCCTTTACGTTCCAGGGTCACAGATACAACAAAAAAGACAGCCCCGCGACCGCGGCAGGCTTCAGACGTCGACGGGCTGCTAGTCTATACGAAAGATCTAAGCGGAATCATCTCACTATCTAGGTTGGGAAAATGTTTTGTTGACACTTTTAGCTGTTCATTGACACGGTCATTCGTGTGACATAATCTAACTAGAAGAAGCCGATTGTGTAATTTGTTGGCGCTGACGGACGTACGATGTTCCTGTTGACACCTCGAAAATAGATTCCTACATTCAAGTCGTTGCTCAATCGCGTGGTATCGCTTTTTTTGTAGCACGGCCATAGGTATGAAGGCGCCAAAGCGTTTGAAGATAACTTCAAACTCTACATAAACATAAGTATATTACATATTTGTAATATGTCTACGTTAGGCTTTTTGACTATAAAATTCTAATTAGTCCGACAGAGATAATAAAAAAATAATTGATCTGTATTTTTTCTTTTGTTACGTGAACTAAAATTGAAGACGATACGACGCTTTTAAAGTTGCCATTGCCAACTTGTTAAAAATCTTACTGATAGAAATCTTTGTAAATATTCATTAATTTAAAAATACGTGTACATTATTTGTCAAAATGACGGAAAAAGTGAATTGTTTGTTTCATAGTTAGTAGCTGAAAACTGTATCCTGTACAATTAACACCTTTACACCAAACCGGTTGTAAAGTTATACTAGTTTTCCATTCAAACTGGTTCGTAGAACAAGAAAAGTCAGTTTCTTTTCACATTGATATAAATTAATTTGTGATTGTTTGCACATTAACCTGCATTGCTTATCAATAAAAATTATCGAAATGGGACATTAAAGTAATAAACAAAATAAAATAAAATAATGTTCAAGGTGAGCACGATAATAAAAGTGACAAATGAGCATCGCCTTCAAAGGAAAAACAAAATATATCTTATCGTCGTGAAAATAGTAATGAAATTGTCACGATCCAATAAACGTTTGTATGTTTATCTTTAATTAAAGTTTTATGAACTCTCACTGACTGGTAAAATGTTACTTTATTGTTTTTATCCGACATTTTCCGAGTTGTAAAAGACAAATAAAATAAATGTAAACAAAAAGTGTCATAGGTATCAATGTGGTACATACGCGGTCTACACTAACCTGTAAAATTTTCTCAATTTATCATGAACTTTCTCATTTAATGATAGAATAGAAAATCTATAAAATAATTTTGACAGATTAGGTTTAGTTGACGTACAGACGCCAGCATTTTATTTGCATTGTATATTTTTTCAGTAGAACGTTAAATTCAAACAAGATTTATTTCGTTTCGGGCTAAAGTTTTAGTGCTTTGTGGATCATAGCAGCAAGAGGTCTGTAAACAACGTAAAATGAAAAATCAGTCCCATTCACAAGCTTATAAAAGAACTGTAGTTTTCAATTCCACAACATAGATCTTTATGGTGAAATATTGGAAAGAAACTACATGAACAATCTTGTAATGCGAATGTTCCTCGACTACATTTTGTATACTTATTTACCTTTCGATAAATACTAAATTAATTATAGCAATCTATACGATTACTATGATAAAAATATAATTTGGAGTTTTGTTTTCCTAATATTACGTTTCATGATTTATTTTCCTTATTTTAAAGCCGATGTTTGATCAATCAATAATCCATTTGTAATTTACATTTGATGTTATCTATTAATTAGATTTCGTAGTACAATCTTTAAAGGAATCTAAGTACTTAATCCTTCCTCATAACTAGCGTTCAAGCCCCGGATTTCCTCGAGTTAAAATTTTCGCCCTTCGCGGTGAAAATTCCGAAAATTTTCTTACATACACATCTTGCCTGATATAAAATAAAAATAATACATTCAGTGAATTTGTTTGGAAGTTACATACCTTTCGATGATACATTTTATTTATAAATTTTCAATTCTAGTTACTGTTTATATAGATTTTTCCTGTAAAGAAACAACTGATTTTGTTGAAAACCTACAAAAAATTCAATCGAATAATTTTATATGTAGAATACAATTAATTTTCCTGTTAGGTAGGTAAATGTAATGTAGTATAAATACGCTTGTAACGGATACGAAAAAACTAATTAAGACGATGTAATGTCATGAACAAGGAAAAACTACTTGGCAATTGTTTTACTATTCAATTTATTTTCAGTAACGCACCTATTTATTGGCTTCGAAGGATATAATATATTTTATTATACTTATATGTTAATTGAAAATGTAAATTAATTGATCATCGATCTAATGAAGACCACAGATTTGCCCAGAAATTGCCTCTCACAGGAATTATCGTTAGGTATTAGGGATTTTAAAAAATGCAACTTTAGCAAAACAACGCAGAACAGTATGAATTGCGATTATATCAATTTATTTACTCTTAATATTCCATTAATTTCAAATTATAACTTTTATTTCAATTTGAAAAGTGGCGAGTGTCTGAAATCGGAAAACGGCGCTTATTAAGTCAATTCATTTGTATTGACTTAGCGGCGAACTTTTGACTTACTCAGAAATATTTTTGAGAAAATTTATTATTTCTTTCGCTGGAAAGCAAATGATGTAAAATCCAGGAAAATTTTCATTTCAATTTTACTAAACCTTTTTCACAGGTTTAACGCATTTTCTTCTTGAATAGTTTAACACGTGGAAGTTTTCCCATTCCAAGTTCTAAAGCAAACCGAGGTATGTGATAATAGTATGTGTTATCTATCAATCTAATCACTATTAATTTTAACTTCGTGATAACATTGTGAACCGTTATGTATTGTCAAGGCGCTGAGCATTGAGATTTAATCTCCACTTTAGATTTGAATCACATAGTTTTATTGCATTCTTTAATCAAAAGAGACCGATTCATTACCAGATATTTTCTTGCCTGCTTTTTGTAATTTTCTTTTTTAATCGACTTGAAAAAGGAGGAGTCTCTTAAACTTTGTCCTAAACACGTACTTTCTTTTTTTTTTTCGATTTGAAAAGGAGGAGTCTCTTAAACTTTGTCCTAAACACGTACTTTCTCATGTATCTTGTTGAACTCATAGAGGAACATTGTTTTATGATATAAGATTGGAATCGTAGCAAAATAAATTGGAAATCTTCTAACATTAAACAGATTCATGGAGTGTTTTCATTTTCCCACCCTTAACCAAATTTATTTGTGGTCAGCACTGATTGTTATTATTTAAGAAATATAAGAATTAAATAATTTAACAATCATAAAACGAATACTGACATTGTAAAGTTTAACATTTCCATATTATTTTGTGATAAATAATATCAGTGTCATAAATATTTTTTAGTAACGATGATTATAACAGATACGAAACCGCATTTCCTTGTAAAAAAACTCACTACGAAACTTAACAACCGTAATACCCTTTACAGAACAACCGCAAGTTCGTAAAAAATACTAGCAATGTAGCCATAACTTGTGGCTGAAAAATAAACTCTTATGACTTAAAAAAAAAGTCGAATTCGTTAAAAAATGAAATTTCGTAGACGGGTCTACGAAGTTTTTAGGAGCATAAATTCAGTCGTGTTAGTAAGTTTTTTTTTTGTTAAATTAATAACATAAACTACTTACTGTTTACGGTTTTGCTTGCCATTGTTCTTCAATACACGGAGTCGGCACAAAAATAATAAACGACCGGTCGTTTTTCGGAACACTGAACGAACGTACGCGACGCGACGCCTCGTAGACAACTGCTACGCTTGCTACGAAACTCGTACGCAGCTAATAATAATACGCGATTATTATTATCGGATTATTACCCGCACTGAAAAATGCTCTGGTTGTTTGTTAAACGCGTGCGTACCGTGTGAAGTGCGAACTAGTAGTGGAGTTGTTCCCGACCAATTTTGTTGGCAGGGTGCTGATATAGTGGCAAATTATAGAATAAATAGTGTCACTTTATAGAGATGGATCAGGCTTAGTTCATAGCCTGGAATATACGCGGTAGTAAGGCACAGACACATTAACGCTGGCCGCGACTCCGCCCGTCATTTATGCACGTTAGTACCTCGTAAGAAGCGCATGCATGCATCGGTAACTACTTACATACTAGATGTGCATTTGTTTAAAGTAAATAAGTAATGTTCTTATCAATGCATACAGAAAATGGCTATTAAATTCAAAAGGGTTTTTGTTAGGTTACTCAACATTATTAATAAGTTTAATTTGCATTTTTAAGACAGTAATTTTTCATTTTGGGTGGCTTTGAAATAAATATGACAAACGTTTTAGTTGGCTTGATGGGTCCTATGGTGCTTCGCAATATTCGATTTTGCTGCGTCCTTTGCTTGCTATTTTCTTAGTCTATATTTTGTTTGGCACTGCAAAGGCCAAGATATAATGGTGTTGTTGGAGATAAATGTACGGAGATACCTTTTCTGTTCCATCCATGTTTTGTTGCACATTCCATACTTTTTCATAAACTCGATGTCACAAAACACATTTTAAAAAACAAGTATATCGACAATTTAGAATTTATGTCTATAACACTGTCCTACGAAAAATTTAAAAACCTTCTTTAAAATTATTTAAATGCAGAACAGAAACAATAACAATCACGGGACTCCTTAAAATTCGAACATACTTACTATTTAAATTGACGACCATCTGATTTGAATTTAGAATTTCAAACTATAAAGCAAAAGATTCTCTATGGATTATCACGTAATTTCACTCAGACGAAAGACTAGACAGTATGGTTGAAAGACTATAGCCTTCCCATCAGGGCAAAAAAAAAGTAATGTCACTCATGAGACATTGCAGAATGAACGATTAATCCAAATGATTGTCAAGTACACTGAGCTGATTAAACACATACTTACCATCTTAATTACTGCGATTCGATGTGCTCTACAAATCAGAACGTAGACGTGTCATTGTTCTAAAAAGTCATGCCTGTCGGTTTCAATTATGGTGACAGATTACTGAGTAGGGTTCCTTAATATCATATCAGATAGAGCGCTTTTTCTCCCCTATTTTTTCAGTTAATTTGAGCCGTTTTCGTGAACATAATGGTTCCGTATAAGATGATGGTTTGATATATCTTTGGTTTTTAACCGACTTCAAAAAAAGGAGGAGGTTCTCAATTCGGTCGGTATGTTTTTTTTTTTTTTTTAATGTATGTACATCGATTACTCCGAGGTTTCTAGTCCGATTAGTGTGATTCTTTTTTTGTTCGATGCAGGATACTTGCAATGTGGTCCCATAAAAATTTCATCAAATTTGGTTCAGTACTTTTTATTTTGTGAGCATTTTTATTAATTTCGCCTACTTGGATGACATGATGATCTTTACTTTTTGCGTGTTTGTTACGCGATTACTTCGCCAATTGTGGACCGATTTTCAAAATTGTTTTTTTTATTGTACTAGGGATCATTCACCTTAGGGAATACTGCAAGTTTCATCGAACTCTGTTCAGCATTTTTTGAGATAGGGAATTTTATTGGAACTTTCTTTTATATACACAACATGGCCGATGTTAATACCGGTGCTACGGATTACAAAATTCTAGTGCACATGTAAGAAAATGATGTATTTGCCAAGAATTTGGGTTGAATATTAAAACTAAAAAGAGTAAAATAAAAAACTTTTTTTAAAAAAAATTTAACCTCCTTCAAAAAAAAACACAAAAAAGGGTAAAATAACCTACAAAATAACTTTTCTTTCGGAAGTCGGTGGCAAAAAGACATCGAAATAATAAAACAATGCCACTGGAGACGCGGCGTGTAAATAGCCGACGTCTTGCGGGGAACTTAATTGTTTTTATAGATTAGGTATGTAGATTCCTATGAAACCCACCCTGTGAACTGAAGAATGAGAAATGGTTTCGACGTTAGCACTGAAAACTATTGGCCCACTAACCTTAGACCAGCTCAGGGACGCTTCACCATCAGCAACTCTCTCCGCAGCTCACACCGTAAAGCACTTTCACGAAACAGATTGTCAAATCACTGCTGGGTATTTATAATGAGTTTCATTAAACTTTTCAGCTGTTTAACACGGTGAAAAATAGTATTTCTTCAAAATATTACAAGAAGCACCGGCCATGAGTTTGAAAAAGTTAGGAATGTTTCTTATTGGTCGGCGCTCTCGGACACTGCGTGGTCGGTGGTCCGGAACTATGGCGCTGGCGTCGCCCGGCTCGGCGAATCCCAACGCGCGGTCGTTATGGCGCGCAAACCAAATAGCTTCAAATACTAACTTATAGAAACCATTTGAAATGAATTAATTATTAATAGAGAAATGACCTAATACTTAGGTTAAATGGAAACAAATAAATTTGGGCCACTTAAGGTGCCCAACCATGCTGCCCCCTTTGAAAGTTCGCAGAGCTTTCGAAACAAGACAACTAATAAAGTAAAGAAATTATGGTTATTAGAATTATGTTTATTACTTAAATTATACTAAATAATATGAGAAAACGGATGAGATTACTATTGCGTTGGTATGGGATACAGTTTTACAACCGGACGCTTGAAAATTCCACATTTCGTTTTAACCGTTGCAACACGAACGACTTTATCAGCACCCGGATGAATTTCTGTGATTACACCTAATGGCCATCTTAAAGGAGGGCAATCATCTTGTCCCACCAGAACGACAGTGCCGATTTCTATAGGACTGTCAGGAGATGTCCACTTCTGCCTGACTTGCAGCGTGTGCAGATATTCCAAACGCCATTTTTTCCAGTAAGACTGAACCATGCTATCTAGTAATTGCTTACGCTGAATAATATTAATACGCTCGTCTTTCAAGTCCACGGCAGGCAAGTACTGCAATGGGGTGGACATTAAGAAATGCGCAGGGGTTATAACTTCTGGAGAAGGATCCGAGGACACAACAGTAAGTGGACGAGAATTCATGATGCACTCTATCTGAACCAATACTGTCTGCAACTCCTCGTAAGTGAGAAGCTGGTCTCCTATCACCCGGTGCAGGTGAGTTTTCAAGCTCTTAATGTTCCCCTCCCAAATCCCACCGAAGTGTGGGCTCCGAGGTGGAATCATTTTCCACTCTATTCGGCGGGTATTAAGCTCCTGCTTTAGAGCAGTTTGAAACTCTGAGTCAATCAGAACTTTGAATATATCGTCCAATTGTGCCTTCGCACCCACAAAATTGGTGCCATTGTCAGAGTATAGGCACGAGACAGGGCCACGACGAGAGATAAATCGTTTAAACGCCGCTAAAAAAGCATCCGAGGTTAGCTCCGAGACTAACTCGATATGGATGGCCTTAGTCACAAGGCAGATAAATAAGCAGATATAGGCTTTCTGTGAATGCTGACCTCTCCTACGAGTAAGCGTTAAACGGATGGGGCCTGCGTAATCTACGCCCGTATGAACAAAAGCTTTAGCTTCCGACACACGATATGACGGCAAATCAGCCATCATGGGCTTTGGGTGTGATGGATTTACCCTGAAGCAGAAGTTGCATTTCCGCACCCTGGCCCTTACAACGGTCCTGGCGTCCAATATCCAGACACGTTGGCGCAAAATGGAAATAAGCAGACCTGGGCCTGTATGACAGTTCATAACATGGAAATGATCAATTAAAAGATCCACCACGTGGTCATGCTTCGGGAGCAAAAGAGGATGCTTAGCCTCAAATGGCAAGTCCGAATTAGAAAGCCTACCTCCTATGCGCAACAGCCCATCTTCGTCAAGGAACACGAATAAGCTTTGCAGCTTTTTTGAAGGCAATTTGTCTTTATTAAGAGCTTTGATATCGTCTGCAAAGTGAACTCTTTGAACAGAACGAATCACAACCTTCTCTGCAGTCATAAGATTATTGACCATGCCAGGAGAAGAAACCTTCTTTATAAAACGGAGGATATAAACGACAATTCTAAGAAGCTTATCCCAAGAGGATATACGCTTAGCTAATTCATTTATGACCAATGGTTCACATTGAACTGTCGCAGTAAGTACCTTTGCCCTGTGTTCAGGTAATTGACCTGTATTGGAAGGAGTAAAGGGTTTTTACGGGCCATTTCGAAGGTGGGTCCCGAATCCACGATGGGCCGTTCCACCACAAGTCGTGCGACATGAGCTGCGAAGGTAACATACCACGCGAAAGGCAATCGCTCGGGTTTTCACACCCGGCAACATGATAATAATTTTCAGGAGGTAAATTCTCCTGACACTGGGCAACGCGGTTACTAACAAATACTGACCACCGATGCGGTGAAGAATGTATCCACGAAAGAGCGATAGTAGAATCTGAGAACGCGAATGTTCCTGCAATAGGAAGACGCGCACGATAAGTTTCATGAACTGTACGTATTAGCTTCGACATAAGAACCGCAGCGCAAAGTTCCAAGCGAGCGAGTGTGGTCACTCTGGTAGGGGAAACCTTTGATTTCGCACACAATAATCTCACTGTGATATTCCCAGCAGGATCAGTAGTGTGTAGGTATATGACACATCCATATCCATTCATACTGGCGTCACAGAAGGCAATGATCAGCACAGTGCTGTCACGCAAAACGCCTACATGACGAGGAATTTTCAGAGATGAAATTAATGGAAATTCTTGTATGAATGCCGAGAACTTTTGAATAATGTTTTCAGGTGGAGTGTCATCCCAACCAATATTGGACAACCACAGCTCTTTGATAAGCAACTTGGCATATAAAATTATAGGGGCTACTAAGCCGAGGACATCGAATAATCGGGCGACTACCGACAGTATGCTCCGCTTGGTACACTTCTCTTCTACATTAAGAGTCTTGAAGAAAAAGATGTCATCGACCGTTGCCCATGAAAGGCCTAATACCTTCGAAGCATTGTTCGAAAAATCATCACAAAAGTCTACCGCACTGCGATGTGAATCCGGAAGATCATTAAGTAGAAGTTGAGAATTACTCGACCACTTTACTAAATCAAAGGCGCCAGACTTAAACAACGAGATCAATTCTCGTGAAAGACGAATGGCGCTGGCTTCATCTGGGACAGAATGAACCAAATCGTCCATATAAAGTTTAGACTCCGCCACAGTGGCAGCGTCCGGGAAATGTGGCCTCATGTCCTGGGCTAATTGGCGAACGGTCCGCATTGCCAAATACGGGCTTGACTTGAGTCCAAAAGGAACCCGATTAAATTGAAAGGTTCGTATTAAATCATCAGGTCTGAATCTATATAAGATTCTCAAATATTTCCGATGTTCATCAGGAACTTCAATCTGTAAATACATTTGCTTTATATCCGCAGTCATAGCGACAGGGAAAAGCCGAAAATCAAGCAATAGCAAGAATAAATCTGCCTTCAAGTTAGGACCGGTATGTAACACGTCGTTCAATGACAATCCGGTGTGAGTTGTGGCACTAGCATCAAGGACGATCCGAGGCATCGGCTTATCCGGACGGGTAACAGCGTGATGCGGGATGTAGTATCCCTCGTCAGTAATATCAGACTCTGCGACTTGTGACAAGTAACCCTTCTCGACATACTCATTTATTACGTTATTATAGTTTGTTTGTAAGTCAGGCGATTTTTTGAACTTGCGTTCCAAAGCCATTAATCGACGTTGAGCAGCAATGCGAGAACTACCCAGTGCACTAGGGTCTTTAGAAAAAGGCAACGAGACAGAATACCGACCATCATCAGCGCGACTGACCGACGATGCAAACAAATTCTCACATTCAGTCTCTTCTGGACTTAAAAATTGCATATTAGGTATTTCTTCCAGTTGCCAGAATTTTTGAACTAAGTCATTAAGTGCGAGTGCAGAAAAAGAAGTTTTATTAATTTTATTTTGAGACTCAACACAGGGATAGTCACCCATCAACACGAAACCGAACGCGGTCAATAAAGCAGGTGGCGCGTCAGTGCCCGACTCAACTCTGTTACCTAAATAAATATACGGAAACAATTGCGCACCTAGTACGACGTCCACATTCCCGGGAATATTCCAAGTCAAATCAGCAAGGGGCAATCCCTCTAAATAGCCGACATCACCCTTGGTTATATAGTGAGTAGGCAGCTGATCCGTTATACCGTCAACAACAAGTGCATGTATCGAGTATTTATTATTTGGGTATACGCGAGACTCAATGTCTAAATTCACGTACCCCACTATCGGCTTAGACGCAGAGCCAATACCCTTAACAAAGGAATTACTCAAGGGAATTATAACTAAGTTAAGCGCCTTGCAACAATCAACTGTTATCAAGTTATTTTGAGAGCCATTATCAATAAGGCAACGTATTATTATTTTACTATTATTTTTAGCTTTCGCGTAAACTTGCGCGGTTGACAATAAAATAGAAGAATTAGGTCTAACTTCAGCACATAATGACAGCGAGGGAATACCTGAGGAAACATCAACATTATGATTCGAGTTATCAATGCGCAACGCAGCCGAAACAGGTGCGCTGTTATCAGCAGAGTAATTCGTAACGCGTGAGTCTATATTTACGTCGGCCTGACTGGACGAATCGCACGACGGGACCACAGGTGATGTCAATGACCCTTGACCGGTAGGGATTTGAGACACTTGAACGTAATTATTTGACCTAATATTATGATCTTTTTTACTATCAAAGTGCAAGTAAGTGTGATGTTTTTTCTTGCATGTATCACAGACATGCGTAGATGTACAAGACGAAACTGTGTGTGACCCACTCAAACAATTAACGCAACTATGTTTTGATTTAATAAATTCAAATCGCGCTCGCGGAGAACTTAAGTTCTTAAACTGAGAACAAGCGTAAATTAAATGATCGGTTTTGTTACAAAATTCACACGTATTCGTCGGCGAAGTACTAGGTACACTCTCATTACTCGCGACGAACGATTTGTAGGTATGAGGACGAGACGACTGATTTGTAGGCGGCTTACTTGCGCTCGCGCCAGTGTTCGATGTCCGCGTCGAGTTATTGTTTGAACGTTGCAATATTTTTGCTTGATCTTGTACGAAAGATACCAAGTCATTATAAGACGGAATTTCTTTATTACGAAACGCTAACTCAAACGCTTGTACTGTTTGTGAATCGATTTTCCTAAGTGCACAATGAGATAAGATGAAATCGGACAAATCCTCGATACCTAATTGTTTCAATGCCGCCACGGAGGAGGTATACATACCAATAAATGTATCAAGACTATTATACGAATTTAAGCAACCCTTACAGTCAAGAATATTATTTAAGTAATGTGTGCCTAATGCACGTTTATCTTGAAACTTTTTTACTAAACTTTCCCAGATAATATTATAAGTTTCACCCGTAGGCACAATGCCTGCCGTGACCTTGAGTGCGTCGTGCGTAAGTTTACCTACTAAATATTGCACGCGCTGCGAGTCAGTCAGCTGGATGTTGTTATGAATGTTAGATTTAAAACTTTCGTAAAACTTAGGCCAGTTTTGTGTTTTGCCATCAAAACTTGGCAATTCTATTGGTGGCAACTTAATGGTGCATGGAACATTAGAATTAAACGAGTCCTTTCGCGATGATGATTCATGTGATCGCAACGCCAGAATATTGATTCGGGTGTGCTTTACTCGAAGGTATAGATCATCAAACGCATCTAAAGGCTTGTAATCTGGCTTAAACGTTGAATCAAGTGATAACTGGAGACCATTTAAATCATCTAACAACGTTTCGAATTGACTACGCATCGCATCAATCGATTCTGACCTAGCCATGAAAGTTTCATTACTTCTTGACTCGTAATTAGAAATGTTTTTTGAAAGATCGAATAAATCATTCATACGCGAAAAAAGTCGTTCTTTTTTCGCCGTCAAAAGGACGAACTGCTTATCAATCGAACTAGACGCATTGTCTTTATCCGTAGGCATTTTAAAGCGAGAGTTCACAATTAAGATAGGTACTTATAAGGAAAAACAATGAATTAAGTACTTTTTACGTGAAATTATTTTATATGACGTAAAAATGTGGAATTTTCAAATGGCGTTACCGGCTCGCAATGGCGGTATTCGCGGAACTATGTAGGTACCTACTTCGAAAACTTTACCAAAAAATTACGTAAATCTGCGAACATCCAAGCATTTATATGGAAAATAATACTTGTAATAAGTATTTAGAATGAAAATATATGCTAGTGAACAATATCCGGCTCGAAGGACCATTAAAATGGAGACGCGGCGTGTAAATAGCCGACGTCTTGCGGGGAACTTAATTGTTTTTATAGATTAGGTATGTAGATTCCTATGAAACCCACCCTGTGAACTGAAGAATGAGAAATGGTTTCGACGTTAGCACTGAAAACTATTGGCCCACTAACCTTAGACCAGCTCAGGGACGCTTCACCATCAGCAACTCTCTCCGCAGCTCACACCGTAAAGCACTTTCACGAAACAGATTGTCAAATCACTGCTGGGTATTTATAATGAGTTTCATTAAACTTTTCAGCTGTTTAACACGGTGAAAAATAGTATTTCTTCAAAATATTACAAGAAGCACCGGCCATGAGTTTGAAAAAGTTAGGAATGTTTCTTATTGGTCGGCGCTCTCGGACACTTCGTGGTCGGTGGTCCGGAACTATGGCGCTGGCGTCGCCCGGCTCGGCGAATCCCAACGCGCGGTCGTTATGGCGCGCAAACCAAATAGCTTCAAATACTAACTTATAGAAACCATTTGAAATGAATTAATTATTAATAGAGAAATGACCTAATACTTAGGTTAAATGGAAACAAATAAATTTGGGCCACTTAAGGTGCCCAACCAGCCACCGACTTCCGAAAGAAAAGTTATTTTGTAGGTTATTTTACCCTTTTTTGTGGTTTTTTTTGTTGCTAATCAACAGTTACTTTTGCACATACAATGGGGAATTGAGATTATTAACGTAACTCTCAGAGAACATAGCATACAGTAGGACCCTAGATAACTTTAGGTTTTTTTTTTATCGTGGTAAAATCATCAATTGAGACCTCCAACCCCGGGCAGGGCGGGAGGTACTGTCAGACGTACGTCGTCGTACGTCGTGGAACACGACGCGCCGTCGACCCGGGCATGGTCCATGGTCGGACAGCGAGTTGCCCTTTACTCGCTGTCCGCATGCGGATAACTTTAGGTAGGGGCAATAATTTGATTACCATAATACCATGGAAGTTGGGTAGGCGGTTGGTGTGGAATGCAACTTGTGTCGCCAACCTTTAGCCATCCTACGTAATTATCTTCATAGTACAGTTAACAGCAAAAGTAGATGAACAAAATCAGAAATTCAATATTAATGAGCGGAGTTCGCGTCAGTATTGTGTGACGAAGTGATGAGCTTTTTAATGTGTTGTGTTGTGATTGTAATTTACCAAACACTTACTACTAGTTCATCTAAACAGTTCTGACGCGAACTGTGTTCATAAGTATTGAATTTCCGATTTTGATCAATTGCTGTTGACTGTACCACATGCTATACATATATTATGCTGGTGCGGCTGCAAGTGCTGAAAACCTCAAACGGCGTAAATACAATACAATGACTTAACAAACAGCTATGTATTTGAGCCGTTTGGGGTTGAAATACTAGAACCATGGGGTCCGAGTGCCCACCAAGTTTTTAAAGAAATTGCTATAGGCATAGTCGATTCTTCGCGTGACCAGAAAGCTGGCCTATTTCTTGGTCAAAGAATCGGCATTTCCATCCAGCGCGGCAATGCTGCCAGCGTTCTGGGCCCTCATCCCGTTGACAGCTATGTGGATGAATTCCTTGACGGATAGGGTTTTTCTAAAACAAATAGGCACTCTCAGCAACTCATTATTTCACTGGAAACTCTGTTTTTTTTTCTCTTTTTTTTCTGCTTTTTTTTCGTTTTTTTTTTTGTTTTTATAATCAAATAATAAATTAGAATACCAAAGTTATTATTTACTTATAACATTAATTATAAGACTGACGCCAGCAATGATTCTGAAATACCCAAGTTTTTATTATGTTACTCAGTGTCATAATTACAATCTTATTTTTTATCAAGCAATTAATTACAGCAGTAGGTAATCTTTGTCACACCTTAATCAAACGAATATTATTTCGATTTCTTGTTTCGACAAATCTAGAAATTATTCAAATATTAAAGAAAGTATTAAAAATTTTATAACATTTACTTAGTTTTAACACTACAGTCTGTTTTTTTTTCAAATTATTAAATCAATTAATTCGTCACGGAAGCGTCTTTTATTGTAGCTTGTTATCTAACATTTATGGTTACCTAATTAATTACAAAATTATCCTCTAAACAATCTGTAGCGATAAAGGTAAATTTATTTTTAAATGACTGATATATTTATTTTTTAATCAGACAGATATTTTAATTAGGATTTTGGTCAAAAAAAAGAAAAAAAAATACTAATTTTCAGAAAGCCCTTTTTATTTTGTGGAACGAAGTGTCTTTCAGACTGTTAGGTCGAAAGTCCACCCTATTCCTTCAGCAGCCCTTTGCATTCAAAGGCCTGTATCTTAGACAGACTCGATCCTGTATAAAACTGCTAATATAACAAAAATCTAATCGAATGGAGCAACAAAATGTAAGCAAAAAGTTAAAAGAGCAACACCTTACTGCGCAAACACAAATTTCTGACGTCGGTCAAAAGGCTGCTGCACTGAAATGGGCTTGGGCCGGCCACGTTTGCCGCATGCCCAATGAACTCTGGGACAAAATAACCACTTTGAGGAGCCCTGACACAGCCAGAAGGCGTCGCGGCGCAGACCTCGTAGAAGATGGCGGGACGAGCTTGACAAAACCAATGACCAGTCCACTTTTGCCCTGGATCGTGAAAACTGGAGATTATGGGGAGAGGCCTTTGCCCAGCAGTGGGGTGATGTAAGCTAACAGTATCAATAAAAAGGTAAAATAATCCACCTCAATACCTATATTTTTAATGTCCACTAAAACAAAATATCCACAAGTCAAGATAGAAAAGTCGATTCAACGTTATAGTAGTTCGTAGCAAATTCTAGAACTTTTTCATTTTACCACTGTAACTAAAATAACAAAAAGTGTCGGAATAATGACAACGTTGCGCGTGGACAAAAAACGCGGACTTTTTATCTGTTGTTGATACGGGCTTCCCATTCAATTCACAAATTCTTGGTTAGGTCGGTAACCCATCGCCTTTACTATGGGTTTTAGAGACTGAACACAAACTACCAGTCAAACGAATTACCATAAAGAAGAATTTTCAGAAAACATTAAAATTTTTGTTTTTTTAAATAGCTTGCCCGATTGGAATATTATTCATTCCTTTAAGTAGGTTTGTGCTTTAAGATAGTTCATTATGAAGATTAACATAACAAAAATCTAAATCAAAAGTCATTTATTGAAATTAGGCCGATTTATTAGCACTTTTTGAAGGTTCATTTTTGCATAAGTCAGACAGTACCCCGAAGCCCCCCTTCGAGACTTCCTAGTGTTTTGGCTGGGAAGAAGAAGTGGCGGAACAAACTCCCCAGCAACACATCCGTCGGTACGGTTAGAAGAACCAAGATTTAATAAAAATTAATAGAACATTATTATATACATCAATCTGAAATTATATTTCAGTCGTGCCTCCTAGGCACAAAAGATAAATTATGATCATCGTTTCCAAACAATATTACCTAGTCAAGTATGAAATTAGGTCACATTGGCAGGTATTTAAATAAAAATAAAGAAAAAAACCTACAGTGTTCTCTCGAGGTCATATAGCTCTAAAAATAGTCCAAACAAAGCAATTTAAAGTTAGGTCTACATTGATCAAAATCCAATTACATTGTAAATATTTATCGCTGATTTTATCCGCATTCGTAATTGATAATTTAATTTAATAGGTTTTCAATGCACCTTTCTGAATTTATAATACTTAAGACGGTTTTTCAGCAATGCCTCGTATGTACGTAAAATTGGCTTTTAGTAAAGACGTCATTAATGCAGCTAGATGGGGTTGTTGTAAGTTCTCTACAAAAATAATTCCCCACGAAAAAAAGTATGTTTAAATTAACCAAAGTTTTTTGCTTTTTGAAAATACGCCCCATTTATTTTTCGCACGGATGTCAGAACAATTAAATAATAAAATCCAGCACAAAACTACTGAAAACGAGGACACAATATGTAATGTACAGTTGAATCCGTTTATTATGACATCGAAGGGAAATAATAATCACGTCATACTAAGCGGACGTCATACAAAGCATTTTGAAGAAAATAAACAACATCCTGTTTTTGTCAGTATGTTAGTATTTATTTTAATAGAGAGAAAAAGTAGAACTTAGTCTATTAACCACTGAAACTCAAAAAAACACCACAACCGAACATCGTCGCTACAACGGTCCCGAAAAATGTCGAAGATGTTATGAATCACATCAGTAACTGCATCAACTGGACATAATTGACTAAAAATAGGTCATAATAAGCGAAATGTCTCTAAATGCGAAGTCATTATATCCGACTTTGTTTAAAGAATTTTGTATGAAAACCAAACTTCTCTGTGTAATACGTCATAATAAGCGGTTGGTCATTATAAGCGGCGTCATAATAAACGGATTCTACTGTACTAGGATAACAGGATCAAATCTTATTTTCGTTGGAAATTAGTTTTTGTGGCGCACTTATGCAATGCCTGTGCCTGTTTGAGGAAGGATACATTTTGCGAAGGGACTTTCGGCAAAAGGGACATTTTGGAAAAGAAACATTTTGGGAAAGGGACATTCTTAGACACTTTCATTTACTGGCAGATACAACACGCCGTGTATTTGAAGGAACCTCTCTTTACAACCAGGGATGAAGTAATTGACACCCTCTTCCTTGTAACTTCTTTTTTTGGTTAAATCATCAGATGAGTTCTTTCTCCTTTTGTGCACCCAGTGCTAACTTCTTTAATGTGGTTCTGGGGCCTTAGTCAAACAGCATTCGTCAGTAAACGACAATCGTTATCGTTCATCAGTCACCAATACATTTTCAACTTTATACCCCAGCGCGTAAAGTTGAAAATCTATTAAAGATCACAGATCGTTTTCTTTTGCTTCGTTCGTTATCGATTAGCAGTTTTTAATACATTTTCAACTTTACGCGCTGGGGTATAAAGTTGAAAATGTATTGGTGACTGATGAACGATAACGATTGTCGTTTACTGACGAATGCTGTTTGACTAAGGCCCCTGGTCTAGACATTTCGGCGACCCTCCAGGGTTTGTTCCAGGTCTGCGTCCTATGCCTGGGCATTGGTACACAGATATTTTCGGCACTGCTCGCGATCTGTGTGGAACAGAAAGAAGTGACAGACTTTTTAACGGCTAATAACATTCACCTTGTTCCTTCGGCGCCTTGCCTTTTGCGGGCCACTATCATGGTGGCCCGCAGCCCGTCATCCTGCTCAGACAGTCCCGCCACCCCGGTTCCTCATAACTCTAATGGGAATAATCACTGCTCTAAAAATTGTTGCTCAAACGGGAATACCTTGATTTCTAAACTGTCTATACCCAGCCTCAGAATTATTACCTACTCAATATCACCGAAAAAAACCTGTTTTTTTTTTCTCAAGTAAAGTAATGTATATTAAGTGAGTCACACCGTGTCCGATAGTAGGGGTTATTCCGATCTAGAAGATATTTCCATACAACTTTTTGTCTTGTTTTACGATGCAAAAAATTTGTACGGGCGAAGGTGAGTTCGCAAAACAAAATAAAGGGCGGAAGCAGTAATTACAAGCATGTATCAACTATTAGTCATGTCATCGACTTGGTAGGAATATAAATGAAGGATTTAGCGGCTATATTATAAGTAGATAGCTATTTGATTGTTTTTTTAATTGTAGAATTTCTGGGATCATTTGAATGGCACATTATCGTTAGCATAAAAACGTAATGGAATGTGAAGCATAACTGAGTTTTGTATTCAGTCAAAAGTGCCGTAAAAGGCACCAGGAAAAACAGGTGTAAAGGATATGGGGGCCTTTACCCACCATTCGGTCAGAAAATGCTAAAAACATAAAATAACTATAAAAAGCTATGGAAACAAAACAAAAGAGAGAGTACAAGTAAGACAGTAAACCGTGATTTTTCACATCAATGAAAAAATTGTTTTCCAGCAATCATTTCTGTTGTGTAGTGTAGTGTCAATGTTAGTCAGAATCGATGGTTAGGTACATTTGTATTTGTATAGATACATTTTCTATTATTGTAATTATTTTCTGTTTGGTATTCAATTACAAACTCGGTAATCTGTTATATTTGATGGCGAGAGGCGCTCTTTCACATAACAACGGACCAACGAAAACATTAATGTTGAATTATTGATTGGGCGTCTTCTCAGTGCCCATTTATGCCCTATGTACTTATTATGATACAAATAAAAAAAATAAGCCAGGTCATTGTACCACAAACTTGTTATGTCTTGCAAATATGCCACGCCATGCAAAAACATTGTAATCCGCCAGGAGTTGAGCAGAACAACAGCTCATAATGTTATCGATCACAATGGCGGCACGGTCGGTCTAATACAAAGATATCCACAATATATGTTATTGTAACACACTATCAAATGTGTGTGGAATGAGAGCGAGTTCACTTCGTGGTTGACTAGTTTGGTTTGTAGATCCAACAGTAGTAGTTCCCAGAAGTCTTAAAACCAGAGTTGTTCCAGTGTGGGAAAGAGACAGAGCTAAACAAGTCGTCTATAGTTGGTGCCAGTTAAGATGTCAATAACGGACATTGACCCCTACCTTAAAAGTCCTCGTATAATGACATAAGCTCAGAATTAGCATTTTTATAAAATACCGAATAAATTAGTAAGTATATTGTAAGGATATAAGTATCTAAGTATTCATAAGATATCAAAATAGTAAAAATATTTCACCTATACCTTAGATTTTATATTATTTTTATATCACAGAAAAATGCTAATTTTGATCTTATGTCATTATACGAGGACTTATTAGGTAAAGGTCAATGACCGATATTGGTTATTTTATCTTAGTTGGCACCAATTATAGCGCTGAACTACTCTGGCTTAAAGGCGTTATGGTAGGCCACAAGTGCGAGCTTCCTTAACTGCATCCTGGTTTGGCCAATTCTGGTCCTAGTGTGGCCATTTCTGCGCCTCTCCAGGGTTTCACCCTGCACCATTGGCACACCCTTATTTACGGCACTAGATCCTTGCTTCTCATGCATACGTTTATAAGAGTTCAAACTCAAGCAAGAACCAAAATGTTTTTTTTAAAGTCAATCTTGGACATCACTGACATCGGTGATGGAACCCATAGTGAGGAAACTTGGATTTATGTAATAAATGTATAAGGCCAAAGCCATGCCAGATGCCTGTGGTATTCCCCGCGGAAGCTTAATTGTATATGAAGATATACGTAATTCTTAAAATCGCCCGGGAATGTGTGAAAATACACCTGACCTCACTATCAAAATAATAATAATAACTTCTTTATTTTCTCCCACAAAGTAGATTGCAAGTATCTACAATAATCTTATCGATATTTATAAAAACTTTTGTGGGAGTCAGGAATCCAAACTAGGATACCCTGTGCTATGAACTCTTGGCCCCCCCACTCAAAAAAACAAAGCAACAACTCTTGGGCACCCCAAGGTTCGGTTAGGTCATTTTCCTTTAACCCTGCCACGCGGAAATAGGAGCCTCGCGATGCTCTTCGTTGTTATTTTTTTTAAACCACCCAGAAGTAGGAGCCCCGCAAAGTGGGGCTCTATCGACTTGCTCCTGTTAAGGAAGAACTAGTTTAGCTTAGGCCAAAGTAGTTTGTCCTGAAATCGGGTTTGGCCAGAAACATTTACATTTCCTAGAAATTGTATACAATTCCTAGATTTATACATTTCCGGCAACATAATACATTTTATTTCTTATCGCTATTTCACAACAGTGATGCCTAGTATTATCCAATTGTGCGTAACTAAATAAAATTCCGTGGGTGACAATACAGAAAGATGTGTTCATATCCTGTCGTGACATACACCTACAGATTTATTTATTTGGCCATTATTGGCGTACGTAGGTCATGTGTTTTTGGGCTTCCTTTAACCTACAACTACTCGTATCTATTATTCAGTTTAGTCTTTCGCATGAGGAGCTCGTGGCTAAATAATTACACGAGCTTGTTCTGTGCCAGTCAAAAGCTCATAAGTCTGACAACCAGTCTTACCATGGGGTAACGAATTGGCCAGTTACTGGACTTTGGAGGTCCGATAGGCAATCCCTCCATCTAATATCGTAAGTTATTCGTGATCTATGAATCTATCCAAGTTAGTGCAATAAAGGTATTTTGGCATCTGTTAAATCATTCATGAAATCTTAGTCCTTTTATAGAAAGCATTTATCGATAGTGGTTTGCGGCTCTTCATCGTATAAAGATCGAGTAGAACGCCAATCTTAAAACTCATTTCCAGATTATATTTGTAATAATATCTTTTAAAAGCTCCAAGTTCTGAGAGAAACCATTGTGTTTGATCGTTAGGTTAGACTTAGATTCAGCTGCATCTGGTTCGACTGGAGTCCACCCCAATATAGTTGGGAAAATGGCTGGGCAGATGATGAGTTGTCTTACATACCTACCAATATCAGAGCAATGGAATAAATGTTTGATATCTATTACCGTAAAGACGCTGATTTTTAAGTAGTTGTGTTAATTTTGTTCATCATCAATGGATTTGGATGTGGTACACAGATAGTTAAAACTTGAATTAACACAATCATAGGGTAGTTTTTATGTACCTGTGGGATTATTTTCGAGTTGTAGTGGCAGCTGGCAACATCTAGTTCAACTATTTAATGCTAAGTTAAGTAAGTTTGTGTATGGAATAAATCATTTTCATCGAGAACCCTTAGTAATGCGTGGTCCGCCCGAGACGCACTTGGACAGTTTTTTTTAACTATTAACCTACACTCGCGAACAAAAGTATGGAATCCAAATTAATTCAAAAAGCAAGTGATTTCACACTTTTGCTCGCTTCTGGAATCTAGCAATTACCTTCCTCAAGGCGTTTCCTCCAAGCATTAGGCGCGTTAGTTGCTCATGACAATTTCCTAGTATTGTTGATGATCAAAAGCTTTTTTCAGGTCATTTCGAATTACTAAAGCTGGTGACATCGTTGTGAAAAAGAAAATCCCTTTTTCCTTTTGACTTAGAGCAAAATGACCTAACCTTATAAAGAATGTCACGTATACTAGGCTGTTTTGAATCCTATAAACAGTCCTTTTTCCTTTGAGTAATTTGTAAGTCACTGACCCTCGGTAATTGTTTATTTTACCTGTTGTAAATGACATGGGGAATACCAAAAGAGAATACCGTAGAGCAGCCATACTCAAAGTGTGCTCCGCGGTGTCCCGGGGTCCACAAAGCCTTTGTGGGGGCTCCGCGAGAATAATAGCTGTCTCTAACTCACTTCGATCAAGTCTAAAATCAACCGATGGATGAAGAAATCGGTTAAAGTTAAGAAACTGTTTCAAAAATCTTATTAGATTTTGACTTCTTTTAATATAGTATGTTCTAACTTATCTACATTGTCACATGTTTACCTATTTTATTAGAGAATACACCTAACTGATTTAGATTTTTAGATTCTGTAATATTGGGTTTCCGTCAAATATTTCGCTTTTCAAAAGGGTTCCGCCACAAAAAATGTTGAGACTTTAGAGCTTCTGACTAACAGTAACGACTGTCAAAGATCTACAAATGACAGCCGGGACCAACGGCTTTACGTGCTTTCCGAGGCACAGAGGAAACTCGCTATTACAGATTGTCACCCATCCACAGACCAACCTCGGCAAGCGTGACTTAACCTGGAAGATCGGTCTGTGCGGCTGTTATCATTTAGCCACGAGCTCCGCCACCGTTAATTCTACAATATACTATGTATTTTTTTTTATAAAGACCTACACTGACCTCCGACCGTTAAGACCAGAGGTCTTGATAAAAATAAATAAATAAATCATAATATATTGTAGGTATTGCTTAAACCCTGTATGAAAATGCTATCAAAATCACCAGTTTATATATGTGCTTTTCCTGTATTAAATCTTAAACAAAGTATATGTATATTATATACCTATTTACCTTAACCGTGTGTCGTACAATTGAAAACAAAGTAGGTAGGTTACATTGTTAATAATTCGTTTGGCATTTTCCTCATCTTTTAGCCTATTTACAAAATAGATTTACAACAGTAACTCTGATTTATGACACCATTAAACCATATTTTTACTGCGCACAATATTTGCAGTTTAAAACTGAAAAAATACAGGTAAAACCAGTTTTATGTAAATACAAGTAAATTTTGATAATAAATACAATGACATGTTATTTATAGTATAAATAAGGAATTAAACCTATAGTAAATAACTTAGGTATCTAAAATTCTACTCGCGTCCAAGCAATTGTTATATACTTATTACAATACATTATAGTAAACGATTTTGCATAAAACTAAGGTTGTTTAAATATGTATTACATAGGAATCAATTTACAATAAACATTAATATTATCATAATAGTGAAATCAAAATGAAAAAAAGTGTATTTCGATTTTCATTTAGCATTTTCATTTAAAAAAGGTGCAATAATCACACATACAGGGTTGTAGTTAGTCGCGGGACTGTCTAAATAGGAACCCGTAACCCAGGAACGTAAAGGGCAATTGAAGAAACATGGTGTTCTTCCCTCCTTCCACTCTAGGGTGGAAGAAACAATTCAAAGATTTAACCAGTCAAAAAAAGCCTTAGGTCGTGGGTTCGAACCCAGCCAAGCATTTAATTACATCACCACTGCTCTCTTAACGGTAAAGGAACCCCGCATATGACATTTAGCAACCCGTAATGGGCCCGCGTGGTGGATTATTTCCCACACCCTCTCACAGAGGAGAGGCCTGTGTCCTCTGTTGGAACATTATGGGCTGATGATGATGATGATGTAAATGACTCACATAAGTACTTATATAAGATCAAAACGTGCTACAAGTTCTACAAACAATCATAACGTACGCTATGCATATCAATTGCACATCAAATGCCAACTCACATCGTTAGCATATTTTCCATCATTCCGACAATAAGTGAATCATTTTAAAATTGATTTTCCGCTAAGTTATTAAAGTAATTTATATATTGCTTACTGTTAAGTAAGAATAAGGGCTGTTACACATTTACGATAATCACAACACGTGAACGAGCGCATATTTTGTATTGACAATAAATACTGAGTGTCGAAAATGCGGGTGTGGTAGCAACGTTGCCCATGCACAAATGCGTCTTGTGTTTGGCCATCGTTGCGCAGAAATGGCTAGACCAGAACTAAAATTGGCCAGACCAAGGCTCAGTTAAAAAAGCTCGCTCTAGTCGCTTAAGGCCCCTCTTCGCGGCGGGCTCGAGAGAAAAATAGGTATTGAAGCGCTACTCACACAGCGATAGACGCGGTCGACCCACTCACACACACATCTATGATCGCATAGAGTTTTCAAGTAGCACTAAGCGCGTACCCAACAAATGAATATTTCTATCTATTAGGGCTACGATAAACTCGATCGAAAGCTTACCTGAATAATAAAACATTAAAAAATAAGGATTTCGAGTCGACAACATATATCCGCAAAATTCGGATTGTCGAGGATTTTGTAAATTTCTAATGATTTTCTGACCAGACAGATCGCAGCCGCCATTTTTGACATCGGTTACCATGTTGAGAAGTTTTTATTTTTTCTCTTTATTTTCGGCCAGTGTCATGTGGTGTATTATGTAGTTACTAAACCTCCTTAGAAAAACCTAAAAACTGTAACCCCCCCTGCCTCGACAAGTTTAGTTTTCGACCTTATTGAAATTTATGCAAACACCGGATTTTAATGAAGGAGCAATGTTTTTTTTTTTTACTTGGTAAGATGATCAAATGAGGTCTCCCGCCTCGGGCAGGGCGGGAGGGACTGTCAGACTTGTACTGACTAAAATCCACGGTGTCCTTCAATAGCCCTTTATGTTCCGGGGTCACGGTGATGGTATAAGACCCGCGACCCCGGCAGGCTTTAGCCCTCTGAGAGGGGGCCTCGTCATTATGCTGACGCTCTTTGAGGCGCGCGTGGAACACGACGCGCCGTCGACCCGGGCATGGTCCATGGTCGGGCGGCGAGTTGCCCTTTATTCACCGCCCGCATGCCCGCGCCTACGGTGGCCGGAGATCGTCTTGCGACGTCCGACGCCGTGGGCGTCCACCACCGCGGGTGGGGCGGAGGGAGGACCTTGTCCTCTCTCTCACGCGGCCCGCCTCCTCCTTCGCGAGCATGACTGCTTCGCAGAAGGAGGCGACCGCTTCCCACTCCGTCTCGCTCCGCAGCATGGCCGCAACCAATGCCGGGCGCGAGAGGTCTCCGCCTATCGCCGTCGTGAGGACACGTCGGTGCTCCGCCCAAGCGGGGCAATCCTGCACCGTATGCTCGACTGTGTCCTCCGGGCGATCTACGCAGTGGTGACACCCAGGCGTTTCCTCCTTTAACAATGTTAGCTAACGAGAATATGAGGAAAACAAACTAAATTCTAAATGTCAATAAAGTCGAAAATCGCTTGAACCTTTTTTTTTTACTTGCCTTTGTTGAGCATGTTAAAAAAACAGGTTCAAGCGATTTTCGACCTTATTGACATTTAGGCAAACACCGGATTTTAATGAGGATCAATGTTCATCATCTCAGCCATAGGACGTCCACTGCTGAACATAGGCCTCCCCTTTTGATCTCCACATGTACCGGTTGGAAGCGACCTGCAACCAGCGTCTTCCGGCGACCTTCATAAGGTCGTCTGTCCACCTTGTTGGTGACCGTCCTACGCTGCGCTTGCTAGTCCGTGGTCTCCACTCTAGCACTTTTCGACCCCATCGGCCATCCGCTCTGCGAGCAATATGGCCTGCCCATTGCCTCTAATGTAAGAAAAACAAACTAAATTCTAAATGTCAATAAAGTCGAAAATCGCTTGAACCTGTTTTTTTTTAACTTGCCGTTAGCAAAAACTATCATCGGTCTCAAAAAAAAAGTTTCAATTCCAACTGCCTGTACAAACATACAACTACAAATTTTTACAATGTACAATTTTGTTTTATTTTCAATTTGTGATTTCCAACCACTGTGCGCACCCCGCAAAGTAGTCTTGTGTATGTACATGCCACTTAGCCGCGTAATTTTTTGGTAAAAAGCGACGTGCTCTCACCTTGAAATCCTGCGGACGACTGAGCTCTGCGATTCGATCTCGAACCAATGCCGGATAAAATATTCCGCCATAGTAAAATGTATGGAGATTTTCGGCCTCAAAATTCAGTTACTTTACGAATTTTTTACGCGAAAAATATACAATGTTTTGAAAAACAGACACATGTAGACAGTACACCGGTCTTTGTTCTCTTTATTTATGTATAATATTAATTAGTTTTCTGCTTATTTACGCCAAAGTTATGGAAATACGGCAGTGCTTTTTACGCGTTTTTAGTGATTTTCAAATTTTTTTTTAACAATTCCAGCCGGGTTTATCCTCAATCCGATATTTGTAGACCCTGGGGGAACTCTTAAGCTACCCAGACCTTTTTTTTCGTGGCTATTGTTTTAAGTTTTATACATAAACTTATGGAAATGCCATAACACTTTTTGCTAGTACCGATCCTTAATAAGGCAAGCTACGGCTCTGAGTTCAATTTACATGGTCCACATTTTGCCGTTAAATTGACTGATTCTACCGCGTGGCTGAGGACCACGTCACAGTCACAATACAACAACCACCAGCACTGACAATTCAAGCTGGCGGCTGGCATCATTGCAAGAATAATTACATCCACTGTTGTCACAGACGCCAGCACAACAAGCTACCACAATCTGTCAAATTACTGTAATAGATTTTCAACTTTTTATAAAACAAGAAGATAAACGTTCAATTGTGATGACAGATTCGGGTAGGTTGATATGCTCTGTACCACAGCGCAACTCCAAAAAGCTAAGTCACTTTTCGTCGTTGCAACGTGGTGTGGTTATTGTATGTGTGAACCAAGCCTAAGTCCGTGGTATAGCACCGGCGCGGGCGCCATTACAAAGTTATATAATAACGTTTTAATGCCATTATCATGCTACTGGCCGGTAAAATCGCGACGTGCGAAGTTTATAGCGATTCCATTATCGCACGTTGTGTCAGCCATCGTTTATTTTTTATGGCTTACCTGTATAATAAAATAGCCTTCTTTCTTATCTCGTATTCTGTAGGAATTTTCATAAAATTTAACGGAATTGGAATAAGATTAGTAAAAAAATCTGAATTCTCTATTTCCCTCCATTATCTCCCTTTCAAGTTTTATGTAAAAAGGCTACATTTCGCGAAATGGGACATTTTGCAAAAGGGACATTTTGCGCCTGAGCCATCAACAAACATGATTTCCCTTTGTTTACCTACACTACACAGGAAGATAAACAAATACTACGCAATGAATTGAATCTACATAACGAATGAACGTTACGGAAACATCTCATTACATTTACATACATTGATTGTAGGTAATTGTTTCTGGATAAATTAGCCTTTATAATGAAAAGCGGATTAAATGTAAACGAACATACAGAACAGTCCCATTGTAGAAGTTTCCCGACGTTGCGCGGGCGCAGAGCAATTATAATGCAATCTGTGCAACGGAAGCGCTCTTGTGATGTTGTCTTCATTACGCTGATGTAGAACGGAGTACTACAGCGGAGGATACACCTAATTACCTCTTTTTATGCAACTTGATTGATTTGTCAACTTATGACGTTTTTTATATGATATCATGAGACATAATATTAACATTTATAATGGGTTTCAATGTTTAAGGACGCTGAGCTTTATTCGCTTTGTACATAAAACGTTTCCGACTTGAATTGAAAGTTGCTGAAACTGTCTGAATTGGTGTGTTTTAGAGGAAATAAATCCCTTTTTCCACTGCTCAACAATACTGTTCAACTGAGTTGTGCCGTTCACATTGCTCAAGCTCAAAACTAATAAAATATTGTTTTTTCAGTTAGATTATATTGTTTCTGGAACACACAGGCAGACGACAGTTATATGTAGATACCAACTTGTTCTGAAGTAATTATATTGAAATATGTACTTAATACTGAAAGACTTTGACTCTCTTACTCTGGTTTTTAGGACTAAGTATGTATCATTATCTTTCATAGGATTATTTATTTTTACTAATGTTTATTTTAATAAAATATTTGATTTGATTTTTGATTAAAATCGAACGTGTTGCCGAGATTTCCCAATAATATTTTATAATTAGACAAATTTGATTCAAAATGTTTACAATAGTTATTTGTTATACAAGAGTGCAAAGTTGATTTTTAACCGCGTGCTCAATTTTGATGACCGAGCAAGCGAATGATTCTAAAATTGAATCACGAGTGCAACGAGTGATTCACAATTAGAATCATGAGCGATAGCGAGGGAATCAAAAGAGCACAAGGTGAAAAATCTTTGCACTCGAGTGCAACACGTAACTTTTCGAGGTATTCCTCGTAGCGCTCCCGTTTCGAAACGCTCCCATCTAAGCGCTCCCGTTTTGTTCCTCCAAGCGCTCCCATGATTAACTTTCGGATAGAGATGGGACTATACTAACTGAAATTATCGATTATAACTAGGTCGTGATCCCGTATGAACACCTTCTTCATGATTCTGTTCTCCTAGTACTTTTTGTTCAGATCCCTCATTCAATTTATGTACTAAAATTTTTTCGTGATCCTGTATGAACACCTTCTTCATGATTCTGTTCTTCTAGTAATTTTTGTTCTCCCTCATTCAATTTCGGTACTAAAACCTTCTTCGTGATCCTGTATGAACACCTTCTTCATGATTCTGTTCTCCTAGTACTTTTTGTTCAGATCCCTCATTCAATTTCGGTACTAAAATCTTCTTCATGATCCTGTTCTATTATTTGCGGAAACGGTTTTTTTTTTCTTTTTTTAAAGATTTATTATGCTATTCGGGGCGGAAACAAATCTAACAAATCAATAACCATGAATATTGGTTCAGCAGATCTCGAGTTATAAATGTTGTAACAAACCCGTCTTTGTTTTATATATATATTAAAGATTGATTGATTGGATGTATCCTGTAATTGTATGGTGTACATAATAAAGAGTATTCTATTCTTTTCTATTCTATTACCGCCGCTATTGCGGCGTGCCCGTATAACATTGGTCCCTGTATACACATAAGAGTGCCGAAAGCAAAAAGATATTATTCTCTCAATTTCGTATTTTAGTTAAGCAACTTCGATGTCGATGACGCACACATAAGTTTTTAAAAATTATCGATATATTTCATTACGTTTACTTCATGCTTTTCCCTAGTTTTAATCGTGGGAGCGCTTGGAGGAACAAAACGGGAGCGCTTAGATGGGAGCGTTTCAAAACGGGAGCGCTACGAGGAATACCTCAACTTTTCATCCCACCTCAGCGAGGAAATGACTAAATGCAAAAACAAATAAAAACAGATGTACATTGTACAAACACAAGATAGGCTTTTATTTCAGTTTAGGTATTAACTAAGACATTATTATAGAACGGAATATTTTTTAAATTAAAACAAATAATACTTAGGTAGTAGTTGAAAACTACTACCTAAGTATTATTAAGTTACTTATTTTTGTCATAACATAACAATAAGACGTGAAAGGAAAACCGCACAAAGCAAATAAAAAAAGGTAAAACAAAGTACTGAGCCAAGAATGTTCCGGGTCTGAGATTTTAACAAAATAATTGTAGATTACGCTCCAAGGGAGGCGTATTGAATTCCGAAGCGATACTAAGGATTCTGGGGGTGAACCTCCGTCCGTAGCGCAGCGAGGAGGTTCAAATGTTAATACCCGAAATAAACGAGGGAATAAAGTTAAAAATCCGTAGTGAAGTGAGGGATTCAAGTTAGCCCAAGGCAACGCAACCTTACACCCGTGGAGCGTACTCTACTTTCCCACCTAAGGCGAGAAAACAAATATTATTTTTAAAATTTGATGTTACCACATCAAATTTTAAAAATAGAATTTGTTTCCTCGACAACCTTCGAACGTCAAGTGGGCACCACAGCAAGCGATCAGCTGTTGCGGTCACCGGCCGCCATTACTGCTGCTACTCTTTTGTTCATACGATGTTCTAAATTCAAATTTACTTTATTCACTAGAGGATAAAAACGGCTTTTACTCACTTGAGGTTAAAAACGGCTTTTACGGTCAGATATCGAAGAGCAAAAGTACCCTTTCCGAGATGGGGGGATGAAAAAGTTTTTTTCTTTTCATTATACTCGAAATTCTTTAATCACGAGTATTCCAATTAAAAATTTACAAAGACAATCATCACCAATCACTGTCCTAGGACCTTAATTACATTATCTATAGATCAAAATCATTACATAACCTTATCAACTAACTTTATCGAGGAACTCGTGGCTAAATAATTACAGCCGCATAGGCCGTACTTTCGGGTTAAACCGCGCTTGCCGAGGATGGTCTGTGGATGGGTGACTATCTGTCATAGCGAGTTTCCTCCGTGCCTCAGAAAGCACGTAAAGCCGTTGGTCCCGGCTGTCATTTGTAGATCTTTGACAGTCGTTACTATTAGTCAGAAGCTCTAAAGTCTGCCAACCGAAAAATTACTAACTATTAATGTAAACAAAACTGCATACATAATATTTGCTCCTAAAAATAAAAAGATTCCTGATTTCCCTCCTCTTGTGATAGATGGCCAACAGCTTTTAAGATCAAACCATGAGAAATATTTAGGCCTGATCTTGGATAGTCGACTAACATTTAGACCACACATTGATTACATAAGAAATAAATTGATACCGTTAACTGGAGCTCTGCGAAATATCGCTAAATGTGTGCCTTTCATTTACGTTACACGATTTATAACACACTCATCAAACCGCACTTGGACTATTTAATTCAAGTATGGGGACAAGCTGCTATTACACATCTGCATGACCTACAAGTATCTCAAAATAAGGCAATTAAAACTCTATTCAATTACAATTACTTAACACCTACAAAGGAACTTTATGCTAAAACTAAACTATTTAATCTACAAAAATTATACACATACCACACATGTATACTTATAAAAAAAATTCTAATTAACAAAATACACTCAAAAGTCACTTTCAAACGTAAAATATACCACTACAACGCTAGGAATAGGGATAGTATAGAACTACCCACCGTAAGAACTTTATACGGAAGAAGAACTATACAGTTTGAGGGAGCGCGGATTTATAATGCGTTACCAAAAGAAATAAGGGATTCTTTGTCTATTAATGTTTTTAAAAATAGGTTAAAATTGTATTTGGAAAAACAGCAGTAATGTACCACTACGTCTGCATTTTGTACTCGATTGTTCGAACGACAAGGTACACTTAACTTAAGTTTTTATTATTTTTATTTTAAGTTTCTCATATTTAAGTGAACTATGTATGTTCTTTTTTGAGAAATAAATTTCTTTAAACCGAACCAGTCTTACCATGGGGTATGGTAACCCAGGTACTGGGTTGTTGAGGTCCGACAGGCAGTCGCTCCATGTAAAATACTGATATCCAGCTGAATCTGGTTCGACTGGAAGCCGACCTCAATCATCATCATCATCTCAGCCATAGGACGTCTACTGCTGAACATAGGCCTCCCCTTTTGATCTCCACATGTATCGGTTGGAAGCGACCTGCATCCAGCGTCTTCCGGCGACCTTCATAAGGTCGTCTGTCCACCTTGTTGGAGGACGTCCTATACGCTGCGCTTGCTAGTCAATATAGTTGGGTAAAGGCTAGGCCGATGTTTGTCAACTAACTTTATCAATTCATCGTTAAAATCAAAGCATAATCAGAAGAGCCGCGTCGACATTGGGTGAAAGTGATAACAGCTACCGTGATGACGTAATGTGTACTTAGTACATACTTCCTGATAAGATCTAGCGGCGCTATTGTTCTGTATTATCTTAACGTGTTTAGTTCACTAATATTTTCTTAAACCAAGGTCGTGGTTGGAATTTGTAAGATGAAACGGTAATCAAGTGGAACGGAAGATAAAATTTGATAAATTTTTGTCATAAAGAAGGATGGACAAAACGTCCCACCCCTTGTAACACTTCCACCCATATATCAAATGAAAGCACTTGAAAAGTGTATCATTTCATTGTATGACAGCAAACCTGTAAACCATGGGAGAAAAAAGTTATTGAGACTTGAAAGTCAAAATACCAACGATACATAATGTTAGGCAGAAGTCATGTAGGTCTTAAATTATATTAATCCATACTCAATACAGTGTGCTAATGCATCGTTGACGTTACTGTATTAAAAAAAAATGCCAGGGCGCTTCTTGATTTAACCAATGAGCCCAATGGTAGAGTTTACCGTTAAATAAAGATAAGTGTTTATTTGAGAGCCGGTACACACAAAAAAAAAGGAACATGATAACAAATCGTGATGATGTCAGCTTGACAAATGTCACATGATATGCAAAAAAAAAACTTTCTTTAACCAATTTATCGGACTACCTTCAGCTCATCCGCGATTCTGTGCCTTAACGATTGGGTTTGTCGACTAAGAAAGTAGAAGACAGGCGTCAACTATGTGTTACGTGTTCGCGATCTTTACTTCGAGTCTTCGAGAATTCGTCATAGTGTTTATTACGAGAATTTGTATATGGAAGCTCGGCTGGGATTCACAGAGTTTATAATGAAACACATTGATTTCGAAAATGTCAGTTGTAATATTGAATAATAGCGTTTTTGAAAAAGAATAAGGCGCTATCTGCACAATCGAGTGAATCGCGGCGATATTGTAGTCGTGCCATATATTTCCATATACTCTATATGAACGTGTCTCCACACGGCGATGTTCACAGATTTACACATGGTAATGATGAGTGGGTACAAGCGTTGGTGCTGGTACGCATCATTACTTTGACAAAAAGCTATTCAGACACTGTTAGCATTTCGGACACTAATGAAGGAAACCAACAAATGACTTCAACGACCATGTATAGTACACTGGTGATTTTTTTGACTCCTTTGCTACCTCGTTAGTTAGTTGAGTACCTAACGTTTTGGTTGGGGCGGCATGTGACGGTATTAAAGCCATGTTCTTCTAAGTAGGGGCTGTGGTAGGGGATTGAGCCTTTAAAGCTAGTAGCTAGCATTTAAACTAGTTTAAACTCATTATTTTCATACAATTATCACTACTAAGTACTATGATTTTCTTTTAAAGTCAGAAGTGGGTGCCGCTATGTCAACAATGTTACTCTTTTTCATGATCTGTATACATATTATCATGAGAAAAAGCTAAGAGAAATGTTTTCTTCTGAAAATTGAAATTCATCTTTTGACTTAAAAGTCTCAATAACTTTTTTCTCCCATAGCTTACAGGTTTGCTGTCATACAATAAAATGATACACTTTTCACGTACTTTCATTTGATCTATGGATGGGAGTGTTACAAGGAAAGGGACGGGGTCCATACATTTCTGCCCATTCTTCTTTCAAACTTAATTTTTACTACTTTCATTTCGTACAATATTGTTAAGAATAGTTAAATAATTTTAAATTAACATGTTATTTTGAATTCATTTTAAATTTTCAGAACACAAAACACACAAATAGGTAATTTCTGCCTACTATATTATTTATTAACTTGTGTTAACGGTAAATTAATTAAATTCATAACCTCAATATTATACAATTAAAGCGGTAAATAAGGACACAGGTGATGATAACTATTTCCTTAATTATTTTCGAAGAACTGACAACAGAACAAAGTAACTCTAATCTATAGTAACTTCCTACCCTACTGAACTTTTGTGTTACCGAACTATTACTTGAACTAAAAATAATCAGCTGTCCCATGCATTTGAATCTGGAACTCTCGACCAAATTGGCGACAACGAACCAGAAGACGCAGCGTAGGCAGGCCTCCCACTAGGTGGATCGACAACATTGTGGGAGTCGCGGGCTACCGATGGATTGGTATTTCCATGGCTTGATTGATTTTTCATCGTTTCAGATTAATCCACAGGTAAAAAATAATAGTAAGTATTTATTAATTATTCATGAACTTAACATCGAAAGGAACAAAATGTTTTATCATGAGAGTGCAGATAGTGATAGCTAGGCTCAGTTGATATCGCACGTAAAATATATGTCAGTCAAACATAAAACATTATGATTATCAAGTGAAAGAACTGTGTCATTTTAATTAATTGATTTTCTAATGATGAATATTTTGATTATAATAATGATAAAGATGTATTATATAGGTCTAAGACTGCCTTGTCGCATCTTCCACAGCGATAAATTATATTACAAAAATAATTTTGCATGAATTATAAATGAAAAGGATATCAGAAGCCTTGCCACGAGATCTTAAAGCGATCCAGTTTTAGGAAACTGGAACGCGTTAAGAGCTCGTGGTAGGCCACCAGTTTTATATTTGAAAATGTTACGTATATATTTCAGCTGCATCCGACCATAAGAGACAAAACTAAATTTTTGGGAAAATAACTAGGTAACAAGACGGCGCGGTTAGCGCAGTGGCTGAGGCTGAGCTGGTTCGATTCCCGCACGGAGCAAATATTTGTATGATCTACAAGTATTTGTTTTGGGTCTGGGCGTTTGTATATGTGAGTTTATATGTTAACTAATAGCTTTTGCCAGATTTTATCAGTCGAAAATCTAAGAAAAGAAGATTTATGTAAACTTTCATCCCCTATTTTATCCCCTTAGGGGTGGAATTTGTCAAAATCCTTTCTTAGAGGATGCCTACGTCATCATAGAAGCTTTATGTATGCGAAAGAGAGATTCCTACTGTGGAGCAACGTTTTTTATAAAAGAAAAAATGATGCATAAAATTATTGACTTTTTATTCAGGCGTGCCTCATGTGTCTTTTCTGAAACTCACAATCACCCACTCTCTGTCTGATTTTCTAAGTAAAGGAGATGGATAACGCTCTCATATGAATTTGACCCAGCATGAACGAAAATAAAACAATATGTATCATGAAGGAATGTGGCATGCGGGCGGCGAGTAAAGGGCAACTCGCTGTCGGACCACGGACCATGCCCGGGTCGACGGCGCGTCGTGTTCCACGCGCGCCTCAAAGAGCGTCAGCATAATGACGGGGCCCCCTCTCAGAGGCCCAAAGCCTGCCGGGGTCGCGGGAGTTATCTCATCACCGTGACCCCGAACGGGCTATTGAAGGACACCGTGGATTTTAGTCAGAACAAGTCTGACAGTCTCTCCCGCCCTGCCCGGGGTAAATGTTTTATTCCTGTACAACTCTACGATGAGGATATATGTATATGAAAGTTGTAAGCGGACGCCGTAAATTTATTTGTCCGTCAAATGTCAAGCCTCGCCAAACATATAACAAAGTAGAGCTGTGGTAGAGGTATTCCAAATATTTTTGCTGCACTTATCATTGTCAAGATAATATTATGATTTAATCACATTGTTAAGCTAACAGTTGCTTTTGTTTGGATTTTCAATAATTGGTTAATTACGGAACTCTTTCCTTTGATAAATCTAGCCAGTCATTTATTGCTACAGCCATAAACCCAATCTTTGATGTGGGTGGAAAATCATCAAATGATAAGGAGGAATCATTTTATTTATCCTCCCACCTGTTCCTTTGGTTGGCCTTTGCGCTTAAACAATTAGGTTTAGATAGCCCCGTAATGCATCGCGGGGCATATACTGTAATTCATGTTTAAGAGAAAATCTCGATATTGAGATTCATCTTCACTCAAAGACTTTGTCGTGAAGTAATTATTTTAAATGTTGTTTTTTTTGGTTTTTAACACGTGTACTTTAATACAATTAATTAAGTACATATATGTAGTTAGTTTACAAATTTTATGAGCATCCATTGGTTCAAATTGTATTTTGATATTCTAGAGCAGGGTTTTTCAACCTGTGGGTCGCGACCCCCTGGGGGGTCGCGAAGCCTCTTCAGGGGGGTCGCGAAGCTTCTATAGGGGAGTTGTAAAAGGTTGGAAAAGCTCTGCATTAAAAAAAAACAATTAAAATTAAAAAGATATAATAAGGCGCTCCCTCACCGCAAAGATTCACTTTAGTAATGTATTTATCCTAACTCTAATAATTATGAAAATGAGTAACTGTTTTGGATTGAACATTTATTTGTCACAAAATAAAATACATGTGATAAAATCCAACGTGTAGGGGGGGTCGCGAAATATTTCTTCATACAAAAGGGGTCGTGCCATGAAAAAGGTTGAAAAACCCTGTTCTAGAGTACCTGAATTTTTTGACACCATGTAAGAAGAACATAAAAAAATATGAGACATAAATAAACACTATAATTGTGGAGTACAATCAATAAAACAAACAAGACATCATAATAACATCCCACACAGGAAGGTAAACCTAAAATGAAGTGTCAATTAAATAAATATACATCGCATTGAACAGTAATAAGGTACGACCACAGAATAATGATAAGGAGGTACATTGTAATTAGAAGGAGGAAGGAGGAGACAAACGGAAGGAGATTGTATGATGAGCGTGTCGATCGACGGGTTAGGTCACGACCTCATCCTATCCTGCTTATTTGGGAAGAGGAACTAGGAAGATGGGACGATGATGGTTTTGGAAGCCATACTAGTGCTTAGGACATCAGGAAGATAGCAATTGTTAGATGCTGTATAGCAGAGGTGGCCAACTTGATTAGACATAAAACCTAAGACTAATGTTTAGTTTTAAAACGGGATATTTACTATGTTTATTATTTGTTTTGAGTTTCCGATATTTCGGCACTGTTGCAAGCGCCATGATCACGGATGAACTGGAGATATTGCGTTATCCCGTATGTTTATATCCCGTTTTAAAACTGAATAATAGTTATAGTGACCATGTCAGTCTAAAACCTGTAGGTACTCTGTAACTGTACCTTGTGCGATCTACCAATTACATACTTTAATTTAGAAATATTAGTGTGAGCATTGCGTCTGAGCATCTTCATATCGTCATTCATGTTTCATCAAATGATGCTGCAGTAGTTGGTAATTACTTTGCGCAGTCTGGTCTACTTATTTATATTTTTTGCCTTGCCACGATCGACAGGACTAATAGTCGCGATCGACCGGTTGGCCACCCCTGCTGTATAGACTTGAACAATATTTTGCTGGTACATAAGAAAGTCTAATGAAACGTTGCATGAACTGTGTGAGGTGACAGGTAATGGAGGAATATGGCGGAAAAAAATTGCGTCAACCTTAAATAAATTGGAATAAAAGACGATGATGGGGCACCTGGGCACCTTGAATAAATTCCTCGTGAACACCATCGAGAACAGTAGATAGAATTATGGCTCATATTCAGGATAAATATACTAAAAAAAATAGGGAAAGAACCCTCAAAAGGGCAGGGTAAAGATGACTTGCTTAGATGGTTGCTGAACATTCAAGTATGTAATCGTGAGTACGTACACAAGACAGTACATCAACACACCTCAATCTGCCTTTCTTTAATAGCTTTTCAACTTTATTACAATAGTGAAAGTTAATGTCCGATTGGTAAAATTTGGCAGATTGGTGTAGGTTGACCTGCGGGCATCTGTACATCAGATACCCAGACATTACAAAATCTACTTATCTGGTAACTTATTATCCAAACAGTGTACTGCAATGGGGAAAAGCAATAGTACGTGTATGTATGCCAGCATCAGGATACCAATACTGTCTTATAATGGTCGCTATTGACATCGCAGATAATTAGCAAAAGGCAGCCATGATATAAACGGAAGGAGACGAGCTGATGTGCATGTGAATGTAGCAGGTCGCGACCTAGACGCGTTTGGAGGTCACAGACGGAAGGTGGCGCGTTGGAAAGTTAAACAGGCATGCGCAGGCGCATCCTCTTGGCACGCGATGAACTCGACGGATAAATGTAGATGTCATTAGTTCCTAGTAATAATCTAACTAATATTCGGAATTCATGCGCAAGTTTTTGATGAAATGATGTATTTGGTACACAGATAATTCTTGTTATTCCGATATTACGTTTCCGGATGATAATTTTCTAATAAGCGAATAACGTAAGCCTTTATTCATTCAATAGTATTCTCGGCCAAGTTCCTAAGAAACATGGAAAGTAGCTCCTAATTAACATGACAAGTTTATGGTTAAATCTTGGTAAGAATACCTACTCGCAGATCGGGACGGCGAGACTTCATAAACTTTTGATTTTGGCGTATTCGAGTAAATTACTTTTGCTTGAATACAAACTAAGCTAAGAATACAAATAACTGTTCTAAATAATTATCTACTGCTAAGCCTTCTTAAGATCTTGATTAGAAATTATAAGATAATTAATGATTCGCAATAATGACGTTCCTAGACTTTTTAAAATCAGATCAGATATGAAGGTAATTCCCTGTTTTATTAGAAAATAATTAAAAACAAGTCAAATGATTACTATTTCTCGAATCAACTGATATATTTAACGATAGGTTATCTTCAAAACGTCTTATTTATATCAATTAAGTTTTTGTGTACAAAATTAAACATTAGATACTGCGAATCAGTAGATAAACTTTATCCACGTTATCAATCACAAACAATTATTATCGCAGATAAATAAGGAATGAGTGCTTTGACATCAGGAAATTGACGTCAAAGGGTTTCTAGTGGGAGGACTAATTTGATGATTTTACCAAATAAAAAAAAACGAAAGAGCAGCACTTTCATCGGTAGAAAAAAAACGAAATTCGATAATAACAAATATGAAGTGGAATGTGAATAAGTGTGGATTGAAAGGCAGCCTGTCATAATCGCAGGTAGGTAAATCAAGCGCAAGAGCAACGAAAAGCTTCCCTAGTCAGGATCTCTGGGGATCATACCATTCATACCAACGACGATATATTACTAGACCCTAATAAGATGCGACCGATGTCTGTGAACACATTAGGCAAAAAAGTCTTATATCCGTCTTATTTCGACCACCTGTGAGCCGTACCTAAACATATCTTGAGACAGAACAGACTTTGATTTAGCCAATCACAACGCAGTACCCCGTCCCCCTCGCTCACGTATTACCTCAAGGAGTTGACAGAATAGTTTTTGTTCCATATATCGTGCATGCGGAGTCTAGTAATATATCGTCGTTGATTCATACCGTCTACTTTCAAACTACAGCTCACATGCTTTTTTTTTCAATACAAAATAATCAAACATGAATAATTTAGGAGGGTACTTTTTATGGGACAAACCCACCACACTATTTCCAAACCACTGCAACTCCTGAGAGCCAGGATCAACAGTGGCAACCACCAGAAAAGCGCCGAGTCAATAAAGCTCGACGATTCTCGCTCGATTTACCTGTCTTGGATCCTGCAACGAAATTAAACAGAAAATAATAGTGGAGGAGTAGTAGCTGGAGGGACTGTTAGACTCTTTCTGATAAATCCACAGTGATCCTTCAACAGCCCCTTTACATTCCAGGACCAAGGTTTTCTGATGATACAGTCCCGCGACCCCAGCTCACATGCTGGGATTACAAAATAGTTATCTACATAGAGTTGCCAACTAAAATATATTTGGAGAACTAGTAGTGGTTAATTAATTTAGAAATATAGTCCGGGAATAATGTTGAGTTATTAAGATTTAATATATTTATTTTACTTGATTAGGAGAGTTAATTGAATTATTATAGTAGTTAGTTTATGATTTGATTTGCATACAGCGCAATCATTATTCAGCGGCTCCCGTGCGTATGCGCATTTTACAGTTCACTTCAGTAAACTTCCTTTTATTTATTGAGAAGTATCTCTATTATTAAGTAAAAACATGATGAATAAAGCTTGTAATAGAATTTCCACTGGAAAGATTATTAAAAAAAGCAGTTGTTAAAAAATATGTGAATATAATTATGTTTTAAAAAATATATTAAGTACAATTTAACAAATGTAAAAACCGGAATGAAACACAAACTTGAAAAATATCCATTTCGTGGGAGCCAACCAGGCCAATGCCTTTTAAAAAACAATAAGTTTACAATGTCATACTTATTTCTAGGTTATGAGCACCCATCCTAAAGGAAGTATGTCGCATGACCTGCGCCTTGACCGTGGCCGTTAGCTGCGCTCGCGCATCCTCCACATTCACTCAACAGCATAATCTGAACAGACAATTTAAATACCACAGACATTATACTACTTGACTGACAATTTTCCTTGTCAATGCATCCTCATTTATCAATAGCGTATTTAACTGTAAGTATTTATAGGCAAGTGCTGTACCTATGGACGCTTTTGCCTATGGACAACGTTAGTTCTGGGGAAAACAAGTCAAATCTGTCAACCATAGACAAATAATGCTTACGGCTGTATTCAAATTAGAATGTTACCCCTTTTCCCATAAGTTAACGGTGTCCACATGTAAGAGCGTCCATAGGTACATACAGCACTTGCCTCCATAAATAAAATGAGAATCAAAGTATTGAATAATAATGGACACATATTTTTTTTTTAATTAATGATTTCGAAATTCCGGAGTGGGGGCTGATGAGTGGTGATGTCATAACGCCTGTAAAATATACCGACCACGTGACAGTTTGTGATTTTTATAAGTGTTGTATGTTCATCAGAAACCAAAGGTTTCCGTAACAAAAGAAAAAATACGGGTTCTTTGATAATCTATAGGTATTTAGGGATGGTTACATATTTTTTTGTTAAAATAGCCTATTGCAAATGTTTAACTCCTTATGAATAAAATTTTAGTTCTTTTAACAGACTGTTGCTGGGGAGTTTGTTCCGTCACTTCTCCATTCCAGCCAAAACTCTAGAAAGTGTCGAAGGGCGGGCACTTTGTACAACAGTGCGAAGTAATGTTGACCTTCAAAAACAGACGTCGACCCGCGCATGGTCCATGATCGGACAGCGAGTCGCCCAGAATGCATAATGGCCTTGCCTCTGACAGTCTGCGCAGCCATATGATTGGTGACAAAGATTTTAAATGTTATGTATGACCGACGACCCCTCTGCGTCCCCTAAAATTTCTTATAGATTCAAGATCGGTACCCTTAGCACGAGTTTTCAGTATTTGAGACGTAAAGTAAACTGGAACTTTGACAATTTCAAATTGATAATTTTCAAGGAAAAAATTAGTTCCTTGCTCCCAGTCTGTTGCTAAGTTTACCTACAGGAAATCTACATGTTTTGCAAACACGGAACGCATATAGTCTTTACAAATTATAATGTTTTATTACATTAGTAATGACGCACTTTAAACTATCTCGAGTTTAACTCTTATTATTGTTTTATTACAGGAGAATAATATTATAATATTTTTATTACTTATATACAAAATAAGATGAATGTTTTCAGTTCTGTTTCAAAGTAAACAAGTAAATAGAACTTCATTTTGGACGACTTTGTTTATTTACGTGGTAAAATCATCAAATGAGTCCTCCTACCCAGGGCAGGGCGGGAGGGACTGCCAGAATTGTACTGACTAAAATCCACGGTGTCCTTCAATAGCCCTTTATGTTTCGGTGTCACGGTGATGGAATGAGACCCGCGACCCCGGGTGGCTTTAGCCCTCTACTCGGCGACCCGGCGACGACTACAAAATGTTTGAAAATATTACAGAAGCAAGTCACGTAAATGCATTCTAACTGGATTTTATATAAAAACTCGTAAAACACAACATCCGGCTGTTTTTATACCAATTTAATTTAAATACGAATCTTTTTATCTTAGGGTAACATGGCACATTTATACGGAAACTGCAAAGTTTTATTTATTTATTAACTTTACAAAGAGTGCTAAACATTAATTCTATGTTTAGAAATAAGCTGTCATCAACAATGATGACAGCGCAAGCTGTACCTTTTGAGAAAATGGAGCTGCTTGCAATCCATCCGAACATTAATATTTTGGAGCTACTCATCATCATTAGCTGGAAAACTTCCGCTGCTGAACAAAGGCCTAAAGCTAAAGGCCTGGAGTTAGACCATCACGCCGAACGACAATTCGCCTCTTGCATCCACCGGTTGCCCGCAACTGTCACGGTGTCGTCGGTCCACCTAGTGGGAGCCCTGCCTACGCTGCCTCTTCTGGTTCGTGGTCGTTACCCGAGAACTTTTCTGTTCCATCATGGTTCCATCGGTTATCAGTTATAACTACCAATTGCCACTTCAACTTGCAAATTTTAAGAGCTATATCGATAATTTTGATACTTTGGTGAATATCCTCATTTCGGATTAAAATCTGCAAAGAAACTTGACGTTTTTTTTCCATGTCTCTATGATTGACTATTTTAGTCTCTCTAAAACACGAGCAGTTAGAAACTACGTCTCACTGCCTTGGATATGATAGTGACTGTTCGTCTCACACCTAAAACCCAGTAATTGGGAAATAATGTCAAAGTCAAATCATTTATTTCAATTAGGCCATCAAAGAGGCACTTTTAAACGTCGAATTAAAATTAAGGAAATGGGATGGGATGGGATTGATTCTACACCCATTCGCAAAGGTAGGTTGTATGAAGAAGAATGGGCAAGAAACTCCATACTTACTCTTTTTAAAAATGTTTTACAATATTTTTTTACATCATTGAAATAAATAATGTAAAAGCAATGTACCTTGAAAATCTAAACAAAACATGATTCAAAAACAAAATAATAGGGAATAAAGAAAATAGCAAAAAGGTACACGGTGTTCACATTTTAACAAAATATTGCAATTAAAGCTATTTTACAAATACAATTTATGGAGTGTGTGAGCATTCAAATTTCAACCAGCTTGATTCTGTTTAAGCCCTACATTGTACTATGGAGCAGGACCAGCATGTTTCCAAACATTTTTATCTTGAATATAATCTTCTAATTTATAATATGCTTGTTTACTAAGTGTATTTTTTATATAACTTTTAAATTTTCTTTCATTTAGATTTAAGATTTCACTCGGTATTTTATTGTAACACTTAACACAGTACCCCATAAAAGATTTTTGTACTTTAGACAATCTAAAATATCGTTGATCAATTTTATCTTTATTTCTCGTATTAAAATTATGTCTGTCGCTTATTTTATTAAAAAGATGAGGATTTTTCCTAACATGCATTATATTTTCATAAATAAATTGACAAGGCACTGTCATTATATTTATCTTTTTAAATAGTTCCCTAAGAGATTCGCGACGACGAAGATTGTAAATTGCTCTGACAGCTCTTTTTTGCAAAATGAAAATGGATTCAATGTCAGCTGCCCGGCCCCACAGTAGAATGCCATAAGACATAATGCTGTGAAAGTAGCTGAAGTAAACCAAACGCGCAGTTTCGACGTCGGTTAACTGCCTTATCTTTCTAACAGCATAAGCGGCTGAGCTTAGTCGCCCCGCTAGAGATGCTATATGGGGCCCCCATTGTAATTTATCATCTAACGTGATTCCTAGGAAAACCGTCTGATCAGTAAATTCCAATTTTTCTCCGTTTAGTAAAATGTCGCAATCGCTACTTTTAACATTTGGCAAAGTAAATCTAATACATTTCGTTTTCTTTTCATTAAGAACTAAATTATTCAGAGTAAACCAATTTTGAACCTTAGCAATACACTCATTAACAGTGTCTAGATTTTTTGCACGTCTATCTATTTTAAAAATTAACGATGTATCATCCGCAAATAACACCATCTGTGGTTGATTTTTTAGTAAATGGGGTAAATCATTAATATATACTAAGAAAAGGAATGGACCCAAAATAGAACCTTGAGGCACGCCCATAGTAATTTCAGCCCCTAAAGAGTTTACACCGTTTATCTGTACTTTAAGCTGTCTATCTCTAATGTATGAATTTAGTAAATCAAGAGCTTTATTTTTGATTCCATAATGTTCCAGTTTCAGCAAAAGCGTTTCGTGGTTTACGCAATCAAATGCCTTTGAGAGGTCGCAAAAGATTCCTATGGCATCTTGCGCTTCCTCCCAGGAGTTAAAAATGTTCTTCAATAGGGTAACACCGGCGTCAGTTGTACAACGGCCTTTGGTGAAACCGAACTGTTGATCATGAAAGATGGAGTTTCTATTGAAGTGACATAGCATTTGTGTAAGCATTAACTTTTCAAACACCTTACTGAAAACTGGCAAAATTGACACCGGCCTATAATTGTTTGGTTCTTTACAATCACCCGATTTGAAAAGTGGAGCTACCTTACTATGCTTCATGAGATCCGGAAACACTCCTTGGTCGATACTGGTATTAAATATAAAAGCTAAATAAGGCGCTACAGTTTCTATTATGGATGTACAGGCCTTCACGGACATTCCCCAGAGATCTTCTGTTGACTTCATTTTAAGATCTTTGAATGCTTTAATCACAGCTTGGGGGTTTGTGTGCCGAAATCTAAACTCCATCGGGCAAGCTTTTACATTATTTCTAAGTAAGGCGGCAGCGAGTGCAGGTGACGAATTTAAGGACTCAGTCGTCTTAAGAGGTATATTTGAAAAAAACTTTTCAAATTCCTGAGCTACTTCTTTATCAGTGTTTATAGGGCCATGTGCAGTTTCTAAATTAAATTCGATATTGCGCTGTTTATTCCTACCTGTCTCATTATTTATAATTTTCCAAGTTGTTTTAATTTTATCATCGGCTGATTTTATTTTATTACTAATATGAATAGCTTTAGCTGTTTTGCATACATTTTTAAAAGTTTTTGAATATTTTGCAACATACTGATGAAAGGTATTATTCATAATGTGTTTCTTTAGACCATAAAGTTCAAAGAGCCTTTCTCTGCTTTTACGAATTCCAGGTGTCGCCCAATCACTAAACAGGAATTTTGTGACTATGGTTTTAGTTTTTACTGGAAATGTGTCAGTAAATTCTGTATTTAAAATTGCAAAAAACTCGGCGTAAAACTCATTTGGGTCACTTATATTATTAAAGATATCTTGATCACATAATTTACTTGCTAGTGTATCATTAAATTTTTCTAGATTCTTACATGTAATTGGCCTATACCTTATATTAGTTTTCTGCATAGGTGTGTAGGCGCAAAACGTTATTGTTTGGCCACTGTGATCAGATGGCAATTTATTTATAATGTCCTTATGCAAATAATCACAATTAGAAAAAACGTTATCTATACAGGTGGCAGAAGAAGCTGTCACTCTGGTAGGTTCCATAAAAATATGTGACAAGTTAAATGATTTAAAAAGACTCAACAATCTAATACTATTGGAGTTATTTTCTAATATATTAATATTGAAATCACCACAGATGATGATAGTTTTACTACTATTACATACTTTATTTAACACATCTTCCATTATAGAATCGAATATAGGAAGAGTCTGGTAATTTGGGGGTCTGTATACACATACTATAACATGCCTATCAAGCTCAACACAGGACAATTCAATTACGTGTTCAACTGACAGTTCAACAATGTCATTTCGAGTTTTAGATTTAATTGATTTCTTCTGTTCAATGACTATGTCTTCGAAGGAGTCTTAACATTAAACAAAGTGACATATCATTTACATGTTTTAATCTGTTCGACATTAATATCTAGCGTTTATTAGACAAATCAATTAACTTTATCGCCATCGACAAACAGTTTATAAATATTATGTCACTTACAATCATTAGTCAACTCACTCAGACTTCTCACAATAGTGAAGCTTCACAGTCACGACTTGGGAAATTCTACTCCTTTATATTATGTAGGTTTAGTCGGATCTTGCATACATCACCATCGTTAGTACTTCAGTAGTATAACTAGGGAGGGGGGGGGGGAACGAGGTCAAGCTCGCGGACAAAGGAACCTTAAGGAACGATAACTTTGGAAAAAAACCAAAACTGGAAAATGGCATTTAAATGTCAAGTGACCTATGAAAGAAAAACCCCTAGGTGATGCGTCTTGCCCCTCGTCTCTCTCGAAAAAGTCAAATGATTTCAAAGCTTTTCGTAATTATAACAACGAGTTTGAACTGCATTGTCGAAAGCGTTCAGTCCATATCATTCGAAATCAGAGTCGTCCAGAAACGCGACTGAACAGTTTCTACCTCAGTGAACTTACATTAGAATTCTCAATAAAAATGGTAAAGTAAATACGAGGGCCACATTATCCAATTACATTCAACTCAGGTGCTAGGTAATGACAAATAAATGATTTATAACGCGTCTCCACGTGGCTTTTCAATAATTCACTTGGTTTATACAGCGTGTATCAGAATGGTCATATTCACAATACAGGGCCAATTCAAATGATCAACATATCTCTGGTTTAGCCTTCCCACAGTTAGGAATTGAATATTCGGCCGCTAATGACACCTCGAGAGATGAAAAGCATCTTAAAATTCTATATACCACTGAAATATATGAAATAGAGGAGGGGTATACGTTATTTGACCAGTAGCTAAACTAATTAAGTAATAGTAGTTTTTAGATCAGTAGGTAAACTAACCATTTGTCATTTACCTATACCTACAGTTTTTAACCATGGGATTTAAACAATAGCAGCCTTATACAAAAACTTAAACATCTGTTGAACACTTGCCTAAAAAAAGGTGTGACTGCAAAACGGACCTTATTTCAACGTCATAATCTGTCATTTTTTAGACAATTGTTCAACAGACTTTTAAAAGGTTTTGTGGTACGACAGTAGTAGTTTACTACTTACAACTGACCATTAATCGGTAACCGACGAGTTTGCCTCAAAAAAATTAATGCATCGTCATCATCATCTGCCTAGCATTTTTCCCAACTATATTGGGGTTTGCTTCCAGTCAAACCAGATTCAGCTGGATATCAGTATTTTACATGGAGCGACTGCCTGTCGGACCTCCACAACCCAGTAACTGGGCAATACCATACCCCATGGCAAGACTGGTTGTCAGATTTTAGAGCTCAAAAAAATAAATGTATTTGGATATAAATAATAATTTGTAACTTTTTTACTTGCTTTGAGCAGATTCTAACTTTTAGATGGCTCATGTCTTGAAAATGCGACGTTTTAAAAGATTTTGTAGCATGAAACAATTGTTTGTGTGATACTAAAAAACTTCCTAGGCATGAATTTAATTTTCAGTTGAAATTTAAATGCCAATTGAACATTCCTATGGCAAAATGCAACTCATTCATGATCAGTCTGTTCCAGACCCTTCAACATAATGAAAACATTTGTGACACACTCTGTATGCACGTGTGTGGAAGTGTCAGATCGCAGCTAGATATAGATGATTGCAAATGGCGTTATAAAACCCCAGACAGATGAATAGATAGTGGAAATTACACAAGCAGGTGCTGCGGCTGGCGGCAAACTTGTAGCTAGGACGGCGCTTACGTCGGTGATTATGTTATATATTTAAAGAACTGGAGACATTATAATTGTGTTTTTTATTTATTCGGAAAAACAAACAATTACACAAAGATAGAATACAGAAATGATACAAATGTGAAATCAACCACGTTTTCCACAGATACACAATGAGACAATTTAATTTTAGGCAAAAAGTGCACTCTAGTGTACGGATTTTTTTTTAGTGCTTAACTGCCCGCGCCTCATTTTCATATTGTTGTCCTTTGAAAATCGAACAAAGCCTTTCTCAGTAAGGCCTTTATTTTGGTGCCACCTACAAGACAAAGGCAACAGGCACAACATGAGTACGGAGGCAGATATGAAGACATCCAATCAAGGAACCAATCACGATCAGCATATAGCGATCGACTGCTAGACATTATGCCTCTCCGATCACACGCCTTTTCACTTGATTATCGGCTGCCTTCATCCAGCTGTTACCGGCCATCTTGCGTAGGTCTATGTTCCACCTTGCCTGAGGGCTTTTCACCTTACGTCTGCCGATTCGCGGTCTCCACTCAAGAACACTTCTACCTCAACGGTTATCTTTTCTACAACTCATATTGTCGGTCCATTTCCACTTCAGATTTTCTAATTTATAGTGAACAATCATCATCATAATCATCAGCCGTAAGACGTCCGCTGCTGAATATTAGCCTCCCCCTTAGACCGCCACGCCAAACGACAATTTGCGAATTAGATTTTCACGATGTCCTAGTGGGAGGCCTGCCTACGCTGCGTCTTCTTTCTTCCCCATCGGTTGTGAGTACTACGAATGATGTGGCCTGCCCATTGCCACTTCAACTTGCACATTTTACGAGCTATATCGGTGACTCTGGTTCTTCGCCTATCCATGTTTCGGATTTTATCCCGCAAAGAAACTCCGAGCATAGCTCTTTCCATTGCTCGTTGAGTGACTCTTAGTCTCTCTAAAACGCCACCAGTCAAAGACCACGTTTCGGGGCCATATGTAATCACTGGCAACACACACTGGTTAAACACCCTTGTCTTGAGAAACTGTGGGATTCTCGATGAGAAGATATCACGTGAAAGAATTATCCAAAATCAAAAAGAATTTAACGTCAGGACCTGAGATTAACGCGTTTAACCGAACAAACAAACTCTTTAGGTTTATAATATTATAGCATAAAGATATAGATTACCTACCAGGTGCACGTTATGCAATGCGTACACGCAGGTCATTACGCATAATGTGTGAACATGTCCCGATGCTATCACTCAGCTCCAGTTTCATTTCCAGGTTATAACAGAAACTGTCTCTTGTTTAGTCTAGATATTTATGTTATGCTTCCAGATCATTCTATGTTATGTGATTGGATTTGGTACGTCTAGTTTTGCTCTATAGTGTCTGTTTGGGACATGATAGCCTTTTTTGGAATTAATATGAGCCATTTTATACTTATTGGGGGGATGAGATAGATGAGTATGGATAATGGATGATGGATTGAGGGATGATAATGACTGCTGATTTTTCAATAGTGCGATTTGACAAATTTTCTATACATAAGCCGTCAAACCGCCATTTTTATTCCTCAGATAAAAGTTATCTGACTATTAAAAAATCAGCCCTTAGTTGATTTGGATACTATCTATTTTATGACTAATGTGACTCTTCATTTGTCTTTTTTAAGTGGTTATTTCATCTAATGAGTCCTCCCCACCCAGGGCAGGCAGATAGCCACTTTCAGACTTGTACTAACTAAATCCACGGCGTCTTTCAATAGCCGTTTACGTTCCGGGGTTACCTGATAAGACTCTGAGACGGATGTCACAAGTGACTCTTTATCTACTGACAGCATCAATGAATTGCAAATTAAATAAGTCCATCCGTACGCCACATGACACTGGCAGAGTAGTCAAGCAACTCGTTGCCAAAGAAGAAGAAAAAAAAAAATGTCCGTCCGTCAGACTTTTGGAATATAATGGACACGTACCATCAAACGGGCTACTTTGAATTGGTTTTAGAAGTTATTTCTATGTATTTTGTTAGTTAATGGTTGAATTTCATCCCGTTTGGTACCAACAGAGCTTTGGCTATTAAATGCATGAAAAAGTTAAGCCCTCATCTAATTTACCCGCAAATTGTAATGATTTTTTTCCTTTAAAAGTTACCTTGTTGGGGTTTCTTTGACATGTCGTTAAATTGAGTATCTACTTATATTGTCAAAGATACCTAAATTATAAGTTACAATGACATGTTTAATTTTTTTTTTAAAGGCAATATTAATGTTTATAACGTGAAAAATTGACGAAAAACAGTTCGAATTCAATGTAATTTCGACACATTTTTGTCTGTTCTAGACACAATATTATATGTATTTTAGAGTGTGGTTACTACATATTCAGATATCACAGATAATAAGTATTACCTACCAGTAAATCCTTACAACAAAATCATTAATTACTGATCTCATGTTGAAGACATAACACGTATAATGAAAGTCTAATAGAAGTGACAAGGAACAATAAAATAAAATATTTAAATTTATTTATGACTAGTAGTTTAATCATTGTTTCCGTAGTATTTACGAGCTGACTAATATGACAAGAAGGTTTGCCGTACGCCCCGTACATAGATATTATGTATACCTATTTACCTAGATATGATTAAAGATTTGATTATTGAACATATCGCAAAACTTAACAAATTGTCCTTTTCAGTATAGAAGAACTATCAAATTAATCCTGGTTGGAGTGGAAGACACCGTCACACTCTGCCCTGACTCTGAATTGCCTCTTTCTTTACAGGGTACCTACATAAACACGGCTACACATCAAGCTATACAAAACCGGTTTGACTTGGTCTAACTTCGTACGATTTTTACACAGAATGATCGATCAGCTAATACTGGTTTTCCATAGCTTGATGTGTAGCCGTGTGTACAACTAAGGAGTGAAATTTCCTGCATTCCCTGTATTTCCTCGCAACTATAACCCTAAGGTCTTAAAGTAATGAGTGAATAGGTTACCTACTTGTAGGTAAGCGTAGGTACTTCACCGTCGACCACATTTTCGCTTGCTATCTGGCGAGATAGCGGTCAAACGATTAACGAACCTGTCATTAAATAAAAAAAGGGTCACAATAACCTGTTTAGATTTATTCCACGTCTGAATTTTCAGTTACTCTCTAAGAATATATACATAACTATCATCAATCATATGCATCCAAACATCAACCGAGAAGATTTTGGGAAATAAATGTCTGTTTTTAGTCTTCCAAACAAAAACCCACTGAATTGTAAAGTTGCATCCACACCGATTTCTGATCTGGATATTAGTTTTTGTTGAGTAACATTTTACAACATGATACAATAACAATTTGTTACGTTCTATAACTTTATATGCAATTGTCCCTTTATAGCAGCCATACTCAAAGTGTGCTGCTCCGCGATGCCCGAGGGCTCCGCAAAGCCTTTGTGGGGGCTTCGCGAGAATAATAGTAGTCTCTAACCCTCTTCGATAAAGTCTAAAATCTAGTTTCAAGACTGGTGGCCTACCATGACTTCTGAAAGCGACAGTAATACCAGTGTGTGAACGAGATGGCGCTAGACGACATGTAATATACAGGGTGAATTTTTCAACTGGGCGTGGATGGCTACTTTCGAAACTATGAGGAATATCGAAAAACGTTGAAAGGAGTCTCGAGGCCGATTTTGACGAAAACTAAAACTGCATCATTGGATTTTAGAAAAATCAAAAATCCTGGCCAGGAATCGAACCCGCTGATTTTGGAAAAAAAATCACACCCTGTATTATTACACCGTTTGATAGTGTTGCTAATAAGGATCAAATTCTGGAAAGTAATCATATACGGCAAACTTAAGGAAATGGCTGATTTTTTTGAAATTGCTATTTTTTCATGTTACTTTACTTCTAATGAGCCATAATTTATTCGAAATATAAAATTTCATTGTTTTCAATGTCTCACTGGATTTGACGTTTCAACAATCCCACTGTACTTAGCAATACGGCATTTTTGAGTTGAACTAAAAATAGCATTATTTTGAAGAAGAAACGGTGACTTATGTTTCAAATACAGTCTTTGCCTTGAAGGTTAATCAGTTTTTTTGTAATTATAGTTTTTCCTTAAGTTTGCCGTATATGATTACTTCCCAGAATTTGATCCTTATTAGCAACACTATCGAACGGTGTAATAATACAGGGTGTGATTTTATTTCCAAAATCAGCGGGTTCGATTCCTGACCAGGATTTTTGATTTTTCTAAAATCCAATGATGCAGTTTTAGTTTTCGTCAAAATCGGCCTCGAGACTCATTTCAACGTTTTTCGATATTCCTCATAGTTTCGAAAGTAGCCATCCACGCCCAGTTGGAAAATTCACCCTGTAGATCTCTTTCCCATAGTGGAATTATTCTCGCTATAAGACGATGGTATATGTGTATACGTGGTATCGGTCCCGACTTACGAATTTTAGGTCGTGGGTTCGAACCCCGCTAGTAGCATTACTTTGTGGAATTTATTTCATCACCACTGCTCTCAAAACGGTGACGGAAAACATCGTGAGGAAACCGGCATGTCCTAGAACCAAAAATTCGAAGATTTGTGACATCTATCCAATCCGCACTGACTGCACCCCTCTCCCAGAGAGGAGGCCTGTGCCCCAGTAGTGGGAACATTATAGGCTGATGATGATGATAAGACGTCATAGTCAGCCATCTGGAGAAAATGTAGACCATAATTTGCGACAAGGGTCCACACTCACACCCTTCTCACCCTTCCGCTGTTCCATCAAGCAAGCTTACAATTATGTTATACTAATTAAAGAACTATGAACTATGTTACTGTTTAAAGAATACCCAATGTAACCGCACCGTCATAATAACATCACTTAAGTATAATTAACTTGACGTCAGTGGAAAAGAACTTGCGCTAACTTTAATATTTCTCTGACATATATAATCACTTGTCTGCTAATCTCAGAGATCTTCCAAGAATCGAGGAAACATTTTATATGGTTGCCTGGATGTTACTTCAAAGTTATTAAAGTTTAATGCTTAAATAATGCGTTGTTTACTTACAAAGCACTTTGCTTATAAGGCTGTGGCAAGGCAACGTTTTCTTAAAGATGTATCTTGAGGTCGGTTCCTTATTTCTTTTGTTGTGGACTTTTCTGGTCTAATTTATGAGTCATCAACTTAAGGTAGGTGAATTAATCAGTCTAACTGGTCCAAACTGCATCTTGAATTTTGGATTTGGTTTACTCTAAGTAATTTTGTTTGAGAACTCCGTTTCATATCGTAACTACTTATCTATCTGGTCGGTGTTCAGCGCCAAACAGTATTTTCTGTATTCCATCGATCGGTGCGCAAGCGCAGGAGTTCCAGTTCCTACTTGGTGAGCTCGTTCCATCTAAGAACAGATCTTTGCCTCTGAGCTAGATTAAGGCCGACAAATCTGTTTTGGCGAAGAACACATCTCTTTTAAATAAAATGAAAAAACTATCTAGACTACACACAACAGAGCATATTTTTACAACACACACAGAATTAGGTTTGAAGATTTTTCAATCACGTTGCCAGATGATACGTATTTATCAATATTCAATCTAGATTTACTACACACTGCCGACCCACTAGACATCCATAATGTCTGTAGAAAAACAGACATACTCCTAATGCACGATGACGTCAGGAAGTAGAGCACCACCAAAAATGAACATCAGATCAAAGACATCTTTATTTCTATATGATGGTGGAAGTCCTTTAAAACCCGGTCCCGATGGTTACAAACGCAAAAAAAACGAATCGTTCCAGCAGTTATCGACGTGGTAAAATCATCAAATGAGTCCTCCCACCGGGGGCAGGGCGGGACGGACTGTCAGACTTGTACTGACTAAAATCCACGGTGTCCTTCAATAGCCCTTTATGTTCCGGGGTCATGGTAATGAAATAAGTCCCGCGTCACCGGCAGGCTTTGGCCCTCTGAGAGGGGGCCCCGTCATTTTATCATTTAACACCTGATCAAAGACATCTTTCTTTCTATACGATATAAGATTTAAAAGGATGAACAATATTGACCGTAACTCGTAGTCTTTGGTACTGTTCCTCGTTTCGTTGAGCTCCTTGAGTAATGAGTCGAGCTACACGATAACTAACAAATGCTTGCACTGACTGGACAGGTCCACCCAAATCTGTGTGGTTCTTTCCTTAAAAGACCATTTCAGACACCTGTTTTTTTTTTTTATGTGGTAAAATCATCAGATGAGGCCTCCCACCCCGGGCAGGGCGGGAGGGACTGTCAGACTTGTACTGACTAAAATCCTTCCCTTCCCGGTGTCCTTCAATAGCCCTTTATGTTCCGGGGTCACGGCGGTGATGGTATAAGTCCCGCGACCCCGGCAGGCAAACAGACACCTGCATGGTCTTCTCATGGCTTCAAAAGTATGATGTCTGGACTTTAAAAGGCACTGTGACCTCTGAGTTTGTTTCGGATGTTCCTTCTCAGAGTAGTCAGGTACGAAACACCGGCCACATCTAGCTTTAAAAAAGTATGATTAGACGTGTAAGTGTTTTTTAACAACAAAATTGCAAAATAAATATCATTTAACATTTTAAAAGGATCACTCACTCAGTAGTTTCAAATAAAAAAACTGTGATTTTTAATGGATCTCCGATACGAAAATACGCGCACAACTGCCGAACGATTGCACCAAATTGGGTCAATCTTATTTTACTGTCTAGACAAGTTTTGTTTACAAGAAAATCCACCGAAAACTGGAATATCTAAACCCGTGCAAAGAAAAAGCAAATCAAAACAAAGTTATAAGCCGCTATACATAAGCTTTTATTACCGACTTTTTAGGACCGATGACATTGTGAGAGTCGCGGGCAACCGATGGATGCAAGTGGCGAAATGTTGTTCGGCGTGACGGTCTAAGGGGGAGGCCTATGTTCAGCAGTGGACGTCTTCCGGCTGATGATGATGATGATAAGCTCTTTTTTAATTTCCTTTTTTTTCAGGTAATTACAGTAGCTTTGAAAAAGACCCTTAATTTAAGTAGTTAGTTCTAACTACAATTACTTCTTAATACCGTTGTGGGAAAGAAGAATTGTTTATTATATGTAATTAAGACGCAATTTACAGAAATGTGTATAGGTAACAACATTGTTATCTAAATAAATAAACCGGAAAATGTTCAACCACGTTCAACTACTACCTACTCAAATGTAAAACACATAAATAACAGAAACATCAGTGGTTCAATCATCCAATTAGTATTGAAATAAAATATGTTGACCTAGGCTGGGTCTAAATATCTGATACCAAATGAATTTAAAGCGCTAAATATGAGATTGTTTAAAAATAAGTTACACAAATGGCTGTCTGCTGAAGGTTTTTATAGTGTCAGGGAGTTCCTAGAGCATAAAATCGAATAATGAAATTTGTACACTGAAATGAAACACTTAAGTACCTAGCTTTTAAAAAACAATTTGCATGTTGAATAGAAGTAAGCGGAAATGTAGAAATTTTTAAATTTAACAACTCGATGTACCATATTTCACGCAAATAAAGACATTCTATTCTATTCTAAAAAGGCTGCTTTAGCAGAACCATAATATATATATATTTCTTCTACGTCTATTCTATTGCTTGAACAATAGATAGAATAGAAAAACCCATTTTACATAACCACTTTGCGTATGGAAAGATTTTTACTGTTTTAAGCAAGGAAATATTTAATATACAATAAAACCGGTCAAGTGTGAGTCGGACTCGCGCACGAAGGGTTCCATAGTTCCATCCCAAATATTTTTTCCCACGTTTTTATACACTCATTTTTCTTGTTTTATTCTTATCCTTAGTATGTGTTGTTATAGCGGCAACATAAATACATCATCTGTAAAAATTCAACGACCTGACTGTCATGGTTCATGAGATACAACCTGGTGACAGACGGACGCAAGGAAAGCGAAGTCTCAGTAATAAGGACTCGTTAGACCCTTTGGGTACCGAACCCTAAAAAAAATATAAGCAAGTATTCAATTCTTTAACAGTATTATGGATCGTGGCATACTCGTGCAAAAAACAGTAGCATTACGGACCTACAAGTAACGACGAAAATACTTGGTCTATTCTTGGTACACACGGCTACACATCAAGCTATACAAAACCAGTTTGTCTTGGTCTCGCTTTGTACGATTTGTACACACCGTAAACGGTTAGCTAATACTGGTTTTCTATAACTTGATGTGTAGCCGCGTATACAATGGATGCTATGCGTGCTCACAGCGGCTTTTATTAAACCTAGATCGGAAAAGTTGGAAGTCATGGCAGAGAGGCCTTTGCCCAGCAGTGGGATGACACAATAAGGGCGGCCGTACACGGACTGCTCGAGCAGTTAGCGGCTGAACGAAATACACGGACCGCTCGAGCGGTCGGCGTCAACTGCTTGAGCTGTCGGTTGTTGACTGCTCGAGCAGTTGGGTAGCGTACTACCCAACTGCTCGAGCAGTTGATTGTCTACGCGAGGCCGCAAAGGGCGGGGGGAGGGAAGTCGGAGAGCTGTCGACTGCTCTAGCGCAGTCAACGGCTCGAGCAGTCGGTGTATGCCTCGCAACCGCTCGCGAGCGGTCGACGGCACGATGGAATTTCATCATGCAGTTGACGGCTTGAAGCGGTTGCGACTGCTCGAGCAGTCGTGTGTACGGCAGCGAATGAATGACTATAGTTCACCGCGCGGTCGCGGCTTTAAGCAGTTGGTCTCAACTGCTTGAAGCAGTCCGTGTACGGCCGCCCTAACAGTTACAGTACAAGTACGATTCTGCTAAACTGACCTTTTTTGACCCTTAGAATTACCGCAATAAGCATGTTAGAACGTACAACTCATCATTACGGCATATCTAAACAGGTACACAATAACAATTAAGAGGAAACAAATAAATAAATACAACAAGAAATATTTAAATTAAATGTAGCAAACAATTAAAATAATAATGAAATAATAACAAGGATCATTCTTTGTTATTTCCTGCGGACACGTAACGTGAAGCTTTTATCTAATTCCTTAGAAAAGGAAGTTAAGTGGAGAGTACTCGGAAATACATAGGCAGCCATTTAAACACGGCATGCTTGAGCTGCTGAGCTTCTCGACTAAGGGTTAGAACACACCGAGACGCGACGTTTCACGACGGTACTAAAATGTGTATATTTTCATGTAAGAATAAAGTTAGATTTTGATTCGATATTAAAATGTGCGCGAACTGCCGATATAACGTCATCAACGAAATGTGTATCTTTTCGTGCAGTTTTTTTTTTGCGAGATAAAATCATCAACTGAGTCGACCTAGATGGTGGACAGATGGTGGAACTGTCAGACTTATACTGACTAAAATCCACGGTGTACTTCAATAAGCTTTTACGTTCTAGGGCTACGGTTACCTGATAAGACATTCCCGTGAGTTTCGTGTGGTAATAACGTCAGATTTTGAGTCGCTCTATAGAAATGTGCGCGCAGCGTCGCGTCTTGGTATGCACTGACCCTTAGCCAACAGCACAGCTAAGAGAAGTCATGGTATACTAGCTACCACGATCCAAAAGGTCACTCTGCTTCCATAATCTAGACTAGTACTTAGAAAACTCAGCATCACAGCCGTTTTCCATGAATTATGAACGCTTTTGTTTTTTATGGAAAATTATGTTATGGCGAGGTTAGGTATACTTTTAATTGCATTTTATGATGATATGACACATCGCATCGGTGCATAAGGTAAGCAGAATTATTATTCACACGATGATAGGTAATATAGGTAAACAAATACCTAGGTATTGGCAAAGATGCAGTAACGGATGTTGTCATTAAATTCGAGGAATATCGCTGCAAGATGACAGTTCTTGAAATAAAGTGAGTTAGACTATAACCCTTAGATTATAAAATGTCCAACAATATGTAACATTTTTAGTAAAGCCACTTTTCTTTAATGTGTGAGGGAGTGCCAGGCACACATCTAAATGTTTCCATGGAGATTTTTACGTAGAATAGGAATCAAACGACAGACGGGGCTAATTTTTTTGCCGTGTTTTTGGCTTCAATTCCCAGTCGCCTATAAGAAATCTGGACATACTTACCTACTATGTATAATCTATCTTATTATAATTGCTAATGTTTGTTAGGTATGTCTTGTATATTTGTTTGGACCCATTAGGCTATGTATGCCCAAGTCTGCAACCTTCAGAAGGTTTTGGAAAAAAATGACATCCCAGAAACCGCGAAATTTTTCAGATTGGGCTCTATTTTTTCATATCCATGCATTTTTTTCGTAAGCTAATCTCACACGATTGCCACTGGTTACAAATTAAGCAAAAAAAATTGTCCTTAAAAGCTCCGGTTGGGCTTAATTTGTCAATTAAGTCCAACCGGAGCTTTTTTAGGACAATTTTGTGAGTGAAGTATTACGTAAGTATCGTATCTAGTAATTTCGTTTAAAAAATAACTCTTCTAAAAATAGCTACAATACATTGAATAATTGGCGAGCATTAATTAGGATCAAAGTTGAACATAAAAATTTGCACTCATACGTGGTCGCGTGCTTCTCTGAGTTAACGTACGAGTTATCTCACGATCAGTGACACGCATGATGTTGTTGTGTTGTTTTCCATTCAATTATATTCTTCGAGAGCTTTCCATGTAAATTTTATTATAAAAAAATATTTGTTCCGTGGACGATTCTAATAAGTTTGCTCTATTCAGTTTTAAATAAATCCTAACAATAAGATGACTTCACGTCTGTACGAAAATGCATCGACAACACCGTACCATTCTAGCGCCGAAACTGTCTGAAGTGAAGAACAGATCGACGTCCCAAATTTAAAAATAGAAACACGGCAGCAGTAGTCCGCGCGCTTTTACACCGGCTTTCTACGTCTAACCTAAAATAAAGAATTATAATAACCCTTCATTACATGTGCATCATAGCCAGTTTGCAGAAATGTCTCAAGACGGGGGCTTCTTCAAAAAGTTCCACGAAACTATAAACGGCGCTCTGGATGACGTGACGAGGAACAATTTCGCCAATTTAGAATCCAACACGAAGCGCGTCTCCTACTTGTGCAGTCTACCGATCGTCAGAAATTACAATTTATTCGACGATTTGCAGAAATGCCAGACTGGCGGCCAGTTTCCAGTGAAAAAAGACTTGGAAAAAGCGCGCCAATTGAAGGATGAAGGAAATAAAGCCGTGCAGAAAGGTGATTGGGCGAAGGCGATGCAGCTATACAGCCAGAGCATGGTGCACATGCCGGAGAAGGAAAGTAAGTCATACGTCCGTAACTACAGACAGTAAATTGTACATGTTCTCGTAAAAGGTCACGTGATATGTAAACAAACCGGACATTTTGTTACTCAAAACCGGTTTCTTGAGGAAAATGGTCCCATCAATGCTCTGTTTTTGCATTTATTAACAAATAAAAATCCTTTTTGTTTACCTATTCTGACATTCTAGGAGATGGCGTTACAATTAATCGCAACAGATGTGTACCAACATATTATTGAGTAAAATGGTTTTCCTGTTTGTAACACAAAGGCTTTTAATAAATATATAATACATAGTATTTTCTGCGAAATCATTAACTCTAATTTATCTGCGATGTGACTCAGGGAATAAATAATTTTCAGTTAAAGCTCTGAAGACAATTTTGCCAAGGTTTTTCCTTTACAATTCCTGTAATTTGAAAATAGAGGCAATAAATCTATTTTTTATAAATTAATGTTTACTGTACAATCTCGGTGATATTATTCTAAGAAGAAATGACTGGAAGTAAAATATAGTTACGTATCGGTATAAATCGGTATATTCGGCTGAATTTCAGCGAAATGGAACGCTATACATCTGTTTTGGCTCATTGAATTGGGAATTTCCTGATCCAATATATGTAAGAATTAATAACGTGTTTTTATATGTATAGGCTGAAATTCATGTAATTATGTGGGTATTAGCATCCAACTGGGCTTCGTACATGTAGCCGTTTTAAAATATATTAAACAGCCCATGTTACTCGCTTATAACGTAACTTTTTATAGGTCTAAGATTTGAAGAAGAATAAGTAATAAATAAATAAATAATATTCCAGTAAGTAATAAATAAATTAATAATTTATGACCAGGTTTTTTGGTAGAAAATAGAGATCTGTGTAAAGAATATAGTCTGAGCCCAAAATGTAAACCAATGTGACACATTGTTGGCGCAGTATCTGAGCTATCGACTGCTGCACTGTGTGTTGCAGGTTCGATTCCCACACGGAACAAATATTTTTATGATCTACAGATACTCATAATTGTTCCTTGGCTGGGTGTATGTGAATTTAAACTAACCCACGATACAATAGAAATTCCTAGTTAAGAAGTGTTCATTAAAAAAAAAAACATTTATTTGGTACAGACATAAACAATAACATACAAAAGAGAACTAAACAATCAATTAAAAATTTCTGAGGATGATTAATATGTACCTATAGTTTGGTGTAGTTTGGCGTTTGATTGTGTCCCTATTTGTTCGAGCAATATGTATTGTTTCCTAATGTATCTATGTACGTAAAATAATGTTAATTGTGGTCACTAATGACCTATGATGTTGAAAAGTGACCTTAAATAAATAATTAAAAAAAAAAAAACAATACTTAAATCTATTTGTATATTATTGTTTGCTCCACGGCTGCACCAAATAGGCCCAGTTACCAAACATGCCTAAAATACATCTATGTATATTTTACATTATTTTCAGCTGAAGAGCTTTCAATAGTGTTGGCGAACCGGTCAGCTGCCTTGAATCACCTGGAACAGTATGAGGACACCCTGGCTGATATCAAGCGGTGCCTGGCTCTGGGGTACCCTCGACACCTTCGGTACAAGGTGTACGAGAGAAAAGCAAGGTGCCTCCTAGTTCTGAAGAGGAATAAGGAAGCTATCACGGCTTTTCAGTAAGATATTATTTACTTTAATTATTGAAGTTCGCGAATACCCGTAGTCACAGAAAAAAAAAACGGATCTTTTATTTAATTCTAGAAGCGCATTGCTGTAAATGAATGGTGATTTTTATAAGTTCCTAACTACACAATTTGTTTGCTCCTGTATAAACACGATAGGGTTGAAATCGTCAGATCTGTGTACAAGAATCCCTTCAATCAATAATATAATAAAAAAACGAAATAATTCTGAAACAGGACGAAAAATACATATTATCATACGATCTTAATTTTATTTTATAAATTATTGTTTTTTGTTCGTATTTTAGACGCTACCTGCATACTGTTTATCCCATTACGTCAAAAATTGTCCACTTGTTAATCGCCACTGGCCTGGAGAGTGGAGACCACGGACTAGTAAGCGCAGCGTAGGTCGTCCACCAACAAGGTGGACAGTCGACCTTGTAAAGGTCACCTAAAGACGCTGGATGCAGGTCGCTTCCAATCGGTATATGTGGAGATCTAAAGGGGAGGCCTATGTTCAGCAGTGGACGTCCTATGGCTGAGCCGATGATGATGGTAATGATGATGAACTGCCACTTGCCTACGCGAACATTTGAGGCAAATGAATGAGAATGAAACTAATATTACACAGACGAAGCCACGGACGGAAAGCTGCTTGCTTTTCTTGTCCATCTTTTTTTGACTGCAGTCATTCTTCTAAATGATATAAGCACACAACGATTTTGCTGCGGTTTTCTACATCATTTAGTAAATCATTTAGATGTTAATCTAATTAGCTATGCATTAGGCACTTACAACATAGACTTGTAAATAAATAAACAAATATCGGGTTTTTTTTATTGATATTTTTGAAAAAAGGTCGCTTAAATATTTTTTGCTTTTTAATTTTCAGAGACACCATCAGCTCACTAGATGAAGCCACAAAGCTCGACAAAGAAAAAAGACAGAAAATGCGCACAGACTCCAAACTCATGCTGGAAATACTGAACAAAGGCCTCGTCTTAGCTGGCAACCCTAAAGACCCAGAGCCTTTGAAGAAAACTCCACCTAAGCCGAAACTCCCTGGAAAGAACAACCCTCAATACCCCGCAGCTTCGGAAGCTATTCAAATAGATTCTGATGAAGTTCGAGGGAGATTCGCAACTGCTACGAAGGATATTGAACCAGGGGAGATTCTGTTGGTTGAAACACCGCACAGTGGAGTGTTGTTGGCAGAATATTCAAGCACACATTGCCAGAACTGTTTTATAAAGTAAGTTTTAGTGATATTTTCTTAAAAATTGAAATAAGCTTAAGAAATTATAGGCAAATTGTGATGTGTAAAGCTCTAATGTTTTATCAAAATCCTTTCAGAGGATTGGTAAAAAAGTCAACTATACTACCGTCCATCTGACAACCATCCGTGTTCCTAATTCAATATTTTACTTTTTCAGGTGTCCTATTCCCCTACCCTGTCCAAAATGTCCAAACGTCGTATTCTGCAGCGACAAATGCTTGGAAGTTGCCCAGAAATCTTACCACGCTTACGAATGCCACATCCTTCCACTTATATGGAAGTCAGGGTGCTCCATAACCTGCCACATAGCACTGAGGATGATCACGCAACGCAAAAAAGAATACTTCAATAGCGTCAGTCAAGAACTGGATGCGAAGCCTACAGGCCCTTATAAAACGGAGGACTATAGGAATATCTATCATTTAGTAGCCCATGAGGATAAAAGATCCAAGCTAGACTTCTTACACAGAACACAAATGACAGCTTTCTTTGTAAAACTGCTGGAAATTAGTGGATATTTCGATGGAAAACCTAGGAACAAACCAGTTGAAGTTGATGAACTAAAGACCATGGCTGTAGACGACAAATACAAAGAAGATGTGGCACTAATTGGTGGTCTTATATTGAAGAATCTACAAATCTTAAAGTTCAATGCTCACGAAGTATTTGAGCTGCAATGTCCTAAACCTAAAGTTGATAAAAACTTTATCAAACATGAAGGAAAGTCGGTGTTCTTGGCTGGAGCTGTGTTCCCGACTCTTGCGCTGTTTAATCATTCTTGTGATCCTGGTGTTGTAAGGTAAGCAGATAGCATAATCCGTATGTAATTTGCCCACAGCTGGGACATAGTAGGTCTCATCTGTGTGAAAAAAAAGTGAGATGGATTCACCACGTCGGGCCAGTGCGACTTATATGTGTCACATGACTTCAAATTTTTGACGTGTTTCACGATGTTTTACATCAACGTTTAAAGAGCAATGGTGGTTAAATAAAACGCGTAGTAATACGCATGGGTGAGACTCGAATCTACGACTTAGATACAACTTATATATCGTAGCGTAGTGGTACTGCCACTGCGCTCAATAACATTTAATAAACAATTTCGATAATTGTCAGTAGCCAATCTATAGAAGTATAGGCAGTTGTTATAATTTAAATGCTTCGTATTTTTATAATTCTTCAACATTTGCCGAAGTTTTTTTTGGTTTTATTTTTAGAACTTTGCCCCAAACTATCGACTATGTTAAACTTACATACACAAACGACCAAACCCGAAACAACTACTTGTAGTGGTAATTAAAATTTCATATTCCAGATATTTTTCCGGCAATACCATCGTCGTACGCGCAGTAAAGAACATCAAGAAAGGTGAAGAAGTGTCCGAGAACTACGGACCTATCTTCACGACTGTTCCTAAAGAGAAGAGGCAGGCTGAGCTGAAGGAGCAGTACTGGTTCGACTGCCATTGCACGCCGTGTGAACAGAAGTGGCCCACTTATGAAGAAATGACGGAGAATTATATGAGATTCAAGTGAGTACCGCCTCAGAAACAATTTAAAAAAAAACCTTTTAAACCTTCCCTGGACATCCAAAAATAATTCAAAACCAAAATTAGCCAAATCAGTCCAACCGTTCTCGAGTTTTAGCGAGACTAACGAACAGCAATTTGATACTTAATTATTATATACAAAATAGTTTTTTTTATTAATTTCCGCAAAGATTATGAAGACTAGACCTTTATACAAACATTTAAATACAATTATCGCGAAAATTAAAGGGAAATGCCCAAAGTGTGGCCTAAAAGTGGATTCAGTTTTTTTTTTTTTTTTTTTTACGTGGTAAAATCATCAAATGAGACCTCCCACCCCGGGCAGGGCGAGAGGTACTGTCAGACTTGTACTGACTAAAATCCACGGTGTCCTTCAATAGCCCTTTATGTTCCGGGGTCACGGTGATGGTATAAGACCCGCGACCTGTGGATTCAGTTTTGCATTAAAATTGTTTTGTAACTATTAGCGCCATCTAGTATGGTGTGGCGCAAACTAGTAACTAATCTCATGAAGCTAACGTATTTTCTCTGGTTTTTATATGCGTTACCTGTTAAATTTTATTGCCAGTCGAGGATTGAATTAAACGAGTAAATAAAGAACACTACCTACATCTATTATTATAAATGAATTTTATATAGATAAAAGTTACAAATATTAAGACCAAACTTCTTCCACTTATTAACAGATGCGACTCAGACCGTCCCTGCCCCAACGTGGTGGCTGTGCCGTACGACTGCAAGGAGTTCATGATACAGTGCGGTCTCTGCCAGCAGTACACCAACATCCTCAAGGGATTGAAGGCTTTGCAAGTAAGTTGAACCCGAAGCGAGTTAATCTAGATCGCTATTTACTATACTAATGTTATAACGCTGGAGTTTCTTTGGTTGAGCGCGCATCTCAGGAACTACTGATTCGAATTGAAAAAATATGTTTGTGTTGGATAGTCCATTTATCTAGGAAGGCTATAGGCTACAGGGGTGGCCAACCGGTCGATCGCGACTATTCGTCAAGTGTCCAGTCGATCGTTAGTGCTAAACTAGTGGAAGATGCTCCGACGCAATACTCACAGTAATAATTATATAGGACCTATATTCGTATATGTTTATTAAACATCATCAACTCAGACTTCCATTCCATACATGTGATACGAAAAAGAACTCCTAAGACTGGTCAATAAAAAAAGTTCTACATGATTGTGGTGTACTAAACTATGCATTCATTTAAAATTTCAAGAAGTATGTAATTGGTAGATCACACAGGGTTTCGTTAGTAAACAATAGATCTTATTTCTAATCAAGTTGGCTACCCCCCTATATAACTACTCTACACCCAGTAGGAGCTGAGAAACGGTGAAAGGTGAAACAGCTAGTCTTCTATTATAAAAATATCATCACCACTATCTCAAAACGGTCCCAGAACAAAACAAAAACAAAGCGATTAAAAGACTGTGTTATTGCAGCAATTAATATTGAATACTAGCGGCCCGTCCCGGCTTCGCACGGGTGGAGGACCCGGTCTTACGACCCGGTCCCGATGGTTACAAACACAACAAAAAAATAATTATCCGAATCGGTCAAGCTGTTTTCATGTTATGTCGTGACAACGGAAAACGGGTTTCATTGTTATATATATAGATTATAAAATCAAGCCAGTCCATGATTATGCCAATTTATTAAAATAATTCAGGTCTCTACTCTAAACCACGGAAATTAATACATCAAATAAATATATTTCAGTTTCAGCACATATCCGCGTATGAAGACATGCAAATAAATTAGAATACACATGAAAATGATACAATAAACACTGGTGATATAACTTCGTATATAAATAATAATATCTAGAGAATATTTTGTATATTATTATGTATGTGCTAATTAACTGAGAATTATTTGAGCAAACTGACTGAAATCTTTATGAAAATTCCGTGACGATGTCATCATTATAGTCGAAGTAGGAAATACTACAAAAGAACTATAAGAGCAACTAATTTGTCTCTCAGCTGATTTTTCGAATTAGATGAGTTCTATATTATGGTTTAAAGGCGCGCGTCGACGGTGCGTTTAAAAAACGTGGTGTGCATAGGCCCTAAGAGCCTATCCACTTCACGTTTTTTAAACGCGCATTTGTAGCGATATAGACGCGATGCAAACGCGAATTGCACACTTTGCATCGCTACAACAAACTGCTCTGATGGACAAAAACGCGCCGTCGACCCGCGTTTCCAAACTGCGCGTCAACGGTGCGTTTAATAAACGTGATGTGCATAGGCTCTTAGTAGCATAGATTTACGTATGAACTTGAAATGCGACATCTACACGTTATTAGCGATTTATTTTACTACAAAACATACATACACTGATTGAGCGTGAAAAAAAACAAAATATTAACCGGTTACTAGGTTGTGGAGGTTAGGTAAATAGGCAGTCACTCCATGTAAAATACTGATATTCAACTATTGAGCTATTATTACTACGTATAGAGACGACACCGCGTATCATCCCTATGTCCCATCCAAGATGAGTGCGCGCGCACAAGTTCATTCCGTTGTTTGACAGCTCTGTGGTGTGCTCTAGGCGCGCGCACTCATCCTGGATGGGACATAGTCGTGATGCGTGGTGTCGTCTCTATACGTAGTAGTAATAGCTCAATGTATTCAGCTGCATTCTTTCTACTGAAAGCCGATCCTAATATAGTTGAGAAAAGGCTAGGCAGATAATAAGGAGAGGCTAGGTAGACTAATCATTGAAAATGGTATGAAAATTCGACCCCTTTTAGCAGGCACGACCACGATATAGCTTGATTTGAAAAAGTGTAGTTGCCAGTCACTCATCCGCTACTCTAACCACCTCTATAAAAAGATAATACAGAAAAAAACAAAAGGTACTATTTTGTACAAAGTTTATTATAAGTAAAATCTTAACCTAGTTACAATAATATAATGTTGAACTTTATCAGATAAGAAACTAATTTATTACATTTAAATTAATTTGTCTATGCGTCAATAAAATTATCAACATAATTTATTAAAGAGTTTATCTTCTAAAATGAAGAAGGCACTTTATTATTTTACAATATGTATAAATACATGATGACACAAACATACAACTAGAAAACAACACTTAAATAAACTTAAAAATTTGGTTAAGTCCCAAAGTTACTCAGTTTAGTCCCAAAGTCCTAAAGATCAGCAGGCTTTGCCATCAAACGTGCATAAATACAAAAGGCTCCTCTCAAAATTTTTCGCAGATGCTGGGTGCCCTTCGTGGAATACCTCTGAAGCACTTCACCAATAATGGTGAAGAAATGGTCAATGTATGTCTTTTTAAGGCATCCCCTATTACTAGCCTATTTAATACATATAAATACCGTAAACAGTGCTGTAACAGAAAATGGTTTCGTTTCTATATTGTCCGTCTACATAGTCATCTGTTTCGGGGTCCCATATGCATCTCTGGCCGCATTGAACACCAGCGCCTTTCATTTCTATTATTGTTGTTTGTACTACTATCTTGTACCTGAAATTAAGAGTAAGTTTTTATCTAACTCCATAAGTCAGAGGAGGCGGGCTGCGAGAGGTAGAGGACAGCGTCCTCCCTCCGCCCCAATCGCAGTGGTCGTCGGCAGACGACCTTCGGCCACCTTAGGCGCGGGCATGCGGACAGCGAGTAAAGGGCAACTCGCAGTCCAACCATGGACCATGCCCGGGTCGACGGCGCGTCGTGTTCCACGCGCGCCTCAAAGAGCGTCAGCATAATGACGGGGCCCCCTCTCATAGGGCCAAAGCCTGCTGGGGTCGCGGGACTTATTTCCATTACCGTGACCCCGGAACATAAAGGGCTAATGAAGGACATCGTGGATTTAAGTCAGTACAAGTCTGACAGTAGGGGGTGGGAGCACTCATTTGATGATTTTACCACGATAAAAAAAAACTCCATAACTCCATACAAAAATAAAGTAAAATATTAGAATACTCCTCTTCCTCGTATAATCCTAGTGACCACGTTATTTGGAGACATATTAAGATTTGGCAATTCTTGCCAACTAGTTTATTCGATAAACATTTTGATTCACATCTGTGTTATAACTCGCGCTGCGATCGATATAATATTCACGACCACCGAATTCGCACAAACTTCACAAAATTTAATTTAAAAAAACGTTGCCTCACACTAGCAATTACTCCTGTGTCGTGGGTGCGCTTACAAACATAGAAACACACATGAACAAACACTCAGACCCCAACAGACTACTTGTAGGTCATAGTAGGTGAAATACTTATTTGTTCCCGGTACCGAACCCGCAACGTGCTGCGCAGCAGTCCAATCGCCCATTGCAATACTATAAGTACTTTGTGTACAAAATAATATTATCCTCAAAATTCTGTATCATGGACACTCTATTAGAAAGAAACTGAATGCATTGTAGGTGCCTCTCATTCATTTCAAAGTCACCGATTTGGGATAGTTTTTCTAGTACGAAGCACGCGCTCCCTATATTTTAAACTCCTTGGTTTTTGTCAGTAAAAGTCTGAACGTCCGCGCGTCCTTTCCTGGGTGGAGCCACCCAGGTTTAGTGCTGTCTAAAACCGCCACTTTAGCGTAAAATGAAATATTCTGTTCTACTGCTCAAGCAATAGAGTAGATAATTGATAAATAACACATTGCAAAAGAATGTGGCAGCTTTGTGTTGTCAAATGTCTCATATGATCTAATATCTAAAACAAATCAAATAATTTAAATTCCTGTCGTATAAAAGAGACATCACGGTCGCGGGACTTAATGAATTACCGTGACCTCGAAACGTAAAGGGCTATTGAAGGACACCGTGGATTTTAGTCAGTACAAGTCTGACAGTCCCTCCCGCCCTGCCCTGGGTGGGAGGACTCATTTGATGATTTTACAAAGCTATGCCAGCCATTCCAAAAATGTTAATTTCAGTCTAATTTGATTAAATTGCTAAGAAACTAGTAGTTACCTCTTCATATCGAGATCTTGAACTCTCTGCCGTATGCCGTTAGCGATGACTTTGGACCAGCGCGGCGCTTGGTCGCTTCGGTACTGCCGCCCGATCAGCTGTTCCTGCATCGTGCTCATGATTATGTCCCTGACGTTTGCTGCTTGGAACCTGAAATATACAGGAAAAGGGCTATAATCTTCTTAACGTGTCGCTTAGTCGAAGTGGGCCGGCCACGTCTATAGACGGACAGACGGCAGATGGAGCAAACATGTACTAGAGTGGAAACCGCGAATGGGCAAACGTAGTGTAGGGCGCTCTGCTGCAAGATGGGTCGATGATTTAAGGAAGGTGGCTGGTAGTGGATGGATACGGACTGACCAGGACCGGGATGGTCGGCGCTCTTTGAGGGAGGCTTACGTTTAGCAGGGGACGGCAATAGGTTGATAATATATATAACGTGTCGCTAGCAGTCGTCGGCCCGGATTTTTTATTTATTATAGTGATATGCGGATGACCATTGTCTCTCCTGATGGCGAAGGAGGAGTAGCGGAGTTTAGTTTCCATCACTTCTAGTAAAGATCTGTCACAAGACGCGGGACTGTAACTAGGGTTGCGGGAGTGCCTCATCACTTAACCCTGCCCTTGAAACGTAAAGGGCTGTAGAAGGAATAGTCGGGTTTTTAGTCAGTACAAGTCTGGGAGGACTCATTTGATGATTGTACCACCTAGAAAAAAGGTGAAATCTTCAAGTTTTCTTACTTTTCTCCAAGACCGGGTCGCACTTCATACTTAGGAGGGGCAAGAGCTTTCTCCTCCCCTTGGATGATTTCCTCCGGTTCGGCTTCAGGCTCTTCAATCACTGCCACTTCTTCAACTTCTGAAGTCAATGAAACATTTCATTTAATAAAAAAATTTTTAATCATCAGATTTTTCTGAATTATATAAAAAAAAAGAAAAAATTATAATAAATTGTAAATTGGTCAAAGTACTATAGAAATATTTACCATCTTCATCATCAGCCATGATGAATTAACTTGTTTTCATGAGATGATAATTATCTGAAATGAACAAATATTTATTTAAAATTTTGCTTATGTATTTTTATAAATGTATATTATACATAATATATATATTATTTTCTTTAAAGAATATTTTTTTTCTTATAATTTTATATATTTTCGTAAAACATTTCAGTATTTAACATGTATTTGTTTGTATTCTCAGGACACAGAGATGATGTACCGTCTAGGCCGTGCAGCGATGGAAGCTGGCCAGTATGGAGAAGCCATGAAGAAGTTTGTAGGTGTACTGAAACTCTATGACGAAACACTTTCCCCACCATACAGGTCCTATTATGATTGTGTTCAGGACCTCAGGCGTTGTATGTTGGCCATGGGAAACTATAGTATTGTATAGACTATATAATATAAAGTTCATAAGGCATATTACACACATGTTGTGCTTCAACATGTTTAGACAGCTCTCAGCAGCTAATTGCCTGTGTGTATCCAATCATGTTATACACGAGTATATGTTACCTAATTAATTTATTGTTTTGTTTTTGTCAAATTATTGAGTATATTTTATTTGAGGTATTCAAGCATATGGCACCTGCGAAAAATGACAGAAGCATAAGCAGAACAGAAAAGGTGCCAGTAGCTCAAGTGGCATTGTCAGCGGGTGCCCTATGTGGAATACCTCTTTTATTTGTTTATCTAGATATGTTTTCTCTTTCATTGATTTTATTGTGTAATAGAAGTGTTTTATATGTGTTTAATAGGCTTTATAATAAAATTGTGTCACTAACTTTGATATAAAATTTAATTAAAGATGAGAAAATGCTAGTTTTAATTCAATAAAAGTATAATATTTATCCTACACAATTATTTTATACCTCAAAATCAACATGCAAACAATATCCAAAAGCACAAGGTCTATGAATATTGAAAAAACTGACAATAATTGCAAATTGAATTGTAAAAGAACCAGAAATAATGCCATTGTTTTGTATGGTTTTGTGATGTAAACTTGTTACATTATGCTATTTTCATAATAATTGGGGTCTTCGCTTGCGCAGGGACTTCGCCACATCGAAAATGAAACCAAATAGGTATCTTTTAAAACTATTTGTGTTGTTAAAACAACAGGAATTCTGGAAAAAAGACACTTATTTTGAGGTTAGAACTCAAAATAAGTGTCTTTTTTCCAGAATTATTTAATTAATAAATTCCAAACAGAAGTAATAACTTAAATAAAGTAATATGATGATAATACTTTACATTAATTTGAAATCTGGAAACAGATATCGCTAAGCGTTTGCACAAAATCACAAAATAATCCAAACAAAATGTTTTTATCCGTTACTATGACAACAAAATGTCATTTTGTGATAATGTTGGTATCAAATGACAGCCCATGGATGTCAATTATATCATCCTGTTCCACGTTTTGTGAAATAATGGTCGTTGGAAGGCATACCGGTTTATACATTTTTTAATGTAGTTTTGTAAGTGTGCATCCAAGGAACAAAAGGATTTTTGACAGTTTCAGACAGCATTTGGTCCACAATGTGGTCGCGTCGAGCTAAAAAAGGTGAGTGCGTTCATGTTCTACCTCTTTTTCTCAATAAAGTTTTATCAAAACCGTCTAAATACAAAATCAGAACACCAACAAACCCTGCTAATCAGAAATGTCAAAATGCGTTTCAGAGACTTTCAAAAATATTCTATTTTAGCATGAAAATAGACGAACTAAAAGATTTTTCAATGAAAATGTATCAATCTATCTCTTGCAAAACAAATATCATGTTCAAAAAGTGACTTTTTAAAATCGTAGATTTGTATCACGCGAAAAGCATTTTGTTCACAGATTTTGTTTGGGAACTGCAACTTTGACATGTGTTTCAATTTTGGGAATCGAAAACAAGAAATACGATTATAAATTAACTAACAAGTGATATTAAGAAAATGGCTACTTACGATAATAAAATTTGGCTCCTCAAAAACATACGTGATGCATTCATTGCGACAGACGACACCGGTTTATGTGAGATCGTTATGGCTGGAGAGGATTTTTCGAAAGTATTTCAAAATAAAGCTATTGAAGAGAAGAAGAGGATAAGGGAAGTGAGGTTGACTCAGCCAGGACCTAGCAAAGGTAAAGATGGCATGGGAGACATATCTGAGGAGGAAGTGGGGAGAGAAATAGTAACACAGTTCGATCCATACCCTGACATGGATGATAGTGAGGATGATGACCCACTGTGCGGCAGCTACGTGCGCTACGAGGAGTTCGGAGGTCACAGGTATGGTCTTATAATACCTTTTATTCATAAAACTTGTTTGTAATGATAATAATTAGGTCACACATTTCATTTGCTTATCAGGAAGTTATAGAACATAGAATGGATCAGCTTTTTTTATCACTATCCAGAATGTTCTGACCAAATTGGCAATCTATATACAGCAGTTTGTCCTTGCTTTTCAAAAACATTCATATTAATCACATTGACTCACTGCTCTACTGACCCAGTTACAGATTCTAAGAATGAGACTATGTTAATTGTGACATAATTTGTTATTTCACTTGTGACATCATTTGAGGATAACAGTTGTGGCTAATTAGTGATGTTTTGCAAAGTTTTAAATTTTAAGGTAACTAAATTCACTGACTTAATTTCTTGATTTTCTAGGCCAAGATCCAACACGGCACAATGGTTAGACAAGAAGGAACAAGCATTAAAAAAGGCAGCTAAAATTAAAGTTATTAAATGGGAAGACTCCTCGCCGCTCACCGCAGACCAACTCGTAGAAGTATTCTCTAAGTTCGAAGTCAAAAAGCCTGATAAACAGAAGTCATTGCTGGCTGAACAACTTCAGAACTGCCCAAACCTACCTCACCGTCAGTATTTGGAGTATGCAAAGTTCGATGGGACAGCACAACTAGGATTGCCTATTAAGTCATTCAAGATCTTCATGACAATGCTTCCCGAGAAGCATCAGAATTACCCCATAGTTGTGTGTGTAATAGCTAGTGCTAAGATCAAGGATTTAATTGGCTTCACATGCTATAAATACAGGTAATCAAGTGCTAATATTAAATTAGCCCAATTAAGTATAAAATTTACCTTCCTCATACTTTGATTTCAATTTTTTTTTTTTAATAATATTATTTTACCAAATTTTGCTGCTAAGCGAGTTCTCATAGACTGCCCTTTGTAAATATTGTTAACAAAGTCGCTGATTTTATCAGCCTTGTATTGCAATTTAATATATTTTTCAGCATCGAACATCCAGACATATCACTTGGATCTGTGCACGATTACGGACTTTGTATAGCAGAGGATGATGGAGAGGTCGACTGGGCATTCCCCTGCCTTGATGCCAACGAGCCTTGTTCCAAATTCGGGTTCACATGCCTCGGTCTTGTAGAACTAAAGAGTAAAAATGCAATGACACTACCTCCTTCGTCGATACCTGAAGATGGCATGAGTGGAGCCTTTCATGTGTTCTCAAAGGTCACCGACTCTGGTCAGAGTCATCAGAATCCATCCAGGCACAACACAGGAGGAAGTTCAACTTCAGAAGCTGTATTAATAGCACTGAAGGCTTTAAATGAAGGTAATTGTATGTTTTGCAACTCTGTTTTAGTTTTTCCTTGACCTATTGCTATTGATTATGCATTCACAATGTAATCAAAAACCATACTGGGCGAGTAACTTACCCAGTGTGGTTATTTTTAATCTTAGTATTATCCTCTCATGGTTTTGCTAAAATGGCTCTTTTAGGCCTGTCTAACAAACATAAATATTTCAAATTTTAAATAAAATAGTCTTAATAAATTATACTGACACCAGACCCGGAACTACTTGTACATCATACAAATGTTTGCTCTGTGCGGAAATCGAATCTGCGACACGCAGATCAGCAGTCCAAACACTCAGCCACTGCATCAACTATACCATAATTATACAAAGTGAAACTGAAGATTTTAACTAATTTTGTTCTCGCAGGTACTGACCTAGGCAAGATGCAGTCCCACATAATGGCGACAGAAGCACCCCAGTACAAGGCGTATAAAGTGCAACTCTTGCGCAAAGTAAGGACGAAAACATCGGTACAACTGGGCATTTCGCTCGATAGGATAGAGGTGGAGCCGCTAGTCACGAGTAAACATGCGTTTTGGGTAAGTTATTTTTACGCCACTTAATTTTTTTTAATGTACATCTTTTCTCTCGCTGTCCTGCAATCTGTGGGGTTGATTTTGTGAAAAGGGATGGAAGTATGTAACAGAAAGCCGGGATTCCGGATTGTAGAGCTGGCCGTCAGATCGATGGGTACAACCAATTTTCCTGTCCCTTCAACATCAAGATACCCTGAAGTTTTGCTCAAAAGTAGGTCATTGTTTAAAATAACACCTTTGATAGGTATTGGTATTATGTTCCCCTAAGATAATGAACATTGAAAAATAATGTGGAATTACATATTACGTCAGATCCACCAATACACTAATCCCACTTAGTGAATCATTTCCCACAAATTCTCACAGAGAGGAAATCATTGTCCCAGCAGTGGAATCGTAGGCTGATGCATCTTATTATAAACTCGCATTTTCATCTCTTGGTTAAATGGAAGGCTTGGCTGCTGCGCAATGGGGAACCAGAGTCTCCGACATAGCTCTCAAAAGTATGTTGAAGTGGCAATGGGCAGGCCACATGGCTCGTAGAACTGATATGACAACCGATGGGGAAGAAAAGTTCTCGAGTGACGACCACGGACCGCAAGACGCAGCGTAGGTAGGCCTCCCACTAGGTGGACCGACGACGTCGTGAAGGGTCGCGGGCAACCGATGGATGCAAGTGGCGAATTGTCGTTCGGCGTGGCGGTCTAAGGGGGAGGCCTATGTTCAGCAGTGGACGTCTTCCGGCTGATGATGATACTAATGATGTGAGCATGGGGTGCCTGCGTTCGATTTTGAGGTCGGGCAAAGAACTATGCTGAACTTATGTTTATGTACTATTCTATTGTTTTCAGTCAAGATCAAAGTACTTCCTGCACAGCATAGACTCGGTGGCGTGGTGTCAGATACTGGAGACGCGAGGCAACAGGACCACCTTCAGGGTAGTCTACTCTCCTAGTCACAATGCCGCCTATGGTGACAGAAGTAATCCAGGTAATTGCATATTGTTTACACGGTTTTTATATTTGGCTGTCGCCATTTGCCTTTTATACTTGGCTTATTTTGGACCATGTTATTACCGGTACACACGACTACACATCAAGCTATACAAAACAAGTTTGCCTTGGTCTCGCTTCGTACGATTTTTACACACAGTGAACGGTCAGCTAATACTGGTTTTGCATAGCTTGATGTGTAGCCGTGTGTACTATGGATTACAAAATTCTAGTTAACGTGTAAGAAAATTTGATATCTTACAAGAATTTGGGTTGAATATTAAAAAGGGTAAAAAAACTTTTCTTTCAGAAGTCGACGGCAATATTAATTGAAAATCAAAGGCAGTACTTCTGAAATAAAAGTTATTTAACACTTTTTGTGATAGTTTTGAAGTCAGTATTTTCTCTTAGGTTGTGCAACGAAAAATACTGACACAATTTTCAAATTTCCAGGTAACTCCAATATGTTCCAACCAAACGCTACCTACAAACTCCACGATTTCGAATGTGAACACGACATGGCTAAAGAAATAGTTGAGAAAATCAACACAATATTAGATTTAAGGAACAGTCCGTGCCGACGCGAATACAAGACTGCCAAAGATAAGAAACTACAGACGAGACGAAGTTTTCACACAAAACATTTGAGTTGAGTCTTGTAGATACTCTTGTACAGTGTAATATACTCCTTCAAAAGTTCCTTTAATACACTCTTAAGATTGACCAGTGAGGACTGCGGCCGTAATATAGTTGTTCCACTGTCGGAACGAGATGGCGCTAGACTTGTATAGCTCTGTCCCTTTCCCACAGTGGAACTACTCTCGCTTTATGACGTCATAATACGGCCGCTGTATACATTATTTGGGCTCGAAGTGTAATGTTATAGCGGAGGGGCTGTAATATAGGGTTATTTTGACAATTGCGGATATTTTAGCATGTTATAACAAATTATCAAAAAATCTATTTTTTCTACCATAAAATACTACATTTAGTTCATATTCTTACTTTGGAACAGATTTCTATGGCAGGTGACACGTGACGCTCATAACCCCGAACGTGCCTTTGACTTATAACGTTCTGCCGAAGCCGCAGGACTGTCTTAAAAGGGCACCGCGACCCTGGCATGCAAATGGAAGGAAAAGATTGTGTTGTTAGTCAGTCACGAATTATTTATGGAAATGAGAAAAGTGTTATGTTACGGACATATAAAAACAAAAAATTCCGCACAACGTACAAAGTTACCCTGTGTGTAGAGCTCGCCAAATACCGAGACCCACATGTATAGAGGTGTCAATCAAATCTAGTATTTAAATAAAGCTGGGATCGGAGAGAAAAATTTGTTATAAGCATATCTCAACCATTCAGAATTATTTAGGTTTAAATAACCAGGAAAATTACGTTATTATAATCTAGTCCTTTCCTGCCCTGAATAATTTAAAATGAATGTATTTATCCTCGATATTATAGGACTGTATATTCTCAGTTTAAAATCAGCATTAAAATATGTTATTATTGTAATTGAAGAGATGTATAAAATACGTGGTGGCCCACCATAACGTTTTAAAGCGTGAGTTGTTCAGCTGTGGGAACGAGATGGCGCTAGACGACTTGTATAGCGCTGTCGCTTTCCCTCAGCTGAACTACTCATGTTTTAAGATGTTATAGTAGGCCACCTTTAGTGTATGCTTGGATCGGCTTAGCGAGTGCGAGGCATGTTTGTTGAAAGAGGCTTCCAGCCATTAAATAGGAATTCGATGAAGATAAATTTGTTCACAAGAAGAATCGGTTCACACTGTAGTGTTGATACGTTAAATTAAGTTTTATGTATCTTGTTAAAAAGAAGTATTTCCTTTGCAATAAGTAAAGAAAAAAAATATTGTCATCATCTCCCTGACTTATTACTTGAGGACACATTATCTTAATGTTGTCTGCTTTTCTCTCCTATTAGCCGTCACGCTAGTGTCGTCTCCTTTTCACACGGTATCCACGCCCCGCTATCAGTCACATTATCGTCATCTGCCTAGCCTTTTCACAACTAAGGCCTACTCCCTCTCAGAGAGGCCTGTGTCCCAGCAGTGGGAACATTATAGGCTGATGATGATGATAATGACACTACAGTATGAACCGAAATAAAGTTAAAATTTTAATAATTTTGTATCTAGAAATAAGACATTTGTAACATCTTAAGAGTGTTGTGCATTGTGTAAATGAATATTGAATTTTTCAATTTTTGTGTATTATATTCGTTTAAGTTGTAATAACTTATTTTCGTCCATATTTAAGTTGCGTTAGAATTGATAAAAGTGTTTAACGTCGTACAGAAATCCTGTTGGATTCATGCAAATAGAATTCAATGCAATATTATGTTGATGTCTCCGATAATTTTAACTGTGATGTCTATATTTTTCTAAGTATTTCTTAACAGAGCCATTAGTTAGCATTTAAATTAATATTACAGGCCACTGTTAGAAGTGCGTTCATATCTGACGGAACATCCGTCGAGCGGATCATCGAATGTTCTTTGACGCACTAACGGATCATCCGTTGAGTGTGAACGGTCAATTGTTTTTCTACACATTTGTCTGTTCTGGCGTTCCGCGACCGATGATCCGCGACGGATGTTCCGTCAGATATGAACCCACCCTTAAGTAGATCCTCAAAATTGTTCACAGTTGTTGAAGATTTTCAAAAGAAACGATAGTGTAGAGTCCCAGACAAAGACACTTCTTTTGCATAAACCGCATTTTCGTTTTTACTTACACTTTTAGCTGCTAGTGGCGATGTTACCACCGAAACTGTCGATAATTATAATTCTCATGCATTTGATACAGGTCCTCTCAAACCCGTATCAGATGCTTCACTTTTCATTCACAGTTCACTCGATGCTCAAGCTCCTTAATGAATAAAAAAAAAACGAATTCAATAATAAACTGATATAATGATACTGGATGAAGATATCAAATTCTCCTACTGAATAATTAAAATTTAGAAGTAAATGATCATTAATTCCATATGAATTAAAATGAACAGACTCTTGAGTGTAAGTAAGTAAGTGAAGCATCTGATATTGGTTTTACAAAATGAAATATATTTTAAGTTGTAATGCCGCTCACATTATGAACAAACCTCCACTGCCAGAACCAGCTCAATTTTTGATTGGAAGTGATCCATTGTGTGCCTTATTGTAATATAAATAATGAATGAATTTGTACCACTGGGTAGACAGATATTATTATAATGATTAAATGTATGGGAAATGAAATATTGAACTTATTTTATTTTACTCAATAAAATATTTGTATGAAATTGAATTGCAGTTATTATAGCTAATTTTCGGTTAAAGCATTTTGTATGCAATGGATTGCTTCATAAATATTCGATGTACAATCTTAATTCTTATATTAATTGTATGAATGAAATAATTTATGTTGTGAATTAATGTTGATTTCTGTATGAATCGAATTTATGTATCATGAATGAAATGTAAGTTACAATGAAATAAAATTGTTATTCATTATTTAAAAGTATGTGCTTTAGTTTTATTATACATAAACAACTTTATTGAGAAAAAAAAAACAAAACATAAGATGTCAGTGTTTTTATTACAAAAATATTTACAGGGTTAATTCATGATAATTATTATTATATTTACAACTAATATCTACTGATATATGAACAGCTAGATACTATCAATATCCTAGATTAAATATTGCCACTAACAATTATGGCAACAGAGTTAGGCAGCTTTGTTATTAATAATTTTATGATTAAACATAATCTCTTACATAAATTATATGGCACATTTAACACAGATGAAATATGGGGTTTGGAGTCAGCATACCATCTAGCAAACAGCTTCTGTGAGAAAAAGGGCCACATCTTCAAAAAAAAATAATTATAAATGCATCTTTCTTGCCAAGGCTTTACTTTTTGATCAGATGCGCGCCATTGCTTATGGCGGCAGAATAGGCAGGCCCTTTCGTGCCTGTACTGCAGCACACAGGGATGCCTTAAGGTGCTCCTGTTGACCATTCTCCAGATAAATTTGCATGGCTTCAAGATTCTATGGTGTTTCTTTTCTGATCAGGTTCATCCTTGTTACCTGGTATCAGGATGCTTCATCCTGAATTCGAAATTATGGTTTTCTAAAGAAATCGAACACGCCATCTTAAGCATGCCCCAATTTACCTTCTGTGAAAAATACACCCAAAATTATTTTAGCCAGTTTCAAATTTTACCATCTAACTATTATGTATACTATGTACAGCTCGATTTTATCTCAGTTATTCTACTGGTCCGACAGTACTGTTCTCTAATATGTAATCTGTGATTGTACTGACAATATTTTCACTCTGGGACAAAATTACATCATCAAGTTCATTTGCCCTTCGGTATAATGCCCTCGTCTCTAACACTGACTTGTGTAGTTTTTGCTGACTGTCCACCAGTTTAGATATGTTAGGTTTCCCTTTGAGGAATTCAATGTCTTCATTTGTTAGGGCAGCGTAGGACATTCTTGATCTACTTGGTGCGTTCACTGCCATCCTGTATTGCCTGTAAATATCAATTTTCAATTGAGAATCGTAATATGTTATGAGAGAATTCATATATCACATTCCAAGTGTGCTGGGGTTGGCTTCAAGTTGAACTGAGTATAACTAAGCATCCGAATATTATTTAGAGTGACTGCCATCAGCAACACAACCCAATAATTGGGTAATAATTAATTAGTTAATAATTGGGAAGACTGGTTGTCAGATTTTCCAGCTTCTGACTAGCAGTAATGATATAGAAAAATTAAAGCTATCTATTGATCAGCAATTATTGGTGATTTTGAAATTGATTTATGTACAGAAAAATCTATGATAGGGTTTATATTATCCAGAAATAATTGTTAGCACAGTATTTGGTTCATTAGGAAATACTTATGCTCATCCTATGGAGGCTTGATTTTTTTTAGGAATAGTTAATTAAGTATTTGGAGGTATAAATAATATAATATTGTCAGGGTAGCCTATGGATACGTACTGTCGTAGGTCATGATATTTGTTTCGTCTCTCATTTACTTCCTTCTTCCACATCTCTTTTTCAGCCAACAATTTCTGATAATATCTGTAAATTATAACAACAGATATGTTTAATTTCGTAAAAAACTAAACACAAGGTGTATCTAGCCTGGTTTCTTCCTTCGCAATTGTTTCTTTACCTCGTCATATCTTCAGAGCGTCTCTCCTTTACATTTGCCTCTTCCTTCATTGGGTTAACATTTTCGGGTATATTATGTGGAGCTGGAAAGAGAAATCAAATTTAAAATCATACCACTTAACCAATTCAGGGACGCTACAGGTTCTATAACTGCACAAATAGTAGAATAACTTCACGGATTTGAATAAAATCCACAATAGAGGCACACCTAATGATTCTCTTCGTTCGAAGAAAGTTGAGCGTCTTCTTCTCGGCGGAGACCGAAAAGATTGATGCGCTTCAGTCTCACTGATAGAATTCTCCATTATTATCACTTTCACCAATAATAAAACAGATTATTTTAACTTTAACAAGAAGCACAAGTAAATATTTTCAAATTACAAACACGGCATGACGTTACAAACGGACGCCGCCATTGACGTAAGGCTACGGTGCGTTCGGAAATAGAGTCACGATCACGCTAACTTTGATTTTTTCCCATACGTGAATCCTCCTGAAAGATAATATCTTTGTACTGTAAAGCAAAAAATAAGTGGTCCTAGAATGGCTTTTCCTGTTTTTAGAGAGTATCTTATAAGCAGAAAATGAGCATTAGTCCATACTATATGTCTATGGGATGCACAACCAGCAATTACCAGTAGATCACCGTTTCGTCCTTTAAATATCACTTCCCCACTGTTCCACTATTAAAATAGAGTATTATATAGCACACTGAATTCTCATTGATTATTGGTTCTGAAAATAAATAATACACTGTAGGAAAAGTTGTACAACATACAACAGTTTCGTAATAATGTAAAACTCACCCGTAAAGTTTTGCAGAATTCTATTAGAACTATAAGAAGAGGTCACATAAAGATTTTTGAATTAAACAAAGATTTCAAATATAATGAGCAGTTCATTACGAAATGTTAAAAATATAAAAAAAAATATGTTCAACATTTTCGTAAATATAACTACAACTATAACGGAAGGACTAGACCTCTAGACAGATTTGCAACTTAGTCTTAGTCATACAAAGAGCAAATAAGCCTATAGAAAAGTCTGGTAAGTATGTCATATGTTGGCAAATGATGTTTCATTTTATTTTGTTTTTATCTACCAGAATACTAAAAATATGTGAGTTTTTTTATTTTATTTTAAGAAATCATCTGGTAAAGCGCCGTATTCACGTTCCATCTTGCTGTACGTCCCGCCAAGGTCATACACGATACACGAAGCAAAAACACCGTGATTATGACGTACTGGACGTACGTCAAGCCTATTCACGTTGTTTTTGCGTCGTGCATCGTGTATGACGTACAGCCGTGACAGATGGTGAATACGGCGCTTTACACTGCCTACGGTCGCTTGCGGGGACGCAGCACCGCGCATATAATCGTATCTCCTCACATATTATGTACATAGAGACTAACGCCATTTTGTATCGTTTGTGTACCGCAAATAAGTGTAACAAGTGCTCTACAAAATGATCAGAAGACCTGTTTGTCCTTGTGATGCACAAACAAAACTGAAAAACTTTGGAGTTTATGGGCCGTATAAAAGTACTGTAAGTATCACTAGTGTATAACGTGGTATTATTTCAGTACAATGTCTAATCATATTCAAGCTGTAACGATCAAAACAAAAATATAGTGAGGTGGTGTTGCCAGGTGGATTCGGAGAAAAACAGTAGATTTTATAAATTCTGTGTTGAATGTAAAAGGCTAATATATACACATATGTATATCATATAACTACATAATAAACATATAGCAAATTTTTCAAAATCCACAATACAACTTACCTGAAAAAATGTAATTTAATGAAAATAATACTAAAGGAATTCAGCTTATCTCTGAAAAACTAAAAACATATATTATTTTGAAATCATAATGACGGTGCCTACGATAACAGCAATTTACAAAAATAAACAATTGTTTGTGACCACAGCTGATAAAAAAAAAATCTGTCTCCCTCACTCTTAAATGCTCTTAAATAAAAGTTTCGCTCTCATTAATGTAAATATTCTTTCCGTAAACCCATTTTTACTTTGAAATCAGATACTCTGTGATCCCGAATTATCCCGATCAGAGTAGCTAGCTGATGTACGATTTGCATTAGGTCATTCTGATGCTGACAAATCATTTGCATACAATAAAAGAGTGAGCCATCTTAGCAACACACTAACACGTAATTAAAGCAATTTTACATTAACTGCATTCTGATGGCTATTAACTGTACTATTTGCTAATGACGATAATTATTGATAATGAAGTCAGTTAATGTGGAATAAGCCAACTTTTCATAATTTCTGAATTAAAGAGCGTATTTGCTTTGAGATGAGACACCTCTAAAACTCGTGTTTTTTCTGTATTCCTGACTTCCTGTAACAAAGATCACACGTTTCCTCTGCCTATATCTTCCGCTGCGTCTGTGTCTGTGGCTGCGTCGATGCACTGATCAAGGATTTTAAAAATATAGGGAGTGTGCTTCTTACTAGTAAAACGATCCCAATTCACTGCCCTTAAAATAACTGAGAAATACCGACTGCATAATTTCCATAATTGGGTACCTTATACGATACCCCTTGGTAACACTGGTGGACTTCTGAGCTTCTGAGTAGAAAGCCGGGACCAACTAAAACTATTTCTTCAATAACTTAATTACTTTTTAATAGAGTATACTAGCTGACCCGGCAAACGTTGTTTTGCCATATAAATAATTACATTTAGGGGAATGAAAAATAGATGTTGGCCGATTCTCATAGATACCGAATAAGCACAAAAAATTTCATCAAAATCGGTCAAGCCGTTTCGGAGGAGTATGGCAACGAAAACTGTGACACGAGAATTTTATATATTAGATTAGATTAATCATTTCTGCGGTCAGTATTTTATCCAAAATATTGGTCAACATCCTACAAGCAACAATAGAAGGAAGGAGAAAGAAAACTAAGTGTATGCCTCTCTTTCTAAGAAAATTGGAACAGTTTTAATGTAACAAGCACTCGCTCCCTATAATTTAAAACTCCCTTAGCACGGATCTTGACAAGATCCCAAGCATAGATATAGAGCAAGAGCCGAACATACAAACTTTGCTAATTTTAGGCGGAAAATTTTGAATTTCGACATTTACTTTATTATATCAGCAGTGCTTCCTTGATGTGCATGTTTTATACAAACATTTATCTTTTAACATAATATCTCAAGAATTTCTCAAAAAACGTGGTATTTCATAAAAAAACGTACTTTACGTGAAACGGATTATTTATTCGGCTGACATTTTTAATTTGACGTTTTGTTTTCTTCAATCAATTTATCTATCGGTAAATACCTACCGCAGTTTTTTGTATTATATTCGCTTAATAAGTTCTAAAAGAATCGATTGTTAAAATGTTTTGTTCTCGCAAGAGAACCTAATATTCAATGGGTAAGATTGTGTTAGTTTGCGTTGTGATATTTTTGATAACAAAGTGTTTTCATGCGCGAGTCGTATCGCATAATGCAGCAGTGTTTGTGAAATAAATATCTTTTTGTGAATGTTTCTCAACAGCATACAGTAATGGAGTTCAATGAATATCAGACAAAAGAGGTATTGGGCCCGGTAGAAATAGAGTATTACTGTGATCGATCACGTTCGCCGAGTCCCGTATTCAACACAAATGTATGTTGCGATTTGGAAGACATTTTGAGCGACGTAAGTGCACAATGTTAGTTTTTTCACGCGGTTTTTCATATTTTCGCATGTAAGAATGCACTTTAGAGCATAAATGGGGCTGGGCATGTCGCAATAAGACTGTTTGTTTTGCAGTGTGGCACTCGTCAGGTAAGTCTCGCATGTGTTTTATTTACATTTACATACATAATATAACTGCATATCAACGAGTTTTTTGTTTGCTCTCTTAACCTGCCGGGAATATTAAGTTATATGTGTTTGTGTACTACAAGAGGAAAACTTGTTTCTATTTATAACTCCTCACAGTTGTTTTCGTTTTAGTTCCAGAATAAAATATCAAAACATTGATAGTGCATTAAAAATACTGATATAGTTATATCACTGTTGTGTATATTGTTATCAATATAACAGTATTGTTATCATACAATAGTTTCTTATTAGATAAAAATAAATTGGGGCATAGAGTTATGACAACAATTTATAACTTGATTCTTTCACATAAATTAACTCTATATGAACTTGACCTTGAATTATACTTCTGTAAGAGAAGGCAGATACACAGTTTATTAGCATGTATGATAATTTGATTGCAAGATATGAAAACAAGCAGTCATATTTGACCCATAGAATCATTAGACTTTTTATAGTAATATGTACCCTGCAACATACTGTGAAGGATATGGCAGAAATTATATTAATATTATAAATGTGTAATCAGAAATTGATGGGGACCCTAGAGGTGTTAGGGGGAAGGTGGAGTTTGCAAAGCCATAGACAAAAACTAGTGTATCTATTAAGTAGCATCTTACTTGTGAACTCCAGAATAAGCACTAAAACTCCCTATTATTTTTAGGCCATAACAGAAACTCTGCAGAGCTCCCTCCGCGTGAGTCGCAGCCAGCTGATAAACCAGGAGCTCACAATCCGCCCGGAGGCTAACATAGAGGCGAACGTTCCGGAAGGGCTTGACCTCTACAAGGTTATCTTTGAGGTGGAGAGTGATACAGAGGCTAAGATGGGCGATGTTGATGGTGCTGCCGTACAGAATAATTCAGTGAGTGAACAGGTTAGTTTTATCACTCTTTCTTTCATATGCATATGTGGTTGCACTCTGTTGTCAGTTAATCAGACAATTAAGCTATCCAAGACCCCATGGCTAACTTACGCTAAACCTTTTAAGCTATGTATTCTTGTGATAGTCTTTTATTTAATGCATTTGCTGCCTTGCCTTTGTATAAGGAATACATGTGATCGGTCAATTACAATATGCCCCAAAAAATATGTTGAATTGAAAGCTTCATAAAAAACATGTTTTTTTTTATGTGAGATGGGTTTGTTCTGGACCTTAGTGTAGGTCAGGGATGACTAAGAAAAGGTGACGATGTTTAGGCTTTTATAAAATTGATAATCAGATTTTTAAGTAAGCAAATAGGTCAGCTTGAATTATCATTCTGTGAGAAAAAAAAAATCATCTCATTACTTTTTTTTTCTATTAATTTTATAAAAATATAGACAGAAAAAGGGGGAATTCTCAAGATTTAATAAATTATAGATTTTATGAGCTAGTTTACTGTCGAAAATAAAACTTATCTTATCTGTGGAAACATAGACAATCTAATTGGTAAACCTCTATTGAGATTTGCTTGAATGAATAGGTAGGTACTTGTTTTTTTTTTATATTATTACAACAACAGTATGTGCCTGTTGTTGTATGCAATGCTCCATGTACATTCACAATAGGCTGAGCCCTGCTTTGTCTATAACACAGAACACTCCAATTCTTTTTTTTATAAACATACTACATGACTTGTGACTGTAAACCTTGCTCTGGTAGTATTAGGTATACATAAACATTCATTTTTAATAGTTTTTGTAGTAGATACCAGGAAAAAATAAAATATTCTTAGCATTTATATAAAACTTTTATTGATTAAAATGTTGTAGGTACTAACTAAACTTTAGTTAAAAAAGCTTGTAGCTACATAGTAACAGCCACTAAGAAGATCGACATCTTCAAGGATGAGCATAGTTTGTCGCGGTTGGTCTGTGGATGGGTATAATCTATCAATCTATAAGACCGTAAAGCTGTTGATCCCGACTCACCATCTCCCTAGCCTTTTCCCAATTATATTGGGGTCGGCTTCCAGTCAAACCAGATTCAGCTGGATATCAGTATTTTACATGAAGTGACTACCTGTCTGACCTCCACAACCCAGTAACTGGGTAATACCATACCCCATGGTAAGACTGGTTATCAGACTTAAGAGCTTCTGACTAATAGTAACGACTGTCAAAGATCCACAAATGACAGCCGCGACCAATGGCTTTACGTGCTTTCCGAGGCACGGAGGAAACTCGCTATAACAGATGGTCACCCATCCACAGACCAACCTCGGCAAGCGCGGCATAACCCGGAAGATCGGCCTATGCAGCTGTAATTATTTTGCCACGAGCTGTTGATCCCGACTGTCATTTTTAATTCTGTTAGTCAGTTACCTGATGTTTCACAACTAGTATTATCAAGTCTTACCCAGTTACTGGCTAGTGGAGATTTGAAAAAAAAAAAAAAAACATACCGACCGAATTGAGAACCTCCTCCTTTTTTTGAAGTCGGTTAAAAAGTAGTTGCTCCATGTAAAATATTGATATTCAGCTGTATCCAGTTAGGTTGGAAACCAAACACAGTTGAGAAAAGGAGTGTTTATCCATACTATTACAAACCCACAAGTAAGAATTAGTTCTGAGTTAGTAATACACAAAGTTTCTAAACGAGAAAATGGTTGAACAAGGTCAGTTTATGATTGTTATACTCGTAGTTCCTCAAAAGGCTACCTATTGCATCGTTTTGATAAATCGCATTACAGAGCATTCGAGCGCACATGTTACGTAAGCCGTATAATCCTTCTTTGAAGACGACTTCTATTCCTTACATTATTTTATTTCTAGAGTATCTGTTCCCCGCGGTTTCACCCGCGTTTCTCTACTCCTATTGGTCGTAGCGTCATGTTACATAGCTTATAGCCTTCCTCGATAAAAGGACTATACAACAAAAATCATTTTTTAAATCGAACCAAGTCCAATAGTTCCTGAGATTAGCGCGTTCACACACAGCGCAACAGTCCAATCCAAATGCCACTGCGCCAAACGCTTCTTCTTCAATAGTTCTCTATTACTTTGCAGTCGCCTCCTATTTCAATCTTCGAATGAATAATACTTAGTTCATAATCCTTACCCAAGGACATTCAATAACGTTGCTTCAAGGTTCAGTGATTGTTATACAGCACAGCTGCATTATACAAGGTTTGTAGTGTAGACCAGAATACATTTAGTTGCATAACTTAAATGTTAATTTGTAAATCGTGTATCTTAGGAACTTACGAAGGACGCGGGACGGTCTCATCAGGTAATCGTGTCCCTGGAACTTAAAGGGGTATTGAAGGATCACCGTGGACTTAAGACAGTACAAATCAGACAGTTCCTCCCGTCCCGCCCTAGGTGGGACTCAAACTCTTTTACTTTATTTCCAAGACAGCAATGGCAGGGCAAAGGACACTATGATTGTCTGCATGTTTGGCATAGGTCAGAAAAGCAGACATAATATTCTTAACATTTAAATCATTTTATCACGAAATCGATCTTTTTTGACTCCAGCCATTGACACCACTACCCGCTGGTGATTCCATTAAAAGAAATATTGCAAAAACTTACTATTATGACGGCTAAGTTCGTTTTAGGACGTGACTCAATATTCAATACAAAAGATTAAACGAAAAAGTTACAGATTACATGAAAGGAGAGTGGTCTAGTACTTGCCTACTGAATATTAATCGATTCGACTTTTCCGAAGTTACGGAAAACTGATCGAACAATTTAGTTATCTCTTTACAACACCTTTAAGGATAATTGATGCCGGTTTATTAATAAGCGCTATTATGAATAAAACACCTACATGAGTATCGTACAACAGCAGTCTACCTTGATAGATAGGACAAGGCTACTACTAGGCACCAAGGACATGAGGTAACAATTGCGAGGCCGATCGGAAGGGCGAAATTAACCATACGTACTGTAAATAGGACTCTATGACGCCAGGGATAAGGCGATACGCCTCAACTGGAGTTGAGCAGAGTATCTGGTTACACGTGGAGATGGCACATGGAGTAAGGTCTGAACTGAATGGCGGCCAAAGAAGCTAGGGCCGCCTAAAAGCCCGTTGGGTTGACGATATCGTAAATATTGGGATAAAACCTTCGGTAACACAGAGGATGAGAGACGCACAGAATCGGAAAATCTGGGGGAAAAAAAGGGCTGGCTTGCAGCGGGTGATCCCGGTCTGAAATGATGATGATGATGATGATGATGATGATTTTATCTACGTTGGCAAAACGTACATCATACACGTACCCACTTATCTAGATAGAAAGAATATATTACATTTAATTGCAAACCGAAATTGTTATTCAACAGTTGCTAATTCAATGGTTACAATTGCGGTCTTGTCGCTATTAGCGATTACCTACGTTACATCTTACGTAGATCGCCAAAGAATGCCATTGTTACTTTTATTTACTCTCAAAACTGTTCCGTTAACAACCGCTGATACACGTGCTTAATTTCCATAAAGAAAAATGCATTTAAAATCAAATGTACGTAGCTAGGTAGCTACGTACCTTTCCTACGTATTGTTACCCATAAACGGATTGTTAAAATGCAATATAAATCTAACGAACAACGCAGCGATAGGGCGGCCATATTACGTGTACTGTTTGAGTTTATTTGACCGTAAAACTTGCAAGTGGGACACCAATTCCCGCGGTAAATTGGTTTAGCGACGAGCAGATCAACTATAGTGTGTTCAACTTGTGTTGGTAGACTCTCCCATGTGCATGCACGGTTGAAATCCAATAAGGATGCTGGTGAGTCCACGTTTTATCCTTAGTATACTCAAAGGAGTTTCTTGCCTATTTTTCTCCATAGAGATCTACGATTTCGAATGGGCAACTGTTTTACAGGACTTTCCCGAGTTATTCTGCCTTGTGACTGAGACTGCTGCTTCATAAATGTTTTTGTTGACAGTTCCGAAATGCCTGTAATGGTCAAATTGAGTTTTGAGTTCGAGTGCCTGAGCCATCTATCTTCGGTAGCTTTTCTTCGTACAATTTTTTTTTTATATAATAAAATAGTTTTAAAAAAATACAAATCGTTACAGCCGTTTCCAAAATACGCGATATACAAGACAGCAGAACTGCTTATTTGGCGTTATTAAATCATGTAGGTCATTTAATCTCTTGCGCCTACTTCTTTCATTCTGCAATGCGCCCTGCCCTGCTATTTTTGACATAAACAGCCTTATCACTAAGTAAATAAAGGCAATATTCAATGTTTACATATTTGCAGGGTATACTACCGCCTCGTCTTAAATAAATAATTATCTTGAAGATATGGTGACAAGGGGACTCCCTGTAGTTCGATATGTACAATTTTGCAATACTGCAAACATTTCTGCAAAAAAAAGATAAAATACCATGTTTACAAATTCTAGGAAGCATTGCAAGGCGGGGCTTAGGAATCAATACTGTTTGTTATATGTCTTGCCTTGAAAGTGTATTATAACGTCGGTTTCATGAAGACTGAATTTTGTACATTTCATTCAAAGTCGGGTATGAATTATGACGGAAGAGGAAGGCAAAAAGAAAAACAATGTATGATCGTCTATTTCTTTTCTTGTAGAACATACGTGATAATGTCTATGATATCTAAAAGACAGCTCTCTGCTAGCCGGGACCAACAAACGGCGTTACATGCTTTTCGAGGCACAGGCCAACCTTGATCAGCGCGGCTATAAGCCGTGAGCAGCTAGAAAAGTGCCTATGCACACTTCCTGTTTTTACCGACTCCAGGAACTACCTAATTGGTTTCTCGGCTATCGATAAAATAAATTTCAGTGCCGATAAAATTTTATATGAGATCGTAAAGTTACGTAACGCTAACTAATCACGGGTCAAATGTGGACCGAGTACCTATTAACAGTGTTATCAGACGTGAACTTCTCATTAGGCTATGAATAGGCAGCAGACAAGTTCTCCTCAAAGAATAATATTTAAGTTAAAATGGGTTTCGTCTTGGCCTTAATCTGAAAGAGATTCAAAGATGAGGCCTAAGATGGAGCTAACTCACCCAGAAGGAACTTTAACTCCTGCGCACCACACACATGGGATACAGTAAAAACTGATTAGCGCCTGAATTCGACAGGATATTGGTAGGCCTACGACCGCCTTTGACATCTCAAAGGCGATCACCGCAGGTTACAGGTGGCCTATGGTGCTGTTGCCCGGAGTGGATCGCTAGGAGTTGGAAACCACCTATCCCAAAAAAATGCGTTGTTCCTATTAACTGTCAAGAGCAAAACGTGGCTGAGAGATCAGTTAACCTAGCCTTGCTTTTTAATCCGAGAAAAAAAAAACGTAAATTAATGTAATCTAGGAGCACACATTTGCTAGCTTCCTGAATTAATTTATCTGTGTGACTGTCCGATTGTCAGACTATGACTCAATTTTAAAAACTAGGCTTTGGCCTTGTCTCCTCTTATCGCAGTTTCAATAATCTGCGTTGAGAGAATTTACACCGACTTCCATATTGACAAGTTTATTTATAGTAATACTGTAGTCATCGCCAATGATGATTCTAAGCTAGGAAACAGGATACTTAACAATGCCACTTTATCTGAATCGGAATAGGATATGAAATGCGATAAAATTCGTTAAATTGTCATAGGTTGACATATTTATCATACTAGTAGTGTTTCAGTATTAGAAAAATGAAAAAGAAAGGAAAGTTCTACACACCTTCATATTTCATTAATTAAAAATCGGATCGAGGCATCCTTAAAAACTTTTTGTGTATACTCTTCGTAAAAGGTGTTGTAAACACCAATGGTGATTCTAAATTTAAACAAACAGCCGTTTTTCTCTCAAATATAAATTGTGACAATATGTATGAGGATGCCGTGCTTAGCTGTAGACGATTGCCGGTTACAAGTTGAAATGATGACTCAAACCGGCCGGCTTCCTTTAAAGTCGCGTATAAATATTAATAGATCAATGACAGCATCATCAGCCTATATCTTTACAAGTTTTATGACAGTCCTTATCTTGTGTTAGGAGAAATACGTAGTCCGATTTATTTCGCCCATTTTATTTGGATGGTAAAATCATCAAATGAGTCTTCTCGACTTGGTCAGAGTGGAAGGGAGAAAGGGACTAAAGTCCACCGTGTTATTACAACCGTCTTCTGCGTTTTAGCGTTACGGTAACCTGCTTAATCAGTCCCGTGTTCCCAGCATGCGTTTGGGCCTCGTCAATTTGTTGACAGCTTCTTAAGGCCCGCGTGGAACACGACGCGCCGTCGACCTGGACATTGGTTGCCAATTTGCCATATTAGTTTACCATAAGACATGCCTCACTGTTTCGAGATCAGTAGTCATGAAATGCTTCCCTGGGTTGGAATCCACGATCGTCGATAGATACTACTTGCGTCACTACTGACAGAATATTCATTAATCTGGTCAATTCCCGCATTAAACAAATATTTGTATGACCTACAATTAGTTATTCCGGGTCTGGCTGGTTATGTATGTGAATTTGAATGTTTTTAAAAGATACGCGATACAGGAGACATTTCTAGTGTGTGGCAAAGTTTAAAATAATAAAAGAATTCAGATGCATAGACAACATTTTCTTGAAATCTCAACGAATTAGATGAAATTATTATATCCTGATGACTAAGTGAGACCAAAACGTAACGCCAACATCATTATAATGTAATAAATAAAAACACATGCATATTAAGTTGCACCCACGTGCTGCAGACGTCTTATCTGCGATATTTATCATCACAAACATTTTGTTCTGATACACAAATTATAACAATAAAATTAATCGCTTTATAAAAACTCTTGGAACATATAGCCGGTCATTTAATGTTGTAATTTTCATCAGTGTGTCCTATGTGTTACAATCGGTGTTCGCGAACGATAATTGTCGCTGGCTTGTTTTGGTTTCCAGTCATTGTGCGTCCATTAAGCTTGTTACTACCGCCTGGACGGGTCCCTCCGACTCGACGCTTCAGTGTGACTCTTATTACGACATAAAATACCTTTATCTTTTTTCTCCTTGTGGCTGTTAGACGTGTGTTACTTTTGACCAGTTCTTGAAGTAATAGTGTTGTGCTAATGACCTTTTGACGATGTAATTAGGCGAAGAAGGTTGGGTTTTGTTTACCATTAAGACGAAGGACATCATGGCGACTATCATTGTGTGTGGGCAGGTAACAATCGATACCTGATTTTATAGCTATGTCATTAATCGATTCACGCGATTTCTGTATTTAATTACTAGGTGTTAAAGTGTAGTTTTACTTATTATAAAATTAATTTTCTTCTCTATTTTCCTGGTTACTATGAATTCAAATATAGAAATAGTTTGGTCTTACCCAAGATAGTAAAATAAGGGTCAAAATCGGTCTGTCATTGACGTTTTCTTATCCAGATGATGTTACTGATATGTCAATGATTGTACAGTGTATTTTAGTCCTTGTGATACTACATTTAGTGTGTATTTTCGATACTGTATAAAATTACAGCAGTTATATTATGAATGTAGAGAATTTGCGGTCGACATGATTCATAGGGAGGAATATAAACAGTTTAATATTCAATCCATGGCAAGCAGACGTATAAAGTTTATTGAAAAATATTTACATTAACATTCGTATTGTAATTAAATATTTTGACATAATTTTATAAAATATTTACATATAAATTAAAAGTGAACATCATAACATGACGCACACAAGGAGATATTCCCAAATTGTGGAAAAGGTATTTATTAAAATGTATACTTGGTTTGTGTTTTGAATAGGGAAAGTATGAAGTTATCGGTGTATAAACATATTCATTATAATTATGTAAATCCTTAGGTATTTATTTGATACGAATATTTTTTTAAGTTTCATACAGAAAATCCCTTGCCCAGTAATGGGGCAAAACCTACAGGTTTAGAAAAAAAAAATAGTATGCAAATGCTAATACATTATGTTATTAAGTTTATAAGACATGATAAGCCTTTAGCATTAGCGTCCTTTATTATGCATACGAGCTATGTTATTCTCCAAGCCCAAACTACAAGTTTATCTTAAATAAACTTTCAACTTAATGCAAAGGTTATAAGGTTGAGAATCTATTCAATACAAACTTTATTTTCGACCCTAGGGCAGCGTTAGCACAAGGTTATAATCCTTAGAAAATAGTATTACAGAGGCGTATAAACATCATAAAATATTTTGTTTACATAAGGAAAAGTCTCTATTGAGTGTTACTAAGACTCAACCACTGACATTTTACTGTTTTACTAAGAAAATGTGTAGTTATGTGTTCTGACATTCAAACATTGAAATGTAGCTATGTCCATTTGCCAAAGGGGGAACAAAGATATGCCGATTGCCAAATATTCCAATTGCCTAGTTGCCAAAAGGCGAGAAATGTCCCGAATACCCAAAATAGTTTAAATGCCCAATTACCAAAATGGGAATTTATTTGCCAAATACCCAAAATATTTTAAATACCCGATTGCCAAAAGGATAAAAAGATTCGGAATGCCTAAGATATGCGAATTATGGCTTAATAAATTAGTTCAGCGTCATTTCAGCAATTTTACAGTCAGTTTAGTTACAAAACCAAAGCGTGATAAATTATTCATTAAATTATTTATACATTAATAATGAGTCATTATCGAAATAAACGTTATGCCCTTATAAAGTTCCTGGACATAAAACAATCATTATAACCGTGTTCGTTCACGCCTATTATTATTTTTATAATTTATGTAAATTGTATGGATAATTAGATGAAAGTTCTGTTATCTGAACAAACATCTAAATACGTTACACACATGCAAACTACATTTGTTTTTCAAAGGTTTTGGATTTTCCAGCATAGGTATTAGGAACTACTATCCTGAAGATGATTTTTGAGGAAAGAAACGTCTTAGTCTTTACGATGCGAATCGCATGCGTTAATGCGTTTAAAAATAATACTATCCTGAAGTTTGGTAATTTCATAGGGGGATTAAACCAGGTTATTAAGTATAGCTTTCTGTGTACCAAATGTCGTTTAAATCCATTCAGTTGGTCGCGGGACTCATTCCATCACCGTGACCCCGGAACAGAAAGGGCTATTGAAGGACACCGTGGATTTTAGTCAGTACAAGTCTGATAGTCACTCCCGCCCTGCCCGGGGTGGGAGGACTCATTTGATGACTTTAAAAAAATAAAATCATATATTTCATATATTTCCTAAATATTATAAAATGAAAAAAGAGCTAAAGTTTATCTTTTGAATGGATGTTATTTTTTTTCTTTTGAATGGATCTGGTGATCCAAAAAGCCTCTTTATCAAAATCATAATAATTACCAATTACTATATAATTTTAATAATAGATCTAAAACAATAGAAAATAATAAAAATGTTCTGCTAAAGTTACCTTTTAAAACCTATATAATTTCTTTTAATTCTAAAGAAACGCTTCAATTAATATTCAAAGCAGTTTTCTAGTAAAACAATAATGGCAAGTCAAAAGGCAATGACCCTAATTCTCGGTTTCCTATTTGTATAGTGACCTTTAGGCGTACCCTTACCCTATTGTTTGTAGGTACTATTCTTTAGTATTTGCTGTGGGGGGGTGCTACAGGGGTGCTTTTCTAGGTTAAAGAGCGACAGTTCATTGTAATTTTCTTTTCTATCGCGTTTCTTGTTTGAGTGATTTATCAGTAAAGGAATGTTGATAGTGTTAATTGATTTATAAATTAGTATCTGTTGCCAGCGGCTTGCCCTGCGAAGAAATAAAAAATATCCGATCATACCGTGGTAGAAATTAACCTTCGTGTTAATCCAAGTTATGAACTATCTGAGTATGAACCTGTGTAAACTTTCGCATTTATAATAGTAGTAAGACAAGCAAAAGCCCGCGACGTGGCCTGCGTAGAAATCAAAAATTATTTCACTAGAACGGCATACTTAGATAAAAATGATACATATATCCAGAAACTAACGCCCTGTTCCAATAAGGCTAAAACAGGGCGCTACCTGCTACGATCCTTACTTGGTTGACTGGTAGAGAATGCCTCAGGCATTAAGCCCGCCAATGGAACTCTGTGTTGCATGAAGTTTTAAATAAATAACAAATAAGTACTCCTTTCGGCTCATCCAAATTCATAAATCTGGTCATAAATGCACGCCGATTGCGAGTACTTCGCACCCGAAATTGAGTCTATATTATGTAGTCTATTTTCAACTATTCGCTGGATATTTTAACAACAAAATCGTTGTTAATACGTATGTCAGTACTAACTCGTTCCATAACTTTGTAATTTGTGCTCTTTTTCCCCATTCTCTATGAAGTTGATTCATCATCATTTAAAACGAACATGAACCATTTAGGTCAGTCTCAGAATAAACAGAGCACTACTATGTATACAAAGAAAGACGACATTTTCAAATCATTCTTATCACGATAGGATTTTTCAAAATTCAGATAACTTTTATCTGACGAATAAAAGTAGTGGTTTGACATATTTTCAATAGCTGTCAAACCGCCATTTTTATTTCCCCATATACTATTGAAAAATCAGCCTATAGTGAAACTTCGAGAAATGTTATGTGTATTTATATCTAAACACGAGAAGACATACTTACATACATTGTAATCAAATAAGTAATTTATTCAACCAAGAAATTACAATCTCTTCGTTACTTAAAATAAGTACCTGCGGCCATTGACATCGAAAATCATCATCATGAATCATCATGTTTTATCATATTTTGCTATCAATGTCTGAATTTCAGTTAAGTTGGCTAAACTACCGCCACCCTGATTTTCGCATTCCGTTTACTAATTTTTACGGATATGGGGGGTCATGACAGTCCCTCGACCCCGGCAGGCTTTGGCCCTCTACGGGGAACCATCAGACATTTTGATACTTCTAAGTTGGCTTTTTAGACCCTCTAATGAGTTTTTATTATGTCCACTACGACATAATAACCATGAAACTATAAGCAGTCAACAATCAAGTACCTATTTTCTTTTCATCTTCAGGAGTCGTGCCGGCTGGTCGGCGGCTCCAAGTTCTACGAGATGATGGACAGCGCTACGTCTGCTGACGTCTCCACACCGTCCCCGACTGAGAAGCACGACCACATGAAGCCAACAGAGAGTGATGATGAAGGTGATTTTTTTTTCTTTAAAGAAATACCTGTAATATATTACTTTGCGTTTTACGCCCAGACCCGGAACATCTACCTGCAGGTCATACAAATATTTGTTCCATGCGCAGGAGTCGATGACTCATCAACTGCGCCAACCGTCAAATCAAACATCAAACATCCATTCATTCATCCAATATTTCGCATATAAAGATTAGATAGTCTATAACCCCTCGTCCTTGTCCAACGCAATCGTACCTGGGTACACGATCGCCGCGTTTATAATATTGTAACCCATTTCTTGGGTAAACTTTTAGGAGTGACGACGCGTCCGTCCTGATATCTTAGCAACAGCAAAATGGGCGCCACCGTCGCGTGTTTGCGCGTGGAAGTTATCAGTTAGGTTTTCTTTGATTTATTTCTCAAAGTTTTTATAAGCTTTCACAACTACTACTCAGGGGAGATATTACAACGTCTTATGCCTCATTTACATTCAGCCCCTATCGCTGCTCCTCGCGCTGCCGGCAATAATTCCCTAAATACTGCTGTGGCAGGATCGAAGGAAATGTGTGTTTACATACTGCCCTGCCTCTCACTTCGCTTTCAAGTTCCGGCAATGGCAGACGTTGAAATTTTTGCAGTGTCCGCGCTGTGTCTTTTAGCGATACATAATTACGTGCGTCAGTTAAAAATAAATCTAATGAAAAAAAGAAAAGACGTCGTAGAAGATGGTGGATGATATCTATTCATCGTAATAGAACTTTGTAAGTACCTACCAACCTGCTTAAGATAATATTTTATAATGCAGAAGAATTCTAGTAGCAGAGTCTTATTTTGATGTGGTAGTGGGCAACACTGACCCGGTGACATGTCAAAATTTTGTTCCGTATTTTAAAATTAAATTTAATAGTTAATAAGTAATATTAAGGTGTAATTATAAAAGCAAACCTATTATCAGTGTTTATATATCTAGTAAAATTGTTTTCTAAACAATTGATAAAGTTTTCGGTGCCTAATATAAACTTACCGGTAACCTAAAAACATCAGCTGACGTTCTGACTTACGGATCTATACGGGGAAGTATTGTTTAATTTATTTAATTATCGCACACAAATAACATAAAATCAACTCTGTAACACGTACATCCCAATTCTTGCTAGTCCAGTAGATTTTTAATTAGGTCTTAATCGCTTTGTTGACATACCTACCAATGTCACAGAAGTAAAACTTTGTGAATATTTTTTCAAATACGTATTAAATTTTAAATTCTTAATATTAATTAATAAGTGTAATAGTAATGTGTGTTAATTCCATATTATAATCCTAAAATTAAAGCTTCAATACAAGATTTTTTTTAAAGTTTTGACAGTCTACCTACATACAAAAATAAAAAAAGGAAGACTGTTACTGTTTTTATTTATTCTTTCCTAGTTAATATTAACATTCAGAAGCTTAATATAGCAGCCCACCTCATTTCATAAAATAACTTAAAATTTTCTCCTGTTTTCTCCCCCCTTTCATCTCTGTCTGTTCTTTAGTAGTCTCTCCTATTAGTTCTCTCACCCCTTTTTTCATATTTTTCAGTAAGTAACTACATCTTGAAATCATGCCTGTGATGACCCGAAAGGCTACTGCTCAGGATTTAGAGCTCAAACTGAGAACAGCCCTCCAAGAACTGAAGGACTCTAAACTCCAATGCCAACAACTTTTAAAGGAGATTGAAGAGAGCGAGGAGGAAGTTAATAACGTGAACAACAAAAACACGAGCTTAAAACGGGAGCTAGTTGACCTTCATCACCAATATTTACATGTTGTTGATGAACGGGATCGTCTGAGGGAAGTCACGGATGGATTCAACACATGTAGCAACTTATATGAGGAGGCTATGTGTAAAATTAGGGATTTAGAGGATGAATTAATCCATGCTAATATTCAAATTACAACCTTGGAAAAGAAAAAGGAACGCGATCAGATTAAGGAAACAAATCACTTGTACAATGAATTATTAAATACATCTTGTAACCCTCACCCCATTGTAACAATAGACCTTACAGAGGACTCTTTACTAAAACATAACTACTGTCACAAAATTAGTCAAAATAAAATTAAGAAATATGCAAGACTAAATAAAATAATTAAAAAATGTAAAAAATACAAGAAACAACAAAACTTCTTCTCAAAAAATATTCAATTAAGGAAGGAACGTGTTTCTCTTGTTAATAAGTTAAATAATTATCAGATGAAATTGGAAGATAGCATTAAAATTTATGAGATAGATACTCAGCGCTTACAGTCTGAAATTCAGGCATTAAATCTCTCACTCAAATCTATAACCAGTAAATATAAAAGCTCTAAAAATCAAATCAAAGAGCATATACTTGCTACAAATGAGTTGGTGGACAAAGTGGACTTGCTGACTCTCAGCAACACTCGGTGTTCCTGTCAGAGGGAACCCAGTCCAGTTGCACTTCAGCTTGAGGCAACGGAGGACCCGTCCCAAGCTGTTAGGGCTCAGGACTGTATCACCAGCCAGGATGTAATACTTGACATTGTACAAAACACTAAAATACAGCCTGAGATTAGTAATACTTTTGTTTCTTATAATAGTGATGAGTGTCAGTCAGTTATGTTTTCTGATAGTATAGGTAAAGGGCTAGGTAGTTTAATTAGTAATAAAATGAGTTATTGCACTCAAAATTATTGTATGCCTGGTTCAAATTACAAACAGATCATGGCATCAGTCACTAAAAATGTATATTGTCCCAATACAACCATAACAATATTTATTGGTAATAGTTCCAAGGTTAGTAAACAAGACATCACTGACTGTATATCAGAGTTGTTAAAAATAGACTGTAATAAAATTATTTTGTGTGCCTTTCCATATTTTGAAAAACTGTCTGATAGGAAAAACAGTTACATACACATGCTGAATAAGCATGTACATTTCCTGTCAAGTCACTATAGCGACAAGCTTTTATGTTTAGACATCAACACTTTTGTTGATAAGCTTAGGTCGACACAGAATTCGGTTTATCTGCCTATTAGATATAGACATATAGTAGCTAGCCTATTAAGTTTTCATATTTACTCAGACATAAGTAATATGTCTTCGTCTTGTGTACATATTTATAGTAGTATTAATTGTAGTATTAAGTGTAGTATTAGTAGTACGAAGGAGGATCCATGTATCACTATGGAGGATTCTCAGTCGCAAGGTGAGACTACTAGTAGTAGGTTATTTTTGCCTGGTGATGGCATGGGGCTCACTCCGGATAATAGTCATTTAAACTAGTCAGTAGGACAACAGAAGGTACCATTCACAATTTAACATCCACAAGTAACAATGTATCTTCTAGCAATCATTTAATTAGTTTTAAAAAAGGGCCTCAGCAGAATACCTTGACATTATTCCATCAAAATATTCAAGGTATTTCTTCAAAATTATTAGAAGTAGAAATGTTTCTTGAAAAAACAATGTTTGATGTTGTCTGTTTTACTGAACATTGGTTGAAGGACTATCAAATGATAATTAATTATGAAAATTACAGTGTTGTTAGTTGTTTTAATCGCAAAGCTATGCTGCGTGGAGGTTCCTTAATACTAATAAGAAATAGTTTAAAATGTAATCAACGTAATGACATAGTAGGTCTCTCGGTAGAACATTGCGTCGAACTGTCCTGTGTTGAGCTGGATAGGCATGTAATAGTGTGTGTTTATAGGCCCCCTAACTATCAGAATTTTTCATTATTTGAATCAATAATGGAAGATGTTCTGGCAAAGCTTTCAGAAAGCAATAAAACAGCAATTGTTTGTGGTGATTTCAATATCAATATTTTGGAAGAAAATTGTAATAGCAGTAGGTTATTAAATCTTTTTAAATCGTTTGATTTAACCAACTTATTTGCAGAACCTACTAGAGTAACTCCAACATCTGCTACTTGTATCGATAATATTTTCTGCAATTGCGATTATTTGGATAAAGCCATAGTTAGTTGTATGCCGTCTGATCACAGTGGACAGACGGTAACTTTTAGGTGTCGTACAATTGAACAACAAGTTCAGATTAATTGTAGACCTATAACGACAAATAAATTAAATAGATTTAATAGTTCCCTAGACAGTAAGTTGAGTGTAATGAGTCCTAATATAGACGAAATGAATGCCAACCAACTGTACGATCGCTTCTTTTCAATTGTTCACAGCGAATTTAATAAACATTTTGAAAAGAAAATAAAGAAAATTTGCCCGAAATTTAAATTTAGTGACTGGGCAACTAGAGGTATTAGAAAAAGTAGGGAAAGACTTTTTGAACTATATGGCCTTAAGCCTTACATTAATACTGCAACTTTTAGCAAATATGTCGCTACCTATTCAAAAATTTTCAAAAATACTTGCAAGGCTGCTAAAGCCTTGCACATTAGTAACAAGATCAAGACAGCTGAAAATAAAATAAAGACAGTTTGGAAAGTCATAAATAACGAGACTGGCAGAAAAACAATGCGTAGCAGTAATTATACGTTAGATACAGAGTGTGGTCCTATAAGCTCTAATCTGGAAGTAGCTCAAGAATTTGTAAATTTCTTTACAGATATACCATTTAAGACTACGGAGGCTCTAAATTCCTCACCCGATACATCAATTGCTTTTTTAAAGGCGAACGTATCTGGCTGCCCGGCTGATTTTAAATTTAAACACATAAACCCGATGACAGTTATCAAAGCATTCCGGCAGATCAAAATTAAACAGACAGAAGATTTATGGGGAATGTCTGTTAAAGTTTGTGCATCCATAGTGGAGACTGTAGCACCTTACCTAGCTTTAATTTTTAATATGTGTGTGGATCAAGGAGTTTTTCCTGATTTGATGAAGTTCAGTAAAGTCGTTCCTCTCTTTAAATCTGGGGACTGTAAAGATACCAATAATTATAGACCAGTATCCGTGTTGCCAGTCTTTAGCAAGATATTTGAAAGGTAATGCTTAATCAGATGCTTAATCACTTTAACACCAACAAAATCTTACACGATCAGCAGTATGGTTTCACCAAGGGACGTTGTACAACTGACGCCGGTGTCACCTTATTAAAGCACATATTTACTGCATGGGAAGAGGCCCAAGACGCGATAGGAATATTTTGTGACCTCTCCAAAGCATTTGATTGCGTAAACCATGATACATTACTTTTGAAACTAGAACATTACGGACTAGGTAAACTTGCACTTAGTTTGGTAAATTCATATCTGTGCAATAGGCAACAGCAAGTTGAAATAAACGGCGTAAATTCACAGAGTTCAACTGTCAATATCGGAGTTCCGCAAGGCTCAATATTGGGTCCTTTCCTCTTTTTGGTATATATTAATGACCTACCCTATCTATTAGATAACCAACCTCACAAAATGGTGTTATTTGCAGATGACACTTCGTTAATTTTTAAGATTAATAGACGGGCTCAAAATCTAGACGACCTTAATAATACCTTATGTCAGGTCCACAACTGGTTTTCAGCAAATAACTTAGTATTAAATGAAAAAAAGACTAAATGTATACGATTCGCTCTTCCAAATGTTAAAAGTACTCAAAATGACATAGTATTGAATAATGAGTCACTTGAATTCGTTGATAAAACGGTTTTCTTGGGGATTACGCTTGACTCAAGATTACAATGGGGTCCTCATTTAACATCTCTAGCAGGGCGCTTAAGCTCAGCAGCATATGCCGTTAGAAAGATACGTCAATATACTGACGTTGATACGGCGAGACTTGTATATTTTAGTTACTTTCATAGTTTAATGTCTTATGGAATTTTACTTTGGGGACGGGCTGCAGACATCGAGTCTATTTTTATTCTGCAAAAAAGAGCCATCCGAGCTATATACAATCTCCGAAGACGCGACTCTCTGAGAGAACTGTTTAAGGATATTAACATCTTGACGATAGCTTGTCAATACATCTATGAAAACATAATGTACGTTAGAAAGAATCTACATCTTTTTGGCAAAAGAGGTGACAGACATAACTATAATACTAGAAATAGGGACCAATTAGTTCAGCCGGGCTTCAGACTCGCCAAAGTAGACTCATCTTTTATGGGGTATTGTTTAAAATGCTATAATAAAATTCCACAAAGTATTCTTGAACTGAATGAGACTAAATTTAAAACATGCATTAAACGCACACTATGTGAGCGGGCATATTACAAATTGGGCGATTATATCGCTGATAAGAATGCTTGGCTCCATGCTGGTCCTGCACCATAGGACAGGGATGTATTCAGTGATAGCATATTTACATATAGGTACTATTTTCGGAGCTGCAGAAGATTGTGAAACTATAATTGCATTGTATAAATTCATATTTCTTTGGATTATATAGCTGCTTAGCCTATATTGTGTGAGTTCTATGTGCACAAAGCTATCATTCACAAGATACCTACGTTTTATTAATTTTATTTTTTGACTTGAATGTGCCCTGGCGGTCGAGAGTATGTCATGCTCACTCAAATGTCTCGCTGATGGTGGCGCGTGTGTCGGATCATTTAGTTCCCTTCAAAATGGTTGAGCTGAATGGTGCTGATATCATGCGTCATGTTCGTGAACGGGCGCTGTCAGTTGGGACTGGTCATCTCTTAGCTGCCTCGGTTTATTTTAAAAATCAATAATTTTATTTCTGATTTCTTTTGGACACTTTTTAACTTGCTACATCGTTCTCACATAATGTACCATCTTAAAGGAATGATGTAACAAAGGTTCTGTAATAATTTTGGCGATCTAAAAAGAGTGTCCATGGAGTTTCTTGCCCGTTCTTCTCCATAGAGATCAACTTCTTGGAACGGGCATCTACGGTACTTTCACAGTTTTTATGTCGTGTGACTGGGACTGTAGCAACATAACTATTTTTAACTGTTTTTATTTATGTAACGTAACTATTTTTGAACTGTTTTTGTCTTTTGACATTTCAAAAGTGCTATGACTGGCCTACTTGAAATAAATGCTTTGATTTGATTTTGATTTGATTTGATTTGATTCTACGAGGCAGAATGTAAACAGGCCCTACCGCTCGCGCTGCCGGTCCTTTGAAGTCCGCATAAAAACCGCTCTTTTGGGGAGCGCTGGGCAGCGCGAGTGGCATTGAGCAGTGGCATGAGAAGTATACGTTTACATACTCGTCCTGCCCACTTCCCTGCCCACTTCCCTGCTCACTACAGCTGAATGTAAATGAGGCATTAAAACCAGGCTTATTCCGGCGAGTGCAAGTGACAGACTTATACAAGTCGTCTAGCGTTATCTCGTTCACTCACTGGAACAAGCCTGGTTTTAAGATGTTGTAATACCCCCCCTCCCCCCCAGGAATATTAAATCTTATTGTCTGTACATGAACAATTTTTCCGTCGGTGGTTTCTCTCGCCATTGGGCCTATAACCGGGCTTAACCAAGATGCATCAAATTCGGCCCTGCGGCGTAGACGTAAAAGCGTAACAAACAAACTAATTTGTATTTATATGACAAGACTAAGTTAAGATTTGGCTCCTCAACAAGGTGTACACTATAAATTAAATAGAAATATATTTATAACTTTTTTCTAAGTGCTCCACCACGTAAAGAAGAGCTCTATATGAATTGTACTATGCGCACACGCAGCTAAATAAATAATAAAGAGATTTATGACATTTCTACCCTCATATTAAGTAAAAACTATCCAGTTTCAGACGTAGACCAAGAGTGCACGGTGTTCAGCGGTGTAAGCTACCTGGGCGCACAGAATATATCGGACCCCAAGTCCGAGAATGACATACAACGCATCATGCAGGAACTCAGCTCCATGCCCGAGAGTAGGGATGGGATCGCCGTGTCGATATCGATACCGGTGTGCTCTCAAGGACTTGTCGTGTGAGTATAGTGTTGTATAACCCTCATATTTTATTTACACGAATACTAAAAAGAGGAAAGATTTATTTTGTGTGTGTGTGTATCATAAATTCATAACTCAAAAACTACTGGATCGATTTCACCAGTTGAAAGCTGCTGTGGCTATCGCTAAAAACAATGCGATATAGGCAATAAGGGGGGTTAGGGGGTGAGCGGGCGGTGCTGCTGGCAAAAGCTAGTTTTTTATCAAACTGTTGACGTTTTATAATAGAAAACCTTTTGTAAAAACATCTGTTTAGCTAACAGTTTTATTTGGCTAACTGCTTTGTACTGATACAGGTACCGGCGATAAATAATGCAAATAGACACTTTGAAAGAAATGAAACGTGAAAAGATGCCGTGACGTTTGGCTCTTTCTATTTCTCCCAAGAATTTAATACCAAAACATATTGAGGACCCCTAAGTAAAGTGGGATAAGGGTAGGAAAATATGAAGATGTTTGGGAAAAGAAATTCAGCGATATCTCGATGTGATTCGATGTGCATTCTCTGCTGCCGGTACCTGACTCGTTTCGTACCCCCACATATAAAATTCCACTACTCAAGCTGCGCCAAATTATTGTTTGCATTTTGAAGGAAGTTTATCTCGCAATTTGATAACACACTTTAACTTGGGGAGCGGTCGCTTTAGCCCTCGCCTATATTTGACATTCGCAGACATCGATTTAGTCATAATTTAAACTGTTTTTATCTTTATGGTGGAGGTGAGGTAGAGGTATCCTGAATGATAGGTATCCTCTGTGAGGTCAATGATCCAAGATCGGTTTTTTTTTCTTCGTATTGCTGGTCCGACGGTTAATATATTTAACTAGCTGTTCTCCGTGGTTTCATTCCCTTTGCTCGACTCTTATTGGTCGTAGCGAGATCGCGCCTTCCTTGATACTAGACTATCCAACACAAAAAATAATAATTGAGAGATCTCTGCCTATCGCCTTCAAAAGGACACGGCGGTGCTCTGCCCAAGCGGGGCATTCCTGCACCGTATGGCCTAACGCTATCCTTCTCTCGCCATAAGGGGAATGCTCCAACCAGCCCGCGAAATTCAAATATCTTGCGTTTTTTGCAATTTGCAGGCCAGTGCTAGGTTGTATCTTGATTAAAATATTATTCGCGGCTTTAAGACGTATGTAGTTACAGAATTATAATCATCAAAATCACCAATACAACCTTCCAAGTTCATAAAGGTGCAGGAATGACTTTTACTGTTTTTTTTTTCTTTAACTACATATGTAAGATCTCTGCGTGATCGAACCCGAAATGAGGAGATCCGAAGACGAACTTAAGTCACCGATATAGCCCACTGGATTAGCAAGCTGAATTGGCAATGGGCAGGCCATATTGCTCGGAGACCACGGACTAGCAAGTGCAGCGTTGGACGTCCACCAACAAGGTGAACAGACGACCTTATATAGGTCGCCGGAAGACGCTGAAGGCAGGTCGCTTCCAACCCAAGTATATGTGGAGATCAAAAGGGGAGGCCTATGTTCAGCAGTGGACGTCTTACGGCTGAGATGATGCAAATTGCAAAAAACGCAAGAAATTCTGAATTTCGCGGGCTGGTTGGAGTTTGGAGCATTCCCCTTAAGGTAGATTATCCCTATCCTTATCAAAATATCAGCACTTAACTTTTCCTTTTATCCCCAGGCTATACCAAGCAGACTCAAACAGTGTGATGACACGATACGCGGTGAACCGTATCTCGTTCTACGCCCGAGGGGCCGCCGGGTCGCCAGTGGCCTCGTGCTTCGCGTTCACCTGGTCGCACGGCGAGACCAAGGAGTCTGCCGTGTATAGATGCCATGTGTTCCGCTGTCACATTGCTGAGGCCGTCAATCAGGTGTCAAGTAAGTGCACAGTACACATAAACAGGGTGAACTTTTCAACTGGACGTGGATGGCTATCTCCGAAACTATGAGGAACTAGTCTCTAAAACCGCATTATTGGATTATAGAAAAATCAATCAAGAATCGAAACCGCTGATTTCGGAAAAAAAATTACACCATTCGATAGTCTTGCTAATAAGGATCAAATTCTGGGAAGTAATCATATACGGCAAACATAAGCAAAATATTGAATTACATAAAAAGTAATCCATTTTCAAGGCAATTACTGTATTCTAGTAAAAATTAGCCGTTTCTTCTTTGAAATAATGCTATTTTTTGTTCTCTTTCGTATTAAATATAAATAATATCGCTAAGTATGTACAATGCGATTGTTGACACGTCAAATCCAATGAAATATTGAAAACAATGAAATTTTATAATTTCGAACAGATTATAACAGAAAAATAGCTATTTCATAAAAATCTGCCGTTTCCTTAAGTATTACATTTGAGGGGCCGCTAAGCTTACCGCCCGACTCTTACTCGACGAGCCAGCTCATGAAGCTGAGCAAGTAGCTTTAAATACCCCAAATAATAATTCAACCCAGACTGATCCTTGCTGCCCCCCTTAATGACGCACTAAGCATATCGGCCCGAACGCCACAGAGGGTTTTCTGGCTGGAGGCCTTACTACACTTATCGCCGATCATCTGAAGGCGTACTGCTCGTTTCGACGTCCGAGCCGAGCCGATGCGAACGGTATTAGTAACACCCTTATTACGTAGACATTAAGGCTTTTTGACCGTGATAAATGTGGGAGCACCCTTAAAGTAATTTTTGGCCACCACAGGATTTGTCCGGTTAAATAGCATCAACCTTGTAGAGTGGTTGAGCTAAGAAAGGCCACGTCAAAAAAAAAGGCGTCAGCAATCTGACTGGGCCCCCGCCCGGCGGCCAAACGCCTGGGGGGGGGGGTCAGACTGGACTTTTTGAAGAGGAAGACGTGAATCTGAAAGGTAAAGGGCAATAGAAAGAACACGTTGAATTTTATTCTCTACGAATCGGACAGCCACTGCAGTTTCAAAATAAATCTCGATTTTATACTGACATTGTAGCGAAATGTGTGTAGTACACGGCTATGGTACAGACGTCAGCACATCAATCTACTTTAAATTTCAGCCTTATTACAATAGGGGAAGGTTAATGTTCGATTGGTAAAATTTGACAGATTCGAGTAGGTTGACCGTACGGCGTCTGTACGACACCGCCTAACTCTTGGTGGGTAACAGGCTCGCTACTATCTGTTATCTATACTAATATTATAAAGCTGAAGGTTTGTTTGTTTGTTTGTTTGAACGCGCTAATCTCAGGATCTACTGGTTGGAATTGAAAAATTCTTTTTGTGTTGGATAGTCCATTTATCGAGGAAGGCTATAGGCTATATAACATCACGCTATCACCTATAGGAGCGGAGCAGTAATGAGAAATGTTTCAAAATCGGGAAAATGTATTCTTTTTTTAGAGCTTCCGTTGCGTGCGCTGCGTAAACGGTTAGAGTTTCGCAAAAATTATGTACTACGGAATTATTCCTCATAAAATTTTCTAAAATAAAGTCCGCGAGAGCATATATCTATCTTTAAAGGTTAGGTCACTATAACCTTTTTTATGGGAACCAAATTTGTTTTAAAGTAATGCATTATTTGCGAAGGTGTTTTCATTAACATGATATTAATCCTTATCCAAATAAATACGTTAATCATCACAAGCATTTAATTTTGAACGAAATTGCCCTTTACATCATTTGATTTCAATGAATATCTTAGGAGATATCACAGTTTTAAAATAATACCGCGACAAAATAATGACGGGCTGGTAAATATGTCACAATTGCGTCGATAAAATATCTCATGAACCGTGATAGCTAGAGATTTGAAATTTTCACAGGTGATGTACATCTGTTGCTGCTATAACAAAACATACTAAAAATAGAATACAATAAATATTAAGGGGGGCTCTCATTGGTCGCGGGACTTATTTCATTACCGTGACCCCGGAACATAAAGGGCTATTGAAGAACACCATGGATTTTAGTCAGTACAAGTCTGACAGTCCCTCCAAGCCCGGGGTGGAAGGACTCAATTGATGATTTTACCACGTAAAAAAAACGGGGGCTCCCATACAAAAAACGTGATTTTGTTGCTGGTTTTTGTACAGATGTTATAAAGTAATGTAATGTTTCGGAGGCTGTTTCTCACGAACCGTGATAGTTAGATAGGTTACATTTTCAGAGATGATGTGTGTCTATTGCCGCTACTGGTTAAGTGCGATTTTGATTCGACATTGACATTGACAGAACAGGGTTATCAGGGTTGCAAACTTGGGTGTTAAAACCTCTAAACTCTAAAGGGATTTATTTACATATAAAAGAATCGTAGTTACATGCGCGTTCGCAATGTTTGGTTTTTTTTGTAGATATTGACCGGCCTACTTTAAGGATCGTTTGGAAAGGCTACGGGCTGCGTCCTCACCTTCAGTCTGACGCAGTCCTACCGGTTTTCGTTTTTTCGTTTCGGGAGGTACCACAAGATTCAGTGGCAAGTAAGGGGAATGGTTAGCAGTCGGAATGCGTGAGGGAAAAGACGTCCTCTACCTCTCGCCCCAGCCAACCACTGAAGATACCCACGACGTCGGAAATCGCGCTCTTCAAGGGATCTGATGGAGACGGGACCATAGGACCAAACGCCTAACATGACGCGGGTGAAACCGCGGGCAGAAGCTAGTGTTGTTAATAAAGTTAAATATGTTATTCTTACTGCGCCATAATCAATTTACAATGTTTCTACCGCTGTAATTTATTAGCTTTTTTTTCTTTACTTTTGACCCGGTGCCAGTACAGGAGACGTTCTTACACATCCTGATTTTTCTTTACGTTTACAAACATTTAAATTGACATAACAAGATCAATATTTGGCCCAGATTTATTTCATTACTCTTTCATACAAATAGTTTGTGATTTATTCCTTCTACTAATATTTAGGGCCGACCTTTCGTTTATCATCAATCACTATATTCTCGTTTCAAAAACACATTAACAACAGTACTGAAAACGAGGCACAATAACATCAACGAACATGAATTTAAATTGCTTGTACAAATTCACGTGTGTCTGTACTTACAATTACGATTTGTTGTGATGGTTACCATACATTAGTGAGCCTTGTCCAGATAATTGAAGCACAGTACGCGTTCAGAGGCCGCGTAAACTTAACGTAATTCGATTTTTGAATTGAAAATAGAACTAGTCGTAGAGCATTTTGTTTTTTTTTACGACGACTTTCGTTTATTTGAATTAAGAACTCATTCTTAAAATTAAGTTAATATTATGCGTGAAACGAGTTGTTTTTTCCAATTTTAAAATTATATTAATGTTTTGTTCATTCGTGCTAGTGCCTCTCTACCGACCGGGTGACTAATTACATGATGTTTTGTGGTGTATAAAACACAGCTGTTTAATTAATTATTCGTACGTTTCAGTTTTAATCTCTAATGTAAAGTCATGAGTGAAAGTGATAGTGTCATATTTTTTTATTAAATAAACCGTTGTGTTGTTATAAAGTGGATATAACTATACAGTTTGAACTAAAAAGGTATTGCATTTTAATATTGCTACTTTGTGGTAGTATTCGCTTCGCGAACGAATGTTTGCAAAACAAACACTGAACGCTGTGTGTTTTAATGTGATATATGAAGAACCGCTTGACCGATTTGTGCAAACTTCACATAAATCATCTACCTACTAAATAGTCCGAACAAAGCCTAAACATTTGGTTTGGATAGGTGAGACCGTTCTTGAGTTATAGAGCTACAACGAAAAGTGGCATTGATTTTTTATATTTATATAGATAGAACATAGATAAACTGACAAAACCGAACACCGCGGACTTGCTTTTGTCAGAGAAAATAGCGGCAAAATAAATATAAAACATATAGCTACGTTTTAAAACCTTTACAATTATGATAACAACAAAGTGGCTAACCTACATCTGACTAACTTGAAAACTGTTACGAACTAGTTTTTCCTTTTTTGTCACATAAAGTGGGTGCATTATTGCTGGCGGAAAATATACGAGCATTCGGTCAACTCAATACATATCAACGTATTTATATAAATATTAATAAAATGTATACCTATGGTTGTCGGTGTTTTTAAAATAGCTACGTTTTCTCAAGTGTTGATAGTTTCTTCAAAAAAAAGTCTCCATCTGTCTTTCTATGCGGTCTAATCTCAGAAACAGCTAAACCGATTTGAATATGACTTGAACTGTAACATAGATCAGTTTATAGGCCAACATAATTTCCTACGAGATAAAGATTTATGCAAGAATATCGCCTACAACTCAAACAAAGTCGCGTGCGCAGCTAGTTTTAACATAAATAAGATAACACCTTTCATCATTCTGTTGATTGATATAGCAGCAACGTGCCGTACACTGCGGTGCAAAATAAACATTAAAGATAAAATTAGAAGTCATGTAATTGCTTAGTAGGTAACATCTGTTAGTCTTGCGTCGGTTAAAGTGTTGGCGGTTTTCACTTCCTTTTTTGCAATGCTGTGTATTTTTTTGTGCATTACAGTGTAACTTGTGACAGTTATTTGTGTTATGTCATATTGTGAAGACTGTGATTGCTACTAAATCTTTTGTTATACATTTTAAAGATTTGAAGATTTTTAAAAAAGACAGATAAAAATAATTAAACGTGTAAAAAATCTACTATTACAAGTTATGAAACGGTTGTTTCATGTGAAATATTGAATAACGGTAAGATTTTTAACATTAAAATAACATGTTTATCTTTACATTTATTTTTGTAATACTTCGCAGTCAAAACATAACAGTAATTAAATAATTAAGATAAGAAGTTATAAATAACATGAAAGAGTTTCATAGTAAATCAGTTGTTTGAAGCTGCGTACTAAGCTAAATTGGGAAACATTTTTTCGTAGATAGCTTAATTGTATCCCAATTTGTTTAGCAGTTGTTTTGTTAGTGACAAAGCGTAAGTAGTATGTATTTAGAAATATACAACAGCTAAAATTCCTTATTAATCCCTACTAATATTATAAATGCGAAAGTAACAGACAGAACAGTAACCGATTTGGATGAAATTTTGGACAAAGTTAGTTTGAGTGCCGAGAATGGACATAGGATAGTTTTTTATCCCGAAATTCCCACAGGAACGATAAAAACGTTTTGCGGGCAAAAGCTAGTACATTATAAATCTAGTATAATATAGTCTCGTAGATTACTGATATTATAAATGAGAAAGTTTGTGAATATGTTTATTCCTTGCTAACGGAAAAACTGCTGAATGGTTTTTAATGAAATTTGGTGCAAAGATAGTTTACTACTACCTGAATACATCGGTAAATGAAGAATAGTTTTTATCTCGATTTTAGTAGTTTCCGAGGGATAATAATCGAGGTATAGCGGGCGATGCCGTTGGCAACAGCTAGTTTTTTCATGTCTCAATTTTGATCCTAGGCAAAGCTGAGGTTCTCCTCCAGAAATGTCTATATGTCAACTAGTATTTCAGACTGCATGCTCTCTACGAAATGACGGGTGCATTTCGAGAACACCTTATCCTAATCGAAATAACTCATGTGTTGTGTGTTAGTGTTTAAAAGTTATGCATAAAATGCAAAGTTATTCATCTAGAAATTACTAAGAATTTAAATTATCTTTTTAACAGTAACTTAGGTGCATATTTGTTTAAAAAAATCACGAGCTACTATTTAGTTTCCTAAAAAGAGCAAGAATTTTATCTCCTACCGATAACACACAGATGATTCATTATCTACATGACATTTCAAATGATAGGACTGTCGTTGAAAATTAACACCAGACCAGGTTATAGAAGTCTCCTTGAAAATGATCATTTTTGTTTGATACTGACGCCAGAACATCAACCTAGCCAAAACCATCCAAAAAACCAACCTAATCACCTGACTTTAATAGATTTTCAACTTTATCACAACTAAAAAAGGTTCATGTTGGATTGGGTGTCAGATTGGGGTAAGTTGATGATATACTGGCGTCAAAACAACCTCTAAGCACCAGTTGAGTCAAATGCCAGTACAGTCATCGACACAGTCGTTTATAGATAACGGCTTACGTATCGAGTTACTGCTGTATTATTCTGTTCATATTTTATGAGGGTACTGTTTAGTTCTCAAATGTCACCTAGGAATGAGTTGAGGTTCAGTGCTAGAAATATAACGTTTTTGAACTGGCTGATTTAGGTTCGTTATCTCTGAAAGAGTAAGCAGGGATGTTCCAAAGATATACGAACGTCAGATTTCTCTGTTTAGCCAAGTTTTTTGGCCGATAGATGGAATCACCCTCTTTTATATAGAAAATTGCGTCACATCATCATCATTGACTGGCCTGTTGGTCTAGTGGTTAGTAACCCTGACTGCTATGCTGGGGGTCATGGGTATGATTCCCACCCAGAACAAATGTTTGTGTGATGAGCATGATCATTTGTTCTGTGTCTGGGTGTAATTTATAATTATGTATGTATTTAGAAATATAAGTAAGTTTATCAGTTGTTTAGTACCCATAATACAAGTTCTGCTTAGTTTGGGACTAGATGGCGTTGTGTGATAGTTGTGGAATATTATTTTTATCTAGCCTACTCTTTTCCCAACTTTAGAGTCGGCTCCCAGTCGTATCGAATGCAGCTGAATGTCACTATTTTACATGGAGCGAGTGCCCATGTTACCTCCACAACTGATGTACTTTAATATTCGGATTTTCACCTTCAATATTTCGCCTGCAAGTCAATCAATTTTTGTGAGAGGCGTCCTACTATATCTTATATTCTATTTATAATATATCTACGCAATTTTCGCCTTTAACCTTTTCCTATTGATGACCTAGTTTTACGTGCACATTACATTCATGGTAATTGGTCTCTATGTTGTCCAATCAATACAACGTACATGAATCAGATGAAATGTGCCGTCAAATAGTAGGTATGGTTATATCTATGAAGAACTAACCTTTATAAACAATGTTCTTACCTTCTATAAATGTTTCTCTGTCAAATGTTGTCGGGGTTAAAATTGTTTCAAATTAGGTCTAGTATCAACCATTTATCAATCACCCTGTAGAATCTGTGTGCCAAATTATAGTAAGTACTATTCGACATGTCCGTCGCGTAGTTTAACGCCCGAAATTAATATTTAATCTCAATACAAACCCCTTTCCTTTGTTTTTGACGGCTTCTTCTGATTGGAAATCTTCAAGACTAGGATAAGCCAATTCGGTCGCTGTTTGGTAACACTATCCATTTCCTTTGTTTTTGACGGCTTCTTCCGATTGGACTTCTTCAAGACACGGTCAAACAAATACGGTCGTTGTTTGGTTACAACAAATATTCAACCGAAGATATCAAACGAGGTAGATTATTAATTTCCAGCATGTACATACGGCTACCCATCAAACTTTACCAAACCAGTTTATCTTGGCCTCCCTTTCATGATCTTTTTTCACAATGAACGGTCAGCTTACACTGGTATTGTATAGGTTGATGTGTAAACGTATGTACTGATGATGAGTCAGTCTAGAAAAACGATTCTATGACTAATACATAGATTCATATCAACCCTAAAATGTATAAGAGTGGTTTGTCTACCAAGTTTTAATAATTTCGGCGAAACTTCCGTACAATCGATCGTGTGACGTCACTAGTTAGAACTAAAGTCGGTGGACTCGAACGGCTGTCTGGCCTCAGTCCTCAAGGCTGCCCGATGACCCGATTGACGCGTCGCGAGGTTGAGGCCTTCACTCATATTTTGTTACTGGTTCGCTTGTTGAATACATTAGTCACATTGTGTTATGGGGAGCTGGTTCAATTGGAACTTATAAATGGAACTTTGTTTTGTTTGAATTGAAACGGGAAGAAATTAAATGGGTTATGGTTTTGTATGTTTCAAAAGATTCGTCGTGTAACCTAGTTCGTGTTTAGTCGTCTTCAAAAAAGGACGTGCTTTATTTTGTGTTTTTAAATTTCAGTTAACATAAAAACACATGAAAAAATTTAGTGTTACAATGCGCGTTATTTCATCATTAGTTAAAACTAACTATTACTAACTAACAACAAACTACTAACTATTACTTAAAATCCCCTAAATTTAAAACCATAAAAAACAGCTATTGGTTTAACTGTTGATCGAACGTCTGGCCATATTTCGGACTAAAACAAATTGAAGAATAGCTGTTTTTATGTACTAGGTTACATAATATTTGTTTTTCATTCATACCAAAACATACACTTGTTGGATGAAAACACACACAACTGTTTGAATTTCAGTGTCAGTTTCTTTGTAATTTTTTATAGAATTAGAACTTTTTACGATAAAAATTCCATGTTTACATTAAAAAATAAACAACACAACATTACACTTGTAATCTTTAAAGTGTCAAATAGTAGAAGTCGTGTAACAATAGAAAACCCACGTTTTTTTCCACAAAAAATATTGAACAATATAGTTTCCACATCGCCAGCTATGATTCAGAATACGAACGCCATTCAATTCGTTCGTTATCAACTCGATTGGATCGCTCGAAGTTTTCTGTTATTCATTAACTCTGTTGTTTTAGTGGACAGCGCAAGTACTGCAGTGTTTTGTTTTTTAATATTTTAGTTTTTTTGCATAAAAACTTTTTTGATTACAAAAGTTAATAGGACCATTGTTGTACTGTGTTTTGGTTAAAGTGTTCTGTGTTTGTGAAGTGAACTTGAGTTTGTTTGAAGTTTCTAATTGTTCGGTGATGTGATTTTGACGTTGACTCAGTCGATTGAGACTTAATTCTGAGGTAAGGTATTTTTCTCTGTCGTGGGACTGTGTTAATAGGGCACTAGAACGTAAAGGGCATCTGAAGGAGCAGTTACTTAGTATGTCAAGTCTGACAGTACCTTCTGCTCCACCCACGGCGGTAGGACTCCTTTGATTGATTACCCAAACTTAGAAAAAAACTGTAAAACATGACATCACGGCTGATCCCTAAAGGGATAGGTATAGGTCTAGTTATAGTGCACCCAAATAAATGCTAGTAGTAATTGTAATCAAATATATTGTATTATGAACAAGTATTCTAAAAACAAACATAAAAAAACTCTTCTTCCGCCTCGATTCTGTTCAGTCATCGAAAAACGCATGCAAATTAGTGGTAATTATCGTCAATTAGCCACAATTACCATAGGATACACTGTTTAGTTGCCAAAATCTATCTCAAATTCAATTTTATCTATGTAAACAATACTCTAATTTTATCAGGTTTCCGCCCACTCGTTTGATATGCGTCAATGTGATTGTTGATTGACTGAAATACTAATGCAATATGGATGGATTTATCCTTGCTAGACTTTTGATAAATTAGCTCTGAATATCATCATATCTATCAGCCGTAAGACGTCCACTGTTGAACATAGGCCTTCCCTCAACTCTCTCCCTCCCCTAAGCTCTAAATATAAACAATAAACAACAAATCAAATCAACTGTAGTCGATGTGATAAAGATTTAGGCATGCAGATTGATCTTTCTAAGCACATCATCGTATTACTGCTAGATTAAGCTAGTAGAGCATGTTCTCGGTTCCACAAATGCCTTCGCGATTCTTTCAGATTATTTCGAGGTTTGCGGAACCGCGGCGGGAGCATGCCCAAATGCACGTACATCGTACATGCATAAACTCACTAGTCTATTTGTTCAGTCCCGGAACTGTTTTGTTTTGAAGAAGATAACATTTAAAGTTCAATTTGAAGTTAGATCTATTATGTCATAAAACCTCTGACCGAATCTGACCTAAGTCAGATTACAGTTCGACAACCTCTAAGGTCTTGGTTATCATGAAATATGCTCAGTTTTCTTTATTACATTTACCTAAAGCCGGCGCGGTCCGTTTAAACAAATTATCCAGTTATTTCGCCATTATAAACTTTGAAATAGGAAATTTAGAGAGTAATTTCTATTGACAAAATATCGTCGATTTGGTCGAATACTCCTAGCGATGTGCAGTACAGTTGAGATAACATTGTTATTGTTTACGCAATCGAGGTCAATTGGACTGACTTGTGATGCATTGAGGTGATTGCGACGTATTGACATTAATTGTATGTCAATTAGGGACACTTTTCTATTGATTTTTTTATAAAGTAATTTAAAAAAGGGGGAAGTTCTTAATTAGATTTTTATTTAATAATATTTGTTTCATATTTCGTTTATTCATCTTTTCTACATATTATTGTTTTTCATTTTAAATGTTTCACATTATTATTATTTTAATAATATTTGTTACCTTTGAACTTTTTCATTTACTAACCGATTTAGAAAATTCTTTTTTTTTGTTGGTTGGGTCGATTTCCCGTTTTGTCCCATTTAACGAGTTTCCTTCGTGTCTCGTCAAGCCGTTGTTCTCTGCTATCATTTGTGGATCTTTGACTGCGAATCTGAAGTTGAAAAGCCTATACAAACCAGTCTTTTACTAAGGGGTATCATTTTTAATAACCCAGTTTGGGTTTGAAAAGTCAGATATGCAGTCGCTCCATGTAAAATACTGCATTTGGAAACCGACCCCAACATAGTTGGGAACAGCTTATGGAGTTAAAATTTTTCAGATGTAAAAACCAAACTAGCTATGACATATTGCTCCTAAAATAAGCACAAATAATGATGACGGTGGTCCCATTTTTAGAAAACATAAAAACTAATAATACTTCTATCTTCTACAGGCTGCTTCGCAAAAGCATTCGAGCGCATCCCTCGCTCCATGGCGTCTTCCCTGGTGGGCGACCTGAGCGCGGCGCCCTCCATGACTGGCTCACTGACCGAGGGCACGGGGCCTGCCGTACCTCCCATGCAACTGATGCATGTACTGGAGTGCACCGTGGATATTAAGGAGACTGATGCTAAGGTAGGATCTTGTGACTGAAATGGACGGCATAAGGGGTGATTATGGCTTAGGTAAATTTTATTGAATTCGGGGAATAGTCCTGTGGAACATTTCTTTTTAGATAGGTAAATTTTTGACTTCTATTGACACAATCACAATTATTAATTATACAACATTTATTTATTTTTTATTTAAAAAAAATGTTAAAAATTATTTTTACTAAAGATGCAATCTAGCCGATTATGGCCACAGCAACTGCAATCGATGGCTTTTTAGAGTGGATAATTATAACGTCTTAAGGCGCTCCCTCACCGCGGGCATTCACCTGTAATCTTCCATAATATAAAAATGGATTGTATAATGTGTTGCTCAGCTCATAAATCGAAAACGGGTGGACCGATTCGAATAATTCTTTTTATGCTTTGTTTGTAACCATCGGGACCGGATTTTAGAGGACTTTGACGCGTGCGAAGCCGGGACGGGCCGCTAGTGTAACATAAAATTGCGCGATTTGATGCTCTATTGTCTTCCGTCACTGATGAAATGTTCGAATCTGTAACGTTACATTACAGGTGAATGCTCGCGGTGAGGGCGCGCCCTTATGTTTTAGGATATATCTTAAAAACTATCACATTTTAATGTTCACCAACAACAGTGCTCCACAATAAGTATTTCCTTTCTTTCCAGGGCACATTCAGCCACGTACCAAAGGAGCGACTTGGGTTCAAGCTGCGCGGAGGCATAGACAAACAAGTGACTATCAACGTGAAGCAAGTCACCAACAACATACAGCTTGAGTCAGATGATCCACAGGTAAGAAAGAATATCTGATTCTTTTATAAAATACTTTTTTACTGGAACAGGGCACGAGTTTTCAGTATTTGAGACGTAAAGTATACTGGAATTTTGACAATTTCAAATTGACAATATTCAAGGAAAAAATTTGTTCCTTATTCGCATACTAGAGGCGTTGTCCCATTTTTCATACAAGAAACGCTGTAAATACTGGAAAGACTCTGCATAACTAGCATAACATTTTTTTTTCATTCATTGATATACAACTACAAATTACAAGTACAAGTTCTAAATGAGAGACAAAGTACGGCCTAAGTAATGTTTGCAATTCTTGAACTATAATTATAATTATTCGGCCATCATTTTAAGTAGATCATCTAAAATTCTAAACGACGCATTGATTTCTTTATTTTTATTTACGTTTCAGTCAACCTACACAGGCGGCCTATACATAGAGCGCTGCTTCGGTATACTTCTCGCTCCTGGTAGGAGCGTGAAACATTCAGATATGAGGTTACTTGAAATGGTAAGAAAACCTTAATTATTTATCACAAAATAATCCCATTCCGACTCGCTTTTATTGACGACTTAGTTACCGTAGCGGAGCGTTCAATATTCCCGGTTTTTTTTTCACATTTCACCTTTACCAAGAGATGATAAAAAACACATATTATTATAACTAGCGACCCTCCCCGGCTTCGCTTGGTACCAATTAAAATCATCAAATGAGTCCTCCAGGGCAGAGCAGGAGGGATTGCCAGACTTGTACTGACTAAAATTCACGGTGTCCTTCAATATCCCTTTACGTTACGCGGTCACGGTAGCTGTTTAGTCCCGCGACCTTTCAGGGGGGCCCCGTCATTGTGCTGACACTCTAAGGCGTGCGTGGAAGACACCGCTCCGCCGACCCGGCATGGTCCATGATCGGACAGCGAGTCACCCATAAACTTTTTCAGGTGAGCGGTTCATCAGGCGGATCTGGTTGCTCAGTATGTGCACTATGGAACGCTGGGGAGTCGGCCCTGGCTGCCTTCAATGTAGCCAGCGGAGACGGAGCACCCGCGTACATGTCGCTGGCTCTCGATCTCGTTATAAGAGGCATTCCGGATCCTTTGAGGTAACGTATCTGCTAATGTTTCAATATTAATATTATATGTTCCGTGCGGGGAATCTTATCCTCGCCCCGGCTCTAAGTTTAGTACTAAACTGTTTTCTTTTTATATTCCGCTCAATTATAAAGAAAAAATATTTAACAAATAGATTTGTGCATAATCTATTGAGAAAATGAACCGTACCTGCTTACGATTGATGTACTTTTTCGTGTGTTGGACTATAACTAAGGAATATGAGCTTTATACTAATACGAGTAAACTTTGTTTTTTAACTAATTTCGCTTTGTAGATTTCGGTAGAGCATTTAAAAAAAGTTCGCAGTTAACACAATTATATTATATTTTTTGCCTTCAGATTGGTCATCGAGACCCCTGTCAAAATATTCCCTCCTACGGAGAGGTTCTGGTATTACTCAAAGAGGCCACTCGTTCAACAGTTTTATATCAACCTGAAAGAGGTAAGGATATCCTTTTAAATACTTACATCTTTGCTTAAAAGGTAGAAAATGCAAAACGAATGATGCAATAGCTCTTTGATTTGTACCTCTTAATATACAGAGTGTTTCTTTTAAATGGGCCAAAAGGGAGACAACCTTATCCATATGAGATACGGGAAAACTTTCTTAGGAACTTTTAGCTTTTTTTTGATGTTGACAATTTTGGCGTTTTTATTTTTTTGGTCAAGTGTGAGTTGTCCACAAAAATGAGTGAAATTGGCCAAAACTTTTTTTAGTGCCTATCGACTCTGTTTCATGTAAGGATCATTTCATTGTATCGGAAGAAAAAAATCGGGACGGCGGAAGTTAGTCAAATTTAACAAAATAATTTTTCATACAAATTGTATGAACGAAAAAATTACCAATTTTTTTATGATGTTTATTGATTTACTGTCATGTAAGGAGCATTTCATTGTATCGGAAGTAAAACGTCAGGGCAATAGAAGTGGGTCAAATCTAATGAAATACTGAGTACTACTACTACGTTTTTATGGTGTAAGAAGAAACATTACTGTACTTTTGACTAACTTCCAATTGCCCTTCCAGTTGCCATCCCCATTATAGGGAGCCGATACACTTATTCCAAGTGACATAATAGTAGATTACGCACCAAGGGAGTAAAGCATTGCCTTACGTCACGGGCGTATTGAATCCCGAAGCGACACTAAGGATTCTGGGGGTGAACCTCCGTAGCGCAGCGAGGAGGTTCAAGTGTTAATTCCCGAGTGAAACGAGGGAATTAAGTTAAGAATCCTTAGTTTAGCGAGGGATTCAAGTCAGCCCAAGACAAGGCAGCTTTACTCTCGAGGAGCGTACTCTGCTTTTCACACCTACTGCGAGGATATAAATTCGATTTTTGAAATTTGATGTGGTAAGACCACCTTCGAACGTGAAGTTGGCACCACTGCAAGCAATCAGCTGTTACGGCCAGCGGCCGCCATTACTGATACGACTCCTTGGTGAAAGTTTTCATACGGTTTTCTTTGAGGTTCCAAATTCAAATCACATTATTCCCACGGGAATAATGAAATTTAGTACATATATTATTGCCCGGCTCGAGCGAGAGGGAACAATGTCATGCTTTACAGTAGGTTTGGCTGACATATAATATGACATTTACGAGCAAGTAGTGTGAAAAATATAATTACACCTACTTTTTTCTCATTCCAGTCGGTAGACGCTCTTGGCCAACTCCAATACGAGGTCGCAAGTATCGAGCCGTCCGACGAGCTGGACCGTTCTCGTCTGAACCTGCCGCTGTCTTTGTCCAGTTTGTTACCGTCGCCGCTGTCCAGTGCGCCCGCGCCGCCTTCACCTTCCGAGCCGGACTCCGGTATGTTCTTGTAAAATGAACGTTATTTGCATTAGTGTAAGCTTTGCATTCGTACAAATCAAAATAGAAGCCCTGCAATGTAAAGGTATGCTGTTTCACTTCTAGATTCCTAGGTTCAGTAACTCTGTAGTCCTGTTCTATGAAAGCAGTTTTAGTATTTTTTCTTTGAAGTGTGGACCGTAAATATAAAAAAAGGTAAAATAATAACTTCTTTTCAGATGGTGATGAACCCTTACTTAGTGGGACTGGGGAGGTATCAAAAGATTGTGGTGAAGATGTGCTTGTTAACTGGGCGCAAGTGCTAAGGAGGTAAGATGCGCCTTTTTGTTCTCATCATTATCCTTCATTTGTTCTGCTTACATTTTTTTACTCTAGTCTTTACGTACTTTAATGGCACTCGGGTTGTCTCTGTCACCTCTGGATCTATAATTAATATCAAAAAGTAAGGAATCATTAAAGTCCACCCACTTTTAATGTCTAATGCGAAAGAAAGCCAAAAAACAACACCCATGGTCCGTTTAATACGGTGTTCTCCGCAAAACTTTAATAAATAACATTTTCCAACATTTTTAACATTATTTTTACTTGTTTGTTCACAGTTGGACAGGGCCGCGTCCTCGTGCGCTAAATCACTTGGTCCGCGTGGGTGTGCCCGAGGCGTTACGTGGTGAGGTGTGGCTGAGACTGGCCAGTGTCGATCAGAACGACAAGCTGATGGAGACCTACAGGACGCTCATAAGCAAGGTTAGTTGAAAAAAGTATACTTACAACCGTTTTGTGAAGACTTACTCCCGTAATGGACCTTTGTGGTGGATTAAGACAGAGTTTCTCCCACAGAGACCGGTTAATTTGGTATAAGAGTTGGAAATCCATCGTTCATCTAGCTAGAGTGTATGTTGTTAAGTAAAACTTATAGCGTTCAGACATTATAGTAAGGTCACAGTAGAATTCACATTGCTCGTAAATCGAGGTTTTGTAATCGAGGTTAAAGCCGGTAAACTTACCATAGTGTTTATGAAAAATCCTGGGTGCGAGTAGCGGTAGGTACGTTAACGGTAACCAGTCAGCATTTGTTTTTTTTAGCATGGTAAAATCATCAAATGAGTCCTCCCACCGTGGATTTTATAAGGATTTTAAAATACATGATGTCCTTCTCTAGCCTTTTATGTTCCAGGGTCACGGTAATGAGATAAGTCCCGCAACCCCGGCAAGATTTGGCCCTCTAGAGGGTAGCCCCGTCATAACCAGTCAGCATCTTAGGTTTTTCTCATTAATAAGCTGTTCCCGACTCATTTTACTATTGTTTATGGTTAAGACCGTGGCTCATACTACTCTTCTATACTGAACAAACCTTTTCAGGACTGTCCCTTCGAAGCAGTGATCCAACGCGACATAGCTCGCACCTTCCCTGCACACGACTTCTTCCGCGAGGCGGGCGGGCTGGGACAGGACTCCCTGCTGCGGATGGCGCGCGCGTACGCCGTGTACGACCATGAAGTGGGATACTGTCAGGGACTCAGCTTCTTAGCTGCTACACTGCTGTTACATGTGAGTATTATTTAAAACAATTTCCTATATTAACTATTATTTTGATAAATTGTTCACCATAGACATCCTTCTTTTTCAAATACATCCAAAAGTTGTCTTGAAAAGATCGCTTCTAGCGATAGGACTGCCCATTGTGTCACCCTATACCCTGTCAGTTAAAAGATATTGTAAATTGTGAAATAAAAAGTAATCTAGTCTATCTATCAAACTACAACTCTTCGGTCAGTAATTATCCTACGCTGGAAATTAAAACACTATCTCGGTTGGATCTTTGTAAACCTATTAACGACCGAATTTACCTATCCGAATCCTTAAGATTTCCAAGAAGAAGCATCCGTTAAAAACAAAGGAACGGAGAAACTAGGGAAGATCGGGATAGTTTGTATATTAATTTCCGGCGTAAGTGTATAATTACCCGTGACTGGCAGGACTTCACGGTTCACTTAACAATTCAGTGTGGCTTAGTGCGAGTTTTTTTTACGTAGACGCGATAGTAACGTTTAACCGCGTTTGGCGCTCTCATTGGTTGAGAGTTCTCACGACCTTGAAGCGGGCCAATAAGAGTGCTAAACGCGGTCAAACGTTACTATCGCGTCTACGTAAAAAAACTCGTACTAAGCACACTGGTGAATGAAACATCAATTAAATTACGCAAATATCCGAAAAGTTCTTTTTTATTCTTGTTGTTCTTTTTATTTTCCAGATGCCAGAAGAGCAAGCCTTCTGTCTTCTAGTCCGGCTGATGTACGGTTACGGATTACGTGAACTGTACAAAGACGGCTTCGAAGCTCTCTACATGAGGCTGCATCAACTCGATAGATTAATGGAGGTAATAATTATAATACATTGATCATAATTTATTTATTTATCATTACTAAAGCTTCTCTGTTTTTCAATGGTTTGATTCTTGATGTTTACAGCAGAATTTGCTTTTCAAAAGTAAATTATACACAAGTCCTGACTTAAAATATTTGTTTTCTTTTATACAACAAAAATGACAACGACGATATATTACTAGACTCCTAATAACAGGCGACCGATATCTGTCAACACATTAGGCAAAAAAGTCTTATATCCGTCTTATTTCGACCACTCCTGTGAGCCGTAAACATACCTTGAGACAGAACAGACCTTGAGTTAGCCAATCACAACGCAGTACCCCGTCCTTCTCGCTTACGTAGTACCTCAGCGAGTTGACAGAATAGTTTTTGTTCCTAAGATCGTGCATGCGGAGTCTAGTAATATATCGTCGTTGGAAAATGAACTTTACAATAATATTGGCATGTTGGTAAGTTCGAGTTTTCATCCCTGATACACAGAAAACACTGAGCACAGACAGATTTTAGTAACACGGAATAATTATTTAATAATATCAGATTTTCAAGTTCTAATGCTAATTCCCTATCATTGCAGGAACAACTAACAGACTTACGCGCTCATTTCCAAGAGTTGGGCGTTGAGCCTCACATGTTCGCATCTCAATGGTTCCTCACTGTGTTCACAGCACGATTCCCGTTGCCTCTGGTGAGTTAAAGTGATGTAGAGCATATTTTAAACGTTTATGTTGTAAGTAAATTTTTTGTGTAAGGAATGAAAAAGCAGTAAATGATGCTGTGATGTCTGAAAAGGGAGAATTGAAGAAGAAAACGTGGTCCGCCAACCCCAAGTAGAATGGAATGAGCGCATGAAGATAATGAAAATTAAGTTTGTAGTATGACATGACGTCCCAAAATTCGATCCTTGTTAGTAACACTATCGAATAATTTATAGATGGTATTTTTTTTTTTCAAAATAATGGTTTCTCATCCTGACTACTATTACTACTATATTTATTATTTAAAAAACCAATGACTTCTTTTTAGTCTTCATCATCATAATCGCGTCCGAAATACCTTTAGCTTTTTTTTCTAATGGATGACATATAATTATAATTCTAGGTATACCACATTCTGGACGTGTTCCTGCTACAAGGCATCGATACGTTGTTCCAAGTGGCGCTGGCGCTGCTGTCCCGCTCGCGAAAGGATCTTTTGTCGCACGACTTTGAAGGAGTACTCAAGTATTTTAGGTAAATATACTGCCCTTAAAATAAAATGTATAACAAAGTCCTCTCCGTATCCTGAACCAATAACTTGAAGACTTGTGACAGTCACATGTCTTTTACGCCACATGTATCGTGGATACGTTTACAAACATCTAAACTTACATACACAAACACTCAGACACGAAACAACTAATTGTAGATCATACAAATACTTTGTTTTGGCAATTGATCGCTCAGCTAAAGCGCCAAACTTGCCGACATTTTATTTTACTCAAGTAATGAAAAAGGCATGTCGAAAGAGACGATTGACGATGACCTATTTTTTGTTTATTTTATGTCCATATCTTGTAAAAAAACTTTTCAAAGAGATGAAAATTGTTTTATACCATGAAAAAGTTGGCTAATTATTGAAAAAAAAAGACATATTATATTTCATATAATAGCTTTTTTTTTCTTTTTTTTATCGTGTAAAATCATCAAATGAGGCCTAACCCCGGGCAGGGCGGGAGGGACTGTCAGAATTGTACTGACTAAAATCCACGGTGTCCTTCAATAGCCCTTTATGTTCCGAGATCACGGTGATGGAAATAAGTCCCGCGACCTCATATCATAGCTAGGTGTAATAATACGAGATTAATTTGTTACAGAGTAACATTACCAAAGAAATGTCGCGCTGAAGAGTCGTCCCGTCAGATCGTGAAACTAGCGTGCAGCATCAAAGTGAAGAGGCTGCCCAAGTATCAACAGGAGTATGAGAAATTTATAAAAGGTAAGCATTACATACCTATTCACATCACCCTTTTGAAAAAGATAATAACCGATAGCACATCTGTCAGTTCAGTTTATTTGAATTAAAATACATATACTACTTACTATATTTTTGGCGGGTAAGCTACTTTCTGTTTTTAAACGACTTCAAAAAAGGAGGGTTTTTTTTAAATGTATTTACATCGATTATTCCGAGGTTTCTAGTCCGATTAATGTGATTCTTGTTTTGTTCGATGCAGTATACTTGCCATTTGGTCCCGTTAAAATGTCATCCAATTTGGTTCAACATTTTTTATTATGTGAGCATTTTTATTTATTTCAGCTACTTGGATGATATGATGATCTTTACTTATTGCGTGTTTGTTACGCGATTACTTCGCCAATAGTTGACCAATTTTCAAAATTCTTTTTTTTTGTACTAGTGATCGTTCACCATAAAAAGATTTTAGTTTTGCCTAGATTAACGTGTATACTAATGAACCTTACCTCTTTTGTGAATTATAAAAAGACCATCATTGATTCGTATTTCATAATTTTAGAATCCGCTGAAAAGGAGAAAATTAACGTGGAGCTTGAGAATCTGAAGGCTATCAACACACAGTTACAACAAGAGAAAGAGTTACTTGAAGCGCAGTTGACGGAAGTAAGAACTTCTTTTTATCTTTTTGGATCTTCTCGGAAAGTGCTTTGTTCCCGTGTTCAATCAATCTTCGGCAGGTATCATACACACAAACACAATAAATTAGCCGATAGCGTTCCCACTGTTGGGACATAAGCCTCCTTTCTGAGAGAGGAGTGGTCAGTACTCCACCGTGCGCGGGTTGCTAGATGTTACACTTTTTTTTTAGTCTTCTCGCGACGTTTTGCTTTACCTTTTTAAAAACTGGTATTGAAATTTTCTCAAAGTAGTTTCCAGGCTTTCAAACCCAAAGTTTGTTTTAAATTCCGGGTCGTTTCCTAGACGGTAGCTTTATGTGATATGCTAGTATTTAAATGTAAGCCGAACCCTACATACCTAATTTAATTGATGAATAAAATTTAGCTGATTATCTCTTTATGTGACGTTGAGTGAAATCGCGAAATTATCAAAATGTCTTCAAGTTTTTTTCCATTTCCTGATCTTATCTCACTTTTATTATTCGCAGGCACGTGCATCATCAGATGAGAGTCGCAAGGAAGCGTCCCACTACGCAGCAGTAGCCCGGGACTACCGCGAAATATGTGCCAGACTTGACAAACAGATGCATATTATGCAGGTCAGTCATGAGTTTATGCTAAAAGAGAGCAAAATTTTGTGTCAAACTAGTTTAAACTTAAATGCTTGTTATTAAGTGTGTTTTTTCTTTGCAGGACTATGTGAAGGACTGTGTCAATTGCAGTGTGAAACTGGCGCAAAAGGATAATAAAGAAGGTAATGAACGAGAAACTAAAGCGTTCAGTATTTATACATATTTCAAGCTCGGTGAAAAAGGTATCTTACGAACCGCACAGTAAAATGCAAAATTACGTGCAGTCTAAGAACACAACGGCAACGATAAACATTTTATTGCCCATACAGTGAATTCCACAATTCCTCTGCCCCAAAACAAAAAAACTACGTCAAGAAACCAACCTAATTGTTCATGCAAATAAAGTCTATAATTCCTTGCAGAGTCAGAGCAGAAAGGAGACGACAAGGAGGGCTCGAGTGAGACAGAGGCGCGGCTGCGACAGCGCGTGCGGGACCTGGAACTGGAACTGGCGCAGGTCAAGTTGGCGCATGTGCAGGCGCAGTGCAGCAATCAGGTAATGAACTAGAAGTCTCTATGTAACCAAAATTACTTACTATAATTGTTAATACTATAGTCCCCGCCAGATAAGTCTAGAATAAAGGTCATTGATCCTAAAAATCGATCGTTCGTATCTCATAATACCATCGTTCGAATTTCAAAATAAAATATAAGGTCAATGTCGCCTCTTACCACGATACGTTTGTTTTGATCGTGTTACGACACTTTCTTTACATTTTTTCTTATCGTGATTGAAATATTGGAATACATTGGTACACGGGGGTCAATTAATTTTATTCCAGACTTATCTGGCGGAGACTATAGCTGCCAATTGTTTTACCCGCTACAACTCGAAAATGATCCCGAGGGAACATAAAATCAGGATAAAAAATATACTATGTGTATCAAGGTTCTATACTATCTGTGTACCGATTTTCAACAAATTTCGTTCAGAGGTTTTTGCGGAAAGGAGTAACAAACATCTATGCATCTGAACAAACTGTCACATTTTAATATAAGTCGGATATTTTGTTTTAAAAGACTGTCTAATCTTCTGAGTATTCTATTCTTTTTCATAAAGATCTATGGTTTGGTATGGGCAATAAACTACATTACTTTTGTTTTACAAGTTTTATGCCCTGTATTGTAGCTTGTAGAAATTAAATTAAAATCAATTAATCGAGTTTCTGTCATAAAGAGAGCCTGTTGCCTTGAACTGGCCATAAATCCGTTCTCCGTATTTCGGATACGTCTTTATTATTTATACGAAAAAAAAATCACTTCCGGAAAAAGGCAAAATACATTGTCATTAAACTTATCATGTGTTCCGGTATCTACATAGGAATAATAAATACAAAAACCGTAGCTAGAAATAATAAAATGGATTGTAAAATAATTATTGAACTTCCTAAAATGCTGAAAAGTCCAATTAGAATTTAAGAACTGGACGCTTAGTATTGTTATCATTAAGTTAACTTACTGAACGTGCTCCAGGAGCTGAGTCATCAGCTGACTGTGGCTCTCAACGAGGTACAGTCGGCCGTCAATCAGAAGCAGTCAGTCGCGCCCTGGCTAGTTCGCACGCTCGGTAAGAAATATTTCTTTACTTTCCAAGTTCGCTTCATCGTAGACCTCTTGTCACCTTTGACCTTGTCTATAGATTTTCAAGTCAATACAAAAAAAAAACATCAATTAAATGCTTTCGACAAACTCTTATGTAGTTTGCCGAACTTTATGTTTGTTAAGAGCGCGTTTTCTGAAAGTTGGCAACGTCGCAAAAAGCTGTCAAATATTTACAAGTTTTAATGCATTTTGCTAATAAATACCGCTCTTTATTGCACTAAAAAATTGATAAGGGAATTATTAATTATTTACGACGTTGCCAACTTTCAAAATACGTGCTCTTACAGTTAATACAAATTATGAATAAATAAATAATAATAAACAAAGTTAGGTAGCCTCAGTATTTTGCAAAGAATCTGGTAGTACAATTTGGGCTGTCATCTTAGATTTAATGCCCAAATACGTTTTTTTTACGCAGTTATTAGGCAATACATATTTATTTTGTACATTGTACTTTTGGGCCCGGGATCCATCAAAAATTAGTCAAGTTATGCAGGCAACAACCAATGAAATTGGTTGCTCTCTTGTGTTCGTTCCTATCTAAAGCCCGCTGTACGCATTGGGCCAGCATGTTGGGGTCAAAATAATGAATTCGAAATATCGCTGTTTACACATTGAGTCAACGTGTGAACACTGTATGCGAAGCACGCCAAGACCCTTTGATTGGTGCACGAAAAACCGTCAATTTTCGGTTGGCCGGCCAGTATTCCCACCAACTACCAACATACCGCCAAGTAGGTCTGTACACGCTGGCCCAATGTGTGCAGCAGGCTTTACACGTCTGCTATGCACTTTGCCTGTCACTCTCCTGTCCTTAGCTTTGATGGAAACCAGATCTTAAGTTTGAAGCACTAAGGCCCGTTTCTCATTGGAGCCTTATGACTTGAATATACCAATATTTTATAGTTACAAATTCACGTTCCTTTTTGAATTAATGTTTCACTAATTGCTTTAATATTACTTACTGTTTTTTTTTAAATTATATTTCATATCTACAAACGATTTTAAGTTGCCTAATTACAGTTAAGTTGACAGTTCGTTAAAGAGATGTTCGACAATCAATTTTAAATATATTCCTTTTTAATTTTACTGTTTAAGTTAACAGTACACCGGTGATTGAGAAACACAACCTTAGAAAAGGGGAAAAGCAATGAATTCAGTCGTCAGTACTTTTTTTATTTTATTCACTTGTTTTTTTGTCATTAGTCTGAACAGCATTTCATTACATACTTCAAAATGTTACATCAATAGTTGACTGACTGTTTTTCATTAGTTTTTCCGTAGTACCATAAACCATAAGGCCATCCGCTCTCTGATTTTTTGTAGCGGAGACTTTGTTTCGCCGTCGAGTGCTATAACGATAACATGCGCTGGTTATGGCGGCAAATAATTTCTGTTGGCCTGTACATTCAACTGGGTGACAAAAGTCGCTGCGACTTTTTACAGTGAGCAGTTAGCCTAAATTTCACTAATGCCGCCCATACACAGATTTCTCGAGCAGTTTACCAGTAATCAACATACACGGATTGCTTGCTCGAAAGTTAGTGCCTGCTTGCCGATTACTTGATCGCATCCACCGCCTGAAGCATTTCGACTGCTCAAGTAGTGTACGTGTCTTCATAGAAAACTGTGCAAACTGCAGTTTGCCATGCAGTCACAGCTTTAAGCTGTCGATACTGTCTGCTTCAAGGAGTCGATACCGACTGCTTCAAGGAGTCGATACCGACTGCTTCAAGGAGTCGATACTGTCTGCTTCAAGGAGTCGATACCGACTGCTTCAAGGAGTCGATACCGACTGCTTCAAGGAGTCGATACCGACTGCTTCAAGGAGTCGATACCGACTGCTTCAAGGAGTCGATACCGACTGCTTCAAGGAGTCGATACCGACTGCTTCAAGGAGTCGATTCTGACTCCTTCAAGGAGTCGATACCGACTGCTTCAAGGAGTCGATACTGACTGCTTCAAGCTGTTGATACTGACTGCTTCAAGGAGTCGATACCGGTTGCTTCAAGGAGTCGATACTAACTGCTTCAAGGAGTCGATACTGACTGCTTCAAGGAGTCGATACTGACTGCTTCAAAGAGTCGATACTGACTACTTCAAGGAGTCGATACTGACTGTTTCAAAGAGTCGATACTGACTACTTTATGAAGTCGATACTGACTGTTTCAAGCAGTCTGTGTATGGTCAGCATTACTGTAAAAAAATATTTTCCATCACCATTTTAATACTTATTTTCTGTTTCATTATTTCTTCTTCCATCTCTGTAACGACGTGTCCAAAAAATATGTAAAAACATTGTTTGTTTTGCTTCGTTGTAGGTCATTAACCTGAAATACCAAGTTACCAGTTTTGAGGTGATCGCTTTACAAATAATAATAATAATATATATGTGCTTATGTACCGCTTATTGTTGTAGCAAAAGGTAGAATTGAGCTAGAGGTTAATCTTGTTCATATACTTCAAATGAAAGTACAGGTATGGGTTATAAATATTGCTCAGAAACTTTTGGAAGGTGTTAACCGGCTATTTTCAAGTTCTATGTCTTTGTGATTGGTTGGTGCTTCTTACGACAGATATACAGCCGAAACTAAACAGTTATCTTTTACCAGAAGTCCAGAAATTGGCAAGAAACTTATCTGTCTTTTAACTTTTTTTTTATCTTGGTAAAATCATCAAATGAGCCCTCCCTACCCGGGCAGGGCGGGAGGGACTGTCAGACTTGTACTGACTAAAATCCACGGTGTCCTACGGTAGCCCTTTGAGTACCTACGGGAGTCGCGGTATACGTATGTCTCGTAACCCCGGCAAGGCTATGGCCCTCTATAGGGAGGCCCCATCATAGCTAACGTTACCCTACTGATCGTAACGAGCACTAAGCCGACGACGACACATAATTCAATTATGTAATTTAAAATATCTGGTGCTGTTGTATGTTATATTCGTTTCTTCGAAAATACTGCTGGAATAAAGATGTTTGTTAAAGTGGCCTTTTTAAGACCCCTGATACCATTTCTTTCGGAATTCTGATATTTCGACGCTATTGCAAGCATGCAGTATCACGTATAATGGAAAACTTGAAATACAAAACACATGGTTAATATCCCATTTTAAATGATATTGCAGTATGAATTGTCATTACGATACTCGATCATCGATATCGACCGCGTTTGTCGCTCTCATTGGCCCGCTCCAAGGTCGTATGAACTCTCAACCAATGAGAGCGACAAACGCGGTCGATGCGTATGATCGAGTATCGTAATGACAACTCATGGTAATGGTACAGGAGCCTAATCTATCTATGGTTGCATGGCCATCTCATTAGGGCTACTAACATTTAAAAATTGTTTTAATAACAATGGGAACTGTAGAAATGTGTTTGTGGTGATAGAATGTTTGTCTGTCTGTCCGTGTGTCATAAAACCTCTCCTATTCCCTTCATTACCTGACTCTTTCTCATACTAGAAGAGTAGAGGAGTCAGGCTTTGCAGGGAGTTGATTGTACTAACCATCCTTCTATTCTCTGTTAGTTCTGTCCCTTTTTTTGGTATGCTAGGGGTAAACTGTCTGTCTCTCTCTTTGTTTGAAGTAAAACTGTCTAAGCTACTACAAAGTTAGATGCTATTTCAAGTAAAGAAAGAAATCTAAAACTAACTCTATCTACTTAACTTATAGGTTCCATCATGGAAGCCGCACAGAACCGACCCTCGTTCCAGACGTACCTTCCAAATGTAAATCCGGACCAGCCATCGACTCCAATACATAGACAAGGCTCGTTCTCCGGCAGTCAGAGCCAAAGCCACGGCAACCTCCACCGTCGCGACTCAGAACCTTACAGCCCCGACGTAGTACGGAGGAAGAAAGACCTCAACGCAACGAAACGACACTCCATGCTCGTAGAATCAAATCTCACTAAAGAAGCGAAGGAAATTAACAGAAGAAGCCATGACGTCACCATCGTCAAAAACCTCTCGATGGGTTGACGTCATCGCTCACACACTCCGGTTAGTACGATAGAACGAAATAATTATTTATAAGTTTCGTATTATTTCGGTGTGAGTTTGTGAAGGAAACGTATGTTGTATTGCGCGCGCGCATTTTGATGTACACTTGTTGACTTCAAGGTTGAAACTTGTTGCGCAGGTGTGCACGTTACAGTAACACTAGTCATAATGTAATATAATCGAGCACATTACATATTACCGATTGAATAGTATTCTAGAATATTCGAGATGTATTGGTTACCTATAATGCCAGTAGAAACATCACAGAGCACTACCATTCCATTGATTAAATTTTTAGTATATGAATCTCTATGCGAAGGGAAGGTACCGTCAACCATTTTGATATTATACTTGTGCGTTGATGTCAGAATTTTGATTTTTTATTCATATTTTTGCATTTAGGCAGAGTAATTTTTATTTGCTGTAATATGAAAGTTGAAAAGAACATATTCGAAATTCAAAATTTATTTTTTTCTTCACTGGTTATTATTTACGCTACAATGAGTGCCTTCCAGTTTAGTTTAAGTATTAAAATAGACATTATATTTATTGAGAATTTTCAGTATTCCGCACATATCTATTCTTCTAACTATTTCTTCCTACCCTTTCATTCCCAAAATATTAATTACATATCAGAGCAAAGCAATAAATCAATTTATTATGCTGTAATAGAAAAACGTTTTCATAATGTCTACCTACTGCCAAAAACCAGCTCTTCATTTATTCAGAAACGTCAGATGCTATAAAAGAACTTTGAACGCTAGAGAATAAAGTTCAAAATCTATTAAAGACAACGAGGGATTTTGTTTTGTCGCTTGCCACTTGTTTGAGAGGTAGTCGAGGGAAAAGAGTAGTTGTCAAGGGAAAAATGGTCTTAATAAGTGGTAATCCTGTTACTCAATATAATTATTATGAAAATTGTGATTTAAAATACAAAATGGATATGTACAGAAAATGGAGCTAGTACTCGAAAAGCATTTGAGGGACCTAAAGAAGTGATCGATGTTATTACATAATATTATTTGATTTATATTTTGGTTGTCATAATTATTTCTTATGAATATATAAATTAATTTAATTGATAATTATTTTCGTTAAAAATTATAGCCTTTAATTAATGTCATAGGGTAACTGAACGTATTAGAAATTATATATAAAAAACCTGTGTAATATGTTTACGATATAATTCGATTATCTATAAGTGAAAGAATATATTATGATGTATTTTATAAAACCATATAAACATTAATAAAAATGCTTTGTAAGTTTTTCGCTTATAGGAAATTGTAACAATTTAGAGGCGAACGAAACAATATTTTTTAGTATAAATATTATAATTTAAATTACTGTAGTAACACATACTTTACACACATCATACAATTTTTTTTTTTTTAGAAATTCCTTTTGCATATAAAACTTATATAAAAAAAATTGCTTGTACTTTGTCCATTGACAACTCCAAAATAAAAAAAACATATAAACTGCCATATAAATAGCTGTGTAAATGCTAAAACAAAAGTATTACTGTTCTCTCATTTATGTTATTGTTAATCCAATTTATAATGTCATTTTTATTATGAAATAATGTGTAATTTTACCTTTGACTTAGTACGCACGTTAAAAATTTAAAATTTGTCAGTGAAATATTTGACCCGTATTTTTTCTATAAACAAAAATTGATGAAAATACAACGCTTTTAGAATTCATAAAACTGTAAGCCGTTGGTCCCGGCTGTCATTTGTAGATCTTTGACAGTCGTTACTGTTAGACAGAACCATGGGGTATCATATTACCCTGTTACAGGTTTGTGGAGGTCTGATAGGCAGTCGTTTCATGTAGAATACTGATATTCAGCTGCATCCGGTTTGACTGGTAGCCGACCCCAATATAGTTGGGAAAAGGCTGGTCAGACGCCGTGGTTCAATGTTTTAGCATTTTTACTGTGCTCTAACGTCACAAGCTCACAAGTTCTGACGCGTTTTATTTTTGTCAGTATCCATTGAATAAAAAAAAAACTGATATTGATTGATGATATTACAAAATACTCTCTGAAACAATTAAAGCTCAATTTACACTATACAAACAATATATCGGATTCTCTTTACACAATAATCAGAGGTATTGCACGAAGGGCACCTGGCACTGGCGAAAAATTTTGACAGGAGCCGAAAAGATAAGGTGCAAGTAGCTCAGGGGCCAATTCTCGGTTTTAAAGATGGTGTCGACCTCGACAAAAATTTCTAATGACGTCATTTTTTCGACAAATTTTAAAAGTTTCTATATCAAATTCACCATTTGTCGAAGGCTAACGTTGAGAGTTCAGTTAAATTTGTCGAAAAAATGACGTCATTAGAAATTTTGGTCGAGTTCGACACCATCTCTAAAGCCGAGAATTGCCCCGCAGGTGCCATTGTCAGCGGGTGCCTTCGTGGAGTACCCCAAAAATCACAGTAGTAGAAATTCACTAAAAAGGCACCAACAACTACACTAGAACATTCCTTTCACATCAACAAGTAATTATTTAAAATTACGTGTAAATAAAGTTACCTGTTTAAATAAATAGTAATAAGAATGCAAAATATCGCAACGCTTATGAATTAAAAAGCATATTGATTAACGTTATGTTCGTTTGTCTGTACGTTACAAGGGATAAGATTAAAATCGTTAGATGTGTCCTCGATTGCATGAAAATCGGTTGAAATTCCAACATCGCACGTGAGATGGAGTATCGTCGATGTAAAGATGAAGGTGAACGTGGTTTGAGATATTGAGAATTAACTTTATAACTTTAAAGCTCAATTTTGCAAAGCACGGTTTGTCGAGTGTTTGACTTTCTCACTACGTCATGGATATACGAAGTTAGTAGGAACGAGCCAGACCAATATCATTGCCACGATACGGGTGAATCGTAACGATTTGAATCTTTGAAAAAATATCAAATAACACTTTATGCTGATGATAATCTTCCGACTCTATGGTATTAACGCTCGCTATGTTTGTGTGTGAACTAACAAGAAATGGGGAAACATTTCATTGATATTTTATGGTTCTACACTCTTTGAAACTATGTGAATTTAATTTAAAAAAGGAACCCTTCCTTCTTGAAAGAAATCATTTATCAAATACTACTACAGCTTTTCACGTTTATGTATACCTCTGTCATTCTAAAAAAGGCGACATGTTGGCTACATGTCGTTTGGTATTTTTTGTCTTTCAAGCAATGATATTATAAGTCAAAAGGTGTAGATACGTTATACGCGCTCAGAAACTGACGCACTCAAATGTGGTCAATTGACAAACCTTGACTATATTTGTCTCTTTTTCACTTGCGATGCCATCCTACTTTAGCGACTAATCGTGATGTAGTGTGCTATTGCAATATTTTGTTATTCATAGTGCTATTGCAATATTTTGTTATTCATGTGTGCTTTAGTTTTTGAAGATAGAATGTCGTGTAGGTAACGTATCTATTCATTTATAATATCATTGCTTTCAAGCGTCGATATTGTGTTGTTAATAGTGGTACAAGATCGAAGTGAAACGACTGTAGTCCTTTTCAAAAGCAAATTGTAATAGAAAGACATTTTCATGAAAAAAGTGAAAAAAAAACTTGTTTTCCCAATTATTTACTTCCTAACCCGTACCTGTAGTTATCTTATGAAAATGTATTGTTTACTCATAATTTTAACTAGCTGATAAGGCTTTTCGAAGATATTATATCGCAGTGTATATCATTTCATTGACAATAATATTTTGATGCCTGTAATCTGTATATTTGATGTGATGCAGTTTATTTTTACTTATAATTTGGAGCTTATGATTTAGTAAAAGTATTGTTTTTTCTTCTGATATTTGCATTTTGTGTAATGTCTTGTGCTGTTGAGGTCATCATGGGCTCGACTCCCAGCTAGAGCCGATTTCCCAGTAAATCTCAGTAGTAAGGCTAATTGTGGATTTGTGCTTGATTGATGGCAATAGGTTCGATCCCTAACAGCTCAGTCTGCTTTAGTAAGATACATAATGTGACTGGAATAATAGTTATTTTTGGTAGGTAATTGAAGAAACTCGTGTGAAGTTATCCAAAACTACTCCTTATTTCTATGATTTGTAAGTCGTTATTTGTTTGTGATGCTTTACGTCGGAAATTAATAATGCATCTGATTCCTGATCCGTATTTTCTTCGAATTTTCTTCATTATTAATTTCCGGCGTTAATAAAAATGTGTTTTAGCCTAAATGTTATAATTATTTATGCCATGTTTTATAAATAATTCATGATTATGACATTTTATTTCTTATTTAGATTATTTAAATGTCCAGGGATGCCTCCTTCATGTCTTATTGTACAGACCTTATTTTGATCTCTATTTTAATTATTATGATAAAAATATTTATTAGTATTCGGAAAATATAATTATTGTGATTACTTGTTCAAAAAAAAAGATGATTACTTTATGAAAAAGACTTTATTTTATTTGTGGACTCAATACTTTGCTTTGCAATAAGAATTTCACCAATATATCTATAGAAACAGTTATCTTTAGTCAGACTATTTGTGATAATTTAGCTCATAGTTGATGGCAAACAAAAATGGAGCGAAAATATTAGAAAAATAAAGTTTGTCGTTGACTTTTTCCGCCATAACTACTCTGTACGTATAAACAGATGCTTAGCAATGCTGTAGATGATTATTTTGGTCTATAGTCCCCGCCAGAGAAGTCTGGAATAAAGGTCATTGATCCTAATAATGCTTCGTTCGAATTCCATAATACCATCGTTCGAATTTCAAAATAAAATATAAGGTCAATGTCGCCTCTTACCACGGTACGGTTTGTTCTGATCGTATTACGACACTTTCTTTATATTTTTTTCGAATAGCTTTGAAATATTGGAATACATAGTACACGGGGGGGGGGGGGGGGGAACGAATTTTATTCCACATTTATCTGGCGGAAATTATAGTGATGTATTTACATAACAATAACAGCTTTATAAATAACGCCGATATCATTAGATAGTGATGCAAAGTTTAGAGTGAGTTGTAATCGCTGAGAAATGTTGTTTTAGTCTGTCATTTATGAAAATAAACATTTTACAAAGATTTTTTCTTGTTTTATTTGTTTTAACATTAAATAAAAGCATTGTGGGACTGTTTAAGAAAGAAAGAAAATACATTTATTTGGCGCAAAAGAGACCACGATACACACAACATTTAAAAATAAAAAATAAACACAATAAAAGAAAGGACTTACATCTAAAAACAAGAGGAAAAAAAAAATACAAAGAATTGTTGTGTGTCTCACGGCTGCGCCAAAAAGGCCCAGTTCAGCAAAATGTCGAGCAACTAGTGCTCGACGCTGGTAATCGTCATCTTTCATCGGGTAACGGTGACCCTGGAACGTATAAAGCTATTGAAGGAACTAAGGAACACCATGGATTTTAGTAAGTACCAGTGTAACAGTCTCTGCCAGTTTGTCAGTTTTTTTTTACTACGACAAAAAAGAAACTGACAAACTTGGTGCCTTTTTCACACGGGAACAGGCTGATACTGAACTAGACAGCACGTTTAGCGCAGTGGCGGAGCAATTGGACTGATGCGCTGGATGTCGCGGGTTCGAATCCCGCACGGAACAAATATTTGTATGATCTGCAATTAGTTGTTCCGGATCTGGGTGTTTGTGTATGTGAGTTTCTATATTTGTAAACGCACCCACGATACAGGAGAAATTCCTAGTGTGGGGCAACGTTTAAAAAAAAAGAACCTTATAGTCTAATATTGATAGGGTGATTCGCTACTGTTAATTTCATAATCTGAGCAATGATAACTTGGCCATACCAAATAAACCGATAAATAAATAAAACAAAATGTTAATCCCGTTGAAAATTCAGATTGACTACAGTTAAAACAGCGCCATCTATTGGCGAATAGAATTTACAGAGACATCTGTTGGCGAGTAGCAAAATTATTAGTAGCGTTTATGATAACTAGGTGGCAGTACTATACAATATAGAAACGCTTCTTATTTCGCTAAATAGTAGGGTAGATTTTTCTAGTTAAGTGAATTAATCAGAAATAGGTCCCGAATCAGAAGGGTATTTGGAGAAACAGCAAAAACCTTGTATTAATTTATGACTGCAAACTGAACTAGTAAAAATTTAGAACCGCTTTGACCGACTAGAAAATTCCAAAAAATAAATACACGTGAGTACAACTTCTGTCTATAATATTTTCCCATTTATGAAAACGTGTAATTATGTTGAATACTCACTGTATTATATTATTCAAACTCGTCTACAATATGGAGCTAATGGTGCCAAGAAGCGGGCACTTTCATTTTATTACAGAAGAGTTTACTACGATAGTTTCCGCTTCCAAAACTCTATAAAACAATGTTTATTATGTTTTATAAATAGGTATTTAAGAGTGATTGTATCACTCCAATCACAGTTTAAGATTGATCAGCTCCGCTTGGCATAGATACTTTAAGATAAATTAGTTTTCTAGTCTTCATGTTTTGCGCGCTCATTATCTTCTGTTTACTAAAATATGTATCATATTTATATGATGTCATTCGTATAGATTTCGATTATTGACAGTCCAGTCATCACTGAGATTAGTTCGGTTTTAAGGCTCTCTCTCTTAAATTGTCATCTACCCACAATGACCGCCCATGTACTCAAAACAAAAATTATGTGTGAATTGCTAGCGCACATTCGAATTAATTTTGTATTTTTGCGCAAGCTTCGCCTTTCGAGTGAGTCCTCCCTCCCCTTCTTGGTGAAGCGGAAGGAACTGCCAGATTCCTACTTACTAGGAACCCACATCACATGCCCTATGCGTTAGGGCTATATTTCACCGGGACACCATGGCGGTGCAACCCGTCGCCGCTACCAACAAAATGTATACAGCTCTATAGGGAGTTCTCACCTGGTGTCCATTTGGTTGCTTTAGAGCTGTATACATTTTTTTGGAGCGGCGATTGGTTTCGGCGCCATGGTATCCAGGTGAAATATAGCTCAGTGAAATATATTTAGGGTCGCGATGCCATTTTAAGTTAATCTGCCTACTGCCGCAGCCATTGCAAACATTTGGCCGTATCGCGCCCCATCAGATTACATAATCGCCTTGTCTATGTCCATGAAAATAAAAACACAAACCCCGGTCTCTTGTACAATAAGTATAGTAAAACAGGTTGGCACCGGGAAAAGGCAGCCAGCGTGTCTGACGCAAATCTTTTGATAATAAACACTCACGCGATTATTTTCAGCCAACTTCCAATCGAGACACATCGGATTAACCGCTAAAAGCTTGAAGTGCGCTATTTTTAAACCAGTTCAACTTTATAATGTTTTGTTAGGACGTTAACATTAGATATTGTTTCAGGATTTTTGAGTTAGTTTATAATAATGAAGATAAATTAATAAAAATAACTAGAAGTATTATCTAGTAACTCTTTCTGTACCTTGGTAGATTATGTGGATTCTGCGTATATATATAGTTCCATCCGTCTTTTTCACAGCAAAGCATTCCGATCCATACAATACATATATGATCACGTTGTATTTTCCCATTTAAGGGGCATCCGTGGGTTGCTGTTTCATCTATCCTGATTTGATCGGGTGTGTTTTATCCCAGACGCTTACTGACTAAAAATCCATCGTGTTCCTTCGGTTGACCTTTGCGTTCCAGAGCAAAAACGCACTGTTAAGATCCTGCGACCCAAGGGAGTGGGATTTCTTTGAATTTGGTTTTAGGACTTCATGGTTTCCTCATAGCAATTTTCTACTATAGTAATGACTTCTTACAAGTGTCATAATACCCAGAGCTCCTCAAAATTGTGCAATGCACTAATTCAAATGACATTGACACGGACACAGTCAGAGATCAGATACAAAACTCATGGACCATTGTGATCTTCAAATTATCGCAATAAAAACTCTAAAAATACATACAACTGCGTACATAATTAAAAATAATAACGCCAAACCTTTAATTTTATCCAATTGTTTGACCTTTATGCTCGTGAGAATAGCATAGTTCTTGGAGCGTGCGTTTTTGCTTGTTTACGTAAAAAGTAAGGGCAGGTGCGCTTGCGCAGTGCGCCGGCGCTGAACAGATGTGTTCCCTTCGCGGAGGTCGTGTGAACGGATGTCGTTCCGGGTGGTATACTCTGGGGAGGGAATTAAAAGGGGGTTGCTATGTAACTGAGTTTATAGTTATTTCTTGTTTAATTGTTTTGAGATCGTCGATGTTTCTAGAAGCTACCTCAATAGAGAGGGTATACCTATAGTCGCTGAAGCAACAAGCCGCCCAATGGTTAGAGTGGAAGACTTTGGTAGAAACAAAGTTATTTCGAATTGCAGCGGCACGTTGAGCTTGATCATTTTATGCAAACTTACTTTGTTTAATGACTTAATAAAAGAAAACCACCATCACTACTACACTTTTCACAAACATTTATGTCATGCGGTATTCGAATACGTGATCCGTAGCGCACAATTCACGCAATCCTCCGCTCAGGCACGGCGCCAACCGTGTCAAGAAATTAGGAAATCAGATAAAAGAAAAAAACCAGCTAATCTAAAAATCGTTCCCTACGTCGAAAATAAAAGTGGGAAATGTTTGTTCTAGCATTCAAGACGGAATTTCCACCCGAGCCGTAGTCGAGGGTGATTGTCTAAATAAATCTAGCTAGTTTAATGCAGACACCGTGAAGGACAAAGTTATCATGGTTGCGGTTAATGTTGGTTGTTTTTGTACGATTTAAAAATAACATTGAGTACATCTAGATAGTTCTAAACACTAAACACTCAGTCAAAAAAACTTTGAGCTTTTATTACTACGTATAGAGACGACACCACGAATCAGCACTGTGTCCCGTCCAGGATGAGTGCACGCGCACAAGCTCTTTCAGTTGGTTGACAGCTCTGTGGCGTGAGCACTCATCCTGGATGGGACACAGTGGTGATGCGTGGTGTCGTCTCTATACATAGTAATAATAGCTCAATGCAAAAAAATGATTTTTATAACTTTGAATAAAATTATGACAGGTTTTTTAAATTGGCCTTTATTTAGTGATAAATAAACACAAATGAGATTTTTGTGGTGCAGGTAGGTAAACTAAACTAACAAACATGACTTAAGAAAACAAAGCTTATAATCATCTCAAGAATTGGGCTATCATATGCGAAAGATTTCTTTAAATCAGACTGGCACTTTCAGAGATTATCGCGTTTAAAAGCTACGAAACAAAAAGTAAATTATTCAATCTTTATAACCAAACAATAAAAAATAAAACATTCAAAAATAGAACAAAGTACCTACTTCCTAATTCAAAATTACGTCAACGACTTTCCCTCTTCAATACATTACTGATTTGTAATAAGTAGATGTCTTAATCAAAAGATAATAAATTGTTGTGTTTTTGCTCCCATCCATCTTGTAAAGTGAACTTACCTAACAATCATAAGTAATTTAAAATCTGTAATGTTAACTTTTTGATCGATCAATAATGTACCAGCTAGAAACATACTAGGTACATAATATACTAGCGAATCGCTCGAGGCTCGTAGCTAAATAATTACAGCCGCACAGGCCGATCTACCGGGTTAAGCCGCGCTTGCCAAGGTTGGTCTGTAGATGGGTGACCATCTGTCATAGAAGCTCTAAAGTCTGACAACCAGTTTTACCATGGGGTATGGTATTACCCAGTTACTGGGTTGTGGAGGTACGACAGGCAGTCGCTCCATGTAAAATACTGATATCCAGCTGCATCTGGTTTGACTGGTAGCCGACTCCAATATAATTGGGAAAAGGCTTGGCAGATGATGATGATACTAGCAACACGATCCGGCTTCGCTAAGGGGGCCTACGATGACGTAGCGAGAGTAGTTCCAATGTACATGGGTAAGAGAAAGAGCCATATAAGTCGTCTAGTGCCATCTCGTTCCTATGGTAAGCTAACAGAGGCCTTACCACAAGCTCTTAACGCGATCCAGTTTAGGCTGTGGGAAAGAGATAGAGCTATACAAGTCGTCTAGCGCCATCTCTTTCCAGCAGCTTGAAACGAAACGACAAAACTCACGCTTGAAGAGTTCATGGTAGGCCACCAGGTCAATTTACTAAATATTTTCTAATACTAATTACTTGTTTTCTTTTGTCCTGCCTGTTAATTAAAATCACCATCAGAAACAAAATAAATGCAGCCGTTCCGAAGCAATGCGTTAACATACATACAGAAATTGATATTTTATTCATATATCTAGGTACACACGGCTACACACCAAGCCATGCAAAACCAGTGTTAGCTGACCGTTCATTATCTGTAAAAATCGTACGAAACGAGACCAAAACGAACTGGTTTTGTATAGCTTGATGTGTAGCCGCGTGTACCTCCTTAAGTTCATAATAGTACCTTCCATGTTATAAAAGAGAATGGATTTATTGGAAATAAGTGCCTGCCCACATAATAACTCATTATGTAACTTAAAGAACAATAATGGATTACTTTATCGTTACGATTACTTCTAAGTCAATGTGAGTTAATGGAAATATTTTAATAGTGAAAGTTTTGTGTAATATTGTCAGTAAAAAGTACAATAGTATTCCACTTATGGCAACTGCGTAAGTATTGAAAGGTGCCGTAGGTAAAATACCTCAGTACCCCTAGCATGAGCTTTCACTATTTTACTTTACAGAGTCTTTCCAGTATTTACAGCGTTTCTTGTATGAAAAAATGGAACAGCGCCTCTGGTATGCGAAGAAGGAACTAATTTTTTCCTTGAAAAATTGTCAATTTGAAATTGTCAAAGTTCCAGTTTACGTCTCAAATACTGAAAACTCGTGCTAAGGGTACAAATGCCATTTCAGCGGGTGCCCTATGTGGATCAGGTACACGTCAAATTAAAGTGGGTCATAATAATTCACGGTGTTTGTTGACAGTTGCATTTCAATTTTCATTAACGTTGTGTATACATGGAATCCTTTTAGACGTCGAATTAGGAGGTATTCCACATTGGGCACCCGTTGCAATAGCACCTGGGCTAATGGCACCTTATCTCTTCCAGATACGGGTCGTGTCAATATTTTTCCCGGGTGCCAATGTGAAAACCTCCGAATTAGGACAGATTGTGGAAAACTACACTGCGGCATCCTATCCATCCATCATAATATTTCATTTATAAAATGATTGTCAAAGTAGACATCATCATCATCTTCCTTCTCTTATCCCATTTTACTTGTGGTCGGCGCAACACGTTTTTTTTCTTCCATTCTCCCCTATCAGACGTCACCGTATCATTTACTCCTTTTTCATTCATATCATCCCTTACACAATCCATCCATCTTTTCATTGGCCTTCCCTTTCCTCTCCATCCATCAACATTCATACTCATCACTCTCTTAGTCACACGAGTCTCATCCCTCCTCATCACATGTCCATACCAAGATAGGCGACTTCCTTTCATTTTTTCTGTCACAGGTGCGACTTTCAAAGTTCCCCTTATAAATTCATTTCTTACTTTATCCCAACGACGATATATTACTAGACTCCGCATGCACGATCTGAGTTATAAAAACTATTCTGTCAACTCGCCGAGGTACTACGTAAGCGAGGGGGACGGGGTACTGCGTTGTGATTGGCTAACTCAAGGTCTGTTCTGTCTCAAGGTATGTTTACGGCTCACAGGAGTGGTCGAAATGAGACAGATCACGGATGTAAGACTTTTTTGCCTAATGTGTTGACAGACATCGGTCGCCTGTTATTAGGAGTCTAGTAATAATTATATCGTCGTTGCTTTATCCATTCTTGTAAAAGTAGACATGGAAGTATTAAATATTTCTTGTGACATTGGATAAAAAAAAATGCAATGACAGATAGGTATTTAGTAACGATAACTCAATTCGTAACCTCGAATCTGTCGTGTGACAAGAGGAATGATAACCGTCTGATAAAAAATGTGTTTGTTTCAGAGCAGCTGGAAACAATAGGCTTATCAGTGTCGCGGGACTATCTTAAAGGTGGCCCAGGAACGCAAAGTGCTACTAAAGGATCAGGGTGAGTTGTTAGTCAATAAGAGTCTGATAGTGCTTTCATGCTTTGTTCCACCCAGGGCGGCAGATAAAGGATGATTTTGATGCCTCATAAAAGATTTATTACGTTTCAACTTTCAATTTGTCACTCTTTAAAATGAAGGAGGTACAGACGCCAGCACATTAATCTGTCAAATTTGTTTGAAAATATATTCTATGACAATGGTGGAAGGTTAATGTTCGATTGGTAAAATTTGACACATAGGTTGACCTGCTGGCATCTGCACTATATTTAAGAAAAAAAAACATTACGGTTTTATAGTCGTTTAAACAAAAAGGTTGTATTTTAGAAGTTTAAAAAATACTGGTCAGCATTTCAAAAACATTTTTTTTTCAAAACCATTAAAACTCAGAAAAGTAATAATAAAAAAAAAACTTAAATGGCATCTCATGGTTTTTTGACCGAAAGTGGCCAGTGCGATGTCTATTTTACAAACGCTAATATAAAAAGGTTTCATCCATAGTATAGTTAGCTTAGCATATAAAAATAACAGTTAAAAATAACATAACGGAAAATGTAACGTTATTTTTACTCTACAAACGTTTTCAGGAACTAAATATATACATATAGGTGCGAGTATATTTGTATGCAAGGAAGAGCACCGATCGTACCCCGATGTCAGAACACTTCGATAAAACACGACTTTACACGAATCAGGCCCGAACTCATTCGTGAAAGAGAAGAGAATCAATCGTTCACAGTTCACGCACACAATGCACCTTGCATGTGTGCGTGCTATCGGTACGTAGACATGGGATATTGGAGTTATCGATCGGTTCGGTACACTACCTGCGTTTTATGCTGCCCTGGTACTTTCCGATCGGGAGAACGGTATCGATGATTGGCGATACTTTCGATACGTTCGATCTTGCACGTGTTTTGTTTACAGATGTTTACAGATGTAAACATCTGTTAAGCACACATGTAAATATATTTTTTTTAATGAATTTATGTCCATCAAATCATGAAGGTTTAAGTATAGAGTGTATCTCTATGCGTCGCGTGAATGCATTTCTTTATGAGCCATGTCTTCGCCTCTATGTAAAGCAAATTAGCAAGCTCACATAATAACACAGTCATTTACGCCTTCTGGAAATGACTGGCCAGTATATCTTGACATTTCATGGCGGAGCTGCTTGTCAAAACCCTTTCCAAATTTCAAACATTTTCCTTTAGTTCCCGATCTCGTCACGTTTCAAGCTATTCTGGTTGTAGAGTATTTTCACCATTGGTTCGCACGAGTGAAACCGTTGTCAGTCGTTGTATAATTGCAGCGAACTCTCTCACGTCCATATTAACACCTGTTAGTGAAATTAAGGCTCAGTTTATTTGTGAAACAGTGAGAACCCTTTGACAAGTGAATCATTTAATTTTGCCACCTTTCGCATTGTTATGAGGTTGTATGACGCGTGAATGTTATGCCTGAATGTAATTTCATTTGTTTTTATTTTTTTCGGTACCTTGTTGGTATCTAAATTAAAGTCAAAGTTCCCGTATTACTTTACGTCACAGAAACGTGAAAACGCTATTTTGAAAAAAAAAATTTCTTCATCATCTTTCTATTATGATAACACATAAACAGTCTAATTTATTACCCAATCATACTTGATTACTCTCGAACTAAAAACATCTTTCAAATTAGCATCCTATCTTCATAACTTAACTTCTGTACCACTTAAAATCTCCAAACATTAATTCTAAAGGGAGGCATCGCTGGGCTCGTGCTCCAGTCGTATCTTTTTGATCTTCGCTTATTAGTAAGTCTTGAAATAGCCAGACGGACTGCGATTGCTTTATTTGTGATGTGTTTCCTAAATCTGTATGTCTGTCCCGTCGAGGTTAATGATTCCTAAATGGCTTTTGAGATTTATCAATGTGGTTTATGAATTGGAAGATTTGAAGTAATTGAGAGAAATCTTACTAATATTATAAATGCGAGAGCTTGTGTTGTTTGTTAGTTTTCCACGCAAAAACTACTAAACGGATTTGGTAGTATACATAGTTTGATTAAAAAAAATATATAACCTATGTGTTAATCCATGTAGGATTAACACATAGGTTATATATTTTTTATCCCGATTTTATTTTTGTTCCTGTCAGATACGAACATGTAAATTTAGCTTTTATATAAAACTTGTAAAATGAAGCAATAAAAAGCAAAGTGATTGTTATCGCTAATTAATAGTTATGTTAGCAACATCTCCCACGTAATTATAATAGCGATGAGTTTTACAAAAATGTTTAACTACAGCAATAAGAAGAAAATTATTCTAAATTGATGTTTGCGAAAATCTTGATTACTGAAGTATCAATTTACTTTTAGTCCAGATAATGTATATGCTCAAGTTATAAAGTAGATCTAATTGAAGAAATACTATTTTATCTCAGTTCTAATAGCAACATTGCAAACAGCGGCGTTTTTAGATCTACAGTCTATTGATGACGTGGAAGGTAAAATTGATGGGAGAGACCAATTTCCTTTTCTATTATAATACTATATTGCAATCTGCCTTTTTAATATTTCTAAAAAGCAAGTAAAATGTAAAAATGAGTACCTACAATACATGCAATAGTAGGTAATAGGTACCCTTATGAACAAAAAACCAAAGCAAACAAATTAACCGCTTGTTGCGGTTTCAAGTCATTAAAGAGTGAATTTCAACAGGTCCTATAAAATCTTCATTTCCGTGGTTTTTTTAATCTTAAGCTTTTTTAAAAAAAAGAAACTCTCTTATTAAAGTTTTTGATAATTTATATATTCTTGCTTAATGTCTAGCAGATAACGATAACGAGATATAAGGATTTAAAAATTTCGTGCCACGGCAATGAAACATGCGTGCACGGCAATGAAACAGGCGCCCACGGCAATGAAAGAACTGTGGCATGGCAATGAAAGAATCAATCAACGATGAGTACAATATATGTTAAAATTAGAACTACAATTATATTCAAACTGATTGGCAGATTTTGACAAAATAATATTATGCATCAAACCGACATTTGAAATTTAAAAAAAAAATCGTTTTGTACATGTTTATTTTCAAGCCCACCCATTGTGAAACTCAGTCGAGGCCATCAAGCATCATGCTGAGTTCCTCCATCGATTTGCCATGACTATGTGTCGTCGGCGAATCGAAGGTGAGTGATGTATTCGCCGTTGATGTTGATGCTAAGTCCTTGTCATTCCAGGAGCTTGAAGGCGTCTTCCATTGTGGCAGTAAACAGTTTCAGGGAGATAACATCCTTCTTACGCCTCTTCTCAATGGAATCGCCTTCGTGCTCTGCTCCTGTACTCGAACCGACATGGTGGCGTTATCATACAAACACTTCAACACTTTGATGTACCGATAGTCAATACGGCATCGTTGGAGTGACTCAAGTACCACCCATGTTTCCACCGATACGATGGCTTTCTCATAGTCCACAAACGCTAAGCATAATGGCAAGTTATACTCTTCGGTCTTCTGTATAACTTGCCGCAGCGTATGGTGTGGTGTATGGTACTATAGCCTCTTCGGAAACCGGCTTGTTCGGGAGGCTAGAAGTCATCAAGTCTGACTCATGACTCAGAAGCATGATGGGTATGTAGTTCTTCAATAGGCTGTTATCAACTTTTTTTAAGAAAAGCACCACTTCACCTTTGCTCCATGCTTCAGGCGTTTTGCCCTAGAACAGGACGGTATTAGTGAGCTTCTGGAGGACTTTAAGTACCTTAGATATACGTCTATTTAGCTGCTTATGACTTCACGTCATTGGAAGACTGCAACTGTAGCAAACCTCGTTCAGACATGAGGTTTAAGGTTTGCTCGGTCAATAAGTTCTCAGGGAAAGCAAAGTGATTAGAAAGCTCTAGTTGATTTCGAGGTTCTGAATATGGGACCGAGTAGGTGGGAGCGTAGACTTCATCAGGCTGGACCTTTCAAATCTAAAGAAACCAGAGAGAAACAATCTAGAGTTAACTTGACGAGTTTTGTACTGTCAGTAATCGGTATTACCTGAATCGCAGGTGACAAAAGATGTTTTCTTTGCCTAATCATACCATGGCGATGAAAACACAAGTCACGGAAATGAAATACCTGGCCACGGCAATGAAACTAAATTGTTTTACAAGGCATGGCAATGAAATTTTTTTAATTGCCATGTCTTTTTTTTCATTTCCATAGCAAATTTCGGCCACGGAAACCACGGCAATGAAAACACGTCGATGAAAATCAAGGCTAAAAATATAAATAACAAAAAATCTATTAATTATTCGAAGAAATAAGCACCTCACAAATGAACATATGAGGAATGGTGTTCTATCGAATGCTTACTCATGAAGACAAACTTATTCAAATATCAGTTATATCTATCCACGGCGATTAAAGAAAATTTTTCCAGTAACATAAAAATTGATTATTTAAATTTATGGTGCGAAAACGCAGGCACGTGTGTACTTCCTTCCACGTTGAGCACTTAGGCAGCACTAATATGCAACGTTTAGCATACCGGTAAGAGGGAAGAAAGTAGTAGGTAAAACAATATCCTTGAACATGATTAGGACACGGCGATGAAGGGTAGTTCTGGGACAAGTGATTTTTTATTAACCATTCGTTGTTTTGTTTAAATATTTGAATAAATGTATTCTGTAGCAATACTTTAACTATTCATGTATCAAATAAAACGAGGTTTAAGTATAAATAACCAATAGATTTTTATCAGTGTGGAATAATACACAACAAGGTGAAGTGTGGACAAACACGGCAATGAAAGATTTCGAGGTTTAATATTTTTTTTTGGAATATCTATTAATCCAATTAAATAAACATTTAGTGCTACACATAGATTACTATTTCACCTACCCGGATAAAAATTGAGAACGTTATAACTATGTTTTTTAGTACCGATTTCATTGATGCCACGCAATTTTCGGTCCCGGGAAATTCACTCTAAAGTAGATAGTTTGTTTAATCTAAAATCATATCCTCTTGTGCATAGAAAAGCATGAGAAACACAGACAAAAACGTTCATAAATTTTCTTACACAGAACTTTACGATCATCGAATTGGGCGGATATGATCGACATTACCCTTAATGCACAAATACGACTTTGACCAACTTTAATATCTCTATCCTTATCCCATTCTATGAGAGAAAAAGAGACAGTCTGGTATGGAAATTGGTCGTGTTCGCAATCGGCACTTATAGTGTCAGCCACGCATTCCGTAGGTCAGGGGTCGAAAACATTGGGCACGCCATCATGGCGTATTTGGTTACAGCACGCGATGATTTTGACATTTAAGGACGTAGACTGGCGGTGGCTAATTAGGCATGCCTTGTGTCTTCCTAATTAGGCACAAAGAAACAGTGAAATATTTATTACCTCGTTATTTTGAAGTTTCATGCTTATTTTGCTTTTTGCTTTACTGTGCGTCACGTCAGTGTGTTTTCAATTAAACCATATAAGATATTTACAAAATGTTAATAGTGTTTATGTTGCTATCTAGGAAATCACTTTTTCAAAATGTTGCTTCTGTCATCATTTCTCTACTATGTAATCGGGCTTGGGGTGCTAAGACAGGAAACCACTACGTGCGCCCGTGGACTGGAGTTCCCTCTCGGATACGTCCGGGGGGAAGACCAGTTTTTCGGGACGGTGCACCCTGGGATGCGGGCAAAAACTCTCCCTTAGGCACTGTGTGTCTAAGGGGTCTCTTTGCCCGTATGCGAATAGCCAGTCGTGTGGCGTATATATAGCCTGTCGTCCAACGCGTGTCCCTCTGATCAGCATCAGAGAGCACAGCGGCGGAGCGGGCTTGCGGACGGTGAGTAATGGGTAGCTCGCCGTCCGACCGAGGACCAAGCCCGGGTTGCTGGCGCATCGTGTCGGGTCGTGTTTCGCGCCAAATGCCTGCTGGGGTCGCGGGTTTTTTTCTTAACCCAGGATACCGCGGCCCCGGAACGTAAAGGGTATCCGAAGGAACACGGGTGGATTTTGGTCAGTAAGAGTCTGACAGTCCCTTTTGCCCCACCCAGGGCGGGAGGACTCAATTGATGATTTTACCACCTAAAAAAAAAGAAAAAGGCTGGCTAAGGTAGTTTAGACAAAAGCAAGTCACCTCAAAGACATTTATGTTAACCAATCACAATTCGGCCAGCATGGTAGGTTATGGCACACTCCTTCAAAAGCCCAGTACCCTTAGCATGAGTTTTCACTATTTTACTTTACAAAGTCTTTCCAATACAGCGGTTCTTGTATGCAAAAATGGAACAGCGCCTCTGGTGTGCGAAGAAGGAACTAATTTTTTCCTTGAAAATTGACAATTTGAAAATGTCAAAGTTCCAGTTTACTTTACGTCTCAAATACTGAAAACTCTAGCTAAGGGTAACTGTTTTCCAGAAATAGCAACGTTCTAGTATGTTTTAAGATAGTGCCCACCAAAGGTTGACCACTGCTACATAAGCAATGATACCAACTGTTTGCTATGCGAAACGACCAGCACCGTGCTATATTTTAGTATGCAAATAGTACTGCAATCTCGACGATATCTATCTGTTTGTTAGGTTTCAATAATCATTACTTAGCTTTATAATTGGTGCATGAATCAAATGTACTGTTTATGGCTAGATTAGACCATATTTTGTTTAGATTGGAAGGCCGATTGTGTTTTGTTTTAAACGGGCCTCTGGTATTAGTTGCTGTTAATTGGTTTAATCTTTTGTTAAGCTAGGGAATGGAAAATCGTAAGTGTTTATTTCAAATTACCAAAAATATAAGTAAATGGTTTCACTATCGGCCTCATCTCAAAGCTCAAAGTCGCTCAGCGAGCTATGGAGAAGGCTATGCTCGGTGTTTCTCTGCGTGATCGAATCCGAAATGAGGAGATCCGTAGACGAACTAAAGTCACCGATATAGCCCACCGAATTAGCAATTTGAAGTGGCAATGGGCAGGCCATATTGCTCGCAGAGCGGATGGCCGATGGGGTCGAAAAGTGCTAGAGTGGAGACCACGGACTAGCAAGCGCAGCGTAGGACGTCCACCAACAAGGTGGACAGACGACCTTATGAAGTTCGCCGGAAGACGCTGGATGCAGGTCGCTTCCAACCGGTATATGTGGAGATGAAAAGGGGAGGCCTATGTTCAGCAGTGGACGTTCTATGGCTGAGATGATGATGATGAAGTAAATAGTAGGCATGTATTCTTTCTCATTTTTCAAACGTACAGTGAAGCTTAATACTTGCCTTTTTCTTTTCGAATCAATGAAAGAGCATTTGTGCATGTAATTAGGTTATTTCAACCCACGGTAAAATGGCTTTGATAGCAGTTTCAGAATCATTATTAACCTACGTTCTAGGATTGCAAAATTAGGAACAATTTGTCTACTCCAACAAATGGGTCATCGTCTTTTTTACTGTCGGATAGTCATAAATGCTCTGTTTGCCTGATCGTGTTGATCCTAAACTTGCGAATAAAAGTTATAAGTACGTACTTTTCTTAAACACTTGATTATACCAAAAGCCTTTTATACAATCAAGTAATGTAATTGTCCGCAGGTAGGAAGTAATAGACAAAATGTAAAATGTTACGTTCAACATCCATAGATAATTGTTCAAAGGCACTTTGCAAATGGCAGGCTACCAAAAAACCCGTAGAACAGACATAACTATTAAACAATTTCAAGTAGTTAATAATCCTAGAGAGACGGTAAAACAATTAGTTTACATAATACCACAAGAAATATGATCGACAATCAATTTGAGAGATAAAATCTTGCGAAATTCTCCATTCACGGCACATAATCGTAATTATAATAGTAAAGAAACGAATCGCACTTGTTCCAATTTCGAAAGAGCAGGAAGGAATGTTATTTGTCTATGGTTTGATTAAATTCCTCCGCTCTATGGGGGCGAGGGCTTTGTTGTAGCTAGAAGTTATTGTCTATGGGTTACCTAAGTTTCTAAATTTGAAATGCGTTGTATGGAAAAGCAATTTTAATTTGATATTGGTCACACTATATTGCACATCGACCTTTAGAAAGAAACAGTCGGCTAGTTTGGACTTGGTAGAAGCGTTATCTATTCTCACGAAGAACTAACGCAAATCAGTGTGAATCGTCGTTTATGAGATACGTAAGTACAAAATCAATATAATTATCAAGAATTATCATTATATTATCATCAGGTGCATCACATCACCCTTTGCTAAACATAGGCCATTCTTTGTGTTTGTAATAATTAATTCCAGCCTCCTAGGAATCCCAGGTTGTTGTAATATTTAATTACTCGAAAAAAATATACCGACCGAATTGAGAACCTCCTCCTTTTTTTGAAGCCGGTTAAAAAGAAAACCTGCATAAAAAGTTTGATTTAGTTAAAAAAATATTATATCTAGCAAGGTTATTACATAAATATGATCTATTCCCATCCAATACCAAGAGCTAATACCATTTGGTATTAGTTTATCCCAACCAGTACCACATTTTAAAACCAATTTCAAAACAAGTTTGAAGAAAATAGGTATACATATATACCAATTGGTATATTAATAGCTCTTGGTATTAGATGGGAATAGACTGCATAAATATCGTCATTGTAATGTGATTTAGGGAGATTGACAGTATCAACACAATGTAGTTAACGCCAACTGAGATCATAGATTTGATACCAAGCCAACTCAATGTTTGTATCAAGCATCTTCACTGTGGATTAAACAACTATCACTCATGGTCCTGCATTCATTCATATCAAAACATAAATTAATAGCTACAAGAACAAGAAGAAGCTACAGGCTTGTTGGTCTAGTGGTTAGTGACACTGACTGCTATGCCGGAGCCGGAGGTAGTGGGTTCGATTCCCACCCAGGACAAATGTTTGTGTGACGAGCACGATCATTTGTTCGGTGTCTGGGTGAAATTTATCTATAATATGTATGTGTTTAGAAATATATAGGTATGTTTATCAGTTGTCTAGTACCCATAACAAAAGCTCTCCTCAGCTTGGGACTAGATGGCGTTGTCGCAATCTGACGGGGCCCCCACAGAGGGCTAAACACCTGTCGGGGTCGTGGAAATATCCAAACGGGTAATGGTGACACTGTTACCTAAAGGGTTTTTTAAATAATGGATGGACGTGGATACGTCATAATCAGTACGAGTTTGACACTCCCTTCCGCCCCAACCAGAGTGGCAGGACTCATTTATGATCATTCTATCAGTAGATAAAGAGTAACCATGGAATTTCTTGCCGGTTCGTCTCCATGGAAACGACCAACCCGAACCGTGCATTTTTTTTTTCTTCTCGACGTTTGTTTAGTGCCCATAGAGGCCTATGTAAAATAAAATATTTTGATTTTATCTGGTTTTCTAAAAGATCCCTTTACCGTTCCAAGAAGTAAAGGAAGTCACGATCAACTAATTAAACTCACAGATAATAAAAAGCTAAGCATTAGTTTTCATTACTCCGTTAATTAGACCACGTCATTAGAACAATGAGTCGAGAGCGGAACCATGGTTATCGTAACCGGCAACCAACAGTAACAACCAAGAAACGAACGTTACTACGATTGTTCCGAGAATTGGTTCTCCATTTCTTGTTCACGATTATGGCGATAACAGTTTTTCATTATGCGAAGTGTTTTGTTTTGATGTTGACCTCAAAGTCGGAGTTACGGTAGAAATAGCTTTCGATTAATGTGATTCAGGACATCGTAGTTATTTCTACCTTTATGTATACTTTGGAGTTTTTGAGTAGAAAACTTTCTACCTATACGATTATCATCATCTTCCTGCTCTTATCCCATTTTACTTGGGGTCGGCGCTACACGTTTCTTTCTTCCATTCTCCCCTATCTCAACTCATAGTATCATTTACTCCTTTTTCTTTCATATCCTTAATTATACAATCCATCCATCGTTTCTTTGGCCTCCCTCTTCCTACTTACTTCTACTTATACGATTCTACAACATAATATTAATATTATATGTTTGATAGGCGACAATAGAAGCTTCTAAAATGTAAAGTGAAGTTTTCACTGAGATTCCCTTCAATAATTTCGCTTATTATAAATTCGTCTTTTTACACTAAGATGGAACAACTTACTGATTTCTCGGACCCGAGTAATACTTTTATCGTGGTGACTGCTACGTGTTTGAATTCATCTTATGTGAATGTGTTAGACATAACTTAATCAAAAAGTACAGCCGAAACAATTTCTTTACTTGATGAATACCAAAAATACAGAAAATCTTGGTTCAAATAGTTGCACATTCACTACTGTCTTGTCAAAGATCAATCTGATTCCACTGCTCCATTTTCCGAGCCCATTTTACAATAAATGTTATTGTAAAATCGATCCAATCTCCCAACATTGTTACACTTTGCAAGATGTCTATCGACAAGAGAATGGGGCTCCGCAGCTCCGCTCTAATCCGACAGGCCTGATTTGAAGACCATTATTTATAAATAATATCCCCATGTTATACAACGAGCAGAAAGTTGATCCACGTTGGCGATCCCTGATAGGAAAGAGTTGCAATAACAAATTATGTAGCACCTTTCTCTGGGGGAAAGATTGTAGTTAAGACAATGAGATCGGACGCTGAAAGTATTTCTATGTGAGCATTCTTCAATTGCATCGTTGGTTATATTACATCTTCAAAAAGTTCTTTATCTAGTTTTGTAGTCAGATGTCATTATTTGTCTATGTCTAATTCAAAGAGATTTGAAAGAAGCTATAGAGAGGACATTGGGAAAATTGTCAACCAACATTGTTGATGCCGTGCGTCAGTAGCGCTAACTAAGCGTTGCATAGCAACGCGACTACTAGATTGAGGGACTTTTTACCTAGTGGTAAAAAGTTATGGATCACAACTTTCTTTGTGATGTCCCGTCTATTGCTCGTATATAGTTTAATGTCTTTGGTCTAATTATAATTCCTTGTTACATTTGTCGTTTTCTATCGGTTTTGATATTTCAAGCTCAAGTAGCTGATTTCCAATTAAAAGAAGTTGTCTCTAGATATTTCATGATCCTTATGCCCCAGTGATTGTCACGCTGACTTGCACATTATGAAAAACACAGGATGTATTCATTTACGTGTTTGACTTTACGTTCAATTTGTACTTCAACTGCGTATGCGCATAATGGTACGGCAACTACCAAGTCAACAATCTAATTGCTGATTATAGATCCGAGTGGCTGACCGACTTGTGATATTACTTAGACTCAGACAGGTTTTTTTTCTAATTATTTTTGTTCCTAGTCGAAGAAAAGAATTGCAATTTTTCGTTGGATATAATTTCACCAAGAGTTTCGACGTTTTCTTAGTTAGGTGAAATTGGCCATGCGGACAGCGAGTAAAGGGCAACTCGCTATCCGACTATGGAACATGCCCGGGTCTACGCGACGGCGCGTCGTGTTCCCCGCGCGCCTCAAAGAGCGTCAGCAAAATGACGGGGCACCCGTGACCCCGGAACATACGGGGCCATTGAAGGACACCGTGGATTTTAATCAGTACGTCTGACAGTCTCTCCCTCTCTGCCCGAGGTGGGAGGACAGAAAGGAAAGGAACAGGGTGTGTTTTGATCAAATATGAGTCAGAGTCCCTTCCACTCTTTTATAAACGGGAGTCATTTGGTGATTTTGGAAAAATAAGGGAGTAAAGTCAGCTTTTCTACAAAACGGATGGTTTTTGTCAGATACCCCTAGCTGTAATTTAGCAGAGCCCCATTGGAGACAAGAATCTGTGTGCACGAGATAAATATGTCACACATGGCCATTTAATTCGTGTCATTCGTCTCTCAAGTCGACGTACACTTATCGGTACGTCATCGCACGGCGTGAGACATTTCACGACCATGCACATAGCACCTATAGATATGTCGACTCAGTAAGTCAATTCCATTAGAGACTATAAAAGATACTGGCCGAATTGAGAATCTCCTTCTTTTTTTGAAGTTGGTTAAAAAAAACTAAGGAGTATTACCTCCCCTGCATCCTGAAATGACCACTTCAGCATGTTTATAAACATTAATTCAATTCCTAATATGATTTTGTTAAAGTGGTCTTTTTAAGCCTCATACTATCACAGTTGTCACCTGCCAAGTCGGAAAATCTAGATTTAATATCTCTCCTGTGGTTTAGCATTATGATTGGTCTGGATGGATCAAAATGTTAGTGGTTATTAGATTGTGGCTTTACGAACAATCATCATCATCAGCCTATAATGTTCCCACTGCTGGGACACAGGTAATTCACCACGCGAGCCCAGTGCGGATTGGTAGATGTCACATATCTTCGTACTTTTGATTCCGGTTTCCTCACAATGTTTTCCTTCACCGTTTTGAAAGCAGTGGTGATGAAACAAATTTATGCCTGGCGGGGTTCGAACCCACGACCTACAACTCGTAAGTCAGGATCGAAACCACTGAGCCACCACTGCTCTCCTTACGAACAATGTTGCATTTTGGTCAGTAGTATGAAACAATTGGGATTCTTTGTCATCAGGGTGGGCCCTGATGCGATGAATTTCAACCTTAATATAAAGTTAGTGAAGTGCTTTTTCTAAGGATGGTAGGTAGTGGTAACTATTAAGTTAACACAAGTCATAAATAAAGAAAATTCTGGTGTACTAACAACGTCTCAAAACATTTTGACTTACTGACAGCTTAATTTACTACGCTAACTCCTTCAACCATTCGTGAGCGAGATGCTCTTCATAAGAATCGTACACCACGAACCACCATCACTCCAAAATTAACTTTATGACTACCATTCAAGCTTCACATTCCGTTACCCGAAGACTGAAGAAGACACTTGACTGACATTAACATAATGTAAAAGCCTGAATAACTTGCTGTTATGTCGTGTGAGAGTGATCCCACTTCTTGAGAACTGATTAGTTATGCAGATGTTTCTAGAGACAATTGAGACAATTAGTGAAGAGCATGCTATCTGTGTAGTAACAGAAAGTATTGTAACACGTCATGTGGTTTATTATGATTAAAGCCTTTGTCAAAGAGACAGGCGAGGTGAATGTGATCCGAAGCGTTTTTATTTGTAATGCATGGAATTGTTTGAATCCAGACACATTGAGCAGTGGTGGCCCAGTGGTATCGGTCCAGACTTATGAGTTGTAGGTTGTGGATTCGAACTCTGCCAGGCGCATTACTTTGTGTAATTTATTTCATCACCACTGCTCTCAAAACGGTGAAGGAAAACATCGTGAGGAAACCGGCATGTCCTAGAACCAAAAATTCGAAGATATGTGACATCTACCAATCCGCACTGGGCCCGCGTGGTGGATTATGGCCCACTCCCTCTCTCAGAGAGGAGGCCTGTGTCCCAGCAGTGGGAACATTATAGGCTGATGATGATGATGATGATGAGACACATTAAAAAATAAAAGCGGTCCGATAGTTTATGTGACTGGCTTCAAACAATTCCATACATTACAAACAAAAACGCTTCGGCACGCATTCGTTTTGCCTGTCAGTTTGACAAAGGCTTAAGTGTGTGATTAAGTTGCATACTACAAGGTTGTCATTGAGGTACACTTGTGAAAATCAATCGGTTCCACTGGGGAACTATAGCGCTAGTATAGCTTGTTCCAAGCATCGTCATTGGTTCATTTTTTTTTATTGGAATATACTTGGTTTTTGATACCAAGTACACACACGAAATTCTTGCAGTTAATTTTTTAACACCTTGTATAATTAGAATTACAATACCCCCAGTTTTCTCTATCAAAATTCTAAATTGTCATGTGTGTAAAATCTTGTTTAACAAGAAAGATCATGCACATTGCAGTATAGTTTAAATAAGGACACTGTTGCCGCCTTTGATCTATCAATCAGCGATTAGGCATGCGCGTGAGCAGCCCGCGGCTCTTTGATATGCATCCGTATATTATTATGTTTCAGACATGGTTTCTATATGCTAATAGAATAACGGGCTGAGGATTTAGACCGAAATAGATCATTGAAAGATATGTGTGATAAATGAAAAGTGGTGATGACATTTGAGTTCCGTCGCAATTAAGAATATTGTGAGTTTGTTGTGATTTGAGGATTAAATTAAGAAGATAGACGTTTACATACTATAACGAAGAGATTATGGAAGAGTAGTGAATTACGGGCGGGGCGCTTTGACGGAATGCATTTTGTTATTCATGTGCCTAATTTAAACAATTGATTAATTTTGAGATCACCCAGGAAAATGCAGTGTTTAATTGTCTAATGACTCCATGTTAAATACTAAAATTCAGCTTCGGATGGTGAATTTATTACAGTAGGTACTTATAAGTCTAATAAACCCCAGACACAGCCAAAGGGTGTCGCGGTGGAGTCGTATTCAAAGATAGCGGCATGAGCTAGACAAAACCAGTGGTCTACCCTAAGGTAGACCACTGGTTTTGTCTGGTTTGGTCTAAACCTGGTTTGAAAAAACTGGAAGTCACGGATAGAGAGAAGCCATTTGCACAGAGGTGGGATAATAAACCAAAGGGTGTCGCTGTGGTCCTCATCGAAGAGAGTAGCAAGAGCTAGAGAAAACCAGTGGTCTACCTTAGACCTGGGTCGAAAAAACTGGAATTCAAGAGTAGAGAGAAGCCATTGCCCAGCAATGGGATGATAGGCAAGCAGTATCAGTAGAATAAGAAGGAAATGAGACAGAGATTAATATCGTATCGGAATTTTAGCGTTGGCAAAGGGAGTCTGAAAGAAGAAAACGTGATGCGACGAAGCCTAGTAACATTTTAACGGCAGTTGATTACCAAGATGAAGCCAAATTTTTGCAATATCATCTCACAGTACACATGAATGAAACTCTCCAGTGTCTACGGAAACTTACCCCATCCATCAAACAGTAACTTTACAACCCACTAAATTGTTATTGCAGATTTATGAATCCCAGATGGCAAGTAATAAATTATGTTGGTACATGTTGTAATAGTGACGTAACGGAGTTACTAGAGTAGATTCTATGCGTGCATCCTCGATAAGATAAGTATCATCTTGAAACAACGGGTAACGGGTGAGAGTGATGTGGGGTATATCACGCTGCCGTATAGGGCTGCCAAGAGATCAAGATTTTTAATGAGAAGCAGTTTGCTGATGCTCTATCTGATAAAGTTGGTATATCGAATGAGAAAGATACAGGAAGGCATTTTGGCGAAAGACGAATAGTGAATGATAAAAACATAGAATAGATTTGGATTGTAATAAGAATATGTAGTATAGGAAATGACATTATTATGTGATGTTAATACAATTTACTAAGATCCTTTCTCCGAGAGCATAGATTAGAAAGGATAAATTGTTCTCTGCTACTAAAATACTAAAAGTGACGAAGGGCGACGTTTCTTAAATAGATATTCAAAACGGGCTAATTGTTAATCTTTGAATAAATTATATACCTTATGGCCATTTTATGAGCTAAAATTTATTCGTTGTACTTATTATTATTATTATTTATCATTTATTGAAGGCAACAGGGCCCATATAATTACTTAACCTAGATACTACCTACTTAGGACATGCAAAGCTGCCTAAGAGCCCCAAAAGTGGGCCAAAGAAGTCACAAAATTAAATCAATGCAAAATCTATTGCAAATTGCAAAATGATTCAATTTTCTAATCGCCTGCCAGCCCTGTTCCACCTATAACGTTGTTAACGGCGTCTGGCGGATGTTTATAGCTGAATTCCTAATTATGGTAAAGAGTACCCGCGCCGGCGTCGCCGTGGGCGTTGACAAGCGCCATTTTGGTATCACTTGTCTTTATTTTATACGTTTTTGTCGCGTGTTTGTACGAATTAGTTACTTCAAACTTGTGCAGATGTATTTAGACTTGATGAAGTCTTTGTTTGTAGTATTTTTTTTTAATGCGGATCCTGACATTCCTGACACACTGATACTGCCAGCCTGCATTGTTCCACTGCTGAACAAAGACCCATAATTTCCAGTTTCCTCAATCCAGGGCCAAAGTGGGCGACATTTCAACCTCAGGGTCCCACTAGGCAATAAGCTATTGGGACTTTGGGGATGGCTATAAGATAAATAGGAAAGGGCTTCGGTGAGCGAAGCCGATGGTAAAACCTAGTGGTAGTTTATTTTTATTTTGTGATTGGCTAGCGTTTGACCAATATCTCATCTAACGGTAAAAATGGTAATATATAGAGGTAAAAATGGTAATGTAAAGTTAAAAGTTCAAAAAAGAAAAGTTGGGAAATATAAATCTGGACTGTTGAATCATTGTTCTAACTGTGTAAGGCAAATGGCAATAAAACGTTTTATCTAGTTAGAGACGTTTCAGTTTAACAAGATGGTAAATGGGAGAAAGCTGTGTTTTTTTAACCATAGAATAGAATACTCTTTATTATGTACACAACAAATTACAAATACAGTATCTATAAAGCATTGTTGGTTGACTATAAAACTTGGCTTTCTGAAGCTGTATTAAGAAGCTTTCATTGGTTTAGTGTTTGTCTAGATTTTATCATCATCATCATCATGCCAGTCGTAGGATGATTAAAGCCTTTCAATAGGACCAGGTCAAAGCAGCTTGCATCCAGCATGATCATGTGGTCTTCACCAGATCGTTTTGTAGTGTGTCTTGTCAGTACAATTCGATCACTACACAAAACTTTCGTCGCTTATACTTCGAGTATCTCGGTTTCACAAAGAAATAAAAAAAGTCCCAACTACTAATGGCCTCGATGCAAAGAAACTCCATTTGTTTACTAAACACATTTCTATCACGAGTACGATGTATTCAACCGAGTTGGCACGCAATCGTACTTGCAGGCTTTCTATTCGACTATCATAGTACTTGGCAACACCACGTGAATCATACCACAAAAAAAATTGCAATTCATTGTACAGTAAACAATAATATTATAAATAAATAGATACGTTACCTACATGACATTCTATCTTCAAAAACGGTACACTAACGCACACAAGAATAACTAAATATTGGAATAGCACACTACGTCACGATTAGTCGCTAAAGTAGGATGGCATCGCAACTGAAAAAGACTAATATAGTCAAGGTTTGTCAATTGACCACATTTGAGCGCGTATAACGTTCAACACCTTTTTACTTATAATATAATTGACACCAAACGTCAAACGTCGACAAACAATTCGATAGTTGATGTCAATCGAGTGCAATGATCCCTAAGAACAGTGTATTCGATACGAAGTATCGAGTTGCAGCGTAATTAAAACGATTCTTCGAACAGTGCACGTAATCGATTACGTTGACAAATATATTCTGAGAATCTACGCTATAGAATTAATTAGGATATAGATTTGGTAGTGTTTAGTGAAATACCGACTTTATATGGCAAGATTATTTGCGATAATTTTACACTTGACACAACTGGTGATTATCGAATAGGTGACATCATTTGCAAGATAATTGTCGATACGAATATTAAGAGATCAGACGTGAACTTGATGATCTTTTTATTGAAATTGGAATCGAGCAAGGTCTTACTAATTTGGCTTTCGGTATCTTCAACCAATATGGTATTTGTAACGTCATGTATAGTTATATTGTTGTTTAAAAGTCTTTTGTTAAATCTTCATTTAAACATTCGTTTCATCATTATGTTTTCTCAAGAATTCTTATCTTTCATCCATCTTTACATAGAACAAAAAATCGTTTAAAATTTTAAATTAAACTTACCTAATATAATCACCAAACAAATTAGATAACTCCGGAATACAAACAAATTCTCATACAAAAAGCGGTTGATCCGTCCACCAGGTACCAGGCGAACAGACAATGGGCAGCGGTTGCGAGCTCTTCCTGCGACTGTGTGACGCGGGAACAATGCCCATTGTACCGTCCATGTTACCATTTCACCGGTAATTACGTGCTACTGCACTCTCATACACGACACATACGTATAGTAATAGCAGTGACCTCTGATTATAAAGACAGTTTTGAGCTACATCTGTAAATATTTTTGTAAGATTAAAATAAGTGAATTCTCGTCCTAATGTGCAACAAATAATATTGAGTTGAATATCTACTTATCTAGTCAGATTGTAACTGTATCTTCTAAGATTCTATATTCATCTATCATTTAACCGATATTAAACTTGAGAATCTCTTTATTGGAATTTCTCTAACCGAAATAATTTCGTATGTCTTCGAAAAACAAGGCGATCGATGCCGAATGAAAAGTCTGCACCCGATAACATTTCGTTTTACTAAAAGTTGCACTGGTGTTACTAGGCGATCATACAATCAAGTAGTGTACTTTCAAACAAAGCACACAGTGACATGTGTGGCCTTTCACACACTAATTATTACTACTTACCGTTGCATTGTTCTGCGCGCCTAGTCATTCTGAAAAGAAAGTACCTTTGTTGTTTCTCTTATTTTGAACTCGATAAAGGTATTTTTGTACTTGGTGACATTTCTTACTTTCTCAGAGTATGTTGCCCTTCATTTGGACATCTTAACGAACACTTACACTTGTAAATCTCTTTGGCATAAATGAAAAGCCCTCTAAATTATCATTTATGTACTAAAATGAGCAGTTTATTATACGGTTCTCTACGCTTTCTGCTCTTGATGAACTTCAAGTACAATACAGTGCCATAAGCATAGATATAAGAAAGAGAACACAAATCATTAACTGGGTCCTCGTATGATGTTCACTCGATCAACGTATATGTAGCAGTCTACTGCTGGAAAATCATCCAATATAACTATCAGTTCAAGCTAGGGGTGGTCATCGGGAATAATCGACTTTAACTTGATGCTACGGGTTTATTCCGTGATTACCCCCATCCTGGAGGGTTATGCCCTAAGTACCCTGAGGCCTCCATTCCGGAGGGCTATTCCCTGAGTACCCTGATCACCGAAGCCTCCGACCCAGAGGACCCCAAATACAAAAAATTACTTCATTTTTTAATTTTAGGAATCCTTTCTTCTATAATCCATTGGTGGTTTTTCTGAAGTGCCCCGTTTGAAGAGACATTTTAACTTTATTGGAGCTTGCTGATTCTGCAAGTGACTCAAGTCTTTCGCGAAGTAAAGCGTGTTTAAGCGTCGGCTAAGCTGCGGACGGACGTACGGACATGGCGAAACTATAAGGGTTCCTTGTTGACTAGGGAACCCTATTAATGTGAAATTTAATATTTGTTGAACGATAATGTGTGCAAATAAAACATTATTTAGATTTACAAATAGGATTAAACATAATGTGTCTAAGAAAATTCTGAAGTCGATGCTTGCAAACCAAATCACGGGCTAAAGTTAGGCATTTGGAGAACTGTCTGTGATTTTCTTCGTACTAACGATTCTGATTTACATGAATAATTCTTTTAACTCAATACTAAAATCATAACAGATATCTAAAACTTAATTTGTAATGTCACTTACGGGAAATCTTCAGTGATTTTGTATTGGTTTCATTTCCCGAAATTTCGACGCTGTTGCAAGCGACATGACCGCGGGACGAGCCGCGCCCTGACTGTTATCCTAATTGTATAAGTTTACTTACTAACAATCCGTGACAGCTTAAAACATAACTAAAACTTAATTGCCCAATAAAACCAATATAATCGTTTGTTATTACATCAATAAATTGATTTTTAACCAAAAACTAATAACTACGGAAGTATAATAACAGTAATTTGCGTGCCACCGTGTGGGTCCGTTCCAGTTGCGTCACCCAATCAGGAAGCGATCGCAACTCAGACGCACAGTCGCAGTCGATTGTGAGTTACGACTGGTTGTCACGGGTCATTGGGCAGTAACAATGGACGGGGCACAAGCTATGAAGCCTCTCAGTGGGTGAAGTAAGTGGGACAATGTGCCGACGCTTTTATTTAATAGGTTGGTGGGTTTCTGGTAGAAATGAAATTTCTGACAAAATGGCGCATTTCTAATAAAACTTCTTCAACTGATTTTTTTGCAGTTCATCACGCGTAGCATGGCGATTCTATCTTTAGTCTACCAAGAATAGACAAAGTTATATCATTGTTATTTCAATACAAATGGACTGTTTTTTGCAGAAAATATGACACCATTCGTACACTATTGAAGAAAACGCTTTAAAAAAAAAATAGATTAAGTACCATGCTTAAAACGCTAAAAATATTTCTACGTTCTGTCATTTTATCTTTTCTTCCGTCGTGAAAACCCCCTTTCTATGGCGCCATGCTACGCCTGCTGAAGGAATGGTTGGTTTTAAATCAGCGAAGTCTGACAGTTCTGCCAGCAAGTGATGAATATGTGGGGTCGCGGGACTGACTGAATCAACAGGTAATTGAAACGTAAAGGGCTATTAGAAGAAGAAAAAAAGTGATTAATAATCATCACTTTTTTTTTCGTGGAAAAATCATCGAATACAATTTGAAAAAAAGAACTAATTATTTGGGCTAAGAGTGGAAAATAAACTATTTGGGCTAATGGTAATGTTATGTAATGGCAATGCCCAACTATGGATAACTTTACCGACTTTCGACCTTTGGTCACTTTGAATTAAAGAAATTATCGCAGTTAGCGAATGGTATTATTGATTAAGTTTCCCAATCTCTGCTTTGTTTTAAGCTGTATTGCTGTGCTTCGGACAAATATTTCTAATGTTTCGCTAGCAAAAAAGATTTTCTATAAACGTTTATCTCTGCCCTATCCTTCGGGGATTACAGGAGTGATGTTATATTTCCCAAAAAAAAAAAACAAAATCAAAGCAATAATTCCAAATAAGCCAGTTAAGCACTTTTGAATTGTCTAAATCAAATAAAATATTATTAAACACTACAAACATTATCTTGATTTATGCTGGTACATGGACATAAAAACTGTGAAAGTACAGTAGATGCCCATTTCAAGAAGTAGATCTCTATGGAGAAGAACGGACAAGAAACTCCATGGACACTCACTCCATAGACGTATCACCTGATTCTAAACGAAGAAAGATTATTATATTCACAAGTACCCTGCAACTTCTCAACATTCAACTTATCGCGAAATCCTTCTGAAAAAAAAACTTCAGACATCATTCGATATCAGATAAAAGATTACCAATCTGATAAAATTGAAGTCTTCAAAATAAACTGCAACATTATCATTGAATATCTCAAAATATGAATAACCTTCTAATCTTAAATGGAAATAAGTATGAGGCAATTTCAATACCAAAACATCGAGATATATGATAAGCAAATCAACTGAAAATGATATTATCCCTGGTCGCAGCTCACTGACCAAGGTTGGCTGGGTTTCTTACTTTGTAGTAGACCTGAGACAGACTATTAAGGCTTTTAAGGCTCACAGTTTTAAAAGTTTCTCGTAACACAAAAATCTCTCTATACCTTTTTTTTTTAGGTGGTAAAATCATCTAATGAGTCCTCCCGCCCCGGGCAGGGCCTGACTAAAATCCACGGTGTCCTTCAATAGCCCGTTATGTTCCGGGGTCATGGTGATGGAAATAAGTCCCGCGACCCCGGCAGGCTTTGGTCCTCTGTGAGGGGGCCCCGTCATTTTGCTGACGCTCTTTGAGGCGCGCGTGGAACACGACGCGCCGTCCACCCGGGCATGGTCCTTGGTCGGACGGCGAGTTGCCCTTTACTCGCCGCCCGCATGCCCGCGCCTACGGTGGCCGATCTCTCTATACCTACGAGTAAACTAACAAAACTAAACTGACAAAAATCCCGTTAATTCGACTTAATCTGAAGCATCACAATTCCATGACAGGCAATCCGTGACATTTGCATGACGTATGCGCGTGCACATGACGTGTGACGAATCCTGACGCGTTGCATCAGACGAGCCAATCAGTGCCTGACCTCTTAGACTAAGATGTAGGTTGCAGTGGCTTCTTTTCAATAACGATTGTCTGACATGATTTTGAAAGGAGGTTGTCTATCAAAAACTAGTTAACTGTTTATTTTGTGTTACTTACCTTCTCATCATATGCCTAGCCTTTTCACAACTATATTGGGGTCGGCTTCCAGTCGAACCAGATACAGCTGGATATCAGTATTTTACATGGAGCGACTGCCTGTCGGACCCGGACCTCCACAACCCAGTAACTGGGCAATACCATACCCCATGGTAAGACTGGTTGTCAGACTTTAGAGCTTCTGACTAACAGTAACGACTATCAACGATCTATAATGACAGCCGGGACTAACGACTTTACGTGCTTTCTGAGGCACGGAGGAAACTCGCTATGACAGATGGTCACCCATCCACAGACCAGACTGTGCGGCTATAATTATTTAGCCACGAGCTTACTTACCTTCTATATTTGGAAAAAGGTTGTAGATTGTTCTGCTTTTTAACTTTGACATGGTGTACTGTTGCCTTACCTCCTCTTAAAGCTCAGAGCTAGAGTCATTCTAGTGTGGGAAAGAGACATAGCTATACATGTCGTCTAGTGCCACCTCTTTCCCACACTGAGTACCAATGCCAAAGAGCCATGGGTTGCGGGACATACGTATACCGCGACTCCGGTACACAAAGGGGCTACCGAAGGACACCGTGGATTTTAGTCAGTCAAGTCTGACAGTGGGGGGCGGGAGGACTCATTTGATGATTTTACCACGTAAAAAAATACCACCGAGCCTTTCTAGAAGTATAAAATAGCAGTCGTTTATCTACTATTTGACTGTTGTTGGGAATTTTAAACCTCCAAGTTTTTTAGACCTATTATGGTTTCCTAATCTATCGTTCATCTATCGTCTATCTTCTGGATCTTCAAATTAAAATATGTACTAGGTACGTCAACTTATCACACGACTCTATTGCTGGAAAAATCTGGACATAGGCCTCTCACAGGATTTGCTACAATATATTAGTGTGCATATCCCAACTATCTTTCAAATCCCAATTACAACTAAATTTTTAACTATTTACGATATATTCTCATTAACTACAAAACTGTTTACATTAACAATTAACATTCCATTCGATAAATCTCAGTTTCCCAACGTTCTACTGAACTAATTAGCCCACCATCTTGATTCTAGCATGCGCTTGCGCAAGTAGATGACAAACTGTCCCCAATATGTGCGGATGGTGCAACCATGGTTTATAGAGGCATTAAGATACCCTGAATACATTCGACTTACTTATAAAATACTTTTACGGCTTTCATGAGGCAATAGGTATTTTACTGCATAAATAAATTCAAAATCTATTTAATCAGTCAGTAATAATATTGAAAAATAATGGACACGTATTTTTCTTTTTTTTTTTTTATTCAATGAATATTAACAAATATAAAACGCTTCCAAATTCGAGAAGCGTTGTTTCTTCGTCAATTTTGGTTTACGTGACAAAACAAAAAATACGGGTCTAATATTTTTTAAAAATCTATATTTGGGACTTATATTTTTTTTAAGTAAAATTGGTATTTTACTCAATTTTTCTTTGTTGGAAACTTTTACAGATTTATAAAGAATGAAGGATTGAAAAGCAAATTAACATTTATAATTCAATAAGTACTAGATTATATTGCAGTTACCGCCGCTTCTCAATCATTTCCCAAATATTTTTGTGAAATGATTTAGAGACCTAATTAAATATGACACGCCAAAAAGAATGAAAGAAAGTTCTGTGTACTATAATTTAGCGATGCAAACTGCTGAAGGGTGTTCCAGTATGGGTGTGGAGATGTGTCTTAAATAAATTATGCTCCACCTTCTCTGACCAAAAGTCAGTCGGTTCAGTCGCAACCAAAGTGTCCTCTGCGATGACACTTTGGTTGCGACTGAAAGAGTTGACTATGTGGCAGTAGCGAAGTTCGAAGTTATCAAAACGTAAATTATACCGTACTACGAAGAAGAAAAGTTTATCACGGTTTTCTTATTCACTTTTTTGCGTAAAGTCATCTAATAATGAAAATTATCACGCCAAGGGTGGAGTGGAACGGACTGTCAGAATCTTTCTGACTAAAAATCACACTGTTCCTTCCTCCACCTTTGTGTTCCAGGACCGGAGTGACCTTTATAGACAGCCAGGTCAACCAAAACACATTAAAATCTATTTGGACATAGTGACTGCCGCATAGGCTACTGGGTAATTCTACCAAGTTTATGATGGATTACCCATGATTACATATAATGCTCTAATCTAGCAGCGCATTATTCATAATTTTAATGTCTTAACACATTATAATGGCATTAGTTATGTACCTAGATTATCTAGCTTCGTATATTGTGTTAGTAATTCTAGCGAGAGCGAAGCGAGTCGAAGATTTCTCAACTTTTTGTTGAAGCAATGCACGCTTTTCTTTTGTGAAAGAAAAACTTGTAATAAACGTCTTGTATTATAACATTTCTTAGAAAATCAACTGTTTGTCAGTTATTATTAAGATATTATTGCAAGATAAAGTCTTGATAGCTATTTCCTTTGATTATTTTGAAAGGGAAAGTAGTTGAAATCAAATAGATAAAGCATGAAATTAATTGGTGTTTTATCAGCCTCTCGTTTTAATTCGATTATACGATAGTATACATCTAATACAACTAGTTTTCAAAATAGTTTCATTTTTCACGTGTATACTACTCTTATGATGAACGAATCGTCCTTTCGGCGAAAAGTCCATTGGTGAAAGTGTCTATCGGTGAAACGGCCATAAGTTAATCGTCCTGTCGACGAAACGTCCAATGATGAACCGGTCGTCGGTGAATAGTTGCAGAATCACTCTTATGTGAAAATAAATCACACCCTTTCGTAGCGAGTAACCAACTGAACCATTTTCTGATTTTCATAGTTATTTGTTATACAAGAGTGCAAAGTTGATTTTTAACCGCGTGCTCAATTTTGATGACCGAGCAAGCGAATGATTCTAAAATTGAATCACGAGTGCAACGAGTGATTCAAAAATTAGAATCATGAGCGATAGCGAGGGAATCAAAAGAGCACAAGGTGAAAAATCTTTGCACTCGAGTGCAACACGTAACTTTTCATCCCACCTCAGCGAGGAAATGACTTAATGCAAAAACAAACAAAAAAAAGATGTTGTACAAACACAAGATAGGCTTTTATTTCAGTTTAAGTATTAACTAATACATTATTATAGAACAGAATTATTTTTAAATTAAAACAAATAATACTTAGGTAGTAGTTACTTATTCCCACGTTTTTATACACTCACTTTTCTAAGCTACTCTCACTCTCACGATACTAAGGATTCTGGGGTTGAACCTCCGTCCGTAGCACAGCGAGGAGGTTCAAGTGTTAATTCCCGAAAGAAACGAGGGAATAAAGTTAAAAATCCTTAGTGTAGCGAGGGATTCAAGTTAGCCCGAGGCAACGCAGCCTTACACCCGAGGAGCGTACTCTGCTTTTCACAACTATGGCGAGGAAACAAATTCTATTTTTGAAAATTGATGTGGTACGACAACCTTCGAACGTCAAGTGGGCACCACAGCAAGCGATCAGCTGTTGCAGTCACCGGCCGCCATTACTGCTGCAACTCTTTAAAGTGCACACGATGTTCTAAATTCAAATTTACTTTATTCACTAGAGGATAAAAACGGCTTTTACTCACTTGAGGATAAAAACGGCTTTTACGGTCAGATATCGAAGAGCAAAAGTACCCTTTCCGAGGTGGGGGGATGAAAAAGTAATTTTCTGTTTTTATGGGTTTCCCTTTTAGGAATAACTTGTAGTTAGTTAAGAAATAATTCAGAAAGAACACGTTACAAAACCTATTTGTAAACCCACCACAGAAGAGTTCAAAGTAGCCCACAGAACAGAAACAGCTACTCACGAAAGCGTACATCTAACTGCATCTCTCAATAGACATAAAGCACCTGTTGAAATGAGATCATCGATAAAAGCATCAGATGATTGAAATTCACAAACGGTCGACTGTCACGACAGCACGAGAACTCGATAAGATGTAGAAATGTTATAAGGACGCTTAACTGTTTCAACCATGGATATATTAAAGAAGGTTTCAACTGAATGTTTGTGGCCAATTTGAATCGTACGGCACTTTGTAAATGGGGTTAGAATTGAATGCAACTGTTATGGACTGTAACTTTGAGGTGTAGGTTGCGAGTTCCAACCAAGACATGTGCAGTTTTGAGGTATTCCACGAAAGGCACCTGGCCTTTTTTTTTAAATTTATTTTTTTCTTCTCGACGTTTTATAGGTGTCGATTGAGGCCCATGTAAAATCAAATATTTTGATTTTGACACCATCGTCTCCTTTCAAATTTTCCCTTTTTAATTTTTTTAACCTAATCGAATTTACAACCTGACGACAGTCGGCCCTAACTTTAGGCAATAGCACTAGATCAGATCGTAAAACCGAATTAAATCAGGAATTCAGTAACCACCAGCTCAAATCTACGTCAATTTGATCCGATTTGCTAGTATCGTGAAACCGTGACGTCTTTAGCCAATCGTTTCACGATCTACGTTTAAAAGAACGTGCATCAAACACGTGATGGTGATAAAGAAAGAGATCCAAATGGCATTACAATAAAAATAATGTGTCATACGATTATTTGCAATCATTGATCGAGGATCATTTTGATAAGGTTGATTTTCGTGAAATGGTTTTTTCCTGTACTTCTGTGTATATTCTATCAATCCAGTGATCCCAAACGTGCCATGGTTCAGTTATGCTAATTAAAAGATCAAGGTTCGCTATTTCATTTGACAACCTAATGTTTATATTCATATATTTGCATTCCACAAGGTAGGAAGGCTAGGATCCGTTGTTGACCCTGTAAGGGCACTGCAAAATAGTGTGATACACAATATCATTTTCTTCGTGATATGTAAATCATCTAAATATGTCGTTCGCAAACTTACCTATCATTTTTGGGAGATCCAGCACCAAGAAAAGACAAAGTTATTTCATCGTTATTTCTACACAAGTCGACTGTTTTTTTTTTCACAAATATGACACCATTCGTACACTATTGAAGAAAGGAAAGTTTATTTTCCATATTTTTTACATTACCATGCTTAAAATAATAAAAATATTTCTACGTTCTGTCATTTTGTCTAGTCTTCCGTCGACAAAACCTCTTTCTACGGCGCCATGCTACGCCTGCTGTTCAAATAACAATCATTAAAAAAAAACCGATTGCGAACCAAACAATAAGTTGCAAACAAGATTATTTTATAGAATTAGTCTTTTAGTCTTAAAAATCATACATATTGGTTCACATAACTCACTTATCTATTCTCTCAAACTCTCTTCGTGTCTCTGTCGGTACTTCATGACTGAAGATCGTGGTCTTAATCGGAGCTGCATCATGAGTGGATTACACAACATACATGCATTTGAAAAACATAACCCTCTTTCTGGTGCAGTCAGGTAAAATTAATCGTCTTTTAAGAACTGAGAATCTTCTGAAAGAACTGCCTTTCTGATCTATCATTTGACTGGCCTGTTGGTCTAGCTAGTGGTTAGTGATCCTGACTGCTATGCCGGGGTGGTGGGTTTGATTCCCACCCAGTACAAATGTTGTGTGATGAGCATGATCATTTGTTCTGTGTCTGGGGGTAATTTATCTATAATATGTATGTATTTAGAAATATATAAGTATGTTTATCAGTTGTCTAGTACCCATAACACAAGCTCTACTTAGCTTGGGAATAGACGGCGTTGTGTGATAGTTGTGGAATATTATTACTTTTGGGAGCTATCTATAGTTTCAATCAACACCTTTAACTTTCGCTTGGTATTACGTTAATCTTATTAAGAAACTATTTCACTTTATCTTTCATCAAAATGGATCACTTCTTTCGTTCAAGACTTTAATACTCTATGCATTTTTAGAATTCCGTTTCGTTTTGTTATGCAAGAGTAAACTCCGATGAATCATTTTTCATAGCTTCCTATTTATGTATAAGTTATGGACCGATTATCGCTATATATCCGCTGTATTTAATTGCTACCTATATGTATACCGCAAATGTTTTGTTTGGGCCGTATAGTTTAATATCGTGGCTAGTAAAAATAAATTAGGTTATTTCTTTTATGTTAGGTGTTGTTAAAACGAAGTAACAACTTATAAAACATTATTTTGTTCCATTATAGAGTTGATTTAGTTAAAAATGTCAATGTATAGTTTTATAAAAGTGGGTACTAAATTCTCTCTAACAGAAGTAACAGTATTAAATAAATTCATGAAAAATAAGATGTTTGAGGCAAGCTGAAAACTTGTCCACTTCTTCAATAATACAAAAAAAATACAACACAAAATTGAAGATCTGGCTGTGGAGAAGATTACCAAAAGGACAGCAAAACTGCCAACCGGCTCTCCAAATCTTTATCAAGCTGAAGAGTTTGTTTGATTGAACGTGCTTATCTCAGGAACTACTGGTTCGATTTATTTTTGTGTTGGCTAGCTCATTTATCGAGTGAGGCTAAAGCTATTCAAAATCCCTATGGCTAATAGGACCAATAGGGATACAACTGCGGAGAAGAACTAGTAAATGTCCCATATTTCATCACTTTTAAGTATTTTATTTTAGGATCTGCACAGTGGATTAATTTGGGATACACGGGGATTTGGTATAAAATAAGTCCCCTTCTATCATCGTACATCTAGACGCACGGCAAATTACCATCATCACCTTATAGCTATACCCTCAATTCGTACAGCGTTTCCAAACATCTTATAAATGCGGACGGCGAAGGAGTGGAACTCTCTGCCTGCGTCTGTGTTTCCGAACGTATACAACCATAATCTCTTCAAAGTTAGAGTGCAGGCTTCTTCTGGGTAAGCTAGCTCCATCGTCGACATTGTCTTAGTTATTCCTGACTGAGACTAAGGTCAAGAGCACACCCATCTCACATAAAAAAGGTAAATGATGACACTAAAACAGTAGAACTAAGATCATACAAACCATTCAGCAGACCTAGTATATTTTCTACTGCGGAACCCAGTGCCATAAAGAATTATCTCGCCATCTTGATGACGCGATACTTTCGAGTCGCGCATTGTTTTCCCAGCTATCTGAAGACAGCTGTCACCGATGATAATAAGGGAAGTATTACGAATTATTTGGAATGGACATGTCCTTTCTCTTTTTGACATGTCAAGCAATAGGATTAGGTGGGATCCAGTTTCAGTGATTAGATGAGATGATAGGTTTCGAGTTTTTGTTGTGGATGTATTTGTTGATCTGACCAATATTAACTACTAGCTACTACAACTAGAAATTTCTCACACGCGAAATTCTTGATTAAAACTATCCTATGTACTAAATCTCATTCAATTCGACTCAGTAATTTTTGTGTGAAAGAATGAGTAACATCCATCGAAACTCACGTTGATAATATTAGTAGGATAAATGCGAAAGTTTATACGGATGGATGGATGGATGGTGTGGTTGGCTGTGGTCGCGGGACTGTCTAAACAGGTTACCCTGATCCTGGAACGTAAGTATGAGTCTATCAGTCATTCCGGGAAGAGTCATTAGATAAAAATATTAGGAAAATAAATGGGCGTGTGAAGGGATGTTTCAGACTAAACTATTGAAGGGATTTAGAGATTTCACATACAGAAATTGTTTTTCGGTAGTATTCTTCGTATTGCCTAAACTTATTACTGTCGTTTTGTTAGAAATAGGTCATGTTGTGTTGTATTGCTCCCAAGCGAATTCTAGCGTCATCCATAATCTGGTGAAAAAAATACTGAAGCCAATATAAATACATACATAAGTAACGCCTAAATATGGCACTGTTGGAATATGAATTGTCACCGTTGGACCTAGCTTTGAAAATCCACTGGCACATATCTATTTACGCATTTATTAAAGTGTGACCGAGTGTTAATGATAGCGGACATATCAGACATATTATATCAAATCGATTCCACAACATATAACTAGGTAATTTTAAAATACATTACTGTGAGTGTGTAGTAATACCTTCCTTATTGCAATGATCGAATGATCAACTCTCTTTATCATATAACTAAGAGACGTGCTTTGTTTAAATTACATACTCTTGTTTACTAATAGGTATACAGGGTGAATTTTTCAACTGGGCGTGGATGGCTACTTTCGAAACTATGAGAAATATCGAAAAACGTTGAAAGGAGTCTCGAGGCCGATTTTGACGAAAACTAAAACTGCATCATTGGATTTTAGAAAAATCAAAAATCCTGGTCAGGAATCGAACCCGCTGATTTTGGAAAAAAAATCACACCCTGTATTATTATACCGTTCGATAGTGTTGCTAGTAAGGATCAAATTCTGGGAAGTAATCATATACGGCAAACTTAAGGAAAACGTATAATGACAAAAAAACTGATTAATCTTCAAGGCAAAGACTGTAATTGAAACATAAGTTACCGTTTCTTCTTTAAAATAATGCTATTTTTAGTTAAACTTAATAATGTCGTATTGCTAAGTACAGTGGGATTGTTGAAACGTCAAATACAGTGAGACATTGAAAACCATGAAATTTTATATTTCGAATAAATTATGGGTCAGTAGATGTAAAGTAACATGGAAAAATAGCAATTTCATAAATATCAGCCATTTCCTTAAGTTTGCCGTATATGATTACTTCCCAGATTTTGATCCTTATTAGCAACACTATCGAACGGTGTAATAATACAGGGTGTGATTTTTTTTTCAAAATCAGCGGGTTCGATTCCTGGCCAGGATATTTGATTTTTCTAAAATCCAATGATGCAGTTTTAGTTTTCGTCAAAATCGGCCTCGAGACTCCTTTCAACGTTTTTCGATATTCCTCATAGTTTCGAAAGTAGCCATCCACGCCCAGTTGAAAAATTCACCCTGTATAGTTGGTCGCGGGACTGAGTTCATTACATGACCCCGGAACATAAAGACCTACTGATGGACACCGTGGATTTTAGTCAGTACAAGTCTGATAGTAGGAGTGGGAGGACTCATTTGATGATTTTACCACGGTAAAAAAAAATAGGTATATGTATAGTTAAGGTGTGTCCAAACACGGCGTGCAAGGTGCGCGGCAGCTACGCGCGGCATTCGCGGGATACAAAATTGCCGCGCGGCTAGTTTAGACCTTTTGCGCGGCAGTGCTGCGCGGCATGTCCGAGACACGCGTGCGGTGTGACAACCACTGTTGTCGCAGAACTCGCGCGTGTTATCTATTATATACTACTCAAAAGAAAATAAGGGCCAACTGATTTTTGTCGATTTATTAAATAATATTTAATTATTACTGGTTATAATGACTGAATCTGATTAATAACGATTTTACTTGGAAATACACAAAAAATAAGTTTGTATTCCAATCAATCGTTAAATTAAACGAAATTGAATGAAAAGTGGGGAATTGCAGGAATGTATCAACTAGCACGAAACATCAAAAAACTCGAAAAAGTAACGTCTTTAATGTTCCAAAGAGTTCTTTAAAGCTTCTCTTTTAACTCTGTTCTCTTGTACTACTCATTTTAATGGATGTGGAATGTTCAGGATTAAATACCAAACATTTTCTTTGGGATTCTCTACCAACAAGTTTTCAGACAATTTATGAGATCCAGCTGGGTGTTGATGGGAATTTTACTTTCTTTTGCACTCCTCTTTAACTCATCTTTTAATCTGCTGAATAAAATTTAGGTAAAAATCCTGAGTACCCACTGTAACATCGTAATTCGAACGTCAGCGAATGTGTGCACTGTTAGTCGCGTCGTGTTCGCTCTACCATTATCCTACTTGAAGATGAACTCAGGTACTCGTTGCTGTGCGAATGGGATAATGTGGAGTTGCACCACATTCGCTACGCAATTTTAAGCAGTTACAGCAACGTTATTACGAAGTGCGAGCTCAGTTTTGCGTCATAGAGACAACCGCCCCAGAGCATAATTCAGATCTCATCGGAACAGTCTGTTTCAAGAGTGCAAAGATCTGAAACCTGTTGTTTAGATCTTCTCTACACTCTAATGAATCAGTCTTTATTAAAAAAAAAAAGCCTGCAGTAATAAATAAAAAGCAATGAAGCCCATTCAAAACAGTTAAATAATTTTTCTCTTTGCAAATGTTTCACGATTTGCACCATACGCTCCAGTTGACTGGAGGAGAACCAAGCATCTGCTTGAGTATTCTTAGTCTTCAAGGAGTCGATTCGGAATAGTCTAGTCAATTATAGTGGTGCCTGTAGCTCAACGCAATGGAGTTTGTACGGTCCGCGCGGTAGATTTTCGCTCTATTTTCGCGGTTAATCAAACTTAATGGTCTTCTTAGGCTTTACTTACTAATTTTCTTCCTGGATCAAGGCGTCTGGTGATATTACCCGTCTTTTGAGACCAGTTTCAAACTTTTTGAACCACTGGTTGCGAATATTCAACCATAAGACCTACCTGTTCTAGCTATGTCCACCCTGGATTAAGGTAACACCCCAAGTGGCTGTTTTTGCATCCATATGTCTCCGAATAAATGGCATTATGAGATTAAACAATCGTTATAGCCTACTTGCTGTATAAGTCGAAGAAAACTCCGTTAGAAGTTAGAAAAATAAAAAACACCAAACCGTAAATTCTAAGAAATCTCAAATATCTAATTTTAAAAAAGTTATGAATTTCCAATTATGCAGTAGAAACAATATTAATACATGAAAGAAACTATAACAAGGTATTTACCATCTATTATGTACACAGAATAAGAGTGATACTTGATTAAAGTGCGATTTAATAAGTGGCCCCTATTTTGTTTTGACGAGTATATATCGTGTTGTTCGCAAATAAAATTTGATTCCTTTTTGATTGAATTAGACCCAGTTTAAAATAATTTAATGATTAATAAGATAGTTTTTAAAAGAATTGAATTACGCGTTTCGATTCAACATACCATCGAACTAATAAACTATCGAACAAATGAGCAATCGCTGTAAAGTTCTTCGCAAAAAGATTTTTCGCACAAACGTTACATCGCACGAATAAAGCATCGATATAATAAAACAACCTAAAACTGAATATTCGATATAACGAGTTCGATAAAATAAAAATCGAACCAAAAACTTTCGCACAGGCGTAGGTATCCCCTTTTTTCTCTGTTTCTCTCCCTTCTATAAGAACTCAAAAAACTTTTCATTTTCAATTTTAAAGCTGCTTTTGGTTGTCCGATTTTTTTTGCTATTTCATCCCATATATCTTCTCTCACGTTATTATTGTGATATTATTCACGTCTAGTATCCCATAATGGACCATGGGAGCCATATAAATTTCAATAACACAAATTGCTGTTTCGTTATCCGTTTTACTTTATAAAATACGTCACTAACTACTGCACAACCATTGGCGAACCAACACTAACACCGTTCGCGGCAGGGTGCTCGCGCGGCAGGTAGCTCGTGGCTGCCGCGCGCGGCAATCGTCCAATCACAGCGCGGCGGGCCGCGCGCGGCAGCCGCGCTCGATTGCCGCTCGATATTTGGACACACCTTTAGAATAAAGGATAGATATTGTCATGTGACTTGTAATAGTGCCGTGAACCCGCATTATTCTTTGTTACATGAGCCAAATCTTTTCGAAAATACGACGGTTTTAAATTTGCAAAACGCCGATCTCAAAATAGTTTGACGGGCCCCCTCTTAGTTAGCCAGAGCCTGCCGGTGTCGCGGGAGTCTGGGGTAACCGTGACTCTGGAACGTACGGGGCTATTGAAGGACATCGTGGATTTTACTCAGTACAAGTCTGATAGTCCCTCCAGCCCTGCCCTGCGTAGGAGGACTCATTTGATGAATTTACGCTAAAAGAAAGATATAATTCGTCGTGCGGGCATGCGGGCGGCGAGTAAATGCATGCGGCGGGTAACTTGCCGTTCGAAAATGACCATCCCATCAAAAATTACGTATCTTTTATTTTTTAAACATTAGCTGACGGACTAATTTTTGATGATGAATCTACAAGTTGTTTTTTTCTGTAGATTGTGATAAGATAAATTAATGATAATTAAAACATAAGCCATAATTAATTGTAATGCAATCAGATGCAATACTAAGTATTTTTGATGCTAGTGGTGACTTTTGTTATTCGAGTTTAACAATACATGATTTAAATCAATTTATTCGCCTTTCTGAATCAATAATGAAGTAATTTTACTGTATTTTTTTTACATATTTTTATCCTGTTTTGATGACGTCGTGGAAATAGGTGAGTTAACATACTAAACTTTTCCCTTTTTTCAAAAACTTTACAGGCAAAGTTTTTCACATCGTGGGTGCGTTTACAAACATATAAAGTCACATACACAAACGCCCAGACCCGGAACAATTACTCGTAGATCATACAAATATTTGCTCAGTGCGGGAATCGAACCAGCGATACGCGGTGCAGAAGTTCATTCGCTCTGCCATTAGGCTAATCATCAATTGTAGTGCTACTCATTTGCGGTAAGGTTAAATGTAATGATTTAAGTATTTGACAAATAATGCATTCACCACGCATCACCACTGGATGAGACACCACATCCAGGATGAGACAACGCGCACAAGTTCATTCAGTTGTTTGACAGCTCTGTGACGTGCTCTAGGGGCACGCACTCATCCTGGATGGGACACAGTGGTGATACTTGGTGTCGTCTCTATACGTAATACGTAGTAATAATAGCTCAATGATTGGTACCCAAAAAAAAATTAACATTCGCTTTTGATAGCAGTTTGACAGATGTCAAAACCTTTCTTCTATTATTTTACCGTCTGTCGTCAACTGTCAAAATACAGGCGATTTTCGTATCACCTTCGTTTTTGAGAAAGTCTAGAGACTATGGACATTTGGATGATTTACGATTCGAAATATATTTCGTAGTGAATGTGAAATATGTTTATTGGTGAAATAAATCATGCGAGCGTCTGAAGCTTTTTTATGTTCCCGAAACTAGTTCGAAGCTTTGTGAATCAATTTGTTCTGCGTGTCTAATATTTTAATGTTTTAAATATTTTCAAAACATGAAAGTTTAGAAACACATTTTTAAAAAGCATCAAATTAATCAAATTGTGGTTGGAAATGATTAGAAACTAAGGTACTTAAAGTTTGCAATATCAATCATCCCTTTTCAAATAATATTAGTGGTTTCTTTACCTTATTAATTTGAAATTGCATTTTAAACAACGATCAGTTACCAATTTTAGGTTTTATAACTTATTTGGCTGTAAAAGCATCAAACGAGTCACTAAATGTAGCGAAAGAGTCTTCCTGGATCTTACAGACCAAAAGTCTACCATCTTATTACGGTTGCCATTTGCGTTCAAGAGCTATTAATTTGCCAGTCACATTAAAATAAAGACTACTTAATAGTAAAATAAAAAAAGTATTAACAAAACCCATTTTAGATTCTCCCACGCATTCTCAAACACAAATTTTCATTTACAACTCTATAAGTATATTATATGTATACTTCAACCACAGAAGTGCGTCGTTAAAATCTGATCAATTGAACGCATTCGCACTTAAAGTCCATTTAATGATCCACATACATACCAGACATACCGACGCATGTGTTTAATTGCTAATTAACAACGTACTTATTCTGTTTCCACGTAGATTTCGTAACGAAAGTGGATTAGTTTCCTCATTTTCCCGTTAGCTTGCGAGTTTTTATCGTGCTGAGGAATTAGCACAAGTTTTCCGTATTTTATAACACAGAAAAAAAAATGAAAAAAAATAACACTCCAAAATAACAAGGGTTAATTTGTTTTCCTTTTTTTTAAACTTATACTAAAATCCACAGTGTTCCATCCGTCACCCTTTAATACTTTCCAGATTTACGGCTATCTGTGTAGACAGTCTCGCAACCACGGCAGGAGTTTGGCCCTGCCTGCTGGGGTCGTAGGACTATCGAGTAATAGTGGCCCCGCAACGTAAATGGCTATTGAAGGACAACGGAGATTTTAGTCAGTATAACAGTCCCTCCCGTCTTGCGCTGTGCCCTGCGTGTGTAGAGTAATGAATCCTCCACTCATTTGATTAAAAAAAGGAGTTTTCTCTCTATGGAACCCCGTCGTATACCGTACAGCATAGCAAGCATGGTACAACTTTTATTGTATAAAAAACGAAAAAGCGCCTTTAGTGGACACTGAAATCTATATTTAATAATCTATTTGACTAACGTCAGTACCTGTAGCACGATTTTTCACTCTTATAATTTACAGTCTTTCCAGTATTTACAGCATTTCTTGTATGAAAAAATTGAACAGCGCCTCTGGTGTGCGAAGAACTAATTTTTTCCTTGAAAATTGTCAATTTGAATTTGTCAAAGTTCCAGTTTACTTTACATCTCAAATACTGAAAACTCGTGCTAAGGGTACAGAGTTCCCATTTAGTTTACGTAAAACGTGAAAACTCGTGATAAGGCCTCCGGTAGGAAACCTTACGACGCATATAAAGCTGTCGCGGACTTATTCTGAGTGTTACATTCCACACGTATTCGATAAGTGATACGTTAACTATTTGTTCACGAATTAGGGGAAATGCGTGAAGAGGATTAGAGAGTTGTAACTTGATATGATTGGTTAAGTTGAGCTCCTTAATGTGGTAGATTATTTACTGTAAACATAACATAACATTTATTGCACTAATAAATCATTTAACATTGGCTTTTTTACAGTATCAATAACTTACAAAATGACGGGGCCCCCTCACAGAGGGCCAAAGCCTGCCGGGGTCGCGGGACTTATTTCCATCACCGTGACCCCGGAACATAAAGGGTTATTGAAGGACACCGTGGATTTTAGTCAGTACAAGTCTGAGTTCCTCCCGCCCTGCCCGGGGTGGGAGGACTCATTTGATGATTTTACCACGATAAAAAAAAACAATAACTTACAAATCTAATTAGTCATTTATTTAAAGTTATATAATAACGGACAGGTATTTTTTCTTTTGTAAAATGTATGAATATTTGCCAAGATATCGTATCAATACTAAATTGTAACGTATTGCCAATTTTGAAAGCGTCATATCTCTGTCAATTTTGGTTTACGTAACAATACGGGTCAAACATTTTTTAATAATCTAACTTTTGGACTGTTGTTTAACTTTTAATTTCACACATTTAGTCCTTTGCAAGGCTTATGTAGAAGTATTTTTTTATTGTGAACTTTTAATCAGCCATGATTTTATTGACTTATCATGATTATGAGATACATGTTATGTAAGAAAACATGATGTTCCAAGTTTAAAGCTGACTAAACGTCGTCACGATCTACTCGCATCAGAATAGGGGCGCGTGACTTTCCCGCGTGATTCGCGACCGCAGCGTTTCTAGGCTTACCGGCAATGCTGCACATTTGTGGGTTTATTCCAGTTGCCACCAGAACTGTAATAACATTGCCTTTACCATTTTATTATATCATCACAAACATAATGTAAGATTAGCATTCACCAAAGAATGATTTGATAGTCATGATGAGGGACAGAAACGCCAAAGATACGACAAATATGGATTGATTAAGACAAAGAAGTTTCTTAGTTCAAGTCACATTACTTGCTAAGCTAGAGTAAATTCAGATGAACGTAATTTTAGGTTTTTTTTTTATTTAGTCATGCCAACTGTCACACCCAAAAATATGAGAAAGAGCCAATGGAAAGAGTGATGAGAATAGTGCCAAACAAGCAAACAGAAGAGTTGTTGCAATTGAATTAATCAACTTAACCATTTCAAGTATGGCTACAAGTTATTCCGTAGTCACAAACGCAACAAAACTTACATGCAACACAATCTTATAAATAAGTCTTAATCGACAAAGTCTAAGATATTTCCTACCTGCGGTTTACACTCTAACTCGATTCTAACGAATGGTGAGGTAACATCGTCTTCTGCAATAATGTAGTCAAGACGACAACAAATAAAAGGTGCATTGTGATATTAAATATTTATGAGGCAGTTGCATCCCGAAGCAGTCGAGTAGGGTTAGGCTTAAGACCTGTCTCCGGAGCCCTAACTCGTTTTGACTTATGCAGAATTACGGACCCAGCGTAGCAAGAACTTGTGGCCATAAACAAAAATAAGAATGCGCAGTTCTTTTTTCGAATGTGACAGCTGAGATAAAGCTGCAGAGAAACAAATGACAATCAATTTAGAAGCAGTCATACATTTCAAACAATGCTGTAGTATTTGATAATTACCATTATGAATTTAGGAGGCTATCTTTAAAGCAGCAATATTATATATGTCAATACGATATAGGCAGAGAGTAAATTTTGAATGGAAGAAAAAGTGAAGCGCAGGAAGATGCTTCAAATAGTGTCACAAAGAAAACCACTACAAGTGTAAGGAAACAAACTTTTATTTCACCGTAATATCAACGCCTCATATCAATAGTTCTTTGAGTAAAGTTCTAGGCAAAATTATGTTTACAACTTCAATTCAAAATACCGTTACGATAACTTCGCATTCAAGTAGCATAGTGGCTATACCTGGCAACATAAAAGTCCGTTGAATGGACGCAAGATTGGGTCAAAACAAACACTACAAAATACTTTGTCGGTTTCTTTGGCTCAGAGCCAGTAGCCATTCTGTGGGAACGTAGTAACTAGTACATCATCATAATAGCTAGTTTCTTTCCAAATTCGCTTCCGAAACATAAGCAAATATGTTTCGTTTTGATTTAATAACTGTTTAGTGTTTTCGCTTTTAGTTTTGATTACAAAACTTCCTGCTGTTGGAACATGTTTCTTTATAGGATTATGTGTTTGTTTATTTTCTTAACTTTCATCACCTTTTTCATTTTTGGGAGTATTTTAATTATATAGTTTGATAACTTCGTCAAATTTAGTTCATAAGCAGGTTGTGACACATCTGTATCCGTAAAGTCAGACTTTCTTGTATCAATTGGATACGTTTGATGTGAAATTTTATGACATTACTTCTCAAGTATTGCAACGTCATGCTGGAAAGAATTTCACTACTACAAGAGAAATTCAGCTAGAAGTTTACCTTCAAAGCTAAGTCAACGATTGGTCCAAAAGAGATAAAATTTGTGACGCATCGCTGTGACGTCATTGGCGTATGATTGCAACAAATAATAGTTTAGACCGAATGTTTCTCGGTCATCAATCATATTCTGACAGTCTATTTCAGCCAAACCAAACGTAAATAGTTCACTGAAATACAAAAGATATATCATGCGAAAGATAAATACAACGCGCAACGATTGAGTGCCAGATTTGTAAACTGGGCGACTCTAGGAATTTCGCTAATAATTGAATTCAATTTACAAATTCTTGGAATAGTAGAACCAGCCAGTTCATCATTAATCTTCAGCCTTTGTTTCAATTTTTTTTTGGCCGGTGTAGTAGTAGTAGTAGAAATACTCCAGAAAAAGCATATGGTCGTTTGGACCCGCGGGTCCCAACAGAGCGGGGTCAAACGACCAAAGAGCCGAGTATTTTGGCTTCTTCTTCTTCTATTAATCATAATTTCATCAGTCACTTCTTCATCTACCCTAGCTTCAATTTATTTGGTATTTTCACATCCTCTCTTCTTCTCTTATGCTTCTCTATTACTGATTATCTTAATATTCACCCCTTTCATATCCGTATCAGTTTAATTTTTTCTTCTTTGTTCTTCTCTTCATTCTTAAAGCCATTACATAAAACTTTAATGGCGACATTTTTCTAATTATACCCATTATATTACTCGTGTATAACAACAGGTACAACCACAGATTACCTCACAACATCCTCGCTGACGCAAACGCGACTGCTGAGTATGAGGTCCCAGTTTCGATTTCCGGCTAGGGCAAAGCAAATCTAATACGAGCAACTGGGCACAAATCGGGATTTGTATCCAGTGCTCCTCCTATTACATAAGTCTTAAGCATATCTGGTGAAATGTATGTACACACGGCTACTCATCAAGCTATGCAAAATCAGTATTAGCTGATCGTTCATTGTGTGTAAAATTCGTAAGAAGCGAGACCAAGACAAAGTGGTTTTGTATGTCTTGATGTGTAGCCGTGTGTACTATTAAGTTTTCTCTGCTAGGGTTACAGGTGATGTTACAATACCAGACCGCTTTTTAGTAACCATTGCTAATTTCTTTCTTGATCGTGTGTTTATACTGGAATCCCTAAAATAAGTTCTAGGACAATACATTAGAAAGTTGGCAGCTCTCCAAAAACTGTTTATATTCTTAAATTCTACTTTTTACGCATCGAAGGGAATATAAGAAGCCATTAACGTAACGTAAGATGTAGATGACCGAGTTCCGTGTTTCGAAATGTATTGTAATGGTTCTTGTGAAAAATGGGGCTTGAATTCTGGGTGCATTTCTGTGTGCCTAATTAAGCGATGTTGAGTAATCTTTGGAGCTTTGATATCTTTATTTTTATGTCATTGTTTTGTAATAGGATTTGTTTCTTATTAGTCCAAGCTATGCTATTGGTGTAGCAGTATTTAATCTCTTTCATTTTTTTAAGTATGTGTTTGTCTTTATCTTAAAATACAAATAAAAAAAAACAAGCCGTGAGCCTAATACGAATTCCCATCACCAAATATGACGACTTTTACAAAAAATTTCATTGCCTAAAACCTTTTTTTGTTTGATAATGAATCTTTTACTATCGTCAATTAAGACTCTGTAGCAAAACATATATCTAGTTCCAGTGGAATTTAGTGAATCAACTGTGTTGTTGTACTTAATAATAATCCGAGCATTTATGTAGTTAGAAGAACAGCTAGATCACAATATTCGATAAAATCCTCTTTTATAAATTCAAGTGACATTTACAAGTATTACACTTTGCTCAAATTATTCCCTTCGTCATTCGTGTCCTACTAACCTTTAATATTTCTGTTCAAAGCCGGTGAGTTCGTCAGTTGGCTCATAACATCTCGTTTCTTATACGCTTTGATCATTATAGTACCTTGTTACATTCTATTCATAGAAATAATTAGGTACGTTACCAGCCACATCGGTTCATCCGATGTGGCTGAATTTAGGATGAACGCATTTTTTTTTTCTTTTTGCAATGTCGTGGTTGAGGGAGCCCTATAAAATTGTGACTGGCAACTTAGGCGTGTTTATGCGAGATAGACTGGAAACCCTAGCACAAAGGAATAATTGGAAGGTTACGAGGGAGTTTTATCCAGCAGTTAGTGGGACCATGTAAATTAAAAAAATATTCCCACAACAAATAAAATACAGTAAACATTGTAACCTAGATAACAAAGACACTGCTTATTGCAAATTACTAGTAGATTTGTAATTTCAAAATAAACTATAGAGTATTCTCCGTGTTAGCTCTTCATTAAATCTATTTAAATTCAGAATGTCAGAAAAAGAAATTAAAATTATTTGAACACAAACAGAAAGAATTAGAACCATGAACTTTTCTTAAAGGTCAGGAGTAGTAAGTATATCACTCAAGAGCCGTTACCGGTAACAACAGAAAATACAACCAAGAAAACTCCACAACACATTATTTCTACATTAACTCATACAATGGAAATGCTGTTTTTATAATCACAGAACCTGATTGTAGAATCATTTAATGTGCACCTAATGACTACGCGTCCAATCGGGAATTATAATGTATGTGAATGAATTTCTAAAAGGCTCAGAAGAAATTCCATGGCATAGAGCGCGCGAAGATAGACAACTAGCAACACTGTCTTTTGTTTTGAAAACTTTCAATGCTCGAAAGTTATGATACGAAGAGGCACAGAGAAATCTCATTGTAAATGAAGACGTAAAAATGAATGGTAAATATTTATACAGCCAAAATAATATACCAGAAAACTACGACTTATATTTTCAAGAAATCTGAAATTACAAAAGAATTCAAATATTAGAAACTATCGCAATATTTCGCGATTCAAATCGTACAATCAAAGGTATGAAATTGATATTTCAAGTAAAAGCGTTCCTACGTGATCGACAGTCCTGTTTTTTTTTTCAATACTCTAATTTCAAATTTGGCCATAGACTCACGCACCAGTTTTTTGTGTCTCGCCATACTTTCTCTATATTGACTATGGCGTGCGGTAATTCAATGTAAGTAAGGTAATCGTGATCTGTATGGCGATTAATTCGGCACCTATACTGTTTAATGGAGAGAATGTTTTGAGTAACTGTATACCGACTGAATAGCGGTCAAAGGTCAGGCTTTGGTGTTATTACACGCTCACGTAACCAAGGAATATTGTTCAGAAGTATTTGTTATTAATGATATTCATGCAGACTTTCGTAATAGTCTAGCTAAGTTATGAAGAGTAGGAGGATGCAGTTATTAGAGGCCTTAATGGAATTTTGGAACACTGTAAATATGAACAATATTGAGTTTCGTGAGTTGCGGGAAAGGCTATCAGACTACTATTGTGGTCTTTTGGATATCTAAAAATAGCAAATAATTGCACGAAGCAGTAATAGATACAAAAAAGGTTTTTAAGGATTCTTGACCCTAGAAGCACATCTGGACCTTAGGAATGTCAACATTTCAAGGGGAGGGACCAACTGAGTTGGTGTTCCAATAAACTCAGCGGGATACGAATAAAAACAAATAAGTGGTCAAGTCATTAAGGAACATGGAATTGCATAGTAGTTGACATTGGCATGCAGCCAAAATGTCTTAAAACGCAGCGACAGGTAAGCAGTCTACAAAACATCTGTCTGACAGGTTCCGAAGTCGCCTGTTTTGGCTCAAGAATGTCCTCTTAATTGTTACCAAATGAGCCCAAGCACGCATACAACTGGTTCCCAGCCCGTAAATCTAGTTTCGCGTTTGTCGATTCAGTTTCCGTTCAAGGGGCAGCAGCCCAGCAGGCAAAAGCACAGCTGAGGCGCGGCACGATGGCGTCTGGCGTTTTTTTTTACAGCAATAGATATCGGTTGGAGAGATCGCAGCGCGCGCGCCACGGCGGCCGCGCGCCAGTCAGCCGCCGTTCCCCGCCGCGCGCGCGCGTCTCTGTGAAAGGACAAGTACACCTGCCCGTGCACAGCCGCACAACCAACCGTTATCGCCCTAAATGACCAACTAATGGACGAACGAAGAGGTAGTCCATGCATGATTGTGCTAACAGTGTGAACTTTCTGGTGGAGTGCAGTGTTGTGTTCATGTCCAAATGGAGGAGGTCCGGATTTCGGACTGGCCCGAGCCCCCGGGCTCCCATGCATGGCTCCCTGCTTATGGTTTCCAGCATGACTTAATGGATAAGGATGACTATTTTGGCACCAACGGTGAGTGCCATGCTGTAGCCTAGACCTTTTGGTGCATTCAAAAGTTGGAATCTGAATGTCGTGTCGTTAAGTTCGGCACAGTCGTGACTCTGATGTGATGAAACAGGCTGTTTGATTTGTTACACTGCTTGGCAGATTGCTTTGTTTGTAACTTTTAACTGTACGGACGCAGTCATTGCAGTCATTAACTGTCCAGCACCACTTAAAGAATATACATTTGCGAACAACATGCAGGTTTCGTAACTCGTTTCCCTCAATTAAAATGGATCGCTATCAGATCTGCTGTTGACACAATCTCATCAAAATATTGTTAGTTAGCTCAGTAAGGCTGCTGCTGCAGTAACTGGCAGTCAAGGTACAAACAATGACTTCGTTCGAACGTAACGTTTTTGTGGCCATGTTGACTCACTTGCATTATGCAGAAACTCCAATGTCGAATGTTTTGTTCAGAACTAACATATTAAACTGTCCATTACTGTGGAAACACTCAGGAAGTCTTTACTTTCTGTACACTTTTACGTTACTGTTAGAAAAACATTGCTGTAGCTTGAAGAATGACCAGACTAATTTTGCGATTCAAGCGGCAAAAACTTCGATTAAACGACTCTTTGAGGCGCAAAAACAATACTATAGGTGAATACACGGTGTTAAGTAATTCATTGTTATTCTTATCGCAGATTAAAGTATTGTTAACGAAACTATTAATTAGTTTAGGTAATGCATTTTAAAGACAACAATAGTAATCGCTTGATGTTGTAACCGGACACATCCAAAAGTAAATTATGGGATTTTTTTGCGATTCCCACATATAAATAAAGAGAGATCAATAAAACTGTTATACAATGCAGATTGAACCGAAACTCCGAAAGTTTTTGTATCAAACAAACATAATAATGTAAATAGACCGCCATAAATATTCATGAAGGAATACATTTGCAATTAGTATCGTTCATATTGGACATTAGAACATAAAATATGTTCCAAACACGTTCATTATTTTATAAATTTATAACTAAATCAAAGACTTTCTTTCACAAATAACGAATTTCGGAACAAAAATACAAGTTGTTATTGTTTTCAAAATGAAATTCATATATTGTAAAAACCTTCTTATTCTAATGACCATAATGATCATCTCAGCGTGAATCATAATCTTATCTAAAATTTAGATATAGGAAAACTTCATGGTAACTAAAAAGTATTTCGAAAAGTTTTGAGACAGATATGAAAACGCAATGACACTAAAAAACGCGAGCATTACCTCTCTGGTAGCTGTATTAGCGCGATTGGTTTTGTAAACGATCCAAAACCTAAATTTTTCGTGTTAATCTAGTATTGAAAACACTTATTACCCCTACCTGAAGCCTAATTGATGCCCTAAAGCCTATTAGTCTTATAAACAAAGGTAAAGAAGCAACAAAATCTACACCATTATCGAAATCAAAACGAACAATTTCCACCCATAAAATTTGCGTTTCTTAATATTTCGAAGGAAATATAGCGATCATTCATTTTAATAATAGATTGCATTTTTGTTCCAATCTCTTGGCGGAGAAAAGTGGAGAAAGTATGTAATTAGTAATGCAAGAAGTATGAAGTTTTATTACAAATCATCGGATTTAGACGCATCTATAATTACATACAGGGCTATCGTATTACTTCTTACTTTCAATGTTATAAAAGAGGAGGTTGACGAGGATTGTGCAAATGTAATGGTAACCTTTTACAACTGTTAGATTTTCGTTGTTGATGCTGGTCTAATTAATAACTTTTCCTAGGAAAGGTCTCCCTTTGTCGTAAATACCGTTGTATCAGCTTCATTAATACTTTACTAGAGCTCAATATTATCACCTATGAAATATTTTTCATCAACTTTAAGTTTCGTCAATTTGCCTTCTCTTTGTCACTTATAACCAACCTCTTATATTTTAGACACGTGTCTACTATACTATATTTACAAATATTATAAGTTCAAAACCGCTTCCATAAAAGCAAAAAAATTCACAATCTAAAGCCAATGTCCTCATAACATATTCATACATCACACAGAAATGATGAGATTAGCCTGACCTGACGTCATCGCTCAACTTTCCACGTTCATATTCATGTTATTCACAGTTAATACTGCTCTTAGACAGTTTTATAGTAGTTTCTTATACATTAATATGGCAAAAAATATCTTTGAAGCTTGATTAATAATACCTTCTATTCAGTCATTCGTGGATGACTGAATACCTTTTCTTTAAAGTGTGCAGGAATTTTGAATTCCATTGTTAGTGTCAAGGTCTGTTTCCTTGGCTAGAATACTTTGTAGATTTTTTAAAAGTTTTGTTGTCTGGTCATTCATCTCTTAATGATCAAACATACTTATTTTATTTTCTTGTACTAGTAGATTTCATTCTACCATCATTATCACTGTCATCATTGGCTTTTCTATGCAGATTTGCCCCTGTATTGAATCTATGTAATTTTGGAATACACTAAGCTACTGAAAGCGACTAAAATTCTGACTCAATGAAGAGCTCGTCGTAGCGTACAGCCTAGAAATTACATTTCAGAGAATATAAACCAGGCCATTTTGGTGTGATGCTTTCCTAGCCTTACACCATTAATTAGACTTCTAATTTGCATGTAAAATAACACACTAGATATTATTTTTACGCCAATTCATAATTACTTTGCCAAACCTTGCAATCTATCTGGAAATCCTTGTAAGTTAACAAGACCTATTATTATTTATGTATACCCACGTTGTTAGTAGTAATTCCGACCAAAGTTGCTCTAAGTAAACCTGCTTAGAACTTAAAATGCCCTTCACTGTTATAATATGAATGGCCTGAAATGAATCATGAGGATTATGAACTTACGTAAGTAATTTAGATAATGTATGATAATTCAGCATCATTCTATCAGTTACTTGAATCACTTTACAATCTAATTGTTGTAAGAATAGAAGATTTTAGAAAACATTCAATGTAAGGTTATTGTTTTAATTGCACGTTCAGCTTTAGAATGGGTATAATTTTATAATTTGTTAATTATGTATTCAAATCATACGAATTCTCGAAATGCTCGTTTAGCACGAAATGAATACTGGAACACAGACCGTCAAAAAAAAGTATTTGAGGAATAATGCTAAGATACGCCAAAAATGTGTTTAACGAAACATGAATGATTAGAGAATAAAACGCAGAAATTCCAAAAACAACAAGATGCCAAAACAATTCGAAGCAGACTTGCAACAAAGAGAATTTCAATTAAAACATAAAGAAACATTTTAACGTTGAATTTTTATGACGGCAAGCCGGCTTCGGCGACGCGTTATAAATTCCACATGGGACCGACTGCAGAAGCATGCGGTCCGACCAGTCCCCCGCCCTAAAGGTCATCTCTTTTCCGTAGGCGAATCGAATGCCTGGGACAGCGCCGAGTCAGTTCTAAGAAATTGTGGGATACCACAAGGATGCGTTCTCGGACCTAACTGAACTTGGGAATGTTGTCTTGTGAATTATGTTTTAATTTGATGTTGTTGTGATTTTATATTGCTACTTCAACATCAAAGTTAGGTTAGACAGAGGTGTATTTTTGTTGATTAGTATAGCTATTTCTAGTATTAACGTTTTTGTATGAAAGGTCGTTTGATCAGTCCATAAATTCTCTAGTAGCTAATATGCGTTAATTCGTTCTTGCCAATTCCTACGTGTAGGTACGGCTACCTTGCAAAGCTTTGATGAAGGTTTATTGCTTCAATATTGACCATAGATAACAGTATTATCAACGGAGATTGTTACATTCACGAAACATTGTCTATACGCAATAGAATTTATGTATAGTTAAAAGAATTTACAACTACTATGTATTTTTTTTCTCTTACAACTCGTATGTTACCGTTTTCTGTTTATAATATTTCAATGTCAGGGTTACGTTCCTTACTTACCGCTTCGTCTAAAGCATTTGAGTCAATATTAGCCAATACCAAACGATATACTATCTTGATTATTTTCTTTAGTAGAATAATTTATCGCTCAGTTAAACTTTTGCCAAGATTACTGTAGGCCTTGAGTTGTCTCTCACTGTGAGATAAAACGTAAGCGAGATAATTTGGGATAATGCAGCCAACTATGATAGGTTATTATCTGGAAGCTTAGTCAATTTCCTTAGCTATATTTTCAATATAGTCGGTTAATGTTTGCGGGCAGGTGAATGCGCTAGAAGTGGTTTTAGTGCCAATAAATAAGTATTCTCATTAAAATATCTATTCAGTATTTGTTTGTACGTATGCTGTTCTTATTCAAACGCTTGTTTGAGTTCTAAATTCCGTTTTTCTTTTGCTTGATTTTCAATTACATCGTTATACAACGGAAATAATTGTTTTTCTTGTTACCACAGTATACTGTTATCGTATAGATTTGAGGTTACAACCTAATTAGTTTTTATGTAGGTGTTGTACTCGATTTGGAACAAATGTACATCGATTGTAGTCGAAGGCTCATTAATAAACATCACGAAATTAAGTTACAGTACAGTGACATGAATAAATGAGTTTTAAAATGATCCTGTATGTGAGAGTAATTGCTTATTCTTATAGAACACGAGTAATATTTCAATATTAGTTATAATAATATTTGTGAAATATAAGAGATTGTTGGTAGAATAGAAAGCGATTAATGGACCAACCAAGAATCAGATAAACAACTAAATTATAAATAAAATATGATAGTCGTGCTGGTGATCGGAAAAAAACATCAGTCAAGATTTTTATAATATTTTGAAAACAAACTTTAGCATAAAGGTCATTATGTCGCTGATGTCCAAAGCCAACCATCATCTGCCTAGTCTTTTCCCAACTATGTTGGAATCGGCTTCCAGGGATGTGCAATCGCATACTATATTTCATTGAAAGTCATGGCTTGGCAGGACTAAATTGTTAATGCATTGGCAGCAATTATAGTTTGGCCTTATTGTTAATACCAATGCTTAATGCTCGTATATCGGAATGGCCCTTGACACACTATCTAATACCATGATTATTTTAAAACGCACAATAACACACACGATTTTGGCTACCATTGGCCACCATAACAACGCCCATTTTATTATCCACTCGATTTAAATCGTTGACGCAAGTTCACTTGATTCCAAAAACTCGAAATCGGAATTTCAATTGCGCAATTAATCGATCCATTTGTCCGAATCGAACCAAAGGTACTATTTTTGCGTGAAGAAATTTACCTCTCGTGACAATATTGTAAATATTTAGGCCAGTAAATTACATCAATCACGAATAATTGTGCTACATGGTACAAACATTGTTGATGAGAAAATTGTTTTGATCCAATTTGTGGAACGCGAAAGAGCTGCTTAATCATATTTTGATACAATATGAATATAGTAATTATGTTCGATTGCAGTATTTTCTGTGTGGTTACTGTAATCTGCCTTAATTAGGTACATGGCCTCGTTCATATCTGCGCAAGAGGCTGTTGGTTCGACAGCCAGGTCTATTAAGGTATTGATATGTTTTTCTATCAAGACTTCCCTTGAAGCCTTGTATCTAAAATCGTGTCCACTTTCTCTTCTTTTCTTTAACTTTTTGCCACACAAATCTGATCCCAAAACTCCACTTTATGGTGTTGTCTCAATGGCTTTTCAAATTTATCTAGAGTCTTTAGCGCCCTCGATAGAGATCGCCCCAATAGAGATCTTTGTTACTTGCGGCTTATACAGTTTCAGCTCTCCTTTAACCTTCGTGGAAAATGAGTGTGATAATAAGTGTGCTCATTTAATTATGTTTTTAATTCGATAGTTTGATAATTGTCGATGCAGTCATTGTGATATTAATATCACGCAAAACAACAATGATCAGTATGTTTTATAAATAAAGAGATAAAACTAGCATGCAGACCGGACTAATTGCGTGTTAAACTCAAATAAACTATTTATAGGTCATTTAACTAAAGACCTAGGTTCAAAGGAAAATATAAATAATGTGCTTATTACGCAAAACTTAAATCTTAACACTTGGAGTGGTCAGGCAAGTACAATGGAATATTTTTTATCAGATTTGAGCTTATCTATGAGCAAACACGTCATTTATCAGTGCATAAAACATGTGATGTAAACATTTGCACTTCTAAAACCTTTTATATTTAGGATCAAAATCGATTAAATGAATATTGTTGATTTCGAGGAAATGCACAGATATAACACAGTAATAAACTTCTATATGTAGGTCTAATGCAATGTTACGGATTTAGACCTTATTAACAAAATGGTAAACTCTATTATCGTTTGTACATCTTTCCAATACTGGGCTAAATCCCCATGATTTCTATTTCATTCTAACCGGCCCTAATATGGGCCGCTGGTAAGTGTTAAATAATTTTAAGAACAATAAAACATTTCATTCTTGTCTAGTAGGTATCAGACCATAACAATACAAAAAAAGTATATAAATAAAGCCTTGACATTTCCTGAGAGCGCAAACCAAAGAAAACATTTGAAATTGGCATTGTGTAAAATCTCAACCTTAGTTTTTATGAAGCGGTCGTTGATTGAAATTCAAAGAAATACAATTAAAATAAATGATAGACAAACATTGCCTCATTCGGAAGTACTTATTGGCTAATAATTTGATGAAATAACAGAGATATTGCAGATAATAGATATCATGGATCAAAGAGCATAGACAGTTATCGCACGACTTGCAAAGATATCTTTAGCAATAGACAAGATAGACTTGTAAATGATAAAGGAAGAGTTAGTCCATCCACCATTATTTAACTTTTGGCTACTATCCAACACCAACCCTATAATAACAACTATGAAGATCACACAATCACTGTGACAGGCTCGTCAGTGACAGAATTCATAAATATTGCTAAGAAAATTATGATCATTGTAATTTTAACGGTGATGCATAATCATAGGTTTTAGGTGGGAAGTCATCAAATGAGTTTTCCAGCTCTGGGAAAGCGAAAGGGAATTAAATAACCATCTTATTCTTTCAATTACCCTTTGCGTTCTAAGAACCTATCAAGACATTCCAGCGACCTACTAAACCTATAGCTCAAGTCTGCAGGAAAAAAACAGATAATAATTCTAAAATTATCAATGTTTGCAATATTAAAATCTAAAGTGACTAATCTAACCTTGATAATGTTAATGAGGTTATTATCTATGACGTAAGTGATAACACGGAAAATTTAAATATGAAAGCGTTTGGCGCCGTCTATACAGTGACAGATGGTTTTATTTCCAGGGAAGTTGATAATATATTATCGATGGGAAATTAGTGGCTTGACAAACGTACGGCAGAAATAATTTCTAATTAAACTGTCTATGAAATGCAATTAATAAAGTTACTTGGTAGTTGATACTCCTTCAAGGTCTAACTAGCGAGCGGCACTCGCAAAAGTCCGGCGTCAAGTAGTTAGGGTGTGCCAGGTCTTTTAGGATCATTGTGTTGTGTCTACAGCTGGGGAGCCTTCCTTCTTTTTTCTTCACACCTTCAAATAGGCAGCTCTGCTATTGCAAGCGTCCATAGAATGCAGATACCACTTTTCATCAAGTTGGCCATCTGCTTGTTTGCCACTAATATGAGAATAGAAAAAAGTAAAAATAACACGAAACAATTGACTTTCATCAATAGTTAAAATATACTAGAGAGACTAACTATTGAAATTAGACATGATGAAATTGGAGAAGTTAGGAAAAAGATAAGTAAATTGAGATAAGGCAGGAGAACTGCAATGATGATGATGATGATGATGACGTACTATATAGAAACTCTAGCAAAGTAGATGTGAATTTCCTGTATGACATGACTAATATGTTACACCTAAGTTTCTTCGTCATCTTAAGATGATGTTTTAATTTTAAATCCTGTATTTCCTCAGTTTTTGTATCCGCTTTAGCAATATCATTTCGGTGTATACCAAAATCAACATCCAGAAAATAATACCCGTTGTTTCTCCAAAGAGACAATCGAAAGGATAGCGCAATTTCTGAGCGATTGGCAGCTGCACTACATACCTATATCATCTTCGATTATTGTACGAACAAATATTTGTGTGGCTTATAGGTTGCTGTTTTGAGTTTAGCTGTTTGTCTATTTAAATTTTAATATTTGTAAACGCACCCACGATACAGGAGAAATTCATAGTGTGGGAAAAAAATATCACAAATTCAATCCAAAACCTCACTTTCATACAAAAATAAAGGTATTCAACTCTAATGCGATACATTTCAAGAGAAAGGATGTCACAAAGGCACAAGAACTGAATGCAAATACAACAAAATACCGCTTCTTATGAATCACACATTAGGTATACGGTAGCACCTTGGTTCTAGGAATGTGAGAACCGACAACAATTCTGTGGTCGACAGGTGGAGGTCTAGTTAACGTCAGCTGGCTAGTGATTAAGTAAGTAGTAAAGCTGTGACGTATTGTTGAAATGAAGTAGTGCTTAAAGAATTATCTTTCCGAATAGACTGTATGTTATTTTGTTTATACAATTGTCAATAAGACTGTTTGCTTTTAATGGCATTGACTGTTCTAAAATGACTATTGTTTATTTTAATTACATCAAAAATGTATCAGTATTCGTTGTGGGTAAAACCATTTTCGTTTTCCTGCGACAAAGATAGTCCAGCTCTAACAGTTATAGCAGCTTTTAAATCATATACACTTTTAGTATCAGTTATCTGCTATCTATGTGTACCATTTTTGTATCTTCCTCTCTATCTTGTTGCACTCACACACTAGCTGCGGCTACGGTTGCATATTCTGCATCATCACACTGCTGGCCTCTGCCACAATTCCCAGTTCTTCCAACTCCGATCTTATACTATGGCTCACTGGTCTCTGGCCTGCTTTTGTACATATCTCTTACAACCTTATATTTACGAGTACTAATAGTACGTAAATATCATTGAAAGTAGGTATGCACATTTGTTTTGTGACTCAGTCCTACCATAGTATACGGTTCATTGACTCGCTTACGTAATTCGTTTTTATGACGATTTGTCAATACAACTTATTTGTTTTTATTGCGTATCTGAGCTGAACCCATAGTAATATCTATTTTAATGAGATTATAATCATAAAATAGAGCAAAATAGTCTTTATTATCGTCGTGATAGTGTAATTAAGATTTGACGTCTGTTATCCGGTTGGTTCAATTTCATATTGATCTAATTGCAGGCGACTGTTTGTAATCTGAGTCATTTTAGACTTTGATTACTATTTCGTTATCATTGGCAGGCATTTATTCATTGCATTCAATATTGATCACTACAAATTACAAAATGGGTTACGTTGTCAGAATTGCCCCAGTAGAATTTTATGCAATTTTCTAAACAAAATTGTTTCAAATCCCGGGAGCAAAGTATGATTGTTCCGAATGAATTGAATAATTAAATATTATGTTTTTCATTGTAAACACATAAAAATCGTATTCTTATCTTAATGTTTTGTCTGCATCGTCACGGTTTGAAAATCAAGATATTATGCCACGTGCAAATGCAATTTTGTATTGCACAGTTAAAATATAAAAATATAATTCTGTCTTTTCATCACATTATTATTGTAATACCACGATTGGCACACACTTTGCTCAACGGTCCACTTTACATCTGATGTTGTCTTGCAAACGCTACTAAGGGGTTAATTTCGACCCTCGGTTCGGCCGAAGTGTTATTGGGTGTTTCGTTTTTTTTAATTTCTAAGAAAAGTCTAGATTTGTGCTAAGTTGATGACAATATGCTTGCTCCTTTCCTATTACACTAGATTTTAAACTAACTGGCGAAAATGTGGGTGTACTGCAGGGACTTCACTATATGCAATATGATAGTTCTAAATATTATGCTGAAATTTGAAACAAAACCACCCTTCTACTTAGAAATCTGTAACCCAGTCAGACTGAAGGGCAAATACCTCGGCAGGTCACATAGAAACCTTACGAACTCAACAACTCGAGCACACAATAAGGATAAATATAAACCTGTACAAATTACATTGTCGTGAACATGCAACTGATTTTTATCTTTAGACCGTAGTAACAATACGTATGGTAATTGCTTGCAAGTTTAAGATGTTATGGTATGATTTGAATTTACGATTGAGGATGTCGAAGATAATGTAGAGGAGGACATTGCGTAGGATGTTGTAGAACAGAGGCCTTACCACGAGCTTTTAACGCGATCCAGTTTAGGCTGTGGGTAAGAGACAGACCCACAAGTTAACTGGATCGCGTTAAGAGCTAGTGGTAGGCCACCAGGAGGATATACTTAATAACACAATAATTAACGGCATATCACGTTAGTGTTACCATCCATACCGGGGTCGCGGGACTAACGAATTACCGTGACTCCGAAACGTAAAGGGCTATTGAAGGACACCGTGGATTTTAGTCAGTACAAGTCTGACAGTCCCTCCCGCAATGCCCTGGGTTGGCTCATTTGACGATTAACACGATAAAAAAGTGTTACTATTGGTTACTATTCATTCAGTGTAACTATAACTACCTATGTTTACAAATAAAAGTTTCCTACTCCTCCACTACTTCTTTTCTGATTAATTTCGTTGCAGGATCCAAGACGTAGGTAAATTCATTCTCCGGGACACGTCGAGCTTCACTGTCTCGGCACTTTTTTGGTGGTTGCCACTGTTGATTCTGGCTTTCAGGAGTTGCAGTGGTTTGGGAATAGGGTATTTTACTCATTTTTTTTTATTAGGCCGAAATATAGATTATTAAAAAATATTAGACCAGTATTTTTCCTTTTGCCACACAGACCAAAATTGGCAAAGATACAACACTTCTAAAAATCACAAAACGTCACTCAGTCTGTACAATTTTACAAGCGTAATGACGTCACAAGCCCCCACTCCCGGATTTGGAAGCGTTTTATCTTTGTCAATATTCATTGTTTTAAAAAAACAAAAAATGCGTGTCCATTATTTTTCAATATTATTACTGACGGACTAAATAGATTTTGAATTTATTTATGCAGTAAAATACCGTATGGTGGGTATGTCCCAAATAAAAGTTCCTTATTCTTATTCTATTTTTATATTGGAAACAATAATCTTAACAGCTCTTTCTAGGTCGACATAAATATTAAGAGAACGTACAGTAGTCTCGCTTGCTTTTGCGCTAAAGATTTTCAATTTCTCTCTGAATTCTACAACTCACCGATAACATCGTCCGATGTTCTCTAAATTAACGCTGAAAAATTGTTTCACATAAATTATAATCGTGTAAACATTCTTCTTTAACACAAAGCAAAGTAAACTTTAACTGTGCATGAACAGAGTCTAGATTCAATTAATATCCACAGCAGAACTCTTGCAAAATACAGTAGCTACGGTTTCCTTTTTTGTTCTCTTGTTCCTTTGATATGTTTTGCGTTCCAGGGCCAGGGTATCATGCTTAGATGGTCCCGCAAGCCCAGTAGTCGTTTGGCCCCGTCTCAGTTTGCTTACAGCTCTTGTAGGTCGCGTGAAGCAAGAAGCGCCGTTGACCCAGTCCCGGTCGTTGATCAGCGAGTAATGGGATGCTCGCCGTCCGCAAGCCTGTAGATAACAATATATCTATTGAATAGTGATTCATTTTATGCCATAGTTTACGTCTGTCTGTCGTCCTCAAGGTTATCTGACAAAACAAAAGAACTTCGCACAATAGTACATAGATTAAAACCAGTAAAGAAGTCGTGACAAGTTCATAGTATATGTGAAGTGGAGACAAAACCAGTGTTAATTGGCCTCGCATTCTACTGAACCTTCATACTATGCTAGTCCTTCTCAAGGTGGGTACTGTAGCTGTAGAGTACCAGTATAAGCTGAGCTCGTATTCTTCTGAAACCTGGTACTATGCTAGGTCAAGAGACTGTTCACGTAACTTAGTGACTTGTCAAGGTTCAGGTGATTGTAGACTTGAAAGATCATTTGTTATTCAATTAATATTCATGAGATCATTTTTTGTTATGAGCGGATCTGAAAACGGATTTTAGGATTTTGTTATCTGTTTGTAAGGATCTTAGCAAGAGGCATACTGTAATTTCGTAGGTATCCGTATGGGAGATAGGTAGGTATTCTATTCATCCGCCCCAGCCGCAGTCGTAGACGCCCACGGCGACAGACGTCACAAGACAATCTCCGGCTACCGTTGGCGCGGGCGTGCAGGCGGCGAGTAATGGGCAACTTGCTGCCCGACCATGGACCATGCCCGGGTCTACGGCGCGTTGTGTTTCACACGCGCCTCAAAGAGCGTCAGCAAGATGACGGGCCCAGGGCCTCTAGAGTTTCAAAGCCTACCAGGATCGCGGGACTTATCTCATTACCCTGGAACGTGAAGGGCTAATGAAGGACACCCTTGGATTTTATTCAGTATAAGTCTGACAGTCCCTCCCGCACTGCCTTGGAGGACTCATTTGCTGATTTTACCACGATAAAAAAAAAGTATAGTAGATCATCGGACAGGCCTGTTGGTCTAGTGGTTAGTGACCCTGACTGTTATGCCGGGGGTCGTGGATTCGATTTCCACCCAGGACAAATGTTTGTGTGATGAGCACGATCATTTGTTCTGTGTCTGGGTGTAATTTATCTATAATATGTATGTGTTTAGAAATATTTAAGTATGTTTATCAGTTATCTAGTACCCGTAACACAAGCTCTGCTTAGCTTGGGACTAGATGGTGTTGTGTGATAGTTGTGGAATATTATTATTTAGAAACAAATGTTCTAAGATTTTCCAATACTTAAATGATTTACGAGTAGCCAATACCAGTAGCAGTTTAAATGCTCCTGAGACTCAAATTGCTCGAGGTTTCATCAGATAGCAGCACTTAATTAAAGTAATTGGTTAGTTAATAAACTAGTTTACCGAGAAATGACGGGAAGTAAGGCATTTTCTTAATCACCAGGAATATGTACCTACATATTCTAGTACATAAGGGTTATTTTGTTCCTGTAACTTGGTAGGCATCCTTTTAAGAGCGCCTTACTAGAAAGTTGGCAACGTCGCTATTAGCTGTTATAAATTACAAGTTTTAATTAATTTGGCAATTTTACTGTATGGAAAAAAGAAATAAGGCTCTGTAGTGCACTAAAAAATTGATATAGGAATGCAATTAAAACACTGAATTTGATGATTTAACCGTTTCAGGTGTATAATAGTTATTTGTTATACAAGAGTGCAAAGTTGATTTTTAACCGCGTGCTCAATTTTGATAACCGAGCAAGCGAATGATTCTAAAATTGAATCACGAGTGCAACGAGTGATTCAAAATTAGAATCATGAGCGATAGCGAGGAAATCAAAAGAGCACAAGGTGAAAAATCTTTGCACTCGAGTGCAACACGTAACTTTTCATCCCACCTCAGCGAGGAAATGACTAAATGCAAAAACAAATAAAAACAGATGTACATTGTGCAAACACAAGATAGGCTTTTATTTCAGTTTAGGTATTAACTTAGACATTGTTATAGAACAGAATAATTTTTAAATTAAAACAAATAATACTCAGGTAGTAGTTGAAAACTACTACCTAAGTATTATTAAGTTACTTATTTTTATCTTGGTTTGTCATAACATAACAATAAGACGTGAAAGGAAAACCGCACAAAGCAAATAAAAAAAGGTAAAACAAAGTAGGTACTGAGCCAAGAATGTTCCGGGTCTGAGATTTTAACAAAATAATTGTAGATTACGCTCCAAGGGAGGCGTATTGAATTCCGAAGCGATACTAAGGATTCTGGGGGTGAACCTCCGTCCGTAGCGCAGCGAGGAGGTTCAAGTGTTAATACCCGAAATAAACGAGGGAATAAAGTTAAAAATCTTTAGTGAAGCAAAAGAAATTTGATGTTACCACATCATATTTTAAAAATAGAATTTGTTTCCTCGACAACCTTCGAACGTCAAGTGGGCACCACAGCATGCGATCAGCTGTTGCGGTCACCGGCCGCCATTACTGCTGCTACTCTTTTGTTCATACAATTTTCTAAATTCAAATTTACTTTATTCACTAGAGGATAAAAACGGCTTTTACTCACTTGAGGTTAAAAACGGCTTTTACGGTCAGATATCGAAGAGCAAAAGTACCCTTTCCGAGATGGGGGGATGAAAAAGGGATTTGTAAAGTTTCCAAATGCTTTGTCTACGTTTAAAACTACGTATTCGGCGTCACGATATCAATTATTGCATTCCCTAATTTTTTTTTTAGTGCACTACAGAGCGATATTTCTTATTTTTGCAAAATTAATAAAGCTTGTAAATATTTGACAGGCATTTGCGACGTTGTCAGCTTTCAGAATAAGCGCTCTTAATACCTTTACAACATTATGACAAACCGATGGTAAAAGAAATAAAGAGACAATGAGCTTGCTGTTGTATTTGCAACCTTCGGTTCAGATAGTAAAGTAGAAAATACGACAGCACACTCAATGTGCAATCGGAAACGTCGTAGTGCAGGAAAGGGAAACAGATTATGATTTGCATCTTCAAATTACCGATAAATTTTACTCGAGTACATACTTCATTTGAAGTTCAAGAAGATACCATAATAATTAGGATCATACGTCTTCTTCAGGCTGAGGCTACATTAGACAGCGATTTGCTATGCGACTGGTAGAGCGAAACAGGTTACACGTGGTATCGCTGATGTACGGTGTAGCCATTTACGTGACCATTCATTTATTTGTTTTAATCGCTCATGTGTCGCTGATCGCGTCGCGGCCTAGTGTAGCCTCAGCCTCAGTCTTAGATTAAATTATGTTGTTATGAGCTTAGAGTTGCAAACCAAAGTAGTTTTCTTCTATTTGATTTGCAACGTTACACAAGCACGTTTTATTTGTTTTTTTTTTACGTGGTAAAATCATCAAACGAGTCCTCCCGCCCCGGGCAGGGCGGGAGGTACTGTCAGACTGGTACTGACTAAAATCCACGGTGTCCTTCGGTAGCCCTTTGTGTCTTATCTTTGTGAGTCTGTATTCGTCTACTGCTAGACAAAGGCTTATGTTACTGAACTCGGTCTTGAGTTTTCCTCATCAGTACCCATACCATAAGTTATCATTACGATACTCGATCATCGATATCGATTGCGTTTGTCGCTCTCATTGGCTCGCTCCAAGATTGTATGAACTCTCAACCAATGAAAGCGCCAAACGCGGTCGATGTATATGATCGAGTATCGTAATGACAACTCATGTTAGAGGCTTAGGTCTCTGCCGGTTGCCCCTCAGACGCTCCACCAGTTTTGTTCATTACTTGATTTATAGCCATACAACAAGGATTCAAGATGTGATATTTAGCTATTCTAAGATTTCATTGGAATCGCTCGATAACTTTATTATAGCTCGTTCAGCTCGAAATTCGTAGTAGAAGTCATATTGTCATATTGTAGCTGCTTCCTGTATCAAACCGCAGTGCATAAACTACACAATCGACTGTATTATATACATTTACATAAGTACATACATAATATATATACAATGTAGTACATCTGATATCATAGCTATTACAAAAGACGGAAATCACAAAGCAAGCACATCAAAAACACATCAAGTTCTATCCGGAGACTCCTGCGCAACGCCACTTTTACTGCGTAAACCACATAACACACTGGACCGGTTTTACGATTCAAATTTTCGAATTACTTTTACGATGATAGGTGAGCACTCAACTGAGCGTGAACTAAGGGTACGCAGAGGCTAGTGATGGCCCACTTTCGACTAATTATAAAGCTAGAAACACACGTGGGTTGGGTGAGCCTTTGTTGGAAATCGAGCGAGATCGACGCGGCCTATAAAGGCGAAATTGTTACAATCAACGAATTAGCATGTTGCTGTGGAAAGTAACGTTCATACGTGTGGGCTATTTGAAACACAATGGATGGATTGTCTTCATTGAGATTTGCAGAACATGTGATGACGTCTAATTTTAACGTAGCACTGTTATTGATACATCATACTGTACACGTTGAAGAAACTTGGTCAATATTACAATTTTCTGAATACTTAAGGTATACATCTGTAAATCATAGGTAAGCATAGCTTGCCGTGATTCATATACTTAATAATACCTTGTTGTAAGTGTGACTGCAGCAATAAAAATGAAACTACCCAGTTCATGCGAATACCTGATTATTGTAATGATTATGAGATAATTCTGCGTTAGTCATGAATATTAATTGCGTTATTAGTATCTCTATGATATAATTAATTTATAACATAAAATTAATTGCAAGTGTGAGACTAATTAAAACGAAATTCCGCTCTTATTTAAAAATTAAATGCGTCCGAATTTTAAGTGCATTGTTTAATTGTTAATCACTTTCTCTATAAATAGAAAAGAAAGTCTCATATTCAATTGAAATGCACTTCAACATCGTGTTAGGTATATTTCCGTTTACTAAAAATATATTAATTTAAACCCCGTATTTTTAGCGCTTCATGAAAAGGCCAAAGATACCATTAATGTGTCCGTGGGCGGTAGCAATAAATCTACGCGATATTTTGCGCGTGTCGAACACTATCATAACATGTTACACTGCAGTGGGCGGGGGGGCCTTATAAAATTTATATTTTGTGGATACATTTCTAATAGTCAAATTTTATTATTAGGATAATTCTGTTATCTTTTTTGTAATTCCTTTTATTTGCATTTGATTAATAATATTAAAAATTTGGCTTGTAATTGTTGTGTATTTAGCACACGTAGCCGCCGTTAAATAAATTGCACAAAAAGCTTAAGCATGAGACGTTGTTTGTACTAACAGTTTTAATTAATTACTGCTGAGATATTAACTAAGCTCGAACCGTGTGAATTAATTCCCTGCATCCCTACCTAAGGTTGCCGACTCCATTGCGACAGAAGAATATTCAAATAGTAAAACAAAAGACGATCAATGTGAAATCCAAAGTGCAATAACCTTCGAAAATCGAAACGAAATATTTGTAACATGATGGAAACACAGCAACCACTGATGTTGGCCAAGCCATCTAAGAACGGTAAGAAATCAACTAGATTTTTTTTTATAGTGTGAGCGCTTCTGACTAAAACACGGCTTGTTGAACTGTCCAGAGTAACTAAATTATGGTTCATTTGCTGGATTGTCCAGAGTTTTCCTGCTTCCACTAAGATGGATACTAAGCGAAAGTAAGGAACGTAGTTAAGTAGCGAACTAGACACATTCTTTGTCTTCCTTGATAAAATAAGAAAACGGTTGATTTTCAAGAGTAAACAATAAACTTTAGAGTCTTTATTCCCGAGAATAGTTTCATCATCCATTGCCTTTAAGCAATAGTACTAAGCTAAGTACAGGCTAATAAAAATCTACGCACGTATTGCAATAAAAATGTATCGATTTCACTTTGACATAACATCCGTAGTTATCTCACAGTATTGCAAAAACTAATCTTATTTCAAAGGAAGTCGGTATGTAATACACTAGTAAGTAAAACTATAGAAAAATAACAAATTAATCATGACAATACAATACACGATCGTCTCCATAAGCCCGATCACATCATTTAACAAGATCTTTACTATAGGATGCGCAAGCGCAATTCTCGTGATCAGAAACAGTTTCTATAACGAACGTTCCCAAGCTCCTCCGTATTGTGTGCAAGGTTGCGTGACTGTTCCCATGGCAACTTAACATCTAGCTAGATCCGAGATATTAATCATTTTCTCCATGTTATGTAAGAGACAATGCAAAGATAGATCTGTATTTGACAGGCCTGTTGGTCTAGTGGTTAGTGACCTTAACTGCTATGCCGGAGTTTGATTCCCACCCAGGACAAATGTTTGTGTGATGAGCACGATCATTTGTTCTGTGTCTGGGTGTAATTTATCTATAACTAGCGACCCGCCCCGGCTTCGCACAGGTGCAATGCTGATACTAAATACACTACAGAAAAACTGTGAACGTTGTATATAAAAACATTAGCGGCCCGCTCCGGTTTCGCATGGGTATAAAATATATAGCCTATGTGATTAAAATCGATCCAGTTGTTTTGATTTATTCATTACTGCCCGTGGCCCGCACGCGTTAAATTTAGAGTAAAACAATCCCCCTTTCCCTATACCATGAAGATTTCCTGTTATCTTTGGAATATCTAAATTCATACACTACATTTTTAATTATTTACTTTTTTCATTTTTAACTATTTATTTTATTTTTACAACATATTACAGAATGTCTTTATAAACAACGTTCACAGCTTTCTTGTCATTAGACAATACAAACATGTTTTCTCTGGAGGTCACTCTTGAAAGAGCGACATACAGTTGTCCATGTGAAAAACAGTCAACGCTCAAATCTAATCTAACCTGCAACGTTGAAGGTTTGACCCTGCGATTTATTAATGGTCATTGCAAAAGATGTCTTTACCGGAAACTGTAAACTTTTAAATTGGAAGGGTAAATCCGATGGTATCAGAGGGATTTGGGGAATCAATACATCTTCTCCGGTACCACATCCTGTGAGTATTGTGCACTCTATTATGAAAGTTTCAATGATTTTACCAGCAAACGCGTGCCATTGAAAAGTTTAGGTGGATTCAGGTTTCTTAATAAAATAACAGGACAACCTACTTTCAACACCATTTTTTGTGAGGAGGGAGTCCAGACGGGTTCAAAGAGTTTAGAAATTCTGTAGCAAAATAAACAGCTTCTTCCAGATCGAGAACAGTATCAACCAAGTAGTAGGTTTGCGTCGGCACATCAATCTTTGAAAGAATTAAGTTATTCATTTTATCTACTTGGTCGTTAGTTGGTGACAGAATCGCTCTTTCTTTAAACCAAGCTATAGTCTTACAACTAATGTTATCAATGTCAGGATAGACATTGTTGACCAACTCTTGAATGTTATTTATTAAATCCTTCCATAACTATGTGTTACCTCTTCATTGACAACTTTTAGCAGCATCTCTGAAAAAAGCCTGTTCTCACGTGACAACGATGAGACCCTCATGTTAGTTTTAAGCTCTAATTTATTGATGTGTGGCCAAAGATTGGATCTCTTTAAGGAAGCATTTATTTCGTCAGCACGTAGGTACCTACCATCGTCGCAATGATAATTTTTCGATTTAGCGTAAGTTTGTACGTTTGATATCTTCTAATGTACTGATCGAAATTACATAATGTTAAAGACAAATTTAATCTAGGTTTAATGTCCAAGCTTACTAACATGTTTATTTGGATAAGAATTAATGTTACACATACTTAAAATGGCTTCGTAAATAAGCCATTATTTCAAGTAAAAAGTAAAAGATAAAAAGCGGTTATTGTGGGTTATTCCTGAGAGATAGACGTATACCATCGCGGACTTTTTTGTGGACTTTAGTAAGTTGTACAATACTGTGGTACATCATTTTGACCAATCTCGTAGGGTTTGGCCAGCGTTTGCAATATAAGCGCAAAAAAGTGAGTTGATTTACGACATCACATTAGAAATCTCAAAAATTGACAGTGATCCACTACTACATTGTACATTTTTATACATATAAACCTTCCTCTTGAATATACCTATTTATTAAAGAAAACCGCATTAAAATCCGTTGCGTAGTTTTAAAGATTTAAGCATACAAAGGGACATAGGGACAGAGAAAGCGACTTTGTTTTATACTATGTAGTGATATGTATGTATTCGGAAATATATCAGTATGTTTAGCAGTCATCTAGTACCAGTAGTAGTTATCTATAGCACAAGCTCTGCTTAGCTTGGGACTAGATGGCGTTGAGTGACAGTTGTGTGAATATTTATAAGTATTTATCATGGGAGTTATCCTCTGGCTTAGGTATGTCTATCTTACGTTTACCGAAAAAATCTGTTGTGAGGTGGCAGTGAAATACTTAGCTGCGTTTGCCTAGTCTTCCGCGGATTACTCATGTTTTTTTTTATTTACATCATTTTATATCTTACCTCATCATCCTCTTCATGCGTGGTTGAGTGAAGAAGTATATTTGTGACAATAAACACTTACAAAATAATTGAGTTATGCACTTTTACCTTATGTAACTGCCATGCTATGGCAGGTGCGCCGGCGCAGCTTGGCACAGCTACGTGTAACGTGTCGAATTCGAAATTGCAGTTTGTGACAAGTCTATTAAATATCTTTAGAATTAAGAATCACTTTCTTTTGGTTGATTCTTATAACTTTCAATGTGAGATTTCTATCGAAAATATCTAGATATTATTAGCTGGTATTTCAAGTTTTAATACAGAATAGTTGTTTTGCTCGGTTTTGGAAGGTGACGAAAAAAAGAATGAATGCATGAACGAATGGAGTTTTAAATTCGCGTTTTCAATATATATGTCGCAGGGATATAATTATATAATAAAATCTTGAATCACTCTAGGTACCTATTAATAAATGTAAAACTGCACCATTACTGAATCCACCATTTATTCAATAAAATATAATTATCATCTTGGAACTTGAATCGGTCATGTCAAATCACACCGCGCTGACATACGTCCCCCTGACTTGTCTCTGCTTGCTCCACTAAGGATGTACCACGATGCGTAGGGTTGGGATTCCAGTTACCGATTCACGTTTAACACTATCTATTAAAAAAACGCATCAAAATCCGTTGCGTAGTTTTAAGGTTCTAAGCATACATAGGGACACAGACACAGACAGACAGCGAGAAGCGACTTTGTTCTATTATACTATGTAGTGAAGTAATTAATTAATGAAAACGAACATATGAATAAGATATAAACGGCTGTGATAGACGTGAGTGCATGTGAGTTATTTTAAGATAATCTAGCTTTCGCCCGCGCCTCCGCTCGTGCCACTAAGTGGGTTGACACATTTTTCTCTATTTCACAACATCCTGACGTAGCCAAGTGGATGTCGAACCGATTTTCTTTCCTGTGACGGTTGTGAAAGTGAAAAGTTGGTCTAGAATCGTGATGGTAAATCTATATGTTACTGGGGACTGAAAATTCGAGAGATCATCTGAGAATACGTTTATTAAACTGAGTCTTGGTTGATGTGAGCTTGTACTCTTAAAAACATTTGAGTATATCCCCAAATTTTTTGCATCTTCATATCGCTAGCTGGTAAAGTTTTGATCCCTCATGTTTAAAGTACTTTTTGTATTTAAAATTAAATTCTCTCAAAACTTTGGAAAGCCCTGCCACAGAAAAACGGCGTCGTGGCTGATTTTGAGCTGGACAAAACTAACGACCAGACGTCCACTGTGGCTCTGAATCGAGAAAACTGGATGTCATGGGGTGATAGGGGGTTCGAATATCAGTATAAAAACTTTGCTATTTGCAAGGGATAGTCGGGGGCAATAGAGACGTCATTGGACTCCTTTTGGGGCACAGAAAGTAAAGAAGTTTTTAATATTTCTGTGGTAATAATGATAAAATTAAATAGTAAATGATTCCAATTTACTTACAGTCACGAGCGACTCACTATACAACCAAAACTCACTCTTGAAATAAATAAAATATGAATGAAAGTAGTAACAGCGAGGTGATAAAACCAGATACAAGAATTAAATTATCGTTATTTATTCATTCCGGTCGCCATGCTGAGGATTTTACTAGGTATACTAATGTAAGTAGTTGTAAATACGTGCTTGCCCCTCCATGCCATTTATGTCCTGAGCGTGGGCGGGCAAGTTCTAAGGCTTCCATAAAAATATTGTGGTTTTGCGAGCATGTTTTGAGTGACTAGCCTTATAAGAAACTTAAAAATGTGGGAGTGTTCGTGAACTTTCAAAATGATATAAGATGATAACGTCTGCCCGCGATTTCGCTTGTTTTCCTCCCTCTGGCCAATTATGGTCCTGGTTTGGCCACTTCGGCGTTTTTTTTTTACGTGATAGAAACATCAAATGAGTCGTCCCGCTCCCCACTGTCAGACTTGACTGACTAAAATCCACGGTGTCCTTCGGTAGCCCTTTGTGTACCAGAGTCGCGGTATACGTATGTCCCGCAACCCGGCCACTTGGGCCTAGGCACCGTTGGTACACCCCTATTTACGGCACTGCACGGCGCGACTACCTACCGGCCCCTACAACCCTTAACCGGCTCATATGATACTCCTTGGTAAGAATATTAGAATTTTGGGTCACTGTAGCTGTGGACAACGACTTATCTTACTTTTCAAGGCATGGACGAAACTATATAGAGTTCAAGCCGCAATCGCAGACGTTTTGAGGCGGCGCTAGTGTCAATGTCATTACATCATCATCATATAAGCAGTAGGACATCCGGTGTTTAACCGCGAATTTTCTGCAGGACTTGAGTCGTGTCGCGGACTATATGTACTGGATGGTCACCCATCCGCAGACCGACCTAGAGAAGCGCGGCTTTACCTTCAGGATCGACTCAAACGGCTGTAAATATTTAGCCACGAGCGTGTTTGTGTAATGAATTATTATTCTCAATTGCTAAACGTAAAGTATCGGCCGATATAGTGAGGAAACACGTCTAATGATGCGTTCACTGAATCATGAATGCGTTACAAATGACTAGCGTTAAACATTACACTTTCGTAAATAAATATTCTTGAGATTTTTATTGTACGTTCAATTGTGTTTTAAGTTTTATTAGCGCTGAACGAAATTTTAAAGAGGACTGCGTTGAAAAGCAATAGAGTTTGCGCCACGACTACTTACATTTTCATAATGCAATTTGATGACATAGACACTAGCGCAGCGTCAAAAGGAGTTCAGTCGTGACGTGACCATGCCTCAGGCAGCTGTCATTAATGTCAACTGTCAGACACCACGATTGGCGGGAAGTTATGGTGAAGCGTGCTCTTTTTTTTGCCGGTTCCTTCAAAAATTGTCCTTTACTTTCCATGGTTGTGGTATTTCTTTCTTTCGATCATTTCCGTATCCTTGGAATATTCCCTCAACTCTGAGGAAGCGTATTATGGATTCCTAGAATGGTTGATTATGTATTTTATTTTTTTAATTATTTTTGACCATAGACACAGTTTCCTTCAGTCGTAATTTGATTCAATAGGTAGTTAAATTGTGACATCGACCCTGCTACCATCAGATTCTACAAAAACTATCAATACAAAATGGAAATATAGAATCGATGTTATGATTACGTCATTTTACTCTGTTACACCATTTATGGTCTTGTTTTGAATTCGTGTTTCAGTAGAAAGCAATTTTTACTTTCTTATCCATCCAAAATTACTAAAATGACCTTAAATGAATTTAATCTGTATCTGAAAATATAAGCATTGACCGTTTAAAATTATGGTTTATGCTACATTAATGTAATTCAGAAAGTTTGTATGGCCTTCGAGAGAAAGTGAGGTCATTGAACTGATTGACATTACGAAGAACCATTGAGGTTGCATGTAAGAAGATATTACGTATGTTACAACTGACGTGTGAAACAATAATATCATCTGTACAATAAATTCTTTGTAAATCTTGAGTCATCTTTCATTCTCACTTTTTATATTTAAAAACTGCTCAAAGCTTTCTTTCCCAAGCCGTTTCTTTCTCTACATTCAAATGACAGCCTATCAAATTTTGAAATTAGAATATTATTGTTTTTTTTTTATATCTGTTTTTTTATGGACTTCAGTACCGTCAGCACGAGTTTTCAGTATTTGAGACGTAAAGTAAACTGGAACTTTGACGACTTAAAATTGACAATTTTCAAGGGAAAAATTGGTTTCTTCTTCGCACACCAGAGGCGCTGTACCATATTTCCATACAATAAACGCTGTAAATACTGGAAAAACTCTGTAAAGTAAAATAGAGAAAACTCGTGCTAGGGGTACAGATATTATTGAATCACGACGTTCAAAGAATGCCACTAATTATTCACTAAATCGAAAGTTACTCATCGAAAAACAAACATCTAAATAAATTAAAATCACATTTGTTTATTTATTGACGTCCAGACATTTCATAATACAGAAAATAGGTACCTAGTAAGTAACATTATCGAAACATATTTTATAGTGATCAACATTAAATTAGCAACCACGACATAGATATAGCTGCTTCGTGTGATAAAAAATAACAGATACAACAAAATAACAGGTATATAATAACGTTTACTACGTGATCTGATGTTGCGGTTATTTTGCAAGCGTTCGCAATCTTACAGTTACGCGCCAGAGACAACCGCATAACTGTTTATTTTATTTTTTTCTTATTATTGCCTAAAGAAAGTTGAACGGAAGTGAAGATGGTTTTGCTTGAGGCATATTAAATTGTTTATTGATACTTTGAATTTGTAGATACTAATTTAACGTTTTAAGAAAATTGTAAAGAAAATTCATTGAACTCGGATGCGAGGACCTCCTTTTTAAAAGTCGGTTAAAACGGATTAATATGTTTAAGATTTTAAACTGGTGGTGTATGTCTGCCATTTTAACTTTTTCTTCAGGCCTTTCCTAAAAAAATACCCTTTTGTTTAAAACTCTAACCGGACTGGCCACAAAACACTTCCTTGCGGTATACTAGTATTTTTTATTTCGAAATAAACCTAATATGATTTTAGTTTTTAAAAAGATACATAAGATGTGTAACCACAAACGACATCACACTAGCTGTTTAAATAGTACAATTTTTACAACTTTGTTTCTGTTACAAATATAAAAAGTTGCGTGCCACACTTTCTCAAAAGCTTATGCTACGTCTACTAATATGAAAACAATGAACAAAGCGCAAGATATGACAGTGGAATAACCTGATTGGTTGGAAAATTAATAATAAGGTTGTACCCTAAACTACTTGGAATGCTAACAATTAATTTTGTTTTATAAACAACTTAAGAAAGCACGTGCATCTACTCCCTACGTCTCTATTACCTAATAAAATCAAAAGTTATACTCTCACGTTTTTTTCCAAGCACGTGTTAGATGCATATTTACATTAATAACAAAACTTATGTAACTGGACGTATGTATAACAGATTTGACTCCTACAAAAAGATTTACATAACAGACCATTAGTGACGGGCAACGAATCACTAGTACACAAACGAGCCTTGCTCTTGACACTCGGTCACTCGCTACGCATATTAATAGACTAAGTGATTCACAATTCACATCACTTTAGTTCAACCATTTACTTCACGAGTCGAACGCGAGGTATGACTAGGAACGAACGCCTTTTGTCTCCAAATGATAATTCGAAAAATAAATTCGAAAATCGAAGACGATGTAGTTTTTCGCGGGTTCTAGTGATGTGACGTGCTGTGATCTGTGATAACTGATAAATGTCGGGACGGCGGAGATTAGGCAAGTTCTACATTAATTGATAGTTAATATAATTTAAATATTCTTACCAATCATAATATGCATGTTGTGTCTGTGGTAGATAAAGGAAGCGTCAGTTGTGCTATACGTGACAGTGTGGTGCTGTGCCATTTGATTGTTCAATGTTCGTATGGAATGTGTTCATTGTTTTAGCCCAGCAACGAACTGGCACACTAAAATTCATAACGCAGTCTTCTTCTTCAAAAAGATGATAATTCTGCTAAACTAAGGTTAGAAATAGACTGCGACATAGTCTTAGCTATAAAGTCTACCTCTAGTACTTTTTGACCTTCTTAAGATTTTACAGTCTATAGCTTCCTTCCCCTTTATAAAGTGTTAAAACTTAAAATTCCATGAATGGGTTAGTCTCGCAAATCAATATGATTTATGAATCTTAATTAATCCCTGAACACACCTTTGTATGCGATGTTAAAGTTTACATTCAAATCTTCCGCATAAAACCGAACTGGCTGTATGCAAAAATTCCTTAGCGGTCACGCAATATTCTAAAAAATAAACTTCGACCTATTCAAAAGTCGAATGGCAAAGTATCAAGAGACTAAAATCGTTATCTTATAATGCAGTCGTGTTGTTATTATCCGTTCTAATCATAAAAGCAGGCACATTGCCCGTCGGCATTCTTGGGATGCCGAGCGGTATCACGAATCGGTTGCCATTACATATAAGACCGGTTCTACATCCTTTGAGGCCGTGTTTTTGTTTGTATGTTTTGTATATGGAATACTTTTGCCGGTATGTGAAAGCTCGTTTTATTTTTCTTGGACGATGTAACCTTTGCCTGAATCCGTAAGAAAGTAATGGCATTAAAATGGGGAAAATCGATTTTTGTGTTACTTCTAAAATATTTCTATTGCATGCAAAACAGGAAGTCTGCAAGCAAATCCAAATAAATAGAATAGGATATATATTTCCTGCTTCCGTAAACAAATATGTTATTGAAAATCAATACTTTTGGCACTAATCACTGACCAAACAAAATGACCACTTTGACCTAGACTGAAAAAAAGCTTTGGCTAAACTTAACTACCTTGATCTAAGTTGTATGTTAAAATAGAATTATCAATGTTTTAGAAAGCACTCTATCGGAGAATTCTAATTATCTAAAGCTGATTAAATTGGTAACGTATTAAATTTAGCTAAAGATCTGAATTCGTTGTACAATAAGACTTGAAGAAGAGACAGAGGCAGAGAAACAATAGCAGGCCATCTGATCTGGCCAATTGCGGAGCACCGCAATTGGCCAGATCAGATGGCCTGCTATTGTTTGCAGGCAATTTCTAAATGAGTTCGAGCTACGAGCTAACGTTTTTCCGTAACGACACCAATCTGAACATAGACATGCTAAACCACACGAGAGGGACAGAAGAAACTGATGCCAATAGGCTCACGGTGCAGAAAGAGAAAGAAGATACTTTAGAGTTACAACTCCATTCGTGCAACATTCGATCTGAAATCTGGTCTAATATTAATATTAATTCTTAGAATGATTTCGTAAATACGTTTGCCCTGATATCTATACCCAAGGCTTCATCGTACGTGATCAACATAAAGCTGATTCTGGCTACAGCGTCTGTACTCGAGGTCGCTGGATTGATTCCCAGTTCGTGACAAATATTTGTATGGTCTTAAGTTATTTGTCTAAAGTCTGGCTGTTTGAACATGTCGTTCGTGCGTTTAATGACTCACAAACTAAGAGAACAACACTTCTTTTTCTTTTCTTTTGTCGGAGATAAGGTGTAACAGAATCTTTCACCTGTTGTAGAATAATGGCGTCTCAGTAACAGTGCCAAAAATAGGGCTGTGCGCCTGCGCAGGAACAGGGTGCAACTCCTTGAGGGGTATAGCTATTCCGACGCTTGTTGTATACCTACCAATTCTATGGTACACACGGCTACACATCAAGCCCTATAAAACCAGTATTAGCTGCTGTTCATTGTGTGGAAAAAACGTTTGAAACAGTTTTGTCTAAGTTGATGTGTAGCCTTGTGTACAGAAAACTAAAGGAGTTCTACTCAATAAAGATAGAATCTTAAAAATAATCGGTTTTCCTAATGGCTGTAACCAAAATGCAAGACAAACCAAAATTCAATCAAACACGGTTAATTAAGAAATGTTGATAAACAGAACAATCTTATGGTTTCCTTCATTAGAAGTGAGCACTTACGAATTATAATTATATCTGGGCACGAAAACAAAACGTTCATTTATAAGTTTCTTGGAGTTATATTGACATAGTTAAAAGTTTTTGGAACAGTAGTGCAGTATTGGATTTGTTTCACCTTATAAGTCGAGAAGCCGGCTCCAAGATTATTTCATTAAGGTCGCTTAGCCAATTCTGGTGACGCACAAACCACTTACAGGGTCTTAAATTCGCAAATATACGATTGGCCACCAAAATAGAACACAACACTACAAGCCAGAATATTTTTTTTAAAACGTGTAACAAAACACATTCACGTTTTGTTTAGAAATGCAGTTACTACACATTAATTACTGAACGAATTAAGTACATACTGTATTTTTTTTTTTAGCCCAATTAATATACATTTAATGATATTTAAAAACTAAAATTAATACGGAAATATTTACAAAAATGACTAAAAAAAGGTAACATTAAAAATTTATAGGGCATCAAAAAATTCATCCACATCGCTGTCAATGGGGAAAGTGGCCAGAACGCTGGCAGCATTGCCACGTTGAATGGCAATGCTGATCCTTTGGCCAAGAAATAGGCCAGCCCTCTGGTCACGAGAGGCGTCGACTAAGCGCTTGGCGATGTCTTTGAAGACTTGGTGGGCACTCGGACCCCATGGCCCCAGTGTTTCAACCCCAAACGGCTCAAATACATAGCTAGTAGTCAAGTCATACATACTGTATGCATTTTCTTTTGCAATTCGTTCCGTTATTTGATGAATTGTGTATTAAAAAGTTTGTGTACCTAAAGCACTTAGATACTGACAGGTTTATGTGCCTATAATATTATCTTCTCGTACATAATATTACAACTGCATGAAACATTGTTGTTATGAATGAAATTGACTTTTAATTTATGAAGACACTTGAAGACTTGCTTGTTCCGGGGTTGTTGGCTAGTTACAACTTAATATTCATAAGCAATAATCATAAATGCTCATTGAACCCGCGTTGACGGAGCGCTAGACGCGTTGACGTTCTAATGATAAATTATTCAAACCGCGGCGATTTCTCAACGAATTCCTGAACGCAGCTGCAACCGTCATCCTTGATTGGTTGCGGCTAGCGTTCGATTTTCAAATCGTACCGCCTTTTTTGTTATGGCTGTTAGAGAGTTCCATGTAAGTACTTTAATTACAGTTGAGCAGTGATGAATGGTGACGATTACTTTCTGCGACAAAAAGTACGATTTATAACTTTTTACTTGGATTATATAAATTATCATGCGTGACCATGATGGGCCATCGTGGCCATCTATTAAAATAATAAACGAAAACAATTGAGGCAATTTTCAGCCAGTATCAATAAAGACATGCACACATTGTTAGGCGCTGTGATTGATATTATTGGTAGCGAGAATAAACTTCCTGACATGGACATAAACGCGGATGTGAACACAACACCCGCTTTGTTCACCGACTATTTGTTGGCGAAATATGATCATACAAGAAACACTGGCTAATTATGAAATGTTCCTTTGTAACTTTGTTGAAAGGAGTGGAGAATATTGGCTCATTAGCGATCGGAATCGAGGAATAATTGCGTCGAAAGACGTGCCAAATAAATAATAATAATATAATATAATACAATGGTTGGTAACAGAGTAAATAAAATGCACATACATTTTTTATGGCTGCATAAAAACTTATTTGACGTTTAACCCTAATATGATCGAGAATTTCAAAAGACCGAGAGCGTTCTTAATTTAAAAAAAAAATACAAAAATGGGTTAATTGCTAAATCGCGCAGATAATCTCAATTTCCTCTATCAAATATCAGCTATTTAAAGTTGATCAAATCAGATGTACAATAGCAAACATCATAACAGGAGGGCCCTATAGAATCATTTTACGATCTCAAAAACATTACATAACATAGATTATTTATTACTAAGAAATAGTGGTTAAAGAAGCTCGTTAACACTTCGAATGCTATAATGTAACCTGTAGTCTCACTAGTGGTACCACAACCATGGCGAATCGCATGGGAACGAATGAATGAACGAAGCCACAAGACACAGCTTCTTAATTACACCCATTTAAGTATATCACAAGTGATCTAGAGGCTAGCAGTTGATTTATTGGTTGTAATGGTGTTTTATAATTACTTTGGGAATGGAGTCAGCTATATAAGAAATTATTTTTTGATAGAGACACATTGTGTTTTATAAAAAACAAAACGTGACTGAGAGATGAGCAAAACCTGTGCTAATGGAGATAAAATGTACAAAAGTATGGGGTTTAGTCAATATGATTATGTGGTGTTATTTTTCCTTAAAAGTTTTATGTTTCTCTAGGCTTAGGTGACAGCTTTGTTTTGTATGAAAGTAACAAACAGTTAGATAAAAAAAAATAACTTAAAAAAATTGCCTAAAAAATGAAACAATTTTCTCAAAGAAATACGATCTCTACAATTAAAACTAAACTTTATTTGTGACTGAATGCTTCCTAAACTTGAATGACGTACTTTGTAATTAAATAGTCCAAGACTCCACGTATGTACCAATACATCTGTCAAATTTCTGACATAACGTTCAGAGAACTCCAAAGTTCTTTGATGTAACGCGAGCTTCATACAATATTTATGACTAGAACTATTATTGAAATATTGCGAGACTGTAGGGTTATCGTGGGGTCGAATCGAGCACGCAACTTCGCATTTCCTAGTGGTGCAACGTAGCAGATTAGGGTTATAGGTGATGAGGTGCACAACACTACGTCTAGGCATAAATTAAACGACTAGGGTGAATGACAGCTGAGGCTATGAGCACAAGAAAAAAAAAACTTGGTATACTGTTTGAAATAATCAATTGTATATTTATTTGAATACAGTGGTATTTGCAATGTATCTCAGTAAATCGTATTCAATTCTTGAGTAATTGCGATTTCGCATTCGAATCCATAATGCATTCCATTTCAAATCAAATGTCAGTTTGACAGCTCAACCATAATTGCGCGCGGGTAATGATCGACTGAAGAAAATAATACTTTTTTGGACTTGTACTTGTCAAGTCATGTCCTAATTATTTCATGTACCAGTTTCTAATTAAGTATAACGATTAACTGAAATCGATACAGTGAAAATTTCGTAAATGTATGAAAATAAATTTGATTAAAATTCTTTGCAATCGTAGTAATCAATTTATGTTGCGAATTAAAATTACATCAAGTAAATTGCATTTACGTGACATTTTCAATTTGAACCTTATGTAATTTACGTGTTATAATAAATTGGTTATTGCAAATTTTTGCAATATTCTTCAACTATCTATGGCGTCAGTATAATAGATGAACTGCTGTTCAGCAAGGAGTATACTACAACTAATAATTTTTTTTTAACAAAAAAACTTTGTTAATGACACCTATGTGATGAGATGACTAATACTCAGAGTAACTAACTATATCATTTATTTTTTCATAGAAAAGGACGACCGAGGTTTTCATTAAGGTACCTAATGTTGTTATGTCCCATTTATGCAAAAATCTCTTATTTCAATTCCGCGACAAAAAACCAGACTTGGATGCAGGTTAAAATCTCTATTTAATATAAATTGGATATCTATTTCAATATTTTCCTTGGCAACAATCTTTAGCTTTTGATCATCACACAACCGCTATTAATCAAAACAATTCTCCTTAGAAACCGCTGACAATTAAAATAGTTTGACGTGTTGCTTGCGCCCGCGCACCCGATTGACTTACTGATCGATTCAAGGTGAATACAATCCGAATTGATTCACGTGATGCCAGCTGGAAATGGCCGACAATATTCGCAATAAATTTGTATTTCAAACAATTCTACGCACGCCTTGGCATGTCTATAGTCTTGATAAAACCCGGTACCTAATCATTGTTCGCACCATCAACAGAAAGTGGGTGGTCATTTCATGGCTGAGACCACACAGCACCACCCAGTTCTGCACAATACATAATTAAAAAAGTCAACACGGTTTTTCTCACAAAGAGAGCATATAATTATTCTACTTTCCTCGTCGCTTGCTTCGTTCAAAAACGATAAACTTCATAACACACCAGTGCGAAAAAAAAGTATCTAGAACTAGGCTCGTTAACCCTGTGAATGCAGCCGGTTATTGCAGGTAAAAAACCGTAACCTTTAGCGCTCGTTCGCGCTTTGTCGGGGTTGACGTTACCGCAAACGGTAAGTCCTCTCCCAACCGTGACGGAATAGCGGTTGGTCATAAACCGGTAAAATGTCTCAGAACTTGTAAATTGTTCCAGTCACTCATTTAGTGAACGAAAGAATGAACGTTTAATAAGCGTCAATTTATTCAATCATTCAATATTACCACGCGCGTCAATTCAATTCTAAAGTACCAACATGCGCTGCATTTTTATGTCTTGTTTTAAAAGGTTTTTTTTTATGTTCTTTGCAAGCTGGGCACGTGCATTGCGAATTTTGTTCCAGCTGTTGTATTTATGCGCTGTGCTAAAAATATAAGACAGTAGAAGATTATCTCAATAACACAAGAAAGATACCTATTTGGAAATATTTATTTTAAGTTATTCACCATCATTATTTTTCAACCTTTGTTCCACACTCGTTTGCTCTGTGTGAGACACAGTCGTCTGAATAACATCCACCCATCTGTCTATGGTCGCATCAGAAAAGAAACAATTTTAACAAATAAAACTGGCATGTAACAAAAAAAAAACATTTCAAGCACAAAAGAACACAGTCATTCCTTCAACAGCTGCGTTCAGTAACCGCCTCCTTGTCTACAACACAATTATCTTTGGTCATTGTTCGCTTTCGATTTTCAAATTAACCAACACCCAGCGGTGATTGATCCATTCTTACAGTTATGTGTCATTGTTTTAACTCTACCGGTCCGCCAGCGATGAAAGGGTTATGCTAAGAAGTGTAGCATGGCGTCTGCTAATAATGTATTCTTTTTGGTTTGTTCATTTTCTATGAATTAAATTAAGTAACAATAAGAAGTACCTAACTGATGTAAATGGGCGTAATAGGATAAAATGTAACAATAGATAGACTCATAGAAGAACTCTACAAAAGTTTATTATTAAAATTAAAAGTAACTAAATTAAATATAGCAACAAAACTCAAACTTAAAATTAAAAAAAAAACTATAACTCCTTTATAAATCAAAGAATTTTTTAATTAAATTGCTTTCTAATTTCAAAATTCCTCAACTCCGAAGATGACTAAAGATCTTAAAATAGAACTATTCGGGGAATGCACCCAAGTACAGAATGCTTGGAATTTTCACAACAAAAGGTGCTACCCATCATGTTTTTTGAGAAAGGACTATAAAAACTCTCTTTAATTAAAGTTAATAACTTAAACATCTATAATAGGTAGGTTAAGGGATATTTCGTAATATGTATCTACTCGTAATTTCCTTGGCAGATGTAATATAAGATACACAAGTCCATTTATTTAGAGTTCCATGTTTGTTATAACTCTGCTTTGGTTTGACTGTCTTTGATGGATTGATATTTCGTTAGATGCGCCTATTCAATCAGTTTCAATTTGAGACAAAAATTGACAATCTTGAAGGTATTTTTGTAATACTGGCAATCTTTCAGCGATAAAGTCAACCTTAATGTAACTATACTGGATTGACGTAAGCAGATTGAAGGTACCAAAAAGTTTTTATGTCAATTCTAAGTTATTGTAGAAGACATGGAACGCATTAAAACCGCGGCCGCTAATTCTCTGAACCTAAGGTTTCATTTAATAAATAACAGACGCTAAAGAATAATTTTCTATCTAGCCCAATCTTCCTTTATTCTAGAATTAAATCTATAGAACCCATCAACTAACGCTGGCCAGTAAAAAAAAGAAAATAACCATAATTTAATTTCTCATGTTTCGAAATTCGAATACACCATGTTTTAAATAAAGAACTCGTTGATGTTGTAAGCAGCCATTTTGTCAGAGATAATCATCTTCTGCGCCTACTTTTTATTAAACGAGTCTATGCTCGGCGGATTAAATATGGAAGTAATTTTGTAAATACCTGTTAAATGTTAACATTTAACAGATCTTATCAAGAGAAAATTGCTTATTTTTGGTGTGTCATGCTTGTTAATAATTTACTTACTTTTATGAAATTAATGTACTGTAAACCTACTGAGGTTTGAGGTTAATTTGCAAATAGGCAGATACTTGTAAACTGTATCTATGGCACAGTTTTATAAGTAGCGGCTTGTTCTCTCTTATCTAAACCACTTTAAATATAAATCAGTTTAAGGTCTTATGCAATTAGTGAAGTCATGTCGTATTATGTGTAGCCATTGAGCTATTATTACTACGTATAGAGACGACACCACGTATCACCACTGTGTCCCATCCAGGGCGAGTGCGCGCGCCTAGAGCACGCCACAGAAAACTGTCAAACAACTGAATGAACTTGTGCGCGCGCTTTCATTCTGGATGGGACACAGTGGTGAAACATTGTGTCGTTTCTATACGTAGTAATAATAGCTCAATGTGTGTAGCATTCATATCACTCTCTAGGTAATATTTTCCAAGGAATGTCTCCCCTGTTTAAAAGATATAGGGGATTTTATTAGGGGAAAAGACAAAGAGAGGACGCTCTAGCTAGAGGGAAATACATTGCTTTTATTAGTTTAAACTATCCTGCCAGATTTTTAAACATTTAGACAAGTGAAAAGAAATGTCAGTGTGCTCTTAAATCACTGCCCTCTTATTACTCCCAAGGGACAAAAAGGCGTCAGCTTTTATAATTATTTCTTTCACACTCCCGTTTATTAAGCAACAAACAACATAGGCCTGCACATGTAGCGGATTTCCTAACAAGTGTTCTACTATAAAATCATAAATAAATCATAAAATAATTTAATAAACCGTGTCTGAACACTTCTATTCCTGTTTAGGAAGTAGATAGCTATAATAATCCTTGGTCTCGTGCCAATTTCTTCCTCCGTTTCCTCGTAGGCACACATAATAATATAATAAAGTAACTGTGAGCATATTTATACTTCCTCTTACAATATTGCTATTGTGATTGTGAGACAAAATGGCAGCTGTTATGTGTCACTTAAGTTTTCGAGCGTAAACTCTGAATGTATAGTAACAAACGACAATCGTCATCACTTTTCTACAGCAACTGTCGTAGGATTAACGTTAGCTATTCGATAGCGTACGTCAATTCAATATATTGATGGTTGTCGTCGTAATATTATTACTTATGTTAATCTGACTGATGGACGGCTATGTCGATGATTTGGGAATATCAATAAGCCTATAGTAACTTGATTTTAACTTATCATGGTGAATTTCATTGAAAAACGATTGCATCAGTGGCGGGCGAATAATTTGCTAGCATCTAGACGAGAGAGTTCATTTCATGAGAAATTCCTGGGCCCCAAACCCTTTGTTCCCTGGGTCTGCTAATTTAAAAATGGCTCAATTGAATATCAATTGGATCTCAGTAGCAGTTTTAACCACATTTGGTATTCTGCTACTAATTTAAGACCAATGGTTTTCAACTGACGCTCCATTGAACTGCTATCAGAATATTTGTTAGTCTGCTCTTCAATCGTGTTAAAATTGTAAATAGATTGTGGACTCTATCGGTATTCTGGTGTGAGACAAAGTTTTATTGAATGAAAATTAAAAATTAAACTCTGAACTTTATGGAAAAACCAACAGTGAATTTTCATTTGTTGGTATAAAAAATAGTTTTAGGTACCAAACATAGCCTAAAATACGGTATTTTACTCAAAAAAATTTATTAGTCCGAAATATAGATTATAAAAATATATCAGACCCGTATTTTTTTCTTTTGTCACGTAAACCAAAATTGACGAAGATACAACGCTTCTAAAAATCACAAAACGTCACTCTGTCGGTACAATTTTACAAGCGCAATGACGTCACCAGACCCCACTCTCGAATTTGAAAGCGTTTTATCTTTGTCAATATTCATTGATTTGAAAAAATAAAAAATACGTGTCCATTGTTTTTCAATATTATTACTGACGGACTAAATAGATTATCAATTTATTTATGCAGTAAAAACCCTATTACATGATGTGCTGCATTTTTATAATAATTTCATAATTTTCACCGCCGATCAACTATGCAGCAACCATCAACCAGCTCGTAATACACGGACATCCGACGGTTGATCTACATCCACGGTTTATATGCTACCGGCCTACCGGGCAACCATTAGATATGTTGTAATAAACAACATCACTCCTTCCGTGTAGGATCAGTGTGCAACAATATATTGTTGTTTGGGTACTTATGTAATGATTTATGTGAAATGGATTTATATTTTATGGAAGTGTTGACGGATTTCTGAACTGTTAGATATACATATCACGAAAATGCCTGAGGTATGCATTTTGTATATTGTTAATATATTTATTAAGTACTAGGTCCTAGTGAAACGAAGTGGGAGCCTGTAACAGCATTCTAGCTAAGTGCTTATATAATTTCTAGACTTAAATATAGGTAGTAAATCATACAAAAGTCGGTTGGCACAAGTTTAATAGATTCAGTACCTCATGTTGGCATCACTAAAGCCTTTGTTTTAAAATAAAAGAGTAAAACAATACAGAATACACCTGCTCGAGTACATTAACACGAGGTGCGAACGCTATGTTATAATTGTACTTTTCGTTTTTGTAGTCAAAATCATCAAATAAGTCCTCCCGCCGCGGGTGGAACGGAAAAGACTGTAGACATACCACCTGGAGCGAATATATCATGGCCAGGTTACTAAATGAAAGTCCATCCTCGTTCCTAAGGTAGCCCATTGCGTTGCAGAGTCTGTGGATGGGTGAACATCTGTCGAAGCGAGTCATAGAGACCACCAAATAGATCTTTAGCGGTTGTTACTATTAGTCAGAAGATTTAAAGATTGACAACCAGTCTGACCATAGAATATCGTATTGCCCAGTTACTGGGTTGTGGAGTTCCAATAGACAATCGCTTCGCGTAAAATACTGATACTCAGCTGAATCTGGTTCGACTGGAAGCCGTCCCAAATATAGTTGGGAAAAGGCAGGCAGATGATGATGATAATTGTTTCTTTGTAGGTCGATTTATCAGGTCGATCCGTTATAAACAATATCCAATATTGTTGTAATCACATGCTGCATTAGTAATTATGCACCGCATTGTACATTGTTCGTCAACAACAATAAGGTGATACCTGTTATACAATTATGTAGGTCATTGTACAAAAGGAGGCGGAATATCTAAAGGTTATTGATAAACTGTATGAAACTGTGTGAATATTGTATGCTCGTTAAACAAGCAAAAGGGAGAAACTACTGTATTTTTTTAATATTTTCATAATTGCCCCAGTGGATTTCTGGTCTGGCATCTGCTGGTCGATAAATCCGATCCGATAGTTGTTTTTATAATTACTATGATGATGATTTCTAAAATGCGGTGTTTTTGGAAATGTTAAATCTTAACTTCATTGCCTCAATGGGTAAACACGCGGCAAATTTCCGGACAACGGTCAACAGGAGCTTTTCAGTTTGGAAACCCCTTTCTTACTGATTATACATAAAATTGTTGGCATACATTACAACCTCACAGTATTTCTATTTCAATAACGTAGCGTTAAATTAACTATTTTCACATCAGAACCACTTAACACGTTCATTTGCTGTGAAATTATTTGACATCGTAATCTATTTTTCGTTAGCAAGTGTTAACTAATATGAAATGCTTTTAAATCGCGATGTGAAAATTACTCAGTGTGTTTGCACAAAAGATATCATTTTTGATGTCATTAGAAAATGCAATGGTTTTAAACTCATTAGATTACAGTAACGATTGCTAACATTTTGTTGATCTTTCACGTTATTTAGATGTGTAGATATTTCATAATTATTTCATTGGGGGTAAACAGAAACCACAGAACACTGCCTCTTAAGCTGCGTTTCCACTGAGGCGGAGCGGAGAAGAGCGGAGGGCGATTCACCATAATCACATCGCTTGAAATCCACGTCTCTTCTCCACTCAAGCCATGTGATTAGTGAATCGCACGCGGATCTGCTACGCTCCGCCTCAGTGGAAACGCAGCCTTACGATAGTTTTTGCTCTTTAACGTCATCCTGTTAAGAGTTTAGCTAAATAATAAAATTAAGTCCTGCTAAAAAGTATCAGTTCTCTATTTCATAAACATATATTCCCATACGTAGGTCAAAAAAGTCAGAATATCCAAAACTTGATGGAAAATGCCCATCATGACCTTTTTCCATGGATTTAACTAGATCTTTCAAAATAATTGCTATCAACTATTAGAATTTTCTTCTTCTGTAAAAAAATCCCAATCAAACATCAAACTTCTCATAAAAAAAAGTAGAAAGTCCATTAAAGAGACAGATCGGGGTAAATTTAAGTGCTGTCTTTTATCCCGCCCATATTAATACCCCATATTTATCCATTATTAAAAGTGTGGTATTTAGTGTTTATTACAACAACGTAATCCGTCACACGTGAAAGGTGTTCAATTAGCCAATTATCGCGACTAACACCGCGGCACTGCCACACATTCTTTGAAACACTGATTACGACGCCTTTTGTGCAATTACTGATCGTACAGGTAAAGTGTGGGCTTTTCTAATTGGAACTTAATTAGCGGGTGGTTAGGTGCAGTTTAGAAAATTTTATCTGTAACCGGTACCTCTGTATTAATATCGCCATATATGGCATTACTTTGTAGATCCATTGACTTTATTATACTGACTACACTCCTAATTAATACCACTTCATTTGGGAAAGTTTGTAGGGAAAAGAAAATCCCCAAAATTATGAGAAAAAAAACAAATTAAAATAAAATAAAAAAAAAACACTCACGTAGACACTAATTCTACATAGGTAAACGTAAACACACTGTTGAAATTTTGTGCACTGGATGATCCCTTTTTGAGGCTTCAATTAAGCCCGCTCTGGTTGGAGCGCAAAGGACTGAAAAACTCTATCTGACTAAAAACCAACCTGTTCCGTAACATACGCTGTACTTTCCAGAGCCAATGTGACCTTTAAAGACAGTCCCGCGACCTGAAACTGAATGATCCTAAGTATGAAATAAAATCCATTTTGCACGCAATTTTAGTAAAAATATATCAAAAGTATCTATTGAGTCTCTCCGTCTCAAAAAACTCATCATTATTGCCAGACCTTTTCCCAACTACATTGGGGTCGGCTTCAAGTCAAACCGAATTCAGCTGGATATCAATATTTTACATGGAGGGACTGTCTATTGGACCTCCACAACCCAGTTACTGGGTTGGCTGGGGACTTTAGGGCTTCTGACTAACGACTGTCAAAAATGTACAAATGACAACCGGGATAAACGACGTCACGTGCTGTCCGAGTCACGAAGGAAACTTATGCTATGACAAGATGGTCACCCATCCACTGACCAACCTCGGCAAGTTAGCAAGCGGCTTAAAACCCGGAAGATCGGCTTGCGCGGCTGTAATTATTTAGCCATAAACTCCTCAACATCACGTAAAGCAAAATAATGTAGTTACGCCCTTTTGCCACGAGCAATGTCCAGTGCAGATTCCCTTCGGAAATCATCAGGCATGACGGCCGTATGTGTGAATATAATGTAACGTATATGGTGATCAATGATCGCATGCATCCTGTTCGAGTCGTGAACTAATCGCGGAGGTGCCACCGAACCGGAACGAAACCGGTTGCAGAGGACACTGTAGAGGTAATGAGGAGAAGTGCATCTTTGTTCCAGAGCTAAATCTTTAAAATCGGCTGCGAGCAAGATAAATGCTTATTGTGGTACCACAAAAACTTTTTCATCCCCCCACCTCGGAAAGGGTACTTTTGCTCTTCGATATCTGACCGTAAAAGCCGTTTTTATCCTCAAGTGAGTAAAAGTCGTTTTTATCCTCTAGTGAATAAAGTAAATTTGAATTTAGAACATCGTTTGAACAAAAGAGTAGCAGCAGTAATGGCGGCCGGTGACCGCAACAGCTGATCGCTTGCTGTGGTGCCCACTTGACGTTCGAAGGTTGTCGAGGAAACATTCTATTTTTAAAATTTGATGTGGTACACAGGTGGGAAAGCAGAGTACGCTCCTCGGGTGTAAGGCTGCGTTGCCTTGGGCTAACTTGAATCCCTCGCTTCACTAAGGATTTCTAACTTTATTCCCTCGTTTCTTTCGGGTGTTAACACTTGAACCTTCTCGCTGCGCTACGGATGGAGGTTCACCCCCAGAATCCTTAGTATCGCTTCGGAATTCAATACGCCTCCCTTGGAGCGTAATCTACAATTATTTTGTTAAAATCTCAGACCCGAAACATTCTTGGCTCAGTACTTTGTTTTACCTTTTTTATTTGCTTTGTGCGGTTTTCCTTTCACGTCTTATTGTTATGTTATGACAAACCAAGATAAAAATAAGTTACTTAGGTAGTAGTTTTCAACTACTACCTAAGTATTATTTGTTTTAATTAAAAAATTATTCTGTTCTATAATAATGTCTTAGTTAATACCTGAACTGAAATAAAAGCCTATCTTGTGTTTGTACAATGTACATCTGTTTTTATTTGTTTTTGCATTTAGTCATTTCCTCGCTGAGGTGGGATGAAAAGTTACGTGTTGCACTCGAGTGCAAAGATTTTTCACCTTGTGCTCTTTTGATTCCCTCGCTATCGCTCATGATTCTAATTTTGAATCACTCGTTGCACTCGTGATTCAATTTTAGAATCATTCGCTTGCTCGGTCATCAAACATGAGCACGCGGTTAAAAATCAACTTTGCACTCTTGTATAACAAATAACTATTATACCATTCCCCCTCGAAAAAGCTACTTTTACTCACGGAAAACAGTGCGTAAAAGTAGTCTTTTACGCACTGTTTTGGTGTTTGAATTTAGAACACTTTAGTACATTCGACATCGACCGCGATGCTGGACAACCCCCTTGCTAATATGAAAATTACCCTTAATTCAAACCATTGCTCCGATTTTAACGTCAGCTTGTTGGCGCAGTGACCGAGCGATTGGACTACTTCGCACCCACGTGTGTGTGGAGCAGACGTAGGTATTAAAGTAAGTAGATGTAGGTATTAAAAAATACTTTATTTTGTTTCGTTGAATATCTTTTATCGCTCAAATCTTTCTTTTTCTCGTAGTCATGGTATAAAGTATCGTTTGCAACTCTTGAATAAAACGGATTTAAATCGAGGGCCTGAATCACTCGCGTCGCTCAGGATTTAAATACTTGAATCACTCGCTTCGCTCGTGATTCAATCATCATGAATCACTCCCTGCGGTCGTGATTCAGTCATTTAAATCCTTCGCTTGCTCTTGATTCATATAATGGCCCTCGCTTTAAATCCGCTCTTTATTCAATCGTTGCAAAATATACTATTAAACGTCTGTCGAACACACCGACGATATATTACTAGACTCCTAATAACAGGCGACCGATGTCTGTCAACACATTAGGCAAAAAAGTCTTATATCCGTCTTATTTCGACCACTCCTGTAAGCCGTAAACATACCTTGAGACAGAACAGACCTTGAGTTAGCCAATCACAACGCAGTACCGCGTCCCCCTCGCTTACGTAGTACCTCAGCGAGTTGACAGAATACTTTTTGTTCCTTAGATCGTGCATGCGGAGTCTAGTAATATATCGTCGTTGGTTGAACACTTGTCTAAAAAAATGTCAGATGTTTAAGTTTTTAGCTGTTATTGTTTGTTACGCAAAAATATACCATATTTCCTTGTATTAAAACCAGTTTAGTGGTTTCTGAGAAAATCTGGCTTCCTCGATAAATGGATGACGTGTCGGCGAAAAACATATTTTTTCTCCCATTCTGCTCTATCGGTCGTCTCAGTATCATATAATTACTCCTTTTTATTTCATACCATTCCTTAAACAATCCATCCATTTTTTCTTTGGCCTTTCTCTTCCTCTCCATCCATAAACATTCAAACTCATCACTCCCCCAACACATAACTAACTTATCAATTTGAACCCGCAGTTACTGAGTTAAGCGCGTTAAAACAAACAAAGTCTTCAGCTTTATAATATTAGTGTAAATAAGTACTTAATAATAACATTATTATGTATATTATATCTATGCGTTCTTAGATAAAGAAAGTGTTGCTATGTTGACGTCATAATATGAGTCGAAAGTCGTGTTATAATCAACTTTTAATTATATCAGTGCAAACTTGATAATTTTGAAAACCCAGCCATATAAAAATCGCTGATATAATGTAGGTAGGTACTTACCTGTTCATTTATCTGTCTATCGATCAATAAAAAGACATATATCTCTTTATCTATTTATCGATCTATCTATCTAGGTTTTCACCTATAATACAGAAGTTAGAATCAATAGAAACTAATCATATATTTCTTAGATAACAATTAAGATAATCATTAACAGTATTATGATAGGAGAGAATTATATTTATGGATGTGATAATCTTCATGTTTGGCTATGATTTATTTTCCATAGATATAATGTGATTTGTTGATATAGACGACTACCTCTGCGGTGTTCCATGTCTAAAACTATAGAAAGAAATTAGGTAGTTCTTAATATATTCGTCTCTTATTGGTCTATACGGTACGTCAATAGGTAACCGTTATTTAATTAAGTTTTGTCCTATAGAACATACATTAAAGAATCGAAATTATGATTTTATTCACTAAAACCAAGTGTCATCTAAATAGACTGCATTTTTTATCTTTAGCGCTGAATAAACTTAAAAAGTTAATAAAAAATACTGTTCAACTGTTTTTTTGTCCCTTGACCGCGGTGCAAATGAACTCATCACGGAACCGTAGTTACTGTGATTACTGTTATATCCCTGCACAATGTCCAAGCGATAGTACGGCATCACACACGACTGTCATTGATGTCGACGAACTACACAACACTATAACTAAGCACAGCACTAAATAACGAATAGGACATAACAAACAAAAAACCGCATATAATCTAAAACCGGTTTATGATATTGGCGGTCCAATTTGTAGTAACTAGGCCTTATCCGTTCCACTATCGTTTTACTAAACAAAACGTTTATTTGTAGTATTATTATTTATTATGATTATCTACTTTAATTTACAAACTATAAAAAAAAACCTACTTGTAATATGTACAGGAAAAACAAAATAAAAAAAATAAATAAAAGAGAAAACATTCACAGGGCGTCAAAGAATACGTCCACATCGCTGTCAACGGGAACAGTGCCCAGAACGCTGGCAGCATTGCCACGTTGTATGGAAATGCTAATTCGTGGGCCAAGGAATAGGCCAGCCCTCTGGTCACCTGAAGAGTCGACTAAACGCCTAGCGATATCTCTAAACAAAACGTGCAATAAACTAAGGTTTATTAATCTTGAATTATGTTTTAATCCGTAGTTGAATAAGCTTGTAATCTGGTAAATTAATAGGTTGAAACAGTTTCCGTAAATCTGAACAGGAAATTAGAAATAAAATGTTTAATGATTTTTAAATTGAATCTTTTGTTAAATTATCTTGTTTTAGAAGAGAATTTAGAGTTTCAAGTAGCCAATCAGCGAGGTTGAAGTAGAACTGTGCTGGTCACACCTATGGGACGGTCTGAGACAGGTGGGACAGAGTGGTCACTCATCAGGTGGTTGAAGACAGGCGGCGCAGACGAGACATCCCTAAAAATTTTAGGCAAGACGAGTTGGACTCGTTTTTAAGAGGCTGGCCAAAAACAGGCAAGGCTCAAGACTACTTATACCATTCAATACTTATCTCAAATTGGTATAGGATTAATGGGAAATAAATCAACAAAAGAAACAGCCGAAATCTACTTTGCTTTCAGCCAACACGCAGTGGGTCTGCATAGAGGCCTGTTCCCTGATTTAGTCGCTGAGCAGTAGGATACGTAACGCATCAAAATCTTCCACACTGATCAATTTACTCGTATTCATTAAATATTGCCGAAACACAGGGCTTATTCTATTTTTTTTCTAGAAAAAGCTCCTTACTAAGATTAAAGTCAATGTCAAAGTCAAATCATTTATTTCAATAAGGCCATCAAAGAGGCACTTTCAAACGTCGATTATTAAAGTTATAGACAATGGGATAGGATGGGAATGATTCTACACACACAAGATAACGTTTGACAACACTTGCTAAGAAAATTAACGACTGTCTATAAACCACTATTTATATCGATGCCATTTTCTATCCAAACCTCTCATAACATAAACCTCGTGTACTAAATACGTGTGTAACTGGTTGAATATAAAACAGGGCACAATTTTGCCCAACAAGCAGTAACGGGCCCCTATTATGTCTATCAAGTGATTGGTGCATTCGCTACGGTATTACGGATTCCGCACGCAACTGGCCGGCTCGGACCCTGAGGGCCGACCGTTAGGAACACGTGTTGATGTGTCCGACAGGTGGACTTAGGGTTGCCAATCGTACTATTTTTTTAAATTAAAATAGTATAATATTCCACAACTATCACGCAACGCCATCTAGTCCCAAGCTAAGCAGAGCTTGTGTTGGTTCTAGACAACTGATACACATACTTATAATATATTATTACTTATTTATTTAGATAAATTACACCAAGACACAGAACAAATGATTGTGTTCATCACACAAACATTTGTGTTGGGTAGGAATCGAACCCACAATCTCCGGCATAGCAGTCAGGGTCTCTAACCACTAGACCAACAGGCCTGTGTAATTATTTATTTGTTGGGCCAACCAATCATTCCTTTCTATATGTAGTTTTCTTCGGTCAATATCGAGTAAACACGTCGAAATCGTCACGCCAGCCTTTTCTAGGCCTCTCTCGGTATCGACGTCTATCTTTTAGCATCCCACTGCATTACAATGCGCATAAATCCTGGATTTTGGTATAAGCCCTCCCCAGTATTCTCAAACCACTGCAATTCCTGAAAGCCAGAAAAAGCAGTGGTTACATTCTAAAAAGGGAAGTCTGCTTTATAATCTACACTCTATAGTAACCATAGAGTACATTGAGATACTTCGTACAATATTTTAATTAGTCTAATTTAATAAAAAAAACTTGGCAGCCCTACCATGGACCCGCGAGCTGGTACACGTTTGACCTACACTAGTGTTGTGACCTAAGGTGCTGTTGTTTCGCTTCCCAGGTAGTGTTGTGAATTATGTATGGATTACAGGAAAATTGATACTTTTTTCTTTACCTTTTGATCTTGGGAATCTTTCAATGGCTTCAAAGGTATGTTAAGCGTTGTTGGACATCTGTGTCTTCACGTTAATCCTATAGATTCACTGCTAACATTATCAAATGAGTCCTTCCGCCCAGTGTGGTACCGGAAGGACCGTAAAACTCGTACTAACTAAAATCCACGATGTTTCTTCACTAGCTGTTTACGTTCCAGGGTCACGTTTACCTGTTAGGGCAGTCTCACTACCTCGGCAGGCTAGATTTGCTAGTTGCGAATTTGCTTAGTCCGATAACAATGTTTATAAATCTTTTGAACGTTTAAGAAAGTCTAAGAAGGTTCTACAAACAGCCCACTATTGTTATTTTTCGGATTGACAGCGTCTTGTTTAAGAATACATTTTGTATAATTGCTTAAATATTTTCGTCTCCTTTGTTCATCTCAAAACCAGTATTAATAAGTCAAACAACCAACGACGTGCGTATGCGCAAGTATCACGAGTGAACAACCTTAAACAAAAAATGCCATATTTTTACTCAAGAATTCAAGATCATTTGTTTTTGACAAACATTTGGGCGTGAATATGTAAATAAAGAATAAAAAATACTCATTTTTCACTAAGTTTAGAAAAAAAACGTGTGTTCAAATTCAATGTCAGCGTTTTATCAAAATGTAAACAAACAAGACGTGTTTCTTACTGTTTTACTAATGTCAACCGATTTTAATTGTTATTTCTAGATAGACATATTTTCCTGATGATCTTGATGAAATTATATTATTAATCGACGGCACGATCGATATGTGCCGTGGCTGAGCCATTGACTGCCGCGTTGCTTGTCGCAGGTTCGAACACCGCATGGAACAATTGTGAGATTTACAAGTTGTTGTTCCAGATCTGGGTGTTTGTATGTGAGTTCTATGTTTAAAAACGCACCCACAACACAGGAGTAACTCCTATCTAGTATTGGGCAAAGTTTATCATAAAATAAAATTAGCTTACAGTTAATAATTTTTCAGTATTATACCTGTGTAATGCCTTGGTCCGCATTAGGAGTTAAGAAATGAAGAAAATTTAAAAAAAAACCGCGATACTAAAACCCAGCATCTATTTTAATAATATACTTTATCTCTGACCGCTACTGCCATGCTAAAACGTACCTAAATATGTCGAACTTTAAGGTCTCCAGTTGACTGTCTACCGTCCTTAGCTTGGCATAGACCGCTACCTGCACTTACCATAGAGCCAGAAAGCCGTTCCGATGATGTCATATTCAAAAATGCAGGTAGCAACAATTTAGCAGACAGACTGTTTAACAGATAACAGAATGATGTCATACACTTGTAGTACCGTCTACTAAGTGCAATACTTGATAAATAAATTAAATGTGTACTTAGATTAAAATCGGTTTCATAAAAGGTCGTTGAAATAATAATAATTATAATATTCCACAACTATCACGCAACGCCATCTAGTCCCAAGCTAAACAGAGCTTATGTTATGGGTACTAGACAACTGATAAACATACTTACTTATATATTTCTAAATACATACATAAATTAAAGGTAAATTACACCCAATTTTAAATATTAAAAGGTTCGGTGCATTCTCGGTCTTGGTAATTAAACTCAGAGTTTTTTTTTTACGCGGTAAAATCATCCAATTAGTCTTCCCCACCCAGGACCGGACGACAGACACTGTCACACTTTTACCCGCTGACTAAAATCCACGGTGTCGTTCACGCCCTTTACGTTTCGTGGCCAAGGTAACCTGAAAAGACGATCCCGCGACCCCGAAACTCAGAGCTGATGACGGCGACTTTTTCGGAACTATTTTTTGTATGAATTGCTGGAATGTTCCGGGTCTGGGTGTTTGTATATGTGAGTTTAAATATTTGGAAACGCACACGATACAAGTGACGATCCTAGGGTGGGACAAAGTTATTATTATTTTAAAAATAACTTGTTTAAACACGTCGTTGAATCCATTTTTACGATAAACAGCGTCAATTTGAACACTAACAATACCAAGTGGGTGAGCATGCGCAGTTCCGTGGCCGAGTGCCCGCAGTCAGCTGAGCGCACCTGCCGGTCAATGACCGCTGACATGTGCCTCGAGACTTCAGATAAAATACGTGGATTTTCATAAAAGTAATTATTTAATATGAAGGGAAGAAAGTCATTGAAAAATAATCGTCAGATAGGTATTGTCCTTTGTGCCTTGAAGTCGCAGGAGTCGTTAACGTCATACGGCTACGACGCCTATCGGCATAGGTGCTAAACTAGGCGGTTACGTTACGGCTACGCTACTACGCGGCTACGTAGTGGCTTTACTAAGGCGCGGTGACGATAAGGTTACGACGTGGCTCTGCTACGGCGCGGTTACGATAAGGCTACGACGTGGCTCTGCTACGGCGCGGTTACGATAAGGCTACGACGTGGCTCTGCTACGGCGCGGTTACGATATGGCTACGACGTGGCTCTGCTACGGCGCGATTTAGAAATTTTTATTTAAATATTTACATTCTGATATCATATATCAGTGAACATTGGTTATGTATTAAGCACCTAATTATGTATTATATAACCATTATCGTTAGTATGTATGTTAATGTTAAACTCAATTCAAGTTTATGACCTTACGAGTTCGAGTGATAGCCATTCTGGGTATTTTTGAGTTCAAACATAAAACAGGTTAATAAACGATAACACTTCTTTTTATAAGTTCTTTGATAAGCAAAATTTACTTTTAATATATGTAGGTACAGCAGACCCCATTTTTCAAATTCATTCAACCAACCCGAATCTTTCAAATCATATCAGTCGAACATTATCCTTCCACTATTGTAATAAGGTCGAAAATCTATTAAAGAAATTTGACAGGATGCGAAAGTTTGTGATGATAAAGTTCGTTAAGTTTTATCCGTTGTAGGTTACTTACTATTGGTAAGTATCACGGACAAGGTCGCGGGACTAACGAAATACCTTGACCCCGGAACGTAAAGGGTTATTAAAGGACACCATCAATTCAAGCCGGTACAAGTCTGACAGTCACTCTAAACGATAATATCCACCTCTAAAACTTAATCCGCCTTATTTTGTTCATTAAATTTTTAATTTATGTAATTAAAAATTTAATGAACCCCCGACACAAAAACCAATTTAAAAAGTAAAAAATAACAAAAATACGTCGCGTTGGGGGACTGCTCCAAATTATTTATCATCTCCTGTTTTTTTGCAGTCCCCCAACGCGACGTATTTTTTACTTTTTAAATTGGTTTTTGTGTCGGGGGTTCATTAATTTTTTAATTTATTTTTAATTTTACACTTTTTATAGGTACAAACTTATATCATTTTATGTTGCTAAGAGTACTCCCGACTAAGTCATCAATATTCCCTTTCAATACGCTTTCATTTGATAGCCAACTCGAGTATATTTGCAGATCCTCGGTTACCTTTCCCCACTTTCACCCCCACAACCGATTTTCATCAAACATGTCTAAGAACACTCGCAGATAAGTCACCTTTCATACAAAAAAAACTAAATTTAAATCGGTTCATCCGTTCGGGCTCTATGATGCCACAGACAGACAGACAGACAGACACGTCAAACTTATAACACCCCTCTTTTTCCGTCGTTAAAAATGGGGTTTAACTAAAAACCAAGGTTTATATCACCAAAAACTACGGTTTATTAGTTTGTGGTTTCATATTTGAGGAATGCAATCATAAAGATACGTCTTACAGTATTACAAGCTTCAGTTAATTAACGGCCAATCAAGGAACTGTACAAAAATAAAGATGAAATAAGCAATTTTCTAATTAATATCATGAAAACCATTATCTTGAAACAAAACATTGACCACGAAATCACTAACTGTTCAATTAAAGATCACTTTAGCTCAGCAGTTCGCGCTACTATTATTTTTTACTAAACCACCGATTCGCTAGACTCAATCTAGAATCTAGACTATTGTCTAGTCTGATTCGCAAATTGCTTTTTATATGTTATCTGATGTTGATTGTCTGATTGTTTTTGTACAAACCCTGAATCACATCACAGGAGTTGTTGAGATTTTGTTTTTTTTTAATGTACCTATAACTATTCAATTCAAAACTTTTATTGCATTCCACATGTTTTCTTAGGTGGTAAAACTTATAAATAGATCTTGTTTAGGAGAGAGGATTATTATTGACAATGTCATATAGTCGTAGCTCGTACGTACTAACAAAAAATATTACTTAAAGATTCAATTTAAAATAGTGAAGTTTTAAAATGAAATATGGTTATAAAAATATAATTACATTAATTTAATATAACTATTAATGGACTGGCCTGTTGATTTAGTGGTTAGTGACCCCGACTGCCATGCCGGGGTCGCGGGTTCGACTCTATGTTTCAGGTACCTTACAGTTAGAGAATTATGTACTTATTTAACCCCTTTTTTTGTTTGAAAGCACTTTGATGCAATAATTGTAAATGAGTATTTTGGAATTATTGTGACTTAGGACATAGAATAAATAATATTACTACGCTTAGGAGTTGAACGTGGCTTCGACCGCGTAGGTATTACTTGAAGATTATTCCGCGGGAGCGCGTTATGCGAAATTGTATTTTTTTTTCTATGTTTAACAATACTGCCTGCCGGTATCGCGGGACTAAAGGGCTATTGAAGGACACTGTGAATTTTAGTCAGTACATGTCTGATTGTCCCTGGGAGCTCTGCCCTGAATTGTAGGACTCATTTGATGATTTTACAACGCTAAAAAACAAGGTTTAACAATACTACAATATTTTAATATTATTCCATTTTTTTTTATTTGTAAGCAGCCTAACGTAGTTCAGGAATTACGACTCTTTATCAATTTGCTTTCTCTTTATCATTATTGTCTCTCTATACCAGGGTTTTTCAACCTGTGGGTCGCGACCCCCTGGGGGGTCGCGAAGCCTCTTCAGGGGGGTCGCGAAGCTTCTATAGGGGAGTTGTAAAAGGTTGGAAAAGCTACTGCATCAATAAAAACAATTGAGTTTAAAAATATATATTAAGGCGCTCCCTCACCGCGAGCATTCACCTGTAATGTAACGTAACAAATTCGAGCATTCACCTGTAATGTAACCTTACAAATTCGAGCATTTCGTTGGTGAGGGAGAACAATCGAGCATCACAATGCGCATCTTGTATCAAATCTATGCTAAATGTACGTGAATCGGGCACGCCGCAATCGTGGCGGTAAGACCACTCTTTGCGTCCTTACCTACCGCATGACGCAGGTCCTCACCCGAAACGAACGTCTCTGAAGGTACCTATGTCTGATGAGAAAGCAGAAAACGCCTGGGTGTCATCACTGCGAGGATAGCCCAGAGGACACGGTGGAGCATACTGTGCAGGACTGCCCAGCTTGGGCAGAGCACTGCTGTGTCCTCAGGACAGCGATAGGCGGAGACCTCTCGCGCCCGTAATTGGTCGATGGACCGCGTGAAGAAGAGGATAGCGTCCTCCCTCCACCCCAACCACAGTGGTAAACGCCCATGGCGTCAGAACTCGGCACACGATCTCCGGCCACCGTAGGCGCGCGTGCCCGCGCCTTAGTTGGCTACAGATTTTCTGCGCGGGCGGCAATTCGCTGTCCGACCATGGCCACGCGCGCCTCAAACAGCATCAGCATGATAACGGGGCCCCAATCTAGAGGGCCAAAGCCTGCCGGGGTCGCGGGACTCATTTAATTACCGTGACCCCGGAACATAAAGAGCTATTGTAGGACACCGTGGATTTAGTTAGTACGAGTCTGACAGTCGCCGCCCCCCCCTGCCCGGGGAGGGAGAACTAATATGATGATTTTACCACGTAAAAAAAAAAAAACTTAAGCGAATGTGCGATGAAAATGAGTAACTGTTTTGGATTGAATATTTATTTGTCACAAAATAAAATAAGGGGTAATAAAATAAATAAATAAAGGGGTCGTGCCATGAAAAAGGTTGAAAAACCCTGCTCTATACAGAATGGACTATCTCATCCTTGGCCTTAACTTTTAAACTACATAATTATCATCCTTATCTCTATCACGATAAGGTGGATATTGAAATACATAGATAACCTATCCATGCATTGCCATATGTTGCAGCTCTATGCTCTATGACCAACGATTTGTATCAAAATAGTTACGTCATGCAATGAGGCAACAACTAGAGAAAGTTCCATTGTAGTGCAACACATACCGGACTAAGTGGACGTAGTATGCTTATTATAATAATTTTATGCTAGAAATTAATAACAAAGCTTTAAGTGTGGGTGGAAATGTAGCTTAAAAACCTGATGGGAAAAGAGCTTTAGTGAAATTAACTTATAACCGGCCGGTACTATGATACTCTAGCGATATAAGCAAGTATCGCTTATCGGTCGTTTTAGGTAACAAGTGGCGTCATCGCTTAGTGATGATAAACTTGGTAGGTAGGTATCAATGATGTTCGCTATTGACATCGTAACTGGCAGCTACTATAGCATTCATCGTCCAGCGCTTAGAGGGTCAAAATGTGCCGGGGTCGCGGGACTGACTCATAAGGTAACCGTGGCTCAGGAGCGTAAAGGGCTATTTAAGGATCAACGTAAAGTTTAGTCAGTACAGGTCTGACAGTCCCTCTCTAGGTGTCTGTTAAAAAACACTGTAAGCACGAAACGTGACGTAACAGTCATGAAAAAAATAATGAAAATAAGTCAGTCAGGTATTGAATCTAAAATTAAAATCTAAAATTAAAACTACCAATAAGTTTTAAAATTAAAATACTTACCATTGTTGTGTCAAACCATTTCAGACTAAAGTTATTCAGTTTAGTATGCATAAGTATGGCGCAAAAATTCTGGAAATCTTTTGTACATACTACATACCTATTAAAGATACAAATTCTTTTTTGAATTGTTATGTAAATGAGTTTCAACTAATTTGGAAATAATATTTAAGGTATTAATCATAACAAAGATGGAATGAACTAACTGAAGTTTGTTATTTTATAAAACCTGGAATTCTTCACTTTTGCACTTAGATATTTTACAAATTGAAAACTGTATTTTTAAATACGGTTAATGCGTAATCGTGAACGCCGATAAGGTGTGTTTTTTTTATAAAACAGTATTCTCCTTGATCGGAATTCAATTGAGTTTTATATCGAGACAAACAGCGCCACCTAGTGTCGAATAGCAAAAGTTAATAACTGCAACGTAACTTTTTACTGTCGTTTATTGTTTTGTCTTTTTTTAGTATTTTGTCATTACTAAATAATTTTATCTCTTCCCACAGGTGATAATGGCAGCACTCACGCTTTATACCTCGAAACAATAGTCGAGGAAACGAGCGATGACTTGCGCTCCGAACGTTCCTCAGCCGCAACATGGCTCTCAGATTCAGATGCAGATTCTGTTATCCATGTACGGGGCACTCAAGGTAATTTTGATTATAATAATTATTATGAACCGAAGATATCAGTACGTCGAGCATTTTTTTAATTTAACGCCATCTATTGGGTAGTAGCGCTACGTTCGAATCTGCTGCATTAACTGAACGTTTGTGTAGTCACGTATAGATGGCGTTACTTTAAATAAAATGTAAGGGCGATTCCACATGCAAGACTAGAGTAATTACATTACACAACAAATATTAGACCGAGTCCTTCATTGTGTCTAGACCGGCTTTGGCAAGTACATTGAATGCTATCCTACATATCTCTTGGACTTGTTCCAAGTAGTAGAAAGAATACTCATTTCTATTCGGTCATTGTCATTGTCGCCGCCTCGACGTGGCGACGTGCCGCGTTTTCAGGAGAGTTTCAGTGTTTATTGTGTTTAGTGCTTGACAGAGTTTGTTTCCCACCAGGATCGGAGTGCGACAGCGAGTCAGAGCGCGAGTGGGCGTGTCCGGCGAAGCGCAGGCGGCGCGAGCGCGCCTCCTCGCCTACCAGCTCGGGCTCGCTCTCCCGCTCCTCCAGCCTCGCGCAATTCGAGTCGCTGGAGCGCTCCTGCGCTGCGCCCGCTTCGCCCAGCCTATCACCCGACTCCCTGGAGTCTCCCCCGGCTTCCCCACCGCCCACCCGCGTGGCCGCACCGCGCACCCACCTGTCTGCCGAAAACCTCAGCGAAGACAGCGGCTACAGTGAGCGCTCGCGCCGGCCGCCCCCGCCCGCTGCGTGCCGCCAGCCCGAAATAGCGCACCGGGCGGCCGCCGGCAGCGCGCCCTGTCTGGTCGCGGCGCCCAACTCGCCCAGTGCCGAGCGCCGCCCGCCCCGCGCCGCGCGCGCTCTCTCACTCCCCGCCGAGCTCGACGTGTGCGCCGAGCCGCGCCGGCACGCGGCGCACCGCGCACGCTTCCGACAAAGCTTTGAGGTGTCCGACAGCCTCACCGTCAGCGTGGCCGACCTCACCGCCCTGGACTACCGGGGGGGCCCGCGGCGCCCGCGCCTTCCGCCCCCGCCGCCTCCCCCCCGTGCACCCCGGAATGTACCGCCCCCACCGCCCCCGGTCGAGGTGGTTGTCCGACAACCCACCGAGTCCCCCGTACGGGAACCTAGTGCCGGCAGTGATTCTACCACCGAGTCCGAGCGAGCATTCGCCAGAGAGATGGAGGCGACAGCGCGCCGGCTAGACGAGACAGCGCGGCGAGCGCTCGCTGAAAGTGAAAACTACGACCGCGAACTGTCAGTGATGACAGCGAGACGACTGCACGACTCGTGGGGTGCCTGGGACGATGTGCTGGACGAGCTGCGTCGGCGTATGGACCGCTCCTCCCCCTCCCCTTCACCGCCCCGCACGCCTTCCCCCGACCCGCTCAGAGAACCACCGTTTACATCCACACCGCTAAGATCATCCTGCGACGCTAGAGTGAGATCAACACCGGAGTTGCGCGCACGAGCCACCCCTCACAGAGAGACGCCGGAAGAACTACGCGCGTCGCTACAACTGGTAGCGCCACCACCACCCGGCGCAGCGCCACCGGTGCGTTCCGTGTCCGCGGGATCCAAGGGGGTGACTTTCTCACCGGTTGTCGCAGAAGTGAGTTGGCGAGAGACGAGTACGAGCACCACTGAAAGCGAAACGACCGCGAGCGATGACGCGGACGATGCCGAGGTGGTGGTAGTGGAGGGGGGAAGCGAGGAGGCGCGCGCGCCGGCCGCAGAGCGCGCTGCCGCCATGACGGAAGCGGGCGCGCGTGCGCCGCGCAGCCGCATAGCCGGCTTCCTCTCGCGATTCGCGAACTTCCGATTCTCGGGGCGCAAGGAGAAAAAAACAAGGGGCGCAGGCGCGAACGTACGACCCTCTACGAACGGTGCGGCGACAGCGGCAGATGCGGGGCAGGGACCGCGCGGGCCGGCCGCCGGGCCGCAGTATGTGCGTATCCCGCTGAAGGAGGAGGGTGTGTCGCGGGCGGCGGGCCCCCCGGTGGCGGGCGGCGTGGCGCACAAGCCGCCGCGGCCGCGCGCGCCGCCCGCGCCGCCGGCCGGCGTGCTGGAGACCGATGTGGACACCCAGCGCACCGTGCTGCACGCGCGCTCTCTGCTCGCCCTAGCACCGCCGGACCAGCGAGCGCCGCGGCCTCACAAGTCCATGGAGTTCCTGCTCGACAAGGACAACGTGCAGACCGTACAGGTGAGTCCCATTAGCCCTACACTTGACAACCTCGACTTATAGTCCGCCGCGCGATGGATCGAGCTGCAATGTTTACAAACAGCGCGATCGATGCCGGGCGACGACCGGCCGGCGACGCCTCCCCTTCCCCGTCGATGTACTACCGTATGACATCTAAATGTATTGCATTTCAACACACGTATTTCGACTAAATGTTAGATACGGGTACGAAAGCGTAGTTTCACGTGCCATGTTAGTACGTGTTTCCGTAACCACGGTGATGTAGGCCCGGCCAGCCCGGCTACCTTAGAAACCGTCCCTGTCCGACCATTTGACGTCGGTCACAGAAGCCCTCGCTACCTATTCATCTAAGCGACTTAATAAGCACAATGCATCAAGTCCGTTAACTGCGTAATAAATTACCGGCGGCCGCTATCCCCCGAGGAACATTACGCCACTATGCGGGTCGGATCACACGCGATACATTTGAACAGGGCGGAGGTGAAAGTGCGCACATCTGCACTATCGCTAGGCATTATGTTCGCACTCCATATCCGTCGCAATAACAACGGTGGGCGTTCCTCTACTCTATGTAAATGTATCAAAGTGTGACACGCGCTCACTATGAATATCCGCAACAGAGCGCCCACTAATCGATTTTCGTCCATCAATAACTTCTCAGCTACGAGTTTCCTTCCTCCATCCATCACCCCTTCCGTCGAGATAATGACGCAAAGTAGATATATAAAGCTACCGAGCTTAGCAGCTTCAGATAAGATAACAAAAGGAACAAAGGGAGCGGATAACAGCGACTTCTGGAATTAGATCGTAAAGAGCGCGGCGAAAGACAAACCAAAGGTCTTGTTATATAACCAACAACAAATCACTTATTCAGCGTAGAAATACGTTGCCTCAGCTGTTAGGAGCGATGCGGCTCATAACGCTTGCATTGAAAGGTGTCGTCTATCGCGAAGCATTGAATTACACCTACACAAGCATTTCATGCCACTCTAAAGAAATAAAAGAAGCAGAAGTCCTATTGTAATCTTAGACACGGCCAGAGATTTTCTATACCTCTTCCTACTCTTTGAATTCCATCGCCACTGCCGCATCGAACACAATAGTACGGAGAGCATTCCACAAAAACTATTCCACACGTTTCTCACGACAATCAGCTGTAATTTGGTGCCACTTATTAACACGCATGACATAATAACGTCACACGTATTCCGTAGGAGAACTGACACGGTGTCGCATAGTTGGAAAATGAGGGCACGAATGCACCGTTGCACTGTTAAACTGTTATCTATTCAGTGACAGGTCCTAGTCGGAACACTTAGGTAATTTTCTGCCCATGACACACTAATCGTATTGTACATGATGTCACTGTATGCCTTCGTGAATAATTCCTCTGCATTATAACATTATATTTCCTTAAGGTTATACAAACGTCTCGAGAGACCCGAGTGCGTATTATGTCGATACTTTATGTTGTAAATTCAAGAGTCGTTCTCGATATTATACGTAGTTGAGGTAATGTAAGGTGTGTCTAAGAAAGGAATTTGATTGAAGATGACACGATTGATGTTGGATTTAGCATTTGTAATGACAATAAAAACATTCAAGTCAAGGATTTCAGAGGAGCTAACGTTGATAAATAATATACTTAAGCACAAGAAGTTACTAAAGGAATACATAAGTGAGAATGTTTGATCAATCTGAACAGCTAGACGTAATTCAATAAAACTAGCTAACCACATAAATGAAACAACACAATTTGTACAATCGCCCAAATTGTGTTAACCCAATTACGTCCAACTAAGTCACACGCACAAAAACGAAACTGGGCTTTGTTTCTCTTACCACCATAATGGTAGTGTCTAAGGGCCATTGACATTCTTGGCCATTCATGAGAAATACAAACGAATTTCTATTGGCCTCGTCCGCATTGACCAAATCTGACCTCGTAGGCAACTAGATAAATAGAACTGTCAATATGAAATTGTGCAACAATTAGCTCGCATTAGACCTCGAAAGGTTTCGCGAATTCACACGTTATATTACGTAACAAAAATCAGGATAATTTAACAAAGTATCCCGTTATATAGTGAAAAATGTTTAATTATACGAAGAGCAAAAGACAAATACGATTATTCGCTCCGTCAATCGATCAGCCTGTCTCATTAGACTTCCTAATTGATTGATGAGCTGCTGCTGAATATAAAAAGTAAAATTGACGACCCGATCGCAATGAATGAATAAATATTTTATTTATCAACATTTCTATCATGTCTTCATGAACGAAATTTCGTATTCCACATGAATAGAAGAATCTAAGATACTAGTAACTTTACGAAGCACAAAGTCTAATATTGACGACTCCAAAACACACAAAAAGTACTCGAATTCCTTTTCAAAATTGTATTACCTGAGCTCGACAGAATTACGATCTCTCCTCGCAATATCACTGAAATGCTATTAGATTTGGCTCGGCAAGCGATATTACACACGTTCATCTTTTAGGCATATTACATCTACAATGTTTGGTAGATGAAGCTTTATTTAAATCTACTTACCAAGTTTGGAAGATATGGTTATAAAATACGTTTCATAAAATTTTGTTAGATAAGATGAAAATTCTACATCTCTAATGATACTTTGAAAGTCCGCTTTAAATATTCAAGGAACGTATTTGTAATCTGAAAATGTATCCAGCGATGCATATTCAAAGCTTTGAGCTGTCCCGGCCCTTTGATGTGCATTCCTATTTTCTACATTGCTGAAGAAATCAATATCGTATATGGATGCAGAGTTATCAATACCTACTCACTGTGGCCCCGGGTGTTCGAAATTCGAAATATTTATTTTTAAGTTTTGAAAAAAAGAATAGTTTTCTGCAGTCCTTTCTCCGTCCATTCATAAAAAAAGGTACGTTTTTGTTTAATCTATTTATCTAAGAACAATGCGTAAAACATTTTTGTAACAATTGAATTCGTCAATATGGATATTCTCTCTCGTAATAAAAGCGCTGCGCTGGGATAAGGACATCCGTATAAAAGAGATGTCCCCAAATTAAATTCTTCAATATTCCCGTCATTCATTCAGAAGGGGTCAACCAAAAAATGCTTAACCCTTTCCCATTCTTGTGAACCACATTATGGTACGTGACGGCTTTTTATCTAATGTGTCTGCTTCGTGAACAGTGAAAGTGTTAGCATTGTCTCTTCCGTGGTCATTTTTATTAATATTACCAAAGGCTTTCTACTGCTATTTTCGGGAATTGGGCGGATCGAATAATCGATTCTTCTATGAGTACGCAAAATACGCGGTTATGAAGTGGACTTTTTTTGTTTCTTTTTTTTAGCGTGGTAAAATCATCAAATGAGTCCTCCAACCCCGGGCAGGGCAAGAGGGACTGTCAGACTTGTACTGACTAAAATCCACGGTGTCCTTCAGTAGCCCTTTATGTTCCGGGGTCACGGTGATAGAAATAAGTCCCGCGACCCCGGCAGGCTTTGGCCCTCTAAGAGGGGGCCCCGTCATATGAAGTGGACTTGCGGTTAGTTTGAGGTCCAATATCCCTTAGTATAGAAAAATCACGTGTAGCTAGGGTTGTACTCGCTAATCTCCGAAACTATCAAACCAATTTCAATGGAATTATGTCAAAATTATGTTTGGTTTCAGCTTGAAAGACAAGTATACTTTTGAAACCATTAGGATGATGGCTTTGTTAATAAATGAACACGTGTGAAAACTTAGAGTAGTGTCAAAACAGTGTCCATTAAATACAAGGGCCACTATCTGTGGTCGTAACTGTCTTAACAGGTAACCATGACACTGTAACGTAAAGGTCTATTGAAGGACACACCTTGGACTTTAATCAGTACTTGCCTGACAGTCCCTTTCGCTCCAGCCAGAACGGTAGGACCCCTTTGATGATTTCACGACGTAAAAAAGGGCTTCTTTCTTAAGGATCCACCACAAGGATTCATATAAGCTTGTTATCCCAGCTAGGTCAAAACAGGACCGTATAAATTACAACCGGTCAGGTCACAAGACGTAAGTCTTGTGACTGGCATATGACTGGCCTGTTGGTCTAGTGGTTAGTGACCCTGACTGCTATACTGAGGGTCGTGGGTTCGATTCCCACCAAGGAAAAATGTTTGTGTGATGAGCATGATCATTTGTTCTGTGTCTGGGTGTAATTTATCTATAATATGGACGTATTTAGAAAAATATACACGTATGTCTAGTACCCATAACACAAGCTCTGCTTAGCTTGGGACTAGATGGCGTTGTGTGATAGTTGTGGAATATTATTATATTATTTCGCGACCTTGTTTTGCAAAGGTATGTTTAACCGTGAGATTTTTAGCAGATAGACTCGCTGTTGCAATCATTATGGCAGCTGATGCTGTAGAAACAATAGGTTACGTTGGTTATTATTATGTAACGTTTGATTTGAGATTTGATTTTCGATTATGTATCTTTAAAATTATGTGGTGAAGTACTTCTGTCGGCTTTAAACTTATGATTGCAAGAGTGATCACTTTTTGTGAATGATGAAACATAACTTTTATTATTCAAAATTCAGAAAGTAGGTCTGAAGATGCCTGAGGAGCGGGTTGAAAGTTATACTTTAAAGCCCTAGGCAGAAACGCATTCTTTCAACTGACAGCTGTCAAATTATTAAAAAAAATGCTATTAGCTCTAGGGACTGAATAAGTCTTTTACTTTCACCCCTAGGTTAATAATGTACTATTAAAAAATCTCCTTTTGTTGATTTTATGATGATCTTAGTAACTTTCTGTCTGCGAAAACTTCAGAATTAATTAACGAAATAAAATGTCCTGTTTTACTTATTTCAACTAAAATCTCTGAGTGCCAAATTACATCTAAATCTGTGCAGTTGATATTGCGTGATTTAATAAAAAAAAACATGCACACTTTCACATTTATGATCTCTTGTAGTCACCATATTTTACATCGAGTCCTTTTTTCGAGGACATCTTTGACCTTTTGCTCATAATAAACGTATATTACGCCAAAATTTTATTTAGGTACACACGACTACACATCAAGCTATACAAAACCAGTTTGTCTTGGTCTCGCTTTGTACGATTTTTCTTAACAATAAACGGCCAGTTAATATTGGAATTGTATAGCTTGATGTGTAGCCGTGTGTACAAGTAGCGTTCATCTGCTACTATAATATTTATATCAAACAAACTGCAAACACTCGCGGCCAAAAAAAACAGACACCACTTTAGCAAACGTCAAAAAGAAACGCTACAAAAACGTTTAACCCGTCAGAGGTCAGCAAAGTCGTCATTCCGACAACGCCGAACACTGCTGCGATTATGTATGTATGAGTGAATGTATGTTAGTCATACAAACGGAATACTAACTGCATACCGCTGGATCGCGCGTGATGTTATGAGTACCAGCTGGATGGCTAATTAAAGAGACCGTCGTTTGAGGGGCAACTTTGTTTGTCGAATAGCTGTTGGTCTCTGTGGGGGGGCCAACGGGATATTCGGAATTTTAAAGTCCATAACTAGGTCATTATTTTACGTTAGTACTTACTTGCTTCCATAACTGCTTGTTGATTTAGGAATTTTGAGATCAGAATATAAAGATAATGAATTTGTTACCTACCTTATCTGTAAAATGTTGAACTGTGATTGTAATAATTATTAAGTATGTTTTTCTTAAATCGGGTTAGGTTATACCAATTCTGGAATGTATGCATAGAATCGCCATCGTTTTCTTATTACTAACGCCAGGATAAAAAAATCACATAATATTTCTGACTGTGGACAACAGAAAATTTGAAAATAGAAACAAAATAACGTTCGTAGTTTATGACCAATAAAATAACAGTATGAATTGAAGACCCATATTCAGAAGTACCTTTTTACCTCAATAAAGTTATAATACTTGTTATCAATAGAGTTCGGTACTAATAAAGTCGTAAACCTCAATAGTTTCATGACTCGACACAAGCACCTGTTACATTTGACGTTGGCGCATACAAGTTATTGTTAAAATAACGTCTATGAGTAACCGTTCTTATTTGGCTATAAATATCGAATAAAATGTAGAACAGGTTCTACGAAAGCTAATAAATAACAAGTTTGTTTGTAACGTAGCTTTCAGAATTTGATTCGACCCCGTTTTTTCGAAATATTCAAACACATATGGGATCAAAGTTTGATTGAAAACGGGATGGGATGAAAAGTATCGTTGTTTTTTCGTTGCGAAATTGAAGCACGCGTTCACACTGTATTTTTTTTTTAAACATACACTTGTATTCCTTTTACTTTTTCTCGTGTGAATGTTTGTAAATTGTCATGATGCAGCTTTTGTAGCACTTTAATGACACTTTCTTTTCACACATGCGATCGTACTTTGCAATCTTGACTAAATGACGTTGGACGCAACAGATGGTCGTATAAAAGCAAAAAATAAATACCAATTTCTACAACATCTGTAATGTAATCGAAATTAAACTTTTTCCAACTATATTTTGCTCAAATAATCTAATCTTAAATACCTAATGAGTTTTTTTTTATGACTAGGTCAACAATAAATTAAATTGTCATCATAGAGATGGACCACTACTGCGTATATGTATTATGTCCGACGATTCTGCGGATATCCGACTACCTGCCCGGACGATGGCAGTTAGATTAAATCTACTATATCCTGCACTCTGCACTGAATCCCACAGGTGTAAGATATATCCGAAATATAGAGAGGAAATATTACTCTATGGATTTATTGGATCGAATTTGGTCGGACTCGGAACTAGGGGGTCATTGACTTGTTTGGAGGGAAACGGATATATTATTTGAATATGCAAATCTATACGAATAGGATCTACCAGTAGTAGATCCTATTCGTGTCATGTTTGACAATATCAATGGAACTGGTATCCTGTTTATGCAATACCTCTTAGGAAATGCTAATTTCTGTGTACTTAGTAATTATTTAATACTCGCTGACTCGGCAAACTACATACCGTTTTAGCATCAATTTAGTACTTATCATATTTACTCTTCTTTTAAAACATCCCTGGACTTCCACAAATAAGTCTAAACCAAAATTAGCTAAATCAGTCCAGCCGTTGTCGAGTTTTAGCGAGAGTAACGAACACTACAAAAAGCAAATTGCTTTTTGTATTATAGGAAAAATTCGTATAACGTGTACTGTAAAAATCTTACTAATGAAGATAGTAACAGGTAAAAAGGCACAACACATTTTAACACTTAAAAAGGAATTTTAGCAAACGTTTCCTTGTTTTCCAACATCAACAACGCAAGCAATTGTTATGTGCGGCGTAAAGTCCACTTAATTACGTCATAATAATAGTCGTACATAAAAGATCAGCCACATGTCGGGATGATGTTACACTCGGGATACACTGCAATGACTCACAGACCGCATCATCCAGAACGACATAAACAAAACATTAGTCATTCCATTTTTAAAAGAGTCTGCTATATTGTCTGTGGTTTTTTGCATAACTTGGTATAAAGACTCTTTTGTGGAGTTTATGGCTACATTAACCATCAATTTGTCATTGATGAACTATGACGAAATTGTTGCTATGAATTAATGTCTATTGAGTACCTATATAGTCATTATTTTAACAGTTAAACACTGCATTCCCCTTGATGTATTATCCTTTACAAAAACATGACTTTACGTACCTTTGATCAAAAACGAATTTTATCCAAAAAATCCTTGTAAAATAATATCTACATGTTTTTAACCCGTTTGTAGGTACAATTTTACCCTTTAACACCCCAACAAACTCTTAAAATAACCCTCGTAACCTTTACCAGCATTATCTAATTTTACAACGTTGAAACAGAAAACCCATTCCACACATTAATTAAAAGGCTTTCCAATTAAGGTTCTCATTAGATGGTATTAATTTAATATGGACACAATAGGAATCTACGCGGTCTATTTTCAGATATAGGTAGCGCTCTTAGGGCTCCCGCACACGGGCCACCGTTCACAACCACAAAACGCCAAACGGTTGACGCTGGGGGCCGCCACACGCTACAATCGTCGCTGGTCTCTTCTTGTGGCCCGTACCGGCCACTAAACGTCGCCACTCGCCACTCGCGCACTCCTCTCTCTCTTACCTCAGTAATGCACTAGTTATAAAAGTACCAGCGACCAAAAGTGTCGACCACCGGCCACAAGTGGCTGTCGCGCGCTACAGCTTGTCTATGGCCGCTTCTAGCTTTTCGTGGCGGAGTTGTGGTTGTGGCCAGTGGCCCGTGTGCGGCGACACTTATCCGGGCGGGTCCATTGAGGCGGTTATCCGGACCTACTTATCTTGTAATATCTGGCTCATCACTAGTAGAATAGGTATTGTAAAGTTCAGATTGCAGGCTGCTTTGTGTTTTACTTGAATGTAGAACATTATGGTTTGCATTATCATTTATTCACATGGTGCGGCGCTTTGAATGCGTTTCATATTTCTACAATAGCTGTCATTATGATTGACTTAAAGTTGTCGGTAGCTTCTGTCAGATCCATAGATATACATTTTCTATTTTATTTTTAAGTCTCCGCTGTTTCTGATAGTGTCATTGTGTCTAGGCCCTCTGTCCTCGTTTCTTTACTCCTTTTTAACCTTTGAGAATAAGAATAATTTATTTGCAAGAATAAGAATAATTTCCATTTTGTTTATAAGAATAAGAATAATTTCCATTTGTTTAACCATTCTTAAGATTATATTACTAACTCTATGATTTCAGTCATAATTCCTCAACCGACCTTTTTTAATCCGTTCCAAGAAATGGAATACCCGTTTTAATCCAAGGGATTAGATGTAACATTTCAATTAAGGAATATGTATGTCCCGTAAATCATTTTGTTATGAAAAGCTTAATCACTGTAAGCTTTTCAAGGATTTATAAGAAATACCGGAGATATGACATAACATATGATATCTATTTACAGTACCTAGTTACTGAGTGGGTACTGAATTCTACCGTAGTATACAACTTTAGCATATCAAAGCTCTGAACAATTTCTATTTTTGAACGCAATCTTGTAAACATTTCCAGTAGGTTTGTTTGCTATCCTTGAATTCCACGGAATGTTATGTTTGATTAGCGCGTTGAAAGTTACGTAAACTTGTTAAACGAATTTGTTATTTCTTTCTAAAATATTCCCTGAACAGTTCCAAGGAGTTTCTATTTTCTGCGAACTCTGGAACTGCAATGAATACAGGCACCCACGTTAACCCACTAAAGTAGGTACTTGCCGGGTCCAAGGATCTCGTAGGCATTTCCTAATAATATTCTTGTTTGGCACATAAATATCAGCTCAAAGGAGCGTGGGAAGTCTTTTGAAAGCTCAATTGCCTGTGCTTCATTGTAATTCAAACCCGGAGAAGTAAATATTACGCCATAAATATCGATAAGAACTTGCTCTACTCGTTACTTCCACCTCTATTGAAGTACTTCAGGTTCATGTCTCTGGTACAGAATTTGAACGTCGAATACACAATTTTGCATACATTACTAGAAATTGGACTTTATGACAATAACTGGAGAGTCTAGGTTCTAATGCGTTTAGTTTCTTCTACGAAAGCCGTAAACGTTTTCCGCTCGCTGATGATTACGCGCTATTTCGTGACATGTCGTTTGACAGCTAATAAGAATGGCGGGAAGCAGATCGTCACCTGTCAATTTGCCGCCAATTCAGTTAATTTCCTGTTACGATCTAATAAGACCAATAGAGAATTTCTGCTTATTTGTCATGAATGTTTGTTTTTTGAATCATTGTCTATTTCTCTGTTCTTTTTCCTGTATTTCAGAGATGGGTGCGGTATTGTGGCTTGCTTAAGCATCTATTAAAATAAATTTATCGGAATATTGTACATTGAATTATCCGTTGGGCCTTGTAAGTAACATAATTTACGGTTAATTAGGTACGTTAATAATGAATCGAATTTATATCACGGCTAGTTAATAATAGAAATATGTCACTTCTCTAGATACCTCTTAATTGCCTTCAGTTTAAATGAGAATTAGAATTTATTCCACCCATTAATTATGTGAAAACCTTTCAAGAAGGCATGCGTAATGCGTGCATCGTGAATTCGTGATATACTCTAGCCAGTCGCCATCTTCAATTTGAAATTTGAAGGCCGAACCAAATTATCTTTTGACAGCTTTACGTGTATGTCTAGAGAAAGTTATGATTATCCCATGACGAGATAATAAATTATAATAAACCAATGTTATGGAATGTTAAAGAAGGTAAAAGAATGATTAGCTTTTTTTAAAATCTTGAATTTATTCGGTTTATGGGGGAAATCATTTCCTACATAGGTATTAGATAAATACATTATTTTATTTCAATAGGATACAGAAAATTAAATAGGTATTCCCACTTTACCTTTGCTATGCTTTTTACAATTAAGTTATTTAAAAAAAAAATATTTTTGACACCCCAATCAATATTTTATTTAAAATTATTAATTAATAAATTATTTAATTAAATCAAATTATTCTATAATGAATCTTTAAAAACAAAAAGGTGGAAACTCTACCAACAAAATTGATCAAAAGCATCATCTATACAACTATAATTTTCCGAATCCCTCTAAATACCAATCTTCTGCGAATTTATTTTCATTCTGTTTAATGTTACCAACCTTTCATTAACAAGTATGGGTTACTTCACAAGCGGAATGTGGCAGCCATATTCAGTAACGTTGGCGGAAGCTCGGTTTAAATTTGGAATAACATCGTAACCGTGCAGACGATCGTCGAATGTTAATTCTGCAACTAGGTATCCCATTTGAATTTGGAACGTTCCCGATGAACGATGTTCTCCTTATGGCGTATGATGCAAATGGTGCTTAGCTTTAATTCGAGGAAACTGCTTTGATTTCCAAAAGCATTATCGTGAGTTTATTCAACTTTAATGCCCAAATAACTTAAGCCACCTTCTACTTATTGCATTATGAAAATCAGTTTCATCTTCGTTATCATAATTATGATTCGCGACGATGTTTTATCTATTGTGTTTAAAAAAGGTTGACAAGCTCTGGCTAGTGATTATGATGATAAAAAGTTGGACAACGCCTAAGTTTCAATTCCAACATATCATTGGCCTGTCTTATAAGTTTAACCACCAGTTTCTGTTATTGTTATTATTTGTTGATTTGATTTTTTATAATGAGTCCGTGCAACTTGAATTATTTACTAAATGAAAATGGATCAATAGTTAGCGTAATAAAAACAACACAATATATTTGCACGTCATGTATGTGGCAAACATGTCGAACATAATTTATAATAATATCTTGCATGCATAATGTCACCGTTCTGTATGTATACACAATCATGTTTGAGCAAATAAATATACTTAGTTACTTACTTAACACCCAAAAAATTTTGATTGCTAAAGCTACCATTACATAGAATTTTACTCAAAATTTAATTTAAGCTTAAGATAAAATCAACTTTTAGAACCGACTGCAAAGCTTTGACGACAATTTTATTCATATTCACTATCTCCAAACGGCTTACACAAGCGTCCGGCAGCCATTTTTCAATTTATTCGACGTCCATTTCAAATTGCATTAACAATAGTAGTATCATGGACTGTGGGATGAGGCGGGATCCAGTTACTGTTAGCGAGACTTAATCCTGTAGAAATTGAATGTAATTTCGTTTAAAACTCTTCCTTTGCGAAAGTCATCGTTATGCTAATAAGGAAATGAAAAGTTACTGCTCACTTGGGTAGACGTAGACGCGACAAAAAGCGTTGTAACGAGGTTTTAATGAGATCTAATGAGAAAAAAAGAACACCGTTCATAGACAATTCTAACTTTAGACGAAATGAGAAACAAACTCGTCTAATCTACGAACTTCTAAACCACTCATCTGTCTACATTTTTATTCAACTTTGACCTTCGTATGATTGACGTAGATTTATAGAAGGCAGTTTATTTATTCGCGGCAAAGATAAAACCAAGGCATAGAGAAAAGATTTTAGTCTGCCAACACCAGTGATTCATATCGTTCTTTATAATCTGTGCAAATCTCAAGTCAGCTGTTTCACGGAGCGATAAAAAAGTAACGACCACTCATCGTTCTCGAGAATTTAATCGCTGAGATTATTCCTCTGACGTTATAAAACTGCCATTAAAGCTTTTACGCTGCTAACAGAAGCAGGTAGACATTTTGGAGAATTATTTTATGTCACTTGAACCTCTGAGGACGTAATTTGACAGACCGCGGTGCACTTTGAAAAGTTTGGCTTTGTTAAAGCGTTTGAGGTTTATAGTCATAAAAGAGTTAAAAAACAATGAGATAAGATTGAGCTGTTTGTAGTAGTAGGTACCTACTTAAAAAAATTCTTGGAAAGTCCAAAACTGGTTAGTGCCAAACTTTTGTTCTCTAAAATGTTTGTCTTAATATGTTATATCAGTGCATGTATTAAGATAATTCCTACGTCTTAAGTCTATCAAGAATATCCTAAGTATACATAAAACTCACGTATTACATTACATTTAGGAAAGCACGTTATACAATCACGGTATCTCATAAATATTTTCGTGACGTCAACAAAAATGATTCCAATCTAAAAACGTCAAACAAACCCTTTTATACTCCGTTCGTGTTTGTTTTTAGGTCACCTTGTTTCCTATCCCGGAATGTTCACTTGCAGAGCTAAAGCGTATTCCATAAAGTGTAGATAAAAGTTTTACGTTCAACGTGAAATGGAACGCATACAGAGAATAGAACTGAGAGTGGTATTTTTTAATCTGTGTCAGGTTTGAATTTTGTTTGTAGATGAAGTTGATTGCGTTAGGAGGTTTTGTATTTCTATGAACGTTTAGAAATTGCAGAGGGTGCTTAGCTTGTCAATTTAGACGAAAAAGGTTTTTAAAAAGAGGCTTGCTTCTTGAACTCAAGAATTGTTACGATACGTTGGCAAATTCAAAGTAACATTCGAATTTTAAATTACTCTATGTGGACACTAAATACTTCGAACACGAAAAGGTTAGTCACGAAACTAACGAAGGCTGTTATGTGTTTGAGAGCGGTGCTCCACAGAAGTTTGGCAACTTTCCAAATAGGAAATTTGGATTCGGCTGCGAGTGCTCTCCAATGCATTTTCAGTCCCAATTTTCCAGGTCTAAGCACCTTACCGGTACGCTAAGCATTTGCGTCAGCTCAACCGCGAGTAATGAGCTGAGTTTATAATATTTTATGACAGGCTAGCTGCGGAGAGTTGCCAGAGCCAATATTTTTTTTAATGAATAATGCAATTTGCTTTCCTTGGCTGAAAGTTTGAAGTCTTAGGTGAAAATGTTTTCAATAGTTATGCAAATAAACAAAATACTTATCATTTTTTTTGTTCATATAAAAATACGCGACCATGCTATTTCTATTTTGCTTGTATGTGGCAGTTATGTACACAAACGATGCACATATTTACTTGTTTGTCATATAAAGAGCATAGCAAATATTTAAAGCTAACATAAATTCTACAATGTATGTCAACACACGTTTCACGTTGCGTAACTCAAACGAGTCTAATTAAAATGCTGCGAGCATTACAGAATAAGGATGTCAGTTATGATGTTGATACGTCATTTTGAAAAACAATCATGGCGCCCATCCGCAGTGATGCGAACGGCATTTTGATTTTCGAATGTTGAGTGGAATAATCTTAATTATTTTTATTAGCTAAAATACCTATTCCATAGACTTTAATCTTAAAACAAAATATTGTCGAAGCGAATCAATTTTATCACATAAAGAAAGCAAAAGTCACCATAGCGTGATATTTTTAAGTTGAACAATATTTGCTCCGTATTTTGAGGAGACACCCGCTTTATAAATACAACTCTTCTCTCTCAACTCTTTTGAAGTGTTATTAGTCCTTGAACCCACCCTTCTCCTTTTCTCACCTTCACCCCTTGAATTTCAAGCCCCTGCTCATTAAGTACTTATGCATGACACAACAAATAAGGGAGGAATGTGGGCTGGAGCACTGAGGCAGACAGGATACATTTATCTTTACAATTTTATGGCATCCATAGAGTAGGTAATAGAATTCCGGATTTCGGTGAAAATAGCGGACATAACGTAAACTTGTTTATAATATTCCCCGTTTTTTGTACACAAAAAACGTGCAATATAATTATCCAAAGAGTTTATTTTACTTTCATAATTGGAATATCGCGTTCGATTTTTCGAGTTTATGGCCCGCTGCGCGCCAAGATTGAATTTAGAATCCGCATAGATTGATTTGTCCGGCGGCGCTGGAAGATGAAACTGCTGTCAAAACGTACGACAAAATGAAAGTAGTTAATCAAATACGGCTTCAAAGATACCAATCAATCATTTAATTACGAACTTGTACCTGGCGGGCTTCCAGTTCAAATTAATAACATATCGTCTAACGAACAGGCCCCATTGTGGAATATGAAGCTTTCATTAACGTTGACTGTGCGATTTAATGAGCTCCATTGTGGATCCCAACCGTTTTGTTTGTGTTATTATGTTGGCTACTGAATTTTAGGCGGTTCACAAACTTTTGACTGTTCTTGTCATCGAGATGACCATTTCATTTTTATTTTTAAATATGAAAAATAATTTGCATGACAAACAGTTCAAAGACTCTCTATAAAAGGTGGGTTTTCATTAACTTTTCACCTCCTCCCGACTCATAATTATATTCAACATAAATAGCAAAGCTTTTACTAAAGACGTAATAACTTCGTCCATTTTAGTATAGCAGTCTGTACCACACAATGACACAGAGCGCCTCCTAATGCCATACTTTGATGTAAAAGGCGTAAAGACCAACATTCACGAGTTTCCTGAAGATATAAAATTGTTCATGAGCTTAACGACTAATCCTGCACGCTTTTATTTTCCTTTGTAACTACTTTTTACAACTTCGTGCAGCAGTAGGCCACGAACCATTTACTTTATTGCTAACTCGTCAACGTTAGTTTGTTTAATAGTCTTATCTACGTTTCGTAATTAACACGGTAGTCTTCCATTTATTCAACAAAGTGAAAAAAAGTTTTCCATGTAAACACACCATTTTTCATGCTGCCAACTTTAAAAAACATGCTTGTTTTGACTGTTTTGAAAATAGAACATTCTATGATAAAGCTCATTTGACAACACGTGTATGTATTCCTTTTAAATATTTAATAAAACTGACGTTAATAGATTATTATCTCGCTAAACAATCCGGCCTAGATTCCCACAAATGCAATAAAATCGTGATAAAATATGTACCGTAGATTTCAAACGCCGAACAGTGCAGTTCCGTGTTCGTCCGAAAATAGTTTAAACGTTGGATCGGTCGCATTCCAGTACAAGCCGACTGTTTGCCCGCCATATTAACATAGGCATTTCCGAACGTGAGGTAGGTGTTAGATGCACCGCGCGCAATGAATGTGTGTTTTTGTGTTGCAATTTGACTACTTTCTATCGTTACCGTAGTTGTTAAAGGTTAAATTGGGGAAACAATTAGAACTGCTAATATGGTATTTTAACAGAAATACATTCTGTGAATATTTCTAATTAAGTTACGCGAGTATCGATCCATAAAGTTATTTTACAAGACTGAAATGTCAATTCAAAAGCTTTCTCCACGCCATTATACTTAATAGCCTTCCAAAAATAGTCCTAACGAACTGACTAAAAAAGTCATTGGATCAGAAACAGTCGGCTATTTACGGGATAAGAAGAAAAGCTAATGGCTTTCGTGAAGCGTCCACTTCGGTGGCTTCGCAGCCATCCGGGGGAATTGTCCGCACATGCGTGAACTCTTTTGATGTGGGATGTGGGACCGATGAGCAGCGAAGAAAGGGTCAACAGTGCAGTCTTCTGCAGTGGAAGTGCGCTTGGTGGGCTAACGCGCTCGTAAGTGGGAGTTATAGGATATTTTTTATCTTTTTTGCCAATTTTTGCCAGAAAATTGGTCGCAGCAAAAGACACCACAGACAAGGTGGCCCACCATGACGTCTTAAATTGTAAGTAATTCCGCTGAGGGAACGCGATAGAGCTATACGACTCGTCTAGCGCCATCTCGTTCGCACAACTGAACTACTCATGGTAGACTAGTGCGATAATAAACACCACGTGCCATATTATGTCCTTATTAGAACTCACCGTGTCATGGTTGCCAAAATGAACTTTCAAACAACCGTACCTACTCGGAATTGTATGAAGTATGAATACAGAATGGCTTCCACACAAATATTTCGAGAATCGAATCCAAATGACTATTGAGAATAAATAAAAGTACCTAAAGCATTTGAAACACTAATTAATTATTTAGCTATTTTAGCTTTTAATTAATTAGCATTCTAGTATTATTTAACATAAAATGTACTCGAATATTTTAACAAAAACCACAGACGATTGGCTTTGGAATTCTGACATTCCAAATTCAAATAGTTTGGGTTATAAAATGGCTGCGGTTGAGTTATTGAAACGTTGATCAGTGAATTAATTATTCACGTCAATTGCAATGTTATTGATTCGAGCTGGCTGAGACAGGTTTATTTATGGGCGCCTACAGTTCGCGTATATTGTAAATTCTATTGATGTTAACAAACCGATACTCGTAGGTGAAATAAACTGAGACTCACTGCAATATTTCGTTCAATTCCTAGACGAATATTTTGCATTTGGGTTAGAATGTTAGATAATCAGAAATACTATTTATTATACTTTATTACATGATCAGTCTGATATATATTCTTTCACATAAATTCTCTTTTTAAACTATAATATAATTATGCTCTTACTATCCCATCCGTTTCTCATTTTAGTAATTACTTTTTATAAAGTTTAAAATCAGAATTTCCTCTACAGCTATACGGAACCAGCTTTCCAATTTTCCATGCAATTCCCTTTCAATTTAATAAGCGAAGCAATCTAACTAAAGCACACATAATTCTGCTCCATAGCCACCGCGTCTAGCTTATTGTTTACTGTCAGTATTTGCGGAGAAAGCCGCAACGTTTATTGCTGGCCATTTCTTTTGAACGCAGCTTTTACGGTGCTTAGCCATAGACAAACACGTGCTTCAGATTGAAACCACTAGTGTTTGCAGTGCTTTCAATTCTCGACAGTCGTATCTTTTTTGTCTGTGGTTTTGTGGTGAATTTATTGTCTTTGGTAAATCTTTCTCTCGTGGTTTATGAAGTTTTCTAAAAGAATTTTAAAAACCAGTAATTCAATTTCACAGCATTTAGTAGTTTAAAATTAAAAGCCATGATCACTAGGAGACTTATCGCAGACACATATCGCCCAACATTCATATGGTATGTCTCTGCAACTTTGTTAGGCAATTTTCTCTTGTTCACATTGGCCAGTTTCTACTAGAGTCGGCTAACGACAATTCGCGCGACTAGCAAAATGTCCCGCGCGATGTCGCCTGACGTCGCGTGCTTTTCTTATCAATAATAGAATGCGGCTTTCTTATCAATAATAATTTTCATTGTAGCTAAGGCAATGAATATCGTAACCTAGCAAAATCATATTGTTAAGAACATGTTTTCAACATTAACAACCTAACAGTTTTAAACATCAGTAAATTCAATACAAATCGAAACAGCTTCAAATCTTCTAAAGAAGAATAAGTACCTGAAGATTTACTGCCGGTAATAAATTCTTAACGAAGTTTGTTTTACGTATCACTATCGATAAAATGTCTGTTAGGTGTTGACAGAACTAAGTAACCACCTAAAACAATAAATATTTTATGAACTGTTGCCAAGGGTTCCGACCTTCATTCTGGTTTCGGGATTTCCGGTACTTTAGTTAGGCATTTTAGGTTATTTTTACAACCACGTTTATGCATTTGCTAAACATGAGTTAATAATGTTGCAAGTAGTAGGAATAATTTGACCATGTATTTGTAATAGGCAGCACTGAAAAAGAGCATGTTTTCAATTTCGGAACGTATGCATCCGACTAAAAGACTTGTATCTATGGTCATGAAAAAATATGTTAAAAAAAAATGCTTGACGTATGTCATGAAACGACCATAAATTACAGATGTCTGTCTCGATATCACTGAAATGACAAGAAGACTGTTGTTCATACAAAATTGCTTTTGCATAAAAACTAACGTTAACTACCTACATAATTAACTGCACGTAGTTATTGTGGCGGCTGACTTTAATCGGAACTGACCGCGCCATTTTGTTTAAATTTTCATAGACAATTTTTATAAAATAATTTTCATAACAAAGTCTTTCTGACAGTTGACAGTTTAGCGCCAAAATAACCTTGCTGCATTACGAGTAGCAGATGCTTATAAGCGAAGAAAAAACGACAAAGAATTTTAAATCAAAGATGGGTTAAATGATCCGTCAATCTTCAAAGAGCTCTTTCACTTTCCATAAAGCTGTTCTAAATTTAAATGCACCAGAATCAAATCCATTCAGCCTACATGTTGTTATAGTGTTTGCCAAAGTTTCGGCCTTCATTCGATTCGAGGGCCACCTTGATCGCGAGTTCATCTATTTGCGGCCAGCACGCTCTCTCTCGATTAATGATCGAATAGCATTCAATCGAATCGATTCGACAGCTATTGGAATTCGAATTGCTTATTTATGGTCAGGTGTGGCTGGACATGGTCACATTGTTACTTTTTGGGTTCCATTGGTATATTTTTGTTTATTTTATGTTATTGCTGAAGGGTTATGGATAGTTTAACTTTTCCTTGAGTAATTAGATACCTAGCATTATGTTAATAATGATGGAGCGTAGTGTATTGGGTCAACTCAGCTTAGCGCCAAAATACCTTAAACCTTAGCCCAATAAGTAAGAGAACAAAATTTAAAAAAAGCGGAAAGCGTTTCCTTCGCCTCTTCCTTAGCAACATTTCCACTTCTTTACTGAAAGCTTTTTTAATTAAATCTTCGCTTGTCGTCCAGAGCTCTTTCTCGTTTAATTAAATTCTTATAAAGTAATTGCATTTTAATCTTTTAAACGGAAGTTAAAGGAATATCGAAATAAATTCCAAGCTTATTTTATGATGATTACTTATTTATATTCCGTCCTTCCTATAATATCTGCTTTGATGTCATAGAACTAGAAGTCACTAAGGTTGAGGTTATACGCGTCAATTAAAATAATTATTATACCGGTATTCACTTGTTTTTATGTTATACAACACAGTACCGGTATAATAATCATAATAAAGTACTTAGTCGAATAATTGCATATCGATTTATGAATCATCGAAACATCGAATAAAAATGCGGGAGCGGCGCTTACCATAAATTATAAAATATTTACATACATTTTTTTTTTCGTGTGGCCTGTGATGATTCATAATTTATTTATCGAGTTCACGATAGATGATCTTGAACAGACTTTGACTGCTATTAATAAAATGGAATGAGTTAAGATCAAAGACGAAGAATTATAGTGATCAGTTACATCTTCCTTGTTTGTCTTACTTACACTTAAGTGTGGAACACATGAGAGAATCCTGGAATCCTTAGGATCGTTTAGGAATTTTTAATAGATTAAAAAAAATACCTCGCTTCAAGAGACTCACTCTAGGGTTTTTGTTTAATGGATTTTATTGGTTACTAGCAGCCCGTCCCGGCTTCGCACGGGTGGAGGACCCGGTCTAAAACCCGGTCCCGATGGTTACAAACACAACAAAAAAATAATTATCCGAATCGGTCAAGCCGTTTTCATGTTATGTCGTGACAACGGAAAACGGGTTTCATTTTTATATATATAGATAATTTACAACTTGTCATTATTGTATAGTTCTCATATTTATTTATTTTACAGTGTTTTCTGAACTGAATAAAAAATATGTTTCCGTCATAGGTGAAATGTGTATCTTTTCGTGCAGTAAATAGAGTTAAATTTTGAGTAGCTCTATTGAAATGTTCGCGCAGCGTCGCGTCTCTGTGTGACTTGACCCTTATGTTACCTAACGAAGACTTATTACAGTAATAATTAATATTATTGTTAAGACTGAAATTACATCCAATTAAAAATTAAAACTACATTTTATAATCACTAGGTAGGTATGTACTGTCAAGAACTACGAGGTACATTATGTACAAAGTGTATATATTTAAGTAAAACAATAGAATCTACACGAGTATTTACTATTGTTTGACCTTCACGTCAATGGGAATTTTATTCGTCATAACTTCGAGTTAATGAATTGTAGGTAAATATTTCTTTAATTATTGTTCTACTGTGATTTATACTTACGAGGTTTATTTTAGCGTAGTGAAATCATCAAATGACTACTTCCCAGGGCAGGGCAGGAAGGACTGTAAGACTAGTACTGGCTAAAATTCACGTAGTCTTCAATAGCCCTTTATGCTAAAATAACAATAATTTAAATGAATGCAAAAAGGTATGTCAAAAATAAGTCCATTGAAGTACTATTAAGATAAGTAGCTCACGATGGTATTCTATATATATATATATATATCCTTTATTGTGTACCATTTCTAAAAATAAACATATTAACTAAATTTTGTTCACAAAGGCGAGCTTATCTCTATTCTCCATTCCCACAAAAAAAAAATACTCTTAAAAAAATAGATACAAATACCATAGACAAATACTGCTCACAAACATGTTTAGGTACCAGGCAACCATAAATATGCAATGGCGTAAGCAACAACCAATTACATTCTCAGATTCTTCTCACATCAAAAACATTCCCTATCCGGCTACAAGGAAAAAAAAACATCGATCCTTGAGAAACAACAATATTCTCTATGGCTAGAATAACGAAGTGTTATGACTTGACCCATATGAGAGATCTATAGATCACACGTGTTGTCTGTGGTATTTATAACCGGCGCCCGATCTGATCTGCGGTTTCCGTTACGAACTAAACTGCAGGATTTACGCGTTTTCGTGAACATTTTATGAACTAATTTTCTTTCGTTATTGGTGTTTGATCTCTGGCTTTTGGCTCTATGATAGCAGACCTTACGGTTTTAACAAAGGTACTGGAAATTGTTATTTGTTTAAAAGAAAAACTGACCTGTATAATAAGGTCAAAATTAGCTTACAAACACATTGTTATACTCACAATTTGAAAAAATGATCACAATAAAATGAAATTACATTTGCATGTAGACGGCAGCACCTCAAACTGTCAATTTTATTTAATAAATTTTCAACCGTATCAGAATAGTAGAAGATTAATATTCGATCGGTAAAATTTGACAGATTGAGGTAGGTTGACTTGTTGACGTCTGTAGTTACAATCATAGCGTTTACATCATCATTACCAAAGTCATTACTAATTATTGGTTGCTATCATACCACGACCACGATAATTCCTCCGCGATCGCTAGAAGTGACATTGTCAACACTTTCCATACAAACGAAGCGTGTCATCGTTTACTCGCACTAATTCACAAATGACGTAAAGAAACTGACGTCTTCGTAGGCGTTCCGTGGCAAAAGTTGCACTTTCGATGCTACGACAATAATTACAGACTGTTGCTATATCATAAAAGTTATCAATGATTTTCTTACATGTCCGCTTTGCGATCGGGGCTTTTCGGCGAAAATTGGATAATTATTATTCAAATCACTTAGGAGCACCATAAAATTCGTAACATTGAATATTCTATTCTATTGCTCAAGAAATAGCTAATAATTAACAAATTTTACAATATCAGCAACGTTGATAAATTGGCGATTTTAGACCCGCTGAAAGACAGGACATCTAAAGTCTCAAATACGCTAGTATTATATTATCTTTGGTCTCAAACATCAACCCTAGAAAGCCAAAGTTGTGCCAAAATCAGCTGGAATGGTAGATGACATCATAGTCCCTTACCCTAAGCTACTTATTTTTATTTATTTATCATTAAAAATATATTTGCGCTTGGCCTCAATCTAGCCTAGAGACAAAGATGAGACCTAAGATGAAGCGAGCTTACCCAGGAGGAACAGGAGCTCCTGCTAATCACGGAACACAGTAAAACCTTTTTGCCGAACTCTTGGATTGTAATACTACGCTGGATGAATACAGGACCGGTGGTCTTTTCAAAAGATTTCTTAATTAAGGTTTATTAATTATTGAATGGGAGCAGTGGTGGCCCAGTGGTATCGGTCCCGACTTACGAGTTGTAGGTCGTGGGTTCGAACCCAGCTTGGCGCATTACTTTGTGTAATTTATTTCATCACCACTGCTTTCAAAACGGTGAAGGAAAACATCGTGAGGAAACCGGCATGTCCTAGAACCACCAAATTCGAAGACATGTGACATCTGCCAATCCGCACTGGGCCCGCGTGGTGGATTATGGCCCACTCCCTCTCACAAGAGAGGAGGCCTGTGTCCCAGCAGTGGGAACTTTATAGGCTGATGATGATGATGAATTATTGAATGGACAATTAAAAAAGCGCCTCTAGTGTACTATATAGGTACTAATTTTTAACTTATCGTCACTAAAACGTAGAAGTTATGTTAGGACTTCCGTTAGCCGTGTTTACGCCACGTTTGTTTTCCTCCGCTCCCTATTTCGCGGATTTAGAACACGTCCAGTCGTTGTTGGCTTTGTCTGGTCTTGTTTGTAGACTGTTAGCAGCCAGACATGGCTTTGATTAAAAAAACAGTCCAATTCGCAGCTCTTCCATTTTTAAAATCCATGTTAAAAAAAGGATGTGTTTTTTTGGTAAACGCAGATAGATTTTTGAATGCAGCTTTTAAAATTACGGCGCTTAGATTGTACAATCTGACATTTTAAAGAATGCATAAAGTAAACTGTTAAATAAATAGGTACTTAGATATAAAATGTGTTTTTTTTTAATAAGGTTATTTAAAAAATACACGTACTTTATTATATTCATTCTCATTTATAATTGACTTCCCTCTCAGAGGGCCTAAGCCTGCCGGGGTCGCGGGACTTATTCCATCACCGTGACCCCGGAATATAAAGGGCTATTGAAGGACACCGTGGATTTTAGTCAGTACAAGTCTGACAGTCCCTCCCGCCCTGCCCGGGGTGGGAGGACTCATTTGATGATTCTACCACGTAAAAAAAAAAACTTCAACGACTTCGGGCGCTACGACTTCAAAATTATCACAAGGGAAGATAAAATCGGTATTAATTATACTATGAGTTAATCCAGGTTATAAACTTTGTGCCAAATTTTATCCTAGTAGGTAATAAAGAACATCCATCCAAATAAACTTTCACGTTTATAATATTAGTAAGATAGTAGAATTAAGGAAGCTTAGAAACTAATACTCGTACATATGGTGGTAAAAACACTTGCGTCGACATTTTTCACTTAAAAACTTTCACACTTTTACTTCATGTCAAAACGTCGGAAGGCCACCCCTTAACTGATAATAGATTTGTTAGCAATTTCCGTTACTAAGGAGGACATGTTAGAAAGGTGCTCCCCAAAGGACCGGATACTGTGTCAAACTTGTGAAAAGGGTACAAAAAGGTCGTATACATAATGCTTTTCATTTTCATGTACAAAAAAAAGTGAGCTGGCCTACCTACATGAAAATTAAAGGAATTTCTTCAAACATGTTATTAAAAAAAATGGTCTTCCAGTTCTTATGTTCAATATTTTTCAATTATACAATTAGTATCGTTTTTTTGTCAAAAAGTTGTGTTCGCGATATTTCCAGATGTCTAATTGAAATAGATTTAAATTCTTTGAGGGCAATTTGAGGGTCTTTGTCTTGGCCTAAGCTAGACTGCTCACTGACACATGGGCAGTTTTTTTTTTAAGTTTTACTCGTAAAATAATGTCAAGTTCAAGCAAGCGATACTCCCGTATCACTTTATGGCTGACCGTGGAAAATCATCGACTTAGTAACAAATCACCCTGTTCCTTCAACTGCCATCTGCTTTACAGGGCAGCGTATTGTTTAAACAATCCCGCAACAGGGCAACATTACATAACCCTATTCCTTCACATCTGACACATTATCCCATACATATAGAAAGGTACGTATTGATCTCAGCCTTTTCCCCCAACAGTATTTTATTCAAGGAAATAGAAACGACATTACTTTCTTTTAAAAACGCGATCTCATCTCTTTCTATATTCTTAATTTGATTTTCCGCGGTTTCTTTCTTATAAGGCTAGCTATTGATTGACCTTTCAAGCCAGGTTGACGCAGTATGATATTTTAGGCCTGGGTTACACCTACGAAATAGGGACGGTTGACCTATTCTTGATAAAGCGTTCACATTTTTATTTATTGGAGAAAACGACGTAGTGGATTTGGGATGGTCTTTGCTTCAAATCTAGGGCTAATAAATGTGGTTCCTATATTGCTTTGTTAAATTGTGGTGTCTGGGCTAAGTGTGTGTCGATTTTTGTTTTCAATGAGTTATGAAAAAGTGATTCCATGGAAATGAAGGACTTGTGATATATTGACGTGAGTGAAGAAATAGTCATAAAATGTCCCTTACTCTTGCATGCCATATGCAAGATGTAAAACTCATTGCGACTGTTGAAAAGTAACTAGTGGCAAAAAAAAATGTTCCGAAGTGCTATTTCAAGTTTTTAATTGCAGAACATTGCACATAGTTCCGTAGTTTTTAGTAAGGGCATAAGCCTGATTCTGCAAGTATTACCTTTTAACGGACGATAGATATTCAAGTTCATTGCCATTAAAGTTGAATAAAATAAACTAAATCTTATTAAACAACTTAGGTACAACTTTATCTAACAATAACTCAATTACTTCTACAAAGCACTTAATCGTACCCTCAACCGCACGTCTCTAGCAACAAATCGACTTTGACAGCGACTTAATTTCATGGCAATAAGGGTGGTATTCGTAACTCCAATGCGGTTGACCATAGAGATTTATCTTGGCACTGTTCCGAGACCTCCCGTACTGTTATCAATGCATTCCGCTGGATTAGATTCTTTGAACATGTATGTGACGTAATCACATAGCTTGTAAATTTGTAATGCAGTATGCGTACAGAGAGTTGATAAAATAGATATACACTGGTTAATAAAGATCGATTTTATATTTTTAAAACGACGATATTTACGCCCTGTTACAAATACCTGTTCCAGGTATGAGTAACAGGGTTGAAAATGAATCCCAAAAACCAGTCATTTGTTGCAAAATCACAACACAAACCTACTATTTATGCTTCTATGTTATGAACAAACTTACGGTGGGGCCATATTGCGATAATATGTACACACGGCTATACATCAAGGTTTACAAAACCAGTTTTTCTTGGACTCGCTTTATATGATCTTTCCGCACATTAAACGGTCAGCTTATACTAGTTTTTCATAGCTTGATGTGTAGCCGTGTGTACACGCTTTTCTAACACGAGGGTTTTATTCTTTCTAGACAATTATAAATAAAAAAGGTGAACGTCATAATTTGTTTTTTTAATGTCACTATTCTTAATTATCGCTTGACATTTTAATCTATTGTTGATACTCTCATAAGATTCTATTGTTTACAAATAATAAAAGACACACATGTCACGATGTAGCTGGTAATAGTTTTCAAGGTCATATAGATCATGTTTCAGTTATTATGCAGTTTTCAATGAAAGCGTGTCATGTGTTACCTATTTATATTATTCCTCTTATTACCTATGTGCTTAAGTAACGTAGATATAGGCTCGCTGGTTTAAATCATGAAAATTATATGTGAATAAAATAATGGTACACCTTTGCCTGACTTTTGGATATTAGTGCTATTTTGACGTATAGCGAAACATTCATCAACTGTTCCCCGTGGTTGCTGCTCGGCTCCTATTGGTAGAAACGTGATGTTATATAGTCTCTCTATAGCCTTCTTCGATAAATGTGTAGCGACCCCCAAAAATGGACTATCCTGTTGGATACTCCATTTTTTCAACAAGATTTTTGAAATTGGAGCTGTAGTTCTTGAGAGGAGCACGTTCGACCAAACAAACTCTTCTGCTGTAAAAAAACAGTATAGAGTTATGTCTTAGCCGTGAGCCAGAGATCCTGGCTCTACTCTTAAGTAAGGATTTAGGTGTTAGTATTAGTAGTAAAACCTAACTAAATTACTAAACTTAGAGAACGGTTAAAAATTAATCGAAGGATAGCCGCAGAAACGAAATGACATCCAGAATCCGGATAGACTAAAGTTTTAATAAGAATTTGAAGCAGTCTCTAAAAACCAAAAGACGATGCGCGATAGACAAAGCTTTTAATTTAATTCCGTGCCAAGATATCGATCGCAAATTCAATTCACTGAGTTCACGACATCAATTAAGATGAACAAAGATTCAGATACTGGAAACTACTAAGTGAATTTTGGCAAGAAGCCAGAAATAACGAGACAATCTAAACATTTGATCTAGGCTTTCAAAACATTGAAAATTCGCACTAAATTACGAAGAAGAAGCGCTATAATTTTTTTATCTCTCTGTTTTATGTCTCTGTCTAATTTACGGAACAAAGCATTTTGACAGGCCTTGGCAGGGCTCAGGGGACTACAGTACTCAAGTTGTGAAAATGGCTGCCTGGCGCCGTAACTTACATCACCTCAACTTTTAATCAACTTCACCAAATTCCCAATCTATTACAAACATTCGATACAAAACTGATTGATTGATAAAGTATTCTGTTACACTGATTAACGTGGCTGTAACTCGATAGCGAAACAATTTATCTAAAGGCGATAGAATCGAGATATTTGCATATACATCGTTGTAATGGCGGCTATAAATCTATCTGTAGGCGCTGCTACTGCATAATGTGGCAGTAAAATCGAGTAACAAGTGTAGGATGTAATTGTTTTGTTAGAATCTTGTATCTAGACTTGATTGCTTGTTGTACAGAGCATCTAGATAAAGTGACAGTCATCGGATTGACATAAGCTATCGAAAAGTTTACGTCAGTCCTGTCGAAGATCGTATTAGAAATTCAAATCTTTTCTAGAACGATTGTCATTTGTTTAGGGCCAGGATGAAGAAATAATGTAAATTCAAATCTTTTCTAGAATGATTGTCATTTGTTTAGGGCCATTGGGATGATGAAATAATGTGAAAATATAGGAGAGTAACATCGTTATAAAATAATGTTTAAAAAAGGAAATCTTTGCTTAGAAAATTAAGAAGTCTGATCTAATGACCAGAATAAACCTCTATGCACCTACTACAATAACTAGTACGAATATAAAGAGGATGAACAATTGCATACCTAACTTCCTCTACCAGCGTTTCGGCTTAAATTAGTTAGCCAAACGTGGTTAGCATAATTCATTGTAGACACAGTTAACCGGACGTCCAAACCCGCAAGCACTAGACATTTTGTGGCTAATTGAAGCTGCGATATTTCAAATGGCCGCCGCTTTTACGTACGTGTGGTTGGCAGTGGCGATTATTCTTCTTGTTATCGTATCGATGACGATTAAAATTAAGGCCCGTATTCCACCAAAGAGGAGAGGAGAGGAGATGTGTTTGAATAATCAATCAGATGTCCACATCTCCTCTCCGCTTAGCTTCAGTTGACATCTGATTGGTTATTCAAACACATCTCCTCTCCTCGCTTTGGTGGATACCGGGCCTAAGTCAGCTCATAACCTCGCCGGGATCACGGGACTAAGCTGGTTACCTTGACTGTAAAGGGTAATTGTAGAATCACAGTGGATTTTTGTCAGTACGAGTCTGATAGTCCACTCCACCCAGTCCGAACTCATTGGATGACTACAGCAAAAAAAAAGAAACCCATGCTTATCTGGGCTACGGGTTTAGCGTCCTCAGAAGCATCTAACAAGGACTAGGTTTAGGTTTTTTATGGGTGATAAAATCATCAAAGGATTGAGTCAAATTAATTAATTAATTAAGTCAATTAATTTTTAGGATCAAAGTAAATAAAACGTTAGAATAACAAAAATGCGTGGTGCTTTAATGCGTAGCTTACACATAACAAAAATGGCGATGTGAAAAAATAAGAGTTGCCAAGCTAGGACACATAAAAGAATAACATTCAAAAATAGAAATGGACGCGTTCTCAATTACTAACACTCCCTCTAGAACGCAATCCCATTTTAGTAATACAGAACAAATGTTTTACAAATGTTACACCCTTAGTTAAGTTATCAGCAACCATGTTACAACCATTTACAAATAGAAATTTTACTTTACTTTGAACAATATTTTCCCTGAGAAAATGTAATCGGATATCTATATGTTTAGTCTTAGGTTTATAACAATCTAACGATGCTAATCTTATTGCACTTTGGTTATCACTATAAATCAATAATGCACTGTCAGAGCCTTGGCTGAGTTCAGATTGCAGCTGTCGAAGCCACAAGGCCTCCTGAGTAGCCGATGCCATCGCCATATATTCGGCCTCAGCCGTAGAGAGGGCCACCGTCTGCTGCTTACATGAATTCCAAGATATGCAAGCATTTTGAAAAATGAAAGTATACCCGGTGCATGACCTCCTGTCTTCCGGGTCACTAGCCCAGTCAGCATCACAGTACCCAGTTATCTCCTTTGAGTCTTCTCTGACATAACAAAGCCTTAGGTTCTTAGTACCCTGAAGATACCTCATTATTCGTTTTACACCAAGCCAGTGTTGAATACCAGGGTTATTACAGTACTGACTCAACTTATGCACCGCATAGGTGATATCAGGTCGTGTGACTTGTGCCAGATAAATCAGACAGCCCACCGCTTCCCTGTATGGGAAATTGCTATCTTCATTCTCAGGTTTCTTATCAAATTTTGTATTTACCTCAATCGGAGTACGCACAGGTTTGCACTCAGACATGCCAAAACGTTCCAATACCATGTTGATGTACTTCTCTTGATCTAACATGATCTCACCAGCCTCACGATCTCTGGATATGTTAATGCCAATGCACTGCCGTATCTCACCCAGATCTCTCATACAGAATTCTTCTTTCAACTTTTCTTTGATATTTGTTGCTGTTTCCTTATCATTAGTAAAAATCATGAAATCATCCACCCACACAGCAATAAATATCATGCTCGATTGATTTACTGAATAATAGACACATGGATCTATTTTAGATCTTTCTAGTCCAATTTTAAGTAGAGTAACGTTCAATTTTAGGTTCCACTGCCGGCTAGCCTGCTTAAGCCCGTAGATTGATTTATGCAAGTGACATACCTGAGCATTCTCTTCATAGAGTTCTGGCTGTGACATATAAATTTCAGTGTCTATGTCACCCTGAAGAAATGCGCTAATCGCATCCATCTGAATCATTTCTAAATTGTACTTAGCAGCTAGAGCAAGCAAGAATCTGATTGAAGTATATCTAACAACAGGAGCATACACTTCATCATAGTCACTTCCTTTTCTTTGAGCATACCCCTTTATGACTAATCTAGCTTTGAAACGAACAAGCTCTCCTTTCTCATTAGTCTTCCTTTTAAATACCCATTTACATGGCAAAGCCCTTTTTCCTAGTGGTAAATCTACAAGTGACCACGTTTTATTCTTTATCAAAGAATCATATTCCTCCTGCATGGCCTTCTTCCACTGAGCAGCATGTGAGGACGAAAGAGCTTCATCAACAGTCTGAGGGTCATTTAAATTAAGAATTGGACAAAAGTAACTCACGTCATGTTCGTGATCCTCCCTTTCTGCATACTGGACAGCTCTACGCGGACGTAGATTTATATTACGTACCGGTGTCGATACGTTCAATGTTTCCTCTGGTATGTAGGTTGGATCATCATTGTCGCCAGACAAATAATCCTCACTAGAAGAGAGATCTGAGGTGTTCTCCAGTTCTTCTTTGCAGGATTCTTCAGAAGAATGCGCCTCAGGACTACTGTCAGGTAAGGATGGTAAGTAAACATTATGATCACATTTATGTACATTTTCTAAAAATACAACATCTCTAGCTTTTATAATATTATTACTGTTCGGATCAAGTAGCCGATATCCTTTGCTAGATTCACAGTAACCAACAAATATATATTTTCTAGATTTAGAATCCCATTTTTGGCGTTTTTCTTTAGGCACTTGTGCCATAACTTCTGACCCAAAAATCTTTATATTTGATAAGTTAGGTTTCTTACCTGACCACATTTCCATAGGAGTTTTGCCATCAATTGATCTAGTGGGTGATCTATTTATAATATAAGCCGCTGTTGCCAGCGCCTCTGCCCAATATTCCTTTGACAGATGAGCATCAAACAACATACACTTAGCCCTTTCCACAAGTGTCCTATTCATCCTTTCCGCAAGGCCATTCTGTTGGGGTGAGTAGGGGGTGCTTGTTTGATGTTCAATCCCATGTCTACTCAAAAAACTTTCGAATTCTTTGTTACAGTATTCTTTTCCATTATCTGACCGAACAACTTTAATTGTGCTTCCAAGTTCATTCTCTACTTTGCTTTTAAAATCTTTGAAAACTTCTAGCACATTCAACTTTTGTTTCAAAAAATAAACATGAACTTTTCTACTGAAGTCATCTATGAAAGTAATAAAATACTTCATACCTCCCAGTGATGCTTGTTCCATCGGTCCACATAAATCAGTGTGGATGAGTTGCAGTGGGTGTGTAGCTCTGGAACCAGTGTTACTAAATGGCAGTCGGGTCTGTTTACCTTCAAGGCAGGTGGTACATGTGATAGGATTCCTTGTTTTGGCAGTAAAAGGACTTACTCCCTCTGCACAGTCCGGTAACTTGTTAACATCTGAAAAATTCAGATGTCCCATGCGCCTATGCCACAGGACAACATCATTGAGGTTGTTTGAACATGTTAAGTTTGAAAAAACTTCTCTCTGAGTATTTAACTGATACAAATTGTTTACTAGTATGGCTGAACAGATGAATTTATTATTTTTATCATAAATATCACAACATTTGTCTCTGAAATTCACTTTACAGCCATTTCTCACCATAGCGCTGACTGATAAAAGATTGGCAGCAAGTTTAGGTATGTATAAAACTTCTCTTACCTGTATTTTACTTTGTTCATTACCATTTAACAATAAATTAACCTTTCCCATATTTTGCACAGGTAGCGAAGTCTTACTGGCAACAGTTATGGTGGGTACCGGTGGACTTGTCACATCATACATCCAGTCACATCTATTGGTCATGTGCATGGAGGCACCGGAGTCCACATACCAAAGGTCCGGATTCATCGTCTGTGAACATGCTGAAAATGCTGCAACAAAACTTTTATTTTCTTCTTGTTTTTCTGTATTTTTCTTCTTCGGAGCACGACAGTTCTTGGCGAAATGTCCGTGCTTATTGCAGTTATAACAACGGGGCCCCTTGCGACTGTGGGCCTTTGTTTCATTATTCCCTTGAACGGCTGCTTTCTTGGTGAAGAATGCTGTGCTTTCTGAGCATTGAACTTCCTGCAAGAGCTTTGTTTTGATGGAGTCTGCACTGATTTTTATCCCTGAGCTTTCCAATCCCATGATCATGGGCTTATATATCTCTGGTAAGCCAGCCAACATCAGTGTTCCTAGCCATTCATCATTAATGTCAAACTTGATATTTCGGAGCTTGTGAGCCGTAGACATTATTTTGTTCAAATAGTCGTCTACATTACGACAATTGTCCAATGTAGTTGTGATGAGGTCACGCAACAAGGCAACTTTCCTATACAACCCGCTGTCATCAAAAGCTTGTTGTAAGTTTTCCCACACTTCCTTACATGTAGTGGCGCTCTGCACATGTACATAATTGATGGGGTCCAACAGCAGTATGAGCTTTGATTTAGCATTTATTTCCTTTTTAGGATCGTTACTGTTTCCTTCTACACAACTCCACAAATCTTCCAGTTTAAAATAGGCCTCCACTGCGAATTTCCAGCTCGCATAATTGTCTCTTCCGATAAGTCGGTCAATATGAAACGGATTGTGGCCACTATTGGACATCTTCGTCACGTATTATCAGCGTTATATCAGTTTTTATTACGCACGCAATGTGTCGGAGCACGCCGCCGCTCCCAGTTCGGATAGGAGTCCCCAAAAAAAACAAATGAAGCACGCCGGCCGGTTTATGTATTTCTGCGTTTTTATACGTTTTTTCACTAGTTTTTACTAAATATATCAACCACGCTCTGCTACCATGTTGATATTTTAGGATCAAAGTAAATAAAACGTTAGAATAACAAAAATGCGTGGTGCTTTAATGCGTAGCTTACACATAACAAAAATGGCGATGTGAAAAAATAAGAGTTGCCAAGCTAGGACACATAAAAGAATAACATTCAAAAATAGAAATGGACGCGTTCTCAATTACTAACACTCCCGCCTGATAAAAACTACCTTGTTCTTTTAGTTACTCTTTGCGTTCCAGGGTCACGGTAAGTGGCTTTCGAGTCTATTAACGCCTGTAATGGTCAATCACCAGAGTATGCAGGCCACCATGATTTTGTGCCTCATTGTTTGTGGAGTGGCACCACATTTACACCCCCAAGCAGAGTCGTTAATAACCGATTATATCGCCACGTGGGTCGTTAAAATGATCAAAAACTTCGCTTTTAATAGCTTTGATTGGAAGCCATTTAATTACCTCTTTCAAGGTAGCAAAAACACGCCACATTTCTGTGAAACTTCTTCAGTTAAACAGTCAAACAATTGAAGTTAAAAAACAAGCTTCAGAAAAGAGGTGTGTAGCGGAAAAGTCGTAAATGATACTGGCCAGTAGCCAACGAAATCTTGCATCGATTTTTCTGCACAGCTACAAAAACTTAACCCGTTTCTGAAGATCGAACTGTATGATCTACTTACTAGATTTTGCCCACGGCTTATATTTATATATCTACGTATTACTATTTCTACCCCTTCAAGATTTATTCAAAATTAAGTTGGTAGCATAGCTTATAACTGACTCCTGCCTCTAGTAAAATTCGTACCAAAATTCATTAAAAAAAATGTTTCAGCGTTTGTGCGTGAAATGGAAACACATACACACACTTGATTTTATAATATCAGTTCAGTTTAGTTTTAGTGTAAACCTACCAACTTAGAACGCCCACTTCTAATTAATATTTAATACTGACACTCCTCATAGGTGCTCGTTTAATAAAAAAGTCAATACATACTCCAAAGAGGTGTGACGTTGTTAGTAATAAATGACACCTGTCATTTTATTACTAACGCAATAAAATGTAATTATACTTTTTTCCTTTCTTTCTTTTACTTCTAGACCCTGTCCTTAGCTTGATTATATACTAACTACGAGGAAATACAGTCTGTAATCAAATATTAACAGAAAAATTGAAAAAAAAAAGTAACATAATCACAGCCTGTCAAATTCGGTCAAAGACATTTTTTTTTTTTTACTTTTGTCAGTCTATCTTTTCTTTGGCTTGCAAAATATCGCGCGCGCGGAAAGGGAGGAGAAAATTAAGTTAAAATATTTCTGCCGTCGATGTGTTGTTTGAAACACGTGTTTTAGTGGATCTTTTAACAAAACGCCGCTTTTTTTGTGTTGAGTGCTTAATTTAGTTCTGTTTGTGTTCTGTGGTGTTAAGTGTGAGTGTTTGGTAACTGTTTATTTGTATTTCTCCCCATTTCCCTCATTTTTAAATGAGGGAAATGGGTGATGACGATCCCCCTGACGGGGGTGGCAGTCGTCCGCCAGATACAAGAATGGAGACCCAGGATATAAGTCTTTCTCTTAGTGGTCAGCCTGATAGGAAACTGAAACGTCCCGCTACTGACGATACGCCCCATGAGCCCAAAAAACTTATATCGCCTTCGGTCTCCAATCAGTCTGTCTATGTGAGAGATGGTTTCGAGTCAGACTCTAAACTGTCATATAATAAGTGTGACAATGGCCCCTTTATAATCCATGTCACTCGTTCCGAACCCGACGTATCAGCCGGTCACTCCATTCGACTGTTAAAGTTTGCCCAGCTAATTCATCGCAATAAAGTAACTGGCATAGTCGAGGGGGGAATTAAGTCTCTGGGGAGAAACAGGGTATGTATAGAATTCCGTTCAGCTGATGATGCTAATTTATTTATAAACAACGAGATCCTGTCAGCTAACAAATTTGTTGCAAATATCCCAAGATTCCACATATCTCGTATGGGTGTTGTAAAAGACATTCCAACGGACTGGTCATTGGAGGAATTAGTAGAAGGTATCAAAACCCCTTCAAACTGTGGACAGGTTATCAGGGCCCGTCGTTTAAACGTAAAATCAAGAAGAGATGATAGTGTGACGTGGATCCCGTCTACTTCAGTTGTCCTGACTTTCCTTGGTCAAACTCTGCCTGAGAGAATTTTTTGTTATCACTCTTCCCTTCCGGTTTCTACATATCAGCTCCCTACTATCCAATGCCGTAACTGCTGTCGGTTTGGACATGTGAATTCACAGTGTCGCTCCAAATCACGCTGCTATAAGTGCTCCCAAAATCATGGTGGTGATAGCTGTTCTGTCCCCCAAAACAAATTTTTCTGCATCCTTTGCAACGGTCCACATATGGCTACAGATGCTAAGTGCCCGGAGCATGCCAGGCAAAAATCTATTAAATTGGTCATGTCACAAGATAGCATTAGCTACTCACAGGCTTCCCTCAGATTCCCCTCCCCTAGACGTTCGTATGCGGACATAACTAGCTCATCCCACTTTCCCACTCAATTAGCCCAGCCCCTACAATTGTCCCAACAATCCCAACTTTCTCAAGATGTTCAATCATCCCAGCAATCCTCTTACTCTCCCTTACATCCTTCCCAATCCAATCCTCAGGTCTCTTATACTAAAACTATATATAAATCCCCTCGTCCCAGAACACCTTTGGGAAAATCTTATGACATTATGGCTCATAGAGACATAATTAGCTCTCCCCAATCCTCCCAGCCTAACGGCTGTGGCCTGTCCCCTCCCCCTGTAGAGTCCACCCCTCTCCTTACTCCAAACGATAATTTGATTGAGCTCCTCACCTGCTCCCTTATTAATATGATATCCAAATTCTCTGACTCCTTACCGAACAATGTCGTTATCCTACTCCAGCAACTTCTCGAAAAATTAATTACCAAAAATGGCGACCCTTCTTCAGTGGAACTGTAGAAGCATCCGCCGTAAAAAACATGATCTAATCTTCCTAATAAATCGATTTAAGCCTGTTGTCGTTGCCATCTCGGAGACCTGGTTGAGACCGGGATCCATTTTTAGGGTCTCGGGGTTTTCCTGCCTGCGGGATGACAGAGATGATGGGTGGGCAGGGTGTGCCCTCCTAGTATCAAGATCCATTACATTTTCACAGATTGTCATCCCTAGACACAGCTCTGATCTTCATGTAGTTGCAATGAGAGCTCAGAACATTTCTTTTGTATCTTGTTACATTCCTCATCCTAATAGTAGTGTCATTTCTGAATTAAATAATATTCTTTCCTCAATCCCCGGCCCTCTTATTGTTTCAGGTGACTTTAACTGTCACCATACAATGTGGGGGTCTCACTACATAGATTCTCCTTCTTCCTTTTTTCTTGATTTACTAGATGATAATAATCTTTGCATTCTAAATGATGGATCCGCAACCCGGAGGACTCCTCCTGGTCAAAATATCAGTGTCCCAGATTTATCTCTTGCATCTCCTTCTTTAGTCAATTCTCTATCCTGGTCAGTTCTTCCTAATTCGTACGGCAGTGATCATTTTCCAATCCTAATCCGCCTCCTTCAGTCCCCTGCCTCCCCTCCTACTTCCCCCCCCCTTACAGCGGTTCAGACTCACTGATGCTGACTGGGACAAATATTCTTATGCTTCTGACTCTAAGATTCTCCGTCTCCCCCCCGTCGATCACTCGAACTTCCTTACGGTATATGACGATTTTATTTTGTGTCTACTCTCAGCGGCGGAGGAATCCATCCCTCTTAAAAACTCTTCCCGTGGTCGTATCCCTTCACCTCCTTGGTGGGACGCTGAATGTACAGCTAGTGTCCGTTTACGCAAAGAAATGGAGAAAAAATATGCAGATAACTTAACAATGCAGAATTACCTAGACTTCCAAAAATCCTGTGCTAAAACAAAAAGGCTTTTATCTAAAAAGAAGTCAGAGGGCTGGCGCAGGTTCTGCGAATCCTTGTCCCCCTGTACTCCTATAACAGTTGTATGGCGCAAAATCAATAATTTTCGTAGAATCTACGTAGAACATAACATCTCCTCGAATGATCCTGCTGTTTGGTTGGATGGCTTTCTGAACAAACTAGCCCCTCCCTTTGTTCCTTCCTCTGACTGCTTTCCTGTATCCCAGCCCCCTTTCTCCCCTTCAACTGACAGAATGAATGATCTTTTTTCTTATTCAGAGCTCGCTTGTGCTCTTGACAACCTCAGGGATTCCTCCCCAGGCATAGATGGCATTTCTTACTCTTTCATTTGCAAACTATCTCGGTCTTCAAAAATGATTTTCCTTAACATTATTAATGAAATTTTTTCCTCTGGGCATGTTCCGGAGTCATGGAGGACCCAAATAATCATTCCAGTTCTAAAGCCAGGCAAGGATCCGAATGACTCGTCATCATATCGCCCTATTGCCCTATCTTCAGTCATAGCTAAAATCTTAGAACACCTCGTAAAAAACAGACTGGAATGGCTTCTTGAGAGTAGAGGTCTGCTTTCAAGTAGCCAATTTGGATTTAGACGAGGCATGAGCACAATGGACAGTCTAAGTATCTTTACATCTGAAATTAGGCTCGCTTTTTCTCAGAATGAAAATGTTATTGGGGTCTTCCTTGACATCTCATCTGCCTATGATAATGTCCAGCTTCCAATACTCAGGCAGAAGATGCTCGATCTGAGTATCCCTGTGAGACTGGTCAATATAATCTTCAATCTACTTATGTGTCGCTCTATTTGTGTCCGTTCTAAAGACTCTCTACTCCCTCCCCGTCTCGTCTGGAAGGGCCTCCCCCAGGGTTCGGTCCTAAGCCCCCTCTTATATAACTTATATACCGCCAACCTTGATTCAACTGTTAACTGCTTCTGCAGAATTTTACAGTACGCGGACGACATAGCGCTATATACCAGATGTTCTTCTCTGTCAGTTGGATCTTCCCTTTTAAACTCAGCCCTTCACTATCTAAATGATTATCTTTCAGATCACGGTCTAAATTTATCCATCCCTAAATGCAGTGCTGTAGTTTTCAGTCGTAAACGAAACATCCCCCCTCTAAATCTCACGGTAGCTGGTGAATCAATAAGATTCAAGGATAAAGTAAAATTTTTGGGAGTTATTTTAGATTCCAAAATGTCTGGCCTATTCCACCTCCAACATATTTATAATAAGTGTGAAAAAAACACCAACATTATGAGATCTTTGTCTGGAGTACGTTGGGGTTCCCACCCCTTTTCACAAAAAATACTTTACAACGCCATTATTCGTAGCCACTTTGATTATGGTTGCTTCATCCTGGAGCCCTGCAGTAAGCTAGCCCTCAAACAACTTGACAAAGTCCAGTCTAAGTGTTTACGCATAATAACAGGCGCTATGAAATCTTCCCCTATTAACGCCCTTCAGGTAGAGTGTTCTGAACCTCCTTTACTTCTCCGCAGACAATTTCTCGCAGATAGATTCTTCTCAAATGTATCCCAATTTTCCTCTCATCCGATTTTAAAAATCTTACATCGTCTTGCTCGGTCCATAAATTCCTCTCCATATTGGGTTAATAAATCTCCCCCATTACTGGTTAATAGCCTCAATACTCATAAAAATCTGCCATCACCTGTCATGCAACTGGAAAAAACACCCTTTGTTTATGGTTAGTTATGATTCGCTTATATTTCAGCCGGAGGTAATTTTGAATTTTGGTATCGAAAAAGACTCTGAAGATGCAAATAACAAATTCAACAAAATCATTAATAATAAATGGCCAGACTGGGTTTTGATTTTTACTGATGCCTCAAAATCGGACTCGTCTAATGTAGGCGCCTCTGTTTTCATTCCAAAATTCAATGTTGTTCTGAGCTTCAAATGCCCTTTGGAATGCTCTATTTTCACTGGTGAAGCTATCGCTATCCTGGAGGCTGTCCTGTATATAGATTCAAATCGAGACCACTTCCGTAACTCTATGATTCTAAGCGACTCGCGTAGTTGTTTAGAAGACTTGAAAAAACTCCCCTTTCATTGCAAATCTAATTCTTTTATTACTCTTAAAATCAAAGAAGTTCTTCACAACCTACAAAAATCCGGAATTACAGTAGTGCTAGCCTGGATCCCGAGCCATACGGGTATTTCGGGGAACGAAGCTGCCGACATCCATGCCAAACAGGCCATACAAATAGGTTTTACAAACCATTCAAGCGTCCCAGCTCGCGACCTTTGTTCTTTGTCCAAACCACGCATGATAAAGTCTTGGGATAACTTATGGCAACAGACAAGAACTGTAAAAGGGAAGTATTATGGTAGCATTCAGCCGAGTATTCCATCTAAACCTTGGTTTTTTAAATACAAAACAATCAATAAGCCAATAACTTCTATGATTATACGCCTTCGTTTGGGTCATGTTTGCTCCCCAGTCTTTTTAGCTAAACTCCGTATACGCGATAATTCCTTATGTGAGTGTGGCATGGAAGAGGGTACATTGGAACACATGTTTTTTTCCTGCTCCAATCTTGTATTTCCTCTTTACGATCTCCTTCCTCCGAACATTCCTAGACCCATCAACATACCATCTCTCCTTACCCTTTCTAAATCTTCCTATATTAATGTTTTGTGTAAGTTTATTCGTGTCAATAATATTAAACTTTAATCCACATCTCCCAACGCTCCTTGCTCCTCAAGTTAGTTTCTTTTCTCCCAATGTTTTGTTCCTGTAGTAGTGTTTATGTTCCTGTGTCATGTTGATCTAAAATACTAAATTCTACTAATTGCATGCTCTCATGATCTTGTTTTAGGAACTCAACTGGATTTGCACCAAAAAGCCTACCAAACCGTACCATAGTCAATCTTGTTCTACTTGTTTCTTTCAACCTTGACATTGGCAGAATCATCGAGTAAACGATGGAGCCATCAAACTAAAATTGGAATTGGAATTGGAATATCTTTTCTTTTGTTTCAATTGTCTATTGTGATTTCTAAAATCGTTAATAAATAACTTAAACTGCTTATTATTTACTACACAATACATAGAAAAACAGTACCCACATTTGGCGGCACTGAACCCAAATCCATTCATAGACAATGACTTCCCACGTTCGTTTTAGGCTTGCATTACCGACAAACTATTTCGCAACCACGCCATATGGTGCGCAGACGCAACGTCAAACGAAACTATGCACATTATAAATTAATACCATATGGATTAGATATGAAATATTGTTAAGATAAATTCCCTATCTCTTTATTGCTTGGATTCCGGCAGATGTTATTTTCCGGCTCGCGATGTGCATTTACAAAACGTGTTTGATTTTACGTAATGCGTCTCTAAATAAATTATACATTAACGTAATAGGTAAAATTCTCATAGATTTTTTGTCGTGATAACTGTGTTAGTTGTTGATGTTTTTAAAAGTACAAGTTTTGGAATTTCTTGATTGAATTCAACTTCATCTTTTTGATGTGAATGATACCCGAACCGAGCGAGACTAAAACTTATAACGAATTCTTATTAAAGTACTTCCCTGATAACTATCATTTACGGTTAATTTCTACTACAATTTAATTTTATTAAGGCTTTAAATATGCTCCAAAGATAAACACAATTTAACTGACTTCCCGCCAAGTCTAAACGCTTAAAATATTATCTCCATGGACTTGGAGTACAGACAAATGGAGGCAGAAAACGGACACGGGTCGCTCGTAATGGATTAATTAAGACTTTCAAAGGACGGACAACGTTCATTTGTTCCTAGCATAGCTTTAGATCTTACAGTTTGGTATTTACGCGCGAAGAAGAGGTATTCCACTTAGGGCACCTGCGAAAAATATTGACAGGAGAATAGATAAGGTACCATTAGCTCAGGTGCCATTGTCAGCGGGTGCCCTAAGTGGAAGTAACTCGCGGAGAAGCGCGACAGCATCATAATCTATAAAGCAAAAAACAACTAAAATCAAAACCCATTCTGAGGTCATAACCTGACATTGACATTTTTGTGACCTTAGCGATAACTTTGACGTTAATTTGATAGAAAAAGTCGTTCCACATTTGTACACTGAGGGCGCTTATTCCTTGCAATAAATACTTCAAGATCTATAGTTAAAATACGGAAATCCAGTGGGAGCTGGGGCTGCCCAGACAGAGCAGTTACCATCATACGCAAAAGGAACAGGGTATAAAGTTTCTCTATAGTGGGAACTTTATACCCTGTTCCTCATACTCCACACGCATTCCAAAAGTATTTTTCTGATGCTCAATGTTCGATCTGCCGCGGCCGGTATGTACGAACTGACAAAACTATGTGTTAATTGACAGAGACATCGTAATCCGATTGGAAAACCAACTTAATGGCTATCAACATTTCTATTTACCTTTTCTATTTGTTTAAGTGGTATTGTGAAAGTTGTTTTTTAATTTTATCTGTGAAAAGTTGTAATGCATTAATAAAGTAATGAACAAGCAAAAATAGGTGCTGAATGGCAATTATTTTTATGTGTATTTTGATTTAAAATAGTGAAATTAAGTATCTAGACATGGACGTTATTACATAAACACTTTTTTAAGCTATCAATCACGGTTTGCTTCATAACTTAAAATGTCACTTACGGGATATCTTTCGTGATTATTTGTTTGTTTGAGTTCCCGATATTTCGTCGCTGTTGCAAGCGTCATGATCGCGGGTTGAGTCAACCCACAAAGAAATAATCACGGAAGATATCCCGTAAGTGACATTTTAACGTTATTACATAGGTGTAATAACGTGTGTAGATATTATTTAGGTACTAAAACAGCGCAATATTAGTAGGTATATTTTCGTTAAGTGATAAGTATTGGCTAATTAATCAAAACAGCAAGAGAAATATTTGACAGCTTTTTGCGGTGTTGCCAACTGTCCAAAACCACTTGGCATAAAACGAGCTAGGTACTAAATAGATAGATCATTTCGGATAACGATATGATTATCCCATTTATATTCTATTGTAGATAGCTTCAGTGCCTGATGGTAGCTTATCTAAGACCTGGAATTTGTTAGAAACTTTGTATGGACTAGAAACTGGATATTAAAGTGCTCGATCAAACTTGGTTGAACCGTTTTTGATGGTCTTCATCTTCAGTTCTTGGATTTTTACTATAGTATTGAATACAGATTATAAATTAGCTTCTATAGACAATGATATTAAAAAAAATAGAATAAAAAAATAACAGAATCAAAATCTAGCAAGATTCTGCAAGATTTTTTTCCGTACTTTTTAACTTGCTGATCTACACTACTAAACTTGCTATAATTATTACACTATCCCAGTGCTAGGCCAAGGCTTCCACTTATATAAATCTATCTCAATAAGTAACAGTCGTAATTTATGTTAATTTGATCTACGGAAGCAACATCAAATTAGGCGCCAACAAATTCTCAAGATCTCCAACAAAAATCAAAGGAAACGGATATCAGAATAAAATTTATCGTTTTTACAAGCAAACTATCGGACTTACAAAGTACCTAGCTGTGAGCATCGTAACTCATTAGCCAGTATAGAAAATGATCCGTCCAGAAAGGAAGTATTCGATTACCATCGTACCATCGAGTATCGATTCTCGGCCGACTCAAATCGGTTCCACGCTCGATTTGGATGTTGTATTTCCTTATAATTTCGCTCCTTTAAAATACTGATGGTTGAATGTTTAGTAGGATTGTTTATTTTAGTTTTAAATAATTAAAAAATAAATGTAAAATAGAAGTTGCTCTGCTAAAAAAAATATTTGAGACACGCAACATAAAAATGGCCGTTTAAAAAGAAAACAACGTATAATAGTTATTTGTTATACAAGAGTGCAAAGTTGATTTTTAACCGCGTGCTCAATTTTGATGACCGAGCAAGCGAATGATTCTAAAATTGAATCACGAGTGCAACGAGTGATTCAAAATTAGAATCATGAGCGATAGCGAGGGAATCAAAAGAGCACAAGGTGAAAAATCTTTGCACTCGAGTGCAACACGTAACTTTTCATCCCACCTCAGCGAGGAAATGACTAAATTCAAAAACAAATAAAAACAGATGTACATTGTACAAACACAAGATAGGCTTTTATTTCAGTTTAGGTATTAACTAAGACATTATTATAGAACAGAATAATTTTTAAATCAAAACAAATAATATAATTATTTATTATTTATTTATTTCAGACACAAGTATCCATAACTTTGTTAGTATTAAATGCTTATAAAATAATGTTAGTAAGGCAACAAGTCAATTTCATCAAGTCAGTCACTACAAATTTTAGATAAATATAAAATAACAATAATTCAGAAAAAATAATAATGTAAAATTGAAAATTAATATAAATCAACAAATCATAGAAAAAATAAAAATGTCAAAATAATATAAAATAATTCAAAAACAATAATAAACCACTAAAAAAATTATAATAATATCATATTAAATTGACATAAAACCAAAATGAAAAGACAACAATCACTCTTTAAGTAAATTATTAAGTTACTTATTTTTATCTTGGTTTGTCATAACATAACAATAAGACGTGAAAGGAACACCGCACAAAGCAAATAAAAAAGGTAAAACAAAGTACTGAGCCAAGAATGTTTCGGGTCTGAGATTTTAACAAAATAATTGTAGATTACGCTCCAAGGGAGGCGTATTGAATTCCGAAGCGATACTAAGGATTCTGGGGGTGAACCTCCATCCGTAGTGCAGCGAGAAGATTCAAGTGTTAACACCCGAAAGAAACGAGGGAATAAAGTTAAAAATCCTTAGTGAAGCGAGGGATCCAAGTTAGCCCAAGGCAACGCAGCCTTACACCCGAGGAGCGTACTCTGCTTTCCCACCTGTATACCACATCAAATTTTAAAAATAGAATTTGTTTCCTCGACAACCTTCGAACGTCAAGTGGGCACCACAGCAAGCGATCAGCTGTTGCGGTCACCGGCCGCCATTACTGCTGCTACTCTTTTGTTCATACGATGTTCTAAATTCAAATTTACTTTATTCACTAGAGGATAAAAACGGCTTTTACTCACTTGAGGATAAAAACGGCTTTTACGGTCAGATATCGAAGAGCAAAAGTACCCTTTCCGAGATGGTGGGATGAAAAAAATATTTTTTTAAATTTCGAACACATTCAGGCGCGTTTATTTTCTTTTTTTTTTGTAATATACCAATACTAATGTTCCATTTCTAATTGTTTCAGGTAAACACAAAACAATCTTCAATTAGCGCACCATCGACAAAGGTTAATTTTTTTTCCAATTCACCTGTCACAGCGTGCAGGCGAACTAATTGAATTAGCTCATTATTGAGTGCTCTTTAATTCAATTAAGTACGCGTAGCACACAGGTAACATTAACTGTATAGTATCACACTAAAGGTTCGTTTAAACCGGCACGGACAGATTGCGGACACCGGACACTGACCGGACACTTCATTACATTATCTGTCAGTTTGGTGTTCGGAGCTGCGTCTGCAATTTCCCCGTAGCAATTTGATCGAACCTTTTAGAGGGTGGCAGATTTTATGCATTATTGGATTTGCTGGCTGGTAAATGTATTACAGTGTATAGCTTAGCTACGGACCACGTCGGTATCGTAATTAACTTTGTTAAATAATATTCAATTTTCGTATTTGCGAGTCTACGAGGAAAATGCTTTTAGCAAAGCCCTTTTAATTTTTTTGACGTTCCGAAGAACTTTTAACGAAACAAAATAAATACGGATTAAACCTCTGTGAAAATTAAAGCGATATTTTAATCAGTTTGAGAAAATAATTTTTACTTTGAAAACCATAAATTCTGTTTTTCATAGACTTATTTTAATCTTGAAAAGAAGGTCGAAGCACTTGAGGTTTTCACCCACGTGCAACGAATTGTGCAATCGTTGCTGCAATTTTCTTGAGCGCACAAATCCGCAAAATTATCACGTCGAGTTATATTTAAAGCAAAAGCAGGTCACTCACACTTCACTCTGATGATATCCCCTGTATCTTGAAACGAAGCGACCAGGGTTATGAGAGCTTTTTTCCGGATACTTTATTCTTTAAAGATGTCGGATTTATTCTCTTTGCGTCTTAAACAAAAACTTCACGAGGAAATCATTTATTTTTATTACCAAATTCATTATTAGTTGAACATTAGATAAATAATTATAAATACCTATTTTAACAAACTTTTTACATGCTTTTCTATCTCTAACCTCCGCCTTTGCATCTGAACCACAACAAATAATATCCCACAGAAAATACAGATGCATTTCTACAAAACATTTTAATTCCTTCTCTTTTTACAAGTAGCATGGCAACCCTGCACTCGTTTCATTCATCTGAGTGAAGCATTAGCCATTCAGGAGCGTTCATTTCATCGCTCTTTCATTCCTCGGGCAAAGGCAGGCTGCATTGAAAGGATACGCTTTTCAATCCGCCATATACGAGGTATAAAGGAGTTCGTACGAGGCTGCGGCGAAGCTGGCTTTCTAGCGACAACTGTATAATAGTTATTGTTGTCAGTTAATCTGCTTTTCTTCTTTGAACTGTTACTTTGAAGCGTCAACGTGTCGTGTAGATAGGGCTACTAAAGAAAGCTTTGCAGCTACAAAATGACAGCTGTCACTTGACAATTCGATTCGTTTTAAAAATAGAACTTTCTTAAACCGGATAATTATTGAAAGAACGTGGCAACTGCACATGGTTAGCGTGCCAAAGTGCATTAAGCCCGAAAATAACTCGTTTCGTTTTACGATTTCGGAAAATTTCGTCTTTCAGGGCGTAAATCTTTTGATAACAATGTAGGTAGGGCAATTTGGCTTTAATTTTCGCAATTAAACATCGTCTTTATTACGAATAAACAGATTGTCTTGTAAAATAAAATGAAGTCGTTCATGGCACTTAAAATAATAAAAAGAAAATATGTGTAGTTCTGTAAAAGTTTTGTCAATAATTATTTTTCGTCTTATAATCATATCAAGATCGTTCAAAAACACCCTATGTCTAATTCAAAATGGCGCCTTATCTTTCCCGCGCTATTATTACCATAGACTCCGTCATGTTTATAATAAATTCTTTCTAACAACTTCACAAGTGTTGCTCCGATGACAGCTTATTATGTTAATGGACTGATAAAAGAAACATATTCATTTAGAAGCTGCTTGTTTATCTTCAAAAAGCTTTCAGACAAGTAATATTCGTAATTTGTTGTTTCTAGCCTGTTAAAGATGGCTTAACTTTGTATTTCGGGAATATTTTCCTGTCTGAAGCATTATTTTTCGCATTTATGATATTAAATTGTTGTTTAGCTATTTCTTTTTATCAACCCATCAAAAAATATCTTCAAATAATCCGGTTCTACTCTAGTAAGAACTTTACGTTTTTACGATAAATAAAGTAAATTCGATTATTGTTTTTATTACTGTCGCAGACTCGCAATATTCGGTAAATAGGTATTACAAATGCATTCTCACACAGAGAAACTATTCCCAAGTTTCGAAATTCGAATCGTCATAATTTTTATTAATAGAACAATCAAAAGGGCAAAGCACCTCGTACCCCATACGGGCTGAACCATCCAGCCAGCATTCCTATAAACTTCAAGAACGATTCTACTATCCATTCTAGCTCTGATAAGTATTACAGTGACCTTTATAAGCCTTTATTCTTATTCCTATAAGGTTTATATTAGAAGCAAATAACAATGAAAGGACTGCAGTTCAATAGCCATCAGTCATCGTTAGTATGAGGATTTAGTTAACAAATTGTTCATTGTATGGCTAGCGGTCAATTTTATCCAATTTATGCGATCGTCGCGGCCACCACTTACGTTCTATTGGCTCTGACAGATGGCAGGATGTGTGTGGATTAGTGCATTAGGTGTCTATGCTTTGTTGTGGATCTAGTGTCTATGTTACTCAATTTATGGTACTGTCACGTGGAAAAAAAACAACAATGATATTTTTGTTCTAGGATGACAATGAAGCGGTTATGTTGATTATGTTGTAGGACTTTTTAAATATAAATTATGTATACATATTGACATTTGGACTCCAAAATTATCCTCATTGAGTCAGAGTAAGGAAGTCAATTTAACTTATAATATGTCATCAACACCTCGGAGAGAAATGGGTACATTGATGCGTAGACGAACGATCGAATTTTTACAGTACTCTAAATTCAAACAAAAATAAAGTACCTAGTTTATTACCTAACGATATATTTCGCGGCTATTGTAATTCTGGAAATTACTTAAAATCTATAATTTTTATATATTTACCACCTATTTAATACAGATCGTCGACCACATCATCACTTCAGGCCAGTTAGTGATCAAACACGAGCCCATTAGTAAATAAAAATAATAACTTTTTAAATATAATGAAATACATTGAGCTATTACTACTACATATAGAGACGACACCACGCATCACCACTGTGTCCCATCCAGGATGACTGCGTGTGCCTAGACCACGCCATAGAGCTGTCAAACAACTGAATGAGCTTGTGCGCGCGCACTCATCCTGGATGGGATACAGTGGTGATGCGTGGTGTCGTCTCTATACGTAGTAATAATAGCTCAATGATGAAATATGACATTGTTACAATAGAATCATTGCCATCTTGTACTTCGTACTTAAAAGAGTCATCATCGTTAGTGACAAACACAGATGCTAATTAAGATTAAAAGATTATATTCATTGCCATGTATCATTGTGGGTGTACTGCAACCGCCATTACAATTGTTTAATGTTTAATGTCTTTGTTCTATCATCATTACCATTATGGTCATTACCATCATCTTCTTGTTTTTATCTTAATTAAACTTATTTAGAAGCAGTTTTTTTTTTCCACATGAGTCTTTTCAGCGTCATTAATTCAGGAAAATATTATATAAATAGTTTTTCCAGGCATATCGTCGTTCACCCAATTTACCTTTAGTTTTCCTTTGATATCCATTATCCGTAGAGATTGTTTTTTATCTACATGTACTAGTTTTCACAGCTTTGTTGTACTTTTTCCAATTCCCCCTTCAGGTTTAGGTAAAAAACTAATTTACGCATTTGTTAGTGTCACTCCATAATTGCTTATGAACCCACCGAACTTATCTATCATTTTACGTGTATCTATTGTATCGGTAGATTACGGAAAACATCATCTTATTTACAGAAGCGTGCAGTGGAATACAGCCCAAGGTAGGCAAGCACTGCTTTTGCAGATACACAAAAAAAATTATACTAGCGGAGGTCATTAAGCCTCTGAGAATCTTAACACCGCGATTCACAAAAGCGCGTCATCAGCGCAACGCCATCTAGTAGTGAGTGGTGGAACCTTCTTTATGAATCAATGGAGACAACGCGTAGTGTTCTGGTTGGTAAATAGATGGCGTCAGTGGTTCCATATTAAGGTTTGTTACATATTAAAATAATTATGTTTAGACAAATAGGTAGTGTTCGTTTAATATATGAGGATAAAAAGTAAGTAAAAGTTTAGTGTAAAACATAGAAAACAAAAACATAAATGCAAGAACTCACCAAACTCTCATCTAAGCTTATCACAATATTCATTGTTTATTCAACAAAGATTCGATGATTTGGGCCTATTTCATACGATCTGCTTGTTTTTATAAGATGAATTATCATGTTTCCGGGTTATTCTAGCTTCAATCTTATAATTAAACGAAGAATTTGAATATTTACTACTTTTATCTTCGAACACAGACATTATCACCACCGGTTTAAGAACACATAAACAAAACACTTAACCTCACTAATTTTAAAAGTAAACTTAAACACTCGTGCAAAAACAAACCAATAGGTAACCGATATATTCACACTAAGCTAGTTTCAATAACTTTTTAGCGATCATTTCGTACGAATTGTATTATAAACAAACATGACTTCCAAAATAATAATCTGCCAGGGTACTGACAGTACGGTTTTGGGGTTGCCAAAACACATTTTCTTAATTCCCGAAAAACAAAAGCGACATTTCAAAGAATTCAAATAGTTACAAATCCTTGGATAAACAATAAAGTTAAAAACCATGCACTTTTTAATTCCAATTTTAGTTACTTAAACTCTTTTGGTAGCTGCAAAAATGAAAATATTACCCTGTTTTTTTACCATTAAAATAAAAGAAAGGGAATTTTGAACAAAATTGCCACCCTGGAATTCATTCATACTTTCAGCCAGCCAATAGCACGGTTTTAGGCAAGGTCTATGCCCCGCCTATATTTTACGCTCATCTTGCATGTGTGCAGTTCATATACACGGCCGCACACCAAAACGGCACGCGATTTATCAATGGATTTTAGGCAATCTTACTACGAATGGAGTTGGGAATAAAATTCTCGTCAAACGGCGGTTGTGAAAGTTGCTATGAAATTTTTAATAGGAGTTTTCACTTTTTTAATGTTTTGTTTTATTTTATTACATAATTCCAATAAATGCATTTGTTTTATTTGTACGTTGTTATGGCAAGGTAGGCTTTGCCTATTTGCCTCTATGAAGGGCCCGCGCATGCTTATTTACTATGAAGAGATAAATCATTTTAAAACAATAGCATTCGTTAATAATTCTACTGAATGCAACCTTTGTTTGGTTATCAACACGTATTCTAAGAAAATTATACAATTGCAGCGTTATTATTATAAGTAGCCTACCGAATGACAACATTTAAAAACGGAACCAATATCTAACAGCCATGTGATTTAAAAATATACAATTTTACACCGTCAAACGAATTTCTGAACTCTTCACTATGTTTAAATAGTGATTTATTCATAGCACTAATTTACTTTTCTTTTTTTTTTAAAAAAAAGAACATTAAAAAAGGTCATAGCATGCTGAACTACTTAAAAAACGAATCAATGTTCTCAATGTAGAATTACAGATGACAGCTCAATTTGCGCAGTAGCTAAACGTAGCTGTGCTTCGCACAAATATTTGTATGACCTACAGATTCCATACACGGTCTGTGTTCATTTGTGTTTGTTTTCACACCCAGTTTAAGTGAAATCAAAGGCGTCAAGCCAGTTATCCAATAACGTTAAAATTGCTCGCAAGAATTTTTTTATGTAACAGCTATTGAAAAATAAACAATTGTAGATATAATTTATTAAACATACATATAATGTGTGTATGTATTGACAGATATAACAAGACAGATTATAACAATGTTATACTTATCGAAAAAACATTGTAACAGAATGTACGAGATTTTAAATCTTATGTTTTTTAGGGTCTACGAAGTCGTAGCAATTTGCTACGAAAAGCGTAGCACTTTTGCAACGAACTTATTTCACCTCTGATAAATCTGCAAACCATATTTTTGCTCATTTGATATCTCTAGTTAATTATAAGTTTTTATTACACCCAGATTTATTTGTTTACAAGCCTAATGGAAATAACGTAGTTTTTTTTTTTATTCTAAGATGAAAAATTCATCAGTTCAACACTGAAGACGATCATATTTTATACTCATTTATCTCCACTCAGGTGAACGAACTTCAATTTACTTGATCAATTATTATAAACAAAAGGTCATTGAACCCATTAATTGAACAATAGTCGGTTTACATTTAATTTAATTGAAGTTTAGTTTATAGTGTATTCACGGAGACGAGTTAGTAGAGCGCTATCTCACTCTCACAATTTTTTAACTGCAATTGGTCAGTGATAAATGCTAAGGCGGTGTACACAGTACGAGTACTTTTTAGTCTACTCATACTTCCCGTATTGTGCAGACGTGCTCTTACTTGTGACTGTGCGCTCAACTTGTGAACCGGCTGGTGTATTGGATTTTATGATTGATTGCTTTGATTGATTTAATGGCGGATATCGAACAACCTGCTGAGAAAAGAAAACGGCGGGCTTTTTTGTCTACCGAGAAGACTATGATTTTAAATATGTACCACGCAATGAGAAATGCAGACTCTTCGGCCTCCAAGGGTGACATTCTGAAAGCTGTTGCATCTTCTTTAGGTGTTCACTGGGCTTCTGTTCATAGAATTGTAAAAGAGAAGAATGATAGTGGTGAGCTAAAATCTCCGAAGAAATTGAAGCAACGTTTGTCAATTGTTGATACGATTGATAACTTTACAAAATGTGCCATCAGAAATATAGTCCACAATTTCTTCGCGCAGAATGAAATACCTACTCTAGATAAGATTTTAAAGAAAATCAGTGATGATGGCACTTTGGGCATTATAAAGAGAACGACGCTACATAAAATATTGAAAAAAATTGGTTTTAAATTCTGTAAGAGAAGCAGAAATAGCTTATTGCTGGATCGCGATGACATCTTTTTTTGGAGAAGAAATTACCTGCGAGCTATCAAAAATGCACGAAATAATCATCAAAAAATCTACTATTTAGATGAAACTTGGGTGAATGAAGGTCACACTACCTCAAAAGCTTGGGTCGATACCACAGTGAAAAGCAGGCGAGACGCTTTTATTAATGGACTAACGACTGGCTTGAAAACACCTTCAGGTGTGTATTTTTATTTATATAATGGTCAATGATAATTTTTAAGCGGCGCAGGTGTGCTAATGACCCGTTTATTGTTCTTTTGTCATAAATGAGCATTATCATAATAAAATACTTTTTCCCAATTTTGTATAGTAAACTGGCCCAGGTGCGCTACATGCATTGTTATTATTATCATTAAGTTATACTTATATTCTCATTGTTGAAACACGTGTTTTATTACATGTTTTATATTCTCGTTACAGGAAAAGGCAAAAGACTAATTATTACTCATATCGGGAGTGAGGATGGATTCGTCGAAGGTGGTCTAAATATGTTTGAGTCGAAGAAACAAGGCGATTATCACAAGGAGATGAATGCAGAAGAATTTGAAAATTGGTTTAGAGGAGTTTTAAATAAGCTAGATGATAATTCTGTGATAGTCATGGATAACGCTTCCTATCACTCTAGGAAAATTGAGCGAATCCCAACAGCCCAATCTAAAAAACAGGATATATTTAATTGGTTACGCCAAAAAAATATTAGCTGTAACGCTGAAATGTTGAAACGTGAATTATTAAACATTGTTAAAAACCATAGACAGCGATACGACGCTTGTATTATAGACGAAATGGCAAAATTACAAAAAAAAACTGTACTGAGACTGCCGCCGTATCATTGCGAATTAAATCCAATTGAGCTAGTGTGGGCTCAAGTTAAAGGAAATGTAGCTTCACGCATGAAAACACACAAAATGGCAGAATTAAAAATTGTATTGAACGAATCAATTCAAAATATTGACGCAGAAAAATGGAAAAAATGTATAAAGCATGTCATAGAAATAGTTGAGCCCAAAATGGATGCCATGGACAGAAATGTGGAGGCAATGACGGAAAGATTAATAATAAATGTAGGAAACGACAGTAGTGATAGTACGGAGAGTGATAGTGATGATGATATGTTATGAAAATGTATAGGTAGATATTACAATATAATAAAGAAAATATTATAATCATTAACTCTCGATTTTATTTCTTTTGCTTCATATCCATCTGTTAAATAAAAAGTAGGTAACAATAAACAAATTCTATTACAATGTCTCTCAAATAATACGACAGACGAAGCCGCAGGAATAAACTAAGCGTACTTTTAAGAAGCGCAGTGTGAACGCACATTTACATTTCTAAGGTATTGTTAACGCCCACTGACCCTAAAAAAGTATTTTTTGTCTTTGTCATTTGTATGATAATGTGCGATAGAGAAGGCGCTATACTAACTCGTCTCCGTGAATACACTATAGTGCCTCAATGGTTAGCGTGTGATAAGACTATACATTACGCGATGGTAAATGTTCACTGCGGAACGAGTGAACGAATGAATGATGTAGATAAAGGAATGATATGACTCATTCACTGTTAACTAATGTTTTGTTTTTATCGGTTGTTTAATAAAACCTTTTTTATTTTTGTATCGATAATGTAAGCCGGGCTTTTTCCGGGGTCGCGGGACGATCTAAACAGGTAACTATAACCCTAGCTAGAACGTAAAGAGCTATTGAGTCTAACGGTAGAGACGGTTAGACTGATTTGATGATTTTACTACGTAAATAAAGGCATTGCATGCATATCTGAAGTAGGTACTAAAATAATTAACATAGGTTTTGTAAAATAATTAAGATACAATTTATGTTTTTAAGACAAGAGTTACGTCTAAATAGAATAGAAAGAGTTCAATTCGTCAGTTAATTCTAGTGAATTAACTGTGAAAATACAAACAACAAAGGAAACACAGTCAGTTAAAAACATAACTCATTCCCATAAAAATAAACTGCAAACACAATTTGCATTCGCAAACGTTAATTCCATAAACTTTTGCAAAACTAGAAAACAGAACACCAATAAAAACAAAAATAAATCATTGTAGAAATATTCAAAAATAGAATAGAACGTTGAAAATTTTAAACCAGCCATCTATCTTCCACGCATAGACAAACCGTCGCTATGAATAAAAATATAAATACAGAAAAGTGCACGAGTAACGTTGGCATTCAGCCAGCGCATTCGAATGAAGGAAATCGAAAATTACCGTTACGAAGTAGGGCTAGATAAAAATAAATATTTGTTGTTTACATACAAGTCGCCAAGGTTTGCCCGTTGACAGTTTGATTGGTAAACAAATAAGCATGCGACGATGCAGTTTTCCATTTTAAGTTAAGGAATTCTTCTCGCATTTTTATAGAAGAAACTTTGGTTACCTTGTTTGCATTTTGCATTCTGTCAAATACGGTACGGTCGCATGTGGATTTATTTTTACACATACGTGTATGATTGCTTTTTTTTTTAATAATAATAAAACATTAAAATGTTCTTGCAAAGCTCATGACGGTCGCGATTACTCTTTGGTGGAAACAAACGCGATGAAAATATCAAGTATTTCGTACAAACCGCCGCGCTAGCGCCATCTATTAAAATGAGGTGGAACTAACTCAAGCCGGTTACTGAAACAGTATAAAACAGACTGGAGGGCGTGTTTATAATATTACTGGGCGTTTCCTTTCGCTACTGTAATTTTATATGGATTGATTTATTTTCGGAGTTATACATATATTTGTGTATGTATTTACTATTTTAAATATTTTTATATCTCTACCTCATTGGTAGTTACTTCTTAAAGCAATTACTTTAATCACTCTACCACAAGATAAATCGAATGTAAGCCTTTTTTTAAATTAAGTAAATATTTGTTCCTGTAGTTTTAATATTATTTAGTATCTAAAGGATTCAAAAATCAGTTCAGAATTTTAAGGCAGTCAGCCTCATTCTTCAAAATTAAAAGTTAGCCGCGTTCATATGACAGTGTTGCCACACTAAACCGTTGCGGTTACCCACAAGCCGACACTAATATCCAATATGTCAAAACTTTTGTAAAACCTCGCAGTTTATATCAAATTTGAAATTAACTATTTTAGGTAGATCGATACTTTAATATACCTATTTGAAATATCTGAGTTCTAAATAGCGATAGTTTTGATAAAACGTAAGATTTTTGGAAGTCATTCCACTTTTTTGTAGTGACACCACTAAACATAGTAAAACTTATTTATTTATTTATTTACACTTTCATGTACAATTGTGGTACATAAGACTTATGTAGTTGTCAAGAATAAAAAAAAATACACATGTCGAATTGAGAACCTCTCCCTTTTTTTTCGTCAGTTAATAAATAAAGTCAACAGACAGTCTTCTAGCTGACGCTTCTTTAACCAAAAACCCACCGTATATTAAAACACTCTCCACATAATAAATTATTTAAAATTTCATTAAAATCTGATTTAACATCTTCAGTTCGGTCCTCAATAGACAAGATATCAATAGAAGGAAAATTGATTCTATTACATAAAATGTCAAGTACATCGGTCGCATCTTATCCTACCTTACCTACCTAAGGCCTGGTTTACAGAAGCGCAGACGATCAAAAATAATCACCTTTTCCTTACTATGATGGAACTATCTACTATGTTGGTTGTAGCGCAATACCACTATTTTACATGGAGAGGAAGCAGCTACCTATCTGACCTTTGCTATCCAGTTAGGACAGGATAATAGGATACCACTGGGTCACTTTGACAGATTTTTGGATTACCTGTAACGACTTTCAAATATCTAGAAATGACAACATCAGCAACGGATTAACGTGCTTGATAGGTAGATTAAAATTGGATGTTGATAATCCATCCTCGGTCTCCACGGATCAACTGTGCTAAACGTAGCTGACCTGTTCGGCCACGAGGTCCTCAATCAACCAATCACATCGCACCATCTCCTTTCATCTATTTGTGTACTATGTTATTCAATATTAATATAAAAGTTTAGACTGATAGTATGGCAAGTTACAAAGAAAACTCACCCCTTTTGATACTGACATCCTTACCAGAGGGGATAAGATTCCTCTGAAGCTGACGTACTTACTGCTTCACCTCACTCACCTCTACTTTAGTGTAAACTAGGCCTTACCATCTTCCAAAGCTCTTGACCTTAACTCTGCACTTACAACAGTGAACTCCGTCCTTTATAAGGTCGGACTATTTTAAGAAGACAAATAAAGTGAAAAGGATATCTTTAATACATGAACTTGTAATAAACCTTTACCAATTGCCTCAATTTCTATTTACTGTCCATTTGTCTTTGTACGAAGGATGTGACATGTAATAAATTGCTTTTACTCCATTCTATTATTCATCAAGAGGGCATAGACAAAGTCACATTTTTACGAGTCATAACGATAATGGAAAAATTAAAAACATAGTGAACCAATGACAATAGAAAATCTAAAGACAATTATGTTGAAACTTGAAAGTCATTAGTCATTATAGAAACATTTTTAATGAAAAGTATTATGAGTTTTTAGACTTTTTCGGGTGGAAAAATTGTACAATGATTCTTCCCGCCCTAATGGGACTGTCAGACTCTTACTGACTAAAAGTCCACACAGTTCTTTCGGTTGTCCTTTGCGTTCCGGATTCCCGGTGTCAATTTAAGACGACCCCACGGCCAATCTGCTTAGAATTAAATTATGTCTAATTAACTAAAAATTAAGTTGTTCCGTAATGATGGGTTCTGTAACCCATGAATGGCATTGCCCGAAAATTAATAAATCCACTTGGGACATCATATCACTGTAATAAAGGTCATCAACACGTTTATTTAATTAATTAAACCATCGCTGTCGACCTTGTTATCAATTAAACGAATAAATTAATTATTCAAATCTAAGTGGAATTATAAAGTTTGTCGTAAAAAGCAAATGATTAATTGAATTTTTAGTTTCATCCAAAACGATGACAAACATAAAAAAACTACACAAAATGGCATGAAAAATAGAAAAGTCTTCCTCGACGCTGTCGAAGGGGGGGCTAAGCCAATGAGAGCCAATCCTTAATTTTTACTTACTTTTCAGTAGCAGAAAGGAATTGAGTTTTTTTTACTGTAAAATTGTAAATATCTACAGTCGTCCTCATCTACGTTTAAGACCTAATGAAATATAAGTATACACAACACTTACACCTATCACCCAGCAAGGATGATCACGACTTTCCAAATCAGAAGCCCGCTGTAGACATTGGGCCAACGCATTGAGCCATCGTGTACAGACCTACTTGGCGGTATGTTGGTAGTTGGCGGGATACTGGCCGGCCAACCGAAAGTTGTCATGCACCAATCAAAGGATCTTGGCGTGCTTCGCAAGCAGTGTTCACACGTTGGCCCAATGTGAACAGCGACATTTAGAATCCATTATTTTGGCCCAATGCCTTGGCCCAATACTTACAGCGGCTTTTTGATAGACGCTTGAGACATACATAAGTGACCAAGTGTTATTATATAACCCTCATTACGCACTTGCCAACACCACAAATTACAGATAAATACTTAAAACTAATTATCACTACAATACCGTATTATCATGCTAATTGTAACTGCAATATACAAATATCATGTAACTGCACACACGCAGAACGTGGTTCTCTTAGAATCGCAAGTTCATTGTACAGTCAGAACCAAAAATATTAGCACAAAATATCAATATTCAAAAGCGTGTATATCATAATAGGATGATCTTTTTATTAAAATTATATTTCTGAAATTGGAATACATATTAGGAATTTCTCCTGTACTCCGGAACTTCTGTGTGCAGGTCATACACAAATATGTGTTCCGTGCGGGGATCGAACTCGCAACACGTTTTAGTCGATCGCTTAGTCAGTGTGCCAGCCGTGTCAATCTACACCAGCCTTTTCCCAAACGGGTGCCGGCTTCCAGTCAAACTGGTTGCAGCTGAAAAACCAGTACCTACTTCACTTAGCGCGACAGCCTATCTTTGTTATCCCCACAACCTAGTAACTGGGGAATATGATCCCCTTTCAGGTTTCTGACTTCTCGTAACGACTATCATTTGTAGATTTTATAAATGGCAACCGGGATCAAAAGCTTGAGGTGTTTTTCGAAACATGCATTTTCAAAATACTTTAATAGTGAAAACATAATTGTATTTTTTAAATATAATTATAGAAGCAATAGGAATTAATAACTTTTCCAAGGGTGTACAATGTGGGCATTCGGACAGCGAGTAAAGGGCAACTCGCTGTCCGACCATGGACCATGCCCGGGTCTTCGGCGCGTCGTGTTCCACGCGCGGCTCAAAGAGCCTAGGCAAAAAGACGGGGGCCCTCTCTCAGAGGGTCTAAGCCTGCCGGGGTCGCGAGACTTATTTCCATCACCGAGACGCCGGAACACAAAGGGCTATTGAAGGACACCGTGGATTTTAGTCAGTACAAGTCTGACAGTCCCTCCCGCCCTCATGGGAGGACTCATTTGATGATTTTACCACTTAAATAAAACGGTGTACAATATACGAGATGTTACATGTTGATGTTCGTGAGTGTACAAAGAGGGCACGTCTGAAACGCAATATGGCTGCAATTAAATGCATTTAGTTAGAATCTCTGTGTGCGCAAAGTCCTTTGATGTATCTTCCGCTATATTCCAGCATAATACGGCACTGAGCACAAAGGAGTATTTATGAGGTAATGGTTCCGGAGTATTGCCATATTGGAAAATGAATTGAATCAGTACTTAAAACGTATCGCTAATATAAACTTGATAGATACTAACTGTTTAAGTATGTTTTTTTTTTTTTTTTTTTTTTTATCGTGGTAAAATCATCAAATGAGACCTCCAACCCCGGGCAGGGCGGGAGGTACTGTCAGACTTGTACTGACTAAAATCCACGGTGTCCTTCAGTAGCCCTTTATGTTCCGGGGTCACGGTAATAGAAATAAATCCCGCGACCCCGGCAGGCTTTGGCCCTCTGAGAGGGGGCCCCGTCATTTTTGCTGACAGCTCTTTGAGGCGCGCGTGGAACACGACGCGCCGTCGACCCGGGCATGGTCCATGGTCGGACAGCGAGTTGCCCTTTACTCGCTGTCCGCATGCCCGCGCCTACGGTGGCCGGAGATCGTCTTGCGACGTACGGCGCCGTGGGCGTACACCACTGCGGTTGGGGCGGAGGGAGGACGCTGTCCTCTCTCTCTCGCGGCCCGCCGCCTCCTTCACGAGCATTACTGCCTCGCAGAAGGCGGCGACCGCTTCCCACTCCGTCTCGCTCCGCAGCATGGCCGAAACCAATGCCGGGCGCGAGAGGTCTCCGCCTATCGCCGCCGTGGTTTAAGTATGTTTGCTACCTTTTTCAAGTCTTAGCTACTCTGGCCGCGAGACTAACGAATTACCATGACCCCGGAACGTAGAGGGCTATTCAAGGGCACCGAGGATTTTAGTCAGTACAAATCTGACAGTCCCTCCTGCCCTACTCTAGGTGGGAGGACTACTTTGACGATTTTACCAAGCTAATAAAAAGGGCCACTCGAGAGATCGTTACAAAAATAGGTAAATATGTAACTTGGGACCTGTATACGAATATATTCAACCCATGACTATAAGTCGCAGTAGTACGTTCCCTTGGGACATTATTCCGACTTCCACGACGGCAGACACTAAGTATAATAGTTATTTGTTATACAAGAGTGCAAAGTTGATTTTTAACCGCGTGCTCATGTTTGATGACCGAGCAAGCGAATGATTCTAAAATTGAATCACGAGTGCAACGAGTGATTCAAAATTAGAATCATGAGCGATAGCGAGGGAATCAAAAGAGCACAAGGTGAAAAATCTTTGCACTCGAGTGCAACACGTAACTTTTCATCCCACCTCAGCGAGGAAATGACTAAATGCAAAAACAAATAAAAACAGATGCACATTGTACAAACACAAGATAGGCTTTTATTTCAGTTCAGGTATTAACTAAGACATTATTATAGAACAGAATAATTTTTAAATTAAAACAAATAATACCTACTTAGGTAGTAGTTGAAAACTACTACCTAAGTATTATTAAGTTACTTATTTTTATCTTGGTTTGTCATAACATAACAATAAAACGTGAAAGGAAAACCGCACAAAGCAAATAAAAAAGGTAAAACAAAGTACTGAGCCAAGAATGTTTCGGGTCTGAGATTTTAACAAAATAATTGTAGATTACGCTCCAAGGGAGGCGTATTGAATTCCGAAGCGATACTAAGGATTCTGGGGGTGAACCTCCATCCGTAGCGCAGCGAGAAGGTTCAAGTGTTTAACACCCGAAAGAAACGAGGGAATAAAGTTAAAAATCCTTAGTGAAGCGAGGGATTCAAGTTAGCCCAAGGCAACGCAGCCTTACACCCGAGGAGCGTACTCTGCTTTTCCACCTGTGTACCACATCAAATTTTAAAAATAGAATTTGTTTCCTCGACAACCTTCGAACGTCAAGTGGGCACCACAGCAAGCGATCAGCTGTTGCGGTCACCGGCCGCCATTACTGCTGCTACTCTTTTGTTCATACGATGTTCTAAATTCAAATTTACTTTATTCACTAGAGGATAAAAACGACTTTTACTCACTTGAGGATAAAAACGGCTTTTACGCTCAGATATCGAAGAGCAAAAGTACCCTTTCCGAGGTGGGGGGATGAAAAATAATTTACCATTTTCTTTGCCAATTTGGTCACCAGTTAACCGGGAACCGGGAAAACCTTTATAGCCTATAGGTAAGTTTTCTTTTTCTGGCATCTTTTGAAAAAGGAAAACTTTCGAGCTCTTTTGTATTGGCCAGCATTTTATTGAATTAAAACTATTTATTGGCTCTGGAGATGACGTTAAAAGTTTTTATTCTGGCTGAAACTAAAATACAACGAAGTCTCCGAAATAAAATAAAAAACTTATGATACAACTGCAGTAACTAACTTACTTCTAGATCATTCGATATAACTAACAAGACACTTAAAATTACTGACATAAAATGATATTTAGATTGTAAACATCCGTATTTTCTTACAGCGAAAAGCACGTATGTATATCAATACATAAATACGAAAATACATAAAATAACATAAAAATAAAAATACGTAAATATTGGACTGGAGGCCTTTTTTTTTTAGCGTGGTAAAATCATCAAATGAGACCTCCAACCCCGGGCAGGGCGGGAGGTACTGTCAGACTTGTACTGACTAAAATCCACGGTGTCCTTCAGTAGCCCTTTATGTTCCGGGGTCACGGTAATAGAAATAAGTCCCGCGACCTGGACTGGAGGCCTTAAAGTCATTTAAGACATCCACAGAAAAGTCTTGTCAAGCAGCTCACAACCTCCTGTAGGTTGACCAGCGATATGCTACAAAAAAAAAAAAAACTTAAAAAAACAATCATATTTTTTTCTCTATATCAAACGGCCGTACAGTTCTATTTTTTTTCCATCGTCCGTTAGGACAGGCAAAGACTCAAGCCTATATGTACAGCCAGGTCTGTAATAGCGTATTGTTCCATTCTATTTCCTTTATAACAATACAATTCCTTAAGGCACAGATTCACTAAAGCGGTTTGAGATAGGCCCTGTCAGTCTGTGACGTAATCTTTAGCTTGGCGCTTAGCCTGTTTTCCCAGACACTGCATGTTTATTCAGCACTTTCTGTTAGTTGGAGATAAAGTGAGCGTTAATAAATGAAAAATATAAGACGCTATCTATTGAAGAATCAATAAAGGAATTTGATTTATGGGTTTTAGTAGTGTTTTACAATTTGTTTTCGTTAATAAAACTCAATTTTCCGAACTTGGTTGACATTTTGACATGATACAAAATTATTTATTTACTAGCTGTTCCTCGTGATTTGACTCCTCTTGCTCGGCTCCTATTTGTCTTTGCATGATTCTAGACAGCCTTCCTAAATAAATGAGACAAAAAATCCAAAAATGATTTTAAACAAAACTCCCCTCTTTTTCAAGAGATGAAAATCAAACACAGCAATAGCTATGGAACATCGTAAATTAAACTAGAAACCGATAATCCCATTAAAATTACGACTAGGTACTTATAAAACACCCCCACTATTTATCTTCATACAGCCGTCACGGGCCGTCACGCCAAGATTAGTAACAACACCCCCGAGATTCAAGACAAATCCGAATCCCGAAGCAATTTTCCGTTAATCCGATATGTCTGAACCTGACCTAATTCGTGTATCCTCACGGAGACGCTAATGTTACTGACGAGGTGCCATGAAGTGCCAATTAGGAGCCACAGCATAGCTATTAGCAAGAGGAAGACGTAAATGTACTGTCATTAACACGTGTTGACTGTGCGATAAGTGTATAAGCTGTGGACTAAAGAGATGTAACCGCCGTGGACATTTAAGAAGTAACTGACAGGTTATAATAATAAAAAATGAATACTAATTGGAAGACAATAAAAAAAAAAATTAAGCCTGTTGTGTGACAGTGACAGCAACAACGCGTCTCGTTTTAATAAACAGTCATTTTATAGCCAGTATTGCAATATTTTATAATGTTTTTATTTATTTCCAATATGCCTTTCATTTACAATCTTCCCGATAAAAAACCAGTTCATGGAAAATGCCACAGTTTATATGACTATGAGGTTATGCGGCGGATGATACAATCTATTGGATTTTCATATAAACTAGGAAGTTGCAATGTTAAACTTGACATTCACGACGTGCAATGCTGAATTCGTTATATATAAAAAAATTGCATAATGTATTTAATTATTACTTACTTCCGCGTCTTACGCTCCTCTTGGCAATATGATTACTATTTGCATTGTAAATGTTAAATTAGATTTTCTATTATAATTTTCTTCTCTACTTTTTTAGACGTAACAACTAATTGCTTGACTAAATGTGAGTTTTAATTGACAAAGATAATGCTAATAATGATCATGTAAATGTATTTTTCACCACCCTTACGCATGTTATCCAATTTAAACAAAAAAGTAATGGCCTATTACCGGAATTATTAAAAACTACACTAACATTTCACCCACGCGTATTTTAGGGCATTAATATGTAAATGGCATGTCATGCCGGACGTGGTTATTTATATCAAAATTTATTTGTTCAATTCGACCTCAGTTCGACTGTTTATAACGCGTTATCAAGAAGGTCATCCTAAAACGTGACCTACCTTTTGTTCCAAAATGACGCGTGTGACAAATTGTTATTCGAAATTCAAATAGGCATGAGTTGCCACGCGTTTGAAAAGAAAAACTATGACACGATTTCATTCGTACCAAAGAGGTTACAGTGAAATTAAGAACCTCCTTGAAGTCCGTTTAAAAATAGTGTTTGATTGGATGCATTCATCCTGCACATGATCTGAATTACTGAAGGAAACCGTTCACGACTGTCTTCCTTCGTAGATAAGACATTCCTGACACTATAAAGGTCTAGCTAATGGGCCACATCCAACTACTTGGACACTGAAATATCCTTCAAACTTGCAAAAGCTGTCATATACATCCTACACTTTATTTTTGTGGCAACCCTTCAGAGACTTCAAATATTGTCCCATTTGCCTCCTGTACTTACGTGAGAACATTTCGTGGCCCGAATTCGGGTCACGGTTTCCTCTCCCCACATTTTATGGGCAATATTAAACTTTGCAAATTCTGGTATGTGTTTTATGAACGAAGTGACTGCGTGCACAAAGTTTTAGAACGTTATGTTTATGCGTGACTCTAATTAGAATGAAAGGTTGGAGAATCGATTATTTGGTTAACTTTTTTCCGTGTAGATATGTAGGTACATACAATTTGTACCTACCAGTACTTCAGAAAATAATGTCATTACAGTAATGTATTTCTACAATACTCTTGGGTAAATATTAATAGTCAAGTAGTAGGTAGGTACGTTATCGAACGAACCTGAAATATGGTTAGTAACTAAGTTCCTATTTACAAAAATAGACCAAACTCGGTTTTTAATGACAATATTGTAACGAAAACTGGCATGATAGGTACAACAGTAACTGTAAACAAAACTATCGTATTTGCATATTGATTAATGACAACAAAGGTTAATTAGCAATACTCGAATAATTGGCATAGTTGGTAACTAGGACCAAGCTGTCACGCTATGCCACACCCACACTAAACAAACGCTCCACTTGAGCCTCCCTCGAACAAGTGCACATCAGCTGATCAGCCTCTCTGGGCCGATCTACTCGACACGCATCCATCGCTCTATTTACTAACCCAGTCAATCAAACAAACACCCTCAAGCCAGCGATCTACTACAACCTGTTCAAGATACAAACGGTTTTCGTGAAAGTCATGCTTACAATAGACATTTTCATCTGAGTAAGCGAAACTCGGATAGGGCAAAGTAGAAATGTGTCATCGTAACAAAATGATTGTTGAAGCCACTCGAATCTGATAGTAAGGGTGTGTGAACGGAGCATGCGCGCTCGCCAAGGACACGCGCCGCGCCTCAGTCTGGCGGGAGGCAGCGCCGCGGCCGCCTGCCCTCTCGGACACCACCTCCATGTCCCACGATGCGGAGTGCCGCAGTGGCCGACGCGTAAGTCCGACCCGAACACCGCATGCCAGACCCAGCTCGAGACCCGGCACCGGCCCGCAGAGCGACCTTAAGCTCGGAAGCCCCGCGGTCGCTCCGATTCAGTCTTGTAATTGGATTTTGTCGTTCGATAAGCAACGTTATTCTGATTTGATTGGCGAACGCTTTCCGCTTCGATATTGCAGCTTGCTTCTTTCACTTCCTCCGGAGGCTCTCGTAGCTTTAAGTGTAGCCGCTTTGTATGTATCGAAACAATTTGTTGAGTATCGAGTGTGATATGGTGACTTACGTAACTTAGTATTACGGAGTCACTGGTGCATCACGATGCGATTATAAGATCGGCACACGAGTGTAGAGTTGAGCGGGCACTGGACGTGTGTGGGACAGTTAGTGACATGACTTGCTGGGAGAGTGTAGGACTGCTGGGGCCATGTGCGCTCCTCGCCTCGTCAGACGTCAGGGTGAGTGCGATCTCCAAGGAAATCATTCTCACTAAATGTTCTACTTCCGTGGATTAATAATATCCGATTGGTCCGTTTTAGGCCGACATCCCTCAATAAAAGTTCCGTATCTAAAGCTCAACTGACCCTTGAAATTGTCCTAGATGTAATTTTCTAATTCAGTGAACTCTACTTTTATAAAAGTTTTGTGATAGAATCATATTGGTGATTAATTTATTAAGGCATCATTAAGATACTTAATCCCATAAGCAGTAAACAATAGTTTTGTTTTGATAATTTACTAATTAAATGCAGCATAATTAACTAATTAAAAACATGTTTTTAAAAATCAATCCTAACTACTCCAGTGATTAATAGGTAGTAAATATTGGTTTTCCTAATGATTTCTTTTAGGCATGAGAACTTTCAGTTATATTCGAACCCGCGTCTAGTGAAGTGTTCAGTGAAATGGTGTCGATAGTGCTTCTGACTACTGAAGAGGTTCTTCAAAGAAATTGGTATTGGACCTGCTTGGATTCAATATGGGTTACCGAAGAATTGGAACCATTTGAAGAAGTCAAACGTGAGCATATGTTCATCAAACCGTTGTCAAGAGACTTCTACTATGCCAAATTTCCAGATATACCCAGAAGTGAATCGGAAGACGAGAACTCTCTGAGTATAAACGGGTTTATAAGTAAACACGAAGAATGGAAATCAAAGATCTGCGTGAGAAGATACGATGCGAAACGACGTAATTCGAGACAATCGCATTTAAGCTGGAACGGAATAAGAACGACTAGCAATGGCTCACTTAATAATGAACCTAGAAAAGCTACTTCTATGATAGAAAAACGATGTAACGAGATTCAATCCATTCCGAAGAACAATAATAGTGAAAAGGAAAAACAACCCTTTAGAAGTCACGACGAAAGAGTGCAAGATTTTTTCAAGCGTTTACTGGAAAGTGTACCTCCGCCACCCCTAGAGGATTTGCAGGATTCATTAGCAGATATTAATACGTGTGCAATCGTAGAACCATCAAAAGATTATAGTGAATTTAATGACATTGAAATACCAGAATACGATGATTTTGAAAAGAATAAAATATTAGAAACAGTAAACGAAGAGCATTTATTGCCAGCTACTTCTACTCTAAAGAAATCCCAACGGAGGGTCAGCTTTAATTTAAATACATCAAAAGCTGAATTCGAAACCAACGAATCTTGGTATGATTCCATCTACGGCGTATCTGATTTGATGATGTCGACATCAGGAGAAAATATAATTGTAGATTTAGTAGATAGCAAGCTTGCCGACACTGATGATCCAGATAATTTTCCGTCATGGTCTGAAATACTGCTCGAGTGTGAAGTAAACGACAGTATTGTTAAAAGCAAAGAATCTTTGATTCCTGTTGAAGAGGTCATAAGCCGCTCTCATTGTGCAGATGCCACAATTCATGACTATGATGAAATCAGTGACGAAGAAACTGGATATGCAAGATTTGCCATATATAAAATACTCCAAACTATCAAAAATCAGGAAAAAATGCTAGATTCCTCATCTATGAAAGACCTAAGTGAAAGTGACTTAAATTTAGTAAATGAAACGCATAAAGACCCTTCATTTTTCGGAACAGTGTACCGATTAGCTCCTAATTCGTGTGACGATATTCAAGACTTGGTAAATAACATGCCATCAAGTACGTGAATACAAATATTGTGTATTAATGAATTTTGTAATAATAGGCTCTCTGAATAAATACATTAATAAGTTCTAAAATTCTAGCTGCATTATTTGTAAATTCCATTATCTATATTACCTTTTTTTATTATACGTAGTTTTGGCAAATTTTCAATATGCTAATTTTATAGAACATGCCTTTGTGTCGAGTGTGCTTTTTGGAAACCGTATTATTTTCTTTGTACTCTGATTGAAACAAAGTGTACGTGACCAGATTTGTGATGCAATTTAATTTGTTGCAGCCTCCAGAGAACGAACTGCAGAAGAATTCAGATCGCGTGCTTTCTGAGCACGAGTTGCGAGTCCAGAGATCGTTGCAGAAGCTCAATGTACCGGAATGGTGAGTGTTAAATTCATTATACATCATATCTCCTGACATATAGGCCAGACCACGATAGGTTATCGAAAGGCCAATCAACATCTAGCCGAGCTATGTAGGGTAATGACAAATATAACCTGCACTTTGATGTTATACTAGATTAGTCACGGCTTTCTAACGACGTCCTATATTATTAACTTGAAGCATTAAATTAAGAATGAAATATTTTCCGCGTGTTTGCTATATTGCATAAAATCTTTAACCTACATTTTATATTGCGTCTAAACAAGCAATACGACTAAAATTATATGAATAAAATATAAACCCAACATTTTTCTAGATAGATATCAAATAACATGAGAATTAAACCTATAGGCACGTTTCGCTTCACTACCAATCATGTCAAGGCTTTAGGAAAGGCGTACGATGAATTATAGCACGACTTTATCCGAACTACTTTTAAAACTACCAACACTCGTTCGTGATTTATATAATCCTAGTACTTTTTTTACATTATAGATCCGGGTTTAAAGCTTGACAAGGTTTAAAATCAGTGTGCACGTAAATCTCATTTGTTATGCTGCAAGGTTCCTATTTAGGTCCAACTTTTTATACAAAACAAAAACTGTAAAGTTTTCCTAGCAAACACTTTTTTGCTATATTTTTCTTCTACGTTTGTCTTCAATTGTTTTTAGTTTTTGTTCGCAACGACGTTGTTTGTCTGTTAACTTGCTCTTAACTTCTTATAATCTGGAAACTTATAGTTTTAATGTTAAGTTTAAATTACGTCTTTGATATCCTCAACAACTAGGTTTAATGTTTCGAGCCATAAACCCGTATTATACGTATAAAGAGGTATGTACACGATAATAGCCAAGTTTCATGCTTAATCCTCATGACTGTCTCGCAGGCTCACGATAATGAGTCTCAGGTCGGTCTTTATTGTAATTAACGATGTCCTAATTGCATCTCGTCTAGCTGGACTATACGTGACCTAAGCTAACCTTTTATGTGGAAGCTTGTTTGTGGTTATAGCTACTTGAACTACTTCATTTTCTTCGTAACCATAGCCTTTGGAAAATAGAGCCATAAACTCCTATTGTAAAACTGCGTACATTTATGCTTTGAAATTTTCAAACTGGCTTTCCTAAAATATCGCTCGTATATGGTAGTGACGGGTTTTACAACTTCAGGCGAGTACTTTTGTTGCTTTTTTACTCAAGAAAATTAGGTAGGTACGACTGGAAAAAAAGATGAGCGTCTTGTCTCGAGTACTCGCGACGCGTCGTCTTGGGTGATTGCCTTGCGTTGCTACTGAAAGGAGTGTACTTTTCTACGTTTTTTTTTTCAGCCAACAAGTAACTCTAGGTGATTGAAAGAATTGCATGTTTTAAAAACAATTTCCTAAGTACTAACGTAGTACAATTATCGAATGTATGAACATCGAATCTATTGTTCTTAGACTTCAGTGTAATGAAACCCCTTATCTCAACATCAAAATGGTCTTACAGTAATTGTTAATAACTTTCAACCCTTTACTAGTAAGATTAACCCGTTTTACTCGTACTTTGACTAGATTCTTACTTTAGCTACCGTATTTTATAGCTCAATGAAATTTTCTAATACATTAAGTTTTCTAAAACATTTAATCGACGTTAACTTCTTTGATCCTTCGCTTGAGCCGCTAAACGTTATCATTAACCAGCTGGTTTCTGTCAATTAATTACACGGTAGTTAACCTATTGACTTCGTTCCTTAATTCAAGGGTTTTAATTAGTCATTTGGAAAAGTGTTTTTGTTTATTAACTAATTAACTTTACAACTTATGTTTACTTGTTCACGAGTTCTCGTGAGTATGTAATAAACCGATAATGAATTGTTGAATTCACTTTTGATGCCAACGTAACTAAATTTTTCGGTATCGAGTCAAGATTTCCGATGTTCAATAAATTAAGGACATCGGAACTTTCAGTAGGAAATTGCATTTCCTTTCATAACATCGTTAATTTTCATACACCAATATTCCTGTTCATGCTATCAGCTAAATCACATTGTCATTCAATGCCACTGTCGATGAAGCATTAGATTATTTCATTCTTACGATCTAACTTAAGAGTTACTGGCTGTTACAGCCAGTAACTCTTAAAGAATCATTGTTTTATTCAAGCCATTAATTTTTTTATTTTATTTTATTTCTAGAGCAACTACCAGACATTTTACCAATTTAAAACTGGCAGCTTCGATAATCGTGTCTCAAACTTTAAATCAAGTTTCATGTCATATCATCGTTCTAGAACGTTTTCAAAATTATGCTTTGTCATGAATTCAAATTCGTTCTAGTATCAAGTTCTAAGCTTTAAGTCGCTAATACCATCAAAGGCAACGGCAAACCTAACGAGCAGCTTCAAAGGAACTACGGAAATCGTATTAATAAATAGGAATCTTTGTATGAAAATGGATAACGTTGCCAGCCTTTCGTCTATGAAAAAGTCTTGCATCTGACCTTTTATCTCTTCTTTAATAGTATTAAGTAAAAGACATCTGTTTGATTGACTTCTTCCTCCATTTCAGGTACAAGAACGCACCCGCGCCCCGAGAGGGCTTCCTTCTCCGCAAGCGTCTGTCCGACGCCTCCGCCTCGGCAGCTCGCTGGAGCGGCCTTAACTCGAAGACCACCTCGCTGGGCAGCCTTGGTGGCAACCAGCAGCCGCCGCCCCCTCAGCTGTCGCCTCACACCACCAGCTTCGGCAGATGGTCTACTAGCCGGCTTAATTCTAACCAAGTAAGTTTTTGTAGCTGTGTCTAGTTAAGGATCGTGTGTCAAGTGCTCTTGTTTATTTATGTTGCCCTGGTAGAATATTACTTGGACTCGATGCTTTTGCTGACATTGCATTGTTGTCGTCTGCTTCAAAATGTGTTTTATTATTTATGCGTTTTCTTGTTTGCGGGAAAGACTCGTCCCACTACAGGACAAAACTATTTCAAAAACCGTGCTCATAAAAATATTTAATTTATTCACTTTCTTATATACCCCTTCTCGTTTACCCTATAAATTCCTTCATTTGTGTTTTCTTAGGCTACTTACTACAAATAATAAACGCCAAGTTTCATGCGGAAAATTTTAATGAAATACAATCAACAGTCAATTATTTCTGTAGGTATGACAACTGTGTGCAAGTTCACCAACCTTTGCCACCACGTAATTTACTTCGAAGACTACGTTTCTTCACTCGCTAGGCACCTTCATATATGGCTTCTCTCATTATTTCCGTAGTAGCGGTTCATTCACCGATTTATGTATTTATTTATTATTATTATGTAAACGACACTATTGTATTTACACTTGATTGTGTTGTTAGAATTTTAATGGTGACTGGCAAATCGACCGTAAAATGACCAGAATTTAAATGGTCAAGGAAAAATTTGGAAGTAATGAAGCATGGCGGCACTTCCTTGCTTAGACAATGTGATTTATTTCATGGATAAATGAATTAAATAGATATTTCCCTTGTTTGCGAACCCAAGCCAACCGTAGCTAAGATATAATATCTACAGATGCGTATATAGACAACTCAGATCTCTAGATCGTCTACATAAAAATGTCCCACCTCCATCTTGCACCACATGAGCTGCCATCTGCGCACTAGGCGATCTTATGAATTTTGGGCCAAATACAATTTTTTTAATTTTCTTCGTGGCGTCTTTGAGAATCCGCCATCGAAGTAAGCAATAACGGATCCATGCGGACAACGGGATCTCTAGTATTCTTGTATATCTACTGATACCTATTAAAACCTTCTCCAAAATACAAAGAACACTTTTCTAAAAACCACATCATAATCGGTGCAATTAATGCCAGATAATCGCGGACAAGCATACCTCCTTCTTTGAAGTCGTTTAAAAACATTTTGCCATCGACACGGAAAAAGAAGACTGCAAAACAAAAACATCAGGACTTAAGTGATCAATGAGAGTGGATTGGATGCAGATAACATGATGGACAAAGCAATACTCGTTAAGCTATTTATTACTGAAGCTCTATTTGATTGGCATATCGTTTAGCAGATACGTTATAATCTGCCTATAAGCGAAACTGTCCATCAATGTTATCATAATCCGGTGATTTTAGTGGTTGACGAAGTACCTTTTATAATACCCATTAGGGGAGCAAATGTTGTAATGTTTTAGACTTTGTCTATGAGTTTAACTGAATGGAAAATTGGTTAGTCACTGTTTCTTAGACCAACAAGGTTCTCAATGTCGATCGAACTTGAATCACTACACAGTGCCATGTTCTCACCGCATTTCAAGCTTCCTCTATCTACTAGAACTAGAAAATTGTGCTTTTTAGATCAATAATTGTTTTTGATGTCAATTGGCCCAGCCCCTAATACTTCTCTTCTCTCACGGGACTCAAATATAGTTGCCAAAATGAGAATTCAGACACAACTCCAATGTCCCCGTTACCCGTGTTGTTATGATGATATTTATTAATTTCATGTTTCATTCGACAGACGTCACCGTGCTCCTCAACACGCAGCAGCATCAGAGGTACCAGTCCTCTGTGCTCTCCATCAGCAAGGTCCTCGTTCAGCGCGCGGCAACCCTATCTCGGCTGGCGGAGTCAGGAACGACTCAACAATACCCCGCGAACGCCACATGAGAGGTAAGATGAGACAGAACAAGATAGATGAAGGAAAAACAAATGCTTGCGTCTTTTGTAGAATAAGGAACAAATGAAGTCTACTCGGCGAAAAACTGCTTTTGCAAATACTCGTATAACTGTTGTAGTGTCTCGAACAGCAAATGGGAAACACCCAAAAGTAATTCATTATTTGGTTGACTGTAAGTCAGCACTTTATGCACGCCAAAAATTATATGTGACAGTCCTCAAAAACTCCTTACCTTCACCAAATTCTGCTGTTTAAATGCTGAGAAGAAGAAGTCAGCAAATTTTCCAGCAACACACAAAACTATGAAACAAGAATCAATAAAGCAAATGCTCTAAGCGCCTCTATATCAAAATCTTTAAAAAAAGAGGCAGCATCTCCTTACTACGTTCTTTCTCCCCAAATCTTCAACATGTCATCCAATAACCATTATCCATCTCCAAATTCCAGGCTAGCATCGTCCCTTCTCCAGTCGACACCCAAATCAGAGGCGTCTGAAGCGTCAAAAGCGTCAGAAGAGATCCAGACCTCGATCAAGGAAGTGACGTCAGCGATAGTTCACTACGTGTCAGGGTTGGAGCCTGCTAACGGCGACATCGACCGGCAACCCTCGCCGAGATCCAGCCAGAAGTTATATTGGCTTGAAAGCTCCTTTGTTGGTAAGTTTATATCTCTTCTTTGGTAGAAGGAACAGGCTTCTTCTGGGTAAGCCCACTCCATCGTAGCCTTTTTTTTTCTCTGTTACGTCTGCACTAGAGTCAAGAGCATACTCCCTAGAACAATGTGGCATCCACCATTCCGCATTGGCATGTGTGGTACTTCCGTCACAGAGTTGAGACCTGCGTCCTAGCAGTAGAAACGTTGTAAGGCTTATTATGCTTAGGTACCTACACTTATTCGTAAGCTTGCCTTTCGTGAGTAGTATAATTTTATTGAAAAAATATGGTCTTCGTTTTTTCTGTGAAACGTTATGACAACCTTCAGCTTTTTATCAATGTTAATACTCGTGGTAATGTCGTTCGATCAAGCATTCTTGACATTTAGTTTTTCAGTCACGATCACGAATTTATGTAGACCTTAACTATATTTAGTTGGCGATTTAATCGGGTCTCCGATCAGCTGTTGCTATAAGTGGACTACTATCTACAGTATTTCAACTAACTAAAAGAGGTTCCTATCAAATTTTGTGGTAATCATAATAAAGCCGTCATCGACTACCCGCCCTAAGATTTTAATATTTGACGTTTCAGGCACGAAGCCACTGGAGTCCCCTCAGACGCCGCTGGTGGTGTCGGAGGCGCTGCCCCCGCTCCCCCCGCACCCGCGCCCGCCCTCGTCGCTGCGCCTCGACCACCGCGCCGCGCCCGGTGAGCCCGCGTGACCACTCCACTCCACCAAACACACTGCAGGTTCCACACACTAACGACACATTCCCGTGTGCCAGCAGCATCACACATGCTCGCGACGAATACATTCGACACGACGAACGCAACGCGCGGTATTGCCATTCTCCTTTTTGAACTTCAAAGTTCTCTCGATACAGAATTTGATAGTTGCGAAAATTCATGAAAATTGCATTTATGTTTTAAGAGTTCGAACCTGCAGTGTCCACTTTGTTAATTTTTATGTTACGTTATACTCTGTGCGTTAATTTTTGTGCTGTTCTGTGTATTTAGATATTTGTGAAATGAACTCGTTCAGGTCTCAGGAGCTGAAGGATTTCATTTTGTGAAAACCTATGTGTAATAGAGCTTTATAGACTGTGTGTAAGACTCAGGACCATTATTATATTATATTATTAATTATTATTTGTGTCAATTTATGCACTCTTTTTGGACTCCCGATATCAATATTGTGTCAAGTGTTTTTAATTTTTTCGCATTGTGGAAGAAGCACTGGCTTGTAGACGCTTACTTTTAATTTATGTGTCTGTCACACGCAGCTTTGTATTTATTTCATCATGGCGGTGAGTCGAACTATTATTTTTAAAATAACGTTGCAGCTTACCAATATAATGATGTATGGTATAGGTATGACAATAGCCGCCTAGTTAATTATTTTACCGATAATATAAAAATTATTAAAAGGTACCTACTTTATAATGCAATGTTTACTATTGATGCATTTCTGTTAAGAAGTTTCACTCTTATTAATTTTATAATCATTGTTACGGAAATACAGTTTCCATTAATTTTCAGGTACCTAAATCAATTATATATGATTATAAATGAAATAGTCATAGTTAAGATTTTATTTTTGTTTTAGATATTGCCATAATTATAATTTCAATAGTAATCTGACACGAACCAGTAATATCTTTTAGTAATAATTTCGTCCGATGTACAGATTAAATTATTTTTGTTTGTGTGTTTATTTTAATGCAAATCTCTAGTAATTAGTTTAATGGCTAGTTAATATAAATAGTTGTGTAAATAAAATATTATGTTGCTATGTTTTATTTTAGGTGCTAAATCAGTTTCTGCCCGCTTTCAAACCTATATTTTCAGTTCTAAATTCGTAAACACAGGCTTTAATAAATGTCACAAAATATTTGAATAACGTAAAAGAATTATGTTGTTCGCATAATATTTTATAAATATTTTTTTAAATATTGCCAACAGTTATCAGAACCATAATGAGATGTGGTGGTGAGAAGTGACGGTATAAGTCTGAAATCTAGAAAATTTCAAGTTCCTTCTACTTAAATCACCTCGTAATTTATGTTGGGGCCAAGCTCCTAAGTAAATTATACAGGTTCTGATTAGGTTAGAAAAAATAACAAAATAATTTTTGCGTTCAAAATTCGCACCGCCGAACTACGAAAGCGTCACGAACTAGACGAAGAAGTATGTTAAAAAAAAGAAAATATGTCTATGACATGTTGTAATGGCCGCCTATATTTTTTGACATGGCGCCAAAATTAGTACACTTAACTTTTACTGCAGCTCTCTACAATCTAATAAATTCCAAATAAAAAGTACCTAAAAGAAAATGTAATATCAATACGTAGTTATAGGGTATAATATTTGTATGTTAGAATCTCGGTACCTTGTTCATGTTTATAGCGGAGACGACAGGATATTGTCTTCATTATCATTTCAATATTGTACTTTTAGTTACGTTTTAATCATAATGATTATTGAATATATTCATTTTTATTTTATATATTTTGTTTTATTTTTTATTTCTGTGTATGTGAGTTAAGTTTATGTTATTAATTGTTATTGCTTTAAGAGAAAGTCAAGCGACAATTTATTGGCATTATCACAGCTTTTCGTATCTAACTTTAACAGCACTCTTTTGATTGGTTTTATTTGCTTACGCAATTCGGACACAAATACAAAATTTCAAAGACCCGTTATGTGTCGAGTCATTCTACAAAAGGTTTCACATCTCAAAATATAAAAATCGCTTGTTTCTCTTGTAATGCTTAGGACTTCCGACATAGGTACCCCATTGTCGATAAGATCATGTTTTAAGAGAAGGTAAGTTCAGCATACAATTCACTGGTAGGTACCTACTGTCATAGGTCAACATCCACGCTATAAGTCTTCACAAAGCACCTGTCCTTTGTCCATTCTAATGAATCATTGATACCGACTTCCAGACTGGCAAGATTCCCAACGTTCCCTCAACTTAGGTATCACGCGGCCGTCTCCAGGCTCCACCACTCTTGAAGACGTGCTGGATTCACTCTTGGGGTTGCCATCGCAGCCGGGGAGGATACCCACGCCTCAGCCCAGTCCTAGGAAGGGTTCAAGCCCCTATTATTTTATGGGCGGCAAGGTACATAAGTTTTTTTACTTATGACTGTTTTTTGCAATATTTAATTGGTAGATACAAGTTGTATCAGCGCCAGATAAATTATTTAGTCTCGGCAAATGCAAATATGAATCTGATGAAGGCGAATTTTCTAATGATCATTCTGAACCTATAAATACATTTCTTGAAAGTGAGACTCAGATGGTGATACGATTTACTGGACAAAATTTAATGAAACAGATGTCATCTTAGTAATTGCACAAACAATAAGTTCACGATTTCAAAAAAGAATTCAAGCCATACTGGTATTTCTTCCCAAATTGGTCCTACCAGTCCTAAATAACCGTCCTCAGAGTCCTCGGTACGAACAACTGGCCAGTAGCGGGCACAGCAGCGCCTCTCCCGCGTCGCGCCACCTCGGCACGCCCAGCGAGGGTCCCAGCTCCGTCACGGACAGTCCCGAACACGACCGACCAGGTAGGAACGATATGTAAGTCTGAGCCGTTCCAATTTTTCTATCTTACCTTACCACACCACCACATAAGACTAGGCCCAAATTCATCATACACTAAGCACCAGTAATCAGTTTGTTTGCTTATTATTCATCTGTTACGCTCTCTGACGGACTTCGCAGGTATCCTGTCTAGTGTCTAGGCGTATTGTGTAAATGGTTCTATTTCAATTATTACCTTGTCGTTTATCGAGTAGGCAGCATGAAGTGTCCTCCGCGGCATGGTTGTATTTTGGTTTTCCGGTGTTCTTATCAACGTTGGTTCTGAGTCTTACTAAATTTCTTGATGTTAATCCATTAGCTTATAATGTCATCCACTAAATCTTTTCAAAATAAATTAATCCATGTTCTGTACTATTTCAGGCAAGGATACAGTTGATAATCTTGGCGCCATGCAAGAGTCGAGGAGGCCGCGTTCGGCACAGGGTGAGCACTCACGCAGGAGAAGTGAGCCCTTCGCCCAAACAAGTGTCTCCCTCGACCGTCGCACCAGCCTCGATGCCGCAGCCCTTCGCCCTTCCGATGCTCACTTAACCCACCATGACTCCCGAGCTTCCCTAGCTTCTCTACAGACTGAAAATAGCACAGACGAGGCCTTCGTCAGGTGCAAATATCCAAAATGTCCCTCCCGAGCCCCATTACCCGATGCCAAACGACACTATAAGACTTGCCACAATTGCACCACAATGTATTGCTCAAAGGAATGCCGCAGGGCACACTGGGAGAAACACAGAAAAGTCTGTTTGCACACCCGAGCAAGCACTCTGTGTAGACAAATAATATCAGCGGCCAAAGAAGACGCCGACGCTTTGCATCAAATTAGCACCATCGGACACAAAGGTTACCTGGCCCTCGGAAGAGGCGTTGTTAAAGTATATTTCACAAGTCCCGAGTCGGCAGAAAAGTTTACCACTCACGGTTTTCAATATTTGAGTGAGCCGGAATTCATGAAGTGGACGTCTCTCCAACCGAATGAAATGGGTGTAGAATTATACACAGAGGTGGTAAAACTATGTAAGGCTTACAATCCTGAGACGAGAGTAATTTTATACGTGGCTGTGTGTATTATCAGTGAAGTGCCGACGAAAGGTGCCGTCAAATGGGAAAGACAGATGGTGTCCAGATGCGCAAAACTACGTCTGAGCAAAACGGTAACCGCTACAATTCAGGAACAGAACAGAAGGAGACATAGAAGAGGTAGCAAATCTACGCCAGAAGATAGAGAAACTCTTATTCTGACGTCTAAATTAAGTAACGCGGGTGAGAAAAATGCGGCCACAGCGCACAAGTTTAGACAAATATGTTTTCAAAACATATCGAAAGAGTTAGAAAATCGAGGAGTGAACTTAAAAAAGCATTTCCCCGAGGTTTACTCCAGATTAGGGGCTTACGTGGATGGTACGAGTGATAGGTTTATCCCTATGACCATCTACCCGAAAGATGTGACGAGTGGGAAGTCATTCATGTGCGTTATCATGCCGGACAGTGAGGTGGAGAGTGGGACGCCGGTAGACGGCAAAGTAACCACGGTAGACATAGGCGTAGACCGGTCAAAACACCAGCTGTCTACTCCCATGTGAGAGTATTATATAAATCGTAGGTCGTTACCAAATGCCACTAAGGATGGCAGTTAACACCTACTGATTATGGTGGTAGTTAAAGACATTGTGGTTTTTGGTGTATATCCCAATACCAATTCTTCTTAAATATTGTTTAAATTTTAATCTCCGAATATGAATCTCGTGTGTGAAATGAAAGTGTAATGTTAACGTGCCCTTAAAATTGTATTATGATTATTTTAGATACCTAAGTAATGCTATGCTACACGCGTCTTAACACCGCTCTTGGTGTTTCAATATATTCCAATACGTCATCGTAAAGATCTATGTCAAGGTATTCTCCAAATCTAACAATATTTAGGACGCGTGGAATATTAACATCGTTAGATGTAAAAAAGTTTTTTCTAACTTTGTACAAAAGGCGAGAAAAATTAAATTAAACTTATATTAGCAGAATAAACTGCAAATTAAAATGAAAGGTTGACGTCAATCTATATTTCTAATAAAATTATTAGGAGGCCAGTAGAAAGTTTTAATAGATTTTGAACAAAGTTAATAAAAACTGAATTACAATATAATATAGCGTGCCCTGAGTAGTGCTTATAATAATATATATTTACCTCTTGTTACTTTCTCCGTTACTATGAATGTGCACTTATGTTAGATAATATTAATTTAAGAGAAGTATAAAACGTTGTGACGTGTGTTATAAAAGTACATTTTTTATTCTAAGGATTTAGAACTTGTTTCTGCAATTTGACAATAGTTTAAATTTAAAATGATATTTATTGCAAAGCCTATATTGGCACAGAGGGATGTACCTATTTAAGATTTTTTTAAAGAGATGGAGTATGCTTTATTATTCAGAAAAAAGAAGTGATTTTTATACAAAACGTAAGCTTATAATGCATGCGAGCGATTAGTGAGAATTATAACAAAAATAAAACAATTCTAGTGTTTTGTCTTTAGATAGATGATTCAATTAAGATTTTTTTAATGGAAATTTACACGTTTAGGTAATTTGTAGCTAATGTTTTTGTGAGTGAGTCAAGTTGAGTTTTAACCAATTGGCTCATTTGAAACCTGATGTGGCGTAGTGTAAAAAGAAAGCGATAAAAAACTGTCGCAAATACCGTAAACAATTTTTACAAGGCATAACTTATATGAAAATCATCAGTATTCTAGTCATTTATAACCAGCTAGCATCAAGTATTGATGTTAACACTAACATACGTTAAAGCATGTCTCCGAACTACGCCACATCAACATTATAGAATTTTATTCATCGGCTGGAGCGGAACGGGCAGTGTGGATATGCAAGTGTCAAATATTCCTTATAAACCTTTACATTCCATTCAACCATTAAAAAAGGCACAAATTAATTAATAGTTTTGTAATTAACGTGTTACAGTGCCAACATTATAACGAGAGATCTTGATTGAAAGGCAGAAATTGAACTTACGCAAGTGCTTTATGTATAAATGAAATACCTACAATAATTCTTCCAGAAAATAATACCAAATGTATCAAACTATAAACCCTAATATGGTTGTTTTGTACAAAATTGTTAATTAAAATTAAAACACGACAGAAAGTGGATTCATTAGATAAGCTGGCGCATTTTAGTGACCAGAGGCCCTAGCATAACTTTTGGCGGGAAACGAAAATTTTGACGTTAATTTGATGGGAAAAAATAGACCAAAAAAAATACTTCAAGTATGCAAGTACAAAATACGGAAATTTTGTGCTAAGGCCTCAGTAAATTCGAAAATAAAACAGTAGGTATTACATTGTAAACATTTATTTCGATGATTGAAGTTATTGTGAAATACATTTCCGCAAGGTAAAAGTCCCGGAAGACACAACAATCGATGATGTTTTAGTTAAAGTTTCGTACAAACACCATATTATTTATTTCTTCAGCTGCGGCGGCAACAATTCTTCCAAAAAAGGCATTCAATGTGGTGATTAAGCTGTAATGTGTAATTATTTATATCGTTGTAATTTAATTTAAATAAAAGACAAAATGTGTTTAATGTTTAGGGATCTGCTTCATTTTCTGCTCATTGTAACGGTTCGGTGTCAAGGATCGACGAAAATTTGTAAAATACTAGATGTGGTAGGTACCATAACTTATTTTCAAAATAACTTCCAAAAAGTTTGCAACTACAGAGGTTGTAGGTTTCATTGAACGCAAAATAGAAGCAGCCCTTAGTAATAGAGAACTTAATGTTGTGTTGTCTGCATCTAAACCCAAACTGTCGATATTTAAATGCCTCAATCTTTTCTATTTAGTTCAACGCATTTCTCGCAGTTGACAAATATCTATGATATCAAAGCATAATTCCTTAATTTAGGCAATATAAGTATTTTTTATAACATCGTTGCCTAAACCAATGTGTTGGAAAAAAAAAAACATATTTTAATATACCATAATAATAATTTTAAAAGATGGCCCATGATGATGCGAGTAAATATTAATATGTCTTGACCTGTGTATGTAAACTAACGCTCATTAACATTTTTCTATATAATTCTATAATAAATTATAATTTAGACATTTTTAAAACTAATCTACTATACTACCTACTTGTAAACGCCTATAAAGATTTTCATACATTATTATATTCATAATGTTGCCATATCAATTGTTTTTCATAGTCTGGAATCCAGATTTTTATCTAGTTGTCCCTTATGTATTTCAAATAAACGGCCCAGCTACTAATTTTGTTTTATTTTCTAGCAATTCCTGACTAAACATCTGAAAGTAAACAATTACAGGCCTACCTTACTAACTCGGTGTGAAGCTGCCATTGAATTTAAAATCAGCACGACAACGGTCAACCCCCAGTTTTTATCGTTTGTTTTTGTAACCATAATGAATAATACTTCTATATTATTACTTCAATATAATTCATTTAATAATTGCTTAAAACAATATCGATGTGCAAAAGTACTAATCCGATCTTAATATGTTTTTATGTTAACTACCCTCATTGCATTTGATTTATTGTCAAAGTTGAGCTAATTGTGATATTTAGATCTGACAGTCAGTCTAGTTTGTGCCTCGAGCCGAGTAGGTCGAATTAATCCCTGGTAGTCGCGAATAAAATTCTTTGAGACGTAGCAGTGTGAATTTATTGTTTTATAAGTGGAATAAATTCGTAAAATAATAATTGTGGACAACAATCATTAACTAGACTACCTAGTGAAAACTGATTCAAATGTTTTACATAATGTAAGAGGTATAACCAGTACAACTAGAACCGGTAGCCAGGACTTTTATCTCGGTATTCGGAATAAACAACATTATTAAAAGTACTGTACATACTCATTGCCTGATTCCCGCCGTCTGCTACGATTCGGAAAAAAACAACGATCGCAATATCTAAACTTGGCGGTAAAATGAATACCCGATTTCGGATTTGGCGCCATCGGCACCGCGCCAAATTCGTTAATGGATGAAGTTACTTACGCGTGTTATTCTCGACGTGGCTAATCTTCTTATATACAAAAACCAATGGCTGTTCGTAATTAGTCTCGCTAAAACTAGAGAACTGCTTAAGTCCAGGGAAAGTTAAAATGTTTTTTTTTATCGTGTCTGAGGCGATACGAAGTTTGTCGGATCAGCTAATAATAAAAAAAAAACTTTGAGCATTACAGTTATGAAAAGGTGTTTTGTTAAATAAAACAATAACAATTTAGAAATTCGTTGATTGGGGTATTTTTAATATTAGAAAACAATTCATTTTTAAATAAATCTATTTTTTAACTGTTCCGTGCTATCGAGAATATCAGTCGTATCGAATTAACATTTTATTATGTTGTATTTCCGAACGAAATTTATTTTTTGACCTTTGACCGAGTGACATTATTATGACATTTGATCAGTTGAATTCTGGCGATTGGCGAAATCAGGCGAGAAATACGGACACGGACGAGTAATTCGGCTGTACTGTAATTACAAGCGCTTATTAGTGATAAATTGCGGCCGTTAAGTGTAAACTTTGTTTTAACTTATTGTTCATGATGGCGCCGTCGACGATGGTGTATGTTGCGGCAGTGCCAATCTCGGTGATCGTTGCTCTTGGTTTGCTTCGCAAGTGGAGGTCTAGGAAATGGGCAAACTGTGTTAGCAATACGTGTTTGAGAGGGAAAACCTTCCTTATTACCGGAGCAAACAGTGGCATTGGATATGAGACTGCCAAGACCATAGTTAGGAGGAAGGGACGGGTGATTTTCGCTTGTAGGGACATTGCTAAAGCCAAGGAAGCCATCGCTCATATTCGCAAGGAACAGCCCAATGGGGGCGAGATGGTGAGTAAAAACCTTATCATATTTTTTTTCTTTCCTGTATTTTCGAAATTTAAAATCAGTCTATTTTTATTATCTGACATCATACCAAAATAAGGACAATTTTTTTAAACGTCCGACTTATTGTGATCGCGTGTTTATTTTCTCATAAACAAAAATAAAAATGTGAACATTTGGCAACTTATAACTTGAGCACCTGTTTTCATTCAATAGTCTTTCATATTCCTCATGCTGATTAATTTGGCTTCAAAATAAGGGCTATTTTTGAGAATGACTATAACAGAAAAAAATCGACATAGTCATTTTATTTCGGCCAAATTAAAATAGATAGTTTTTTTGTCTTCTTGGTGGAAAAAAGCTTTTTTCATTAACATTGTTCACCTTAATAGGCAATAATAGTGACTGTTAGTAGAATATTTTGAAAAAAAATATTGTTTTGCATTTTAAAGAAAAAAATATAATAAATCACTATTACTTATTTATTTTATAAAAGGGAAAAAAAATGGCATAGCTGTATAATAGAATTTGCAGTTTTTTTTTCTATTTTCCTTAGAAACAAGATAGTACATACAACTTCATTTATCAGCTGAACTATAAAGTTTACATAGGGAATGCACTTATTGTTGGTAGATGTACAGGTTATCAACATTTGTTATGTACGTAAATACATAGTGTCTGTTATCTTCTGAACAATTAATGAGATGAAATTGTAGTAGTCATAATTTTTAATGAGATGTGTCATACTGGAATGGAAATAACTGGGCTTAAACTGCTGCTAGCATTTGTTTCAATTAGACTATATTACTACTATTTATTTATATTATATTATTTTGTACAGACCAATAACTTGTATGTGTGGTATTTAAGCTGTAAATTCAAGTTGGTTATTATAAATAAATAAATATTTATGGTACTTTATATATCCCAAAATTAGCTTCAAAGAAAAACTTTAGAACTTATGGTCGTTGTATGGTGGTAAAAGACTTCAAATGAGCATTGGGTGGAGCAGAAGAGACTGTCAGATTCTTACTGACAAAAAATCCACCCTGTTTGCCTTGCGTCTATTAGTATCGATAAAAATATTAGACAAATAAATCATTTTTCAAGTCAAAAAATCAACATTTTAAAACAGAACTTACTATTTCTCGTAACGTGATAATTTACTGATTCATGTATAACTTTTTATAGTACAAAGTGTTGTTATTTCAGATCCCCATGCAGCTAGACCTAGCATCATTTGAATCAATTGAAAACTTTGTAGAAGTAGTTAAGGCGGGCTTCCACAAGATTGACGTACTCATCAACAATGCAGGCGTTGTTGTACCGTTGGACAAAGACCTAAAAACAAAAGAGGGTTTCGAAATACACTTCGGTGTAAACCATTTGGGTCATTTCTACCTCACAAACTTACTAATGGATCTTTTGAAGAGGGCAACACCAAGCAGGTATGTTGAAAACTCATTATCATCACTTGGCTGTTGATTAACGCCTTTGCCTTGCATTTTAAATTAGAATGTTTGATCTAATGATTTAAAAAAAGAATGTGAGTCGTTCTAATTTCTTGTTGGTCAATTTTTGTTTTGTGAGCAAAATCATTGCATAGATCAGGGGTTCCCAAACTGTGCGTCACAGAGAGTGCAGAGGGGCGTGCGTCGTACCACGCTAGGCTAGGCTATATTGCGTGGAACCAACATTCTTTAGTATAAAATATCCACCAGAAAGAAGAGGATAGTCTCATTGATCTCTTTTACAGCACTAAACCAGACTCGCGTGTTCTGATTTCGTGGCGTTCGAAACCATGTATTATTGTTTTATGATTCACCTGGTATCAACTGGTTAGGTCGTCGCGAAAAAATTCTAAACCTCTTTGTGCGCAGCAAGCTGAAAAAGTTTGGGAACTCCTGGCATAGATATTTAAATTACCTTTGTATTTGAAATCTAATCAAACATTTGTATCAAAAATTTGGTAACAACAATATACTTAACTTACTAATCTATGAATTCCTTATTAATTAATCTATTGAATTTATTGAGTATCATCATGACTATTATGTATTATAGAAAAGATAACATTTAACAACTAGTCCATATGATTTGATAACAACAATACATCAATCAGAGTTAATAAGTCTATGATTGTTTTCAAAGATTAACTTCATTGTTTAATAAAATCACCTGTTTTTTTTTTGACGATTATCATTAATCTGATCAGTTATTATATTTATGGGAAAACACAGAATAAGTCATTGTCATTGAAATTTCTTTTTCATACATTAATGTTTTTGTAAGATTGACTCTAGGTAGTTACAATGTCTGCCGGGGTCGCGGGACTTATCCCACTACCGTAACCCCGGAACTGCCGCGGTTACCAGGTGAGACTCTCCCGCGACCCCGGCAGGCAGTTTGCTAACACCTGTGTGGAAAACAACGCGCCGTCGATCCTGCTCTGATCCTTGGTCGGACGGTGGGCTACCCATTTCTTGCTTCTGCAAGCCCGTGCCTTCGATAGTTGGAAGTCGCGCCTAGCGATCTCCGACGCCCAGCGGCAGCTAAGGCGTGAGGCGGAGCATTGCTTCGGCCCCACGCTAGCATTACACTTCTTTGTCGCTACCATTACAGCTTCGCAGAAGGAGGTGACTTATTCCCTTTCCTCCTTGCTCTGTAACATGGCCGAACCAGGACTGATCGCTAAAAGTCGCCGCTACCTACTGACCTACCGCTTCCGCGAAGAAACTTGGGTTTGGAAATAGAGTGGAGGGAGTTTCCCAAAAAACAACTTTTACAACTATTTCCTGTTTACATATAGTAAGCCATAGGCCATAGATGAAGGAATTTACGTTGAATGAAATCAAAATGAGTTGCCCTTATTCTTTCACTAATAAATAATGACTTCTGTACAAGGTTACTTCGTTGCCCGCCATTGACGGAGTTGCTTTGGCCCAGAACTGACAGCTGGGGGCCAAAGAACTCGTGTAATTTCGTTGCTTGGTTAGCCCTGTTGCACCAGTAATATAAAAGTCAATACCCATCATCATCATCCACATTTCGTCTTCACCTACTGCTGGGTATAGGCCTCTCCTTGTTTGTGCCAAGCTCCACGGTCTTGCGCCAGCCTCATCCAGGACTCTCACCAAATGGCAACAATGTCGTCTGCCCATCTCGCCGCCGGACAACCAACACTTCTTTTTTTTAATTTACAATACCCATACCTCTAACCATTTAGGAGTTATATGCATTATTAGATTATGAGCTTACCAAACAGAAACCGAGTTAGTTATATTAAATAGTAAATAAATAAACATACTCGTACTCGCCACTGCTTTACCGAAGCCAGCTGGCCTCTATTGAATAAACAACTTTCAAAACAGATATAGATGTTTTACGTCTTTTAACGCCTATAAATACACTCTGAAAATATATAGCATGTATTATGAAACTGTTCAGCAAGTCAACGAACTGAATGATGGAAGTTATGAGGAAAAAATCTATACATATATCTCGCCGGCCTCGAGAGTATGGGGAACATACTTTATCTATCTTAGTAATAAAAATGCGATTGGGTGTATGGATGTTTGGTACTCGTCCACACAAAAAGTACTGAACGAATTTTGATGAAATTTGGCACAAAGAAAGTATATAACATGGGTAACGCATAGTACATTTTATCCCTTTAAGACGTTGTCGTAACGTTATTTTAGAGTTACAAGCGGTCAAAGCCAGTTACAACAGCTAGACGTATGAAATCAGCTGTATATTTATTTATAAGTAGGTACGTTGCCTACAAGGTTGTAGTTTCGCAAGTCGGTACTTAAGGCTGAGTCATTTGAAAGCCTTATTTTCTTGGGCTAGGTAAGTCGATTCGGCGTCCGAGCGAAGGTTGATATATGGTCGAAACAGAAGTCGATTGTCGCGACGACCTTCGACCGAAGCTGGGCATCGTTTAATAGCTAGAATGAAATTGGAAAGAAGTGAATAGTATAGTGTGTCAAATGTTTATTTTTTTACTTCATTAAATTGTATAATGACTTTATTTGTATAATAAAGTTACATTGCAATTTGTAAAAATATTGTTAATGTAATATCATTGTATTCAATAATGCATTACTTGATTACGTATTCATAATCGATCGTTAAGTTTCGGCGCTTACTAGAATTCCCTAGTTCGGCCAAAACTTCGACCTATTTTGACCGAAGCCGAAGATTTAGCCTCCGGTGGCGTTTCGCTCGGACACTTCATTGTTTCTGACTTCGAAAACTGTTAAAAAATTACTTCAATGCAATCGTCTCGATCATCTTGTAGTTGATAACGCTTAAATGGTTAGACAGACTGATGGTAATACTAATCAGTTATTTTTAACTGATTAGTATTTTCGACTCCAAAAGAAGTACGACCTCTGTGTTGAACTCTGTGCATGCATTTTGCATATAAAGTATATATTTACAGCAAAAAACATATTAAAAACAATACCCTAATATTTATTCATTACAGAATAGTAGTTGTGTCATCAACACTGCACGAGCGCGGGACTATCGACTTTGAAGACCTCAACTTAAGGCAGCAAATTGAACTGGCAAAGAAGAAGGGTAGTCCACGTCATAACCCAGGGTATTGCAACTCAAAGCTGATGAACGCGTACTTCGCAAAGGCTCTCGCTGCCAACCTCAGGAACTCTGGCATTGACGTGAATATGGTCTGTCCTGGATTCTGTGCTACCAATCTGTTTAGGTAAGTTTAAAAATATAGTACTCCATGTATTATTTCGTTTGTGACGGCACGGTTAGCGCAGTGACTGAGCATTCGAGGACCGCGGGTTCGATTCCCTCACGGAGCAGATGTTGTTATGATCTAAATTACCTCATATGAAATGTCAATTGCCATGTGCTAGCTGACCCACTCTGCAGGGCATCAATTTTTTTTTTAATGGGGGATGAGGGTGAAAAATACTTGTAAGACCAACTCTCAAGGCTACGAAAAAATTTAAAAAAAGAAAAGTTTAAAACGAGCGCGCCGCACAAAAAGATTATTCAATTTCAACCACTTTTTCCTGAGATTATCGCAATCTACCAAACAAACTCTTTAGATTCATAGTATTAAGTATTTATTACATTGTAATCATCACATCAATAGTGTAATCATCAATACATTATGCGCATAATTTTATTTAGTAAACACATACTTATTTAAAACATTACTTTTATGTTCCAGGTACTCAATAAAATGGTACCACTACATACTAATGGCGCCCGTTTTGATTGCTTTTATGAAATCTGCAAAACAAGTAAGTACCAGTACCATTTTCATAGTAGATTTAGTTATTTACACATATATTTCGAAAAAAAGATGTGGCCACAAGAATAATTCAGTAATTTATCTGTGAAAAGTTAACATCATCATCTGCCTAGCCTTTTCACAATTATATTAGAGTCGGCCTCCAGTCAAACCAGATGCAGCTGGATATCAGTATTTTACATGGAGCGACTGCCTGTCGGACCTCCACAACCCAGTTTCTGGGTAATACCATACCTCATTGTAAGTCTTTGGAGCTTCTAACAGTAACGACTGTCAAAGATCTACAAATGACAGCCGGGACCAGCGGCTTTACGTGCTTTCTGAGGCACAGAGGAAACTCGCTATGACAGATGGTCACCCATCCACAGACCAACCTTGGCAAGCACGGCTTAACCCGGAAGATCGGCCCGTGCGGCTGTAATTATTTAGCCACGAGCTCCTCTACAATTTAATATTGTAATATATTTATAACAAACTAAATTTTGCTTTATTTTATTATATTGGTAAGGAATGACGTTTTGCAAATCGTATGATTTTAAGTTTACAAATGGTAGCTACTCGTTAACTTTGAACATCTGACTTTCACTGACTAATCTTATCTTTTTCTCTGATATGGCATATCTGTTGAAACTAGATATTATCTTAGTCATGCACTGTTCAACATTGTACGTCAAAGTTAAGATGCTGATGCAAGCTATTAACTAGTTTTCGTAATAAAAATAAAAAATAAAATTATTGTACATAATTTGTCCGAGCAATAGTATGTAAACACAAAAAAACAGTATTCAAATGCGGAGTTCTGCTACCATATTGATAAAACTTTTGCCTTTAAGTACATTAGATTTCTATTTTGGAGGCCATACTATTAAGAAATAACACTTATTTCAAAGTGGCAACCAGTATTTCACGAGTAAATCACGTTTTAATTTTGTTAAGTGTATACGTGATATTGCTCGAGACTTTAGGATAAAAGTTATCTCCCGGGTATACGGCATCGTGTCCCACGCGCGCCTCAAAGAGCGTGTGTGACCCCGGAACATATTGAAGGACACCGTGAATTTTAGTCAGTACAAGTCTGACAGTCCAGGTAAAATCATCGAACGAGTCCTCCCACCCCGGGCAGGGCGGGAGGACTCGTTCGATGATTTTACCACGTAAAAAAAAAAGGATAAAAGTTATCTACTTTTTAACCTTCCACGGCTTCTACCAACCACAGTCCATCTATGGGCTTAACATCGAAATCTATTCAGCCACCAAAGGGCGCTACATGCACTAATTATCAGCCTCTAATTTTCTCACTGCTGGGACACAGGCCTCCTTTCTGTGAAAGGGAGTGGGCCATAATCTACCACGCGGGCCCAGTGCGGGTTGGTCATCTACCAACCCGCACTGGGCCCGCGTGGTAGATTACACGTCTTCGAGTTCCTCACGATATTTTCTTTCACAGTGTGAACAGAGCATATAAGGCATCATAAGTTTTCCAGTTTTTTGTGTGGTAATTTGACTACACGGTTAGCGCAGTGGCTGAGCCAATGGACTGCTGCGCTGCGTGTCGCGGGTTTGATTCCTGCACGGAGCAAAAATATTTGTATGATCTACAAGTAGTTGTTCCGGGTTGGGCGTCCGTGTATGTGGGTTTATATGTTTGTAAACGCACCCACGACACAGGAGAAATTCCTAGTGTGAGGAAGTGTCGCAACGTGTTAAAAAAAAACGCAGTCATAAATTACAACAAAGTAATTCGCCTAACAGGATTCGAAACCACGACCTTTAACTCGAAATCAGGGCTGATATTACTAGATCCCATAATCATAATTATGTCACACCAATTTGACCATCTGATCACTTTTGTAAGACTTAACTTTATATCTAATCTTCAAAAACGTCTTCCAGGGCTCAGAAACAGTGGTCTTCTGCGCAACAGACCACAGCATCGAAGGTAAGACCGGCAAGTTCTACCGCGACTGCGCGGAGTATGCCTCCAAGTACGACTTCGACAAGGACGTGGAAGCCAAGCTGTGGAACGTCAGCGAAGAGCTGGTGAAGGCCAGGAAACCACTATGAATGATGGAGAGGAATTGATGTAGGTGGTAAGGAGTTTAGTGCTGTTCTTTAAAGACTCGGTTTGTTTTTAGTGGATTTTGAACTCTATGTTGTAGAGGATAAAGTTGAAAATGGATTAAAGACAAACTGTTTCTGTCCTTGTCGTCGTTGAGACAGTTTGCCTTTAATAGAATTTCAAGTTTATCCTCAAGATATAAGGTTGAAAATATATTACGAGCTCGTAGTCCTTACAGAATAGCATAGCTGTTGCCGTGCGGTTGTGAACTTAAAATGTTTAACAGACAGACGCAAGCGGATTGTAAAAAAATAATATCATATTGGAATAATGTCTTCGAGGTAACATTATTAATGAAATATCAAAATTCTTCACGCGATCTGACATCTATTAAAAAGACATGTAAAGTTAAAGGTACCGTTTTTTTTTTGCTCGTAAAAAAACTGACCATTTGACCTTAAAGATGTCGCATCTATGGGGAATTATGATATATTATTTGTAATTATTTTTTTGCACATTGAACATCGAATTTTAAATCTGCTAAACATTTTTAGTACGTGACTGTACGCCGTAAAAGAGTTAGATGTTATGTTTTATTTATACCTACGTTTTTCGTGTGTTGATACGGAAAAAATAATCAAATTCATAGACATCTATTGAGGATGATAGTATTTTAATATACACGACCGAGCAATAGTATGGAATCACTTTGAATTAATCCAGAATAACTCCTTGAATTAAAGTAAACAGTAAACACCTTTAAAATAGTACACACGGACACACATCAAGCTATACAAAACCAGTTTGTCATGCTCTCGCTTCATACGATTTTTACACGCAATGAACGGTCAGCTAATACTGGTTTTGCATTGCTTGATGTGTAACCGTGTGTACCATTTTTATTATTGCTAACCAATTATTAAGTACTCAAGATCGCGCAGAATCGCCGTAAGTGTTACCATACTTTTGCTCGCGAGTATATTTCATAAACACACATAAAACGTAAGTATGGATGTTGCCAAAGCTATAATATATCTGTTGTTATTATATTTAAGCGTTCAAGAACGAAAGTTCCACAAATCATATCGATACAATGTATAAGGATACTTAATTTTGTGAGCTACTTAAATAATTTTTAGATTTAGTTTGCCATGTTTCATCTAGTTTGAAAATGGCTGTGGTTATGTTGAAATTCTGTTGGTATAAGGATAATTCTTAGTTTAAGTGTGCAAGGATATTTTGGCGTGTGGACAAAACCCGAACTATGGCAGCTTTATTGTATTTTCGATGAGTTTTTGCATAGACTTATAGAATGGACTGCGCTTTTCCTAGCCAACTGACAGATAAAATTGGCCCCCTCTAGAAAGAGAGGAAACTTATTATTTGCCTGGACTTACGCTGCCTTCACATTTAGACGACAGTCACGCGACAGACGCTGCTTATGGGCAGCTGTGCATATAAAATATGAAGAAATGTGCTTCTGCCGCGTTACTGTCGCGCTGCTTACGCCCTAATGTGAAAGCAGCCTTAAAAGCAAATAAATGTTTTTCTGTCTTTCTATAGAAATTGGTCAATTTTACTCAGTCCATCTTTTTAAGTCTATAGATTCTTGTACTTTCCACCAAAAGCGCCTTCTATGTATGTCAAAGCGCCAAAAGATCTTTGTATAACTTGTAGTAATCTCAAGATGCTCGGATACTATTGTTGTTATAACTATTTAGTTTAACTTTTCTTCGTAGGTTAGTTTTAAAGATAGGATATATTTGTAAAATATTTATTACAATTTATAAAATGGGTATTGTTTTTGTTTCTTTGTGATACCAGGTGGCCTACTATAACGTCTTATTCAGTGCGGGAACGAGATGGCGCTAGACGACGTATATAGCTGTCTCTTTCCCACACTAGAACTACGCAGTGCTATTGGCTAACTTGATAGTCACTGACCAGCGGTTGTCCACTGAACTTGGATGGGATCATACCTGCTATGAGGCTAAGTTGAGGACTTTGATTATATAGGTATAATGTCTAGATGGAGCGTCAAGTGCGCTCAAACCCGTCAAAAATATTCATCCAAATGTGGATGATTAGTGCTTACCCGCCAATCAGTGCAGATCGTGTCGCTTTACTGTCACCACGTATTACGCGCGCCAAGTAAAACACAAATTTCAGCAACAAAATGACGATATGTGCTATTAAATTGTGCCGGAATTATAAAGGAAGGATAATAAATACCAAAGACATCACCTACCATCGGTAAGTAACCAAGAAACTACATAATTATTTTTTGTTTTCATGATTATCAAAACACGCCATATTTTATTAGTGCTGCCAGTTTCTTTTTTTTACTCTCCCTACTTAACGTCATTTTTGTGGGTAAATATTAATTGGTTTATAGTTCCAAATACTGTTTAAAATATTATTTTAAATATTATAATACTTATTTAATTAACTTAGTTGATTTATCTACAACATTCAACCACCCAACTCTAATTAAATTAATGTTTTTGATTTATTTAAAAAAGTAACAACGGAATTAAAATACACTAAAACTGAATAAAACTACAGACATACACTTAAAACTTATCTTATTTAATAAATCTATTTTTTTAATGTGATTTATGGGAGAATTGCAGTAGCTGGTATCATTATTTATGACATGATGTACAGAGACATGCCGAATGAAGTGCCTCAAGATAGAATAGTTGTTTTAGGGAACATTTACATTTATCAGTTTCATTGCAAATGCAAAAGCCAATACGAAATTTACCTTTTGACAGCTATTTGATGATCTCCACACAGACACCGAGATACGCAATAGCATCTGGCCGCCAATTCTCTTACAGAAAAATAATGTGATAATTTTATTTTAATAGGCGAGACAACTAAGTGAATAAAACATATTCCATTTTTCAAATCCTTTATTAGGTACCACAACTGTAAAATATCAAGCTTTTAAGTAATTAGTTTTTTTTACATTTGGTGAGAAAATCTCATAACATGACAAAGGCGCAGAGGTCACCTCAAATTCTATGTGCTTTTAAAACTATACATACGTAAATATGGCTCCAACACCAATAATTTATGTTTAATTCTAAAGTTCATTATTTAAGACGTGACGTGTGTATAACAATGGTTAGTAAAGTAACTCAAATTGTAACAGAAATGATAAGGGCGCTCCATCACCGCGAGCATTCACCTGTAATGTAAAGTTACAGATTCGAACATTCGAAGACAATAGAGCATCAACTAGCGCCCTCTTAAGTTACATTACAGGTGAATGCTCGCGGTGAAGGAGCACTTTTAAGTTCGACTTTCACAAATTCAATTATTTTTATTTTGCAAAATTCATGGTAAAGCCTTTTTGGTGACATCCACCTAATCTATAAGGACCTGTAGGCGAAAATTTATTATTTTAATTTATTTTGACTTACGACGTCTAGTTTCCGAGACATTTTAAAAAAAAAGGGAAAGAAAAGATCTTATAACAATACGGAAAAACACATTCCTGGAGTGTCCTTTTCCTCCAAGTCCCGTAAGTCCATTTAATTAAGATATTTCAAATGTCCACCATAAATTTCATATGGTTTCAGGAGCCATAATGTGAATACTAGCGTTACATAAATTATTACATCAAACACTCATTGAGGTAGACTTTCGAGACGGTTATATATTTGACCGGGAGTTACTTATAGCGCCAATAGTATCTACCAATACTTCTAAATTTAAATTACATAATAAAAATAGAACTATTTATCAAGGAGTGCAAAATTTTAAAATAAAAAAAGAATCGAGCTGCGTTTCTTTCCTACAATGATTAAACTGAATATACAACAATCTAAAAAATATACCAAATAAAGAAATATAACTATTATATTCTCACTTTGCTTGAAATGTATATTCCTCCATTCAAGACATAGAACAAATGTTACGTATAACTTTGTCGCTTAACAATATGGTAACCAGAAAGCTAGGCACTTAGTGAGAATCAGCATTACAACTACATAATTATATAATATGTAAAACTATTTTATTACTAATATAAATAGTTAAATACAATTCATACTAGAATGGAGTCTACACATTTTTGTAATTGATACTTTTTGCATAGTTGGCAACACAGCAATCAAAAGAAATTCTTTTAGTGCGGCAACATTAAAAAAAAAGGTCGAGCCCCGGTTCAAGATTGAAATACATACTCGTAATAACAATATCTTGACCCGCGAGTGAAATTGGACCTTCAAAACGTTCCTCCATTATATACAAGAAGTATCTAATAAACAATTCATTCTGAGTGAGACCTTATAAAGAAAATCAGCGCATGAGCATGATAAATACGGTTTTATGATACAACCATTAAAAAGTTCACAAAAATATATATAAATACACTTTTACATAAAAAGTTCAACACATTATGCGAACATCGAATTAAATTGTTGCAAAAATAAACTGTTGTTGAATGTTTCTTTAAAATGATTCGATATGCATGGAATGTGCCCCTAAGTTTTAATTTACCTATTTATTAATTATTATATTTTTTATTTATTTAATTAAGGCAATCTACTATGAGAGATAAGGTACAACCCGTTTATAGGATTAATGTGTCTATAATATCATGTTTAGAGTACATACACATTTTTCTTTAAGTTAGAACCTCATTTATGCACTAAATATTGTCGCCTTAGAGCGAAAATTTACTAAGTCTCGGTAAAAGCATTTTTAAGAGTTTTTAAAAAAACAAGTATTAAAACCTTTTTTTTAAACAAAATTTTGCCTACATCACAACTTTTAATTTTACAAGTACCCTCTCTAAAGACACTAATTATAAGTTTCACTATTCATGTAAGAAGGACTCTAAAAAAAACTTATTAAAATGAGTACGCAACAAAAACGCGAGTACATAAAGCAGATTTTATATAAAAATAAATATTTATATAACACAACACTAAGAAGGACGGCAACTATATCTAGTAGATTTTTCAAACAAGTTTTTACAATTTTTTTATAATGTCGAAAAAAGGGTAAAGCTAACAAAATTTAAATATTATTCTCACAACAATACATGCAATATTAAACCCTATGTACAAAAGTTTAGGCCGAGTTTTCATTAAATCTAGACAAGCTTCAAAGTTACATTTTTAAATTACAGTATATGTATTACATTTTAAGGTCACATAAAAACTCATTTTATAGATCTTTGGTTTACAGTAATGGAAAATATAGATACAAACAACCTGGCTGATTGATTTATTAAGCAAAAATATAATAATAATAACTTAGCCTAATAGCCTAGTCTTTAACAAAATAGTTAAAAACGTAATCAAAATACAGCTGAAGGATCTTTTGGTGCGTTGCAAAAACGGAACTAATGCAGCCATATTTTATTTTCAATTCATTTTACAAAACTATTACTCAAAACTTTACAATCAGCAACGTTATTTGAACACCAAAAAATTAATGTACTTTCGCTAGAATGTAAATTAAATCGAATCACAAGTTAAAATAGCGTCAAATAAATTTTAAGTTGACATTAACTATCTCACAAAATGTTGCTTCGTATTTAAATTGCTACCACATATTGGAATGTTTTTCGCAACAGCGCAAAGCTCACTTACACATCACAAATTATTACATACATTTAAACGCTAAACGAAGTTAAAATCCATCATTCTGGTTGATTTGCTTATTTTTATACAGCCATTAAACCCACAGAATTAATAGTATTTTAATAGAGCTTTTACGAAGTCACAACAAACAGCGAACCAAAATCACATAAAAAGTGTGTGAAAGAGATAACACTACAAAACCGAAACTTGCCGAATCTCTTTCCAAAGTTTAATATATGCAATATTTATCACCGGTGCCTATAAATACGAATAATTCCGTTTCTGACTTATTTGAAACTGATAGTGACAAAACGATGTTTTAATTAACGTAAATCGCGATCAAGTGGTATATGGTGCAAACGAGCCTAACTGAAATTCTAAAACGGGCAATTCACAATATTGGACATTATTTACTTCGTGAATAAATCCGAAAAGTGTCCGTTTTAGACAATTCCCACAACCAAATTGCATAATATTGGAACACTTACAATGCATCTGCATATTTTACGTATACTGTTCGTATAATATAGTACATTTAAATACGCGTAAAACTATGTAATTTAAAATACAATAAATGAAATTGTCCCGCAAATCCATGAATACGCGTAAAATTGTCTATTATACCTCAAAACTATAAGTATAAACGTTAATACGTGCTTAAAAATAACTTGGCCGTGCTAACTAAACTACGTTAAAAAACATTGGTGCGACTCTTTCCTAATCAATCCAACAAATTTTAATTAATAAAAAACATATTTACATTAAAAATCTTTGTTAGATTTAGAACACTTATCACATGCCATGACAAAGCAGAAAATGATTTAATTACGTAGTTACGTAAATAACTAGTACAAAGATGTTAGTGAAGTATATTAGTAATGGACAAAGTATTTAAAAACGTGAGATTCCAGTTGACACGCAGATTTTTATTTTGCTCATTTTTAAGGTACATAACTGTTAACACCGTATACGAGCATTTAAAAGAGTTACCGTCATACCATATAGCGTTCAGAGGTATCGTCATACCATAGTTATGGTCACACTGATCTGACCGGACTTGGACATAATTGTATTTCGGTATGTATGTTGTATGTCAAACCCCGTACTTTCGATCTGGCAACACCTTAAGCAAGAAACTATTAAGATCAAAATTAACTGAAACTATCATTGTCTTGAACCTAATTAAGCACTTTAAAAAAACATCCATTGGTGTATCGTTTCAAACACAAATTACAAAAACTCTTAAAAAAACATATAGCCATTACCATCATATATTCAGTTTTAAAACCTGGAAGTAGCACCAGCGCTTCAATTCCTCATACTTCGCTGAACCGCGAGCAGCAGGTCGCTCGAATGCTCGACCCTGCCGTGGAGGAGCCGTGCAGCGTCACCGTGTCGGGGTGGTGGAGGAGACCCAGCTCCTTCTCCGCTTTCTGTTCTAGCTCCAACCATCTGGAAAGATGAAAAGAAGCATGTATGAATATTTCTATCTATCTATTCTATAATATACTCGTCAAAACAAAATAGGGGCCACTTATTTAATTGCACTTTAATCAAGTATTACTCTTATTCTGTGTATACAATAGATGGTAAATACCTTGTTATAGTTTCTTTCAGGTAATAATATTGTTTCTACTGCATAATTGGAAATTCATAACTTTTTTTTAATTAGATATTTCAGATTTCTTAGAATTTACGGTTTGGTGTTTTTTATTTTTCAAACTTCTAACGAAGTTTTCTTCGACTTATACAGCAAGTAGGCTATAACGATTGTTTAATCTCATAATGCCATTTATTCGGAGACATATGGATGCAAAAACAGCCACTTGGGGTGTTACCTTAATCCAGGGGGGGCATAGCCAGAACAGGTAGGTCTTATGGTGGAATATTCGTAACCAGTGGTTCAAAAAGTTTGAAACTGGTCTCAAAAGACGGGTAATATCACCAGAAGCCGTGATCCAGGAAGAAAGTCAGTAAGTAAAACCTAAGAAGACCATTAAGTTTGATTAACCGCGCAAATAGAGCGAAAATCTACCGCGCGGACCGTACAAACTCCATTGCGTTGAGCTACAGGCACCCATAAAATTGACTAGACTATTCCGAATCGACTCCATGAAGACTAACAATACTCAAGAAGATGCTTAGTTCTCCTCCAGTTAACTGGAGCGTATGGTGCAAATCGTGAAACATTTGCAAAGACAACAATTATTTAACTGTTTTGAATGGGCTTCATTGCTTTTTATTTAAGACTGCAGGCTTATTTTTTTTTAATACAGACTGATTCATTAGAGTGTAGAGAAGATCTAAACAACAGGTTTCAGATCTTTGCACTCTTGAAAGAGACTGTTCCGATGAGATCTGAATTTTGCTCTGGGGCGGTTGTCTCTATCACGCAAAACTGAGCTCGCACTTTGTAATAACGTTGCTGTAACTGCTCAAAATTGTGTAGCGTATGTGGTGCAACTCCACATTAGCCCATTCGCACAGCAACGAGTACCTGAGTTCATCTTCAAGCGGGATAATGATCGAGCGAACACGTCGCGACTAACAGTGCACACATTCGCTGACATTCAAATTACGATGTTACAGTGGCTACTCAGGATTTTTACCTAAGTTTTATTCAGCATTTAAGAGATGAGTAAAAGAGGAGTGCAAAAGAAAGTAAAATTCCCATCAACACCCAGCTGGATCTCATAAATTGTCTGAAAACTTGCTGGTAGAGAATCCCAAAGAAAATGTTTGGTATTTAATCCTGAACATTCCACCTCCATTAAAATGAGTAGCACAGAGAGAACAGAGTTAAAAGAGAAGCTTTAAAGCACACTTTGGAACATTAAAGACGTTATTTTTTCGAGTTTTTTGATGTTTTGTGTAAGTTGATACATTCCTGCAATTCCCCACTTTTCATTCAATTTCATTTAATTTAACGATTGATTGGAATACAAACTTTATTTTTTGTGTATTTCCAAGTAAAATCGTTAATATTAATCAGATTCAGTCATTATAACAAGTAATATTTAGATATCATTTAATAAATCGACAAAAATCAGTTGGCCCTTATTTTCTTTTGAGTAGTATATATTAGCAAAATCCCGTCTTATTGCTCCCCTACATGGTAGACTGCAACTGCTGTCCAAAATTCAAGTCTCTGCATTTAGCGCTTTCGGCTGTAGTTGAGTCTTAATAAAAAACCCTGTTCTTTTATATTATATATGTATATGTTACCGGCCAAACCCGATTTCAGGACAAACTAGTTTGGCCTAGGCTAAACTAGTTTTTTGCAAGCTAGGGACTTGCTGGCACCCCGACTCGGACAATTTAGGTTAGAAGAGGATGGCGGGGTCTGAAAGACCCCGCCAACCTCTTCGTGGTTCTTTTTTTTAAAACCACCCAGTAGTAGGAAATCCGCAAAGCGGGACTCTGTCGAAACTAGTTTAGCCTAGGCCAAACTAGTTTGTCCTGAAATCGGGTTTGGCCGGTAACATATATATAGATAAATGGATCGCAAAAAGTGTTGCTAAGCTCATAACTCGAAAACGGCTGGACCGAGTCGGATAATTCTTTTTTTGTTGTGTTTGTAACCATCAGGACCGGGTTTTAGAAGACTTCCACCCGTGCGAAACCGGGGCGGGCCGCTAGTGTACAATATGTTGTCGGCACGGTTGGCGAATTGAATGCTTCACTGCATAACGCGAGTTCGATTCCCGCACGGAAAATAATCGTATGATTTACGAACTCAACTTGTGATTTTTGTGTGTATGTTTTAAAAGTTTTTTCAACGCAAACGCAATTAAAAAAAAAAGTACTTCACCATTACGTATAATTTTATTGCTTTCAATTGCTCAGCTAAAACGCTGGCAACCCCCGGAACTAACTCGAAATTGGTGATATTTTTTAAATACAAGTCCCAAAACGCCAGTAACCTTGCTTCTACACATCTGTACGACTACCTGTTTCACATACTCGGCTAGGATATAAACATATCAAACAAACAATGTCAACGGTATGTAAAGCTAAGGATAAACCTAGTTAAACCGCTTCGCAAACGCAAACAGGAGATAAGAACATGTTGATAGTTCCGTCATCGTCACCAGTAGTTATTTTTCATACATAGATAGACTTGATCAGGAACGCCCATACCAGTCTCTTCCGACTTTCGGTACCTCGGGTCGCTTGTCCAAGGAGATGGCGATGTAGACCGGGACATAACACACCGGATCAATTTGGGATGGATGAAATGGCGACAGGTCACCGGAACAACCTGCGACCCACGGATGCCCCTCAAGTTAAAGGGGAAAATATACAAATCCGTGATTAGACCTGTCGTATTGTATGGATCGGAATGCTGGGCTGTGAAAAAGATGGATGAGAAACGATTGCATGTAGCGGAGATGAGGATGTTAAGGTGGATGTGTGGAGTGACAAGAATGGATAAAGTAAGGAACGAGTTTATAAGAGGCAGTTTGAAAGTCGCGCCGGTTATAGAAAAAGTGAAAGGGAATCGTCTATCTTGGTATGGACATGTGATGAGAAGGGATGACACTCATGTGACTAAGAGAGTGATGAGTATGAATATTGATGGATGGAGAGGAAGAGGAAGGCCAAAGAAAAGATGGATGGATTGTATAAGTAAGGATATGAAAGAAAAAGGAGTAAATGATGCTATGACTTGTGATAGGGGAGAATGGAAGAAGGAAACGTGTTGCGCCGACCCCAAGTAAAATGGGATAAGGGCAGGAAGATGATGATGAGATAGACTTGATCATATTCTATTATCCAAATGCCAAAATCATCATCATCTCAGCCATAGGCCACTGCTGAACATAGGCCTCCTCTTTAGATCTCCACATATATCGGTTGGAAGCGACCTGCATCCAGCGTCTTCCAGCGACATTTATAAGGTCGTCTGTTAACATGGCAAAATAATCTTGGTCAAATAAAACCAATAGTTTTCCTAATAATGCCCACATTAGCCAGTCATGTTTTAAAGCCTCATTTAGACTGTAAGAAGTTGTATGAGAATTATATGCAAGTTTGCGGCAATTGTTTGAATTCTTTATCCATTTAAACACAGGAATCTAATTACATTTCTTGTAGCGTGTACTTAAGTTCCGGGGCGAGCCTCTCATTGAACTCAAAGATTTATGTTCTAATTCCAAAGTTTTCAACCACGAGGTTTCTGCCATAGTATCTACTCTCTAAAATACTAAACCTGTTAGTGCGGCGCGAACTGAAAAATTATTTAGGATCCCTAGGACGGACACAAATCCAGATCCAAAGGCTGTTACAGAGAAATACCCGATGCCACAACCCAAAAACTTTTTGCCTGTCCAGAAATTCGACCCCAGGATTCTCTGCAATTTCGCTTAGAACCACAAAAGTAAGGAGACACATCCTATCCAATGATTATTTTCTTTTTCAACATTAGGAACTAAATTAGGTACGGTAAACCGTGCAGTAGTAACAAAAGAAGTATAAACTGACCTCGGATTCTATTGAATCTCTGTACTACGCTAGGCCAGATCAAGGCCAGCATTTTCACCTACAAGCAGTTTTTTTGCACACTGTTCTGAAGTCAGCAAAAAGTCTTCAACTCACCTCAATACGGCCAAAGAGAATGCTTCGACGACATTATTGTCGTTCTTCGCTGACGTCTCGATGTACGTCGCTATTTTGTTCTCTTCGCACCATTGTTTCAGCTGGTCGTAGGACACCTCCCTGTCTTTTGAGGAGACGTCTAACTGGAATAGGTAAATGAGAGTATAAAGATTTTTATTGAGAACACATTTTAAAGTGGAAGGTGTTACAAAATTTTGGCGCCGCATTGTGAGAAGTATGCACCTTTCTGAAAAGCCTCCCCAATGAAGTCACTTATGTTAATTTGGGGCATCCCCTCACAGCATTCTAAATACTTTTAAGTATTCACTAAATGTAATTTGCAAAAAATTCCTAGTGGCTGGAAAGGTCTTCCCTGATTCTTTTAAGCAGATACAATACACTCTTAAGATTTGCAAGTTAGTGCGTCGCTCGTAGAACTTAACCGATGGGGAAGATAAGGAGGAGAAGCAGCGTTGACCAGTCCTCCTAGGTAAACCCACGACATCGTGAGACTCACGGGGTAACGATGGATGCAAGTAGCGGATTGTCGTTCGGCGTGGTGGTGTAAGGGTGAGGCCTTTGTTTAGCAGTGGACAACTTTCGGCTGATACTGATGATTTCCTTCTAGTCTCCTTTCATACATCCTCACCATATACCAAACAAGCCAACATGGTACTAGTATCTCTTAATCTTCTTGTTGCCTAAATGATAATAAGGTTCAATTTCAAACAACTCACACGTCATCAAGAAATGCAACAAGTGGCCTCAATTAATATATTCGTTTTGTAGTCTAATCACGTTCTATTTAATGACATCGCCTAATCTACGCGACTTAACACATCAGCGCTTGCGTAACACGACGCGACGTCTACATTTTAATCTATGATTAAGTAATAGTACCTAGATATTATTTTAATGCTATATTAACAGTGTTGGGAAGCCACCATCGAAAACAAAATTAATGACTGCGAGATCGAAGACATTGAAATTCATTCGCGACTTTGTCGAGTTTGGTTGGTTCGGGGCTTTTCCGGTGGTCGTCACTGTTTATTCTGGCTTTAAAGAGTTAGCCCAAAAGCAAAGATGTGACCAAAGATGGACCGATCTCCCCAGAAAGAACAGGTACTCCTGTGGACCTTGAGAACTAGCAAAAACTGTTTGGCGGCGGACTCCGATAAGTTGGGGGTTGCGAGCCATGGGCCTCGTGGCTCACGTTCTACCACCCTCAGTTGGCCAGCTCATGTTACTGTTAGCCTATTGTAGGCCGTTGCCCGGGAAATGAAAACCAACACTCAGAAAAAAGAATAGCAAATTAGCTTTGACACATGCTTAACACAAGATTAAGTGAGGGTCCAAGTCTACATCACAAGCCATTGGAATAACCCCTAACCTAGTCTTTAATCGAGTTAGAAAGCCCGAAAGTCTAACAACCAGTTTAACCAACGGGCAATAGACGTCGTCATACAACATGACGCAATCATAATCATTTCAAGAACCGATTATTTCTAAGTTTTATAATGTTCCCATCGTCTTTGAACATTAACATGAATAAAGTATGAGTCAGTCAAGTAGGGGAATTAAGTAATGGTCACGTGATTCGATAAGTATAACCAGTCAAAGTTGTTTCATAACCCGTTCAGCAGTTATGTAGGTAAGTTGCGGTTTTCCCCGCACTAACATCTTCGAAAGGTCCCTAAGTGGAGCAAAGAAAAAGGTAATATTGTAATAGAAAGTACAGCGATTTTTGTTATGAATATCGAAGTGTCCACCAAAGTTGTCGACAATTGAATGGAGAATAGCGTGCGATTAGAGAGTCTAAGCCCGAATTTAGAAGCCCTAAGCACTTGATATTTCCCCATCTTCCCGAAGCAATTTTGGAAAGGATAAGTTACTGAAAGTAAGTCTCTACGAGAGACTAAGTCCATGTGTCGGAAAGGCCACTTCAGCACAAATCTGATAGTGTTTTTTTACCACTAGGCACTAGGAACCTTAGTGGGCTGATAGGGTGTGAGTTAACTAGTATTATAGAAGTGCTAGTGGCACTAAATAGAAATCCGCTTGTATATTACTACTGTACATATGGTTCAAATTAACGATGAATAGAGAGTATCATAAAGTGTCTTATGTAAAGATCTTAACGGTCATTATTGTCAACGTTTTCTAAAAGAAATCTTGAATATAATGTTTCTCTTCAGGTTAAAATTGTTATAATTGTGAGTGACGCATGACTATGAGATTTTTGCTTGTTAAATTGGCTTATTCATGTGAACATTTTTTTATTTAATTCTCTGTTCGTATGCTACGATATTTTTCACTGATTCCTATTATTATGACACAGTATAAAACAAAGTCCCCAAATCTGTCTATACGCGCATAACATCCGAATTACTTAATGCACCAAGTTGTTTTTTTTTTGTTTCGTTATTGTCAGGACAAGATAAACTAGGAGGAGTTATTGCTTTAGTAATAAATTCATTTTAATCTTATTTTTTTTAACATTCACTTTTAATAAAAAAAAATCAAGGAATTCAATTTTTAAATTATAATAATTTTTATAATTCCTTTTTGTTTTTAAAAAAAATATATTTTGAATGGTTCAATTAATATTATTTTTAAGTTTAAATGTAAGAAAATTAAGTTTTCATAAAAATCACCGCACGAAGTCGGGGAAGGCCTCGAGCATAAAAATAAACGTCATTTGAAAAGCCGCAGTTTACTCAAGTATGGTTTGCAAAAATAATAAAGTTCTAAATACGTAATTGAGGTTTATTCCTTATTCTCATTTATTCAATAAATAAAAAATAGCAGAATTATTAACACTAACTACAGTCAGAATTACCTACTTATAGTTCTTGCGGCTTGTATTGATTATAACTTAATTGGACCACAAAAACAATTACAAAACTATATAATATATCCTTTTGTTTTGCAATAACTAACGACTGTTGATAATGGAATATTGCAGTGTATTCAGTTTTTTCCCTGCATAAGGAAAATATTGTGTCTGTAAGAAATTTAAATGTCAATAACCTGGAACTTCCAGCTCTGTGGCTATTTGTCAGAACGAAGACAAAACAAAAAAGAAGAGAGAATATTTCAACGGTTTTCCAAAATTACTTTGATGATAATAATAAAAAGCCAATCTATACTACTCGTATGTTGTAAAAAGGTGCAGTTTTGAATATTCTTTGTAGGAAGTATTCTCTGGAACTATTGAACTGATATTGTAAATTCTATTATTAGTACCCGATATTTCGGCAATATTGCATGCATGAGAAGATTTGTAATTTATTGATGCTGTAGGTAGCCTATTTTTAGTGTGATCCAAAGTTTTTTTAAGTCTGTAAAGGTTATTGTATTGTATAAAATCAGTGTTTTAATTCACAAAGGTCAATACGCTACTCATAATATTCGACCTGAGCACAGGAATGTAGGTTAGTACTTTGTTTCGTGTTAAAATGCTCACGAAAACACACCCCTATTTTAGGGGTGTTTGATGTCCATTCGTACGCACCAAATCACGCAACATTTTGTTCTACTTTAGTTTTAATGAACCTCGGTAAATGACCCCTTTAAATTAACATAATATTAAACATAAAACAAAAAAATGCAGGCCTTCTTTGAAGTAGGTATATTGAATTGATTAAAGAGGAAAAAGTTTTGGGATTATTGTAAAGATTTTAATCGGTTATTTCTCATCGTGTGACTTGACACTGTAAAAACGGGTTTATCACCAGAATAATAGACAAAATAACAGAATGAAAAAATACAACTTTCACGAAAAAAAATATGTGTCTATTCTTTAGTCATCTACGAGTTGTGCCATACGTACCTTCTAATCATGGCATAAATAGATGAATATTATAGAAATAACTTTCTCTATTCTTAGGAGAATAGAGATACGTAATAGTCGTGGCAAAAATAGATGAATAGTGTAGAAACAACTGTGTCTATTCTTATGATTCTCACTCGGATCATGAACATGGGACTTAATTTCTGGAGAAATATTGAGTATAGCAAACTCATCGAATTCTGTGACTGTGATATTTGGTTTGAGCACTATCGTGGGCCTGTATGAGTGTAATGAGTTACTTGAAATACCAACAACTAACGGTTAGTTGTCACTAACTCGCTCACTCGAGCCTCCCCAAATTTTACAGACGCATTTGAACTTTATTACTGACGCATATGGTAGTATCTTATAATTAGGTGAGTCACAGAATTAGATAAGTTCACCATTAAATGTATCTTTGCTTAACCCTACAGGGATTAAAGACGTGATATTTTGCTATGATATAATTTTAACACAAAGGTTTGTTTATATATGTTAGTATCGGATTCTCCGCCCGTGACATTCCGATCAGTGCACAACACAAACGTAAACCGCAATATTATTGGTATTTGGTTCTTTGTCGCACCTATTATGGCTAGGTAAATATTACAAAAGAGATTATTTACTCATAAAAAAACAAATATTAATTAGTGATACTAAGTGGAAGGAGTTCAGAGAGGCCTTTTTATGACGGGAGGGACTGTCAGACTTGTACTGACTAAAATCCACGATGATCTTTCAATAGCTTTTTATGTTCCAGGGCCACGGTTATTTGATAAAACACGTGATCCCGGCAGGCTTTGATCCTCTAGGGGTAAGAATCGAACTCGTAACTCGTGGCCTTCAGGGGTCAGGCGTTCATCCGCTCGACTACGTAGTCCGCTGAGAGCGGACTTTGTCCAGCAATGAGACACTAAATAAAAATATACAAGGTTTGCTGACAGCCTATTCCCATAATTCGCTTTAAGATAACTCGGCGAAACCAAGAAGAAGATGTAAAATTTTAAATATATTTATGTACCCTTCGCTTAATGGCTTTCATACACGATCCGATTTACCGTCAAGTTTACAACGCGCTGGTAGCGTCTTGTAGTAAACTTGACAGTATATGGCTATCAGAAATAAACCTGTCATGCACACTGAAACCCATTCTTACGGCACGCTACTTCCAGTACGGTGCCAACTTGACGATAAATTGGATCGTGTATGGCTGGCATAAACGTGTTAATGGACAAGATATTATTAAGTTGTGATTTAAATATTACGGTCTTTGTGTAACAATCATCATCTTCTTTTCCTTTCGTCGGCTTCCACTCGAATTGGGTGTAGCAGAATATCGGTATTTACATGGAAAGATTGCTTATTTCACTTCCACAGCACAGTAAATGTGGATAAGATTCAGGGGTATCGTATTAAATGGTTGTCAGACTTTCGAGTTTCTGATGACTAACAGTAACAATAACTGTCAAAGATCTAGAAGCGACCGGGTGCAGGTTTTACGTGCTTTCCGAGGCACGGAAGAAATTCGCATGACGATGGTCACTCGTCCACAGATCAACCTCGACAAGCGCAGCTTAACTTGGAAGATCGGCCTATGCGGCTGTAATTATTTAAGCTACAAGCTCTAACGGGAATTTAAAATAATATCAGCTCGGAAACATACCTTATTCCCAACAACCATAAAAGGGTATCTATCGATACCATTCTTGACTCCAGCGTAATGCAGGAACTCGTTTAGCCACATCTTAATGTTGTTGAAGGAACTTCGGTCATCGATAGCGTACGCGAGGATGCAAATGTCGGAGCCCCTGTAGAAGGGAGTCCGGAGCGACTTGAAGCGCTCCTGGCCTGCTGTGTCCCATACCTGGAAGAAAAGGTATTTTCGTTTATCTAGATTATATTCGAGTGGACGTCTTCCGAACTTCGTAAAGGAAAACATCGTGAGGAAACCGGCATGTCCTAGAACCAAAAATTCGAAGATATGTGACATCTACCAATACGCACTGGGCCCGCGTGGTGGATTATGGCCCACTCCCTCTTTCAGAGAGGAGGCCTGTGTCCCAGCAGTGGGAACATTATAGGCCGATGATGATGGACGTCTTCCGGCTGATGATGATGATGAAATTATATTCCAATGGTGGCTACTTTCTTCCAATTCTTTTGACTTTTAATTTGACTGCACGTTTGGCGCAGTGGCTGAACAATAGGACTGCTGCGCTGTGTGTCGCGGGTTCAATCCCCGCACGGAATAAATATTTGTATGATATGCAATTAGCTGTTCCGGGTCTGGGTGTTTGTGTATGTGAGTTTCTGTTTGTAAATGCACCCTACGTGATCTACCGCATCTACTTGTTGCTATTTCAGGACACCGTATGCTTTATGAACCCAAAGCTTGTTCGGCACGCATCAGACACGATAGGTACATGTCATACCCATACCCTATCTTAGTTGAGAAGCCTTTCGGTCGGATATGGGTGGGATGATTTTATCCAGCAGTGGGACGAAGCAGCTAGTAATGATATTATCTTTAATTGGGACTAGATTCCACTTTAAAGTACAGCTGTATGGTGCAAAGACGTCCAAGCTTAGGTCAATTACAGAAGACACAGGATATGGATTTCTACCAATTTATAAAGAGCTTTTTTTTAGCGATCGGCTCGCGTTTATAACTATTTCGCCTGATAGTAATCAATTTGTAATTGTATATTTTAGCTATTCTTGCCTACTTCCTCGGCCAAGTAGGGGAAAGGCCACATTTCTACGGTCGGGTAGTATATTATAGGGCTTTTCATAAGGAGATCCTTACATGTGAGTGTGATAGGAGGGGAAGGGATAGACTCCTCCTTAATTACGTCATGGAATTTAACAATAGTTCACCTTTTCCGACCATGCTGCTATGGAGTTATAATAAACACACTCATTGTCTGTGTTTATAGTGCATTTGGCTGTAATTACTACAAAGCTAGCATGTTATTACTCATCGTCTAATGGACATAAACATGATGTACTATAGCAAAGAGAATCATTATGTTACAGTAAGTAGTTCTTATTTTTACGGGAAACTTTTTATGTGTTATGTATTTTATTGACTATGGTTGCAGTTTTTTTTTTATAGGCCGTTTACTAGTGATTGTACAAATTCAAAATCTCGAAGTTGACTGAATAATAAGTACCTACAATTTTATTTTCCAAAGGACTTTTAATAATTTCTCCACAAATAGGGTGCTGGGAGATGGACAGCACCGCCGAAATCGGCCCCATAACAGATCCTGTTCAAACTACGAGGTCTGGTTCGAGTTTGCGCGGGAAAAGAGGCCATTGAAGCAATTTAAGGATTCTTCGCCCAAAGATAGAAGAGCATCATAGGCTAAGAAAAGAATCTTCTAAAAATAAATTATTCATCCGTTACAGTAAGAGAAATATTCAAGGAAATGCCTCACCAAGTTTTTAAATAAAATTACCTGATTTTGAAACATAATATTATCTTCATCTAATCTAAGTGACCTTTACAATTATGACTGTTATCTGATAGTTTTTATCTATATTATTTTAATATATTTATGTACCTGTTTCTATTCCTACTTTTAGAATTATTTACATGTTACTTATATTATTTTTTGTGTCTGTGTTTACATGCACAATGTACCAACAAATTATGTTCCTTCAGTAGTTCTGGTGTTTCATTGTCTAGTAAGTCTGTTATTTAGAAAATCTACTTTTAGTAAAACAAGCTTGCAAAATTGTCTACACTGGTTAATGTAAACCTGCAATGTTAAGGGAATTTAACTAACACAGTTAAAAATATAATTATAAATGTACAAGAAGAAAAACTAAAATATCTGCCATCTTGGAAAGTAGTGAACATTTTACTGTTATTGGGGGGTTGTTAGAAGAGCGAAAAAATTCATCACAAGTTATTCTCATACCTACCGAATTATAAAAAAAATCGATTGAGCCATCACGGGGAGTGCATACACAAACACCGACAAAGACGAACGATTTTCATAATGCTACTATGTTTTCTACTAAAATGTTAAACTACTTAACTTTTCCATTATGTCACACTGCCTTATGCAATGTGCTAAGTAAGTTAGCCTTATGCAAACTTTTTAGTTAACACAACCTTCATTTTGAAGGTGATGTCTATTGTTAATTTTAGTAGGTACATAATTTAAACAAAGATTCTGTATTCGTTTTTTAAGTAAATTATATTTTTAACTGTATCACATAGGTTTAGCTTAGTTTGATTGCAATGTTGTAGTAATGGTAGTAATTTTTTAAGTTCTTGTAAGAAGTTAAATACTATAAAACAATGCTCAAGCGAAAGTTCTTGCCTTGAGCATAGAGTAAATTGAATTTGAATTCAAGTTTAAATAAAATTTAAAAATAATTATTCGTTCAGTATTCTGCTCATCAGACTAATCTCAGTGAGACAATGGAGAAATAATATAACATGATGTTTCACTTTGGAGACATTTAACATAATAATCATAAAATAAGCAACCAATGTGACTTGCCAGCTATAATAATTTACACTAGCACATTAATTCATATCAGAGATAATATCTGAAGGTCAATATAATCTAACAGTAATTCCAGATTCAAATCTGACCTCATTGTACTATTGAGTACAACCCACACTTCACAGAAATTCAAATTTATAAAGGCAGCAGTAATTCTATTTTTCCAAATTCAATTTCAACAAAAAAAAAACAAAAACACTGCACCAAAAACAGTCCTTTCCACAGAGCGAACATGAAAGAGATGATTCATTTTATAACCCACTAGTAGTCTCAACATTACAATAAAAATCTACTTTTACTGAGAAGTTTATTCAAGACAAACACAGTAAATAGGAAAATAGTTACTGGATTGATGAAAACTTCTTTAAACCTCCTTTGATAAAATCTAAATAACTTCACTAAAGTTGAACAAGGACCTTGAAACTTGCTTGTATCTTGTACACTTGCGTATAAAAAAACACAATAGAAAAACAGTACTAAGACTTTTTTCACTTCACAAGTTTTCTAGTGTTGTAAAAATAAAAAATTACCTGTAATGTGTATGGCTTTCCGTTAACTTCAATAGTTTTGTTCATAAATTCGACGCCAATCGTGTGAAAACTGTGATCATCAAAGTGGTTCGATATAAATCTGCTCATCAAGCATGACTTTCCGACACCACCTTCTCCTAAAATCACAATCTTCAACAAAGTACTCTTGTTGGCGGTCCTCCCGTAACCGCGATCATTATCTTCCACCATTATGTCGAACCACACATTATTCACCAAAACGTTTCTTTATATTACCGCAGCCTTGAGTTAAATAAGAGCGCAAAATTACACTGTTTAATTAATGACTCATTTTCGAACTGATTTGTTACCACTTAACTAACTAAATGTCACTAATAATATATTAACGATGCTAGTTATTAAGCTAATGTAAATGAAATGTTTAATAGACGGTCCAAGAACTCAGGGAATTATTTTTATTTGTAAATATTCTCGCACGACGATTGTTCACAGCTGTTTCAACGAATTTGTAAATCAAATGTCAAAGTCAAAATGTTGAAATTATCCGTCAACACCAATCAGTGCAGCGCGATTGTTACTAAATAAATATTAGTTTTAGTCGATTTTATCCAACTAGTGTACGATTCCCAAATTAGCAGTGATTATTTACTTATCTTAACGAATTTTTAGGCAAATAATCACCAGAATATAATATTCATAATATTTGTGTACAAGAAAAAATGTGATAGCCATTATATTAATTAATCTAAGTAAGAAAAGCTTCATCTAGGATAAAAAAAATCATCATAAAAAAAATGCAATCGATACAGTGTCGTACTCGACTAAAACACCAAAATAAAACCAAATTCTCGTTCTATTTTGTTGATTCATCATGTATGAATGAGGGAAGAAAGAAGAATTTATCTAAAAGTTTTTTGAAAAACTCCTCTTGAGATTGATGATTGATTGAAACCATAGCTTAAGAGGATAAACTGCGCATTACCTGCCTAAAACTTGAAAAATTGAAATTCATCATAATCTCTAGAAAGAGAGGAAATAATTTGTACTTAGTAAGATATCTATCTCTTTTTTATTAGACAAAAATAACCTGAGAAGCCGAGAGAGAGCCGCAGTCAATCCTGTCTATTCTTTATATCTATGACTGAAACAATATTTTACCATTTGGCATTGGCTTAAAGGCCTTGAAGCAAAGCCATGCATTTACAAAAAAAAACTTTTTCTTACGATTGCAGCGCCATCTTACGATAGGATAATACATCTCTAGGGAATACAGAATGCTTTGAAAAAATATTTATTTGTTCAGCTCTGAGCCATCGATGAGCAAGTATTTGAATCTATGCATTATAATTAGTTATCTAATTTATAACGTAGCCACCTGCAAACATAATTATTTAGAAAGGTAAGCACCATGTTCACCAACTCTCTTTTTTAAACATTTGAAAGGAAGACGATTCATTTTATAGCGACATCTATTAAAAATATTTCTGAATTAAATGAATATAATAAACTGCGAAATAACCATTGTGTTCAGCCGCCAGGTGTCGATAATATTTACCTTTTGTTTTGACGACCTCGACTCGCGAGTAGTCGCGAGATGTCACGCTCACTCGGCCGCGCGATACAACTTTATTCCGCTTTGTTTTGCGGAGGTGAGAGGACATGGTGTAGCTATCGCTCGAGTTTGTGCGTTGTGTTCAATGTTTTTCTTGTAAAAAAGTATTTATTGAGTGAATAGACAGAATAGTTTTGTACGAAAAGTGTTTTTACATTCGAACGAAGACTGTGCATGTGTTCGAGTAGGTGAAAGATCGCTACATTTGCGCAATCGTTGGTGAGACTTGATGTCAATAAACTTGTCGGTTGTATTTTATGGGAAAGGTGTGCCGCGTCGCGCTGGTACCTGTTCTCGACGGGTGGGTGCTCGAGGCCGGGATAGTGGCTGCTAAGTTAGCGACGGTCGGCTCGTCAGTGCCATGGAGTCGTAGATAGGATCGAGGTGAGTAGTAAAGTTTAGTGGTTTTCGGTGAAGCAGCGGGCAAGGGACGCGGGGCGCGCAGCCGCGTGCATTCACCTCTGACCCGCGCGCGGGGCGAGCGCCGCTCAAGGTCGGTGAGCCGCCTGAAGGTCGCTCGTCACGTGACGCGGAGGGTGCACACCCCCGCCCCTCGCGCCTGCCGCCCCTACCGTATTTGTATTGACAGTCGCGAACACAAGTGCCTTTTAAATCAAGCGTTGATTTTATTGTATCGCAATTAACTTTGCGTTAGCTGGGCTTTGTACTTTTCAAGGACGTTCAACTTTAAAATATATATAACAATGATTATTTCTATTTTTCAACTTGTTACCTTATTTTCCAATTAGAATCTAATGTAAAAAGAAACAGTAGGCGTAGATAACGGACATGCTAACGAAATGACAGATAGGCACTAGCCTCTATTTTTAAATCGCATTGTCTCATGCCTCGGTAACGCATGCATTGACTAACGGGTTTTATAGCAAAGCTAGGTATTCTATATGTGATGAACCTGCGATATGCCATCGGTATGCCATAAATAATAGGTGTGTTAAATTGTTGAAATGAATCTGTAATTCTGGCACTAGTTTTATAAACAAACCTTTGGGTCCGCTGTTGGACACATCTGCAGTTTCAAATTTCTGAACGTGCTAAAATAAACGTGCATGTTGTAACGTGACAATTAGATAAAGCTGAGTAGGTATTTGGGTAGATAGGTATGCAGCGGACTTTATCACAGATTTTATCTGTTTTGTCTACAAATGCTGGTGGATAACACGAATATTGATACAACGCTGAATATTTGTTTGTCTTATTTATGTATAGTAGAGCACGACTTGTTAAAAAATAAATAGTTTTTTCAATTACCCATCATCACAAATACGATTTTTTCAATTATCCATTTTATTATGTTTTTCGGGAACTTCAAATATAATTCCAACTTCAAGCCTTTAGTAAATACAAACTTCCTGAGTCATTTATTAACACGCAGAAATATCTTCTCTCTGTCTGGCTCTCATAAAAAATCCGAAATGACTAATTTAATAGCTCATACCAAAAGATTTAAAATGCATTTTTGTTTTGTATGTTTTAACATTCACGTTTATTTTATCGTTGTTTCGTCTACCGATGAGACTTTTTAAAGTTCAGGATGACCTTGTGAGTTGTTCATATGTGTAAGAAATAACTGCATCTTTTTGTAAAGCATCTCTGTAACAATCTGGCCTCGTGAATCGTGATCTACGAATGCCAGTAAAGCCGGGCCCCACGACTCGACTGCGATCACGACGCGGACGCCCGACAAAAAGTTGCATATTAATGTTGTACCTACCTACAGCTTTTATATGGGTATTATTAATTCGACGCCAGACATTCGATTCCACATGAATAAGCTAAGCACAACTTGTGTATTGCCAAATTAAGTATAATCCAGTTTATACGAAATAATTTTAATTTGTTATGAACATACCTCAGTAACCTTTCATCAGTTAAAATAGTGAATGTAAGGAACCCTACGCTGAACAAAAGCCTTGAAAATTAAAATATAATTTACAAACAATGACTTTTTTTGGGAATTAAAAGCATTTCAATTGAAATACTCAATACTGCTTTGTCATATGCATTTTTACGTCATATTGAAAGTATCGAATACCTATGCAGACTGACACACCTTCGTTCAGAAATTATTTCGTCACAGCGTCACAGATAGCATTCTGTGGGTGGTAATTGTATTGGCGATCGGTATCGGATTAAGTAAATATTATACATATACTGTTAGAATTACATTAATTAATACAACGGCATTACGGTACATGGTCGAGCGTTAAGCAACAGTCTGCATATAAATTAGTTATTACCTATTGGTATTGCATTCGCCGTTGTCGATATAATTAATGTAACATTTAATTCTTAGCCGGAAAGTATATTTTAAAACGATAGAAGAGGCATTTGAAATAAGTTGCCTTGAGTACTTGAAGATACTGCACCTGAAAAGGAAACATTAGACAGTTTGGTAGGTACTACTTCCTGTCTTTTTAAAAGTTAACGATCACATAGATAATTTTGGAAATAATAGAAAAAAACAAGCAGGTTTTAGACTATTTGTAAGATTAATAAATTGGGTTGCACTTGTAATGAATTTGAATTAACATTATCGATAAAACAGAGCCAAGTTATAGCTATGAATAATGTAAAACATTATAATTCATTACAGACGATGTTATTATTATGGTAATGTTCATAAATTGTGGTCCTAGTTGTTTGGCAACAGTTATTGTTATCGTGTCTGCATCTACGGACCGTTCTCCGACAACACTGCCTGTTTAATTGCAAAATGAATGTCGAAATAGGATCTTAGTTAGTTCATTGTTTGTTCTAAGCCGGATGGAATTGATTAATCGCTGAACTACTGCAGTAATTAACCATTAACTTTACAGTTAGCGGTCAGGCCAAGTTATTCATAATGTTATTGACTTTTAGCCCGTCCACAGCTATATCGACCAGACAAACAACTTTTTTAAATATAGAAAAATGAGCGCACCGTGTTTAAAATACATTTATTGTCCGGAAGCTTTACTTTACAAGAATAGATCTGAATTTACAAATTATAACTGCACGCATTGTCTCAATATTCCGTAATCCGAATTGCGAAGTTAAAATCACGCACTTCCTAACAAGCCTGATTCTAAATATTTTCAACAATTTCTTCAAGAACTTTTAATAATACCAAGTATCGTTGACTGCCGGTGGAACTTCAGGGAGCATTTCCTGAGTTTGGCTCCAAGGCTGAACCGGACAGCAGCCGCCCTCAAGCGACTGCTACCTAATCTCAGCGGGCCAAACGCCTCCTGCCGTAGGCTGTACGCCGGTATCGAGCGGTCCATGGCCCTCTACGGGGCCCCCGTGTGGGCCCTGAGCATCCGGACGCGACCACTAAAGTTGGTCGCATGCCAGAGGGTCATGGCTATCCGGATGATCCGGGGATACCGCACGATCGCCGGCGAAGCGGCCAACCTGCTTGCCGGATTACTACCCTGGGATCTGGAGGCGACTGCCCTCCAGCACGTCTATGAGTGACGTGTGGAGGCGCAGGCGCAGCGCCGGGGTGAGACTCCGCTGCCTCGAGAAGTCGAGGCGTGGCGGGAAGAGCTCCGGCGCGAGCTCAGGGTAGTATGGAGTGGACGACTGTCGCAACCGACGGCCCGGCACGCCGCAATCGCGGCGGTAAGACCCCTCTTTGAGGAGTGGCTGGAGAGACGTCACGGCGTCCTGACCTATCGCATGACGCAGGTCCTCACCGGACACGGAAGTTTCGGGAGGTACCTGTGGCTGATGGGAAAGGAGGAAACGCCTGGGTGTCACCACTGCGAAGATCGCCCGGAGGACACAGTAGAGCATACGGTGCAAGACTGCCCAGCTTGGGCAGAGCACCGACGTGTCCTCACGGCGGCGATAGGCGGAGACCTCTCGCGCCCGGCATTGGTTTCGGCCATGCTGCGGAGCGAGACGGAGTGGGAAGCGGTCGCCGCCTTCTGCGAGGCAGTAATGCTCGTGAAGGAGGCGGCGGGCCGCGAGAGAGAGAGGACAGCGTCCTCCCTCCGCCCCAACTGCAGTGGTGTACGCCCACGGCGCCGTACGTCGCAAGACGATCTCCGGCCACCGTAGGCGCGGGCATGCGGACAGCGAGTAAAGGGCAACTCGCTGTCCGACCATGGACCATGCCCGGGTCGACGGCGCGTCGTGTTCCACGCGCGCCTCAAAGAGCTGTCAGCAAAATGACGGGGCCCCCTCTCAGAGGGCCAAAGCCTGCCGGGGTCGCGGGACTTATTTCTATTACCGTGACCCCGGAACATAAAGGGCTACTGAAGGACACCGTGGATTTTAGTCAGTACAAGTCTGACATTACCTCCCGCCCTGCCCGGGGTTGGAGGTCTCATTTGATGATTTTACCACTATAAAAAAAAAAAAGTATCGTTGACTAAATAAAATATTGACTTTATAATATATCAATTATACTGGGGGGAAATATATTTATTAAGAAACGTCCTTTTAGCTACTTAATTAATAAAAATAAGAAAATGTTTTGTTTTAAATTCTAGAGCATTCTAGATTCTGTGTATGACGCATCCATTCATGTATGATTTTTACAGAACGCGAACGTGAATAACATTAATAATACAAACAAATATGTTTTAGTTAAACACTACCTTGTTATGATTTGTTATCGCTGAGTTCAAAGGTCGAAAGTTTGTTAGCGTCATACATACATTTGGCAAGCAACGGACATAAAATAGAAAAAAAACACAATCCTGTCGCGTGGTAAAAAGGCACTTTTGACTGCGACTGTACTCTCACTACTTTCACGTGTGGTTGTGTGAGTGTGGTTGGTGGTGTGTGTCTCGCTCTCGGCCGGTGACCTTGCTATCAGGCGGAAGCGCGCGGCCGCGTGACTCAGCGCGCGTCTGCCGAGGGAGCAGAGACCTTCGCGTAACGTCTATACTACCATGCAGCCATGTTCCATTGAGTACCAAGCCGACGAGTTTTTTCGGCCCCCTTCTGCCTTTGTTCGATTTTCAAACTTGGAAGCTATTATTCTTTGTGGCGTTCGTCATGTCATCGACGACGTATCTGTTGTATTCTCTGTGGCATAGACATACCTATATTTTTTTTTTGGGATTGTAAAAAAATCAAACCTGTTTCACCCTTTATGAGAATCAGTTAAATCAAGTAGGATTACTTTTTGATTTTTCTAAGCTTGGTTTGGTAAATACGAGCTTCGGTAAAACAGTGCTCCGCATGTTCCATTGTGTAGTACCAAAAAGAGTTTCTCTTTGTTCGATATTTTTCTTTATTTTGTCGGAGGGAATTTTCTGTTGTTTTAACAGGCTGTTTCTCATTTATATGTCCTTCTCTGTATTTTCGAATTTTGAAGGGGTTTTTCAATTTTCGGTAGGAGGTATTATGATTGTATCTATCTATTCTATATTCTATACATATAATAAAATAGTAGGAAAGTCAAAACTGTACATTGAATATTTTTTTTAAAGAATACTTGGGTTGTGATCTACAATCGATACCGAAGCCAAAAATATAGTTTTTAGAATTTTTGTCTGTTTGTCTGTATGTATGTCCGGGATAAACTCAAAAAGTACTGGACGGATTTGAATGATTCTTTTTTTGTTGTATAGGTATTAAGTCTGGTCAAAACATAGGCTATAATTTATTTTGGAAACTTGAACACCTGGCGCAGAACCGCAACAGACTAGCTAAACTATAAGAGATACAAAAACAGTGCGATAGCAAAAATTGTTCCACGTGATGAGCATTTTCTGCTGAGAGAATAAATTTGAAGATCTGGAACACCTGATGTGGAACTCCACGAGCCCAGCTACACTATAAAAAATACAGTAATGACGTCTTAGCCAAGTTGTTCGGCCTGATGAGCACTCTCTGTTGACATACACAAATTGAAGATCTGGAACACCTGATGTAGAACACCAAAAGCCCAGCTAAACTATAACATATATAGAATCGACGTCTTAGAAAGAGTTGTTCAGCCTGATGAGCATTCTCTGTTGACGTGTAAAAAATGGAGATCTAGAACGCAATGTTGAACAACAAAAGCCCAACTAAACTTTAACATAATATACAGAGTGTTTCTTTTAAATTGGCTAAAAGGAGAAAACCGCATCTATAAGAGATACGGGAAAACTTTCTTAGTAACCTTTAGCTCTTTTTAACCGACTTCAAAAAAAGGAGGAGGTTCTCAATTCGGTCGGTATTTCTTTTTTTTTATGTATGTACATCGATTACTCCGAGGTTTCTAGTCCGATTAGTGTGATTCTTTTTTTGTTCGATGCAAGATACTTGCAGTGTGGTCCCATAAAAATTTCATCAAATTTGGTTTAGTACTTTTTATTTTGTGAGCATTTTTATTAATTTCGCCTACTTGGATGACATGATGATCTTTACTTTTTGCGTGTTTGTTACGCGATTACTTCGCCAATTGTGGACCGATTTTCAAAATTGTTTTTTTGTTGTACTAGGGATCGTTCACCTTAGGGAATACTGCAAGTTGCATCGAACTCTGTTCAGCATTTTTTGAGATAGGGAATTTTATTGGAACTTTATGTACACAACATGGGCGATGTTAATACCGGTGCTACGGATTACAAAATTCTAGTGCACATGTAAGAAAATGATGTATTTGCCAAGAATTTGGGTTGAATATTAAAACTAAAAAGAGTAAAATAAAAAACTTTTTTTCAAAAAAAATTTAACCGCCTTCAAAAAAAAACACAAAAAAGGGTAAAATAACCTACAAAATAACTTTTCTTTCGGAAGTCGGTGGCAAAAAGACATCGAAATAATAAAACAAAGCCACCGACTTCCGAAAGAAAAGTTATTTTGTAGGTTATTTTAAATACCCTTTTTTGTGTTTTTTTTTGAAGGCGGTTAAATTTTTTTTTTGTAGGTTATTTTACTCTTTTTTGTGGTTTTTTTTGAAGGCGGTTAAATTTTTTTTGAAAAAAAGTTTTTTTTTTTAATAAAAAAAGTATTCTACTGGCCAAACACACATTAATTTTTTACCCAGGCTCTTGGAGTTGGGTATCAGACTTTGTAGAACTTCGATTTTGACGACCCCGTTGTCGCTGGCATAAGCAACAAGATCCGCGTACGAAGTCGCGGGCAGAAGCTAGTGCAAGATAAATGTCAAAGTGAGGTGGCGAAGCTGGTAGACGTAGGTACTTACTAGTTCCTTGCTGTCAACACACCAACACAGCCTACTATCAAGGATTGGCAACTCTATAGAAATGTCATTTCATAAGCACAATTCGAAATTCAAAAAATCCAACCTCCGTCCTCTTTGTCAGCCATCTTGTTTGATGACGTCACCCAGGCAACCTGTAGGTCGCTCGTTCGAAAGCTCAGTTCTTTCTTCCACTATTGTAAGTGCCCATTGTACAAATGCCTATAGCCTTGATAAGTAGGAACCATGACGTGTATATTCAAATTAAGTTATTTAAAATAACCTCGCACGGACTTTATGTGCGTTCAAAATTATGTCGGTACGACTTTGCAGGATACATTAAGTAGGTAGGTACATTGTGTAATGTAAACTAACTAGGTACTTTGTCATTATACCAATAAGGTTTCATTAGGTGTCGACAGATAACAAAAACAAAGGTGTTGTTGTAAGTTTGTCTCGAAATTAGTCATAAACCACTGTTGAATTTGAAACAGGTTTATCTGAATTTAGACTCGTAATTCGATTAAACCTATTAGATATTGACTATTGGAGAATGTATAGGCCCTACCTACCTCCTACCTATGAGATATTAATTTAGTTCTAAGAACAAAACATAATTAGCTCTTCAAAAAGTCCTCCAACAAGATACAAAACACTGAGTCACTAAGTTGCAATTTAAAAGAACAAAAAACACAATCTGCGTCTATGATTAAAAAAATATTATTTTTCATCTCAAGTTCAGAAATAAAGCCTGCAACAACCAGAGACAATCTCACGCGCGTAATAGAGCACATCATTATGACCCTAGCGGTAGTGCTGTGACACAGTTCCCGCATACGACATAGATACTGGCAAGATCATACGATATTTCGCTTCCCTAACCGTTACGCGATACTCTTGATACCTTATCGATTATATTAAAATGACTCCTAAGTTTATATTCGTGGCCACTAATATTTTCTTTATCCACCTGGGAAGCTGGAGGACAAAGGTTTCTTGTGTTTACTCTTAACAATATTGTTTTTACTACACGAAATTATTGTGCAAGATTATGTGCAAAGGTACCTTTGCCCCCCCTGTAAAGTTGTTGACTGCACCCAGTTTTGACCAGTTAAATCTAGGTGTAGCCGTTCTAAAATATTTGAAAACTTGATTTAGTATTTTAAGTACAAATACCGACAATTTCGGTAGACAGGGATTACCATAGTCCTTAATAATCGCAATTATATCGTCGGCAAAAAATCTAGACATTGCGAAAGTTAGCGTATAATATTGCAACTGTTAAAATTAAGTTAAACTGCATGATTTCTTCAAGTCGATGCTTTTCCTCTTAAAATAATAATAAATTTATTTGTCAGAATATTGTTACACAGTTGTTACATATAATATCGCACATCTAGATCTAAACAGGTATAACTCAAAAAAGCACTTTTTTCAGAAAAGGCGAAAAACTGATTACTGTGTCTCTGTGCACTGTAGAAGTGTTCTGAATAGAAAAAATCTTTTATTACGCAACTAGAACAAATATGATATAGAAATCTAGTGTTTATCTCAGATATTGGGGCTAAAAATTGGATTTTCGGAGTTATTTCCCTTTTGCTAGATATGAATATGGCAACATATGGCAGAATATGGCAACAACACAAAATAAAAATAAAAAATATGATAACCTGGCCAGCAAAATGGGTTCAATTCAAAATGTTGTATTATTTCTCTCAGCAGCAACCATCTACAAAGCGTTAACTCAAAATAATACCGCTTAAAAATTCAACAACACAAGTGGAACTCAAAATAACTCCAATTTGTCTACAAGGGGCACATACATTTTGCTCATATTTCTGATTGCAACTAGGAATATCTCTGTTTTGGTGGGAGATTATCGGGCCTGCTCATTCAACTAAAGAGATACTTGATGGCACCTAGGATCGAGTAGCAGAGATATTTTAAAATCTGTTTTATTGGTCGATAGGCTTTTGGTTCGGTAATTTGATGGTGTGCTTAACTCAAATTTGACAATTTTTGAGTTAACTCCCTTTAGATCTAGGTGTGCGATATTATGTCCAGAATATTCTGCTGTTTCCAGCGTACAAATATTTAACAAGGGATTAAAATGAAAGGTATTTTAACATAATTACACAATTATGAAAATTTTACTATATAATATCAAAGGTCCACTTAACTACTTACTATGAAATACCATCGAAATATATATATAAACAGATTTTATTTAATTACAAATAAACAATATCATTGGACTGAAATTCAATAAAATTATTAGGAGCACAAAGGCAAGTCGATGTCTAATTTAAATTTTGATTCGAAATTTTCATTCAGAAAGTCACTAGTTGAATAATAACATTTATATAATAGGAAATTAAATAATTCTTTTTTGAATGTCATGAAATTAAGATTTTTAAAAACATCAGGTAACTTATTATAAACACGAATTGCCATACAGTAAACATTATTAGAAACAAGTTTGAACCTTTGTTGAGGAAAACTGAGTTAAAGGGACGAACTCCTAAGAAAAAGGCCAACAATACTGTGCAAGCCGCAAAACTTATGGCCTATGAATGAAGTTATGACACTTTAAAAAGCTCTCGTTCCATTAAGACAGGTGCAAAGTTGTTAACCGTGGTCCAACCTGTTGTAACATTCAGGATCGTATTCGTGACATCACACGATCGCGATTCAGCGCTGTGCACGTCAAGGTTACCCTTCCAATGCCTCTTGTGTTATGTTATCTTGATGAATTGCTGTACAAATGCGAGCGATGGGTGTGAATGAGTCAATTTCAAGTGTCAACGTTATTAATTTGTGTTTATTTCAATTAATGAGGTGATTCGCCTTTCAAGTTAAATGCGCTTTAGTAGTTGTTGCGTTCAGCTTTGAAGAATTTGTATGATTTGAATCAAAACCCAAAAAATGGACAAACGTGGCAGAATGGTACCTATCTTAGAGAATCCTAAAAAAGAGGGGAAGACCATCGAAAAGATGGGATAAGGAGTTAAAAGCGGCCGCAAGTATTAGGTAGAGCAAGAAAACCCACGATCAGTACTTGTGGAAGGATTTGAGGGTGGCCTATGCTACGGCAAAGCAATCTATACCGGTGTCAATATTTTAAACTATGATTATAAATTAGATTTGAGTAATTTGGTATACAGATTGACTTGGGAGATGGGACGCAGTTGCACTGCAAGCTGATGATGAGCAGCAGCTCATCATCAGCTTGCAGTGCTTGACATTAGCCATCTAAACTCTACAGTCGTTTCACATCTTACAGGGCTACTAACCCTACAACGAAGTCTAAGTTAGCAAGCCTATAAAACATTTGTAATAAAATAACAAAACTAAATACTTAATAGTTAATTATGACTAACATCCAAACAAGATAAGGCCCCACTAAAATATTCTAAAACATCAACAAAACCATATTTTTTACAAACCTTCGAAAGCTAACAAGCAGGTGATTCGTAACATTTGAATTTGAACCGCTCGCAGCGACTTGACCCCGGGACGCGTGTGGCGCAACAAAAGTAAAAGGCTGGGATGCATGGCCGACCGGAGAACGGTGAACAGACCTCACACTTTTGAAATGAATGTACGCGCTCAAACCGATATGAATGGAGGCATTTTAGTGCTTTTTCTTGAATATAAAAAGCGGCAGAAGCGTCCTCGATGCGCAGATAGGTCTTGATTCTGGGGTCACAAAGCAAGCGCAAAAAATAATCGACACGTAAAGAAGCTTATGCGGACGGACTGACAGGATCGATACGAACTCTTATTACAATTTTGAAAGCTTCAATAGTCAGTCAATTATTCATATAAGTTTTTAGGTCAAAAACGAATGCCTGTTTCTTTCAACACACTACAGTACAAGTACAGGCAAAGATATTCCTTTTGTCTTGTCATTTTCCTGCTTTTAATGAGAAATGAGAAGACGGAGAGCGATAAAGGCTCTCATAATTCTTAGATATCATGTTTCCACGTAAGTCAAGCATATATTTAATGGCCTGCGATTACAAAAAGTCCTTATATAGAACTAAAAGGCAGCGACTGAGGCGCCTAAGCTTTTATTCGTCATCGCCTGTGAGTCACCGATGATACTGCTTGCCACATTTCTATCTGATTGGTCTTGAAAATATCTATAAGACATAACGACCCGATTCTAAAAGCTATGATATTAGGACTGGAATCATAATAATTTGCCTAAATATTCATTTATTTTCTTTTACGAGATATTTCAGACTAGAAAGATGATGATATATGCAAATTAAAACGGCGCCATTTCTTAGTTTCCGAATGACGTCTGGCCGTCGAAACGTTTAGAAGCTTCCAGTTCTGAATTCCTGTTTTACCGTAATGACTGACGAGCTCGTGTCTTGTCTCTAATTAAGTGCGATTTATAGTCCACAGCGTAGTGCCTTTGCACTGCGGTGAAGTGCGGTGATGCCACGAGGTTTTCCTCATTTTAGATAAGCAACGCAGGGTTAATGAAGTGGTTGTGTGAAGCTTTATTCGCAGAATGTTTAAAAAAATCTGGCTTTTGTTTCGGTAACCAGTAAAACCACGTCCGGAGCTGTAGCCTTCATTATTTGAACTTGCCGAAAACACGTGCAGTTTTGCGTTACGTTCCAATTGATTTTTCAAACAATGACTTGGAGGTTTCGTTCAATTCTTTTCAATACTGCTTCAGCCTCGAACTTTCTCCAGCGTACCGCGGTTCCCACGTAAGTGATTGCGCGCCGAAACCATGAGACATCCTTGCAAGTTTCGCAACTCGCCTCGATACAGAATGATTCTGAGAAACCATTACTGTGTGAGTCAGCGCAGGGTTCCGTCTGGAACGGGTCTTAAGCCGACATACCCCGCTTAGGTAGCTTTTGACTCATTGGCCAACTGTTTTTGTTCACAAAATCTTAATTTTGTGAGAGGGAGAAAGGTTCACGAGCACTCAGCTTCACAACGGTAACAACTCTTGGTGACTCTTTTCATTACAACACTCGCGGAACGAGCTTGCATATCTGCGTTGTTCACTCTCAGGCGTCAATGGATGAATCTTTAGACAAGTCCTACTGCGTGAGGCATCGCATAGTAATTTCCGGAGTGGGTTTTTTTTATTCATATCTTCGAGCGTCAATTAAATCGCTTAATTTCGGCACAGGAAAACTGGCAGTGACGGTTGAACCGGTCCGACTAGACGCATTTGGTGCGAAGGATATTTTTTACATTCACAAGATATATTTGGCCTTCTTTGGCGACTGTTCGTACTGAAAGTCAGTTGTAAAACAGGTGAACTTTGTTACGTGAGCCTGTTACGTGACTAATCCAACCGTGAATCCAGCATTGTGACTTTTATAACCTTATTTCTCGGTATTGTTGTTTATATCTTCTGTACAGTAAGTATTTATAGCAGAATTTCGTTGGGAAAACGTGAAGCAATACCTACCGCAAACAACCTTCGTATGTCATTGATATGCAACTTTGTAAGTGGGACAGGAACAAACTATTTATTCGTTATTGATAATGCTATTTTTAGCAATGCCCTTGTCTATACATGGACGTCTAGTTAGAATTTCAACATACTTAAAAATGTACCGAAATTCCGACGTGTCCCATCCCTGCGCGTATTGAAAACGGTTATTCCATATTCAAAGTGAACTTAACCCGCTGTTTCCCACAAACACACCATTGCTGAGTTCTGCTTTCCTGTGAAATGTCAACCGCCACGGAATGCGGCTGCGGCGACCCATTTACCCCCCCTCTGCAACCCTCACCTCCCCGACCAGTGGTGGGTGGGTACCGGTCCTGCGTGCCCTCGATGCGTTGATTCCGCGTTGCGAAACGTTCGTGTGGAGTAAGTTTTGCTTTGATGCTGTTGTTAACTTGCTGATGGTGTGAATTATTGACTGGCCCTTTGTATTTATCTTTTTAATCTTTTTTATACCGTGGTTGTCTGGAAGATACTGCTTTAAGGCTATCTTTGAACTTTTCTGATGTATTTTCCGCCCTGATATTTTTGTACTTGTTGTATACTGGATAGCATGCGTGTGTACTGTTGCATACATGAATTCGGACACGTAGTTTGGTAATTTCATCGAAAAAAATGTCATTATCATCGCCTTGATAGGATTAAGATCCCTAAGCGTCATGAATCATTAATTGAAGGTTAAGATGCTTTTGTTACTAAAAATTGGCAAACTATTATTTTTAACTCTACATTGCAACACTTATTCAGAGTCCTTCCTTTTTGTTACAAAATTTTAACATGACCATGAGCAAAATATTTTCGCCAAGCAACTTAAATTCTCATGCGTTGAACTCTAACGTAGATCGTTCTAATCAACTGATTAATTTCTGATTAGCCATGCCTGCGTCTGATTGGTCACGCATCCTTCAGGACTTCCAATCAAGAGATTCGTGATCAACTGATCAATCTGCAGAACGTGATTAGTGTTTTGACCATGTCTTGGGACTGACTGACGGTTAATTGATTTTTCGCTAGGCTAGTGTTTTGTTTTTTTGTTATGTATTATTATTTTTATGTATTGGAGAATATTTTGGCTTATAGAACTTAAAGCCTGAATTAAAACCTTATTTGGCCCAAACCGCGGCAGGTGAGGGTTAACAAGTTTCCATATTCAAATATTCAGCAATTTGTTTAACAAATGTTGCCATGTAACATAAATTAAATAAACATGTTTAGAGTATTTAATTAATTTTGAATACCATTTTGGGAAAAACATTTAATCAAGATTACAATTTTGCATAATATTTGCATGCGAAATCCTTAATTACTTACGTATCTGAGATGATATGTCAGTCACGAAATTGCTTATTTGACATCGAAGGCTGTACTGTATTGCAAAACATGTTTGTTACTAATGGCTTACGATGCTTATCTAGATAATGAAATATCAATTAACCATACAAAAGAAGGAGTCAATAATTAATATAAATAAATAAATCGGTTACATGATTTAAATGGTTAAATATTTAAATGAAAAAAGATATATAAATTAAATAAGTACTGAGATGCTGTTTGCATTTAAATCTGTTTAAAATTTAATTTAATAATTTATTAGGTAGCAGTTTTAGTCTGTTAAACGTGCATTTGAAAATGTCTGAAAAATTATGCGACATTTATTGTAATTCAATATCACAGGATTCTTGAAAAGAATGTTGCCATTGACAACAAGTTTATTTTTGCCTCAGAGTAACGGAATAAGGAACAGCTATGCTAAGAATTTCCATTCTCCGTCATTTATAATTATCTGTGCCGTATCGACAAGGTTAGTCTGCTGTCAACGCGTTTCAAAGATTAATTTATTCAATATTTTGACAGATTATTTTTAATCAAAATAAATAAAACATGTGATTGATACTTCATTAATGTAAATAAATAATTTTGTGATGGATACCTACTTCAATGGCAGCTAAATGCATTTTTAATATTTTTTAAATCTTTACAAACGCATTAAGTAATTAAACTTAATCTATCTTATAGTCTCATGGTGCACTGTATGGCAAGATGGAGGAGAATTAAAAAAAAATATGTCAACACACCACAACTTTTGCTAACGTGGGTATAAAATCATTTAATTTAATTAAATGATTATGAATCTTTACCAATTCAGTCATAAAACGTCGATTAAAAACCGGTTTCTGTTCACTATACCTTAATTAAAGTTAGTTGCTCACATAGTCGGCTTGTAGCTAAAAATATCGAAAAAAAAAGTTTTGCAACGTCACGCACGTATCTATGATTTGGACAATCTAAATGTTGACTCATGGTCAGTTTTAAACATTAACACCTGTCGTGTTGGGCTGCAGCTTGAAGAAACAATTTCAAAATGTCCTTTTCTTATGATGATCCTCTAATTAATCGTCGTACTCCATTTGTGTTATTTTCTTTGCTAAATCGGATTCTTTTTTCTAATCTGGGAAATTACTATAATAACCGCCTTCAAAAACAACCACAAAAAAGGGTAAAATAACCTACAAAATAACTTTTCTTTCGGAAGTCGGTGGCTTTGTTTTATTATTTCGATGTCTTTTTGCCACCGACTTCCGAAAGAAAAGTTATTTTGTAGGTTATTTTACCCTTTTTTGTGGTTGTTTTTGAAGGCGGTTAAATTTTTTTTTGAAAAAAGTTTTTTATTTTACTCTTTTTAGTTTTAATATTCAACCCAAATTCTTGGCAAATACATCATTTTCTTACATGTGCACTAGAATTTTGTAATCCGTAGCACCGGTATTAACATCGCCCATGTTGTGTACATAAAAGAAAGTTCCAATAAAATTCCCTATCTCGAAAAATGCTGAACAGAGTTCGATGAAACTTGCAGTATTCTCTAAGGTGAACGATCCTCAATACAACAAAAAAACAATTTTGAAAATCGGTCCACAATTGGCGAAGTAATCGCGTAACAAACACGCAAAAAGTAAAGATCATCATGTCATCCAAGTAGGCGAAATTAATAAAAATGCTCACAAAATAAAAAGTACTGAACCAAATTTGATGAAATTTTTATGGGACCACACTGCAAGTATCCTGCATCGAACAAGAAAAGAATGACACTAATCGGACTAGAAACCTCGGAGTAATCGATGTACATACATAAAAAAAAAAAAAAAAAAAAAAAACATACCGACCGAATTGAGAACCTCCTCCTTTTTTTGAAGTCGGTTAAAAATAGGTACCTACTTGAAATTAAGGATGTTGAAGTGTTGCTATGCTAAGATTTTTTCCATCAATTGCATAATTACTGTTTTTTTTTTAATACACCTGGCTTGATTGGGAAACCCAAACAACTAATAACATTGCAAAATTATTATGATTGATACATTATCTAGTCAGATAGAACGCCGAGGTCGCTAACTCCAGATATTTGCGTACGACCAGACGATGAGGCCTTGGCCTTATTGAGACTGTCGCGAGAAATGATGACTTTTGAAATTGGAGCATTGGTGAACGCGACCTTGTGCGTCTGTGAAAAAGCAAAAAGATTTTGTTTTTTTTTTATGTGGCAATTGTTTTTGCGCGGGTTATTTTAAATTCTTGCATTTGCGTCAATCGATTTGAATTTCGGCAGATCATCAAATATTTTGTAGGCCGCTGAATTTGGTCGCGGGACGAACAAGCTATCGTGACCCCGGAACGTACAGGCTATTGAAGGACACCGTGGATTTTAGTCAGTAGTATTGACAGTCTAGGCAAGGCGGGATGCCCTGGTTTTAGGACTCATTTGTAATTTTACCAGGCTAAAAAAAAGACCGGTGAATTTGGTCTGTATTGTGCAATACATATTTTTAAGACATGTTTGTAGTAGTAACCGAATAATTATCGGCCAGACACTAGCAGACCAACCCTTTTTAGCTATTTCGTCAGTTCTCAACTCAGTACCCAATATTACAAATGCATTTACAAATACAATCAACATTACAGACACGGCTACAAATCTGCGCGACCGCAATAACATAACTCGTAGTTGGTATCAAGGTGTACAACGTTTACTTGCGCCTGCGCAGCCGACATTATTATCGCATTACTTAACTAGCGTTGCTCCACGGAAAATTGTCTAGGATCTAAATATTTCTAAGGTATTTACAGTTAAGATTGTGCTAGATTTTATCTGGCTTTGAGCAAGTAGTGGCGGCCGTAAGAACGGGCGTATTTGGGGTATCGTTTGGATTTGATCTCAGTGGACTCGGTATGGCTCGGAAATCTTAGGAATGGTATTCCATATTGTATGTTTGAAGAAGACAATGAATAATAGAAAGCTACTGTTCTTCCTTAATTTATAACTCAGTAAAAAAAGAAAATAAGTAAAAAAGAGAAGACTGCTGTTTGCTTATGAAACGGAACATATCGTGGGGTCTAAAAAGTCCCTTTAGCAGAATCATTTACCTAAATATGAATTGTGTTAACATTTTAATTTATTTCTTAAAAAAGAATAGACCATCATGTTACGTTTATGATCGCAATTGATGTTATGATCTGCTAAAGCCAAAAGGGACTCGACCTTTTCAGCCCCGAATGCCTGATGCTTGAATGTTTTCTACATTTTTATTACCAACTAGCTGTTGCCAGCGGATTCACCCGCTACAACTCGAAAATTATCCCACGGAAACCATAAAATCGGGATAAAAACTATCCTATGTGTTAATCCAGGTTATAAACTATCTGTGTTCCAAAAATTTAGCCAAATCCGTTCAGTGGTTTTTGAGTGAAAGAGTAACAAACATCCATCCACACATACAAACTGTCACGTTTCTAATATTAGTAGGAAGCAATTTTGTTCATTCTAGCAGTTCTTTTGAAACACCACTTTTCTAACTTTTTGAGTAAAGCCAATGAACTTATATCCAATACTTAGATTATTCAAAAGCATTACGTATCCAAATGAGCTCTCAATAAATAACTAACGGTTCGTTAGTTAACGAGAGACAATGGATAGTCTGTCGAAGTCTAAATAGTTTATAGGCCAGCCTCCTCATTATGCAGCAACTTGTCTTGCCTGCAGTAATTCCTGATTTACCGTTTAATTGTGGCAACACTGCCTTGCATGAATGATTTACTGGTAGTTTTTCGTTTAGTTTTTTTTACCTTCTTTAAATTTGTAAAAGCTCCCGTGTGATGGATAGTGAATTAACGATTCTGTTCTCTGTTGAATGTTTCTTTTGTCCTCAAAAATATGGACAAATATCAATTGCCTTTTTTTTTTCTTCAAATTGTGTTTTCTTTTATTTCTTGTTTTTTTTTTTTATTTCAATTCCAATGCAAATTCACAGTATGGGAGAATTTGTTTAAGTGTACTTAGAAACATAATTAAATATAGAAAATATGTATTTTAAATACTGTAATCCGTGCTCAAACGCGTTTAATTTATTTAACCATTTGTTAAAAAATAAATAGGATTTTAAACAATAGTTATTTAACTATTGATTAAACAACTCGCCCTTAATGGTTGCCTATAGCTGCCTACGTTTACTTAGCAACAAGTTCCGCGTTCAAAGAGATCTTTCACCACAGGTAAAACCGCTGTTATTTGCTGGCGGCATGTTGGTAATATGAAGTTACGTGTATTTTGCCCTGACCCCACTCTGACCTCTTCTTCCTTGCAGACGAATACCCCAGTCACAGCCCCAGTGTATTGCTTGTAAAGAATTGTGAGCTTAAGGGCGAGTTGTTTAATCAGTAGTTAAACTAACTATTTGTTAAATCCTGTACATTTTTTTAACCATTTGTTAAGAAAATATTTGAGATTTTAACACACTATAGTACTATAATTGTAGAAATAAGAGTAAGTACATAAAACTACATAGTCTACTTGTATTGTACTACAGGTTATCTCAAAATAAGTTGTGTTTTTTTTTGTTTCGAATATTATTTCTTATCGCAGCCGATAACATTACAAGAGTGTGAAAGAATTGTTTTCTTCGGTAAGGTCACTGAATACTTAGGTACCTAACTTAGTCAAGTAGGTAATTATGATTTCCATGCATTTGATTATGTAAGTTCTTTATAACCGATGAAAAAAAGGAGGAGGTTCTCAATTCGACATGTATATTTTTTTTAGTGTTAAGCTGTGGAAGTGGCAGTGTTTAGAGGCAAAGAAAGACACTTTCGTAGGTAGTATTATATTCGTAGGACCTGCTACACTATCAGACCAGCGCATGACAATTAAATGACGCAGCACATGCTGGGGTAGGAGCCTTTTGGCCTCGTACAGGACTACATTTTTTTTTTGTTTGGTTTACCTTTCGTTGTTTTTCTTTATTTATAATTTTTGTTATCCTTTGTCGTTTTTATTCATGTAGATAATTCTGTTTTTATGTCCTGTGTGTGTCAGTAAATTTCTTTTCTTTAGTATGTCAGGAAGTCGGATAGTAGGATACCTATTATAGAAATCGAATAATACTTCGAGCTAGGTAAACAAATACAAAATTAAATAAATATTATGTGAATACAAGTCAGATAAAAATACGACCTTCCTATCGAAGGTCTGATTTGACAAGTTGTCTGCATTGTACAGTCAAATTCAAAGTCACTTGCTGAAGGATGAAAAACAAAGAGACGATACATAAATAAATAATAATATGAAGACAAGTATGTGTAATATATAAGGGAGATGTAGATACCTTAGCTCTATGTAAACTTTGAGTTCAAGTTTGAAACTTTCAAGGGAAAATAATACCAACCTAACCATTTTTGTACACTGTGGTTTTAGCACTATGCCTTCGATATGATCTTCTTTTCTTTATGCCCCAATATTTATTTCTGATCGTGATATGACTTTTACCACTTACACCATCCATTTTTTCTCTCACCGGCCCATAGGGGAGAAAACCATGATGACGATGCTACAACTCTACAAGTGACAAAGGCGTTTCTTAAGCTGAGTACTCATTTTAGCAGCGTTGCATGTAACGTATCAGATACAGTATCACGTGAGTACATAGGCAGGAGGCTCGTGCCTACGTAGGTACTCACTACTCACTTGATACTGTATCTGATACGTTACATGCAACACTGCTATGTGAGTACTGAGTACCCAGCTTTAGGTTCTATGCAGACGAAAAGGCCTGCCTGACACCGCGTCAGATTATTTGATAAACACGTTGTGGTCACTCTATTAGCCATTATCTCAGTCAAATTTCAAATTCGATAAATTATCTTCAACATTGTAATTATGTACAAGCCTTCCATTATTTCTTAGACCTTCCTCCTCCATAATGGGTAGCTGTAGCTCACCGTCACATCCAGGGCCCAAGTAGAAACGGGAGCTCTACGCGCGCTTCTAGGAGCTGTAAGCAAACGTATGGGATCAACTGGGCTAAATGCCTGACTGGCCAAATAGACATACTTCTTTTTGTTACCTGTTAAAATCCTCAAATGAGTCCTCCCACTCCGGGCAGGGCAAATAGACACACTTGATATTATTTTCCACCAAAACAAAAGGCTTCGAATAGCGAAATAATTACCTACTACTTAAAGATACTTATCTACGTTGGTGTTGGGTATTTCCACTAGATTCTAGTCAGTCGGAAATGTTTTTAAAAACCATTTTGGCGGGACACGGTAGTACGCTAAATGCCACCTGTTGGCACAGGCCGCAAGTCTGGGGGACTGAGGGCATGACCTTTGCCAGCAATCAATAAACCCAGCCAGTCATATTAATATTTATTGCAGACGTCTGACGTTGTATACGCTAGGGCCTTAATAAAATGATCTTATGTTAGGACTTAGGAGAAAGCTGCATTAGTGATGTTGCTTCGTCGATAGCTTTAGAAAAGCGATGTCGATGTTAAGGTCTTATTGCTTAAATAAATATTTTGAAAGAATCAGATATTTTTTTAGAACTTAGTATTATTCCTTCATAGAAAAAAAAGAAAAAAAAAGGATCTCGATATTCATGTTTTTATCGATAAAGAATTAAAGACATTGTTTCTTTCTTTCTTTGCATGAAGAAGCGGTCTCTGAACTTTATACTCTAACAAATTCGTCATTCCGCCAAAAGTAGCGTCAGATTTCATGTTAAAGCGACTGATCATTAGTTACGATGACGAGTTAATGACAATCTAGGATCCAAACTATTGGCATATTACCAAAAGAAGGGTCGTTAGCTCATACAAAGTTCTTAGCACTCTCGTCTATTACCCTAATATCAATAACCTTTATTCACCAAAAAACACTAAGGATTTTTTCCAAATATAATGCCATATAATATTTCCTAATTATCGATATCGGAACAATTTGTCCAATGTCACTTGTCAAGGGGCAAATCAATCATCATTGTTTGGTCGTTTGTCCAGCCCGGGCTATGACCGTCAAAACGAGGAAACCCTCACTGTCACTCATTACCTGATCATTTGCGTCATAATGTTATTTCTGAGTAATTATACGGAAGACACCTGTTGGCATGCCACCAGGGAAGGCCGTTGGCATACGACCGTAAGACCAGAGACATTCACCTCCGTTACTTTCTTCTATGACTAATACAGTCACGCTTTGGCAGTCTAGACTTTTGTATTTGTCTAGTTTATGAATAATGGACTGAAATGCCTGTGTTCTAGTAAGTGAATAAACGGTTTTTTTGGAGCGGACTAGGTTTTTCTTTCATGTATACTTTTTGGAATCCTTTCTTTAGAGCGTTTTTGCCGCTAGTCGAAACCACACTCGCGAACACTTAAAAAAATTGATGCACATATTTGATTTATCAAATCATGATGCAATTAAACGAAATTCAATGAATTCGGCAAATTATGACCAACATTTTTTTAGTTTGCTTGCATAGCTTTGTCATGTTTAAATTGGGTGGTTCTAAGAAATTATTATGCCTAAAATTCTTAAAAGTTCGTACTTATGTTTAGCTTTCCTTATTTGCTTTAATAAAGAAAATTGGTCATAAAATATCAACTACCTATTCATGTTTAATTAAAGACCCACAATCATAGTTTACCGTCACACCTCCACCCCATAGCTCTTTGTTCGCAATAGAAGCGTGCTAGGGGGTATTAACCTCTTCTATTTCAGTCTTCGTGGGCGATAGGGTGCGTCGCCCTCAAAGACGACCTCACTCCATTGGGGTCAAGGATGTAGGAAATTAACGTTCACAATTTTCCTCAACGGTATTCGTACCGTCACTTGTATTGCTTTGTCACGATCTGCTCGTCTTTTTGGTTCGGTGATTGTATTGTACTGCTGTTTGCATTTGGACTTTGGACTCTTTTGAGTGAGGTGAAATGGACTTGTCTGTAATGCAAGTTTGTTTTGACTCGGCAAACCCTATAGCACCCCTTTTTGAAGTAGATACTGATATTGTGTTACGCAGTTCAGGCTTTTACAACAACATACAAATATTGAAAATAATATATACATGTTCACCTGTATCAGTGTTTTGCCCATCCATCACTATCACAATGCATGGAACATTGTCTACGTCACAGATAGTGCTATGACCTTAAGATAATTATCGGTCGACGCCTCGTCTCACGTAGCCTTATCGATAACTGACTACAACAAAGCAAGGACATCACTTGCCGAGCCTATAAATACCATCCATGTAATCTGATGCGCAACGGTTTTTCCTCGTTACTTAAGTGTTTCAACAACCACTAAATGCTTCAAGTTGGGCAACTGATGTCGGTTTGTGCAGCCGCGATAAATGCCTGCATATTTCTGTCAAAGTATTATCATTATCTCGGCCTGGTGCATGATATCTTTAGTTACTTAATGCAACGTTACGAAACTGGTTCTGTACCAATGATTTGCTGAACATTTCGAACCGGTCTGGACGCGGAAAATCCTGGTTTAGATATTAGGAAAACCACACTTTTTCTTTCTATGCTTTAATGAATTTGTTGCGGTGTGGTTATAAGTGTATTGTGTAAACATTTCCGGTGATATTTCATAGCAAATATTGACTGGACCTTGTAAAAATTTGCATCCGCCACGTTGCGTTGCAAAGATAATCCATAAATAGGAGGCAGACAAAGCAGCTCGTCTGGCGTATCGTACAAATGACCGCTCGGCCTTGTCTAGGCCACGGTGACGCCATCTTGCGTGCGGATGAACTCCTTTTATTGGGACACCAAATTATACTCGTCTCGCTCTATAATACTATTTGACTACCCAAAAGAAAGAGATGAAAGATTTCAATCTCAACCGAATTTATTTATAGAACAAGATAGACGTCAAGCGCTATAGATTAGGATAAACACATCAGGATTTTTTTGAAGTTCGTCTTTTCTTTGTCTATATTTTGATATTCTGAGTAAAACAAGCTGGTGATTGCAATATTTTGTTATAAATTCTAGGTATCTATCTAATAAGCAGTGCTGAATAATAATGAAGGTGTATGACAATAACTGTTTCTAAACACTGCTGTAATGCTGCAACCTAGACAACCTATACATTGTGTAATTGGCGGTTAATTGCGTTGCCAAGGCGACTGCACTGCAGCCTGTCTGAGTGTCTGATAGCGATAACTGAGAAATGTCTGGGGGCAAGGGACTTTATTGGACGCTAATTGGCCCGCCAGACGGTACTGACTGATATCTATCCTGCATTATACATGCATATCAAATAAACGTTTCGACATTCGGTACGAATGATTTACGAAGTTGAATGGATAGTGTGCACAGCGGTATTGAGTTGACTTTAATTTCAACGGTACACTGTGACTCATACATTCGCAATAGGTTTCATATTTAATTACTCAACTTTGTACATAATCCACTCATCTCACACATTATCGAGTGTGCTGCCGTGGCTGTGTATTGGGAGCGGCGGACCAGTCCTGCGCGCGAAAGGCGAAATGCTCGCGGCCGGCCGGTCGCTACAACCGGCTCCGTGAAGGCCGCACAACGCCCCTCCCCCACCTCCTTTGAATTGTGCTAGTGACTGGTTTTATCGATAACTGACCGTGTAATCCGAACAATAGTCGCAGGTATTTGATACCGATAAAGTGTGTGTATTTCCTTTTATTTGCTAATGTTATCTATGATAACTGATAAGCTAAAGTCCTTAACGGGTAAATATTTATTCAATTAGTCAACCGGTGTGGTTATTGTTCAGAACAATTTAATGGTGAGCTGACAAAAAAGCACGTTGCATTGTCAAAACGGCAATTCATTCAGTAAGTGGGTATGACGCGGTCCGTCGCTATCGCGACCGAGCTTCGCCCTCGTAAACAGAATGCCAATGACACGAGGGGTCGAGAGGCGTATCGATAATAATACCGCACGCTATCGCGCAGCACTGGGTGCGCTCGCAAGGCCGCGCGACGCGTCCGCGTCTCGTGCGTGTACACAAACATACTGTTTCGAAACGTCCGACACTTTATTCCAAATTCGAACGGAGACACGCGCGCATAGAGCTTCGTGGTTCTGGCCTCGATTTTATTTCTTTATAATTTGTATTTTTTTATAAACCAGCCATTATCTATAAAAAGTAATGGATTTTTATTTAGATTGAAGTGTCTAGATATTATTACATAGCCTGGGTCAGTGTTAATATCTATTCAGTTGCGGTGTAATTAGATAGATATCATAACAATAATTAACTCTTATTTGTTTTTGTTCCAGGTTACCCAAGATGCTGGTTTTATCATCTGGCTGTAATCCTCCACATCCATATTTGACTCTGAAGCGAACATATTGGTTCTCCGAAGAATATTCAGCGAGAAAAATATGTAAAAGGAACACGGATAACGCAAGACTGAATCCAAAAGTTGCCTTAAAAATGAGTGGCGACACGAGATGATGAAACGTTCAGAAATATTTTTGTAATGAAAAAGAGAAAATAGTTTTTTGAAGAATTTTCGAACTGTATTTTTCTATGAATTTATCGTAGAGGGACTTTAGTGTGGTGCTATATTAGTGTAGTGTTGTGTTATCGATTGGGACAAAGTATCGATAGCTAGTGAGGTGAACTGTAGGGATGGTGTGAGGGTTGGATGGTGATGAGCACCGCGATGAGCAGTGAGGGCGACGCGGTTAAGGTGGAGGGGGGACACGTGTCTGTCACCACTATCAGCATGTCGGGTCCGGAGACTAGCAACGGTAAGCTTCTGTATTTGATTTCACAAACTTTCTGGCCAGTCGTGTCCTTGTCCAAACTTGAATTATTTTCGAAGAAATTCAAAAAGAAAATCGAATTTTTTGGAAGTCCTTGAATAGAATAGGGATGGATTTTCAATAGCTTAAAAGTAAAATCCATTGCAGAAAACATTGAATACAATTTAAGTTTCGAAATATCCTTCATTATTATTAAAACTTACTAGGTATTCTATCAACTAAACACATCACTTGTTTTAACATTTATTTACCTACTTCGCACTTCTTATGAAACTTTCCGATAGAAGCCATTGAACTTTCTGTTTACTAAAAAGTTTTCCATTACTTTGGAGATTATGTTATTTATTTGCATTTTTCATGTGAAGTAAATATATTATCTTATCTAAGAGATTTGTAAAACTCACATGTATTAAAACGCAAGCATATCAGCTGATTTAGATAAAGGTACAAGTATGCACATCACGATTTGAAAATTTGAATAATTCAAAAGCTGAATAAAAACATAGTATTATATGTATAATTAAATTTAAAAAATATAAATGTTATACTTAAATAACTAAAAATGTTTCGTAGAAATAATTTAAAAAAAAAATTAAGAACGTTTAATACTACATTAACGTAAGTTAAAAATTGTAAAATAGGTAATTCCAGGTTTTTTTTTTCGTAAAAATATCTTAGATGTTTTCATTAGGTCTTTTTAGTCAGTATGAGTTTGACAGCCTTCCACTCCACTCAAGGAGGACCTATTTTTGATAATACCTAAAAAAAAGCAAAAAATGGCATTTTAGCTTCTTAGGCAAAATAATATTTCTTTTTCCATCGTACAGTACCCTTAGCACGAGTTTTCAGTAAATGTAAAGTAAACTGGAACTGCTTCGCACACCAGAGGCGCTGTTCCATTTTTGCTTGAAAATTGTCAATTTGAAAGTGTCAAAGTTCCAGTTTACTTTACGTCTCGTTTACTGAAAACTCGTGCTAAGGGTACTGTACGATGGAAAAAGAAATATTATTTTGCCTAAGAAGCTAAAACGCCATTTGGATTGACTGAGACAAAATAAATCTCGAGACCATAAGATATAAGCCTACCATAAAATATAAGCCTATACATATTACTTCTATTTTAACATAAATAAACACTTGAAGGAAGTTTCTAGTAGAAATTGTAAACAAAACTGAGAAATAAATAAGTAGTTCATCAGCGCGGTTCATTTGTTTCTATAATGTCGTCACGTGTACTGCTTACCTCACTTTGATAAAGGGTACGTGTCTTGCGTAAATACTATAGATATCACGATCTTGCGTTAATCAATAGTGTTATTATTTTTATAGCACTAATTAATACTTATAGTTATATTATCTGACCCGTGCCCGATTTGCGGGGCGTTAAACAATGAGTTTACTAAAAAAAAAACATAAAAAATAGGTCGAAAAGTTTCGGAAGAGTGCACCTTAAACATCGTGACATGAGATTTTTTTTATATTAAATACTTGTTTTTGGATTAACGCATTTATTATTGTTAGCTGCAATATTGTGTGCTGAGCTTTTTAAATTTTTAGGATTTGAATTTCAAAAAGCTCCGTGCACTTATATAATACCGGTAACTACTATAACTTCCTATAAATATTTATTGTATGTAAATAAATAAATAGGGATTAGAATTTTAATAAGTACAGTCAACATAAAAAGACATAATAATTTTGATGCAAATAAAAAATGACTGTCAAGTGTTTTATTGAATGAAAAAAATTGTTTAATTTGAAATCAAAACTATTGATCAAAATTTTCTTTAAATAATATAAACGCTATTATTTGATATTTATAAAATATGAAACTTATCCTAGGTAGATTGCTAAAAAGCTCACAAACATAAGATAGCGAGTAAAATGCGTGTGCGAGTTTTAAAAACGGAAAATTTACCAAATAGTTTTCGTCGTTTACACTCTGTCCCTGTAAACAGAAGTAAAGTAAGGCAAAATAATAATATTCACGTCACGCAATAAAATTAAAATAAAAAGCGGTGATAGCGGGGTCGTTGCCCTGCTACGGGGGACCTGAACTCTGTTTATGTCAAAATGCTATAGCGTTATGATGTTTTCTGTGTTTCCCTATATGATGGCAATCTATGATGGTAAAATATAGTTGTTTATTTGGGTAATGTGAATATGCGATGCGTTGAATGTCCGATCAAATATTTTTTAAAATTTCGAACAAATGTTCGATTTATAAAACATTCGCTATTTTTTAATATGTTAATGTAATGTAATGTTTGAAAATATTTAGACCTTTGATTACCTATTTGGTATTTGATTGGGTATAGTACACCCATTTATTTTACGAGGTTACGACTCGAATGACAACAACAGTATATCACGAAGAATTAAACCCATTTATTTATTTACTAGCTTCTGCCCGCGACTTCGTACGCGGATCTTGTTGCTTATGCCAGCGACAATGGGGTCGGCAAAATCGAAGATCTGAAAAGTCTGATACCCAACTCCAAGAGCCCGGGTAAAAAAATCATGGGAGTTTGGCCAGTAGAATAAAAATTGCATTAATATATTAATCGTCATCGAAAATCAGTCCGTCAAATTAGTGATAGCTTTGATTTCCACATCAGGTGTTCCAAATCTTATATTTTAATACATCAATAGATAATGCTCATTAGGCTGAACAGCTCTTTCTAAGACGTCATTCCTATACAGGTTGAATTTTTCAACTGGGCGTTGAGTTGTTTAGTAAGGCGAGTATAGTTTATACAGTTTTTTTTTTGTTTTTTTTTTTTACGTGGTGAAGTCATCAGATGGGTCCTCCAACCCCGGGGTAGGGCGGGAGGGACTGTCAGACTTGTACTGACTAAAATCCACGGTGTCCTTCAATAGCCCTTTATGTCCCGGGGTAACGGTGATGGTATAAGTCCCGCGACCCCGGCAGGCTTTAGCCCTCTGAGAGGGGGCCCCGTCATTATGCTGACGCTCTTTAAGGCGCGCGTGGAACACGACGCGCGGTTCATGGTCGGACGGCGAGTTGCCCTTTACTCGCCGACCGCATGCCCGCGCCTACGGTGGCCGGAGATCGTCTTGTAACGTCCGACGCCGTGGGCGTCCACCACCGCGGGGAGCTGGGCTTTTGGAGTTCTACATTAGGTGTCCTAGATCGTCAATTTAAATACGTCAACAGAGAGTGCTCATCACGCTGAACAACTCTCGCTAAGACGTCATATCTGTATATGTTATAGTGTAGCTGGGCTCTTGGAGTTCCACATCAGGTGTTCCAGATCTTCAATTTTTATATGTCCACAGAGAGTGCTTATCAGGCCAACAACTTTGCTGAGACGTTATTCCTGTATATGTTATAGTGTAGCTGGGCTCTTGGAGTTCCACATCAGGTGTTCCAGATCTTCAAACTAATTCTCTCTGCAGAAAATGCTCATCACGTGGAACAATTTTTGCTATGGCACCATTTTTGTATCTCTTATAGTTTAGCTGGTCTGTTGCGGTTCTGCGCCAGTTGTTCAAGTTTTCAAAATAAATTATAGCCTATGTTTTGACCAGATTTAATACCTATACAACAAAAAAAGAATCATTCAAATCCGTCCAGTACTTTTTGAGTTTATCCCGGACATACATACAGACAAACAGACAAACAGACAAAAATTCTAAAAACTATATTTTTGGCTTCGGTATCGATTGTAGATCACACCCCAAGTATTCTTTAAAAAAAATATTCAATGTACAGTTTTGACTTTCCTACTATTTTATTATATGTAAGTATAGATTTAACACTGAAATCAAAACTCTTCTATGATATTACGTTTTTTTAAAGCATATCATATAAAACAAATAAGATGAATAAATAAATACCTACCTTAAATTAATTTCGCTGCTGTACATTTATGTATTTATATACAATCAGTTGTTTACTCTCTTAATTATAAGAAAGTCTATTGTAAACGAAAGAATACACAGCTATTAATTCATGAGTATTGAACATGCTTGAATTAATTAATGTTACTAACTGGTTGACTTCGTTTTCATTAAATTAAATAAAAATATGTATGTACATGACTATAATTTAGCTAGAAATGTCATATAAATATGAACCATGCCCATTTCATATTTACTTAGGGCTAGTTGTTTGATCAATCAAACATTCTATACATCCTGATCAAATAACCCTTAACGTCACGTTTTCATCATTTTAATTTTTCAGTTCAACTTTCAAGTCAGGGACACGGTTCGCCGCAATATTTTCCGTTTACAATCTCCACCCCTCTTTAAGCGGGACCAGAAGATCCTGTCTGGCCCCGGATTACGTATTTATGAGATTATTGGATTTGCGATGTCTGCGCCTCGTTGAGATTCCTCTAACCTGACATTTCTGCTGTTTTCACGGAAAAGTCCATTCCCATCAACGACGATATATTACTAGACTCCTAATAACAGGCGACGGATGTCTGTGAACACATTATGCAAAAAAGTCTTATACCTACTTATCCGTATTATTTCGACTACTCCTGTGAGACATAAACATACCTTGAGACAGAACAGACCTTTAGCCAATCACAACGCGGTACCTCGTCTCCCTCGCTTACGTAGTACCTCAGCGAGTTGACAGAATCGTTTTTTCCTTAGATCGTGCATGCGGAGTCTAGTAATATGTCGTCGTTGATTCCCATTCAATTATTTATTTCGATCCATTGCCATTAGAAATGCCAGTAAAGATGTTTCAACGCCTCATAACCACCTTTTACCATAATGTTATAGCACTTAGACACTTAGCTGTCTCTTAGTGTTAGCGAAAACGAGCTTCAGCTTAGCATTATAAACTGCTGTCCATTTGTAAGCCGGAAATCTTAATGCTAAACGCACTTCAAAAATGCATTCCAAGAATTCCAGCCCCCGTTGCAAAGAACTTTAAAAGCGTTGCACGTCTTTAAAGCTTGAATATTATATTTCTCGGTAATTTTGCATCGTGCGCTTTATTAATGTACTGTCCGCACCAAATATGGGTAGCTTTACAAATTCAAATAATAAAGTAAAAAAAAGTCTGTCAGTACACTATTGAAATAAATATAATTTAAAGCAATGAATTTTTAATTAATTTACGATTCGAATGTTATTTGATAATCTAATTAACTGACGTACTAATTAAATTTTTCGATGAACAAACCATTACCCTACGGCTTAGGATATTATGCTCAGGTACTTTAAATTAAACCCAGACCACTGAACAGTTTTGAATGCATCTGATTTTTGATTTGACTGTTTCAAATAAATAACGCTTTGTCATATTTTTTGAAGAAAAATTATCTATATTATATGCAGCAAGTACTTTTAGGAAATATATACCTACATAATATTCGATTCAAAAATATCTTTCTCAAATCGAAAACTCTATTATCCCAGAGTGTTAGTCTTTATTAAAGACATTCCCATGGGATTATTTTCGTCCACAACACCATCGAATTCTCAGCCAAAAGCTAGTCAATAATAACGTGGAACTTCCCTGCTTCCAGGTCAGTTCTCGTACAGTTCGAGCGGCGTGCGCATCAGTGTGTCTTCAGTGCCTCATGATGAAGACTCCACTGACGCCGAGATCTCCAAGATCGACTTCTCACAACACCAATACGAGGTAACTATCCATTGAAAATATTATTATGTTGGCGAACATTTTTTTTTTTACGTGGTAAAATCATCAAATGAGACCTCCCGCCCCGGGCAGGGCTTGAGGTACTGTCAGACTTCTACTGACTAAAATCCACGGTGTTCTTCAATAGCCCTTTATGTTCCGGGGTCACGGTGATGGTATAAGTCCCGCGACCCCGGCAGGCTTTGGCCCTCTGTGAGGGGGGCCCCGTCATTTTGCTGACAGCTCTTTGAGGCGCGCGTGGAACACGACGCGCCGGCGATCCGGGATATTGGCGAACATGGACTCAATTATAATTATGCCCGAAAAACAGAAGGTTCGAGGTGCCATAATAATCATGCACGTCTTTAGAGGCCAGTCAGCCTATAATTTTTGCTCTGCTGGGACACATGCCACCTCTCTGTGAGAGGGAATAGGCCGTAATCCACCACGCGGTGTCAGTACGGTTCAGGAAGTCATATGACTTCTAATTTTTACTTCTACATGTCGGTTTCCTTACATTAACATCATCGTTTTAATAGCAGTGGTGAACAAATAAATGATTGTCGGGACCGAAACTCTAAGCTCTCTTTAAACTTTTAAGGAGCTACCTTACCGCGAACATTCACCTGTAATCTAACATAAAAGTGCGTAATTTGATGCTCTATTGTCTTCGAATGTTCGAATCTGTAACTTTATATAACAGGTGAATGCTCGCGGTGAGGGACCGCCCTTACACCTGCCTCGTCTCTTTGCACATAATGACTGCACTCTAAGCAAAATAATCACCAATTATTTACTTTGTAAACTATACATGAAAGCAATACCTCTTCAGAAGATATGCTACACTTAAAGACGGATACAGTCAGTCAGTCTTAAGCATCGCAAATTGTAAACTTATCCATAAGCTATGCGGGTCCAGTCCATGGCCTGGGGTACTACTATTTGAGTACCTACTGTCTAAGTACGAAACAGTAGCTTCGGAAATAGTTTCGGACGTGTCCTATTCTTTATTTTTAAAATTAGTTTATGATACGCACTAAAAATTGATGACAACATTATTGGAAAGTTGTACCTACTCCCGATGTGTCAAAATTATTATTCGGGGAATAGGGTTCACTAAAAAGTTTCGAGTTAATTTCGTACGGGTCAATTGGATGAATCCATGGTGGAATAAAGATGGTTACGTTATGTAGACAACAAGAAGAAAGTTGACAGCATGCTTTGTTAATCTAATTAGTTACTAATTGGTAGTCATCAGCAAAAGTTAGAATGCAAAATTTACTAATTGATGACTGTCAATCAGTTTGGCATGTGATCTCTCACAGGAAATCGTGTGTGAGTACTCATCAAACGAAATTGTACCTATTATTTTGTGACGTATTGTCGTTTTATACGCCATTTTTTGTTTTAATTTATCTCCCTCTATTTTGTGTTTGTTAACGAAATAAAAAATACGGTACAAAAGTTTTTGATAAATGTAACTTACGCTGACGGACTAATTAGAATTTTTCATTCAATAGCCCATTGCAGCATCTATAAGACTGAAATAATGTGATTTTGCACTGGAGCTTTTCTTCCTATTTTCCATACATACATACGTACCACGGACTGGAAGACGTAGTGTAGACAGGCCTCCCACTAGGTGGACCGAAGACATCGTGAGGGTCGCGGGCAACCGATGGATGCAAGTGACGAATTGTCGTTCGGCGTGGCGGTCTAAGGGGAAGGCCTATGTTCAGCAGTAGACGTCTTCCGCCTGATGATGATGATGAAATACGTAAATAAACTCAAGCCTTCTTCCCTTCTCATAGAGGTAGGCAGAAACTACAGAGCACCATCTGCTACGATCGCCTTTCGCCTCACCTATTTTTGCATTTTTTTTAAATTCCCGATTTTGTGTGATTTGAATGAAACGTCTTTCAGCTTTCATCGAAAGGTTCCAAAAAGCGTCTCTTAGCCAGAAACCTGTTAATAAAATAAAAATAACCGTCGCCATCTTGTATTTCAGGTGAACATGCGAAACAAGAAGAAGCGCTCATTGAGTGGCGCGCAAGAGATGGCCACCAACGAGCGCGAACGACCCATGTCTTGGGAGGGCGAGCTGTCCGACTCCGAGATGGTCATTGACACCAGTGTTAATAACGGTCAGTAACTATTCAAGAGCAAGCTTTTAGTCTCATTTAGACGTTGCAAGAAACTTGCACGATAGTCTGACTCACCTGCCTAGGCTTTTCCCAACAGCTATACTGGGTCGGCTTCCAGTCGAACCAGATGCAGCTGAATATCAGTATTTTAAATGGAGCGACTGCCTATCGTACCTCCGCAACCCAGTAAGTGGGTAATGCGAATCCTCATGGTAAGACTGGTTGGCAGACTAAGAGCTTCTGAGTAACAGTAACGACTGTCAAAGATCTAAATGGCAGCGAAAGAGTGGCCTGTGCGTCTGTAATATTAGCCATGAGCTCCTCAATGCAAGTTTGACAACATTGAGGTATTTCTTTGATTAACTGAACTCATTGTCCGTCAAAATTTCGCAATGTAATGCTCCAGCTTCTAGCCTCAGCAGTCTTTCATGTTTTCGATTTTTGATCCTAGCGCATGACATTCTCTTCACGCGTTTTGTGTAGTGGTGATGACATAGGCATATGAATTAGTGGTTTTGGTTATATTAGGTACGCAATTTGAAGATTTCGGTCTTCGATTGGGGTTATGAATCGGGAATTCCCGGAACTTACATGCGAGTTCATTCATAGCGGTCTATTTTCGTTTCATAAACAATGTTACAAGAATAGTGACCCAATATCGAACGCTATTGTTATTAAGTGTTCTTGAATATATTGTATATTCGTCGTTAGTAGATATAGTATATTATGTGTTATCGGTTAGCTACTACGTATTTTATGATGTGCCCAGTAAAAAATCGGGTGGACAGCCTTCGCACAGAGGCGTCCGCCCATGAATTATACGGGGCCCTCAACTGTCAAGGGCCCCGACGATTGGAATAAAAATTAAAAACACAAATGTTGCCTTATCGCGGCCATAAAGCTCCAATTATAGAGCCCTAACATAGCTAAATTATCCAAAAGTCTAATGTAGGTAGTTGTCATAAATGAGCTACGATTAGTTGATCAGTATTCTCAATTTTCTCTAGTTTCCTTCAAAATTCTCTTAATGACATCAGTAATAGCATTAATTACACTAGTCAGGATGCTATATTCTTTATTTTACAAAACTAAACACTTAGATTAGAAGGGCCACAAACAAGTTTTGATACAATTTTAGGAGAATATTTAACTCATTATACTGTTGGCTTAAGAGTCCCCCAAAACCTTACCACTATTTACTTTGTGCAATCCAATTAAATTACCCATAACAAACTGCCTTCAATCCAAATCTGACCGATAATCATCTCTTCCCCAGACGAAACAAACAGTTCCCTAGACCTGCAATCTTCCAGAGACTCAATAGACACTCTCCGTAACGTGTGCATCAAGACAGAGCCCGTGAAGACCGAGGGCTTCAACAGCGTGGATGAGCAGAGAGTACTGGACTTGAAGTATAGTGCGCCACTGCAGCCGCATCAGAGGAGTCTTAGTATGAACAGGGTAAGTTGGAACCACTGAGTTTTATGAGGGTTCATTTTCATGGTTGCATTGGTCCAACGACGATATATTACTAGACTCCCCATGCACGATCTGTAGAACAAAAACTATTCTGTCAACTCGTTGAGGTACTACGTAAGCGAGAGGGACGGGGTACTGCGTTGTGATTGGCTAACTCAAGCTCTGTTCTGTCTCAAGGTATGTTCAAGGCTCACAGGAGTGGTCGCAATAAGACCGATATAAGACTTTTTTGCCTAATGTGTTGACAGACATCGTTCGCCTGTTATTAGGAGTCTAGTAATATATCGTCGTTGCATTGGTCATATCAGCCTAGGACTGTCTCATCAGTTAACCTTGACCCTGGAACATAAGGAGCTATTGAAGGATCACGGTGGATTTTAGTCAGTATAAGTCTGTCAGTCCCTTCCATCCCGTCCTAGGTGGGAGGACTCATTAATGGTAAAATCATCAAATTTTTAAGATTTTATCAAGGGGATCATAACAGGGCTACAAACGGGGCCGGATTTGGGGTCGCAGGACTGTCTTCAAAGGGCGCCATGGGCCTGCAATTCAAAAAATAAGAGATGGATTCGGGTGGACTTTTAGTCAGTAAGAGATAGTCCCTGCCACTGCCACTTACCAGACAAAAAAAGGGCCATAAAAGGGGTAGGTAAACAAGACAGTACGACTTACCTTTTTTTAACGTGGTAAAATCATCAAATGAGTCTTCCCACCCAGGGCAGGGACTGTCAGACTTATACTGATTAAAATCTACTGTGTCCTTCAATTGCCCTTTATGTTCCGGGGCTACGATTACCCGGTAGTCCCGCGACCCCGGCCCTGAATTAAACCTACATTTTAAAATGGCAATCAGGATCATTGCCATCGTTTGAAGAATTTAAATAAGTGAAAGGAACCCAAAGCAGATCCTAACACTTATACTAGATTTATTTGAAACAAAAGGTCATTTTAAGGACCGCAAAGTATAATAGAACCGTTTGCAGATGCGCAAAATGCAGAAACGAATGAATTCAGTATTACCCACAGACAAAATTGTCGTCTAAACCTTTTAACTATCTTTTTTTCCAGATATCAGTGCTAACAGACGGCACGTCCCTCTCTCTAGCGAGACGGCCGTCCTCTCCGACCAGCAGCGCCAAGTCCCTCGCACTCAGTGACCAGGGCTCCACTCACATGCCTCACACCGGACTGGATCAAGTACAGAATCTGACTATCAAGAAAGAAACGCAGCTATCTGGTCAGTTTGTCTTCATATAAAGGCTTCATTCCCGTGAATTTTTGCCTATAAACCCAACACGTTGTATGGCATTACCCACTCGCGGTATAGGTATTTTCGATTTGGTAGAAAAAAAATGTGAAAGCTCCACTAATTCTAGAACTCAGAAATAATGTAGTTCTAGACGAAAATGAAAAATTGAAAAATGAATTAGAACATTAGTAAACAACGACGATATATTAGTAGACTCATATTAACAGGTGACCGATATGCGTCAACACATTAGGCATAAAAGTCTTATATCCGTCTTATTTCGACCACTCCAGTGAGCGTAAACATACCTTGAGACAGAACAGACCTTGAGTTAGCCAATCACAACGCAGTGGGGTACTGCGTTGTGATTGGCTCCCTCGCTTACGTAGTACCTCAGCGAGTTGACAGAATAGTTTTTGTTCCTTAGATCGTGCATGCGGAGTGGGAACTAGGTGTAAGGTTATGCGGAGTCTAGTAATATATCGTCGTTGTTAGTAAAGGACCTAACTCCAATATACAAAAAAAAACGAAGTTGGCTGCTCTGCGTATCGCGGGTTCGATCCCTGCACGAAAAATTGTATGAACTGCAAGTAGTTGTTCCAGGTCTGGGTGTTTGTATATGTGTGTTTCTGTTTGTAAACGCACCCACGACCCAGGACAAATTCCCAGAGCAAAGGTTTTTATTAAAAAAAAAAAACAGGTTTCATTATTTCTGAGAGAAAGCTGCTGTAGGGCACAAAATGAGGGTATAGCTGATATAAGCTCAGTTGCCTCTTGAGAAATCTCCTTACCTTAATGACAATGTAACTAAATCTTTCACAGAATTGAAATGCGAGCAATCAGTGGGCATGGACAAGCTGATAGGTGCACTACACGGCTCCCCACTGCTGGGACGACTGCCGCGCGTCCAGTCCAGCGCCAGCACAGACTCTGCAGTACACTCCATGTATACACACAGGTATGATTATCAGATTATGACCTGTAATATAAGTTTTGTGCGCGATGACAGCGCCTCCTAGTGGACATTATTTCGGGAAATAAGACCTGCAAATTCAGCTAGATATTTCGATAAACATTTTCAGCTTGATTTTCATTAAAAATCAAATAAAACCTAAAAATAAAAACACTGTTAGGCATGATGTCTCCAGTTAATCACATTTCTGTCACGAAGTACACGAAACGCCATCTACAGAGCTAATGAAAACTAAAATCATATTCTTACATCGCGATATAAGTATCATTGTTCTCCGCAAACACGACAACGCAAGAACATAGTATAAAACTCAAGAACTGTCGGGCAGTAGCTCAGAGCTACTAGCTCCCTCCCTCTTTTGAGTATCGCATTACTAAACCTAGTTCCTCATATCTATAAAGTTTAATTTCCTTTGCATCTTGCCTTCCTCTATAACGTCACAATTTTTACTTGTCTAACTGATATTTTTTTCACTTCTCTTGCTCTGAAAGTGCTTCTTTGTGCAGGGCATAGGCTGCACAAAATCGAATTTTGTGCACAAGGGCGTTAACGTATCTACTCATAAAAGTATTACATTAAGGCAAAGAAAATGAGCCATACAGCCAAATGCAATAAAAAGTTCATAGATAGAAATTGCTATTATATAATATTTACTTTAATTTATTTGCCTTATGTGTTTTTAAGATATAATAGATATTAAAATTTTAATTCAAGTACGGTAGTTTAGTTGATTTATGAAAATTATTATTACAAAATTAATTTAATAGTAGGCTGTATGTATAGGTATGCCTAATATCAATGTAGTAAGAATAAAAAAAAACGGCGGGAAACAGCTCTTGCTCGTTTTTCGTGAATTTATTAATTTCTTCAATTTGCTAAAGTTGTTAAAAATGTGTAGTGAAGAAAAAATAAGATGAAAAAAAATATAAAAAGAAAACAAATTCAGAAAAATACCGTTAATATGCAGTGGAAAAACAATTTAGTTCAATTTTACTTTGAATTTTAAACTGTTCTAATTTTACTTTGAATTTTAATTAAAGAAATGTTATGTTACTGTTTTATTTCCTCGCAATCGAAGTGAAAAGCAGAGTTTATAACTCGTCCACAAAACCATTTTTATCCTCGATATTACTATCAGCTCTCGCCTTCGGCTCGAGCTGCTAAAAATCTCGGATAAAAATGGTTTGTTTTGTGCACTTGTTGTAAAATCTACTATTTTTCGCAGTGTATACAGCAGTCCATCGGCGAGTCCTCGCGCGTCCCGACATTATACACCGTCCTTATCTCGTAACAACAGTGACGCATCTCATTCCTCCTGCTACTCGTACAGCTCCGAGTTCTCACCAACACATTCGCCAGTACAGGTAAATATTAAAACGTCATATTATTATCAGGCAAAGCTGCCCACTGCTGGATGTAAACATCCCCCAAAAAACTTGGGGTGTCTGCAACCATGCCAGCCACCTTCTTCAAATCATCGATCCATTGTGGCACAGTGAGTTTACGTTTGTGTATATAAAAGTCAAATACTAAAACTGAACATACGCCCCACTAAACAGAAGAACTAAAGCTTAAGTTACAGGGTTGCTCATAATTCGTTAGCATCTAACGTCAGACACGGAGGAGCTCGTGGCTAAATAATTACAGCCGCACAGGTCGATCTTCCGGGTTAAGCCGCGCTTGCCGAGATTGGTCTGTGGATGGGTAACCATCTGTCTTAGCGAGTTTCCTCCGTGTCTCGGAAAGCACGTAAAGCCGTTGGTCCCGGCTGTCATTTGTAGATCTTTGACAGTCGTTACTGGTAGTCAGAAGCTCTAAAGTCTGACAACCAGTCTTACCATGGGGTATGGTATTGCTCAGTTACTGAGTTGTGGAGGTCCGACAGGCAGTCGCTCCATGTAAAATACTGATATCCAGCTGAATCTGGTTTGACTGGAAGCCGACCCCAATATAATTGGGAAAAGGCTAGGCAGATGATGATGATCTAACGTCAGGCACTGTCCAGAGAGAGATTCTGACTTCTGAGCCAGTGAGGCGCCCTCCGATTGTGGGGCGTATTATCTAGCTAACTATTACTCACGTCACGGGGTTATTGTTGAAACTGCAAATGTGTCTCCGCATTCTGATAGTGTTTAGGAGTCAATAATTATGCTAGTTTTAAGAACACCAGAAGTATCTAATTTCTAACTAATGTATTTGTGTCAGGGTCGTCACCCGCACGTGATGTACCGCGAGGCGGCGGCCGCGTACGAGGGCGCGCACGACGACGAACAGGACGCGCCCGAGGACAGGCTGCATCATCATCAGGGGATCAGTAGACAACAACTTATTAACAGGTAAACGACTGCAACAACTATTTGATTCTACACTTCTGCAATAGCGGTGATGAGACTCCTTGGACTTATACTGTGGGGGCTGGTTCTCTTGGAAAAACTTGGGGACAGATCTTTGTACGATGGTGAGACATGAAAAATAGTTTAAGTAACGGTTAAAATAATTGCCTTCACAACCACTACCATTAATACTTTGTACTTTATTGATTCTGGGTTTAGAGAGTTGTTCTGTATCGATTCTGCAGGCATCAAATAACCTCCATGTAAGTCGATCCCAAAGGAGAAGAGACTCTGCTAGAGATTTAATCTGGCAAACCATATGATCAGATCTAAGACCGAATGCAGGAAGACAGGAAAAATTATGAGCCTAGAAAAATTGTCTTCCACTAAAAGTCTCTAAGGTCAAGCTAGCCCCTATATTGGCCAAAGGCTTCCCCATAGTACTCCACTTGAGTGCCACGTTTTTTGCATTGATAAAATCATCAAATGAGTCCTCTCACCCAGAACGGAATGGGAGAGACTGTCAGACTTGTACTGACTAAAATGCAAAGTGATCCTTCAATAGTCCTTTACGTTACAAGGTCAAGGTTACCTTATGAGACAGGCCCGCGACCCCGGCAGGCTTTGGCCCTCTTAGGGGGGACAACCGCAAATGACTCATTACCTAATTTCTTTCTCATTTCTATCCCCACCAGTCCATGTCCAATCTGCGGCGACAAGATCAGCGGCTTCCACTACGGCATCTTCTCCTGTGAATCATGCAAGGGCTTCTTCAAGCGCACCGTGCAGAACCGCAAGAACTACATGTGTCTGCGGGGAGGGAACTGTCCCGTCACTGTCACTACCAGGAAGAAGTGTCCCGCATGCCGGTTTGACAAGTGTTTGGGATGCGGGATGAAGCTTGAAGGTTTGTTTTAAGCATAATTATAAATGCGACTACTACTTTCGTTTCCTTGGGCGTTAATTAGTTCTAAAGGAGCCCTGTTAAGCGGGGTTCCATCGAGCCGGTTAACGTTGCCATTCTGCGAATGGTACCTAGAATGTGGATCGAACTAATGATAACAAAAGTGCAGATTAGTTTTAATATTTTCAATTCATTTTACTATGGATGGTAAAAGTGGTAGCAATTACGCGAGTTCCACCATTACTTCAGTAGAACTGATGATGCAACTATTAACAATCGATATAAATTTAGAATTTAGAAGACAATAAAGGCCATTCTTCCGTGGTCTAGATTATGTATTTAAACCTAGTCGCGTGTAACTATGACACGAAAAAACAATAAAGTTAGAATACTTACTTCCTTCTTTACCGATCGAATATTAACCTTCCGTTATTGCGATAAGGTTGAAAATCTAATAAAAAAGACAGATTCGGGTAGGTTGATGTGCTGGCGTCTGTTTATTTTGAATTGGCCATCAATAATATTTTTCCCTCTTGCCTACAGCTATCAGAGAGGACCGCACCAGAGGAGGTCGCTCCACGTACCAGTGTTCGTACACTCTGTCGGGCGCGGCGTCCACGGGCTCGCTGTTGTCTGCGCACGCGCCGACCACGCTGCGACACGCCTCCAGTCTCACTTGTGTGAGTTGTAATGTTCACTTTATTGCTATTCATTTAAAGTATATTTTTTACTATCCAAAAATATGGGTAACTTTAATGATAGGACTGCATAATGATGCCTCAATCACACAGTTAATAAATAAATCTGGCGCTATGTAGGTAAATGTCCGACTAGAATTTACTTCGGTTGGAGCAGTGGCTAAGCGTTAGTTGTTTTTGGGTATACCGGGTTTGGGTGTTTGTGTATGTGAATTTCTATATTTTTAAACGAACCCACGATTAAGGAGAAATTTCACATGTGGGCATAATTGAAAAAAATAAGGAAAAACTGTGTATAAATACAAATCTCTAGATTGTGATCTTACTTCTCTGAAAAAATAAAACACAAAGATGAAAAATCTTGGTTTAGCCCCTTTGATTCGAAAACGAAACATAAGAGATAATACTTTCCTAAAAGCACAATAAATCGTAAATAATGCAGTATAATGTAAAAAAACGCATTTATTTCAGGACTATGGAAGTATGTTCTATTTGCACTAAAAATAAACTCTAAAACTAGTAAATACTAAAATAGGGGGTTATCAATATAAGCATATCCGTAAATAACCATAATCGGAATCCGTAAGTAGTTCTGGGCATATATGGGTTAGTAACATATTAGAATGATAATTTTCCTACAGGTCAACGGTCCGGGGTCATACAGCAGCAGAGGGGAGTCTAGTAACAGTCAAGTTACACCAGATATACCGCCGTTATTACAGGTAATGAAAATGATAAATCAGAAGCTTATGTATGTACAGACGCCAGCAGGCCAACCTACCCCAAGTCGTCAAGTTTTGCCAATCGAACATTAACCTTCCACTATTGGGATAAGGTTTGAAAATCTATTAAAGTTTGTCAGAGGTAGGTTGGTATGCTGGCGTCTATAAGTCGGTCAGTATAATATCATTATGCCAGTGTTTTCAAATTTTTGGTTCTAGAACATGCCCTTTTCCTCACAATGTTTATTTCACTGTTTTGAGAGAAGTCAAGATTACTATTGAATATATTGAAGCGGAATATGTTGAACTTTTTAACTTTAAGACCTTTTGTATCATATTTCATGCAAATAAAGATTATTATTATTTGATACCGATCGAATTATAATTTTTATTACATCGATTTTGTCTGATCTGTTCTGTTTCGTGCAAAATATTTGTCATACATTACATGGACGAAAAAAAAATCACTGATTTATTTATTTATTTAACATAGGTATACCAACAGCTTCTGTAAATATAAATTAATAAATATTGTAGAAATTTAAGACTATAAGGTTTATATAGTTGCCAATAACAGGTAAACCAATGATGGTTATAATCTACCTTATTTTAAGATTTTTATTAGCTTCAAAATTAAGGACAATTCACACCGAGACGCGATGCTACACTATAAAATATTACACAAAAAGAAATACATTTCCAGTAACGTTGCGTCGCGTCGTGTAACGTCACGTCGCGTCGCGGCGCGTCACAGTGTGAACTGACATTCAACATTAAAACTATCTCTATCAGAGATACTGACTTAATCTTACCTCCCCAGGAAATAATGGACGTGGAACATCTGTGGCAGTACAACGAGTCTGAGCTGAGTCGCCTCGGCAAGTCCACGGGCGGCAGTCCCTCCGCCAACCCACTGCTGGCCGCCAGCGGGATCACGGCACACAACTCCAGCCCTGACTTCCTGGCTGATCTGTGCAATATTGCTGATCATAGACTGTACAAGATCGTCAAGTGGTGCAAGAGTTTACCGCTTTTTAAGAATATTTCGGTGAGTTTTTGAAGTGAAAACTTTTTTAGCACCGTTGTGATTTCATAGCAAGTCGATGAAACGAAGAAGAGATTTTCGATATTCCTCATAGTTTCGAAGTAGCCATCCACGCCCAGTTGAAAAATTCACCCTGTATAATGAGATATTAGCTCATGCCAAAATCATTGAAGGTTTCACTACTACCACATGTTAATTGCACACGTGTTTTTTTGTGGAAATATTTTTTATGGTAATTTGTAACTTGCTCTTTACCCGACTTTGTGTAGTTAAAGAAGGTACTGTGTTTATCAGTTTCCGTATCTGTATGAAGGATTTCATCTCAGAACAATGAAAACAAAAAAAAGAGAATAACTATGGATTGATTTAACCCAAATAGACCTACCCTATTGTGAAGTGGCTGATGATAACAGCGAGATTGTCTGTAAAAGACACCGTGGCCATGAAACGCAAAGGGAAACAGAACGGAACTGGGTGGGTTTTTAGTCAGTAATAAGTCTGACCGTCCCTTCTGCTATCCCAGGGAGGAATCATTTGTTGATTTCATCACCCCAAAAAAATGATATTGACTCATTCTAAGTCATTCCAACCTTTTTTTTTACGTGGTAAAATCCACGGTGTCCTTCAATAGCCCTTTATGTTCCGGGGTCACGGTGATGGTATAAGTCCCGCGACCCCGGCAAGCTTTAGCCCTCTTAGAGGGGGCCTCGTCATTATGCTGACGCTCTTTGAGGCGCGCGTGGAACACGACGCGCCGTCGACCCGGGAATGGTCCATGGTCGGACGGCGAGTTGCCTTTTACTCACCGCCCGCATGCCCGCGCCTACGGTGGCCGGAGATCGTAATGCGACGTCCGACGCCATGGGTGTCCACCACCGCGGGTGGGGCGGAGGGAGGACCTTGTCCTCTCTCTCACGCGGCCCGCCTTCTCCTTCGCGAGCATGACTGCTTCGCAGAAGGAGGCGACCGCTTCCCACTCCGTCTCGCCCCGCAGCATCGCCGCGACCTGTGCTGGGCGCGAGAGGTCTCCGCCTAAAGTCATTCCAACCTAATTCCCATTTAAAAGATTCTAGAAGAACTGTATTCTTTGATTGTGTAATTGATTTATTTTCTATTCACAGATCGACGATCAGATCTGCCTCCTGATCAACAGCTGGTGTGAGCTGCTAGTACTATCATGTTGCTACCGCGGAGTGAGCACTCCGGGAGAGGTGCGCGTGGGAGGAGGGAGAGGAATCACGCTACATCAGAGTGCTAAGTAAGTCGAGACCTCATATGTTGACGCTAAAGTTTTTAATTATCTATACGCATTAACGCGTAATGATTTTTTGGAAGTTATTTGACTGTATGATGAAAACTTCAAACAAGGGAATGACAGATTCAGTCTCGACGATTGGAGTAGCCTATTATTGGCATCTAGAGGTCGCGGGTGCTAGTCCTACTCTTAGCTGATTTTTTTCCCTCACATAATCTTTGGGTTTACGCCAAATAGTTACTGAGATAAAACAGTGATTGCTGAATGTGGATTTTTCCGCATGAAAAGTCCTATGGGACACAAACGTTGGCCCCAATGAATAGGTTACCCTGGGGAGACTGGGAGTCTTAAACTCACAAAAACAGCAAGAAATTGAGCCATTTTGGTACCGTCGGAGCAGTCGATAGAACAGTCACCAACTTCTGTTTCTCTGTGCCAACTTCTGCTTTTAGTAGGTAGTTCTTTGCCTCAAGAGTTCTAACAGTATCTTTTTGTCCCCAGACTGGGTCTGACGCCGTGTATCGAGCGCATGTTGAGCTTCACGGACCATCTGCGACGGCTGCGAGTAGACCGGTACGAGTATGTCGCGCTCAAAGTTATCGTACTGCTTACTTCAGGTAAGTTTCGCAGTATCTTGTACTAGCTGTTAATAATATAAGTAAAGGATAACTGACAAATGCTTGCACTGACTGGACAGGCCTACTGAAATATGTGTGGTTCTTTCGTTAAAAGACCATTTCAGGCATCGTCCCGCTCTTGGTGGATCAGAATGGACTGTCAGACTTGACTTAAAATCAACGTGTTCCAATTAACTGCGCGTTACATGGTATTAGGTCATGTTGCAAGCATGTGTGGCACCTTCGCATTCGGATTCGGGGCTGGTTCTTGACCGGACAGTGAGCCACTACTCGGCGTCTATTGTGACCGGAAATGGCCCGATGCTAGATACTCGACGTATACCGCGGTTGATAGCGAGTGAGGAGGAACATTGCCTCGTCGTAATAACCTCAGCAAATTCATGCATTCTTTTTCGCAACAGGCTTTTTAGAAAAACGTCATTAATTTCACGATATCTTTTTAAAACAAAAATCGTTTTACTACATGAAATATAAACATCTGTTGAACAATTGTCTAAAAAAAATATCAACGTAAAACGACATTTCACGTTGATATAAGGGTCGTTTTGCTGTTACACTTTTTCACAAGCGTTTTGACAAGCGTTCAACATAATTATGTTTATCTTTTTGTGGTAAGGCGGAAAAGCTTTATAATTATTTAGAACAATACTGAGATAAAATCTCTAGTCCCAAGGCATAAGTATTAATTTCGTTTACTTCTTCACTCAGACGCCCCAGATCTACGTGAAGTGGAGAAAGTACGAGCCTCCCAGGAGAAGGCGTTAGCAGCACTACAGGCATACATCGCGACGCACTCTCCGGGCACTCCAGCCAAGTTCGGAGAACTACTGCTGCGTATACCTGAACTACAAAGGACTTGTCAGGTGAGACCTTACTACAAAAAGCATAAAGATCAGTATTGCCAACCGCTTGTTTTTTTGACGAATAGATCTTGTGTTGTAGTCCATACAGTGCATAGTTGCATTGCAAAAATTGGTGTTACTTGAAATTGTGCAGTGTAGGCATACCAAACTTGGGATGTGATAATAGAATTTGAACCTCATTAATTAGTGTGGAAAGTTCAAAGTTATGAGGCAACATAAAAGTCCAATATAGCAGACTTTTTCAGTGGAGAAACTTCAAAGTTTTCTAGCGAGTTTTCAGTAATTGAGACTTAAAGTAAACTAGAAATTTGATAGTTTCAAATTACCAATTTTCAAGGAAAAAATTAGTTCCTTCTTCGCACACCAGAGGCCAGTTCCATTTTTTCATACAAAAAAACGCTGTAAATACTGCAAAGACACTGTAAAGTAAAAGAGTGCTAAGGGTACTGAATAATATAATTATTATTAATAGGTAATTCAACATAATAATTTCTGTTCCACAGTTTTTCATGCAAGTCGGCAAAGAAATGCTGAACCCAGCCAACAAAAGTAAAGATGGCGACGGACCAAGCTTCAACCTACTCATGGAACTGCTACGCGGAGACCATTGACCTTGACCTCAACCCGACCTTCAAGGTCACCTCACAACGACCTCCAGGGTCACGAACTTCATACATTGCTCAAGAATATATTAAGTGAATTCTCTCTACAATGACATAAGGATCGAATTGATTTCGATCTTATATTTTTGTATTTTCATCATTCTATGATAGCTAGTCTGCGATTCTTGAACCGCCTTAAAAATATACTCCAAAATGCGCATTTTTCAGCGGTCAACTTTATTATTTTTACCTAATCTGACAATTTGATCAATCATATATCATAACTTGTTTGGCCTTAAAACACGTGAAAAGACTGTATTTTGATAAACTCATCATCATTTTTGTAAAGTGCATGTATTATTTTTATCAAATTAAATACAATTGATAATGTTCTGTAATTTTAATAAGCTTACATTTGGTCATTCATCAATTTATTAATTTGATAAAAATGAAGATTTAATCATTCGTTTCATAATAAAATGACATTTAAGTGCCAATGTAGCTAATAATAATGCATTTATTTTTATGTCTGTCTGTGTTTGGCACTCCAAAGTGAAAACATTTTCTCTATAATTTTCTACCTTATTAGTAATTTAGTTTGTCAAGGGCAACACTGTTCAACTTTACAAAAAAACTGTTATTTTATTTGTTTTCTTTTTTTTTAATGATTCTGGGTTCTAGATAAACTTATCTTCTTCAAAAATAATAAAACTACTACTTAGATACTTTTTATCTACAATCTCTATGGTTGCATGCTATTGTGTTGCCTTTAAAAAAAAACGAATGCTTTCCAACGACATGACATTTTAAAATAACGAACATACACTGCCACGACTTGCTTTTATATGTGTATTTATGTAACATTAAATAAATATAAGGCCAGGGGAACAATGATTAGATTAGGTACCTACTCAAAAATCTAAATACAATTTAAGACACCATTTTTTGCAAATGGCGGCTTATTTTTTTAAATCTGTATTAGGCTGGTGCAAGGCTGGTCCTATTTTTAACGGCTTTTGTACGGACCTAAGTAAGGCACATTTATGTGTGAAAGTGTGAAGATCCGTTGAAAAATGTTTGACGATATTTAAACTATCCGTAATTTAGCAAATGTGTTTGAGTCTATGGTTGTACGATTAAAATAATACTGCTATGATCGATAACTAACTCTTGCCTCAGCATTTTTAAAGAATTTATATTGTGGCCATGCCAAGGAAATAATATTAAAAAGAAATAAAGTTTACAGTTACAACGATTACCTATTTTGGTATTTTAATATTGCGAGCGCAAGGAAATTTTGATACGACATTATTTTAAAAACATTCATAATAATTTATTATGAATACAAATAAAAGAATCCGTTTAGTAAGGGATGTCTTTGTAATCATTGCCATTTTGATTAAGTTACTTAATAATAGTGTATAGAGTTGTTGATATGTGCAGCTTAGAATTAAAATTAGAAATTTTCTAGATTTTTCTGAGGGTGAAACTTTCAGAAAATCATAAAGTTTTTATAAAAAACTCATTATAAGTTATAAATTTAAAATTCGTTTATACATTTAAAACTTTCGTATTATACGTTTGATTATATTTTTTCGCTTTTTTAATAAGGTGTTGGTGCAATACTTAGCATAAAGTGTCGTTTTCTATATAAAATTCTCAAAAATTAAATATATTTGTAAAACTTAAATTCTCGCTACCTTTATGCTATGTCTTCGCCCGTTTTTCAACAAAGCTGGCAAAAAACAGCTTTGTAAAACCAGTCATTCACTGCCGATTTGTAAAATAAGACATTGCTATGAGCAAAACTCTCTTTATTGCAATACTTATTATTTTTATAAAGAAAATATTCTCAATTAAGTGTAGTATAGATTTAGTATTAAAATTTAGTGCGTAGTTTTTATAAGTAAAGCTTAGAAATGCCTTAAATTGGTTACATAAACATTGTTAGTTGATCAAGAAATTTTTACATAACTAATGTACCTATTTTCAAAAAAAGAAAGTTCTGAACTCCATAGGCAAGCAATACAATTTTTAATAGGTTCCCATAGTTGTGATGAATAGCCTAGAACATGTTACTACATTCCATGCAAAATGTTCATCAATATTAAGTTTTCACCTATGTTCTTTATTTCAGCAAAACTAATAATTCCCTGTCACCTTTTAACCCAAGTCGTATGTAAAATGTTCGGGGCCATTGCCGACCACAGATTATAACAAGCACTTGTTGCCATGTAAAAAAATACAGCTTTGCGCTGGTGGATGATTTAAGAACTAAAAAATATGATTTTATATTGTGAGTAGTTTTCTCCATAAGTCATGAAAATGAAAGACGTAAATAAAGATAATTTTGCATAGTTACTAGGTTTTATAATATCAGATGGGCACAAGTACTTCAGTAATAGTTTAATATTAATATAACAGAGCTCATACGATAGAATTGAATTATGTTAATAAAATGTGCCACACAAAAATATGTAATTAAATTTTTTTCATTGAGATTTTTATGTGATTGTATTTTCTTCGTGTTTTTGCCAATAATTACGGTTAATAGTGGCATCTATTTATAGTTGTGTAGACTCTTTACTGAACTGATACATTTAAGAAGTTAGAATGTTAGATTATATTTTTATATTCAGTAAAGTAGATGTGTGCGGCAAAGATGGTATGATTGTGAGGTCCGAATAATTTTTATATTAAAAATTAGAAGGAGCGTAAGAGTGGTATGACGTCCATGTTTACTGTTATTATTTTATACATAAGTATTATAGTGATATTGTATTCTTCTTTATTTTGTAGAATTATAAAGATTTTTCTTTTATATATATAGCGCAAAATGAATAAATATGATTTTGATTTATATTGATTTTCTTTTAATTTATTATCACCCGAGTTAAGATAGAATACAAATTCTATCTCAGCTATAGCGATAATGTGTGAAAATGAGAACAATTGAAAAATGAACGTTAGAGGCTGATATCAATTTCTTAAAATAGTTTAGTCATTTCATTTCCTACAATAATTTCGACATTTTCTATTTCACCGAGCACTGAAAAGGGGTTCCCCTAGTATTTAAATTCGAGCTCTAAAATACAGGGTGTTCCTGGAAGTATGGATCAAACGAGTAGGGGCATTGAAAAGGTCATTTGCACACTTCTACTCCTAAAGGCCCATATATTTCTGTGCTTTTGCCGATAGAACGCGAAGCAATCTGACACCGGCACTAAGAAAGCACATTTGGACATCCGTAGATTCTTCTCGCCAAGGAAGGCCTTATTCGTTCCGGCGATCCGAAATAGGGATGCGATACGTCGTACGGTAGGTACGACATGTATCTCATTATGTGAGATCGTTTAAAAAGGTGAAGATGGTGCGATGCTGATTAAAATAATCCAGCGCAACGCAGTGCTCATGAAACAACCACCTGATAATTGGCAATTTTAGATTCTACATGAGTATATATAACATTATATATATATAAATTCCATAGTACCGTAAATACATACCAAACATAATAATCTTGGGTGCGGTAGATATAGTAAGTAGCCATCCGATTTGTATCTATTACACACGTATCAGGATTTTGTATCGTAACTAAAAACGTGCATTATCCTATCTATCTCGATAATTAATCAAAATTATAATCCAAACTGATTTATTTTTATCACAGTTAAGGGTAAAGGTAAAAGTTATTAATTTGGCTTTAGAATTATTTGTGTCTAATATAAGATAACTAGCTTCTGCCCGCGGTTTCACCCGCGTCTTATTAGGCGTTTGGTCCTATGGTCCCGTTCCCATCAGTTCCCTTGAAGAGCGTGTGGAACACGACGCGCTGTGAGTCGGGCCTTGCCCTTGATCAGACGGCGAGCTACCCGTTACTCCCCATCCGCAAGCAGCAGGTATATGCACCGCGGTTTCTGACGCCGTGGGCATTTTTAATGGTGGCTGGGGCGAGAGGTAGAGGATGTCTTTTCCCTCACGCATTCCGACTGCTAACCATTCCCCTTACTTGCTACCGAATCTTGAGGTACATCCCGAAACAACCATGTCCGGGAGGACTGCGTCAGGTTGAAGGTGAGGATACAGCCCGTAGCGTCTTTCCAACCGCTCCTCAAAGAGGGATTTTATCGACGCAATTGTGACACACCCAGCCCGTCATTATTTTGTCGCGGTATTATTTTGAAACTGTGATATCTCTTAAGATATTCATTGAAATCAAATGATGTACAGGGCAATTTTGTTCAAAATTAAATGCTTGTGATGATTTACGTATTAATTTGGATAAGGATTAATATCATGTTAATGAAAACACCTTTGCAAATAATGCATTACTTTAAAACAAATTTGATTTCCATAAAAAAGGTTATAGTGACTTAACCTTAAGAGATAGACATATGCTCTCGCGGACTTTATTTTAGAACTTTTTATGAGGAATAATTCCGTAGTACATATTTTTTGCGTAACTCTAACCGTTTACGCAGCGCACGCAACGGAAGCTCTAAAAAAGCAATACAAATTCCCGATTTTGAAACATTTATCATTCCTGCTCCGCTCCTATTGGTGGTAGCGTGATGTTATATATCCTATAGCCTTCCTCGATAAATGAGCTATCTAACACAAAAATATTTTTTCAATTCCAACCAGTAGTTTCTGAGATTAGCGCGTTCAAACAAACAAACAAACAAACTCTTCAGCTTTATAATATTAAGTATAGATAAGTCGATACTAAAGTATCGACTTATTTTTTGCCTGATAGAATACGTTTTGCTCCTCTTGCGCTGCGTGTAGTGGGTTTGATTCCCGTACAAATAAGTCATGTATTTCCTACAAGTAGTTGTTCTAAGGTCTAGCATTCAAAATCAAAATTAAATTGTTTATTTCAATTAGACCAATTGCGGGCACTTTTGTATTGTTAAAAGACAAATTAATAAAGTACAAAAATAGTTATGGTGCTACATTCCCAGTCACATATTAATATGAAAGTTTGAAAACGCACTTACGATGGAGGGTAAATTCAAAATTGGAAAACCCAAAATAAAATATTATCAAGCAAAGCAATGATCGATAAAATTAATTAATCGGACTAACTAAGGGTACCTAAAGTTAATCTTATTAAAAAAAATCGATAATTCTGGGTTTATTTGACGAATATATTATGAATGGAAATGCCCATACAATTTCCATGACGAAACTGAGGGTATCCGTCACCTCTCATTAAAAAGGACGGCGCGTACCACGGCGTATTCCACGCGCACCTAGCATAAGGCCTATCTTAGCCTACCTACAGAGGATCGTCCGATCCCTTCCGGCGATTCAATCTGGCGATACGACCTGGACTGATGCGATCTTTGTAACCTATGAATGTCCTTATATGTGCTTTCTTACTGCCGGCGTCAGATCGCATCGCATTCTGCCTTTACAGGGATCGCATCGCCAGATCTGATCATCGGAACGGATAGCACTCTGACGGTAAAGGCCTTATGACGGGAGAGTTCTACTGCTCCAATCCCCCCGGAATATCTCCCGTATCGTGGATGCGATTACAAACGTAGAAACTTACATTAATACACAAACACCCAGACCCGGAAACCCGCATGCAGATCATAAAAATGTTTGTTCCGTGCGTGAATCGAACCCGCGATATGCTGCACAACAGTCGATAGTTCAGCCACTGCACCAACCGTGTCAAAACAAAAACTGAACACAATAAAGGTGTAAACTCCAAAATCAATGTCATTATCGTTTTATCAACTAATTAGATTTACTTAATGAACTTGGGCGCGCTCCGAGTATCTGTAATTAGGTAATTATAAAGATAATACGATTAATATAAAAGGCTGGAGTTTTTTTGTTGTTTTGAAGAGCAAGATGTGGTCTGCTTTAGTGTTGTTGTCGGTTGTTGGGTGTGCGTTGGCTGGGCCTCCTGTTAGCAGGTCTAGGAGTGACATTGAGTCCTTCAAGGCCTTTCTGGAGAGGAGCAGGCGAGGTTTGTACTCCATTTTTTTTCTATGCTAGCTTTTGCCCACGGCTTCGTAATCAGTCGACTCAATCCCCTTAGGGGTAGATTTATCAAAATTCTTTCTTAGGGGCCTACGTCATAGTAGCTTTATGCATGCATTGTCCGATCGGTTTAAAATTGACAAAGTTACAGACATACAAGCTTTCATCCTATTTTATCCCCTTGGGAGAAGAATTGATCACAAACCTTTCTTATCGGATGCCTACGACATTACATGCATGCCAAATTTCAGCCCGATCCGTCCAGTGGTTTGGGCTGTGAGCTGATAGATCACTATATCAGTCAGTCAATCACCTTCGAGTTACGAGAATCCATACTAATTAATGTTAAGCTAAAGAATTTGTTTCTTTGGCGTTTATTTGCGTTTATCTCTGTAAAACCACTACTACTTACTACGGTTCGAATAGTAAAAAATATTTATGTTCTGGACAGTCCATTTATGCAGGAAGGCTGTAGTCTTTATAACGTCACGCTACGCCCAACCCAATAGGAGCAGGCAAATAGGTGAAACCGCGAAGGGACAGAATATAATTTGATAATTATTACGTTAGTTGTAGTTGAGCACTGAGGTGAGTGAGAGAGATCGATTACAAACCCTTTAATAATCAAATGGTTGAAAGAAATGGTTTTAAACCAACGACCATACAGCTTACAATTCGATGTAGGGCAGTTGTTCACCTAGACCGGGTGATATCAAACGCTGAACAAATGATTCCCCCGATGGTTTGGTGGTCGCAAGCGCGGCTCTAAACACGAGTTTTTATGTGCGGTTTCCGCAAAGATTTTATATTTGGAATAACTCCTTAGCGGTTCAGAATTTGAAAGTAGGTCTAGCTACTTAACTCATTGTTGAACTTTTTTTTTTATCGTGGTAAAATCATCAAATGAGACCTGAACCCCGGGCAGGGCGGGAGTTACTGTCAGACTTGTACTGACTAAAATCCACTGTGTCCTTCAGTAGCCCTTTATGTTCCGGGGTCAAGGTAAACTCATTGTTGAACTTGGAAGTTAATTAGTCGTTAAATCATTTGTTCAGCGTTTGATATCACCCAGTCTAGTCGAACAACTGCCCTACATCGGATTATAAGCTGTATTGGTCATTGGTTTAAAACCATTTTTTTCAACCATTCGATTATTTTATTATTATACAGAAGAATTCCTCACAACTATTAACGAGTATTATGCAATGCTGCAGTTCGAGGTATTATCACCTCACGTGCCTTCTCATAATGAAAAAATAATAATACTATTATTTAGTAAACAATTAATGATAACATTAGCACGAAATCATAGTGATTACAACGCAATAATTTTTAGATAAGAACTAATCGCTGTCAGATTTGATTCATTAAAGTTAATCTTTTGAATTAAAGGCCATACCTAATGATATTATTTTTTGAGGAGCTCGTGGCTAAATAATTACAGCCGCACAGGCCGATCTTCCGGATTAAGCCGCGCTTGCCGAAGTTGGTATGTGGATCATCTGTTATAGCGAGTTCCCTCCGTGCCTCGGAAAGCACGTAAAGCCGTTGGTCTCAGCTGTCATTTGTAGATTTTCGACAGTCGTTACTATTAGTCAGAAGCTCTTAAGTCTGACAACAAGTCTTACCATGGGGTATGGTATTATACACCCAGTAACTGAGTTGTGGACGTCCGACAGGCAGTCGCTCCATGTAAAATACTGATATCCAGGTGAATCTGGTTTGACTGGAAGCCGACCCCAATATAGTTGGGAAAAGGCAGGCAGATAATGACCTAGTGATATTATGTAAATAGGTTTATTGATTATTGTAATGATGTGCATAAAGAGAATGCACGCTGCATTACATAAAAACTTTCAAGTCCTTTTTACTCAACTTGGAAAAAAGTAGGAGGTTCTTAAATCGGCGGAACCATTTTTGTGTTTGAGAGGTTAGTACATAGAAAAGACGTAAGACGAGGACGCGTCTGCGCGGACGTGCCCGTCCTGTGTGTCCGTCTCTTCTCTTCGAGCTTTAGAGAAATCGAGGGAACTCTTAAATAAATGCCAGCTAATTATCGGCTATTGATGCTGTCGCGCATCTATGTATGCATTGTTTGCGCTATCACAGTAATCACGCATCATAGTATAATTAGAAACGTTTTTTAAATGACTAAACTGATTATAATTAAACTTCATAGATGCACTAGCAGGAGAACTAAGTTAGAGAACATTTTATCCTATTATGCAAAAGAATTTTCTTAAAAGTCGATGTAGTTAGTAAAAAAATAGATTTGAATAGTATGAAATGCTGATATATGCGACCTATACGATGACCACTTATGGCAAGGCACAGGAAGGACTGTCAGACTTAAGACTCAAAACGACAGTGTCCTCCAATAGCCCTTTTACGTTCCAAGGTCACGGTAGCTTGTTAGTCTCGCGATCACGGAAGGCTGTACGACATACCTAAACGCTCTTAAAATATGGCTTACATACTTGAACAGATATTTTATGATCTTCACTCACCCAGTTTTCTTCTTTAACAGATGACGGTATCAGACTAGAATCTCGCATGCTGGCCAACCCCAAGGCCTCGGTCTGGGAGAACAGCGGCAAGTTCCAGGGAGACATCCTCCTCAACGATGAGCAGGCTGAGTTGATGCTGCAGCAGTATTCTGAAGGCAGGAACGCGTACATCTGGCCCAACACCAAGTGGCCTTCTAACACCATCGTCTACGAATTCAACAATGAATTTAGTAAGTGGAATTTTATGGAAAGATATAAATTATATTTAGGACTACCCGCTTACTGGTGATTTTTTTGACATCACGTAATCTGTGCTCACGGTGCGCCAACTTGATCAAAAAAAGAAACTGTTATTAGAGCGCACACGTTTTTTATACTATTATACTTTTTAATATAATTTTACTTAATTATTTAATACACTTTTCCTTACACGCGTTTCTCATTGTTTTTTTTATTTTACTATTTTATTTGTCTACCCTCGTCCGTGTGTTAGCGTGGTTCCAACGTGCCAACTGAAAACCAGCGCCGGGTGTCTTTCGCCCCGCAAATATACTGAGTTGGTAACCCTTTGGTGTGGACATGCTCAACTAAATTCTTATAGTATTTTAATTTTATTTTTATCTGTGTGTGTGTCCAATATCAAATAAATTATATTGTCTTCTAACGCTGTCTATATTAATACAGTATTAGCCTCTTAGGCTGCGAATAACTTTTTTTTTCAATTTTCGATGCTAACGGTTCTTTTTGCATTATTCCAGCCACTGCTCAAATCAACGCCATCTATGATGGTATGAGAGAGATCTCCGCAAGGACTTGCATCCGCTTCCGTCGTCGTAACGCCAATGAATTCAACTACGTCAGGATCACTGTAAGTAAAATAAGTGCAGAAAGGTTATGTTAAATAGTCATGCTAAGTGAAGGACGAGGTGGGACGCGTGAGGGAGAGGACAGCGTCCACCTCATAGCCCAGCCACAGTCGGCGACGAGCCAGCGACGGACGTCACAAGACGATTTCTGGCAAGTAATGCTGATTCGCTGTCCGACAATGGGCGCGCCCCCCCAAAGAGTGTCAGCACAATGACGGGCCCACCTTTAGAAGCCCAAAGCCTGCCGGGGTCACGGTACTACCGAATTATCGTGACCCTGGAACATAAAGGGCTATTGATGGCCACCGTGGATTTTAGTCAGTACAAGTTTGACAGTCTCTCCTGCCTTGCACTGGGTGGGAGCACTCATTTGATGAGTTTAACTCGCTAAAAATGGTCATGTTAAATTACCTAGAAGAACTCTAAACAAGTGATGGGTATCCTTTGTATGATTAATTCTGGGTAATGTTGTAATGCCACGTGAGAGCAAAGATTCATAAATATTGATCGGTTCAGTGGAAGTTGAAAAAGTCTTCACTAAATTTGAAATGAATACGTCGGGATAAAGTTAAAGAAAACTATTTTAAACAAGCTGACCCGGCTTCGTACCGCCACTTTTACTCACCTTTTAAATTTTCCCTGGTCTCCCAAAAATAATTCAAAACCAAAATAAGCCAAATCGGTCCAACCGTTTTCGAGTTTTAGTGAACTAACGAACAGCAATAGATTTTTATATTTAAGATAAAAGAATTGATTTTGAAACTTCATAAAATATTCAAAAATGTTGAATCAGGTTATTTAGCAGTACTTGTACTTAGGTACTGCAATTAGCGGTCATTTAAATAAATAAAAACTTTCTAGACATTCGGGGTTTTTGTCATCATGATAACCTTAATTTCCCAAATAAATAGTTTATAGTTTTATGGTTATAATTCAGCTGAAGATTTGCTGAATAACGATTAGATATCTATCTTTGTGTTTTAGGCAACAAATAAACAATTTGATTACATTGACCCTTATTTTGTATGTCGTTAATAAATAATCTTATGTCATAAAAATGTTGACGATATAATTCACTTTTGTTAGATAACGTTCTAAAAACACAAAATAATCGGTTTGGCATAAATCCAATATCAATTTATTCTATAATAATTATGTCCTGTTGATTAGGTTTAGGTATCTTTAGCGCACACTAGAGTCACGACTAGGACAGAGTTTTTTCGCCAGCTTCAAATAGGCATGTGTCTACTACACATGGTACACTAAGGAAAACGAAAACTGTTTTGTTTAGGACGCGTCTCTCACTTTAGTCTGAGTCAATTGTTTTTCATTTATATCAAAATGGACTTCATCGGTGGTACTGCTAGACAGTTCCTTCGTTTTTGTGTGCATTTACTCGCCTTTCATTCATATCATTCGCCATGAAAGAGATATTAATTATTTTCTATTCCTCTTCTCTAACCAGCAGTACCAATAAAATAACATCATGATCTCATATTAGTAATCCCTGAAGGTCTCAGAGGTGCACCTAGTAGTACACCACATTTCGCCAGTCTATTAAAGTCGCCTCTTATTAAGGGCAATTATATTGTCTTCAAACAGACATAATGTCCAAAGTCCGTGATACTACTTTGAAAGTCCGTGAATTGAAAAAAAACAATAACACTGTCCGACTTGAGAATCAAAAGCGATACCTCATGTTCTGCAGCCATCACAACTAGACTTAATGCATTATTCTGCTCTAACCAACTATTCTCTATCAATTTCCAGGGTAGGGCTGATGGTTGCTACGCCAGCGTCGGATTCTGGCACACATGGGGCGTCCACACCCTGAACTTGGCTCGCGACACCCCCGGCCGCGGCTGCTTCCACCACACCGTCATCATCCACGAGTGGCTCCATGTCGTCGGCTTCTTCCACATGCAGTCTACACACAACAGGGATGACTGGGTTCGCATCTTGTGGCAGAACATTTGGCCAGGTAAATATCGCGTTTTATAAAAAATATTGTCTTTACAATAAACACCATAACGTAGAAAGGTATAAGGTAGGTACAGTCAAAATAAGATCAATTGCCTCCCGAGATCGCGAAACGTCAAAAATAAAAATCGACTCTGGTCTTTGGATGCAGATCCAAAATACCAATTTTGAAGAGTGTCGAATTTGGAAGAGTGACTGTCCTTTCCGGTTTACCCAAGACGGGAGGCGCCTTTTGATTTTACAACTAAAAAGTGGCTGTGACATACGGACAGACAGACATGACGAATCTATAAGGATTCCGTTTTTTGTCATCTGGCTACAGATCCCTAAAAAAAGAGATGCTAATAGATAGACGAGATAAGTACCTACTTTAGGATAGTTAAGAGTTTGCTTACGCAAGTCTGGCGCAGAAGAGTCATATTGGCATTAGAGAAGAGAGGGTGTAAGTGTAACTGTTAGTGGATGCGGTGATGATGAAAAAAGTAAATTAGGAAAAGAAAATCTTAGAGGCTTCTAGAATCCTTAGTAGAACTTATGACGGTCGGCTTAGCTAAGTTATCATAACTGGTGAAATATTACGGTAAATGGCCTGATTTATGATTCAACCTTTTTGTATTTATGACCAGTGACGAAAGACTAGGTCGCGTCATATTATAAAGCAAAAGTTTATACGTCCTATAAAGATATTACGTACGATTTTCTTATATCGAGACCGATTGGAAACTTCAAAGAGTTTGGAACGAAACCGCAGACAACAAAAGTTTATAGAATTATGTTATTCATATTAACGCAGATTATAGGATTTAGATAATCTAACTGATTGTTTTAAAGTGATAAGTTGATATTGTAACTTATTGATAACCTCTGCCAAATTTTTGCGTTTGTCTTTTTGGTTATTTGCAACATATTTATCATTCTTATCATTATTTGGGGGTTTTTTGTTAGAAATAGTGGTTCATTGTTTTTCAATTATTAGATTTTTTTTTGTGATGTGGTATTTTAATGATTTCAGGAAAAAATGGCCCATGATTGTGACAGACGGATAAAGAGTCAGTCCATAAATAACAGGATGTTTTTTATTCCAGTAGTTTCCCATAAGTATATTTTAGAACTACGCGTTCGGCGTAAACTAGATAGACAAAAATATTAAAACTAGATAAAAATAATAATCATTTTCATTTTCTGCAGGCATGGAACACAACTTCGACAAGTACGGAACCAACATCGTCAACAACTTGGGTCTTCCCTACGAATACGCCAGCAACATGCACTACGGCAGATACGGCTTCAGCACCAACGGACAACCCACTATGCTGCCTATCTTCGTATGTAACTGTACTAGTTCTTAAACTAATATTTCTCGAATGCTAGACTAAAGTTCAGTTCTATAGGGGACGCCTCTGTTCAGCAGTGGACGTCTTAAGGCTGATTATTATGATGATGATGTTGATACCCAAATTCAACTTTCAGCATCAGGTCCGTAGCTTATAGAGTTGTGACTTTTTTCTAAAACATCATCATCATCATATCAGCCGTAAGAAGCCCACTGCTGAACATAGGCCTCCCCTTTAGACTTTCAGTAGGATCGGTTGTAAGCGGCCTGCATCCAGCGTGATCCTGTGGCCTTCATAAGATCGTCTGCCCACCTAGTGGGTGGACGTCCTACGCTGCGCTTTCTAAAACAACTTGGCTTAATGCTGTACTTACACAACTTTGTATAATATTCCTCATTTAGTTACTGAGTACTTGAACCTTCTCTTCTTTCATTTTTAGATGTTTTCAAAGCCTATAAAGTCATACAGATAATTCGAAAAAGTCGTTAGCTAAGATAACGATGTCATTTTTAAGTTCTCGCTTCTGAGTCACTGAACGGCTCCCTCACCGCGAGCATTTACCTGTAATGTAGCATAGAAGTGCGCGATTTGATGCTTTATTGTCTTCGAATGTTCGAATCTGTAACGTTACATTACAGGTGAATGCTCGCAGTGAGGGAGCGCCCTTACATATTTTCTTTGAATATCGAATAACATTATTTTCTTTTATTTCAGAACGACAACGGTCTCATGGGTCAGCAGCAGTTCGTAACCGGCTGGGACTGGCTCAGGGCCAACCGTCATTACAACTGCCCCGGAGCATGGAGCGCAGAACTGAACCCTGAGGAACTCTCCAAGGGGGTTTCCTATGAGTATGAGCACGTGCCTGAAGAGGATGCCGTAGCCGAAGAGGTCCAGGAGGAAGTTGCCCAAGAGTTGCCCCAAGAAGAGGTCCTTGTTGCTGATATGCCTCAGGAAGAGATCATCGCTGATGAAGTGTCTTTCGTTGATGTCGCTCCTGAAGTACAATATTAAATAAGCACTGATAATTGACTGATTCGCAAATAAAAATATGTGTATGTAAATACAAGGTTTTATTTATTAATTGTTGCATTTGATTGAAATTTTCTTTCCAAAGAAATACAAAATTATTCTTAAAAAGTTAAGACTTGGTTTTTAAAATACAGTAATAATGATTTTGAGCATGATTTTTATTTTTATAATAACTATCTACACCTGTGCACTGTACAGTAATCGAATTGTGAAAAATTACTGAATATATTGTTTACTAGCGGCCCGTCCCGGCTTCGCACGGGTGGAGGACCCGGTCTAAAACCCGGTCCCGATGGTTACAAACACAACAAAAAAAGAATTATCCGAATCGGTCCAGCCGTTTTCATGTTATGTCGTGACAACGGAAAACGGGTTTCATTTTTATATATATAGATAATAGGACAAGCCTAACCACACTGCTTTCAAACCACTGCAAGTCGTAGAATCTAGAATGAAAAAGGCAGTAAAACCTGGCAAATCACCGAATATTTGTCACAGGAACCAAAAAATACAATTACAATTATATCTCTATCATAAAACAGAAACATGTGAATTTGTTAAATTGTACCTAATAATAGGTTTTCCGTGAAAAAGTACTTGTCACATAAAAAGTAAAAACCATAAATGAAATTGTACTAATTCGATTGTAATGACTCATATTTTAAAAACCGTTTTTCCGTTCGGAAGCGCTACAAGTCTTTGTAATTTCTAGTTTTACATCATTCTTTAAACGTCCACCACAAATTCACCTGCTCTGCACTCGCGAGCATAAGTTGGCATCACTTACTCCGATTCCGCGAGATCTTGATTCGAACTACCTCTAAGAATGAATAAACCCACTCAATTTAGTTTATCATAGCAACGGCACCATGGGCGTTTAACATTTAACCTGCGGTGTCGGTCAGGCGCTCACACTGGCGCAAACAGTAGTAGGCTTCACCAAGGTCGGCTCGTCTCGACCACCATTCTGTCGGAGTCCAGCGCCAAACAGTTTTTCCAGAGTTCAGTCGGTGTGTAGGAGTTTCGATCTGATTTTTAACTTCGCAGGTTAAAGTATTTCTGTACACAACAAAAACTGATAACATGATATTCCTGTTATTTTTAATAATAAATGAAAACATAAGATGGAATTACCAAATTGTTTACCATCCTAATAGAATTCTGAGAAAAAAATGGATTGGATTAAAAAGTTGAGTATTAAGAAGATAACACAGAATTCTTAGAAGTACAAAATAAAAATAGAAAGAAAGAAAGTTGATTGATACCTATTATGATAATCACAGATTAAATTGATGATCTTATGATGGCTTGGACACGGGCTTGGATGAGGCGTATAGTGACTGGTATAAACAAATCTTATTGGGACTGCCAGAAAAGCAGAGAGAAGGCAAATAAGTGAACGCAAATTAGATTACGGAGATGACAGCCTATAGTTACAGATAAATGAGACGGAAGAAGAAGACATGGAGCTGTATGCTGATGATGAAATGTGCAAAAGAGAAGGAATAAACAATGAAACCCTTTTTTTATCGTGTTAAAAACATCAAATGAGTCCTCCCACCCCGGGCAGGGCAAGAGGGACTGTCAGACTTGTACTGACTAAAATCCACGGTGTCCTTCAATAGCCCTTTCTGTTCCGGGGTCACGGTGATGGTATAAGTCCCGAGACCCCGGCAGGCTTTGGCCCTCTGAGAGGGTGCCCCGTCATTATGCTGACGCTCTTTGAGGCGCGCGTGGAACACGACGCGCCGTCGACCCGGGCATGGTCCATGGTCGGGCAGCGAGTTGCCCTTTACTCGCCGCCGGCATGCCCGCGCCTACGGTGGCCGGAGATCGTCTTGCGACATCCGACGCTGTGCGCGTCCACCACCGCGGGGAAACGGAACCCTTGAATACAGTTCTAGAGTACCTAAACAACACCGGAAATACATAAGCCTAATAAAAAGATAAAAAAATTAGCACTCAGCACAATAGAGTTTATTGCAGTTCAAATCCGAGTCACTGTAATATTTGAGTAACAAATTGATAAAATCTAGTTTATCTTTATAGATGCAGATAATTGTTAGAATAAAAAGCTGGTTTCTTAGTTGTGTGTATGTTATTGTGACAGGTTCTCTGGAATCAATATGTTGCGAATCTGCTTGAGTTTCGTAGTGGTCGGTCTGGTCGGGTTGGTAGCAGCCAGTCCTGCCACGGTGAGGTCCAGGAAGGACATTGAAGATTTCAGACAGTTTTTGGACAATATTCGAAAAGGTATTTTAATTTAAAGTGTTGTGTGTTTCAAAATGTTTAACAAAAATGGCAACATCATTTTTTTTTCCCGGCGGATTCTCGCTCTTGGCCTACATATAAGTTTAAATCTGACCGAACTTCATGTTGGTCGACTGGCCTGTTGGTCTAGTGGTTAGTGACCCTGACTGCTATGCCGGGGGTCGTGGGTTCGATTCCCACCTAGGACAAATGTTTGTGTGACGAGCACGATCATTTTGTTCTGTGCCTGGGTGTAATTTATCTATAATATGTATGTATTTAGAAATATATAAGTAGGTTTATCAGTTGTCTAGTACCCATAACACTAGCTCTGCATAGCTTGGGACTAGATGGCGTTGTGTGATAGTTGTGGAATATTATTATTATATATTATTTGTAGTTATCCTGAATAAGCGTTACATAGCTGAGTGCGACGGCTCAGTCTCATTCAAGACCCAAAATCTAAAGTGCTCAGACGCGCCTATAGAAATTTTCACTTCAAAAAACAGGCAACGTTCTAATTCGATCTTTATTTAAAAGCAAAGAGGCGTTTATTAGCAAAACCATGAAGCTGATTATTTTGATAATGTATACGATTAAATTAAGTTGTTATATTTTATGGACCCAGGTAACAGAAATGCCGAGCAATTCCAAGCAAGAAAGAAGACTCTCCCATTGGCCAATGATGAAGAATTAAGCGGCAGGTACCAGGGTGACATAGTCCTGGACGATGAAGACTATGAGGTGATGTTGCAGGAGTATGCAGTAGGTCGCGCTGCCTACATTTCATCTGCCATCGGAGTTTGGCCTAGCAACACTGTCGTTTTTGAATTCGGCGCTGGAGAATATAGTAAGTGATTTTCTTCTGACACCATCAGTGCCCTTAGAACGAGTTTTCAGTATTTGCTGGAACTATGACAATTTTCATGGAAAAAATTAGTTCCTTCTTCGCACACCAGTGGCGCTGTTCCATTTTTTGGACAAGAAACGCTGTAAATACTGGAAAGACTTTGTAAAATAAAATAGTGAAAACTTGTGCTAGGGGTACTGTACATTATAGTATAACAGAGAATCGGTTTAATGATTATTTATTACTCATAAAGAACTCGGTTCATTTACAATGAGCTTACTAATTAAGGAATCAAAATTATTATTACTACTTTGGAGGTATATTCATTAATCACTGGGATATTCTTATTAGTTTTAGAGTTAGAGAATTTAAATGAATTACAATCTCTAGGCATTTGCTGTCCGTCTGAATATGAAAAGTGGTCGTAACCTTATGAACCATAAAAATTACACCATTTATATCCGACGTAAAAATATTCCGACGGAAATGACCTAATCCATGCCCCTATTCAATATGATATACTTCTAAGGAGACCCTGTACCTACATAACAAATTAAAAAAAGAGAATGAAGAATCTGGCCATTACCTATCCTTTTGACTGGTTATTCAAAAATATCAACAGTTTTATTTCACTTACAGAGCTAACAGAGTAATAAATAATAATCGTATTTGGTTTACGGTTAGAACCGTATCGCGTATAAGATAAAGATTCTTGAAATTTAGAATGTCATCATCGTAACGATTATCCATGATGCCTATCGTTTCCCAAATTGTCATATACCAGTATAATTATTTCATCAGACAACAACCTATCTGACTTACTGCAATCCAGATAATAAAGTCAAAATAAGAAACAAAGGATGTAACAAAAAAGTGAGAAAGAAAACAGTAAAAGCAAGTATCTTAGACGACAATGAGACTATTTTTGACAAAAATGATAATAAACAAGAGAGTGACCACAATAAATAAGTCACTGAACTGACTCATTTCATCAATGAGAAGTTTATCAAAAGGAATCATAGACATGGATCATATCGATTTAATGTTGAACAAATAAACATAACAAACAATGTAGATAAAATCTACATTTTTAAAGTGCAATCAAAGATAAGGCTTTAGATAAAATGCAATTTGTAAATATTCGCTTAAGATAAAATAGATAGATGTCGATATACTGAGTATTAGAAATATAAAAGGAAAACAGCTAGGGGAATCACTCTTCAAATGGTAAAATGTCGTAGTTATTAGTGGTTAAGGTACTACAATTACTCACGGAATGTTCTTTAATGCAGATGCCGCACAACAAGCAGCTGTTTGGGAAGCAGTTAGAGACATTGAAGCACATACCTGTGTGAAGTTCCGGTACAGGACAGCAACGGACACCGTATATGTAAAACTTACTGTAAGTATCATTACAATTTCAGAAGTTCTATAGCCATAAATGTCAATATAGATGATGGAAAAAAAACAAAAGCAACATCAAATAGATCAGAAAAGCTTAAGTTAGTTATAAATAAGCAACATTTATTCAATTATATTCATATTCCAGTGGGGTATCACCCATATATAAATAGCACAATACTGACAATCAAAATCATAAATTGGCTTCAAGTATTGTGATAACCAATGATGTCATAATATTTTGTCGTCATCATTCGATTTGATATAAACTGCATTAGTGATGCTATCAAGAATGAATGAAGCACTGTTTGCATAATCAAACACCATTTTAAGTTATTGCCTATGGTATGATTTCTCTTTGTAAAAGTAAATGTATCACCTTTTCTACTGAAGCAGTAGGACAGTCTCATAATACCAGATTTGTCCATTGCTACAGGGTGAACCAAGCGGCTGCTACGCTAATGTGGGCCACAGGCTCTCTCGTGGGGTTCATGTAATGAACCTCGCCCGCAACACCGTCGGCGTCGGTTGCTTCAGACACGCCACCATCGTCCACGAGTTCATGCACATCCTCGGCTTCCTCCACATGCATACCACTTACAACAGGGACGACTACGTCAAGATTTATCAACAGAATATTGCTCCAGGTATGTCCAGGACAAGATGGTTGATATGATTTCCGTATTGATCTCCTATTATCTCCTTATTGATCCTCTAGTAATCTGTGCCATAGCATGTTTTGTAGAGCTAGATAACAGAAAAGAACTTTAGCAAAGATTTTAAAAGTTTTCTACGTACTCAGAAGTTTCGATAGTTTAATACCATTATTGATGAAAGGTTTTTAATTGAGTAGTAAAAAAAACAAATCTAGTGTTTACATTCTTTTTTAAATAGCACACGTGACGTGTCCTATTCGAATTTAGTATATCGGATGAAGTACTTAATGGCAAATTGGCAATATAGGCAATAAAAATCCTTAAATATTTCTGGATCCATTGTAACATTGTTTTCCTGTAACTTTCAGGCAGTGAACACAACTTCGATTTGTACGGAGAATCTAGAGCTGATAACTTGGGAATAGATTACGACTACGTCAGCTGCATGCACTATGGACCGTATTCTTTCACCGTTAACGGGGCACCCACTATTGAACCTCTGCAGGTTTGTCTTTTTGGATTGCATAACCTTCCTTGCAAACTTGAACTTGAACTCGAAGTCATAGTTTATTGTTGCTATCAATTCCTTTTCATTGTTCTATTAGATTTTCTTTTGTTTCTAGTTTTTCATTTATTTCATTTTTAATTGAACCTCTGCAGGTTTGTATACCTTTTTGAATTGCATAACCTTCCTTGCGAACTTAAGTAGAGTAATTTCATTGTCATTTCTATTGGTGTTTTATCGAAGTCATAGTTCATTAGTTGCTATCAATTCCTTTTCACTTCTATTAGATTTTCTATTGTTTCTAGCTTTTCATTTATTTCATTTTTCTCGTGTCTATTAATATTATTAATGGATTTCATGGTTTCTTCTTCCTTTAGAGAAACGTCCAAAACATGGGCCAGCGCGAATACATCACTGATAGCGACTGGCTTCGCATCAACAGATTCTACAACTGCCCAGGCGCATGGAACTGAACTTTTACTACTTACCTACTTGTGACCTCATCAAACGCTAAGTAAAATACGGCTTTACTTACCATAAACAATGCTAATACGAGTATTTTTTTATAACATGATTTTTTATTTAAAAACTAGCTGTGAATTTTATTTTTTTTATAATAGAACCTGTTGAATTCTCCCGGAGCGTTTTTTATGACTACAAATATGAGTATGTTTGCTGAAGATGTAATATACCTGAGGTAGAGGTCCTTGTTGCCTCACACTAGACCCATACTAACGAGAAGTGCCGAAAATTATTAAACGAACATGTAAAGACTCTTATTGTGAAAATCAACGGGAAATGCCGTTAGATGTGGTCCGGCTATAAGGAAGAGATCGTCGCTGATAAAGGGTTCTTCGTTGACGATGCTTCTGCAATCCAATGCTAACCAAGCACCCACTCATAAACGTATTTTTTTAATATGATTACTTTATTAATTTGATTTATCTCATAAGTCTCGTAACAATTACAAAAACAATCCAGGATGTTTTTTAAAGAACCTTCATACTAGGCTTATGGAACTAAGTAGGTACAACATAATTAACATAATCCAAATAAACATGGGTACTAAGTAGTGAACGCAGGGAAACTCGCTATGACAGATGGTCACCCATCCACAGACCAACCTCGGCAAGCGCGGCTTAACCCGGAACATCAGCCAGTGCGGCTATAATTATTAAGCCACGAGATCCTTTTTGAGGACAAGCCCACCGCACTATTTCCAAACAACTGCAATTTGTAAAAGCCTGAATCAGCAATGATGACCGCTGGAAAAGCACCAAGGCTATGAAAGTCGTGGGACTGTCTCATCTGAAAAATCTGTAAAGCGCTATTGAAAGAACAGCGTGGATGTTAATCAATATAAGTACAAGTCTGACAGTCCTTCCTGTCCCGTCTTGGGTAGGAGGACTCATTTGATAATTTTGCCAAATATAAAAAAAAGTTCATGGATTGGGGCTCTAGAAGGGATACTTTAGCCGAATTGAAATTATTCTATTGCTATTATCGACATCATTGCTTAAGAAATTGTAATTGAATCGCCGCTACTTGAGTTTTCGCGACTTTCAAAATGGCGGAACAATTTATTTAGCATTATTAATTATATTCACACAATAAAGGGTTCCGTAGCACATTCTTGAATCACTTTTGGAAAGTAATTATTTTAAAATGTTAAAAAAATATTCACTCAATATTCAATCCTCGTAATAAATCTTATATTGGTATGCAGTTTAATAAAAAAAATGGAAGAGAGGGGTTTTTTTTCTATTTCATTGAATAAAATTGATTACGAATAAAGTAATATGTTTACAATCCTCACAATAACCATTTTCATTTGATGTCACATGATGCAGTTTACAATTTTTTTCCATTGTTGTCCCTCCAATGTCTATGTTGTTTTAAGATCATAGGACTACTGTGAATTTTCTTGTAATCTATATACAAAGGACTTCTATTATTTGTATCTTTTTCATAATTACAAATATACTCAGTATTTTCGGAGATAAGAGATAATACAGAAAACACATTTGAGCAATAGGAACTATTACATAACTATTGATATGTTTGGAAATGGCATACCTACCTTTACTGTTCTAAATGTATTCAATAGATAAAATCATGTTGACAACTTAATCGGTCAAAATGTTCACAGAAAATAAACGTGAAGGGCGGACGGTCACACGACTTATCTTATGAAGATTCCGTTTTTTCTTTCGAACCTACGGATCCCTAAAAATATATTTTGACGTCACAGTCATGTGTCAGACATTTTATAAATTCATAATCTTGACCACCCATCATGACCCTTTGACGCGGCGCTAGTGTCTATGTCGTTACATCAAATTGCATTATAAAAATTTAGTACCTCGATTTTTCCGCAGGTCATGAGTAGTAACGAAACAATAGTATCGGCAACTTGCGTCGCGTTGTGTACGAAGGTTCGTACACAACGCTATGCAAGTTTCCGATACCCTACGATTTGGTTTCCAGGAGACTATCGCAATACAAATCCTTAGAGGCTTATTTTGGTGATGTGTCGCCGACTCTAGCCACGCGCTACTCCATTTATCAAGATCGCGGATACCCAAGATACCACAGAACAAAAATGATCGTGCTCATCACACATACATTAAATGTCCTGGGTGGGAATCGAACCCACGACCTCAGGTATAGCAGTCAGCGCCACTAACCACTAGACTAACAGGCTTGTCAAATTCAAAAGAGTATTCTAAATATAGGAATACTTTACCTTTTTTTTTACGTGGTAAAATTATCAAATGAGTATCCTTCAATAGCCCTTTATGTTCCGAGGTCACGGTAATGAGATAAGTCCCGCGACCCCGGAACATAAAGGGCTATTGAAGGACACCGTGGATTTTAGTCAGTACAAGTCTGACAGTCCCTCCCGCCCTGCCCGGGGTGGAAGGACTCGTTTGATGATTTTACCACGCAAAAAAATTAAAGAGCAGGAAGATGATGATGAAACTTCACTAATAACAAATTAATAAATAATACCTAGTATCTACCTACTTACTTTAACAGAGAATTCTTTTTTTATACGTTTTATACAAAATAAATAGAAAAAAAATTGAATAAAACTCTAAAAAACAAGTGAAACACGAAAAAAGAAAAATTCTAAGTTTACCTGGGGATTGAACAAATGGTCACCACCATGAAAGTCAAAGCATAAACTAATCGAGCTACCTTGTAGCAGAATCGCGCGGCGAAATTATGAACCATATTCAATATTTTTGCATGAAAATACATTTTTCTCGGCGCCAATTTTAAATTCCAAAAAATTGAATTTGGAATGCGCCCGTCATTTTTTAAATTAACAGCATTTATTTTATGCAATGAGATGTACATTTTGTGTTTTGTACAATGTATTAATAAGGTTGAATATAGAATGGTGGCCGAATAGACGATTTGAGTCTTACGACTCGAGTTGCCGCTGTGTACGGATCATGCGCTACTAGAGTCGCGCGACTTAGGTATTCGACTGGAGTATCGGATACCCGAGTCGCCTTGTGTACGAAGGGCCTAATACTTATACGCGCCGTCGACGCGCGTTTCCAAAACGCGCGTCCATGGCGCGTTTAATAAACGTGGTGTGCATAGGCCCTTAATACTACCGATGAACGAATAATCAGTTACAAACATGTGAAATACAATTATCTCTATGATAAATCATAAACATGTGAGTTCATAATACTCTGCACTTGTTGGACTCAAAATTAATAGGCATCATAAAACAAATCGCGTCAATATTGATATTCGTAGATTTGCCCAAATTGAACGCCTAAGAAATGCACGAATAAACTGAAAAAAAAATATACTTACAATAAATCTGTAGAGAGGTCAATTCTGTACATGAAATATATTTCCAAAATAACTATCAGGGGGTGATGAGGGATCGATACTGATGTCAAAAATGCAATCAGTAAAATTATTGTCTGTCTGTCTGTCCGTCCGTGTGTCTGTTTGTCTGTATAACCGTTATAGAAACAAAAACTACTCGACGGATTTGAACGAAACTTTACAATTATTTTTCGCGCCAATGAAGAATGCTTCAAAATCGGAGTTAAAATTAAAAATAATAATAATTTGAGTTAAATTTTAACATTAGCCCAAAGTAACTATTCCACGCGGACGAAGTTGCAGACAAAAGCTAGTAAACCATAAATTGAATGCAAGTCAAATGCAATTTCCCCAAGTACTTATTACAAATCAATCAGTTTATCTATATAAATGCAGATAATTGCTGCAATAAAAAGCTGGTTTCTTAGTTGTGTGTATGTTATTGTGACAGGTTCTCTGGAATCAATATGTTGCGAATTTGCTTGAGTTTCGTAGTGCTCGGTCTGGTCGGGTTGGTAGCAGCCAGTCCTGCCAGGGTGAGGTCCAGTAAGGATATTGAAGATTTCAGACAGTTTTTGGAGAATATTCGGAATGGTATGCTAGTGAGCACTATTATTAATTAAAATTTATATTTGAAGCTTTCGTTTAGATTATCAAAACACCTCCAATTACCATTAAAATATCCCATTGAAATTAAAAAATATCGAATACTATCTGATTATTATTCGTCCTCTTATTCACCTCTGCTTTTCTTCGTAGACATTTATCAAGTTTGACTTTGGCTAAGATTACTTAAAAGACAACAATGAAAGAATTTTCTAGAAATCAATCAGTAGATAAGATCGGAAATAAAGATGAAAAGAAAGATTAATTCTTTATTGTTATATTTACAATGGGTTTGCTCTCCGTTTCAATTAGCTGCCAAAAGCAAAGATGAATCCTAACTCCTAAGGTAAGAATACTATAAGCTCGCGCTCACCCAGAAGGAACTGCAGTGCTAGTGATTGGACGATCTCAAAGCCGTCGAGTCGAAGACCACATCGCAGAGCACAGCGATGTGATTTCTTAATGAGAATAGCACAGCTGGAACTCCTGCGCACCGACGGAACATGTAAAATTGATTGTCGCTCGACTCCGACAGTATGGTTATCGTCAGAGCCAGGCGTACCTGGTGAGTCGTATCATATACTTCCCAGAGCCAGTGAGGTCACTTAGTCGTCGCCGCTGTTTACAGGGAGAATACCAGAGAAGCAGAGTAGGTCGTTAGGAGTTAGTTAAGGAGGAACCCAACCATAATAATAGTTGTCTGACATTATTAAAATTACAGCAAACTTCAAAACCTAAGTTATTCTTCATGAAGTGGAATCTCATTTTTCTGCAATGCAGGAGGAGACTTGGAGCAATTCGAAGCAAGAAAGAAGGCTAACCCATTCGCTAATGAGGAAGAGCTGGGCGGTTGGTTCCAGGGTGACATTATCCTGGATGATGAAGACTATGAGATGATGTTTCAGGAGTATGCAGCAGGTCGCAATGCTTACTTAACATCAGCCATTGGACCTTGGCCTGAAAACACTGTCATTTTTGGGTTCGCTGACGGAGTATTTAGTAAGTTGATCTTGATCTCATTTTTGATTTTCCTAAGGGTTTCTTTTTGGTGTTGAAAGTTGGAGGTTACGTTAGGTTTAAAATTTAAAGAATTTGGTAAGCCGATCTTGATCTTATTGTTTTTCCAATAATACCTCTTTTAGTTTAGTTAAATTGCATAAATATTTTAGGGCCCTAAATATCATTATTTTTAGGAAACATATAGAGCAGAATTTAAATGTTTTTTAACAAATCACTATCCCGTGAATGCCCGTGATACAAGTCAAAAATATCAACAGCTTTCTATTATCATAGGGCCAAAGAGTGCAATAATGATAAAATCGATAACTTATCACTTTCGCCATCATTATCAACTAATTATTTTATTGTTCTGCCGATTAATTTTCAGAAATACTTTTCTTTTACTTAGTCATCGTTATAATTCCGTTTTTGGATATCTAAAGGTTCTTGTCATTAAGAATATCATCATCATAATCGCCTGCTGCAGCTGCTACCTACCCTTTCTCAACTATGCTGAGGTTAGGTGCCCTCCAGATATCAATATTTATATGGAGTGGCAGCAAATCTGATCACTACGCTACGACCCAATCACTAAGCTCAAAATAAAACGTTATAAAACTACGATTATATAAATACAGTAAAAACATAAGTATTTAATAAAAACTCATTCTAAGCTTAAGAAAAAAACAAGAGTTAGGTTATTGATAAACACAATGAATTGAATCATTTCGTCAATGATTATTATATCAAACGGAATCATTAACATTGATGATAATATGACTTCAGTATACTTACTGGTGACTGCTATAGCAACAAATAATGAAATCAAACGATGGACATAAAATTCCGATTTTCATAAATGCAATCGAAGTTGAGGACTTGATAAATGCAAGTCAGAGTGCAGATAATTGTAAATATTCATAAAAGACAAATATTTTTTCACACTACTTGCTCGTAAATGTCATATTATACGTCAGGCAAACATACTGTAAAGCATGACATTATTCCCTCTCGCTCGAGCCGGGAATAATATATGTACTGAGTTTCATTATTCCCGTGGGAATTATGTGATTTGAATTTGGAACCACAAAGAAAACCGTATGAAAACTTTCACAAAGGTGTCGTATCCGTAATGGCGGCCGCTGGCAGCAACAGCTGATCGCTTACAGTGGTGCCAACTTCAAGTTCGAAGGTTGTCGTACCACATCAAATTTCAAAAATCGAATTTATTTCCTCGCAGTAGGTTTGAAAAGCAGAGTACGCTCCTCGGGAGTAAAGCTGAGGTATTCCACTTAGGGCACCTGGCACCTGCGAAAACATTTGACAAGAGCTTTATGTCGAATAGATAAGGTACCAGTAGCTCAGGTGCCATTGACAGCGGGTGCCCTAAGTGGAATACCTCGTAAAGCTGCCTTGTCTTGGTCTGACTTGAATCCCTCGCTACACTAAGGATTCTTAACTTAATTCCCTCGTTTCACTCGGGAATTAACACTTGAACCTCCTCGCTGCGCTACGGAGGTTCACCCCAGAATCCTTAGAGTCGTTTCGGGATTCAATACGCCCGTGACGTAAGGCAATGCTTTACTCCCTTGTTGCGTAATCTACTATTTTGTAAGGAAAAGACGAATATTACGGAACCCATAAGACATAAGGCTCTAGAGAATTATTTAATTTTAGAGAAACATAACAAGATAACAACTAGGGAAGGTCAACTTTTAAATAACAAATGAAGCTTATAACAATACATACTCCGGTACCGAAATGTTGTTTTTTACAGATGCCGCACAGCAAGCAGCTATTTGGGCAGCAATTAAGGACATTGAAGCACATACCTGTGTGAAATTCCGTTACAGGACAGAATCGGACACCGTATTTACAAACATTACTGTAAGTGCCATTACATTTGCAGGAAAGATAAATGTCGGTAAAGATGATTGGAGCAAAATAAAAGCCGTTTATAAAAGCATAGGTCAGAAATGCATAAGCAGTACTGTCTCTAACCTATCAAATAACAGTCCAGCGATTACATACAATTCTTTTCACACTACTTGCTCGTAAATGTCATAATATATGTCAGGCAAACCTACTGTAAAGCATGACATTGATCCCTCTCGCTCGAGCCGAGCAATAATATTGTACTGAATTTCATTATTCCCGTGGGAATAATGTGATTTGAATTTGGAACCTCAAATAAAACCATATAAAACTTTCACCAAAGAATTGTATCAGTAATGATCGCTGATCGCTTCCAGTCGTGCCAACTTCACGTTCGAAGGTTGTCGTACCACATCAAATTTAAAAAATCGAATTTATTTCGTCGCAGTAGGTGTGAAAAACAGAGTACGCTTCTCGGGAGTAAAGCTAATCGAATTCACTACACTAAGGATTCTTAACTCTTCCTCGCTGCGCTGCGGATGTTCACCCCCAGAATCCTTAGTATCACTTCGGGATTTAATACGCCCGTGACATAAGGCAATATTTTATTCCCTTGTTGCGTAATCTACTATTACTTTCGTGTAAGAAAACCACGGTTTGTTACGGTCAGTTTTTATGACAAGCTTCAAAATTCTATAGAAATTCAAGTTTTCTATAGAAATTTTTCATAACCATTCCCGATCCTACAGGGTAACGCAGGCAGCTGCAGCGCGAGCGTGGGCTACAGATTCTCTCGTGGGATCCATCGAATGAATCTCGCCCTCAGTACACCCCCCACCGGGTGCTTCAGACACGCCACCATTGTCCACGAGTTCATGCACGTCCTCGGCTTCCTCCATATGCATAGCACTCACAACAGGGATCAGTACGTCAAGATTCACGAAGAGAACATCATTCCCGGTAGAGTCTAGTTTTTTTTTTTAAACTATTATGGTCTTGTACCATGTTAGGGATTTGTTAAGCTAGCTAAGCTCTCTCATCATCAATGTTGGAATTTATAATACAGTAAATAATTTAAAAAAAAAACACCTCTTGTTAAGAATATGTTGAATGCATGTGTGACTATTGTGAGTAGGTATAGGCAAGTGTTGTACCAATGGACGCTTTTACCTGTGGACGCCGTTAATTCTGGGGAAAACATCACGAAAAAAAGATGGCGATAGGTCAAATATGTCAACCATACTAATGTTTACGGCTGTGTTCAAATTAGAATTTTAGGGTTGCCCGTTTTACCATAAATTAACGGTGTCCAACTGTCCACCGGTACAAGCGTCCATAGATACAGCTCTTGCCCCTAAGTCTAAGTTTTATATTTAACATTGTTTAATTTGTAACTGCCAGGCTCCGAACACAACTTCGATTTGTTTGGAAGTAATATAGTCAACAATTTGGGAATAGAATACGACTACGTCAGCTGCTTGCACTATGGACCGTTTGCATTAAGCAGTAACAACAAGGCGACTATTGAAGCTATACCGGTTCGTATGAATAATTATTACTTTTCACTGTTATGGGCCTACCACACGCTCAAGCTTCACCACAGTTCTAACCGCGACGGCTTCTCGCATGAAAAAACTGTACACGGACGGCATAATCACACGCGCAAGTTTCATCACAGTTCTAACTGTGCAAGCTTTAAGGACGGCATAAAGGCTCGGGCCCATCGCGGCCCATCTATACTAATATTATAAAGCTGAAGAGTTTGTTTGTTTGTTTGTTTGTTTGTTTGAACGCGCTAATCTCAGGATCTACTGGTTGGAATTGAAAAATTCTTTTTGTGTTGGATAGTCCATTTATCGAGGAAGGCTATAGGCTATATAACATCACGCTATCGCCTATAGGGGCGGAGCAGTAATGAGAAATGTTTCAAAATCGGGAAAATGTATTCCTTTTTTAGAGCTTCCGTTGCGTGCGCCGAGTAAACGGTTAGAGTTTCGCAAAAATTATGTACTACGGAATTATTCCTCATAAAATTTTCTAAAATAAAGTCCGCGAGAGCATATATCTATCTTTAAAGGTTACGTCACTATAACCTTTTTTATGGGAACCAAATTTGTTTTAAAGCAATGCATTATTTGCGAAGGTGTTTTCATTAACATGATATTAATCCTTATCCAAATAAATACGTTAATCATCACAAGCATTTAATTTTGAACGAAATTGCCCTTTACATCATTTGATTTCAATGAATATCTTAGGAGATATCACAGTTTCAAAATAATACCGCGACAAAATAATGACGGGCTGGGTATATGTCACAATTGCGTCGATAAAATCCCTCTTTAGGCCGGTCAATATCGACATCAAACATTGCAAACGCGCATTTTACTACGATTTTGTTATAATTTGCAACCCTGAAAACCCTGTGCTGTCAATTCAGTAGTTTTTGCGTGTGTATCTCATGAACCGTGATACCTAGAGATTTGAAATTTTCACAGGTGATGTACATCTTTTGCTGCTATAACAAAACATACTAAAAACCAGAATACAATAAATAAAGGGGGGCTCTCATTGGTCGCGGGACTTAGTTGATTACCGTGACCCCGGAACATAAAGGGCTATTGAAGGACACCATGGATTTTAGTCAGTACAAGTCTGACAGTCCCTCCCAGCCCGGGGTGGGAGGACTCATTTGATGATTTTTCCACGTAAAAAAAGGGGGGCTCCCATACAAAAAACGTGATTTTGTTGCTGGTTTTTGTAGATATTATAAAGTTATGTAATGTTTCGGAGGCTGTTTCTCACGAACTGTGATAGTTAGATTTTCACAGATCATGTGTGTCTATTGCCGCTGTAACAGCAAATACTAAAAACTGGTTAAGTGCGATTTTGATTCGACATTGATATTGACACAACAGGGTTATCAGGGTTGCAAACTTGGGTGTTAAATACTCTAAACTCTAAAAGGACCTAATAACATTTATAAGAATCGTAGTTACATGCGCGTTTGCAATGTTTGGTTTTATATGTCGATATTGACCGGCCTACTTTGAGGATCGTTTGGAAAGGCTACGGGCTGCGTTCTCACCTTCAGTCTGACGCAGTCCTACCGGTTTTCGTTTTTTCGTTTCGGGAGGTACCTCAAGATTCAGTGGCAAGTAAGGGGAATGGTTAGCAGTCGGAATGCGTGAGGGAAAATACATCCTCTACCTCTCGCCCTAGCCACCACTGAAGATACCCACAACGTCGGAAATCGAGCTCTTTAAGGGAACTGATGGAGACGAGACTATTGGACCAAACGCCTAAAATGACGCGGGTGAGACCGCGGGCAGAAGCTAGTCAAATATAATGTTCTTACCTCTTTCATTGTATTCAACATTTTTTCGTAAGCGTTTTTTTTTTGTTTCTGTAGGAACAATCCCTAGATTTATAAATTATGTTAAGAATTCGCGATTGCACATTCGTAAATCAAAAATTTTGGACTGACGTTTGACCTTTACCGAAAGGTGACTGCGGCTTGAACACCGAAAGCCCAACCACACGCGCAAGCTTTAGATACCACAGTTCTAACAGCGCAGGCAATCGCGCAGGCCGCGCCCCGCTGTGGGGTTTGCGCGTAATACAGTTTTACCAACCACACGCACGGCGTTCCGTGTACAAACTGACTTGCGCAGGCAAAACTGTGGTAAAGCTTGAGCGTGTGGTAGGCCCATTATGTACGAGTACTTCTACAAACTTTTTTAAATGCCTCTTGTTCTTCATTTGTTTAATATTTTCTTTTTCTTCACTTTCTTTTAGACAAACGTCCCCGACATGGGCCAGCGTTTATACATCACTGATAGCGACTGGCTTCGCATCAACAGATATTACAACTGCCCAGGCGCATGGAACTGAGCTTTTAACACTTAATTAACTAGACAGCTCTACAAAAAAATATGACTTTTATAATTAATATATTATTCACTTTTTCATCATAATACTTTTCTGTCTTTTACTTTAAACTTTTTCACTTCCCTATTTAAATGATGTACATATACATGACACATCCAAGACAAATACCTATAGTTTTATAAGAATGGAATATCAAAAAACTACATTAAAAAAATTAAACTTGTCTTGTTGGTTTTTTAATTTATATTGGTCATATTTTCATTGAACCGTACGCATATCTACGGTTCACGCGCGCCTCAAAGAGCTGTCAGCAAAATGACGGGGCCCCCTCAGAGGGCCAAAGCCTGCCGGGGTCGCGGGACTTATTTCTATCAACGTGACCCCGGAACATAAAGGGCTATTGAAGGCCACCGTGGATTTTAGTCAGTACAAGTCTGACAGTCCCTCCAGCCCTGCCCGGGGTTGGAGGACTCATTCGATGATTTTACAACGCAAAAAAAAACAGGTCATGGCACAGTTCATTCAAGTCAAGGCCGCGAAGGGCGAGCTACTGGCGCGAGTGAACTCGCCCGCTCGTGAGAACTGATCATTCAGCACAATTAACTATACTCATTTGACGATTTCACCACGCTAAAAAAAAAATCTACGGTTCAATAAAAATATGACCAATATAAATTGAACCTCTGCAGGTTTGTTAGTGTAGTAAAAACTTCCTTGCGAACTTACTGCAATTTCGCTGGCATTTTTCTATAGGTGGTTTTTAAATTTTTAGTTGCTATCAATTACTTTTCATTGTTATGCAACGCAATTAACGCACCATAACAGTATTGTTTTGGTCAGTAGGTACAATAAACTGACGTAATATTGCTGATAACATCAGAAAACCCCCGAATACTTAATACGAGAACCTTAAGAACATATAAAAGTAAATAATCAGATACAATAAGTAAATAACAATTATCATGATGAATGATTTCAATGATTTTATTAACCCACCAAAATTATTAATTTCCCGCGGACGCGCCTTTCCCATTTTCTCTAGGATAAAATATCGCACTAAATGGAAAAATTAAATTGTCAGTATTTAGACATTTCTTCGGAAGCCGCAGCGTGTGGGTACGATTCCCACTAGGTGGACCGACGACATCGTGAGAGTCGGGGGCAACCGATGGATGCAAGTGGCGAATTGTCGTTCGGCGTGGCGGTCTAAGAGGGAGGCCTATGTTCAGCAGTGGTTGTCTTCCGGCTGATGATGATGATTTAGAAAAACGATTACTGAACAATAATTACTATCAAACTAATGTTTTCAACTTAGAACAACGATAAACAATAAAAAAAATATTTACTATTTATACGTAATTTACTAAAATAATTAGACAGAGTGGGAAGCGGTCGCCTCACCGTAGGCACAGACGGCGAGAATGGGCGACTCGCTGTCCTTCATGGACCATACCCGGGTTTGACAGTCCCACCCTTTATTATTATTGATGTTTTATAATTAAAATGCAGCACATTTCTATAAACACATTTGGTTTTATTTTACTCGTTATGAAAGGCGAACAATTGAATCAGTTACATTTTAAAGAGAGAACGGAAACGACAAAACAAAAATACTTATACCAACTTTAACACATAAGGATGCATTCATTCTTTGCATTGTAGCCAACTTAACTATTGAGAATAAACATTGCCATATAAATAACACCCCTTCTCAATGTTTATATATTTTAAACAAATTAAACCATCATCTAACTTATAACATAAATGAAAACATTACTCAATAAACATCTCTACCAAGCTTACAGTTTGACATTACACTCCGTTAAAAACTTAATTAATGAGTCCTTACTTAATGGCTTTGTTAGCATGTCTGCCAATTGATTACAAGTACTTATATACTGAATATCAATTTTATTATTTTTAATTAAATCTTTAACAAAATGATATCTAATATCAACATGTTTAAGACGTTTGACTGAGTCTGTACTTGCATTCAAAATAGCTGACTGACTGTCACAATACAACTTAACTGAGCTATCATTTTGAAAACCTAAATCATGTAACAAATTAACAAGCCAGCACGCTTCACTTGCTGCCATACTCATAGAAACGTATTCCGCTTCAGTAGAAGACAAGCTTACAGAAGATTGCTTCTTTGAAGACCACACAATCAAACAATTTGCAAAAGTAAACAAATAGCCAGATGTGGACTTTCTGTCCCTCTGATCACCTCCCCAATCAGCATCACAGTAGCCTTGCAATGCACTATCATTACATTTATAAACTATTTTATAATCTAAAGTGTGCTTCACATAGCGCAACACTCTCTTAAGTGCACTAAGTAATGCATTATTGGCACATTTCTGATATCTACTTAGTAATGAAACTGCAAAACATAAGTCAGGCCTAGTGCCTGAGACAGCATACATAAGGCAGCCAATAATTTGCCTACAAATTTCTTCAATGTCTTTATCACAACTAGTATCAAACATTTTGGTATTTAAGTTAATATCTAAGGGTGTCAACATGGGTTTGCAATTTTCCATATTGAATCTCTTTAATACATTTTCCAAGTATCTTCTTTGTGATAATGTAGTTATTCCAGTTTCTAAATTTTGTATCACCTTTATTCCTAAAAATTCAGAAACTAATCCTAAGTCTTTCATTTTAAACTCTTTGTTTAATACTGCTTTTAGGTGAGTAACCTCATTATCATTAGTTCCAAATATTAGCAAATCATCCACATATATTAACACAAATGTTTTATCTTTACCACTATATTTTTTATACAAACATGTATCACTTTTAGACCTTATAAAACTTTCTCCAGTTAATACAGAATTAATTTTAATATTCCAAGATTTAGGTGAACTTTTCAACCCATACAATGACTTATTTAACTTTACAATATTATTATCTCCTGAGTAGGCCCCTTCTGGTAAACTTAGGTATACATTTTCTTTAATATCCCCATAAAGGAAAGCCCCTGTGACATCCATTTGATGTATAGGTAAATTATGCTTTGTTGCAATTATTACAAATAACCTAAAAGTTGCTAACTTTGCAACTGGGGCATAAATGTCACTTAAATTGATTATGTCTTGTTGTTCGAACCCCCTAGCAACAAGCCTAGCCTTATACTCTTTGACATTATTTACATTCTTTATTTTAAAAACCCATTTGCTACTTATAGGCTTTGCACTTACAGGCAATTCACAAAATTCCCACGTGTTATTGTCACTCAGAGTCTTAAGTTCCCTAGCAATAGCTGCACTCCACTTACCGGCATCACTTCGGCTCATGGCATCACTATATGTGATGGGATCACACTCACTTTGGTCCAGTAGCACGTTATTGCACTTGTAGAAAGCTGTTTGTTTACGCTCACGCATACTCCTTGGCCTTTCTATGGGTGAACCAATTTCTTCCGATAGATGTTCTTCTTCACTACATGGCAAGTAGTCACTGTCATCTTCCGAGTTATCCTCTAAGATACTGCTTATGTGGGTTGTGTCTGTCTCATTGTGGTCAAGTGTTGTTACCTCATTAATATCCGTCTCGGGACTTTCCTCTTGCATTGTCTCCTCTTCAAGGTTTAAGGACACTACAGTTGGCCCTTCATCTTTGTCCACTTTATGTTGTTCTTTCACTTCTTGCTGTAAGAATACAATGTCCCTTTTTGTTTCCACCACATTCTTCTCAGGATAGTAAATACGGTAACCTTTTACATCCTCCCCATATCCGACCATCAATCCCTTCTCTCCTTTTGGATCCCACTTCAGTCTCTTTTCTTTTGGAATGTGTACATATGCTTCTGTACCAAAGGCTCTTAACTCATGGATATTATATGTTTTCCCAGTCCATACCTCAAACGGAGATCGTCCATCCTCATGGCTCTTCCCAGTCCTGTTCAACACAAACACTGCTGTATTTATGGCTTCGGCCCATAACTTCTTTGGTAAACTTCTCTCATGTAACATTGTCCTGGCCGCTTCTACCAATGTTCTATTTTCTCTCTCAACCTTTCCATTCTGTTCTGGGGTGTATGGTACTGTGGTTTGGTGAGTTATCCCACGCTTTGAAAACATCTCCTTCACATACCTGTTCACAAACTCCAGGCCGTTATCACTTCTGATTGTCTTCACCTTGTTTCCAGTACTATTCTCAGCTTTATTTATAAATTCCTCAAGTAAATACTTGATCTTATCTTTTGTTTTCACAAAATAAACACTTCTCATGTTCGAATAGTCATCTTTCAGCACAACGAAGTACCTTGACCCACCAACTGACGGCTCCTCCATGGGACCGCAGGTATCAACATGAATTAATTCACATGTCCTAGTACTCTTGTATTCGCTTCTAGTGAACGGCAATCTGTGTATTTTCCCAACCAAGCAACTCTCACACACCGGGTTGGATGTTTGTTTAACCTCAATGTTGTTTTTCCGTAAGATATCTTTTACGTAGGAGAAGTTTTGATGTGCCAATCTTCTGTGCCACTCGTTTAAATCATTCGACACTAATTCAGCAGTACTCGCTATTTCACAATTATTATCATAGCGTAAATCCAAATAAAACGAGTTTCCATTTCTTTCCGCAACCGCACAGATTTTATTTGACTTGAAAAATTTGCATACGCTGTCATTTGTCACCATGACATAACCTTTGTCTGTGGCGCGATTTACTGAAAACAAGTTCGTTTTTAGTTCAGGAACATACAACACGTTGTCTATGATTGTGTCAATCCATTCGTTCCCATTCGATACTTGAACTGACATCTGTCCATGACCAAGCGCATTTATCACTGCTCCATTACCAATGATTACAGGTTTTGGCGAAGTATTTGAGAACGATGTAAACAATGCACGATCCCGGCACATGTGTTCACTGGCGCCAGAATCCACTAGCCACTTGGATTTATGCATTTGATGCGATGGATTAGACACTACGAACGCGTTACTATTCGTTTTATTTTCACTGCTTTGTTTTCTAAAACGGCACTGAGCTTTAAAATGTCCAAACTTCCCACAATAAAAACAGTTATTATGCTTTCTCACGTTCCCTTCACTATTAGTGTTATTATTATTGTTGCTCTTGTTGTCGGTTTGATAATTTCCACTTTTACCATACTTGAAACCTTTTTTAGGTCCTTTATTTTTCGCAAAGAATGCAGAAGATGTTGCTTGCTGTGCTCCTTCATTCTTCTCTTTAACTCGCTCTTCTTCAATCAATAGTCTGGCCACTAGATTATCAAATGTTTGTTTGTCATCAGGCGCCGACTCCCAAGCCGATACGAAATGTTTATACTCGTCTGGTAACGACATTAATACTTTCGTGATTACAAATTTATCCGAAATTTCCTCACCCATCTGTTTCAATTTGTTTTGTAGTTCCTGTATCTTAGACAAGAAAACAGACATGTCGATACCTCGTTCGAACTTATATTGGAAGAAACGCTGCTGTATGATGTGCACACTAGTCTCAGTTTTCTGTTCATAAACACTATGAAGTTTTCGCCACATCTCGGCAGAACTCGTACATGTAATAATATGTAGCATAACCTCTTCCGACATTCGTGTTACCAGTAACGTTTGCGCTTTGGCATCTTTAGATTCCCATGCAGGTATCTCACTGGCGACTTCGGGCTTCACCTGTTTTCCCTCCACAATGTTTAACCAGCCATTGCCCCTCAACTGTACTGTTGTTTGGAATTTCCAGATATTCCAATTTTTGGCCCCTTCCAACTTGATCACATTAACGTTGTTATTTCCTTCCATTCTGACCTTGTTTTCTCCAAACTAAGAACAAGAATGTACTTCCCGACGATGTTCCGCAGTACCCAAGCCTGAGCACCACGCCGCAAATTTTAGTGAAAAAATTTCAAATTTCACTTTTTCCTTCTCGCCGATTTTGCTGCCGACGTAACTAACGCCAACTACATCAAGCTGTTATATGTGCCTGGGCCCATAACCTGATGTTTTATAATTAAAATGCAGCACATTTCTATAAACACATTTGGTTTTATTTTACTCGTTATGAAAGGCGAACAATTGAATCAGTTACATTTTAAAGAGAGAACGGAAACGACAAAACAAAAATACTTATACCAACTTTAACACATAAGGATGCATTCATTCTTTGCATTGTAGCCAACTTAACTATTGAGAATAAACATTGCCATATAAATAACAATTATTTTACCACGATGAAAAAACGGTTATCCGCACTCTCATGACATTTGGTTTAAAAGTAAGAGGCCTACCTACGTTGCGTGTCCCGGTTCGTGGTCAGCACTCGAGAACTTTTCATCCCCATCGCTTAACAGATCCACGAGCAAGGAGTACCTATTGCCTGTTCAACTTACATAAGAGCTATATCGGTGACTTACTGGGCTTTGACTTACAGGATCTTTGATGAATACTGATCCACTACTTCCGAATTTATTTAGTATTTAGTCACACAATGAAATTACAAGAACCATGCTTTTTCCAATGCTCCAGGAGTTAAAGACCACGTGTCCACGTCTGAGTGCCATAATTTAGTCATAATTGGTAACACAACCTGGTAAAACACCCATATCTTAAGGCAAAAAGGCTTAGTTGCATTAAGACTAGTGGAAAATAAATGGCAAGGTAGAAGAATGACTCAAATGACAGATTATAGAGATCTTGAGAAGGAACAAAAAGATATACATACACTGCTATGTGTACAAGGGTTTAAGGATGTTGGCCCAAAGGAGACTCGTTGTGAAATATGCTATAAAGATAACGATAAAAGATAAAGATCAATTTATTTGTTAAACATGTGTAACATGATACATAGTTAAATGCACATTTAGATGGTAAAATAACTTTTACAGAACCAACATAATAAAGTGAATAAAAATCAAACTGATGAATGAATGGAAATGACTGATAATTAGTTCACGGCAGAACCCATCTACCCTGTAACTTGAAAGAGAGCCCTTGGAACCCCAACTAATATCTAGACGCGGCAGCCAAAAGCACTTAAGACGCACGCAAAAAGATTTTTCAACACATTTGCTAGTAAAATGCATTTACAAAGCCTGTATACAGTGTTCGAAAGTTAAAAATTACGGACCATACAACGCAGCGTGCGGTAAAATAGGTACTCTCACATAAGTACCTATTTTACCGCACGCCCCCTTGTAGAGCAGCGTGCGTTTTCTTTACGGTTTTTTTTTAATTTACAAAAAAAAAAAAAAAAAAAAATTCCACCAAAGAGTTTCACATTATGAAAATAAACAACCTGACTGATCAAACCTCCTTGGAAGAGCTTTTGCTCAATTCGTTGTCTCACTTTAATACTAAAGAGTAAATGAGATGAAAGATGTAGTTCTAATTTTCACCACGTGCATGTGGCGCCATTTTCAAAGTCGCGCCATTTTCATATTAGGAACTTCAAAAATTGTTGCGACTAATCTGAGTTCAAGGGAGCAATCTGATATTAATAAGGATAAATGTGTTGAAAAACATTGTATGACACACGTGCAGAAATTGGTATTTACAAACCCGTGACTACGGTACGCCCTCGGGCGCCTTCGGCGCCTCGGGCGTACGTTGTCTACTCGTTTGTAAAAACCAACTTTCCGCACTAGTATCTTAAATAACTATTACTTAAGTGCCTATGGCTTCCGAGTCTAGATATGTGCCCCAACTATACAGATATGTTTACTATACCGAAACATACGTAAGACTTATGAAAACTTTTTGAAAAAAATAGAATCCACTTCAAAAAATAACAAATCAGTAAATATCGAATGAAAAGTTATTTTAGAAGTCGCTGACTTTTTTTTATAATCTTGATCCATCAACTTCCAATAATAACATTCATCTAAAAGACTACAATAAACCTAGACTATTTATTTCAACTAGTTTGTTGATTTTACCCTGTTTAGTGGGTACAGGCGTAATGTTTTGTTCTGTGATTGTGTGAACAATACATAGTTCTTTATATATGATTTCAGTAAGAACCGTTGATTTGTTATAAATTATTGAAGAGTTCTCTAGATTTCTCAGGTCTTCAAACAAAAGTACAAATTTCTAAAGCTGTCTAGACGTCATCGTCATAGAGATTCAGACGAATTGAGAACCTCTTCTTTTTTTCAACGTCGGTTAAAAAGCTGATAAAAAATACACTTATCTTAAGAAACATAAACCGTAGATTTAATGCAAGTCAAATCTAATTCGTTTAAAAACTAGACTTATAAAGCGATCAGTTTATCTTTAAAGATTAACCAATCCTTTCGTAAGTCCAGATTTATGCAGATTATTATTTGTATAAAAAGCTGGTTTCTTAGTTGTGTGTATGTTATTGTGACAGGTTCTCTGGAATCAATATGTTGCGAATCTGCTTGAGTTTCGTAGTGCTCGGTCTGGTCGGGTTGGTAGCAGCCAGTCCTGCCACGGTGAGGTCCAGGAAGGATATTGAAGATTTCAGACAGTTTTTGGAGAATATTCGGAATGGTATGTTAATGAATACAAGAATTATTTAAAATTTCTTATTTTAAGCATTACCGTTAAGGATATCAACTTGCTCTTTATTATTAGTCTGAAAAATATTTACTACTAAAACCAAAAGAATCAGTTTGGTGCTGTATTTTGGATCTTTATTATTATTATTTTCAATAAATTCAATCTATATTTTTTAATTTTTCCTTTTTCTTTGTCTTCTTAATAAATATATGTCTAGCTTGAATATGGCTAATATTGCACATCAAAGAAAGAATTATCCAGTTGTCAGTCAACAGATCGGACATAAAGATGAAGCGAAAGATGTAGGTATTCTTTATTTTTTTAAATTACAATGGGCAAACCCTCTTGGTTTCAATGTAGTTCAATAGCAAAAATCTTAGGTCACAGATGAGAAACTCCTACGCACCAACGGAACACAGTAAAATTGTTAACGAGGGTCAGGTGTCCCTTTTGAGGCCTACCTACCACCAGATGAGTGTGGAGTAAAATTCGTTGACCCCCGTGTACCAATGTATTCCAATATTTCAAAACTATTCGAAAAAAAATAAAGAAATTGTCGTAACACGATCAGAACAAACGTATCGTGGTAAGAGGCGACCGTGACCTTATATATTTTATTTTGAAATTCGAACGATGGTATTTTGGAATTCGAACGATGCATTATTAGGATCAATGACCTTTATTCCAGACTTATCTGGCGGGGACTATAGATGGATCACTCAGTCGTCACTGCAGGTTCAACTTATCCACCCTACCATAATGATAGTTTTATATTGTCCGACAGAATTAGAATTGATTTTCTATGTTGGGTAAAATTGAATCTCTTCTTTTTTTAAACAGGTAATGGAGACTCCGAGCAATTCCAAGCGAGAAAGAAGGCTTCTCCTTTCGCTAATGAGGAAGAGCTGGGCGGCTGGTACCAGGGTGACATAGTCCTGGATGATGAAGACTATGAGGTGATGTTGCAGGAGTATGCAGCAGGTCGCAATGCTTACTTAACATCTACCATTGGACCTTGGCCTGAAAACACTGTCATTTTTGGGTTCGCTGACGGAGCATTTAGTAAGTTGATCTTGATCTCATTATGATTTTCCTAAGGGTTTCTTTTTGGTGTTGAAAGTTGGAGGTTACGTTAGGTTTAAAATTTTGCATGTGATGTTATTTTTAGGACATATGTGCTCATTCAGAGAGGTTGTTGTAAAATTAAACCACTGTTTTTGTGCTTCATAGTTTGTATGAAATTTCGTTACTACAAGTCTCAAGCACGGGGGCTCAATGCACGTTATCGTACTTAAAGGCACACTGAAGTAATGAAATGTTGTTTTTTACAGATGCCGCACAGCAAGCAGCTATTTGGGCAGCAATTAAGGACATTGAAGCACATACCTGTGTGAAATTCCGTTACAAGACAGAATCGGACACCGTATTTGCAAACATTACGGTAAGTGCCATTATATTTTCAGAAATTACAAATAAAAGCACAATCAAATGGATCAGAACTACCTACTTTAGCGGTGCAGGACCGCATCGGACACCGTGTATATAAAAAGAATGTAAGTAGATGTACCTACTATTACATTTCCAAAAACTTAAAAAGAGCATAACACAATAGACCAGAACAGTTTTTTTTTAGCGTGGTAAATCAGATTGATGTACTGACTAAAATTCACGGTGTCCTTCAATAGCCCTTTTCCGGAGTCACGGTATTCGTTAGACCCGCGACCCCGGTAGATCAGATGAGTTTAAGCATGATATAGAAAAACTTAGTTAACTCAATCATAGGCGACGACCTCGCACACCTTACACTGGATGAGGCTTTGCTACGGGGCAGGACGGAATGAGAAGCGTTCGCCTCTTTCTGCGAAGCAGACATGCTAGCAAAGAAGGAGGCGGGTGACGTGAGGGAAATCGCATCGCGTCGCGATACGATTTCCGGCCACCGTAGGCGCGGTCTTGCGTACTCATTTGATGATGTGCCACGATAAAAAGGGTCATAGTCCAAATGGAATTAACGAAAAAACTACTAAGAAGCTTTAATATATAAGCTATTAAAGCTTTATAATATTTCGTTTCCAGGATACATGATTTTACTTATGCACTTCTGATAAAACTGCACAAGTAACGTTAATAAGTATTAACCTTGAGATTAACTTCTGTAACGTATCAAATTTTCAGCCGAGCGATACAAATAACTTTCATCTTCTCGTAAGAACGCAACAGTCAGTAGTAGAAGTTAGTTTAGTAACGACAAGGTTTTTATGCCGAATTATTTTCAACTCTTTATTATTCTAGTTAATAACCATTCCCAATACAACAGGGTGAACCAAGCGGCTGCTACGCGCATGTGGGCCACAGGCTCTCTCGTGGGGTTCATGTAATGAACCTCGCCCGCAACACCGTCGGCGTCGGTTGCTTCCGACACGCCACCATCGTCCACGAGTTCATGCACATCCTCGGCTTCCTTCACATGCATAGCACTTACAACAGGGACGACTACGTCAGGATTTTAGAAGAGAATATTGCTCCAGGTAGGTCCAGAACAAGATCGATGACATGATTTCGGATGATCATAACGGAAGAGATTTTAAATTGAGCAACGGTTTTTATTTGTTTTCTATTTAATCAAAAGTTTAAATTGTTCAAACCATCATTGAAGAAGGAAACCAATAACTATTACTTAAAAAAAACAAATCGTTTACATGCTTTTTCAGCAGCACACGGGGCCTATTACGAATGAAGTATTTAATACCAACATAGGCAATCCTCAAATATTTCTGGGATTTCTAGATCCATTGACAATATTGTTTTCTTATAACTTCCAGGCAGTGAACACAACTTCGCTTTGAACGGACCATATAGAGTCGATAACTTGGGAATAGAATACGACTACGTCAGCTGTTTGCACTATGGACCGTATTCTTTCACCGTTAACGGGGCACCCACTATTGAACCTCTGCAGGTTTGTACCTTTTTGGATTGCATAACCTTCCTTGCGAACTTGAGTAATTTCACTGGCATTTTTCAATTGAAAAATTTGTGTATTTTTTAATCTTAGTTGCTATCAATTCCTTTTCATTGTTATATGTACTTCTATTAGATTTTCTATTGTTTCTATTTTTTTAATTTTTTTCATAATTCTAGTCTTCATTAATATTATTAACGGATTCCATGGTTTCTTCTTCCTTTAGGAAAACGTCCGACACATGAGCCAGCGCGAATACATCACTGATAGCGACTGGCTTCGCATCAACAGATATTACAACTGCCCAGGCGCATGGAAATAATTTTTTAACACTTAGTTAACTAGACGGCTCTACATACCGTGAATAATGTTAATGTGACCATTATAATTTTACTAAATTATACGTTTTTTACTATCAAACATATTGTGTCTTTAACTTCAAACTTTTTAATTTCCCCAATTTAAATGATATCCAACTACTTATTTATTAATTTTTTAATTACATCCATGAAAAATATAGTTTTACAAGATTAACAATATTTTTATAGTTTTTTTAGTACGCATGTGGTACCCGGCGTACTTACCAATAAAAATAAAAATATAATGACAACAATATTCTAGGAAATAATTACGAATTGACTTAATATGGAACCCTATGTACTTAAATGTAATTACATAGGGTTCCATATTGGTTAATCGACTCTATTATCGAGCTTATTAAGATACAAGAGCTTCTGAATATACTTAAAGTTTACAAAAAATTCGGTATACCCTTAGTGACAAGTTGCAAGCAAAAGAAATCCACAGACCAATAAGATATTATTTACAAAACACACAAGCTGACTTTTTTGTAAGTGCTCCCGAGGGGTTTCGGCGACCTACATGTTGTCGGGAACACATGACGATGCGTCTGCGGCTTTGATCTCGACGAATCATGCGCCCGCGCCGCTCGTACACTGTCGCAGTAAATTTTGTCAGGACAAATTTCGACTCTTTGAAATTGTTGAGATTTAAACGCAACGGGCGCTGATTTAATCAGATTTATTAGGTTTTAACTACAAGAATGAATGAGTGTTGAAGTCGGCTATAATGTACGTGTTTTGATTAGTAAGTTAATTGCTTTAGATGGCAGTTATTGCGGCTTTAGCGGTCTGTGTGAAGAAAATAAATTGTTGTTATGGCGAATCTTCTTTGCAAGAATGTCGTCCTACTTTCACTTTCTTAGTCTTTTGATTTTCACAATTATTTATTTTGTTACTTTGTTACTAGTACAGTCACGAGCAAAGACATAGATACGACCTTAAAATTTAAATTAATGTAACAATATTAAATTGCAAAAATAAGTTCTGCCAACTGTGTCCAATAATTATGTAAACGTTAAACTAAGTCAAAATTAACTACACATTTTTATCAAAATTTCGTTAACGATAGTTTGCCAAAAAATAATATCAACTTTAAGTTACATTATTATGTACCAAGTCAATTTCAAAAACATGTAAACAATACAGTTTCGAAATTATGTAAACAATTACAAAGCAGCAGTTTCAATCTGCTTGAGACCGGTTTTATTTCACAATTTTCAAAAACATGTAAACAATACAGTTTCGAAATTATGTAAACAATTACAAAGTAGCAGTTTCAAGGAGCTTGAGATCGGTTTTAATTCACAAATTTCAAAAACATGTAAACAATACAGTTTCGAAATTATGTAAACAATTACAAAGCAGCAGTTTCAAGGAGCTTGAGGTCGGAAATAAGTCCTAATTTAACAAATTGCAATTTAACCTCATTGAAAAAATATATGTATATAATACAAATACATAGCTATAAGATCTTATTGTATTATTTATTTATAACTTCTTTTCGTTAATTTGCGTTATACCTACATATTTTGTCATAGTTAGGTAAAAGTAGCCATCATCGAGTGTATTGACTCACCCGTCGACTGTTTTTATTTCCGTGTACCGTCCTAAATCTATTGTGCTATTTTTTTTTTATCTTGGTATAATCATCAAATGAGTCCTCCCGCCCCGGGCAGGGCCTTTACTCACTGTCCGCATGCCCGCGCCTACGGTGGCTGGAAATCGTCTGCCGACGTCCGACGCCGTGTACAGTCAGCATCAAAAGTCGATGACCACATTCAGATTTTCAAAATTACTGTACATTATATCACCCATAAATCGCTCAACAAGATAGGGGCCAGTATTGAATGAACATCATTAAAGTAAAAAATTAACTGAACACTACTTGTCAAAGGTCACTGAACGCCATTTTGTCAAAAATTGCTGATCGTTATAATATCCGAAAACATCATAACATTCAGTTTTACAAAAGTCACTGAACAATATAAAATGCTTGTTTTGGTTATTCAGTGTAATGACGGCAACGCCCAAAAATAACTTAACTTCATAAATAACAAAAGACACTGAACAGTATAAAATGCTTGTTTTAGTCATCTAGTGAAATCAAGGCAACGTCCAAAATTAACTTAACATTATAAATGACAAAAGTCACTGAGCATTACTTTGTTTCGCATACGTAGCGTGTAAACTACTATAACTACTATCAGAAGTAGCTGAACTGCAAACTAAAAAATCTTCAGAGTTATAAATCCAATCTTGTCCTATCCAAACTAAATCATGTAATAAAAATAGATGTAAATACTTAAAATTTAACTTTCCAAAATAATTTAGTTTTTTTTTTTCATAGTTTGAATGAGAAATGTTAGAAGTGGGTGTTCAAGTGGCAAGTTTTGTAATTTGTGATTTTAAAACATTGTTAAACATTTTTGAAAAAGAGTTTGTATTGAGTTTCTTGCCCATTCTTCTTCATACAAACTACCTTTGCGAATGGGTGTAGAATCAATCCTATCCCTTCCTATTTTCTTTAATTTTAATAATCGACGTTCAAAAGTGCCTCTTTGATGGCCTAATTGGAATAAACGATATGACTTTGACTTTGACAAGCACATTTTTAATTTTATGGCTCTGTGTAGTTCTCTAAAAAACGAAAATAAATGTGAAATTAGAACTTGGCTCTAATTTCTAATTTTTCATTTCATCATTTATGTCACGTCAGTTGATTTTAGGTTTTCAAAAGGACTTTATTTTCACTTAATTTTTAGGGAAAATTAATAACAATGACCTATACTAATAGAGAAAGATGGTTTCTAGATTCTGAACCGAACGAATAAGATAGGAAAAAAATAAAAACAGATTAATACGCATCCTTTAATTGTTGATTGAAAGAATATACAGGTCAAGCTTTGCTTTTATCGAAGCATGCAGTAGTATCCTTCCCTTAAAACCTGAATACCCCTTTTCACCAGCTTGGGGAGTGATTTAAGAAAAAAACCCTTAAACACGCGTTTAACTATTTTTGATCAAGTATATAAGTACTGATTATTTAATTGATCGGCCCGCGCGTTATGATTTTCCTATACAAATTTTATAATCGTCTAGGTCACCAATGGAGGGTAGTTTTAAAAACTACTAGCGACAATCTTTTAGATTTACTTATTTTTATATTCATGACAAGTTTCAAATGTATAAACCTTATTCCTCAGATATGTATGAAAAATCTTATTCCTCAGATTTTTCATACAAAAGTTTTCACCCCTTTTCACCCCCTTTGAGGAGGATTTTCGCAAAAACCCGTCTTAGTAGACTGCGACTACTGTCCAAAATTCAAGTATCTATGTTTAGCGGTTTAGGCTGTAGGCTAGTCTTACGACCCTGTTCTGTTATATATTTATATAGAGAAGATGATAAAAAATTATCAGTTTCTGGTTTATTTCTTTGTATTCACCTATTATCTATCTGCCTGCCAAATTTAAACTTTCTTGGTCATCTGGAACTGGATTATATTTTTGATCTATAGGTCACTCATACAAATGACGATTTTTCGACGTTAATAAATAAATACCCGTTTGAGACATGTTTATAAAATTTGGAACACGTGTATCTCGTTAGTCTCAATATATGAGCCAAATGGGACAAGTCTTGGTGAAATAGTTTTTGAGTAAAGAAGAGCTCTCAAGTGGCTCCAAATGGTTCGTGTATTGTGAGCTGCAGGCCTGAACTTTGCTTGACTGTCTAGATATTAAATGACAGTTACTCGTAATAATAAAAACAAATAATTGTTATTAACTGTATTGATTTATCGAATCATTTAATTTAATTTTGTTGAAAATAAATTAAGCTGTTGTGATTTACATGTGCATGTGTCTACTTACTTTATATAAATACCAAACACACATTCCTACCGAAAAAACATAAACACGCATTTAAACCCAAAAACATTTCATTTTGTTCAGGGACTTTAGAGATAAACGATGGTATGCTATTTTAGTCAAATATTTGTTCAGAAACTTTAGAGACGAAGAATGTTAAGCATTTTTTACTATAACTTTGTTTAGCGACTTTTGAAAAGTGATGATCACCTACTTATGCCCTTTTATGATAATCACTCATTTTTGGCGCTTGTCATGTTGAGCAATTTAGGTATAATACGGTGTATAGCGATTTTGAAAATCTAAATGTGGTCATCAACTTTTGATGCTGACTGTACCACTGCGGTTGGGGCGGAAGGAGGACGCTGTCCTCTCTCTCTCGCGGATCTATTGTGCTATTGGGTGATTCTACGAAAAGTGGATAAAATTATCGCACACCCTCTTAAGAGGTTATTGTACTCATAAATAAGTATGATTAATTTTTCTTTTGCTATGGGACCTGAAATCGCGAAAATTAATAATAACAAGAAAAGAAAAATAATAATTATTTAATAAAAATTTATGAAACAGTTGAGAGCCCAAAATTGTTCATAATGATGAATACAATAAACCCTTAAGCCTGAAGCGGGTGTCCGTTAATCACGATATATTTGAATAATGCGTCGACACGTTTGGTGCAGTAGCTGAGCAATTGGACTGCTGCGCCGAGTGTCGCGGGTTCGATTCCCGCACGGAACAGATATTTGTATGATCTGCAATTAGTTGTTACGGGTCTGGGTGTTCGTGTCATGTGAGTTTCTATGTTTGTAAACGCACCCACCATACAGGACTAATTGCGGGGTAAAGTAAAAAAAAAAACTATGCATAACTATTAAGTATATTTAATAGGCTTTACTAATAATAATAATCGTTACTTTTGGTAATGAATTACAACTCTGATTTCGTAAGTCCTTGATTTATTGCAGTAATAACCAGCCCCTACCTACTTATTTATAAAACTCTTATCATTGCCACGGTAATATAATAATACAGTACTCCAACTTCATAGAAACGGATGAAAAGCGAGCTATACCTACGCGCCTCGATGTCGGGGCGCGCTCGGGGTGCAGACAGTCACGGCTGTACCGCAGTGTCGAGCGGACGGTGTGTTGGTTTTTTAACAATAACCGCGTGTTTTTATCTCTAAAAATCAGTTCGAGTACATATCTAATAAGACGAGTAGTTTAATTAAGCTTTATATTAGAATGCGGATTTATTATACTTTAAAATTTAACAATAAAGCATTTCGTACGACTCAGTCGTGGCGCAAATATTTTTCGGTTTCAAATACTTCTATAATATATCGGACTTTTTTAAGCCCGATTTGTTTTTCAAACAAAAACATGATTTTTTAAATGAAATCTACCAATCAAAAAACAACACGCATTTTTATTGAACACTTCCTATTCATTATACAAAGTATTTCATTTATTTATATAAAAAAGTATATTTACAATCACAAAACTAAAATAGAAACAGAAAGTACGCAAAGGCAAATATTATTAAAATGATGTAGACGGGTAGCCCTAACGCATGTTTACGTACCGCGCGGCTGTAGGTATTTAAATCTGTCTGGCGGCCGAGTTACGCTACTGTATGATTATTATACTGTGTCATTGCTGTAATAAACTTATTAACAAAAACAGGAAAAAATAGGTATACACTTCCATTATCATTATAATGTATCCATGACAATTTCTATAACACGTATACAATTTGTTTTACTTGTATATATGTTATAGAAATTGTCATGGATAGTTAATAATAACATTAGAAATGTATACTTTTTTCTGATTTTGCTTCGTTTATATTACTGTGAAACCAATGTATACCCAGTTTTGCCACAGTTTGATGGTTAGGTTATTTAGAAAACCATGTTGTACACATATTTTTTGAAAAGTATAAGTTAAGATATTTTAGAAAACGTGACCAATGTATATATATTAGTGCTCGTGACTGTACGTATTGTTTACTTTTTTGTTTCATTCAAAAACGAGTCTTACTTTTCTTATTTCCCTTTTACATTTCTTACACAAGAAGTACTGTAGTAAATATTGACCTATCCAGACATGAAACCGATCACTAAGCCTTGACAGGTCACGGTCTGGTGACGCGACTGTTGACAGCTGAAACGCCGACAGTGATGCGCAGGAGTTGAAACCGATACCCCGTGCCACCGCCATCGGCGCAGGCGCGGTGGTCGGCTATTTACGAAGTTTCGCGGAAATTCGACGGAACATGCCGAAAGTATTATGTTACTATACGATGTGGAGGACGTTATCGAATTGTATAGTGAAACAATTGAGCTTCGTCCTCATGAAACAGTTTTATTTCAGGGAAACCTTTAGTTTTCTGGATGGAGCACAAATAACTGTCTAATTCAAAGCAAAGACTTACAACGTTTATATTCTACAAGACCACGAAGTCTATGCAGATTTTTTTTTTTTAATTTATAGTGATTAGTTGGTTAAGTTCATGAAACGAGATGCTAACAGTGACATACTTCCAAAAAAATAAAACTTATCTAACAGTTTAGATTTTTTGCACCACATGGTTTACCCACAAAAAAAATACAACAGGAGTTGCCAAAAAAGGGGACATGTCAAAATGGAGATGACTTAAAACCCCAAGAGAATGAAATCGGCGTCGAACAAACGATAACACGAAACTCTATGAAAAGCTTACACTGACAGGCACTTAGAGAATACGGTAAAAAACGATAAAAGTGTGTCTGTAAAAAAGTGTCAAAGTTTAACGACATTATCGACGTAAAAAAGTTAAAAGCCGTCAAAGACAGAACTATTTTTGTACGAATGTTTTCAATTAAGATTATAGTAACGGCCACAAATTACTAATTTCCTCAGGAAATATCTGATTATCTATTATTTTTATCTTGAAAATTATTTGTAGGTTTACGAGCATTTCGGCACCGACGTCTTAACATGTTATGACAGATTTTTTTAACAAAAAAAAATGGTTCTAGTTACTTAAAAAAATCTGAGATTTGAAGATTTGGTTTATTCTTATTTTTTATAACTTTACAACAGTCGCAATTTAATCACAGATGAAATTATTATCTAGTATAAATAAAAACCGGGAGGGTATTCCACAAGGACCAGTCTTTGGCCCCTTTATTTTTAGTGAGTGATGAGTAAGTAAATATTAATCCGTAATCTATTTTTGTTTTTTTCCCATATGGCTTTATGTAAACCGGAATGAATTATGTTAAATTGGGGTTGTAAACGATTTCTCGCCACAGAATAAAACATATTTAACTGTAACAGGTTTTAACATAATTTCTTTGGGTACAATACAGCCACAAAATATATTTTTATAACCCAACCTAACTTCCACAATGTTCAGAAATTAGAAATATTTTTTTACAGCGGCGGCGCCTACCTCCGCGGTGGCATCCTTCCGGATGCGCTTGCGCCGCGAATCGCACGACTCGTTAGCTTGGAAGCCCATTAATTTAGCGAACACGTCAACACAAGAGTGGTCGGCGATGGGCCGCGACCTATAATTATGTTTCGGTGATAAATTATCATTATGGCAAATATTTTTAAGTTTTCAGATGCTTTGTATGGTATGCGCAATTATTAGTGACGAAATGGCAAAAACGGGAACCTTTTTTGCGTGTGAAGGATTACTGACAGTGAAAGTTTTTTTTCCAATACTGCCGAACTAACTAACGACTAAATATAAATATGTGGGATAAACTTAGCAATTAATTATTCTACTAATCAAAATTCATAAATTAATTTAATAACAACGGCCAGTTTCGTAGCAAAAATCTTTACAATTTTTTTACCGTCTTTGCCACTTTTTAAACTTCCTCCTTTTTAGGGTTCCATAACCAAAAAGAAACTATTACTAGTTAAGACTTCTCTGTCCGTCCGTCTGTACGTGGTCTGTACCCTATCCTGTTTGACCAGCCTGAAAATTGTTCATGAGTTAGGTAGAGCTTGAGAATTGTGTCCAACTATCAAGTTTAATGATGGATTTTCATTAATGATGTATTCCTGTTGCCATTATAACAACAAACACCAAAAAAAAGAATTAAATATACATTTATTTAAGGGAGACCCCCAAACAATAGACATGATTTTTTCCGCACGAGTATGACTCACATTTGGTCGGTTTCTAATAAAATACAAATACCTACTAAAAAAGAATAGACTTCCCAACTAATCCTTTACTTATATACTTACCTAAAATAGCAAACTCTCATTTTTTTGCGAAGCTTAGTCTTACCAAAGTCTTACATTTAAATCAGAGCAACAATCCATCATCAATTACGTTTCTATTTACGTTCAACATTTAATTGTTTTAGTATTTTTCGTTGTACGTGCTAAAACTGTATCGTTAATTAATCGTTGGGACCAAGTGTTGCGTGGATGCGACGTGAGTAATGGCTCCACTGATTTGAGGTAATTGTCATGCGCGTGAGCAACGCACTCGCCATATTTTGATGAAGATTTGGGATGGAGAGGAAAGTTTTCATTTATTCATGAACCAAGATTTTACAAAATCACTAACGACAATCTTACTATACATACAGGTAAAATGAATTTACAAATAAAACAAATCTCAGTAACTAAAACATCTCGATTTCCGTGAAATTTTGTGATGGTTCATTATTAGGATCAAGCTAGAATGAGCTGGCGCTATACGAAGCAGGAGTAGGTGAATTTTTGTAAGTATAAAGTAGGCTCGGTCGCGGGACTTATTTCCATCACCGTGACCCCGGAACATAAAGGGTTATTGAAGGACACCATGGATTTTAGTCAGTACAAGTCTGACAGTTCTTCCTGCCCTTCCCGGGGCGGGAGGACTCATTTGATGACTTTACCACGATAAAAAAAAAGTATATAGTAGGCTTTGAACCTAAGTAGGTATCATATTCATTGTTAAAGAGAGCTTCAACAAATCAATAGAAACTTTACGTTACAAATATCAAAAAAAAAAAATACAACTCCCAGTCATAACTTCAGGGGCGGTCCCACTTTTTTTTTCACTTTATCCTCAAAACATCGGCATACATGGCTACCATACCGGATGATGTGGTGACAAATGTCTCTGTTCACGGGTTATTGAGTCGCCATCCCCTCAGTATGAACACGTACACGTCACGTTAGACCACACCGTGGCCAAATTAATTATTATTGCGTTTTACTGAACAAACACAAATTAACGTCGGATATGATTTATTAGTAGAAATAACTGTTTTGAACTTGCGTTTAATTGGTGCGAAACGAAATAAAGAGTGATTAAATAACTGCTATTTTTGTGAGATGTTTAGGAAAAGAACCATAAGATGGTATTTTTTTTATGTGGTAAAATCATCAAATGAGTCCTCTCGCCCTGGGTGGGGCGGAAGGGACTGTCAGACTCTTACTGACTAAAATCCACCCGTGTTCCTTCGGATGCCCTTTACGTTCTAGGTCCGCGGTATCCTGGGTTAAGAAAAAACCCGTGACCCCAGGCATTTGGCGCGAAACACGACGCGCCACCGACCTGGGCTTGGTCCTCGGTCGGACGGCGAGATACCCATTACTCACCGTCCGCAAGCGTCCATACGACAGGCCATTCGCATACGGGCAAAGAGACCCCTTAGGCACACGGTGCCTAAGGAAGAGTTTTTGCCCGCATCCCAGGGTGCACCGGCCCGAAAAACTGGTCTTCCCCTCGGACATATCCGAGAGGGAACTCGAGTCCACGGGCGCACGTGGAGGTTTCCTGTCTAAGCACCCCTTGAAGATGGTCTTACTTTATTAAAAGGTGTCTGCGACTTTCACCTCAGTGATCATAAGTAGCTAAACTGAAGCCTCACAAATGACTTCGGGGCTTCAATCAAATAGGTGCTATAAGAGCAGAAAATTGAGATAAAAAAGTTGAAGCACGAAATAAATCTAACCGATAAAGGAAATAGGAATTTAGCCCCAATACAAGTATCATTTTTATTAAATGTTTTGTTGACTACTACTATCGGCATTATGATCGGCATCTACGAAAAAATAAGTGGAAAGCAGTTACAGATAAATACAAGAATCTATGAAAATAATAATGTTTCTATTCCTAGTTCTAAATAATTTGAAACACTGATGTTTTGTGAGTTTATTTCGTAAATAGGTGATAAAATTAATAATTTCATGACGATACTTTACGATTTCTTTGAACCTGATGAAATGTTTACAATTTGAAGACGTATTTAATTGATTATTTACAAGGAATACACATTTTGAAATCAAAAACGAAATATTAAAACGTGGATTCCTTTGAAGCAAACGTTCTATATTCAAATGCAAGCGCGCCAAGGTGTCATGGCGGCCATAATTGGGGATGACAGTTGTTGGCGGGAACGCGCGCGACTCGGGCGCAAGACAGCTCGTTTGCGCCTGAGCATAACGAGACTGTACTAATCTTGTCTTGTTCTTTAGTAATAATATTACTGATCTACATTAAAGAGAAAAGTAATTTAATTTAAGATTTTAATGTCACCAATATTGCTGTTGTCTTAGCTGCTAGATTTCTTGGTTTGATAGGACAGAATTTTATATACGATCAGTCCATGATTCTTTACAACGAGTTAAGTTCCAATTTTGTATCAATTCTAATGGATTGACGTCAAAAATACAACTGAATAAATATACTATAGCCGACCCCAATATAGTTGGGAGAAGGCTAGGCAGATGATGATTATGATGATACCTCACCAAATAACCAGCGTATAATGCACAGGTATAATGTTACAACACAGGTCTCCTCTCTGTGAGAATTTGAATGGCATGGTGTGATATGCGCGGAATTCAATTTCAAAAACTTCCAAACATGTACTATCAAACATATTCTCCGGCAATGATAAGGGGTATCTCTTTAACTGTAAGAACAATGCTCCTTCCTACTTTCTTCACACTCTTAAAAAATGTCTGGAAAAGTTGCAGGGTCGGCAACGCGCATACGATATATCTCGATATATCTCTGATGTTGCAGGCAACCATAAGCTGTGACCGCTTTCCAGACAGGTGGAAGAACAAGAAAGATCATCATCTCATCCATAGGACGTCCACTGCTGAACATAGGCCTCCCCTTTTGATCTCCACATATACCGGTTGGAAGCGACCTGCATCCAGCGTCTTCCGGCGACCTTCATAAGGTCGTCTGTCCACCTTGTTGGTGGACGTCCTACGCTGCGCTTGCTAGTCCGTGGTCTCCACTCTAGCACTTTTCAACCCCATTGGCTATCTGCTCTATGAGCGACATGACCTGCCCATTGTCACTTCAGCTTGCTAATCCGGTGAGCTATGTCGGTGACTTTAGTTCGTCTACAAGAAAGATGGTTACTAAGAAATATCTACGATACGAGATCTAAGATTTCCTTACTCTCCAACACAATAAAATAATGTTCTAACTAGGTACTCTATGGCATCTGGCAACGTCTGTGGTGCGTTACGGTACGCTTCAGGCGTTTTTCAACATTTCACACTAATTCGATGCGACGGGTCGCCGGTTCTATTCCGGGCAGACGGGAAGGTACGGCGAGATGACTACGAATTTACACACGAATTCAGTTCGAACAAATATATATAAATAATTCGATTATAATATAATTTATTATTTTATAGAGATTGTTGGATGATGGTTTTGGGACACGAGCCGAATCGATATTAGGTTTTTTATGTACAGTTTCATCCATTACAGAAAAACGTTATTTTAGTTATCATTGTTTTCATTTCTACTTATCTGAATAGTTTTATAGGTACAGTCAGCAACAAAAGTTGCTGACCACATTCAGATTTTCAAAATCGCCGTACAGTGTATTATTACGGTGTACGGCGATTTTGAAAATATGAATTTGGTCAGCAACATTTGATGCTGACTGTACGAATAATCAAAATAACGATCGCAAGAACGACGCATTTATTGACGTAGGCCCCAATGCACATAATATCTTTTACGCATATACCTAAGTACTGTAAGTGTCTTCATAACTAATCTTTAGTTAAAAACTTTTCTACACCCGACTTTTGGAAAGTACCACCATTATTATATCTATTATCTTTGTCATGTCCAATATATGGGTTAATGACAAACAGATTGTCGTAAAATTGATGCCAATAAAATCTACGCCAACAGACTGCCAGCTCCAATCATCATACCATGATGATCATGCTTGGCAAAACTGTGATGAGTTGACGCGTGGAAAGTAAATAATTAACACTATTGTCTTTTGAGTGATAGCAGCTGAACAATAACCTTATACTAATGAGAATAAGGATCACTGTAAGACAAAATTAGGGGGAAAATGATTTAAAAGAACTGTTCATTATGTTGATGAAAATGAGTGAAGGAAGGGACATTGCGAGTTGCAAGCCGACAGTAATAAACAAAGGTTTACTTAAAATAGGTAATAAATTGGTGAAAAATGCACTAGTTACATGTTGGTTATTTCAAGGACATAGATTTGCCATATCGATATCGTGCCAAAGATCAATCAAATTTTTGTTCTCATTGAGTCAGATTTTAATAAGTACTTACCTAGTTCTGGTCTTATGTCCGAAAATCCGGCGCTTTTTTGAAGGTTACAACGAGTTTAGAGTAACAGTAATGTTTTGTCTACATAACTTTTTGAACACACTAGGAATTTCTCCAATACTTATCGTAGGAGTTATAAAAAAATAAACTTAGATTATACATTTGTTCCGTGTTATGGTTGATTAGAAACCCCTTAGCACGCTGCGCAGCAGTTCATCTCTGCGACAATCATGACGTCATGATATTTTTTTACTTTTGTTGAAGAAGTTGGCGATACCATGCCATCGGTTCGTTGGTCTCCGACGAAGACATTTTTCCGCGCCGCCGAAGTGCGTTGAAGGTATCTATGATTTACATCTAATAGAAATATTATCACACCATATTGAGACATAAGTTTTTACTAGGTGACTGCTGAAAAATTGCTCAAATCGGTGCAAAATTTAAATGAAATAAATACACTTACCCTACCCAGTTCTTTGAATCCTGCAACACATCAGCATCTGCGTGGACTGGCTTTCACCGATATCGACATCTTCCTCTCGTATTATAAAATCTAATTTCCACATCCGCACCGCAAGATTCCAACAACATAAACTTATCACATCCAATTACTTAAAAACTTTATGTTCATTTTCTCCCGAACGCTATAAATAATATACGTTGACGTGTCAATTATTGCCCGAATCGTTTCCCGCTCAAAATATTCTACTTTTTTAAAACAGGCGTCAGGCGGGCCAAAGCAAAACCACGCCTCGCGGCCTTTGAAACCGAATTCAAAATTAGAACTTTGTGAAACTCCCACTTCTAACAACCAATACAAAACTAATCTTGTAGCCGTTATTTTCAAGTGTGAATTTCCTTTGTCAAACTTAAAAATAACAGGCTTGAGATTTGATATCTATGCTAGGGACCATAGAGACGAAAATCATGTTTTCTTTTTCAGTCAATGGGTGTGTTCAGACGAGGGACGTTTTCAGAGTATTTTTTGTACCAACACACAGATGTTGTTTTTGAGATGAAGTAGCAAAGCAGCCAGATCGCGGCACAGACTCCATTAGTTCGCACATTAGTATGAGTTAGTCGAATTATTTAATTAAATAAAGTAATTCAATAAGGGGTCGAATTAATAACAATTATTCGGTTTGGCCGCGTTCGATCGGCGCCGGAGTGGTCGCGGATTTGATGCAAAACAAATGTGACAGTGGTTTTAAAAATATTTGAGTAAATTAAAATTAAATTTGATTTATAATTTTTTATGTGCCAAATTAGCTGTTGAAATGGAGCAAAATAAAGGTAAGTCCAGCTTCCTTTTAATTTCTACAAATTAATTACACCATCTAGCATAGATGATCTTAAATATTGAGATGGCAGTGGTGGTAATTTTGTATGATACTAAATTAAGAACCTTTGTGCTCAATTTCATTTTGCGAATGATATCTAGAACTTCTAAAAAAGTCTAGCTAGTAAACCTACCGTGCCGTGTGTGTGCAACTAGTTTTAACATTTCAATACTTAGTTACTTGCACAGACGTTACTTGGTTACGCACAAAAGGTACCCAACTATCTACGACTTTGTACTTCGGATTTTTTTTTACTTTGACCAAAAAGAAAGAAGGAGTCTTGAGCCTGTATAACCTGTAGATATTATAAGAAAATAGCCTTTCAAAATTATTTAGCCTTTTAAAATTATGTGTGATTTTACTATTTTACAATCAACATGTAGGTACACTAAAAATATTCTAAAGAATCTATAGTTTCTAAGTTTGGGTGTAACACGTAATATGCGAAATTACTGAATTAATTTAAATTAAATTTATTAGGAAACGAAATTCACGTATAAGATTGCAACACTGCGAAGTGCTATTAATAATTATTAATTATTTTACTAATTTCTATTCAGTTTTCATTTAGTCTAATAAAAAATATAATTTAACCAATCAGAATGTTGCACTTCATGGTAAATGTTGCGTATACCTGTCATAGGCTTACATACCAGCACATAAGTTTATATTTTTGTTTTCAATTACTGCATTGTGTATTTTGCTGTTGGTATACCTTTAATTATAATAAGTGCTATATAGGATATGTTTCTTCCGAACAAATCACGTAAAGATTAATTAGCAACGTTTTTCAAAAACAAAAAAGAATTGACGGTTTTTGTGAGTACCTATTTGGTTACCTAGTAGATTTCTATTGATAACTTTGATATACCTACTGTCTATTTAATCCTAGTATAGGCCATCTAATCGGTTTTCATTTTCCGTTAAGGGCGATTTTCCAATAGCAGGAAGCTTATGAGGCTCCTGGCCCAATTTTTTTTTTGCCATTTTTTTTGTTGTTTCCTTCATATTTCCGATTCGTTTGACGTTTGTGTATGTGACTCTATATTTGTAAACAAACGCACCTACGATACAGGACGAAATTCCTAGTGTGAAAACCGGGAAGAAATTCCATGGATCATGTTTGTTGCGGGCTGTCTTATCGTGACCCTGAAACGTAGAGAATTAACACAAACAGTCAGACTAGCGACAACTACTTGTAGGTCAAACATATATTTATTTTGTGTGGGAACGAAACCAGCGGCGGTACGGAGTGCAGCAGTCAGGACACTCCACCAACCTACCTGTCCATTCTGTCTTGTATCAAGAAATCAAATATTACGTTCAACATTTTTAGCATTATTTTTATTCTGAGCAGCTAAAAATTGAAAACTCGTGTTTTTTTTAAACAACTAACGTTACTGTGTTTTGTAATTATTTTCCTTTTTATAATAGAAAACCGAAAACCTTCTGATCCTCAACACTTTCAATCATTAAAATAAATAAAATTATCTAATTATAATTTGCTTCGATGATAATACAGATAGGTAGATACATAACCTTCGCCAAGTTCAAAGGAGCATGAGCAACAGTTTCCACGTGCTCGCATTGTGAAGTAACCGATAGTGTTGCGTACGCGCACGCCGTCTGCGCAACAACGATCTATAGACGTTAGCCGCCGGTGCGTGTGTGATCTGCGGACAAAGGAGCTTTTTGTGCGGAACAATGTTTGTTTTGGTGTTATTTTGTTTGTTAGTCGATATGGGGGGTAGATTAAATATTTAATTTCATGAATTACTATTATTATTCTTCAAAGGAGTAACAGAGAACAAATTCTTATTTCGCTATGATGTCTTGTGGAGACTATTGCAATCAACATAAATTCAGGTTTCGGGCTAATACCAATGACTACTACAGATTTTTTTCTTCTCATTGATAAATCCAGTAAAACTTTGGCCAATCTCATGAAAAACAGCCGCGCTTGTGACCAATGAAACTGTGTCCTTTTTTATATTTCGTGGTAAAATCATCACATGTGTTCTTCCACCCAGGGACGTGAGGCTGTCAGACTTGTACTGACTAAAATTCACGGTGATCCTTCAATAGCTTTGACGTTCCAAAATCACAGTTACCTGATGAGACATTCTCGCGACCCCGAAAATTGTGTCACATAGGAGCTTATTTGTTAAACAGTAACTAATGACGCGTCATAATTTATAATTTCATTCATTATAAAGCTAGTTAATTAGAATAATAGTCAGCCACAGATCGCTGAAAATAAATTTGTTTTTCGGAACTAAAAATTGTTTCTTTCACAGATCTCCCGAACACACGACAACCCATTACGAAGAACTATGATCAGAAAGCCCAGAACACCGCCAACTACAACGTCAACCCTGGATCTTACCCAGAGAACAATCATAACCTCTTCCAAATGATCAAATGCCATGAGGACAGCTTGCTACGGCTCCATCACTTGACAGCAGGCCGCCAGATCAACAGCACTTACGACCCAAATTACCAGAACGACCTGACTTGGTACCCAAAAGACCTCCAAAGACCCTACATCAAGCCAGTAGACTACCTAGCATACGAAGACATGAGGCGGAAATACGAAGACAAAGGTGCAAAAGAGAGAGAGACCCAGAAAGAGTCCGAGGAAGAGAGAGAAGTTAAATCTGATGATAGGAAGAAACCCAGGAGGAATAGGACCACGTTTACAAGTCAGCAGCTGGCTGCTTTGGAGAAGGTGTTTGAGAAGACCCATTATCCTGATGCGTTTGTTCGGGAGGATCTCGCTGCTAGGGTAAATCTGACTGAAGCTAGAGTGCAGGTGAGAGGAAAAATATATGACCTTATTATAGTAGGTACCTATGCATTGTTTTTTTATCGACTTCAAAAAGGAGGACTTCGTATTTTGTTGTCAGATTTGTGTGATTCTATTTTCGATACTTTTTGTCGTTTGGTCCTATCAAAATTTCATTAATTTGGCTCAGTACTTTTTATTTTATGAGCTTTTTTTCTTATTGTTGACTTCGATGATACAATTAACGTAACCACGGGTTTTTTTAACCCGTTGTTACTCTATTCTAACACGCATTTAATTAATTAAATAATTTAAAAACCACACAGAAAAGTGCAAAATAACTTTTTTTCGGAAGTTTATGGCAAAGAGTCAATAAAATATTTCGTATTTATTTAATTAATACTTGGTCTTAGTCAGATTAGGAGCTTCTACGATTCTACGTAGTAAATAATCGCATTTTTTATTAATTTCTTGTACTTCTTCACCAGGTATGGTTTCAAAACCGTCGAGCGAAATTCCGAAGAAACGAAAGATCTGCAATGTCGACCCACAGAAGTTCAAACAGCCAGAGTTCACCAGAACCCATCGCCGTACCTATCGGGATCCCGCACCAAGACCCTAGACAAGATTTTGCACGGAACTCCAAAGAACCATGGCTCCATCATTTTCAAGCAAATAATTTGAATTTAAATCTCGGGATCCCCATTGCGAACACAGGGTTGTACCAAAATGATTATTCTCTAATGATGCAGAATGTGGGCAATAGACAATATGTGCCAAACTCTAATAGCCTGATGGGTCAAAGTGTGGTAGGCTATGGAAGTACGACTGACAACGGCTATGGGTCCTGCGGCCTCATCGGTGGATACAGCGGGTCTCTACAGCCTGCGCATCACAGCTCTTATAATTTAAACTTAAGATTAAGACCTCATGATTTCAGTATAAACAACATTACGTTATGAGACGGCACAACATGACTCGTGTGCCTACCTACTTTAATAAATGACTAACTAAATACTGGTAATAAATTATGTACATATAAATCACTTTTTAATTACCTATTTGAATTAACTTTTACATTTTTGTTTATTTATTTATTGCCTTTCATCAATCATATTCGCTGGACCTTCCATAGGCAAAGCTTCCGGACTTTATTTCTTTTCCTGGATTTATGTTGTCCTATTACGTATTTAAGTTTAATTGTCTAATATAAATAAATTGCTGAAGTGATCTTCCTGCTAAGTACCACAGGTTCTATCTATTTTACCTTTACCTGTCTCTATATAACACTGTACAAGTAAAATAGTGTAACATCTTGATGTAGAGATAATAAAGATTTAATGATTTTTATTATTTTTATGATTATGATGATTATTAATAGTTTGCTTCATGCTTGTTTGACCATAAACAACTAAATAAATAAAATAAAGTAAAAATTATTTTAGATATTAAAAATATTTTATAAACAACTTATTCTTTTGAAAAAGAACATAATCTTTCAAATCAACACACACCTTCTTTAATTAGATATCTGAAATCATTAATAATTAAAAGTTTCAACTAAAACAAGATACAGAGGGATGGAGAGTAAGAAAGACATACTACTGTGTCCAAAAAATATGGTGACATTGTATTCATTTTGTAAATTCTTTATTTGACTGGCCTGTTTGGAGGTTGTCGTACCACATCAAATTTCAAAAATCGAATTTATTTTTCCTCGCAGTAGGTGTGAAAAGTAGAGTACGCTCCTCGGGAGTAAAGCTGCCTTGTCTTGGGCTAACTTGAATCCCTCGCTACACTAAAGATTCTTAACTTAATTCCCTCGTTTCACTCGGGAATTAACACCTGAACCTCCTCGCTGCGCTACGGAGGTTCACCCCTAGAATCCTTAGTGTCGCTTCGGTATTCAATACGCCCGTGACTGCGTTACTCCCTTGGTGCGTCTTCTAATCTAAATTCTAAATTAATCTAATCTACTATTATCGGTGTCTAGCACCCATAACACAAGCTCTGCTTAGCTTGGGACTAGATGGCGTTGTGTGATAGTTGTGGAATATTATTATTATTTAATCTTCCAAATCAGTAGGTACAATACATCCCTCTCAAAGTAATCCCCTCCCGATGCAAAGCACATATTTGTATGCCAACGAATTTTCCAACGAATTTTCCAATCTTCGAAATCAGCCAGAAGTCGCACGGCGCCAGATCAGGTGAATACGGTGGTTGCGGAACGATATGGGTTGAGTTTTCGGCGAAATGTTCACGAATATTCACTATCAATCTAAAAAAAAAAAAATCGTCAAATCCTTCAACGCACGCAGTTTAAATTCAAATGTCACCTTATTTTTTGGACACAGCATACAGGGGTGCGTTTAAGTCAACCATCCAGTTTGAAATTTATACGGATTAAACGTTAAACACCCCGTTCAGGTACACCGAGAGGTGTAAAATTAAACTGACTAAAATTTTATATGCCCCGTTCACGGTCGTCCGCTGGTATAAGTTTTCGCCTACTAGGATAAATCTTAGCGACCTTTTTACCTCGCTAAATTTTATCCTGCTGTCAGATGGCTGTCAGATTGACTTTGACATGGAGCTGTTTGCTCAATTCGCTCTCTAGAAACAAATATTTGTAACAAGTACTTATTTTATCACCTCCGTGGACTTTATTTGTGTGTGACAAGTAAATAAGATTTGAAAAAAATGAGAATAACTAATAACAAGCTGAGCTGTCAATTGAATTTGACAGTTAAATCTATGACTCCGTTCAGCGAACTCTCGTTAGTTTAATTTTTATCTGGATGGTTGACTTAAACGCACCCCTGTACAACATAACTAGTATAAAGCGCCGTATTCACCATCTGTCACGGCTGTACGTCAGCCCAAGGTCGCTGTGATGGATGTAGCATACACACTATCGTGCGCGCATCCAGCGAGCAGAATATATCGGACGAATTAAAAGAGAGAACGTGTTTTATTAATTTAAAATGCCAGATAATTTAACAAAACGCCAAAAATGGGAGTTCTTTTAATGTTATCAGCAGCAACAGAAGTCAGGAAAAAAATAGCAAGAGGTTTTGGATCTCGCTGGATGAAAAATGGGTCGTGCACATCCAGCAAACAACTAATAATAATTATTGACGTACGTCAAGCCTATTCACGGTGTTTTTGCGTCGTGCATCGTGCATGGCCTTAGCGGGACGTACAGCAGATGGAACGTGAATACGGCGCTTATGTGAATATTAACCACTGGGAATGCAGTCTTCTATCGCACGTTAGAGAAAAAGTTTTTATTTTTAACTTAAAAACCTAGATTTCAAGCAAATTAAAAAACTAGTGACAAAGCGGGAACTTCTTTTTCTTTGACGTTGACAGTTGACTGACAGTCTGACACTGACAGTAGGATGACGTTATTTATGCCGGTAAAATGTCAATTTCATTTTGCAAAGGCAAAAACATGCATTTTTGTGAAAACTGACGAGATATTAGATGAAAATTACCGTTTAATTTTAATGAAACTTTAATGCAAAAATGTGCTAAGTTCATATACCTGTGATTTTTAATTCACATGCTCAAAAACAACACCATGTCGTCGATAAAAACTTTGAGTAAAACTTTATTTATTTTGCTAACATTTGCTTTTGCTAGCGGTTTCACGTACAAATACTTCACGAAGAAGAAGAAACAGGAAATATGTCAAGCCAAAGAAATACACGAAGTTATTATGTTTTCTTACGGTGTCGAGGAAATTAAGAAGAGTAAATATTCGCGCTGCATGATTTCTAAAAGTATGGACAGAATATTATATTATTTGGACCAACCTCAATATAGCTTGGACATCTGTATGTACGTATGGACTAATATGGATGTAACTAGAGTAATACTAAGGCTTCATAACCGAGGTGTAAAGATACGAGTGATAGTCGATGCTGATATGGCTTTTGCTCACGGTTCTGGTATAAGGAAAATTCAAAAGCATCAGATTCCGGTTCGTTGGATGAAGTCAACGAATTTGATGCACCACAAGTTCAGTTTAGTGGACACATTGAGTGATGATCCTCTTTCGACACCATTTGTGATGGCAGGCTCGTTAAACTGGACTAATCAAGCCTTGTGCGGTAACTTTGAAGACTGCCTGGTGACCACACAGAAGGAATTAGTAGAACAATACAAACAAGAGTTTGAGAGACTTTGGATTCTTTTCAAACCTATAGTTTAAATAATATAAGTTTAAGTTTTATGTTTTGACAGTATAACTGTTTTAACATTACCTAAAAGTACTCTTTTTTTATTTTAATTTTTATATTTTTGTAACTGAAGTATTTCTTAATTTATATAAGATAGGAAGAAATATTCCTTTTGTATCTAAGACGTACAAATCTATTGTTTAATTCTTTCTAAACATTTTCTTCTAGTACAATTATTTAATAAGCATGCATTTATTTTTGTAGTTTTTCATTTGACATAGGTTTATTGTGGCAAAGCCGTAAATATGAAAATCTGAACTAAAGAGTGCTACAAAAATGATTGTATGATTTCTATTTTTTGTGGTTGGGAATCAATCAAGTAATCTTTAATAACTCTCATTTTAAATACATGAGATTGCTTGAGATAAAAGCAACATCTAACAGAACTAAATCATTTTTCAGGGGACAAGCCTATTTTTATCAAACAGGTGAAAATCTAACCAATTTAGATTCTACTTCTTATTCTACTTATAATACAACATTTTTCATAATTTGGGAATTAAACTTACTATGAGGAAGTGTGATTAATCTTTTAAGGTTTATTTGTCTTAATATGTTAAGTGAAAATCTATAAAATGGCATTCATACGTGTGGGCAAACCACCATTGATACTAATTTTATTTTTCTAAAATATTGTAATAGGTAGTAGTAATCGCTAGATACCTAATTTAACAAAATGCAAGGCTACACTGCCTTTCGTTAAAGGAAATCAATATTTTACTATTTTTTAAATATGGTATGGTAGTATGTTTGTTATTCAATGACATTAGAACGGCCAAGCATATCTGGGTGAATATTTGCACAGAGATAAATATCATCGCACATTGCATCACAGTATGCATGTGTTGCATTAAGCATGTTTTGTTTGCAACACACTTTGCAAAGAAAAATCTTTCTAGCTAGGGAAGAACACACTGTCGATAAACTGCGTAAATGCGGTGCAGTGTGCGAATCGCCTTTATACCAATCAATGCGCCGCACGGTGGGCCGAAAATCGGCTTTCATAGACTTAGGCATTTTATTTTGCAAGTGCCATTTTTTATGCCGGATATCACTTCTATTAGTTATAACAATATACAAAAATGACACCAGAATTGATTCTGCACAAAAACGAAGGAATTATAATTTTTTTACGAAAATTTTGTATGGAGCTAGTATGAAAAATCGAAATATCTCGAAAACGGCAGGGATAACCCTAATATCCTTATAGGGGGTTATAGTACTAATTATTTGTGATTTTTTGACATAAGTTACATAATGGCTGTGAATGCCGTTTTTTTTTTAAAAATCGTCAAAATATTTTCATTTATTTTTACATATGAAACGTTCCTTTTAGTGTTTAAGTTGAAGATTTCAGAGCTTTAACAACTCTTAACATAAAATAGCATGACATCTATAGACCTGAAGGACTAGACAGAAGTGTGTAGTATCTTGTAAGATTTCCAACAATACCAAATAGTTGAATATCAGTGTCAAAGTGCCCATGCAGTCGCTTCTTTTTGAAAGATAGGGGAATGAAATTGTTAATTGATCATACCCTAAAAGTATGATTATAACATAACCGGACACATAATAATATCGACACAAAAGGAATTTTAAGACCTTGCAGAAGATCAAAATACAAAATAACATCTTGTGTAGTCATCTAATGAGTCTGCTGACAAGTAATTAAGTAATTAGAATGATGGTTGTAGTTTTCTGATTCTAATGAGCCTAATATGTGATTAAATGATTTGAAATTTCTCGTAACAATATCTACTAAGAACTGCAGTCACTTTTTTTGTAATTAGTGAGCTAATGTGATTTGCTAATGTTGATTAGTTGTACTATGAGTTCTACGAAATGTTTTTACGATTATAAATTTTCAATGTCATATCTTTTATAACTTTAACGAGGGTAGTTTACTAATTATTGACTTTATAGGTACCTACAATAAAAGGGCTACAATTTTGTTCCATAATTTAGATTGTTCACAACTGTGTAACTGCTAACACTAAAACTAAGTATTTGCTTTGCGACTATAAAATCTTAGAATGGAAAGTTTAATCACCAACTTAGACTTGTTTGTTCTTCTAAAAAGTGAGTGTCCTTCATTTAATCATGAAGTATTGTTTAGTGCAATTGTGTCTCGCATAGGCGATTGTCTTTCTGCCGAAGATCAAGTAACTCTCAAAGAATTTTGCCGTAGATTCACGCGATCTGCTTTAAACAGGTGGCAGAAATCTAAACGATTCTTTGATAATTTTAGAAATACGTACGGAGAGTGGCTGCAAGCAAATATTGATTGGCCGAGTTGCGTGCTTACTTTAATAAATCAAGAACCAACTGTTGATGAGATACCAAGAGCACGTTCAGTCTCTCCAGAACCTTCGACATCATCGACTGTTGGAACAATGACAAAAAGGTCCCGAAAACCATTCAAAGATCTGGGAAGCAAACAGAAAAAGAGAAGATCTAGTGAGCACATAGGCGAGGATTCCTGTGAATTGGCATATGCAGCTGCAGCGCGTTTAAAAGAAGAAGGGTATGAAGATATCGCATCTGTAATCGAATATATGATCAAAAATCCAGAAGCTGCCGTTAAAATCAATGAAAGCATTAAGAAACCAGTGAAAACAGTAATATTTACACCAGAGAAAGCACTTGGATTACTTCTTTCACTTAAGCTTTCAAAGTGGCAATATATTACGTTGCGAGAGACTGCCATTCGGGAAGGTGCTAAGGATATTTACCCATCCTACTATAAACTGCAACAAACTAAGCTTGCATGCTACCCTCCTAATCTATCAGTGTCAGTTACTGATTCATCAGCTAGAATTACACTTCAAGCTTTACTTGACATCACGGTGAAGCGGATTCTTCAAAGTCTTTCTGATAATGTGGAAAATAAGCAGTTAAAGCTGATATCGAAGTGGGGATTTGATGGTGCTTCCAATCAAAGCCGATACAAGCAGAAAATGGACGGCGAGCATGATGATTCAAGCATTTTTATGACCTCCTTGGTGCCACTGAAACTTACAGATGGAGATAATACTATATGGACAAACCCGAAACCATGCTCAACTTTTTATTGTCGTCCGGTTCAGTTCACTTTTGTAAAAGAAAGCGATGCAGTTGTCATTGATAACAAAAGAAAAATGGATGAGGAAATTGAGGCCCTTAACCCCACAGAGTGCATTAATAGTAACAGGGTGACTCATAAACTAATGATGACAATGATCGACGCAAAAGTCTGCACGTACCTTTCTGAAGCTAGATCAAATGCATCATGCTACCTGTGCTTAGCAAAACCAACAGAAATGAACCACTTAGATGCTGTAACATCAAAAACTGTGTGTTCTGACATATACGAATTTGGCCTATCATCCCTACATGCCCGTATAAATTGCATGGAATGTCTGTTACACATTGCGTACAGACTTGACTTCAAACAGTGGGCAGCAAGAAGTAATGAGCATAAAGAAATGTTACAAAACAGAAAAAAAAACATTCAAAATAAATTTAAAGAGGAGCTCAATCTGTTGATTGATATAGTGAAACAAGGCTCGGGAACTACCAATGACGGGAATACCGCAAGGAAGTTTTTCGAGTTTCCCAATAAAACTGCAGCTATTACTGGGTTGGATCAAGACCTGATAAAAAGATTTTCTGTTATTTTGCAAGCAATAACATCTGGTGAGAAGATAGATGTCATCAAATTTAAAGATTTTGCTCGCAAAACAGCAGAAAAGTACGTGGAATTATACGACTGGTACTACATGTCATCAACCGTACATAAACTATTAATACACGGTGCTGACATAATCGAAAAAAATGATATTGTCCCGATTGGGACTCTCTCGGAAGAAGCCTCAGAGTCTCGAAACAAAGATTTTAGGAGGTTTCGGGAACATCATTCGCGGAAAAGAAGCAGGCAAGATTCTAATCAAGATATCCTAAATATGCTTGTTGTTTCTTCGGATCCTTTCCTAAGTGCACAAAGGCCGAAGTTAGATGCCAAAAGGAAGACAACCTTTTTTGCTGAAACTCTCGACCTAATACAGTTTCCGGAAACTGAGTTCGCGTTTGTAGGTGTATCCAATCTGGATTCTGACTCGGAATTGGAGTCCGACAACGAAAGTTGTAAAGAAAATTTGTAAAATTCAATTATTTTTCTTTATGTTCTTTTGTAATTCATGTTAGTTTATTGTATCATATGTTTAGTTAATATTTTCATAAATTATTATGCACTTTGATATTATTTTTGTTACTTCTGTTTTATTTAAATTACCTTTCAATAAAAAGTATATATACAGTCCATTTTATTTATTAACCGACTTCAAAAAAAGGAGGAGGTTCTCCATTCGGTCGGTCGGTATTTTTTTTTATGTATGTACATCGATTACACCGAGTTTTCAAAAAAAATATAACCGCCTTCAAAAACAACCACAAAAAAGGGTACAATAACCTACAAAATAACTTTTCTTTCACCTCTGTCTAGTCCTTCAGGTCTATAGAGGTCATGCTATTTTATGTTAAGAGTTGTTAAAGCTCTTAAATCTTCAACTTAAACACTAAAAGGAACGTTTCATATGTAAAAATAAATGAAAATATTTTGACGATTTTTAAAAAAAAAACGGCATTCACAACCATTATGTAACTTATGTCAAAAAATCACAAATAATTAGTACTATAACCCCCTATAAGGATATTAGGGTTATCCCTGCCGTTTTCGAGATATTTCGATTTTTCATACTAGCTCCATACAAAATTTTTGTAAAAAAATTATAATTCCTTCGTTTTTGTGCAGAATCAATTCTGGTGTCATTTTTGTATATTGTTATAACTAATAGAAGTGATATCCGGCATAAAAAATGGCACTTGCAAAATAAAATGCCTAAGTCTATGAAAGCCGATTTTCGGCCCACCGTGCGCCGCCACGTGACAAGATTAGTGTTTCTAGGATTAAGTTCCTCCACAGTTTTGATGGGAATGATGATGAAGAAATGTGATAACAAAATTGTTTGTAGATTTAACACTGATTAAAATGCTCTTTTAATACTTACCTAGTTTTAGATTCAACAAGAGACGTTTATTTTGTTTGTTGCGTGTACCTGTGTAAGAATAAATATTTTAATTAATTTATGTCTATCATTTTACTTCCCAATTTATGTTATTATCTTCCTCCCTTTTTTACTCGACTTGACTGCCTTTGACCACCGCAACGCTAGAAGTGGAACGCAAAGGCCAAGCTTTGCGTTCCACTTCTAGCGCTGCGGTGGTCTTTTAGGGCCGAGTCACACCGGTATGACAGCGGCCGGCAGCGACGCGGCGAGCACTTTCAGTATGAAATAATTTTAAACTTTAACTACATACATAAAAGACCAATAACGCTTGAAAAGGTCGCAAGACCATTTCGGTGTGACTCAGCCCTTATGGCGATCCAGGGAATACCCTAAGGCACAACGCATACCGCCCAAAAGGAAGCCTTAATTATCTCCTATGACATGCGTTTGAAAACGGCATGCAAAGCGAGACGTGTGCGGTCGCAGAGTGTCACGAAGAGGCGCGTGGATCCGACCGGAGCAGTCGCGCGTAGGAGTTAAGGTTTATTTTAAATTGATTAATTCTCAGTATTTTCGCCGCACCGGTGTGCGTTGGGTCTAAAGCTGCAATAATGAGAAGACTGCTGCTGGTACTGGTAGGCATAAATCATGTTCTGTATGTTGTACCTCAAGTGACACGACACGCACGCGCATAGAAAAGGTCAAAGTAAGAAAAAAGCCTTGTGTTTTAACTTGACCCCCTCTTGATGAGAATAGTATAATGTACTCTGTGTACGCAACTGCGTGAAAGCGTAGGTCACATAAATCATGTTATGGCCTTGGTATGGTTCTAATTAAAAATACAATTTATTAAAATTAATGTTATTAGGTAGGTACCGCTGCAGCTCATGCAGAGTTTTTTTTTATTTCTGAATTGTTTTTGTTAAAATAACGCGTATTTATTTTAAATGTTTCCGAACGTCAGTATTTACGTCAGTGATAGATAACAGAGTTTACAGTTGTTTGATAAAACTGATAAGACTAGGTAGATAGAAAAGTTCAAAGTCAAACTTTCTAAACATACGATAGATATTTATATTCCTCAACTTTAAAATCATAATTAAGGTGATTCTTCAATAAAAACAGTGAAAATGGTGTCAGGAATTGTTGCAGGAAGGCTAGCTTTAGTAACTGGTAAGTAATTTTTAAAAAAACATCTCTTACTGCACGTATTGTGCAAAAGATAAGTTCATTTACAAAAAGATCATTAATTACATTTTGTACCTGTGCATAACTAACATTAATAACAGAAAAGGACCATGAAATGGAAGTACAGTGGCTTTCAAAACAAAATACTTAACTGGTCAACAAAATGTTTATGATTTTAGGTAGAGATGCCTTATCAATATAGGAAGGTATGGAATGCCGACCTTAATACCCTGCATGCTCTTCGCTTGCGGTCACACACAGAAATAAGAGCATTTTCTAAACCTTAAACCCTTTTTCATTGTAATTTTGTATGAATAAAATTGGTATGGTAAAAAATATTATGATTTACTAGTTTGACTAGTATTAGTACCTAAAATTTCTTTGGTTACCTTGATGTCAAATACCTACTAATTAAACAAACATTGAAATGTAGAACTTAAGAATTTAGACCAAAGAATATAGCTAGGTTTCCTACTCAAAAACTAATCAAATAGGTATTTTTTTTCTCCTAAAAGCTAAAAATGATTATAGGGCAGCAATGGGGTTGTATTCTATTTCCAAACTGCTTCCCTATTTGTGCAAAACTATGGCTGTGTGTTAGTGATTTCCAACTTTAGTAAATTAATAAGTACCTAGGTAACACATATAACAAAAAGCTTTATATATTATAATACTAATCAACACATCATTTAATGTTTTTTATATTAACTCAATATTTGTAAAATGTACCAATGTACACATGTACACATCAAGCTATGCAAAACGAGTATTAGCTGACCATTCATTTTGTGTAAAATCGTACGAAGCGAGACAAAGACAAACTGGTATTGTATAGCTTGATGTGTAGCCGTGTGTACCAGGATATGTTTAGATTGGATAACTTTAAAAAATATATAAATTAGATAATTTTTATTGTTTCACTATCTCAGGTGCTGGATCTGGTCTTGGCCGTGCAGCATGCCAGGTGCTGTCCAGAGAGGGTGCTATCGTCATAGCTGCTGACAAGAACTACGATGCTGCTGTAGAAACCATTAAGACACACACTGCTTTGGCTTCAGGACGAAATGGTATGTTTGTGTTTATTTATTGTCTTACGTTTAGCAGTGAACATCTTACGACTGATGTGATGATGAACTGAATGTGTTATGCATGAAATAAACATTTGTATGGTGTACAGAAAGGTGTTCGGACAAAAATTCTCGCCATAATGATACAGGAGAAATCGCTAAAGTGAGAATTCATTCCTTTTCTTTATGAGAAGAGGACATTGTCCACAGTAGTGATAGGATAGCTTGGTAAAGAGTGGAGTTGGTGTGGCCTCATAATCTGTCAAATTTTACCAATCAAACTTATTATATCATTTTTATAAAGGTCCAAGAATTTTCTTAATCCAACATAGGGTTGCCATCCAGCTGGGATTCCCCGAATTTGTCCTAGTTTAGAGGCCGACCGGAGCGTCAGGGGGGGGGGTTTATTTGTAGCCCAGGTTTAAAAAAATAATTATGAATTAAAATAAAAGGTGATTTCTGACATTTTCAACTGTTTATCATAACACTGACTATGTTTAAAAAAACCTGTTGACATATCCGGGTTCTGGACTCAAAAATATGGGGTTTTCTGTCCCGCTTTCCAAATTTTAGAGATGGCAACCCTAAACCAACAGTTAATAAATAATATTTCAGATGCGGACCACATGGCAGTTGAACTAGATGTGGCTGATTCAACAGCAGTGAGGAATCTTTTGCAGACCACCTTAAAGCAGTATAAGGCACCTCCAACAATAGTTGTGAACTCTGCTGGTATTACCAGAGACAACTGGCTTCTGAAGATGTCCGAGGAAGATTATGATAGTGTTGTTAATACTAATTTAAAGGTAATTTTTTTATGTATAATAGGTTTACTCTTGACCTTAGTCGAGGTCAGGAGTGACTGAGACAAGGTGGGTGACCATCTGACATAGTGAGTTTCGTCCGTGCCTCGGAAAGCACGTAAAGCCGTTGGTCCCGGCTGTCAGTTTTAGATCTTTGACAGTCGTTACTGTTAGTCAGAAGCTCTAAAGTCTGACAACCAGTCTTACCATGGGGTATCGTATTACCCAGTTACTGGGTTGTGGAGGTCCGACAGGCAGTCGCTCCATATAAAATACTGATATCCAGCTGAATCTGGTTTGACTGGAAGCCGACCCCAATATAGTTGGGAAAAAGCTAGGCAGATGATGATGAGTAAGCCACCTGGTGCAGTGGCTGAACGACTCAGGACCCGCAGGATATGCTCTGTGGGTTTAATGGTGCTATAAGTGTCACGGGTCCGCACGGAACAGATATGATGTGTATGATCTACAAATAGTTGTTTGCTCCGGGCATAAGTTTTTGTGTTTTTGGATTCACCCATACAGGAGAAATTCCGGAAAAATATTAAAATCTGCTTATCTAGATCGCCATTATAACATTTATAACCGTTGTCTATGTTTCAGGGTACTTTCCTAGTCATGCAAACATTTGCGAAGGCGATGACGGAAGCAGGACTGCCCGGTTCAATAGTAAATCTTTCTAGTATTGTCGGCAAATATGGAAATATGGGTAAGAATGAAGTACATATTACATGAGACACTGAGTAAAAATATCTGAGTTATTTTTATCACGGTATTGAATATGAGGCCTAGTATATCGGGCCACATCGCTCGTAGAACTGACAACCGATGGGGATTGGGGAAGAAAAGTTCCCGAGTGACGACCACGGACCGGAAGACGCAGCGTAGGTAGGCCTCCCACTAGGTGGACTAAAGACATCGTGAGAGTCGCGGGCAACCGATGGATGCAAGTGACAAATTGTTGTTGGGCGTCTAAGGGGAGGCCTATGTGCAGCAGTGGACGTCTTCTGGCTGATGATGATGATAGTTGAATATGAATAGTGAAGAAAAATAAATTCAAATATTACTTAGGGTCAATTTACACCGAAACACGGCGCTGGGCGCACGTTCCAATGTAGCGACAAAAATCTAAATCTAGCTTTATTTATTTCACGAAAAGATATACAATAAACCGATGACACGAGGCAGTAGAGGGGACCGCGTGCCCCTTTTAACTAACTAAGCGATTCGAAACCTAAAGGCGCTCCCTCACCGCAAGCATACACCTGTAATGTAACGTTACAGGTTCGAACATTAGAAGAGAATAGAGCATCCAATCGCGCACTTTTATGTTACCTTACAGGTGAATGCTCGTGGTGAGGGAGCGCCTTAACTATAGCATATTAAAGTTAATAATTTTAATGATTGATGACTATTTTTATTGCAATTAATTTCAGGTCAAACAAATTACGCCGGCAGTAAAGCTGGAGTGATTGCTATGACCCAATCTGCAGCTAAGGAGTTAGGCAAATTTAATATTAGGTAAGTGTTATATCTTTTTAGATAGAGCAGCTTTACTGACTGACGCCAGTAAAGTGACGGTAGCACAGAAGTAACGTTCTACGATGCACAGTGACGTTCCGGGGAGAAATCTATATGGTCTTCTAGGGATGTGTTATTAACCTTTTAACCGCCAACTTCGGACATATCCGACAAATATTTTCGGGCCCTTTTCGCCAGAGTCGGATATATCCGACAGATAATATTTTACAAATCGGAGCTCAAGAGGAGCAGAAAGAGGGTCCGGTTAAGCAGCACAGAAACCTCATCTAGGTTGACCTGCGAACTGCCATTTATACAAAAGAGCAGAAAGAGAGGAACTTGTATTTCACCGATTTGTAGCCTGGCGCTGGGGGCACGACAATTGATATGAATTCTGGTCGTTAAAAGGTTAAGGTAAAAGTATCGCTATTTCGGGTACCCAGTCTCGGTCGAGTTTGGGACCTGTTTCTCCCATGAATTAGATAGAACGACAATAGGGTATTTTACTCAAATTTTTTTATTAGTCCGAAATATAGATTATTAAAAAATATTAGACACGTATTTTTTCTTTTGTCACACAAACCAAAATTGACGAAGATACTATACTTCTAAAAATCACAAAACGTCACTCAGTCGGTACAATTTTACAAGCGTAATGACGTCACAAGCCCCCACTCCCGAATTCGGAAGCGTTTTATCTTTGTCAATATTCGTTGTTTTAAAAAAACAAAAAATACGTGTCCATTATTTTTCAATATTATTACTGACGGACTAAATAGATTTTCAATTTATTTATGCAGTAAAATACCCTATTAAAGCCATGCTACTTATCTCTTATTTCAGGGTAAACGTAATTCTGCCGGGCTTCATAGAGACTCCTATGGTAAAGACCGTCCCTGAGAAGGTGATGCAGGGCATAATGAAAATGGTACCTTTGGGAAGATTCGGACAACCTCACGGTAAGTGTGACAGAGCCTTGCATAACGCAGATCTTTTATCTTTTTCATAGTTATTTTACCTTTGTGCCGTTATCAGCTCAATGCAGTGAATGTAGTAGGCAGTCACACACGCATGACGGTAAATTGGATCGTGTATGGCTGGCATCATCTAACTAGCCGGCTCACCAAGGTATCACCAAGGTTGGAACTACAATGCAACGATTAATTTGGAAACGTCATTAATTTCAACACCAAATTCTCCATTAATGACGCCCCCATCGAAATAAGCCGTGTCAAAAAAAATGAATCACTCAAAACAGATAAGAGCCATTGAACCAGCCAGGCCGTTGACGGCCCGGCTGGTTCAATGGCCAATCGATAGAATACTGCACTGCGTATCGCGGGCTCGAATTCCGCTCGTATCAAATATATGATCTACAGGTTTTTGTTCCGGGTCGGTTGTGAACGCACCCAAAAAATTGGAGAAATTCCTAGTTTTACAATTTTTAATCTAAACAATCTATTTTAAACTACCATACCATAGTAACTTTCATTATTTTACCCAACGACTATATATTACTAGACTCCGCATGCACGATCTAACGAACAAAAACTATGTCTGTCCTGGCTCAAGGTATGTCTACGGCTCACAGGAGTGGTCGAAATAAGACGGATATAAGACTTTTTTGCCTAATGTGTTGACAGACATCGGTCGCCTGTTATTAGGAGTCTAGTAATATATCGTCGTTGATTTTACCATAACATTTGTTTATTTTCAGAATTAGCCGAGGTGATTGCTTTTTTGAGCTCTGATAAGAGTTCCTTCATGACGGGAGCATCAGTCGACGTCACTGGCGGCTTCTAAACAGATAAAAAGCTTTTAAGATCGTAAATACCGGTCTTTTTACGGTTATTTTACCCAAAAAAGCAACCTTATCGTAATCAGAATAAAGGTTACTGTTATTTAAATAGACTTTAGTGACAGTGGTCGATAAACAACCTTATTGCCACGAAAATAAGGAAGATTTTTTATTTTGACAGTAATGTAGAATCACAAGTAAAATAACTTTGAAATGACTGAGTTGAAAATTGGTTTAAATACTTAATGGTGTATGGGTTGAAGACTTAAGAAGTAGGTGTAAAAATGTTTGAACTTGTGCCTTTTCAAGAGATGTATACAATGGTATCCATTTTGTACCTTAGGTTAGGGGTTGGAGAGTCTTAACTTGAATAATATTACAGTATGACTTGTTACCTTTGCGCTCAAACACTCACAAATGTTTAACATACTGTTCACCACTGCCATGTAGCCCAAAATATATATTTGTGTTATAAGATTTTTTTTGCAAAGATGTATTGGTCTATGTAAGTTCCTGTTTGTAAACGCACCCATGAAACATGAGAAATACATTGTGTTAAAAAAATGAATGTTTAGTGTTGATTGTGTAGCTATTCAATGCTATAGTCCCCGCCAGATAAGTCTGGAATAAAGGTCATTGATCCTAATAATGCATCGTTCGAATTACATAATACCATAGTTCGAATTTCAAAATAAAATATAAGGCCAAGGTCGCCTCTCACCACGATACGTTTGTTTTGATCGTGTTACGACACTTTCTTTACATTGTTTCTTATCGTTTTGAAATGTTGAAATACATTGGTACACGGGGGTCAATGAATTTTATTCCAGACTTTTTTGCGGAGACCAAAGTTTAATTATAATTAGTTCTATCTAGTCCTTAGCTCAATTTGATTGCATATATTTTGAAATATTCCCCTTAGATTATGTTATTCTGGTGCTATGCTGATATTTACACAGCTATAAAGTGTCTTCTATACCTGTGATATTTACTTTCTAATGTTTTTATCTTCTTTACAAAACTTATTGCCAACTGTGTGTTACTTAAATTGTAATAAAGGGGTGAATGATCATAAATGTGTTTTAATTTACTAATATTTTATTATGACAGTCCTAACCAAAACGAACGACAAGAGAACACTGAGTGTCATACGAATGCGACAAAAGCGTATCCGAGTAAACGATCTATGTAGTTACATTTCATAAAGGGCATAAACTCGTAAATCAAAATTGGTCAAAAATAAAAACTATTACTAGTAACTAGAACAATTTATTATCTATGCTTTCTTAGCTTTTAACTTATTCTTCTTTAAATCTGCTTTATTCTTCTGTCTCTTATCTCTCATGAAGGTTCTGTACTCTGTCCTTCTCTTCTCGTCCACAATTTCTTTGTATTTCTTCTTATTGTACTTCTGGAACTCTGCGTCTGCTAGAAGTTCATCCACCATGGTCCTCTTCCTTTGCTTTTTGGTTAGTCTCTCATTGACATGGTCTAGTGGAGAATCCATAATGCGACCCACCTGGAATAAGGATATTGTGTGATGAATGCTGTCATTAGAAATTTAACGCGGTGTCGTAGATAGGCCATTAATAATTCATATGCATGGCCTTTGTGTGCGTGAACTTGCTGCTACGAGTTCGCGCGAGATTATGAAATCAACTGATTGTATCCATTTCGCTTCGCCCGATGGTCATACAGGCTGCAAGTTTCATTGTCGAATCGCTTATTGCATATGACTTAGGAAACCACATTACACTCTAAACAAGAGATCAAAGAATTTGTATTGATTGCCCTGGTGTCATGGTGACAAACCTTTGCCCAGGAGTGGAATAATGCAGGCTAATAGGCCAAATCTTGGCATTGATAATTTTAGGTTATAGTGGCAAACAAGAATGGCCATTGACGCAGTAGTTATACAATGTATGCTTTGCTTTACTGGAAACTTTACATTTCTGTTGAAATAAAAAATTGATTGCAAGCAGGATTTGTGCCTGCAAGTTAATGATACAATACATCAGATGCTCTTAACCTTGATATATCCGACAATTTTTTCGGGCCCATTACGCCGACGTCGGATATATCCGACAGAATATTCACGATTTTTGTTGTTTTGTTTGATTTTATTGCATCTATTCTACATCTCTCTGTTTAAGTAGATAGACAGATATAATACTTTCTATTGTTCACCATAATAACCATTACAAATCAGAGATTAAGAGTAGCAGAAAGAGATGAACTTGTGAATCACTGATTCGTAACCTGGCGCTGACGACTATTGATATGAAGTATGGTGGTTAAAAGGCGAACCACTATTGCATGCATCAACAGGGAATTCAGTACACCGGCGCCATCTATTTTAGAGTTTGACAATGTTTTAAAATGTTCTATTTCTCTTTTTACCTGAAAGTACTTAGGTAACACTTCCATGTCGTTCTTCTTGTAGAAGTGTTTGGGGTCCAGTGCTGACCTCATCTTCAGCACTTGCAGGTCATTCTTCAGCTCCTCAGTGACTTCTGGTGCTGGCAGGTTGAACCAACCAGGTCCTTTGGTCTTCTCTCGCTCTTTCTGTAATGTTTTTTAAGAATTTGAAATAAATTATCGTTGGTGAAATCCTCTGTAGAATCAGATAATGTGATTTCTTGTTTCAATAAATTATTTATTGATGAATATAACATTTTACTTTTTATGATTGTTGGATAATTAAATTATTAATTATAATAAAACATATTTTGCCCTAACCCAGGTCATTATAGCTGAGACTGCTAAGGAAAACAAAACCAATCAATTGCCATCACAGTTACTGTCACATTTTAATATTACTAGCTACTTTGTAATTAGCAAAGACCAAATATACACACCCTTCTAATAGCCTTGAGCCTGTTCTTGCTAACATCATAACTAGGCATTTCATGCTCCTTTTCAATCCCTGGCTTCAGAACACTGTTTTTCATCTCCTTCGCAACATCAACACCACCAAGGTTTGATTTCAATTTACCAGTCTCTAAGTCCAGCTGATCAAAGTGGAATAACCTCCTTTTCTGTTCCTTTTTAATGACTATGGACTGTGACCATCCCATTTCTGAGAAGAACTCATCGAATAAACCATAGATTTTTAAGTTTTTAAGTTTCGAGCTTACATCCTCTTCTGTGGCTAACTTTGTGTCTAATTCTTGTTTCTTTTTGTCAATTAGTTCTAGAATTGCTGCCTGTCTGTCTTCTTTGTCTGTAGAAAATTAAATAATGAGTTTAGATCTATATTAATGATTACATTACGTAAAATCAAAGTAGTAAATGGTTTAGGTTTGTTTCGCGATTTTGTCAGAATAATCTGGTAATAGAATTGAGTAAAGCTTAAATAAAACAGTTTTAGTGGAGATTGAAGTATTTCTTCTTAAATTAAGGTAAAAAATGAGAGATTTTAGTGAAAAGCAATATAAATAAACATCAAACTAACCTCTGTAGTAAGGTTTCTCAGCGTCTTCAATTAACTCAGTCCTTACTTGCAAATCCTCATCTCCAACAGTATCTACAATAAAATCCATCTTGTTCAAGATTTATCTTTATTAATTCATTGAAACTCAAAAATATTACACGTTTGATAAACAGCAAAATACGCGTGGTTTTGACAGTTTTGATGGGACTTTTGACACCTTGAATTTTTTTTTCTAATTTTTCTGTCACGGCTCAAGGCCTTTATGCTATAACGGTTTGCCAAATAGTTGTTTTTCCCCAGCAGCAGTGATTTCGAACCTGTTGATTTTTCGCTATTTATACCGATATGATACCGAATTAATGATATTTCTACGATTTCAGAGCATAGTCATTTTCTTGAATTTTCTACTTATTTTACACTTGGCAATGGCAATCTTTTTCATTAGGGGAATGCTCCAACCTGCACGCGAAAGGATATTGAGAAAAAGTGGGCCCACCCCTCAATAGGAATAAGATACATATAAATGAATAGGTATTTTTATGCTGAATAAAACTTAGTATTACGACTAAGATCAAAAGTCTGTACTTTCGGAGTTATCTATAAAAATTAAAGATCAGGGTTCGGTTGTAAGGCTCTCCTACAGCCTAAATCGCTAAACGTAAAAACATGGTTTTTTTACAATAATTACAGTTTATTGTGTAAGTGGCCATTAAGAAAGGGTTTTGCGAAAATCTTCCTATTAAGGGTTGAAAGGGGGTGAAAACCTTTGTATGCAAAATCTTATTCCTTGGGTTTATAAACTTGAAACTTAGCATGAATACGAAGATAAGTAAATGAAAATGATTGGCGTCATTAGTTTTCTAAAACTACCCTCCATTGGTGATTTAGATGGTGTTAAAGTTTGTATGGGACATTGATAATGCGTGAGCCCATGAATTTGAAACTCAGTATATAGAAAGACGACGAAAATTAATTAAATACGTATTTTAGGATTTTCCGAAAATCGCCCCCCAAGTTGGTGAAAAGGAGTAATAATGTTTTAACGGAAGGATTTTACTGGTTGCTTCGATGAGCTCAAAACTTGGCATAAATTATCTCTTAATCAATTAAACGATGCGTATATATCTATTTTTAAAAATCCAACTACTATTAGTGTGAAAATCGCAAAACTCTTTTTCTTTTAGTAATTGATTAAGGTTATTTTATTTAATTTTAGTTGAAGGGTTGTGGGTGGGTTAACGAACTTCATCTTTTTAAACTCTAATTCAAATGAAGTGACACGGTACGTATTTAGATTTTCCAAAAGTATCCCATAAAGAGGGTTGCCGGAAGTTAAAATTCACGAATGTGAAGTTCGAAATACGTACGGACGAAGTTGCGGGCGGAGTGCTAGTACACACGGCTACGCATCAAGCTATGCAAAACCTGTATTAGCTGACCGTTCATTGTATGTGAAATTCGCAAGAAGCGAGACCAAGACAAACTGGTTTTGTATAGCTTGATGTGTAGACGTGTGTACTAGGTACCATAAATTATCCCGATCTAAGCAATTCATGATCGTAGTTTAATTCATTTTGAGATAAACATTACCCGGACGCATGACACTCCACACACGGTGGGTGGGAGGACACATTTGATATATTATGTTCTCGGGAATGTTCTCCTATCTGAGAATTTAAGAGAACTTAAAACCGGAAATGTATTCGTTACACAACACCTAAGTTATTCCAACTGTCTTAACTTTGAATGTTGACAATGAAATTAAATAGTGTAACAATTATCTTGTATTAAAAAAAAAAACTAAAAAAAGTACACTGCATAGCGATTTGCGAAAACAAAATGAGCTTACCCTAGAGCCAGCAGCCGCTTATGATGAATAACTTGGGGTGGATTGTTAGTAAGTAGGAGTCGTACAGTCCCTTCTGCTCCACACGGGGCGGGAGGACTCGTTTAATGTAATTATCACGCCGATCGAGTTTTCTTCAAAAAATAATATATGCAGCCAGGGCACTGCAAGTATGACTGACTCAGAGACTCAAACGTCTTTACCGACTTGGCGCCACATCGGTACTTTTCATAATTTCGTATTAATCCCGGCACGGCACAGCTTGTCTCCGTTCCGCTCCAGTGGAACCGCAGCCTTAGTCATTCAGCTCGTACACTAACAATATCAACATTCTAAATTCAAATCACTTTCACTCTAAACAAGGATGCTCACGAAGAATATAGCCCTTTTTAATTAAATGTGAAACAAATAAAATGTAAGACGAGACAACTTTAAAACCTCATATCTCCGAAAGTCCTAACGTTAGACCATATGTTTATTAGCAAGTAATGTTCCCCTTAAAGAGCCCTATCCAACGGTATATAGCATGTTACTATTGAAGGGTGGTCCATCATACATCTGTACTTTTTATAATTTCGTATTAATCCCGGCACGGCACAGCTTTTCTCCGTTCCGCTCCAGTGGAACCGCAGCCTTAGTCATTCAGCTCGTACACTAACAATATCAACATTCTAAATCCAAATCACTTTCTCTCTAAACAAGGATGTTCACGAAGAATATAGCCCTTTTTAATTAAATGTGATACAAATAAAATGTTAGACGAGACAACTTTAAGACCTCATATCTCCGAAAGTACTAACGTTAGACCATATGTTTATGAGCAAGTAATGTTTTCTTTAAAGAGCCCTATCCAACGGTATATAACATGTTACTATTGAAGGGTGGGCCCAAATCCCATACATCGATTTCCCAATGTCCTTTAAAATTTCTTGCGTTTTTTGCAATTTGCTGACCATTGCTAGGTTTTATGTTGATTAAAATATTATTTGCGGCTGTAAGGCGTATGTAGTTACAGAATTATAATCATCAAAATCACGAATACAACCCTGCAAGTTCATAAAGTTCTAGGAATGACTTTTTTTGTTTGTTTCTTGTTCCTGGGCCTTTAGCCTTTATAAAATAATGATTATGTAGATAAGTGTTTTTTCAATAAATATTCAACATTTTTATTGAATTTTTGTTTTGTCAAATACCGATTTTGGGATTGTAGCTGGCAACTGTACCGATTTCGTCTTCAAGACCACTGCACTGTAGGCTACTATTGGCCACTATTGGCTAAAGCGCCGTATTCACGTTCGGTGTTTTTGCGTCGTGCATCGTGCATGGCCTTGGCGGGACGTACAGCAAGATGGAACGTGAATACGGCGCTTTACTTCGACTTTTTGAAGTTTCAGCGGTTGTCAACTAATGTCAACTTTACTGAATTGATGGCAACCTGTGTGTGATGGTAACTGAGAACGATAAATTATTTTTGTGACGATATTCGATGTGACAAGGTAAGACGACTCACTGTCCTCCTGGCGTATCGCAGCATAGAAGCATAGATTATAATAATTTTACATAAATACTGAGATATCGCAGTGAGTTAACTGAAGTGACCATACATCAATACACGGTGTCTATCAGACGTTACAGTTGGCTTCATTGATCACCTCTTTAGTTTATATACTGTTACGCGGCTAAGTTGAGGAGTACCTCATGAGTAGTTTGAATAGTCGATCTAAGGAGCATTTTATATTTTTGTGGTTTATATGCAACTGACAGGTAAAATGCGCGCTAAATACAATTCTTAAGTTGCCGTTGAACTCATAATCAATTCCTAAAGCTTGCTCAAATGTAAAAAAGAATAATCATAAGGTAAGGCAAATTAACAAAAACATCGAAATAAATATATCACACATTTTTGAACTTGTTAATAATTCATAATAAATGATACTAAGGTATTTTTTATTTATTTAATTAATACTTACCTTATTACTGTCGATAATGGTGTTGAAAATATTTTTTTAGGATGCCTCCACACAGAACGGTGTCAATCAGACAATTAGAACTACTGCTGGACTTCGTTGAGACTCACCGCGACGTAGCCTTGGGTCGCTTCCCTGGAGGCCCGCAGGCTGCACTGGTCACTAGGGCATTGTGGAAATCCGTGGCGCTGCGACTCAACGCGATTGGAATCGGAGCCAGAAAATCTGCTCATCAATGGCGAAGGGTATGTTAACAATTCCACGAGATACCCCATCAATGAATTAATATCACTTATGTAGCTTACCACTAATGTGTTCACCAAAAAGGATAAATAATTTGCATAATTTGTTTACATTCTTCTTCTTAAAGTGTTGATGACAATGTAAATTACTTGGTCCAGAATTGGGCCACGAGCTTAGCGCTCTCCGAAAGCTCTCCAAACAGTCCATCAGATCCTGTAACGAACAGTTGGCAGGGCACAATAATAAGTGTGTCATCGTTTGTGGAGCAGCACCACACTTACACTTAGACACACAGAGCAGAGTTATCAATATATTCCACCTGAGCTGATTTTCTTTGCTTTGGCCTACCTGGGTCTATTTATAGATTTTCTGGTCAGCCAACCAAGGCAGTTTACATTGTGTTTTTAATGTTGCTTGATAAATGGTCTCTGCTGCGTACCTAATAAATGCTTTTTACTTTTCTCTATCAAGTATTGGATCGAGCTTAAGGCAAAAACCAAGAGCAAAGCTGCAGATTCCAGGAGGTCTGCAGTTGCAGCTGGTGGACGCCCGAGCAAATTAATTCCCTTGACCGAACATGAGAAACGACTACTAGCTATAATTGACCCAGCGGTGGACGGATTACCCAGTCAGCGCCTGCCTATCAAAGTAAGTTTCTTCGGCAGGACAATTTTTCAAAACTTTGGTTTGCTCTTAACTTTGGTATCTATCTTATTATTGAACTTTGCTATCATTTTCACACTTGTTGGGTTTATTTGTAAGTCACAAATTTTGGAAAATGGGATGATTGTAAGTAATTTCAATATTTTACAGATAGCATCTGTTGATGAGGATACTCCTGATCCTTTGGCTGCTGAATTTAGGCTTGCAGGCAAAGTCTCCCCCCGAACAGACTGCTCTACCCCTGAGGAAGACCTGGAGGAAGAATGGCTTGATATTCATTCCCTGAGTGGCACGCCCCCTCCCTCCACTGATTTACGGCCGCCTCAAGATGAGTCAAGTATGTATTTCAGAGAAAATGGTATACTTTAAAACATTAAAAATTAAAACTTGAGCCTGACCTTTAATGACAGCATGGTTAGCGCAGTGGCTGAGCAATTGGACGGCTGCGCAGCATATCATGAGTTCGATTCCCGCACAGAACAAAATATCTGTATGTAATACAAGTAGCTGTTCCAGGTCTGGGTTTTTGTGTATGTGAGTGTCTTGTTTGTAAATGCACCCACGACACAGGAAGAAAATCCTTGTGTGTGGCAACGATTCAAAAGCAAAATATGAAAAAAAATACTTTTAAGACTGTAGTTTGTACCTTCATATTTGTATTACTTATTTATAGCTGGAGATTTAATTTATCTCACGTTAGCTGATCGATCACAAGACTTATCTTTGAGAGAAAAAAAGTGTTACAAATGAAAACAAAATTAATGAGGATAATTCATAAATAAAACAAATTGTTCTTTTCTAGCACAAGAATGGGCTCCACCCTCCACTGGGCCTCGGTCGGGCAGAAGGGCGAGGAGTAGACAATGTAGGTATAATATTCTATTTATTTGTTTATAACAGCCATTTTACTAAATCAGAAGGCAATGTAAAATTATTTTTTACCTTATACTTTTTAAAATAAAAAATATTACAATATAAATAATAGTTGCCTAGCGGTTTCGGGAACAGGGTCCAAGCTAACGGCAGTCAGGGCTCCAGAGAAAGCAACCTCCTAAAAATGCATGCTGTGTCCAAATAACTGCTTTTTGAAAGGCCCTTGATCCAGCTACCTAACGAGAGCCTCCATTGGTCGAGGTTCTTGGCAATTAAGCCATGGGGCGACACAACTATCGGTACAATGATCGCTGAATCCGCAACCCAGAATTTGACAACCTCACGAGCCAAATCAAGATACTGGATTTGCTTATCTTTTTCAGCTTTCACGAGGTTCTCGTCATGAGGGACAGTTCTGTGGACAATCATTGCACGCTGTTCTGATCGATCCACGACCACTATATCAGGTCTATTGGCTACAATAGTTCTGTCAGTGATGATGGATTGATCCCAGTACAGTGTGATATTGCCACTTTCAAGAACTGGGGCACATACTTGTAGTACGCACTTGCGATTCCACAAGGCTTTATTAAGTTGCTGATAGTTTTTTTTTAGGAGCCTGTTCGGTCCCACTCCTGGGCAAAGGCCTCCCTCCATTCCTTCCACCTTTCACGATACTGGGCGTCTTCCTTCCAGTTCGGACGAAACCTGTCCAGTTCGTCCCGCCATCTCCTACGTGACCTGCCACGACCTCGCCTCACTGTCTCAGGGCACCAGTTCTGAGCTATTTTGGCCCATAGTTGGTTCCGGCATGCGGCAGACATGTCCTGCCATGTTTAATAGATTATCCTAATAATTATTGATATTCATTACAGTTCCTGAAAACGTGACGCAGTGGGCTTATGAAGTGGAGAGCCGTCGTATAGCTGCCGAGGAGCAACAGGCAGCCGCTATGGAGGGTCTGGCAGCCGCAGTGGCCGGGCTGCAGGAACAGATGAGAAGACAAGCAACGGCTACAGAGGCTTTAGTAGATGTTGTCAGGGCCATGAGCCAAAGATAACATGCCTTTCTTTTAAGCAACGACGATATACTACTAGACTCCTAATAACAGGCGACCGATGGCTGTCAAAAAAAAGACAAAAAAGTGTTATATCCTTATTTCGACCACTCCTGTAAGCCGTACAACATACCTTGAGACAGAACAGACCTTGAGTTAGCCAATCACAACGAAGTACCCCGTCCCCCTCGCTTACGTAGTACCTCAGCGAGTTGACAGAATAGTTTTTGTTCCTTAGATCGTGCATGCGGAGTCTATTAATATATCGTCGTTGCTTTTAAGTCAAGATGTACAGTCACGAGCAATAACATGTTTCCACCTACAATGTTGATAAACCTTTTCCGTTTTCAAGAACCCATCATTTTAGAAGCCTACTACCAAGATCGATTTTTGTTTTAAAGTATTCTCGCCCACACATTCGGCCCAGTTTACCACTACTGTACCCTCAGCACGAGTTTTTACTATTTTACTTTACAGAGTCTTTCCAGTATTTACAGCGTTTCTTGTATGAAAAAATGGCGCCTCTGGTGTGCGAAGAAGGAACTAATTTTTTCCTTGAAAATTGTCAATTGAAATTGTCAAAGTTCCAGTTTATTTTACGTTTCAAATACTGAAAACTCGTGCTAAGGGTACTGTTCCTACTACGTGTAAACTGGGCCGCGGACCAGAGGCGAGTTTCCCCCTAAGCTGTATTTGATGGATTCTACACCCATTTACAATGATAGGTACTAAAGGAGAAGAATGGGCAAGAAACGCCATACATAAGTACTCTTTCTAAAAAGAATGTTTTACAATATTTTGATAATACGAATTAAAAATAATGCATGTGAAAGCGATGTACCCTAATATAAATTGATGACTGATTATTTTATTACATTAGGTTTTTGTAAATAAAAGTATATGTTATAAAAATTGGTTTTATTTCAGTAAAATCAAAGCTTGTTTCTCAAGTACATAGGTATTATTAATGTTTCAAAAACTGACGATAATTATATAATGAAGCTACAGTCCCCGACAAGCCATAATTACTGTGAAAGTTCTGTAGTTGCCCATTTCAAAGCGTAGATCTATGGACAATAAAGGGCACGAATCTCCATGGACACTCTTTTTCAATCGCCAAAAAATATTACAGAACCTTTGTTACTTTGCTACCACCTTTGTTACCAAAAAATATTACAGAATCTTTGTTACAACCTTTGTGACGCCGTGAGCGTCCACCACCGCGGGTGGGGCGGAGGGAGGACCTTGTCCTCTCTCTCACGCGGCCCGCCTCCTTGGCGAGCATGACTGCTTCGTAGAAGGAGGCGACCGCTTCCCACTCCGTCTCGCTCCGTAGCATGGCCGCAACCAATGCCGGGCGCGAGAGGTCTCCGCTTATCGCCGCCGTGAGGACACGTCGGTGCTCCGCCCAAGCGGGGCAATCCTGCACCGTATGCTCGACTGTGTCCTCCGGGCGATCTATGCAGTTGTCACCCAGGCGTTTCCTCCTTTCTCATCAGACACAGGTACCTCCCGAAACATCCGTGTCCGGTGAGGACCTGCGTCATGCGGTAGGAAAGGACGCCATGACGTCTCTCCAACCACTCCTCAAAGAGGGGTCTTATTGCCGCTATTGCGGCGTGCCCGACTTTCAGTTCCCTTAGCACGAGTTTTCAGTATTTGAGACGTAAAGTAAACTGGAACTTTTACAATTTCAAATTGACAATTTTCTAGGAAAAAAATAGTTCTTTCTTCGCACACCAGAGGCGCTGTTCCATTTTTTCATACAAGAAACGCTGTAAATACTGGAAAGTAAAATAGTGAAAACTCGTGCTAGGTGTACAGATGGTGGTCGCGGGTCTTATACCATCACCGTGACCCCGGAACATAAAGGCAGGGCCGCGCCGACCCCTTGGGGCGCCTGTGTGCAAAACCTATGGAGCGCCTGTGTGCAAAACCTATGAAGCGCCTTTTATGCAGTCGTCTTTCAAATTTCTTTCATAAATTCAATTTTATTCTGAAATATTTTCATCAGTTTTATCAATTTATCAGTTTCTCGCCTTCTACTTATCGATACTCAAGTATTAAAATTTTGTAATGTCGCAAAAGTAATTCTAACATTGGCACTATGGTCTCCCGGCGCCTCTTTTGCCCTGGCGCCTGTGTGCGCCGCACACTTCGCACATAGGGGCGGCGCGGCCCTGCATAAAGGGCTATTGAAGGACACCGTGGATTTTAGTCAGTACAAGTCTGACAGTACCTCTCGCCCTGCCCGGGGTGGGAGGTCTCATTTGATGATTTTACCACGTAAAAAAAAAAAAAAAAAGGTGTACAGATGGTACAGAGAGTCCATAGTACCTAAATAAAAAAAAGAAATACAAATTATTTGATGTTTTGTGAAGATCCTTGCATTGTCAGTGTAGGTAATTAATATTATAATTATATGTTGCCGTGCCCTAACCAGGTTTCATGTTGGAACTTATACATTCCTGTAACACCTATGTACTACACATGAATGCAATAAAGAATTTGAGTTTGAGTTTGATCACAGGCAACAAGTGCGTGTGATGTCGTCCTAGCTAGTTGGACATGGTGTTAGCCAATACGTATAGTTTACCTTTTGACGGCTATTTGTAGGCCTCCAGAGCAAGTGAACATCATTAATGAACTGTCAACAGAGATATAATTATATCTATTACTTTACCTATTTTAGATGCACAATAGAGCACATAAAATGTATCTGGGAATGGTTAGCTTTTATATGATGTTTGAAAACGCTATTTAAACCAAATTCCTCATAACTTGCTTAGACAGCCTATAATAATAACATAAAACGCAGAATTTTTAATCCAAAATCCAAGTAAGCATCATTCGTCACTTTTTCTTCTTCAAATTAATTATTCAAGGTCTACATTCGAGGGTCCTCGTTGAGGGTGTGTTGGAGAGTCGTTATTGTCGCGGAAGCGGACCTCAAGAGTCCTTTTTCTGAGGGCACAGACAAAGTTACGGAGTCGTGGAATTTCCACGCGGGTTGTGATTGTGACCTTCAAGTTCACTGTACCTTTGTGGCTAAAAGTCAGGTACTTGGCCATGTGAAAAAACCCTTTTTTTGTTGTTATGATTATCTGTTTATTTTTGTGTAATTACTGCAATGTCTAATTATTATTTTTTTAAACAGATCTTTTTCAAATTTTCTATAAATTAGGTACCTATATAATGATCGCGGCAATCGGCACTAAAGAAATACCTCGAAACGTAAAAGGCTTTCAATAGCCGGACACCGTAGATTTAAGTCAGTAAAAGTATAATAGTCTGCCCTGGGTGGTAGGTAGGACAATTTGATGGTTTTGCCAAGCTTAAAAAAAAGATTTGCCGTATATGAAACACAATGAGTAATAATAATCTAACACTATCAATAGTGTTGCTAATAAGGATCAAATTCTAGGATATTTCGATTTCTGGCCAGGTATTTTGACTTTTCTAAAATCCAATGATGCAGTTTTAATTATCGTCAAAATCGGCCTCGAGACTCCTTTCAACGTTTTTCGATATTCCACATAGTTTCGGATATAGCCATCCACGTCCCGTTGAAACATTCATGCTGTAGGTATACAGGCTGTTTCTTTTAAATTGGCCAAAAGGGAGAAATCTGCATCCACAAGAGATACGGAAAAACTTTCTAAGGAACCCTTAGCTCTTTTTTGATACTGATAATTTCGGCGTTTTTATTTTTTTGGTCAAGTGTGAGCTGTCCACAGAAATGAGTGAAATTGACCAACATTTTTTTCAATGCCGTTTGACTCTGTTTCATGTACCTAAGGATCATTTCATTGTATCGGAAGAAAAAAATCGGGACGGCGGAAGTTGGTCAAAATTAGCAAAATATCTATATATATAATCTATATATATAAAATTCAAAACTGACTGACTGAACTGACAACGCACAGCCCAAACCGCTGGGCCTAGAAACTTGAAATTTGGCATAAACCTTCCTTATACCACGTAGGTGAGCACTAAGAACGGATTTTGCGAAATTCGGCCCCTAAGGGGTTGTTTTTGTGGTTGATAGTTTGTATGAAACTTCGCTACTACAGGTGCTAGGAATTCCAAATTTTGCATAGGGTGTCTTTTTAGAACGTAGATGCTAACCATGACGGGATTTAGCGAAATTCGACCCCTAAGGGGTTTGTTTTTGGGGTCGATAGTTTGTATGAATCTTTGTTACTGCAAGTGCTAGGCGTCTCAAATCTTGCATGCCGGTTCATTTTAAGACGTAAATGCTCAACAAGGTAAAAATTTTGTGAAATTCTTCCCCTAAGGGGTTGTTTTTGGGGTTGATAGTTTTGAGACTTTAGTTTTTACATATGGATTCTTATTTGGACGTAAGTATACTAAAGACGGGATTTTGCGAAATTCGACCCCTAAGGGGTTGTTTTTGGGGTTGATAGTTTATATGAAACTTTGCTAGGAGGTGCTAGGTGTCTGAAGACGTAAGTGATAGTTAAAACGGGATTGATGTATTGATAGTAAGACGTCTCAAATTTTACAGGTTCTACTTTAAGCCCTTAAGAGTAGTTTTGGGGTTTTTAGAAAGGAATCCCAATATATTCATTGGGGTTATTTTAAGAAGGTAGGTACCACCCAAGACGGGATACTGCGAGTAGATAGAAATTTTGTTGAATATTGATTTAGATTTTCAAAAAGTATCCCTTATAGGAGGGTGGCTGGGAGTAATAATTCACAAAAGCAAAGTTCGAAAATCACGCGGACGAAGTCGCGGGCGGAGTGCTCGTTTTTTCATACAAATTGTATGAACGAAAAAAAATACCAATTTTTTTATTATGCTGTTTGACTTACTTTCATGTAAGGATGAGATAATTGTATGGGAAGAAAAATATCTGAACAGTAGGAGTTGATCAAAAGTAGAGTAATGTTTCTTCTAACAGTATGAAGTCGTATTAACAGTGTCAGTATTTCATAAGATTTGACCCACTTCTGTTGTCCGGGCATTTTCCTTCCCATACAATGAAATGGTCTTTACAAGACACTAAATAACATAGCGTCATTAAAATAATGTTTTATTTTTCGTTCATACAATTTGTATGAAAAAATATTTTGCTAAATTTGACCAACTTCCGCCGTCCCGATTTTTTTCTTCCGATACAATGAAATGATCCTTACACGAAACAGAGTCGAACAGCACTAAAAAATTTTTTGGTCAATTTCACTCATTTCTGTGGACAGCTCACACTGGACCAAAAAAATTAAAAAAGGCAAAATTTTTAGTATCAAAAAAGAGCTAAAGGTTCCTAAGAAAGTTTTCTCGTATCTCTTATGGATGCAGATTTCTCCCTATTGGCCCATTTAAAAGAAACACTCTGTATATCCATACAGTAACTCTATCTGTGTTACCAAGCAATCGTTCCATATTTGCTTTCGTTACATTGTCTCAAACAGAGTCTGCTCATGACAACTGTGACAAGGTTGCCGCTAAAATAAGACAGGACAAGGACATTTTGAGAAGTTCCTGTTCCTATCCGTACCGCGAATGTAAAGGTTACAAGTTGGTTACAAGTATTTTTTCTTCTTATTTTTGTGCTTCATTTTTCAAATGCGGTTGAAGCTTTAGTTGAGAGATCAACTGCTGCGATGCGTGTCGTGGGTTCGATCCCCGAATGGAATAAATTTGTATGACCTGCAAGTAGTTGTTCAGGTTCCGTGTCCAGGTGATTTATGTGTGTTTTCTATGTTTGTATTCGCACCCACGATACAGGAAAAAATATCTAGTGTCGGGCAACGTTTAAAATTTAAAGGTTTTGATTGCCTTTACGGTGATGGTATAAGACCCGCGACCCCGGCAGGCTTTAGCCCTCTGAGAGGGGGCCTCGTCATTATGCTGACGCTCTTTGAGGCGCGCGTGGAACACGACGCGCCGTCGACCCGGGCATGGTCCATGGTCGGGCCGACGGCCGTGTCCGTCTTGTGACGTCCGACGCCGTAGGCGTCCACCACCGCGGGTGGGGCGGAGGGAGGACCTAGTCCTCTCTCTCACGCGGCCAGCCTCCTCCTTCGCGAGCATAACTGCTTCGCAGAAGGAGGCGACCGCTTCCCACTCCGTCTCGCCCCGCAGCATGGCCGCGACCAGCGCTGGGCGCGAGAGGTCTCCGCCTATCGCCGCCGTGAGGACACGTCGGTGCTCCGCCCAAGCGGGGCAATCCTGCACCGTATGCTCGACTGTGTCCTCCGGGCGATCTACGCAGTGGTGACACCCAGGCGTTTCTTCCTTTCTCATAAGACACAGATACCTCCCGAAACATCCGTGTCCGGTGAGGACCTGCGTCAAGCGGAAGGTTAGGACGCCGTGACGTCTCTCCAGCCACTCCTCAAAGAGGGGTCTTATCGCCGCTATTGCGGCGTGCCCGAGGAACAGAACCCTTAGCACGAGTTTTCACTATTTTACTTTACAGCGTCTTTCCAGTATTTACAGCGTTTCTTGTATGAAAAATTGGTACAGCGCCTCTGGTGTGCGAAGAAGGAACTAGTGTTTTTCCTTGAAAATTGTCAATTTGAAATTGTCAAAGTTCCAGTTTACTTTACGTCTCGAATACTGAAAAATCGTGCTATGGGTACTGAATTCTAGCTGCTCGATAAACTTCTTACCTTTTTTTTATCATGGTAAAATCATCAATTGAGTCTTCTCACCCCCTTTCTGTCAGACTTCTACTGACTAAAATCCACGGTATCCTTCAATAGCTCTTTATGTTCCGGGGTCACGGTAATGAAATAAGTCCCGCGACCCAAACTTCTTACCTTAAAAATATTTTATGAGAACTTATTTTCATAAAATGCAATGGAAGTAAAATAAATGAGGTACGTTTTATGGAGCACCTTATTACCAATACCATCATATACCAATTTCCCATGGGCCTCGAAGTACCTACACCTCAAAAGTTATACAAGAAGATGAGGTATTGAGGTCAGGAGTAGGTACTTTATTTGATAATCAATCTTATGTTCAACAATAATCAATTTTTGTGTTTTTTTGAAAGTGAGAACAATTTTAGAATTCATTGTAATAAAATAAAAAGCTTATTTAAAAATTCCAAAGAAAACATAATCGTGATCGTCGTGCTGGGCAAAATACCACAGTATTAAATATGGATGCGTTCAATTAAACCAGCGATTAAAATGAACGTGATCCCCGATTGATGATCGTTTGGAGTAGGTATATTCATGGAGCTTTCAATGTCATTCTTAAGTAGATGAACATCACATTGTATGCATAAAATTTTAGGTGTTTATGTTTCAATTTGTGAACTATAAAGTAACGGGATTTTCACCTTATTTTATCGTAATGTGATTCTCCTAAAGAGGCTGCTTTAGGCCAGTTTTTTTGCTGCCCCATGACAAGTAAAATAATAGTTATCCTATTACAATAAACTTGTTGTTTTGGCGGAATAAAGTCATCAACCTCTGTTCAGTTACCAAATTAGATAAAAAGAAAAAGAAGATTGTATGTATAGTCGACAACTAAACTTTTTATTTTCTTAGCTTGTACTGTCCCACTGCAACTAAACTATGCCTTTTATTATCATATTTAATCTTTTTATTTTTTAGAGTTCTGTATCCAAAGGGGACCCTTATATTATATAACTCAGACTCCACTGTCTGTCTGTTTGTCCACCCGTTTGCCACAAGGCTGCATCTCACGAACTGTGATAGACAGTTGTTCAGATTTTTTTTTCAGAATTTTCTCTGTTTATGTATTTCTGTTATCGTTCTGACAACAATGACTAAATAAGAGAATAAAATAAATACTAAAGGCTCCCAAACAACAAACGTGATACTTTTCTATTCATTTTTCTGTTTCTTTAGAACAAAACTGTGAAAGGACTGTTATGTACGCTGAATAAATACAGTGCCATTGCTTTCTAAAGATTGGATGGATGGGGAAAGCAATCAAAGGTAGCCTTTGGCTCGCTCAATGTCGATGGTCCAATCTCAATCAATGAAAAGGCATGTCAAAGCTTCAAAGCAGTGTTTGAAATACACAGAGACAGGTCGACTATGATTTTAGCAAGTAGAAGTGTGATTTCGTTAGGCGAGTAATGGGTAGCTCACCGGCCAATCAAGGTCTAGGCTCGGGGCGAAATAGTGTTCTATGTAAACGGGGGGACAAACGCCTAATGGGGTTACGGGAATATTTTAGCATGAGACCGTGATCCTGGAATGCAAAAGGCAACTAAAGGACTGTTCCTTCAGTTGCCTTTCACAATACCACAGGGTAGAAGAGTCTGATAGCCCATTGTGCTCCAATCGAGAGGGGATTTGATGATTTTATCATCCAAAAAAAGGCCTATTTCTAATCGCAGTACTCTTATTTTGTTACGTCCTTTATGGTTTAGTCTTTCGGTTGTAAAATATTTACACATTAATAGCTTCGTCTGGTCGTCGAGAACAAAGCCCTTTTGGGAGAAGCCTACGTCACGTCCTCCCTTTGTTGTTCGTTCGGTAATGTATTGGGACGTCGAATGCTGAAGGGCCGTAAAAGGTTTGTTATTTTTGGGTAGACTTCAATTCAAGTTTTAATATTGATAATACTGACCTAGTATTAAGCCAAGCTGTTCTAAGCTCAAGTTGGATAGTAGCGTTTCTAAACTTGTTAATAACTGAAACATAAAAATAGGCAAAATAATAAGATTTTCAAATTCAACTAAGATTAATATTTTCGGGCCCATTACGACAGAGTCGGATATGTCCGATAGAAAATATTCACAATTTTTTTGTTGTTTTGTTTGATTTTATTGCATCTATTCTATTTATATCTCTCTGTTTATGTAGATAGACAGTTATAATACTTTTTATTGTACACCATAATATTTTACAAATCGAAGAGAGGAACTTGTATTTCACTGATTCGTAGCCTGGCGCTGGGAAGACAATTGATATGAAGTCTGGCGGTTAAAAGGTTAAGGTCGAAAGTCAAGGTAATACCTTCTTGGCACAAAGTACACGTCATGTTCTTGGAAACTATTCAAGAAGTAACAAACATTGTGCTAACACGAAGTTATGTTTGTGTTCTACTTCAATAGACACGTGATAACAGTATTACGAGATAGTTTCCACTTCCGAACTAGCTCGCTAGTTCATAGTTACATGTATTTCGAGTTATTTAGTGGCGTAGCAAGAGCGAATTTAGGAGGACGAAGAACTGAGGCTTTTCGATCGGTATGGTAAAACTACTGGGTAATTATTTTTTTCGTGAAGCGGGTTCGATTCTCGGTTAAACCATGTAACTATTTAAAAATCTATGAATGCAGTTTAAATTGATTTTAAAATTAAAATAATGTCTTCTTTCAGTAAAATGTTCTGTCTAAAATCTTTAAGGTACTTTCCCCCCATGTGGCAAAGCCGTGAGACGCTTTCTAGATATGGACTATATGGCATCTGCTATGTCATCGATATCATACACATACTATATTTATTACTATACTATACTTATTATTCTAAGTAGTGAGTCTTCCATTTCATCTAATGTTCAGAGCATTTACGCCATTTATACAAAACAATAAGGATCAAGTTTTGTACAAATTGTTAGTAATAAACACCTGTAACTCAAGTATAACGGCCTAATTAACTTAGTTATTACGGTAGTCGGATTTCAGTTCTCAAACTTCCTTTATAATGGAACTAGCTGTTCCTAGTGTTTTGAACCCCGCTGCTCCTCCCCTACTGGTCACAGCAAGGTGTTATATAGCCTAGAACCTTCCTCGATAAAGGGAAAATGGAATACAACAAGAATTTTAAAATTCCAACCAGTAGTTCCTGAGATTAGCGCGTTCAACCAAACAAACTCTCCAGCTTTATACAGGGTGAAATTTTATGTATTGATGAGCAGTATTTTAAACTCGTGCATTACTAACGATACTAATCGTATTACGGAACTCAAAAACATTATTAATGCAAGTATCATCGCGTTGTATTATTTGATGTTTGTTTATTTTTCGTTCAGCGCGCGGTGTACTGCGCTTTAAAATTTCGATACTTTAGAACTTTTGGGGTTTATGTTTTTTTTTTACTTTTAGTGTTTATTTGCAGTAAAAAGCCTTTGTGATGTGAAATAATACTTTTTTAAAGGTGTCCAAGCCGTAATGTAATAACCATCGCCGTGAGTAGAGCCTTAGATTAAAATGTTGCCCATGATTTCGATTTCACTCTGTATTATTAATTCAGTATAGATTTTCTAACTAGTTCTTAAATCGTCTTGAAACTTTATCTTACCTACTGCTCCGTCATCTCTTCATCTTACTAATGTACACTTTATTAATCCAACGGCCACACAATGGACCTTGAGCATATCGAGCGCGACTTTGACCCAGTTTTGCCTGCGTGTGTACCGAACGTGACGTCTGATACATCGGGAGGGTACAGGTACAGGTAAACATAGGTAATCGGGAATTGCGGTATATACTTCTATATGTTTGTTTGTATTGGAGTGCACGCCGTCGGATATTAACTGTCAAACATTGGCGGGTAGAGGTAAATATGTGTGGCATTGATCAATTTGATCGCCATTTTGTTTTGAGCGCTTGGTTCACGGTGTTTATTCTGTTTTTGATGTGTGATTGCGAAATCATTTGATAGGTTATGAACTCCATTAGTTTTTTCGTGATAATGGTACTAGTAACACTGTCGAAATATTGGAAACTCAATACAAATAAATAATGCTTAGATGGTTCGGACATGTTCAGAGGATGAGTGAAAGGCGACAATCAGAAGGAATTCATAAGGCAGAGGTGAGCGTAAAGTTTACACTGTAAACGCTGGGAGGGGACGCCCTAGGAATACCCCATCATCACCATCATCATCAGCCGGAAGACGTCCAGTGCTGAACATAGGCCTCCTCCTTAGACCGCCACGCCGAATGACAATTCGCCACTTGCATCCATCGGTTGCCCGCGACTCTCGCGATGTCGTCGGTCCACCTAGGTAGTGGGAGGCCTACGCTGCGTCTTCCGGTCCGTGGTCGCCACTTGAGAACCTTTTTTCGCCATCGGTTGTCAGTTCTACGAGCGATGTGGCCTGCCCATTGCCACTTCAACTTGCAAATTTTAAGAGCTATGTCGGTGACTCTGGTTCTTCACCGAATATCCGTGTTCCGGATTTTATCCCGCAAAGAAACTCCGAGCATAGCTCTTTCCATAGCTCGTTGAGTGACTCTTAGCTTCTCTAAAAGGCCAGCAGTCAAAGACCACGTTTCAGAGCCATATGTAATCACTGGCAACACACGCTGGTTAAACACCCTTGTCTTGAAACATTGTGGGATTCTCGATGAGTAGATATCACGTAGCTTCCCACGTAGCAAGCTTTGTAGGAATACCTACACTGACCTTAGCGTTAAAGTGCTTCAAAAAGGACGGATGTGTAGTATGTACTCGCAATCGGCGTGCGTGTATCACCAGATGTATAAACGTGAATGAGGCGAAAGAATTATTTTAGTATCGTAGAAGGTGGCGCTCTCTTGTTTTTGCCTACTCCCATGGGAAGAAGACGTGAGTGTATGTACGTATGTATATCAAAACAAGTTAATAATTATCCCGTTTAAAATTGAAATACAACTATGTAATTGAAATTCTGAATGAAATGATGAAACCAAGTAGTAGTAGAATCTCAGCAGAAGTAATATTGATAGATCCAGTGCATTGGGAGCCGCTTGATCTCTCATAAGTGTGTTTACGAGTATCAATCATCGTTTGGCAAATATAGCGGCTAGTTCATCATAGGTCGCGGTGATAGATCGAACTAACGCCTCACCACGAACATGCGATTTATAAGTGATGTCAATTCTGAATTGAAGATACAATTTGTGCAATGCTTGGCTGATTGGATGCTGCGCGCTGCGTGTTGCGAATGCCGATTTTCGCAGAGTACATCATAATTTTTTTAAGAACTTGCTCAAGTGCGGAAGACAGAAAGGTACGTTTCCAAACGAGAACGAAAATGTGTGTAAACGCAACACCGATTGGTACAAGAATTCATTTGATTGTTGAACTCTAAAAAAACAAACGTTTTGTTTTATTGTTTGTGAAAAGCACAATAATAAAGAAAACCCATGTGATGTGCGAAGTCAATTTTAGTAGAAATATTTTAATTTACCGAAATAATATTTTTTGAAAATTAAAATAAGTAGGTATTGGTTTTAGGTATGTATTTGTCCTACCCCATGGAAAAAATACAGGGTGTACAGTTGAAAGTTTGTGGAGGGCTGTGCCTTACACCCTGTATAATATATTTTGAACTATTGTAACTGTTGCCAGCGGCTTCATCCGCTACAACTCGAAAATTATCCCACGGGAACATAAAATCGGGATAAAATCCGTTCAGTGGTTTTTGCGTGAAAGAGTAACAAACATCCATCCACACATACAAACTTTCACGTTTATAATATTAGTAGGATTCTCGTAAGCAATGTCTCCGTGTGTTCGTGTTGGGCCCACTGTTCCCAGATTCTAATGTGACGTAATTGGGACGGAGTTTACTAACCGGAATATTCTATGAAGATGTATTTATTCCGTAAACATTACCTGTTTATTATAGTTGCTGATTAACATGAAATAATAGTACATGTTTAGGATCATTCATCAAAACCGTCATGTTCTGTTATGATGCTTTATTTATTTATTTTTGTAAGCATTTTAGTTTGTAGTTGGTAAACAATGGCTCCATGCTTCATTCTACTTTTATTTTTATTTAACTACTAGCGTCCCGTCCTGCGTTAGCACGGGTGGAAGTCCTCTTAAACCCGGTCCCGATGGTTACAAACACTACAAAAAAAAATAAGTATCCGAATCGGTCCAGCCGTTTTCGAGTTATGAGCTTAGCAAAACATTTTGCGATCCATTTTTATATTATAGAGAAGAGAAGATAGAGTTCACTTTTGACTACCATCTCGCCTAAAGGTAAGCTAAGATGTGATCGACGGTGAACCGCACACACACTTGCCTAGAAGTAACTTATTCACTCTTGACTTGAAGTCCCCAAGGTTAAAAAATCTTATTTTTTTAACCTGATAAAATCATCATACGAGTCCCCCCACCCCGGGCAGGGCTGGAGGGACTATCAGACTCATACTGACTAAAATCCATGGTGTCCTTCAATAGTCCTTTATGTTCCGGGGTCACGCTAATGAGATAAGTCTTGCGACCGAAGGTTATAAAAGCTTAACATTATATTAGAGGCAAAATTAAGGTCTTAAAACCGATAGAGCCAGTTCACGCAGAATGAAAAAAGTGTAAAAATGTTTGGTATCGGCTTCCGACAGGATGGTGGTCACGAGGTCACGAAGCAGGCGGCCTTGGTAGCTTACCACTACGCGCGCATTGAGAACACTCAGCCGTCACTGCAAATTGAGCTAGCCTGTGGTCTTCCCGGGTCGACGGCGCGTCGTGTTCCACGCGCGCCTCAAAGAGCTGTCAGCAAAATGACGGGGCCCCCTCTCAGAGGGCCAAAGCCTGCCGGGGTCGCGGGACTTATTTCTATTACCGTGACCCCGCAACTAAAAGGGCTCAATAGCCCTTGAAGGACACCGTGGATTTTAGTCAGTACAAGTCTGACAGTCCCTTCCGCCCTGCCCGGGGTTGGAGGATTAATTTGATGATTTTACCACGCTAAAAAAAAAAGCCTGTGGTCTTAGGATTTTGTCGTGTTAAAATCATCAAATGAGTCCACCCTCCCAGGGCGTGATGGGAGGGATTGTCAGACTTGTACATACGACTACACATCAAGCATACAAAACCACTTTAACGTGGTCTCGCTTCCTATTTTCTATTAGTCACACGTGTAATGATCAGCAACCTACCTTTGCGAATGGGTGTAGAATCAATCCCATCCCATCCCATTTCCTTAATTTTAATTTATGCGACGTTTAAAAGTGCCTTTTTGATGGCCTTCTTGAATAAATGATTTGACTTTCCTATTCTGGTTTTGCATGTGTAGCCGTGTGTACTGACTAAATTCACGCTGATCCTTCAATAGCCCTTTACCTTCCAGTCTCACGGTTACCTGGTGAGACATATCCGCTACCCAGTAACGACTGTCTAAGATCTACAAATGACAGCCGCGACCAATGGCTTTATAGCCCAAGAGCTGCTGAACCTTCGACTAACGGTCGTCCTGTAAGGCTAAAACTTTGTACACTTATAGTTTATAGCATATTATGGGTAATAGCGACGACCTGGCAGGTCTCAGCCGTGCACGTCATCAAACCATTTAGTTTTGAAAGTGTAAAAAAAATTGAAAAAAAAAACTTGTTCCTGTAAGCTTGAAAATGTAACAGCATGTAGTTTATTTATAGTAAATCTTGGAATCAAAATGAGTGGCGATTACAAGGTGCACAAGTATGTGCCAGGCGCATTCAAAAGTGCACGTTTGATGAGGAAAAATAAACTTTCTCCTGTAAAGTTAAAATTTAGATATGTTTTTAAGTAAACGTTTTGGAATGAGTATGTACAATGACAGGCGGTTTTGAAGAGCACAAGACCTTGCCAGGCGAGGTGACAGCTGTTAAGGGCGTGCGAGTAACAGGTGTTACGTGAACGCATATAGTCAATGTAATACGTGTATTTTAATAGTTTTAATGTGTGCCGCGGGTCTAACGAACTACCGTGACCCCGGAACGTAAAGGGCTATTGAAGGACACCGTGAATTTCAATTAGTACAAGTCTGACAGTCCCTGCTGCCCCACCGTGGGTGCGAGGACACATTTAATTATTCTATTACATTAGTGTATGTTATTCTCTTTATTTATAATAGAGGGACATGCATTTTGAGCCCGTTTTTCCTTTTATTTTTACTTCGACCGAAACCTTCGCCGCCTTTATTTGCATATAAAATTAAACCTTATATTATGTATTGTACATAATTTGATCCGTCCTTATGTCTATTTTAAGCTAAAATGATTAGTTCACACAACTATTAATGAACAAAAAAAATCCTAGAACAAAAACACTTAGAGTAACCTAGGAACAAAATTTTGTATGTACAAAAACTGTAGTAACTTGAAAACTACCGAACCGATTTGTTTCAAATAACTTCTACAATAGTTTTTATGGTGAAACACAACCCTTTTAACAACTTTAATTCGATAATATACATAAACAAAAAAGTGAGTTTTCAAGTTACGTAATTATAAGAAAATTTCTAAATCTATCTATCTATCTATTCTATATTCTATACATATAATAAAACTGTAGAAAAGTTATTTTTGTACATTAAAAAAAAACTCAAAATATATAGCCAGGGTATTAAAGGACAACCAATAGAAACCATTTCTAGCATTTTTAGAATTTTTGTCTGTTTATCTGTTTGTCTGTTTGTATGTTTATTTGTCCAGGTATCACGTAAAATGTACGCAATTAATGTAGATAACTTTTATACAAAACGATTAAGCGTAACTTGGAGAGGAATTTAGTTTTTGTTTCATTGGAATCGGTTCAGTCTATCAAAAGATATTTGAATTTAAAGTGTTTCGGGTGCACTTTGGTCTCACAATTTGATTTCGTACGTCAGTCGCGCGATCTAACTACAACGCACGGCAGATGGCGTTAAAAGAAAACTTGGAATAGACGTGTTTAACTTAAAGTAACATTATGTATTTTGTTTAATAGTAATCGGTTCACATAATATAAAAAATATAAATTAATTAAAGCAATATTTAAAGGAATCATAGAGTAGAACAGAATGGAATGGTGTGGTGTGGTGTGGTGTGGTGAGAGCGGGCATTAGGAAAATAGTCCTACATAAACCTGGAACACAAGTGTCAAATATTTTTGATTAATCTAAGAAAATTCTAAATACACGGTTTATATGAAAAACGTGGCCTGAATTAAGCGCTTGCAACTAAAAAATACATTGTTAAATTCCGACATCCACGCGAACGAAGTTGCGGGCACAGCTAGTCTTTCATAATTTTCGAACAAGAAACTTATCTAACTAGGATCCAATATGAACATCAAGGGTAGTTTCACCGACAGCGTTTTTAGAGGTTCTTCGCTTGAAATCACTGTTTAAAATGTATCTAAAAGGACATTTTAATTTTTTTCGTGTAATTACAAAACTAGCTCATATGAAGACGCTAGTATAAATAAAAATGTATAAAATATAAATTTATAAAAAAATTAAAACAGTCCGTTTCTCAATAACGGTGGTATGTCCGTGATTAACTTGTAAGCGCAATTACCTCTTTAAATACGTTGTGATGGAAATTTGGTACTTAAATTGAACATGATTATGTTGGTCCATGTATAAAGCAACCATATTGATTACTTCCTTTATTTCTGCTATCATACAGACATCAGGACCATTGTGATAAGGAATGTCCACGCCAAAAGTGCAATATCGGTGTGTTTTGTTGAAACCGATCTATAACATAAACAGGTATATTCTAACGAACTATCTCCTTATGCACACGGAGACCAAGTCGTGCTCTTGCGTTCTCGCAGTAGTGACCTGGCCGATCCTGCCGAGGTTTCGCGCCAATACGTAAATACTTTTTAAATCGAAGAGGGAATACGAAATTTTGCAATCTCGGTGGGTTACTGTACGAATGAATGTTATTTTTTTACGGTATGGTACGCGAGTATTTTATGTGATAATGGATACCCTTAGCGACCATACATTATAAATGACTGAAGCATAAATAGTTTTGATTTTATTTTATTTTTTCTTCATGTTTCTAATTTCGGTGGTGCAATATCGGTGGTTTCGGTGGTAAGTTTATTGCCACCGATATTCCATCCATACTTAAATGGCTGTAAGTTCATGTGACTTTGGTAAGATATATATACTTGAGAGGCAACACAATTAATTGGACAAACTTTGGAGGGCAGCATTGTAAGTAGGTACATATTTAACCCAAACAATTTTAACTGGCTTTGAAAAAAAGGAACTAATAAATGTAATATTGTTTAAATTTAGATTTTTTTTATTTGGCCTGCCTTTGACCTGTACAATACATGGACAAACTCTTTATACTATACCTACTCAATTTGACTTGTTATAGGATGGGAAAGTGAAAGAAAAAAACAGGCTGAAAGACTAAGAAAAGAAGAATAAAAGATGGTCCAGTATATGGCATTGATGGCACAAATTAAGACCTATGTTAAAAATGACTCTTTCAGTGATTTGAATATCTATATGATTTTTGTTTTGTTCACTTCAGTTTTTTGAGATTTTATTATTTTATGTTTGTTTACGAATTGAAGATATTTTATAAAAAAAACCCCTAATTATTTGCTCAAGTGTTAATTCAAAGATCTCATCATACCTTCATTTTTTTTAGTATTATCCTCAACATATCACATTTAGAAAAAGTTAATTTTGTAAAAGTGCAAAATGTGGTCAATGATCCATGTCAAAAGATGCACTATCGAATACAGACAAATAAACGTATATTAGACCTGCTATGGGGCCTGTGCAGTCGCTATATAATGTTGCCAACGACTAAGTTCTTTTTTGTTTAATAACTGTCAATGGTACAATACAAAAAATCCATTTTGGTGCGATGTTGCAATTTCGGTGCACAGTGTCCAATTTCGGTGCGATGGCAATTTCGGTGGCCGTCTTATTTTCAAAACAACTACAGTTATTTATTTCCTACTAAAACATATAGAATACTAATGTGTTCTAGAATAAAACAAGTTCATTTATACATCCGAAAACCTACAAATAAAAAAATCCACCGAAATTAGTAAAAAATTGAGCCTGCGTGAAATGACCCTCAAAGATAATCCAATAAGAAATGTGACTGTTCAATCAACATAACAAAAATAAATTCTAATTAAACAGTACAGTATAGTTTGTAAGGAATCTTTCAGTTAATTTTCTAATTAGAATTTATTTTTGTTATGTTGATTGAACAGTCACATTTCTTATTGGATTATCTTTGATGTTCATATTGGATTCTAGTTAGATAAGTTCCTTGTTTGAAAACTATGAAAGATTTAAAAAAATTCTTATAATTACGTAACTTGAAAACTCACTTTTTTGTTTATGTATATTATCGAATTAAAGTTGTTAAAAGAGTTGTGTTTCACCATAAAAACTATTGTAGAAGTTGTTTGAAACAAATCGGTTCGGTAGTTTTCAAGTTACTACAGTTTTTGTACATACAAAATTTTGTTCCTAGGTTACTCTAAGTGTTTTTGTTCTAGGATTTTTTTTGTTCATTAATAGTTGTGTGATTTAATCATTTTAGCTTAAAATAGATATAAGGACGGATCAAATCATGTACAATACATAATATAAGGTTTAATTTTATATGCAAATAAAGGCGACGAAGGTTTCGGTCGAAGTAAAAATAAAAGGAAAAACGGGCTCAAAATGCAAGTCCCTCTGTTCTAAATAAAGAGAATAACATATACTAATGTAATAAAATAATCAAATGAGTCCTCGCACCCACGGTGGGGCAGCAGGGACTGTCAGACTTGTACTAACTGAAATTCACGGTGTCCTTCAATAGCCCTTTACGTTCCGGTGTCACGGTAGTTCGTTAAACCCGCGGCACACATTAAAACTATTAAAATACACGTATTACATTGACTATATGCGTTCACGTAACACCTGTTACTCACACGCCCTTAGCAGCTGTCGCCTTGCCTGGCAAGGTCTTGTGCTCTTCAAAACCGCCTGTCATTGTGCATACTCATTCCAAAACGTTTACTTAAAAACATATCTAAATTTTAACTTTACAGGAGAAAGTTTATTTTTCCTCATCAAACGTGCACTTTTGAATGCGCCTGGCACATACTTGTGCACCTTGTAATCGCCTGTCATTTTGTTTCCAAGATTTACTATAAATAAACTAAAGTGTGTTTTTTAATCTCGTAGACTAAACTGACATTACGAGTATTGTCAGTTTATTGCAATTCTTAAATAGTGATGTGGCACAACCGAAACTTAGCGTTAATAAAATCAAGTATCGTTTTTTTTTACAATAAGTTATCCTGAATTAATGTGTAGGTACTTATTTAAAACGTAATAATACAAAATTAATAATTTAAAACATTTATATTTTTAATCACATAACTTAATTACAGGTATTCGCGTTAATCTGATTCAGATAATGACTCCATGTCTGAGGAATATTCTGAATCATCTGAATCGCCACTTACTTCTATGATAAACCCATCAGTAATGTCGTTGATTATATGGCCCAGATGACACATTTCATCTTCAATTTTAATTTCATGGACTTTCCACCGCTGCTGGTCACTTGACGAAGACCTTCATCAAAAAGACTTCGTACTTCATTCATTTTGAATGTTATATTATTTTTAGCCGTTTTAACGCGTATGGGAACAACACTGATGGCGTCTATTTTACGTTCTATTTAAAAAAAATTAAATTAAAGGCATCGAAACATGGTCGGATTACGCATGGCGTTGCGTGGTCAGATTTCCCTGGCAGTTTGTAGCACGTCGTGCAGCCATGTGTACGTACATGAATTGTAAATATAAACTTTGAATGAAAATTAAATTCGTCTATTATAGATAAAAAGTTACGATTCAACAAACCGGTATCGTAGGTACAACACTGCACAAAAGAGCTGGCAACATTATTTGTAAATTTGACATTTGCATGTGTCAATTTAGTCTACGAGATTATAAAACAGACTTTACATGCTGTTACATTTTCAAGCTTACAGGAACAAGCTTTTTTTTTCAATTTTTTTTACACTTTCAAAACTAAATGGTTTGATGACGTGCACGGCTGAGACCAGGTCGTCGCTATTACCCATAATATGCTATAAACTATAAGTGTACAAAGTTTTAGCCTTACAGGACGACCGTTAGTCGAAGGTTCAGCAGCTCTCCAGCTATTACGTGCTTTCCGAGGCACGGAGGGAAACTCGTTATGGCAGATGGTCACCATGCACAGACCAACCTCGGCAACCGCGGCTTAATCCAGAAGATTGGCTTGTGCGGCTGTAATTATTAAGCCACGACCTCCATCTCCTATTGATTTCGAGCGTATGACACTCGTGGGCCGCAGCTGAAAATCAGCGTCAGGTGGCAAATTTTGTGTTGCCACCGGATATTATGCTGGGCTGAGGCCCTTTGGCATTGTTTTTTATTATGTTTGTATTGTTTTAGTTTTAAGTTTTAGGACAAGTGCCAATAAACGCAATTTTCTTTCTTTCTTTCTTACCTTTGACTGGCCTGTTGGTCTAGTAATTAGTGATCCTGGCTGCTATGCCGGGGGTCGTGGGTTCGATTCCCACCCGGGACAAATGTTTGTGTGATGAGCACGATCATTTGTTCTGTGTCTGGGTGTAATTTATCTATAATATGTATGTATTTAGAAATATATAAGTATGTTTATCAGTTGTCTAGTACCCATAACACAAGCTCTGCTTAGCTTGGGACTAGATGGCGTTGTGTGATAGTTGTGGATAAATAAAAAAAAATCTTTCTTACCGTTGAAATAAAACTTTTTAAAAGTTGCGGGTAGATGCCAGCATATTAAATAAAAAACATCGAAAAAAAAAATGGTTTCAATTAGAAATGAAAAGTTAGCAGCTTGATTGAAAACTAAATCAAATTATGTTTCATGGGCGGGCGAGAGCAAAAATATTTTTCGGCTCTATATAATCGCTCGACATATTTATAAACACGAGTTACAGGTGGAAAATATAATGTATTTACGACCTGTGCTACGGACATCACTAGATAGATTATTAGGGTAAAACTCGCCAAAATATAACTCGCTAAAATCAATGAAATTGACAACTGATTGGAAAAAAAAACTGGCGTCTTTGAAAACCTACAATCCAAGTCAGCAAAAACGGATTCATGCGGGCAATGTCACGGAATATCCAATGTTGTTATTACCTTAAATCTTCTCCGGAATGTAACGAACACTTTTCTGATAAGCACATCAAAATCACTTCAGCCAAACGCGAGGTAAACGCGGACGAATATACAATCGACTTTGAAAATCTACAATCCAAGTAAGCAAAAACGGATTCATGCTGGGCAACGTTACAAGATATCCATTATTGTAATATACTAAAACCTTCTCCAGAATATAAAAAAAAAGTTTTCTGAAAAGAGCATTCAAATCGCTTCAGCCAAACGCGAGATAATCATGCAATAATACTGGTCGAACTGTGTACCTACTTTATAAAATCGGTTAAAAATGGCCGCACTCTTAAGCTAGGTACTCAACAATGTTGCATGTAACGTATCAGATACGGTATCAAGTGAGTCCGTAGGCACGAGCCCGCTGTAAGTTCGCAGTGATACCGCCACTCGGCGGGTCATACAAACACAAAGGCGGCTCGCAGTGTGCTCGGACTGCCCGTACCCACTTGCAGGTTAATATGTTACATGCAATACTCTAAGTGAGTACCCAGCTTTAACTTCCAATACTCAAGTCAAAGACATTTATCCTGATAATCCCAAGAAGATACAAACTTTTCCACGCCTCAGTTTCTCTATAAATCTCAGTTTTGTGAACAAGTGTAGCCGTAGCACTTCACTGACACTACACGAAAAGCTAGAACGTAAATATACAGCAGCTTAGGGTTCTTGTATACAGTGCATGCAACTGGAGCAAGTAAAGGTGCGGGTTACCCGCGCGAGTAGCATGCGCAAGCTACTTGATCAAGTTACTCGCTTGTACTTGTACATGTTTCAAATGACCGTAGCAAGTAAAGACGCGGGCTACTTGCGCAAGCTGAATGTACGGGTGCTTGTACACGGTGCATGTAACCCGCGCAAGTACTTCAACATGCTCGCTCATTGCTCAAGCTACATGCACCGTGTACAAGCACCCTTAGGTACGTGCTAACTTTCCTGTTTCGGTTGAACGCGTCTCAGTGACGAAGTTTTCCGTAGAGATCCGAAGTTTTAAATTGAGAAATTGTTTACAAGCAATTATACTTTATGGTTGCCTATTTGGATACCTGCTTTGAGGTTCAATTAGGAAGGATAGTCTCCTTACGCCGTATTGTGGCGTCTAAAATAACTCTAATAAGGCAATAAGTGGCCTATGTAATTTTATTGATGCTTGATTTTTTTTCGATAACTTTTCATCGAACTTGTCGTAAAGTTTTTAATTTTAAACAAGTCAGTGAACTTTGTAGATGTTTGTTTTTATTTTATTTTTCGAAAGCAATTTTCATAATGTTTTAGTCTCACTTTTCTGTGTCTCACAAAATGTTGTACTCACCGAATTTAATATCTATTCGTTGACGTCAACAAAGCCGTATGTGTCACAAAGTTCACTGCGCTTGCAATAACTTGTTGGCGGCCATATTGAAAACTGTGAGTACGTGGGAGGGTACGGTCTCTTCATAGTAACATTACCGTCGTTGCCTTCGTGTCGCTGTCAAAGTCGAAGTCACCATTAACATCATCTGCCTTTTCCCAACTACGAGTATATTGGGGTCGGCTTCTATTCGAAGCTGATGCAGTTGGATATTAGTATCTTGGCAATGCTGCCAGCCTTTTACTTATTTTTTCTATTGACAGCGATGAGTAACTTGGTTTCCCCAGTTTTTGATTCTTTCTACATATTATTATCCAAATGTAAATTTATTTCTAATTTGTAAATTCCTGTCTCAAATGAATCAATGAATTAAAATAAAATAAAGCTTTACATCTGTGAAATTAAGGACGATAATAGACTGCAATCGTCAGCACTGGAAAGACGGTACTTGTGAAGTCACACGACTGTACCCACACCAAGCGATGCGCTGGTAACACCAACTTTTAATTGGTGCACACTTCGTCTGTTTATATTGGAAACTTTGTATTAAAACTTTAAGTTTTTGTTTTCGAAATTGCTTTTTAAACGATGGAGAGTGTTGGATTGGAATTCTAAACAATGATGGCCGTTCGAAATATTCTAATTCTGGTTTTGCCTAGTAAGGCAGATCTAAAATAAAGCAAAACCAGAGAGGCAAGGCAGATGATGATCTGTATCCGATCCCTTGCCTTCGTTGACGGACTTAGTAAGTAGACACTCAGGGACAAACCTAACACAGATAGCCGGTCCCTATAAGCACATACCACGACTTTAATTAAGGTATCCACGGGCACATGCGTGACACTTCACGACAGTCGCGTCGCCCGTGGCCGTGATCCGGACCTTAGAAATTCATATCGATTCCAACATTAGTATTCAGCACTTCTCAATAACCCGCAATAAAAAAAAGCCATATCTGGAGATATCGTAAAAATATAAAACTTTGTATTTCGTCAAGTACATAATAAAAACGCGCTAAAAATCCAACATAAAATGTAGTCGTAAAATTTTCCAAAGCTAGCGACGTATTGAAATATGCAAAGTTTCGCTTTAAAAATAAAATACATGTACAAAGTTTGCCGTCACCCAATTTTGTTAGCAACTGCTGCATTTACTAGATACTGAAAATGCTGTAAAACTCAGACTTTCTTTATCTAATGAAATATCTTTTCAGTCCCTCTCCAAGTCTCCATGAAATCAGGAAAATTGGATCGCACAATCTTGTTAGGTATATGTAGGTCTGAGGAGTTGAGGACCAATGTATTTTTTTGAGGTTCCGTACTTCAAATAGAAAAAAGAAATCTTGCACGGTTCGCGCATTGGCTGAGCGATCGAACTGCTGTGCCGCGTTTCGCAGGTTCGATTCCCGCACGGAGAAAATTTTTGTAAAGCCCGCCGTACACATTGGGCCAACGCATTTGGCAAGCGTATTGGGCCAGCGTGTACAGACCTATTTGGCGGTATGTTGGTAGTTGGCAGCAATATTGGCCGGCCGAATGTTGTCGGTTTTTCATGCACCAATCAAAGGATTTGGAATTCATTATTTTGGCGCAACATGCTGGCCCACGACCTTTTTTTTTTACGTGGTAAAATCATCAAATGAGGCCCGGGCAGGGCGGGAGGGACTGTCAGACTTGTACTGACTAAAATCCACGGTGTCCTTCAATAGCCCTTTATGTTCCGGGGTCGCGGTGATGGTATAAGACCCGCGACCCCGGCAGGCTTTAGCCCTCTGAGAGGGGTCCTCGTCATTATGCTGACGCTCTTTGGGGCGCGCGTGGAACACGACGCGCCGTCGACCCGGGCATGGTCCATGGTCGGACGGCGAGTTGCCCTTGGCCCACTGCCTTGGCCCAATATGTACAGCGGGCTTAAGAATTACCAGTAGTTGTCCTGGGCGTTTGTATATGTGAGTTAATATGTTTGTAAAATCACAAATGCAGGAAATTCCTAGTGAGTGGCAACGTTTTAAAAAAAAACACTTTGTTGACCGTCATCTGTGTTTTAAAACCTTTTCTCTGGAACGGCTGAAGGTATCAAGTTGAAATGAAATAGGAAACTACAGAAAAGAACGTATCTGGTAACTTTCTTTTTGTGGTCTCCTATAGCTGTAATATAGGCAAGTGCTGTACCAATGGACGCTTTTACCTGTTAATGGACACTGTTAATTCTGGGGAAATCCACACGGAAAAGAAAGTTGGCGATACGTCAAATCTGTCAACCATAGACAAATGCTTACGGCTGTGTTCAAATTAGCATGTTAGGGTTGCTCCTTTTCTTATAAATTAACGGTGTCCACAGGTAAAAGCGTCCATAGGAACAGCACTTGCCCCAACATATTAAAAAAAAACACATTTTTATGAATATCTTGTTTTTCTTTGAACATTTTGGTTTTGGGTTTAATTATTTATTTTACTATTTATGGACACACAAAATACAACACAGGATAATTAAGACATAGAACTCAGTACAGGGGTGATGCTTATTTCTATAGAAATTTCTGCCAGCAGACCCGCAGATAACTAGCTAGCACAAGAAAGAATTCTGTAACAAATATTACGATTTTGCTACGTAAACAAAAAAATAACTTGATCAGGCTTTGTCCTTGGTAAAAAATATTGTGAAAAAGAGTTTTTTCTTTAGAGCTTATTAGACCAAGTAACAGTCTATGATGTCTTGATCAAAAGATGGTACCGTGTTACTTTTTCTTATCTTAAGTAACTAAAATGTTTGAGAATAAGTACCGAAAAACGGGGTGAATAGGGACGCAGGGGTGAATCGTGACAAAACTTTAACAGGGATTTAAATGTTAAATTAATGTGATAGGTTACCAGCAACTACTCAATTTTATTTATTGATTAATACTACATTAATTTGAAACCTTGCTGGCAACATACCATCATAATTTTTCGTTAAAATCCACTTCAAAGTTTTGTCCCGATTCACCCCTGCGTCCCTATTCACCCCGTTTGACCGTTATATAAGAGGGAAACATAAGTATTCCACTTATGTCTATGACAAAAAAATGGGATTAAACACTGGGCTTCCGTGTGAAAAAAACGTACCTACTTAAATTATAGAATGAAAGTTTCATTCATTGTTTCCTAAAATATATATTTAAAAGTAACAGGTTATAATGCAATTCAAGTTTTATCTCAATTCTCAAGAACGTGCAGTAGAGGAATGGTATCACCGTACAATTTACTCTGTATACATATTATGAAAAGGAATTCACAATTTAGCTGGATCAACTGTAGAATTTATTTCAGCGTTGCATTCAGAATGTTGCCACAGCGTACTAGCTTACAGAGGATCAATGGGATTTTTTTTCCGAGAGAAATGTGTAGAAAAAAAGCGAGTTTAGTTGTTCCCATTGTGAACAACTAAACTCGCTTTAAAAGAGATGGCGCTAGACGACTTGTATAACCCTGTCTTTTTCCCACAGTGGAAACGTACTCGCTTTAATATGCTTATCTTTCTCGTCTTTCACGAGTTTCTCGTTATGCGGGAGGGCATCAAACTACTGCAAGAAGTTATACTGTGTTAGAACGTAGTACTGACTCAGTGTAGTACTAGATTAGGAGGTCCTTGCTCCATTATCTTCAACTGTTTCCATTGTAACCAACTTTATGTAACTTCTAGGAATTTTCTTGGTTAGTCTTTTAGGTATTTTCTTCTCATAGTTTTGCTGACATTTTTGTTGAACTTCAAAAATTGTTAGAAAATAAATTAGAAACTTATTATCACTTAGCCGATTTGACTTGGCAACTACTCAACAAATATATAAGGTTGACCTGCCTTTATAACAGTGCTACATGGAGTCTATGACGAGGTTTTTGGCAGCTGTAGGCTTTAAGCTTAATAATATATTTTCTATCCACTAGTATACTGGTGGAATTATTTTGTGTTTATGGATCCAAAATAACAATGTAAAGTTGCAACGTCTTATCTTATTGACAGGCCTGTTGGTCTAGTGTTTAGTGACCCTAAATGCTAGGCCGGGGTCGTGGTTTCGATTTCCACCCTGGACAAATGTTTGTGTGATGAGCATGATCATTTGTTCTGTGTCTGGGTGTAATGTATCTATAATATGTATGTGTTTAGAAATATATAAGTATGTTTATCAGTTGTCTAGTACCATAACACACGCTCTGTTTAGCTTGGGACTAGATGGCGTTGTGTGATAGTTGTGGAATATTATTATTATCCTAATCCGTTCGTGACAGAGTAACACTTCCATCCATCCAAACAAGCTATGACGTTTATAATAATAGTAGGATTAACTCAAGAACACAGTAACCCTACTCAAGCTCGTTGGAGTCAAACTGCTGCATTTGCATTGATCCCCCGGGGTCAGGGAGACGATTACAGGACTTTCATCTCAACTGCACCGTCCCTTTATGTATGAGCTGCAGTTAATTTGTAGGTACTTTCATACTAACTTGGGTAGTAAGTTTAAACAAGTTTGTAAGAGATCTTTAGTTAAATGTGGTTTTTAAGTGAGTTGAAGTGGTCACTTTTAAATTGGTTCCTTTACTATATGCTTCATTAGTTAGCTCTGTATAGTCCAACGAGCTATGGAGAGGGCTATGCTCGGAGTCTCTCTGCGCGATCGACTCAGAAATGAGGAGATTCGTAGACGAACCAAAGTTACAGACATATCCCAACGAATAAGCAAGTTGAAATGGCAGTGGGCAGGCCATATAGCACGCAGAACTGATGGCCGATGGGGCTGTAAGGTTCTCGAATGGAGACTACGCACCGGCAAACACAGCGTAGGACGTCCACCCACTAGGTGGGCAGACGATCTTATAAAGGCCACAGGATCACGCTGGATGTAGGCCGCTTACAACCGGTCCTACTGAAAGCCTAAAGGGAAGGCCTATGCTCAGCAGTGGACGTCTTACGGTTGATATTATGATTAACCTGAGTGAACAAAGTATACAACTTTGGCGTCCTCAATTCACCTCGGAAAAATATCACCTGGGAACAGAGTGTGACGGAGTGGAATAAACCATTAATTTAGAATAACAAGTTCAGTTTAGTGGTTGTAAATTGATGATAGTATGTTTCTACTTTTTTTTCCACAATTTTTTTTGCTTTCATCATCATCATGCTTTTTCAGAACTGTATTGGGGTCGGTTTCCAGTCAAATCAGATGCAGCTGAATAATATTTCATATGGCAATATTCTCAAAAATGAGCTGGCTCTGGGAAAGGCGACTAATCTCTTTCTTTGAAAACAAAACCTAATTCATTAAAAAATAAGGAATCCGTTCTGTCTAACAATTAATAATATATAAATATTCCACAACTATCACACAACGCCATCTAGTCCCAAGCCAAACAGAGCTTATGTTATGGGTACTAGACAATTGATAATCATACTTATATATTTCTAAATACATACATAATGATAAATTACACCCAGACACAGAAAAAATTATCATGCTCATCACACAAACATTTGTCCTGGGTGGGAATCGAACCCACGACCCCCGGCATAGCAGTCAGGGTCACTAACCACTACACCAACAGGCCAGTCAAAACTGTGTTATCATTTATCATCATGCTTTTTCAGATCTGAGTCGGTTTTCAGTCAAATCAGATGCGGCTGAATAATATTTCATATGACAATATTAGCAAAAATGAGCTGGCTCTGGGAAAGGCGACTAATCTCTTTCTTTGAAAACAAAACCTTATTCATTAAAAAGGAACCCGTTCCGTCTAACAATTTTCCGCACATTTCCCTTCCACGGGATTTATTCCTGAATCTCTCATGAATACGAATAAAACATTGAAATGACACACAAAATGTTGCCACATTTTATATTCAATCGCTTTTAATACCGCATTGATCCAAATAAACCTCGAAGGAATGAGATTGTCAACAGAGACCGTGAGAGAGCACGAACACAACGGATAAATATTTTATTCGATTGTGATTTGTTCACGAAACCAGGGTATTTCTGTACCCTTAGCACGAGTTTTCAGTATTTGAGACGTAAACTGGAACTCTGACAATTTCAAATTGACAATTTTCAAGGAAAAAATTTGTTCCTTCTTCGCACACCAGAGGCGCTGTTCCATTTTTTCATACAAGAAACGCTGTAAATACTGGAAAGACTCTGTAAAGTACAAGAGGGAAAACTCGTGCTAAGCGTACTGGTCGTAAAGTAGAACATGAAAAGATGTTTGAATTGGGATAAAAATTCGTATTATCCTAACTTCAAATTGAACATCCTAAATTTTTTGCATATTAGTTGATTTTCAAACGGACATAGGGCACCTTTCACCGCCTGCCGGGGTCACGGAACTGTCCCAACGGGTAACGCTGGAACGTAAAGGCCAATTGCACGAATACGGTGGATTTAAATCAATACGAGTCTGATAGTCTTTCCCAGTCCCAGTCCAACCACGGTGGGAGGACTCATTTGATGATTTCACCACCTAAAAATAGTAAAAGAATCTTTTGCGAAGTGCGGGTAAATCAAATTACAATAGCATTTTTTGCGCTCGAATTATGTTGCTACGCTCCTGTTCATTTGCTACGCCGTAGCAACCGCTACGCCGTAGCTGTGCTACGCGTATGGTGTCTACGCGTTATTTCACCTGTCTTGTCTTTTTTCAAGTCATACAAATGGTGTGGATTCGTTTAAAACTTGTCTAACATTGATATTAATATTCTGAATGTTTTATAGTTTTTATTGTTAAATGCAGTTTTTTTACTCAAATTGAATTAAAATGCTAAAATCTTGAATAAATTCATTTTTTGTACTTAATTATAATTTGGACCTGTTTTTGCTTTTGTAATTTTTTCTACATTCTTATTTTGGTATTTCTTTTCATTTGTAATACAAATGAATAGAAATACCAAAAAATAAGAATTTATTCAAGATTTTAGCATTTTACGATACTATTGACACAACTGTTAGCTACCTCATAAAGTATTTTAAAAACCAACATTCTAGTTTTACAAATTAAATATATCTTGAATCTTGATACTTTAATAAAACAGGAAGAAAAGTCAAACTTTTACTTGACTCAAGTATTTTCAAATAATCTGTGCTCTTGAATCTCAAGAGACTTCGATGGAGAAAACTAACTCACTTTGTGATCTCTGTCAAGAATGAATAATTAAATAGCCATAAAAATATTGCACACTTTTCAGCAAATGATTTACAATTTTCAACTTTAATACGTACGTTGAAGGTTTTACAATTGTTTTGTGTGGTCGATTAGAAGTTAGTTTCATTAGATATTTTATCTTGGCTATTCTTATTTGACATCTGTGCTTTTATTTTTAACTAGCAGCCCGTCCCGGCATCGGGTCGGCACGGGTAGACATGATATAAAGCCTATGTTACTCACAGTGAATCCACCTTTCTAATCATCATCATCATCCCACTGCTGGGACACAGGCCTCCTCTCTTGTGAGAGGGAGTGGGCCATAATCCACCACGTGGGCCCAGTGCGGATTGGCAGATGTCACATGTCTTCGAATTTGATGGTTCTAGGACATGCCGGTTTCCTCACGATGTTTTCCTTCACCGTTTTTGAGAGCAGTGGTGATGAAACAAATTACACAAAGTAATGCGCCAAGCTGGATTCGAACCCACGACCTACAACTCGTAAGTCGGGACCGATACCACTGGGCCACCACTGCTGCTGCTCTCAACCACCTTTCTAATGGTCACACTTTTTTTTGTAATCGGCATAGTAGTTTTTGAGATAATTACAAACACACACACAAAAATAAAAATATTTCCTTTACAATAATAGTGTAGATTTTAAACCAAGACCTACAAAAACAAACACTTAAACAGCCTTTATTACTACAACAACTTAAACATCATTCTGTTAAAAACTTGTCTAAAAAAAGTGTGACTGCAAAACGGACCTTATTTTAACGTCTTAATCTGACTTTTTTAGACAAGAAATGTTCAACGGTGCGACGTTAATTTTTTACTGCGTCTCTCTTATCCACAGACCAACCTCGGCAAGCATGGCTTAACCTTGAAGATCATCCTTTGCCGTTGTTATTATTTAATCACGAAGTCTTCATAAAAATGCGCTTCTGATAGGTTAAAAATAACAATGCTGAACCCAATGAGAGTCCAACAAGGACACGGATTACACATTATTCCAAGAATTTCTGAACGAAACAGGTAAACAAAAGTGACACGGTAATGGCAGCCCCAGACGGCGCGGCGTAGGTTTTTGTGGCTACGACAGGGTTGCCACATTTCAAAAATTTTATTCAGACGTGATTGTAGGTTTTGAAGTTGGTCTCCTAAAACGGGCTTATTTGCTAAAAAATATGTCTTCTGTCATTACTGAGTGAAACTTTAAATAAAATGTCTTGTATAGGGCAATTCTATACCAGATATAAGCCCATTTCATGGAACTAATTTCGTCTGGCTTGGACTGAGGCGTTGGTTGCACCTAGGCCTTAATTGCACCCAGGCCCTGTTCCTTCACGTAGCCTGTGTCTCGACTGGCAAACGCCTTAACCGCCTTGACTATATGGCCAATACAATACTGCACGAGATTCTATAACTGGTGAACTGGGGTTGGCCCGCGATTTGTTACTTCCAATTCGTTTATAGCCGTGGCTTGACAACCCTAGCCAGATAAGGGGTGCCACGAAGGACTGATGCCACAATTAGGGAGCCCTATGAATGTGTCGGGAATAGTAATAGTGGTCGAGTGTCAGCACTGTGTCTCCTGAAAGTAAAAAAAAGTAGAATGGCCAAGTTCAGGAAAATGACGATGGCATAATAAGTAGGTAGTTTTTGTAGACGTATACATAACGAAAAGTTGAACTTTATCTTTGTAAAACTACATCATCATCAGCCGGAAGACGTCCTCTGCTGAACATAGGCCTCCCCCTTAGACAGCCACGCCGAACGACAATTTGCCACTTGCATCCATCGGTTGCCAATTTATGAGCTATGTCGGTAACTCTGGTTCTTCGCCGAATATCCATGTTCCGGATTTTATCCCGCAAAGAAATTCCGAGCATATAAAACTACGACACACCCGAAAAAAAAGTAAAATTTTATTAGTTTTGTAGGTATTACCTTATCCTGCTGCAAGACGAAACTTTGATTTAAAGAATGTGGCTGGCAGCGGATGGATGAGGACTGTCCAGGACTGGCAGGTTAGTGCTCTTTGGAGACATTTACGTTCAACACTAGATGGCGGGAGGTTGATATTAAACCAAGTCAAGCTAAGCCGTTTTCTAGTCATAATTATGTCAAAGAAGGTTCCAAAACAAAATTAAAAATACAAGTGTGCAAATTGCACATAAAAATACCTGCAGGTACTACATACGGGGCCAGCAAATGAAAATAATTTTCTTCTCACCTTGAGTCCCGCCTCTGATTAAAAGGGGAAATAAATGTCAAATGGTAAATTTCCCAGTTGACTCAGGGTGTAAATAAATAACATCTTGAGTTATCTTACCTTTTATTTTCTGGAAAACAACATCTTTCTTTTGTTAATTTATTCATTTGTTTCGAGTATCGTGTTATGTTTAACTAATATAACCAACGACGATACATTACTAGACTCCTAATAACAGGCGACCAATGTCTGTCAAAACATTAGGCGAAAAAGTCTTATATCCGTCTTATTTCGACCACTCCTGTGAGCCGTAAACATACCTTGAGACAGAACAGACCTTGAGTTAGCCAATCGCAACGCAGTACCCCGTCCCCCTCGCTTACGTAGTACCTCAGCGTGTTGACAGAATAGTTTTTGTTCCTTAGATCGTGCATGCGGAGTCTAGTAATATATCGTCGTTGAATATAACTAATAAGTATTGTAAATATGAATGTTTGTGCGGAGAGATGGATGGATATTTGTTACTCTTTCACACAAAAACTACAGTATTTAGATGTGGTACAGAGATAAATAATAATCTGAAATAACAAATATTTTTTATCGTGGTAAAATCATCATATCAGTAGTCTTCTACTCGCTGACTGATTAAAAGCCGCGGTGATCTTTCAGTAGCCCTTGACGTTCCAGCAGGCGTAGCATAGCGCCGTAGAAAGGGGTTTTGTCGACGAAGAATAGACAAAATGACAGATCGTAGAAATATTTTCAGTGTTTTAAGCATGGTAGTCCAAGTTTTTTAGAAAATAAACGTTCATTTCTTCAATAGTGAACGAATGGTGTCATATTTGTGAAAAAAAAAACAGTCGATTTGTATAGAAATAACGATGAAATAACTTTGTCTTTTCTTGGTAGAATAGAGATAGAATCGCCATGCTACGCGTGCAGTGTCACGGTGACCTGGAACGTAAAGGATAACTGATCAGGCAGTTCCACGGCCTGTAATAAGACATAGGGTACCTTTTCGTATTATTACCTATCATAGTCCCTTTCGCTCCACCCGGGGCGGGAGGAATCATTTGATGATTTTACCACCCCGTCAAAAAAAAAAGCCCTGATACTCCAAAAAAACCAAATTTGAACCCCAAAGTTATCGATATCCGAATCATATTCAAGAAAGGTTCCATTAAACATAATAACTTTTCCAAAGTTACAAAAATAATATAAAAGAAGGAAGATGGAAGTGTCACGAGTCACGTCACGATGCTTGTTACTCGCTGCTAAAAATATCGGCAACTTGGGAAACAACTTCGGTGTTATCGGTTATTTTTGTTTGACGCTGAGAGGTGTGAACTTTCACCTTTTAGTTTCCTTTTAAAAGAGACAGGAAGTTAGTGTACGGTCAACAAAAGAAATATAACGCATTAGCGTGTATTCACACGTACCACAGAGAGCAGTAGTGGCCCAGTGGTATCGGTCCCGACTTACGAGTTGTAGGTCGTGGGTTCGAACCCCGCCAGGCACATTACTTTGTGTAATTTATTTCATCACCACTGCTCTCAAAACGGTGAAGGAAAACATCGTGAGGAAACCGGCATGTCCTAGAACCAAAAATTCGAAGATGTGTGACATCTACCAATCCGCACTGGGCCCGCGTGGTGGATTATGGCCCACTCTCTCTCTCAGAGAGGAGGCCTGTGTCCCAATAGTGGGAACATTATAGGCTGATGATGATGACACGTACCACAACCACACCACGTCGCAGCGCTGTAGTTACGTGTGAACAGAGTCGCAGCGGTTTTTTGCAATTGCGTTGTGGTACCGACAAAATGTCGATGTGGTTGCGATGTGGTCGTATTACACAGGTGGTCGATAAGCACGGCAAAATGTGGTACGTGTCAATTGTAATATTCATTTTCAATACAAAATATACGCCCGACCACATCGCGTCGTTGTGGTGTGGTTGTGGTACGTGTGAGTTGACCCTTAACGAAATGCTCTGCAATAGAAATGGATTAAAGAATTGTTAGCAGTAGGCGTGAATTAGTGTACGATGCTAAACGAGACGAGCTTAAGGCTCACCATGGCCATCCAATAACAATACCCACTTTCACGACAAAATTGGCTATATCAGTCACCTGACGGCGACCAGCGATGGTCTCATTAGGCAGACTTGGATCGCTCAAATCCAAAATCGGTCATGATCATTTATATAATAATGCTGTTTGTATAGACTATAACTAATTTTGTGGTTGTGAGTAGCATACAGGCTGTATGCTTCTAAGTTTCAAATTATCTTAACTTGGAACCTGCACGGCATTGTTTGATTGATGTCTGTTTGAATGTTTTTTTTACGTGGTAAAATTATCAAATGAGTCTCCCGCCCCGGACAGGGCGGGAGGGACTGTCAGACTTGTACTGACTAAAATCCACGGTGTCCTTCAATAGCCCTTTATGTTCCGGAGTCACGGTGATGGAAATAAATCCCGCGACCGTAACAATGTTCGTTGCGATATTTCTCACGAGAAAAAAGGCTTTTATTCGGAGGATTTTTTCAGAGGTATATATTCAGTTTGATGTACATAATGCGCAAATAATGGCTTTGTAATGATTCTTTTTAGAGCCTGTAATTAATCTTCATCGTGTCAGCCAGAAACTAGTTTTTTTTTAACAATAACCTAGTTTAACTTTCTGCACACACGACGAACTAAATAAGCAAAGTAAATAAAAAATGTGCATTGATGTACACCAAGTGAAACTAATACTACTGTATACCGGCAATAGTTGACTTTTTATTACACTGTATAGAATGTTATACTGCCGCCTATTTAAATTTTTCAATCGGCATTTTCCAATCGGCATTTTTGCGTAGAACGCTTTTTGTGAAATATATTGTATTTCGATATATTTTTTTATTGCTTTGAGTTTTTGTGTATAACATGTTTTAAGTTGTATAGTGTCTTCTTAAATCTACAAATCACTACATAACATTATAAAATAAAATCACTCGTCGCATCTGGCTATCTGTTCGCGTTAAAGTCAAAAACTACTGAATGCATTTTCACGCTTTTATGTAAATTGACATTTTTCACCGATAACACCCTTAAATACACGGTCGTCGATGTGTTCGGAAAACTAGAAAGGGCAGTCTGTCAACGCGTTATTTTATAGCAAAAGTTGGAAAAATAAAAATATCTTGTTTGTCTACGTTGGAAGTAATAAGCATTTATAAGTTGATATCAAAGTTGTGGAGAGAACTGACTAGAAAGTTTATGCGACGATAGGCCGAAGAAAAGTAAAATTGCTATCACTACTTTAATAAAACAAAGTTCCGCCACCTAATCTCCGTGTCGGAACGTGATAAACTCGAAAACTGCCGAACGGATTTTTATATGGCTTTCACCAATTAAAGCAGTGATTAATGAGGAAGGTTTTCATGTATGAAGTATCATAGTTTTATGTAAATAGAATGAAGCATATACAATAAAATAAACTAAATAAAAAAATACTAACTTATTAAAACTACAAATAAACACAATTAAAAACTACAATAATAAATAAAAAAACCTAAACATTTAACATAAACAAAAAAAAACTGTATATAACCCCATAACTAAATTAAAATATTACATGGCATCGAAAAATTCATACTCAACGCTGTCAGCCGGTAATGTGCGCAAGAGACACATATTGGTGGCGGCGTTACCTCATAAAACATATTGGTGTTTGATGAAGATGTCAAAACATGATGAAGAGCCAACCGACCCAACCGATCGACGATAATGCGAGCCAAAATGCGCCTAAAGTTAGTATAAATATGTTCCATTTCCTTTCATTTTCTCATCATTAAATGAATTCTCCCGACTTGGGTGGAGCGAAAGTTAGACTCGTACTTGATAAAATACGCCGTGTTCATTCAATAGGTCTTTACTTTCCAGGTTGTTAGATACTTTGCTAAATATATTTCTTTAGAGAGTTAGGCCCTTCGTACACAAGGCGACGCAAGTCTGCGATACCATACGATTTCGGTATCCAGGCGACTATCGCAATACAATCCATAGAGGTTCGTAAACACGCACTCGTCAATAGATTTCAAAGTCGTAAGGTATCGGAGACTTGCGTCGCCTAGTGTACGAAGGGGCTTATTGTTCTAGGTTAGGGGTGTTAAAACTTTTGCTTCCTTTTTCCTGCTAACGTCGCGTCGGTCCGTGATAGAAATAAACTTGATGGACAAGACACGTGTTGTCTCTGTAAGTTAATTTTAAGAAAAGTAATAAACCGACATGGTTTATTGCAGTTTACAAAGAAAATGAAAGTTATTACAGTTGTCACAATTATTATGAAACATAACAGGAACAAAAAGAAATTGTGAAATTTAATTAATTAAATTCTGAAACAAATAAATGGAGTAGCTCAGGTGTCGCATTTTTTTTCTGACTGTGTCGGTCGTATACAAATTCGTCGATTAATTTATTTTAAGGGCCGATTTTTCAAAAGTCAGATAACTTTTATCTGAAGAATAAAAATGTGGGTTCGACAGCTTATTTATAGAAAATATGTCAAATCCCTATTTCTATTCCTGGGATAAAAGTTAACTGACTCTTGGAAATTCAGCCCTAAACCAAATAATTATTCGGTGACATTATTTTCTTATTAATTCTCACTGACTAACAGAAGTATTTGGAAAGATGTAACAACACTTGTCTTTCTTTTTTGACGGTTATTCTAAGGCCATTCTGTAAAAATACTACGTTTAAAACGTAGGTACATTTTATTTGGGTGGGTGGTATCCACCTCGTTGGACACAGGTCACCTCTTACACGGGGTGACGACTGAGCGATCCCACTGGCAGTGGTAGACCTCATCAGTGCTGCTTGGCTCCCGATTACCAACACGGAGTCAGGGTATTGAGACAAACAGACGACGACAGGAGACTACAATCGTTATCGCTCAGCAGTCACTACATTTTCAACTTGATAACCCAGCGCGTAAAGTTGAAAATCTATTGAAGTTCATAGATAAAAAATAAACTTTGCCAGCCAAAAATACTTTCTTCAAACAAAAAAAAGAAACAAAGCTTATGTGATAAAAAGAAAAACAGTTGATTCTAAAAATAAATATTGAACAAACAAAACAATATATTTGTAACCTGAACCTTTGCGACTTATCATTGATTTTGACCGGAGGGTAGAAGAGGACAACAAAGGACCTTTGACCTTGACCTCAGCAGCATTATAAATAAGATGGCGGCCTTAAGACCCTCTTAGGGAGGAACTGAGAGGTTACCATGAGTTGCGCTCACGGCATTCACTTAATGCGTTTCTTTTGGAGACTTTTCCTCAAAAAGTAGTACAGATAGCAAATAAAATATAACAGGTATTTACTTTCCTCCGTGCTATTGAACAGAGGCCTTATCATGAATTTCCAGTTTTTGTGACGTAAACTGGAACTTTGAAATTAATTCCAAGCAAAAAAATAGTTCCTTCTTCGTACACCAGAGGCGCTGTTCCATTTTGACACACAATAAACGCAGTAAATACTTCAAGAATGCTGTAAATAATATACTGAAATCTTGTGATCGAGCTACCGAAAACCTCATGATTTCGCTAAGTGAAGTTCACTTCACTTAGCCAGCGTAGGCGCGGGCATGCGGATAGCGAGTATAGGGCAACTCGCTGTCCAACCGTGGACCTTGCCCGGGTCGACGGCGCGTCGTGTTCCACGCGCGCCACAAAGAGCGCCTGCAAAATGACGGGCGACCCCCGGCAATCTTTGGCCCTCTGAGAGGGGGCTCTCAGAGGGCCAAAGATTGCCGGGGGTCGCGGGACTTATTTCCATCACCGTCACCCCGCAACATAAAGGGCTATTGAAGGAAACCGTGGATTTTAGTAAGTACAAGTCTGACAGTCCCTCCCGCCCTGCCCGGGACTCATTTGATGATTTTACCAAGCGAAAATAAAAAAAGGTTATAAGCTTAATCTACTTTGGTACGATATGATAAATCTTTTATGAAACTACAAGTAACAGCGTTTTACAAACTTCCTGCTCAGGTATTAAAATTGCTGACTGTACACATAATTTCTAAAACTCAGTCAAGGTTGGAAGGGTCAGGTTATTATTGTTTTAGGGTAGGTAACTGATACTTTGTTGTTTATTCTATGTTTTAATGAAATATAATTATATTTTAACTTCGTTTACTGATGTTACACTGTTACTTACCTATCCTGGGTACTGAAAGGTTGACTGAAAGGGAAGTTAGCCTCTAAGCAAATTTTTCAAGCATTTTTTTTTATAATATCTCCTCTGCTCATGACTTTTATTTCTAGTACTTTATTTTTTTGCGATTGAAAAATTTGTAAGAAAAAGATTCTTTTATTTTTATGGACGGTTTTTATTTTTCAAACAGGGACACGGACTGTCAGACTTGTACTGACTAAAATCCACGGTGAGGGACACCTATTTGGAAAATAAAAATCGATTAGATCACATTATTATCATGAGATTGAAAACTTTCTAAAACTCATCTTCCACATTTGATGCCGGGTACAGTCAGCATCGAAAGAAACTTAACTTTTGATGCTGACGGTACAAACAGCGTCACAATATGGTTTACCCCTTGAAAGCGTCAATATGTTGTACCTACCCACATTATATATCAGAATTTCTACCACTTTTCTACAAGCAAAAACAGTATGCAACCTTGCCTGCAACAACCTTAAGTTATAAGCAATATAGCTAATTACCTGATTAACATTTAAAGGTATTCCGACGTTAATAATGAATTAATTAAGTGAAACATTGACGTACTAATTGCGCGCGTGTACCACGTGCAGGGCCGTGTGTACATGTGCGCGTATATATAAGATTAATTGTAAATATTGTTGCTGAACGAAAGAGGTTACACGTGGCGGTTTACTGTTCGAGTTTGTATTTTTCCAGATAGGAGAGATGAAAGATGAAATTACACTTGACTATAGTCTCCGCCAGATACGTCTGGAATAAAGTTCGTTGACCCCTGTTTACCAATGTATTCCAATAGTTCAAAATGATAAGAAATAATGTAAAGAAAGTGTCGTAACACGATCAAAAAAAACTTTTAGTTGTAAGAGTTGTTGAGTAGGTGTCGTTTCTTCAATTTTTAGTAAGTACGTGGACAATGGTATAAGAAAGAAAGAAAGAAAAGAAAGAAAGAAAGCATTTATTTGCTGATAATGTAGGTATACATATAAGTTCTAATAAGTTGAATTGTCCCGATACATTTTGCCTTACGGCATGCAAAAATTATCATGCGAGTTTAATTTTATATAAAACCAATGCAATTATTAAAAACATAAAACCAATACAGAAGTAGAAATGTCATAAATATATTTGATGTCATAATAACGTTAACTGTTAAATCATGTATAAATGTCGACATAATCATAGTTTAATTTAATTTAAAAAAAAAAACAAAAAACAGCAATAATTAATTATATTATAATCAATCGAAATCTTACTATGTACTTTTGTCATCTAAGAATTCTTTAATTGTGTAAAAGCATTTCTCCAGCAATAGTTTACTTAATTGTTTCTTAAACATGTTTATTGGTAGATCTTTCAGTTTTTCAGGCAATTTATTATATATTAACGGTCCCATGCAAAGTATGTTATTTTTTAATAAAGCTGTTTTATGACCTCCTGTGTGCAATTTGTTTTTATACTGCGATCTCATTGGTATTTTGCGTTGTCTTATATCAACCGTAGATGTAAATAAGTGTTTATTTAATTTAACGAAAAGGGCAACTTCTAGGATATACAAACTAGGCAATGTCAGAATTTTAAGGGACCTAAATACAGGTTGACAACTTTCGGTGGATTTTAGGCCTGTCATTGATCTAAGACATCGTTTTTGGGCTCTAAATATTCTTTCTTTTTCACTGCAATTGCCCCAAAATATAATAGCGTATCACAACAACGACGCAACTAATCCATGATATGCTATAACTAATGTATCTCTGTTTACTTTATTTGAGAGATTATACAGTACGTAGGAAAATTTACTTAGTTTCTGGCACACATCTTCAGCATGAGATTTCCATGTCATTTTGTCGTCAATATATACTCCCAAGAATTTTGTTACTGAGGTTGTGTCTACTTTTTGTCCTTTATATTCAGTAATTACTTTTTTTGGTTGTAACCTCTGGTAAAAATGCATGACTTTAGTTTTTTGTACATTAATGACTAATTTATTTTTATTAAGCCAATCTATTATCGTTGAAAGCGTGCCGTTTATTTCATCTTCATAGTTTCTGTCATTCTTACATTCAATTAGAGCAGTGCTATCATCAGCAAATAGTGTCATTGGATTCTTGACTTGGCGAGGTAGGTCATTGATATATATTAAAAATAGCAATGGGCCAAGGACACTGCCCTGTGGAACTCCAAATTTTATTACCCTAGAGTTTGATAGATATTTTAGTTCACGCTTTGTTTTTGTACAGATCCTCGAAATCTCAGTGTATTGTTTTCTATCCGTCAGATATGACTGAATGAGTTTTAGGACATTCCCTCTTATACCGTAGTCGTTAAGTTTGGTTAAAAGAGTGTCATGTTTTACGAAATCGAATGCCTTTGTCATGTCCGTGAAAATTGCACATATTGGGTTCTTCTTATCCATATTAGTCATAATTATCTTTATGAGATCAAAAATAGCCATGTTGATATTTTTATTTTTACGAAAGCCCTTTTGTTCTTCGCATAAAATGTCATTTTTAGTTAGAAAAGTGTAAATGGATTCGTATATTATTTTTTCAAATATCTTAGAAAATATTGAAATAAGAGCCACAGGTCTGTAGTTGGAGATGACTTATCATTCTTTTTGTGTAATGGTTTTATGATCACGGTTTTTAATTTATCAGGGAATATACCAGAGCTTATACAGACGTTAATTATATGGCTTAGTGGCGATGCGACAACATCTGAGACAAATTTGACTACAACTGTTGAAATACCGTCAAATCCGAAACTTTTTTTGTTTTTTAAGTTGTTTATCACACGTGTTATATCTTGAGGTACTACCGGCTGCATAAATAAAGAATTTCGGGTTCTGGGAATCTCAGCTGTACTTCCCGTACAATTACTAGATACATCGTGTATTTGGTCAACAAAAAAAATATTAAATGATTCAGCAATTTGCTTTGGGTCTTTTATTAGTTTATGTCCTCTATTAATTTGCAAAATTGGTTCTTTTATTGTATTGTTTTTACTATTAATTATTTGCCACGATGCTTTTGATTTATTTATTGAACTATTTATTAAATAATTATTTTTGGATTTTTGAGTTAGTTTTATAATCTTTTTGAGTTTCCGTGCATAGTTTTGAAATTTAATTTTGTTCTCACTTGAAGGACTTTTTCTATATTGCCATAGCATGTTTCGTTGTTTTCTGCAACATAATCGAATTCCGCGCGATAACCATTTAATTTTTTTATCAGTTTTTACATTTTTTAATTGAATTGGGAAGCACAAGTCATATAATAAACCAAAGAGATCAATAAAATTATTATATGCCTCATTAGGATTATCTGTTTCAAATACTTTTGAAAAGGATAGGCATTGAAGATGCTTTTTAAATAATGTTAAGTTCTCTCTGGATAAGTTACGCTTTTGTACTCGCCAGCTGTTTATTGTACATGTTTTCTTTACCGGTATTTTTAAAATTTGAGCAGTATGATCAGATAAACCGAAGTCGACCATTCTGCTCGTACATTTATGTTTGGAACTGTGTGCAAAATTATCCAAACATGTTCCACTTTTTGGTCTGGTTGGTTGATTGATTATTAGCTTTAGATTATAATACAATAACAAATTTTCAAAGTCCAGAGTAATGTTATTTCGTTTCAGTGTGTTGATATTGAAGTCACCGCATACTACAACTTTTCTATTTGCCTTGGTACATAATTTCTTTAATAAAATATCTAGATGTTCAAAAAACATATTAATAAAAGACATGTTTGGCGGTCTGTATATACAAACGACTATTAATCCCTGCTGACTTAATTCTATCGCGCAATATTCAAAAACACCGCTAATAGAAGTAGTGTTGGGTAGTTCATTAAATTCAATATTGTTTTTAATAAGGATACATGCTCCTCCTCGCTTCTTATTTCTTGAATAACATGATATATGATATATGATGATATAGGTTGCATGTTTGACAAATCTTAGCTTAATTATTTTTCGGTATTTTGTAGCATGTAACTGTTTGTTGTTCCCAAATAAATAAATAAAATAAACTAAGAGCGCGACCTTGACCTTATATTTTATTTTGAAATTCGAACGATGTTATTATGGAATTCGAACGATGCATTATTAGGATCAATGACCTTTATTCCAGACTTATCTGGCGGGACTATATTCTAAGTCAGAAGTGACAGAGACAAAGTCTACAATGGAGTGAGCCAATATTTTTTTATGAATCAGTCCAATTATTGCGTAACTAGCGACCCGCCACGGCTCCGCATCTCATCTACTATATTATGCATGTTACATACATAAAAACCTTCCTCTTGAATCACTCTAACTATTAAAAAAAACTGTTTCAGAATCCTTTCCGTAGTTTTAAAGATATAAGCATACATAGGGAGAGGAAACAGGTAGCGACTTTGTTTTATACTATGTAGTGATTCACATAGAACGCTGATTGGAAATAAAACGTTGTATTAAAACGATCGAAAGAACGTATTATCGTGATATTTTTTATTACTTTTCAAACAAGATGAATGATGATTATATTCGAGTATCTATATAATTTAATTGCCCATTTAAACGCTGCAAGAAATTTCACGCGAGTTGCAAGCAAGTTGTATGTAAGTCTGACTACATTTAGGAAAATGGACAGTAAATTCAGATGAATAAACAAATAGTAGTGTGGTTTAACTTGTATGCAACTTTCGTGTGCTTGCATCATCTAAATAAGGCTTTATTGTCACAATTGTATCATATACTAAGTAAGTAACTTAGGTGGGCTGTGGCATTACTTTCAAGTAAAAAATACCAGGTAAGATTTACTACGACTGGTAGTAAATACTTACCTGGTATTTTTATTAGATGTTCTTAGTATTTAGTTTTATGGAAGAAGAAACACTTTGTATTTACATCAGCGTGGGTAAAATCGCGGAGAACAGTACACACGGCTATACATCAAGCTATGCAAAACCAGTATTAGCTGACCGTTCATTGTGTGTAAAATCGTACGAAGCGAGACCAAGACAAACTGGTTTTGTATAGCTTTATGTGTAGCCGTGTGTACAATGACTTTTTCTTCTTTTATCTTTCATATTCTTCGTATCTTTAGTTGGTTATTTATTGGCAACTGTAGGAATTTCAGTAGTAGTAGTCGTAGGCTCCCCAAGGTCAATCTTGGGCAGGATCCAGTCTCGGAATGAGTACACCCTCGTGTAGACGTCAGGGTAGCCGCGGGCGCAGGGCATGCCCCACGATACCACTCCCACCACGCTGTTGTTTGCTACCAGGGGGCCTCCGGAGTCACCCTGAAAGTGAAGCAGAAAGTTTATTTATTTATTAACATAGGTACTCCAACAGCTTCTGCATATAAATTAATAAATAGTGTAACTATAAGGCTTATACAGTTGCCAATAATAGGTGAACCAACATTAAGTTGAGTTTCATTGTAGGTTGAGGGAATGTTTTGGTCGCAGGACTCTTTAAAATGGTACCGAGGCATGTTATTCTTTCTTGGTAAAATCATCAAGTGAGTGCTCCCACCCTTACTGTCAGACTTGTACTTAATTGAATCAGCGGTGATCCTTCAATAGACCTTTACGTTCCGGGGTCACGGTATTCGTTAGTCCTGCGACTAGTACCAAGGCTTTGGAACGCGATAGTTATTTATTCAGATTTTTGAGGAAAGAAAATACAGTTGCAAGTGGGACAAAAACCAAGTCTTCTGGATAAGTACTCCTGGGTATCGAGACAAACAGAGGACGACAGCAGACGATAATCGTTATCGCTCAGCAGTCACTAATACATTTTCAACTTTTTACCTCAGCGCGTAAAGTTGAAAGTTGGTTTCGTTCGTTATCGTGTGTCTTTAATGGATTTTCAACTTTACACGCTGGGTTATAAAGTTTAAAATGTATTGGTGATTGCTGAGCGATAACGATTGTCGTTAGCTGTCGTCTGCTGTTTGGCTAAGGCCCCAGACGCCTTACCAATTACGCTATCGCAACACACTCGTTGAAGCTCAATCTTTCATTCTCTTGTTTGAATGTTTAAAAAGGGAGGAATATTTTACGTAGGTAAGTATACCAATAATGCAATTTGATCTCAAAACTCTGCTGTAATTACTCGACTAAATAAAACCTACCTTTAATGGCTCTAGATGTAGAAATACAAACATAAATAAAACAATGGAAACTAATTGAGACATTGATTGAGCTTATTACCCTGTCAGACATTGGATTGCACTTAGAATTTATCTATAATAAATATTATTTACATAGAATATTATCTAAGAAGGCTGTCAAAGCTTCAAATTAGGAAAACATTAAGTCAACACGAGAAAAAACGGTACTTTTTTTTCGTACGTTTTTGTTTACGTCTGTCGCCGTGGGTGTCCACAACCGCGGGTGGGGCGGAGGGGTGACATTGTTCTCTCTCTCGCGCGGCGTGCCTCCTCCTTGGCGAGCATGACTGCTTCGCAGAAGGAGGCGACCGCTTCCCACTCCGTCTCGCCCCGCAGCATGGCCGCAACCAATGCCGGGCGCAAGAGGTCTCCGCCTATCGCCGCTGTGAGGACACGTAGGTGCTCCGCCCAAGCGTCCTATCCTGCACCGTATGCTCGACTGTGTCTTCCGGGCGATCTTCACAGTGGTGACACCCAGGCGTTTCCTCCTTCTTCATTATACACAGGTACCTCGCGAAACATCCGTGTCCGGTGAGGACCTGCGTCACGCGGAAGGATAGGACGCCGTGACCTATCCAGCCACTCCTCAAAGAGGGTCTAACCGCCGCTATTGCGAAGTGCCCGTTTAATAAGGTACTAAATGGGATTATCAGCAAATAAAGCGACGAAGGTAAGAATTATTTTACTGAGTGACATGATTTGCTGATATTTGATCAAAATACGAATGAAACACAAATATTAATATCCGCCTGCGCTAACATATTTTATGATGGAATATCTCCAAATATAATAATGTCGTGATTTATTGTGTAAGCCGACATTTTGAACGTTAACACAATATTTGGAATGATGTTACTGTATCCAATTGAGGGGCTGGAAAGAATGAAGCTGTACAATAAATAAAAATAAGACAAAATTGGAACAACATTTATAAGCACACCTTTTTGTGTTTTTTTTTTGGTGAAAAAATATTCAAACAAGTCTTCCCGTCCTGGGTGGAATGGAAGAGACTATCAAAATCTTAGGTAATATACACAACAACCGGCCGAATCCGGCGGCATTTTACAATGCGGTAAAGAACATTGAAATCTATCAACAGTGAATACAGTTCATATTTGCATGCAACTTACGGTACACGTCGCTACGTGTCGCGGAATGCCGACGGAGATAATTTTGCAAGCAAACATGAACTGTATTCACTGTTGATAGATTTCAATGTTCTTTACCGCATTGTAAAAGGCCAGTTGGTGTGATCGTACCTTACTCATTCAAACCCTTCACATGCCCTATGCGTTCCTGTCCCGTTCCGGAAAGCTGCCTACCCCGTTACTACGCGACTCAAGTCTCCGATACCTTACGACTTTGGTGTCCATTGACGCGTGCCTATGTACAAACCTCTATGGATTTTTATTGCGATAGTCGCTTGGATAGCAAAGTTGTAAGGTGTCGGAGACTTGTCTCGCCTTGAGAAGGGAACAGTCTCACTACTCAAAGGAACACGCCTCAGGTAATTTTTGAATTAATCGGATACTTAAGTTGACAAATCGTTCCGATTGCTGCTATCACATATTTATATGCATTCTTTAATAATCTTACAAAATAATTTATTATGCTTGCACCAACTTAAAAGTTTATTAATACTGAACCTCCTTGCTTAAATAAATAAATATCATTTCATCATCAGTCTCTGTGTACAGATAGCGCGCGAGTTGAATGCAGTCGGGGTCTGAGGTGAAGAGCCCCCCGCTACCCGCACGCCCCACCTCACGCGCCTGCAGTGTAGTACTTTGCCATCCTTGTCAACAGCACTACCGCATTTCTAAGCTCTGCATTCAACTCGCGCGCTTAGTGTACTTACATGACAAGCACCTTCTCCAGTCTTAGTGAGGGAACAGATCTGAGTGCTGTGAACCGGGTTGGTTTCGCTGTAGATGTCCTGGCAGCGCTCCACACTCAGCGCGGTCAGGTGGATCATCTGCAGCTGGACTGGGAGAATCCCAGGGTACTGGAACGGAAGATACAGGTTATTATGAGGTCTTGGTTTTAATTTCCAGGTCGGTTAGTGTGTAGGGTTTTCCATTAAGGATTTTGAGTAATCTATACTAATAATACATAATATTCCACAACTATCACACAACGCCATCTAGTCCCAAGCTAAGCAGAGCTTGTGTTATGGGTACTAGACATAGACAACTGATAAACATACTTATATATTTCTAAGTACATAAATATTATAGATATATTACACCCAGACACAGAACAAATGATCGTGCTCATCACACAAACATTTGTCCTGGGTGGGAATCGAACCCACGACCTCTGGCATAGCAGTCAGGGTCACTAACCACTAGACCAACAGGCCAGTCAATAGGTACTAAGAGGTATAATGAAGGTGAAAAGTTTGTTTGGTTGAACGCGCTAATCTCAGGAACTACTGGTTCAAATTGAAAAAATATGTTTGTACGAGCACTCCGCCCGCGACTTCGTCCGCGTGATTTTAGAACTTTGCTTTTGTGAATTTTTACTCCCAGCCACCCTCTATAAGAGTTACTTTGCGAAAATCTTAATCAATATTCAACAAAATTTCTATCTCCTCGCAGTATCCCGTCTTGGGTGGTACCTACTTTCTTAAAATAACCCCAATGAATATATTGGGATTCCTTGCTAACAACCCCAAAACTACTCTTAAGGGATTGAATTTCGCAAGATCCTCACTTAGTGAGAACCTATGTCTTAAATAGAACCTCCTGTAAAATTTGAGACCTCTAACTATCAATACATCAATCCCGTTTTAACTATCACTTACGTCTTGAGACTCCTAGCACTTGTAGTAACAAAGTTTTTATACAAACTATCAACCCCAAAAACAATCCCTTGAGGGTCGAATTTCACAAAATCCCGTCTTTGGTATCACTTACGTCCAACAAAAAATCCATATACAGGGTTACTGGTTAAGTCGACCTATTCCCTTTGTGGGATTAAAGTAGACATCATTCTTGACTGATTTTACTATGGGAACCCCTATCCTAATCCTTACCGTTTTTGAGTTATTAGACTTTTAATATTTTTCTAAAATATTCCACCTCTGTGTCTTAAACTGGTTATTGTAAGAATTTTACGACGTTAAGGACGCTAAAGTGATACTTTTTCGATAGCTTACGAACGACTCATTCTATTAAAGCCAAAACATTTGATAAATTACTCAAGCCTTGGGAAATAAATGGCTATAAAGTTCAAATATTGAATTTTTTTGGGAGCTACCCTTGTCTTTCAGATCAAATTTATCAAAATAAGTGTACGGTACTAGATGTGCAGATTGCAGCAAAACCACTGCTGTCTCATTAGCTTTCTAAAATGGTACCACAATATCCACTTTTATTAAGAATATGGCCGAAAAATAAGGGTTGATACTGACAAGGTGGTTTTTTAACCAAACTCGTCAATATACTTTTTACCGATTTCATTAGAAGAAGGAGGTTCTAAATTCGAATTTAAATTTCTATTATTCAATCGATTTCCTCCACTTGCAGTTTTATTTTTCTTACTTACTCTGTAGCGGTTTTTTTTTGTTACTTATCGCTATGTTATTCTTGTTTATTCTTTCGCTGTATAAGTACATGACTCTACCTAATTCCGACCCATGGTTGTGACAAAACACAACGAATTGGCCATGCGAGAGGTATTGAGTCAAAAAGCTAAGGCCACGTATGATATCAAGAAAAAATCGTAACAAAGAAGATACATGAAAAAAAAAACAGTTTACAATTAGCGGAGAAGACATTTCGGTGGGAGAAGATCACCCATATTAAAAAAAACACAGTCGAATTTAGAATATGCTCTTTTTTTTTTTAAATTCGTCGAAAACTAATGTAACGAAAAACTTGTTCGTACAGAACAAGTTTTGTTAAAATACCTACCACCTTGTCAGTATCAACCCTTATTTTTCGGCCATATTCTTAATAAAAGTGGATATTGTGGTACCATTTTAGAAAGCTAATGAGACAGCAGTGTTTTTGCTGCAATCTGCACATCTAGTACCGTACACTTATTTTGAGAAATTTGACCTGAAAGACAAGGGTAGCTCCCATAAAAATTCAATATTTGAACTTTACAGCCATTTATTTCCCAAGGCTTGAGTAATTTATCAAATGTTTTGGCTTTAATAGAATGAGTCGTTCGTAAGCTATCGAAAAAGTATCACTTTAGCGTCCTAAACGTCGTAAAATTCTTACAATAACCAGTTTATGACGCAGAGGTGGAATATTTTTGAAAAATATTAAAAGTCTAATAACTCAAAAACGGTAAGGATTAGGATAGGGGTTCCCGTAGTAAAATCAGTCAAGAATGATGTCTACTTTAACCCCTCAAAGGGAATAGGTCGACTTAACCAATAACCCTGTATAAAAATTAAATCTCAAAACTATCAACCTCAAAAACAACCCCTTAGGGGTCGAGTTTCACAATTTTTTTACCTTGTTGAGCTTTTACATCTTAAAAAGAATCCCAGCATACAAGCTTTGAGACGCCTAGCACATGTAGTAACAAAGTTTCATACAAACTATCGACCTCAAAAACAAACCCCTCAGGGGTCGGATTTCGCAAAATTCCGTAACAGTAAGCATCTACGTTCTAAAAAGACACCCCATGCAAAATTTGGAATTCCCAGCACCTGTAGTAGCGAAGTTTCATACAAACTATCAACCCCAAAAAGAACCCCTTAGGGGCCGAATTTCGCAAAATCCATTCTTAGTGCTCACCTACGGGGTATAAGGAAGGCTTATGGCAAATTTCAAGTTTCTAGGCCCAGCGGTTTGGGCTGTGCGTTGTCAGATCAGTCAGTCAGTTTTGAATTTTATATATATAGATAATAATAATAGAAATAATAGATAATAGATAATTAAGATTGGATAGTCCATTTATGGGGGAAGGCTATAGGATATTAAACAATACGCTACGATCAATAGGAGCTGAGTAGTGAGGATGAAATCACCTAGTCATTTTAATTCTATAATTTTATCTCTCTAATAATATTTAAGCTCTTTTACATAAAATTAAATTGGTAATCTTTCGGTACAACCGAAATAAGCTTCTCAGTAAATGGATGTGTGCTTTTACCGCCAACAAAATTTCAGAGAATTTACTGTATTATTTAAATTAATAAAATTATATAGAATCAGGCGTTACTTTGCGGAAATATTTGAAAGCATATGAATCTGGCACGTGCTTACATGAAGGGGGGGTGGGATTGCATTAAGCATCCAAGCCTGGATTTGTGTCGCTGTCGCAGTTAGACATTTTTCAAAACATTTTCTGTATTTTTACTAAAACGAAATGCAAGGAAACTCTGATATTTATATTATCAGATTATTTAAATATATCCTTAAATATAATTCTGAACCAAGGAATGAACGTGGAGTATGGATGTGGGAAAAACGCATTATTCTAAGAAGTACCAAAAAGAACATTTAAACGAAAGTGACACAGTAATGGCAGTTCCAGACTTTGCGGCGTAGGTTTTCGTACCTGTCACAGGGTTGTCAGATTTTTAAACCTGGTCTTCTGAAGCCAGTTATAAATATCGTTAAGAAAATAATTGTAAAGAATTTTATGTGTTTCCAAGTACAGGATGAAAAGGAGATATACCTAGATGTATAAAATTGAAGAATTTCCAAGATTTTATTTCAAAATTCGTCTAAAAACGCATGTGCTAAATTCGTGACTGTTTCGATGTCGTTTGTTTCTGTTTCAAATGCCTTCATAATGTAGCTGTTTTTTTGGTACTGACAAGTTGGTACTTGTCGGCATTGATCGGTGCAGGTAAAACCGGGTAATCGATCAAGTCTTTCAAAAGTGGGAACGCATAACATAACATGAGTTTATTTCATCCTCACTTGCCAGTATCGAAACCCTGCTGTTTTTTTATGAAAGCGCTCCACTATGAATAAGCACCCATTTTTTGATAGGAAGTATAACATATTTAAGGTTGCAGGTTTGTGGTTACACAGCCCTATCAAGGTAAGGGGAAGCTACGAAGGACTAATGACACAATTACGGAGCCCTACGAATGTGCCGGGAATAGTAATCGTAGGCAAGGGTCAGCCTTATGTCTCGTGTACAGAGTTTCCGTTCTAAAGTAAATGAAATAAAACACATTCTGACTTTAAGAAGAATGTGGTAATTTTTCATTGTTTGAGGTGAATTGCAAGACTTTTTCTTAGCAGTTTTAATAAATGGATGTAAACTAATTTAATCAGTTATTATGTTTAAGAAAAAGCTATTAGAATGACTCAATATTTTGCACATAAATATAAAAAAGTCAGTGACAGCAAGACGTGTGTAAGCGCATGATATATACGTGGATTATGTGATTGTAAAGTAAAACAAATATTAATTTAAATAACAAAAATATTTTAAATTTATTTGGATCAGTGATACAAATTAAATCATGTTCGAAATTCTGGTCGGTGGGCCCGGCAAGGAAGGAAGAAGACGATGCAGATGTGGATGCCAAGGCATTGGACGGCACGCCGTGGAATGCCGCAGCACAACCTGCCATGCCATACCGACAATGGATACCGGCCCTTACAGAACAGCATTCCTGGCTAGTTAATAATAAAGGTATACTTACAGAAGTCCTTCCCCATCCAGTTAGCAACAAATCAGCTCCTTCACCAGTATCCTCAGTGGGCAGCGCGATCGGCTGCACGAGATCACCGAACTTGATGTCTTTCTTCACCTTTAGAAGACTGATATCATTGGTGATGGTAGAACTGTCATAATTCTCGTGGCTGATGATCTGGTCGAGGAGGTACATGTCGCCACCGATGAGACGGTTGTTCGTGCCGACTACCACCAAGATACCGTATTTTGTTTGACTGGAAGAGAAAACAAGGTTGAGATTTTTTAGTAGATTCAGAGGAGTAGGGAAGAAATGTCTTCCCATTTTGTTACAAGCTTTAACACTGTCACAAGCGGTTCTAAAGGACACTTCATTTAGTGTCTTAGCCGCCACTCGCACGAACGCATTGTAATAGGCTTAAAAAAAGCGCCGAAATAGATCAAATGCGTTCCCATCTGTCGGTTCAAATGTCAGCGCTTTTAAAGCGCTGAGTTTTTTCATTTTAAGTTCTGGGCAGTGACACTAAAGTTCAATTTACTTTTTTGTTCCAACTCAGTGCTCTTTTTTAACGCCTGTAAAAAAAGCGCTCGTGCTTATGGGGGTTTAATGATTGAAGAATAGAATTAATTATATTTGCACTGTATATGGAGACTAATAATCCTAAACAGAAAACTGAGAGAACTAACTTGAAAGAAACAAGGGTTATTCTGCAGGTCATGTATGTACAGATAGCGCTAGTTGAATGCAGTCGGGGTCTGAGGTAAAGAGCGCCCCGCTACCCGCACGCCCCACCTCACGCGCCAGCAGTGTAGTACTGTGCCATCCTTGTCAACAGCACTACCGCATTCCTAAGCTCTGCATTTATTATTATTTTGAAAACTTTTTCTCTTTGTAAAGAGAGATCAATTTCATGCTGGTACAGAAAACTCGTCACCACTTCACTACCGAATTGAAAGCTGGAGAAAACAGTATTTTATTCGAAGAAATGATAAAATTCATGGACGTAAATTGCCAATTACAGGAACATTAAGTAGTTTTCCTGTTATTATACTTTTATTACTCAACGGTATCACAAATATTATTATATTTATACACATTTTATATGATGATTCCAGGAATATGGCCTCACGAGATTTAGAGCAATGGAAAAGTTTGTTTATCATTACCTACAGCGGTATGACGGTAATAGGGGTGAACTAATTGCTATTACAGCAGTGGTGGCTCAGTGGTATCGCTTCCGACTTACGAGTTGTAGGTCGTGGGTTCGAACCCCGCCAGGCTTTGTGGCCAGTACTTTGTGTAATTTATTTCATCACCACTGCTCTCAAAACGGTGAAGGAAAACATCGTGAGGAAACCGGCATGTCCTAGAACCAAAAATTCGATGACATGTGACATATACCAACCCGCACTGCGTGGTGGATTATGGCCCACTCCCTCTCACAGAGAGGAGGTCTGTGTCCCAGCAGTGGGAACATTATAGGCTGATGATGATGTATTGCACATGGGACAAAAATACAGATTTCGGATTTCTTTTTAATTATTTCTGACTTTCTGAGTGTCTTTTTCTCCACTTCCTTTTCAAACCTGTCATGCCATTACTAGCTGATCAGGGAGGGGGGGGGGGGGGGTATGACATGTTCCAGTGAGTGAAGGAGATGGCGCTAGACTTCTTGTATAGCTCTGTCACTTTCAATTGTCGGAATAAGCCTGGTTTTAAGACGTTGTGATACCCCCCCCAGAGCGATATAAAATCAGTCTCCATTTTGACATATTATTCTTTCGTTGAGGAAACCCATTTTTAAGATATCAAGCGACTAGTTCTGGGAATCGGACACAACACAGCTCAATAGTATCGCTCGCGACCACAGCTTGGGACACGAACCTAGGACTTCTTACTTGACAGTATTTGAGAACACTAGGTCAATATATATTCCAAATATTCCACAACTATCACACAACGCCATCTAGTCCCAAGCTAAGCAGACCTTGTGTTATGGATACTAGACAACTGATAAACATACTTATATATTTCTAAATAGATACATATTATAGATAAATTACACCCAGACACAGAACAAATGATCGTGCTCATCACACAAACATTTGTCCTGGGTGGGAATCGAACCCACGATCCCCGTCATGCGGCATAGCAGTCAGGGTCACAACTACTAGACCAACAGGCTAGTCGAAATAGTAATATTATAAAGAAGAAAATCCCCGTACAATCTACCATTATTAACTACTATAATACATTTCCACATATTCCTGACGCAAACAATAATGATCCTTATGTTACACGGTACACTTGAATTCACAGAGATAATCGTTAATCATGCATTTCACCTAATGTTATGGAAACCCGCATGACTTGCTTTGTTTTTTTACCTACAAAGAACATTGACTTTTAGTCATGATCAAGGTGTTTTAGTTATTTCTACTAGCTTTTGCCCGCGGCTTTGCTCGCGTTTAGCAGTATTATCTATTATTAATTAGGTATAGTTTTTGCTTTACTTTTGTTTAGCGTTTGTAAAACGTTAGGGCCTTTGTAGGCCCTAATATTAAATGGTGTGGTAAGTTTGAATATTTTTAATGTTTATACAACGTGTTTTTTTTGATATCCCATAACTCTAGGGTATGATTGAGGCCATATCAAAGAATCAACTGGCATATGAGTTATGTTCCAAACCTTCGTTATTTTTTTTTTTCATTTTTCATACAAAATAATTCGGCAAAGTCACGATTATTAATGTAAAACACCCTTACGTGAAATATGACAACGTCGCATTTTCTTAGCTTTAAATATGAATGATTGGTTTGAATAAAAATGAATTACTTGTATTTATCAATGAAACTTAGATACCTAGACACATCGAGGGTCTATTCTACAGCGAAGTTTGGCAACCTCGCAAAAGTAAAGATTCGTCATACTGGCGACATTTTTTGACCTAATTTAACTATGATTGATGATATCTCCGAAACGATGCATTTTTGGACCACCTATTATAGGAGTTTTAGTATTATTTTTACCTACAGAATATAACCCTAGAGTTATGGGATATAAAAAAAACAGGTTGTAATTGTATGGTATGGGCCAAGAGATGAATGTGGGCAGTATTCATAATGTCCAGCAATATCGGGCCAAGTGATAAATGTGAATAATAAACTACCTAGTTCTTCGAAGGGTCGCGGTTCTTCGCGGGGCTCCTACTTCTGGGTGGTTTAAAAAAATAACCACAATGAAGTTAGAAGTTCTAACCTAAATTGTCTGAGTCGGGGTGCCATATTAACTCCTTATAAAAAGCTTTATTATAGATATCTGTAATAACGATTTTTAAAGAGTATTTATAATAATTAAATAATACTTATTTAATAAGCTGTGAAGCGACAACCCTATCTTGCTAGTTCTTCCTTTATGAAGCGAACCTTTGTACAATATTGAATTAATTCACTTTTCCCTTTGTCCAAGAAAAATGTTTTGTGGTCCTCTCTTAGATGATTGCAATTTTTATAAGAATAAAAATGTTTTAAAACCGTTTAGGAAAGAGTTTCGACCGAGGTGAGATAAATTGAAGCATTTATTTTATACAAGAGTAATTGTACCGTTTCAAGTTTCTTAATTTTGCAATAACGGGATTTGTGTTTTAAAAGTTCTGACATAAATAATATCAGTAATTACATCTTTTTGCGTTTCCATCTAATCGTATTTCACTTTAAAAACCTCGAAAGCTTATTAAAGGTAAAGATGGAAAGCTAAACTATTGGACATTCAATTTCAATTTCATAAAAATTATAAAAACAAGTTCGACATAATCATAACTCAAACTAATACAGCCTTACTACACTTAAACATCTGTCTAAAAAAGTGTGACTGCATAACGCACCTTATTTTAACGACATAATCTGACATTTGTAGACAAGAGTGTTCAACAGACGCTTAAAAGTTTTTTCAACACATTTGCTCGTAAAATGCATTTACAAAGCCTGTATACAGTGTTCGAAAGTTAAAAATTACGGACCATACAACGCAGCGTGCGGTAAAATAGGTACTCTCACCTAAGTACCTATTTTACCGCACGCCCCCTTGTAGAGCAGCGTGCGTTTTCTTTACGGTTTTTTTTTAATTTCCATAAAAAAAAAAAAAAAATCTTTTATGAAAATAAACAACCTGACTGATCGAATCTCCTTGGAAGAGCTTTTGCTCAATTCGTTGTCTCACTTTAATAATAAAGAGTAAATGAGATGAAAGATGTAGTTCTAATTTTCACCACGTGCATGTGGCGCCATTTTCAAAGTCGCGCCATTTTCATATTAGGAACTTCAAAAATTGTTGCGACTAATCTGAGTTCAAGGGAGCAATCTGATATTAATATGGATAAATGTGTTGAAAAACATTGTATGACACACGTGCAGAAATTGGTATTTACAAACTCGTGACTACGGTACGCCCTCGGGCGCCTTCGGCGCCTCGGGCGTACGTTGTCTACTCGTTTGTAAAAACCAACTTTCCGCACTAGTATCATAAATAACTATTGTGGTACCATGGATAATGTTTTACATGTTACATGTTGCTTAAAAAATGTAGATCCATATAGTAAGGTGCGATATTAAAAAGGGTCATTCCCAATGTGCTCCAAAAAAGGTTCCCAAAGTAATCCATGAAAAATGTAATACTTTAATTAATAATATTTTTAAGTTTCATTCTGCTCCATGATAATTTTGAAGTGTTCCCAATGTGCTCCACACCTTTTTATTCAAAACTAGCTTTTGACCGCGGTTTCGCTTGCGTCAATTTAGAATTTGAGAAACAATTCGGATCGTGTAAGCGGCGCCATCTGGAAAATTACTGTTGTTTTTCTCGGCAACAGCTCGCTTCTGTGTTTAGGGATTAAAGATACCCTATGTCCATGACTGTGCGGGTGAGAGCCCTCACGAAGGGGGATGCGGTAGCCCGGGGCAGGGTCGTCTTGGCGGTGTCTTTGGACATCTCCAATGCCTTCAACACCCTGCCCTGGAGTTGCACTCCGGTATCACTGGGTGCCGACCTACCTCCGTCGTACTATTTGAGGACTGTCGTCATCTACCCCGGTCACCGGGGAGAATGGAACCGGCGAGAGATGTCGTGCTCCTGTGGAACATCGGTTACGACTATGTTACGCCGTCATTACGCTCCTTGTCCTGGCGGAGGGTAATGACATCGAAAGTCGCACCAGGCGACGGCCGACCTGGCGACGCAACCGGTTGTGACTGCTGCTGATACGATCCGGCAGTTGAGACTCGAAGTGGCGCTGCACAAAACGGAGGAAATGTGCTTCCATGGCCGCGTCAACGCGCCACGGTTAGAGTCCCACATATCGGTGGGAGGGATTCGCATTGGCATCGGGTCGAAGATGAAGTAACTGGGACTCGTCCTCGACAGCCGGTGGAACTTCAGGGATAACTTCCTGAGTTTGGCCCCAAGGCTGAACTGGCCACCCTCAGGCGACTCCAGCCCAATCCCTCTTTGAGGAGGCTGGATAGGCGTCAGGAGGATACGGTGGAGCATACGATTCAGGACTGCCCCGCTGGGGCAGAGCACCGCCGTGCCCTCACCACGGTGATAGGCGGAGACCTCTCGCGCCCGGCATTAGTCGAAGCCATGCTGCGGGGCGAGACGGAGCGGGAAGCGGTGGCCTCCTTTTGCGAAGTAGTAATGCTCCCGAAGGAGGAAGCGCGCCGCGTGAGGGAGAGGACAGCGTCCTCAGAGTTAATCCCTTGTCTCGAAAGAAAAAACAAAAAAAAAATCAATGTAGGTACAGGAATGACAGCTCTACGATTTTATTATCTTAATATATATAAATCTCGTGTCACAATGTTTGTCCACAATGGACTCCTAAACCACTTAACCGATTATAATAAAATTCTCAAACCATGTGCAGTTCGATCCAACTTGAGAGATAGGATAGTTTAAATCTCAAATTTTAGACTGGGTCCTCCACCCGTGCGAAGCCGGGACGGGCCGCTAGTTTTGTATATAGATGTATGGAGCAATTTAAAACTTTATTACGAACAATCAGCGGATTACTTTGAGAATGATTCCAAATACCTATGGAGCAGAATGGGAACAAAATAAAACGTATTTTTAAATTATAAAAATTCCGTGGAGCAACTTGGGAATCAATGTATGAGATTTTTTATCTTTTAGAACAATGGAATGGAGCATTTTGGGAATAACCCATTAAAAAGGCCTTTAAAACATCATAAGCGACAAGACCGCCTATTGTGTCACCCTATTTATAAGATACTAGCTGTTGCCAGCGGCTTCACCAGCTACAACTCCTAAATTATCCCACGGGAACATAAAATCGGGATAAAACTATCCTATGTGCTAATCCAGGTTATAAACTATCTGTGTACCATTTCAGCCAAATCCGTTCAGGAGTTTTTGTGTGAAAGAGTAACAAACATCCATCCACACATACAAACTTTCACGTTTATAATATTAGTAGGATTGTTAATATGTATCCTGTAATTTGTATAGTGTACATAATAAAGAGTATTCTATTCTATAAGCTTGAACAACTTACCCTGCAGTGCAATGCGCGGCCGTCAGCACCCATCTTTCATTTAGAATAGAGCCTCCACAGAAGTGAGAATTCAAGACATTCCTCAGAGAGGCCTGGTACGGGAAGGCACCTACAGGAGCGGCCTCCCCACCCACGATACGAGACCCTGAAGGGATGAACACTTCTGGCAGATTGAGCAATCCTGGCAGCTCGTACGGTATATCTTCCTGAGACTCTGGTGGAGGCACAAGGGGCGATGGCTGCAAATACGCACCTGGAAAAGAGGTAATATTTTGGAATTCGTTTTTTTTTATGTGAGATGGGTTTGCCTTTGTCGAGGTCAGGAGTGACTAAGACAACGATGGAGCGAGCTTAACCAGAAGAAGCCTGTTCACTCTAACTTTGAAGAGATTAGGGTTGTATGCGTTTGGAAACACAGACGTTGGCAGAGAGTTCCACTCCTTCGCTGTCCGCATTATAAAAGTCGTTTGGAAACGCGAATTGGTTGTACAGCAATAAGGTGAGGATGGTAATTTGCCGTGCGTCTAGATGTGTGATGATAAAGGGGGCTGGTGTGATGAGATTTTAGGTGTTCGATGCCTTTTTTGTCGTTTCTGTTGGATTGATTCTGTGAAATGAAACGGAATTGTGCAGATGGAAGTGGAACCGGATTGGTCGAATTAAATAAAGTGCTCGGAAGCGCGTGCAATTTGATTGAATGCGCCTCTTCGTACACAACGCGACAACTGTCTCTGATACCTATTATATTTGACTTTGGTATCCATTGACGCGTGTAACAAAAGTTCTGTAATAATTTTGGCGATTGAAAAAGAGTATCCATGGAGTTTCTTGATCATTCTTCTCCATTAAGATCTACGCTTTGGTAAGTATGGGCGCCTACGGTACTTTCACAGTTTTTGTGTCATGTGACTGGGACTGTAGCGCGAGTTTTATTTTATGTCTTGACAATTCAAAAGTACCTATATATGCTTAGTTAAAATAAATAATTTGATTTGATGCATGATTAAGGAAAGTTCTGCCGTAAAATACGTCGAGCATAGCATCGAATGTTCTTTGACGCACTAACGCACCATCACTTGTTTTTCTACACATTTGTCTGTTCTGGGGTTACGCGACTGATAATACGCGATGCATGTTCCGTCAGATATAGGCGTCAAATAGGATAATATAACCTAACCTTTCCTTATACCTAGTGTGGAGGAAAGTTAAAAAATAAATAATAAAAATCTGGTGCAGATTTGCGCAGGTTATTTTCCGAATTGAGACAAAATATTATGTAGTGTATTTTCAGGAAAACATTCGCTTTTTGTAACGTTTAATAAAGCGCTACCAGCTTTTGTAATCTAACTAGGTTGTACGTGAAAGGTAGCAATTAAAAGCGTCTACAACAAACGATATTTCATACAAACAAGTTCTTTTTTTCCCACATTTTTATACACTCACTTTTCTTGTTTGTTTATTTGTCGTTCCGGTTGGACTTTTGCAACTCAATTTTGTGGCACTTCCCTTAAGCTAGCAGGCTGAAATTTTGCACACGCACATGACTAGCTAAGAAAAGTTATAACAAATCCAATATGGCAGCCTCCCCAAGATGGCGGATGGGCTGTTTTTACTAATTGAATTGATTTTTATTAAATTTCATACAATGCAGCTAACATTGAAGTAAAAAGATATTGAGAAATATGTTCAAAATATCAACTGTGATTAAAGTATTGAAATTGTAAAATGAATGGTTGGCGCAGTGACAACGATTGGATTGCTACTATACGTATAGATAGAAAAACTTTATAGCAAAAAAAGCTTACCGTTTAGATACAGTTTTTATTCACATTCACAATAATAATACAGTTAATTAAACCAATTTCAATTTTCCATACAAATAGGAATGCTTAATCACTGAAAATGTCATCAACTAACTTTTAATGACCAAGTTTCTATAAATTCGAAGTAATTTGAAAAATGAGCACTCAAAAATTTGTATGGCTCTCCGAAAGCCTCTACTCTATTCCCCTTTAGTCAGTAGTTCTAGTGAACAAGTTGCAACAGGCACGTGCAGACTAAAAATAGCCAGTACTAATTGTTATCTGGAAACTAACAAGTTGGCAATTCACTGAATTTGAGTTCATAATTCTGTTTTGCACGAATCGAGATTGCATGGAAACGTAAGTAACATTTTCATGGTCATCACGTATTTTAAAATAACTTTTGCCCTCGGATTTTGGTCGCATGGCGCCATCAATTATCATTAGAATGTTATTTTTATTTGCCTTGGGAAAAGTACCTACTTGTTTTCAGTATGTGAGACTGACTGACCAGGGGGAGGGGGGGGGGTATTACAACGTCTTAAAACCAGGCTTGTTCCAGTGAGTGAACGAGATGGCGCTAGACGACTGGTAAAGCTCTGTCACTTTCACTCGCCGGTATAAGTCTGGTTCTAAGACTTTGTAATATCACCCCAGCACTTTTGACTGTAACCCCACCGTTTACTGTGACCCCATTAAGAAATATAATTTACAAAAATACGACCTAGGGCTTTGGCTTTCTATGCTGATGACAGCGGGTTTAAACCCCAGATTTTTCGTTTTTTGTCAGATTTTTTTATTTTTTCTTCATTTTACCTTTTAACAATTTTCCGCCTTTCTTTTTAATTTTGCCCCATGCTAGTAATTTCTCCTGAGTCGTGGGTGCGTTTTCACACAGAAACTTACATACACAAACACCCAGTCCTGGAACAACTACTTGTAGGTCATACAAATATTTGTACAGTGCGGGGTTCGAAGCCGCGACACGTTGCGCAGCGGTCGGCCAGTTTGTTTGCTCATTAATTATTTCGCAAATGAAAGTAGGATTCTGTTATTAATCGTTACCGTGGTATACTTGATTATAAGTTCTGGTGAATATTTTTTTCATATAATCTCAAAAATAAGTAAAAATGTGGGCAAAAGTATGGAGTTTCTTGCCCATTCCTTCATACAACCTACCTTTGCGTATGGGTGTAGAATCAATCCCATCCCATCCCATTTCCTTAATTTTAATTTATGTGAGTAAAAGTGCCTCTTTGATGGCCTAATTGAAATAAATGATTTTTGACTTTGGCAATGATGGCCGGTTTTACGGTAATTATATCGCAAATAAAATTTACTTAAAATGATAGCAAAATTAAATCAGGTACTCACCATAAGCCCCAATGAACAAGCCAACAAATACAATAGTAAGCATTTTAATCTAATTCAATAGACGTCCTATTTTAACTAATACCACAGCCCTTATGTACTTCGCACTTCACCAAACCCTTATATAGTGTAAACTTGTTCATTGATAAGCACTTTAGTAGCAGTGAGAATGTACTCGAGGAACAATTAATGGGTGTAAGGAACTTTGTTTTTCCTAGACTTGCATTATTTGTTGAAATACTCTGAAAATGTTATTTTTGTCTGTGTGATTTGTTCTTTAGAGCTTAGTGACTCGTGTGCAGAAGTACTTGAAATTAATTGACTGGTTTGAAAGTAAAGATAATGAGAAGGGAAAAACATTTACGTCATTATCTGCGTCTAGCGTTTTGTCAATTAGGCCCGGTATCCACCAAAGCCGCTCTCCGCTTTGGTGGTCATCTGATTGGTTATTCAAACACATCTCCTCTCCTCTGAGAGGAGATGTGTTTGAATAACCAATCAGATGTCAACTGAAGTCAACTGAAGCTAAGCGTAGAGGAGATGTGGACATTTGATTGATAATTCAAACACATCTCCTCTCCCCTCCGCTTTGGTGGATTACGGGCCTTATGTTGGGGTCGGCTTCCAGTCGAACCGGGTTCTACTGGATATTAGTATTCTATATTGAGCTGCCTACCTGACCTCCATAACCATATAGTAACTTGGCAATACTAAGGTATGTAAAATCAAGTGGAGTGGTCTAGCGGTTGGTCGCATGACCATGTGAACCACGAGCTCCAGGTTCGATTCTTATCCGGTAAAGAAGAGTTTTTTTTCAAAATCGGCGTTGAAAAATTTATTCATGGTTTCGGATTTGTTCAACGGCGCCCAGTTGTAAATTTCTCTGAGTGTAAACTTTAAAAAAGGTTTTCCAAAACGGCTCAGGCGTCATCAAGAACACGGGGAAAATCCAAAACAAAAAAAAAAACCGTCGAATTGAAAACCTCTTCCTTTTTCGAAGTAGGTTAAAATGGAAAACAAATGATGAATCACTTACTTGAAATGAACTTTAAAAACGGGAAGGCCCTGGAAAAATAGATAACACTTAATGACTACGTTTAGATTGTTTTCGAAACTGCGCAGGAAAATGATATATTATCTGTATTGTATTCTGTGAACAAATAAATTGAAGTACTTTGTACTTCGAGCTCATAAGTGTTATTTTAGCGTAATATACTCGTAATTACGCAATAATTACAAACATCAAAAAAGTTTTGTAATCTTTTTTGTTACGGTGGATTATATTACAACTAGCTGTTGCCAGCGGCTTCACCCGCTACAACTCGAAAATTATCCCACGGGAACATAAAAAGTATCCTATGTGTTAATCCGGGTACCAAATTTTAGCCAAATCCGATCAGTGGTTTTTGCGTGAAAGAGTAACAAACATCCATCCTCACATAGTAGGATAGTAGGATTTCTTATTTTTTTAATTTACAACTGATTATATCTATCAATACACATAAAATAACTTAGTTTTTTTTTTTGATAAAGTTCAAATTATAAATAAATTGGTTTCAGATTTAGCTAGTGATCACACACTGAAAATTATCTCAAAGATTTTTATTTAAATAGCTAATAAGCTACACAGACCCATCTTCCAGGTTAAGCCGCGCTTGTCGAGATTTGTCTATAGATGGGTGGTCATCTATCATAGCGACGTTTCTCCCAGACTCGGAAAAAAAAATAAGTTGGTCCCAGCTGTCATTTTAATAGATTTTTGATAGTCGTTGCTGTTACTTAGAAGCTCAAAATTCTGTTGTGTCCTGTTTGTAGTTGAACTCCTCCAAATTAGCTCGACCATCTTCATCATTATCACCAACCTATAAGTGCTCCCACTGCTGGGACACAGGCCTCCTCTGTGAGAGGTAGCGGGGCATAATCCACCACGCGGGCCCATTGCGGGTTGGTAGATGCCACATGTAATTGGTTTTATTTTTTAATTTTCTAGGACATGCCGCTTTTCTAATGATGTTTTCCTTCGCCGTTTTGAGAGCAGTGGTGATGAAATAAATTATACAAAGTAATGCCCCAGGCTGGGTTCGAAACCACGACCTACAAGTTATAAGTCTGGGCCGATACCAAACAGCTCCACTCCAACCATTTTCACCCTCCTATCCCCGACCTCGGGACCGCGGGACTAACGAATTACCGTGACCACGGAACGTAAAGGGAAATTGAAGGACCCGTGGATTTTAGTCAGTGCAACTTCGACAGTCCCTCCCACCCTGCCTTGGGAGGGAGGACTCATTTGATGATTTTACCACGCTAAAAAAACTCTAACCCCCCGGGCTTAGGAAAATAAATTTCCCAGTGATTGTCACGGGTCAGCAGGTGAGTTACTATTTTTACTTTTTTTCTGTTAGTTAATATTTTTACAGGACTTGACAATAGGTAAATTACCTTGTGAAAGGTTGTCATTCAAAGTCGTTATACAGGGTGAATTTTTCAACTGGGCGTGAATGGCTACTTTCGAAACTATGAGGAATATCGAAAAACGTTGAAAGGAGTCTCGAAGCCGATTTTGACGAAAACTAAAACTGCATCATCGGATTTTAGAAAAATCAAAAATCTTGGCCAGGAATCAAACCTGCTGATTTTGGAAAAAAAATCACACCCTTTATTATTACACCGTTCGATAGTGTTACTAATAAGGATCAAATTCTGGGAAGTCATCATATACGGAAAACTCAAGGAAATGGCTGATTTTTATGAAATTGCTATTTTTCCATGTTACTTTACATCTACTGAGCCATAATTTATTCGAAATTATAAAATTTCATTATTTTCAATGTCTCACTGGGTTTGACGTTTCAACAATCCCGCTGTACTTAGCAATACGACATTATTGAGTTGAACTAAAATAGCATTATTTTAAATAAGAAACGGTAACTTATGTTTCAAAATACATTCTTTGCCTTGAAGATTAATCAGTTTTTTTGTAATTATACGTTTTCCTTAAGTTTGCCGTATATGATTACTTCCCAGAATTTGATCCTTATTAGCAACACTATCGAATGGTATAATAATACAGGGTGTGATTTTTTTTTCAAAATCAGCGGGTTCGATTCCTGATCAGGATTTTTGATTTTTCTAAAATCCAATGATGCAGTTTTAGTTTTCGTCAAAATCGGCCTCGAGACTCCTTTCAACGTTTTTCGATATTCCTCATAGTTTCGAAAGTAGCCATCCACGCCCAGTTGAAAAATTCACCCTGTATACGTCAATGAGTACTGACACATCATACTTGGAAAACAAATAAATCGTTGATTTCGAGGTAATAGATAAAGATTTTCATTTCAATACTGCGATCTTGACACGAATAACTTTAGATTGTTGTGAATACTTAAATCTGTTTATCATTTAACATATATGTACCTTATTCAATGTTATTGCGATAATAAAAATAAAAAAAAAGCGAATACAATTTCTAAAACAGTCTAGATCCGTAGTCTTTTTTTTCTTGTTTTTACGTGGTAAAATCATCGAATGAGGCCTCCCACCCGGGCAGGGCGGGAGGGACTGTCAGACTTGTGCTGACTAAAATCCACGGTGTCCTTCAGTAGCCTTTTTGTGTGCCGGAGTCGCGGTATACGTATGTCACGCGACCCCGGCAAGGCTATCTGACGCTCTTTGAGGCGCGCGTGGAACACAACGCGCCGTCGACACGGGCATGGTCCATGGTCGGGCAGCGAGTTGCCCTTTACTCGCCGCCCGCATGCCCGCGCCTAAGGATCCGTAGTCTAACGGTAAATGTCCAAAGACTAAAATCGTTAGATGAGCCATACCGAATCAAAACGTTACATTATTTTCAGTTTTGCTGACAATAAAATATCAATGAAATAGTAAAACTAGTATTTTTGCTAAGTATTAGAGAATTCTATATGGAGCGAATGCCTACCTGACCTCTACAACCATATAGTAACTGGGCAATACTAAGGTACGTAAAATCAAGCGGAGTGAATGGTCTAGCGGTTGGTCGCATGACCGTGTGAACCATGAGTTCCAGGTTCGATTCTTATCCGGTAGAGAACTTTTTTTTTTATGACGGGAACTCTAGAGAGCCAAAGCCTGCGGGGATCGCGGGACTTATCTCATTACCGTGACCCCGGAACATAAAGGGCAATTGAAGGACACCGTGAATTTTAGTCAGTACGAGTCTGTCAGTCCCTCTCGCCCTTCCCGGGGTGGTTTTTTTTTTTTTTTTTTTTTTTAGCGTGATAAAATCATCAAATGAGACCTGAGAACCCCGGGCAGGGCGGAAGGTACTGTCAGACTTGTAGTGACTAAAATCCACGGTGTCCTTCAGTAGCCCTTTATGTTCCGGGGTCACGGTAATAGAAATAAGTCCCGCGACCCCGAAGCCGGGGTGCCCGGGGTGGTAGGACTCATTTGATGATCATAAACAGATGTGAGGCTTTTGAAAAAGGCGTAAAAGACAAAATGATTGTTGATTCATTTTGATTTCAATTTTGTAATTTCCACTATTATCAGTGATTTGATATTGAAAAGAGTGCTTGAGATAAGTGTAATGAATGATTCATGTCTTTATCCAGTCGAGATTGAATAGTCACCACTTGACAAAAAAGTCCTCCCACCGCGGGTAGGACTGTCAGACTTGTACTGACTAATATCCACGGTGTCCTTCAATAGCCCTTTATTTTCCGGGGTCACAGTGTTGGTATAAGTCCCGCGACCGCGGCATGCTTTAGCCCTCTGAGAGGGGGCCTCGTCATTATGCTGACGCTCTTTGAGGCGCGCGTAGAACACGACGCGCTGTCGACCCGGGTTAAATATGGAGTGACGTGGCTTCTTGCTGGTATTCCGTAACAAAAACGAGCACAGGCGTTTTGTACCCTTTGTATGAGCCGATCCGTACGAGCTAGCATAGATTTTTTGTCATGGTAAAATCTTCAAACGAATCCAGGAGAATATGAATAATGAATCAAGGAATGCTTATTTGTACTGGCTAAAACAAACGGTTATCTTTCAATTGCCTTTGCGTACCGATTATTCGGCGCCACGTTTTTTTCTTGAGACAGTCCCGCGACCCCAGATTGTTCCTTAGCTTAGCTTTAACATTCAACGTAGCTGCATAGCACATCACTGATAGAAAGGCACTCTAACATACTTATTGCTTGGATAAACTGATTGTCATTCGGACCACTGAGTGCTTGTAACTGTCAAAGATATAGAAAAGGTCTCAGGAACTAAAGAAAAAAACCTTCCTGTTCGTTCTAATGCCCTTTTGCGTTCCAGGACCGCACAGGGCATTTGAGACATTCCTGCGACGCCATCAGGCTATTGTTCATTTAGGGGCCCGTTATTTTGCTGTCTGAATCGAGGCGGATGGCGAGTTAAGCATTACTCACCGTCGTCGATTGAAAAAAATCACTGGTTCCCAGTATTACATATTCTCAAGATAATGTAGGGACCAATCTAACATTCAAATAATTCTATGATGACCAGTACTTCATCCATCACTGTCCAGACCTTTTCTCAGGGGACGTCTGATCGGGTTTAAAACGATAATTTTCAACCCCCGGAGTCTCGACCTTGTTCAGCCCCTGGTGTCTCAACCTTACTCAACTCTGGGGGTTGAGTACGCCAGGCTTATCAAACAGTTCTCGTATTTGTAATTAAGTTACGACCCTTGCTAATGAGCTTACAACGAGCTTAATAAGATCTAATGAAAGGTACAGTCATTAGGTCCCGCTCAAGGGTTTTCTAAAGGAAGTTGGAGACGAGTTTCTGATAATGTTTTTGAGTAAATTTTTAATTAGAGGAGATTTTTAATTATTTAGTTTATTTCCTTTGTTGTAGGTACCTATAATATGGAGAATTTATTTTGTGTATAACTCTTGTGTATTCGTATTAAGGTCATTGTGTCAGTGTGTATCAATGCAAATCGATATTCTATTGGCATACTATAGATATTGTTCAAACAAAATAAAATAATAAATATGTACTTCTTCTTCTTAGCGTGTCGATGGCAAATTATTTTATATATTTTGCTTGGCCCAAAAGTCAGCCACGTGATCCTCGTTCACTGATGCAGTCATTCTGTACTAAACTTCAATAATTGGGAAAATCTGTTGAGAACAGACTGTTCGTGCAGCAATGATAAAAAGTACACGAACACTACTACATTATTTTTTATTTATTCTCGGTGTCTACAGGTTTTTATAAGTACTTAATACACTGATATCCAGCAGGGCTGGCCACAGTTTAACAACTCTATGTAAACAAGGTAAAAAATATGCAAGACTGTCGCCTGGTTCTCAACAAAATAATAATAATATTCCACAACTATCACACAACGCCATCTAGTCCCAAGCTAAGGTCGCGGGACTTATTTCTATTACCGTGACCCCGGAACATAAAGGACTACTGAAGGACACCGTGGATTTTAGTCAGTACAAGTCTGACAGTACCTCCTGCCCTGCCCGGGGTTGGAGGTCTCATTTGATGATTTTACCACGCTAAAAAAAAAAAAAAAAGTCCCAAGTTAAGCAGAGCTTGTGTTATGGGTACTAGACAACTGATAAACATACTTATATATTTCTAAATACACACATATTATAGATAAATTACACCCAGACATAGAACAAATGATCGTGCTCATCACACACATTTGTCCTGGGTGGGAATCGAAACCACGACCTCCGGCATAGCAGTCAGGGTCACTAACCACTAGACCAACAGGCCAGTCAAAACAGGACAAACAGGATAGTAAATACAACAAATACGAAAGTTAAAAAGTATTCGCGGTAAAGTAAAGGCTTCAAAATGTTTCCAACGTAGACACGGGAATGTAATGCATGTAAATTGTGCTCTCATAATAACATTGGCAGACATTTTGTTTTATCGCGCTCCATCGCCCGACGAGGAATTTTCAAATTAGGGAGAGGCCGTCTATCACACCGTAGCAGAAATAGACAAAAATAGATTAACACTGTTATTTGAAATTAAAAGCCCTATGAAAGTGGTAATTTTATTATAATTTTGAAATAAGTATACATGTCTGTAATTAAAATATAGCACGTTAGTTACGATAGGTCACGCAATTGTAATAACTGCAAAAATAAATTAAGCTGTTGCAAAATTTTCATGTATTTTTGTGCTTTTACATTAGATTATGTGAAATCACATATTACCACTTTTTACTCAGGTATATTATTGTGTTATGTAATACGAAAGAATAATATAGAAAAAACGAGAATAAAATAATTTGTACGTTTTTTTTAAGTTTTGCTAAAGTAATCCGAAATCCTGTCACAAATAAACATGATTTTATGAATAAATTCCCAGTTATTATGTACTAAAATTCTGACAAAACTTACATTTACTAATAAGCTAACATCGTTTGAATTGACGATTAATAGTAGATTGTTATACAAGGGTGGAAAGAAATCAATTCCCGTACGAGGTATTTAGACGCACGAGCGAAGCGAGGGCGGCTATAGTCCGAGTGGGAATTGATGACTTTCACCCGTGTTAAACACTCTACTTTTCATTTCAAATATAAGGAAAGTAAAAAATAGTATTTTTTCTAAAATATTTATTGATAGTAACAAAATGAGTAGTACCTATTTAATAGTCTTTTTTAATTTAAATTTCAAATATGGAGCACACCGCCCTCGTCACCGCCGCTGGCCATCCCGCTTTAATAGTTTTTTTTTTTAAATTCAAATTGGCCGAATACACTCACAAGACAAGGCATTTTTTTTTAATCGATTTTTTTTTAATTGCGTAAAAACTAGATGGAAATCCGGCTTGCCCGGACCTCTGCTGCGGCAGTCGCTCCCTCTATATTATCGCCCTGAGATCGCGCCGGAACTCTTCCCGCCGCACTAAACTTGTCGAGGCACGGTTTCAGTTTATAGGTTTTTCTAAGGAGGTTTAGTAACTACATAATACACCACATGACACTGGCCGAAAATAAAGAGAAAAAATAAAAACTTCTCAACATGTCATCCGATGTCAAAAATGGCGGCTGCGATCTGTCTGGTCAGAAAATCATTAGAAATTTGCAAAATACTCGGCAATCTGAATTTTGCGGATATATGTTGTCGATTCGAAATCATTATTTTTTAATGTTTTATTATTCAGGTTAGCTTTCAATCGAGTCTAACGTAGCCCTGCACGAAATTATTAATATAGAAAATTATAGCCGACTAAATAACCAATTTTAGTTCTATTTTTAAAATTCATTCCCGCCCTAGGGAGGGAAGCAATTACTATGAGTCTTTCCTGCCCAAGGGAGGGAAGCATCGTTTTCGTCCCGCTGCTCTGATCAAACAAACACTACTTTCCGAGTATGAGAAATGAAAAATTAATTTGTTAACGTGAAGCAGATACCTACTGTATTTTTTCTTAGTTATTTTTTGCTGCTAAACTAAAATGAAGACAATTTTACTTGGATTATTTATTATTTAAGGGCAAAGTATTAGATGGCGCGACACTGAAAATTAAATTATGAATATTTCATGCGAGTTTTCCTTGAAATTATATCGTAGGGACGTATTTCGGTTGGAAACCATACTATATGCTAAATTAAGTCAATTTTCTCTGTTAGTGGTTAGTTAACATTTTCTCGCTTAGGCTTTGTTTATTTATTTATTATGTATTACGCCGTGCGCCGTTATTATTAAATTTACTTAATCCGGTTCGACCTTCTCGCAGAAGTGTAAATATTCTAACATTCATCCATAATCAAGACCAGTTCAGGGGTGATCTCCGAAATGAAAAAAAAAAACGATAATTAAAAAAGAATAAAACTAAAATAAACAGTATAAAAATTCATAAAGAAATAATTATCCATATTAATTATCTCGTTTGTGTCCAATGTTACGCACACAAAACATGTATAAGCAGATACAAAAAAAAAAAAAAATCTGACATTATAAAAACATCAGTGTAAGGACGGTGTAACACACATCCAATCGACTGCTCCGTTACATTTTCAATTCGAATTTATTTTCGTATCGGCCAGTAAAAAGCCTTGAATTTTTCATGGACCAGCCACGTACAGGATAGGTCGGCTCGTCGGCCGCCATCAAAGTTTCAGGCGTCTGCGTGAAACAATAGCACGCTGAAACATGTGGCCACGCCAGCTGTTGGTAAAGATCATAGATTAAGGGTGGATTTCACCGATGAATTGGAACGGTTAGTATATGCTGATTTTTCACAAGGTGATTTTTGAACTGGTTGTGGATGGCTATATCCGAAACTATGAGGAATATCGAGAAAACCTGAAAGTAGACCGAACCGAAACCGTGGCCGAACAGTGTGCCGTGAATCGAACCAGCTAATTTTAGAAATAATTCACACTCTGTATTATCCCCAGGATTTGATCCTTATCAGCAAAACTTTCGAAGGTAAACTTTTCGATAGTGTTGCTAATATGTATACAGTTTCAAACCAGCGTCGAGCACTAGTTGCTCGACATTTAGCTAAACTGGGCCTTTTTGGCGCAGCCGTGAGACACACAACAACAATATTCTTTGTTTAATTTTTAATCTTGTTTTAGATGTAACTCTTTTCTTTTTTTGTGTTTATTTTAATTGTTGTGTGAATCTCTTTTGCGCCAAATAAATGTTTTTTCTTTCTTTCTTAATATGGATAAAATCGTCAGAGCACTTATATTCCCCATATTTCTATACGCTGCGGAGACGTGGACCTTGCGTAAGAATGAGCAGAAGAGAATAGACGCTCTCGAAATGTGGTGCTGGAGGAGAATGCTTGGGGTATCGTGGAATGAATTCCGCACTAACGTCTCCATAATGCGGGAACTAGACATCAAGCAGCGCCTGTCTTCCATTGTACAAACTCGAATCCTGACATTCTTTGGACACGTATCCCGGCGTGGTGATGAGTCCATTGAGCGCCTAGTGGTGCAGGGTAAAGTTGAAGGCACCCGAGCACGAGGCAGATCGCCCATGAGATGGACAGATCAGATAAGAGCAGCTGTGGACAGTTCCCTGCACGTCTGCACCAGAAAGGCGGCCATCAGACAGGAATGGCGGCGTATTGTTAGGCGAGCCACTAACAGCTGAAATGACGACCACGACCACTCTGCCAAGAGTGCAACGACGAAGAAGAAGAATGGATAAAATCCTGGGAAGTTAATAAACTGCACAGATACTCATTCTGATGTCTGTACATTAGACAAGTATAGTGTTGCCACCCAACTTTTGAAGTCAAGGCCAAAATCCTCAACAAATATTAAAGTAACATTAAAACGTGACTGAAATAAATGTAACTTAGAGATGGCTCATTGGGTCAACCTTTTTAACGGGTCATTTGTCAATATCAAACGAGATTTCGGGTACAACACTATTCTGACTGAATTGAGAATTAAATTAAATGAAATACTATAGTTATTTAGAACATTTCAATTTTGAAATGGCAGGAAACACATCACGCATTGTGTTACACCATTGAGCAGTTTTTTTTTGAGTTGTAAAATCATGAAAAGTCCTCTCAACCAGGGCAGGGCAGAGCTGTCAGACTTGTATTGACTAAAATCGACGGTGATGTTTCAATAGACCTTTACGATTCAGGATCACGGTTACCTAATAAGATAGTCCCGCGAAGAAATAAATACCCCTGCCTTATGAAAAAAGGTTGTGGCATAAAGTCAACAAGGTTGTGGGTAAAGGTCATGGCATATTAACCAGCACCACAACTGCACAGCTGCACCACGGCGTCACCCTGAATAAAAAGGTGCATTCACACTCATCAGTCACCGTCATATCACGTCACCGGCCCGGTTTAAAAAATAAAATGTTTCTACACTCCTAGTATTACTTTGTTCCTACACGTCAGTTACCAGCCAGTCACCAGCACGTGATCTATCTGTCACGTCACCGTTCAGGCATGTTTCCATACACGTTTCATTCGGTGGCGTGACGTGACTGATGTGTGTGAATGCACCTTTAGGCTACCGCTAGACGTTAGCATGCTAACTGCGCGTTTTATAAGGTCCAAGCTCGCAGTCCGCGTGCATAGTCTGCGAGGTGCAAGCTTGCTGTCATTGTACCACCGTGAACATTGTTATAAGGCTTTTATTTCGCTAGCAACTCGGAGTCAGCGTGCCCCGCGATGTTAGTTGGAGCCGTGTTGTTGTCATGCCGGTGTAGTGTGTTATGACCTTTACAGTAATCCACTAGGCACTAATTGAACCCCTCTAATACCTGTTCCTAAGCCAATGAAGCGGATACTAAATCGACAGAGTGAATTATCCGCTTAGTGAAATAGGCATCCTAAATTATACATTCAATAGTCTTACAGCTTCATACCTCGATTATACCATCGGAGTTCCACAGAAATGTGCTTTATGAATGGAGCAGTAAAGCGGATTTTGTTTCTATCGCGTTATGTGATTGTTTTATAGCAGAGGCCCTAACAGAAGAATTCTGCATTGTACCTTACAACACACTTGAAGTCAGTGACGGATTAACCCTTAATCAAATTAAGCAATTGCCTAGGGTATCATGTCTGGGAGGCACCAGAAGAAGCACAAAAATATCCTAAGGACGTCACGTCGGTCGCGGGTCTTATACCATCACCGTGACCCCGGAACATAAAGGGCTATTGAAGGACACCGTGGATTTTAGTCAGTACAAGTCTGACAGTACCTCTCGCCCTGCCCGGGGTGGGAGGTCTCATTTGATGATTTTACCACGTAAAAAAAAAAAAAAAAAATGACGTCACGTCACCAAAAACTTACTGAAACTGCTTAAATTCCAGTTTTACTGGAATCGGTATCCAATCCCGCGATTCGTAGAAATCTAGTCGTAGCGACATACGAGTTTCAAGTTTCAATGTTTTTGTCTAAACTTTTCAGAACAACTGCTGTTGTGTAAAACGTTGAGAGTTTGTTGGCAATTTGTTTCAATTGCTTTTCGGGAACAAGTTGGTAGATGTTCAGAAAGAAGTTTAAATTGTACGTAGAAAATATGTTCTAGAATATTCCATGTCCATGGTAGAATAGAGGCTACTTCAAGATACCTTATTATGGTAACCATGGCTGCTTTGCGTAAAACGCTGGCAATTGTTTTTTTATAGCTTTGGTCTCCAGCATGGGTGCGTTTATACACATTCAAACTAACATGGCGGCTCTAGACTATGGCCGTGAACACCCGTGAACAGGCGCGAACGAGAATGTGGATGGTTTTCGCGCGTTCGCGCCTGTTCCCCGATCAGTGTCGGTATTTTGTCCCGCGACAAAGGGTTCGCGCCTCCTTCGCGCGGCGTTCACGCGTACCCATCCACATTCGCGCCGTGAACTTGACTTATTAATTATTATTTTTTATTCTGAATGTAATTCTGATTAACTGCTTCTCTATAGAAAGTTGGAAATGATTTTTTTATAAATTATAAGGACAGTTTTAATCATATAACTACTAAGAATATTCAGCAAACATAGTTATTGCACCAGCAGCTTCTACGTCCATTTCGCGGCAGGTTTCACGAACGACTGAGAGCATCCCGATAGTGTGTGGAGGGCACGAAGCCGAGAATTCACGGCGAGAATTCGCGGCGCGAATTCACGGCACTAATGTGGAGCCGCCAACATACATATAATCATAATCAGCCAACTACTTCTTATGGCGGCTCCACATTAGTGCCATGAACCCCCGTGAAGAGGCGCGAACGAGAATGTGGATGGTTTTCGCGGGGTTCACGCGCGTTCGTGCCTGTTCCCCGATCAGTGTCGGTATTGTGCCGAGAATCCATGTCGAGAATTCGCGGTGTGAATTCACGGCAAGAATGTGGACCCGCTATTAATCATACAAACATTTGTTGTACACCGTCATAGAACCCGCAACTCGCAGCACACCTGTCAATTGCTCAGTCATAATTATATCAATGCGCCAATCGTGTCATCAAAACCAGTAAATTATTCACCATAAATCCCAATAAAACTGACCATAAAAGGCTTTCATTTATTTTAAATGAAAACTTCGTGATAAAGCTTCATTACTTCTGCATAATTAATGAACATTACAAAGAAGTTTTATGAAATTAATAAAAGAAATACCTTTCATATTTAATTACACACATTTTAATTAAGGAAAGGATAATTATAACCGTGGTTGACGTTTTATGAACAGCCATATATTTATTATAATGTACATATCGAATAATTTAATCCATACCGTTATTTAAAAAGAAATATTGCAAGTTTTATACTAAGAAGTCTATTGTGACTTTATTGACTACATTACATACAAGTACGTAATGAGACAGGCTTGGCTTAGGTACAGATTATGTGAATTTTGTCGTAAGTTCTGTGTAGGTGACATTTACTGTTTGTATGTGTTTTAGATCAGTGTACATTTACTGTTTAGTTTTGTTGTCTGGGTGTTTGTGTGTGTGAGTTTTGTAGACGCACCAACGAGACACGCTCTGCTATCGATTTGATAGTGTATGATCAGTCGCCGGTTTCCAATACAAAATGTTCATAACAAACATAACAACTGACTTTTCTACAACATACTCGTTGAAGGTATACATTTTAGAGAATAGTGTAGATGATTGATCTTGCGACAGTGACTGCGTTAATAAATACGCACGAGTTTGCGGTATAATCGAAGACGCACTTATAATTTTACACACACAGAACGAGCAGCCTCGCGAGGCATTTTCCGCCCGAGAAAACTGCCTCGCGAGGCTGCTTGCTCTGTGTGGACGCGTCTATTGTTTCTTGACCGATACGACTTGATGAAACAAAATAAGCGAGCTAAACAAAAGCCGACACTGGATGGCTCGGGCGCTATCGTAGGTGCCAGGTGCCCTATGTGGATCGCCAGCGACGCGTGCTCTCAACCTAGCAGTACTAGTATTAACAGATGACATGCGAGTTGACAGAAATCGCGTCGCATCGGCCGAGTTTGTGACCTAGCCCTATATGAATAAGGAAGATCGTAATAAATGAGTGTAATTTTGAATATCATTTTAGTCTTTCATTATCTTTTGTTGTCGGTCAACGACACCACGGAAGCTTTGCTGTAGAATCTTGGAAAATTAATGGTTCTTGCACCGAGCGACCATTATACCTTTTAATGATAATAAAGGACCTATAAAATACAATTATAGTTTTAATGAAGACATGTTACTAGTATACACATCTTTCTTCTTTAGAATGAATTAGTAGAATTTGTTAATAACTATTTATGTTAAGATTTCATGAGTTTACGACAACGGTACATTAGCTATACCTAGGTAAAACATATCTTGAATAACAAACATAAAAACTACAGTACACAAAGTAAGTCGGAACGTGTTTCACCTTTTTTGATACGTTACTATTTGACAGGTCCTAAAACTAGCTTTTTGACTTTGGCAACACACGTACCGTACACGCGTTAGAGATAATCCCAAAACCATAACACGAACTATCACTTACAGAGAGAAGAAAGAGGGGTCACTGACCGATCTCAACTCAACAATATCATAACACGTCATAGATTCTCAATAGTCTAAGTGCAAATCCATGTTTCGCCCGTAATAGCACGAATAAAGGACCGGTCCCAATGTCGCTCCCTGTGGGACGCCTGCAGCGAACACAGGGATGGAGGGAGGTGCATTGATTTCGATGATGTGACTAGAATATTAAGTACTGAAATTGTGCACTCAGTGTATGAGGATAAGGGTGCATTTATTAAAGCAAGCTATTGATGTTGTTTTACCGTTGCGAGTCATGGGTAGATAATCTTAATTTTGAGACCGTTATTCAGGGTGGCCAGAAAAATTGACGTTTAAAACATTTTGGTCTGAAAAGACAAAACCAAGGAAGTTCTAAGTTATTCTTGATTTTGTGAATTTTTGAGTCTAGGCCTGATCACTTTAAGAAATTCAAAAACGGATATCCACGGCACGAAGGACCAATTCTTCTTTGTCATTAATGTTCCGTTCACCCTTTATATTATAGTTTTTATGATTTCTGTATTAGATCTAACTGACAATAATAATAAAAGTCTCAACGAAAATTTTTCAAGACCACTACTCGATACGAGTGGTGTGTGCTTCCGAAACCGCTTGATAAGATTTTTTTCATATTCCTTTTATTTTAATTATAATTATTTTATTTTTAATGATGAGTTCATTCGGTTAATGTATGGAAATAAAAATGTCTAAAGTTTCCTTTCGCATCATTTTTATAAAGGTTTATTGGTTATGGTTTAATTAATTTCTGTATACTTTCATATCCGTAAACGCTGTCTGCAAAAGCAATTTAATTTCTTCATCTTCATTTATTTGTGGACATCAGCAGCTCTATTTTAATCAAGCAAGTCTGAGAATCTTCGCAAATATCGGGACCTTAACAAAATGCGAATTTTATGACGCTGTTGCCTTCATAAATTGAATTGAAGAATTCAATTCAGTTTTCATTTTGTGCAAAATGTAAAGTACACAGTCTAAATTCTCGATTTCAGCGAATATTTTTTGACTGAATCTTTGTCTCTAAATTGCAGTCGGAATGTAAGTAAGATAAGTAAAAGAAATTTTCAGTGAGCACTTAGTTTACTGAAGCGCGCAGAAGGTACAGAATATCTTAAGAGAAGTTATGGGCAAACTTTAGAGGGGAAAAGATCAGAAAGTTGGGTCCTTTGTGACCCATTATAGGACGTTGACTTCGCGTACCAAATCCGGCTCTGGCTGACAAAAAAACTGGAACAATTGTAGCATACACACTTATAATCGTTATAAAAATCTAAAACGTAAAAATCTTTAGTTCATTCATGAATATACTCGTGTTTACACACAGGTTGAAAACTCGCCTTTCATGTACGAGGTTGTGAATTCAAACAACTACTTCATTTCTTCAATGAATAATGTACTTTCCAAGTTTATCTTGGACTTAACTGATATTAAATCGTGAGGAAACACTGGACTTTTACTTACGTTTATCTCCAAAGCCCGAGCACGAGTTTCCAGTATTTGAGACGTAAAGTAAACTGGAACTTTGACAATTTCAAATTGACAATTTTCAAGCAAAAAGTTAGTTCCTTCTTCGCACACCAGAGGCGCTGTTCCATTTTTTCATACAAGAAACGCTGTAAATACTGAAAAGTAAAATTGTGAAAACTCGTGCTAGTGTACTAGTACTTGTCAGAGTTCTGTGGGGTTCCCAGAGACGGCTTTAGTAACTTAAATCTCAGACCGTAGCCATATGGCGAGGATATGGTGAGAATATCCTCACCCAGAAATGAATGGTTATAACAAAATAAACAATAAGAACACCATACAATGCATTTTCTTATAGATTTAATAAAACAACACCGTGTTTTTTATTGAATTATGTCAATTAAGCCGAGTTTCTTTGAGTCTTCACAACCTTCATTAAACCGCATTTCAGTTGTTTTGTGTTTTCTGAGAAATGAGATTTTCCATAATAATGGAATTATGGTATTCTTTTTGTTTTTATTTGTTGGTTTTTGTTTTGGTTTTATTATAATATCACACAGTCAGTACCGGCGTTAGGGTAAGGCGCGGTTAGGCGACCGCCCAAGGGCGCCAAATACGAAGGGGCGCCGCAGGCCTACTTTCTCATGAACCTATAATTTCTCCAGAAAAAAAATTGAGTTTGAATTTTTCAACTGTCTTTTGGACACTACTATAATTTCATTTCATGAAAGATGCACAGCTCAACGAGTATTTAGAATATTGGTCTTTTTGTACAATATGAAAAAGATTCCGGAAAAACCTGACCTTCTAAAACTGTGGAGATCTCCAATTAAAATTAACTGTAGACTCTAAACCCGATATAGATGGGTGTATGTTGTGTGACGAGCAGTGGTAGCCCAGTGGTATCGGTCCCGACTTACGAGTTGTAGGTCATGGATTCGAACCCCGCCAGGCGCATTACTTTGTGTCATTTACTTCATCACCACTGCTCTCAAAACGGTGAAGGAAAATATCGTGAGGAAACTGGCATGTCCTAGAACCAAAAATTCGAAGATATGTGACATCTACCAATCCGCACTGGGCCCGAGTGGTGGATTATGGCCCACTCCGTCTCTCAGTGAGGCGGCCTGTTTCCCAGCAGTGGGAACATTATAGGCTGATGATGATGATATTATGTGATGAGCTTGTAATCATCAGATGAGTCCTCCCACCCCGGGAAGGGCGGGAGGGACTGTCAGACTTGTACTGACTAAAATCCACGGTGTCCTTCAATAGCCCTTTATGTTCCGGGGTCACCGTATGGTTATACCATATAAGTCCCGCGACCCCGGCAGGGAGCTTGTAAGCCTGAAATCTTTTTTACCAGATCAGAATGTGCCCACTCCTGTTTTTTTTTAAATTTTATAAAAGCTCCCGATGCACAGAAATTTATCCAAATGTACGGATAGCTCGGCGAATATTATTGTAAACGGTTGCTAGTGGGAAGATTATTATCTACAATCGACAATATTGTAATCTAGATTCACCAACTTGCATTGAAATTGCAGAAAATCTCGATTTTGATAATTTAATAAAATAGTTCTACGATTTTATAATCGGCCAGAAAGGTACAATTTTATTAGATTTTATTTTTTTTGGAAAATGAAATGGTTATTTCTTTTAATAAATGGTAATTTCATTAAATCCTATTCCTTTTCTCATATGAGTTTGTATTCGGGCACGCCGCAATTATGATTGCGGCGGTAAGACCTCTCTTTGAGGAGTGGCTGGATAGGCGTCACGACGTCCTGACCTACCGCATGACGCAGGTCCTCACCGGACACGGAATTTTCGGGAGGTACCTGTGTTTGATGAGGAAGGACGATACACCTGGTTGTCACCACAGCGAGGATCGCCCGGAGGACACAGTAGAGCATACAGTGCAGGACTGCCCCGCTTGGGCAGAGCACCGACGTGGTCTCACGCAGGCGATAAGCGGAGACCTCTCGCGCCCGGCATTGGTCGCTGCCATGCTGCGGGGCAAGACGGAGTGGGAAGCGGTCGCGTCCTCTGTGACGTAGTCATGTTCGCGAAGGAGGAGGCGGGCCGCGTGAGGGAGAAGGGAGACGATAGCATACTCCCTCCACCCCAGCCGCAGTGGTAGACGCCCACGGTGTCGGACGTCAGCAGACGATCTCAGGCCACCGTAGGCGCGGGCTTGCGGGCAGCGAGTAAAGGGCAACTCGCTGTCCGGCCATGGACCATGCCTGGGTCAACAGCGCGTTGTGTTCCACGCGCGCCTCAAAGAGCGTCAGCACGATGACGGGCCCCCCCCTCTAGAGAGCCAGAGCCTGCCGGGGTCGCGGGACTTATCTCATTTGATCATGTCACCACACTAAAAAAGAAATGGGTTTGTATTGCAGTTAGGGGGCGCCGTAGAAAATCTCGCCTAAGGGCGCTGATAGTGCTAAAACCGGCACTGCACACAGTGATAATTTCACCCCATTATTTATAAAATAAACAGTTATGAGCTCTAAACATTTAATATCACTTAAAGTTATGAGATTTGGTCGTATATTATTCAATCCATCATGACGTCTGTCTTAAACTTAAAGTGTAAATCTTTAGGCTGTGGGAAAGAGAGAAAGCTATAAAAGTCGTCTAGCGCCATCTCGTTCCCTGAGCGGAACTAGTCACGCTTTAAGAAGTCAGTGTAGGCCACCTGGACATTGTACTCTCTAATAATTCCCATTAAAATATTTACACCAAAACGTCGGAGGAAGCTGGGCAGTTCCCAGCTTCCTCCGACGTTTTGGTATTTCATTTGTAATTGTTTGACTATACTACAACTCTAGGGCACGATTGATGCCACAATTGATGCTGTAGCCGAGCAATCGAATATTTTGATTCTATCCAGCTCAGACCAACAAAAAAAGAAAGACGGCGCGCCGCGTACATCAAAAGTGAAGCCACCTTTTTATCTATGTGTGTATCGAAGGGTTGCCATTTGTTACATTTTTTCTTTGTTTAATTTTCTTTTTTTTTACTTTTTATGTGATTTGCTGATGTTTTTGCAACTTTTCACTACACAGGAAGGCATAATTCTATGTTTTAAATCTAAATTTACTTGACGACGACTCGTGACGTACTAAGAGCGATGAGCATGGTTTTAGTGTAGGTGTGTGCGTGAGCGTGTATGTATACTTGCAGGCAGGGACCGAAACCGGTATCATCAATACGGGTATTTTTTCGGTAACAACCTTTTTCTCTTTTACAGGTAATTTTAAAGGTTACCTATATTATTAAAGTAAATACTTAACCGGTATTAATACCGGTAACCGAAATAAAAATTACCCCTATCTTAGACGTGCCGTCGCGTCGGCAATAGTCCAAGGGCGCGCATAGCCTGTGTGTGTGACAAAGAGTCTGGCCGACACGCGAACGCCGACCAATCACGGCCCTGCCTGGCACGGCGCACGCGCAACGCGTCTCGGCGTCTTTCATTCAGTTTGATAGCGAGTGTTAAACTGTTTGGTTGAGTTAGTTACTACCTACCATAGATATAATAAAGAAACTATCCTAGCGAGATTCTGTTGCAGAATCGAGCAACACTTATACATACAACAACATTATACAATACAATATACAACATAATATGAAAATACCCAAAAAACAAAAATGTCATATAAGGCTTGACTTATACGACATAAAGTTGGATAGCAGTTTTATAATGATAGTGAGATGACTAGTAGGTCCTTTCATCATCATCATCATCATCATCTCAGCCATAGGACGTCCACTGCTGAACATAGGCCTCCCCTTTAGATCTCCACATACACCTGTTGGAAGCGACCTGCATCCAGCGTCTTCCGGCGACCTTTCTAAGGTCTTCTGTCCACCTTGTTGGTGGACGTCTTACGCTGCGCTTGCTAGTCCGTGGTCTCCACTCTAGCACTTTTCGACCCCATCGGCCATCTGCTCTGCGAGCAATATGGCCTGCCCATTGCCACTTCAGCTTATTAATCCGGTGGGCTATGTCGGTGGCTTTAGTTCGTCTACGGATCTCCTCATTTCGGATTCGATCATGCAGAGACACACCGAGCATAGACTTCTCCATAGCTCGCTGAGCGGCTTAATTTAAGCTTTGAGATGAGGCCGATAGCGAAAGACCACGTTTCGGTGCCGTAAGTCATCACTGGTAACACACATTGGTTGAAGACTTTCGTCTTGAGGCACTGAGGTATGTCAAGACGAAAAGATATTGCGTAGTTTCCCGAACGCTGCCCAACCGAGTTGGATTCGGCGGTTGACCTCTTTCTCGAAGTTTGACCTACCTAATTGGACTACTTGTCCTAAGTAGATATATGAGTCAACAACTTCGAGTACCGAGTTTCCAACAGAGACGGGGGTGGGCACAACATTGGCATTTGACATAATTTTCGTCTTGTCCATGTTCATTTTCAAGCCCGCCCGTTGCGAAACTCGGTCGAGGCCATCGAGCATCATGCTGAGTTCCTCCATCGACTTTGCCATGACTACGATGTCGTCGGCTAATCGAAGGTGAGTGATGTATTCGCCGTTGATGTTGATGCCAAGTCCTTGCCATTTCAGGAGCTTGAAGGCGTCTTCCATTGTTGCAGTAAACAGTTTCGAGGAGAACAGTTTCAGTTTCGCCTTCGTACTCTGCTCCTGTACTCGGACCGACATGGTGGCGTTATTATACAAGCACTTCAACAACTCGATGTACCGAAGACTTTAAGTACCGGTATTCCACCTGGTCTCAGAAGCTCTGAAGTGATCCCGTCTTTGCCCGGTGCCTTGTTGTTCTTAAGCTGCTTCAGGGCCACCTGAAGCAGCTTAATCCTAATTTCGTACAGACTGATGTCCAGGATATCTTCGGTATAATGTCGGGACAGCTTGGCTCTTGGAACTCCTACCAATCTGTCAACGGGCTTTGCGACCGAAGTGTATAACTGTCCATAGAACCTCTCGATCTCGCCTAAAACCTTTGTCATCTGGCTTTGCCCAATAGACTTGTCCTTTGCGAACACTTTGAGGCCTTGGTTTCGCTGTATGGTCTCTTTAACACGATTAGTATTAAAAAGACGCAGGTCGTGTCGCAAGGACTTAGATATACGTCTATTGACCTGCCTATATGACTTCGCGTTATCGAAAGACTGCAACTGTAGCAAACGTCGTTCAGCCATGAGGTTTAAGGTTTGATCGGTCAATTTCTGAGGTCTATCTTTACGGCAGGGTCTAAAAAACTTAGACCCTAACGTGCGGACAGTTTCCACTAGCCCGTAGTTGATCTCGTCCACTGAAACTAAGTTCTCAAGGCAAGCAAAGCGATTAGAGAGCTCGAGTTGAAAGCTTTCGGGGTTTTGAATATGGGACCGAGTAGGTCGGAGCGTAGACTTCATCAGGCTGGACCTTTCAAGTTTAACACTGATATTCAGCGACCCTCTTACGATTCGGTAATCGCTATCGGTTTTCACCCTGTTGATCACAGAGACATCACTGAATATCCGTTTCTTGTCGGTCATGAAGAAGTCTATCTCGTTTCTCGTGAAACCATCGGGACTCAGCCAGGTCCATTTCCTGTGAGGCGGCTTCTGGAAGAAATAGTTCATCATGAAGAGTTCCTCTTTCTTCAGAAAGTCGGCCAGCCTCTGTCCCCTAGGGTACCGTTGCCCATACCCAAATTGCCCCACTCTCAACTCATCACCGCTTTTCTTGCCAAACTTTGCGTTAAAGTCCCCCATAACAACAGTGAAGTGGGTTTTGCAGCTATATATGGCCCTACTTACGTCCTCATACTAGTCTCCACTTCATCATCGGAGTGTGACGAGGTCGGTGCGTATACCTGAATGACCATCAGTGAATATCTTTTGGATATTCTGAGTATTAGGTATACCACCCTGCTCGACACACTGTCGATGGTTATTATGTTGTTTACGAGGGACTTGTGAACGAAAAACCCGACACCACCTTGGGACTGTTAGGTAGGTTCTTTAGACGTCTTTAATTTAACTTATTAGTCTTTTTTTTTTTTACGTTTTTTACGTAAAATCATCAAATGAGACCTCCCACCCCGGGCAGGGCGAGAGGTACTGTCAGACTTCTACTGACTAAAATCCACGGTGTTCTTCATTAGCCCTTTATGTTCCGGGGTCACGGTGAGGAAATAAATCCCGCGACCCCGGCAGTCTTTGGCCCTCTGTGAGGGGGCCCCGTCATTTGCTGACAGCTCTTTGAGGCGCGCGTGGAACACGACGCGCCGTCGACCCGGGCATGGTCCATGGTCGGACAGCGAGTTGCCCTTTATTCGCTGTCCGCATGCCCGCGCCTACGGTGGCCGGAGATCGTCTCGCTCTTGCGACGTCCGACGCCGTGGGCGTACACCACTGCGGTTGGGGCGGAGGGAGGACGCTGCCCTCTCTCTCTCGCGGCCCGCCATCTCCTTCGCGAGCATTACTGCCTCGCAGAAGGTGGCGACCGCTTCCCACTCCGTCTCGCCTCGCAGCATGGCCGAAACCAATGCCGGGCGCGAGAGGTCTCCGCCTATCGCCGCCGTGAGGACACGTCGGTGCCCTGCCCAAGCTGGGCAGTCTTGCACCGTATGCTCTACTGTGTCCTCCGGGCGATCTTCGCAGTGGTGACACCCAGGCGTTTCCTCCTTTCGCATCAGACACAGGTACCTCCCGAAACTTCCGTGTCCGGTGAGGACCTGCGTCATGCGGTAGGTAAGGACGCCGTGACGTCTCTCCAACCACTCCTCAAAGAGGGGTCTTACCGCCGCTATTGCGGCGTGCCCGAACTTATTAGTCTTGCGACAAATATGTCATATTAAGCTGGTCTTAGCAACGTTGGTAAGACTAAACGAAACGACGTTATATTACAATCTTAGCAAAAACGTTTGTACGACAACGCAATAGTCATACTAACGTTGTAGTCCATTAAAAGTTTTGAACTGACTAAATAGGTATTTGATAAACCTTTATTTGACATCTATGTAATGTGGCAGTTGTATAGACGTTTATATAACGATCACTACCCTGTTTTACAGCAGTCAATTGGAGACTCTAAAATGACTTGGTTGTTTATTTAATACTCAAATAAAACCTATATATTACATTAGTCCATTTAATGACTGACTTTAATCAAACTTGAGGTCGCATTTAAGTCAGGTTTTGACTTTAAAACGTCTAGGTCGCCATATTTACGGAACGTTTGATTTTTACAAGCTGTCATGGCGTATTTCATGGTCTTGAAATAACCGTAATACGACTTTTTGTCTTTACATACTTTACAACATGTCCTACGTTTTATAAACAAACATATTTTTATTAACAAAAATATAATCATTTAAACACAAAATTGCGAAGGGGCATGAAAATTGTAACTAAATACACAAAGGTATTTAACATAAAACTATAATACCCAGTCGTACTAAACTGCATAAGAGACAGATACAGTTACTAGCGAGATACATAAATATAAGTCAAAAACACTCATCTTTTATTTCCTTGTATAAATTATTTATTTTGCACTCAAATCTCGAAACAAAACCACAAACACGTGTCACCAACAAGAAAAGGTCATTTTTAGGTAACCGATATGAAAACGGTAAAGGTTTTTTCTCGTACTTAATCAAGGTCATCTTTAGGTAACCGGTATTAATACGGTAACCTTGGTCTGGTTACCCAGATAGCGGTAACCCAAGTCTGAAAAATAACCGAAATTCTTCAATACCTGTACCGTAATTTATAAAGGTTTTCGGTCCCTGCTTGCAGGAGCACGGTTTCATGGCTTCACTTTAGATGTTCGCGGCGCGCCGTCTTTCTTTTTTTGTTGGTCTGAGCTTTCCAGGAACAAATATTTATATGATGTAGTCGGTCCCTTTCAATCCATCGGGAGGGAGAGGAGTCACGCGAAGATTTTTCACCTCAAAAAACAAAGATTGCAGTGGTATTTAGAAGTTGTCTACTAATTGTAGAGAGAGAAGTGTAAAATATTGTGCTGTTTAAGTGAAGTGATCGAAACTAAAATTAAAAATTTATATCGTTAGATGTTCTGCGTTATTTTAGTTACGTGAAAATCTATTTGCGTCATTGCGTAAATTTTAAGGTACGTTCGATGGTACAATCTTACTACTATTATAAATCTATTAATATTTATTGGACTGAATAAAGGGAAGTTTATTGCCCTTTCATAAAAAAACGATTGAAATAGAAATAAAGCAGACTGATATAATTACATTTTGTAATCTGAACTGGAATTAAATATTTCTTCCGCAATTAATTTGAGGTCAGAAAGTTAAATATTTGAATACCATTCGGACGATGTCACTTGCAACGCCTTATTCCAGCGAGTGAAAGTGACAGAGCTATACAAGTCGTCTAGCGCCATCTCGTTCACTCACTGGAACAAGCCTGGTTTTAACACGTTGTTATACCCACTCCCCCCTGCTCTCATTATAAGTACCTAAGCGAGATATAATCCGGAACAGAAACGGGCCCTTATTTTGATAGAGCTAATCTAACATTTTAAATCATTGTAAAAGGTAAATATTTCACGATTTAATTGCCTTCCTCAGTGGAGGTAGATAGTTAATCCTGGTTCATTAGTTGTGTGTGGAAGCTGGGAGCTATGTGGCTGTGTCAGGTCGTTAGTTTCTGCCTGGCCTGACATATGGGTTTACTTGGCTTTGTTTTAGTGGTGCAGTCTCTCGAGATTTTCTTCTCGTTGCAAGGTTGCATTATAAAATGTGTAATGCTAAGTATCTTATTCATGGAAAAACATCGAGGCTGAAAAATTATAACTGTCTTTAATAATATGCCTAATGTAGTGGTACAGTTAAGTTGGAAATGGTATGAATAAAAATACAACATGGTCATAAATACTTATTGAGGAGAAAATATAATGCGAATTTAAAAAAAAATTATAGTGATTGAACATTTTTAAGTAAATGCCAATAAGGCAGAGAAATTAGAAAAAAAAAGGTAATGAGTAGTTTATGGACGAGGGCTGAGCGTAATTATTATTTTACGATCTGCAGTGCTAATATCTAAGGGAAAAAAGGAAACACAGTGTATGCATATAGTTTCGACTCTGGGGCAGCGCTGTATCCTTAGACAATGGCTAGTTCGAGAATAGCACCACTGGACACGGGTATCTAATCATCAAAAAATAAAAAAAGATAATCTTTTTTGAATTAAAAAAAAGAGAAACCACAAAATACCAATTGAACTTAACGTTTTCTAATATCCGGTAGTTCAATCCTAAACTCAAACCTTTAGAGTCTATTTTCCAATAATCTATAATTCACTAATCGGATTCCAATAAACTAGCTCGAGAAAGCCTGTAAATACGAGGGTAGTGAAATAAAAGTTGGATGTTGGGATAAAAGTTGGAGCACCAACTTGAATCGAAGGCTCTTGTGAGCTTGTGCTGGCAGATATATGAGAACTGTTGAGAAGATAAGTAGGTACTTAGTTTTATAGTGCTTAAGCGCTTTTCAGTGATAAGTCGTGGTCTTTCACTATCGGCCTCATCTCAAAGCTCAAAGTCGCTCAGCGAGCTATGGAGAGGGCTATGCTCGGTGTTTCTCTGCGTGATCGAATCCGAAATGAGGAGATCCGTAGACGAACTAAAGTCACCGATATAGTCCACCGGATTAGCAAGCTGAAGTGGCAATGTGCAGGCCATATTGCTCGCAGAGCAGATGGCCGATGGTCGAAAAGTGATAGAGTGGAGACCACGGACTAGCAAGCGCACCGTAGGACGTCCACCAACAAGGTGGACAGACGACCTTATGAAGGTCGCCGGAAGACGCTGGATGTAGGTCGCTTCCAACCGGTATATGTGGAGTTCAAAAGGGGAGGCCTATGTTTAGCAGTGGATGTCCTATGGCTGAGATGATGATGATGATGAAGCGCTTTTTAAATGGATCAACCATGCAATGCCGGGTAGATGACACGGCCCAGCAGCTGAACGGCTGAGTGTAGCGCTGCGTGGTTTTGATTTCCGTAAGAATTAATATTTTCAGAATCTAAAAATAGTTGTTCCGGGTCTCGGTGTAGTCAGTAAATAGCTTAGTGGGTGTACGTGACTGTCGTCATGGAAACTGTAGTGTATTTTGTTTCCTTCTGCGCAAGCCTCCCCTTATATTGCGGAAGTAAATATACATATTTACGAAGGTTGTTACCTACATACGTGCTTTGGAAAATACAAGAAGAGGAAATTTACACAAGTGAAACATAATATTACAGAATATTGTATTCATTTCGTGACGTTTCAGTCGAGTAAATTCAACTGAATTTTATTTTTGATTGCTCTTTTTTGTAATGAGGTTTTTGTAAAATATTTTTATCTTCTTTACATAGTATAACACAAATTTGTTTTCTGTTTTTTTTTCTTCGTTTCCTATTTTCCGAAAACTACAACAATTTTTTTTCAGGGTTCCGTACCCAAAGAGTAAAACGAGACCTTATTACTAAGACTTCGCTGTCCGTCTGTCAGTCTATCACCAGGCTGTATCTCATGAACCGTGATAGTTAGACTGTTGACGTTTTCTGGTTAGTTTTGTGATATTTTTATTTGTAGTCTAGTTTGTGCCCCACTTCTGGGCAAAGGTCTCCACTTTTCCTTCACAACCTATCTACTTTGGGCAATTTCTGGTAATTTGTGCTTTTCTTAGCTTTTTGACTTAATATGCCAAATTCTGGGCGTTCGCGGGCATGCGGGCAGCGAGTAAAGGGCAACTCGCTGTCCGACCATGGACCATGCCCGGGTCGACGGCGCGTCGTGTTCCACGCGCGCCTCAAAGAGCGTCAGCAAAATGACGGGCCCCCCTCACAGGGGGCCAAAGCCTGCCGGGGTCGCGGGTCTTATTCCATCACCGTGACCCCGGAACAAAAAGGGCTATTGAAGGACACCGTGGATTTTAGCCAGTACAAGTCTGCCAGTCCCTCCCGCCCTGCCCGGGGTGGGAAGGATTCATTTGATGATTTTACCAGAACAAAAAATAAAACGTCCTGGTCGATCACTTCAGGCTAGAATGGTCTGGACACCACGTCCTCGACAAGAACCTTCATGTCTCACTTCTAAGACGTCTACTGTTTACTTACAAAAAATAAAAACAAGGTCAAACATAACATACATTACTCCATATATTTATATTTCTACATTTACATACAAATATCATAAAGCCAGGATATTCCATATACTCATTGTTCCTCAAAATAAATACATAGACATAATAATATCCACTCAAGTTTTGTTTGTCGCGCCGTATTTTATTAAATGTGGAGGGTAGTTGTACATTTGTCACAAAGTTAATTTGCTCGTGGCTAAATAATTACAGCCGCACAGGCCGATCTTCCGGGTTAAGCCGCGCTTGCCGTGGTTGGTCGGTGGATGGGTGACCATCTTTCCTAGCGAGTTTCCTCCGTGCCTCGGAAAGCACTGAAAGCCGTTGGTCCCAGCTGTCATTTGTATATCTTTGACAGTCGTTACTGTTAGTCAGAAGCTCTGAAAGTCTGACAACCAGTCTTACCATGGGGTATGGTATTAACCAGTTACTGGGTTGTGGAGGTCCGACAGGCAGTCGCTCCATGTAAAATACTGATATCCAGCTGAATCTGGTTCGACTGGAAGCCGACCCCAATATAGTTGGCAAAAGGCTAGGCAGATGATGAAATTTTAAGTTAGTTCGCCTCAGTTATTGTAAACTTGCCACATAGCCCCATTTCACATAATTTTTACAAAACACGGCGACACTAGCATCTTTGTGATCCTGTTCTCCTAGTACTTTCTGTTCAGATTCCACATTGTGTCCTCGTTTTCTGTGGTTTTGTGCCTGGATTTTAGTATTTAATTTTTCTGGTATCTTTGCGGAAAAATAGTGGCGAATTAACAGTTATCAAAATTAAAAATACAAAAACTGTGCCTAATTTACACGTGCTTTATTTCGTGGCGATATAACTTTGTGGCAAATTTACAACAACCCAGTGCGAATTAAGTGGTATGCCTTTGCCGAGGGTTATTTCAGAATATGCCAAGGATACCCTTGAGTATGTCTCCGAAATAGATGGCGAAAATTGTCTGGAGTATTGTATGTGTTGTGACCTTGTAATTTTAATATTGTAATACAAGTTGGAGTTGGATTTCTTATCGGAAAAAATGAATAATTGTCGCCCATTACATTATCAATGTACTCCACTTAATTGAGCGTAGCGGAATTTATAAAATATCGACTGTGTACATTTACTTTAAGCTTCCAGTACCGTCAGCACGAGTTTTCAGTATTTGAGACGTAAAGTAAACTGGAACTTTGACGACTTTAAATTGAAAATTTTCCTGGAAAAAATTGGTTCCTTCTTCGCACACCCGAGGCGCTGTTACATATTTTCATACAATAAACACTGTAAATACTGGAAAAACTCTGTAAAGTAAAATAGAGAAAACTCGTGCTAGGATTACAGATTCAGCTTTTTTAGCTATATTATGTAGTCACTACATTAGTTGAAAACCAGCGTCAGGCACCCTGTGGCCTGGCTTTATGCTGAACTGAGCCTATTTGGCACAGCCGTGAGGCACACGGTACCTACATTAAATGTATATTACATTCGTAACTTCTAATTGTAATTGTAATTGTGTGCTTAAGGCTTGCCAAATAAACGTGTTTTCTTTCTTTCTTTCTTTCTTTTTCACTACTGTCATTTACTGAAAAATTATATCAAAATTAAAAAAAAAGTTGTACCACACTAGGATTTTTTTCAGTATCAAGAGTATGTTTATAAAAACTCAACACTATACAAACACCCAGAGCTGAACAAACACCCAGACACAGAACAAATGAACATGCTCGTCGCACAAACATTTATCCTAGGTGGGAATCGAACCCACGACCCCCGGCATAGCAGTCAGGGTCTCTAACCACTAGAACAATAGGCCAGTCAAAATTGCAAACGTAAACGCGCGAAATTAAACCGCAGAAATTGATCATCACAAATCGTGGCTTGTATAGACGTATTATGGCGTTCAACACTGACCGCACTCATAGCTTTCGGGTATTTTACCGGAAAACACATTGAACACACGAAATGGATTGAGAATAAAGCTTTTACCGGAAGGTTTAGAGGCCCCAAACCAGCTAGGGTCGCGGAACCGACTTATCAGGTAACCGTGGCCCCGGAACGCAAAGGGCTATTGAAAGACACCGTGGATTTTAGTCAGTACAAGTCTTACAGTCCCTCCCTATCTGCCCTGGGTGGAAAGACTCTTTGCATGATTTTACGACATAAAATATAATAAAGTTTTTTCCAAAGCTGCACTTTGTCTCATTATTTACCAATATAATACATATTTTATTATAAATGGCTCTAAATACAATTTAGAGCAACTCAATAATAATCTTCTCACCAGTTTTTTTATTTGGTCTTAAGTTCCGTAGGTAGGTACAATAACTTTTCCCCTTCTGAGTACAGATCAAAAAGACAAAGCAAGGGTCTAATCTCATTTATTATGAAGAAAATTCCCGGAAGAATAACGAAACATTTAAGGGTTTTTCCCAAAGTAACGTTTATCTACAGTAGGTAGAATTTGGGAACAAGCTTTCCCAGAAGGACCGACCCTTTCTTGTGAAGATTAGGAAATAAGAAGCGATTCCATTGCTGCATAGTAAGAGGTATTCCACGAAGGGCACCTGGCACCTGCGAAAAATTTTGACAGGAGCCTTATGTCGAATGGATAAGGTGCAAGTATCTCAGGTGACATTGTCAGCGGGTGCCCTAAGTGAAATACCTTCGTAAGAAATTCACAAACGGGTTTAACTACGTTAGGTCACTTTTTTTTCAAACGTTGTTCGACTCTAAGAATTCCTTCTTGTATCGTGGGTGCGTTTACAAACACAGAAACACACATACCCAAACACCCAGACCCGTAACAAATATTCGCAGATCATACAAATATTTGTTCTGTGCGGGGATCGAACCCGCACGTGGCTGTCTATCTGTCCTTAAAAGCTTAGTAACTGACTTTTTTTACCTTTTGGATAAGATCGATTTTAATGTCAAAAATATTCATTTTAAAACCGCCCGGACCAAGGCACGAATTAAGGTTCTCTCCGAAGCATCTACAGGGTGTAATTTAAGGCATGGGCAATAATTATTTTAATCTATGGTTCTACTCACGATACTCAAGTACATACAACTTTAAAATGTAGTAACTCATATTGCAAAGGTATAATGTTGCAAATAAACACTAATAGTAATTAAAAAAATAAACATAACATAAACCATAAGTCATGAAGTATCAAAATCTTAAATGACAGTACACCGCGCGCGGAACGAACAGTAAGGCCGTTATCATACTAGCGGTTTGGAAGCGGCTGCGGGGCGGAGCGGACGCGGAGCGGACGCGGAGCGGACGCGCAGCGCATCCGTCGCGAACACGCCGCGCATCCGTCGCGAACACGTCGCGGACGAGTGGCAAATGCGTTACGTTTTCGTCGCGTGTTTGTACACTCAGTAACAAAATGGATTCCGACGAGGAAACATTGCTGTTGACGTTATTACTTCGAAAACGTCGAAAACGAAAACGAAAGCATCGACGAATTTGGGAAGATCCATTATTAGATTAGGCTGAGGAATTTTTCGGAGAAAGTTATAAGCAATATTCATGTTTTGGTAAAAAAAAACTTCTCGGCTAAAAAAAAAATTGGGTGATTATGCATCTATAATCTGTATCACCTACTCTTATCATATTATGCCAAATTTCTGCGCTGGAGGAATTTTTCGAAAGTCTTCATACAAAAAATCCCTCGTTGATCTGAAGTGGGGCGGACGTTTTGGCGTTTGTTCGAGGCAGTACAAAATGGCGTCCACTTTGCTGTTCGCGGCGATCCCGTTGCGCGTCCGCAACGAATTCGCTGCGCAACCGCGGCGTGTACGCAACGCATTCGCTGTGCGGCCGCTCCGCCCCGCAACCGCTTCTAAACCGCTAGTGTGATAAGGCCCTAAACGCCGAACACTTACATATATTTTTTTTTTTTTAAATGCTTGCATCAATAATGTTTTTGAGTTGCGTAATACAACCAGTAGCACGAAAAGAGCCTAAGGGCTCAAACACACTGCGAGCCTAGCGCGGTGGCGGCGGCGGGGGCGATAATAATGAATGTATGAAATCGCCGCTTGTGGCCACATTGAAGTGACTAGGCAGGAAGCCTAGCGCGGTGGTTACAAGCGATTTTGCGAGCCTAGGCGTTGCTAGGCAACAACCGATACAACGGGCGGGTGGCAGCTGTAACAAACCGTTCGGTCTTTTAGTAGCACCATATAGTTACCAGAACATGCACTAAAGTACTACCGTTGGATGTTTTTGTACATATTTAAATTATTTTTACCGTACTTGAGTAGAAAAATGTAGAATGATTAATAATTGAGTTGTATTCAATCCTAAATAACCTAAACAAAATAATAATATTAATTTCTTTAAACAAGTTTTATAGATTCTACTAGGTACCACCGGTTTGCAACACCTGAAGTCGCCGCAACAAAAACAAACGCTTGATCGGCAGTGTGGACACGTATCGCGCCCGGCGCAGCGCCCGCCACCGCGCCTGCCACCGCCGACGCGCTAGGCTTCCAGTGTGGACAAACACTTAGATTAAAATATTGCCTATGACTTAAATTGTACCCTGTATATTTTTGTACAAAGGGAAAAAAGACAGGAGATTAGTTAAGTAGTCAGCAGAAACGGAACTGCATCTTAATTATTCAAAGTTTTCCTTAGAACTTCCCGAGTTAATTTGAGCATTTAGTCGAGAATCTATTCCGTGGGCTCTGGTAAGTTCCTCTTAACTTCACTAAGGACGCTAGACGTCTAGTGTCCGAAGTGAGAAAGGCAGACAAACTTGGTAGCTGTCCACTTGGAGTTACTAAGTACCTTTAAGCCGGCTTCACATGTTGCGTAATATCACCAGGCTACTATTATATTATTTGGACTAGGGTATCCAAACTGACCCCGGAACATAAAGGGCTATTGAAGGACACCGTGGATTTTCGTCAGTACAAGTCTGACAGTCCACCCCGCCCTGCCCGAGGTGAGAGGAAACACTTGATGATTTTAATGCGTAAAAAAGGGTATCCAAACAGTTATCAAATCCGGAGCTAGTTACGATGTTGAGCAATCAAATCCGGATCTCCGGAGTTGGCTAAAGAGTTGACATCTTTTTAGAAATTAATAAAAAAGCCCCTTATTTTAATCAATAGAAGTTTTTTTTTGTAAAGTAGACAGATTAAAAAAAATATATGACAGACGGACGTTTTAATGGAAACTGAAACATTAAAAAAAAATATTGAAACAATCAACAAACTTAAAAAAAACAAATATTTGTTTGGTTTACAACCAAAATAATCATAAACTTATAGGTACCAAAACAAAATCAATATTTTTGAACGCACGAATATTTTTGATATCGTTTATACAGTAACCAGGTTTTATCATAAACTCCGGAGTTACGAAACTCCGGAACTTCGGATTGAAAGCCCTTATTTGGACCCTTATTAAGACTCCGGTGTACGTCTCTTCGTCTGTCACCACTGTCACCAGGCTGCATCTTATGAGCCGTTATATTTCGACAGTTGAAATACAACACATAATGTTCTGTTGCCGCTATAATGACAGATAGTAAGACATGTTTTTTTTGGCCTTTTTTATGGATAATAGTACAGAACCGTGGTTTGTGCGCGGCACGCACTTGGCCGGTTTTTTTTAATTGTCAAAAAAAAAAAATTAACAACAATAGGCATAGAAAATGAATAAAGAAAATGTCATAAGTTACAAACCCTAAGAAACATCCGCATGAAAGAAGGATCTTGAAAGAAAGGTTTTGTTCAAAAATTTTATTCAAATCTTTAAATTCAAAAGACCCTTTCCCTAATTCAAAAACTTTTGATTTATTATTATTACGTTACAGGGTATTTTGTCAGACGGTTCAGACCCCTAAAGTTCTGACAAGACCGGTCAGATATTAATGTTGTTGCAACAACACATTATTCAAGTTCGCCCTATTCAGTCGGAGGCCATTTTGTTATCGTAACTTTGACCTACTTTGAGGGTTTGTTGATGTTAAGAATCGAAATTCAACAGTTGATTTAAGATATTATAATGGCGAAGGGAATTTAAAGGTATTTCTTCACCAGAGGCCTTATCATGAATTTTAAGTTATTGTGACGTAAACTGGAACTTTGACATTAATTTCAAGGAAAAAAATAGTTCCTTCTTCGTACACCAGAGGCTCTTTTCCATATTTACATACAAGAAACGCTGTAAATACTGGAAGACGCTGTAAATTAAAATACTGAAATCTTGTGATAGGGCATGAATTTTTAGTTATTGTGATGTTACATAAAATATTTTCTCCCTCCCCGGTTGGTGATGAGAATTGAAGAAAACAATGAATTCACTCAAACGGTTTATTAGCCAAAACACCCTGTATTGTTACCTTGATTAATTAAAATAATTATACAATATAATTTTCTGACAATGGTGAAATAAAGGACATTTCTTGGTGTTAACTATTTTATACAGGTAACGCTAGCCAGTTTCAACCTTTTAAATTAAGAGCTAGGGTCATGGGGAATTGGAGATAACTGGGTACTGATTCGATGACCGCTACAAAAATAAAATGTTATCAAATATCTGAACCTTCCAATTAAAGTTACTTAAATTAAATTAATTAATGGGCGCCAGGGACTTGAAGAGTCCCGGATCCTGGAGCTGCAGATGTCCACTATGCTTCGGGGTGAGGGTAAACAACCCCAAGATCCTCAACTTAAATTCGGTGAAATACCGACATCAAAACCGGGTTCACCAAACACCAGTCTTATAAGAGGCGGTTTGCACAGAAACCGTCTTAAGATAATCCGTAGAAATAATTGAAAGAAAAAGGAAGTAAAAATAAAAAAAAACCGTCACGCCTGCGCTATCGCTAGGCGGGGTCTGCCAGCCGCACAGTCGTCTCTGCCGGAGGCTAACGGCGTGCTCGAGGACGGGTTCCGCGTCTGGGCTTCAGACAGCACTCTGAATCCCAGCGGCGGAGCGAATCACCCGATGGGCCTCCCTGCAATCGACAATACGGAGGGCTAGGAATATAAACAAAACTAATTTGCTTTCCTCTAGGTGACCGAGCAGGGAAATCTAGCTAGTCAAAACAACAACCAATCTTTGGGGAATAGCAGGGGTTAATACTCACAGTTACTGCAGGGGAATAGCCCTTGGACTGTGGCCTCGTGTTGCTCGACTGGCTGGGCCCGCACACGAAAAGACGCAGTTTGGAATCCTGGAATAAGCGTTCAATAGATCACCAACATATTCTCTCAACAACCAGGGGAGCGCTCACTGACTAACTCCAGACCCGGTTACAACAAGATTTCTTACCTTTTAAATTAGTCGCAAGATATAAGGCGAGCGCCTCCCAAGCTGTCTCTGAGATAAATGGCTGACCTACTGACGCTCCAGCCGGAACTGAGGTCAGGGTTCGGGTGCCAAGCCTCAGCCATTCTCCCAGACTTTCAGCAAAACACAATTAACCGGTCCCCATGGGGAAACACTATAATAACACTAAAACTTCACAAAAACTGTCTAAGGTCACGACCAGAAGCCGAAACCATCCCAAGCTTCAAAATCCACCTCAATTCTTTGCTCCATGATCAATATCTCGCAATTTTCCATTAATCTATCTTCCTTTTCATGGGGAAAATAGTATATTTATAACTCGGCAAAATAACCACTTTGAGCTGTCAACACCAAGGACGCAAACAAAACCACAGATTAAATATGCATCGCCTTGACGAAGTTTCTAGAAGAAAGTTTATAATGAAAAAATAAACTCATTTCCGTTAATAAATTTATTTTAATTTATTATTAATTTCGTTTGTTTTCCTTTAACTGAAAATTATTAGGAAGGTGTTAGTTGATATTACTTAAAAGTTTTCGATCAATATGTTAAAATATCGATTAATCGATAGCTGCTAACAAACTTCGCCAGGTGGCGCTTTCACTTGTCAAAACTGACGTCTGACGTAATGTCATGTCGAAAGTAAACAACAGAGCTTTTTATCAAAATAATATTGCGAAACTGTTTAAAAAGGTTTTAGAAAAGTGATTTATTGTTGGGAAGTGAAACTAAGGATACATAGGAATGGTAAACGGATGAATGCAGGTACTTGCTACTTTGTCTATTAGAAACGCAACCGTGAAATAACCACCAGAGCTAGGAACAAAAAAAACATTGTAACAGTGACGTAAAGTAAACTGGAACTTTGACATTAATTTTTTTTAAAAAATAGTTCCTTCTTCGTCCACCAGAGGCGCTCTTCCATTTTTCCGTACCTACAAGAAACGCTGTAAATACTGGAAAGACGCTGTAAATTAAAATACTGAAAACTCGTGATAACGACTCTGGAGATATTCGCGTGTAATGTGACGTTACAAGTGGTATCATGACAACACATTACATGACAATTCTACCTCGCTGACTGACGAGTATTTGCGTGTAATGTAAAAATTGCAAGTGGAGCGCATTGATGTTACAAGTGGTATCAAGGTATTACACACTGTGTTATTACAAGCATTGTAGTCGGTTCTCCTCCTTCACTGATATAATACTTGTTTTGTATCAAATCTAATCTAATCTCTAATCTGTAACGTTACATTACAGACGAGAGCTCTCAATGAAGGAGCACCTTAACGTTCCAGAAGTTTTGATATTAGTTTTTAAACTTTTGAGATTATATTATCATAATTAGCGAATACTGATATGAGAGAAAAGTTTTTGACGAGTATGGAAGGCTTTTTAAGAGAGGTTAAGATCAGAAAAATAATAAAGGATTTTTTGATGGATATAGGATTTTTTGTTGTTGTAACTCTCGTTGGTTTCCTTCAATCTGATCAAAGATGAGGCTTTAGATGCAGCCTGGTTACTTAACTGGAACTCGTGCGCACCTAAATGCTAAAGTACGTTACGTTCGATTCAAAAATCGCTTCACGCATAAGTCACGCATTCGTGCTGGCACCTCAGATATATTTATCACACTGATGTGAGTATAATTTTAACAATTAAAATATAATTAAAGAAGGTTAAGGACCAAAATTGGTTACCAACCTCATTAGTACGTTTACTTAAATCAGATAAGTTCAACAATAAGTTTCCGATTAAGATTGTTATCGATCTTAAAAAAATCTTCCAAGTGCGAGTTGGGATGACAGGAAAGAATATTATAATATGGTTTCGTTCCATTTATTTTTATTGTTCATTGTTGTAACAGCGGCAATATAGATTCTGTGATTTCAATTTTCTAACAACATGAGTTACGCCCCAATGACAGAGAAACATACAGTGGAGGTATATTAATAGATTTCTGATGGTGGTTATCCTTCGGGTACGGAGCCCTCATCATCTGCCTAGCCTTTTCCCAACTATATTGGGGTCGGCTTCCAGTCAAACCAGATTCAGCTGGACATCAGTATTTTGGGTCATTCCCAATGTGCTCCAAAAAAAGTTCCCAAAGTAATCCATGAAAAATGTAATACTTTAATTAATAATATTTTTAAGTTTCATTCTGCTCCATGATAATTTTAAAGTGTTCCCAATGTGCTCCACACCTTTTTATTCAAAACTAGCTTTTGTCCACGGCTTCGCTTGCGTCAATTTAGAATTTGAGAAATAATTCGGATCGTGTAAGCGGCGCCATCTGGAAAATGAAAATTACTGTTGTTTTTCTCGGCAACAGCTCTGTGTGCACATACATGGACATAGGGTATCTTTAATCCCTAATTAAAGATACCCAATGTCCATGTATGTGCGAGTGAGAGCCCTCACGAAGGGGGATGCGGCAGCCCGGGGCGGGGTCGTCTTGGCGGTGTCTTTGGACATCTCCAATGCCTTCAACACCCTGCCCTGGAACTCCAGACAGGTGACCGGGGAGAATGGAACCGGCGAGCGATGTCGTGCTCCTGTGGAACATCGGTTACGCCGACATTACGCTCCTCGTCCTGGCGGAGGGAGAGTCGCACCAGGCGGCGGCCGACCTGGCATTGCAACCGGTTGTGACTGCTGCTGATACGATCCGGCAGTTGAGACTCGAAGTGGCGCTGCACAAAACGGAGGAAATGTGCTTCCATGGCCGCGTCAACGCGCCACGGTTAGAGTCCCACATATCGGTGGGAGGGATTCGCATTGGCATCGTGTCGAAGATGAAGTAACTGGGACTCGTCCTCGACAGCCGGTGGAACTTCAGGGATAACTTCCTGAGTTTGGCCCCAAGGCTGAACTGGCCACCCTCAGGCGACTCCAGCCTCATCCCTCTTTGAGGAGGCTGGATAGGCGTCAGGAAGATACGGTGGAGCATACGATTCAGGACTGCCCCGCTGGGGCAAAGAACCGCCGTGCCCTCACCACGGTGCTGCCAAAGCCATGCTGCGGGGCGAGACGGAGCGGGAAACGGTGGCCTTCTTTTGCGAAGTAGTAATGCTCCGGAAGGAGGAGGCGCACCGAGTGAGGGAGAGGACAGCGTCCTCAGAGTTAATCCCTTATCTCGAAAGAAAAACCAAAAAAAATCAATGTACAGGAATGACAGCTCTACGATTTTATTATTTTGTATATAGATGTATGGAGCAATTTTAAACTTTATTACGAACAATCAGTGGATTACTTTGAGAATGATTCCAAATACCTATGGAGCAGAATGGGAACAAAATAAAACGTATTTTTAAATTATAAAAATTCCGTGGAGCAACTTGGGAATCAATGTATGAGATTATTTTATCTTTTAGAACACTGGAATGGAGCATTTTGGGAATAACCCAGTATTTTACATGGAGCGACTGCCTGTCGGACCTCCACAACCCAGTAACTGGGCAATACCATACCCCATGGTAAGACTGGTTGTCAGACTTTAGAGCTAACTTTTTAGGGTACGGAACCCTAAAAAGACGAAATTCTTTTACTTTTAAATGTCAAAAAATAAAAATTTAATTCCAAAAATGTAAACAACGTTGACATGTTGACATTTATGGAAAATATTAAGATTCGGTTGGATTGAGCGCAAGCAAAATTGACAGAACGACCTAGTTGCAGATTTTAGTAAATAATATGTAGTTTGAGAAGTTTTAATAAAAGTGGATATTAACAAATACAGAGAGATTTATGATGTTTTGAAGCAGAATTTCAAGCTAATTTGCTCACAGTTATGTAGATTTTGTAAAAAGAAATAAACAAAGTTTAATCAAATGTTAAGGACAATTTTGCAAAGTCAAACTTGCAATATTGTTTACAACTTTTTAGCAAATCGAATTAAGAAATCAGAAGTATCATACCGACCAAGTGACGTTTTGAGATAAAGTTTTACCATACAAAATAAAGAATACGGGTTTAATATTTTTTGAAAATTAAATTTTTCGCACTCGTACATTTTTTTGAGTAAAATAGCCTTATAAACTTCGCTTTTAATCACGCCACGACTGTCTCGGGCCTTTAACAATTATTTTATCACTAACATTGCACTTTTATCAAAATCACTGTGAACTTTATTTTCTATAGAATAAAGTTGGCATCAAATTGCTGCTACTGACTAATTTGTCAAACTCATAATGCTCTTTATCACTGATAATAACAAGATTGCTTTTAGCTTGTAATAGTGAGAAGACTATGTGTTTAATATTGTGTATTCTGCTCTTGAGGACTCCTTTGTTTAGAGTCACGTACGAAGGGGTTCATAAATGCTTAGGCGACAATCAAGGAGTATTGTTTTAGTTGAAAAGGAATGTTTAGTTATTATAATGCTAATGCATTTTGTCTTAAGACAAGTGAATTTTATTGTTCTTACGAAATAAACTCACTAGATGTTGTCAGCGGTTTCGCGTAAAGAAACTTAAAAAATATCCCACGGGAACGTAAGACCGAGATAAAAGCTATCCTTTGTGTTATTCCAGATGATAACCTATATTTCAGTCAAAATTCATCAAAATCCGTTTTGTACTTTTTGCATGAGAGTCAAAAACATAAATACTACCAACTTTTAGCATTTATACTATTAGTAAGATTACTAAAAATTTATGTGATGCAAGGTAGTACTAATTAAATATGTTTTCTAACAGTAATTAATGCTAGAACATTTTGTGTACTAAATAATGTTTCGAATCCAATATTACAAGCCACAAATTCAAATTACGTAGTTTGGAGCAAACAAATTCCCTATAGACACAATATAGCAGCAGTAATTTGCTAGAACTGCATAATTTTCAGTTATAGTTAAAAGTGAATTTTCAGTATTGAATAAATTCCCTTTTATGCTGAAAATAAATTGAGCTGTCGATAGCAGATATTTAACAATAGTTATTGTAGCTGGGATTATTTATTTTAAATATTGATGAATCAACTTGTTAGGAAAGGTAAATCGTCGACCATATTATTTTGAAGTTGGCGAATAGTCGTGTAGTGTGATTTACAAGATTCGAACCAGGGGCCTTAGTCAAACAGCATTCGACAGCAAACGACAATCGTTATCGTTCATCAGTCACCAATACATTTTCAACTTTATACCCCAGCGCGTAAAGTTGAAAATCTATTAAAAACTGCTAATCGAAAACGAACGAAACAAACGAAAACGATCAGTGAACTTCAATAGATTTTCAACTTTACGCGCTGGGGTATAAAGCTGAAAATGTATTGGTGACTGATGAACGATAACGATTGTCGTTTACTGTCGAATGCTGTTTGACTAAGGCCCCTGCACACTTCGATAGTTTCGATCATGGTCAACTGTGCTTGTGGATTATTTGACGACCATGATAAAATTGTTTACAATGCTTTCGAGGAGAGTGACTGTTGTAGACTCGTCAATGCTTCAACTCCAGAGAAAACTAAGCCCTCACTAGGACCATCAGCATAATGACGGGGTCCCCTCTCAGAGGGCCAAAGCCTGCCGGGGTCGCGGGACTTATTTCTATTACCGTGACCCCGGAACATAAAGGGCTACTGAAGGACACCGTGGATTTTAGTCAGTACAAGTCTGACAGTCCTCCCGCCCTGCCCGGGGTGGGAGGACTCATTTGATGATTTTACCGCGTAAAAAAAACAAGAGCTAATACCATTTGGTATTAGTTTAATTCCGACATTTGTTTCTATTTCCAACGAGTACCACAGTTTTTTAGAAACAAAAGTAAAAATAACTTAATACCAAATGGTATAAGCTCGTGCTCGGCTCCTTAGTATAAACCCAATTTTTGTAACAAAACTTTTAGGTCTCATGCAGGTATTTGGTTTCGTCGACAAAATAAATTATAATTCAATTGGGTGTAGCGAGAATTCCATTGTAACCGAATCAAACTTGTGTATCGATTTTAGAACATCACAGTACCTCATTCTATGCTCGTGTACGCTGTAATTTAATTTATTTGAATTCAATATACGTAGTCATGTTACAATCTGAATTTGAAGTAAAATTGAAGTTCTTTGCCCTCACGTAAATGGCAAAATTACTGTCTTCGGGTAGTAGAGTTTTTGGCTATCTGATTATTTATGGTTCGTAAAAAAAAAGTTTTCTTCTTTCTTTTTTTTTTGTTAAACGTTGCCCCACACTAGGAATTTCTCCTGTGTCGTGGGTGCGTTTACAAATTTATAAAGTTATAAACTCACATACACTAACGCCTAGACCCGGAAAAACTACTTGTAGATCAGCGTTTCCCAACCTTTTTCAGCCACGGACCCCTAGGAAATAAAGCATAGTATTCACGTACCCCCTTCAAAAAAAAAAGGGAGAAGTTACAGCCCAGCGCCCGCACGCACATTCAGACCTGCTCACCGCACTTTGGCGCACGTTCGCCGTGCTGACTAAGCGTAGCGATTACGAAACATTTTCATTTATCCAGGTCCACAGATGACACCGCGGACCCCCATACATAATACCCGGGGGTCCGCGGACCACAGGTTGGGAAACACTGTTGTAGATCATACAAACATTTGCTCCGTGCAGGAATCCAACCCACAACACGCAGCGCTGCAGTCCGATCGCTCAGCCACTGCGCTAACCATGTCGTCAATTTTATTTAGGTATGTATAACCAAATATAACCAACTTTTATTTACAGTTTAAACCACACTAACAGTCAAGTTATTGGTCTAGACGAAGCAACCATTGAAAATAGTGACGCTGGCAAAAATGTGTAGTTTTGTAAACCTTAGTAGGTACACTCACACTTTGCCTTTTGGGATTACATGCGTCATGTGAAAATCCAAAACTAACATTAGAAATGAGTTAATAATAAGTTTGTTTTTGTTACCTTCTTAACCCCTCAAACACTGAACCGATCATTCTGTTGCATTTACATTGTCAGAGCCCTTATTACGAGTTTCAAGTATTTTACTATAAAGCGTCTTTCCAGTTTTTACAGCGTTTCTTGTATAGAAAAATGGAACATTTTTTTTCCTTGAAGTGAATGTCAAAGTTCCAGTTTACTTTACGTCACAATAACTGAAAATTCATGATCAGAGGCCTTAGTCAAACAGCATTCGACAGTAAACGACAATCGTTATGGTTCATCAGTCACCAATACATTTTCAAATTTATACCCCAGCGCTTAAAGTTGAAACTTTATTGAAGTTCATAGATCATTTTCGTTTGTTTCGTTCGGTATCGATTAGCAGTTTTTAATAGATTTTCAACTTTACGCGCTGGGGTATAAAGTTGAAAATGTATTGGTGACTGATGAACGATAACGATTGTCGTTTACTATCGAATGCTGGTTGACTAAGGCCCAAGGCCTCTAGTGTAGCTACAGAAACGGACATTAACTTACAAAGCCAAAAAAGAACAATTTTTTTTTACAAAGATTGTTTGAACTTGTGGCGTGTGCCACTACACATTTTGCCTTCTGTCTTATAGTACACTAGCGGGTGCCATCTCTACTATATTATGTCATGAAACATAAAAACCTTCCTCTTGAATCACTCTATCTATTACAAAAAAAAAATATCAAAATCCATTGCGTAGTTTTAAAGATATAAGCAAACATAGGGACAGGAAACGGGAAGCGACTTTGTTTTCTACTTATGTAGTGAAGCGGAGCTTAACGCGACCAAAACCGCGATCAAAAGTGTTGAGGTAAACTTAGTGGGTAGAGTTTATTACAATGGAATACATCTCAATGAAATACAATATACAAACATATGTCAACCATAAAGTAGACAGCCCTCTAAACAGCCAGTATCTACATGGCCAGTACCCTTAGCACGAGTTTTCAGTATTTGAGACGTAAAGTAAACTGGAACTTTGACACTTTCAAAATGACAATTTCAATTTCAAATCAAGGAAAAAATTAGTTCCTTCTTCGCACACCAGAGGCGCTGTTCCATTTTTTCATACAAGAAACGCTGTAAATACTGGAAAGACGCTGTAAAGTAAAAGAGTGAAAACTCGTGCTAAAGGTACTGTATGTACATAGAGGTGATATATCTTCAACAAAAAGCTTGTAGTAAATAACCTCAAAACCACGACAGTAGTACCTAATGCGCTTGTTAAATTCCAGTCTGAATCCATTATAATAGTGTTAAGGAGCTAAAGTACAGACGCATTAGCATTTAAATGACCCCCTTTGAGACTAGAGCCGTGTCTCTGCTTACAGCTTCTCTAATTACTAATTAGTCTTTAAGAACTCCCGTTGTAAGAGTAACAGGCAAAGTTTCAGAGTGGAATCGAGATGACCCGAAGTTTGTCGAACTTTTGTTTGAGTGGGAGTGAATGTCTGAACTGCGTTTGTGTGTTTGTTTTATTAATTTAGACGAGTAATAGTGCTTTCTAACCCCTCGTTTACATCAAGGTATAATATATACATGTATTTGACAAGTTTTGACAATTCATAGACTTCAGTGTAAACGCAAATGTGTTTTTCATCCCCCCAGCTCGGAAAGGGTACTTTTGCTCTTCGATATCTGAGCGTAAAAGCCGTTTTTATCCTCAAGTGAGTAAAAGCCGTTTTTATCCTCTAGTGAATAAAGTAAATTTGAATTTAGAACATCGTATGAACAAAAGAGTAGCAGCAGTAATGGCGGCCGGTGACGGCAACAGCTGATCGCTTGCTGTGGTGCCCACTTGACGTTCGAAGGTTGTCGTACCACATCAAATTTCAAAAATAGAATTTGTTTCCTCAACTTAGGTGTGAAAAGCAGAGTACGCTCCTCCGGTGTAAGGCTGCGTTGCCTTGGGCTAACTTGAATCCCTCGCTACACTAAGGATTTTTAAATTTAGGTATTCCCTCGTTTCTTTCGGGAATTAACACTTGAACCTCCTCGCTGCGCTACGGACGGAGGTTCACCCCCAGAATCCTTAGTATCGCTTCGGAATTCAATACCCCTCCTTGGGCGGAATCTACTATTATTTTGTTAAAATCTCAGACTCGGAACATTCTGGACTCAGTACTTTTTTTTACCTTTTTTTATTTGCTTTGTGCGGTTTTCCTTTCACGTCTTCTTGTTATGTTATGACAAACCAAGATAAAAATAAGTAACTTTGAAAACTACTACCTAAGTATTATTTGTTTTAATTTAAAAATAATTCTGTTCTACTATAATGTATTAATTAATACCTAAACTGAAATAAAAGCCTATCTTGTGTTTGTACAATGTACATCTGTTTTTGCATTGAGGCATTTCCTCGCTGAGGTGGGATGAAAAGTTACGTGTTGCACTCGAGTGCAAAGATTTTTCACCTTGTGCTCTTTTGATTCCCTCGCTATCACTCATGATTCTAATTTTTGAATCACTCGTTGCACTCGTGATTCAAATTTAGAATCATTCGCTTGCTCGGTCATCAAACATGAGCACGCGGTTAAAAATCAACTTTGCACTCTTGTATAACAAATAACTATTATACTTGTATAAATACTTTTTGGCTACACAGTGTGAACGAAAGAATGTTTGAGATTATGGTTTGAGACACTCTCAATACATGTATGAAACAAACAAATTATGTTTTGACAAGTATTCTACAAGTTTTGTATGAAACTAGTATTTAACTTGTTTCTTGCTGAAAACGAGGGGTAAGGGGTGGTAGTATAATGTAAACTTTCATATTTCGTGCTGCTGCTGAAAAAGTTCTTTAGAGTTTGACGGCACGTTTGGCGCAGTGGCTGAGCAATTGGACTGCTGCGCTGTGTGTCGCGGGTTCGATCCCCGCACGGAACAAATATTTGTATGATCTGCAAGTAGCTGTTCCGGGTGTGGGTGTTTGTGTATGTGAGTTTTTATCTTTGTAACCGCACCCACTATACAGGAGAACGTTCCTAGTGTGGGGTAAAGTTTTTTTTTTTAAAGACTGAACGCTGAACGACATGTCATTTCCAGCATCTTTTCAAGTCCTAACGTTTAGAAGTGACTGTACTGATTTTAATGAAGCTTGAATAACAATAAATAAATAGTAATGAATATATTAGTAACACCCATGGATCATAAAAGTGAGTAATGGTAAATTGAATCAATTTTACATTCATACCAACATACATTAAATTAAATTGATTCTAAATAAGACATTCGCAAAACGAAGAAGAAAAATATCGTGAGGAAAGAGTGTGGCTACACTGAAGATCTACAGGAACTTGACATTAGCACTAAAGGAGAGGTTAAGCTATACCGTATACTTTCTACTTGATACTCACTATTCAGTTAAACGTCCAACTTAAATATTGTTTTAAAACTATTCTGCTAGCTACGAATGAACTCGACTTGAGGCGTGGTTTGAGTTAGAAGCTTACGACTTTTTATTTTTGTCAAATTGACTATTTATTTTTTCTATACTTGGAATTTCTCCTGTGTGTGTGTGTGTGGGTGTGGGTATTTTTACAAGCATTTAAACTCACTTATGCTATCACTGATAGCAATAATGGCTTTACGATGTAATTTTTTGTCCGATTGAGATTAGGTGCTTGAGTTATTTTTTTCTGTTTTTTATTTTTAACATTTAGTTTGTACACTTGTGATCCAAGGAATAGAGTTTATAATCCCTTCATAGTGTACATATCTATATAAATTTTGAAATATAGAGGTTTGTCGAAAGACGTGCTGACTACACTTGCTTTGGATTCCGTTACCCTATCAGCGCCACCCTTACCTATTCTTCTAGACTAGTTCCTAGTAACTTCATCACAAAAAACAAGGCACCACTTGTCTCAAAAAAACTGTCAACGTCAAAACGGGATTTCACGTTGATATAAGGGTCGTTTTGCAGTTACACTCCTTTTAGACAAGCGTTCAAAAGATCTTAATCTTTTGGGGGTAAGCCAGTTGTTGTTTCTCATTTTTATTCCCGCTTTCCTTTTACAACTTGTCCAATAAAAGAAAGCCAGCAGCGGTCTACCGGGAGCGGACCGACCGTGGCTAAAACAAACTTCGTAAACGTTTCTATAGACCGGGACTGACCCTGTTTACCTTACCCCTTTGTACCCCTTTACCCTCCACCAGTAGGATTTTAATTAGGATTTATATTAAAATCTTGATTGCGTCCGCATGCAAAAGTTAGATTGTTTCCTTGTATTAGTTTAATCTTCGCTCTTCATACAAGGTTTCTCTTTGGCCGTGAAGTTAGAGGAAAACTTGGGTTTTAATCGTAGGTTATATGCAAGTAATATCTGCAAGTATGTCACTTTGAAAGTTTAGAAGGCTCGTGTTAAGGTATTAACATGCGCACGTGTTGTTCTTCAAGGCTAGGCTTCTCTTGAAATGGCGGTTCTTATCTTTTCTTTAGGGTGGTGGTCATCAATCCTCCTAATATTATAAACGTGAAAGTTTGTATGTGTGGTTTTTTTTTTTTTTTTTTTTTTTTTTTTTTTTTTTACGTGGTAAAATCATCAAATGAGACCTCCCACCCCGGGCAGGGCGAGAGGTACTGTCAGACTTGTACTGACTAAAATCCACGGTGTTCTTCAGTAGCCCTTTATGTTCCGGGGTCACGGTGATGGTATGAGTCCCGCGACCCCGGCAGGCTTTGGCCCTCTGAGAGGGGGCCCCGTCATTTTGCTGACAGCTCTTTGAGGCGCGCGTGGAACACGACGCGCCGTCGACACGGGCATGGTCTATGGTCGGGCGGCGAGTTGCCCTTTACTCGCCGCCCGCATGCCCTTGTATGTGTGGATGGATGTTTGTTACTCTTTCACGCAAAAACTACTGAATGGATTTGGCTGTGGTACACAGACAGTTTATAACCTGGATTAACACATAGGATAGATAGATTTTTATCCCGATTTTATGTTCCCGTCGGATAATTTTGGAGTTGTAGCGGGTGAAGCCGCTGGCAACAGCTAGTGATATTATAAATGAATAGATACGTTACCTAAACGACATTCTATCTTCAAAAACGGCACACTAACGCACACATGTATAACTAAATATTGCAGTAGCACACTACATCACGATTAGTCGCTAAAGTAGGATGGCATCGAAAGTGAAAACGAGAGAATATAGTCAAGTTTTGTCAATTGACCACATTTGGGCGCGTCACTTTCTGAGCGCGTATAATGTATCTGCACCTTTTTACTTATAATATCATTTGGGGTAATATATCAAATGAGTCCTTCCGTGAGCCCAGCATGGAGTGGTAGGGACTGTCAAACTCGTGCTGACTAAAATCCACGATGTTGCTTCAATAGCCCTTAACGCTCCAGTTTTCCTTTTACCAGTTTAGACAGACCCGCGAACCCGGCAGGCTTTTGGGTCTATATTCCCCCGTCAGGTTGCTGACAGCTGGGAACATGACGCGTCGTCGACCTGGTCATGGTCGATGATAACACGGCAAGTCACTCGTCCGCATGTCCGCGGCCGATTCTTCCCCTGCCCCAATGCCCTAATACTGTACCCCTAGCACGAGTTTTAACTATTTTACAGTCTTTCCAGTATTTACAGCGTTTCTTGTATGAAAAAATGGAACAGCGCCTCTGGTGTGCGAAGAAGGAACAAATTTTTTCCTTGAAAATTGTCTATTTGATATTGTCAAAGTTCCAGTTTACTTTACGTCTTAAATACTGAAAACTCGTGCTAAGGGTACTGATCCCTATAGTGTGCAGTAATCTTATGGTGTCCGAAAAATAAAAAGTGGCGAATGGTTGGTAAATAAAAAGTCTGTAAACACACCAACATTTAAGTACACTTTTCTGTCTTTGAAATTCAGATATGGAGGCATTTGAATATGCCCTAAAAAGGTGATTTCTATGCAGCTTAGAGCAAGATAGTTGGCTGAATGCAAGCGCTAACTCCCTTGTTCTTATGCAACACTTATCGTTTGAGGTTACAGTGCCAGGAATACGTTAGGAAACTAGGTTTTGCCTGCGGCTTACTCCCTTCCACAATCTTCCCAGTCACTCCACAATCTTCCCAATCACTCCACAATCACTCCCTTCACTTCTACAATTTTTTTCAATTTACCAAGACCCTATATATCTCTGTACCAAAGTGTGATAGATCTTACTTCATATCTTTTCTTACATAATTAAGTTAAATTAGTAAGATAAATGAGTAAGTAAGTTAAATGAGTAAGTTAAGTGTAAGATCTATCTATGAAGTAAAATCTATAAATGGTAGAGTTTGTGAGGATGGATGGAGGCATGGATATATGTGTAACTCTTTCACGTTAAACTACCGAATGAATTTTGATGTTTGGTACACAGATTTATAACCTAGATTAACAGATACTAGGATAGTTTTTATCCGAATTTTATCTTCAAATATTTTGTTTTTATATCTACGCGCTGATCAACCTAGAGGATATTGTAATCTGCTTAACCGGACTGGGTGAGGTATTCCTCGTAGCGCTCCCATTTTGAAACGCTCCCATTTAAGCGCTCCCGTTTTGTTCCTCCAAGCGCTCCCAAAAGGAGCGCTTCGAGAAACGATTAAAAATATTAAAATTTATTTCCTCGAAGCGCTCCCATGAATAACTTTCGGATAGAGATGGGACTATACTAACTGAAATTATCGATAATAACTAGGTCGTGATCCTGTATGAACACCTTCTTCATGATTCTGTTCTCCTAGTACCTACTTTTTGTTCAGATCCCTCATTCATTTTCGGTACTAAAACCTTCTTCGTGATCCTGTATGAACACCTTCTTCATGATTCTGTTCTCCTAGTACTTTTTGTTCAGATCCCTCATTCAATTTCGGTACTAAAACCTTCTTCGTGATCCTGTATGAACACCTTCTTCATAATTCTGTTCTCCTAGTACTTTTTGTTCAGATCCCTCATTCAATTTCGGTACTAAAACATTCTTCGTGATCCTGTATGAACACCTTCTTCGTGATTCTGTTCTCCTAGTACTTTTTATTCAGATCCCTCATTCAATTTCGGTACTAAAACCTTCTTCGTGATCCTGTATGAACACCTCCTTCATGATTCTGTTCTCCTAGTACTTTTTGTTCAGATCCCTCATTCAATTTCGGCACTAAAATCTACTTCATGATCCGTTCTATTATATGCGGAAACTGTTTTTTATTTTTCATTTTTTTTTAAGATTTACCGAATAACATACCCGAATAACATTGACCCTTGTATACACATAAGAGTGCCGAAAGCAAAAAGATGTTATTCTCTCAATTTCGTAATTTAGTCTAGCAACTTCGATGTCGATGATGCACACATGAGTTTTTAAAAAAATATCGATATATTTCATTTCGTTTACTTCATGCTTTTCCCTATTTTTAATCGTGGGAGCGCTTCGAGGAAATAAATTTTAATATTTTTGATCGTTCCTTCAAGCGCTCCTTTTGGGAGCGCTTGGAGGAACAAAACGGGAGCGCTTAGATGGGAGCGTTTCAAAACGGGAGCGCTACGAGGAATACCTCGACTGGGCGAAGTCGCTGGTAACAGTTAGTAATAGTAATTTATAATAGTACGCGACAAAAGGTAGGATATACATTTATAAGCAACGGAATTTTCTATCCAGTAGAACTCGTTCTAAATATGAAATTTTTACCTTAATAGAAATTCGGTTTTCTGGCCCGAATAATGTTATCATAACATCATTGTCTGTTCTGAAGTTAATATTTTGTTAGAGACTATAAAAGGTGGATTTTTCCAACCATTTTCCATGTTATTATAACAATTTTCTACCTTTATTCGCAGTTTTACACCGGGCTTAATATGAAGATCAAATTTTCTATTATATAGGCTTTTATAATACCTACTCGCTTGGGATACAATTTTCTACCTACAAGGTGGATTTCTTAAAAACTTTATAACATACACAAAAATTATCAACACAACACTTGAGATAAGTGATCTTTTTTCGTTGAAATTAGATTGCAAACAGATCTTCCGCTGGGAAGTAATAAATAGACTTAGGCCGGTATTTCAGAACGCACCTCAAAACTCAAGTGTTACTATTAAACTTGAGTGATGTTCTGTAATACGGGCCTTAATGTTTGAGCGTCAATATATCAACCTACCTGAATTTAGTAAATTTAAGTTTGCAACGTTTCTGATAAGGCTGAAAATCTATAGACGAGCTATTTGACGCTGGATTTATGCAAATGGTTGCCAGCCAGTCGAGCCCTGAAGAGATGCAATGCGACGCAAGTCTCGAATGCCTTGCGACAGCTATGCCTCCTCAAAGTGTGGTCAGCAGAGCCCTGGGGCTCCGCTAAGCCTTTCTGGGTGTTCCGCGAGAAAACAGGTACAGCTCATTAGATTTTTTTAAATTCTAATGTGATTCCCTTTGATTGATTTTTTTTGAGGTTCCGTCAGTTTTGCTGTTCAAAAGGGTTCCGCCACCAAAGAAGTTTGAGAAACTTACGACTTTGATATCCAGGCGACTATCGCAATAGAAGCCATGAAGGTATTCATTGAGATGAGCCTGTGTGCGCACACAGGCTCATCTCAATGAATACTAAAGTCGTAAGGTATCAGAGACTTGCGTTGTTGTTGAGTTGTACGAATGAGCTATCTTTTTCAACATCAAAAAGTCAAAATTAATGTGCTTACAAATAATGTTATTTCTAAATTCTATCGACTATAATAACTAAGCTAGTCTAGTTAAATTAAAAGTTCATTATTTTAACAATTTAATCCAATTTGAAACAAAACTTGGTTTTGTTAAATTGCTAAATCGAGTTTATCAAGTCTTAGTAGTTTTTGAAAAGTTATTTTGAATTTCAAATCAAGATTAGTTTAGTTTGTTAACTACAGTAAAATTGGATTAGATCATGATATTGTAATTATTACATTTGACTCCTCGTGAAAACTGTTTGCACCTCTTTGGATGTTTCTTAATTTTTTTTTATCAGTGAGTGCACGTACAGATCTATGGATGTGGGAGAACGTAACGATTGTAGCTAGTGGGTCGCGAGACTGTCTTAAAAGGGCACCGCTGCCCCAGAACCAGGGCTGGGCAAAATACATGCTTTGCTTTAATTGAAATACAAATTACAAAATACTGTATCGCAAGTAATTAAAATATAAAATACAAAATACCTTTAAGTAAAGTATTTGAAATATAAAATACAAAATACAGTATTTTAGCTATTTGTAATTGAAATACAAAATACTAATTACAAATTACAAAATTAATAATTTAGACCAGCATGGGCTGAATGGCTGAAAAGTAGAGGAAATTCTTAACTTAAAATTCACAATTCGACGTTAATTTTTTTTTGCGTTTTTTAGCCAAGTTTGACCTACAGTCATAGCATACAGTGTAAAGACGCCAGCGGGTCAGCCTGCCTGGATCTGCCAAATTTTATCAATAAAAAATAACCTTCCGTTATTACAATAAGGTTCAAAATTTGTTGAGGAAAGCATAATGCACACGTTTCATAGAAAAAAAAACCCAGCTCCGGCAGAAACTAAAATAACAATAGTATAGTGTAATATAATAATAACTAGTAATGATCGGGATCCTTACTGGCTAACATTTAAAAATTGCCAGTTTTGTTACGCAGTTGTCCATATAAAAGTAGTTTGAAATAGTATCTTCCCTCATTTCTCAAAGACCCTGGGACCCATTTGGAAAATTCTTTTTTTATTTGAAAGGGAAACTTTTATAATACAGATCAGAAAAAATAGAAACATTTTCCAGAATTGGTACTTACACTTAAAAAAAAATTGTCTAACCTTTTGATTATAGCACCACCTGGAAAGTATAGCCTTACAAACAAAAAAAGAATTTCCCAAATCAGTAAGGCATCTTTGAGAAATAAGGGAATGAACTACTACTACAAAGTACTTCTTGTATGGGCGACTGAATAACAAAACTGGCAATTTTTATATGTTTGCCAGTAAGGATCACGATAATGGCTTAACCTTAATAACCCGGTTATTATTTTATTACTCTATACTATTGATAATTTGAGATACAACTCGTTTCTGCCGGAGCTGGGTTTTTTGTGAGCATCCTCCTTTGACGGATTGTGGTAGGAGGCTTGATGTACTGACGTCAGTACGTAACAGGTGTAGTCTTGCCAAGTCTAATTAGCTGCTTTACCATCATTGGAGAGAGTGCAGTGACGGTAAATGAAGTTTAAATGTATTTTGTTAAAATGTATTTTGGAGCCTCATGTATTTGAAATACTAATTACAAAATACTTCGTCTTCAGGTATTTGAAATACAAATTACAAATTACTTTTTAGGGAAGTATTTAAAATACAAATACAAAATACGTATTTGTATTTCAATTACGTATTTTAATTACAAGTATTTCAAATACTGCCCAACCCTGCCCAGAACGCATAGAATAAATAAACGAACAAGATTTTCTTAATTTAGTTCACATATAGTCACGTCTCCACACAGAGACGGTGGACTAATTAAAATGTTATGACTTTCAAATAAAAAGAAAAACTATTTAAAAATATATTTATTATATTATCTAACTTCATCGTTAATTCGTAATCTTTGTCTTATCTTTAACCTAAATTCCTTAAGAGCAAAACTACCACAAATAAAAACAAAACTGTATTGCACTTGTCAAAAAAGCAAGGAAGAAAACAAGAAATAAACGACCCAAACTTTTACGGTTAATTTTCAAAAAATACAATGGGACGTTATTTTTACAAAGGCACACGCAGAGAAATGTATACGAGAACTTCTGGTTGTAACCGTGACAGCAAGACTCACTAGTAGAGTTTACAACATTTCTAGTAATAAATACTAAGTCCTTGTTATCTCTTCCACTCACTAAGTATTTATTACTAAGTAAGTAGTATAAATAACTAGATTTTTTTTTTATATTGCAACCAGAAGTTCTCGTGGCTCGTGGCTAAATAATTACAGCCGCACAGGTCGATCTTCCGGGTTAAGCCGCGCTTGCCGAGGTTGGTCTGTGGATGGGTGACCATCTGTCATAGCGAGTTTCCTCCGTGCCTCGGAAAGCACGTAAAGCCGTTGGTCCCGGCTGTCATTTCTAGATCTTTGACAGTCGTTACTGTTAGTCAGAAGCTCTTAAAGTCTGACAACCAGTCTTACCATGGGGTATGGTATTGCCCGTTACTGGGTTGTGGAGGTCCGACAGGCAGTCGCTCCATGTAAAATACTGATATCCAGCTGAATCTGGTTTGACTGGAAGCCGACCCCAATATAGTTGGGAAAAGGCTAGGCAGATGATGCAACCAGAAGTTCTCGTATAGGTAGGTATTTCTCTGCGTGAACAATGCATTTATTTTCCAACTGTTGCCTTTGGTTGCTTTCCATTTGAGAAAGGTTGAAATGGGTCAAGTGTGCATCACGTGCGTTGGGGTGTCACAAGGTCAAGGACCTTTTATTGTTTACAAATATAGCACTTACTGACGAGTTTCTTGACTGAAAAAGGAAGAAATGTGGGCGTTGCTAATCCCTTGTGTCTAATATCTCTGCTTCATTCCCTGAAAAATCTATATCTTATCGATATTAAGTTTTAATACTTTGACTGGCCTGTTGCTCTAGTGTTTAGTGATCCTGACTGCTATGCCGGGGGTCGTGGGTTCGATTCCCACCCAGGACAAATGTCTGTGTGATGAGCATGATCATTTGTTCTGTGTCTGGGTGTAATTTATCTATAATATGTATGTATTTATAAATATATGAGTATGTTTATCAGATGTCTAGTACCCATAACACAAGCTCTGCTTATCTTGGGACTAGATGGCGTTGTGTCATAGTTGTGGAATATTGTTATTATTATCTCTTTATTCACTAACATATTATTTCACATTTTTAAATATTATTAAATAGAAATAACAAAAATTTAATACATTTTAAAATGTAAAAAATAGTGATATAATATTATTGGTATCCCAATATTAAGATCCCGAGGGATAATAACGCGGGCAAAGCCGATGACAACCGCTACTATTAAATATATGGCAGAGATAATTTAATTTACAAAACTCCGGAAAGTTCGTAAAATTTTGGGCATACAAGGCTTTGAAACTTATGTATTCGTAATATTACTTGCGTAACTTGACTACGGAAAATACGCGACGGAGATTATACGTGCCTTTGCCTGGAATATTAGTTTTTGCCTGATTTATTGTTTGTAATTTTTTGTCAGAGAAAATGTTAGGAGATTTTTTTAAGCGACGCTTATGTTTTGTCGTTGATCTTTTTGGTACTGTTGTTGGCAACACTGTAAATTATGTATTTTATTAATTTAAGGGGAATGCGCCAACCAACAAGAGTAGCAATTACTTTTTTGTTTTTTTTTTTGGTTCCGACACCTTTATGAACTTGGAGGGTTGTATTGGTGATTTTGATGATAATAATTCTGTAACTACATACATACTCGTACATCTTATAGCCGCGAATAATATTTTAATCAACATACAACCTAGCACTGACCTACAAATTGCAAAAAACGCAAAAAAAAAAGAAATTCGCGGGCTGGTTAGAGCATTCCCATAAGTGAAGAAAACAATTATACGTGCGATACACCTTCTGCGTTGAAATGTTTTTTTTTAAACCATAAAAGGTACATTGTGGTAAATAATGTAAAAAAATAGACGTTTTTAGTCATCAATCCCAGACGTTTTTAGTCATCAATCCCAGCATTTGTAATTTTTTTTTTTTTGGTATTGGTATAGAAAAAAATTGGAATAGAAAAAAAAGAAAGAAAAAATATTTATTCGCTTAAATAATTAATCTGTCGTTTGAAATGGTTTCATAACAGTTTATATTCTGCAATCAAGTGAAACAAGTTTCTTTTTTGTTTACGCGCCATTACGCCGCTGTGGAATGTTCCATTTTATTTGCGTATGGCAATCTCCTGTGAGTGGATTGGCGGCTGTTGCAACAGTAAATAAGTTGTTCGATGGTACTGGATGAATGGTTGAGTTGTTTGAAAATCTGAATATGATATGGTCAGCAACGTTTGATGCTGACTGTACATACGAAACTTCAAAATGATCTGGAAAATTCCCTGAGCCTAACTCTTTGGGGATTATAGAAGTAATCAGTTTATGGATTACCTATTAACGTTTTCTTATTATTTACTTCAGTATCTTATGTTAAAAAATATTTTACAATCGGAATTCTATGAAAGTAAACTCAAATAAACAAGCAAACACACAAGTGAAAATAAATTTATTGTTCCAATTCCTTTTTTTTGTTTTTAAAACCAATGATATTATAAATAAAAGGAGGTAGATATCGCACTAGCACGCACAAAAGTACTATAATAACAACGCAACGATATCTGAACGCTATTCAGTATTAACATGGCGTATCTTTCTTTATGATATCATTGTTTAAAACTACTACTAGTACTTAAACATTTTACATTCATCTTTTTTTTATTAAAGTTGTTTAAAAAAAATATATGCCACTACCAACAGCCGCCCAAACAGAAATAACATTTGAATACCAAGCTACAGATATTCAAGATATAAACCGGACTAACAATGGAACCTGTGCTTTGGCTTCCTAAGCCGCAAGATATTGAAACCACTAGGAAACTAGGATTATCGGTTTCTCAAGTTATACCAGCTCGAATAGAGAGCTAGATCAATATGGTCGTGCGGCTTCCATTGTAAGCTGGGTAGATTTGGGCTTAGAGGACTTATGGCGGAATATTATTGAGCTTTTGATTAATTGAATAGGATTAGTGAATTTGTTAAACAGTTCGGACGCGTTTCGATTAAACAAGTTACTTGTAGATTAGCAGTGAAATGAGGAAATCAGGGATTTCACGAATTTCTTGCAGACGTGAAATATTCTTATTTATTACGTCTTCTTGCTAAAATGATTTAGTGATAGACAAAACAAACTAAGTCTAGTAAATTGTCAGAAAACGTCAACGGAGCTCCGCTTGTCGGTGCTCCTACTTCTGGGTGGTTTAAAAAAAAAACAAGTTCTATGTTAATGTGACGTCATATTTGTATGCAAGACTTCCCTGATGGAAACGCGCCATTAAACTCCTTCTCAACTGTTTCACATTCTGCGAAAGGGACATTTTACGACTGAGCCGCTTCATTTAAAAATATTTTTTCACAGTTCCTTTTAATCTACTGGTTATTTATACAGTATAATTATAAAATGGTAAAATTAATAGCAATAGATCATTTAAGTTGCAATTATAATTGCAATCCAGCCAGAGAAATACCGTAATTACAAAGCAATTTATCAAAATAAACCTGCCAATCTCAATGGGTTTTTGGTTAAAAGGCCGAAAGACGGGAAGGTTGACCTTTGGCGAGCGAGTTGATTAGTGTTTCAAACAAGTCCTTACGGAATACGACCTTTTTCAAAATAGACGTCCCAAATCCCTTTACGTTAGGAATGTTGGTAGCGTTTCTGCAAAATTAGCTCTCAGGAATTTTGGTAATTGGTACTTTAATTGTAAAGTGAAAAGGTTAAAGTTGAATTATTTTTGATTAAATTAATAAAAATATAGATTTTGTAGAACAGTTTTTGTAAATGAGTTGATGTTTCTGGTTGCCTGTTTTTGTACAGGGAGGCATATGACAGAATGTTTATTGCTTGTTTTGTTTTTAGGCGAACGTGATATGGTTGTGACACTATAGTAATTTCTGGTAGCAATTTCATAAAACTATTCATCATCTTCGTATAGCTGCTTAGATTACAGGTTTTTTTTACTCGGTAAATTCATCTTATGAGTCGTTCCACCCAGGTCTGGACTGTCACACTCGTATTGACTAAAATCCACGGTGTTCCTTTAATCTCTCCTGACCTCATAAGAGACCCGCGACCCCGGCTAACGTACCAAAAACCAACGTACTTACTGTATTTATGTCTTATGTTGAAATCTACAGCAGTAAATTATGTTTCTGTTATGGAATCAGAAAAAGTAGTAGGTAGGAGTTATATCACATAAAAAAGAATAGTTTTACATTCCTGTCAAATAAAATAGTACATTGTTCACCGAGAGGAGAAAGTGACCGATTACCATCGAGGGTATCGTTTAAAGGCCGAGGCGTAGCCGAGGACTTTAAAATACCCGAGATCGGGAATCGCACTTTCTCTCGAGTGATACATAGTGCTTTATACTACACCTACGAGGAAAATAAATTACTTTCTACGAAAACTGAATCCTCAAACAACACACAAATTGAAAATGGCGCCAATGGCGTCTGCAATTTTAACATGTTCTTTTTTTAAATTGCTTATCCTGCCGCCGCGCCGCAGGGTCGCAGCGCCAGCCCGACACCATCCAACACACAGCTAGTGGCCAGTGTCATTTTGCGAACTTGGAGATAAAAACTCACTGTAAAAACTTTTTGGCTTTTGATATTTAGGTTACCGGCGCATAGTCTTACCCAAAATTAAAAAAGAAAAAACACGTTAGAAATGGATTTTCATACACTTTTCTCTCCCGCTCAGATGCGTTTTCTCCCCGCATATTTGGTCGATATGCAATGACGTACTTTCTACCGTAAATATGATAAAGTAACAAGGTACTTTCCAAGCAGGTGTAGTATAAATAGACTAATAATAACAATTACGACGCCAACCGAAATCTAATTTCTTAATTTAAAAATCGAACACCAACTTACGAAAAAAAAAACAAAATTAAACAATGACTACTGTACCTTTTATGCAATTACGTTTTTACAAATAGAAACAGAAGACCGAATCTGTTCAAGCCACATTTTCCATTAAACCATAGCAATTTCAACTACAAAAGTGTCCGTACGTTACGAATGTGGACATTTTCATGCAAATATGTGGCATGCGGTCGAATTCATCGAATGTGACCGACACGGCGAGCAATGTTGGTAGACTTTAATAATGTCATTCTGAATTGAAACGTTATATTTTGATGTCAGATGGCACTATTCCAATATACCCAATGTTGGAATAGTGCTATGTGTCTACTATCTTTCATCACTATCATCATATCCGCGGTCGCGGGACTGCCTCATCAGGTAAACCTGGAATGTAAAGGGCTATTGAAGGACCACCGTGGATTTTAGTCAGTACAAGTGTCATCATCATCATCATCAGCCTATAACGTTCCCACTGCTGGGACACAGGCCTCCTCTCTTGTGAGAGGGAGTGGGCCATAATCCACCACGCGGGCCCTTCACCGTTTTGAGAGCAGTTGTGATGAAATAAATTACACAAAGTAATGCGCCAGGCTGGGTTCGAACCCGCGACCTACAACTCGTAAGTCGGAGCCGAAACCACTGGGCCACCACTGCTCTTACAGTACAAGTCTGATAGTAACTAAAAAAAGTTACTGCATTTATTTAGTACTAGCTTCTGCCCGCGACTTTGTACGCGGATCCTGTTCGTTTATGTATAAAAAGTATCTTATGTCCGCCTCCTGGCTCTAAGCTACCTCCCTACCAATTTTCAGCCAAATCTGTTCTGCCGTTCTTCAGTTATAAGTGGTGTAACTAACACGACTTTCTTTTATATATATAGATTTGTATCTTATACAAGGTATTTTTACCAATTTCTTTTCTTTTTTGTACTGTTAAGACTATAGTTGTTTACGCGGTTGTAGCTTAAAGCAGTCAATACTGACAGCTTTAATTAATGCGTGCTCGCTCTAAGCACTTTTAAAACGTTTAACTTACTTCTTGGCAATTTATCTTTCAGTTCGGTTAAGAGATAAGCGAATATAAAATCTCATATCTAAGGTATTCACGTCAACGTTTCAGTAACGTCAACACGTTATTAAAAGGGTGTAGGGTCCGCTCGCCCCTTGGATCTTGCCCCTTATGATTAAAATGACCGACTCGCCCCCTTCACTTTTAGATACGCTGACTCGCCCCCGATTGTTAATAAGTTAAAAGTACTGTAAGCAACACAAGTTTTTAAATATTTAAATAAATGTTGTTTGCTTACAACTTCGAGCGTCTATTCCCAATTCTCCCTACTGGCTTTAACACCAGTGAGGCGAGGCTATTAGAAGCTAACAAAAAGTATTAGGCTAGCATGAGTTCAAGGTAGTCTGTATTTAAATAATGCTAAAGTTTACCTGAAACTGCTTTGTTCTTTGGCTATCCAACAAAAGTACTAGGCTACCATAAGTTCAAAGTGGTAGTCATATTTTTGGGTAGATGTAAAGATTACCTGAAATTGTCTTGTGCAACATTAACCAGCAAAAGTAGCTAGCATAGGCCCAAACCGGTATGTATTTATATAATTCTGGGTAGGTAGTTTATTAGTTGAATGTTTTTTTATCATGAACTGGGTCCGGGTTGGCTAAGGTTAGGTAAGGTTAGGTTCGGAATCAACCCAGAAATATTAAAAAAAATACCATTTTGAACTTATGCTAGCCTAGTACTTTTGCTGGTAAGTGGATGAACAAGATAATTTCAGTTAATCGACCCAGAAATATTTAAATAAATAACACTTTGTACATATGATAGCCTATTACTTCTGGTAGTAAGTCAATGAACAAGACAATTTCAACTTTGATCTTATGCATGGTTAGTACTATTGCTGATTACAGCCATTGTCTAATTGTCCTTATTTTCGCGATATCTTTATTTTTTTTGCGAAAAACGTGGTCTCACAAATTGTCTTACGACGTAATACAACTCTCTAAACAGGTAGCACAAACCATCAAACAATCACAAGTATCACGACGAGTTTGTGAGATTACAAATATAGTTGACTAAAGTAATCAAACGTAGTGTTATTCTTACTGTAAGCATTTTTCTGTCTGACTGTACCTTTCTTGGTTAAATTTCAATGGAAATGCCGCAAGGGGCGAGTGGGTACACCAAAATAATTATTTTAATGTCAATTTTCAACTCGCCCCTTCATAAGGGGCGAATGGGTACACCAAAATAAATAAATACGGGGCGAGTCGGTCATTTTAATCATAAGGGGCGAGATCCAAGGGGCGAGCGGACCCTACACCATTAAAAGGACGTCAAGGTTTCACGTCATGTGACGTCAACTATTTCGTGAAGAACATTTTATTTTATTTTTATTTTATTTTATTAAATAGGAACAACAAACAGCTACACTATGTGATATTACAACATAATAACATTTTAACTTAAATAATAATGTAGCCCACAGCGCTGTTCACAGATTACCGTGATAGAACACATTTTTAAAATACTAGGGGATGGATATTCGTGTTTGACAGTTTCTTATAACTAGTTTAAAACAGAAAAGAAAAATATATAAATAAGAAAACTAAGAACGTGAAAGTGTCTTATACAAAAGGCTTCTAAACAATTTTATGGAGCACGTGAATATGTCTAAGTGTTCGAAATCCTCATTATAAGACGCTGCCATTCGCCGGACTGGTGAACGTTGGCCAGTGTTAGATCGGCAAGTACCTATTGCAAATAGCGTACCCGCTCGCACCTGCCTTCTATGAACAGTCCGAGGGACGGCATAACAGAGTACATTATTCAGATCGATACAATCAAAATTGCCATTAACAATATTATACAGGGTCATTGCTTCTAGTTGTTTGCGTCTGGAGCTAAGCGTCAAGAGGTTGTATCTGCTAAGCAGCTGGTCATACGGCAAATACGTTCTGTGACATCTAAAATGCATTGCACGGAGAAATCTGCGTTGTACATTTTCTATTAAATCGATGTACTTCTTATAGTACGGGTTCCAGATGGGAACGGCATATTCAAGCTGAGAGCGGACTAGTGACTTATACAGACAGAGGAACGACGAGGTCCGTTTAAAGTCTTGAGTGGATCTCATTATAAATCCATACATTTGATATGCTTTATTTATTATTTTTTCAATATGTAAGTCCAAACAGAGTTTACTATCAAATAATATGCCCAAGTCTCGTACTGAATTTACTTTATTCAGTGGGGTACCACATAAAGAGTACGCAAACTTAATAATGTTTTTATTTTTGGTGAAATTTATAAAATTACACTTGGGAATGCTTAGAAGAAGCTTATTTGAATAACAATAGTCCGCCAGTCTGTCCAAGTCTTCTTGCAGTAGAAAACAGTCTTGCAAGCTTTGAATAGGTCTGTATATCTTGAGGTCATCTGCATATAACAGAAATTTTGAATTGTGAAAGCAGTTACCAATATCATTAATAAACAGGATGAATAGAAGAGGACCCAGAATAGAGCCTTGGGGGACACCCGAGGTAACCTGAATAGCGTCAGAATGATAACCGTTGATTACAACATTGTTAATGAAAACATGTCTAGATGTTGTGACATGGGCTATTTAACGTTAAACTTTATTGAAATTTAATAAAACGTACTGAAGATTTTGTAAGGAATGGGATAATCGCTTGCCAATACCAAGGTTCGCAGGATGGGGTGCTAAGACAGGAAACCTCCACGTGCGCCCGTGGACTGGAGTTCCCTCTCGGATATATCCGGGGGGAAGACCAGTTTTTCGGGCCGGTGCACCCTGGGATGCGGGCAAAAACTCTTCCTTAGGCACTGTGTGCCTAAGGGGTCTCTTTGCCCGTATGCGAATAGCCTGTCGTGTGGACGCTCCAACGCGTGTCCCTCTGATCAGCAGAGGGCACAGCGGCGGAGCGGGCTTGCGGACGGTGAGTAATGGGTAGCTCGCCGTCTGACCGAGGACCAAGCCCGGGTCGGTGGCGCGTCGTGTTTCGCGCCAAATGCCTGCTGGGGTAGCGGGTTTTTTCTTAACCCAGGATACCGCGGCCCTGGAACGTAAAGGGCATCCGAAGGAACACGGGTGGCTTGCTGACACCTCCTTGGCATGGTCCATGGTCGGACAGCGAGTCGTCCATACTCGCCGCCCGTATGCCCGCGCCTACGGAGGCCGGTGACCGTCCCGGTACGTCTGTTGCCGTGGGTATCTCAATTAGTTGCCCTAGCAATTAACGTAGGTACTTCCAAGAGGGGTAATAACATAGTGACGCGGACTGTACCTTCATATACATATATTATATACTTACATACTTTTGGAGGATATGACCTCATTTATTCCCCTTTTTCCCCACTGCTCAACTCAGTTGTGCCGTTTAGATTCCCCACTTTCAACTATTTGCAGTAGAGCACTCACAATCCTCAAAGTGGGTAAAAAGCGATTTATTCAGCAAATAAGTATATGAAACTCAATGAAAAATTATAATGTACTCTTCGATTAAATAAATAAACTCTGCTATATGTATTACATAATCTACCCTTTGATATATCGCAACGGATATTCATTAAAAATGTGAAATAAAAATACACAGTGTCGACATGATCGCACGGATGTAAAGGCTTTACGGATATTGGAATTGAAATATTTGTATCGTTTTTGTTTCATATTTTCATTGTTTGACATGCTGGAAAATGAATTCCTATACTGTGAGGGGATTTCACCTGAATTTATGGAAAATGGGATACATGAAAATAGGTTTCTGTTTTAATGGAAACTGATGACCCATGTGGAGAGCAGTGGTGGCCCAGTGGTTCGGTCCCGACTTACGAATTGTAGGTCGTGGGTTCGAACCCAGCTTGGCGCATTACTTTATGTAATTTATTTCATCACCACTGCTCTCAAAACGGTGAAGGAAAATATCGTGAAGAAGTCCTAGAACCATCATATTCGAAGACATGTGACATCTGCCAATCCGCACTGGGCCCGCGTGGTGGATTATGGCTCACTCCCTCTCACAAGAGAGGAGGCCTGTGTCCCAGCAGTGGGAACGTTATAGGCAGGCAACTTTGGGTGTAACCCTTTTTTTTACGTGGTAAAGACATCAAATGGATCCTCCCACCCCGGGCATGGCGGGAGGGACTGTCAGACTTGTACCGAATAAAATCCACGGTGTCATTCGATATCCCTTTATGTTCCGGGGTCACGGTGATGGAATAAGTCTCGCGACCTTGGGTGTAACCCTTCTTGGTCCAAAGTTATGAGATAGTCCTGCGACTAAGCTACGATTCTTTACTCTTGTCGCCTCATCCAAATTCATACATCTGGTCATACGAAATTTAAGTACAAAGTTCTATGTACTAATGCACGCGACCTCTCTGAAGCACCCGAGTGTAATATTTGTTGTAGAAATAGTCATATTTTGTTTAAAATGTAAAATTGAGATAAACAACGTGTAACGTTAATAGCGCAAAACCTCTCGTGGGGTAACTCAGCCCATGTTACTGAACAATGTTTGTTCCAAGAAATTTCGAAATTCGCAAAAAAAATGTTGCTTTCTTATACAAAATGAGAAATTGATCGGGTCCATCAGTTTGAAAAACATTTTTTATTTTTTGCGAATTTCCAAAAGTCTAACAAAACATTGTTCAGTAACATGGGCTGAGTTACCCCACGAGAAGTTTAGCTATTAACGTCACACGTTGTAAGTATATCGATAATCGAGGTACGAAATCCCGAAAGTTCATATCAAATTCCCGAAAGTTCATAATATAGTATGGTTGAAATCCCGACGTCCAAAATCCCGAATTTCAAAATCCCGAAAGTTTCAAACGCCGATAGTCGCTATACCGACATTCAAAATACCGAAGTTGAAAATCCCGAATGGACGAAATCCCGAATCGAATCTAGCTCGGGACCTAAGGGCAACCCGAGACAGACAGGTTAGGTTAGAAGGGTGTGGCGGAGTCCAGTGAGCGAGTTTAGCGAGTGAGTCGGTATTTTAAAATTCGGGATTTTGATACGTACCCAAAATCGAGTATCCATTACATACTGTTCATGGTAACGGTTTAACTGAAACTACTAACTGAATGTATGTGTAAATCAATTAAACGCATGTCGGGTTATGGTGTGTGATACGATGCATTGTTGCACTGTGCGTTGTCCTGAATTTGAGTGACGCTTTTATTAAAACTAAGTACTGGCACCGTTTTGTACGGGTATCTGAAAATGGAAAATAGTAAAGTTTTTGCAACTTCATCAGGACATTTTCGTTGAGAGATAATTGTCACCGTTTCTGTTATCACATGGAGCTGTGTAGTTGTTTTTTTTCGGAGTCTCTGTTATTTATTTTGTTTTACTTATTATTTAGGTGTTATTTTGTTTTTTTTTTTTCTTAAGTATATGATAAGAGTAAAAAAAATCCACAGAAATATTCGTTTTTTTTTACCTGGTAATCAAATCGTCCTGGTCATCAAATCAGACTTGACTGACTAAAATCCACGGTGTCCTGCAGTAGCCTTTTTGTGTACAGGGGGCGCGGTATGCGTATGTCCCGCAAACCCCGGCAAGGCTATGGCCCTCTGTTGGGGGCCCCGTCAGAAATATTCATGCTGGGCTCGCTCATCACCCACTCTTTCTTCCAGTAATTATGTCTGTTGTTCCAGCAGTGTTCACGAAATTGGATTGGAATTTCCAGATGTGAGGCTGCGACAGCTAAGTTGGTTAAGCATTTGCAGTCTTATGCAGAAAGATGCAGGGTTGAGTCTCGTTTGCAGTCAAATTTCTCTTTCCTAAAAAAACTTTGCCAACAGTATGTACGACTGGCCTGTTAGTCTAGTGGTTAGTGACCCTGACTGCTATGCCCGGGTCGTGGGTTCGATTCCCACCCAGGACAAATGTTTGTGTAATGAGCATGATCATTTGTTCTGTGTTTGGGTGTAATTTATCTATAATATGTATGTATTTAGAAATATATAAGTATGTTTATCAGTTGTCTAGTACCCATAACACAAGCTCTGCTTAGCTTGGGACTGGATGGCGTTGTGTGATAGTTGTGGAATATCATATTATTATAGTATTTACTCATATTAAAAACAAAAAGCCTTACATTATACCTTTCTTACACAACATCAAAACATAATTACTTAACCCGTCGAAACATTTTTCTACTACATTTGTTGGACATGAATAATCGACCGAACACATCACAGTTCCACCTGCGTCACGGCGTTACACGGGGATTTAGATAATAAATTACCGAATAAATGATAACAAAATATTATCCACGCGGTAAATGACGAAGTTTCATACTACACAACCAAAAGCTGAGTCATACTTTGGGGAACAATTGAGGGTACAGTTGACAAAAGAGATAGGTATTTTGGAGTCCCCTTTTTCTAATCAGTAAAATGTATGGCTTGGCTGTTTCGTTACTTAGGTACTTCAAAAACTAAATATTAGCATAACCTCCACAACGGTAGCGAAACGGTGAAGACATACATTTTACTGATTTGTAGAATTTGTGAAGTTAGGGTTGCCAGAGTTAGGCCGTGTAGATAGATTCAGAAGCTTGGTTGTACATGAGATCTGATATCTTTTTCGTAGGACAAACCTTATGTGCTCGTTTTGGCAACAGTTTACATGAAATGTTTTTGGTGGGATTGGTATTTTGGTGTTTCCCTTTTTCTAATACGATTATATTGGAATAGTTTCCAATCTAACTGGATTCCATAGTACCAGCATTTGTAAAAGAGTGGGTGCACTGAAAGAAAAACCCAATAATTATAAATACATTGTGGACCAGTGGTGGCGAAGCCATGAGTAACGGCTTCGACTGCTTGAGTAATTAATTTATCAGCTCTCAAAGTTGTAAAGGAAAAGATTTGAAGGAAACTCCTAAATGTCCTAGAACTAAAAATTGGAGGTATTCTACTTAGGGCACCTGGCATCTGCCATTTTTTTTTCCTGGAGCCTTAAGGTGCCAGTAGGTCAGGTGCCATTTTCAGCAGGTGCTATGTGGAATACCCCAAAAATTCTAATAAATCTTTAAACCCGCATCAACTCTACTTCAATGTTTTACCTAAATATGTTAAGATTTCTATCATTTTTAATATTTGCTACATTTGATTTTTCTTTCCTTAAAAATCACCTATCCGTTGCGCGCCCCACGCGTTAATGCGTTTAAAAATAATTAATTTACTACAGTTATGCTCACCGTTCTTTAACAAAATAAAGGCAATGTATATTTTTAAAGGTAGGGTTGTCCTCGTCAAAGGCTTAATGCGTTGACCTAGATTTATATACGCCCTTTTTACTTGTGTATTTTTACTACTTTTTTAACTAGACGCGTGACACGGTTACAACACAACAGTAGTTCAATAGTTACAAGTTAATCGTAAAAGCGACTTCAATTGATCTTTAATTTTACAGTTTCAGTCCGGAGAGGTTTATCAGGTTATTTAAAGACCTTCCTTCTTTTGAATAACCTGTAGAACTTCAATAAATAAATAAAAAAGAAATCTCGGGAGTTTCATAAAAAATCGAATGTTGTACCAATGTCAATGTATGAAACACCAGTATTCTTTTATGCTAGGGCCTATGTTCATTGATGTGATAGTTGCATATGAACTGCTACATTACAAACGTATAGTCCCGCTGATACTGACTCTAGCCTTGAAGCTCGCAATACAAAAGCTTCTGATATGGTGCTGCCATCTATCAAAGTGGTCATAAAAAGCCCTTTCAAACGAGTTTTCCGAACGATTCACCTTTTAACACGGCTGTAAAAAGGGTGTAAACTCCTTCTGTAAAGGCTGGTATAGGTGTTTTACGGCTTTTTCATAAACAAGGTTCAGTACATGTGGTACGTTGCGTTGATGTGATAGCGGTGGACGCAGTGATTGAGTGACTGGCTGCTTCGCTGTGTGTCGCAGGTTTGATCTAAGCTCGGGGTAATATTGTTATGGTTTACAGGTTATCTGTGTCTGGCAGTTTGACAGAGTTTAACATAAATAACATAAATAAATAAATTAAAAAAAAACACTGAAAGTTGTACTAAGGAGATCTACAAGTTAGATTAGAACAATAAGTTGACAAAATTAAAGTCTCAATGTAATAACATAAAAGTGATGGTAAATAGGAAAGACGTCATCACGCCTGTGATTCTATAAAGGATAAGCTAAAGGTGTAGCCAATAACGAGGCACTTAATACAAATAGTAACTGTGTCAGTTATCAGACAACTTTTGAAGTCGACCGTTAATGATGATACCAAAACTTTGAAATAACACAACCTTTTCTTAGTCATTCCTGACCTAGACTAAGGTCAAGAGCAAACACATCTAACATAAAAAAAAATATATCTCATCTTCTATAGTAATTTACGAAAATGATTCCGTCTGTTTTTCAGGTCTTTAGCGTATAAATTAATAACGTAGCTAAAGGCGCACACAGTTTTTTTTCACGATTTTTAATTGGGTAATCATCAAATAAGGCCTTGGGTAACGTTAAAGGGATTTTCAGGCTCGTTCTTACTGAAACCCACCTTGTCCTTTCCAGCCTTTGAATTCCAGGATCGCGGTATATTCTTAAGACATTTTCACAATTCTGGCAGGCGTTTGGCCTTTTCGGGTCTCATCAGTACTGCTGACAGCTCCTTGAAGAACACAATGCGCAACATCTTCGACTCTACAGACAGACAGATAACCCGAGACTATTTTTTAAGCTTCCCTGGAGTGAAACAGCGGTAAAAAGTTTGTATAAATATCGATTTCACTTAGAAATACGAGAGGAATACCCCTTTTAGCAAATAAACACAGACAATGCTTCCAATTACTCAATATAGAGGAGGTAGGATAATTCAATACGTCAGCACAATGGCAACAGTCTGTTTGATGGACATAAACTCGGATTACTTTGGACAGTTCTGCCTTGAAACATTAAACCATGATCGGTTTATCACGTAGAGCAAGGAATTTTTTGGCGGCCTATGCTAGAGGTGGCATAATATTATAAAATATCCACAATCCGATCTATGTCCATCCAATACCAAGAGCTAATACCATTTGGTATTAGTTTATTTCCGAATTTATCTTGTATTCCCAACAAGTATCACATTTTAAAACCAATACCAAAACAAATTTCAAGTAATTAGGTACAGTCAGGTTCAGTAAATAATTATGTAAGGTGTAAAATAACCTACACAGTTTCAAAGAACACCTACGATATCTCAAAAAGCCCGCTATACCATTTATATCCCAATTTGGTGTAATTAAAATGGCTTGCACTAACACATGCAAGTAGTACTATTTGCATGTGTTAGTGTAAGTAACTACGCACTTTGGCTAGTCCGATTTCTAGGAATTCCTTGCTCTGTGGTTTTACTACGTATTATGCATCACAGCTTTGTAACAATCAAGATAGGTAAGTACGGAAACTGAGCATGGCTTCCACGAATATGAAATGAATGGAGTTTGAATTCTGATGATGTTGATGAGAAGCTTTCTCGGTATTAGAACTGTGTCATTAGATAAAGAGGTTATTGTTAAAACAAGCGAATTCCGGTGCGTATTAGGATGAGAGAAATGGAAAATATTAATGGCTGCTACACGCGTTACGAAAAATCGTTATGATTAGACGGTACATTTCAAACATCAAAGATAAATCTACAAATGTCTATGAGAAAAATCGAACAAACTGTACAGTTTTTCTCATACACACTTGTAGATTTATCGTTGCAGTTTAAACAGAACGTTTTTTTGTAAGGTTTGTAGCTGCCATTACAGACTTAAAACTTGTGTTACCTAAGTGTTCGTTGATTATATCATATTTGGGTAATATTGCATAAATTAAGAAGTTAACAAAAATAATCAGTAACCCATCCTGGACACACTATATCGTTTATAACCTGGACTGCATACACTGATATATTACTACTTGTGAAGCTGTGGTCATAAGCTAGTGGTTCGTATAAATGAGAAGACCCATATAGTCGTATGTTCCTTCCATTTCACACTATAACCCTGTTAGAAATAACCTATATTCCTAGAGTCATTCATGTCATTACTTTCAAAGAACATGAAATAGCTTTCAGGATTGCGGTCGAATGCTACAATAAAATAATACAATAGGACTTTCTTTTTTAATTTATATTATATTACTTAGATGACTTTTGGGAGGTAACTGTGTCGGATGAGGAAAGAAGAAACGTCTGGGTGACACCACGGCGGCAGACGTCGCCAGACGATCTCCGGCCACCCTAGGCGCGTGAATGGGGGCGGCGAGTAATGGGCAACTCGCTGGACCATGGATCACGCCCGGGTCGATGGTGCGTTGTATTCCACGTGCTTCTCAAGGAGTTTCAGTACAATGACCGGGCCCCTTTTAGAGGGCCAAAGCCTGCCGGGTCTTTCATAGAGAGGTTGGCGAGTTCCCGAAAATTAGATATTTCCATTGGTTCTTCATGCTTAGTAGAACTAGCTATATATACTCTCACAGCATTACTTGAAATAGACATTACATAAAATACTTACTTACCTCTGGTTGATTCGAGCAGTCGATTGGAATTTTTGCTCAAATAGTTGGCAATACCAGGCGATGTGCACACACGCGTGGAGATAAATGTAATCGACTGGAAGGCGTTATGTGGTGTGTAGCGGTCTTTACGCACGGAAGACCACGAAATTAGTTGGAATGTATGACTTAATAGTACCTTTTATTTTATATAAAGGCCCGCGTTTCACCCTATCTCGCATGAGAGTAAGCGATGATGTGTTTGATGGTGAAGTATACTTGTCTAGAAGTAAACTAATGTTTTTAACTTCAAGACCTCAAAGTTGTAGCTAACAGAAAATAAAGATTACAGCAGAGAATGTCGACTGTCTTAGTACATCATTATTTTCTATTAATCAATCAATCAATCAATCAAATTTTTATTTGTAAACACAGGTTCAGATTACAGTGTGCAAGATGTTACAATAATTATTGTTAAGTTTCTCTGCGTTTTGCAATTTAGCGTACAAATATACATTTTAGGCTTTCGCCAATTAAGTATGCTCATTTATAATAATTCAGTAAGTAGGTACCTCTAATATTAATGCAATGTGTACAATTTAGCAACGAATATTTGAAATTTAAATAAAATACAATAATTAGTGCCAAAATATTCAACATTATGAGATAATAACAATGATAAATACAACAATAATGTATTAAATATTGAATTACTATTCACAGTAAGTACGCACGTAGTTGTTTTTTATAGAAAGTTTATTTAATAAATAACTAGCGGCCCGTCCCGGCTTCGCACGGGTGCAGAACCCGGTCTAAAACCCGGTCCCGATGGTTACAAACACAACAAAAAAATAATTATCCGAATCGGTCAAGCCGTTTTCATGTTATGTCGTGACAACGGAAAACGGGTTTCATTTTTATATATATAGATGAAGTAAAAACTCTTAAAAAGCGCTGTATTATTAAACTAAGTAGTTATTATATTAAATTAGTAAGATACGAGATACTAGGTGGCCCGACGACATCGTGAGAGCCGCGGGCGACCGATGGATGCAAGTGGCAAATTGTCGTTCGGCGTGGCGGTCTAAGGGGGAGGCCTATGTTCAGCAGTGGACGTCTTCCGGCTGATGATGATGATGAGTAAGATTCAAATACACACATACGAGCGAAACAAGTCGGTAACTGTTTCAAAAATACATATTTCTGAAATGACCCTGAGATAAGAATGGTAACAATTGCAAATATTAGTACAATTACTATAATGGAAGCGAAGTTTTTGAAGCTACTAGTGTTACTTGTATGTTGTTTTGCACTTAGCTAGTTGTTTGTGTTACTAAAATTTCTAAGGGCACATTTAGTAATAAAATTTAATTAAGACACACCCAAAGTTACTTTTAGTAAGACCTTCATTTACTCTGAACAACAGAGTAAATGAAGGTCTTACTAAAAGTGCTTAGGTATCTAATAAGCCCCAAATTACATTAGGAACCCGACCAAGAAGTAATTTTGTCGATAATATTGTTAAGTCTTGTTTTCAACTTAAAACGGGAAAATATTTACATAACAGGAAAACAGCATGAACCTTTTAAATGTTATCTAAGTTAATGAAACCATTAAAAGTCATTTTCGCATTCATGTTGCCAAAAACGATAATAATACACCGAAATGCGTTTAGAAATGTTTATCTAAAGGTGATAACAAAGTGTTAATGGCAATTCTAGATTATAATGGAAATTCTAGATTAGGTATCATACCGTCACATTAATTGGATGTATCTTTTTTACCCGACTGCGTGACGCAAAGGAGCGTAATGTGTTTGCATTTGCACATCTGGTACGTACAAATTTTATTATCTGCACAGCTAAGGAGTGGAATTCCCTGTCGGGGTTTGTGTTTCCTGACACCTATAAACCTTGGGGTCTTTAGGTCAAGAGTGAATAGGTTACTTCTAGGCAAGCGTGATTCACCATCGACCGTAACGTCGCTTACCATCAGGCGACACAGTAAGTGGAAAAAAGTAAACCTATCCTCCCACAGAAAAATAAAAAATAAATCCTTGCTTTACTTAATTCGGGGATTACAGGCTTCATCATCTGCCTAGCCTTTTCCCAATTACATTGGGGTCAGCTTCCAGTCAAACCGGATGTAGCTGAATATTAGTATTGTCAATGGAGCTACTTCCAATCGGACCTGCACAGCCCAGTAACTGGGTAATGAGATATATCCCATGGTAAGATTTTAGAACTTCGGACTAACAGTAACGACTGTCAAAGATCTACAAGTGACAACCGGGATCAACGGTTTTACGTGTTTTCCGAAGCACGGAGGAAACTCGTTATGACAGATGGTCACCCATCTACTGACCAACCTCGGCACGCGCGGTTTAACCCGCGAGATCGGCCTGTGCTACTTTTATTATTTAGCCAGGAGCGATAACAGGCTTCATCATCAGCCTATAACGTTCCCACTGCTGGGACACAGACCTCCTCTCTTGTGAGAGGGAGTGGGCCATAATCCACTATGCGGGCCCAGATGTGCGGATTGGCAGATGTCACACGTCTTCGAATTTGATGGTTTTAGGATATGCCGGTTTCCTCACGATGTTTTCCTTCACCGTTTTGAGAGCAGTGGTCATGAAATAAATTACACAAAGTAATGTGCCAAGCTGGGTTCGAACCCACGACCTACAACTCGTACCTTGGGACCGATTTTATTACAGGCTTGATGTTATGTTATTACCTGTCATAGTGAGGTCAATAAAGGTGATGGCTTCAACATGGATTAATTACCGCTAAGTTACGTGTTCTGGCTTTTAAGCCTAACGGCTCGTAACGTTCATAATGTGCCGTCAGCTTTATGAGACGCCTAATGACGTTTTTATTATGTTCTACTTCGCTGAGTGATGTTTGTTTTGACGGGGAATGACGGTGAATTATAGGAATTAGGTATGGTCGGTGTTTCATCTAACGTAATAGGTGTAATTTTATTAATTAGCATTTTTTAAACTCATACATTACTAACGATACTTATCGTATTACGGAATTCAAAAACATTATTAAATGCAAGTATCTTCGCTTCCCTCTCAGAGGGCTAAAGCCTGCCGGGGTCGCGGGTCTTATACCATCACCGTGACCCTGGAACATAAAGGGTTATTGAAGGACACCGTGGATTTTAGTCAGTACAAGTCTGACAGTCCCTCCCGCCCTGCCCGGGGTGGGAGGCCTCATTTGATGATTTCACGACGATAAAAAAAAGAAAAAATATCGTCGCTTAATATTATTTGATGTTTGTTTACTTTTCGTACCGCACGCGGTGTACTGCACTTTAAAATTTCGGTACTTTAGGACTTTTGCGGTTTATGATTATTTTTGTATTACTTTCAGTGTTTATTTGCAATAATGAGCCTTTGCAATGTGACATGCTACATTTTTAAAGGTGTCCATAATTTCATTAATCATATTTTTGATTTCCGATTTATTAATGTAATCAGCATAGTGAGTAGAGCCTAAGATTAAAATATTGCGATATCACCCTGTATAATCTAACCGTCTTACATGACAGTCATGTTGGCCTGCGACTGCATCTCTCGCAGCGTGCTTTGGAAAGGTAAGTTGCTTTGCTTGGGATCTCGCTATAGGATAAATGACGTTTTTGGGAGAAGAAAAAAGTGCAAGCTGAAGTGGCAGTGAGCTGGTCATGTCTGCTACAGAAATGATGGAAGGCGGAGTAGGAAAGTTCTCGATTGCAGACTCGCTTAGGTAACGTAGTGTGAAACTTCCCCTAGCAAGATGGACTGAAAAATAAACTAGTAGCCGACTGTGGCTGAATGAAAAAGTGGCAGATCTGGCGCTGTGGTACTCCTTGAGGGAGGCCTATGTCCAACAGTGGACTGCAATAGAAAAATTATCAAATAAGTCCTCCCGCTAAAATTCACGGTGTCTTTCAATAGCCCTTTACGTTCCCGGGGTAATTCTTAAGTCTCGCGACCCCGGCATGACGCTGACACTCTTTGAGGCGCGCATGGAACACAACACGTCGTGCATGGTCCATGGTCGGAGTGCGAGTCGCCCATTACTCGCCACCCGCGTGCCCGCGCAAGCTTAGCTTATGTTTTTAAACATTAGAAACAATAACAGTTAGCCCGTACACTAGGCGATGCAAGTCTCCGATACCTTACGAGTTTGACATCCATTGACGCGTGCCTGTGTAGGAACCTCTTGGATTTGTATTGCAACAGTCGCTTGGATACCGAAATCGTAAGGTATCGGAGACTTGCGTCGCCTTGTGTACGAAGGGCCTTATAATCGCTTTCTTAAACTATCATTTTTGCTACTAAATTGCACTTACGGAATGTCAGAGAAATAATATCCCAAAAGTGACATTTTAAATACCAGTTAAACTCATATAATGTTATTCTGTTACATAATACAAAAAAGATACGTATTCATATTTCTGCTATTTTAGCTAACAATATTATTTAGCAGCTATCCCAGTTATTTACAGTGTGTTTATTTACTTTGTGGCCGTTATATACATAGACTGGCCGACGCTGCCGGCATTACTTTTTACCAGAAATTTTATGTTGTTATGAATTGAGGATATTTTAGTGGTAATAAACAATGTGTATGAAAATTTGAAAATATTAGTATTAGATAATGTGTTCAATAGATTTTCGACTTTGTTCTAGAAATACCTAATAGAGATCAGAATATCATAACTCATTGAAAAACATTCGCGAAAGTAATCTTTCTGAGCATAAAACACTTAGAACAGATTTATTATTCTATGATATGAATTCAACCAATTATAGAATTTTATAGTTATTTTTCTCCTAGCCTTTTTCATCGAATATTGGATATTTTCATGTTTTGATTGGGAAAATCATCATGTGTCTCATCCCGCATTGTGTGGCTCACACCCAAGGGACTGTGAGACTAGACTAGACTAGCAACAGAGATCTGCTCAAAAAATGGAAAGAAAAATAAGCCTTACTAACTAAAAAAGGCGTATCTATTAAGGCTTATTTTTCCCTATTCCTTTTTCTCCAGTTGTGCCTTTTTTAACCCCCGACGGAAAAAGAGGGGTGTTATAAGTTTGACGTGTCTGTCTGTCTGTCTGTGGCATCATAGAGCCCGAACGGATGAAGCGATTTCAATTTAGTTTTTTTTTGTATGAAAGGTGACTTACCTGCGAGTGTTCTTAGACATGTTTGATGAAAATCGTTTGAGCCGTTTAGAAGTTGTGGGGGTGAAAGTTGGGAAAGGTAACCGAGGGTCTGCAAATATATTCGAGTAGGGTATCAAATGAAAGCGTACTGAAAGGGAATATTGATAACTTAATCGGGAGTACTCTTAGCAACATAAAATGATATAAGTATGTACCTTTAAAAAGTATAAAATAAATTTAAAATTTAAAAAACCCCCGACACAAAAACCAAGTTCCCTTTAAAAAGTAAAAAATAATAAAAATACCTACGTCGCGTTGGGGGACTGCAAAAAAACAGGAGATGATAAATAATTTGGAGCAGTCCCCCAACGCGACGTAGGTATTTTTATTATTTTTTACTTTTTAAAGGGAACTTGGTTTTTGTGTCGGGGGTTTTTTTAATTTTAAATTTATTACTTAAGGCGTTACTAACTAAAAACTAACTTGTTCCTCTAATTACTCTTTACGTTTACGTTAACCGTAATTGTTATCCGCATTCCCGTTCCGTTATGGTTATCATGATGGTTTTAACCAAGCACGCATAACCGGTAACTGTACAGTTTTAACACATACGCCCTTGGGCTTCCAAGATTTACAGTAAATAAACTACATGCTGCTAAATTCTCAAGCTTACAGGAACAAGTTTTTTTTACATTTTTTTTACACTTTCAAAAATAAATGATTTGATGACGTGCACGGCTGAGGCCTGCCAGGTCGTCGCTATTACCCATAATATGCTATAAACTATAAGTGTCAAATTCCTTACAGGACGACCGTTAGTCGAAGGTTCAGCAGCTCTTGGGCTAAAATCTTAATTACCTTGGTATTGTATTTTCATAAACCAACTGCTCATATAACGTCTACAACCCAGTTACTGGACAAAACAAAAGGTAAATTTCCTGATAAATGACAGTTAAAACTGATGGTAGGGTCAGCGGCTGTTTTCATAAATTACTTCAAAAACCTATTTTATCCTCAAAAATAGATTTTGAAACACAAAAGTAACTTATATAGAAGTTTTAATGTAATTAAAAAGTTTTTCAACAATTTCAATATTTGCCCAGTGCCGTGTAAATTCAATTTATTAAAGTCCTCGTTTCCTTGTTATTATATTACGTTCCAGGGAAATAAATGTCCTTCTAGGGCTGTGGGGAGGAGTTTCTCGTTTGTTAAGAGGGTCACGAGAACTTTTGTCAATTTTCTTTGGCTCATTTTTTTTAAGTAAACGAACTTATTTTTGTGTTGTTAGAATTCAAAATAGAAGAAAAAATAATGTTGCATAAAATAATAGCGTGAATGTTTTTTTTTTACGCTTTTTTTTCTTTTGTGTTTGTAGTCAGTACTCAATAGGTACACCTTTATTGCATTCCACAATGTGAACTTGTTGGTACGTACATAAGGATATACTTACATTAGTTTTGGAGCATATATCTAGTGGGTCAAAACCAATTTACTTGTTTGAATTTTAACTAATGTATTTTAATTCAATACCCGATTTTTATAACAGGTAACAGCCTCCAAAAACGTTTATTTTGTTCCTAATATTCATTTGAAAAAAAAATATACTATCTACATTATTATATCTACTAGATACTTTCGCACTCTATGGATATGATGTCAAACGTTAATCCTGATGTCATATTAGGTGATTGATACGCTAATCACGCTATTATGAGTCTAATTACTCTTTCGAGTGGACCCACATCATCATAGTTTGCGAACATAAGTATTACACATTATAATGGGAAAAAGATGATTAATGCCATCAATTTAGATAAAGAATTTCCGAAAATTCAATGTAAGCGTATACAGGACTACACACATTCACGAATACTGGCATAATGTGGGTGTATCTTAGTATAGAAAAATGTGAAATCAGATTCGTCATGCTAACACCTAAATCCAGAGTCAAACATAGGTACTCGTAAATGCGAAAACGTGGCGAATGCGAAACAAAACGCAGATGTCAAACTATGTGTAGTGAATCCAACTTTGTCGCGGGACTTATACCATCACCGTGACCCCGGAACATAAAGGGCTATTGAAGGACACCGTGGATTTTTGTCAGTACAAGTCTGACGATCCTTTGATGATTCATTCTTTGACAATCATGTGATGATTTTACCACGTAAAAAAAAGTGAATCCAACTTCAGTGGATTGAATCAGTTTTTATAATGTACTAGCTGTTGCCAGCGGCGTCGCACACTTACCCCCCTCCCCCTTATTGCATATTTCCACAGAAATATTAAAAACAGGAGAAGTGGCAAGGGGGCGTGGCGGCAACCAAGCGGTGCTGAGCGTTACGCTCAGATATTGAAAAAATGGCCGTCAACGCGAGTTAGTCTGTTGTCAACCGCGATCGTGAAAAAAAACGATTATGCCGTCTTGTTCAGAGGTTTTGTGCAGAAATAGTAGCCAAAACAAAAACTTTAGAACCCATGAACCCATGGCATCAGTTACCACAAGTAAGTAAAAGTATTTTACAATATTTGTCTTAAAAATCACGAAAAACTGCAAGCCGTAAAATATACCTGACTTGTACTACTATTCTTTTGTTTTCCTATATCTCTTCGACTGCATTATTTTTGTATTAAATACATTGCTCTTTTACAACTACCTCAGTCTATCACCGAGTGAACTGAACAAGCAATGTAAAACTGACATAACGATACCTCGTCGAGCCGTAATGTCGCATGGTGCGTCCGCTGCTCCGGTCCGCCGTATTTGAGCACGAGTTAGTGTTGTGCTCGTGGAGGTCTGACAAAGTCTATCGACAAAAAGTCGACTTCTAATATTGTTTTATTACTATTTTAGATTTTTCTTCAATTTGTTAACTTGTAATAAGTTTGAAAGGTCGATTTTTATTGTTTTAAAGCGTAGTAGATAAATGCGTAACCAAGATCGTGAAGTAGGTAAGTTCATTAATGTTTAGTTTAGTAACCTATGTGCACTAAATTAAAAGATCTAATTTGGAACATTTTATACATTAATTAAATAATGTTTTGTTGGTTTCATATCGTTTTTATTTACTTTAATTCCAAACCTGTACAATTTCATCGATATATTTATCGAAAACTCTTCGATTTAGTCAAGCACTATGCCGTTCCGCCCCCGTGTCCCTACAACACACAATGATATTTTTTTGAGTGTGAGCAAATTATACGGAAAAAGCACGCTGCAGTTTAAAGAATAAGGTTTATATTTAAATGACTGAGTTATCGTCGGCGCGTGTGTGCACTTGTTCGTAGTATTGTTTTGACCGAACTGTGTGTGCAATATTAGCGTTATGGAGGGGCAATCGTGGCTTCACCGGTTTTCTATACATTTTGAACTTCACGCCATATCTCCTTCTTTATTATATCTATGCATATTTCACTAAGGATCAAAACTGCTTTGAATCGGTGAAAGAATTTTCGAAATCGGTCCAGTAGTTTTGGAGGTTATTTTATACCACCATATATTTTTGCCCCTTTCTGATATTTGTGAAGATTCCATTTTAATAAGTGTAGATTTAATTTTAATTGCCATTTTTTTTTCTTCTCGACGTTTTATAAGTGCCCATTGAGGCCCATGTAAAATAAAATAGTGTAATTTTGAATTATGTAAGTATGCTATATACAAATTTTTACTTGTAAAGTTGGTTCTAGCTTCGAGCAGAGGATGGCTTTCTGTGATGAAACGTGGTTGTTTTTCTTATTATTTCGAAAGTCACAGGAATTATTACAAAGTTCAATAACCTGGCTATAAGGTCGGGAGATAATTATGTAGATTACACGTCGCAGATATCTACGTAATGTGTAAATTGTATCTTTGGCCACTGATCCCCTCTTTATGGCGGTTCATGAAAACTCATGTTCATGTAGGGCGGTTGAAAATGGGACGTTCTAGTTTTTTATCACATGAATTTGTGGCGATGTTTTAAGGTGCATTATTTACATTAAGAAAAGAGAACCTCTTTCCTTACAGTACAGTACAGTACGCGCGTACACGCGCTTATATGACACAGCACGTTCGCGTGGGGTGAGCGCGTGCACGGTTAGACAACTTTTAGTCACGTATCGCTCAGTACACACGCTTCCACGTACTTTTTAAAACGCTCATAAACGCGCCGAAAATATGCTAAACATATTTATAATGGTTTGGGCGTGTTATGTTAACACGGCCAATGATAACGATGTTCTATTTCTGTACTAATAAAAATAAACAAAGGTACATAACTCAAAGATTTTTATATTCCATCATTACGCAACAAAATGTTCCTTTTTCCTTATCGGGTATCCTCAGATATTTCTAAAGCCTCTCATTTTTTATCTTTTATAATTCGATTCAATGGAAAATAACAAAAGGTAAGTTTTAGAACGTTAATTATGATTCTAGAACGCTCGAGAAAATCTAGACTCAGTTTTTTTGTCAAACCTTTGATGTCGTCTTTAGTGATCGATTACTTTGTGACGCTTAGAATAATGAGATGATTTATTGTTTAAGTTTATTTATTTTCAAAATTAAAAATGAACAAACCATCTTTGGAATAACCAGGTATAAAAGAACTTAGATTAAGACTATTTTCTCAGCAGCTTATGCGATTAGGAAGTTTAACCGTAGACTACTAGAGCTGAAATCCCAAATCGGACATCATTTGATTTTATTCTTGACATCTTTTATCCAGATGAACATTACGTTTTCACAAGTTAAGCTCTCCATACAAGATTACGGCAAATAATGATAGTCCATTTGTCAAGTGTGTATAAAATCGTAAAAGTACTCACTTTTTGAAGCCCTGACACAGCCACCGTCACGGAGCTCTCGTAGAAGACGGCGGGACGAGTTGCGCTAAACCAAACACCACTGGTCCACTAATAGCACTTAGATGAAGAAACCAGAAGTCCTGGGGAAACACCATTGCCTAACAAAAATGTTATCTCGTTTGATAAAATAAAGTCCACAATCGTTATTATCACAAAATTCCACTTTTAAAACAATAATTTCACACTTTTACGGCTCACAATTTTAAACGCGATTATTACCAGGGATTAATTCAACCTGCTCGGCTCGAGGCACACACTAGACTGACTGTCGGATTTAAAATTCACAATTAAGTAAACTTTGACAATAATCAAATGCGATGAGGGTAAAGAAAAAAAAACAAACTAAGTTCGAATTAGTTCTTTTTTATCGAAATCGTTTCAACTAAAACGTTTTAACTCTTTTAAAATAATTCATTAATTATTCAATGGGTAATTATTTTTATTAATTATGGTTACAAATATAAACGATAAAAACTAACGTCAATATTACCATAAACAAAAATTATACCAGTCTAAAACTCATGTTAAGTAAACCATACTTAATTATTTTGTAGTATAATAACATCATTCTTACACAGGAAAATAATATAGCCAGCAATTTAAGTAATATTGCTACTATCAGCGACTTATTCAAAAGTTCTTTGTCAGATCACTTCGCTAAACTTATTGAAGTTTAAATAGGCAACAAGATTATGCCTTTTTTACGTGGGAAAATCATCAAATTAAAGTACGATTATTAATTTGTAGTCAGTAAAATGACAAGTGCAACTGTCACTGATGCTATGAAATTTAGTACATTTCTATAGTGAACAAATGTCATTTTACTGTCATTTAACTGACTACAATTAATAATCGTACTTTAGTCCTCTCACCCTCACCTGTCAGTCTCGTGCTGACTATAATCCACGGTGTCCTTCAATACTCCTTTACGTTTTGGAGGCACGGTTTACCTGATAATACAGTCCTACGACCCTAGGGACAGACTCGCACAGTACAATGAAGTGCACGAATAATGTACTCTAATCGCAGATCATAAATCAACAATAATCGACATGTATAGTTCCCCTTCAGTTTATGTCTATTCATTAGGATTTATGGTATCGCCCATACGGCAGAGTGGCTGCCACTGACGTATTCGGAACAAACTTCATGCATGATTGTCCGTCCGTTCCCATTTTAGCGCCCGATACCGGAAAATCAAAGCATTGTTTATCAAGCCATGCGCCTGTCTGAATTGTGATTAGGGTTTCGTTTTCAAACTTGGTTATATTGAAATTCAAAATTTTAGGTTGCTGATAAAATATGTAATTTTATTAATGTTGTTGTTTAATGAGTTTTTAGATACCAAATTTTGTCTGCCCTTTGCGAACACGCTGTTTCCCGGAGAGACTCATTAATAAAAAAATCGTTTAGCCAACATACCACCACAAAGATTTTCCAATGAGTTGTAACCACCAAAACCAGCAAAGTAGACGAGACTAGTCAGCAAGTTAGCAGCTTCCATAATACTTACTACTAATTCCATTTTACTATTATAGCCGGAACGGTAGAACTAAGGTGGAAGGCGCGAGAGCACGCGGAAGGTCTCCCATGCGATGGACTGACCAGATCAAGTCTGCAGTTGGTGGTCCGCTACATGAGTGCTCACGAGTTACAGCCGACAGAGAAGGATGGCGTCGCATTGTGAGGCAAATTATGGCATCACGATGTCTCGCTGCAGCATGCTGACCACGACCACTCTGCCAAGAGTGAACCGACGAAGAAGAATTATAGCCGGGCCATACTAGCCGCATTTCCCGTTGAGTTTCGCGACAATAATTTTTAAATGTTTAAATAAAAACTATTAACGCGATAATTAGCATTTCCCGTTAGTGTGGCCCGTCTGAGAACAGTACACACTATGTGAGAAACAATTTATTGTGACGATGTAGAAACGTCAGTTCAGCAATTACATGTTTCAGTTAAAAAGAGTCTGAATCTAAAAAGTGTTTATTCTTTCTAGTAAAAAAATCTTCTGACCCTTCAATGAAAAATTGTGGTCATATTTCGTCCAGTAACTTTCTCATTAGAGGCCTTTTGATTATTTATGAGGAGCTTATTTAAATAAAACAATGAGAAAATTTTGAAATATATTTACAGTATATACAAACATTGAAAATAATTATTACGAGTAACATAATTATTATTTCATCTACAATTTTAATTTACATACTATTTAGGCTGCACATACACGGACTGCTTGAGCAGTTAAATTGCTTGAAGCTACAACTGCTAAAAGCAGCACTCGGTATCGAGTGCATGAGTGGTTCCATGTATACGATTGTGTACGTAAAAAACTGTAGTTTGCCATGCAGTTGCAGCTTGGAGCAGACGATACCGTCTGCATCAAGAAGTCCGTGTAAGCCTATTTGCCACGCAGTCGCAGCTTGGAGCAGAGCGACTGCTTCAAGAAGTCCGTGTAGCCCAGCCTTAGTGTTCTTAAAATATTATAATGTGTACATGCTTATGAATGTTAAAAAACTTACAAATGACTCGTTCGAAAACAAAACAGCATCATTTTTAACGAATTATGCCGGAAATTTTCCAGCTCAATTAATTTTGATTAACAAGCTTTACAAAATAACTAGGTTTGTGTTTCTTTTCAGAACAAATATTTAATCATTAAATATCTAATTATTTCAGTGACTTGGGAAATATTTAAAAACGAATAAATGTAATAATTCAAAAACTTGTCAATAAAAAACACTCAAATGACATTTCATTAATTTTTAGTTCTATGAATATTTATTTTGTTTTTCATTCTGAAATCAACGCAACTAATAGACTAATTTCTTAGTACAATTTTCAATTTAAATTTTCTTATTAATACTATTTCAATGGTGCTACTACTCAAATAGGCTTCAGATGTTTTTGAATTATTTACCAAGAAAAAGTATTTATAAAGAAAATATTTTTAGACAAGTAATCTAAAAATGTTTTATTTCCAATTCAATTTATTTCTTACCTGCCTATTAAATATCACGAAAAACGGCAAAAACTTACTCATATTTTTTTGTTCCAATATTAGAGGTAGTGGTAGATATAAAAATAATATTTTAAATCAATAGATTGACTAAGTATGCCAGAGCTGATCAGTGAGGGTTTCTAGCTCACAGACCTCGAATTAGGCACAGTGCGCACAAAAAAAACTTTCAGTGTGGAAGGGGCGCGAAAATGAACTGTCTAACCTCAAATTACAAAACAAGAAGAAAAGTTGGGATTCAAACGCGAGGCTACCACCATCTATGCCTTACTTGTAAAGAATACTTTGCCCCAATCTACAAATTTGTATTGTTGTTGGTATGTTTAAAGCCAACAGAGAAGACGAGGCGTAGATGCTACGACGACACATGGCTCGAGTCCGAGTCACTGACCGCTCATTCTCTCTCGCACCCTAATATCACAAAAATATCTCGTCAAAAGCATATCGTATCCAAGTTCCTTGAAAAGTTACGTTCACGTCCCGCGGGGAGGGTTGAAAGCGGGGAACTTTGCATTCGACGCGGCATACAATCTCTCTGTGTGCCCTGCGCCTTATTTTCTACAACAAGAAATGATGTTTCGTAGCATTTGTTGGTAGTTTCTCTAATTAGGTATCATGGCGATTGAGAAACAAAATGGTCTACGTTCAAAAAGTTTGCTCGTTTATGCCACAGGGACCACTAAAAAGTATTATGATAATGAGAACCTATGTTAACATAAAGAAGTTAGTCTTAATCCCACAAGTTTTCAGTGTTTTGCCTATTACATTATAATGAGCAAGATTTTCTGTCTTGCTAGTTTTCTGAACATTCCTAAAGTTATTAGGTACTTGGTTTAAATTATTAGAATTTATTAGTGCACGCTTACAAATCAAGCGTCTGAGATAACCAAAAGGATCAAATGATTTTCGCAGTATAAAATTAAGTACGCTTATATTTTTGACGCCTCTGCCTATGTTTTGAAATGCGAGGATAATATAAGCTCTGAGTAAGATAGGTACATTACATAACAGCTGAATTGTTAACACATTTTATATTTGTTTTGAAGCTCAAGCAAAAGATTTATGCTTTTAAATGTGCTCAAGTAGCTATTGCAAACAGAAGACTTGACCAACTAAATAATTTGAGGAAAATCACCAACGATTCACGCAAGGAACGTTATTACTAAGAAAATGAATAGCATTATGGTCTCTTCATAATAATAATATAGTTTTAAAACATTTTGGCCATCACATAAGCAAAGTTTTACTAATCAAAATTGAATAAGTACCCAACTTGATTGAATCGTTTAATTTTAAAATTATCTTTAACAACTCCATTAAACATTGTAGTAATAATTCAAAACATCTGCGGCCTCTTTAGACAACTTTGTTTAAGTGCAATGACTGATGAAAAGCTAATTTATATCTTGTCTAAAGACTGAGAATCAATTTAGAATTCGATTGAATTTAGCAAAGTTTAAGTGTTAAACATATAGGCTTGACATTAAAGGATAAATGTTATGTCTGACACTATACTTGCCTTTATATTGTAATAAGTAAAAGAGTGTAAAATAATTTTGAAGCAACTGTTTTTGAAGCAACTTTTCGAAATGAAATCTTGTTGAACACTTGCCTGAAAAAAATTAGATTATGACATTGAGATAAGGTCCGTTTTAGAGTCACACTTTTTTTTGAGAAGTGTTCAACAGATGTTTAAGTTTTTGTAGTAAGGCTGTATTAGTTACTTAACTAACTGCCACTTGGCAGTTGAAATGAAGTAAGTAAATATATGAATGATTTATACAGATCTCAAAACTATGCGGAATTACATTAATTCTGTTGATAGTAAAACTCGACGAGATGCATACAATGGTGCATCTGCAGACGATAAAAAGATTAAATTATTTCACCGTGTAAACAGTATTTGATAAGTTGAAAAACTTTACAAATCAATTATAATATTACTAGTCTTAAACCTACAACTACTAACACTGACTACAATTTAGTAAGCGTAATATCCATTCAGGCTTCATGTGTCGGAGAACCGACTATTATTAAGACTATCAAAAAACTTACAATAGTAAAATACATTTTCAAATTACCTTCTAAAGTGACTAGATGCAATTCGTTAACTTCAGACGATTTTCGATTGACGTCGTTCTTTGTTTAGTCTTCATACGCCTTCGAAATACAAAACTAAGTAATAATGCTAATTAGTAAAAAGTCAACATGGTATTTGTAATCCACGAACGCAAATACTCCGGAAAAAATAAAAGATGTTTGCTGTAATTTTCCGAAGTGTGTGTGCTTCAAGCATATTTGTGTACGAAAATTGAAGTATTTCTCGGGTAGTGTTTACCAGACTACCAGACATACACATTTGCCTTCGTGAATAGCAAATAGTAGAAAATAAGTGTCAATATTGGTTTATATTTTTATTTCATACCTTTATAGGTAACAATAATTACGAACAAATATGCCCTAAGCTATGACTGTCTTCTTCTGTCTATACAACACACGGCTCTTCTGAGATTTTCTGTAAAACAACTCTTATTAATTTGGACCTCTGCCTTGCATTTGACAACTGCTGGTATCTTCACCTGTTCAGTCTTGTCACCCTGGCCTGCATTGTCTAGTTCCTCATCGGATCACGTGTCCGAACCTGGGTATTTGACGATAAGATCCAGCTCTTCGTCACTTGGTTTCACAGTTCGCACTTCTGTCTGTCCTTCGAATTTCTTCGGTCTATCGAGTTTGTTTTCGATGTTGACTAGGACGTCAGCCACGCATCGGTGGTCATCTGGTGACTTGACTTCAGCGTCATCTCCAGGTGCTTCGTCTCCGTTATTATTTTGCTTGTCTCTTTCTATTTCAGCTTTGCTGTCTTCATCTTCGCTGTTTTCTTTTCCTTCTAGAATCATTTTATGGGTGGCTTCTTCTGTGACGCTGTCTGTAGGCGCCTCGTTGATGCAAGAATGTGTAAGTGTGAAGGGTAGTTTGAGCGATAGATCTCCGCCCATCGCGCTGAACGTAAGCTTGACCTTAACGTAATATGACACGTATATCGCAAATACATTTCTATCTTCAGGTGTGTTGTTGCTAAGAACTGTTGAAGCGAGACTGGCGCCTGTTTTCGAGTACGAATCTTCGAGTGCTATCCAATTTTTGGTTATACCTGCGAACAATTTCATAAATTAATGTATCGAACTAAGAACTTTTAAATACGCTGGTGGGAAAAAGATTTTTACAGTATTGAAATACAAAGTAATATTTATTCCGAACATTTTTGAATGTATCTCACCTCTATGCGGTGTAAGCGTGTAAGTGTTAGTGTGAGTCTGGCTCGGCAGGACGGCCTCATTGCCTTTCACCAGAGCCACCACATTCTTGAACTTCCCATTGGAGAACATGCAAACATCCACATGTTGAACGACCAGAGCCTGCGAACAAATAAAAAATATAGTCTATATTTTTTTTTTCTTAAAATTGTTATCTTCTTAATGATACAAAGTGGATGTAGAGAATCGAGTATGTAGGTATTGGATCTTAGTTAGTAGTGCTACGTGGTTTCTGCATACTTCATGGGAAAAGGCATGAGTTTATTTATATATGTTAGATTATCTGTTGTAAAACAATTTCAGATTTTGCTGGTTCTAAGAAATTACAGAAAAACGTCCATTTTATCAGAGACTTTTGAAAATAAAATGAAACAGTGAAACGTCACTCAAATTCTCAGTTCACTTGAGTGAATCGCTTGGTTTCCAAGCCAGTTATTATGCGCTTCATAAAAAGGGCGTTTAAGAAAATGGATGAAATGTTCCGGTTGGAACCAGAATGGAAATTGCACGTTTAATATGAAATAGCGTCATAATTAAACGTCGCTTCACGTTAAGGGCGTCGCTGTTCGACGCGACAAGCGTTACTAATGCGCGGTCTAATTTAATATACAAAGCCTGCTTACAGTGTTTGTAACTAAGCAAGCTTGTTACTTACGGGAGGGAACGTAAGATAAGATGAATTTTAACAGAGTCAGTAATTACGAATTAGTGCCTGAGCGACCGTCTAATACTCCTTTTTTTTATTGGTCAGTATTATGAGACTTTCCTAGGGATAAGTTGAAGACGGTATCCTCTTGTAAACAGTTTTAAAGAACCGTAGGTGAAACATGTGTATCTTTAAAAGGATATGATCATTTAAAACTTTTATCTTGGTAGCTTCTCAAGGCGCAGACATTATGAATATGTAAGTATGTAACATCACCCTGTCAAAGTTGATTTCCCTACAAGTAGGTAATATAAAATTGTGTACATTTTCCTTCGTATTTCATCAAAGATTAACTCCGTGCGGTGACGCGAGATAACATGTAATTTGCCGCGAGTAGGGAGGTCGCATTTGGGCTAAGACGCGGCAAAATGTGATTTGTTAAGAACGCTCCGTATCTCATGTCGAGATTTATGTGGAGCACCTTAATTTGAGAATATTTATTTATGCTTACTTTTTTCATGTTAGTTTACTTTGCCTATATGTTTTCAAAGTAATTGGCATGAAAATCAAAAGCTTTTACAAATTGACCTCAAAGAACAATTAAAATAATAACCGTATTCATACAACTCTCGAGAGTTAATTTACGTACTTCTGTGTATAACTAAATCAAGGACAAATAAACAGACGTCTAATGAGCATAACAATGTAAACTTAGCAAATCTCTTAATGATGAGCTTCATTTAGTTGGTAATAGGATTGCGAGTTGCGGAGGAGCTTATGATTGTCATCAATTTTGTGCGCAACATTCGACCACTAAGCTTTGGGAAACTGTTTACACGTTGATTAGACTAAGTGAATAATAGATTAATTGAACCCGAATCCTAAATAGGAATTTGAATAGGAATCCTTGTAATAGTGTTTGACTTGTTTTTTTTTTTCAGAATATAACTTGGCTGCGTTCAAGGACGCGTGGTGTGTCGGGCTGAGCATGCGTGTCGCGCGGTGCTAATTGTTTTTTCAACACATTTGCTCGTAAAATGCATTTACAAAGCCTGTATACAGTGTTCGAAAGTTAAAAATTACGGACCATACAACGCAGCGTGCGGTAAAATAGGTACTCTCACCTAAGTACCTATTTTACCGCACGCCCCCTTGTAGAGCAGCGTGCGTTTTCTTTACGGTTTTTTTTTAATTTCCAAAAAAAAAAAAGAATTCCACCAAAGGGTTTCACATTATGAAAATAAACAACCTGACTGATCGAACCTCCTTGGAATAGCTTTTGCTCAATTCGTTGTCTCACTTTAATACTAAAGAGTAAATGAGATGAAAGATGTAGTTCTAATTTTCACCACGTGCGTTTCACCACGTGCGTTTCACGACTTTGAAAATGGCGCCACATGGCGCCATTTTCATATTAGGAACTTCAAAAATTGTTGCGACTAATCTGAGTTCAAGGGAGCAATCTGATATTAATATGGATAAAAATGTGTTGAAAAAAATTGTATGACACACGTGCAGAAATTGGTATTTACAAACTCGTGACTACGGTACGCCCTCGGGCGCCTTCGGCGCCTCGGGCGTACGTTGTCTACTCGTTTGTAAAAACCAACTTTCCGCACTAGTATCATAAATAACTATTTCCGTTTATGGTGACCACGACATCCAACGCAGCGCCTTCCGCCGCAAATGAAACAATGAGTATAAAACCGCTTCTCCTTGAACGCTTTGTAGTACATCGCCACATGTTTGATTCGTGGGTTTTTGTCGTAACCACCTTTAAACGCAAGCGGCTACTTGCGGATTGACTGTTGAAATAAAATCAAGTATAACGCCAACCGCATTTCGTGTTCTTAAGCGGTTAATGCCTTATCAGCTCATTCGTAGTACCTCAGTAAAAAAAAACAGTCACTTGATAGCATATTTAGTGCGTGCGGTTGTATAGAAAGTTATTGTTACATTTTTCTGTGGTTTTAAAACATGCGATAAAACACGTGTGAGCCTAAAGGAAAATATAATAAATTGAGAAAAATTTGGAAAATTTTGTAATTTCTCTCCTGTCTCTATTACCTTTCCTAACAAAATTACTATAAAAGAATATCGTTTAGTCTTACTAGCAAGAAAAACAACATTCAGGCTTTTTTGTTCACGTGCTCGCAAGAAATATACAGGCAATTTCTTAAAAACATAAGTTCAGACTACAAAGGATAATAAGTTCACTGTTATTTTATAATTAGGTTGAAAGAGCTCTTTAAAAGCTCTTATAAGTCTCTTATAGCGGCAAGGTTGACCTTAAAACACGTGTGCTTCTCATTTAACGTAAAATTGCTTTCAGAACTTGCTCTGAAAGTTTATATGTAAACGTTTTTTCATGCGGGTAGATTACGAAAATTTCAGGCGAAGTATACGAAGTGTTACGATTATAGACGAGTTTTCAGGTCGTTCAACTTTTTGTCATGCATACTTTGCTGGAACTATGCACATCAGGTTTTTTTTGTTAGTTTCAGTATGTTTTTTCAATAACTTTTTACCAGGCATCTACTAATACGAAGAAGGCTATAGGCTGTATAACACCACGCTATGTACGAACCAAAGTTACCGACACAGTTCAACGAATTAGTAACTTGAAATGGCACCCGCTGCCATGTAGCACGCAGAACTGATGGCCGATGGGGCCGTAAGATTCTCGAATGGTCAACCCACAAGGTGAGCAGACAATCTTATGAAGACCGCAGGATCACGCTGGGTGCAAGCCGCCCCTAACCGGTCCTATTGGAAGTCTATAAGGGAAGGCTATGTTCAGCAGTGGACGTCTTACGACTGACATGATGAGTAGAAATGGCTAGAATGGTCAAATGAGTAATGTTGCAAATAAAAATTTATAAAATAAAAATTATGGTAGATTAATGCAATGCACTTCCATGCATTAAAAGTAATGATAATGTGTTGTGTTTCAAAATAAGTTAGGTTCCTTACCTTGATTCGTCGCACAGTTTTCGACGAGTGGTTGCCGACGATCACTCCCACTCTTATGGACTCCCCGTGGGAGTAGGTTGGTTTGTCCAGCCAGGCTTCTAGCTCCACTCTACACAATAAAAGGTTCAGATATAAGAATGGGTATAATCTTTAAAATGGCTGTACACGGCTATAAAATGAAAACGGCTTGACCGATTCGGATAATTATTTTTTTGTTGTGTTTGTAACCATCGGGACCGGGTTTTAGACCGGGTCCTCCACCCGTGCGAAGCCGGGACGGGCCGCTAGTTTTTAATAAAATCTCCACCATTTTAAAAGAACATAGGTATGAATACATTTTCATATTTCAATTTTATTTTGTTTAGGTAATATATGACCTAAAACGTTGCTTAACTCACGTTCCAGATTCCATTTAGAAAAATACTTGTGGTAATATGTAACCTTAATTTGATATTCCCACTCACACACCGTGTAAGCACTAGCTTTTACAGAATATTAACTCTTATTCCGTGGTAAATAGAAGTGTTTCAAGCCTACCTCACCTAATTTATTTTTCCAGTGGTGCCTACTCAACTTTTCATGAGAGGCACACGATGAAAGCAAAGATTATTTCAGGTGTACAAATATTCGATTTGGCAAGTTGTTTTTACTTTTGGCAATTTGTTTTGATATTTGGTTAAGGTATAGGTAATGTAGTATAAAAAGAAACAAAGTGACATTGTTCTACTTGATTGTACTAGCTTGTATCAACGTGGTAATTTTGCCAGTCTTCTGGGCACGTTTTCGGACAAATGCTCAACAAATGGAACTGCTAAGCGTATTTTGTAGTACCTATTACACATTATGTATAAAAACTTTCTAATATATCTTTGAAATTACGTAGCTACCGGGTATTATTGACGGTTTGACATTTCGATGCCCTTTGCTTGAGAATAGGAAGGCGTGTTTCTTCAACGATTTTAGATGGAAATACACAAAAATAAGGTTTGTATTCCAAATAGTTATTTAACGAAATTGAATGAAAAGTGGAGAATTGCGGGAATTTAAAACATCATTAATTATTACAAAACCAATGTAATACCTTCAGGTATCTTTTTTTATTTGAAGAGAAGGTCACAAAGTTCAGAGATTTTAAAAATTACCATTTATAATACACCCAAAGCCCTGAAAAGCGGAATTTACCTGTAAATTGTGGACCAAATGCCGTATTTCCCGGCAGGAGTTGAATAAGTTAGGAAAAGCCCGACTTTTCCACGAACGTTGTCTACAAAATGGTTCCATTAGCATAATTGCAAAAGTAAAAGCAACCATTATAAAGTTTAAAGAGAGCGGTTTTTAACTTGCAAGTTTGCGAAAATTAAGACTTTCTTGTGATTTGTGTAATTGTTTTGATGTAGATAAGAGCAGTTTGAAATATTTAAGGGTCGTGTTCGAGTAGGCAAAATTAAACTACGAAAGTAAGCAAGATATCAAACTGGGCTTCGTTATATTATAGAAAATTTAACTCGGTAATGTGTACTGTCAAATCGATTGCGCGTGATGAGGTATAGATGTGAAATATTGGGATTTTCTGGAGCGATAATGAATCAAGTTTAACATGTACCAGTACCTTATAAGTCCTTTTTAGAGGTTTCATTTAAAAATACCGTAAATCTTTATCAAAATATCTAGTTGCCAGAATTGACAGATTAGATCATAAAAGTCCCGAAATGTAGAGGTCACTAGGAGACGCTGTATCTTAACACCTAGTTCTATAGTAACTACTCAAACAAACTGAAGAAATATAAGGTGAGATAGGTGACCTCTTTCGAAGTCACGTATTTCCCACCTTTACTCTCACATGCCATTGCAAGTCTGCAAACTTGCAGTAGGTTCCGTACGTGAGTAATATTTAATTCAAACTAAACTACTCAGGTATTTGTACAAGTAAGTAAAACAAATGCTCGGAGCTTTAATTTTAACTATAGAATTGTTAGCTCACCTTCCATCTGACAGCAGGAAAGGTTTCTCGACGGTCGCCCGCGGCGGTTGTACCTCTGAGTTTTCTGAAACAATGCAAAACTTTAACTACCCTTCTTTTTCACCTTTCATTGTGTTTACAAAGGATTAAAGTTAAATTATTCGTCTTTCTACTGCAGTCTAGCCAAAGAGATGTAATTTTTCACTATTTTCACCTACTACGACTAATATACGAGTATATTTTAAAATTTCATAGGCTTTGGACACGATACAATTTCATTGAGTAGATTCAGGAACTTAAGCGGAAAACTGAAACATCCCTGAGAATTAGTCTTTAAAGGAACTCGAATAACAGTAATTTTTAATCGTTTAAGTAAGAATTATGCCCACTACACCATTTTGTGATTGGAGAAAAACTGAAGCAAAAAAAAACTAGTTAAAAATATTATAATTAGTTTTTGTATGCGGCTTGTGTTGCACCCCCTCCCCATTCTGCCCCTTCAAATAATCTAGTATTGTCTATTAGTCAAAAGGAGTGGAATACTAACAACCACAATTTCGCATTTTTTTAAAACGTTGCCCCACATAAGGAATTTCTCCTATGTCGTGCGCGCGTTTACAAACATATAAACTCTCATGCGAAAACGCCCAGACCCGAAGCAACTATGTGTAGATCATACAAATATTAGGCATTAAATATTAGGTAGGAAGTGACATGGTTCGAAACTCAGAAGGCACAATTTGTTATACTTAGCTGCCTGTATGTAAAACCTCTTTGTTCATCTATACTTAAACTTATCTACCATTAATGTGATATTTAAGTTAATCTTAAGTTTCATAGCAGGTGAAGCGAGCTGGCGCGACAAGTTGCTAACTTTATTATGTTCCTCTATGCATGTTAGCTTCTACGTTAATTCTGAATTTAGACTGGCAGTGTTTGGAATATAAACGGCTTTCGAAGTAGGTAAGGTATAATTTTGAGATGAACTGAGCTGAAAACTTTGACTTTGTAGTTAAATGGTGAATTTTTCATCACGAATTCTCGTTATTTATAAGTATGTATTTTGAAATATATAAGTATGTTTATCGGTTGTCTAGTACCCATAACACAAGCTCTGCTTAGCTTGGGACTAGATGGCGTTTTGTTATAGTTGTGGAATATTATTATATTGTACTAGCGGCCCGTCCCGGCTTCGCACGGGTGGAAGACTCGGTTTAAAACCCGGTCCCGATGGTTACAAACACAACAAAAAAATAATTATCCGAATCGGTCAAGCCGTTTTCATGTTATGTCGTGACAACGGAAAACGGGTTTCATTTTTATATATATAGATTAATTCTGGAAGTGTTAGGAGTACTTTTTATTGAACCCAAATTTTGTTAGGTATGATTTAGTTCCATGTAATGGGAGTGAACTCAATGTCTTTATCATCATCATCATTTGCTTAGCCTTTTCCCAATTATATTATATTCAGTTGCAAATCAATCAGTATTTTCATAGATCGACTGCTTTGACCTCCACAACCCAGTAACTGGGAACAAATGCAGACTGCGCGGTTACATTCGGAAATTCCCTGATGGAAAAAACCCAAAACACTTTGCCTGACCGAGAATGACTTAAATCCAGGATCCTTATTTAAGAACTAGTGCTTACAGTCACTAACAAGAAAATGTTTCATTTTTATGGCACAGACTGATATTTTTAGTAAATAATTTAAGAGAGAAAATAATTTGATTGTCAATCTGTCAGTCACATTTATCTTAACAAATTAAACTTCGTGAACTTTTATTTTATTCGCGTGGGAGTTGACGACGGAAAAATAATGAATACTAAACAATCGTATAAAAGCCCCAAAAGTTTTATGCCACCAATTCCAACATTCAGATATAATACGATTACAGAGGGACTGAAATTAATTTCAGAGACAACTCAATTATTGAAACTTACCTATTTCCTCTGGCTTTGGTCGGCAGTTCTCGTCCGATTCCATTTTTGTTTTATTTCTCAACCTGCGAACAATATGTACTTTTATTTTTCTTTTTAATAATAGTTACCTGAAAAACATCTTAGAAACAATATAGTATAATAAGTGGGGATTCCTAAATTAATTACTTTAAAGTTAATAATGAAAAGGAAAATTGCCTACAAATTCCTCAGCTAGAATTATTTAAGTAATTTGGCGCGACTTTTGTACAGACAGCGTCAAAATGTGGTATGTGGAAAGCCTCTACGTTTTCAAGGGAGGTTAAAGCATTGTGACACTGTCTGTACACACGGTTATACATCAAGCTATACAAAACCAGTTTGTATTGGTCTCGATTCCTACGATTTTGATACACAATAAACGGTCAGCAAATACTGGTTTTGCATAGCTTGATATGTAGCTGTGTATACGTGGATCAATCAATGCTAATTATTAAATTATTCACTTTCTACAATTTAGAGTTAAAATAGTAAAATTCGTTGAACGATTGGGTTGTCGAAAGCCTTTGTATCATTAATGTTAACCCAATTGGAAATCGGTGTGACCCTTTGAAGCATTGAACAGCTCCGCCATTTTATTTTTTAAATGAAAATTTTATAAAATAACAAAGGTCAGTAGATTGAAACTGTAATTGAAGGCTTTTATTTCACTTTTCAGCATTAAACTCAAACTCAAATTCTTTATTGCATTCATGTGTACAAAGGTGTTACAGAAGTTAATAAGTTTCAACGATTATTAAATGACTAGTTGTTGCCCGCAACTTTGCTTGCGTTAATTTAGAAAGTGACAATCAATTCGGTGACACGTGGTGCCATCTATTATAATTAAGACGTTATTATTATTTAACAGTACTTTATTTTAGGATGACACGTACCCTTTTTTGTAGCGTGTTATTAGCGTGGTAAAATAATCAAATGAGTTCTCCCACCCAGGACAGCCCGAGAAGGACTGTCAGACTTGTACGGACTAAAATCCACGGTTCCTTCAATAGCCCTTTACGTTCCAGGGCCACGAAAGCTCATTAGAACCTTGACCGATGACAGGTACCCTTTGTATGTCCGTTTCTGTACACCTGACGTATGTGTAAAATTACCGTAACATCGGTTAACTGGTTTAGATTGAAAATGTAACAATTAGTTCGTTTGTGTCCGCATTCAAAGATAACATTAATGAATTAAATCTTTAAGAATTTTAGTACAAAATCGAAATCCAGACGCTGAAAGTAGACACTTCTTTCTTATTCCAAAAGGTCAAAGCACAAAGAAAAGATTGCCTACAATTAATCGAATCAAATGAAAACCCACAAAGATCACTAAGGCTGATTTAAAACTGTAATTAAAAAGCAATTTTCTTTCATTAACTATGGCACTGAAAAATAAATCTTAATTAAAAAGCATTTAGGTAGATATTGAATTATTAATATGGCTGCCAATATGTTTTACTTAATTACATTGAATATTCAATTTAGTTGCACTTAAGCTCTCAAATAATCGAAGTATGAATCAGTGACAGAGATAATTTGATGGTTTCTAGTTATACCGAACAAGTTAAATTGAACCTATATTGAACCGATAGGAAATACATTCGTTAACCGTCGACTCCTTCTTCTTCTAAAAAGTTTTGGGAAGTCGCCACAACAACTTTACTATATTATACTTATAACTTCTAAACTAATACATCTTCTTACTTTTTTATTTATCCGTTGAATAAATAAAGGTAAATCTTGTTAAGTTCCCATTGATTCAATTACGTGCACGAATGAGAAGCAAAGCCAATGACGTTACTGGAAATTCACAAAGTGAATCATTAGGAATATTGCTAAATGTGACCGTTTTAGACCCGCTTATGGCATTCAATTTCAAGCGTAGCGTAGGCATCAGTTTTCGTACCACCAACCTCTGGAGCTACGCATCGCTACGTAGGTGTAGCATGCTACGCACGTAGTTACACGCCTACGAGCGTGTTCATTTATTTCAATAAAATAATTATAATTGCTATGCTTTCGATAATAGGAAAAGGTTAATTAAAACAATACCTTCAAAAGGTCAGGCGTGTGTGTATGACCAGATCTATGAACAAAGACGAAGTTAATAAAGTGAGGCTTGGAACAGGTCGCATTCTGCCTACCCAATGGAAAAAGTTGAGTGAATTTTTGTTAGGTATCTGTCAGTAAGCAGGAGTTTCTGTTCCTTTTAGGTGACTTAGCTCCGTCTTTGCATCTAGACTGGATTGAGGCAAACAGCAACGTCAATTTGGGTGTAATTTATCTGTAATATGTATGTTTTTAGAAATATATAAGTATGTACAGTTGTCTAGTACCCATAACACAAGCTCTGCTTAGCTTGGGACTAGATGGCGTTGTGTGATAGTTGTGGAATATTATTATTATTATAATTAAAAAAAAAGTAAGTTTACAACAATTCATTAAATCTCTATTAACCAAAGATTAAATACCTTATGACGTAATAAATGCGCGCATTTTTTACAGGCAAAGGCTTGAATGGACGGTGAAAAGAATACAAATCCCCTACCAGCCGTCTGAAAGAGCAATCTCAAAGGCTATGAACCTCGGCGCCGCTCTGAAAAGGTATCCACATGAATAACTTTGGGTGGAAGCGAGAACTTTATTAGAAATCTGTATGGCTAGCGACTGGACCGACGCTTTGACATGACAATGAGATACAGAAGGCTAAAGGCTTGTATATTTACCAATAGGGATTTCATGTGGAATGTAATATGTGACGTTTTTAGATGGATCAAGATTGTAATGTCTGGTGGCCCTGGGGGCTGCCAGGCATGGTTGGTTTGTAATATAAAAAGAGCCATGTATGGTCCGGAATAAAAAAAACAACATTAGTGTTTTACAACCGTTACAGGTACACGAGATTTTCATGTTTATCGTGTTATTTTGGTAAAAACTTTTCATGTCTTTTGTAATCAAGATTATCACGCCTATACAACGTGTAACGTTAAAAGCGCAAAACCTCTCGTGGGCCGTAACTCAGCCCATGTTACTGAACAATGTTTGTTGTAAAACTTTTGGAAATGCGCTTTTAACGTTACACGTTGTGTGAAGATATGTTTTTTAAAATTTTGATATAAATAATCTTTATACCTAGTTTCTTGCCATTTACTTTAATACAGTCCACACGCTCACGAATACTGGTGCTCTGAGCCGGATCAGAGCTTTCCAACTTCCATACGCTAAGCTAGTTTCAAATATAAAGTAGGTTTAATATGAACCTTATATATAAACACTAAGGCTGCTTTTATGCATCACTGCTTAAAAGGCCATAATACTTGTGGAAGAAACTATTTAATACCTAAAGTGGTATTAAATAGTTTCTTACTGGATCTAGGAAGGTGGAGCGTTAAGGATGGTGTATGTCATAAATTGAAGGCGTGTATAATAAGGAATGATTTATGGTAGGTAGGTATTGTTTTATAAAGATATGTGAATGTGTCTAAGGATCCTTGATAGTTGCAAGGTTCGTTTGACGTTTGAGTGATCTGGGCAGAAGAGTTATTCATTATTTACGAAAGCCTTTGAGGACATTGAATTGAAAACAAAAAAGATGTAATAATCACATAACTATTGGGATTGCAGATTTGGAGTGTGTCGTCTTTTATTTGATTATTTAGAACTATGACTTTATTCGGGTGATTAAATATTAAATCTCATTAAATGGAACGTTGTAGTTTTTTGCTTATGTCGTAGTATGAAAAGTTTTAGGATTAATGCCTCAATTTTTTCATTAAGAAAGAAAGAAAAAACGTTTATTTGCACATACCACAAGTACACACAGTAATAAGAAAAGAAACAAACAAGAAGAACTTAAAACTAAACAATTTTAAAACACATTTACCAACAGTTCAGCAGTACCTACTACAGCAGCTAGTACAGTTCTGTTCGTTGACGAATTAATTATCTCGAAGAGACATCGTTCGAATTTTGAACGAGGTGTTTAGAAGACCGAATATGCGATGGCGTTCCCAAATCGGTCCCGGCGTCATCGAGAAATCGGGGAAAAAACAAAACAAAAGAAAAAACATTCCGATAATAATTGAGAACCTCCTCCTTTTCTCGAAATCGGTTGATGATCATAACACCAGTTAAACCCTTTCGATAGAGTCTATAATCAATACTTTAAACCAAGCCAGGTGACAATAACTACAGCTCTGATAAAATCTATCGGCCAAACTATCAGCTAGCTAGTATCTAGTACGGCTTGTGTGGCCTGTCATAGTTTCCATTGTGCAATAGCTTGAAAACAATAGCGTCATGTGAAGCGATGTGCAAAGGAACTGTCGATACCATGTATGAGCTGTTCTCTTGTTATCGTGGGAGAAAAGTATTGCATGGATCTTTTGGCGCGTGATGTTAAGGTCATTACTCCCACTTTGGTAAAAAAAGAAAAATGTCTTTGATCCAAATTGAATTTGAATGTTGACATTTTAATCTTGATTTTTTTCTTTAGTTCTTTGTTGTTTTGCTTTGTTTTTGACATTGTAATTTCTTTTATTGTTATTCGTCTACTGTAGTGTTACGTGTAGCTACTTTGTATTATTTCGAAAGGCCTATATCCTGCACTCAAGTTGTGTAAAATAAATCTATCATGTATCTTGATAGCAAAATAAATGGAAACGCTGACATGTCGTTCTTACAATTAGTTTTAAAGTTTGTAAAGGTTATTCAACCACTTATAACAAACCGATTTTTATGACAAACAGATAAAAAAAACTAAAATGAAAAATATGAGGAACGACTTCATTTGATTGTATTGAACATTCTTTCAATGTTACTACTTGCAAGTCACTGAATGTGAATAAAAATTGAACTGTCTTTGATAATAATTGCAGACTCACAAAAACTTTAATTCATTTATTTTCATAAAAAAACAATTCACAGAATCATAAAAGTTAAGTATTCTAAACTCAATCTTCGCATTTTCTAAACATGAAAGTTTCACAAGAACCAACGTTTACGCTGAACTGTAGAAGTAAATCTAATTTCAGAGCTTCAGTAATATACTTGTTTACGTCCAAACAACTCTGTTAACCGCAGACTAGCTTCGGGAAATAACATTTCCTGTAGAATGCAAACTGGAGGTCCTAGCACGAATTCTAAGTATTTGACCTGTCTCGTCTCAAGCGCAAGTATTGAACGTGAGGGTAAAAGAGTTTGATTACCGGCAAAAAGTGCTGTTGGGTTTTCTATTACGATTTCTCGGTTACTTAAGTAACTCGGAGTTTGGAAGTTGGAGGTATGTTATCCTCGTATCTAAGAAAGCACGTTAATAAGCCGTTGGTACTGCCCCTGATCTCTGTTCGGTCGTGTTTTATTGCTGTCCCATTGGACTATGAGAGTAAAGGAATAGATAGTGCATCTGTGACTGTGCACAATTTGTGTCTGTATCTCCCGCGTAGATGATTTATCTCCACTGAAATTGGCCGCTGCCACGGCCAAAATAACTCAGGAAGGTTGTTACCAGGGGAGGTAGTGTTCAATCGCGAAGATATCGTTACATAAAAAATATTTAGATGTACTTCGTACTTAAAGTATGTGACGTTAACTGTATGGAAAATGAAACGGTCGTAGTATATGAACGAGGTGCTGATTTATACATCAAATTAATGTCAAAGTTCACGTTTAATTTACATCATATAAACGCGAAAATTCGTGTTAGGGCCTTTGAAGTGCGCCGCCACAATGGATTATGTACTATTATTCATCTTATTTTGAGAGGAATTTCTCGTAAACATCGTGCCTGTTTACGAGATTAACCTCTGACACTTTCGGCGAGATTTAAGTTCTATTTCGGTAGTGGTTTAGTTTAACTTGTGACATAAATCATTGTTAAGGACAAAGGTTTTGACTTGGGATATGATGTTGACCTTTCGACTTGTCCATTTCTTGTGGTAAGACATTGATGATCGGTTGGCTTTCTAAAGTTCGGTAACCTTTAGTTTAATCCGATAGCTGAGTAATATATTTTTTTATTTTTTGCGTGTTAAAATCATCAAATGTGTCGTCCCACCCCGGGCAGGGGGGAAGGGACTGACTCAGACTAGTACTGACTTAAATCCACGGTGTCCTTCAATAGCCCTTTATGTTCCGAGGTCGCGGTGATAGAAATAAGTCCCGCGACCCCGGCAGGCTTTGGCCCCCCGTTATTTTGCTGACGCTCTTTGAGGCGCGCGTGGAACACGACGCGCTGTCGACCCGGGAAAGCTGAGTAATACTTGCTTAACTAATAAGTAATCTGTGGTAATACTATGAATACAAAGTTTTCGGTAAAACAACGGGCACTGTTTCAGGGAGAGTAGTGTCATGATTATTAAAAACTTTTTCTGTTCACATAACTCGATAAAAAGAACTAATGATTTATTTGTGTATTTCTGAACGGTCCTAAGGTAAGAGTTATTTATACATATATATATAAGTACCGGATGAGAGAGCAGTGGTGGCCCAGTGGTATCGGTCCCGACTTACGAGTTGTAGGTCGTGGGTTCGAACCCAGCTTGGCGCATTACTTTGTGTAATTCATTTCATCACCACTGCTCTCAAAACGGTGAAGGAAAACATCGTGAAGAAACCGGCATGTCCTAGAACCATCAAATTCGAAGACATGTGACATCTGCCAATCCGCACTGGGCCCGCGTGGTGGATTATGGCCCACTCCCTCTCACAAGAGAGGAGTCCTGTGTCCCAGCAGTGGGAACGTTATAGGCTGATGATGATGATGATGAAGTACCGGATATACTCTATTAAACACCGTACTTCGTCCGTCATGTAAACTAGAGACCAAATTATGTAAGACACAACTCACAGACCAAAAACCTAACCACTAGTAAACTGGCCAGAAGCAGGAGAGGATTTATCAAAAGCTCGAGCGAAGCGATGCAGTTGTGGTCGGCAAACCACATTGTCGTGTCCACAAACATTGTGTGCCTACATCAAAGGCACGGCATTTCAACCGCTTGGCTTGGATAGATGAAAACAGGAAGAGCTATAAAACAGAGCGAATCATCAACAAGACAGTCATGTGTAGGTTTAAAATCTATTCATAGATTCCCATAAATACTCAAGGTGAAAGTTGTAAGATTTGAGAACGAAATTGAAAGCTAAACATTATGTCCAATTGAAGAAAAGTTACGAGTTGCCAAATTTATCTATTGCGTAGAAACATGAAAGGAATACAAACGAATATAGTTTTAAAATAAGTTGGCTACAGTATTTTACATCTGCAGCAATGGCAGATGTTGAGATAAAAGTCTCAAATTGTTCCTAAATGTTCTTTTCGAAAGTTAATTCAGTCTAGTCAACACTGTGTGTGTTTAGAACATCTTGCTACCACTTTTTGGACTAACCTGACCGGCATCGTCCATCTTCAGACACATATTTTTGCCGCATTATTATGCATGTGGCTTACCTGACCCGCTAAATCCCATTTGAGACTGGCAGCATTTTTACTTACGGCAATAATTCTAGTTTTAGAGCGCAGTGTGGTGTTTCGTATTCTTTTGGACCTACTATCTAATTCCGAGCTATGGTCATGACTTTAAATACATAGTTTAAAGTAACCACGTACGTACTGCAGCTGAATTTTTAACCGTTTTAGTTTTTGTCTGGTTCCTTATCTAAGTTAGTTCGCGAACTCTCGCCAGTATTTACGCAAAAATAAAGTTATAATTTAATTTTACGCTGACACGTTACATGTGGTTTTGAGTGCTTCTGGCATTAAAGCATAACCAGATGGAAACGAATGAAAATGCATAATAGTGGGCTGTGTACATTTGTTGAAGGAGTTGATACTCTTTGAAGGCCCTTGCTGACCGTAAAGGTAATCTGTCACATGTTGACTTAGAACATAATTTTTATATGTTGTCATTGTCTAAAATAAAAAGTTGAGAAGGTTAGTCATTAGGTGCATCCACACCGAACGAGCAGCTTTGCGAGGCATTTACTGCGCGAAGCAACTCGGTGGCTGCTCGCTCTGCGTGGACGTGTCTCGGACGAGACGCGCACGCGCTAGCCTCGGTCTTGAGGTTTCTGATTGTATACTTAAATTATCCTTTTTTATAATCAACTTCAAAAAGTTAATCGTAACAGAGTAGTTCAGAAAGATTTTTTAAAAATAGTAATGCGATAAGATTTGGAGGACAAAGTTATAGGTCCTGGGAATTTCTGGGTCGCAAAAAAGTCTGGGTCCCAGGAATGTCTTAATGGACTATACGGCGGTAGAACGCCAATAGAAGAAGGGCAACAGAAGTTATAAGGCGACCCAGAGCCAACAACGGGAGGAGCCATTGATAATTTTCTACTAATAGTGTAAATTGATTTTCACAGGCACCAATTTGACACTATATGTCAAATTCGTGCATGTTAATGTAGTCACACGACCATTTCTATTATTGGTTATACCCTGATTTCGAAACTCGATAACCGTAAGTAATTACCAAGGCAATGTGTTGGACCCAAATTGGAAACCACAAAGCAACAGTAAAAGCAATGGCATAGAATTAAATAATGACACTAACATCAAAAGAAAATGTGAAAATAAATGAGTTTGTTGCGTGTCTGTTAATTATAATGTACAAGTTTAATGTTTACCGCGTCACATGTAGGAAAACAAGCCAACATAATATGTGACATGTGCGTGTCAACAGAGGTAATTTTATTTCTGTAAAGGTACTCTCTCACCGCAAGCATTTGTATATACCTGTAACGTTATAGATCCAACATTTCATCAGTAAGGTAGCAAAAGGAAAATTGGGCAACACAATGCGCACCTAGTAAAGATACAACTTGTAACATCAATGCGTTAAACATGAAATTTAACGTGTCTGGCGGGCCATATAAGCTACATTACACGCGAATGCTCGTCAGTCAGAGAGGTAGTATTGTAATGTAACGCACGAAGTACACTGTAACGTAACATTAAACGCGAATGCTCTTGGTGAGGCAACACCTTTACGTTAAACACTGGCTTTGTTTTGGTTCAACATGTTGACAGTTCATGTCTAGAATTATTTTAACGTTAAAATTGGCTGATTTTAGCCTGTCAGTGCCACAAAGTGGGGTTATAAGTGCCGTCCGATACCTGACCAGGGGAGAACAAAATGAGGCGATAACGTCTTTTTTCAATTATTGCAGACCGGTTTCCAATCTAAGTAGAGGTTGGACATTACCTTGAGACGGATAAATTATGATGGTGTGGAAGCACAGGTGCACACTCTGTTTCTTTACTCTTAGGATATCCGACACAACCGGAGTTATATGAGGCGAAAATCCAACGCGGGTTAGAGGTGCCAACATGCTTTCCAAAGCACAAGGATATATCATACAACTGGTCCTGAGATATGTAGTATTTTAATGCAAAAAAAACAGAATGGATAATAATATTTTGGGGTGGAAATTCATCGAAATGAATCCTTCCGTCCTGGATGGAGCCAAAATAATAATAATAATAATATTCCACAACTAACACACAGCGCCATCTAGTCCCGAGCTAAGCAGAGCTTGTGTTATGGGTACTAGACAACTGATAAACATACTTATATATTTCTAAATACATACATATAATAGATAAATTACACCTGCTGAAAAGGCCTGACAGAATATTTTTCTAACAAAAAACCACCCTATTATTTCAATTGGCTTTAGCTAGGGCCGCGGTATCTAGCTCCCCGCACTCATAGCTTTGCTGGACCCGGGAATCAATTTATACCCGACTGCGAGACGCAAATGAGGGTATTGTGATTATAGAATCCCAAACTCAACAGGCGTTAGCAACCATAACAATGACTGGGCACTAACATAAAGATCTTTCTGTGTTGCTCAATGATTCCGCGTAAATAGTGGTGATTCTTTAACCTTTTCTCCCACATAATGTAGTTTAACAAAAGTAATTTGAAAGAAAACCTACGTAAAGGTTAATGAGTAATTCCTTTGTTTTAAGTATCTTGCTAGAATCGTGACGTGATCCAAATAAATGTCTATCTAGTCCTTGTCCTTAGGGTCCAGAGATAATCTTGTCTAGTTCACTAATTAAAGACGTGGGCAGGCTCTTTAATCTTCGTCTGAAATGTCAATGTTATTGCTTTTTTATCACTCAAGTTTGTGATAGTATCTAAATCTTGCTTAATGGTGCTTAACATTCAGTAAACAACTTTTTACCCGACTGCGCCAGTAGGAAGGTTGTCTTTGGATAGGTGTAGACTTTGATCATAAAACTTTTTTAGGCGAGCTTGTTAGGTATCCGCGACATGTGGTAGGAGTCAAACTCTATTACACTACTAATATTCATCATCATCATCTGCCTGCCTTTTCTCAACTACATATTATATTGGGGTCGGCTTCCAGTCGAACCAGCACGCGTAGCATGGCGCTGTAGAAACAGGTTTTGTATACGGGAGAATAGACAAAATGACAGAACGTACAAGATTTTTTTCGGTTTAGGCATAGCAATGTTTAAAATATAGAAAAGAAATGTTTCTATTCTTTAATGGTGTAGAATAGTGTCATATTTGTGTAAAAAAATGGTCGATTTGTATAGAAATAACGATGAAATAACTTTGTCTAATCTTGGTAGAATTGAGATAGAATCGCTATGCTACGCGTGCTGATGCAGCAGGATCGACATATTTTACAAGGAGCGACTGCCTATCGGACCTTCACAACCCAGTAACTGGGTAATATTACACTACTAATATTCAATTCTCATTAGTATCATCATCATCAGCCGCAAGATTTCCATCGCTGAATAAAGGCATCCTCCTTAGCACCACTTCGAACGTCATTCCGCCACTTGCATCCATTGGTTACCCACGATTCTCACGATGTCGTCGGCGGTCTATTTAGTAGGAGGCCTGCCTATGTTGCATGAATCCTCACAAAGAGATTATAAATACAATATGAGATAACAGGAACTGAAAAGGCTATAAAATTACCGCATTATTGTATTATTTTATTTTTCAGATATATTTCAGTCTTCATGTAATAAATTCCAGCGCATACAGACCCACATAAACTGGGAATGAAAGGAGTTCAGGCAACTATATAAAAGCCAAAAGCAGACACGGTACACACCCCTTAGGTTCCCATTTAGTCAGAATTCTAATTCAAAAAGGTCTGTTATGTAATACTGTGGCTTAAGTATACCAAATTCGTGAAAACGTTAATGAATATATCACAATTTATTTGCCTAGACTGTTCTCAATTAAGTTGAGGTCGGCTTTCAGTCTAACTAGACTGAGCTGAATAACATCATTTTATTAATTAGAATAGAATGAGAAAAATAAGTCACTTTAGAATGTTGCTATCTGATGAAGATGGATGAAATACGTTTTCACGAAGCGGAAATGAGAATATTGAGATGGATGTGTGGAGTGACAAGAATTTATAAAGTGAGGAATGAGTTTATAATATACGGAAAGAGGAAGTTTGAAATTGGCCTCTATAGAAAAAAATTAAAGGTGTCTTGACATGTGATGGATGACACGCTTGTAACTAATTTCTATCTCACTCATATCTCGTTCCTTCGTTTTGACGGCATATCTCACTCGGATAGACTAAGTCAGTGGTTCATTGGTTACAGACAAAGATCGCCCTTTTTTCTAACAAAGTCACCACTTTGTCTTTTTCTGGGCCGTTTAGTGACTTTCATTACACATTCCAGTTTATAATATATTCACCCCGTTAAACATAACCCTATGATCACCCAACCGTTAATTACACACCGCAATGTTTACAAAAACGCGTCCAACAAAATTGTACAAAGTGAGAACGTTTCAAATTGAAACGGGCTATGTATCAACTTGTTGAGGCAGTATTAACGCGGCATCCCTGCCCAGTGAAGTGGCGATGATATGAATTATGTATGCCCAGGTAAACATTTCCTAAACGCGTCAATTTTGTTGCCTAGTATTGGAAAACCTCTGAAAGGGTCAAATTGAGTTAACTTGGTTACAAAATTGGGCTTGGTAACGTAGTTTTTTTTAACTAAGTTAGATTATAAGGGGTCATACTTTTAAGTCGTGGAACAGGAAATCCAAATTCATAAGAGGTACGAAACAATTTTGTTAGGAGTCTTGAACTTTTATTGTATTAACTATTTTCGCATTTTTAATGTTTTGGTCAAGTTGCAGTTGCAAAAGACTATGTATAGATTTGTTGAGGCAGTATTAACGCGACATCCAAAGTAAAGCGGCAATGATTATAAATTATGTATGCCCTGGTAAACATTTTCTAAATGCGTCCATTTTATCTACCAATTTTTTATTTCATCTACTTTCGGTATTGGAAAACCCGGAAAAGGGTTAGATTGAGTTACCTTGGTTAAGGAATTGGGCTCGGTAACGTAGTTCAATGGTCGGGTTAAAAATATTGGTCCGGATTGCCCGGTCAGATTATATATTACATTCAATTTATTGCGGTTTCGTAGACTTCTGTTGAGCGTAACGACCTAAGAAAACGGATGAAAATCTCTTAGCCTTTATTCAAGATCCATTCAGCCTTTCTGTCGTGTTTTGGTAACGAACATTAATCCATCCATCTATTGAGGATTTCAGATTTTTAATGAATTAGTAGTACCTAGGTTAAGTACCAAGTACCTACCAATAAAACTTTAAATATACAGATATTTTATTGTTCGGCTTCTAACAGCATTGGTCAATTTTCTCCGTGGTTAACCCGTTGAAATTTATCGACTCCTTGTTGACCACAACAACCCATTACGGTGTTGTGGTGAGACTAACGATAGTACTAAGTTTAGAATAACCTAACTTTAGTGTTATTTATTAAAGTAAATACAATTAATATATAATATCAATTAAAAACTAAAATTAACACTGAAATATTTACAAAAATGACTACAATGAAGTAATTTTTTTTTTTATAGGTCATCAAAAAATTCATCCACATCGTTGTCAATGGGAAAAGTGGACAGAACGCTGGCTGCATTGCCACCTAATTTAATCTGTACAAGTTCAAGAGCGTGTACTACAAAAGACATTAATTTCAAACAAACTTTCAAGTTATTTTCCGATTTTACTGAAAGGACATGGATAATCCATGGCCCAGGCGGCCACGGGCCTGATAACGTCTAAAAAAGAGCTAATAATATTTGAAATCTCATGATGATATTCATTTTTCCGCAACGGTATGTGGAAATAAATCAATTATTAAGAGTATTGTTATGATTATTTTATTTTGGCTAGAATCCATAAGCTGTCAGGAAATAACTAGTGTTGCAATTGTTGGAAATAAAATGGTAATAAGTAATCTTTAATCTGCATTGCATAATAATTTGTTTTCCCATATTTAAGATAGTAAATCAATTTAAAAAAATATGATATTGTAGTTTTCGTGACAACTAAAGCATGAGGTAACTAACTATACGTAATGTATGCATGTCTTTCATTAAATAAGGAATAGATTAAATGGTTTGTCTATGTAATGGAAACATTGTCTTCTTTTTAAAGTCAAGTACACATGAAGCAATAAAATATATAGATATATTTTGGTAGGTGTTTTTAGTTAGTATTATTATTATTCTTTAAAATACGTCAGCCAAACGAGTTTGTTCGGTTTAACGTGCTGTTCCAGGTACCCTTTTTTATTGTGGTATAATTATCAATTGAGTCCTCCCACCCATTGCAGAGCGGGAGGGACTGCCAGACTCGTACGGACTGAGCCACGGTGTCTTTCAATAGTCCTTTACGTTCCGGGATTAAGGTAATTCCTTAGTCCCGCGACCCCGGCAGTCTTTACGAGGCTAGGAACACAACGCGCCGTCAACCCGGGCATTGTCCGTAGTCTGACAACGAGTCGCCCATTACTCGTCGCCCGCATGCCCATTCTATTGCATGCTGTTCCAGGTCCTAGAGGAACTTTTTAATGAAAACAGCAATGGTCTTAGCAGTCACTGCTTATTCTCAAAGGTCGGTATAAACACCGCATTTTTCTATACTTATCTCTGTTATTAAAAAGACGCGCGATGGGAATGTATAATAATATGAAGTTGGCTATAAAAGAAAACGAGAACACAACTATTCTGTACCTTATGCTTAACACCATGGGAAAAGTGTTCCTTGCTTGCCTCTCCCACCCAATAGCCTATTAGCGTCAATAAGATATCATCTATCTTTGTACCAAAAGTCACCAAAATCTTTTTATTCATTTTGTCGTGAAAACAAAATAATATATAGAAATATAAACAATATAAAGAAATATAATAATATATACATACTTTCGCATAAATAAGTTTAAATATTATATTAGTACATGTGCTACGGGTTTTATTTCCAGTTAAGACATTTCTGTCACAACTGACATGACATTTAAAGTCATTCATGATAAAATTACTTTGTGCAATCATATGTTATTGTGGCTCGCATCGTGAATTTATTCTTGCTATTTAGTTGTTTTCCGACTGACGCCTATTTTATTGTACTCTTTATTTTCTATTGTGTCTCTACTGGCTCTCTATCTGCTATAAGTTGATCTTCCAACTGCCTTCTGCTTACTCGTACTCTGATCTGCTCTCCCGACCCCTGCTTGCACGGACTCGAATCTCCTAATACTCGGACTTTGGACAACTTATTTTGAATATCAATAATGGAAAACCAGCGCTGCATTAATTGTGGAATAAGGACGTTTCGCATAAGAAGCCATCTAGCAGATTCGAATGAAATTCGATCTCTTCTAAGACGTTAGATTTCTCCGAGATTGGTTAGTCTTAGTATTTTTAGACCGGTTTCTGAGGACTACTACCAAAATATTTATTTATCCTTATTATAAATGTTAATCTTATTATTTTAGGTCACTGCATCTGATCATTTACTTTAATTTTCGGTACTCGGGGGGCTTGTCCAAGGAGATGGCGATGTAGACCGGGACGTATCACATCGGATCAGCTAGGGATGGATGAAATGGGGACAGGTCACCGGAACAACTTATGACCCACTGTTGCCACTTATGTTTAAGGGGAAAATATAGAAATCCATGATGAGACCTGTCGTATTGTGGATCGGAATGCTGGGCTGTGAAAAAGATGGATGAGAAACGATTGCATGTAGCGCAGATGAGGATGTTGAGATGGATGTGTGGCTTGGAAAGAATGGATAAAACAAAAACTCGAAGAATTTTTCAGTTCGAACCACTAGTTCCTGACATTTGTTTGTTTGCAAACGAAAAAACTCTTCAGCTTTACGCTTTCCTTCACCATTATACTTCCGTATGTAACTACGACTACTTATCTTGTGTTTAAATGTCAAAATGACATACCCACCAACAATGTTCACTTAGCATGTCCTATGTTAATTATCTCGTCCCCAACGAGTTTTAGAGTAATTAAAACATATATTAGGCTATTAAATAAACTTAATCCTTTACGGTATACGTTGTTTTATTCTTGGCCTTGCCTAAGCCAAACTTGTATGGGAACGATATCCATCTCCTTTGACACACTTTTGCAGGATACATAAATCAGTCTGATTTAATATTGACCCTATTTCTACTAACTTTTTAGGCCTATATAACCTGCTTATGGGTGCGAAGTTTCATTTAAATTGGTTTTGACATTTTGAAAATTAGGACAGGACAGTTTGTATGAAATGTCTATCAGAGTGAACATTTTTAAGCGACCTAGAACTTTCTAACCAGTATAAATAAACTTTAAAATGACCAGATCGCGTGTCTCTAATCGAAATAACATGTGAACAATAATAGTTTGATCGAACTAAGCACACAGTTTCAATGTTTATTTTTCCAAACTATATTAATTTTCAATAATGACTATTAAATATCTGTGCTATCGGATCAAATGTGAGATATGTAGTATTATTTTAGTTTAGTTATTTTGGTTCACTATAAATATTTATGTTAAATAACTCAATGGGGTGAAAACACACATCTTTATCCAAGGGAAAAAAAACATTGCGTTAAATATAAAATGACTGAGATTTTCTGGCCAAATCGAAGTACAGCTTTACCAACTATCGTCGATTTTTTAGGGCCTAAAAATTGGCAATAGGTTTCAAAATAGAAAATGTCTTTTTCAGGGTTACTTATTTCTGAACATAGAAAAACAACATTGTTTTAATCATTACCAACCAGAAGTCACCTTGTAAACCCTGTATCAATAACATAGGCATGACAATTAATTATGGTCTTACCTGAGCATATTGTACTGCGCGAGCGCACTGAGCGTGTGATGCGGTGACGGTGGTGGCAGCACGGGAGGCGGCACACACTTGCCGGGACCCTGCAGCACTCTGATGCCCATGCGCACCGTACTGCGCCGGGATACCTTCTCGTCTGGACGCTCCGCTGTAGGGAATAAGAGCTATTTTAGAACTTCAGATCAAACTCACGTAAAACCATTAAGGATATCATCGAACAGAGAAATGACGCAGGCTAACCGTAGTTATTACGACTCCTACGCACTGTGCTAGACTATTATGACTAGTATGCCAGAGACTAGCGATATTCAACTTTATGTTTATAGCATAAAGTTGAAAATGAACTAAAGACACATTGCAGTTCGATTGCACTGCAGGCCTTGCCTAACTATTTCGGCAATTAAAATATATAAGTGTTGACAATAAGACAGTTTAATTATGGACACTGTAAACCCACTAGCTATGCTGTTGGCATAGTGTTTAAGATACAATGAGAAAAACAATAGAATTGGGTTATAAAGTTTGTGCCAGATTTGTAATGGTTGGAAAAGTCAAATAAAAAAGGCATTAATTGTATACTCGTCCCAAGTAACAAATGACAAGGGCAGGTCTTAGAAGCAAATAATTTATAGTGAGTGAATGTTATGGAGGAAAAACTGGGTTTAGGCCTAGTTTAGGCGCTTTTGTTTAACAAACAACAACTGGTACTTGGTATTTTAAGTTGGTCTTAAAGTGTTTGAAAGCAAAACAAATATCAGTTGCGAAGTAGACCTTCCAAGTACTCGAGGGAAAAAGGCTTTCACAACGCAAAATAAACCAAATAATTAAATATACAGCTGGTTTTTGAATACTATGCGACAAAATTAATAGAGAACGCGTCAATTAATTCACTTTGTCAACAGTCACTATTGATATGTTTAGCTTCTGAAATAATAGTGCTAATTGATATAAATAATACCTCGTTAATAATGTTATTATCATAATAATAATAAATTGGTAATTTTACAGCGACACTATTGGATGGTTTAGTAATAGAGCATTTTTTTGTCTTTATTTTTCCAAATCAACGAGTCGATTCCTGGCCAGAAAAAATGATCTTTCATAAATATAATGATGCAGTATTAGTTTTTGTAGTAATCAGCCTCGAGACTTCTTTCAGTATGTTTCGCCATTTCTCATAGTTTAGGACATAATCATTTATTTATTTATTTAAATTTTATTTCAAGAATATTTATAGTGCACCATTGACTACCCCCTTCCCTTATTATCTTAATTCATACAGTCCATCCAAAGGTTGTCTGGAAGATATCGCTCTAAGCGATAAGACCGCCATTGTAACCATAGTTTTACCAATATTGTAAAGCAGTCGTTTTAAATTTTTGGTGTACAATAAAGTATATTCTATTCTATAGTCATCCACGCCCAGTTGGAAAATTCAATTCAATTCCTGTATAGCGTGTAAGTTTAAAAAAAGCGTAGGTACATGACGTCACAGTTTGGTGTCATTAAACCTTCCTAGTAATTTGTGTCACACAGTATTCCTCTGTGGACAAAAATATTCATGTAGACGTGTCTGGCATATTGTAATCGCAGAACCAACCAATTTAAAAGAATTAAGCTTGCAAGCGAAACCGGTAATACACCAATTTGGCGGTGAACCCGATGACGGGGTTTCGCAAACAATTAAGGCAATTCTGTACACCATCTGGTCAGGTCGTTAGTTTTTTATTACTCTCTTACCCATAGTTGGATAAATCTAGTATGTAAAATTTAATTAGTGCACTTTTGCTGCTTTTGCTGGAAATTGCCCTGCGCACTGGCCGTGCGCTTAGATTTGATATACAGAGTGTTTCTTTTAAATGGGCCAAAAGGGAGAAGTCCTTATCCATAAGAGATACGGGAAAACTTTGTTAGGAACCTTTAGCTCTTTTTTGATGTTGACAATTTTGGCGTTTTTACTTTCTTGGTCAAGTGTGAGTTGTCCCCAAAAATGAGTAAAATTGACCAAAAGTTTTTTAAAGCCTATCGACTCTGTTTCATGTAAGGATCATTTCATTGTATTGGAAGAAAAAAATCGGGACGGCAGAAGTTGGTCAAATTTAGCAAAAAATTTTTTCATACAAATTGTATGAAGGAAAAAATTAACAATTATTGTTAAGATGTTTTTTTATTGAGTGTCATGTAAGGATCATTTCATTGTATGGGAAGGAAAATGTATGGGCAACAGAAGTGGGTCAAATCTGAGTACTAATAATACGTGTTTATGCTGTAAGAAGAAACATTACTGTATTTTTGACTAACTTCCATTGTCCAGACATTTTCCTTTCCTTACAATGAAATGATCCTTACATGACACTAAATCAACCACATCTTAAAAAAAATTGGAAATTTTTTCTTTCAAACAATTTGTATGAAAAAATATTTTGCTTAATTTGACCAACTTCCGCCGTCCCGATTTTTTTCGTCCGATACAATGAAATGATTCTTACATGAAACAGAGTCGAAATGCATTAAAAAAAAATTTGGTCAATTTTACTCATTTTTGGGGACAACTCACACTTGACCAAGAAAGTAAAAACGCCAAAATTGTCAACATCAAAAAAGAGCTAAAGGTTCCTAACAAAGTTTTCCCGTATCTCTTATGGATAAGGATTTCTCCCTTTTGGCCCATTTAAAAGAAACACCCTGTATAATTCTCGTGCCACAGTGTTAGTTACCATAATCCTCTGAAACGGCTTGACCGATTTTTATGAAATTTATTATGCATATTCAGTAGGTCTGAGTGTGTGTGGATACGTATTTAAAACAAATTAACAAACGTTACCGTACTCAAAATATCGCTAAAAATATATATAGCATGAACTTAGAGTTAGATCAAGTTTAGCTCAATCGCGCTCATGCTTTTAGGTATTTTATTGTATGTATGTACATGTTATTTTTTTTTCAAATAACATGTACATTATTATTGAAAGCATAAGTTGACTAAAATGCGACCAACACAAGTCACAAATCTTAGTGTTATTCAAACAAATCCAAACAATAAAGAAACCCTGTTAAATAAGTAAAGACAATATAAAGACATTGTCATTAATCCCGTGTTCGGGAATGCCCCAAGGGCTCGAGCTAAGCCTTATCAAACGCTTGAGTCTACAAAGTATTAAGGATATCACAAAGACGTAATTGTATTAATTAAGTTCGAAACAGTGAGAGAATTGTTTAAGATTTGTTTTAGTTGTTTGTTTGTAGCTTAGAGACTTGTAATATCTGTGTTTGACAGTAGAATATTGGGACCAATAATGTTATTTTACATTTATATTGTACAAGTGTTTGGATTGTATTTCGGCAAAAAAAATAAATTTTATCAATGTCGCTATTAGGCCTGCATCGCGAATTGCTGAATTCGGAGGTTGCAAGTTCAAATCCTGCTCGCGTTCAATTTTTTCTTTCTACAGAAAAATATTGGTTTTATCAGGAGGTTGATCTGGGGACCATTTGTTTTCCTCCGTGTCTCAAAAAACACGTTAAAGCCGGCCGTTATTTGTATATCTTCGATAGTGGTAACTATTAGCCAGAAGTTGGAAACTCTGACAACCAGTTTTACCAAATGGTAAGTGTCCGTATTACCCAATTACTGAGTTGTGGAGGTAAGACAGGCAGCCGTTCCATGTAAAATATTGATATTCAGCTGCTTCTGGATTGACTGAAGGTCGCCTCCATTATAGTTGAGAAAAGACTATGCCAGAGAATATAAGTTTAGTGACGATCAATATCATCGCTAAACTTGGCCGTGATCAGCATGCCTAAACCGCGATCAAGAGACTGCAGTATTATATACATAATAATGGCTCCGATAGCTCTTGAAAGCAGTTTAGATGATCACGCTATCTTGAACAACACATCTAAATTGCTTTATGTTTAGACATTAATTTGAATTTCGGCCTGAAATTGAAATTCAAATACTGTATAACAAGACTATGATTACTAAATACCATGTTTTACTTTAAAATTGTTTAATTGTGTTTGTAATGTCTACTGTTTCATACGTTTATTTTTTGAGATATAAAGCGGAGTAAATTATGCAACATCATTTTTGATGTTGCATAATTTACTCCATTTTTATAACAATTTATAAATAGTGCTGGGAAGGACTTACCAATATAAGCTCTGACATCATATGAAGTTCCTATGGGTGCTCCATGGTACTGCTTAGCTGGTACCAGCTGCACGCTAGGAGGTGCCAGTGGAGTTAGTTCCAGGTGGAACGGGTAAGCGTTGGCACCCAGGCGTTTTATTAGGGCGTCCTGTGAAAATAAATAAGTGTCAGAATCGCTTGGCAATTCGCAAAATTAAGCTGAAAATATTAACCTGTTAAGCTTATAAGATTCCCACTGCTGGGACAAAATGTCGGGAGTGGAAACGGCAGCAGTGCAAGCTAGTAAATGGCATACCTATGTCTTCGAATTTGTGGTTCTAGAACATTTTGGTTTCTTCACGGCGTTTTCCTTCACCGTTTTGAGAGAATGTTGTAATTTTGAAAGAAATTACAAATAATGCACCTGGCTTGCTTCAAACCCACAGTCTATAATTCGTAAGGGCTGTTACCACTGGACAACCATGACTGCTCGCTGTCATTCTGTGGCGATTATATGCGGTTTAAAATGACGAAAGTTATATTTGCAAAGTTTCAGAAGTTTTAAATTTAATAAATCCGTGCCTGATCGTAAAGGTTACGAACATTAAAACTAATTGTGTTTGAAAACGCTAATGAGGAACTTGTAACTAATAGATAGATTATTAGATATATTAGATACATAGATTATACTGTTACTGAACATCTTAACATTGTACCTACTTTCTGTGCAAATAAACAGTTATTCTATTCTGTTGTATGAAATTGCTAATTTGTAGGGTTACAATGGCGGTCTTATCGCTAATAGTGATATCTTCCAGACAACCTGTTAGTAAATCTACGCATTTAAAATAAAAAAAGATTAAAAACTGATTACTTTTCAAAGCTTTTGTATTTAGTTAATAAGCTCGGTAATAAATGTTCTTTTCTTTATAAAAATCTATGACGTAATATTATTCTTGAGTGTAAGTTATTCTACTCTAGAATAACATTACTCGGTAAAGGCACAATTTCCAAGGGCTCTTATCCTGCGCCTACCTGAGAAATACCTGGTGTTAATGTTTCTCATGAGGGCCTGGTTCGATGGTTACATCCTATTTAATCTATTTCCCGATTCGACAACTACAAAAAAAATAGATTGAAAATAACTCCAAAATGCAAGCAATAGCGGTGGTACAGTGATGCTACGAACAAGTCACGCGGCTTCATCTTAATCATTTCCTCGACGCCATTGTCTTCATAGATAAAAGATCCCTTTCGTCCTTATTTTAATTGATGGCGCTGAATAAGAATCGAAATAATGTTCCTATACAATAATTGACGGCACGGTTAGCGCAGTGGCTGAGCGATTGGACTGTTGTCGCGTGTTCGATTCCCGCACGGAAAAAATATTTGTATAATATACAAGTAGTTTCGGGTCTGGGCGTTTGTGTTGTGAGATTGTATGTTTGTCTACACCGCACCGACGATACAGGATATTCCTAGTGTGGGGCAACGTTTAAAAAAAACTTTTTACAGTGACCGTTGGAACGGATTGTCTTTAAAATCGTTTATATAATATTTATACCGGCATTTAAAAACTTTGCAAAACGGCCCCAGCGGGTCGCTACTTAAATAAAAGTAAAAAAGCAAATATCGTTGATTCAGCCCATTTAGCCAATTTGTAAACCAAACAAAGAAGGGTTGAGGTTAATTAATGAAATCAAACAGTGATCTCATTGAAGATACAATATTATTATATTACCATGTTGGCACAGGGTAATAGTCTAATTTTCCACGCCAGTGCCTTTCCAGGAAACGTTAAAGCCTTTTTCCTACAGTTTCATTATACAGGGGATTACCAATGGGGCTTCTCAGTGGCCGGAAATACTATCTTCCATCCTCTATTTAATGACTTTAGAGGAGCAACAAGATCTATGTTAATCAAATTTTTGTAATGAACTGTAGTGTTAATTATTATGCTTCTTGATACAAAGCTCTATCAGCAATAAAACAGTGTTAAAAATAATAATAAGGTTGAGTGAGTATGTAAAATAAACCCTAAAATATTCAAAATATTTTTAGAAATCTAAACATAAGTGTATTTTTTATTTTTCCCTTTTTGTATTTTTGTTTTATTTTTAAATACTAGTTTTAATTTTACTAGTACCAATATTTTATAAATATTAATAGTTACATTTGTAAAATTCTAGTTTTAGTTATAAATGTAACGTAAATCCTTTTTTCCACAATTCTCTTCAAACATAAATTACGTTATTTTGTCAAAAAATAGTTCAGAAAGCAGGTAGGTACCTAGTTGATTTTACCACGATAAAAAAATAATTCTAGTTATATTACACTCATTATTAAAAAAGTGATACAAAGAAAAAGAAACGAAAAATACACGAAATGATCAAAGAATTGTTACATAATTGGTGCCGATCTTTTATGAAAGCTCATCGTTCAATTTCTCTTTATACTCGTTGCGAATAAAAATGTACAGAGAGGAACAAAAAACGGAAAAAAAACGAACATAAAATAAAATCACCAACCAAAGACGGTATTTATAAGCTCGTACGTAGTTTATGCGCTTAAACGCACGTCACATAACTGCGCTTAAAAAACTAAACGCGCGTGCACGCACTTACTCGCTAGAAACGGTCATTTGGTGACGCGTTTCTCGCAAATACGACCGTCGCTCTTGTAAGACGTAATAACGTGCTCACACGCGCATTTTCTAAATGAATTTACTACCACTCGTGACGAAAATACTCTAATCTGTAATTGTCCCAATTCACAATATAATTTCATCAAATGATACATTTTCTCTTTATCTGTGGAATGATATTCAATTTGAACACGTCTCAAACATAATACCAATTGCTGAGTATTTATAACACCACACTAAAATTCTAGAAATAAATGTCATCCTATATGCTTTATACAACGTGTAACACCATATGCACAAAACCTCTCGTGGGGTATCTCAGTCCATGGAACAATTTTTGTTCTAAGACTTTTGGAAATTCGCAAAAAAAAAAGATTTTTCATACAGAGCCTGATCAATTTCTCATTTTGCATGAAAATCTTTTTTTTTTGCGAATTTCCAAAAGTCTTCCACGAGAGGTTTTGCGCATTTGGTGTTACACGTTGTAGATGTGCCAGTGTCGTGCTTATAATTGCATCGCCTTGATCATTCAGAGCACAAGTTCAATTTGCGTACTTCGAACTAGTAGGTATATCGAGGACCAATTGGCGAAGTTCTCTCTATAACTAGTTTAGTATCAAGATGTTGCCATCTCGTGTTAAGATACCCTGGGCACGTTCCAGAAACGTAATGATAGCAGTTTGGGGATTAACAAAGTTATTCCAGGAAACTTGGTATTGGAGTTTCGTTTATTGTTATTGTGTGTTTGTTTGTTATGTTATCAAACTGTTATATAAGACTGTACATTTTGCCAACGGCTTCACCCAATTGTAACTCGAAAATTACCCCACGGGAACGTAATACTGAGATGTAGGGTAGGTATTTTGTTTTAGACTAAAACCTATGTCTGCCTAACTTATTATTGTATTTATCAAAACACACAAAATACTCTTTTAAAGAAGACAAGAACTACACAAAACTATAAATAAAACCGTTTTGACGTCATTGAGTAACAAACTTAAATCCGTCCATGCATCTTCACAAACTTTCACAGTTATAATTTGATGATGTACGTATGTCATGAATGGTCATCAAAATTATGATTAAAGTTAGTTTAAAAGTCCCGAAGGATTAGGAATACGGTGACACATAAGCAAAAAAAGTTGTCGAGTCATAGTTATGCGTATTCGGTCGTGCGACTATCACCCACCCACTTCGGGTTAAGCCTCGTGTACAAAGAGGCGACTCCATTGCCATGAACCAGGCATTAATCTAGACGAGGTTCTACTGAAGATTTGCAATGGAAAAACTCAACTAAAGCTTTTAATATTTTGAAAGTAGTTCTGGCACCTACACGTAGCCTTTTGCGGCTTGTAGTTTTCGTAAAGATAAAACCATCACTCAAAACAATGGCCGAACCACTTAGTACTGAGCGGTTCACTAGACTAGAAAGTCTTTGCAACAGGTAAAACATTATCATAAATTCTTTGCACAAAGAGAACGCACATGACAAAACTTCCCAAACTTTAAACTCTCCCCAATCAAATATGAACCTTCTAGTTTTGAGGTAAAGTAGAAAATCTATTAAAGAAAAACAGATTGAGGTAGGTTGAATACCTGGTACAAGCGTTTTGTGTGAATCTAGCAACGACCCGCACCTGTTACCTACGCTGAAGGCTTTTATGCTAGAGGCATTGAAAATCGTTTAGATGACCTTTACAGCGGCTGCAGCGCCATTATGACTGAAGATTTACGAGCTTCAGGGGATTTGTATCGAAAATACGACGCCAGTTTTGGTTGGTGTACCGAATTTTTTGTCAGTGGTCTTTTTCTTAAATAAGATAGTGGCTTTATAAGCTTTGGAAATGTCTTGTTCAAAATTTGCTCAGTAAATTATTTTCTCAATAAATTCTATGCAGGCAAATGTGTTCGTGTTGTTGAACTCTTTTAATAGAATGTTTAAAGGCAACGACAATCAGTCTGTGATCCTATAACGATCCTTTTTTATGAAACTATAAAAACATGTACGTTACTTGATTAAATGTGAAATCACGACGGCAATTTTCCAGCAGAGGTGTATAACTTTTTATTATCTTTAATAAAAGCACTGTTTCACAATGTTCGCTCCATAAATAAAGGCTTTGTAGAATAGTCTAGAAATACTCGTAAAATTGAAAATGTATAAGCTGTTCATTTAACCCTTCAAAGTCGTTTTCTTGCCAGGAGGTCTAAAATGGTCACTTAGCAATATTCCTAATGATTCAGTTCGTAAATAAATAATAGACGAATAGACAATGGCGTTGTTGGAAATATTCAAAGTGAATTTAGGAATATTGCTTAAAGTAGCCGTTCTAGGGCTTCTGTACCTACACACTGCCGCCGCCGCGCCGCCACCGCACCGCCAAGAAAATGCCTGGAGCGATGATATATTATTGAGTACGGAAAACCCAGTATTACAGTTCTCAACCTCGCAACGATACAATTTGTAACAATAATTGGTTTCAGTACGAAATGAAATCTCGGATAAGACGAATGCTCTCACCGTGAGCGCCTATTTGTAACAGAATGCTCAAAATCGAACCTTGGATAATTTCATTATAGGGGAATGCTCCGATGAGGGATGAAAGGCAGGAATAAGCTTAAGTAAGTGAGTGGATCTTATACGGATTTTCAGTTCTTTAAAGAATAATGTATTTACGTAGATACCTATATTCGTTTTAGAAAGCGAATGACTTGTAACGGTGATGTCGATAATGTTGAGATGGATATGTGGAGTGACAAGCCTGGATAAAGTAAAGAATGAAACCTGAAAATGGCCACTGTTACAAGAAAGAAAAGAGATTTAAGTATCTGTTACGGTATGCATCTGATAAGGAAAATGATGCTCATATGCCTAAGAGAGTGAGGGTTTTGAATGTGTATGGATGGAGAGACAGAGGAAGACCAAAGAAAAGATGGATGGATTATGTGAGGTTTTGAACGACATAAAATGAAAAGGAACGGAAGAAGAAAACTTATCTATAGCCCAAAAAATGGAAAAGGGCAGGAAGGTGATGACTTGCGTAATACAGAATGAGATTGTGCAGTACGATATAGTTTAGAGTTAGACAATAGTATGTAAGCAATCAAATAAGTTATACGATACAATGTATGTATAAATAAATCCATCATCGACCAGATAACCTTTAGGAAACACTCAAAGAATAGCTCAGAAAATAACAACCAAACCAATTACGGCTATAAATATCCCTTTGATGGTACGTTGTCTATCAATATTTAAAATGGAACCTACTTTTTCAAAATGGCGCTCACACTGGAAATAGAATAAATGTACTAGATCGTTCTATTTGTGAATCAATCAATATGTCAATACGTTAAGTAAAAGTGAGTAAAAGTGACTCTGCGTTACCAATGACGATACCAAAGATAATTTTGTTCATTTTTTTTAAAGGCATGGCTAGCGCATTGGCTGATCAATCGATTGTTTAATGATGACTGAATTTAAAAAAAGAACCTGTTGAAAATTAAGCTCAAGATAAGCCAAGTTATGCTTCACCCAAAAAAGTTTATAACATTTTCACGGATCGGCAGTATTGCCTATACGAAAAAGAAAATAAACTAAGTGTAAATAAAATTCATTTTCAGTTGACGCATGAGTCAGACAAGTAAATTTACCTGGAGTGGAGTGTTGGGTTCTTTCTCATGGTTGCAGTGTGGCGGCCATATCTGTGCCAGGCTCATGATGGCTTCGTTGCAGAACTTGAGGCCCATCACCTCTTCGTCTTCTCGTCCATATCTGTGAAGGAAATATTTGTTGAATAATTTGTAAAAAACTAGCTGTTGCCTGCGGTTTCACCGGCTACAACTCACGTGGGAACATTAAATCGGGATAAAAACTATCCTATGTGTTAATCTAGATTATAATCTATCTGTGTACCAAATTTCATCCAAATCCGTTCAGTTGTTTCTGTGTGAAAGAGTAACAAACATCCATCCACACATACAAACTTTCACGTTTTTATTATTAGTAGGTAGGTTATAAACTATCTGCGTACCAAATTTCATCCAAATCCGTTCAGTAGTTTTTGTGTGAAAGAGTAACAAACATCCATCCACACATACAAACTTTCACGTTTATAATATTAGTAGGTAGGTTATAAACTATCTGTGTACCAAATTTCATCCAAATCCGTTCAGTAGTTTTTGTGTGAAAGAGTAACAAACATCCATCCACACATACAAACTTTCACGTTTATAATATTAGTAGGTAGGTTATAAACTATCTGTGTACCAAATTGCATCCAAATCCGTTCAGTAGTTTTTGTGTGAAAGAGTAACAAACATCCATCCACACATACAAACTTTCACGTTTATAATATTAGTAGGAAGTAGGAAAGAGAGAGAGAAAACTTACGAGTTACATTTGAACTCAAGGAGTCACAATATTTGTTTTTTCATCAATAAACATGTCTTAGAAATAAAACATTCATTCAAACCTCATACAGGGTTTTGTTAATAAACAATTAGGAACAGAATGTTCAGTAAACCTCGGGTTTTCGTCAAAACATAGCAAAAAAAACTTGCTTAAGCTTTGCATCATTAAATCGCCATTCTTTTCGGCAGACTCATTAAACAACTTACCTGTACCAAAATTATTATAAAAATAAATAACATCATTCATCAAAAACCTTTATAAAGACTTGAGTATTTATATAGACTTAAATAAGTATAATGCAAATACAATACCCATCCATTAGGCGCCACAAAACGGTTCCCGACCACAAAATTATTATAAATGGAGGGAAAATCGCGCTCTAATTAAGGGCCAAGGTTGAAATGCGAGTAGGCTTCCTGAGTTCAGAAGCGGAGAGTCCAATTACAGGGTATTTTTAAATAATTTAGTGCTGCGAGGGTATTATTTTCATACTTTTTTGTGAGAAACAGGTGATAAGGATTTAGGTGGTGGTTATACTGGTAAACTTTTATAGGATGAGCCTGAAATGGCTTTAAACTTTAGAGCCTTTTCAGGCTCATCCCAAGTTGCTTTAGTTACTTTTTAGGGCCTAAAGAGTAATTTAAAGAGACTTAGGTGTTTGTTTTTATTAAATACTGCTGTATCTTCAACTTAAGAGAGTAAAATGTCTGTGTTTCTGAACGCATAATTAAAGACAACAGGCTTCTTTTGAGCATGCTCGCTACATCATAAAGTATCTGTCACCTCTAACTTAGACAGTATACGAGCAGTAGTGTTGTCAAAACAGTTTAGACGTTAAACCTGTACATTTTAGGTAAAATTTTGAAGCCAGAAAATAATAAATTACCTCACGACATACATTTACTTATACATCTGGCATAGAGTAATGATATAATAGAACTTTGAAAACAAACAAAACGTCAAAGAAATCATAAAAGGATGATATTTTCTTTTCATATCATTAGAATATTACTTTTTCCACGAACAAAGGACTTCAAAATAATAGGAGAAGCATCAAGTTTTCTCCATCCAACCCTTTCGTTCCCCTTTGTAACGTGATGCTAGCTTGCAGTCAAATGAAAACTGTCTTACATAATATTGTTATGTTTAAAACACGAATACTCAAAAGAAATATCATGTTTCAGCACTTTCAGTGACGAACTTTTTGCACACAAAACCTTGTTTTGTGTTTTGTTTTGTTTATATTGACTTTAGAGAACTGATAGTTATTTAATTAATTTTAATTTAATCTATATTTTAAAATCAAGAAACTATTTTGGAAGTCCCATTTGAATTTTTTTAAGGTACTTACTGCAAGGTTCACACACATCAGTCACGTCACATCACCGTCACGTCACCGAATGAAACTTGTATGAAAATATTATTTGACGTGCCTGACCGGTAACGTGACTGATTGAACAAGTGCCGGTGACTGGCCGGTGACTGACGTGTGGGAACAAAGTAATACTAGGGGTGTAGAAACATTTTGTTCAACCGGGCCGGTAAAAAAAAGATATCAACGAAATTATCCTTTTTTTTCAAAGTCTACTACACGCATAAAACAGATTTAGTCCACAAGATAGAACCATTGCAAAACTCTGCACACAAGCCCTTTATGTCTCTATACGAACGAACATCTAGGCAGGGTACGTAGGTCCTGAACAAATTGTTAGCTCGGGAAATAGGTAACGTGTTAACAAAAGCTGATTCTCGGCCTAGCAGATGGCTACGACCGGCCGTATTCAAAGGGGTTGCACGTGCAGAAAACGTCGGCATTCTTTGTAACTGTGTCGTAGGTGGGGCAGATGAATCAATTTGTGTTCTATTGTCAAGCTATAAGCTATGGTTTTCTTAATTAATAAAGTAATTTGTAGATTATTGACTGATTTTGTGGATCCTGTTAAATATTGAGTTCAATGTCACGTCATTGATTGAAATGAAACAAGACTTCGTATTAAGCTTTCGTAATTATGATTAGATTTTCTTAAAACTAAATCAAATCGCTACCTAGTCAGTTATTGTATTTTCTTTCATTTTTGTATTGTATCGAACTCTTCTGTTTATAAGCTAAGGAAATGGACACATTTTACCGATGAGACAGTGGATACTGAGTTGCAGCTCCTATATTCTTGCCACTTCGAAAAGATTTGACAAAACGAGTTTCAGACAATGCTCCATTATATTAATTTCTTAAATAGTATTTACTTTTTTTTAATAATTTAAACTGCTTGATTCGATATGAAAATTGATAACTTTGTGCCTTGACTACTACCAAGAAAAATATATGTTGTTAATTTCTAAACTGTCTGTACGGTTATCCGTGAGACGGCACCTAAAACTTGCATTTTCTTAATATTTTTAAAAAGGTACACTCATAGCCAGGCGTATCGGTTTCATTATGCAAAGATGTCTTTGAAGACTTTCTCCTAAGCATTCTTTTAAAAAGTTCTCCCGTCTTTTTATATTGGTTTTATCTTTTTACACGTGGAGGAGCATGAAAATATTCATAAAGAGCGATCTACGTTTTATTCTCCTAGCTTCCTACCTTCTTTCTCTTGCGCGGAAATGACGTCACATTAACTTTGTAGATCAAAGGAATTAAGACGGAGACTTTAAGGCTTTATTTATTTTTATTCAGTGCTATTTTGATGTGCGTACATAAATAGTCACATTGAAGTAGCTTGTAGAGCCTCTTTTATGGAGAAACGAAATAAGTAGGCTTAAGTACCTATCACAACAAAGCTCTTTAGCAAGATGATCATTGAATTATGTAATAGAAGGTATGTAGTTACCTATTAATGAAAATTACTGCGATTATCTAAGGAAAACTTTGATATTGCAAGGTTCATTTGTCGTTTCGTCAATTTTGTCACCACTGGTGACCAATGATAAAAAAAACTTGAACCACTGGTGATAGACGGGAAACTAATAATACGATTAGCGGAACTTGACCTGATATCTTATATCTTACCTATTATCTTTGACAGTATCAAGATTTCGAAATAAAGTACCAACTCATGGCACCATCAATGAATAGATTCTAACTTTGGGCACTTTTTATACGGTTCCGTATTTTTTCAGCAAATCAGAGACTCAAAATATCTACAAGACCATCAAAATTCGTGACACTAAATTCTTGAAATAAACCAAAAATAAAACGAAACTGTTAAAAGAAGTTATTGTAGTAATGGAATACTTTTCGCTATTCCCATTTTTATGGAATTACACCCTAAAAGGATACAATAACATGGACTGCCGTAAAAAAGACCAGACATGTCGTATGCCCTTTACAAGTCGAGTTTCCATTTTTTTATATTATTACTTTTTTATATAGTCATAAAATTATGAGGAATATTTCCCATAGAATTATTATTTTCATGTAACATTAGAGGTAAAAGGGATGACATGCTTCGTCGAGCGGCAAATATGGCGTTTTTTATTATCAAGATAAAACTATTATCGCGTTAAAATCTCTCGGGTTATCGGGACCGGATGTAAGCGTTTACATGTCGTCGGTTTCCTTTGAAGTGTTAACCTTTATCGGTTAAATATAGGTCGGTATCGAATGTTTAGTTGCCTCATTATGTCGATAAAAGATCAGATTTAACGATTTGATAACGCCTGAAGTGGTTGGGATATAAATGTTCTATCGATTTTTTAATTAATAATAACTTTACGAATTAAATTTAAATAAATTGGTTATAAAATTGAATTCGTAATAACAAAATTTACCGTTTTATTTTAAAGGTTCTATGTATTTTTTACAATTTCGTTCCAGAACTTGACATAATATGTCTTCTTCCCATGTAATACAGATAACCCTAGTTAATTTAATTCTTAATGAAGAATCATAATAATGTCGTTTGTTTTATTTCTGTACCAGAGATATTGGTTCCGTTTATAGACGTATTATTTATTATCTATTTGTTATATTTATTATCTACTTTATAAGTAACTTTGATAATATGACATTTACTCATTATTTACTCGACTTACATATATTCCTGGAACACATTAATATCCTTAGGTACAGGAATGAGTTCTTTATTATAATGTATAATTTATTTGCACAATGTTATTATGTGTTAATAATAGTCATACAAAAATAGATTCGCAGTTAAAATTTTGTTTAAATTATTCGAGAAGCTACCTATTCAGAAATTCATGGTGACTAGAATAAATATTATGCAATGTAGAATTACTAAATTCCCCTGGCTGAAGGCCTTAGAGTCATTTAAGGCATCCACAGAATAGACCAGTTAAGTAGCTCACAACCTGCTCTAGGTCAACCTGCAAGATGCCATTCAAAAAAGAATAGAATTAAGGCGAAAAGAAAGAACGGAGTGAGCCATAATCCATCACGCGGGCCCAGCGCGGGTTGGTAGATGTCACATATCTTCGAATTTTTAGTTCTAGGACATGCCGGTTTCCTCACGATGTTTTCCTTCACCGTTTTAAGAGCAGTGGTGATGAAATAATAACCATGCAATATACGGTGCGGTTGTTATTATTCTGCCAAGATCCACTCTGCAATAACCATTAGTAGGAGGAGAAGATTACTACTACAATAACATGTGTAGATATTTTAGGTAAGTGTAGATAATGGCCTAACTTTGACTTATAGCTCGTAAGTGGCCAGAACACAAGTTCCTTCGTGAACTAAGCTAGAACATAATTTAGTAAATCATAATCTATTATCTACTATGATAATTCAGAGTCACATAATATAACTAACATTGGACAATTTACCAACTAAGCTTACATTATATACCTACTTGTCATATATTTGTTAAACTTTAATGAATTTAGTTAGCTATTATATTATGAGTTGTAATATTTGTTGAGTTGAAATAGTTGTAATATATAATGAGTTGGAAAATTTGTGTGTTATGGAAATTATGGTTAAAACACATTAGGATTGAATTAAACCTGTTTACCAAGCAATTAGTTATTCAAGTTTCCAGAAATACTGATAGCATAATAATATTTCACAACTATCACACAACGCCATCTAGTCCCAAGCTAAGCAGAGCTTGTGTTATGGGTACAACTGATAAACATACTTATTTATTTCTAAATACATACATATTATAGATAAATTACACCCAGACACAGAACAAACACAATTGACAGACATAATGCACAACACAACAAGGATGTGAGTGCAGAAATTCCTGTAGGCTGTAACTGGTAGTAATCCGTCTCAATTTATATGACGGGACGGATATTTCTATGAACTGAAAGTAGTTGTTACTCCTAGAGAGTTTGTGTATGTGAATTTCTATGTTTGTAAACGCACCCACGACACAGGAGAAATACCTAGTGACATCATGTCTGCATTTCATCAGTGATGGAAGACAATAGATAGAGCATCAAATTGCGCACTTTTATATTACATTATAGGTGAATGCTCGCGGTGAGGGAGTGCCTTTATGTATGGCACTGGAATGTCGAATTTTTCAGCAACTACTCGTAGTTTTTAAATACGGTGAGCAGTAGTATGTGTTGAAGTGGAGAGCATGGACAAGAAAAAGGAATGTGAGACTCATTTACTTGGACACATGATCATTAAGTTGGCCAGAAGAGACTGTAAATTTGGTCAAAAGATTTGGAAGAGACCTAGGTACCCTTAGTATTGGATAGCGAAATGTTGAAAAAGGAAAAGAAGATGTAAGCAGGAGTAAGCTATAAAGCATTATTCAATCATTAATTCTTTACCTGAAAGTCAGTGTGACCTGTCCATAGAGTTTCTTGTTTTCCAAGTATTCCGGATCCACGTGTAACACACCCTGGATCCTGTCGATGGCGCCATTTTCCACCACCAGGTCGCGGGATGCGAGGTACAGCGTCAGCTTGTTGTTCGGTGACGATTTTTTGAATACCCTGGGAAAAGTGTTCAGTTTTATAAAAAAAACTTACCTTAGCAAAAAATTACTTAAGCTTTACATACAAAAAATGACTATTACTAGAGTAGCTATTTAAACTAACGACCAGTAGCTCATATTAGCTCTAGATCAAAATACTTGGAAGTCATGGGCAGAGGTCTTTGCCCAGCATTGGGATGACACAAGTTGATAGTGATAGTAACAGTAACAGAAGTAATTTGATACCTATGTCTAACCTGCAGGTCACCCTACTCGAATCTGTCAAATTTTACCAGTCAAACATTAACCTTCATCGATTGGGATAAGGTTGAAAATCTATTATAGACATTTCACAGATTGAGGTAGGTTGATGTGATCTGTATATGAAAGTTATAATAAAATAAAATAAATAAAATTATTGCTGCTAAGTAATGTCTAATGATTTCTTAGTCTCGTACAGTTTTCTGTAGTAAGATCGACGCTTGAGTTCTTTGGGACATTGAAGTCCAGTTTTATTCGATAAATACGACTTAGGTATATTAACTCATTTATTTATTTTATTAAGTTTCTCGCTCCCAAAAATGGACCAAAAGCGGGCTTAATGCCTTCATAAAAAGTAATTTGCCGTATCTAGACACATCTAAATAGTGTTAATAAAGGTCTACATGAGCTGGACCAGTGTTCATAAGGTCAATTGCCAGTTGTCACCAATCTCGCCGCCGTCCGCAACCAGAACGGTTCAAATTAGCTGATACATCAACCGCTATTTGCCACAGAAATTACGTCAGAAACACACTGTGGACCGCGAAATATACCTAGAAGATATTGAGGTCATGTGTCATTATAGTTTGGGATCTAATGTATCATTTTATAAGTATGTGACCGAAAGTAATTTTGCAAACAAATTGCTGCGAGAACGAACTAGGGGTATTACTTTCTAAACACGAAACCTGTAGCTACGACCAGAGTTTCAAACAATTCTACTCTTTGTCTCTCACGGATATGAGATAACTTAGCGATATGAATTAATGAACATGAGGAGACAGTTATTAATTCTTAAGTCCTGTCACCCAATGTGTTGTTAAAACTTAAGAATTCAAAACTAGTAATGAGTAGGGTAGTACACCTACAAATAAAAGTTTCGTTTTCATTGCGTACTCATTCTACAGCCTCAGACAGACTTAGCGCCTTCCTACACTGGGCGACGCAAGTCTCCGATATTTTATGACTTTGGTATCCAGGCGACTATCGCAATACAAATCCATAGAGGTTCGTACACAGGCACGCGTCCACTGATTCCAAAGTCTTAAGGTATCCGAAACTTACGTCGCCTAGTTTACTAAGAGACCTAATCTGCCAGATTACCAGAGTAAGTTCAATCAACCGATATTCCATACAATTTACTAAAATGCCGCCCTTTTAGTACACTAGATTGATTTCTTCGAGTTTATACCCAATCGATTTGTAAGTAATTCCAAAGATCTGATTCGATAAAAGTTTCGTCCACGATTCATGTCGCATCCGATCAATTTAGCGCAAACAATTTGATTGAACATTGGCTTCCATTTTCAAAATTCTTCACTATTATAGAGAAAAAGGAAAATCAACTTTGGTACTTCGACTTACCGTTGAGAATTGAGTGCGTTGTCAGTCGTCATATTGAGTTTGTATTGTGACCTGTGGAAGAGAGAACGCTGTGTTATTGTTCGAACAAATCAAATGTAATTTATTTGATCTACCTATAAATGTTTAGCAGAATAGTGAGTTTATTCAGAGAAGATATTTTTAATCTTGTGACACTATTGGATTCAATAAAGAATCCGTATTGTTCACAATTGAGAGCGGAAATGACATGTGTTTAAATGAAGAATAGTATAAAATCACCTTATCGTCACGCCGGTAAATTCAGAAAGGAAGTTCAGCGTCGAGAGTACAGTTTGGTATTCACTAAGACACTGATAGCGGCGTTCGCGACTCTATCTCAAGATATCGGCGGTGAGCTCGTCAGACTCGTTATACTGACTAAAATCCACGGTGTCCTTCAATAGCCCTTTACGTTCTGGGGTCATAGTAATTCGAGAGTCCCGCGACCCCGGCAGACTTTGGTCGTCACTATGCTGACAATTAAGTATTGAAACTAGAACCATCATTTTGACCAACTATACCTAAGTATAGTTATAATAATAATAATAATAATAATTTATTAAACCATTGTTACAAACATTTTCTTAACCTATGACAAAGAGGATTTGTGTAACAGTTTTATTAATTGTCTTAATTACTAGACAGTGGTCCCCAAACTAGGCTATGCCTGTATCTTGGGGGCCGGAGTTGCGTTAACTTAACATTTAATTTAACAAGTTATAATATTACGGTCGATGTGAATTACATATTTTGGTATGAATCATTAAAAATTACACAAGTAAAAATAAAATAAAGTAAAATAAAATAAAATTGAAAAACAGGTTTTTATGCTCTAAAATGTTGCACACATGTGTGCGCGCGCATGTATGTGTGTTTGTGATTGTGGATGTGTTTGGTGTGTGTTTGTGTGTGTTTGGGTGTTTAAATGGTTTTTGTGTTTGTGATTGTGGGTGTGTTTGTGTGTGTTAGTACACATGGTTGTGAATCTTTAGAACTATACAGGTTTCATCAAGTAATAATGTCTTCAGTTTCGTCGTATGGTAAGGAGAGAAGCATTTTATGAACTACTTTCTTACATGAATGGTAGCTTACGTCTTTGATATTGGATAATTTGTTTATTTTGTTATAAACATGAATGTGGGAGTAGGAAGGACAGCGTCTTGCTAGAGCACTTGTTGCATTGGGAAGAGGTATGTGTAAAGTGCGTTTAGTAAGTAGTTTATGATAATCAGACCTATTTTTTATAGATTTGTGAGTACGTAGTGTGGCATTTAGTACAAATAACTGTCTTACCCGTAGTACTGGAAATTCTTTATAAAGCAGATCTGTTGGAAAACGGAAAGGCTTTTTTAGCATTACTTTGATTACAGCTCTTTGAGCCCTTTCTATTTCTATAAATGTGGTTTTACCAGCGCTGCCCCAGATGGAAATTCCATACTGGAGTACAGATTGGCATAAACCTAGGTATACTGTTCTGAGAACCTTATAAGGTGTACAGTCACGTAACTTTTTCATGATGTGAATAAGTTTCCTGACGCGCGTCGAGAGTGAATGAATGTGATTTTTATGAGATAAGTTTTCGTCTATTGTAATACCTAAATATCTGAGAGAGGAGGTACGATCTATACAAGTGCAGGTACAGTTTGTCAATGGAAGATTATTGTGATCATTGCAGCACGTGTGAAATTTGAGTGTCAAATCTGGCGGAGGAGTCGAGGCTGAAGTTTTAAAAAATGTAACAAGTTTGGTTTTTGTCACGTTAAGGGTAAGTAGATTTTTGCTAAGTACCTCGGCAATTGTAAGCAATCCTTTTTCAGCAACTTCATACACTTGGTTCCATGTTTTGGCGTGGAAAACAATTGCTGTGTCGTCAGCAAAAGAAATAATTTCAGCGTTATTTATTGGAGCATTGAGTATTTCATTCATATAAAAAGCAAAGAGAGTAGGACCAAGAGTACTGCCTTGAGGTATTCCGAAGTTGATTGGTAGTAGTCCACTTGAAGAGTTGCCTACTTTCACTAACTGTTGACGATTCGAGAGATAGGATTTGAACCAACTGAGTGCGATACCTCTTATTCCTATACCATCTAGCTTTGCTATGAGGAGGTCAATAGAAATGGTATCGAACGCCTTGGCTAAATCTAGGAAAACTGCCATGGCGCGCTCTCCGTTTTCAATAAAAGAGGAGACATAGTTGGTCAAAATGATGGTTCTAGTATCTAAATACTAGATGAACTTAATAACTTAATGGATTAACCAGTATCAATCATTGTAAATTAACAAGAAAACTTTTCAATTAATTACATAAACTTTACTAAAACATTTTGTGAAACAATACAATAATAATGAAAATAACACAATCACAAACGGTGACAACTAGAAGCTAAATGTTTGAGTTCTAACTGCCTAAGAATATTTATTTATAAATATCAGAGCTTGATGTATATTAAATTAGATAACACGGACGTGTTATATGCTAATGAATTTTCACTGTTACTTACTCGGTCAATTACATTTTATTTATCGATAAAAATAATTCACAATGATAAAACAAACAATCCACACTACAATTCGCTCCCTCCATTTTTATTTGAAAATAGAACACACTTTTTTTCTGCGTTTTTTTTTTTAATTTTCTTTTTTATTACCTTTGATAATCCATCGTTTTCGGCCTGGTTCTTTTTTTGATCGTCGGAATGATAAGGTAATTGAAACTGAACATTGTCTCGCAAATAATAGTTATCTTTCTCACTTGAATTATTATAAGATTAACACTTTTTTTAGGATTCTTACTAAATAGCTTACATTTAATTATGTAGGCAGTCATGTTTATTGTAAACTTTTATCATAATTTGAATAGTTTAGGGGTTCAACGCAACACAAAATCACAGGCAATTTGGCTGTATGGGCTCAGCTCCCTTTGCCTGTCCCAAAGACGGACGAAAAGAACCAAAAAAAAAGTTTATGGTTCCAACGAAACACAGAATCACAGGCATTTATTTATTTCATACAAAAATCTACTTTGTCATTATTCGAACAAAACCTTTGACAGCTGACTATAACTGGTCCCAAAATCTATTAAATAATATGAAAATAACACAATCGCAAACGCCGATAACTCCAAGCTAACTGTTTGTGCTCTGATTTTGTAGGAATATTAATATATAAAAGTTATTATATCAGAGCTTGATGAATATTAAAATTGATAACAGTGAAGTATATAAGCTCATGGATTTCATTAAACGGATTAAATATATTTACTCACCCGGTCGGTTTTATTATTATATGGCGATAAAAATAATTTACAATGGATTTTTTACCTCCATTTTTATTTGAAAAAGGAACTCACTTTTGCCTGCGTATTCTTTTTAAAGTTTTTTTTTTAATTACCTTTGAAAATCCACAATTTTCGGCCTGGTTCGTTTGTTCTTCAGCGGAATAATAAGGTAATTGAAACTGAACATAGTATCATAAATAAAAGTAATCTTTTTCACTTGTATAACTATAAGATTAACACCTTTCTTTGGATTCTTTGTAAATAGTTTCCATTTGATGATATAGGCAGACATGTTTACTTGTTTAGTGTAAACTTATGACGCTTGCAATTTACGAACGTCAGAATTTGAATAATTTATTGGTTCAACGCTACACAGACTGATCTATCTCGTTTATTAAATTAATTATTCGCGTCCCAAGAATTCTGTTCGAAGCAGAACTAACTTGAAGCAATATTGTCACTATACTGACATTGTTTCAAACACAACAAACGTTGGCATTTGATTAATATCTACTTTGTCTCGATAAACTGGCGATTTCGGCGACATATTTGAACAAAACATTCGACAGCTGACGATCGATGGACCCAAAGCCAAACAATTGAATTGAATCTCTGTTTCTATAACATAAGGTGTAATATAAAATGTCATATTGTGAGCGTAAACAGTAATTTGGTATGCATGGTATGTGACGCACAATTAGCGATTGAATTTCAAAGTATGACACAATACATTGAAGTGGTGTTGCATTGAAATAACCGAATTATTTTTGGGCGTAGGCGACATGGCGGCGGGACTGTTATTTCAAACAATTTTGATGTTCTAAATTGTTGTTAAATAGACGATTATTTAATTTAGTTTAGTGTAGTTGCATGTAATTGTGGAAACAAGAAAATTCATGTTTGCAAAAGCTACACAATGGCAAATGCGGCTAAAAGTTGACAAATTATACTACTGGTGCCAATTTTATTCTAATAATATATTTTAATTATTCAAATGCTTTTGAATGATATTTGGGATATAGCTTAATATATTAAGCTCACAATAGAATAAGCTTATTTTTAATTACTAATAAATGTATCTTAAATAAATCAGTTAACTTTAGTTAAAACGCAGTCTAGCGTAATTATGATTCTGTAATTTTAATACGGTTTGATAATGGAATTCAATGAATACAATCAATTTATGAAACTGTTATGCCATTTTCTGAAAAGGTTTTATAGGAATTATTTTAATGTTATGTCTACTGGCCACTTCAGCAGAAAAAAAGTTTATGCAAAGCTATTTACTAAAATAAAAAAGTAAGATTAAAAATAAACCTTTAATGGCGTCTAAATTTTTTATCGCCTAATGGCCATAGTGTGCATTAGGTATAAAACCTTTTTTGATTAATTCCTTTTTTTAATTCACTTTAATATTTATTTTAGACTCTTTCAAGTTTGTAATATCAAGATTATGCTTAGAAAAAATAGTAACAGAATTTCTAAACAATTGTGTTTTTTTTTTAAATAAATTCCGTGATGTTGGGTTCATAAATTCTTCTGTAGGTAGGTCTTCATTACAGCACCTGGCTAGTCTGTAAAATTAAATATTCTGCGACCAAGGCTACTTATTTAAAATATTCATAAAGGCTGGTCCCTCATTTAGCGTTGTGAAGTAGATTCTTTGCTTGCTTGCGTACCCTTGAGTTACCTTGACCTAGTGAGATGCTTATCTCACTACATTATACGCTTCCAAGGGCATTTTGTTTAAGGGGTAGGTAGATGCTGTAAGTGGCAGCGACGTTTAGGCGAAGCATTATTTTAAACAGTAAATTTTCTTTTTTTTTAAGAAATTTTTTCTTAACATTTTTTTTTAAGTTCTTTTTTAAGTAACGGTCGTAAGGCCCAGAGTAGGCTTTAACGCAGCAATGGGACAACATAAACTAATAATAAAAAAAATACACAAATATTAAAATGAAAAAGTATTGCTTCATGGCAAAAATATCGCTCTCATAGTTATATTATCCCCGCATCATAGAAAAAAATATTTTCCTAATCGATCAGAATACAAGCCTGAATCTGTATAAAAAAAAACAAGTTTACTAATATCAACCCAACTTTTTTAGACTAAATTAAAATCATAAACTATTTTAATATCTGTTTTATGTTTTATAAACTAGAATATTGGCAGCTTTTATAGCTAAATGTTTACGTTTCGGTTTATTCATTAGCTCATGCGGGAAAACTGGTTGGAAATTAAAAAAAAACGGATGTTCCATAGTCTTTGATGTGTGGTTTGTCTATGGGATGTTCTGCATTTAAAAAGAAACCACAGTAATGAAAGAATGTAGTTTAATTAAGTTCTAAATAAAAACTAGGTCCGTTCTAATTAGGTTCATAATCCAGGTTATGGTGATTTCATTTTATGCGGACTGATCTTCATTCATCAGATTATTTGTTAGCTAAAATAATAGGTTTATGGCTTCTGTCCGATTAAATATTTATGATTTTTTTTAATGATTATTATTCTATTTAAAAAAAAAAATACTGACATTTTTTTATTTGTTTTTATTGACAGAAGACAGTGCATGGACGTGTTATATGTCAGTGTGATGTGTGCTAAATCTTTAAAAACTATAACTGACCAAAAATGGAGAATTCTTTTTTTTAATTCTGAAGTAGATTTATCTCAAGTAGTTCAGAAAAGAAACTTCTTTCATTTTTCGAACCCCTTCAGACACTTGGCCTGTCATAATAAATATAATAAAAGCCTGTCCATCTCTTTTAATACCTATATCGAGTGGGTTAAGTACTTGAGACACTCATAAATGTAGCTCGTCGCCTTTTGACCTTTCAGAACTGCTCGAACTTTTTCTTCTGATCAAATAACTCGCAACTTCGTAACGTTTTTAAAAATCGAACTTAGAACCTTTTTTCTTGTGACTTCTTGACTCAGTATTCAAGTGTTCGATTTTTGAAAATAATAATCTTCTACTATCGAATAAATCAAAATTAAAAACTTTTTAAATATTTATTTAGAAACGGTCTCTATTAATATTATAATTGGTTGTAAAAAGATTGTATTATTAATCTTCGTACATTACAAGATTTCTGTTTTTTTTATAGTTCTGTAATAGTGAAAATGATTGCTTTGAGTTTGACTTTTCTTAGTAATAATATTAAAATGTGTACATTAATTTTTTTTCTCGGGGTCGAGTCTCATTGAGCCTTATCGATGGTAGGCAATAAGATCAAAATTACATTAGAATTCTATCAAACAAACATGTAATTAATTTTTTATAACTCATTGATAGCTATATAATGTGACGCGTCATTGCCTATATTATGCATACAATTATGTATTTAACGACGAAGTTTATTATTTCCGCTTGGAGAACATACACACCCGCAGTGAAATCTACATGAAGTTATTTTAAAAAAATAATTCCGTGTTATTTATCTTAGGGCTAATTTTTCAATAGTCAGATAAGTAACTTTTATCTGAGGAATAAAAATGGCGGTTTGAGTTTTTCAGCCTATCTAAAGAAAATATGTCAAACCGCTATTTTTATTTCTTAGATAAAATCAGCCCTCAGTATAAAATATATCCTGTAGATAGATGTAATTTTAAGTATTTATTGTCATTATCGATCTGAGAACGGTTTTATAGAAAAATTATAGCGTGTTAAAGTTTTGTCTGCTTTTAGGCCGTTATCATACTAGCGGTTTGGAAGCGGCTGCGGGGCGGAGCGGACGCGCAGCGCATCCGTCGCGAACACGCCGCGCATCCGTCGCGAACACGTCGCGGACGCGTGGCAAATGCGTTACGTTTTCGTCACGTGTTTGTACACTCAGTAACAAAATGTATTCCGACGAGGAAACATTGCTGTTGACGTTATTACTTCGAAAACGCCGAAAACGAAAACGAAAGCATCGACGAATTTGGGAAGATCCATTATTAGATTAGGCTGAGGAATTTTTCGCTGAGAGTTATAAGCAATATTCATGTTTTGATAAAAAAAACTTCTCGGCTAAAAAAAAATTATGCATCTATAATCTGTATCACCTACTCTTATCATATTATGCCAAATTTCAGCGCTGGAGGAATATTTCGAAAGTCTTCATACAAAAAATTCCTCGTTGATCTGAGGTGGGGCGGACGTTTTGGCGTTTGTTCGAGGCAGTACAAAATGGCGTCCGCTTTGCTGTTCGCGGCGATCCCGTTGCGCGTCCGCAACGAATTTGCTGCGCAACCGCGGCGTGTTCGCGACGCAGCTGCGGCCGCTCCGCCCCGCAACCGCTTCCAAACCGCTAGTGTGATAAGGCCCTTAGAATCTACAGACGGATGTTTCATTATTCACATAATAATTGTTCCTGTTGTTTTTTTTTTAACTTATTTTTAGTATAATTCAAAAGAATAAGCAGTGCACTGGGGCGGAAGGGACGGCTAAACTCGTACGAACTAAATACAGTGTTCTTTCAATAGCACTTTACTTTCCATGGCCGGTAAAATTTTGTGAAAGTCCTGTTACACAAAATCAACAAAATGTAAGGTACATTATATAAGTTCGTATATCTACTAAAACCAATAAGTTAATGTCACTGTGACGACTTGGAAATGATAGTTTTGGGCCGATAAAATACTGCCAAAGACTGTAAGAAGAAAGAAAAATCTCAATGTGTCCTTACGTCACTTTCAACGTTCACAACGCTTTAACATAGGTAAGCATATAATTTGCCTTTAGAGTACCCACTGCTGGGACAAAGGTCTCCTATAAGTGAGAGGAAGTGGCCTGTACCCACCATGCGGACAAAGTGCGGGTTGTAAGGTGTCACAAATGTCTTCGAGTACTTATGTACCTAACAAAAAACTAATTAATTCGCAATTTTAATCTTATCTTACCAACAGAAGTAAGCCCCCACAATTTACTTTAAACATAATATACCAAAGTAAGTATATGTTTCAAAGTAATACCAAAGTGAGTATATCTTTTGTTACAACCTAAGATATCTCACGTTTTCTAATTAATTCTAACACGAGTCGAGTTTAATTAAATCGCTCATATTTCTTCCAGTGTCAAATATCTTCGGGGTATATTGTTTGAGTGAAAATGGAACCGTTTTAAGGATTGCAAAAGTAGAGACGATCACAGCGAAGAAATGTAGGAAATCGAACCACTTTATAGATATAACTAGCTGACCCGGCAAACGTTGTTTTGCCATATTAATTACTAGCTTCTGCCCGCGACTTCGCACGCGGATCCTGTTGCTTATGCCAGCGACAACGGGGTCGTCAAAATCAAGTCTCAATTCCAAGAGCTTGGTTAAAAAAATAATGGGAGTTTTGCCACACGGACGATGGTTTTAACCTTGCATGCATAACCGACAGGCAAGCCCTAGTGTCTATACATTATGTTAAAACTGTACAGTTATCGGTTATGCGTGCGGTCAGTTATGCGCGCACGGTTACAACCATCAAATAAAACCAATAACGTGTATGGCCTCCATAACAGGAATGGCAAAAAGACTTGAGGTTAATTTTAGTTAAAATAAGACCGAAACTTATTTCAAAAGCGTTCTATTCTGAGATGCTTATTGAAATACTTCTGTAATTGCTTTTAAACTTAAACATTTACGTCAAAGAACTCTGAAAACCATTAAAAAGTAATAACATTTTAAAATATCGTTTAAATTGAAGGTTTTTACTGCATTTTGATCTTTCAGCTGTGCGAGCATTTCAGTTTACACTGCGTATAAACTTTGTTTGTAAATTGAGTTTATTTTAAGTTTGATTTTGAACAGAAAACTTTCATAAATAGTTTTTTGATTTTGAAATTGCAATGAGCATTTTTGTAAACACGACTTTTACGCGTACTTTCAATGTCATTCATTTATTTTGGTGTTATTAGTTTGCCTTTGGTTCTGGTCTATCCCAAGAGACAAAGTCTACGATGGAATGAGCTTACCCAGAAGAAGCCCATTCACTCTAACAAATAAGGGTCAACCCTTATTTCTTCAAAGTTTGAAAACACACAAGTGTGTTCGTAAACACAGACGCAGGTAGAAAGTTTTTCAGAGTCGCGCGACTGTCTAAGCAGGTTACCGTGACCCTGAAACGTAAATGACAATTGAAGAAACACTGTGGATTTTAGTTTTTTTTTTTTTTACGTGGTAAAATCATCAAATGAGACCTCCCACCCCGGGCAGGGCGAGAGGTGTTGGTTATATACAAATAATCAACAAGTACTTAGTGTTAATCTATGGTATTGTCCTTGATGTGTTACTCTTATGTTTAAAAAAAAAAATATATGCTCTGTGGTTCTGTTCAAACTCTCGAACCAAGTCGTTTTATTAGAGGTTATGTGCCCAGGAAAAAACGCTTTTTTCTCGCGAAAAGACTTGCAAGTTTATGCCGATTAGTCCTCGCAGATTGAGAAAACGCTGTGTTCTTGAACTGTGAACAACGAAAAGTAAAATTGACAGTGTGATTAGAAAAAATGACGACGAATTATGTCGTGAGTGTGCCGAAATTGAAAGGACGTGAGAACTACTCAGAATGGGCCTTCGCCGCGGAGAATTTTCTCGATTTGGAAGGAACTTTAAATTTTATAAAAGTTTCCAAACCGGATGAAGCCGAAGTCGACGCGAAGACTAGAGCGAAGTTGATCATGACAATTGACCCGGCGCTATATGTACACATAAAAGACTCGAAGACTACTAAAGAATTATGGGAGAAACTCAAGAAGTTGTTTGACGACTCTGGCTTCACCAGGAGAATCAGTCTACTAAGAACTCTCATTTCTATTCGTCTTGAAAATTGTACATGCATGACTTCGTACGTCACACAAATCATAGAAACTAGTCAAAAGTTGAGTGGATCAGGATTTCATATTAATGATGAATGGGTTGGATCGCTACTTCTAGCAGGATTATCCGATAAATATTCGCCCATGATTATGGCGATCGAACACTCGGGGATATCCATCACAGCAGACGCCATTAAAACCAAATTGATGGATTTGGAGGAAGATGGTGGCGATGCGAACGGAGCTTTTGCGAGTTTCCGGAAAAATTATAAGAGTGGCAGCACTTCCGGAACAGTAAATCGAAATACGTCAACGTCAAACTCAAATGTGTCAAAGTCAAAACCGAAGGTTATAAAATGTTATAAATGTAAACAGACCGGACACTACCGAAATCAATGTACCGTTTCTGAAAAAGATTCAGTGAATAAGTCTTGTGAACGTAAATCCAGCAACGCATTCAGTGCAGTGTTTTTAAATGGAAGTTTTTCAAAATATGACTGGTACATAGACTCGGGTGCAAGCGCTCATTTAACCGCCAACGAAAATTGGATTACAAATAGTTTTGTCGATCATCCAATCAAGGAAATCGTTGTCGCAAATAAAGAAAAGGTCCCGGTTAAATGTTGTGGAGATGTGTTGATAACAACTTTGACAGATAACTGTGAGTTTGATATTGTTGTTGAAAAAGTATTGTGTGTACCAAGTTTGACTACCAATTTGATTTCTGTTAGTCAACTCATCGCCAAAGGCAACAAAGTGCAATTCACCGACAGTGGCTGCGAAATTTTTAATAAAACTGGTGAATTAGTTGGTACAGCTTTATTGTTGAATGGTGTCTACAAACTGAGACAACCTGAAGTTATGGTTGCAGCGGTGGACTCTAATATCTGGCATCGTAGACTTGGGCACGTCAACAGTCACTATCTGAACAAAATGCAGGATGCCGTGGAAGGTTTCACACTAGACAGAAAGACAGATATTTCAAAGTCGTCATGTACAGTATGCTGCGAGGGTAAGCAGAGCAGATTGCCCTTTCCACAGAATGGCAATAGAAGTAAAGAACTTTTGCATACTATACATACAGATGTATGTGGTCCATTTAATAATGTTTCAATTGGAGGTTCCAGATATTTTGTTTTATTTGTGGACGATTATAGCCGCATGATCTACATTAATTTTATGAAAAACAAAAGTGAAACTTTTAGTTATTTTCAAAGATACAAACTTCTTGTAGAGAACCAGCTGAATAAGAAAATAAAGATTCTTAGAAGTGATAATGGGAAAGAATTCTGGAATAAAGAATTTGATGATTATCTTAGGAACTCAGGGATAATTCATCAGAGAAGCAACCCGTATACGCCTGAGCAAAATGGTTTGGCTGAACGTTTCAATCGTACTGTGGTAGAAAAGGCCAGATGTATGCTCTTCGACGCCAACCTTGAAGGAAAGTTTTGGGCTGAAGCAACTAACACTGCAGTCTACTTACAAAATAGGACTGTAGCTACAGCTCTTAATGGAAAAACGCCTTTTGAGATGTGGACAGGTGAAAAACCAGACATAAGTCACTTGAGAATTTTTGGGAGTGTAGTGATGACACATATACCCAAAGAGAAGAGACTCAAATGGAGTAAAAAGGCAGACAAAGGTATTTTAGTTGGGTACGCTACTGATGTGAAAGGATATCGTATCTACAACTCAAAAAACAATGAGGTTATAACCAGTCGTGATGTGATCATAATGGAAAAACCACGAGCAGCAGAAAATATTGTTCAGGTACAGGAAAAACCAACAGTCTCTACTGAGGAGGCTGAGGATTCAGTGGGGGACATTTTTATGTCAGATAACTCTGAGAGTGAAGAAGATATCTATGATGATGACAAGACATATGTTCCTGATGAAGACTCTTCTACCAGCACCAGTAGTGTGGAAAGTGTTGTGAGTGTTGTTGATAAACAATATTGTTTGCGTAGACAAAGAAAACAACCGGACAGGTATGGTTTTTCTAATGCTTGTATCAGTGGTAGTGTTGATGATTCAGGTGAACTTTCACTAGAGGAAGCTCTAAGAGGGCCTGAAAAAGAACAGTGGTTAGAGGCAGTGCATGATGAACTACAGTGTTTTAATGACAATAACGCTTGGCAAATTGCAGATGTGCCTACAGATAAAACCATAGTTCAATGTAGATGGGTTTTAAGGAAGAAGTATGACAGTGAAAACAATGTCAGGTATCGTGCCAGGTTAGTTGCTAAAGGTTTTTCTCAAAAATATGGTGTTGATTACACACAGAAACCTTCTCACCTGTTGTTAGACACACAACTCTACGTCTATTGTTTTCATTGTCAGTACAGCTGGGACTTGATGTAACACATCTAGATGTAAAAACTGCTTTTCTTAACGGCAATCTAGAGGAATCCGTCTACATGCAGAAACCAGAGTGTTATGAGGTTTCTGGTGCTTCTAACAAAGTATTAAAACTTAAGAAGGCCATCTATGGTCTGAAACAGGCTTCTAGAGCATGGAATAAGAAGGTAGATAATTGTTTGCTTAAAACTGGTTATTGTAAATCTAAGTTGGAACCTTGTATGTACACAAAGAATGTTGGCAATTATAAGACTATTGTGACATTGTATGTCGATGATTTTTTTTATATTTTCTAATTGTAAGGATGAAAGTGAGCATCTTAAGAAAGTATTGTCAAGTCATTTTAAAATCAAGGACTTAGGTCAAGTAAAACAATGTTTAGGAATGAATGTTAAGTTTGACAAACAAGAGCAGTCTGTTACCTTAAGTCAGGAAAATTATATAACTGTTTTGTTACAGAAGTTTCACATGACTGACTGTAAAACTGTTGATACTCCAATAGAATCCAAACTAAATGTCAAGGTAGACAAGAATGTTACTGATAAAATACCTTATCAGCAGCTCATAGGGAGCTTGATGTACCTATCTGTATTGACTAGACCAGACATAACATATGCTGTCAGTTACTTAAGTCAATTTAATAATAGTCATACAGATGAACATTGGGGCTATGCCAAGAGGGTTTTAAAATATTTAAAAAAGACTATAAAGTATGGCATAAAGTATTGTTTTTTTTTTTTTTTTTTTTTTTTTTTAATAGCCTATACTGTCCCACTGCTGAGCAAAGGCCTCCCCCAATTCCTTCCAGGAATTCTTTTCCTGGGCCGCTTCGAACCAGCTCTCATGGTGAGCGTCTAGGTAGGTAAAGTATTGTAAAAATGGAAATTTTGAAATAAAAGGTTTTGTTGATGCCGATTGGGCTAACAATAATTTAGATAGACGGTCTTATACCGGATTTTGTTTTGTGCTTTCAAATGGAATAATATCTTGGGAATGCAAGAAGCAAAAAACTGTTGCTCTGTCAAGCTGTGAAGCAGAATACATGGCTATATCTGAAGCTTGCAAAGAAGCCATTTATTTAAGAGCTTTGCAATTTGAAGTTACAAATAAATTGTACTCTTTGAGTTTATTTAATGATAATCAGAGTGCACAGAAGCTGTCAACAAATCCAGTTCTTCATAAGAAATCTAAACATATTGATGTCAAATACCATTTTACTAGAGAATGTGTTTCAAATAAAATAGTAATATTAAAGTATTTGCCAACAGCTGATATGCCTGCGGATTTGCTGACCAAAGGCTTATGTTCTAAGAAGCATTATACTTTTATGAAATTACTGGGTTTGGTAATCATTTAAGCTCAGGTTTTGTGAATAGATTTAATGTGATTATTTGATATAGTGGGGGTGTTGGTTATATACAAATAATCAACAAGTACTTAGTGTTAATCTATGGTATTGTCCTTGATGTGTTACTCTTATGTTTAAAAAAAAAAATATATGCTCTGTGGTTCTGTTCAAACTCTCGAACCAAGTCGTTTTATTAGAAGAGGTACTGTCAGACTTGTACTGACTAAAATCCACGGTGTCCTTCAATAGCCCTTTATGTTCCGGGGTCACGGTGATGGTATAAGACCCGCGACCAGTGGATTTTAGTTAGTACGAGTCTGACAATCCCTTCCGGTCGAACGAGGACGAGACGACTCATTAGTTGATTTTACCACCTCTCTTACTACTCAGACTGAAAACCAATCGTTTTTACTCAAAGTAGAAACAGTCTGACAGTGCGTTCCGTTCCGTTTCACCCATTGTTCAGAAGATTCATTTGATGCCATTTTACACGCAAAAAAAAAGCTACGAAGTGAGGTACAAAATCTTTGAGAGAAAAAAAGAGTATGAAAAACAATGTCGAAAATAGATTTACTCGTGGCAGCTTTAACAATATTGCCATAAGCCAGATGAATATTTGTACACACGGCAAAAGAAACGAGATTGAAAAAAAAACTATTTCGTGAAGACCTAATGTAATTCCTCCTGTACCTAATGTAATATACTAGAAGGGTACCAAAAGTATATAAAAGGAAACGATGAAGACCTTTAGAAATATCAAGGGAATACCCAACATTATCCCTTATGTAAAGGAAAAAAAACGTTTAGTCAACAACACAGTGGTTCTCAACCTTTTGCCCGCTTTTTAATTGCAAGCTAAATTGAATGTCGATAAAATATGTATTATGCTTGTTTTATGCCGAATCTGTCAGATTCTACCAATAGAACTTTTACCTTCCACTATTGTGATAAAGTTAAAAATCTATTAAAGAAATGTGACAGACTGAGGTTGGTTGATGTGCTGGCGTCTGAACATAATATTCAAATAGTTATAAGAAGCGATTGCTGATAGTAATTGAGTGTGTGGCAAAAAAAAAACCTAACAAACATTAAAAACTACATTATAATCCAGCTTTTGTTACTTATGAGTAATTATGAGCAAAGAACGATTAATGAAAGGCCTACCAGCCTGTTTGAGAAAAGCTCAGAAAGGGCTCGTACTCAATAGTATACCTACATTGTGAGAGTCCCATGTCCAGCAGTGGATCAATATTGGCTGATGAATAAGATGTGCAGCCAAAACACTTTGGGGGACAGTCTTGTGTAAAATTGACTTTCAAAAAGTGCTGATAAATCAGCCTAATTTGTATAAATGACTTTTTCATTTCTCATACTCGGAAAGTAGTGTTTGTTTGATCTAAGCAGCGGGTCGAAAACGATGCTTCCCTCCCTTGGGCGGGAAAGACTCATATTAATTGCTTCCCTCCCTAGGGCGGGAATGAATTTTAAAAATAGAACTAAAATTGGTTATTTGGTCGGCTATAATTTTCTATATTAATAATTTCGTGCAGGGCTACGGACTCGATCGAAAGCTAACCAGAATAATAAAACATTAAAAAATAAAGATTTCGAGTCGACAACATATATCCGCAAAATTCGGATAGTCGAGTATTTTGTAAATTTCTAATGATTTTCTGACCAGAGAGATCGCAGCCGCCATTTTTGACATCAGTTATCATGCTGAGAAGTTTTTATTTTTTTTTCTTTATTTTCGGCCAGTGTCATGTGGTGTATTATGTAGTTACTAAACCTCCTTAGAATAACATATAAACTTATGAGTTACCGTGACACCTACATTTAGTACCTATATGTGTATTATGTATGACACACGTTTCACCCGAGCGAAGCCGGGTTTTCATCTCGTTTTTACATAATTAAGAAAAATATCGATTAAAAAAAAATGCTGCGGTCTTGTGAGTGTATACGGCCAATGTGAATAAAAAAAAAAGATACCTATAAAAGTGGGATGGCCCGCGGCGGTGACGCGGACGGTGTGTTCCATATTTGAAATATAAATTAAAAAAGACTATTTTTTACTTTCCTTATATTTGAAATGAAAAGTAGAGTGTTTAACACGGGTGAAAGTCATCAATTCCCACTCGGACTATAGCCGCCCTCGCTTCGCTCGTGCGTCTAAATACCTCGTATGGGAATTGATTTCTTTCCATCCTTGTATAACAATCTACTATTGATTTTGTAGTCACTTCTTTCCATTTTCATTATCAGTCGTCACGAAATCATAATCTGTTTTTAAACTAAAATATTGTGGTGCAGAAAAGTACTACAGTCATACCAATTTCATTTTTTGCAAAAAAAAAGGCATAATTTCACCATATTTTTGTCACGGATTCATAGCCTTTGTCCGTGTCAGTAGTTTTTCTTCCTAAAGAAAAGTTCTAAGTTTCATACACAGGAGGCTTTTGTGTCAGCTCGCCATTATCTATCTCTATTATCATCCATCAATTACGTCTTATGTCTACGTTATTGTACCAAATATGATTGATATCCTTTTTCAGTACAGATTGTTGAGATATTGTACCTTATATAATTGTGGCGAAAGGTTGAGAATCCCTGTACTGAGTTTTTTGTATTTGAGAATGTTAGAAGGGAAATTGCCTTCTAGAGATTAAACTTGTGATAACTGTTTTCGATTCAAAGGTGCTTTTTGTAGATATCTAAGAATGGAATTAGAATTTGCTTTACTGGATTTGTTCTACAGAATCAGACACGTTAGAATCTAATACTGCGTGATTTTATCATCGTTTGTAAAGATACTCACGAAAGAGCCGATCTAGTGCAATAACTTCTATTATTTTTTGCGCAGTCACATTTAGCTATACCTTTTTTATCGTGGTAAAATCATTAAATGAGACCTCCCAGGGACTGTCAGACTTCATCATCATCATCATCAGCCTATAACGTTCCCACTGCTGGGACACAGGCCTCCTCTCTTGTGAGAGGGTCTGTCAGACTAAAATCCACAGTGATTCTTTAATAGCCCTTCACGTTCCAGGGCCAGGACTACCTGATAAGATAGTCCCTCGACCCAGTCACAAATAAATCTTGTCGCCAAGGAATGAGCGCTTTTTGTTTTGACGTAATTTTTATATTCACTACAACGTTAACATTTTTTGTTATCAGAGAACTAAATCCGTTAAAATGGACACAGCTGTCGAGATATTTTTATCAGGATAATCTAGGTTAATCTGGTACGAAAAATGAAATAATTAGTCACTGGTTTTTGTAGCTTAAAATACACTTTATTAAATCTTTTTTTTTCATAGTAACATTACTAAAGTCCGGTCAGCACGCGTAGCATGGCGCCGTAGAAACGGGTTTTGTCGACGGGAGAATAGACAAAATGACAGAACGTGAGAGTTTTTCATCGATTTAAGCATAGCAATGTTTAAAATATAGATAAGATATGTTTCTATTCTTTAATGGTGTAAGAATCGTGTCATACTTGTGCAAAAAAACAGTCGATTTTATTAAATAACTTTGTCTTTTCTTGGTAGAATAGAGCTATAATCGCCATGCTACGCGCAGAAAGCAGGAGGAATTTCGAACATTGACCTACTTGCTTGCTTTCTGACCGGACTTTAGCTTATTCTTGCGGCTACGCTCGCGTTAATTAAGGATCTGACAGTACTTGTGTTAGTAATAATGTAATTAATCATGATTAAATGGGGCGCCATTACTTTGGAGATAATACTTTTTTGAGGATGAAAGGTATCCTATGTCCGTTTCTAAACACCTGACAATGTTTATGCAAAATTGTAAAGAGATCGGTTCAGTGCTTTAAGGTGCATACACGCACATACGTCACGTCACCGAATGAAACATGTTTGAAAACATACCTGACCGGTGACGTGACTAATAGATCACGTGCCGGTTATTGGTCAGTGACGGACTTATGGGAAAAAATATCATAAAGGAGTGTAGAAACAATTTATTTTTTAAACCGGACCGGTGACGTCACGTGACGGCGACTGATGAATGTGAATGCACCTTTAGTCGTGAACATGTAACACACAATCTAAGGAACAAAAAGCGAGTTGACAGAATAGTCTGTCAACTCGCTGAGGTACTACGTAAGCGAGGGGGACGGGGTACTGCGTTGTGATTGGCTAACTCAAGGTCTGTTCTGTCTCTAGATAATTATGTTTACGGCTCACAGGACTTGTCGAAATAAGTCGGATATAAGACTTTTTTACCTAATGCGTTGACAGAAATCGGTCGCCTGTTATTAGGAGTCTAGTAATATATCGTCGTTGCAAACAAACAACCTTACTTTTATATTTATAATGTTATTAGGATTAAGATATTAGTGTTCAAACACTAGTTTCTAAAGTTGAACGAACTATTTCGTGTGCCACATTTATGAGATATTTATGGAGTGGTAAATAGTACCCTATAGCTATAGCAATATAAACTAGTTTGCGTGATAGCTTGCATGGCAAACAATAGTTAGTACATAGGTACATAGAAACCATGTAACTGTGTTGATAACGAGCTTGCATGTTTGCTTGTAATGTAGAAGCTTATGTATATGGAGTCGGTTTGCCGGTCTACCACAGATATTAACTGAATTAATGATTTCGTTACAATTCTAATGTTTGTTGAGTTTTTGTTGCTTTTTTTTTTTTTCTTTTCGTGGTAAAATCATCAAATGAGGCCTCCCACCCCGGGCAAGGCGGGAGGGACTGTCAGACTTGTACAGACTAAAATCCACGGTGTCCTTCAATAGCCCTTTATGTTCCGGGGTCACGGTGATGGTATAAGACCCGCGACCCCGGCAGGCTTTAGCCCTCTGAGGAGTTTTTGTTGCTTGGGATGAAACTTATTAAACTTATGAGATGATGCGGAATTTAAAAGAATACGAGTATGGGGCATATTGTTAGGAGAGTCTGGGGAACCTCTTAACATTGTAGAATGCTTTTATTTCAAAAACTTATTGAATTGAAAACGTAAACAATATGGATAAAAAATCAACCAACGAAATTAAAAATGTAAAAACTATAATCAATATTAAAAAAACAAAATAATCTGTTACTATGATAAATAATACTTGCAAACGCAAACTTTTGTGAAAAGATAACATTCCATTCGTTCTCTACTGAAGCGAGGGTTATATTTCTTTTACAGTAAATAAAGTTCTAGCTAGGACCACTGAATTAAAAGACTGAAAAAAACATATTTTATTTATTTGTAACAACTTTTTCTAGCACTTCTTGCGCTTGAGACTTACTTTACGTTGAATTTTCTGTGAAAAGCAAACGTCATGTTACCGAACAAGTGGCAATTATGAATTTTTTTTTTTATTTGGCATGTTTTGCAGTAAAACCACTCTATTCATTCGGTTGCCCTTTCCGTTCTACGGCCTCGGTAAACTCTGAAAATATTTCCAAGACTTTACATTTTATTTTATTTAGAGATTTTACAATATAATAGTTTTGACCTTTCTAACGAACTTCCTAGACTATATTATGAAATACAAAGTACAGTGAGCTCGTTACCAGTGGAAAAAAATATAGTTTTCTTGAAACTTACGAGCTTTTTGCAGTCATAAAACTGGTATTACTTTTGTACAGTAATACTGTAATCTAGTTTTTCTAGAAGCATAAAAACAGGGATTTGTTGTACCAGTGAAATATTATCATTCTTTTGGCTTTATCCTAATTTATTCGGGGACTGCGCTGTATGTTAGTAAAGTTAATCTTATATATTTCTTAAATTTTATCCCTTTATAGCCAGTTCATCCATCTTCTTTGCCTAGTCCTGATTTTTGTTTCTCTAAACAATCGCACACGGCATCGTAGGCGTAAACGTCTCGTACGCGTATCGTAATTTTAATGTACAATGAACACCTCATATGATACGCTGCAACACCGCCTCGTGTGCGGACTTGTTTGAACATGTTCCTGCTCGTATTACTCTCGTACTACGCGCGTTTTACGATACGCTTACGATACGACGCCGTGTGCGAAGGGGCTTAATGTCAGTTTTCCTAAAACAGAAGAATAATAGATAGGCATACTAATATTAAAAAGAGAAAAGATAAATAATTATGTTTTCTTTTTATTTGTAATGAAAAATGTGAAAATTTAATGGTTCAGGTTTCAAAATTCTTTTATCTATAGAAGGTACACAACGTTTAACAAAGGATAATGTGTAGTTGTACAACCCACTCTTTTTCAAAGAGATGAAGCCTGTGTCCCAGCTGTGGAACAGTGGGAATAGCATAGGCTGATTATGCTACTTAAAAAAACATTGCATGTATAAAATGTTTTTCTATTTCCGTAGTTCAGAAAAATCGATAACTACGAACTACTTGAAGGCAGTTGCGTGCGAGTAATGGTTTCAGCTGAAAATCTGAAATAATAAGATTATTATTATTTATTGAAAGACTTTTCTGCTTTAATGTCACGGCTTTTTGTAATGTAAGCTGATTTAATAGCCTTTCAAATTTTAATTTTCAAGCTTATTAAAAACTGAAAAGGTTAAAAACGTAGGAAACGAAAGGTCGGTGAGGAAACGCGAACACCAAAGTTTTTTTTGTTTTTATTATGCCATGTTTTTTGATGGGGTATTCCAGTTAGGGCACCCGCTGTCAATGGCACCTGAGCTACTTGCACCTTATCTATTCGACATAAGGCTTTGGTCAAAATTTTTCGCAGGTGCCAGGTGCCCTAAGTGGAATACCTCATTTTGATTTGTTGTTAGTTTATTTAATTGTGGATGGATTTTTGTTTAATTTAAGTTATTTTTTGGCCTTTAACTGAAGACATTTTAAGTAAACTCTTTTGTAGCGTATCCACACTAACTACCCGTTTAATTATAAAAATGTTGTTTACCCACACGCACTCGTCACATCTTGATAAAAATAAAGGTTTTATGAGCACCCGTTGTGTTGATAAATGTTTCATGCCCTCAATAAAATGGGTCACAATATTTGGATTAGGTCATTTTACTGTTTTTCGTGGACACTACAATGAAACAAAGACTTTTAAGAGCCTCCTTCTTTCACAAGTGGCAAACGATAAACGTAAATACTCAGTTAGTCGCTAATAGATTTTCAACTTTATACCTTTAGAACATAAAGTTGAAAATCTAAGGCTTTATTCATCACCACATGCATTAAACTATCAGTATTTTAAGGAAGTAACTGTCTATTTGATGATTACTATAAAACAACTGTATTGTAGGTATGTTATCATAATCGGTTATAAGAAACCTCTTGAAAAAACACTGTTTTTAATCTGGCTTATACAAACTTGTTACAATCGTCAAAGATCAGGACCAAAGGTTCAATACATTTTTAAGAACAGAGGAATCTTAGATTGTCTTTTGAAGGCAAAACAATGAATATTTTTATGAATAATCCTCAATATAAGCTCAATTGGCACGCGGTTATTGGCGATTAATATCCTTATCTTGTATGTTTTCGTGTATAGTACCTATGGCAAGCAGTTTTGCCAACCCCGGAGACCAATCGCGCTAATTTGAAACGTCTGCAAACGATTACGTTATGGTTCGATTGCGACAGTGGTTAGGTTCCGATTGCTCTTCTGATTTTGGTATTGCGTTATAAGTTCAAACGTTAACCAAAGTTGGAACGTTGCGTACTTAGAAGTATAGCTTTTAAGTTTTTCCTTTTGGTTTCGGCTACATCGTATTCATGAGATTTCTCCAATAAACCTATGTAGGCGTACATGGTAATGTTGTTATTTTTTCAAGATTTTCACTCAGAATCACTTCACAACAAAGACAAAACACTCCAACGATGCAGTAACGATCCTAAAAAAGTAGCGTCCCATCAACTTTACGTTTGACAGCGGTTACGTTCCAGATACGATCGCGGTGCTTCTCAACTTGCTGTCAAAACTTATATTTTCTGAGAAAGTTGTGTTATGGTAGCGGTTCAGTCGCGATTTCGTTGAAAAAAAAAATAGCACGATTGGTCTCCTGTACAATTTTCATAAAAGTTCTTGCTAATCGTGAAATTCGCATACGAAAACTTGATTAATATTTAAAACTTTTAACACAAACGTTAAGATTAAGGAGGCCCACAGTAAAATTCAAACAAGACAGATCTGTTCTCAAAGTTTCAGTGCTGAAGTTTTGTCATATATACCTGTAAAGGTATTTATTGTTCTGGAAACAATCAGTCTTATTGAGAAAGTTAAATTGAGGTATTCAGGCTCCTAGTACTGACAGACAGCAATCTCGGGGCATAAGATGTGTTTGTTGGCAATAGGCTCAATTCGAACAGAATTGTTCCAATGCAATTGAGACCTAATCTACCTTTGAGTTGCTCGCGGTTAAATAATATCATCTGCACAGGCCGATCTTCAAAATTAGGTAAGCCGGGCTATTTGTTGGTTTGTGAATGGGTGAACCATTTTTACCAAAAAGTGTTTTCTACGTCTCTTGAAAAGCAAAGTAAAGCCTTTGATTCCGGTTGTCATTTGTGGATCTTTGACAGTCGTTACTGTACATTAAAAACTCAAAAGTCTCAATGCAAAATACTTATAGTACTACCCAGTTACTGGTTTGTGGACGTCAAATCAACTGATATTCAGTAACATTCAGTTTGACTGGAAGTCGACCTCAATATAAATATAGAAATGTTGAGAATAGGCTACTAACTAAATGACGAACTACCTAAATAAGAATTACAGAACTGATGTTAAGTGTCAGTCATAATAAAATATGGAGATAAAAGAACTACATAACATATTTCATTCAAAGTTCTATAAAACAAACAGGCAACAACTTCGCACTACCGTGATGACAGCCATCACAATACTACACTCACAAACAAACACATACGTTTTATATAAATTATAAGCACAGGGAGTTCCCTTCACATAACAAATGGCGCCATTAACACTCCCGAACTGCTGTTGCCGAAAGAACAAACATTACAGATGTGTCTCTAAACTTAGAACAAATACGTCATCTTTGAGTACGTGAATTCTTGTTCCGCTGACTGTACTGTACCGACATACAGACCGTACGCTACCAAGCGTACGGTCGGTACGTCGGTACAGTTGGTACGTCGGTACGGAGTACGGTCGGATGTCGGTTGGCTTATTTTAGTGAGACAAAGTTTCAGCGTCGCAATACGGTACCATTTACAACACAATGTATATTGGTAGACGCGACAGACGTACGCAATCGATGTCAGCGTAAAAGCGACTGAATTTTTAACTTTTTAGAGTAACTGAGTAGTAAACTGGTTTAATTTAGTGAAGCGATGTTATATTGGAAATAAAAAAATGTTGGTGTACTAAAACTACTATTGTTTCTAAACTAGCTGAAAGACTTATTAATTTAATTAATTATTAATATCATATAAAGGCTTAGTCAGCAAATTCATGAGTGACAAATTCCGTGCCAGTGAGTATATTTAAAAGAAACAGCTCCCCTAGACAAGTGGCAAGTAGTGACGTTGCGAATGTTTAATTTTTGACATTCGCGAATGCGAATACGGATACGAATATTCAATTTCCATATTCTCGAATGCGAATGTGAATGCGAATATTCAGTTTAAAGTCAATCACGTTTGAGAAAAACATTTTTAAGTGATCGAATTTCATAACTTAATTTTGAATTTTTATATTTACACCCTTTTTTACTAAAGTCTTGACGCGTCGGTTGTATCGGGGCAAATCTCTCTATTCATATTTTTGGTGTATCATCTGCGTATAGTAAAAAAGGCACAACTGGAGAAAAGGGAACAGGGAAAATAAGCCTCAGTAGATACGCCTTTTTTAGTCGGTAAGGCTTAATTTTCTTTATTTTTTTTTGCGCAGATGTGCCTCTTTTGCTTAAAGAGCCAGATCTTTAGTAAATGTAATCCATTTTCTCTATCCGTGCGTATCAATAAATCTATTTTTATACCTCTAATACTATATTTATGCGTATTTGGTCTAAGGGAAGGTGGCTATCTGACGGAACATACGTCGCGTAACGCCAGAACAAATGTATAGAAAAATAATTGACCGTTCACACTCAACCGATGATTCGATGATACGCTCGACGTATTTTACGTCAGATATGAACCTGGCTATTTATTCTGGCTGTCTAGGGGTCTAGATGAACGAACGTTTTGACAGGTACAATCTTTTTACAATTATTTTTGTTGGTTAATTATATATATTTTTTATTGCTTTGACATTCCGTCTTTGTCACAACAAAACTACTGGTTCGAATTGAAAAAATATTTTTGTGTTGGTTATCACGTCCATTTATCACGAAAGGCTAAATTATTATACCATCACACTACAACAAATAGGAGCCGAACAGCGGGAGTGAAAACACGGGGAGCAGTTTGGTCTATAATATAAAATAAATTACGACCACGACCATTCTATAAATGAAGACCCAGCATTTAAGAAGATGTATAATTCAGCAGTGGATATTCCACAGCTCATAAGCGGCTCACAAATTTAGATGTGTCCTGCAGATCTAAACCCGCCACTTTAGCAATGTGATTTCACAATGTTGCAAATTGTTCTTAACCCCTGATCGCATAGCATACCATAGTTGCACACCAACGTTTTAGTTCTAAAATTCAAATTATATTCAAGTAAGAATGCTGGCAACACTAAAGATCATAGACTAAATTGGTATACCTTGACGTTTTGTGTGTGAAAATGTTGGCAGCCTTGATAAAAAAAAGTTTTAAGTCATTTTGAACTAAAAACGTAATAATATCAAAAGAGGGAGCAATAGAAAAAAAATATGGGTTCTTTTTAGTCAAATATATAACATAATACACACACCGGCAAAATTAGGGGAACACTAAAAAAAGTCCCGTTTTCGTCAAAGCTTTCGTTGATTCGATTAGTGTTTACATTTTTTAGGTTCCTATCCTGATAATATACGGCATTAGGACACTTATTGACAGGTTTTAACAGTCCAACAGAAATGATACCCTCTTAAGTGTTTTTAGGCAGTCAGCGCTTTTAAGTGTTTTTGTTCTGAAAGTTCGTTTTTGCAGTTAATTTTTGCCCTAGCTCATGTTGTGGTGTCTGTATGGTGAGTTCTCATTGTATTGTTTCCAAATGAGTGACTTGGCTGTAACAGAAGTCGATAAAGCTGTACCAATGATCAAGGAAGGTCATTACTACCGTTCAGTTAGTCGAACATTGGGTATATTAGTATCCATGATCCAAAGTCATGTGTAATGGTTCAGAAAGATTGGATCTTATGTAAAGAGACTTAGACAAGGCAAAAATAGCGCAACGAGTCCCACAGACTACCTTTTATATAAGAATGCAAACTCTGAAAAATCGCCCTCCAACGACTGTTTAGACCCAAAATCAAAATCTGGGCCTATGAATGAGATAAAAAACATTATATGGGATTTTTAGATCTCTGTTCCATACCTGAGTGCAGTCAGAAAACCGCCATGATTGATAATTAAAGCTGTGTGAGCTGTCAAAGATACGCCTCCCCACACTATAACATACCCTCCACTGTATGACACTTTTTTGATAAAATTTGCGTGATTCAAAAGTTCTCCTCGGTATCTCCACATCCTTTTAGTCCCATTTATTAAAGTTAAACAAAAACGGCTTTCATCAAATAATAAAACTCGACTCCATTCGTAAGACAAATCTTGTTGCTGACGAGCAAACGCTAATCTTACATTGCGATGATCTACAACAAAATTTGGAGCATTATCTGACACGTTTGACTTCAAATCAACTTCATCTAACCTTTTTCTCACTGTTTTATCACTAACACGCACGTCATGCACTTCTTCCAGGAAATTTAGGGCCTGAACAGCCTTATAAGACGATTCTTCAGAGTTTGCATTCTTATAAAAAGGTAGTCTGTGGGACTTGTTGCGCAATTTTAGCCTTGTCTGAGTCTTTTTACATAAGATCCAATCTGTCTGTACCATTGCACGTGACTTTGGATCATGGATACTAATTCACCCAATGTTCGACTAACTGAACGGTAGTAATGACATTCCTTGATCATTGGCACAGCTTTATCGACTTCTGTTACAGCCAAATCACTCATTTTGTATGCAACACAATGGGAACTCACTATACAGACACCACAACATGAGCTAGGGCAAAAATTAACTGCAAAAACGAACTTTCAGAACAAAAACACCTAAAAGCGCTGACTCATGCCTAAAAACACTTAAGAGGATATGATTTCTGTTGGACTGTTAAAACCTGTCAATAAGTGTCCTAATGCCGTATATTATCAAGGTAGGAACCTAAAAAATGTAAACACTGATCGAATCAACGAAAGCTTTCACGAAAATGCGACCTTTTTTTAGTGTTCCCCTAATTTTGCCGGTGTGTGTATATTTTTTCCACAAAGATACAAAAGTCCATGCAGTAAGGGGATAAATAAAAATCTAAACTAGTACGAATAAATTACACTATATTGTTATGAAATACACCATTATTATTTTGACCCACTACGTATTATTACGTAATAAGTTGACTACCTAAATCAATTTACCTCCGTTAGTCATTAGCGCTGAGAGCTAATTGAATTGCCCTCTGTGCAGCGTAACGTTAAACACAGTTTAATTTAGTATTACATTATAATAACCGCTTCAGTTAGCTTAGCTTATAAACTGTAAAAGAGATAATTAGTTTATGTTTACCTGTAGGTTAGAGTGTAAAGGTATGAATGGAATAGTTATTTATGATACTAGTACGGTTGTTTTTTACAAACGAGTAGACGAATGTAAGCCGGAGACAAAGTCGAGGGCTTACGATAGTTAGACGAGTCAAAGGTTCTGTAATAATTTTGGCGATCTAAAAAGAGTGTCAATAGAGTTTCTTGTCCGTTCTTCTCTATAGAGATCTACTTCTTGGAATGGGCATCTCACGGCATTCACAGTTTTTATGCCTTGTGACTGTGACTGGCCCAACATAATTTTGTACTGTTTAATAATATTTAATTTGTCTCTAACAATTCAAAAGTGCCTTTAACTGTATAAGTGACGATTTTTATTCGTCTTATAGGCGTCATCGAGAAATTGGGGAAAATACAAATAAAAATAAGAAAAAAACAGTTTTCTTCATTAATACATTATCTATTAATAGATACCTTTTAGATATCGTCTAGCGGTCAAAATGTTCGGGCAGTCCGAGGTAAAGTTACTATCGTTAACTAAGCTAGTTGGGTCTGTATCATTAATGAGAAACATGGTAAGACGCAATATCGGATAACACTATTTAGTCATATCAGAATAGAAAATTCAATAATGTCGTTTTAAAGAACTTCCTTTTATACAATGCAAAAATAAATCTATCTATCTTCTATCTTCCATATCTTCTGTCTATCTATCTTCTTCTCTATAGTATAAAAATGGATCGCTAAATGTGTTGCTAAGCCCATAACTAGAAAACGGGTGGACCGATTCGGATAATTCTTTTTTTGTTGTGTTTGTAACAATCAGGACCAGGTTATATAGGATATCATCATATAGAGCAAAATGATCATGTTCACCCGTGCTAAGCCGCGGCGGGTCGCTAGTATATAATAAAAAAAGGATTTTTTTAATAGAAACAGCAAATTAATTTCATACGGCAAAAGATCGAAGTAACTGATAAAGGCTTCCCAAGATACTACATACATTTTCCAAGAAGCTCCACAGCGCGATATTTTCAGCATGTGTTCCCGATATTTCTCAATATCCGGTTTACCAGGAGATTGGCCGCAACACTTCGAGATCTACCTGGTTACCGGTTGCTTACAAGATAAATTCGGATATTTACAAAATAAGAGGCTTTTGATCTTTCAATAGGTTGAACGAGGAATATGTAAGATACTTTTGGCTTAAGAGTGGAAAGATTGACAGGATAAGTATTCCAATTTTACTTGCCGACAAAATCAGGTTATCTTTAGATTTCTATTTTTAACCGACTTCGAAAATAAGAGGAAATTGTTGAATATACTTTCTTAGTTCACGTTATCTCGTACGATCGTGGGCCACACAGGTCGATCTTCCGGCTTAAGCCGCGCTTGCCGAGGTTGGTCTGTGGATGGGTGACCATCTGTCATACCGAGTTTCCTCCGTGCCTCAGAAAGGACCCATTTAATTTTGATGATTTTAACAAACCAAAAAAAAAAAAACCTGTTATCTATTCGCTCTATATTTCCTAAAATCCATATTTACGCTTTATAAAAATGTGCCAAAGTTCCAAAAACCACTTTCTGAGAAAACAACCACGTTTCCTGACTAAATTAACTTAACAAAACCAAAGTTTTCTGTTTTGACACACTAATAAGAAAATATTTGCGCTGAATTTTTCCTTCTAACTTTTGAATGCGGTCAACGCCTCGACGAAAACTTCGGAATTAAAATTCAACGGGAATTTCCAGCGGTAAATTGCCTGTAAAATCTTTTTAATCAAGCTTAATTTCATTCATTACTTAAGAGCCCTATTACAAAATGAAAGAACACAGTTTCTGTCAATTTGACATCGTAATGCCCCCCGCATAAAAACAAAACACAATCAACACAGCTACGCCTCGTATACCAGGATGAAAACAACATGAGCTATTGCCACTTTTCTTTCGAATAAACAAAGTGAGATCCCGGGCTTCTAGACACTACTTATTTTCTTAGTAATGAAATCGAATGGATATAATATGATAAATGTATACCTATCAAAACAAAATAATGGCCACTCAATAAATTAGACTTTAAACAAGTATTACCCTTATACTGATCTCTCTTAGCGATGAGATCGCCCATTGTGTCACACTATTTAAAAGAAATTGCGAATTGGATATACCTATTTGTAATTTACAAGGTGTGCATAATAAAGATTATTCAATTCTATTCTATAATACGAACAAATAATATCTTGTTATGATATCTTTCAAGTGTTAATTTTATTTCTAGTGAGTAATTAGAACTCATTATTTTTTTTTTAAATTACATTTTTGAACTTATTTAGAATTTACGATTTGATGTCTCTTTAAACTTCTAACTATTTCAAACGTTTTCTTCGGCTTATAATAATAATATAATATAATAATATATAATATTCCACAACTATCACACAACGCCATCTAGTTAGTCCCAAGCTAAGAAGAGCTTGTATTATGAGTACTAGACAACTTATAAACATACTTTTATATTTCTAAATACACACTTATTATAGACTAGCTGTGCCCGCAACTTCGTTCGCGTGGATGTCGGAATTTAACAACGAATTTTTTAGTTGCAAGCGCTTAATTCAGGCCACGTTTTTCATATAAACCGTGTATTTAGAATCTTCTTAGATTAATCAAAAATATTTGACACTTGTATTCCAGGTTTATGCAGGACTATTTTCCTAATGCCCGCTATCACCACACCACACCACACCACACCACACCACACCACACCATTCCACACCATTCCATTCCATTCTGTTCTACTCTATGATCCCTTTAAATATTGCTTTAATTAATTTATATTTTTTATATTATGTGAACCGATTACGATGACTCAAAATACATAATGTTACTTCAATTCAAACACGTCTATTCCAGGTTTTCTTTTAACGCCATCTGCCGTGTGTTGTAGTGAATTCGAAGTTAGATCGCGCGACTGACGTACGAAATCAAATTGTGAGACCAAAGTGCACCCGTAATTTTACTTCTAAAACACTTTAAATTCAAATATCTTTTGATAGACTGAACCGATTCCAATGAAACAAAAACTAAATTCCTCTCTAAGTTACGCTTAATCGTTGTGTATAAAAGTTATCTACATTGATTTCGTTCATTTTACGTGATGCTCGGACAAATAAACATACAAACAGACAAACAGACAAAAATTCTAAAAATGCTAGAAATGGGTTCTATTGGTTGTCCTTTAATACCCTGGCTATATTTTTTGAGTTTTTTTTTAATGTACGAAAATAACTTTTCTACAGTTTTATTATATGTATAGATAGAAGATATAGATAAATTAAACCCAGACACAGAACAAAATAAATGATCGTGCTCATCACACAAACATTTGTCCTGGGTGAGAATCGAACCCACGACCTCCGGCATAGCAGTCAGGGTCACTAACCACTAGACCAACAGGCCAGTCAAGTTATACATTAAACAAACATTTACGCAATGTATTAGCATTTCGCAGAGACATAATGATAGAAGCAAAACCAGACACTTGGGGTGATTAAGGTGACAGATAAGGTCGGCCAGAAGAGGTCGGTTTAATCGTCTAATATTCCCAACCAGTGGTTCAAAATATTTGAAACTGGTGTCAAGAGACGGGTAATATTACCAAACGCCGTGATCCAAGAAACTGAGAAGAAACTGTGTAAGGCCCAAGAAGACCATCATGTTCGTTAAACCGCACACAGAGAGCGATATATCTACTACGCGGACCATATAAATTCATTACGACAAGCCACAAGCACCCCTATAATAGACAAGACTATTTCAAATCGACACCATGAAGATTTAAAAAAATTCAACAAGATGTTTTTTTTTACGTGGTAAAATGATCAAATGAGTCCTCCCACCCCGGGCAGAGTGGGAGAGACTGTCAGACTTGTACTGACTAAAAACCACGGTGTTCTTCAATAGCCCTTTATGTTCCGGGGTCACGGTGATGGAATGAGTCTCGCGACCCCGGCAGGCTTTGGCCCTCTGAGAGGGGGCCCCGTCCACCACCGCGGGTGGGGCGGAGGAGGGACATTGTCCTCTCTCTCGCACGGCGCGCCTCCTCTTTAGCGAGCTGAACTAAACTGACTGGACTTCAGTGCTTCTTATACTGGGTTACTGCTGGGTTATTTTTTTTAAATAAAGACAGATCTATTATAGTGTAGAGAAGATCTTAACAACAGGTTACAGATCCTTTCACTCTTGAAACAGAATGTTTCGGTGAGCTCTAAATTGTGCTCTGGGATGTTTATTTCTATCTCGTAAAACTGAGCTTTCACTTTTTAACGAAGGTACGTAACTGCTCAAAATGTGGTACAACTCCATATTATTCCATATGTCCGTAACGACAGCCTCCACCTAGAAAACCCACCATCCTTCAGTCCATGAAGCGAATTTCCAAGCGCTTCTTTGACTCAGCTATTAGGCACCCCAATCCCCTGATCGCATCGGCCGCCCGATACGAACCATCGCGTATCAGCTCCATTCGCCGCCCGAGGCATACCCTCGTAGACCCCGATGACCTCATCACCCTCCTCCAGGAGAGCAGTAGGGAAACCAGTACTCTTAGGAAACACAGACACAGATCGACTCCGTCATTCCGCCCTCGCCGCCGAGGACGCCCGTCGCGACGCCCAAGTCAATGCCCCCCCGACCCTTGCAAGAGCCAGCCCGTGCTGCTGCAAAAAGGAACCAATCCGACCCGGTTCTATCTCTCTGAGGTGTAACCGTAAAAAATGACAGACCATCTTGACTTTTTTGGGGTACCGTTGACATTGAACCTCAATATTAGTCCACTTATTGAGTTGGCTGCAAAAAAGTTAGGATCCTTGTCAAGCGGTACTTCATGCCTGAACAGTTGATAAACTTTTATAATGTTCAAGTCTGGTACATGGAGTGGTACAGGTTTGCCAAATCTAACACGATGAACTTGAGTCAGATTAAAAGCGCCCGGCATTGATCGAGGCCACGATCTGGGGGCGAGACGGAATGGGAAGTAGTCACCTCCTTATGCAAAGCAGTCATGCTAGCGAAGTAGCAGGTGGAACACGTGAGGTAGAGAACAGCCGCGTGACCTACGACGCCGTGAAGCGATTTCTTTTCATAATCATTAATCAGAAAGGTAAGCCTTGGAGAGCTGAGGCTTTCCGTGGTCACTGGATTGTCTTATCATTTGCGGGTGACCCTGGAACGTAAAGGGCTACTGAAGGACCACCATGGATATTAGTCAGTACGAGTCTGGTAATAAATCCCGTCCCGCTCGTGATGACACATTTGATGATTATACCACAAAAAAAAATACAATGCAGCTGCCAAAACGAAATACCGCATTTTTTCATACAAGAAACGCTGTAATAACAGGAAAGACTCTGTAGAGTAAAATTGTGAAAACTCGTGCTAGGAGTACGGATCAATTTTTCACAGATTTTCGGGGCGCACGTTATAGAGCCAAATCCTGCCGGCGTCGCGGGACTGTCTTGTCAGGTATTCATACACCCGGATCGCAAGGGGTTATTGAAGGACACCGTAGTTTTTAGTCAGTACAAGTTTGAATGTCCCTCCCGTCCTACCCAGGGTGGAAGAGCTGATCTGATGGTTTTACCACGTATTAAAAAGCCATATCACCAGGGTCATGGCTGGTGGTATGGTGGGTCCGCAGCGAGCTATATTATTCAACCGAACTGGAAGTTTGGGAAGTTGACAAGTCTGAAATTACATTTAATTACCAATTCAGAAAAAAAGCTACCAGAATTATTTACATTAATTATCTAGAATTATATCCACATTCGAATAAAGGGAAAATACAATCAACATTAATATGTATGTTTACATTGCAAACAGATCAGAATGAAATAAATTCAAAATATTAGCTTGTATCAAAAAAGGTTAGTCACGCTGCATCCTTGGCGATCGGGAACATTACTGGCCACCACTAATGACCTGCGGAAAATTAGAGGTATTACATGTTTCATATGGAATTTGATGTTATAACAAAGATACTAGCGCCACGTCTAAAGGTCATGAATGGTGGCGTGTATTTTAAATTTTAATTATTACGTGACTAATGTCAAAATGGTCGGGAGCGATACGTCCTCCCCAACGACTATATATTACTAGACTCCTCATGCCCCATCTGACAAACGAAAACTTTTCAGCCAACTTGCTGAGGTATTACGTAAGCAAGGGGGACGAGGTACTGCGTTCTGATTGGTTAACTCAAGGTCAGTGCGACGTCAGTGCATTTCACTAGGGATGGGACAGTTTTAAATTAAATAAGAAAGTATCGATATTTTTTATTGTATTAATTTATAAAGTAAAAAATGTCTTAACATACATAAAGTTGCATGAAATTACCTTTTTATTCTAATTACGATTGAATCATGTAGGTAAAATATAAAAATGAATAAAAACAATGTTTTAAAATTATTTCCGTAGTTATATGTTCGAAGTCTTTCTTGGTGAGACCTATCAAATTGAATGCAGCGCGATATTTTTGAGTTGTGAGCTTCACAATTTATCACATGTATCTGTAGTAATGAGAAGTTTTCTTTTTCGAGTATTAAAAAAATAGTAGTTTCCAAGAACTCTGTAGATGGCGTTGAACTGACTACGTTACTAGATTTATGCCTTCATTTTTGCACAAATCCACGAGGCACAGACTTCTCTTCTTTTTCTCTTGGGACATTTTCTTTATGGCGTGGAAAACTCATAAATTAAAAAGACTGGTCAATGAATATTTTTTTCTTTTTCCTTGTTGTTATTTATTTCCAAATGCCAACGGTGTGATGTGATGTGACTGACAATGACATGACATGTACGTTACGTTTTAGATCTCAAAATGACGACGTTCCGTTCATTACAGTAACATACCAGGCTCAGCGCCATCTATCCATCGACTAGGGATACATTCAAAAGAAAATCCCTCATTTCTAATTATTTAAAATATATTGTTTGCCATAAATATTTATAGGGTTTTTTTGCTTTATCGACAACAGAAGTGGTTGAACGATTTTGGAACATCACTAAGTTTGTTTACATAAAATCGAGGAAAAGAGATAGCGAAAAAAACACTTTGAAGAGAAAGGGACGCAATCATAAAAGACATCAACGCGCGCTCCGCGAATGTGCCATGCGTACAAGTGCGACCAGTATAAGATGAACCCCGATAAATATTGTCGGAACTTTAATCTAATTTAGATTATGGAACTATTACTTACTTACCGATGAAATGTGATACCGTCTTTCAGGAAACTTGAAGTTTGGTATTTTTTATCACAAAAACGTATTGTACACGGGGCCATATTGTCAATTTTCTCGATTTTTAACAGGAGTAATGCGGAAGTGTTTACGGCTCACAGGACTGGTCGAAACTAAAACGAACTTGGTGAGTCACGACGAATATAAGACTTTTTTGCCTAATGTGTTGTCTGACATCGGTCGCCTGTTATTAGGAGTCTAGTAATATATCGTCTATGGTCCTCCCTCTGAAAGCGCCCCGCGCTGTCTAAATCAAAGAACTAACCGTTCTTGGTTTTATATTGAATTTTGTCATTGCATATTTTAATTATTTTATACTATTATTTTACTTTTAAATGCGCTGATTATTTTTTTAATGCAAGCTAACATAGTAACCTTAGTTATTCAATACTTTTTGATTGAATATTCAGTAAATATTGATAGATAAAAAATATAATTTCGGACGAAAAAATGTCAAATTCTTCCTGTTTTCCAGAATTATTTTTGGTGTATTTCTGAATGAAAAATAAAAATCTGATTAATACACTCCAAATATAAACTTTCAGATGTACCATGGACATTTTCAAATGTTATTTTACTATTATACATTCTATGTAATTCAATACAAAAGTATGACAAAAAGTAGAATTTTATGAAACATCCTTTGCAGAGACAAGGTTTTTACTCATGTATGTAAACAAATCTAAAAATGTTTTCAATACACTCCACGCAGAAATAATCAAACTTTCTCGTGTATATATTTTTTTTTAATTTGTGGCCATTTCCTACCCAGAATCAGGTTCAAAACCTTGCACAAAAACAAGGAAACGTGTGATAGCCCTCTTAATAGCTGTGAAAGTTAATTATTTTAAAGCCACGTGCGAGATTGCACGTGTTTGTGAAAATATTGTTGTCTACAATTCCTATTACACCGATCAGATGTATAGAAGTAAGACTGGATGTAAGACGTATCCGAAACTACTCAACCGACTTCGAAAACTAATTAATTGAAAGAAAGGAAAACTAACGATTGTCAAAGCCTGGTTTACTTTGAAGATCGACATGTGCAGTTGTAATTATTTCAGTAATGATTCTTATAAAACTCCACTTGTTCCCGACTTTAATATTCTTTGAATCATTAAACAGTTTTATGTAAACAAAGACGTCTGACAGATATGACTTTCCACCGGCTTCACAAACTCTTAACTTCTAAAAATGTATATTAGTTTTGTGGATGAATGGAGAAAAATCTTCCTTTAGAACAGTTAGTGCCGGACCTATCTTATATACAGCAGATTATAGGAAGGTGAGTGAAGTAATGTGGACCATTTTTACGTAGTAAAAATCATCAAATGAGGCCTCCCACCCTTACTGTCAGACTTGTCAAGTATTGACTAAAATCCACGGTGTCCTTCAATAGCCCTTTACGTTTCGGGGTCACGGTGATGGAATAAGTCTCGCGACCAGCAATGTGGACCATTGATCGGACCAACTCAACTTTGTAAGAAGAGGAAGTCTTATGCAAAATGTCAAGCTAATTGGACCAGCAACGGCTTAAGGTGTGTTGTCTGTCAATTAATTAATTAATTTATGTCTTTGGACGCTTTCAACAACTGGACCTTCACTCCAAACATTACAAACAGGACCCAACCCATATATCAGTTACCATAATAGGCACCTTTCATCGATAAATCAGCCACAAAAAACACGACACGCATTAAACCGTTCAACTAATTACTTAAACCAGTTGTTAATAAGACGAAAATTCCTTTAATTTACCGAGTAAGCTTGGAATTAATAAGTATTGCTATGTGGAACACCTTGGCACGACTTGGCATCTGGCCAAGTCAGCCAAAATACATGAATGGCATTTACAAGACATTTATTACTGCATTCATTTTGAAAATCAACGTACAGCGTGCTGGTAATAAATAATGCACATCGATCTTTAGAAAGAGACAGCAAGTCACGGCTTCTGCAAGTGTTATGTGGTAGAGATAACGCTCTACGAAGCCGAATCTTGCCGAATATCCCTTTCGGCCGATGTGCATTATTATTTTATTGCTGGTATTTGGTACCTTTTTGCTGTTATTTGGTACCTTTGGCAATTATTTCACCTCTAATTTTTGTAATACGCTGTAAAAATCGCAGCATTAGTAACAATAAAGACCTTATTATTATAACAATAAGATAAGTTATTTGCTGTCTGCTAAAATAATAATGATCTCATCACAGTAAGGCTGTTTGGGCTTGAAGATTCAAATTATTAAGGAAACTGATTGACTTTATTTTCTCGGGGAACTTACTATGATTGATGTAATGAGGTTTTAGAAGCTAAAAAGAATTAAAAGGAAGGTTCAAGGTTCTGGGTTTGTCACGGAGGCTCAAAATAGGCGGGCTAAATAGATCGATGAAATTAGGTCAAACACCTCTCGGCCATATCTACTGGTCAGTGTCCTCAATTGTTAGATTTGGTTACAAAATACAATGTTACATAGTTCTTCTATATGCAATACGATCGTCCTCTATCAGAGACGATAACAATACCTAGTTTCTTTGTAATTTTATAAACACTCTTTTTATATTGAAAGATGTTGAACTGCTACAGTTTTCATTTAGTTCCCTAGGATCAGGCCATATTCATACATCGCTGTTGTGAGTTGCCAGCTAGCTTTACTTGGTCGCGGGACTAACGAATAACCGTGACCCCGGAATGGAAAGAGGCTATTGAAGGACACCGTGGATTTTTGTAAGTACAAGTCTGACAGCACTTCCAGCTCTGCTTCGGGTTTTGACTTATTTGATGATTTTACTACGCTAAAAAAGCTGTTTCTTTTTCATAGAGGTCTCTGGAATGGGCGACTCCATTCACAATAATGTTTAATTTTTATGTCTTGTGACTGGAATCGCAGATGCCCATTTTTTGTCTGGAATACTGGAAACATGTATCGTATGTTTTAACTCCTGCACTATATAGAGCGGAAAGGACTGTCAGAGTAGTTCATTTTTACCCGTGGTGCTCGGTAACTGCGCTTCTCCCAGTTGTAATGTCCCTTTGTGCCTATTGCCTTGTTTTGTTCTGTCTCCTGCTTGCATGGAGGGAAGTGGAAACATATTTTTCCTATTCTTCCACTATTATTTTCTGATTAACTTTGTTGCAGGATCCAAGACAGGTAAATTCATTTTACTATTCATTATACTATTGGAGCTTCATAGTCTCGGCTTTTCTGGTGGTTGCCAATGTTGATTTTGGCTTTCAGGAGTTGCAGTGGTTTGGGAAAAGTGTGGTAGGTTTGTCCAAAAAAGGCTAGACTAGGTAAAAATCTGTTACTACAGTTGCCCTTTCGGTTTTAGGGTCGTGGTGACCTTTTAAAACATTCCACACAGCACCCAGCCAGTCGCTATCGCTTATAGCCACTTTTGGAATTATACACCCCTTAAATTTATAACTAGCAATAAAACAGTCTCAAACTTTATGACGTGACGTCACAGACTGCTCTAAGACTGGATAGAATGTCTTAAGTCAAATTCAGTACGTAGGCACTACGTAGGTGCGTAATGAGATACGAAAATTATCGTCGTGTTTATTGCTGTCAGCTTATTACAAAGTTATTTCATTTATTTCGTTATAAATCGCAAATACATCAATCACAGTCATGTTATAGAAAGTTTGTTTATTTCAATACTCACAAGTATTGAAATGTTTTATGGTGTGTAATTTTTACCCAACTGCCGACGCCAAAAAAGGAAGGGTAAAGTTTCTGTCAGTTTATGTACGTTCGACTGTAGCGCCTAAACGATTAAACCGATTTTTATTAAATTAAGTTTCAATAGATTCGCAAAGTCTTGTAACATGACTATTAAATTGTAAAAATCAATTGATGTTCGTTAGTCTCGCTATAACTCGAGAACGGTTGGGTCGATTTGGCTAACTTTGGTTTTGAATTATTTTTGGAATTCCAGGGAAGGAAAAGATGAAAAAACATTATTAAAAAAAATAGGCGGTACGATGTTTGCCGGAACAGTTAGTAGAATATGAATATGACGTAATTTAAACCAATGTATCGTCATCATAGGCCTCCCCTTTTGATCGCCACATGTACCGGTTGGAAGCGACCTGCATACGTCGTCTTCCGGCGACCTTCATGAGGTCGTCTGTCCACCTTGTTGGCGGACGTCCTACGCTGCGCTTGTCCGTGGTCTCCACTCTAGCACTTTTCGACCCCATCGGCCATCTGCTCTACGAGCAATATGGCCTGCCCATTGCCACTTCAGTTTGCTAATCCGGTGGGCTATATCGGTGACTTTAGTTCGTCTGCGGATCTCCTCATTTCGGATTCGATCACGCAGAGAAACAACGAGCATAGCCCTCTCCATATAGCCCGCTCAGCGACTTTGAGCTTTGAGATGAGGCCTTATTGAAAGACCACGTTTCGGTGCCGTAAGTCATCACTGGTAACACACATTGGTTAAAGACTTTCGTCTTGAGGCACTGAGGTATATCGGACGAAAAGACACTGCGTAGTTTCCCGAACGCTGCCCAACCGAGTTGGATTCGGCGGCTGACCTCTTTCTCGACGTTGGATCTACCTAATTGGACTACTTGTCCCAAGTAAATAATTATATGAGTCAACAACTTCGAGTACCGAGTTTCCAACAGAGACTGGGGTGGGCAAAACATTGGCATTTGACATAATTTTCGTCTTGTCCATGTTCATTTTTAATGTATGAGCAGAACAAACAGTAAGTAAGTATAAAAGAAACGCTGCCTCAACACCGATCAGTATGTTGAAGAAATAAGAATCTTCTGAACAAAAAGACTATTGAACCTTTAAGAGAAAATTAAATCTACCTTACCCTGACGTCTTTGAACCTAAAGAATTTCAAACGAAATTGATTCAGCTGAATTGAAATTGCTTGTTTTTAGAGTTGATATTCGATTGTAAACATACTTGCGTGTTCTTGCAAATTGTGTTATTTGATCTTGTGAGATTTTGGATTTAGTTTTTAGCGAGAACATGTTTGTTATTGACTTATTTATAAAAGGTTAGTTTTTTTAAAGAAAGAATAGTCATTTTTCTCTTTTCAAGCAAATTTCGACATTGTCCTCATTGAAATAATATCCAAAATAACAAAAAGTAATTCCAGGCGAACTTCAAAGCGACTATTCCGGTATGTCAGTGAATTGATTTTCGATTTAAGTGCACGATAGAAACAGATTTTCGCTGAAAATATTTTTATTGAAATTACTAGCGGCCCGTCCCGGCTTCGCACGGGTGGAAGTCCTCTTAAGCCCGGTCCCGATGGTTACAAACACAACAAAAAAGAATTATCTGAATCAGTCTAGCCGTTTTCAAGTTATTAGCTTAGCAACACATTTTGCTATCCATTTTTATATTATAGAAGAAGTTATAGATAGAGAATAACTCGGATCCCACTGGATCCGTATTAAGTTGTTTTTGTGTTAATATCCAATAGCTCCTGTTAAAGGTTTATCGACTAAATTAAATGAAACAGAAGATGAAAATTTATTTAAATACCTATGTAGTTTACAAAGTAACTAATTTTAAACAGATGGTTTATGGAGCACATGCATCTGCAACTAATCATATCCAATACTTGGCATTCAACGCATCCGCCGCAGTGCATCAATATCTAAGAGCAGACGTGACAAATATTCATAAATCATGAATATCCAGTCAAGCAGCAGACATCAGCAGGTTTGGCACTGGATGAGCTTCAATGATCATGAATCATTGCTAAATATACTTCTTAGCAAAGTGTTAATTACTCATTTAGTATCTGTTAGATGAAGATTTCATAATTAGTTTATAACAGTCGCTTCTTAAGGCGCGAAATACAGCGCGCAAAAATAAAAATGGCTTCCGTACAAGAAGGGGCTGGCTGCCGACCACATTATTTAGAAAAAAAAATATGACAGAATTGAGTCAGTTAGGACGTTTGTGCACTACAAGGAATTTTTCCGGCAGTCCAATTTCTTACAATTGTCAATGAAAGTTGATGTAAATCTTACTGCCGAACAGTAAAATTCCGTGTAGTGCACAAACGCCCATACAGCCCTTTACGTTTGTAGAGACCAGAGACAGAATCGGGTTAAAACCGAACTCGAAGTATTATTTTAATTTTATTTTTTAAATGTGCCACACTAGAAATTTCTCCTGTACCATGGGTGCGTTACCATTCATCAATACCATTAAGAAAAAGTAATTCATACTATGCAATTCATAAAAACCCTTATTTTCTTTAGCACTATAATTCCCGGGGTCGCGGGACTTATTTCCATCACCGTGACCCCGGGAACATACAGGGCTATTGAAGAACACCGTGGATTTTATTTAGTACAAGTCTGACAGTCCCTCCCGCCCTGCCCGGGGTGGGAGGACTCATTTGATGATTTTACCACGAAAAAAAAAGCACTATAATCCGATTAATCAATTGCAACAAAATTAAAAAAAAAACTCAACAACCACCATAAAATAAAATCAGATTCTCTTTAATAAAAAATAAGCTTATATATCAATCAAGATAGTGCATTATTAAATGCAGTGACGTTAATATCCTCAAACAATTTATCATTATTGTTTAAATGTTCGTTTTATCTGCCAATAATGTCGATAAAGCCTTTGTATCAATCAGTGTCGCACTTTAGGATATTTAATTATTTATACTTGATAATAATAGATACTTATGCCTCTGTCTCGAATTTTGTGACGAGCGGAGCGGATGCGGCAGCGGCGCGGGAAAGCTCACGCAACGCTATTTTTGAGGGTAGGTCTATTTGATTTTTAACATAAAAACCGCTCCAGCGTCGTCTCCACCACCGCCAAATCTCTCGCCGTAAAATACGATACGATAGATACGCAGAGGCCCTGCCGTTATGATTTATTGGAATTACTAGCTTCTGCCCGCGGTTTCACCCGCGTCATGTTAGGAGTTTGGTCCTATAGTCCCGTCTCCATCAGTTCCCTTGAAGAGCGCTATTTCCGACGTCGTGGGTTTCTTCAGTGGTGGCTGGGGCGAGAGGTAGAAGATGTCTTTTCCCTCACGCATTCCGACTGCTAACCATTCCCCATTTAATTGCCACTGAATCTTGAGGTACCTCCCGAAACGAAAACCGGTAGGACTGCGTCAGACTGAAGGTGAGGACGCAGCCCGTAGCCTTTCCAAACGATCCTTAAAGTAGGCCGGTCAATAAAAACAAACATTGCACACGCGCATGTAACTACGTTTCTTTTATATGTTGTTAGGTCCCTTTAGAGTTTAGAGTATTTAACACCCAAGTTTGCAACCCTGATAACCCTGTTCTGTCAATGTCAATGTCGAATCAAAATCGCACTTAACCAGTTTTTAGTATTTGTTGTTACAGTGGACACACATCATCTGTGAAAATGTAACCTATCTAACTATCACGGTTCGTGAGAAACAGCCTCCGAAACATTACATTACTTTATAATATCTACAAAAACCAGTAGCAAAACCACGTTTTTTGTATGGGAGCCCCCCTTTTTTTGAGCCCTCCCACCCCGGGCTGGGTGCGCCTAAGTGCTTTTTTTCTTTTTTTTATCGTGGTAAAATCATCAATTAAGTCCTCCCACCCCGGGCAGGGCGGGAGGGACTGTCAGACTTGTACTGACTAAAATCCATTGTGTCCTTCAATAGCTCTTTATGTTCCGGGGTCACGGTAATGAAATAAGTCCCGCGACCAATGAGAGCCCCCCTTAATATTTATTGTATTCTGTTTTTTAGTATGTTTTGTTATAGCAGCAACAGATGTACATCACCTGTGACAATTTCAAATCTCTAGCTATCACGGTTCATGAGATACACACGAAAAAACTACTGAATTGACAGCACAGGGTATTCAAGGTAGCAAATTATAACAAAATGGTAGTTACATGCGCGTTTGCAATATTTGATGTGGATATTGACCGGCCTAAAGAGGGATTTTATCGACGCAATTGTGCCAGCCCGTCATTATTTTGTCGCGATATTATTTTGAAACTGTGATATCTCCTAAGATATTCATTGAAATCAAATGATGTAAAGGGCAATTTCGTTCAAAATTAAATGCTTGTGATGATTAACGTATTTATTTGGATAAGGATTAATATCATGTTAATGAAAACACCTTCGCAAATAACGCATTACTCTAAAACAAATTTGGTTCCCATAAAAATGGTTATAGTGACTTAACCTTTAAAGATAGATATATGCTCTCGCGGACTTTATTTTAGAAAATTTTATGAGGAATAATTCCGTAGTACATAATTTTTGCGAAACTCTAACCGTTTACGCAGCGCACGCAACGGAAGCTCCAAAAAAGGAATACATTTTCCCGATTTTGAAACATTTCTCATTACTGCTCCGCTCCTATATGTGATAGCGTGATGTTATATAGCCTATAGCCTTCCTCGATAAATGGACTATCCAACACAAAAAGAATTTTTCAATTCCAACCAGTAGATCCTGAGATTAGCGCGTTCAAACAAACAAACAAACAAACAAACTCTTCAGCTTTATAATATTAGTATAGATTGGTACCTACCTATTGTAATCTCACTATCTGTGATTATCATAAAAATTAAACAAGAGTTTCTTACCTTTGGTTTCAATTCCAAAGACACACCTAGACATGCATTGCTTAACTTTGCTCATCCCTCCAAAGTCATACCTTGGTAAGAATTCCTACCATCTATTACACTCGAAAACCGCGTTCGGAAATGAAAAAAAAACCTTACCTTTGTCAAATGTGTTTGTGTTTTCACGTAAAAAGAGCTGACTCTTCAATTATAAATCCGTATTTTAAAATAAATTTAAGTTCACAAAGAAATAACGCAGTATTTTCGTAGAGTTTAATCTTCGCTAAGCTGGGATTTAAAAATATGAATACGAAAAATATTTTCGGAGCAGCTTAGAAAATGAGTTTTCAGTTTCTCGCAACAATACTTATTTTGCGGAAAGGTAAATGTTAGGCTGAAAAAGTCTTTGCAAAAAATAATGCCTGATAATGACTTTTGCATATTTTAGTAGCTTTTTTTTTACCTGATTGCTTTAGATCCGAAAGAAAGTTTAGATTTTAATAACATAAGTATTTTACACAGTAGTGCCTGAACTACTGAACCAGTTTTAGTGACCAAAGTGTCACTCGATACGTAATAATTACAGTCCTGGTGACATTATCTTAAATAAATTATTATAGTCTTAGTTGTCAGTAGCCATTTTTGTCATGAAGTAGAGTTTGCCTCTGCCTAACCCTCTGAAGATTACAGCGCTAATGTAATTTCGATCCTTTTTAGTAAGACACATTATATTTTATTACATTTATATTTATTCCACATAGGACGAAAAAACATATAATTTATAGTAAAATTGTATAAATTTCGTAACTTAAAAATAATTAAATCTCAATGTTCATTTATCAGACACGCTGTCTGATAAATGAACGCCTCATCTCGGTAGAGTTTGCTTATTGAAATATTGAACCAGTCATTTAATTTGTTTTCCTTTCTATGTGTAGTTATCACAATACCTATTTACTTATATCACTGTCAACCTGCTGCAATATTTGTAACATTCCTAAAATTTATTATTGTAGTTATTTGAATAATTCTTAAACCTACGTGATATAATTATTTTGAAATGAAAATTCCCGTAAGATTTGTAAGATATATTTATCTTACGAAAACAAATTAATGAAAAAGGTAAAGAAAATCCGACACAAATGCGACCTTTTCTTACAACAAATTCTGAGAGTCGGCATTACTGGCTTAATCACACGACGAATGCCTGAACCTTCGTAGATTCCAAGTTCCAACAATATACCTCATTCGAAATACCGATCAAGGTTTAAGGAAAATATCACTGGCACATAAAAAGTTAGTTGTTTTGAAAATCGAATCGCAAAACTTAGATGATGTTTCTTTTGGCGCGGAACGGGGAAAAATGTCTGCCATTTTTATTGGCACTAAGTTTTTTATAGCCAGTCTAATTTTATGCACAGTGTTGCTAGTCTAAATACAGATAATTTACGAGGTATTTTTAGGTTAAACAAATTGTTTATTCTTTGAGATCAATAGCACCATAAATAAATTGATGGAATGATGACATGAAGTTTAATGTAGGAGAGTGTATTGATTTTCTCTCTGGTGTGTATTAATAGAACGGTCAGCTTAAAAGCTATTGTTTGTCTTTCGGCAAACTTCGGATCGGTTTACTTTCGTAAAGACAGAATTATTATTTGCGGCAGATTCACTATGTTACATATTAATGAATATTATATTTTAGTGACATCACTGCCCTAGTCTTTTTATTCATTTGGAGAAATAGCTATGTGTGATTTGTTTTAAAATTTGAATTATTTGATTGGACCTCCATTCAGACATTATCATAGAATTAGTAAAATCAAAGCTCAGTACCTAAAATTAATAAACTTAAATCACGCAAACAAAGATGTTTGACGAATGTTATTTTATTTTTCATTATTTTACTAACCTAATATTTTTCATTTCTTTCAGGCGTTAGCTCAAGGGCCTGACGTATAAAAAGTGCTTAAAAGCAGAAACTTAAATCGAAAAATACAACTGTCATTTAGCATTTAGGTCCAGTTTTTGGCTAATAGAAAAAATTGCCAAAATCATCATCATCACTGCTGGACATCCCATGTTTAAAGTATCCAATCACGGAGGGCCTCCCCTTTAAATTTTCTATGGGACCAGTTAGAAGCATTTTGTATCCAGCGCAATACTGTGGTCTCAAAGCCATAACATTCATTTAATATTGCGTGGGAAATAAGTATTTTTAAATTTAAAATCAAAATGTATAAATTACTTTTCGTTAAAGCCACGCACTCGTGCCAACGGCACTGATCTTTTCAAGCAACAACACTGTAAGACCACAAATTCATTACAGACTTCGTGATATTTGTTATTTCTGTACAAAATAAACTTCAAGTTGGATCAACTTTATTTATCGACACACTGCGCTTAAAAGACCAAGAGTCAATGACGCATAACGTCACTTTTTAAAAATAAATTTCGAAAGATTTCCGAATTCCTTTTTGTTTACGAATAAGACATGTTTGAATGCTATGTAATAAATCATTGCGCTTAATTCTTGTATTTATAAACTAATTGGCTTTCCTCATGCTTTGTAAATAGGGCTCACATTACAAGCATCGTGTTGCCTTAAATTTTGACGGCCAAGATTTAATCACACGCTGAAATGTTTCTATAAATAAGTGACTAAGATTTGTTGCTAAGGATAAAGATAAAAATATTTTTTAATTTAATAAAGACATCAATTGTTTACCATATTTGGCTATATTTGGTTTACAACTAATTTTGTCAAGAGGACAAAGTTGTTATGTAAGCACTTACGACTATATTCGCGGTAGGCCGCTTTTACAAAAAGGAAAAAGGGCATGAGATCAAGGTAATTTATTAGTTTACAAAAAAGTAACAAAAAGCTTTCTAGACAACAGGGCTTCTAAATGGTAATTATTATTGAATTTTGCTCCGGCACATAACTCCAAAACATAGGACCGAACAGTTAATTCATTTTATATTTTAAGTACCCTTCTTAGTTCAGAATGTTCAGATATTCAACAAAATTCGTATTCGTATAATCAGCGTCTTTGAAAATCAACAATCCAAGAGTAAGGAAAAAACGGATCAATGCGGGCAAGTATGCTTATTAGATAAGTTGAAAGCGTATGTTGTTTTGAACTCTAGGCTAAAAGTTGAGCTCACTTCGCTCATACTTCTTTTTACCGATTTCTAAATAAAGGAGGTTTTTAACAATTCATCCATCCATCCAACTTTTTAAGAGACAGGGGGCCGATTCTCGTTTTTAGAGATGGTGTCGAACTCGACAAAAAAATCTAATGACGTCATTGTTCGACAAATTTTACTGAACTACGTTAGCCTTCGACAAATGGCCAATTTGACGTATCAACTTTTAAAATTTGTCGAAAAAATGACGTCATTAGAAATTTTTGTCGAGTTCGACACCATCTTTAAAACTAAGAATCAGCACCCTGGAGTTTCCGACTAAACTTGTCGAATTACATACCTATGAATTTACATAAGAAATTAATAATATTTTGTACGTCATAATAATCTTATAATGAGTTTAAAATTCACATTGAATGTAAACACACGCCTGATGCATGAGATGAAATTAATACGAATCATTTACCGATATCTAACCACAAATACGCAAACATGTACATAACTGATTAATTAATAATTAATCTGTTCCGCATAAAATAAACTACGCGTAAACAATAATTTCAGAGAAATCTTTCGAATATTTAAACAGCTATTTTTACGTGGTAAAATCATCAAACTCCCACCCCGGGCAGGGCGGGAGGGACTGTCAGACTTGTACTGACTAAAATCCACGGTGTCCTTCTATACCCCTTTATGTTCCGGGGTCACGGTGATGGAATTAGTCCCGCGACCCCGGCCGGCTTTGGCCCTCTGAGACCCCGGGCCCCGACATTATGCTGACGCTCTTTGAGGCGGGCATGGTCCATGGTCGGACAGCGAGTTGCCCTTTACTCGAGGCCCGCATGCCCAATATTTAAACAGCTTGTGTAGCTTTTCAAAATTAATTCTTGTGGTTTTTATATTTCGTGTTAAATTATTTCTTCGTATTTTCATAACTTTCATCGCCTTAAGCCTTTATGAAATACATTTATCACACTTATTCTTCGCTCTGTTTTATTGTGGGAAAACAAGCACTTGTTTCATTCCAGGACCATTGTTTAGAGTTTTTAAACAAAGATTTGAATATAATAGAATGTATAAGTACACTATTTACTGCTTTGCTATTTTTTTTACTAGTTTTCCATTACATTTTCTTACTTTTCATGTTCCACTGTTTTTTTTTAAACTTGTGATGTCCTACATAGTAGGTATTACTTCACGCCTGTAGGTGGATTGGGTAGAGGTGGATACATGGAACTTATATCCACATTTCAGCAATTATGTGTCCTCCATGTAATCAAAAAAGAAGGCAAGGTAGGCAAGTCAACTTTTGCACACTGGGCACAGTTAACGAACTAGGCAGCGACTCGCGTTCCGATCATGTACCATGCTCGGGTCGACGGCGCCTCATGTTCCACGGGCACCTCAAGGACCTTTTTTTTTATGTGATATGGGTTTGCTCTTGACCTTAGTCTACGTCAGGAATGACTAAGAAAAGGTCGAAGATGGAGCGAGCTTACCCAGAAGAAGCCTGTTCACTCTAACTTTGAAGATATTAGGGTTGTACCTATGCGTTCGGAACACAGACGCAGGCAGAGAGTTCCACTCCTTCGCTGTCCTCATTATAAAAGACGTTTGGAAACGCTTAGTGCGAATTGGTGGTATAGCAACAAGGAAAGGATGGTAGTTTGCAGTGCGATTGGATGTGCGGTGATAGAAGGGGGCTGGTGGGATGAGGTGGTGGAGTTCTTGGGCACACTCTTCGAAGTACAGTCTGTAAAAGACCGCTTCACTCTATTTAGGATGCCCAGCTTTTTTGCCGCAAGTTGGGCTTTGGACTCAATGGTGTCGCCAAAGTTAAGACTAGAAGTCAACTCCATGCCCAGGAGCTCGAGTCGGTCATTCACGGGTACAGATGCACCCCGAAAAGTAGGAGTTTGGTCCAAACGACTCCTTTTGGCGGTAAAAAGACAAGCCTGGGTTTTGGTGGCGTTAAAAGAGACCAAATTATCGTCACCCCACTGGGAGACAAGGTTTAAGGCATAATTTGTCCGCGCAACCATGACCTCTCTTACGGAACAAACTTCATCCCCGGTGGTTTTTGCGCTGGACAAGTATCTCTCTGAAACCGTACTGTCATCTGCGTACCCAACAATACCAGATTGAAGTAGGTCATTGATGTGCAGCAGGAAAAGAGTTGCAGAGAGAACAGACCCCTGAGGGACACCAGCATCAATAGCCATGAAGTCAGAGAAGCAGCCATCAACGACAACTCGGATCGACCGCTCACTGAGGAAGTTTGATATCCAGCTACAAATATCACCTGGGATGCCATAAGCAGGAAGCTTGCTAAGTAGACCAGCGTGCCATACCCTATCAAAAGCCTTCGAGATATCAAGCGAAACCGCAAGTACTTCACCGTGTTTCTCGATGGCTTCGCACCAGCAGTGCGTGACGAATACAAGAAGATCACTAGTTGACCGTCTCCGACGAAAGCCATATTGACGGTCACTCAGTTGATCATTGTCTTCAAGGTAGGTCAGCAGCTTGCTGTTCAGTACCCTTTCCATAAACTTGCAGAGAATGGAGGTAATGGCGATAGGATCTGCCAGCAATATGACGAAACCCCCAGAGGGCCAAAACCTGCCAGGATTGCAGTACTCTAAGTATTCAGTACAAGTCAGAGAGTCCCTCCCTGCCCTGGGAGACTCATTTAATTTTGATACCACGTAAAAAAAGGAAAATGGCTATCCAGAATCAGATAGTTAAAGCCTCTTAAACATTTTACCGTACCGCAGCACAAGGCAGCCGGTTTAAAAAAAAAATCTTTCTAATCCAACTGTTTGCATTCCGAGATGAAAAATAATCTTAAGACAAATCTTAAAGAGTGAGCGATTAAGATTTTTCTCAAAGATGTGCCCGCAATTTGTAGGATTTTATTTATAGCTCAAACTCTTTACAATGTTTTTATGACTCACAAGGAAAATTGAGAAGTAAAAGTAACGTAGATTTAAATATTCATTTTCAGTTTGTATTTTGAAGGTTTTGCACAAAATCTAATGTACCTATACAATTACGGACCAAACCCAATTTATAAAGGTATTTTGTTAATTAGGGGCCTAAAGAAGCTGCCAGGAAACTGTCGGGTCTTTAAGTAACATCATTTTTATATTTTTAAATCGTTGCCTTTCACTAGGAAATTCTGGATCGTAGGTGCTTTTAACAACATTATAAACTCACATACACAAACGCACAGACCTTGGTCCGTAGTTACTGGAATCGAAACGGTGATGCTCAGTAAAGTCCTATTGCTCAGCCAATGCGCTAAGCGTGCTGTCTATTGATCTTCATTAACGATGTCACGATGTGTGATAAACTGATAATAGATATGTCAAATCGACTAGCAACTCTATGGTCGATCTCTTTTCTCGACTACAAACAAACTCATGTGGACGCATTGAACTATTATTACTACGTATAGAGACGACACCACGTAGGTATCACCACCGTGTCCCATCCAGGATGAGACAACGCGCACAAGTTCATTCAATTGTTTGACAGCTCTGTGGCGTGCTCTAGGCGCGCGCACTCATCCTGGATGGGGCACAGTGGTGATGCGTGGTGTCGTCTCTATACGTAAAGTACGATTATTAAATTGTAGTCAGTAAAATGACATTTGTTCACTATAGAAATATACTAAATTTCATTGTATCAGTGACAGTTGCACTTGTCATTTTACTGACTTCAATCTATCTATATATATAAAAATGAAACCCGTTTTCCGTTGTCACGACATAACATGAAAACGGCTTGACCGATCCAGATAATTATTTTTTTGTTGTGTTTGTAACCATCGAGACCGGGTTTTAGACCGAGTCCTCTACCCGTGCGAAGCCGGGACGGGCCGCTAGTTATCTATAATAATCGTACTTTAGCAGTAATAGCTCAATGTGTGGCCGAGGCTTTACACCTGAAACTAAACCTTAGTTAATTAAACTAGAGAACAATAGCATGTATGCTACACTGGCGTTAGGGTTTCTTTGACCTTGAGCTCACCTTCACAATGGTATCAATATCGGACCCTTCCTTCAGATAATGGCGAAATATTAATTTACAATGGAAGCTGACTGGAATATTCATTAGACAGTAATTTCCCGCTTTATTTTCCATACACGTGTCTGTTATCCTATTATTCTAAACGTAACTAATATTTATAATAAATGCTAAATTAAGTTTGTTTGTTTGTCTAACTTTTCACGCTTAGACCACTGAATCAATGAACTAAAAAAATTGCTTAGGTAATATGTGGTCAGGTTTAAAGAAACTGACATAGGTTATGTTTTATGCCAAAAAAGTACCGTATCCTTGTTTTGTTGTAAATATTGTGTTCTCGAGGAAAACAACAATATTTCCTTACATTATTACTAGCTTCTGCCTGCGGTTGAACCCGAGTCATGTTATGCAAATAGAAATGTCGTAACTTTATACGACAACTAACGTAGCATTTTGTGTTTCGATTTGACGAAAAACACACCATAATTACGAGACATTTAAAGTTGGCAATGTATCAAAAGCTCTTATGTATCGCAGGTGTTAGTGTGTCAACCTAATACAGAAATACACACAAATATTTAATTCCTTTTCTTGCTTAGACAGACTGTATACCTCAATTTGGTAGTAAGAGCATAAAAGAAAGCCCCCCTCTAGAGGGCCAAAGCCTGCCGGGGTCGCGGGACTTATCTCATTACCGTGACCCGGGAACATAAAGGGCTATTGAAGGACACCGTGGATTTAAGTCAGTACAAGTCTGACAGTCCCTCCCGTCCTGCCCGGGGTGGGAGGACTCATTTGATGATTTTACCACGTAAAAAAAAGAGCATAAAAGAGGACACTGCAAACATTTCATAAATAGATAATCAAGATAAGTGTTAGATTGGCGGTAACTTTGGCACTGCTAATTTTGTGTTATTTATAATCAGTTGATTTATGCTCACCTCGTGTTTGTGTGGACCAATTTTGGCTCAATGTGTTGTATAACAGATCCAACACAAACAATTTCTGAAGCCCTATTTTATTTTAAGTTTGTAGAATCGTCAAATGAGTCCACCCAACCTGGTATAAAGCCTCCGTATTGTTTTCAAAGAAACAACACTGTAGAAAAATACACAAAGTAAGGTTTCTGCTTTTATTCGAACTTACGGCCTTCAACAATGCAGCAATGACATTTAATTACTTTAAAAACCTTTATAAGCTAACCAGCAGTTGCCAGCGGCTTCACCCGCTACAACTCGAAAATTATTCCACGGGAAGACAAAATCGGGTTAAAAACTATCCCATGTCTTAATCCAGATTATAAACTATCTGTGTATCAAATTTTATCCAAATCCATTCAGAAGTTTTTGCGTGAAAGAATAACAAACATCCATCTATCCATCCAAACAAACTTTCAGGTTTATAATATTAGTAGAAGCATAAGCTTCAGCTTCATAAACTAGTCATCAACTAACTGCGATTAATTTAATCATGTAATCATCTAATGTACTTATAACTCGCCTAAGTAATTACTACACTAGTACCGTGTAAACAGTTTTCCCTAACCGTCCACACAGCCTTGTAGGTGTAAACAATAAATAAGATCATAATCGCTACTAAGGCCCCATCTAACTTCTAAGTAAGAATTTACGAGTTAATCAATTTGGAGGGAAACACCAGGTGTGGCAGACAGCTGGTTACTTTGTGGCCTTATATGGATTATATTTTGGACTAGTTAACTTCCTACATGCGATTCTTGACCTTTATTAAATGCACGGTATACCTATACAGCCACGGGCATGCGTACGGCGAGTAACGGGCGACTCCCGTCCGATCAAGGACCATGCCCGGATCGACGGCGCGTTGAGTTCCAAATGAGCCTCAAATAGCTGACAAAAATCTCACGGGGTAATAGAGAGACAAAGCCTGCCGGGGTCGCGGGATTGTCTTACCAGGTAACCGTGACCCTGGAACGTAAGGAACTATTGAAGGATCATCGTGGATTTTTAGTTAGTACGAGTCTGACATCCAGCAGTCTGCCCTGGGTGGGGACTCATGTGATGATTTTACCACGACAAAAAAGGTACTTGTTAAGAGCCTATAATGTTCTACTGTTGAGATACAGAGGCCTCATCTTTGTGAGAGGGAGTTGGCTATATTCTACCTCGCGGGCCAGTGCCCGGTTGGTAGAGTTTTTAGTTCTTGGCTAAGCCTATTTCCTCACGAAGTTTGATGATGGATAGAGCGGGAGGTACCGTCAGACACTTGATTGACTAAAAACTGACTATTATATTTATTTAGCTGCCCTTTGCGTTCTAAGGCTTTGGTGCTATTTTAAGAAAGTCTCGCGTGCCCTAGTTACCTGCCTACATAAATTCTTCCTTTGATATTTGATTAGGTTCTTACTCGTTGAATAGAAATTATTACTGGAAACCTGATATTCAGTTTCTCTTAGATTGATTTTTTATTAGTCTTTGCAATAAAAAAGGTCGATTCAGGAATGTATTAAGGTCAACCTTAATTTAGAAGACGAGACATTTTACTAAATTAGGATTTTAAAAAGCAAAAATGAGGGCGACCCAGTGACGCACAGTTCGAGTTTTAACTCAGCGTTGTCAATTTGATTTTCAGTCTCTTTCTATAGCAAGGTCAAGGTATGTTTGTCTATATTCAGACTGGTGTCGGTACGGAAAAATGGTCATCATCATCATCAGCATCGTCCACAGTCTTCACCCACTGCTGGGTATAGGCCTCTCCTTGGAAAAATGGTTGCCTTGGAAAAACACTTGTTTGTTAAACTCATTATTCTATTACGGCGTGTGCTGTATTCTACGAGTATTATAACGAAAAAAAGGATTACCAATTCCAAATAATTTAATATTGCTCTTAAAAACTTCATTTTGAAAAAGGTCATTCTAATTTCGAGCTTGTTAGAAATCTTATTATAGGTAGGTATACTAAAAATAATATCCCAGCTTCGAGTAAAAATTATTATTTTACTGTGATCATTATTATACCAAACAATAAGCTGACATGGCCAATTAAGAAAACAACGTGGTGGCTAGCATTCTACACAATGGTTATAATACTACTCTCAACGTCCCGAATTCGATTCTATTGTGTCCATCTTAGAGTCTGCATTGACATTCTCTAAGAAACCTTGTGTGCAGCGCTGTCTAAATATCGAAACTATAGTTTGGTATTCACTAAAGTGCTGACAGCGATTTCATCTTAAGGCTTTGTGCCAGCGACGAGCCCGACGAATATAGCATAGCTGATATTTACCTGCCCATAGAAATAGAAGGTACCTATACATTTTATTCTTCCTTTGATATTTGTTTAGGTTCTTCGTATTGAAAGAAAAGTCCTGAAATACTGGGAAAATCTAATAAAATATACGAAAAAGAATCATAGATTGATTTTTCAACCAAGACCTTACGTTACTTCACGCATGTCGTTAGTTCTTTCTCATAAGAAAACAAGATTTATAATAACAGAACTATATTATGCTAGTTAGCTATGCTAGATGTTGGTAAAAATTGATCCTGAAAATCATAGGCCAAAGATATCATTAGCCAGCATGGCCAATTAAGGTAACAACGTGGTTGCTGGCCGCCCACACAGTGGCTATAACACCTCATCGCCCCGACTCGACTCAATTGTGTTCATCTCAGAGTTCTGATATGGTTGCACTAAGTTGTCTCAAGGGTCTTCAAGATCTGTTGAGGTGGAATAACGAGTGTTTGAAGCCCTTATGTTTGTTAGTAAAATCAGATCTGATTTAGTGCTTCGGTAATTTAATTCTATAGATGTTTTAGTAAACATGGGTTATATTGAGAATATAATAGAAAATCAAATAAAGACAAGAATTTGCAATAAAAAATCTTAAAATAAAAACAAAATACATCGAAAACATCTGGCATGCACCACATCTGGCATATATACCACATCTGACTATTCACCACATCTGGCAAATACCACATATGACCATACACCAAATCTGGCATATACCACATCTGACCAGACATACTGGGCCTGTTTAGTAGATTATAGCATACATTTTGCTTTCGTTTACTAAAACACGTTAACTACAAAAAGCTTAAGCGACTAAAAAGAAACAGCAACACAAAATAGTTTTCCGATTCCACGAACATTAAAAATTCAAGAACTGGCATATTTTAACGAGCCTTTCAAAACTTCAAGTTGCAAGCTTATGGTTATGATAAGTGTGCTCCAAAATGTTCCTTACTTGCCAACAAACTGCGGACAGATTCAAACTTTATTACAAGGCTTTAAAGTTGGAATTTCGAGAGATCGATGGAAGTGTCAGTTTTAGAGAGGCGTACTTTTGCTATCAGAATAAAAATGGATGGGTTTGGTCTGCCGACTTTGTTGCTCAAGTCCATAATTGATTCTATGGAACTTGGAGCATCTTCAAGCTTGGCTTCAAATAGTAATTAGCGTAATTAGTGGCCCCATCAATCAAGCGAATTTGAACTGAGTTTAGTTGATTCTAATTAGAAGCCTCTGCAGATGCTTGATGACATCGTTAAGATGAACTTTACGTTAAAGAGTATTTAATTTAGTAAATGATAAATGCCCAGAGATTCAGATATTTTTGTTTGATCGTGTTTGGCATTAATTTCCATCACATTTAAAGTTTCACGTAAAAATTAAATCTGATCTTTATAGACTTTCTTAATTATCAAAATAATGTGCTTGAAACATATTAATAAACAGAAATATAACATTCTAAAAACATATTAAGTTCACGAAACAAAATACACTACGAAAAGATATCAATATATTATTATATATCTCTGGTATTTATTTAGGCAGACTTAGAAACACAAACATCGATTAATGCGAAACGGTTACAAAAGTATATAAAACAACGTTAGGTTATTTAATCAAGACTTCCTACAAAGCAAATTTACCAAAATAGACCTAAAGTAAGTTTCCTGTCGATAGAAATTGCCAAAAATTTGAATCATTAGATGGATCCAAAAAGTGTGCTTAGATAATTTAATCGTGTTGACAAACTGCATTCATAAGGTAGATGTGGATGGCAACTCCAAATCGCTAAATGAAGTCACAAGAGAATTTTTTTTGGTATGGTTTTACAGAAAAGTTAGATGTGTAGTACTTAAATAACGTGCGTGTCAAAGAAAAGTCCTATGAACGTGCAGAAGCGAACGAAAATATTGAGTAATAACGGTAGCATTTAACGTAACAGACCAAATAATATGGCATTCTGCCTACATCCAAGGGAAAAAAACTATTGTGTTAATGTAAACTTTATGTTAGTGACCATACTGCACTCAACTAGTGTTAAAAGGATTGAACAGATCTAATTTCCGGTTTAACTGAGCGAGACACGATTCTCAAATGCGACGAAACAGACAAGTGATCATGTTTCGGCAAAATAGAGTGAAAAGTGAATCTTAGAATTTAAATCTTCGGTAATGGGAGATCCGAAATGTTATCTAAGCTCAGTAAGTAATAAAATATGGTCGTAAAGATTTTATCGCTTGTAATAAATTCTAATGATGCCTCAGTTAACTGAAAATTCTCGAGAAACTTGTAAAAGCTTATATTTCACAATCTGTTTTCGAAAGATATATAAGTTTTGAAGAAAGTCTTCCTGAGAGTCTCGGGGGTGAACGCAGTGAGATGAAAGGAAATGTGATATTATGATTTTTGATGTCAAAGAAAACAACAAGGTCAGACTGAGTGCGCACATCGATAATGCAAATACAACACATCAGACGCCCGAGAAAAACATCCATAACTAATGATAGTACTATATTCCCTTAGAGACGAGACGACACGAGAGAGAAGAGACCTTGGATGGCTTTTTTTGGGCTAAGATCATCAAATGTCCTGAGCCCTGGCTGGAACAGAATGTCAGACACGAGGTGACTTAAAAAAATACATTGTTCTTTCGGAAGCCCGTTTTGTTGCAGGGCAGCTTTACCCTGTTTAGGCAGAACCGGTGACTTCGTCGTAAAATAATCGTGAAGATACACAGTGATAAAATAAATAAAAATAATTTTTAGGCAAGACCGCTTTGTTCTTCGATAGTTTGAAATTGATTTTGATGTAATTTAGGTTAACTTATTCCCATAGACAATTTTCTTCTTTTTCTTACACACTACTGTCTACATTTCTTTTTCATTTCTCCTATAGAGGGTCCTCTGGCAGAAATTTCTAAATAAATAAGCCCTTGTATATCAGTATTAAACATGTATTTTCCTTTACTTTACTTCTCTGTACATAAATAGTTAAATAAATAAATATATTTAACCAGAATTTAAAAAAAAACACACACACACAAATAACAAAGTAATCAACATGTTTTGTCAAGTTGATTGATTGAACCGTGTGACAGAAAAAGTACACACGATTAACTCGGAAGCCTTAACTGAATTAAAGACGTACTTATTTAGTTCACTCGTCACGTGAAAACCACTAAGGCAAATAAATCAGGAGATCAAATTGGTGTTTAGCCCAAATTGAGCGGGGCTTACTTGTGAATCAAGTGTAATGCTTCTAAACCTTCTGGGCTTGACGTTGACTGATTACTTACTGGCTTACCGTTCGAGTTGCCATTGATTACGTGTTGTTTTCACGTTACCATGTAAGTGATTATGGGATAGGGAAGTACTGCCCTCGTAAACGAAAACACAGGAACTTCAATTACTGTTTAACTGAAGTTGTGTTTTCATTTACGAGGGCATATAGAAGAGTAGGTTTAACGTGTAACATATCAGTTTGGGAAAGGACATAATTTGTTTTGTTTTATATTTAAAAAAAATAGGTAGAAATTAATACTTTGTGTACTGTTTTACAAAATGGCTAAATTATAAAATTTGAATAAAGTCAAACTTAAAATAAAATAAGATCTTTACCACGTTACAATCGTTTGTTGAAAGTCAATCCTTGTCTAAGAACCTAACTTGTTATTCGTTCTGGAGACGGTAAACATCCCCTACAAATTGGCGCCCAACGTGGGACTAATTTGAACCAATAAAAATGGTTCTCTTTTGTTTTTTTTCTTATATTACGTCGTTAACCGTAACCTCTTTTATTTTGGTTAAAATCTTTCTGATAATTGTTTTTGAGTAAGCCTTCATAATTATTTATAATTATGACGAGGCCCTCTGAGAGGGTCAAAGCTTGCCGGGGCCGCGGGACTAACGAGCTACCGTAAGGACACAGTGAATTTTATTCACTACAAGTCTGACAGTCTCTCTTGCCCCGCACTGGGTGGGAGGACTCATTTGATGATTTTACCACGCTAAAAAAAGAAAAAAAGAGCCTTATTATACAAATGCTTTATCTACTACAATTACAAAGCTTTTAGTTTCATCAAACGAAGTGAAATCTAGTATGTATTTTCTGTTGAAATGTGGGTCTAGTCTTCTCGGCTTGTTTTCTCACATAATGGAAGCCCGATTATTTTGATGTCCAAACATTTTTCTAACAATAATGGACCATGAGACACGAGCTCAAGGTCTCGTATCAACTGTTGGCTGAGTTATCTGATCTATTTGCCTCGTCAAAGAGAAATCCTAAAGGTATCTGATGAAAAGCCTACGCCTACGACGGCTTAAAAATATATTTCAAGCCATCCATTGAGAAATACTTACAAAAATAGATTCAGTAAAACAATTTTTCACTTTGAGTAAAAAGAAAATTCAATACGACCTGTTAGTTCAGGTAGAAAATTCCTAAACGGATTCTGTTAAAGCTTTTTGTTTTTGAAAATAGTTTCGTGTCTTGTCGAGCGAAAAATTGTAAAATGCAACTCTACTCTCTCTGATTTTAAATTCAAAAAAACGTTTTATTTTTAGTTTCTTTTCAATTGACATTTTCATGAACTCTAGCACTTGTTACTGAGATATTTATATATCTATAGACGTCTATCATAGACCTTTTCCATTTTTTATAAAATACTCTGCAAGTCTGATAACCAGTCCTAAAGGGTATCTTATTACCTTACAGTAGTTAGTTAGGTAGTCATCTATGTAAAATTCTGGTATTCCATCTGCATTCAGTTAGAGCTACAAAGACACAAGAGCTAAATACACTCTCACTACCATTTTCACAAATTTTCACTTCCGAAAATTGCTACTTTCATTTGCTCTTTTCAATTGGCCAAATGTACTTTCCAATCTCCCTGATAACGAGCTTAACTGTTAAAAGCCTATAAAGTCCAGATTACAAGCTGATCTTATCTGCTATCCACACACGCAATGCTATGGGAGTGAATTTTCATGCAAATACTACATTGGTATGCAAAGGTGCTCCATTCGTGGTAACGTATGGCCAGCAGGTTTGCAGGCTCTGCAATTTGATAGTATTGTTCGTTTTCATTGGGGACTAGTTGCAGTGTTGGCACCCTTTTGTTCTACTGATGTGACTGGGGTCTGTAATTACCCGCTAACAAGGCTCGTGTTCGAGACGTCTATTGTCTAGTTCTTTGATCAGTAAATATAGGGTGCTGTGATGCTTAGTTGGTGCTGAAGAGCTTAAAATATTATACGAGACATTATTTAATACAAGTTATAGGTACATGTAAAGATCAGTATTAATGACGCCCCCCCCCAGCCCCCCCTCCTAGAGGGCCAAGCCTTTCCGACGTTGCAAGGCTAATGCTACAGTGACCCCTGAACAAAAAGAGCTATTAAACGACACTCTGGATTTTAGTCAGTGCAAGTCTAGTCCCTCCTTCCCTGTCTGGGATGACTCACTCGATGATGTTAGCTCTCTAAAAAAAAATCAGTCCCAGATCAATCAATTCATTATTTCAACTATAAAGGATTGAACAAAGTATCTGTCGATTGCACTTAACCAATAAATTCAGACTTATTATAATTACTAGCTGTGCCCGCAACTTCGTTCGCGTGGATATCGGAATTTGACAATGTATTTTTTAGTTGCAAGCGCTTAATTCAGGCCACGTTTTTCATATAAACCACTTGTATGCCAGGTTTATGTAGGACTATTTTCCTAATGCCCGCTCTCACCACACCACACCACACCACACCACAACATTCCATTCCATTCTGTTCTACTCTATGATTCCTTTAAATATTGCTTTAACTTATTTATCTTTATTATTATTATATTATGTGAACCGATTACGATGAAACAAAATACATAATGTTACTTCAATTTAAACCATCTGCCGTGCGTTGTAGTTTTGCTATTCGAATTCGAAGTTAGATCGCGCGACTGACGTACGATTGTACGAAATCAAATTGTGAGACCAAAGTGCACCCGTAATTTTACTTCTGAAACACTTTAAATTCAAATCTCTTTTGATAGACTGAACCGATTCCAATGAAACAAAAACTAAATTCCTCTCCAAGTTACTGTTACAATGTTTTTTTTGTTCCTAGCTCAGGTGATTATTTCACGGCTGCGTTTCTAATAGGCAAAGTAGCAAGTACCTGCATTCATCCGTTTAGCATTCCTATGTATCGTTAGTTTCACTTCCCAACAATAAATCACTTTTCTAAAACCTTTCTAAACAGTTTCGCAATAATATTTGGATCTGGAGTTGTTTACAATCCACATGACATTTCGTCAGACGTCAGTTTTGACAAGTGAAAGCGCCATCTGGCGAAGTTTGTTAGCAGCTATCGATTAATCGATATTTTAACATAATGATCGAAAACTTTTTAAGTAATATCAACTAACACCTTCCTAATAATTTTCAGTTAAAGGAAAACAAACGAAATTAATAATAAATTAAAATAAATTTATTAACGGAAATGAGTTTATTTTTTCATTATAAACTTTTTTCTAGAAACTTCGTCAAGGCGATGCATATTTAATCTGTGGTTTTGTTTGCGTCCTTGGTGTTGACAGCTCAAAGTGATTATTTTGCCGAGTTATAAATATACTATTTTCCCCATGAAAAGGAAAATAGATTAATGGAAAATTGCGAGATATTGATCATGGAGCAAAGAATTGAGGTGGATCTTGAAGCTTATTATGGTTTCGGCTTCTGGTCGTGACCTTGGACAGTTTTTGTGAAGTTTTTGTGTTGTTGTAGTGTTTCCCCATGGGGACCGGTTAATTGTGTTTTGCTGAAAGTCTGGGAGAATGGCTGAGGCTTGGCACCCGAACCCTGACCTCAGATCCGGCAGGAGCGACAGTAGGTCAGCCATTTATCTCAGAGACAGCCTGGGAAGCGCTCGCCTGAAATCTTGCGACTAATTTAAAAGGTAAGAAATCTTGTTGTAACCGGGTCTGGAGTTAGTCAGTGAGCGCTCCCCTGGTAGTTGAGAGAATATGTTGGTGATCTATTGAACGCTTATTCCAGGATTCCAAACTGCGTCTTTTCGTGTGCGGGCCCAGCCAGTCGAGCAACACGAGGCCACAGTCCAAGGGCTATTCCCCTGCCGTAACTGTGAGTATTAACCCCTGCTATTCCCCAAAGATTGGTTGTTGTTTTGACTAGCTAGATTTCCCTGCTCGGTCACCTGGAGGAAAGCAGATTAGTTTTGTTTATATTCCTAGCCCTCCGTATTGTCGATTGCAGGAGCATCGAGTGATTCGCTCCGCCGCTGGGATTCAGAGTGCTGTCTGAAGCCCAGACGCGGAACCCGTCCACAAGCACGCCGTTAGCCTCCTGCAGAGACGACTGTGCGGCTGGCAGACCCCGCCTAGCGATAGCGCAGGCGTGACGGTTTTTTTTTATTTTTACTTCCTTTTTCTTTCAATTATTTCTACGGATTATCTTAAGACGGTTTCTGTGCAAACCGCCTCTTATAAGACCGGTGTTAGGTGAACCCGGTTTTGATGTCGGTACTTCACCGAATTTAAATTAAGGATCTTGGAATTGTCTACCCTCATCCCGAAGAATAGTGGACATCTGCAGCTCCAGGATCCGGGACTCTTCCAGTCCCTGGCGCCCATTATTTAATTTAATTTAAGTAACTTTAATTGGAAGGTTCAGACATTTGATAACATTTTATTTTTGTAGTCGTCATCGAATCAGTACCCGGTTATCTCCAATTCCCCATGACCCTAGCTCTTAATTTAAAAGGTTGAAACTGGCTAGCGTTACCTGTATAAAATAGTTAACACCAAGAAATGTTGGTTATTTCACCATTGTCAGAAAATTATATTGTATAATTATTTTAATTAATCAAGGTAACAATACAGGGTGTTTTGGCTAATAAACCGTTTGAGTGAATTTATTGTTTTCTTCAATTCTCATCACCAACCGGGGAGGGAGAAAATATTTTATGTAACATTACGCTTAATCGTTGTGTATAAAAGTTATCTACATTAATTTCGTACATTTTACGTGATACCTGGACAAATAAACATACAAACAGACATACAGACAAACAGACAAAAATTCTAAAAATGCTAGAAATGGGTTCTATTGGTTGTCCTATAATACCCTGGCTATATTTTTTGAGTTTTTTTTTAATGTACAAAAATAACTTTTCTACAGTTTTATTATATGTATAGAATAGATAGATAGATAGATAGATATAGATAGAAGATATAGATAGTTGAATTTACTGTCTACTCACCACAAAAATATCAACGTTGATACGATTCGTGAACGCTAACATGAAATCTCGTTTTGACATTGACAGTTTTTGTAGACAAGTGTTAATCAAAGTTTTATCTTTCTTGTGGTAAGACGTTGAATGTCTAGCAACCTCTTTCCACTTTCCTGGCAAATCAAATGCTCACGACCTTCGATATGAAAGGAGAGGAAGCTATTCAATAACGAGTCACCAGTATATCTTGACACGTCAATTACCACACTTGCCCCAAAGTCTTTGCCAAATAATGTATTTAAGTGGTCTGCCAACAGAAAATAATACAACTCTTCATGAATTATGTCGTGTTGTTGTTCATCTTGGAGACTTGTTATGTGTTGTTGTATTAAGTTTTATTTGTTTGTTTTGCTAGTAAGCTGGGTACTCACGGTGCGTAATATCACGAATTGTGGATTTTAGTCAGTACAAGTCTCACAGTCCCTCCTGCCTGCCGGAATGCCCTGCCCGGGGTGGGAGGACTCATTTGATGATTATACCACGCAAAAAAAAAAGTGTCGCGCTTTGAAGCTTATACATCTGGCCTCGACGTACACTAGACGACGCGACGCAAGTCTCCGATACCTTACGATTTTCGTAGCCAGTTGAATACCGCAGTACAAATACATAGAGGTTCGTATACAAGTACGCGTCAATGGATACCAAACTCGTAAGGTATCGGAGACTTGGGTCGCGTAGTGTACGAAGGGACTTACAGATTGGACGCTCTAACCCAAGTCGTGCCAAGCCATTAATTCACACGACATGCGCAAGCGGGCGTGGCGTGACTCGCGACATCACGCGCCGTGAGAAGCCAGCTTTAGAGAAAACGATTGATCAGTCTAGCCAACTGTAGCCATAAAAACAAAAGATGAATCACGAGCCAGAATCTAGACAATCTAAAAGTTACCACCCATTATTTTCAAGGTTTATTTATTCAGTAAAATACTAAACAAAACATCGATAAAGAAGAAAGCTCTACAAAATAATAAAAAGCGATGTTTACAACTGAGTATTGGATTAGTTTAAGACGATGTTTTCTTGCACTTTCTTTGTAGGAAATAGTTTCTATTTTTTTTTTTATTATCTTTCTGCCAATTGTTGCGTTTTTATTTCTTACTAGCTTTTGCGTGCAGCTTCACCCACATTAATTTAGAATTTGACTATCAATAGTCTAATAGTTATTGTTTTTTTTCTCAGCTACAACATTTATTTTTCTTGATAAATATCCGTGTTTTGTACATCTGACAATTTTTTTTTTTTTTTTTCACGAATTTGTGTACATAATTCACGTCTTTTAGACGTGAATTATTTACCGTTTCTTAATTACAGTGAATCTTTACGTATTGAATTTTTAAATAACAGTGTTGGCATGCATCCCGGTCCGAATTATAAACAGCATTAATTTCTAAATGCATTTTTATTTAGACTAGACATTTTTTTACTTGCTTGTAATTTTAATTGTTATTGTCGTAAAATTCTAATTGCACTGCGAAATCATTAAAAATCCTTGTTTTCAATAAACGTTATGTCTACATTAAGTTTATTTATTGTTTATTAGGTACGTTGATTTGAAACGTCTAGTAGTACTATGGAAACTTGAAAAAGTTCTTATTTGTAACTGAACTTGAAGTTTATGTATATTTTTTAAGTAGTTTTTTACTTAGTAGTAGTGGTTTAATACTATAGTCCTCGCCATATAAGTGTGGAATACAGATCCTAATAACGCATCGTTAGAATTCCATTATACCATCGTTCGAATTTCAAAATAAAATTTAAGGTCACGGTCGACTCTTACCACGATTCGTTTATTTTGATCGTGTTACGACACTTTCTTTACATTTTTTCGAATGGTTTTGAAATATTGGAATACATTGGTACACGAGGGTCAACGAATTTTATTCCACACTTATATGGCGAGGACTATATGTATGTACACGCCTGTAATTAATATTCAATCTTAATCTAAATCTCATAGATTTGTTTTTAGTGCCTGCTTCTGATTGGACCATTTTAAAGATTCGGTCGTTGATTTATTACAGACAAACATTCTGTTCAAGATAGCAACCGAGATAGATAAATAATTTCCAGTATCAGCGGACATAGTACAGTCAGCTTCAAAGAAATTTCACCCCCTTTGTTAGTGATGTCAGTACCAAAAGGGGTGAGTTTTCTCTGAAGCTAACCAGACAAAACTAAGTAAACGAATGATGCTTGAACAGTTCCATCTTCGCTAATTATATTTGGGTTGTTGTAAGTTCGCCAAAAAATTAATTCCTCACGAAAAAACGTATTCTGTGTAAAAATTAGTCAAAGATTTTTTTTTTTTTTTTGATTATTGTATTTTCGTCCCATTTCCTTTTACCGCACGTAGAGCAGAACAATTAATTATTAAAAATCCAGCACAAATCTACCGAAAACGAGGTCACAATGTGGAATCTAAACAGAAAGTCAATACTAGGAGAACAGAATCAAAACTTTTTTCGTGGGGAATATTTTTTGTGGCGAACTTACAACAACCCTCTGAACAGTTTGTTGTAATTTGAACCTTATCAGACAATAATTAATAATGAATCTTGAACAGTTCATTTATTATGCCCAGACACTACATCTATTGCCAAATGTCTTTTAAAACTGTTAACATACATCGTAGGTGTGACAGGAACTTTATGTTATTCCATTGTCTCGGTATTAAAATATTGACATAGTCTGTCTGTGGTAAATATAGCAAGTCTATTAAATGGAATAAAGTAAATGTTTAACCTGTTTTATACGATAGTTAAGTATTTTTTACAACTTTGCTTTACTCGTATATGAGGGACATTTTATCTAGACAAAAAAAAAGTAAACTTTGATGATTTACCATTATTATAATGTATACAGTGTTGGATTTTTCCATCGGTTGTTGATATACTTCGATTGTTTATTATTATTTTTTTATGGAGGACTTACAGCTAACAAAATCATATCAATAAAGGGGTAATAAAAAGGCATAGCTAAAAATAGAGTTACAAACATCCATCCATCTAAATAAAATTTCGCATTTAAACATGTAAAAGAAGTAAGATTGAAAAAAATCAGTAAAAAAAAACAATAGATGTACTACTTTACCGTCAAAACTCCATACATAAGTAAATTAAGAACTTAAAAATCACTGCAATCAAATCCTTTAGAATCTATTCATAAACTATTGAGAATTGTTGAACCATGAATTTTCTGACTCAGCAATTCAATTCTTACTCTGAAAAAGAAATTTTCAGTCCTCTCATAGTTTTCATCTCATTACCTTCTTTAAATAAATTGCAGAAAGGTTTTAAATCTTGTAACTGGGAAAAAGCAGAGAAAATGTCTGCTTTTCCTGCTATTCCTTGACCTCGGTCTATTCCTCTGTGAATGTGGGTTACATAAGGAAATGTCACTCAAGGCTAGATTAATTTGACCATTTCCCCCTGGGGAGGGAAGCTCTTGGATTAATAAGACAGGATAAGTCTTTAGTAAGCCTGCGTTACAAATTGAAAATGTTTCTATTCCTGTTGCAAGATAGCATGATTTAGATCCTAGATTAGAAGTTACTCAAACTTTCAAAAAACCTATTGGGTTATTTGTAGCCCAGAAATCAATAAATACAAAAATCGTTAAGTTAATGACGCCACAGTTTGCTGTCGCCAAATAAAATTTATGGAAGAATCGCGTTTTAGACGCTCATAAAAATACATCATAATATTGGTTTGTGGCGTCAAAGCTTATTGTGGAATTAGCTAGGTTAATACCTGAGTTTATAGCTTTAAAATCCATTGGCATTTCAACTGGTCTTTTTTTACGTGGTAAACCACCGCCTACCGGGTCACGAGACTGTCTCACCTGGTAACCGTGGCCCTGGTACGTAAAGGGTTATTGAAGGATCACCGTGGATTTTAGTCAGTACAACTCTGACAATCCCTCCCGTCCCATCCTGGGCGGGAGGAACTATTGGATGAGTTTACCAAGACAAAAAAGTAAAGAAAGATGTGTCCCACCTGAATCTAAGGGGACCCCGTCAGAGTTCACAGTGGCCCTAGAACTTTTACATATTTGGCAGTACAGCGTAATTGAACGAGGAAGTAACTTTTAACGTCAAAATTCCCGTTTACTTCACAAAAATGTTAAAACTCGGAAAAACTTGAAAACTAATACTGCATATTCAGAGAAAAAGTAACACTCCTTCCAACTGAAAACATACATTATTATTACGTGAAAAACTCGCAGAAAATATACTTTGAAACAATGAGACTGGCAGCTATTCCCAGAAGACTGTTCCAACTAGACCATGTTTTTGTCCGAGGAAATATGAATACTAAGGAAAGAAGTTCAGTGTTTTTAAAGAATGAAAGTGTGTTTTCGTTCCGTATATAGGATGGATTAAAAAAGAGTACCGTAAACTCTATATTTTTCTCTTTTTTATGGGTTATTTGTACAGGCGCCCGCAGGACGAGCTACCTGAATCTGTAAAATTTTATATTGTGATATGGTTGAAAATTTACTAAGGAGGTTTGACAGATTGAGGTAGGTTGATGTGCTAGCGTCTGTACATAACAAGGTTTCCGTAGTGGTCGCGGGACTTATTCCATCACCGTGACCCCGGAACATAAAAAGCTATTGAACGACACCGTGGATTTTAGTCAGTAAAAGTCTGACAGTTCCTCCGGGGTATAAAGACTCATTTTATCAATAAAAAAAAAACTATTACTCTTCATAATTACAAGTGTTAACCAAATATTAAGAGTATCAACCCAATCGTAACTGAAAATTGAGATACATAGCATGAAGCGTGGCAGCGAAGCAGTGGATATTTCAGTCGCCCCAAACTCGACTTATTTGAAAAATAAATAAAGATACTCAACTTTCACTGAAAAAAGAAGTCTAAGCCTCTTTCCGCAAAAAGCCTGCTTTCCGTAGAATTTTCTTTTGAAATATTTACCCTGGATGCGTTAAAATAAAGATACCTTTTTAGAAATAGGTATATGCAGGCTAGGCAACACGTGTTTTAAGAGATTACTCTGTAATCCTGTCTTTTCAGAGAAATCGTTACTCGTAAAATTTCTCATGTTTCACATGTAGGACACAAAATCTCACTTTTCGTGCACTTTGATATTACATTCAGAGAGTTTCATATCGTTTCATTTGTAAGACTGTGTTATTCGAGTGAAATTAAAGAGTGAATTTTTATGTTGTTAATCAAAATCTATAGAATTAGATACACTCTCTCTTTTTCCACTTTCATAGTCAATTAGGACTGTGAAAAATGCGACATACAGGAGGATATAGGCGCAGGCTTGCGGACGGTGAGTATTGGGTACGCAACACAATACTTGCCGTCCGACCCGAGCACAAGGATTGTGCTCGGGTCGACAGCGCGTAGTGTTGCACACGTGCCTCAAGGAGCTGTCATCAAACTGAGGGGTGAAACATACGGGTCCAAACGATAGCCAGGGTCACGGGTCGGTCTTAACAGTTTACCATGACCCTGGAATGTAAGGGGCAATTGATGAAACACGGTAGAATTTAGTTTCTTGAGTTCCACCCAGGGAGTGAGGATCCATTTGATGAATTTACCACCTTAAACAACAAAAGAACAATGTCAAGGATTTTTGTATTCAGTAGGCACCGCAAAAATAACTCTAACAAGATCAACAGCCCCATTATTCTCACTTCAACCCCTCATAAACATTGATTCTCCTGATCAAACCCCAACAAATCACGATTAACACTCAAATGCTAACTGAATACTGATAAGTATTGATAACAGTCAATACTGTTTCCCCCCTCGGGCGGAAAGCCCTGCGAATGATATCATCCTTTGACTTACAATGGGGTGGCAATGGCTAAGGTTTAGGTATTTACGTCTCGTATTGGTAATAACGCCGCAGCGCAGTGCGCGGAGCAGTCGTGGCCCAGTGGTATCGGTCCCGACTAACGAGTTGTAGGTCGTGGGTTCGAACCCCGCCAGGCGCATTACTTTGTGTTATTTATTTCATCACCACTGCTCTCAAAACGGTGAAGGAAAACATCGTGAGGAAACCGGCATGTCCTAGAACCAAACGTGGTGGAATATGACCCACTCCCTCTCTCAGAGAGGAAGCCTGTGTCCCAGCAGTGGGAACATTATAGGCTGATGATGATGATGATTGGCAATAAATAACATAACAACATAGTCTGTAAACCTCTTAAAATTATTACATGAGTATGTTTTACGTTGTTCGTTCGATCTATTACAATGCTGTCAAAAGACCGTAGCTTTTTAAAAAAAAAACAGTGTAAGCCACTAATTTTGCGAAGCAGCAAACTGACACAAAAAAAATTGTCTTTTTTCAGCCTAAAATACCTGTTTAAAAATTTATTACTTCTTGTTTCCTAAGTCCCACATTTAGCGCGGGCATGCGGACAGCGAGTAAAGGGTAACTCGCTGTCTGACCATGGACTATGCACGGGTCGACGGCGCGTCGTGTTCCACGCGCGCCTCAAAGAGCGTAAGCAAAATGACGGGGCCCCCTTACAGAGGACCAAAGCCTGCCGGGGTCGCGGGAATTATTTCCATCACCGTGACCCCGGAACATAAAGGGCTATTGAAGGACATCGTGGATTTTAGTCAGTATAAGTCTGACAGTCCCTCCCGCCCTGCCCGGGGTGGGAGGCCTCATCTGATGATTTAACCACGTAAAAAAAAAAGTCCCACATTTAGGGCAGAGGGCTAATACAACGATTCCCCACTATATTTTATCCATCTGTCATTAAATATAATTATGTATTTAAAAGGTTTTTAATATACATAGGTAACAAGGGGAGTGAGGGCGAAAAAAGTTTCGGAACACCATCAGTGATGGTATTCTATTTTAAAAATAAAAAAATTCGATCACTCTTTGAGATCTATTAACTGGCCTACTTAAATGCTTTGATTTGATTGATCTTTTCTCATTAATCAGGGAAAGATCAAACATTCGTCGAAGCCATTTAGGTAGATCGAATTCAATTTAACCTTTTTAGGTAACTATGAAAATTATTACGGATTAATTGGTAATAATTTTCGTTTATTTTAATAAGCTTACATTTTACCTTACTCTTTACGACCTTTTTTCATTAATTAGGAAAAAAATTAAAGAAACTCACTTTAATTTCAAACTTATTTGAAGTCCAATAGGTACGCACCGTAAATAGACCCAAAACCCATTACAAAAAATTCAAGAGCGATGCCCATCGCGGTCCGAATAGACCCATTTTTAAAAAGATTTAGGCGATTTTCACAGCTTGTTGCGGTATATACGAAATTAGTGAAGCCCCGCTATATACGCGCGGCACAACCCAGCAGTAACTGGGTAATATTATGATACCTCTCGCTAAGACTATTTGTCAGACTGGAGATTCTAGATAACAGCCATAACTAGTAAAAGATTTACAAAGGACAGCAGGGACAACAGCTTTATGTGGTTTCCGAGGTACGGAGGAAAATCGCTATGATAGATGGTTACCAATTCACAGACGAATCTCGGCAAGCACGGCTTAAACTTGAAGATAGATAGACCTGTGCGGCTATTATCATTTAGCCAGGAGCTCCTGACGTTACCTTATAATAGGCCAGGCATCAAATTTGCGCGTATTGCATACGAGTGAAGGGCGACTCGCCGTCTGATCATCGACCATGCCCGGGTATTCCACGTGCGCCTCAAAAAGCTGTCAGCAATATTACGCGGCCCCTCTTAGAGGGGCAAAGCCTGCCGTAATCGTGGCTCCGGAACGTAAGCGGCTTCTGACTGACACTGTGGATTTTAGTCAGTTCAAGTCTGACATTCATCACTCCTGCCCTGGGTGGGACTTATTGGATGATTGGGAGGACTTATTGGATGATGTTACCACTTAAAAAAAAACCCCAAATTTCTCTCCCAAATATATTACAACACTGCCTTACAATTTGGTTCACCGCGTGATATTCTCACCTTTGACCTCGCCTCCCGTTCATTAATAATAAAGTACGCACTGGCCGAGTGTGAAACATGGACTTTACCGAAAATACGTCAGTGTAGGTAGACTGAAAGGTTGTTCAAATGTTCATAGGTAAGCAGGGGTTTAAAATAACCAGACGATTATTTTTTTCTTTTGTTAAAGGCTGGCAACAAAGTTATTCTGAAAATTGAGTTTGAATACCGTCAAATATTTCGTTGTTCTGACTCGAAGTAAAATTGATCAATTATTCAAACAAGAGATCTTCTAGTGACCGAAATTCGACTCTAATTCATTTAAATTTAAAGTTGGAACTTTAGTAAGGTTCTATTGACAATACCTTTGTTAATGGCATTTAATACCAGAGGCCTTATCATGGATTTACAGTTTTATGACGTAAACTGTGGAAGTTTGACATTAATTTCAAGGAAAAAATTAGTTCCATCTTCGCACACCAAAAGAAAGAAAGAAATAAAATAAGTTTGTAGAGAGGAGAGGCGTTGGTCCATTTCTCCATACAATAAACGCAGTAAATATTGCAAGTAAGCTATTCATAAAATACTGAAATCTTGTGATAAAGCGTCACAGTATGATATTTGACATTCACTGCGAGGCAAACAGTCCAATTCATGGCAGTGTCTGATATAATCTTTATTAATTTAAGATAAGGTTTATTAAATAAATTCGCTACATTCCGACTCATCAAATAAACAAAATAGTATCAAAAAAGTGCTTTTTCACCGTATTTAAATTTTCACACAATTCATTCTCATTTACATATTTTATTTAATGTCCCGACACTGCTCATGCCGATTATTTTCAAAACGGAACATAGTTTTCCCTTCACCAATAATAATATAGATTGACATTCAGACGTCAAATACCCATTATACGATCCTCACAACTAACAAAATTACATAATTCTGTAACTTATACAAATGTATTTGAAAATAGGAACAATATTTAAGTAATCCATTACAGAAAACGTGTAAACTACGAATTTATTTATGTAACAAGAAAACTTGTCAACTATTTCAACTATGATGTAACTCTTAGAAAACCTTACAATAAGAATATTCATTCTGTGACAACTGGTTATAAAAACAATAGATTTCCATAAACTCTGACCGTAAAGTAGAAGCCGCATTTTAAATATCCATTCCGTTGAACAAAATGAACGTAATAAAGATGGACAACAATAGGTGATATAAGTAAATCACTTGGTACTTTGAAAACTATAACAATTAAGGTATGTCATTGTAGAATAGAATAGAATATACTTTATTGCACATTGAAATCGTTACACTATCTTACACTGTCACATCAGTTTTATAAAATTGCTAATTCTAAATGCAATAAGTGTCTGCCTCTATCTAGCTTCTTGGCAATCTAGCCTAAACATTGTAGCTTAACTAAGGTTTTAAAAAACACACACAAGAAGAAGAGACAGTGTGTAAATTATATTGGTACAGCTAGCTAAAAAAAAGTTGCAAACATGTTAATTTTTTTTTAAATAGCCTATTCTTTGCCCTATTTCTAGGTAAAAGCCTCCCAATCCTCACTATTTTGGGCAATTTCTGGCCATGTCTGCCACTCGAACTTAACCTGATCGTCACACTATCTTCACCGCGGTCGACGGCGATGTCCTCCTTCAGGCAATGACGTGAATGTCATACCTTTAAGTTATGGGTGGTAAAATCGTCACCATCCTATTTATCACTAAACAAGGAACTGCAAAGAAAGTAAACGAATCAATATCATCTGTCATCGGCGACATGTCGCATGTGCCTGTCACTCAATCATCGGAAACACATCAATCCTTGTCTACGCTTATAAACCTATTCATTCATCGTGTATAGCTTCTTATGTACAGCCTCGATATGTTTTATTTTCGAATTTCCCCCATCATGCCAAAAGAAAGTCCGTCCCCAAAAGAATCATTATTTGCGGTCCATACAGACCTCAAATAAAGATTCTTTTAAGGATCCTTCGAACTACTACCATGATTGTTTTACGGTCGCCCGTTCGGTCGCCATCTTCTATAAAGAGTTAGACTGAAAAATTTAATTTTTCTCATTGATCGAAGCTTATAATAATGAGATTGCGATCAAAATAACAGCCGGCCAATCCACAAATTAAATGAGGGCATTTGCCATTTACTACACTACTCTCAAGGTAAACCTAAACACGCCGATTAACGAAATAACGATAATGATAATTGAAATAACAATAATGATAAAACGAAAACACGGGAATGATAAACGAAATAACCATAATGATAAAATACGAAATAAAACGAAAAAACGGGAATGATAAACGAAATAACCAAAATGATAAAATACGAAATAAAACTCATGTTCGAAATAAAACTAAAATATTCTAATCTATCTGACATTTGCCACTAAAAAGGTCTGCCCAAAAATATATCACTCCGTCTCATGAATATAGGTGAACCAAAATATTATATTTACTACATTTGATTGTATTGCTCGATTGTGCCGAATCATACAATCCAAATATTATTATATGAATAGCACCTTCAAAGCCTTTTGTTCATAGGAATTTATTCGCTTATCAATAGATGAAAAGATCCAACATTCATGATCGTTCAATAATCTATTGTTCTGTTGACAGCATAGCATTCATGCATAAAAAATAGGATTTCTGAATTAAAGTGCATTATTTTCACCGAATAACAATCAAAATCAAAACATTTTATTCTACATGGGTCTCAATGGGCACTTATGAAACGTCGACAAGAAAAAAAAAATGGCGCGGTTCGGATTGATCGTTTCCATGGAGAAGAACCGGCAAGAAACTCCATGTTTACTCTTTTAAAATAATTGCTATTATGATTGCAATATCATTATTACATTAAACCCGATTTATTATGGTGCAGAAAAAAGTTAGGTATAGGAATCTTCTCCGAAAATTTAATAGTTACTCGTATCATGCCAAAATTCTAAAACATAAACAGGAACAATGTCAAAGGCTTCAAAAACACCTTTGTCCAGCTTCATAACTGCTTTTAATTAAAATCCACCCAGACTTAGTCAAAGGTTTTTGAATTCATGCATATTAAATGGCTTGAATTCTATTCAGTGAACAGAATCCAAGCCATCTATTAACAACGCTGATGCATGCGATGGATGCATGTGGCGAATTGTCGTTCGGCGTGGCGGTCTAAGGGGGAGGCCTATGTTCAGCAGTGGACGTCTTCCGGCTGATGATGATGATGATGATGATGATTAACAACGCTGCACACCTTTAGTCTACTCCCCAGAGAGTTTACGACCAGTAAAAGTCCGCCATACAAGGGAGATCTCCCTTGTATGGTGGACTTTTATTGGTCGTTAACTCGTTCGGTATACAGTATAAGGGGAGTCCTCGCAGGCGAGATAATAACCAATGAAAGTTACTGTTGTGACATCACTAATTAGTTATTAATAAGTGAGCACATAATTTTGATTTATCTATACCATATCAACCAATGAAAGTTATTGGTCGATGTCCAGCTGGCGGGTTTGCCATTCTTGTTAATAACTGACGACGAACATGGAGTTTCTACACCCTGCACGAGCATCTATCGACTCATGAAAACGATTCCCCGAATGCGGGCCCTGTGGACGCGTTCCAGAAATCTCACGCACTTATAGTCCCCGCCAGATAAGTCTGAAATAAAGGTCATTGATCCTAATAATGCATCGTTAGAATTCCATTATACCATCGTTCGAATTTCAAAATAAAATTTAAGGTCACGGTGGACTCTTACCACGATTCGTTTATTTTGATCGATGTTACGACACTTTCTTTACATTTTTTCGAATGGTTTTGAAATATTGGAATACATTGGTACACGAGGGTCAACGAATTTTATTCCACACTTCTCTGGCTCAAACTATAGCATGCAAGCTATATGACAAAATAAAACGGTTCCCCGCATGCGGGCGCTATCGCCTAATGAAATTGCCCCAGTATTCAGGTCATCATAATATTTTAATATCATAATTATTTTAATATACAAAGTCATCCGAACGGACGGACCCCCTGTGTCACATTGCAGTGACACCCTGTAATTATTCAGTGTCATGTTAGGTCTCGTGAGTGACCACGTTTGTGACCGGACAGCAACTTGATGAGATGCCGTTAATGAAAATTGGGCCGCCATTTTGAAAAAATAACTGATTTGTTTTTCTTTTGTTTTTGGGATTTTTTTTAGGGGAGGTTACTGGTCGTGTATGAGGATGTCATCGTTTGGAAATTGATGTGTCAGCACATTACAACAGCGTTGATAGTTGAGTGACATAGGAAGGGCGCGATTTATGAAACTGTATGTGATTTTTTTTTATACAACCTGTTTTTTTTTTATATCCCGTAACTCTAGGGTTATATTCTGTAGGTAAAAATAATACTAAAACTCCTAGAATAGGTGGTCCAAAAATGCATCGTTTCGGAGATATCATCAATCATAGTTAAATTAGGTAAAAAAATGTCACCAGTATGACGAATCTTTACTTTTGCGAGGTTGCCAAACTTCGCAGTAGAATAGACCCTCGATGTGTCTAGGTATCTAAGTTTCATTGATAAATACAAGTAATTCATTTTTATTCAAACCAATCATTCATATTTAAAGCTAAGAAAATGCGACGTTGTCATATTTCACGTTATGGGTGTTTTACATTAATAATCGTGACTTTGCCGAATTATTTTGTATGAAAAATGAAAAAAAAAATAACGAAGGTTTGGAACATAACTCATATGCCAGTTGATTCTTTGATATGGCCTCAATCATACCCTAGAGTTATGGGATATCAAAAAAAACACGTTGTATAAGGATGGCGGCGTGAGTTATGGATAATAGTTATATTTTATACGCAATAAGGCCTGAGTCGCGTCTTCGCAAAGATATATTCAAAGTTATTTTCGAAACCTGCTCGCAGCAGAATTTTTCGTTCCTTAATAATATCTTTGTGGATAATAAATAGTCACGCGTTATTATTACCAATAACCAAATGAAGAAATTCTCACGTATCAGGCGGCACCACAAACAGCACTACTAACTTCTAATAATATTTTTGATAGAACATGAATTGAATTGACACTGTTGGCGTAGTGATTGGGCGGTAGACTGCTGCGCGGCGTGTCACGGGCTCGATCCTCGATCCTAGAGTGGGGTAACGTTTTAAAACAAAAGAAAAAAAATTGTAACCCCCCGTGACATAATACCGTTCAATTTTCTTGAGCAGGAGAGAGGTCTAGTCCTGTCCTATCATCTTTCGTCAACACTGTGTCTCCTCCTCCTTCAATTCGGACGGGACTTTATAATCCAAAATTAAATGCTTACAGTCAATCCGAGCTTAAATGTCACAATTGTGTAGGAGGTCCATGTAAATAAGTAATTATTATTTTAATTGCTTCTACTTTGTGAGTCTGATTGGTAATTGTTGTTAAATAATTCGTGACAGTACTAACTGGATAACTCGTTTAACTGTGTTATTATGTATAACTAGCTTTTCCCCGCGATATTGCCCGCTGCTCGGCTTCTTTTTGTCCTAGCGTGATGTTACATAGCATTTAGCATTGCTTGATAAATAGAGTACCCAACACAAACATATTTTTTCAATTCGAGCCTGGAGTTTCTGAGATTAACGCGTTCAACCAAACAAACTGTTGATCAGCTTTACAATTTTATATAGACGTAACCAACTTATCTATTGACAATTTGAATAGTAACTGACAAAATCAATTTCAAAAACCCTTCTGTCTTTAGTTTCAGTGTGTAACAGCCCTTTTTTATCGTGGTAAAATCATCAAATGAGTCCTCCCTCCCCGGGCAGGGCGGGAGGGACTGTCAGACTTGTACTGACTAAAATCCACGGTGTCCTTCAATAGCCCTTTATATTCCGGGGTCACGGTAAGGAAATAAGTCCCGCGACCAGTGTGTAACAGCCCTAAATAATTTTCGAAATACGAGAAGCTCAAATTCCGGTTATTTGTAAATATCGTATTTTCCTTCGCTTCGCCCCGACTGTTTTTTCCTTTGTTAAGTTTAATACAAAGCTAAGTCATTGTTTTATCTACAAAATCAGATATTGGTTGTTCGGTTTGTTTACACGGCTTTCTAAGATGAAATAATAGATGGAACACTTTCTTTATACATCGTTGTGTTCCATAATTTATGAAATGGTCAAGAGGTTGACAAAAAACTGAGATATAAATGCCATTGGATTAGTATTTATGGGTAGTCTCTATACAACTGCAGAGAGCAGAATTTAAATCATCATCATCATCATCATCTCAGCCATAGGACGTCCACTGCTGAACATAGTCCTCCCCTTTTGATCTCCACATGTACCGGTTGGAAGCGACCTGCATCCAGCGTCTTCCGGCGACCTTCATAAGGTCGTCTGTCCACCTTGTTGGTAGACGTCCTACGCTGCGCTTGCTAGTCCGTGGTTTCCACTCTAGCACTTTCCGACCCCATCGGCCATCAGCTCTGCGAGCAATATGGCCTGCCCATTACCACTTCAGCTTGCTAATCCGGTGGGCTATAACGGTGACTTTAGTTCGTCTGCGGATCTCCTCATTTCGGATTCGATCACGCAGAGAAACAACGAGTATAGTTTTAGGTATGCTAGAGACTAGATTAGTCTGACTTGTTGATCTAGTCAGACAATTTAAATTTTATAGACAGACGGATAACCTTCTGCATCAATCTGCAAATCTATTTCGCAAATTTTTAGATCCTCGTATTCCAGTTATTTGTTGATAGACTTAAAACAGAACCGATCAGTTTTATGATCCATGACGATGTAAACATAGACTGAGTCATACAACGCTAACTACCGCGAACCAACTCCTGCGCATGTCTGTTTTTTTTTTAACAAAATAAACACGGTAACCAAAGCTAGTTTTTTTTTTATATGTGATGAGTTTGCCCTTGACTCTAGTCTAGGTCAGAGGTCAAAGATAAAGTCTACAATGGAGTGAGCTTAACCAGAAAAAACCTGTACACTTTAACATGAAAACTTCTTTAGTATGAAAGAGTAACAAACGTCCATCATTCATCATCATCTTCACAATAACATTAAAGAAAAACTTTATGGCGATGTCTGGCAAAACTTCAGTGGTGAAATCGATATTTTTACAACAGTAATTTCTAATGCGTTAAATGCAGAGAACCGTACAGAGGCACTTTTTATTTTTAGCATGGTAACATCATCAAATGAGTCCTCCCACCCATACCGACAGCCATAGATATAAGGCTTGCTTAAACATAACATAATAAAGCCAATAGGCTTATCCCCGAAGGGTCAGAGGTATAACTAAACTAATTAATAGTATAACCCCATGTAAATAGAGGGCAAACCTAGTGCAATCCAAGTGCACAAAATCTTTGTTTTCAGAAACAGCATTCGTTTACCAGGTACTAAATTAACATTATAATATCCTTTCTAGCTGCAAAAGTAATAAATAGCTCATACAATGTAACTGACACAGCTAGTTATACAGGAGCAATTCCAATTTCACTGTGATGTCAGCCGTCCAAGCGATAAACTTTAATACGACCATAGTTCAACTTTATATGAGAACTAAGTAAAACTTAGTACTTAAGATAAAAGTTAATAGTCATGATATATTACGGCACAGTTGGTGGGTGAAGATTGGACTACTGCGCTGCGTGGCGCGTGTTTGATTCCCGCACGGAGCAAATATTTTATGTGAGTTCCCATGTTTGTAAACGCGCCCATGGTACAGGAGAAATTCCTAAAGTGGGGCAAAATTTTTAAAAAAAATGTTCCACTAAGACGCAATACATCTATTCTATACTAATTTTACAAAGAGGATTTTTTTGGATTTTTTTATGTATCTTCGAAACGAATAATCCCGTTCTAATAAAAAAGAGATATCACAATGTTTGTTTTACAAGTCAGAAAAAGCCCGCAATAGCGGGTGATGGAATGCCGCCAAAATCTGGCGATTACACCTTTCAAAATGCAACTTTCCGTAATGACTTATGCCGGCCACACCCGTTCCAATAAACTTGCGCAAGTCTACACTTGCACAAATACAGGACAGTGAAAATGTTAGGAATTTGTGCAAGTATCTTCCCACACACGTTACAGTATACTTGCACAAGTCTGGATTTGCGCAAGTATACTTGTACCGTGTATGGCCGGCATTAGACGTTCTATAAAGGTGGTATAAACCTGTATCACAGGCCTTATTGCTGTTCAATTCGCTGCGAGCATGTTACGTTACACCTTGATGTTAAAACAGTGTTCTGAACATTTTCTTGTTGCTCATCGTGAGCGTAATGTTTACCCATTCTGACTGCACGAACGCTCGCTGTTTAACACGTTACATTACACCCTGTAACGTCGGTCAGTATCTACCTTTAAAGGTGTAATTTAGTGAGTTAGTTATTTTAGGCGTGTGTTAGTGAAACGGACTGTAAAACTTAGTATACTTAAGATAAAACTTAACAGCCGTAAGAGACAGTTAAGTTGGACGTTACAAACGACCCCAAGTTAGGTAATTGTAACTTGTAGCTGAACTTAACAAGTGTGTGCTCTGCCTTAACGATCGTGCAGTATGAGCACATAACTTTCTTCCTTTTGTTTGGGTAAATGTTTAATTGCTTTGTTTTAGATACCAACTAAAAGAGTAAACTAAACCTTAATCTATCTAGCAATGTTTCTTTTACGTGGTAAATCATCGAATGATTCCTCCTACCCAAGGCAGAGCAAGAGGCACTGTCTGACTTGCACTGACTAAAATCCACGGTGATTCTTTAATAGCCCTTTACGTTCCGGAGCCACGGTTACCTGGTAGTCCCGCGACAAGGCCTTGAGACTTCTATTATAAATATTTTTCGATACTTCTCATAGTTTCAGATTTAGTGGCTATATACATCTAACTGACCGCAGTTAGATGTACCCAGTATTAATATTACTGGTGTAATTATACAACTTCGAGCCATAATACAGATTCATTAAGGTCACAATTGTATTTGATAGTAACATTGAAACAATTGATCAGGTATGTAATATATAGGTTCGATGATCACAAAGTTACAATATAAGGATCCTCGTCGACCCAAATCGATCTGGAGTCCCTGAGGGACCCATTGTGAAAGAGGGGCCTTAATACCTTTTCACAGGGCGTAAGTGCTTATAACATACGTTTTGTATATAGGGGACCTACTAAAAAACAGAGTTTTTTAGTATTTAGTAAGAAAAAAGCGTAGTCAAGTAGCAATTTGTATTTTTCAATGCATAAGTTTTACTAAAAAATAATCCTTCTAAGAAGTTGTACGTAAAGCCTACTATTCCTTTCAGTTACCGTGGTCCTGGACCGCAAAAGCGGTCATAGACCGTGTCGACCAACCACGGTCGCTGATCGCTCAAGCTAGGAGTAGGTTTTTAGTGAGCAAGAGTCTTACAGTCCCTTCCACTGGATGTAACCAGGGCGATACACCATAATGAAAAGCAAAATCCAAAAAATATTCTAGTGCCACTATTCCCCCGGGTCGACGGCGCGTCGTGTTCCACGCGCGCCTCAAAGAGCTGTCAGCAAATGACGGGGCCCCCTCACAGAGGGCCAAAGCCTGCCGGGGTCGCGGGACTTATTTCCATCACCGTGACCTCGGAACATAAAGGGCTATTGAAGAACACCGTGGATTTTAGTCAGTACAAGTCTGACAGTAGGTAAGGGGTGGGAGGACTCATTTGATGATTTTACCACGATAAAAAAAAGTGCCACTACTCCATTACATAACATGGTTATGACACTAATTTCAACATTTTTACTATCACTCATTAAAATTACCTCAAAAAAACTTAACTCTGATAACAATCTCGACAAAATGTGAAAAACATACTCCAACAATTGCGCCCTAGTTGGCAATACAGACTTCCTTTGTCTACAAAGCTAAGTCGTAAAGGTGCGCATAACTATGTGGGGCATAGTAATTAACAGGGGTGGAACAAAAGCGAGCTTTTTTACCGCAGCTCTAAAGATGATTATCAATTGGCTATCACGGTAATGGGGTGTAGGGGTGATCAACATTTGGTGGTTATGGTCAGAGATTTCAGTCTCTGGAGTCGTAAAAAGGACACTAGCATTATAGTATACTAATATTGCGATAGAATTCGTAAAATTGACATTATACAACGTGTTTTTTTTGATATCCCATAACTCTAGGGTATGATTGAGGCCATATCAAAGAATCAACTGGCATATGAGTTATGTTCCAAACCTTCGTAATTTTTTTTTTTCATTTTTCATACAAAATAATTCGGCAAAGTCACGATTATTAATGTAAAACACCCTTACGTGAAATATGACAACGTCGCATTTTCTTAGCTTTAAATATGAATGATTGGTTTGAATAAAAATGAATTACTTGTATTTATCAATGAAACTTAGATACCTAGACACATCGAGGGTCTATTCTACTGCGAAGTTTGGCAACCTCGCAAAAGTAAAGATTCGTCATACTGGTGACATTTTTTGACCTAATTTAACTATGATTGATGATATCTCCGAAACGATGCATTTTTGGACCACCTATTCTAGGAGTTTTAGTATTATTTTTACCTACAGAATATAACCCTAGAGTTATGGGATATCAAAAAAAACAGGTTGTATAACTTCGATCCATGATTAGATTTTTTTAAACAATGTCCACCACTAAGTGGTGTGGGTGCGTTTACAAACATAGAAACTCACATACACAAACACCCAGACTCAGAAAACTACTTGCACCAGCGCCTCAGCCACTGCACCAACCATGCCTAATTTTTTTTGTACGTGGTAAAACCATCAAATGAGTCCTCCCACCCATTACTGTCAGACTCGTACTGACTATCCACGGTATCCTAAAATTCACTGATAGTAGTATATTTGGCGTTCTTTGGGGGAAGCTTATGTGCAACAGTGGACGGTTATTGCAGAAGAGACAATATTTGCTGTACGTGACAATTTTGTTCGCAATTTATACTTTATTATTCTCCGAAAAGTTACAAAGGGAGGGAGTAAAAAGCCCCTTGTTCATTCATCTAATTGAAACGTCTGAATACAAAATGAATCACAGTAAACGTGGACACAATGAATGTGCACTCAAGTGAAACGTTCATTTGTGTGAAAAGTCTGATATCGTTTTAAAAGACGGAATTATTATTTTTGAATTTGGAAATGAAAACGTTTTTTTTTTTTCAATTTTCTACTTTCTATGAAAAAACGCAATAGTTTTTGGATTTTTCACTGTTCTTCTTCAATTTATGAACAATTGCAATAGCTTTTTTTTTAATTTAATAATGTAAGTCAATTAATTTCATAACCAAAAACCACCAAAGGAAGTTATAGTCAATCCTTATTGGCGAGGTTCTTCAGAAAAGTCAGATGCATAGTACTTGCAACCAGCGTGCTACTATTTTTTATGCCTCCCTTTGAGAAAAGGTGTGTGTTTATGTACCTTCTAGCTTTTCCCCAGTGTTTCAACTGCTGCTCAGTTCTTATTGGTTGTAGCTTAATGTTCATAGCCTTCCTCGATAAACAAACTATACTCAACACAACATAAAATACATTCTTCCAGAAGGAGTTTATTCTGTAGTTTCCTTTTTACAAAACCAATATATAAAATACAGGTATTGAATTATATCTCAGTTTGTCGTTCCTAGCGACAAGAACACGCTTTTCCTCCAATCTTTCTGACTTAGTAATCCATTTGTCACCTTTTCCAGCTTTTATTTCAATTACTTTTTTCTAAGTTTCTTAGCAAAAAGGTTGGTTACCTCTGGTGTAGGACTTATGGTTTCGTGGTACGGGAGGGGTTAGGCGTGTCTTAATGTAATCACACTTGTAACTAGGTGACATTCTTTTAATTTGAACATGCACACTCTAGTTCGTACTGTATTATGGTTGCGTGGTAATTGCTAGATTTTAAGTAGGAAGCAGTGGGTACTGTAGTGAGAGTTTCAAAAGGTACATCCACAGATTACGTACATCTCTAATAAAAGTTTAGGTTAGAAACAAAAAAAAAAAACAAAAGTATCTATGGGTAGTTGTGTTTGTGAGTTTAAATGTTTAAAAACGCACACACGATCTACACGAACGAACTAAATTCCTAGGGTGGCGAAAAATTAAAAAAACTCTTTTTGTTAAGTGAAATCAATTTCAATTTCCAGCACTTTTAACTCATTTCTATTGTGGCTCTTATTTATATCTGGTCTTTTTTCTAAGGAACCTAATTAGTATTTTTGATTCTGTGACACTGATGATTTATTTACTAAAAGCTTAAGTATAGGTATAATAATCAAAAGTTAAAGAAAAATATCAATCTCTAAATCAATTATATTAGTCGAAAACGTTAGAACCCAAATAAAAACGCACATAAGTATTAATTTGGGTATCTCCTAATGTAAGTGCCCAGTGCTTCGTCAGATTTGTATTTCACTAACGGATAAACGTCACACAAATGACGGCATCGACGATATCAGAGAAAAGTTAATAAAAACAAATTACAAAGGGCTTATCCCAATCAGCAATCTCGGGCAGACAGCCTTGACGTTTGATATAACAATACGAGGTATTAAATGAGATAAAAGTAAACCTTTCTTTTTATTGGTTGATAGAGGCTTCTGTTTGACCACTATAAGGCCTCTGCCTCGAATTTAGCGGAAAGCGGGGAGACGCGACAAAGGAAATGGCAAGATTTTATGCATAGAATCAATTGAAACTTTTTTTATCGTGTTTAAAATCATCGAATGAGTCCTCCCGCCCAGGGCGTCACGGGAGAGACTTTCAGACTCGTACTTACTAACTAAAATTCACGGTGATCCTTCAGTACCCCTTTACGTTCACGGGTTACCTGATGAGATAGTCCCGCGACAAAATCAAATGACCGCTTTGAAAACCGGCGGAACGGTAGCGGGGCGGTCAAAAACAAATCCTGCCGCTCCGAAACCGCGACCGCCGCCGCTCCGCTTACCGCAAAATTCGAGGCAGAGGTCTTACACCTGGTGTTAAGCCTGAATAAGACCTGTATGTTATTTCAGTGTTAGATACGCTGTCCTGTATCGCAGATACAATTAAGAATAAAATGGATATTTATTTACAAATAAGGATATCTGACCTTTTCTATTTAGTTTGGTGAAGGCCCATTGGTAAATTGTCTGGGGAGAATTAATAATTGTGTCTGACTTCAACTACAACCCCACCGTTTCTACAAATAGCATGTCTTAGAGGCTCGATAGACATAAACGCAGCGCCTTAAAGCGATAACACATTGAGCGCTTCAGTGTGGTCACAAGCCACAAGCGGCGATTTCATACGTTGAATATTATCGCGCCCGCCGCTGCTATGCAACCGCGCTAAGCTCGCAGTGTGTTTGAGCATAAACGCGCTTTTCGCTAACACGCGTTCTGACAAGTAAGAGGAAACGCGCGCTTGCATGCCAACACCTCAGTATCACCTCATGTTTCTCGAAACGCGCGTTAGTAAAGTGTGTAATTGGAACTACGAACTATCAACTTAAACATACATAATACCCTCTCTAAACAATCAAACTACATCCTTGGTTAACGTCTTGATTCAAATTATTACTCAGCAGCAGGCATAGACATAGACATAAAATTATAGAATCTCCTTTCTAATTTTTAAATGGGTAGAAGAATTTCGGATAATACAGGAAACCCTTAAGGACTGATATGAAATGATCCAATTTAAAAATGTACTACCATTAAGATAAATATTTTAGTCATAAAATGGAATAAATCCGAAAGATAGGTTAAAAAACCGTTTTACGTTTGTCATCAATTACTTATATTTAAAAAGAAAAACAAGAAGCAAAGCATACTCATTATTTTAAATACTCTAAGTGACGGACTTAACAGAGTTTCAATTTATTTATGCAGTACCTAAACTAAATTCAATATAAAACCTTCCAAAAACATATACCTAAGGTACCGATATTCTTGCCGCTTCAATAGCGGCAAGAAGCGGCAAGAATAGTGTCCCCATCTTGTCACGTACTCTTTAAACGTGTCCCACTCTCCATTATACTGGCCTGTCACTAAAATATGAAATAAAGGCTTTGCGACTGTCACATTAACAATACCTTTATCATTTTATGTAGAAGTGAGTAGAGGTAGGAACGAGGAAGTGATATTTTATTAGATATAAAGACGATGGAAATAGTGTAAAATGTGTTGGATTGACATTCAACAAGGTACTTAGAAGTTCACGTCAATTTTACTCTATTATATATTGCTAGTTGTTTCTGTTTAATGGAGCATTAACATGCCTTATTGCGACATTTTAAGAGTCAATTTTTTGACTCTTAAAATGTCGCACTTTAACTATCTAGTCAGTAGTCGCATCTCTTGCAAAAAATTGTATCAAAAAAACTAGTCTAAATTGTCATTTAGACGGTGAATTTTCGTCTCACGGCAGGTAAGACCGCATGACTGATGATCAGGCAAATCGACTTGTGTAAATGGTTCAGTATGGCAGTTAGGTTAGGTTAGCTAGCATTGTAGACACTTCATAAAAAGCTACATAACTATAAAACAAAACCTTTACTGTCCTTGTCCAACCAATAGGTACAATATACTAAACGACAAGTCCCAATCACCCAAACCCAATCACCCAATAACCCGCAAATCCCCACAAATAACCCAACAAATCTTATCACCAATGACAAGAACATAGAACTACCCCCAAAATCAATGTTTTAACATCCCCCACAGTTAATAAAGCCGAAATCAGATTGTATCCCAGTCCCTGTTACCCGTTTCTGTCGGATCACAATTTGATTATACAGAGCACCTTTTGTCTTAAACGGATCCGGGGAATTGGAAGAACGTTTTAGTGAACAACGCCTATCCGGTTTCGGAAATCCGGGAATGATTTATAGTAGAGCAGTGTTGTGGATATAAAGAAATAATTTTTTCATTAATTTATTACTTATTTCGACTCTTCAGGTGACCAGAGGGCTGGCCTATTCCTTGGCCAACGAATTAGCATTGCCATACAACGTGGCAATGCTGCCAGCGTTCTGGGCACTGTTCCCGTTGACATCAGCGATGTGGACGTAATCTTTGACGCCCTATGAATGTTTTCTCTTTTATTTATTTATTTATTATTATTTTTCCTGTATATATTACTAGTAGGGTTTTATTTATAGTTTGTAAATTAAATTGAAAAAGTTAAAATTTTATTTATTGAATTTTATTCACAAGACAGTACATAGGCGGACTTAATGCCTAGTGCATTCTCTGCCAATCTATCCTTAGGGTGATGCAGAGAAATAAACATAGAAGGTGCAACAATACATTAAATGGATGTATATTAATAATGTACACACGTATTATTTGATGGCACAGTGGTTGAGTTATTGACTGTTGCGATACGTGTCGCGGGTTCAATTCCCACACGAAGCAAAGACCTAAGTATTTGTATGATTTAGAAGTAGTCGTTCTGGGACTGAGTGTAAGTGTGTGTATTTATGTGCGTTATATGTTTGTAAACGCTACCCACAACATAGACACAGAAGAAAATCCCAGTGTAAGGCAACTTTTTATTTAAGTCGGCCTGTTTGCTTCCGACAAGTTGGCAAGTCGGCCAAAGTAATAGTCGGGCCATTTCTAATTAACAGTAAGTAAATAAATAATCAAATCGTAACGCCACACTTCGTTTCAAAACACAGATCACAATGTTGCTAAGATAGCTGCTAAGGTGAAATGAGATAGGGCTGGCCACGTCCGAGGATTTTGGGTATAATTATGACACAAGTAGAAGACGACATTGCAGATATCGTAGAAGTTGTCGGAATGAGGTCGGATCGGAATAATTCGAGGTAATATAGAGCCCTTAGCTCAGATGCTGTTGGATGACATACAGACGTAGCCGTGGGCAGAGTAATACTATAATATATGTATGTATTATGGCTTAATTATACCCGAAGTGCGGTTAAACCTAGATGTATCAGCAAGACTACGGGGGCTCATAGGCTAGGCTGACAGTAACAGTACTAATAATTACACATAATTATTTACCACCTAAAACTATCAAAATATTTTCACAACAACTTTAACGAAAACTACTCACAGTTTACATAATTAACAAACATGTAAATATGTACATTCTCTTTACCGAAAACAAAATCCCGATTAATATTAATAACGAATTTATGTTAAACGTTCTGTTGAATAAAACATACACATTATGGCCCGCTGAATTTTTTTACATTCTTAACAAAAATTCGGGATAACTTTGTTTGATACAATAAGATGGCATCTCCATTTACCTTCAAAGATTTGCTGAATATTACGAAAGGAAAATACAATATTTTTATTTAATGATGCTTCGTTTAATCATACTTTTTATTTATAGTAGTATTATCCCAGAGATTTGGGACACATGCCTTTTATCTGGGAGATGTAGTGGGCCATAATCCACCACGTTACGGACGACCATAAATACGTGAGGGCACGGCCATATTTAAGTACCTAGATAAACTCACATATACGATTTCATATTTCGTAACCAAATCAATGAAAAACAAGAAAAAATAATGATTACAAACATTAAATCAAATTATTATAAACCTTCTGGATACATCTTGAAATCAGTTTATAATACTCTGATATTTATTAACATTTAACCAATCATTGGTCAAATAAAATAATTAAGGAGGCGAGCCTATAGCCACGATACAGGCAAAAATCCAAATACCGCGGCTGAGGTATTCCACGAAGGGCACCTGGCAACTGCGAAAAATGTTGTCAGGAGCCTTATGTCGAATAGATAAGGTGCAAGTAGCTCAGGTGCCATTGTCAGCGGGTGCCCTTCGTGGAATACCTCCCGCGGCTGCTACTGAGAAATTCGTAATGGGAAAACCCTATTACACTTTTATCTACCCGGGAATCGAACCCAAGACCTCATGCTCAGCAGTCACACTTACACTCACTAGAGTAATGGGCCAGTTAATCAGTTCATAGCCTGAAAAATACATATTTCCAATAACCAATTCATTTCTGTAGTGAATTTTGTGATTTGGAAAATGTATTAGACCATAAAATACCACTAAAAAACAGAATTATGATTATTTTCACCGAAAAGATTAAAAGCTTCTTTACAACGCAAGTAATACTGCTTCAAGATCTTTATAGACCATTAAAATTCGGCCGAAATATACTTCAGTGATCGCCATTGTTCACTGAAGCCGAAATTTTTGAGGTCGTAGCACTCCTCCTTAACTTTGACCTCAAAGGAGGAACGTTGAGGACTGGCCTCTCTGAGGACAATAAATAATGACCTTGCTGATAATTAGTGTTCGATAATGAGAGTTATTGGAAAATATTTATTGCTGTTTGTCACGATTTGCTTCATATTTTTCTTGAGCACGCGTAGCATGACTTATCTATATTCTACCAAGGAATAGCCTACAATGTTTTTGTCCGTGAACGAACCAGAAACGGCTGTAGAACACATTTTTTTTTGATATTTTAACTTCATTCAGAAATCTTTCTATATTCTGTCATTTTGTCTGTTCTTCCGTACACGTATAACGTGTTTCTGCGTTTAGTCGTCTTTTCTTGAGAAAAACCGTCTATCAGAGGACAGTACTTTACAGTTCCAAAATATTTGTAATTCTAAGTTTAAAATAGTGTCGTCTTGGCCAGAAAATAAAAACTGTACTCGTGATTATTAAAGAAGGTTAAAGATAGCCCATTTTTTTTATTACAGCTTTGAATTTTCATGCCCGCTACCTTTGCAAACTAGTCAGGCAAAAAGTGTTGATAAATATCCACCTTTTTTAATTTAAAAAGGACCGTAGGTATTTATGATATGAAGCCTGAACTTTGAAAGAAGAAGGAATGAACGCCATCGTGTCTGACAGTGGAGGACGGAAGAAGGAAACGTGTGACGTAAGTAAAATGGAAAAATGGAGACAAACGTATTTTTTTTACCAGAAATGACTTATCACTAAATCACAACTTGGAACGCCCATATGCCATGATAGGATTATCTATTAGATCAGGTATCTGATAAAAAGATAACAATTTATCAAAGTTAGAAAAAGTAATATTGTTGTAGGTATATAGTTATAATTACAGCGAATAGACAGAATATTATGTAAAATGTCGATGAATAAATTATTATGTTTCTTCTTCCGAAATTCATAAAAATAAATCTGTATAACTTTGAAAAGAATATCCAAAAAAAAATTACCTGTTCGCAGAATAAATTCTTTTTCAAGTTTCCCTGAAGTCTCACTTTATTCACTGCCGTAGTCACTAAGTTACATTTAAAAGTTCACTAAGCCATTATAGGCTACAACATTTTCACAATAACACAATACAATTTTTAAAAGTTTACTCGTTAGGGAATTTTGCTTAAATTAGCTACTTTATTATATTCTAAACACTAATTAGTTATTTTGTTAATCCTTTAAATAATTTATAATCGACACTATAATTTAAATATTATTTAAACTTACTATCAAGTTTAGAATAAAAAAAAAATTAATTAAAAAATCACCAAAAATTCAATCAGAGAGTTTCCAAACGCACACAAAAAAAAAGTTTTCAAATCATTCCATTTCTTTTTTTAAAATCTACCATTCAAAAAAAGAACCGATTATAATAGAACGTGTACTTCGAATCGCGGAATCGCGTCGCACGACAGACAGGCGCGTTCGCTCCCCGCAAACATTCGAGCACTACTGAACAGAAACGGCACAGACTGAAACTTCTTCAGTACATGCAACAAGTACATACATTTATGTACTTGTATATATGATAACGACATGTGGGCTTCGCTAAGCTCGACTCCGCTTTTCACTGTTATTGCATTGCATTTCATAATTTGCTTCTGCGTTTTAAATGCTTTTGCTGGTTCTAAAATTCTGCTGGGTCGTGTTTTACAAAATTTTGTGGATTAACTTTTTGGCTGGTTGGATTTTAAATGTGAGTTTAGATTGAGGAGCGGGGTGCCTAGGGAAATTATCATTTGAGTTTTTTTTTTATAGTTATGGACACTGGATTAGAAATAAGAATAAAATAACATAAGAGCCTTTAAAAATTATAAGTAAGTCAATTTATACCTTTATAGACGATGTTAATGCGTCTCCTAGTCTTATATTCCCATAAAATTACAAAAGTGTAAATCCCAGCAAATCGCAAACAAATTATTTGGCTTTTGATTTAATAAATGAAATGATTCCAAATTAATTAACAGACTTTGTGGAAAACCTTCCGAATTGGTATTTAGACACTAACTGAAAGTTTCTGTAAACAAATGTTTACTTTATGTTTTATCTTAGGAAGCTATACTTTCTGACCTTTAAAATAAGACCTTGAACAGACTATTAAGAAGTTTATGACCTCTCGAAATTCTCAAAATCGCCTTCACATTAACGATTGTCCAGCGGAGACGCTCAATAATCGTATGCCCTGCGCATACGCCACTACAACGCGGTGCAGACGTCGCGTTTTATAGGCGTTTGAGCGAGCTACGTAGGAAGCCTCTTCGTACACAAGGCGACACAAGTTTCCAATACCTTACGACTTCAGTATCCAAGCGACTATCGGAATACAAACCCATAGAAATTCGAACACAGGCACGCGTCAATGGGTACTAAAATCGTAAGGTATCAGAGACTTGCGCCGCCTAGTGTACGAAGGGGCTTAACTCACACTGTTTAAATGAGGCTCGAAGTCTGACAGTACCTCTATTACTCTGTATCTGTGTGTATTCACAAATGTCCCTAACTTTTAAACAGTAGTGTATGATTCCACTTCACTTAAAAGTAGATGAAAAGAATCAATCAAATTAATTCCCTAAGCTGAGAAGATAAATTCTAGATTTCTACCGTTCCAGGGATTGATCGATTCTTGTAAGTCTCCTTTCTAGTTAGTTTGTTTGTCTGGTTTTCAAAGAAAGCCTTTATTATTCTTAGGTTTAATACACACGAGCGGCCTTGTCAACGCGTCAGCGGCAACAAGGTAGCAGCCGTCAACGAGTTGCTGGCAGGCGGCAAAATGTAGTAAGTCCACATGAAAACACATCGGCTGCAACCGGCAACGCGTCGACGGCTGCAGTAATATCTGCCGTCCAAAGTGCCGCTTGTCTGCATGAAGCCTTTGAAGCCACGGCATACACGACCCCTTTGATAAAATATTATTTTTTCGTGTGTTATTGTAGTTCGCCACAAAGGAGCGTCATGTGGAACTATTGAACATTGATATCGTCTAGACTGGAGACATATTTCAATACTAACGGTTTGTACGTTCAACTAATAGGGTCTCTGGTAGACAGTTAGAGAAAATTGCTATGTTTTGGTGGAAATATTGCTTGTTGGTACTTGCTCTCAGTTTATTTTTAACCTTCTTCAAAAAGCAGGAGGATCTGAAATTTTCTGTATGTTTTTGTATATTAATTGTTACTTGATAGCTTGATTTCTCAGAGAGGCGTTGACCGATTTGGTAGATTTTTTGTTTTTTGGTGAGGTGGTTCTATGATCTTCAGGTCAGGATCTGACGATGGTGATCCTGGAGATACCGAAAGAACTCTTCGAAAAATGTAGACCTAGCCAATAAGATAATGTGAAACAACGCAGGTGGCACACGACCACGGCTAGCCCAATATCGGACAAATGAATAATGTTCTTTTTTTATACTTTTCAATGCGCATTTTTTTCGTAGTCGGGTTTTAGTTATTTTTAACTTATTTTTTATTGTAAAAGCTACTGATAATAAACAGAAAACAGTAGCTTTTGAGATTCCAAAATTCACATTTATTTCTGTTTTGCGTAGGTAGAATTTCGAAGTAGGAGGTAGAAAAACTGAATTCATTGCTCAATGATAATTCAGATCGGCAATAAAAATATTACAATATCAATATTCTTTAATAAATTCCTACCTACGTGACAGTAGCTTTCGTATTTTACACGATATTCAAGTGCTATATTATAATAAATTATTATTAAATATCATGCTTCACGCGAGAGAGGTAGGGTTTGAAAGATTTTTTTTTTGGTATTTAAAAAAATCAAATGATTCCTTCAACCTGCGCCCTATGAGGAGAAGAGAATGTCAAACTCTTCACTCTATTTCTTCACGAGCCCTTCGCGTTCTAGGGCCGCGTTATCCTTTACAAGCAGCCCCACAACGTAGCGTAGAATCCTTGGGTACTATTCTGTTTACTTTAGATCCCCAAGACACAGTTTAGTTACAAAAAACTTTTAGCTACTCCACTCAACCCTCCAAATGACAATAAAAATAAGAAAGACAGGGGGAAAATATACGTAAAAGGCCCATCAGTGTAAGTGTCAGGGTCGAAACGACCCGGTACCCGAGTGCCACATTACTGAGGAGTATGACTGACGACTGACGGTGGTTATTATATTTATGAGGGTAGGTATAAAATGCCTGACAGGTAATAGAGGGAAGTTCAGGGAAGTGATGTGCAGGGTTGACAGACCGTCTTATTACAAAATTGGGTTTAACTAAAAACCAGATATAAATTTCGCAAAACAACAGTTTACAAAACGTTATTACAAGTCTTAGTTTAGCGATAAACCGTGGTCTATCAGTCGTAGCTGTCAAAGGTGTGTCAAAGTTTCTTTTAGCAATTTCTTCATTCTGTTGTTGCTTTCATGTTATAACTAGCGGCCCGCCCCGGCTTCGCACGGGTGGAAGTGCTCTAAAACCCGTTCCCGATGGTTACAAACACAACAAAAAAAGAATTATCCGAATCGGTCTAGCCGTTTTCGAGTTATGAGCTTAGCAACACATTTTGCGATCCATTTTTATAAGAAGAAGAAGAAGATAGATAGAAGTTAGATCACCCAAAATGGATTTAAACATGATTTTAAGTATTAATTCATAAATGGTGGATTTAATTGTTTGGACAATGGTTCAAATGGTTATCTAAGTTTTAAAAACACGGAAAACCATGGTTCGGATAAGCTTGTCCAGGTATAAAGTCCAATTTTAAACCAAGGTTCATTTAGTTCTTGTAATAAGGCTGCTGAGTTTAACCTTCTTAAAGCTAAATGAGAATTCTCCCAGTACTTGTTACAGTAGAGTCATAAGAAGTGGGATTCTATTGGTCACTTTGTAAATGAGTAAAATTATCTAGATGAAATAACAGTCTGAGCTTTTACAAAAGATTTTTTTTTTATTCTAAATAAAGCTGAGGGAATTCAAGATAATTATAATGGTTTCACTATTTCAAAAACATCTTCTGATGTTCTGATGATAAATTTTGTTAAATAATCTATTGTCTTGCTAATATAATATAATTATAAGACACGTACCGCCCGTAATAATAGTTTAATTAATTATTAATTACAGGTTTTGAAAGTAGTACTAACATTATTTCTTAGAAATATAGGTAATATTGTAGGTACAAGATGTTGCCAACGGCTTCGCCCGCTATAAGTCGAGAATTATCCCACAGGAACACAAAATCGGCATGAAACCTACGATATGTGTTAATCCAGGTTATATACTATCTGTGTACCATATTTCATTAAAAAAATCCGTCCGTAGTTTTTTCGTGAGAGAGTTACAAACCTCTGTCTATCCACATAAAAACTTTCACGTATATAAAATTAGTAGGATTTATATGTAGAAACCTGTGCTAATATACCTTTACAATAAAATATATATGTTATTATTACCCAAAGTGCGGTACACCTTGTTTTAACCCGCTAAAACTAGATGTAACCGATCACATGCGGTTAAACCTAGATGTATCCTACTTATCTTCGGTTAGAGCTAAGGTATAGCCGGTTAGAACTAGGTGCAGCCTCAGAACTTGCTGGCACCCCGGTATTTTTTTTAAACCACCCACAAGTAGCACAAGTCGACGGAGCCCGGCTTCGCGAGGCTCCGTCGACTTGCTCCTGTGAAGGAAGGATACATCTAGGTTTAACTTTATATTATGGTCTTTTACGCCTAGTTTTAGCCGGTTCAAACTAGGTGTAACCACACTTCGGGTAATACTCGTAGCCGTAACATTACATAGGTAATTTGATGAAGTGATGATACAAAAGCCTAGCCGCCACTATACGTATATTAATACCATCAATTTTACATAAAACATTTTCAATAAAAAGCGGGCAACACAATAGGTGTTATGACCAAAGCGAGGCATTCAACGTCGCTGTCGAACCCTAGGTTATTACGTATTGTTATCAAAAAATCGATAGCGATTGGGGAATGTCCTTCGACCTACTAACACAGACTCACAAAGGTCCCTATTGTGAATGTAAACATCAAATAAATTCTTTCAAAATACTTTCGAACTAAAAAGATTTATGACCTAAAAATCTTTTACATTTTAGTTTTTACGTGAAATAAATATTCCAGTGAATATTTTTTTGATAAATTAAACTTTAAACTAGAGCACGATGAACACATTTTCCAATAGCAGCCATAGAACACGACGTTATATATTTAGATAAGTTATACACTGTATTTACTTGTCATCACCTCAGAAGAAACAAAGCGCCTGCTGAATAAAAATTGCAAAACGCAATAACGCCAGCGTGTGAAAAATTGCCGTCATTACGCATGCAGGCGCTTACGTGGTTAAACTCAACGTTTTTATATACACGAAAAACCTGATAATGTTTCGTCGGAACCCTGTATTATGTGTAATATTTCTTGTTGCATGGTCTTATCTAAGCTTATGGTAATATATGCGTGTTTTTTGTATACAGCATAATAACAAACGGGACCGTGATATCAGTGTAACAGTACCCTATGTGTTAATTCTGGTTACGAACTATCTTTGTACCAAATTTTGTCCAGAAATGTTCTGTTATTTTTCTGTGAATGGGGTTACAAACAAATATCCACCCATTATATTAATTTTTGTAATAGGTTCTTTATTTTTATCGTGGTGAAATCATCAAATGATTCCTTCCACAAAGTGCAGAGAAGGAGGGACTATCAGACTTGTACTGACTAAAATCCACGGTGTCCTTCAATAGCCCTTGACGATCCAGAGTCACAGTAATTCGTGAGTCCCGCGAACATCATTTATAGTAGGTACTCTTATAATTATTCTCTATAAATATATCGCAAGAATGGCTGACTTATTTCCACGGAATAGACGTGACAAGAGTAGGCTGTGTATCCACAGTGCTAAAACAACTCTGATGCGCAAAAGTGTCTGTTGCATGGCACCGGTGATTTATAATAAAATACCGAGTAGTTGGAAAGACAACAACTTGACATTATTCAAAAAAAAACTTCGGAACTTTTTAGTAAACAAAGCATATTATAGTGTTGCGGATTTTCTATTGGAGAAGGAATTTGTTTGACTGTTTTGTATAATTGTATTTTAAGCAGAAAGTGATGTTATATTAATTATGTTAGTGACTAATGAATTAGAATAATATTATTTTTGAATGAATTGACATTAAAGACATTTATTATTAATTGAAGGACATGCTAAGGAAATGTATTGATTCGAATTGTAATAAAATTTTTTTTTTTCTTGTATAGTATCAAAAATTTTAAAGCTTATACTTCTACAACTCTGTACTTTTGCATGCCTGGTTATTGGTAAAATATGGCTGTTTCTAAAAATAACCTAACACCTTTCTTGTACCCATATTTGCGAAATAAAAAATCTTATCTTATCTTATCTTATACTCTTATATCTTATAATAAATATTTAATTAGATAAATCGCTTCGTACGTACCTATATGTTCGTGACTAAATAATAAAAGTCGTAGGTACGGGTAAATATTCAAAGATAAATAGCGCTACAAAAGTTTACAGTAAAATACTTTGCTAATAATCCAGAACTTTGTGTTAGTTCTATGAGAGGCCGAACTACGAAGTATGCGTTCTTTATGTTCCTGACGAAGTTGATCAGTATTTTATACTGATACCAGCCTGAACTTTGTTAATATGCAACGTCCCTGTTCAAGTTTTCAATGCTACTTGGATTTTATAGGAGAAAATTAATTAGGTATGTAGATAGCAAACAAAGATGGATAGTTGTTACTTATAGATTAAAAAAAATAAGTTAGTAAGGAATAATGGGTCTCATCGTCCTACCAAATACCGGCCTTTTTCGATGACAACCGCGCGTCGCGTTCTACGCGCATCTCTAGGAGCTGTAAGCACACAGCCTGGGCCTAAAAGTAAAAGTACCCGTAGCCACCACAAACCAAAGGCTACTGTGGGATCAGGGTGAATTTTTAGACTTTTCACCCAAAAAAAAAGTAGAACATTCAGCTTCACATTGCTATGTTTTAGCCATTTCATACCACCTGATTGAAAATACCTGGTATTTAAGATGGTATACAAAACACTTATTAAAGGTGATGCCATATACAAAAAAAAAAAATACAAATAAATTTAAAAAAAAAACTCACAAAATAGTCCATTCCGTTGATGACAATTCATTTAATATAGGTGCTACAACCAAATGCATTTGCTTAATTAATCCTTTTTTGCAGTAACATCAATATTCATTCAATAACAGAAAAATATTATTCCACTTTGTTCCACCAGGTGTCAACAACAGTGGGAGGTGTAAAAAATAATAATATGTCAAACTATTTTATTTTATAATAAGCGATGTAAATGATAAGTAAATTAGGAGTTGGTAGAATTTATTTCGGAAAATTAATCTTATGGTATGAATATAAAACATAATTGTTATCAAATACTTTAGTGTTTTACAGCACAACATTACCTATTAATTAATTAATCTTTTTTTATACGTTGCCCCACACTAGGTATTTTTCCTGTGTTGAGGTATTCCACGAAGGGCACCCGCTGACAATGGCACCTGAGCTACTTGCACCTTATCTATTCGACATAAGGCTCCTGTTAAATTTTTTCGGAAGTGCCAGGTGCCCTTTGTGGAATACCTCCCTGTGTCGTGGGAGCGTTTACAAACATAACGTTTAGAAACTCACAAACGCCCAGACCCTAAGCAACTACTTGTAGATCATATACATCACACAAAATACTTGTTCCGTGCGGTAATCGAACCCGCGACAATCAGGGCAGCAGTCCAATCAGCCACTGCACTAACCGTGCCGTCAAATCTATGTTTATCCTAACAGTAGTAAATCCACGATACTTAGCTAAAACAAAGTTAACATTAACACTGGAAACATTCCACTTTATCCCACTGCTGGGACAAATCGATAGGGCAATGTGGAATATTCCACAACACGTCCCATTATACCGGATTGCTAGGAAATCGGAGCTATTTATAATATCAAGTTTCCGTACGCACGCAATTTCTTCGTAATCAGTATAATTGGTTCAGTACAAATTAAACTGATTACATCCTTAATCAATTTAATGGAAACAGTAAAAGTTAATCAACATATTGTTTCCTCGCTGGAGGCAATGTATCAAATTCCAGACGCCTTTGTTTTACAGGATATGTCTTGTTTCCGTAGAACATGCCCAATTTTATTGATACAAGCAATTTTCATGCCCAGCTGACTTTGAAATTAGGATTTAATGGATTTTTAAATCATGATTTGAAATCTTAAATAGGGAAACCTGTGATTTAGTGTGAAGACATAATAGATTATAACTGAAGATAAATGTTTTTGTCCTTGTCAAAATTTTAAAGAGTAGGTCAATACTTCTAAGCTCGTTGCTAATAAATATAATTACAGCCACACAGGCCGATCTCCCGGCTTAAGCCGCGCTTGCCGACGTTGGTTTACCGATAGGTGACCATCTGTCATAGCGAGTTTCCGTGCCTCGGAAAGCACGTTAACGCCGTTGTTCCCACTGTCATTTGTAGATCTTTGAAGTCCTTACTGTTAATCAGAAGCTCTAAAGTCTGACAACCAGTCTCTTGGGGTATGGTGTTACCCAGTTACTGGATTGTAGAGGTCAGATAGGCAGTCGCTCCATGTAAGATACTGATATCCAGCTGAATCTTGTTCGACTGGAAGCCGATCCCAATATGGTTGCGAAAAAGGCTAGGCAGATGATGATCAATACATCTAAACGGCGGCGGCGTTTAAATTAATACTAAAAACAAGCTTTTCATTATTAAGTTTCTATTACCACATTCGAGCTCCATCAAGTCAATCGGAAACTGGGAAGTCGATCAATATAACTTGCAAGTTTAATTACAGACTAAAAAAAAAGCTTATATGAAAAACTACCTACTACTTCCACCACCCCAAAGTACGAGTAAATGATGCAAAGGATAATGATGACCTAGAAATGACACATCATACATTACGCGGGTCCCTTGTACTTTGAAAGATATGGCCAGCCCTACACCCAGCGTCAAAATGTTCCATCAGAATTTTTCCTATAACTTTCTGGGGACACATTTATTAACGGACCAAGACAAAGATTAAGGCCAATATTTGACGGTAAAACTACTAATCGTAATTATTCATAATCTGGTAAATGGACAGTTTTTACTGATAGCCTGTATAAATCAGATGGTTATTTTTATGTAGGCTAGGTTATTAACTTTTAGGGATTGTTTAACACGAAGTTGGTATCAGAGGAAAGGAGAATGGAAGAAAAAAGTGCTGAGATGATTAACATGGAATAGGGCCTTTTTTGGGTTTTGAAATCATCGGCTTTTTAGGCTTCTAAGATACATGCTTCTTGCTTAATTTAGGACCCAAACGTTTGATCTAGCTTATGTCACCGTTGCGTTGTACTACAAGAATGTTACTGCATTGTACTATTTGATTGTTGTGTTTTTGTGTAAAAATAAAGAAATTATTATTATTATTGAAAGTATTTCTGAAGCAAAAAGGAACAGACTTGTAATGACTAAAACCCACCTTATTCCTTCAATTGTCATTAGTAATAATTAGAATCATTCCAGCAATCTAGGCAGACATTTTACTTTTACGGAGCCCTTTAGTTATGCAGACTGTTCTTTGAGGACCCCGATTTATTCGACGCGCCGTTTACTCGGGTCGAAGCTAAGTAGATTATTGTCCGATATGGACCTTATAGTCCGATAGCTAACTGGCGTCTGCGGTGCTCGTAGGCCGCACCATAACCACAACAAGATCTCCCTTGGAGGCTGGGACGTAAAGAGGAGAATTAGAACCTTCATTAAAAAAGAAATTGCAAAGAAAATTGCAAAGAAATGTAGGAAGGTTTTTACTTCCCTTTTAATTTAGTAAATTTTAAAATGTAATTCTGAATAAATTAATAGGTACACCCACAATGATTAAATTCCGTCTTTGACGTTCTGAAGATCTTGCAAGGATTCTGTAATTAGTTTTTGACATAAACGTCACGTTCCTCCTACTTTTATAGCATAACATTAATTAGGAGGAGTTGTTTTGAAATAGAAATAGTTGAAATATTTGTGCTAGAACTTGGATTCTTAAATTACCATTATTTTACACTACACGTAGTAATTGTGGGACGAATAATTTACATTTTATGACTGATTCAGTCGGGTCACTCATGAAGACCGGAAAAAAAAGTTTTGCAGTTGATGAGAGATGAAAAGCATCCTTGGCTTTGCATTGAAACTGCAATGAGCTGAAGAATCTTCGGATGACTGAGTAGCTACTTGTATTCTTAGTAAAAGAATAGCTTGAACGATTGATTCCAAAAAGTATAACGATCGGCATTGCCCAAATACAGCCTAAAATGTGTGGTAATAGCTTCCGATGAGCTTTCTAGTTCAACATAATATGAATATAAGCATAAATGCGCATAATCTTCAAGTAATAGGTAAATTATTATCAAACAGTGACCAACTTATAAATATTCGTGAACTAATCCGATTACATTTTGGGGTACCAGTCTTGGGTTGAACAAAACTGATTGGCGTGCCGCAGGGAGCTTGTCTAGGACCCAAGTTGTCCGAGGGTACAGTCTCAAACTGAATGAGTAATCAGTTCGCTATCATCGTTTAAATTAAATGATATCTTTGGTTGAGGAATTAATTGAGTTATTGTTGGTATCTCCACCAGTTTGAACCCATCCATTAAAATTAACGTGCAGACTCTTACCATAAATTTTTAATAAATAATTATGGAATCTAACGTCTAAAAATCAGCTATGATCTTCGGACCGTCTTTAAAAGTAACCGTGACCCTGGCACGCAAAGGGCAAGTAAAGAAACAGGGTAGATTTTTAGTAAGTAAAAGTTCCACATTCTTTTCCGCTGCACGTAGGGCGGGACATCCCCCAAAAAAAGTACCTTGCGCTCCATAGCACTTTATATACGGTCACATTTTTGTGGTATTTTCAAAACAAATCTTAAACAATATAATCAAACAATAACCGTAAAAAATAAGCAGCCGTCTAAATATTTTTTCTTATCTTCATAATCGTTTCTACAAAGTACTAAAATAATATCTGGTGAACCATATAATGTTGCCAATAAAGCGGTAATGGACCATTTATTACCGTAATCTTTTCAGTACTTTATCAAAAGATGAATGATACTAATAGCATGTCTTTTCCTCTTTTTAACCGACTTCAAAAAACATTCATTTTCTATTTTTGTTTTACCCTAAGATGCCTGCCCCGATTTGGAATAGTAAATTGTTATACAAGGGTGGAAAGAAATCAATTCCCGTACGAGGTATTTAGACGCACGAGCGAAGCGAGGGCGGCTATAGTCCGAGTGGGAATTGATGACTTTCACCCGTGTTAAACACTCTACTTTTCATTTCAAATATAAGGAAAGTAAAAAATAGTATTTTTTCGAAAATATTTATTGATAGTAACAAAATGAGTAGTACCTATTTAATAGTCTTTTTTAAATTAAAATTCAAATATGGAACACACCGCCCGCGTCACCGCCGCGAGCCATCCCACTTTAATAGTTAATTTTTTTTAATTCACATTGGCCGTATACACTCACAAGACCACAGCATTTTTTTTAATCGATATTTTTCTTAATTATGTAAAAACTAGATGGAAATCCGGCTTGCCCGGACCTCTGTTGCGGCAGTCGCTCCCTCTATATTATCGCCCTGAGATCGCGCCGGAACTCTTCCCGCCGCACTAAACTTGTCGAGGCACGGTTACAGTTTATAGGTTTTTCTAAGGAGGTTTAGTAACTACATAATACACCACATGACACTGGCCGAAAATAAAGAGAAAAAATAAAAACTTCTCAACATGTCATCCGATGTCAAAAATGGCGGCTGCGATCTGTCTGGTCAGAAAATCATTGGAAATTTGCAAAATACTCGACAATCTGAATTTTGCGGATATATGTTGTCAATTCGAAATAATTATTTTTTAATGTTTTATTATTCAGGTTAGCTTTCAATCGAGTCTAACGTAGCCCTGCACGAAATTATTAATATAGAAAGTTATAGCCGACTAAATAACCAATTTTAGTTCTATTTTTAAAATTCATTCCCGCCCTAGGGAGGGAAGCAATTACTATGAGTCTTTCCCGCCCTAGGGAGGGAAGCATCGTTTTCGACCCGCTGCTCTGATCAAACAAACACTACTTTCCGAGTATGAGAAATGAAAAATTCTTTTTTTGTTTCCTGGTGGTTCTATGAACATTAGGTTAGGATTTGGTACTGGGTTCCCCCAGTCAGGGAACCCTTCAATAAATGACAGAAAATCGTGGAAATTGCTGTCATTACATGTCCATTCTTTGCGCAATCATAGAACATAATAGGCATGTTTATTCCCACAAAAAGGTTAAAGGTTTGCAAATATTTATTAAAACAATCATGTGTGAATTTTAAAATAAATATTTACCCTTTTTTTTGTGTTGTTCTTTCTTCCATAAGTCGGTGGCACAAGTCAATTAAAGAAGCAAGGTCACAGACTTCAGAAACAAAGTTTTTTTACACTTATTTGTTTTACTTTTCACTCAAAATCATCTGAAACGAAATAGAACACATGATAGCAAGTTTGTGAATTTTTGAGAGTGCGTTTCCAATATTCGGATATGCCTCCAGGGTCACAAGTTTCAAAGCCGATTATAAACCATCAGGCAGTACGGCGATCTACTGAAAATCTAGCTGAAAGCTGTCATGGAAATACTGCGAAATACAATAGAATCCGATACTCGATACCATATTCCAAGAATTTATACCGGGGCGTTTTAAAAAATCCTTTTTGCATTGTTCAAAAGTTTGGTTATACTGTAGTTTAGCGTTGTTGTTGATCAAAAATCAATCGAGTAGTGTCAGATTTTTCTTACTCCTCCACTATTCTTTTCTGATTAATTTCATTGCAGGATCCAAGACAGGTAAATTATTCTCCGGGACATGTCGAGCTTCATTGTCTCGGTGCTTTTCTGGTGGTTGCCAATGTTGATTCTGGCAATAATGGAAAATAATAGTTGGAATAGTGTGGTGGTTTTGTCCCAAAAGAAAAAAAAAATAGTGTCAGATTGATTTTTGTGTCATCTTAGCTTGTCTTGAATTACCTAAATGAATTTTTATTTGTCACGAATTAAATGCATTTCACATCAAAATCGTTTCGTTTACTTAAACAAACCGTGTTCTTGTTGGGCTTCATCATCAAACGATTACAAAACAACGGGCATTTGAAGGATGAGGTGGTTTTTAGACACTTATGGGCCTACCACACGATCACGCGCAAGTTTCTTGCATGAGAAAACTGTTCACGGACCGTGGTACAGTTTTACCAACCGCACGCACGGTATTCCGTATGCAAACCGACTTGCGCAGGCAGAACTGTGGTAAAGCTTGAGCGTTTGGTAGTGGCCCATTGGCATTGGAGTCTGACTGTTCTTTGCGCTCCATTCATGGTGCCCAACAGAATTTGCCGTGTGCTGTTTTTATTTTGACTGGCCTGTTGGTCTAGTGGTTAGTGACCCTGACTGCTATGCCGGGGATCGTGGGTTCGATTCCCATCCAGGACAAATGTTTGTGTGATGAGCATAATCGTTTGTTCTGTGTCTGGGTGTAATTTATCTATAATATGTGTGTATTTAAAAATATACAAGTATGTTTGTCTAGTACCCATAACATAAGCTCTGCTTAGCTTGGGACTAGATGGCGTAATGAATATTATATTACCTAAAAAAAATCGAAAAGGATTAAAAAATAAATGGTCTTTTAAAAATACACCAAGCTTATTAAACTAAAAAAAAACAACTATAAAAGCAAAACCAGGTCAGCTCCATTAACGGGTGTAAAGAAAATTAAAACTGTAAAGTTAATACCGAGGGACATTGTCGGGATTCTTGGCAAAATGGCCTCTTAGCTGATATTGCTGCAGTTAACTGGGTCGTAAAGGACAAGTATCCCTTAGCTGCTCATATTCACTTAGGAGCTTTAAAAGAAACTATTCTGTTTAATAGCGACTTCTGTAACGTTGATGATAGATTTGAGCGTTCACTTGTAACATCGAGCATTCGCCGTTTTTGATTTTGTCAAACTGAACAACCAAAGAAGTCAGACATCGAACATTTTCAAGATCTTTCTAGAGAACGCGATGGTCGACAAAAAAATTATCTTCATGAAGATGTCAGACTTGACAGTCGGCTGCTCGCCAGAACATTCGTTAGAATGCTCGCTAAAAGGCTTTCGTTTGTTTTTCTGTAATTTAACATTTGCAAGAATGCTTATTACAAGTGAACGCAAGTTGTTTATCAGCATCTCTAGTATCAATATTTTGTCCTGATAACAAGTTATATTATTACTGTAAAAATCAGGCTATTTTCTGTAGTGCACTAGACAAATCATCATCATCATCAGCCTGTATTCGTCCATTACTCTACACAGGCCGCTCCCAAACCTCTAAGGTCTGTCCTGAGCTTTCCTCATCCAGCCTCTGCCAGTTGCCTTTCGCAGGTCGTCGCTCCTTCATGATTTTTGCCTCTGCCAATCCATGGCCAATTTGGATCTACTATTGACCGTTTATACTATTTTCAACAAGGTTTACTGAGACACCTTGTAACTGCGTCAGATTAGCTCCAATAAAATAGCATAAAAATCTAAAAATAAAACGTTCAACGTTTTGGGCTCATGTCTTCTTTTCAATCCATCATGATTATTCAATTTGTTCACGCTGTCACGTTTGGGTTGGTGTGGATCAGCACAGGCCGGCGCCCTATTTATGTTTTGTTGTCAGTTTTTGCCGAATCATGTTGGACTGTACGAACTATGTGAGTAGCAACAACACGTTTTCGAAAAACGGACTAGTAAAAATGATCCTTACAGTGGTCGGCAGTTCGTGGGTTTGCAGGCAGCAAATAGGTAACAGGTATCTAGGTCGGCTCGGTTTGACGACGTCACGTATTATTTCACGTGCACCTCAAGGAGCAAATTCATGGCCCCAATAGGGACAAACGCTTGCCGGGACCCTCCAGCCGCGGAACCGTCTGTAAAGGTCACCCTAGACCGCAAAGAGAAACCGAAGGAACAGTGTGGGTTCTTGTGGATTTTAATTCAGTAAGGAACAGACAGTCTCTTCCGCATCATACAGGATGGAAGGTATCATTTGATGATTTTAACACCCAAAAGAAACCTTGGTAGGTAGGTAATACAATTAAATTCCTTAACCGTTTCTTTCAATCGTTTTTGTTTTTGTTTCCGTTGACCAAACAAGATGAACCGAAAGATTCTGCTGTCTAAATTCTAACGTTAGATTTTGAATGAAGATACTACCCGTATGTGTAACTAACATTTTCATTTTAGATATAGGTAATTCAAAGCAAGTATTTCCAAAAAAAAAGTTACTTTATCACCCACAATCGTCCCTTGAAGTACAAAAATCCGTTAATTACCGAAGAATCCGACTTCCTGAGACCATGGCTGGTGGATAGCATAGCTGCTGATCATAGTGATCACCAGCTCGGCCAGATTGGGCCAAGGTGGGCTACACAATGGCTCGTTTGCGTCCACAATGGTGAGAATCTCCCAAGCGACCGCGCTTATATTATACTATTTCTGAGAGCGCTTTGATGGGTTGTGGTTTTGTGGTGGGTTTGAGAAGCGAGTGGAAAGCGGACAAGCATTTTTTTTCATACAATCATGTACGATTCTGTGTATTACCATTTATGTCTGGGAAGTCAGCAAAATAATAGAGCGTTTGGGCAATATTCGTGACGTGGTCAGTCAGCGTCCAAAACTTCACTAGGAACTTGGTAAAAGTCGCAAGAAAAAGCTAGTCTCTCATTAAAAAATCTAACAGAATTCTTGTATTGGATGTCAGTTTAAATACAGTTCAACAATACTCGAATTTACTTATTTTAAAATAAGTTTGATTGCTGAGAATGGTTTAGAGAAAACGAAAATTTTGTACTGCCGTCCAATCATAGAGTACTTTCATACAGAAGCAGGTTTTCGGTATGGTACCAACCAAAATAAACCGAAAATCTGTCAAATCTCAACCTGTGACTATTATACAAATTATGAGTACCATTGTATGGGAAGCTTCAGATGAAACTTCCCCCTTTTGTTAGTGACCTAACTACCAAAGGGGGTGAGATTTCTCTGAAGTTGACTGTACGAGTCCCTAAAATAACATGGGTGCTGTTTTGCCCGTAATACAGACAAGTACCGACCTGTACCTACCAATCTGTACGGACAACCCGCTTTTGTACAAAAGTACCCCGTAGGGTATTAACGCACCAGGGCTTTCGGCGTAGATGGCAATCCTTCGTTGGGATTTTCCGCTATGACTAAATATTTCTCCAGAAATAAATTAACTGATAACCGATGGGGAAGAAGAGTTCTCTAGTGGTGACCACGGACCGGAAGACGCAGCATATGCAGACCTCCCATTAGGTGGATCGACGACATCGTGAGAGTCGCGGGCAACCGATGGATGCAAGTGGCGAATTGTCGTTCGGCGTGGCGGTCTATAGGAGAGCCAATGTTCGGCAGTGGACGTCTTCTTATTAGCTTTTTTACGCTGCACAATTTCAAAGCTTTTAGAAAATACTTTTCGCTTATAACTTGCGCCACCAGCTCAACGCTGAGTGGACATATGAGTCGACCTTGTGATGGGACTATCTCGTATTTAGAAAGGAAGGAACCGACGGACCTTGTTTTGACTGCTCCGTTTCCGAAACGAGGGCATTTTGAAAGTTGACTAACTTCTACAAATTGATTATTACTTCATTTTATTGAGTAGGTATGCCAATTATTTTGTTTGTGTACTTGTAAAATTTGGATCATGTTTGGACTGGAAAATTCTGTATTGCCTTGCTGTAGCGCATATCGGTCAGATAAACTATTTTTGATTTAGGAAGGTATACGTCGGACACGATTTCAGGAACTTAAGAAACTCTCAAGTCCTTATTTTTGTAAATGATTAGGTGATTACAACAACAAAAAAACTGAGTTTTATGAACATTTTGGAGCTAAAATGACATTGCTAGGAATGCAAAATGAATGCATGTCCAAAAAAATACGAATCTTTAAACAAACTAAGCCCAGTTTGTTTAAAATTCGTTTTTTTTTAACTATATTTGGTAAAGATAATGTAGATAAGTTCCGATTTTAAATGCCTTTTTACTTTTGGTAATGCTTTTAAACACTATCTTAGCGTTTTTAACTGAGTAATAAACAAATAAATTATCAAAAAGTCCAACAAATATAACAATTCATAACAACAATGCTTGTTAAAGACCAACGTAAAATGAAAAGAATCCGAACAAAAAATAACCAAGTCTTATTTTTCTTTCCAAACACGATCATTATGAGTGATACCCATTCTCTTGAGGATAATCTACTGCTATGTCGTTTTCCTGTCAGCCCCGCTATAATTTACTTTCATGAACTTTCTTTCATGTGGTGGCCGTGACGCACGCGTGTCCCTGATTTAAAACTTTTTCATACAATAATAAATAATAATATTCCACAACGCCATCTAGTCCCAAGCTAAGCAGAGCTTGTGTTGTGGGTACTTATAGACAACTGATAAACATATTTACATATATATTTCTTAATACATAAATATTATAGATAAATTACACCCAGACATAGAACAAATGATCGTGCTCATCACACAAACATTTGTCCTGGGTGAGAATCCAACCCACGACCTCCGGCATAGCAGTCACGGTCACTAACCACTAGACCAACAGCCCTGTCATTTGTTGGACTGGCAAAAGGGTCAAACTTTGATCTCTATGCCAGTGCACTGAGCAGGGGTAGAGTCATAACTAAAAGATTAGTTAAATCTACAAACCTTTACAACGTTGATTTGATTCTAATGTCAACACGATAGTTTGATAACTAGTTTGACAGCATATTTGGCGTAGTTTTGATTCCCGGAAGGAACAAATTGGGAAAAAAAAATTGGGGAAGATTGCTTAGTGTCGTCTAGTGAGCAAGCCCCGAAAATTTGTGGAGGGCTGTCCCTTACACCCTTTATACATATAATATTAAATAAAAAAATTATTATTATCTCTTCATATAGGTAACCGAATAGTTCTTCGGTTATACAGATATCTATAGAAACAGAGATTTCAAAAAACTAAAATATTAGGTAAGTGCTCTTACATTAACGTTCCTTTTAAGTAAAACACGAGTTCTCCATTAAATCTGATTAGGTTTTCGACCTCTCGGGCAGACATAAGGAATTCCACCCCTCACCACATTAAGTTAAATTATATAACAACAAACAAAAATAACTTTCAAGCTTATATTTTCTGTTAGGTGCTTCCCACACGAAATCGCTCTTTCGCGCGATCTGACGGTTAAACGGATCTCACTTCATCTCACGAAAGGGCTTGATTAAAATTCGTTGTTGTTAATGGTTAGCAATTAACATAGGCAATGGACTTAGAATTTTCTACCCAGATGTAAAGAAAATACTTACCACCCAAAAAGTTTAATGAACGAAGTCACTTTTGAAAGGACATTTTAGCAGGTTATAATTTTGCGAATTTTATCGGAATTCGTGTAATGAGTCTACCAAACTTTTACATTCCCAGAAATTGTCCTGTCCATTATCAATGTTTCCGTGGAGCTCACTGTCTTCCTATAGGACACACCACCAAATGAAAATTTAAGAAATCGTATCTGCGTCACTGCCACCGCATCGCAGCGCGTCCGAGCGGTTTCGTGTGGGAATCGCCTAACAAATACAACAGAATATTTTAAGAAGACTGTCTGACCAATTGAAACAGATTCTCATGAATATTCATAGAAACATTTTAGATACGCTTTAATTAATATACGAAGATCCAAGAACAGTATTATTGTTAATAATGAAAATCATAAGATACCCGAATTAATTTAAAACATCGGACATACAGCAGGACTTTGTTGTCTTTAACTTTGATTGTTTTGAGTGGTTTTGGAATTTAAATGCCACTGAATTTGACGGCTTATATCTGTGCTATGCTCGCCCACTGGTGAAACTTTGGCAAAATAGTTTACCAAAGAAAACCTCTGTCTATAACACTTCGGGGAAATCAGTGTTGATTTTATAATGCTTTTTAGCCCTTTAAGATTCGGGATTACTGTTTCCTGGTTAGATAGTTCCGTGACCCCGGCAGACTGGCCCTCTGTAATGTTGCTGACAGCTTTTTGAAGCCACCGTGGCATACGACGCCGACGCGCCGTCAACCCTGTCATGGTCCATGATCGGACAGCGAGTCACTGATACTTGTGGTGTCATTTTTACAAATGCATCATGTACGATTGTGTATGTAATAGCAGAATTTCCAGTTATGTACATTGCAAATTGACATGATTGGATGCAACAATATTATAATTGCCTGAACTATGAATGCCCCACGATTTTAGCGTAACATTCTGCTGCAATTACACTGCATTTTATGTTGGAATTTTTACAACAAATAAGGTAAATTCACAACAAAAATCTAAAGATGGACTGGCTTTTAAACTAATGTTTGTTCTCGAAATTCCTCTACAATTTTAGATTCTTACGAAATCTCAATTACTCTGAAGTGTCAAAATTCACATGCATTTATCGCTATATACCCTACATTTTTGCACGATCTGTTAAATCAGTCGCGCCTGCATATTGCAACAGGGCCATAGCCACAGTATGGTATCAATTCTCTCCGATAACAAATCTAAGGGCCTATCAAAAGCAGTTCAAAAAGTAAAGGGGTCCAAAATTGGAAAACTGTTATGATATGAGGTAATTTTGGATTTATGAGTCATATGAAGACACTTTGGGCATATAGAAAAATTCTCAAACTTGTTTTCATTCATATTTTTTTCGAAAACGCGGCAAAACTAATCTACATAATTCCCTATGTGATATCTCGTAGGAAACGCCAATATTCCGACAGAAACTATACAAATAGACTCCCTGCTCATACTAGAAAATCCAGGTAAATCTATGCATCTAGACTATTTTATGTGTGTAGTAGGGCAACATTTTTATAGCCTGGTAAATTCATCAAATGAGTCCTCCCACCCAGGGCAGAGCTGAAGAGTACCCTCCTCGCGATCATCGCAGTGGTGACACCTAGAGCCAGACGTTTCTTCCTTCCTCATCCGACACAGGTACCTCCCGAAACATCCGTCTCCGGTGAGGAGGTTAAGTTAGCTCAACGCTCTCACTCAGACTTTTAACGACACTAACTAATGCGTTTTAAATTGATGACGAGGCCTAGTTGATTCGCTGGTTGCCTTTATACTGTGTCGTAGTTAACACGTATGTAAATAAACAGATTCGTAGTGCGTCCATGCGTTGTCTTTCGTAACCCTAAACTGGGTGGATGGTTGATTCGGTGTTGAAACATAGACAAGTGTTTTAGAAGTGTAGTTTTTGTAATTTAACTCATTGTTTAGATTACAATCAGCTGTATAGTGTTTCAATAATAGCTACTGATTTGGATTAGGTAATTTGATAGTATTTTCCTTTGAATTTGAGATCAGGGAAAACAGAGTATAATATTCCATAACTATCACACAAGGCCATCTAGTCTCAAGCTAAGCAGAGCTGGTGTTATGGGTACTTGACAACTGATAAACATACTTATATACCTATTTCTAAATACATACATATCATAGATAAATAACACCCAGACACAGAACAAAATCATGACCGTGCTCATCACACAAACATTTGTTCTGGGAAACCAACCCACGACCTCCGGCATAGCAGTCAGGGTCACTAACCACTAGACCAACAGGCCTGTCAATATTGCTGGGATTTTTTTTTAATTAAACCCATTTTCTTTTAACTCTTATGTTTCAGCATCAATCTTCGAATCTTTATCTATCTATATTCGATATCTTTATTTTGAAAAATTTCACCGTCTCATCATCAAATGAAACATACTTTACCATATACACAAAGGTATTCGTACTAGGAAACCATTAACTATTAAAAAATAACCCAATTTCCCGTATTATCTTTTCTTATGATAATAATCCTTTTACTCACCAAAATGAGAAATCCACCCTTTTCAACAAATGATAAAAGCGATTTTCCTCTGTGTTATTTTGCGTAAAGAAATGATATATTTTCAGCCCCTAATAAAACGGTATTACATGAGAAAGCGAAGTGACACGACCAAATTAAATCTGTGTCATTTGTCTACTGAAATACTTGTATTTTAACGGAAATTTTCACAGTTTTCCGAGAATCTCCCCAGCGGTAATATTTCAGTTTAACTGAATGAGTGAATGGTACAAAAATCTGTCTGGCCGTCCACAGAATAAAGCCGCGGCTTTCCTTAATACGGGCCGTATGCTTGCTTTCTACTGTAATGGTTTAGAAATAGATTTAAAAAAATCTAAAAACCTACGTTTTTAAATGACCTAAAAATATAATAATAACCCTAGGGGGCTTGGAGAGGGGCAACCCAAAACGTGGGGTGCTCAAATTTGCGTTGCAAAAGTCCAACCGGAACAACAAACAAATGAACAAGAAAAGTGAGTTTATAAAAACGTGGGAAAAAATCAATCGCAGTTTCAGAATTCGATAAGAATATTTTTGTTTAATTTATTAAAACAATCATACTGGCCACCATAAAGTGTGAAAACAAACACATAAAAAGAACAGACATACGAACATATGAAACCACAAAGGGTCCAGCTGGTTTCCCTTCGCATACGGAACCCTAATAAATAAGCTACAATCCCAATCTCAAGGCATAATAATAAATTTTGAATCGCAGGTAGACCGTAGTTGCCCAATCGGAGGAGGAGAATGGTTTAAAAACTTAATCGACACTCGACAGCAGAAACTAGAGATAAATAGTAAAGAGTAAATAGACACGACCGCGTTCAAAACTCTTATTTTTCACACTCCTTTTAACGCTTTCGTAAAATCAAAAGTTTTGAAAAACATGTGACAGAATTAAAATAGACTGGCCTGTTGGTCTAGTGGTTAGTGACCCTGACTGCTATGCTATGCCGGAGGTCGTGGGTTCGATTCCCACCCAGGACAAAAATAATGTTTGTGTGATGAGCTCGATCATTTGTTCTGTGTCTGGGTGTAATTTATCTATAATATGTATGTATTTAGAAATATATAAGTATGTTTATCAGTTGTCTGGTATCATAACACAAGCTCTGCTTAGCTTGAGACTAGATGGCGTTGTGTGTTAGTTAAAAAAAAAAGCAAATGATTTTATGAAATCTGCCAAGTCTTTTCTCAACTATCTGGGGTTCGGCGTCCAATCAAATTATATGTTGTTGAATATCAGTATGTTACATGGAGAAATTGCCTATCAACCTCAACAACCCAGTTACTGGGTTATACGATACCCCTTCATAAGACTGGTACAGAGATTTCTGACTAACAGTTTGGGCTGCTCTAAAATGACAGCCGCGACCAACGACCTTCCACAAAATATATATAAACAAATATAATTTAGGTGATTAAGTTGACAATGTTTCGGCTTCAACTTTAGGCATTATTCCTAATTGTAATTAGTAACTTTGATATTAAAACTAATGTTGCTCTAGGGTTGAGTAACTAATATAATTTGTGTTAAATAAATAATGCTACTTTTCACTTCGTTTAGCTTCAAATTAGCACTTTTACAGCTTTACAAAACAAATTCAAATTAAAAATAACTAGGTACCTTTAATTTTATTCTTTTACGCTGAGGGTTTCATTACACAGAAATTATCTTCTTTTTTAAGTACCTGTGCAACAATTAACCCAAATCCTCATCATCTCAGCCATAGGACGTCCACTGCTGAACATAGGCCTCCCCTTTGGATCGCCACAAGTACCGGTTGGAAGCGACCTGCATCCAGCGTCTTCCGGCAAATTAACCCGAATAAGCGTAAGAATTTGAAAGTCTCCTAATCCAAAGATTACTGTAGAAAAAAAAATTGTATGCCCTTTCCGACCTTCCGATATTCTCTGTAAAGCTGTCTTTATGAAATCTAGATTTGTCTTAGAAATTACAATAGACCTTTTTAGCAAAAAAACCCAACTCAACCAGATTTTTCAACAAACAAATATACAATAACTTGAACAAAAACATTGCAAATTCTTTCGATACCCACAATAATTGTTGAGTACAACAGTAACTGTTGCGTGGACCTTGGCGATCATCTGCCGAGTGAAGGTCGGTCACTCGGTGACTGACTTGCCAAGCTTCTTTTATTGTCTTCGAACTAAGAGCTTGTACGCCGAATGGCATTTTCATACAAATTCTCATCACCGCATTTTTCGAAATTAATCGATTTGATGGGGGTCATAGGCATACGCAGGATACACTTATCTAAAAAGTTATCCGAGAACATTTTCGAGGTCGCAGGACTGTCTTATGGTCGCGGGACTGTGTTAACAGTACCTACCTATTAAGACAGTCGCGTGATACTGGAATGTAAAGGGCTATTGAAAAACCACTGGATATTAGTCGGTGCGAGTCCGACAGTGCCTTCAATCACATGCTGGGTGAAAGGACTAGAACATTTTGATTGATGAAAAAAGAACAGTTAAATTAGACTATTATTAAACTTCCCATAGCTAAAAGGAAACATTTACATTTTTTTTTCAAAAAAATCCCTTTTAACGTTTTCGACTGTTAATATATCCTGTTGCGAATGAAGATTAAAATTAGTTGAGTCATTTCGAAATAATAACGATTTGGACGTTTGTATGAAGTGCTCAGTTTACAACCTCGTAAAGGGTATTCCACATTCCAGGCGACGTGTAGACAAGGGAAAAGGTTAATTAACATATTTATTTATTTCCGCGCTGTTGAAAGACTTGTGGAACTGGTTGTATAAATTAATTTATAAATAAACTTCATGTCTTCAATACCAGTATTGCAGCTTGAGAAAATTTATTTTTGGACAACCATTTTTCAAAATAGTTACTGGAGAAAACGGTTCTTTTTCTAATTTTAAATTCAGTCATTTGATATAACATCCAAAGAAAATTAATCGATTATAATTATAAATACACATGGTGCTATGAATTTTATATATTTAAAATCTATTTCATAACATTGCTAGCCAACTCGATAAGAAAAAGAAAATGTGTAACAACATATTTTTAGGATTTGCTAATATAAGTTAAAAAAAAATGAGATAGGCTTTCCAAACAATTAGGTGCTTCTTCTCTAAGATATTTTGAGATACAAAAAAATTCAGCTGCGAACAGGGTTCGAACCTACGTCTTCTGGATAGGTACTTCAGACGCCTTACCAATTAAACCATCGCAACCACTACTCCCGAAGCTGAATTTCTCATTCTCTTGTTTTTTGAACGCTTTACACGTTCAAAGTGCAAGGGAATAACGGAAGTGACTGCTTTGCAGGTTCGAACCCTGCTCGCAGCTGAATTTTTCGTTCCTCAAAATATATTTGCGAAGACGCGACGCCAGGCGATTGTCTCCTCTCCTCGGATGGATAATCGCTCATGCTGCTAATCGACAAATGACCCTAAGATTTGAGCCAGAAAGAAAAATGGCGGGTGGACCTCCAGACCACAGCTAGTATGAATAAGTTAACAGGTCAACGCACTAAACCCAAGAGCTTTCTTTAAGTTTATTTCAATGTTGAAATAGTAATCTAAATAATTGCACAAGACATGACTAACTGGAGTGAAGTCGCGAAGGCAAACATACTCTGTCATTCATCTTAGTTATGAACCGCGAAGTTTTTGTAGTAAGAAAATTAATTACTTCAAACCAGTATTTGACAGTGGGAGAATAACCATAATAGTTTAAAAAAAAACTAGTTTTACTTTCCATTTTTATATTGATTTGACGTATCGTTTGATAGATCAGCTATCTGTAGTAAAAAGGTTGGTGATGTAAAAGAAAAGAATGTTATCGGTCTTGTTAATTATGCAAGTGATGAGTAGCTGAATTTTGAAATTCACTTTTATGCCAGGTGTTATAAGAGCTTTTGTGGTTGATCTTAATATTCATTTGATCAATAGGTAGCATCATCAGAAGACATTTCTTAAAAATAATGGCCATGATTGAACAGCGTTTTTTTTCTTTCGAATTAAAGGTCAATTTGGATAGACGATCTGATGAAAATCACAAAATGGCGCTGGATGCAAGCTGTTTGCATCCGGACCTAATGGATATCTATAGGCCTATGCTCACTAAAGGACGTCCTACGGCTTGTATGATGATGATAGGTTTATTTGAGGTTAATTCTGAAACGTTGGATAATCTAAAAAATATTGAATATATTTCCACGAATTTCAAAACCTTTTTTATTTCTCAGTAATCACACAGTTAGTAACAACAATAAAAAAACGTACAAGTGCATAAAATGAAGCCTAATAAAAATGGGAGACGCATCGCAAGAAACAATCGTCCATTCAAATAGGCAAAGTTCAATGTACATAACAAGTGATATAGGCCTGGTAAATGAAGAAGGCCCTTCATGACTAGATTATTAAAGAAGGGAAGGTACATTTTAACATGGTTAATAGTAAGCGAAACAACAGTGGTGGTGTTACGTGCACATTCACCTGCGCCCGCGACGATTCCGCAGTTGTATCTCGCGAACGCGCCGCTAACAGACGCCATCTTCGGAACGGTTTTTTTTTTATAATTCGAACTTCTTTTTTTTTCGAAGTGTGTGTTGTCAACGGTGACGGATCTTTTTACGCGTAAGTATTTTGCTTTTTCCTTTTTTTTTTGTTTTGTGCCTACTTTTTTTTTTGTTTGACTAAATAGTTCGTTTTAGATTTTTTAAGGGAAATTGTTCCATATTAATTTCTGTTTAAATGAACGAGTGCTATAAATTCTCCCAATGCAGATAATTTAATAATATTTTTGCGCATTTTCGTTCTGTATCTAGGATAGAAGGAAAATACATTAAGTTGGGCCGGTTTCTGATCAATTTGGTATAGGAGATGTGAACACTATGATACAATAAAAATAAACATAAAATCGTTACGTTTAGTATCTATGCAATTCAAATAATTATGCAAATAAAATATAAAGTGGGTAGGCAAAAATCTGTATCAATTTTAAAACTAGTTCTTTGATTCTAAATCGATTACATCAATCTTGTTTTGAACTCAAAAATATTAAGAAGTAACCCTCTCCCATTAATATCAATTTCGTGTTTCAACAATTTTACTCAAAAAGAAAGTAGATACACTTCGGGGCAGAATTACCGGCCAACATGTAATAAGTCATCATATGAGCACAAAAAGGTTGTATTACTGGTATCACACGTTATGTCACGTCTAGGTAACTTAGCTCATAGTGAGTGAAAGTGAAGCAAGTGTTGCCCATACGCAGAGGATGAGGGGAACTTTTGACTGAGAGCACCGAGTTTCCTTATTACTTGTACACTTGCGTTCATTTACATTACACACACGTTATTATCTAATGTGTTACGAACTTATGACTGCTGTTATGTTGTGCTGGTTTTTTTGCATGAAAGTGTAAATTGTGGGTATGTGAGACGTAACAAATATTGCTTTATAAGGACTTGAACTTGAATTTTTGGATCAGTAACGAAGTAATGATCACATAATTAGGCATTTACATAACTTGATTGATTTTACTAAAACCCCGCTGTCCGTCTGTTTGTTTGTCTGTCCGTCAGTCTACAGGCTGTACTTCTTGACCAGTGATAGTAAGACATTTTCGTGATGCATGTATTACTGTTGCCGTTTTAAACACAAATACTATAAAAATAGAATGAAATAAATATTTAAGGGGGCCCATACAACAAACGTAATTTTGTCAGTTGTCATTGAAAAAAAAATGGTATTTTTCAAAAGTCACGTAACTTCTATCTGAGGAATAAAAATAGCGATTTGACATATTTTCTATAGATAAGGTGTTAAACCGCCTTTTTTTATTCCTCAGATAAAGTTATCTGTTTATTGAAAAATCAACCCTTAATATACTTTATTAGCCTCCATTGAATTTAGGATTCAATTCAACATTCTGCTTGTATAAAAAGTAGGTCTAGGTGCCAGGTCATAGTTTATTGTATCAGTCACGGCCAATCGCAAGCTGATTAGCATCCAAATCTACTTAATTATACGAAATGTAAAAAAAAATCGGACGAGGTTATTTTTGCGTGTATAATAAATAAACTATGGAAGGACACAATACATAGCTGTTATGTAAATGAATATCACAAAAAGAGCGTTATCAGACTTGAATTGTTAGTAAAAAGTGCCCGTACCTGTTTTTGAATCTATTTTTGCAATACAAGAACACCTGGATTAGTAGGTGCATGATAATTATACATTAAAACGTTATTAGACGTCCACCTGCAAGGTGACAAGGTGGACAGACGATCTGATGAAAATCACAGGATCGCGCTGGATGCAGGCCGCTTTCAAACGGCCCCATTGGAAATCTATGGGTCCCGGCCTATGTTCAGCAGTGGACTTCTTACGTAATCTGTGGTCCTACGGCTGATATAAGGATGATAATTTTATGCTTAGGAAAATATCATCAAAACTTCTACCTACCTACAGCAGTTTAAGGATAGCTTCCATTATACACGCCTAATTAGATAATTAACTATTAGGTATGTATGTTTAATTTAGGAAACCCTTTGAAAAAAAAAACTGGCTGCAAAAAGCTTTGGCAACACTGAAACCTCGAACAGACCCGAACATGAACCGAAATAACGCCGCCCTGGAATGCATAGGGTAATATAAGGAACGGGATGAGTTTTAGTTAGTTTGAATCTGATACTCTCTTCCCGCTATACTCTCAGCAGGAAGTAATTAGACGATAGTCCACTTCAAAAAAGGAAGGTATCTAAAATGACACATTAATGGCAAAGTATCCTCTGAAAAAAACAGTATGGGAATTCCAAGTTAACTAAATGCTAAATTATTAAATTCCAACAAAATAAAATTGATGATAAGAATTACCAAGAACTGCTATAAATATCTCCATTTTTACAATATATTTATCTAATTAGGTTAAATTTTCCTTGTAGCTCTAAGGCGGATGTCAAGCTACCGTCTTATCATAATTACTATACACTAACTTATTCCCAACTTAATTCTAACTTAACAAGTTTCATGCGAATCGCCTCAAGTAACCGTTCATTGGCTTATGTACAACATAAACAGGAAACTAAGAGTTAGTCTTAACTGTTTCTCAGTATGACAGCTTTCTATTTTTCTTTCATTTTTATACTTAGGGAAAGACAAACGGGAAATGCCATGTTAATCAAAATTTAAAAAAAAAAACAGTTTTTTCATGATAACAGTTTTTATTTTCAGGAGGTTTCGTTGTCAACAGTAAGAAATATTTTAGTAAAACTTGCTCTTTCCTTGGTAAACATAATAACCAATTAGATGGTAGCTTCGAAATCTGTTTATAGTGTTCTAAACGTAAATTCTAGTTCAGCCATAATGAACATAATTATATAAACTTTTTCTCCTCTTGACCCACTTGCAGAACCTTAAAACATGCAGCTAAAATAACCAATGTGCTGCCTCCAACGAAGATGTGGAATTGGCGAAGTTTTGGGTCAATAAAATATAATGATGTGGTACCAATGGCCGATGACCGTGTACCGACCTTATGGTTATGGTATCCTGGTACTCTTGGTATTCTTCGCCGTAATATTTGTCAGGCCACTAACACTAAGTTATCCTGTGCAAACACGACATTTCACTTAACTGAGGTTAATACTGCAAAAGTATCTTCAAGATCACTTCAACTGTCTACTCAGAATCACATATTCCAACATCACGTATGAGGAAATATCGACCGGTTCCTTCAGACTTGGCAATATTTAGAAAAGTTAGCCAAGTCCAGTGCGTTAAGTAATGTTGACTCGAATGCAATCGCCTAAGGGAAATGCGCGAATACTTGGTTGCGTATGTCGCTTTTTAAGTATTCTAAAATTATGCTCGATACCTAATTACAGTGTGTAGAAAAAATATTGTGACATTTAGCTATAAATTACAAGCGATCCGCCCCTTACCCGATGTTCTAACTTACTGCCATTGCAGGTAAGTAAAGTTTAATATTAAAAGTAATAAACAAATTAACATTTTGGAATGATTACTTAAATTATAACTATTATTATTTTACAAGTCATTTTGAACAGAAAACGTGTCTACCTATCTTCTTCTATTATCTTCTATAATATAAAAATGGATCGCTACATGTGTTGCTAAGCCCATAACTTGAAAACGGCTGGGCCGATTCGGCTAATTCTTTTTTTTGTTGTGTTTGTAACCATCGGGACCGGGTTTTAGACCGGGTCTTCCACCTGTGCGAAGCCGGGACGGGCCGCTAGTTTACCATAATATTATTTAATTCTAGAGATCCAAAAATTGTAGTTTCTTAATCCTCATTCATTTATCAACTTATTAATTTCAGTTCACCTCAGCTCCCAAGATCGAGCTATAAAAACATACTTAAGTAAATTATGTTGATATCAGAAACATTTAAACATAAAACCATCCTTTTCATTTTCTTATCCGATTTAATCAGAATAAGTGCACTATTAAATCTATACTAAAGTCTAGAAAACCTTCTAGACTTTTCTATTGCAACTTTGCAAGGTCATGCATCCTTATCTCCTGTTTAGGTTGTTGACAAGCATAATATTACTTTTATACTTAGCTTCTACAAGCAAAGGTCAGGCAAGGGTTCGCACATCGACCCAGGTTTTTCTTGCTTTATTAAAAACCACGCATAATTCCATTTTTAAACAATTTCTTGATAAGAATTTATATTTTAATAAACGAGAAATACTTTTGTAAGATTTAAGATTTACATTTTTTTTTTCATTTATCAAATGCCATGATTCTTAAACGATTGCCAAGTTTTTTCTTTGTTCCTTTTTTACCGAGTTTACTAAATCTGTCGGGTTTTATTTTTATCCGACTGCCAAAGAAGGGTTTTGTTTTTCTTTTAATAAGTTTTGAAAGCTAAATAATACGTGTTGTAGGAAATAATAACTTAAAATTCATTATCTAAGCTTATCAATTAAAGTTATTTCATTTACAGCCAATAAATATTTAACCAATAACTTTAGCGTTCATTAATCCTAAGCAATAACTTATTATCGCCAATACAATAAACATAGTTTTCACTCTTCCGCCAAGTCGGGTAACTACCAATTGATGAGATAACTTGCCATAACTATCATCATCTGTCTAGCCTTTCTCCAACTGTGTTGGTGTCTGCCAGTCTAACCGGACGCAGTTTAATACCAATATTTAACATGGAGCGATGGGTTATGACCTCCACAACTTAGTTAATTCTGGTTAAGTCAGGTAAGACTGGTTGTTAGACTTTAGCATTACCATACACAGTATCCGTAGCACAAATAGGAAGTAATACTCGTAGATAATTAATGTACACTATTAAAACAAAAACAACTTAATTATTTAATAGCATGCACAATCATAATTAATAATTATTCATCATTAGGTAACTTTCGTTACTTTATAAGCACGCTCTTCAAAAATAATAACTTATTTTTTTCTACATTTTTATTTGTTTTCGCCTTTCGTTTGGCTCGTAATTAGCGTGTTACACAATGACGTCAGAATTTCAGGTGAAAACGTCTGAAATAGCAATGTAAACTCATATCGTGTATACAATCGCACATAAACATTTTTATAACAAGCATAATAGGTATTAATACGTTCATAATTCGCACCAGAAATGACAGCAACTCATTTGGCACTCATAAAAAAACTTGGCGAAAGTACAAAAATGGTTGTTACCTGTTGTGAATCCGATGACTTGATTACACAAATAAAAACGATTGTGCACACTACATAATTTATGTGTTATGAACGTTAAGAGTAGTTTTATTGTATAACTGCAGTTTATTTTGATGACCACTACATTTTATAGTTTTATTCTGTTGTGTAACAGATAAATCTAGCCGTTAGTGTATTTTATTAGTAAGTTTAGTTTGTTAGAAGAAGCTCTGTTAATATGAACTTAAAAGTTATTTGTTTGTTTTTTTCTGTGTAAATGATAGTTAAATAATGATAGAAAAGTATAGGTAATAGATGAAAAATGGTAGAAAGACAATTTTTACCTAAAAAATATTTTTGGTCAAGATAAATGTTTTCTTTTCCGTTAGCCAGCCAGGGCAGGTACTTGACTAAATCCCTCTGAACCTAAACCAACAAACAGAAAACTTAAACACAACTTCACTTTACTTAAAACTAACCCGGCGCCTCAGGAGACCCCTCAAAATTCCCAATCTCATCTGATCGCAGACACTAATCCTCTGGTTTAATGATGGACATCTAAAAGGTCTAAGATAAACAAAACCCAATTTATCACTGAGTATAACTGCGATAATTTTGTAAGGGTGTTACTACTCTTTTGGGTGGGTACATACATAATAACCGCTTAGACCGCGTATGGAATATAGATATTTGGAAAGAGTGGTATTCTTCTCGGACCAATGGATCCAAATGGCTGTCGAAAGCCTCACCTGGACCTTCTTCTAAGGGTTTGTGACTAGCAAACTGTCGGAGCCCGATGCCAAACAGTTTTGATTGTATTCCATCGATGCGCAGGAGGTCAGTTCTTTCAGAAAGAAACCGCTTCTTCTTAGGTCTCATTTCTACTTCTGTGCTAAATTAAAACCAAGAGTAATGCTATTGGAAATAAAAATTATGAATTCTACGATGGAACAATCACTAAACTATAGGTACACGGGCTAAACCGCTAGTGGAACCTAGTTAAAATAAAAACTTTTAGCACAAAACGACCAACAGGCCTACCCAAGGTTGATCAGTTAACAAACTTAAAATTCTTCGCATAATCGTTCTGACACCTCGCAATCATTACATAACACGTACTAAATTAAGCCATTGATGTACATTGCGTTTTATGTTCAATGTTCATTATGGCATTGTCTTATATACTCGTCGATGGTGTCAGAATATTGATGGTGGTTATAAAGTCGCAAGTCGGTCAGCGTACCGGTTACCTGGTTATGTAAGAGGTCGAGTAGAATGAATGGAACCGTCGTTTGATTCTCGATCGTGATCGAAATTAGAATTGTTGAAGATTGATGGTTGATTATAGAGAAATGTTGACTTTGTGTTGTTTGAATTACAGTTACAAATGGCCGGCGCGTAATAAACGAGACTAGTTAAATAAGAGCTTGTAAAAACAAAGGCTTTTGAGTAATAAGGATTTTGAGTTCTAGTTAATTGTATTTGTACTCAATTTTATTTTTCTCATCATTTGTCATTGGTTTACGGTAGAAAGAGTGGCTGCTGAACATTAGGTCTTTGATTCGATTTTTAGATTGAATGACGTGTAATTTGATTTTTTTCTTCAAGAATTTCTCAGTAGCAGCCTCGGTGTCTGATTGAGTGTCTGAATTTAGCACCTATTGGGCTTTGCCAAATGTGGCGATTTCCAGTCAAGAGTGAATAAGTCACTTCTATAATAGGCAAGTGTGGTTCACCGTCGACCACATCATTGCTTGTCATCAGGACAGTCATCAAACACGAGACTCTCGTTAAACATGAATAAAAAAAAAGTTCTACAGTTTCAAAACGTTCAAAAGTCCTTTGGCAATTGTACTTTTTAAAATCTACTAATATATGCCATGCAGTTACACTTAACAGTTACCGTTACATACATAAGTTTATAAAAACACATACAAGTTAACGACCGCCCAAATAAAATGGCACCTGAATCACAACACTTGAATACAAAGTATGGTAGTACGAAGTTATTTTGGCGCGTGTCCAGAAACGGATCTAAATTCAAGATGGTGAAAAATCCTGGACTGAACACAAAACAAGATTTTTACCTGCAATAAAAATAATAACCTTATGTTACATAACGTTCTATGTTTGGTTTGTTTGGAAGAACTTTTTGTTTTTTTTTAGCGTTGTAAAATCATCAAATGAGTCCTCCCACCCCTGCTGTCAGACTTGTCCTGACTAAAATCCACGGTGTCCTTCAATAGCCCTTTATGTTGGGGGGTCAAAGCTTTTGCCGAGCTGTGCTGTGGACAATGTTGAATAGAAAAATGTTTCCAAATATGTAGATTAAGTTGAAGTCCTGACTCGCTAGTTTTCTATGCAAAACAACATCCCACTTTTTCTCAATCCTTCAAGTTCGTATCAATGTAATATAAGCGCCAAAATATCATTGCAGTACTGTATTTAAAACTCCTCATATTCAACAAAAATGTTGTGAGACCGCCATTTGATACCAACCGTGAAATAACGCGACCAACTGTTTCGTACGTTTCACTTTACATTATTTATTAGACAGCGTAACGTGAAGATACAACTACACTTACTTATGTGCACGAAAAAACACACTCACACACGCACAATAATGATTGTCACATGCATAGACTTGGGTAGGTACAGTTGGCAAAAGAGTTTGGTGTATATAGATAATTGTGTTTTCCATGTGCAATAAATGTGTTGAATTAGATTTCGGGTTAAAAAAAACGAAATAGCTGCAATTTGTCAACTTTAAAAAAACACAAACGACTACACTTAAAGTAAAAAGAAAACGAAAATATTATAACAAATCAGTAAAAACAGCGCCTGCGCACTTCTACACTTCAATTACCAAGCATAAATGCATAATGCATATATTAATATGGCATCAATTTGCTTGACTGTACTTGTGCAAATTCGTGCACGGTGACCATGTGGAAAATCATTACACCATAATATTTGTATGCGAATCCCGACTTTACGTAATTGGTATATAGAGGTCAAAATAGCAGGTCAGTGTATGACAGAAATGATAATGAGCTTTCTGACTCATTTTGATTGATTTAGGTGAAATAGCGTAACAAAGCATTTGAAAAAATGACGGGGCCCCCTCACAGAAGGCCAAAGCCTGACGGGGTCGCGGGACTTATTTCCATCACCGTGACCCCGGAACATAAAGGGCTATTGAAGGACACCGTGGATTTTAGCCAGTACAAGTCTGACAGTCCCTCCCGCCCTGCCCGGGGTGGGAGGACTCATTTGTTGATTTTACCACGCAAAAAAAAGGCATTTGAAAAAATAAAATGCAACAAAAATCTATGGATTTGGCTGAGGCTTAGATAAATTGATCAACTTACAATCTATAGGTAATCAGTTTGTTCTGGAAAACAGCGAAATAATGTTCCAGCTATCTGACAATTAAATATCTTAATTAGTGGTGCATGTCGTGATCAATTAACAACATTATTCTATAATTATTGATGTTTCATTTGAGATTGAAATGAACCGCTTCATTTCAGACCACTGAAATCGAATTATTTATTATATTCGGCCACAAATACATAAAGTTAATTAATCATGGTTTATTTCTCTTCAATCAAGTGATAATTTTCAGTTATAGTAAATGGAAACAGTGAAATTCTGAATGTTTTGTTTAAAGAAAATACTAATCTTCATCTACCTATTGTTTCCCAAATGTCCCAATTTTACAGTATTCATGTGCATTCATGAATATGTATTATGTATTATTATAATGATAACAAGAAAATTTCACTTTTGATACTATATCAAATTCCCAATTATGACACAAATTGCCAATTTTATTAAAATATTTTAAATCTTAATATTTTCATAGTAAACATATCTGTAAATGCAGTATACCTCCATATTTTTGTTTTTACTATTCATAACACTCCATATTTTTTTTGTTTAATATACATTCTTTGAGATAAAGTTCATATTTTCCCCACAATTTAACTTGCAAAGCATGTAACTCAAAACTAATCAAATAAATCTCCCAAAATATTCAACAGAACTCGTGTAATCAAAGTTAACTATTGCCAAGTCTCAAAATACACAGGCCAAGTTTAAAATAACATTCTATTGACCGAGTACACCCTTCAGATTATTGCTTGGACGAGCCGACAAGCTGCCAAGTCTTGCCAAGTCGATGCACAAAGGTGTCTTTGAGCTCACTCCACGAAATTTCCTTTAACGGACTATTCTTGTAGTGGAAAATATCGACACATCTAGATTTTTGTTATCGATAAAATGAAGTTTCTCTTGAATTAGACTATAGATAGAACAGAATTTTGTTTGCAAGATGGAATTAATTAGTTTGGGAAAACAAACAGTCACACTTGAAATAAACATAACAGTATCGACATTATAGTGTTGTAGTCTTCAAGCTTTGCCAAACAGCAAGCTTGCCTTAGCGCGACGGTAACGTGGCGTTTTGTTTGCATACTTGAAACACACTAAGCCAGCGCCGGAATTTAGAAGAATGAATTAAATAGTTTTTATTCCTCTTGTCGACACTGTCCATCCGCATGATGCGGGCAGCGAGTAAAGGGCAACTCGCTGTCCGACCATGGACCATGCCCGGGGTCGACGGCGCGTCGTGTTCCACTCAAAGAGCGCCAGCATAATGACGGGGCCCCCTCTCAGAGGGCCAAAGCCTGCCGGGGTCGCGGGACTCATTCCATCACCGTGACCCCGGAACATAAAGGGCTATTGAAGGACACCGTGGATTTTAGTCAGTACAAGTCTGATAGTCAGGGGTGGGAGGACTTATTTTATGATTTCAACAAGTAAAAAAGGGCGTTTCGCGTCGCAACTTGGTGTACCTAGTCTCAGCTTCAGGTCTTCCTCGGGAGCTGTCAATGAAAACTTGTCAGTCACATAGATAGATACGCAGATATCGGTATTTATACTTACCTTTATCACTAGTACATAAAACTTATAATTTATTCCCAATAATATTCAGAAACGTCCATCAAGTTCCCTATATGTATTGGGTTATATGCATAATGAATATTTAATATTTGCTCTGAGCGGTTATCAATCTATACAGAAAATTATGTTGGTATCGAATAATTAATTTAATACCGATTAAACGATTAAATGGACCTTTGTGATCAGTATTTCAATTATGACTATTCAAATTAGTATTTATTTAATGTAAGGAAATGCTTAAATTATTTGATCTTATTCTTTTTGATTGATTACTTCTAAGGATATGCAAATATCAGACTCCTTCCAAACCTTCGAGGTAATTCATAGACTTTTTTTTTACGTAAAATCATCAAATGAGTCCTCCCACCCAGGGTAGAGCGGGAGGGACTGTCTGACTTGTAATGACTAACATCGACAGTGTCCTTCAATAGCCTTTTATGTACCGGAATCGCTGTATACGTGTGTCCCGCGCATTTTAAAGGTGTGAGGCTACGTTATTTAAATCTTGGCCATAATCTATCGACTTGTTCAGAGGTTTATATCAAATACTAGCTGTTCCTCGCGGATTCACCCGCTGGTTGGGTCCTATTGGTCTTAGCGTAATGTTATACATATATAGCCTTCCTCGATAGATAGACTATATAAAAGAACTTTTCAATTTAGACCTGTAGTTCCTGAGATTATCGTGTTCAACCAAACAAACTCTTCAGCTTTATAAATATATAAATAATTCAAAGGTGACTGACTGGCATAGTGATCTATCTACACACAGCCCACACCACTGGAAGGATTGTATTAGATGTTATGACCTAGGCATCCGCAAAGAAAGAATTTTGATCAATTCTACCCCCAAGGGGATGAAATTCTGTATGAAACTTTGTCAATTTGATAAAAAATACATTGTTAAGTTCCGACATCCACGCGAACGAAGTCGCGGGCACAGCTAGTTAAGTATAAATTCACATGGTTTCATCACCTTTGACAAGCAGTTATTAGGCAAAAAAAAACTTAATTTTGTAGAAACGAGGGTACCTTCTTGAATATTTAAAAAGGTCAGTTAGACTAAATTGCCTGAAACTAATCCAGTGGAAAGTTTAATTAAAATCTTAAACCCATTTGGCTTTTTAATCTTAATAAATATCTGCTAAAGGCTTTAAGAGGTAATCTTGAAGGTTTACTACCAATTATGACGGTGGATTAATTTCGTAAACAAGTGAGTAATCCCGGATAGTAGCTGTTTAATCTTCTTTAGTTTAATACTAGCTAAATCCCGCGGCTTTGCATATGAGGAGTTTGATAATTGTTGGCGTTAAAAAATATCCCACGTGTTAATTCGGTATTCCATGCAAAACTCACTCCACTTAACTCAATTTGAAATATCCATCCATCCATGTATCCTCACATTTTATTAGTAGTAAGATGTAAGTATTTTTAGAGATACTCTAATAGGTTACTCTGACCAATCATTTTCCAAGGAAGAAAAAACTGCTCTCAAAACAGTCAATGAAAACATTCTAAGGATTTATCATTATGGTGTCCTGGAACAAAAAAGCTAAAACATACACACGTTGCACCAACCCGCAATTTACGCACTGTAGATTTTGTCCCACACCCTCCTGTAAAGAATATTTCTGTGTCCCAGCCTGCAGTAGGAAGACAGGCTGATCATAAGAATCTTATAACCTAAAAACAACACTTCTAAACTGATTAACACAAAACCCACTTAATTTATTCGGTTGGTCAATTTGCTATAATTACTGGCATAGCAACTTCATCAGTGCATTTGCACTTTTGCATGCATAGATGCAAGAAACTACAACAAATATGTTAGCATTTATACAATGGCAGCCACCTTACAAACCAGTTCGTCTAGATTCTAAGGCCGAGCTTATAACCTAGACAAGAATGTATGATAATGACGCTATTTCATAACAAATTAAAAGACACACCCAAGTGAGTGACAAAAACAATAGATAAAAAATATATGACTGGCCTATTGGTCTAGTGGTTAGTGATCCTGACTGCTATACCGGGGGTCGTGGGTTCGATTCCCACTCAGGACAAATGTTTGTGTGATGAGCACGATCATTTGTTCTGTGTCTGGGTGTAATTTATCTATAATATGTATGTATTTAGAAATATATAAGTATGTTTATCAGTTGTCTAGTACCCATAGCACAAGCTCTGCTTAGCTTAAAAAAAAAAGAAAAAAAAATAGAAGATTAATTTACTGTATTTTTGGATATGCGTGTAATGCACGTGCCTTATTTGATTTGACTAATCCTGTTTCACTGCCGTTTCACTTTTAGGTATACGTATCAAGGCATTTACGTACCTATAGGAGAACTTATTCCCTAGTAGGGCTTAAAAGTTCGACTATTCCCATTTGTCACCGCATGAAAAACGGGAAATAAATCCCGATTGTACCCACTGCCGACGTACGAGAAAAAGTTATGTATCGGGACAAAGACGAACGTGAAAATGATTACCGTTTGATAATTATGGCATTCCATGAATTAAGTACTTGACTAAGTGATGTAGAAAGATCTGTACCCCTAACACGAGTTTTCACTATTTTACTGAGTCTTTCCAGTATGTACAGCGTTTCTTTTATGAAAAAATGGAACAGCGCCTCTGGTGTGCGAAGAAGGAACTAATTTTTTCCTTGAAAATTGACAATTTGAAATTGTCAAAGTTCCAGTTTACTTTTCGTCTCAAATACTGAAAACTCGTGCTGAGGGTACTGAATATTTAATACTATAAAAAAAAAAACAAAAAAAAGGGAAAGATCTGAAACCTTCAATTTTATTAGTGGTAGACTTTTGCATTAGTGATGCAAAACCAGTAACTTTCGGTCAGTGACCCCGATGCACCAAGAAGTTCGTGAAGGAACTACAAAACTTTGTGTTATCTTCATCTCTTTAAAGTTATCTTATCTGTCTATCTATCTTATATCTTAGATATTTCTATTCTAACAAGAATGGACTTAGTTATTTCTTTTGTTGTTAATTTTTTTTTGTCCGAATTTTGCCCGGTCTGTGACAGAATTTAGAAAGTTTCATATCATTCAATTATCTGAATGAACGATAGAAATATTTCTAAATTCTGCCATTTCGTTCTATTCTACTGTCAACAAAGCCTTTTCTAGTACGTCATGCTACTCTTACAGATGTTGAAAAAAATCATTTTAAAATTTTACCAGTTAATTAGGTAAGATGCGCCTAATGCTCGTAAGTTGTAGTTCCTTATTAGATTTTAAACGTTAATCTTGGCCATATTTGCCGTAAAGTGCCATCCGCAGCTCTAAAAGATTCCAGTCCTTATACAGTCTACTAATCCTCGGAAAATTCCACTGACCCAATAACTAAGTATGAACACATCTTACTAAGTGACCAATCAAAGCGCTTCTAAAGTTTGATTCCCACGGTGCGTGATATTCCGGACGTACGGCCGACGACTACGGTCAATCTCACCACGCTATTCCCAAACCACTGCAACTTCTGAAAGCATAGAATCAACAGTGGCGACTACCAGAAAAGTGCTGGGATAATGGAAGAATGAATAGCGTGTCCCGTTGAATGATGTTAACTGTCTTGGATCCTGACTGACATTAAATGATAAATGATGTTTATTTTGCAAATTGGAATTGGAAAACTCTATTACACTGTTACATAAAATATTTTCTCCCTACGGTTGGTGATAAGAATTGAAGAAAACAATAAATTCACTGAAACGGTTTATTAGCCAAAACACCCTGTATTGTTACCTTGATTAATTTAAATAATTATACAATATAATTTTCTGACAATGGTGAAATAAACAACATTTCTTGGTGTTACCTAGTTTATACAAGTAACGCTAGCCAGTTTCAACCTTTTTTTTTTAGAGCTAGGGTCATGGGGAATTGGAGATAACCGGGTACTGATTCGATGACGACTACAAAAATAAAATGTTATCAAATATCTGAACCTTCCAATTAAAGTTACCTAAATTTAAATTAAATAATGGGCGCCAGGGACTGGAAGAGTCCCGGATCCTGGAGCTGCAGATGTCCACTATTCTTCGTGATGAGGGTAGACAATTCCAAGATCCTTAATTTAAATTCGGTGAAGTACCGACATCAAAACCGGGTTCACCTAACACCGGTCTTATAAGAGGCGGTTTGCACAGAAACCGTCTTAAGATAATCCGTAGAAATAATTGAAAGAAAGAGGAAGTAAAATAAAAAAACCGTCACGCCTGCGCTATCGCTAGGCGGGGTCTGCCAGCCGCACAGTCGTCTCTGCAGGAGGCGTGCTCGAGGACGGGTTCCGCGTCTGGGCTTCAGACTGCACTCTGAATCCTAGCGGCGGAGCGAATCACCCGATGGGCCTCCCTGCAATCGACAATACGGAGGGCTAGGAATATAAACAAAACTAATTTGCTTTCCTCTAGGTGACCGAGCAGGGAAATCTAGCTAGTCAAAACAACAACCAATCTTTGGGGAATAGCAGGGGTTAATACTCACAGTTACTGCAGGGGAATAGCCCTTGGACTGTGGCCTCGTGTTGCTCGACTGGCTGGGCCCGCACACGAAAAGACGCAGTTTGGAATCCTGGAATAAGCGTTCAATAGATCACCAACATATTCTCTCAACAACCAGGGGAGCGCTCACTGACTAACTCCAGACCCGGTTACAACAAGATTTCTTACCTTTTAAATTAGTCGCAAGATTTCAGGCGAGCGCTTCCCAGGCTGTCTCTGAGATAAATGGCTGACCTACTGTCGCTCCTGCCGGATCTGAGGTCAGGGTTCGGGTGCCAAGCCTCAGCCATTCTCCCAGACTTTCAGCAAAACACAATTAACCGGTCCCCATGGGGAAACACTATAACAACACAAAAACTTCACAAAAACTGTCTAAGGTCACGACCAGAAGCCGAAGCCATATTAAGCTTTAAGATCCACCTCAATTCTTTGCTCCATGATCAATATCTCGCAATTTTCCATTAATCTATCTTCCTTTTCATGGGGAAAATAGTATATTTATAACTCGGCAAAATAACCACTTTGAGCTGTCAACACCAAGGACGCAAACAAAACCACAGATTAAATATGCATCGCCTTGACGAAGTTTCTAGAAGAAAGTTTATAATGAAAAAATAAACTCATTTCCGTTAATAAATTTATTTTAATTTATTATTAATTTCGTTTGTTTTCCTTTAACTGAAAATTATTAGGAAGGTGTTAATTGATATTACTTAAAAGGTTTTCGATCATTATGTTAAAATATCGATTAATCGATAGCTGCTAACCAACTTCGCCAGGTGGCGCTTTCACTTGTCAAAACTGACGTCTGACGTAATGTCATGTCGAAAGTAAACAACAGAGCTTTTTATCAAAATAATATTGCGAAACTGTTTAAAAAGGTTTTAGAAAAGTGATTTATTGTTGGGAAGTGAAACTAACGATACATAGGAATGGTAAACGGATGAATTCAGGTACTTGCTACTTTGCCTATTAGAAACGCAGCCGTGAAATAATCACCTGAGCTAGGAACAAAAAAAACATTGTAACAGTACCTCCCCAACCACCAGAGATTTGACCCACTAGGGCAAATCTCGACGCTGGCCCTCCAGCGTCAAAGCAGACTCCAAAGTATCAAGCTCACTTTCCAATTCTCAACCGCTCAAACCTGAAAAGAGGAATGGAGAACGAAAAGAAGCAAAAATTAAATATATGAATACTGGTGTACGATCACAATTATTATATTATATGTTGTAATATATTATGTCATCTTCATTTCTCCTGGGGCGAGTCTAATCCATTTACAAACATGTAAAAGACAAGCTCCAAAGAGTTTAAAAATGTGTAAGTAACTTTCCACGAACTATCCCAGTCTGACCTACTATATTTATATAGGACAGACAACCCTATTCAATCGTACACCACCCTTCACACTTCAAATGAGTAAACTGCCAGCCCTCATGCTGAGCTAGAACTCAAATAATACAATGAAATTATATAAATTAAATTCCATTTAAAAAAAAAATGAAAATTTCTTCCCATAGAAGGAAGGTAACGGCCAATGGCCTAACAAAAAAAAAATCCAACTTGAACGTATTCCATCAATGCAGCCTACACGCCCGCCATTACGGCCTTCTACCTCAGGACTATCATTTTGCTGCCTTACCAGCAGTCCGGAGTTACGGACCCCAATAGGGTTGTTAAACATGCAACAACCACTATTAAATATGGCTAAAAAACGTGAACACAGTAGTAACCTGTGTATCACTACAAACCGTAAAAACAGTGGAAAATAACTTTTAACCAACTGTGAACCAGGCACCGGGAAAATTAATCCACTAATGCTCAAACAAAAATCAGCAACCTCAAGGCATATACAGCCCTCAATGGTTACTGCGACCAACTACAACATGCAATTTTATATTAAAAAATTGTAATTAAATAAGTAAAAAAAAATATTAATCGTGGCCACATGGCGGTTTTAAATCTTTTATATGCCATGTGCCAAGATTTTTGCCGGAACTACAGCCTTCTAATTCATACACTAAGGGTGAAAGTTTTTTCCTAATAATACATTTTTCGTATTTTGGTGCCAATTTGGCCATAAAGAATTTGGAGGCGTCACTCTGTGGATATGTTTTCTTCCACACAGTGTCGCCTACCTCAAACTCCGCGTGCTTTCTACCGCTATTATAGTAACGAGCACTACGAGTATGGGATTTGATGAGCGCCTCCTTAACTTTATCAAAGATACTACCTAATGTTCCTAGCCGGTCTGCATAAGAACTGCGCGAAGAGCAAGCCAGAGTGAGCTGTCCTACGGTATCATTGCCGAAGACATCACCACTACTAACTGCCTCTCTGCCATGTACTAGGAAGAACGGTGTGAAACGAGTAACTTCATTCGTGGAGGTGTTCATAGCGAATTGGATCTTAGAGATGTTAACGTCCCAAGATCGATGATCATCCTCCACGAGTATTGATACCGCGGTCATGATGGTACGGTTATAGCGTTCTACGGTGTTCACGCTTGGGCAATAACGAGGTGTGAAGTGAACTTGAGGTATTTTGTACCTCTGTAATAGAGAACGAATCTCATTGCCCGTGAATTGCGTCCCGTTGTCCGCTATCACCGTACGGGGTATACCGTGTACCAGGAAAACGCCTTCTTCTAGTTTCTGTGCTATAGCCTTACCAACGGCTCTACGTAAAGGAAACAGCAGACAATACTTCGTAAAACAGCACACGACCACCAACAGGTACGTGAATCCCGCTCTTGACCGTGGTAACGGACCTACCAAGTCAATGCTTATTGTTTCAAAAGGTTTGGAACAGTCTTTCGCATCACCTAAGAGACCAGAAGGAGGCTGTTGTGAGTGTTTGTATGCGGCGCACTTATCACATTTACTAACGTAGCTAACCACATCTTTGTACATGTTAGGCCAGAAGTAACAGAGAGCGAGTCTCTTATAAGTTTTAAACACTCCGAAGTGAGGTGATAATTCGCCACTGTGGTGAGTCTTTAGCAATTCCTCCCGACTGCTCTCCGGTACTACCTGCTTCCAATCATTGTCACTAGCTACTCCGAATTTATTTTTTGAATAGCGGTAAAGTTTATCCCCTTTAATTATATAGTTAGGGCACGACCTAGGCATACTGACGCATTTATCCCACACCCCCTTAAACCAAGTGTCAGTGTCCAACGCTTTAATTTCCAGCACCGGAACGCCACGCGATAAGGCATCTGGAACCACATTGTCCTTACCCTTGCGGTGCTCAATGGTAAAATTGTAAGGTGATAACCGACAACCCCAACGGGCCAAACGCCCAGAGGGATTGGTTAAATTAAAGAACCATTTCAAACTCGAGTGGTCGGTTATCACTTTAAACTCAGGACCGCCTTCAACGTAAGGACGAAAGTGTTCCACGGCGAAGACCACCGCAAGTGCCTCACGCTCCGTCGCAGAATAATTACGTTCCGCCGGATTAAGTGAACGACTGCAGTAGGCGATCGGGTGCTCCTCCCCATCTACAACCTGAGTCAGAGTGCCCGCTATCCCAAAACTGGATGCGTCACAATGAATCTCAAAAGGTTGAGAGAAATCTGGGCAAGCTAATACTGGTGCCGACACCAATGCCTCTTTCAAGGTTGAGAACGCGGATTCGGTCTCAGCCGTCCACTTGAAAGGCGGCGCTTTTTTGCTTGTACTTGTAAGCGCATTCAAAGGGGCCGCTATCGAACTAAAGTTTTTAATAAAACGTCTATAGTAGGAGGCCGTTCCAAGAAACATTTTCACTTGCTTACGAGTTGTAGGGGTTGGAAAGTCGACAATTGACTGAACTTTCGACGGATCAGTGTGTAGGCCTCGCTCGTCTACAATGTAACCTAAATATTTTAGTTCTCGTCGAAAGAAACAGCACTTAGGTAAATTTATTGTTAAATTAGCCTGCCTTAATTTGTCTAAAACCCGTTTTAGAAGTGAAATGTGCTCCTCGAAGGTTGATGAGCAAATAATTATGTCATCCAAATACACAAAGACCTTATTATCGAACTCCGGACCGAAAAGTCTGTCCATCAATCGCTGTTGGGTGGCTGGGGCTCCAGTCAACCCAAAGCACATAACTTTGAACTGGAACAAACCTCGACCGGGGACTGTAAACGCGGTTTTTTCTTTGGATGAAACGGAATCCAGTTCTATTTGCCAGAAAGCTGATTTTAAGTCAATAGACGAAAGATAACGCGCGTCACGCAACTGATCTAAGATGCGAGAGATGTAGGGTAGTGGATACGCATCTTGCTTACTGACCGCATTCAGTTTGCGGCTGTCCAGGCAAAATCGCCATTCCCCATTTGGTTTTGGAGCCAACAGAACCGGGTTATTCCATGCGCTATTGCTAGGTTCCACTACTCCCATCTCCAACATCTCATCCAGCTGACGGTTGAGTTCCTTGAGGCGTTCGGGCGACAAAGGATAATAACGCTGTTTAATAGGAGGAACATCTCCCGTGTCTATTTTATGACGCAGCAAATGGGTACGACCTAATCCTTTTACCTCAAAGGAGACCTTTTCAAAATTTTTAATTAATAACTCCGCTTCCTTCTTCTGAACCGGTGTTAATTCATCAAACGGCTGTAGGTGCCTAACCTCCGAGACGCAAGTATGACCTCTTTTACGTTTTATATATTGAAATGGTAAAGTATTAAAAATTTTTGGTGCCAAATTAAAGGCCTTCCAAAAATCAACCCCAAAAATTAACGGTGTGGTAATATCCGGAATAATATAAAATTTAATAACCTTAGTTACTCCCATGAGAGTTACTGGTAAAAATAAATAACCCTCCACTGATGCTCTCGAATCATTGGCAGTTACTATGCTGCCCAACTGTTTATCGGCGTGCACCGTTGCACCTGCCCTTATAAATTGTTGGCCAGCATCGGAACCTAACACCGATATACAAGAACCCGAGTCGAGTAAGCCATAATACTGCTCATCGTATATAGAAACAGTTAAATGCGGACGTCTATCGTCCGAAGTCTTATAATGTACTGTATTCACCCTTAATGTACTAAAAAATAATTTTAAAAATTTTAAATGTTTGTCCCAATCGGACTTATCAAAATGTTTGCTGCAGTTCCGGACATTTAGTTTTTTGAAATGCAGGTTGGGCAGGACTGAACCTCCTTCTGCTTTTTATTGCACGGCTTTTTATTGCACGTAGGGCACGCTGGTGCACGTACGCCCTTTTTGCCGCAACGGTAACACACAATTTCTTTCGATTTACAATCTGTTAACGAGTGCCCCTTAACCCTACAACGAACACAAAACAACGAACTCGAGTCCGTTTGCACGGCCTCAATCCTGGAACCCTTCGGGGCTTGGTATGCTAGGTCTGCTGCGACGAAAGAAGACGTAGCTTTGGGCGGCTCATGGAACTGAGCCTTGCTGTGGAAGCCCAGCTCCAGTTGCCTGCACTTCTCCTTCAACTCGCCGAGCGTATTGATGGTGAACAAACAAAGTCCCGAAGTGTATTCTGGTCTCATATTGTACTTTATCCGCGCTAAACGATCGTGTTCTGGAACCCTATAAGAAAGCCTGTTGTACATGTTCTCCATAACCGCTATATAAATACATGACTGCTCGGTCGACCCCTGCGTCCTGTTTGTGATTTCCGACATGAGACGCATGTCGTAATCGGGTGGAGCGAAATCAATGAGCAACTGCTCCTTCAGTTCCGGCCAATTACTCACCCACGACTTTATGCCTCGGTACCATAATAAGGCTCCGTCGGAAAAAATGTCTAGAGCCGACTGATGCAATGACAACTCGTCGATACCTCTGGCCTCGCACAGCTCCTCAAGACGCTCAATAAACGCCTTCACGCAACCTGTTCCGTTAAACTTAACCCCCAAGGTTTTGACGGTGTCCTTCTTGCACGAAATGGTGATGTCCTTCGTCTGCAAACTAGACAATGTCTCCGGAGTCGCCTCGGCGGAACAAAACGATTGGTGGAAGCTCGCGTTCACGGAATCCATCCTAGCCAGATAACCGCTAAGTTGCTTATCAACGGTTGCGAAATCAGCACTGAGCTCCGTTGGGGGAGTTATCCTACCCAAACGGTGAAAGAGATGAAATCCCAAAGCCCTGGCGCGGTTAAATTTTTTAAAATTGTTGGGGTACCTTTCCAGAACTTCGCCAATTTCTGGTAATTTGGCCTGAATAACTTTCAATTCCGCCTCAGGATCTCTATCAGTCTCCAGGACTTCATCGGAACTGACTAGTTTACCCAGATCTCTAATCTGGATACGAAGTTCCTCAACGGTTGAGGCGGGTTTAGCGTCCCGGATCAGCACCTCATAAACGAGCTCATCTTTTCGTAGTAAATTAAATTTAATAGGGCGTTCCATATTGAAATGTAAGAAAAAAAAAATAAGTTGAAACTGGCCGTCACAATTCACAAACTTGAGCAACGTTTAAATATTAACTAAAGTAAACACAGTTCCAGTAATAGCAGTCTTATAGTGCTAGTGTAGTACAATACTATATTAGGGTTTTCTTTTAAAATGGACAATAGTCCTGAAACAATATATTAGGGCACAGGTAAAACAAAGCTGAATTGTAAAACACAGCAAAAAGTAAAATAAAAAAAATGTAAAAAGTAAATTGTAAACCGTAAAAAATTGTAAATTGTAAAAATTGTAAAATATAAAAAATTGTATAAAACAGCACAAACAAGAAAAGGATTCCGCACGACGGTTTTTTCTTCCTAAATAATTAAATAACTGGAAGGTTCCAGAATCAGTACTCCGGTTTGTAAGGTACAGCAATAGACGTAACCTCTATCTCCAATTAATACACACGTTGGTCGCCACTGTTTCATAAAATATTTTCTCCCTACGGTTGGTGATAAGAATTGAAGAAAACAATAAATTCACTGAAACGGTTTATTAGCCAAAACACCCTGTATTGTTACCTTGATTAATTTAAATAATTATACAATATAATTTTCTGACAATGGTGAAATAAACAACATTTCTTGGTGTTACCTAGTTTATACAAGTAACGCTAGCCAGTTTCAACCTTTTTTTTTTAGAGCTAGGGTCATGGGGAATTGGAGATAACCGGGTACTGATTCGATGACGACTACAAAAATAAAATGTTATCAAATATCTGAACCTTCCAATTAAAGTTACCTAAATTTAAATTAAATAATGGGCGCCAGGGACTGGAAGAGTCCCGGATCCTGGAGCTGCAGATGTCCACTATTCTTCGTGATGAGGGTAGACAATTCCAAGATCCTTAATTTAAATTCGGTGAAGTACCGACATCAAAACCGGGTTCACCTAACACCGGTCTTATAAGAGGCGGTTTGCACAGAAACCGTCTTAAGATAATCCGTAGAAATAATTGAAAGAAAGAGGAAGTAAAATAAAAAAACCGTCACGCCTGCGCTATCGCTAGGCGGGGTCTGCCAGCCGCACAGTCGTCTCTGCAGGAGGCGTGCTCGAGGACGGGTTCCGCGTCTGGGCTTCAGACTGCACTCTGAATCCTAGCGGCGGAGCGAATCACCCGATGGGCCTCCCTGCAATCGACAATACGGAGGGCTAGGAATATAAACAAAACTAATTTGCTTTCCTCTAGGTGACCGAGCAGGGAAATCTAGCTAGTCAAAACAACAACCAATCTTTGGGGAATAGCAGGGGTTAATACTCACAGTTACTGCAGGGGAATAGCCCTTGGACTGTGGCCTCGTGTTGCTCGACTGGCTGGGCCCGCACACGAAAAGACGCAGTTTGGAATCCTGGAATAAGCGTTCAATAGATCACCAACATATTCTCTCAACAACCAGGGGAGCGCTCACTGACTAACTCCAGACCCGGTTACAACAAGATTTCTTACCTTTTAAATTAGTCGCAAGATTTCAGGCGAGCGCTTCCCAGGCTGTCTCTGAGATAAATGGCTGACCTACTGTCGCTCCTGCCGGATCTGAGGTCAGGGTTCGGGTGCCAAGCCTCAGCCATTCTCCCAGACTTTCAGCAAAACACAATTAACCGGTCCCCATGGGGAAACACTATAACAACACAAAAACTTCACAAAAACTGTCTAAGGTCACGACCAGAAGCCGAAGCCATATTAAGCTTTAAGATCCACCTCAATTCTTTGCTCCATGATCAATATCTCGCAATTTTCCATTAATCTATCTTCCTTTTCATGGGGAAAATAGTATATTTATAACTCGGCAAAATAACCACTTTGAGCTGTCAACACCAAGGACGCAAACAAAACCACAGATTAAATATGCATCGCCTTGACGAAGTTTCTAGAAGAAAGTTTATAATGAAAAAATAAACTCATTTCCGTTAATAAATTTATTTTAATTTATTATTAATTTCGTTTGTTTTCCTTTAACTGAAAATTATTAGGAAGGTGTTAATTGATATTACTTAAAAGGTTTTCGATCATTATGTTAAAATATCGATTAATCGATAGCTGCTAACCAACTTCGCCAGGTGGCGCTTTCACTTGTCAAAACTGACGTCTGACGTAATGTCATGTCGAAAGTAAACAACAGAGCTTTTTATCAAAATAATATTGCGAAACTGTTTAAAAAGGTTTTAGAAAAGTGATTTATTGTTGGGAAGTGAAACTAACGATACATAGGAATGGTAAACGGATGAATTCAGGTACTTGCTACTTTGCCTATTAGAAACGCAGCCGTGAAATAATCACCTGAGCTAGGAACAAAAAAAACATTGTAACAACACGTTAAAAAAGACACAATTTTTTGAACTAGATGAGGCCGTGGCCATTTGTCATAAATTAATAGTGGAAAAGTAGAAAAAATACTTAGTAAGTAGAAACAACGACTAAGGACAGCCACGCACTGTTCTTTTTCTTCGACCGCTGTGTCTGCACCTTCTCGTAGTGCGTCGGTCGGTGCGGACTGGGCCTCGTCCGTCCGCAATATCACGCACCGTGGAAATCTAGCTTAAGAAGCTAAGCATTTTCTCGGAATCAGTCCGGCCGCATACTTCACGACAACTCGCCAAATTCGGACGACGCCGTACGATCCCTTGCGTAATTCGCGCTAATTGTGTGCTTTCACCTGCGAACTTCTTGCGACAACTGCGTCATTTTTTGTCGAGGTCGGGGGAATATCTTCTGATGCAACGATCGCGTGCGAATCGCATGTGCGACACTGTTACGACAATGTGAACCTAGTCGAGTGACGTAATGATGCTTTTTATTGTTTCTGTGATGAATGGGTGATTTTGTATGGTTTAGTGGCGTTTATGTATGTAGCAATTTTTCTCGTAAATTTTAATTTGATGTGTGTTGAAAATGTGTGGGTCAGTCGTTAAGATTTGTTTTAGATTGTAGATACATGGTTGGTATTGGTACAAGGGCTATTATACTATCCAATATAAAAGTTAATAGCTTTAATTTAACCGGTGGGTGTGAATTTAAGGCCATATTGTGTACTTTGTAGGTACCCTTATTTTAATGCTCATGTACTTACCTACATCTATCTATACATATAATAAAACTGTAGAAAAGTTATTTTTGTACATTAAAAAAAAACTCAAAAAATATAGCCAGGGTATTAAAGGACAACCAATAGAACCTATTTCTAGCATTTTTAGAATTTTTGTCTGTCTGTTTATCTGTTTGTCTGTGTATTTGTCCAGGTATCACATAAACTGTACGCAATAAATGTAGATAACTTTTATACACAACGATTAAGCGTAACTTGGAGAGGAATTTAGTTTTTGTTTCATTGGAATCGGTTCAGTCTATCAAAAGATATTTGAATTTAAAGTGTTTCAGAAGTAAAATTACGGGTGCACTTTGGTCTCACACATTGATTTCGTACGTCAGTCGCGCGATCTAACTTCGAATAGAAAAACTACATTATTCAAATAAATACATATTTCAACGCATGGCAGATGGCGTTAAAAAAAACCTGGACGTCTATTCCAGGTTTTTTTTAACGTGTTTATGTTGAAATAACATTATGTATTTTGTTTCATCGTAATCGGTTCACATAATATGAATGGACTGGAATGGACTAGAATGGACTGGAATGGACTGGAAAGGACTGGAATGGACTGGAATGGACTGGAATGGAGCGGAGTGGAGTGGAGCGGAGCGGAGGGGAGTGGGGCGGAGGGGAGTGGAACGGAAGGGAGTGGAGTGCATAGAGCGGGCATTAGGAAAAATAGTTCTACATAAACCTGGAAGAGAAGTGTCAAATATTCTTGATAAATCTTAGAAAATTCTAAATACAGGGTTTATATGAAAAACGTGGCCAGAATTAAGCGCTTCGAACTAAAAAAATACATTGTTCGATTCCGACATCCACGCGAACGAAGTCGCGGGCACAGCTAGTATTATATATGTTTGCGATAAATCAAACAAAGATGTTGTCGTTTTACAGGTTTAATTAACCTTTTACAAATTTACAACATTTTTTAACAATTTTATGACGGAGCAGTTTTTTTCAGGAATGAATGAATGGAATGAATGTATGAAGTGACTCCCGGAACATAGATTAAATAACATTGAATGAAGATTGAATGACTGAGGGAATGTGTCGTAGACAATATATTTAAAATGTAATATAGAATTTCTTCTGTGAATTTCTTCACTTGCATGCTTATTAGATTCTCTCTTGTTACAACCTTACCGTTTTAAGATTTTTGTCTGTCTGCATGTTTGACACGCATCAATCGATTAAAGTGACGATGATCGATCTAAATTCCAAACTAACGAGATCGCGGCAATGATATTATAAGAAAAAAGGTGGATCGCGGACAAAGCCTACTCTGAAATAAATACATAATTTCACGTTAACTTTTCACTTCCTGACTTTTTTCATCAATCTAATAATATGACTCATTATAATCAACATCTTTTGCTTAGCTTGATATAATCTAAATTATATACATATACGGAATGCAGACAAACATAATTAATGAGTTGCATGGACGCAGTTTTCTAGAAACATTCTAGATTACCGTCAGTGTTAGTACTTTCTATTTTTTTTTAGCATCTAGTTGCGAACAACTTCCACCTAACTTACTTTTTATTTCCTTAGATAAATGTTAGTTTCACTTATGTACATGCAAGATGAATGCATGTATCATTTCCTTAACAATTCAGTGGAGCTATGTGAGAGAGAATCACGGGTCACAATTTAATTCTATATGTGCTAAAGTGAGTGTATTAATCACGCTTCCTTTCCTTAATCGCTGAACCGTTTTTGATGAGATCTCGCTGGGATTTAGACTCTTGTTTGGAGCAGCCGTGGGGCAAACAAATTTTGAATCAAGTTTATTTAATTTTCTTTTTTTAATCACTTGTTCATTTTTATTTAATTTATCATTGTGCTATGCCTTGCGTCTGTACCAATAAATGTTATTTCTTTCTTTCTTTTTCTTTACTTAAAAAAAAAAAGAAAAAGAAATATGGCCGCATTATGAGGGCAGTCGCGTTCAAAAACTACTTTTATATAAAGTAATTAAATTGGTACAATAGTGGAAGTTATTAAGTGTAACTTAGAAGTTCTTTCCTTTATAAATGTAGGATTTATTTGATTGGCTTCTTAATTAATTACGTTTGCACCGTAAACATGCTAACAAGGTGTAGGTAGTGCAAAATGTCAGCTGTTATATAATTTCCTTGAAGGAGTTCATAATTAAGTGCATAAAGAGTTAATTAATTCATTTAACTAGAGCTACAAATAAAATTAAAAGAATATGGACGAATGCTCAGCGCTGAAAGTTTTTCTACATTTTTATAACACAAATTAAAAATGGTTCTTCTAGAATGAAAGGAAAACATGTCTTAGTTTTATGCGGTACAAATGGGAAAAGAAATCACCACATTCGTTACGAGGTTGACGTCTGCGCTGCGTGTGACGTGTCGCGGGTTTGATTCCAGCACAGAGCAAATCATTTTGTATGATCTAAAACTAGCTGTTATGTACGTGGGTGTTTATGTATTTCTTTTTAAATGTTTTGAAAGGCTAGAAATGTAGAAAATCAAAGAGGGATTTTGTTTAGCTAAAATCAAAGATAGTTTTATTTACTGGCAAGTGTTTTCTGTCGGTCGCGGGGCTAACGAACTACCGTAACTCCGGAACGTAAAAGGCTACTGAAAGACACCGTGAGTTTAGTCAGTACAAGTCTGACAGTCCCTCCCGCCCTGCCCTGGGTGGGAGGAATCATTTCACAAAAAAAAAAATAGTGTTTTCCGTCACTTCTTAATAGGAATTGATGCATTTCATTTACTAGCTCACCCGTGCCCACTTCGGTGGGCGGTTAAATATGCATTATATCTTTATAATTTAAAGCCTACAGCACTCACGAATAATGTAGCTTACTACAAGTAAAACACTTTTCAATTGGTTCATTACTTCCGGAGATTACCCCTACATACAAACTTTTATTTTATTTTTTATCGTGGTAAAATCATCAAATGAGTCCTCCAACCCCGGGCAGGGCGGGACTTGTACTAACTAAAATCCACGGTGTCCTTCAGTAGCCCTTTATGTTCCGGGGTCACGGTAATAGAAATAAGTCCCGCGACCCTACATACAAACTTACAAACAAACCCCTTTTAAAATATTAGTATAGATAAATTAGTAGGAAGAATGCCGCTACGACTGGGTCACAGTTTGATTTAAAACAGATATGGTGGATTGTGGAATCTCTGGACTGATATGGAACCCAAATTACCAATTAAATATGTACTAGAAAGCAACTCACATCAGGTTCGCCCTATCAGTCAATACAGCCAGACATGAATGCCAATTAGGCTGAAAGCAACCGTCCCTTTCATTACGAGCACTATAGATGCTATCACAGAAATGCTCATAGCCTAGTGTGCTTATAATAGGTACCTATGGACCTACAATACCCACACAAAATGTTCTTACTAACTTTGCAAAATTCAAAAGCGACTTTCTCGAGAAAGGATTTTTTATTTTTATGAGATACGAACTATTTCATCATCCTTTTTTACAACGTGAAATGTCGTTTTAACGTTGACAGTTTTAAGTGACAGATTATGTCGTTGAAATAAGGTCCGTTTTGCAGTCACACTTTTTTTATACAAGTGGTCAACAGATGTTTAAGTTTTTGTAGTAAGACTGCAGATGTTTATCCTTCTTCTGGTAAGACGGTAAGTCTCGGTAATATTGTCCCCACCGTCTAAGGCAACGACGATATACTACTAGCCTCCGCATGCACAATCTAAGGAACAAAAACTATTCTGTCGCTGAGGTACTACGTAAGCGAGGGGGACGGGGTACTGCGATGTGATTGGCTAACTCAAGGTCTGTTCTGTCTCAAGGTATGTTTACGGCTCACAGGATTGGTCGAAATAAGACGGATATAAGACTTTTTTGCCCAATGTGTTGACAGACATCAGTCGCCTGTTATTAGGAGTCTAGTAATATATCATCGTTGGTCTAAGGTTACTATTGATTAATAATAATACTGACGGAGTGAATTTCTCTTCAATTACCTACATTCATTAATTACCTCCCACAAAGTCTTTTCACTTAATTACCGGGATTAATATTCCCCTTCCGTTTCTATTGTGGTGGTTTGTTTTAATAAGAAACTCAATAGCTTTCTGTCCGGGGAAATAAAGAGAATAGGAATTGAAGAATGAGATTGCACTTTATTCTAACGACGGAAGATGATTAATATTTTAACTGTAATTAAAGGAAAAAAGACCTATAATTATAATAAGTTTTTTTATATTTTGTAATATTTTATTTTAAATTTTAATTCTGATTTTATTTATTTATTTCAGGCAAAATACCCATATAAACAAATATTAATAGAATTACAAAATTACAAAAAAAAAAAATAGATTTTATTTAATTGTGATATTTTAATGAAATGATTTTGTGGATGTGACATGTCTGATAGTTCAATAAATAATAATAAGATATAAAGGTGAATACTTACCGATGTTACGGGCCGTAATGCATCATTCGTAGCAAGCAATGAACCTTTTGTTAACCATTGCGAACACCTTTCTCCGTACAGGCTCTGTGGACAACAAGGACAGGTAGTCGTTAAGTTTTCAACTTTATACTACAGAGTTAGATTCTAGGATGAGATATTACAGAGCGTTTTCGTTAGTTCCAGTCTTTTTTGATAGATTTTTAACTTTATACCTCAGCACATAGACCCTGCCGGGGTCGCCGGACTAACGAACTACCGTGGCCCCTGAACATAAAGGGCTATTGAAGTATACCGTGGATTTTAGTCAGTACAAGTCTGACAGTCCCTCCTGCCCTGCCCTGCGTGGGAAGACCGGAAGAATCATTAAATTTTGATGATTTTAGCAAGCTAGAAAAAAGCAGATCTGACTACTGTTTACGTTCATCGCTTACGCTTATACTGCACGAATGTTTGCTGTATTCTACGTTACATTACGCCTCGTAACACCGGTCAGTATCAGTACCCACCTTAAAGCTAATTCAGTTATTTCAAAAGGAAGCTTAAATGAAGGGTACCAAAAAAAACGCTAATAATTTCGGGGAAGTATTTAAAAACTCTTCACTAAACTGTTTAGGCAAAACAGAATTAACATTTTAGGCCATTTTTGTTCAATTATGTTTCAGGAAAGTTAAATCTTCTATTCAGCGTAATTACTTAATTTTCCTAACGACTTTTAATTCCGTTTCTGAATTAAACATGGTTACTTTTTCTGTGCGTGGTAAAATCCACGTTGTCCTTCAATAGCACTTTACGTTCCGGGTTCAGTTACGTTAGTATCGCGACCAAAACATGGCTACTATGAATTTTAGCCTGAAACAGGTAGCTTGAGCACAATATCCTGGGTCGCGGGACTGTCTCATCAGGTAACCATGACCCTCGAACCCTTGCTATTGAAGTATCACCGTGGATTTTAGTCAATACGAGTCTGACAGTCACTCCTGTCCCTCTCTGGCCGGGAGCAGTCATTTGATGATTTTACCGCCATAAAAAAGGCACTACAATCAACAATTTTATTACCCGACTGTGCCAGGAGGAGTATGAGATTGTACTTTTTTTTCTATCACATCCCCTCACTAAGAATTTCTCCTGTATCGTGGATCCGTTTACAAACATAGAACTCACATACACAAAAACCCCATGTGCTACTGTTTATATAACAGCAATATCATCTAAATGTACATTTCATGTCTCTCAGAATCCATTTCAGCAGCTTCCAGTCCTAGCTTATTCAATTTTCAACCTAATATCAAAGTACCTAAAATTATCTTTTCAGAGGTAACACATTTCTTGCACTTCGTGTACAATTTTCGTCTTTATATCAAACATGTGAAGGTTTATTATGACTACACGCAACAACAAAGGTATCATCACGGTAGTTTGTGATCAATGCCTGTGTGGACAGCAAATGAAATGCAATTACAATGTCTGATTGGGATTCCTATCTCACTTAACAGAATGAATTTCAGAAGTTCTACTTAGTTTTTAAACTGAAATAATTATAGCCCTTCAGTTTTTCCACTTACTTCTTTAATTCTAGGATTCTAAATGCAAGGGTCGCGGAACTGTCTTATTATGCCGTGACCGTGGAACGTAAAGTGCTGTAGAAGGTTCACCGTGGATTTTAGTCAGTACAAGTCTGAGCGTCCCTCTGTCCCGCCCTGTGTGGGAGGACTCATTTAATTATTTAGAAACGATAAAAAAAGGCTAAACTCAAATTAAAAAAAAAATCTTTAATTTTAAAGAACTACCTTCTTTAAAATTAAAGTTTTTTTTTTTTAATTTAATACGAAAAGCTTTAATTAGAAAATCATCAAAATTATGTGCCATGTGTGGAATGGAAATGTCTGTCAGGCTGTTGTAGCGAGTTTCCTCCGTGCCTCGCAAAGGACGTAAAGCCGTTGATCCCGGCTGTCATCTGTAGATCTTAGACAGTCGGTGCCATTAGTCAGACTTTACGACGATACCCCATGGTATTGTATTGTATATCGTATCGAGTGGAAGCCGACCCCAATATAATTGGGAAAAGGCAGGGAGATGGCTGTTTTAAACTGCACAGTACCAAAAATATGCTTTCAAAATCAGGCAATTCAACTAACCATAACATAGCACAATTTATTACTAATATCTGGTTTGCGTAGTGTTAAACATTGTGTTGTATTACTGTCAGTAACCTGTCGTATCATTTGTTGCAGTGTTTATTGGAATCACGACCTGAACATGTTATCCAGGCATCATTGGACGGCACTCATTGGTAAGTCCATTGTATTATTCTACAGTCAGAAGTTCTGATTTAAGTAAATAAAGTTTTTCTTTTAAAAAAAAAAACGTTACCCTACGCTACTGTAGGAATTTCTATAAAAACATAACAAGGCATTTAAGCAATCAATAATCGTCTAAGTTAAATTCAAAGGTCGCGAGACTCATGAATTACCGTGACCCCGAAACGTACAGGGCTATTGAAGGACATCGTGGATTTTAGTCAGTACGAGTCTGACCGTGTGTGTGAGAGGACTCATTAAAATTTGATGATTTAACCACGATAACAAATAAAAGTTAAATTGAAATACCAGGTAGGTACTATTAGCATCAAAATGCTACTAGTACCTACCTATGTTTGCTACGAATGCATAACTTCCAACCAACTTCACCATATACAGAATAATTATAATTTCTTGTGTTATCAAGACAAAGTACCTAAATTAAAGGCGTTACTGTGCGGAAAACCATAACATTAAATATTATGAAAAATATCTAATTTTAATTCTACGACAAAGTAAATAGACAAATATTTTTCAAAAATCCTGCACTGGAAAGGTAGAAAATTTTAACAGGGAAGCTGGAGCGAGACGCTTGAAAAAAAATACTGTTTGAAAATGCTTTATGTAAAACGGACTTACATTAAAATGCTTCGAAATTTTAAGCAAAATAATCTTTTGAAGGTACCTTATTTGCTTTTAATTTTGCATCCACTGCATTATAAATGCAGTAATGCAGCCTTCCTTTATTTACATAAATATATATCGTGTGATAAAATTAATATGACTTATTTTAAGCAAAATAAATTTTTGAAGGTACCTTATTTGCTTTAAATCTCGCGTCCACTGAATTATAAATGCAGTAATGCAGCCTCTCTGGAGACACCTAAAAAATATCGTGCATTATACCAGTCTTACCATGGGGTATGGTATTGCCCAGTTGCTGGGTTGTGGAGGTCCGACAGGCAGTCGCTCCATGTAAAATAGTGATATCCAGCTGAATCTGGTTTGACTGGAAGCCGACCCCAATATAGTTGGGAAAAGGCAGGCAGATGATGATATGAATATGAAATTACCGGCGTTTTTTTTTTGAGAATATTACAAAGGTATCGATTTTGATAAAGCATTGATTGGTTAATCGAATTATCATGTTGATATGTTGAATTAAATCAGAAGAGTTAATGAGGCTACAAGTTTTTTGCATTAGCATTAGTGGGTTTAATTGGTGGTTTTAGAAAATAAGCTTTGTAAACAGACCATGCAAAGAATATCATCATACTTTTTTTTACCAAGGACAAGGTAAGATAAGCCTGCCGGGGTCGCGGGACTAATTTCCATCACCGTGACCTCGGAACATAAAGGGCTATTGAAGGACACCGTGGATTTTAGCCAGTACAAGTCTGACAGGACGGGAGGACTCATTCGACGATTTTACCACGCAAAAAAAAAAAAGGAACAAGATAAGATGGATTACAATCAGTACAAGATAGTGCAAATAAGAATAGGAAATCTTGGCGTAACAATTTCAATATTCCCCGGTGTTGAAATTGTTGCATGGGTATGCAAACGGCGACTAATGGATAACTCTCTGTCCGATCAGAGACCATTTGCCAGTCTCCCCATAGAAGGTCAAACGCTTGCGTGAGTCGCGGAACTGCCCAAACGGGCAACTGTGACGCTAGAACGTAAAGTGCAATTGAAACAACACGGTGGATTTTAGCCAGTACGAGTACGACAGTCTCTTCGACTCCACCTCAGGCGGGATGACTAATTCGATAATTTTACCTTGGTGGTAAAATCATCAAATAAGTCATCCTTCGTAAAAAAACAATGCTGTTGTTCCATAAAATGCTCTACTCTAAACCATAGACTGACTAACCATTTAAATTCCTGTGTTGATGTTTCTAATCTATCTTCTATATATAAAAATGAAACCCGTTTTCCGTTGTCACCACATAACATGAAAACGGCTTGACCGATTCGGATAATTGTTTTTTTGTTGTGTTTGTGGCCATCGGGACCGGGTTTTAGACCGGGTACTCCACCCGTGCGAAGCCGGGACGGGCCGCTAGTACATAATACTTAGAAATGTATGTATTTATATACCACTTCCTTATGTATTACCTAACATCTTCCGCTCAACATAAACTTAAAACAAAACCAGAACTTCGTAATTACTTTTACATTTTAATCGATTTATAATTTAAACAAAATCAAGCCAGAACCTAAGTTTTGATCAGAATACTTACAAAGTCAACAAAAGTTTGGAGTTTAATTAAACTAACATCCACAGGCAGCTTCACGCGGGTATTTTTAAATATAAATTCCATATTATAATTATTATTTTAGAAAAAATCTCTATTGGACTATGCGGTACAATAATGTAAAGTTTTAACTTAGGTAGCATATTTTTTTCGATCATACTTTTTTAAACGTATATTACTATAGTCTTCAAACAAGCATTATACACATACACAAACCAAAAAAAAATATTTTTTTTCAAAACCATACAACCTCAAGAATCACACTTTTCATTGATGTAACAGTACGAAAATCTGCTCAATAGTTTTTGTGTTTCAGACAGACAGACAAAAGCAGCGGGGATTTTATTTTATTATGCAGTAATTACTTTACACATTTAGCGAACACTATGCTTGCGAAACTGTTGTATTGTTCAAAAACTTAAATTAGGATATGCTTGTGAAAATCTGATTAAAATCTCTTTGTATTGTAAGAGATGCAAATTAGTGAGATTATTCTTAATTAATATTTCTTGATTAAAATCGGAGTAACGAGAAAATGATTGCTTTTGTAAAATTAAGGACTATCTTTTTACAAAATCTACTGAGTGTACAACTTTGCAGTGTTTGTTAAAAGTTTTGTTTAATTTCTGCTCTGATGATATTAGTTTTTGCCTGTGGCTTCGTCCGTCTATCCCAGGCATCCAGGTAATTTTCTATCCGGCTGCATTCAATTCCCGTTATGGCGGGTCATACATGGACAGTTTGTCCAAGTTGAGTGACTGGCCTTTTTCTTGGTCAAAGAATCAGCACTGTCATCAAGCGTGGCAATGCTGGCATAAAATTTTATGCACTATACCTACCTGCTTTTTTATTTTTTTAAAGTTTATTGATGTTAATCTTTTTTTAACCTGCTAAAATCGAGAGAATGAGTCCTCCTACCCAGGGCAGAGCGGGCGGGACTGTCAGACTCCTACTGACTAAAATCCACAGTATACGTGTGTACGACCCGGACAGACTTTTGGCCCTCTAAAGCGATATTGTGCTGACACTCTTTGAGGCGCCCGTGGAACACACGCGCCGTCAACCCGGGTATGATCCATGGTCGGAGAGCAAGTGGCCCATTACTCGCCGCCCGCGTGCCCGCGTCAACGGTGGCCGGAGGTCGTCTGCCGACGTCCGACGCCGTGGGCGTCTATCAATGCGGCGTGGGTGAGGGGTGGACGCTGTCCTCTCCCTCGCGCATTGATGTTATGCGTAGAACTGAGAACTAAATTAATGTAGGTACTCCCTGATGTACTTATACCTGTCAGACTTAGTTAATCCAGACTCATTACACAAACAGAAAAACACCGAATTACATACCCTAACAAAATCGTCACTTACAAATAAATTGCTCACGATATTTACAAAAAAAGAAACACGATATTCTTGTCTCAAAATAAATCTCGTAAAACATTCCACAGATTCAATTTCGATGAAAAATATGTTGAGTGACAGGCAGCCGGTTACAACTGATTTCATCTCTACACTAGAAAAAAAACGTATGTTTTATATAAGTCGTGATGAAATCTAAATTTAGATACGTCTTTGAGTCTGTTATGTTTATTTTGTGATTAAACGAATGAATCAATCAATCTTTATTTGTGAACATAGGTATAACAATAAAGGTCTTATGTATACATTTTCGTCGAGCTCTATGACCTGCCAATGAAATGAAGAGTGTTAAACGTATTTTTTATACTTTGAGATTAAATGAAGAGTTTTCTCAAATAATATAATAATAACAATATTCCACAACTATCACACGCCATCTAGTCCCAAGCTAAGCAGAGCTTGTGTTATGGGTACTAGACAACTGATAAACATACTATAATTCTAAATACATAAATACTATAGATAAATTAACACCCAGACACAGAACAAATGATCATGCTCATCACACAAACATTTGTCCAGGGTGGGAATCGAACCCACGACCCCCGGCATAGCAGTCAGGGTCACTAACCACTAGACCAACAGGCCAGTCCAATTTTCAAATTCATTTCAGTTTCTCAAATTCATCATGAAACGAAAAATGTGCTCAAGGAATTGTCCGGTATTGATCAAACATATAATCAGTAGCGGCCATTCCTTGACGGACAACAATAAATTTTAAAGTCATCGTTTTCCGCAGTAACACTAGATTCTATAATTTATCTGTAGGTAAGATAACTTAACTAAACCAAATTGGATGATTTTTTATGAGACCTAACGACAACACATAAACAGCATCGAAAAATAAAAGAATTATATTTTTGGGTAGGGCGGCGTACTTTGAATCCCTCGCTACGTTCAGGATTATACTAAAGAATCCCTCGCAACGCTCTTACAGTTTTCGAACCTCAGAATAATCGCGTACAAAAAAATGGATCTATCAAATGGAACATCTTATCCTTTTTGAAAACGTTAAAAACATCAGCCATTCTAAATTATCAATTTGCTTTCTTTGAGTTTAGTCAACAAAGGGAAATTGCTACTAAAGTTTGATTTCATTAGCTCGCCTGAAAATTGCGGCGCGACCCGCTCCTGAAAATAATACCTATTCCTAGTTAACTTGGGTCGAATTTTTAACAACGGACTTTTATTGAAGTGATAAAATTGTTGTGGAAAAGTAATTTTTAGAGAGAACTTGTTGTTTTTTTCTAGATAAAGATTTCTATATTCATCCATTCCCTGCGCTTGGTCTCGGCTGATATTTGTATATCTTTAATCGACGATAGCAAAGGTTTCCGTCATAATTAATTATAATAAACATATTATGTATAAAACGTGCTTCGCTATGTATTAATCAAGAACAACTCCGCCGATTTTGTGAAAACTTCATTTAAACCAAGCCTAAACATTTGGTTTGGATAAGTGAGCCCGTTCTTAAGTTTTAAAATTACAACGAAAAGTGGCATTGATTTTTATATATTGATTTATGTTCCCCGCGGTTTCACCCGTTGTTCCTGTTACTCTATGATATGATGTTACTTAACATAATAAACTTCCTATAAAATGGGCTATCTAACACAACAATATTTTTTCAACTCGTAACAGTTTTTTCTGAGATTAGGGCGTTCAACCAAACAGTTCAGCTTTTATAATATTAGTTTAGAAGATATTTCTTCAACCAGTGTGGATGTTTTGCCATAGGCTTTACCTGTAGTAATTTTGTTTCTTGTTGTGGTGAAATCATAAAAAGAGTTCTCCCATCCAGGGCAGGGTGGGAGGGATTGTCATATTAGTACTGACTAAAATCCACCGTATCCTTCAACATCCCTTTACGTTCCAGGGTCACGGTAATTCGATAAGTCCCGCTATCACCTGTAGTAAGTTGCATAAAGTTTGACAAGAGGTCAGAGGACAAAGATTATTCTGCTCATCAAGGTTGAGGTCAACATAACTAATTAGAAAAGTTTCTGCTGATGATAAGTCTTCAATCATTTTAAAACTTTTGTCAAACGGATTGATCAACGCAGGAGATAATGTCTTTCTTATTTGAGAAGTCTCAAGATCGCCATTTTTTTATGGTACCTGTTAAGCGGGAATAATAATTGTCAGTAAAACTGGGGTAAAACGTAAACCCGATGGATGGATGCAAGTGGTGAATATATTGTCGTTTGTTCAGCAGTGGACGTCTTCCGACTGATGATGATGATGATGAAAACTGGGGTCGTAATCTTGCATAAAGTGTTAATGTTCCGTTAGATTTTTAAAGATGCTTTAAGGGCGTTTGTGTACTTCAAGGAATTTTACTGTCCGGTCCGGCAGTCCAATTTCTCACATTTGTCAATGAATTCTCAATGAAAGTTGATGTAAATGTTACTGTCGGACAGTAAAATTCCGTGAAGTGCACAAACGTCTTAATTCTGGGGCCACACTAACGGGAAATGCCGTTAAATGGAAACAGAAATGTCAAAAAAGTGAAACTGCAAAAGGACGGTTTACATCATGGTTAAATGCCATTTTGCAATTGACAGTTTTTTTAGACAAGGTGTTCAACAGTTTAGCTTTTTTGCTGAAAGACGGTTTAAGTTCGTAAAACGCAAGTCATTGTGGTAAAATATGGCATTTCTCGTTATTGTGGCCCAAATTATTGTATTTTTCATTGTTTTATTTTTTACATTTATTATTGCGCCTAATATGTTTGCTTCTCTGCATCACCCTAAGGTAGATTGGTAGAGAATGCCCAAGGCATTAAGTCCACCTATGTACCTACTGTTTTGATGTGTGTGTGCATAAAATTAAATAAATAAATAAAATAAACATAAGAGCACTTCGAAAGTAACCTAACATATTATAACCCTTTATGAAAGTTTACGACCCCGGTTTTACGCACAATAAAATTTTCAGTCGTATTTTAAACTTGTTGTCCCAAGATACGCCCACGTGAAACTTTAACATTCCCTGAGATGAAAAGTGCTTTGAAGTCTGTCGTTTTCTGTCATGTTTTATTATCTTTCACAAAGTTTATTTCTGTAAATAAACTTCAAAAGATATTAACATAGAATCACACCTGTGGTTCTTGAAGGGTTAGGCAGAGGTGTATCTAATACTGTACCCACATTTCGCTAGTTATATTTAGATAGGGGCAAACCATCAACTGCGCACAGATCTAGACACTAAGGAAACTTGGAAATTCCGATTTGAAAACCCAACAACACTTTTCCAGACCTGGGAATCCAAACCCGGATTCTAATGAAAGCAGACACGCTTACGAACAGTAAACTTTAAAAAAAACGAGACTCCTCACTCGGAATTTCTTCCTGTACCGCAGGTGCGGATAATTCCTAATCATACAAATATTTGTTCCGTGCGGGGATCGAACCCACTATACGCTGCGCAGTAGTCGATCGCTCAGCCACTGCGCTAACCATGTCGTCGAAAAATGGTGTAGCTTGAGATGAATTCAAATTTTTATGATTTTTTATTTCAAAATTTTTCGAAGTAAATTTGGCAATGCGATTAATAAACATTACAATCAAAATCTTTTTTATAAATTGGCCAAAAACATTAATTGCGGTTATAAACGCAACGTGACTTTAGCAGTCATTTGACCAGCTAAATATTTAGTAAGCTTTATTGTCTAACGCTAATCGGTCAAAGTTGAAATCAAATTATTGTATTTATTTCTTTATTGGTGTCAGAAATCACTCCGATTTGCATCATTTTGAGCAACTATTAATACCAATTTCTGTTCCTTAAAATTTTATGATATTTTGCTAAGTTTAGTTTGTGCATCTTGAGAAATGATGCTAAGAACTGATACCTATTAACTACCATTGTTTGCGTATTTATGCTAATACCTAAATTATTCCTTTTTTTAGGTTTTACTTTTCAATGCGTACTTTTTTTTACATACATATTTATTTAGATTTTCATCATGTTTAAATACCATAGTAGTAAGATTTATCATCTAATAAGATAAGATAAAGTTAAATTAGCATTTATAATGAATAAACAAGTCTCTCATTTCATAGTAAATTAACCACGTACTAAATTAATTCATTTCATTTCATTTCCTTGGCGCGGGAAATGAAATGTTATGCGGCATGATTAATTACCGAGTCGGGAAAGTTTACAAGCCACTGCTTTTACCAATACTCGTGTTTGTTTCACTTAATTCTAGAATTTGCTGTCATAAATCTAGCACAAAATGAAAAACATAGGATTAAATATAAAAGACTAGCTGTTGCTAGCGGCTTCACCCGCTACAACTCGTAAATTATCCCACGGGAACATAAAATCGGGGTAAAAACTATCCTATGTGTTAATCCAGGTTATAAACTATCTGTGTACCAAATTTTAGCCAAATCCGTTCAGTGGTTTTTGCGTGAAAGAGTAACAAACATCCATTCACACATACAAACTATTATATTAGTAGTAGGATTGTAGAGGAGTTTTCTTTTTGGGAAAAATGTATATTCAACGATGGTACATTCATTACAAAATGTACATTCAGTACAATTGGCCTTCCTATAGCTTTAATTCGTGGCAGTAAGGGTGATTTTTAATTGAATTCCAAAAGAAGACTGCTTATGTGTTATTCCAGATTTTTTTTACTCATATACCTATAAATTATATATATCAAGGAGCACATACCGACTTCATAACAATGCTGCTCCTAGTGACAAGTACTAAATAAATTTTTATACTAATGTAATTAATACCCAAAAAAAGCACCAATGGACTAATGTCCATTACAATGACTTGAAACTTGAAAATATTTTTTCAAGTTTCAAGTTATTATAAAAAAGTCAAGGATACAAGGATACAAAGTCACTCCGAAAGTAAAGTAAATTCACTTTTTAACGACTTTTACGACTAATCCACATCGTCGATCACTTCAAACAATTATTAATATTCCTGGAGCACGTTCAGTGTGAAACTAATCAAGCAAATGGAAGAATAAAATAATAAATTTATTTTTATTCCTGAAGTTTCGTTCCGTCTTATTTGAAAAAGAAATTGAGACATTATATCGATACGTGATAGATTGGACTTTAGAGCTTTCATGAAATTTTTTTGTTTGGGTTGCTAAAACAGAGTTATATGACTTACCCCGCGCTGGGTGTAGCGGAAGGGACTGTCAGACTGTCGTGCTGACTAAATCTTTACCTGTTTCTTCAATTGCTCTTAACGTTACAGGGACACCGTAACTCTTTTAGATATTCCCGCAAATCCCGAAGAAATCTGGCCCTTTAGAGCCCCGTGACAACTCCTTTTTTTTTGCTTGGTAAAATCATCATATGAGTCCTCCCACTCCGGGCAGTAACAGTGACACTCCGTGACATCTCCTATTAGTTGCGCGTGGAATATAATAGTATTATATTTTATTTTTGCCTTCGTTGTGGCAATATTTACCACAATTCTGAAATATTTTTTTCAGTTCAAAAATTTTCTGTTCAGTTGTTACATGATCATCTGGGGTTATATATTTTTTTTAAAGAATAACCATACCTACGTCCATCTTCTCAAGGTTCGCATTTACAAGTAAACTAGTAAAGTTATTTTGTATATAGTGGTCGAACAAAGGTCTAGTTTTCAAAGGAATTTACATTGCAACTATTAACATGCAAAGCCTTTGACAGGTTTCATACAGCTGATAGGGCTAGCTTTTGAAGCATGTATTTAGAAACTCATACATACTTCGACCCTAAACTTTGCAGACGTGTTGTTTGACAACTATGAGAGTAATAACATTTTAGTAACGAATAATGCGGTATTTAGAGAAATCGGTAGGTCATTCGAAGTTTTTGACGGCACGGTTAGCGCAGTGGTTGAGCGATCGGACTGTGCGCTGCGTGTCGCGAGTTCGATTCCTACACGGATCAAATAATTGTATGATCTACAAGTCTGGTAAGGTCTGGACGTTTGTGTATGTGAGTTTATTTATGTTTGTAAACGCACCCACGACACAGGAGAAATTCCTAGTATGGGGCAACGTTATTATATAAAAAAAAAACTTTGCAGTACTTACGACTTCATTTTTAGTGTGGCATATCCTTTCAATCGTTATTCATTCTCGCTTTTCCAGTCAGCGTGTCTTTTTAAGTAAAAAAAATCTATTAACAAGATTTTTATTAAAATCTTAAAACCATTACTAAATTAACGACGAAGTTAACCCATGACAAGAACAATAAGATACTCAAAGAATTGTCAATAAAGATAACACAGACAATACAACTAATTGCTAATTAATTTCACTCATGTCATATGGCAATCTGACAATGCATGCGTAGGATGTGCAATATTGCCCAATAGAATGGGCAATATTGCAATCTTGTCAGAGCCGACAGAAGCTCGCCATTGTTTGTTTAACAATGTGTGGTGGGTGTCAGGTTGTAGGCTTTCAATCACTGATAGATATGCTATAATATGTGAACTGTGAGTTGTGTTTTGACAAGCTTTGCTATTAATTACAGATATACTCAATTGAGTGATGACTGCCGCCACGCTATTTGTCTAATCCACTAAAGCAAAGAATTTTCTAAAAGCTGATTTTATAATAGTTTAATGTAAAATTAAATGATTAAAAAGTCAGCTTTTAGAAAATTATTTTAATTAAAATTCTTACAATTTTTGAACGCTCTCCTCTTGTACTATAGCAACTTTCTGCTATAAGTCTGTCCTTTCAATGAAGGATGAGAAACGTCACAATATATCCCTTTTTAAGGCGGCTAAATCGTCACCCGCACTATGCGGAGTGGAGGCGTTGGATTGCTAGACATTTACGGTCTAAAATCTACCAGTTACATCAATTGCCCTTAACATTCCGGGGTCATAGTAACCTGCTCAGACAGTCCCACAACCCCGGCAGACGTTTGATCCTATGAGGGCCTCGTCAGTTTGCTGATAGCCCTCTGAGGCGTTGTTGACCCGAGTATGGTCCTACCTTAACCATTACTCACTGCCCTACACCGAGGTTTGCTAGATATCGCATCACACTTCCTTAGCTCAACTTGCAGTGTGTGCAGTACCCGTGTCATTGCGTTCTCACGACCTTGAGCTGAGCCTAGTGAATGCTTAATTAATTTATCTATTTATACATCGCATGCGAATTGTGTGTGACTTGCAAGTGCCGTATGTAGGCTACGCTTGTAACTACTAACATGGGGTATCAATCATGTCAACTTATGTGTGAGGTTGAATTGAGATCTAAAACTAATAAGTAGAGTAGTACTTAGGCTGGGATTTCGTCTGTACATATTTAAATCAGTGCCAACTATCAGGTTCAAAACTACGGAGAAACATACTACGTAACTTTAAAAAAACATGCCTTTGGCATTAGTAAAATTTCCTTGAAATTGATCGAGTAATTTCGGAGATTAGCGCGTACAAACTTTATAAGTGACAAAATTTTGTTGATCAGGAAATTTTAAATATGACCTAATATTTTGCACAAAGCTATTAAATTTCTTGACCTCAAAGTATGCCAAAAGCTCTTCAAAACATTTTAATCCGAAAAAAATATTGAAATACAGTTTCTTAATATTATAAAGCTCGAATTCACTTAGACTTTTCGTCTTATCTAAAGTTTTGAAACACTGTTAGTTTAACTAATATTATAATGCTATTTGTGAGATGATTGTTGATGTTGATTTTGTGGATGTTTGTATGCCGCAAAGCCGCTGACAGCAGTTAGTAAAAATAATAAAATCAGACCAAAACCATATCTACCACAATTTTAATAAGGTTTAAGAAAACTTTCTTGTTTTGATTTTCGTAAACTTGAGCAATAACTACCGCCTACGTTATTTGTTATTAAATTGTTGCTTCATTTTAAGAATATTATTATGAGTCTGTTTGCGAAAAGATTATTTATCTATATAATTGATTGAACAAGTAGAATCCTTATGAAAATATTTACGTGGTTTGCTTTCCTTAAATTAAGTAATGAATTTCTGAGTTATTTTTTAGCCTTTCGCTTTTACGAGTATTTAAAATGTATAGAAGATAAATCATAAACTAAATACTAGAAGGTATACAATTGTTTTAGCAGTAGTGTAATTGACGGGGCCCCCTCTCAGAGGGCCAAAGCCTGCCGGGGTCGTGGGACTTATTCCATCACCGTGACCCCGGTACATAAAGGGCTATTGAAGGACACCGTGGATTTTAGTCAGTACAAGTCTGACAGTGAAAGGGGTGGGAGGACTCATTTGATGATTTTACCACTCTAAAAATAAAAAGCAGTAGTGTAATCCAAGAAATGCCTACAACCTTAATCTAACTAAGTGATCTTGTAGTAGGACTGCAAATTATGTACCTAAGAAAATGGTACCTTTTTCTCTACGTAAACCTTTTTGCTCATTTTGGATCCGACATTACGTTAACGAAGACATCTAGCTAAGAGCCTGAGCCACTCATCACATAATTACTGCACGTTCTTTTTAGTTTTTTTAGTCCACGATGAGAAAGATAGGGTTTTTTGGTAATTAATTTTCGGCCAAGGTGTAACAGTCGAGAGGCACTATAATTACCCGACTGCGCGACGCAAAGGAGGGTAATGTGTTTATTTAATACTGAATACGGTTCCATCATTATCATGTAGATAAAGCATTAGGTAATTTGATCGTAAAAAAAGTTTGATAAATGAAATAAATAATATTCCACAACTATCACACAACGCCATCTAGTCCCTAGCTAAGCAGAGCTTGAGTTATGGGTACTAGACAACTGATAAACATACTTATATATTTCTAAATACATACATATTATAGATAAATGTCACCCAGACACAGAACAAATGATCATGCTCATCACACAAGCATTTGTCCTGGGTGGGAATCGAACCCACGATCCCCGGCATAGCAGTCATTGTCACTAACCACTAGATCAACAGGCCAAAAGCTAAAAACTTCAGTTCTAACCTTCAAAAAAGAAATCAAAAAGAAAATTTCAAAGTAATTAAGAAAACTGGGAGCGAACTTACTAATTTATTTTAGCAACGAAATAAAACAACAAAAAATTAAATATTAGGTAGGGTAAAGTACCCAACTGCTGACCTCCCACCAACTATTGACCTCTTAACAGTTTTTATCAAAAATAATAATAAATCTTCTTGCAGTGCTGCATAAAGAATACAGATAATGAAAAATAATTTATCTTGTAATATATCGGCGTCACAGAAAATTTAAATAAAGCGATATTTTTCCGTAAACCTATGATAATAAAATACCCTGCTAAAATCATCAAGAAATTTAACAATTTGCTAAGCTGAAGGTTATTTTCAATGTCATTTTATTTCAGTTTTACACTATAGATTCCTTAGAGTTTGGTATTTTTTCGTTATTTAAGACAGACATAATGCTTTTCCACGTGATTTTCAAGTTTTAATGAGCCTTAACTTGTTAAAATGATGGGGTCAATATGTGGTAAACTCAACTGTATGGATAACCATTTATTTGACATGACATGTCAATAGCTGGTAATTAACCATATGTACGAATATACCAGTTACTGACACCACGGTTTATACGTATATTTCGTTTTAATGGTGAGGTAGCTTAACTTTAATGCATCTGTATTTATGCCCATGGGTGTTGGCACCCCTAAATGTGTGTATCTGCACAATCACAAACATAAAAAATACCTTACGTAGTACCTATGAACCTAGCTTAATTTGAGCGAGGTACTTACATTTTCGATCTACTGTCACATTCTGGATCCTCCTGAATAGTTTAAACTTACTACAATTATAGGAAAAGTTAAGGGCTGAATGGATTTTGAAACAATTTGGCAAACGGATAATATAAAAACCTGGTTAGGTGGGGTTACCTGGACGCAGGATACTTTTTATGTAGGTATATGATCCCGTGGGACAATTGCCGAACATAACACGGGCAATGCCTCAGTCATAAGTTGGTTTAATGCATAAAATTATGACAAAAATTACTCTAACCTGCATGTTTGAACAAACTGACTTAAATCATATCCGAGGCAAAGTGTTAGGTAGTTTTAGATTTGTGTCTATGCTCTCTTCATTTGTGAGGATCTTCTACATAAGGTGAAAAAGTTTAAATAGTCTTATGTAATTGGGAAAATATTAATTCAAACTTTTTAAAACTAACTTTGAAGAACTAAGGCCGTATTCTTTCAATTTGTATTGCCGGCGAGCATTTTTAATCTGTTGCATAATACAGACAAATGAAATAACTAATAATAAAGAGGAAAAATTGGACAAAAAGTGATAAAACTACAACAAAACTTCAAAAATAAGTGCAAGAATATTATAGGCCGCGTTTGAAGACTGTAGATCAAAATTGTGTGAAAAAAGAAAATGAGTAGGGCAATAAGACTACCTTTGTTTGTTTTTTATCAAATAAAACCTCGTATCACAGTCCTAATAAATAATATTTGAGTTTATTCTTATACTACAGGAGGTCAAAAAATTGGTCATTTGCATGATGAAAATTTGGTACAGGCATGTTGATAACTGGTCAAATGGCCTGTTTTTGCTAAACTCGAGAAAAAAAACACTTTTTACCTTTGTATGACTGTTTATAATGTTTTAGTTACATTCTCCAACGTTTATTTTATCTTCCAAAAACATTCATTTCCACTTGCAACTCGTGCATTAGTTTATTTTGCGAAAGAAGCAAGAAAAACCGCTTAAAGGGTCAATAATTGGGTGTTTTACCCTACTTACAATATAAAGAAACCATTAATCTTATCAACTATAATAACTTTCAAACAACGCTCGGAAAAGCAAGTTTACTGCCGCAGTAAAACAACAAGTTATTTCAACACAATTTAACAGTACCTTTCCTTTCTAAAACTGTTATACAACACCAAAAGAAAACATTTTTCCACGAGATATCTTTCAATTAAAACTTTCATTTCACCCCGTTCTCTGAATTAGTACTGTAAAGAAAAACTAGGAATGAAAAGAAAGAAAGAAAGAAAGAAAATAGGCAAAAGATGAACTCTCATCCGTGAGACAATGGCGGGCGTTTTTAGCGTTCCGTTAATGAATGGGAAAACGGTTCACTGAATCGATGTGGTCTCAATGAGTGTTCTCTTTGCTATTGTTGTCTTTTCTTTTGGTTTTCGTTTTATTATTAGCTCTTTATGTATAATCTAGTAATAACCTGAATATACGGAATTTGCAATTATTCGGCAAGGGTTTACATTTTGTATTCAACGGCACGGTTAGCGCAGTGGCTGAGCGATTGGACTGCTGCGCAACGTGTCGCGGATTCGATCCCCGCGTCCCCGCGTGGTACAAATATTTGAATGACGTAAGTAAAGGTAATTGTGCCGGGTATTTGGGTATGTGAGTTTCTATGTTTGTAAACGCACCCACGACACAGGAGAAATTCCTAATGTGGGGAAACTTTTTTTTTGAATAGTTATATCTATACTGTCTTTACTAAAAAAACTATGACAATTTAACCGTAGTCTTTAGATAGAAAATACATACTACTACTATTTAGGAGCTTAGGTACTTTTAATTACATCAAGACAATTAATTAAAAACGGTGCAGTGGTGGCCCAGTGATAAATGCCGTGACTTGACATCTTGAAATCAGGGGTTCTAGGATGCAATACTTTATGTAATTTGTTTCTTCACCACTGCTCTCAAGACGGCGAAAGAAAACATCGTGAGGAAACCGACATGTCCTAGAAACAAACATTCAAAGATATGTGGCATCTTCCAACCCGTAATGGGCCTTCGTGGTGGATAACCCACACCCTCTCACAGAGAGACCTGGGCCCCAAGTCTGCTATTTTTCACAATGTCGTCATTCCAACACGATCCCATTGTCATTTTGATAAAAGTTTGTAATCTGCTAAATAAATTCATAATGGTCGATCACTGGTCGGTCAGTGGTCTCGTAATGGAATCGTGGCAGAATGACATTGTCGTATTGCCATTATTAAAAAACCTGGAAAATAAATGATTTTCGAAAAACTACTACTAAATTTGAACATTTATTCATGCCAGATTTCATTTATATACATTTTTGCATATTTGCATTTTTGTCAAAATTTTAGCAGACTACCCCTTACGTCAGTCATTCATTTGTCATTAAGTACGAGATTACCATTCTAAGCCATTTCTTTCAATGGAATGTCAGTGGTTGAACATTGGAAAGTCATAATGACGACATTATATTAGTAGATTACCAAACTTGCCAAAATCAACAATTATGAAATCAATGATAGACCATTCTGACACTATTGTAATAGCAGACTTGAGGCCCTGTATCCTAGCAATAGAAACATTATTATAGGCTGATCATATCTGTAGTTCAGAATTTGATAAACCTAACTAGTTAAAACCACCGTTTTTCTTTAGAAAAATATCTGCAAAAGTCAAAGAAAATATCAGTAGGCAACACACATCTATACTAATATTATAAAGCTGAAGAGTTTGTTTGTTTGTTTGTTTGAACGCGCTAATCTCAGGATCTACTGGTTGGAATTGAAAAATTCTTTTTGTGTTGGATAGTCCATTTATTGAGGAAGGCTATAGGCTATATAACATTGCGCTATCACCTATAGGAGCGGAGCAGTAATGAGAAATGTTTCGAAATCGGGAAAATGTATTCCTTTTTTAGAGCTTCCGTTGCGTGCGCTGCGTAAACGGTTAGAGTTTCGCTAAAATTATGTACTACGGAATTATTCCTCATAAAATTTTCTACAATAAAGCGAGAGCATATATCTATCTTTAAAGGTTAAGTCACTATAACCTTTTTTATGGGAACCAAATTTGTTTTAAAGTAATGCATTATTTGCGAAGGTGTTTTCATTAATATGATTTAATCCTTATCCAAATAAATACGTTAATCATCACAAGCATTTAATTTTGAACGAAATTGCCCTTTACATCATTTGATTTCAATGAATATCTTAGGAGATATCACAGTTTCAAAATAATACCGCGACAAAATAATGACGGGCTGGGTAATATGTCACAATTGCGTCTATAAAATCCCTCAATATCGACATCAAACATTGCAAACGCGCATGTAACTACCATTTTGTTATAATTTGCAACCCTGGAAACCCTGTGCTGTCAATTCAGTAGTTTTTGCGTGTGTATCTCATGAACCGTGATAGCTAGAGATTTGAAATTTTCACAGGTGATGTACATCTGTTGCTGCTATAACAAAATATACTAAAAACCAGAATACAATAAATATTAAGGGGGGTTCTCATTGGTCGTGGGACTTATTTCATTACCGTGACCCCGGAACATAAAGAGCTATTGAAGGAGACCATGGATTTTAGTCAGTACAAGTCTGACAGTCCCTCCCAGCCCGGGGTGGGAGGGCTCATTTGATCATTTTACCACGTAAAAAAAAGAGGGGCTCCCATACAAAAAACGTGGTTTTGTTGCTGGTTTTTATAGATGTTATAAAGTAATGTAACGTTTCGGAGGCTGTTTCTCACGAACCGTGATAGTTAGAAAGGTTACATTTTCACAGATGATGTGTGTCTATTGCCGCTGTAACAACACATACTAAAAACTGGTTAAGTGCGATTTTGATTCGACATTGACATTGACAGAACAGGCTTATCAGGGTTGCAAACTTGAGTGTTAAATACTCTAAACTCTAAAGGGACCTAACAACAAATAAAAGAATCGTAGTTACATGCGCGTTTGCAATGTTTGGTGTTTTTATGTCGATATTGACCGGCCTACTTAAAGGATCGTTTGGAAAGGCTACGGGCTGCGTCCTCACCTTCAGTCTGACGCAGTCCTACCGGCTTTCGTTTTTTTTTCGTTTCGGGAGGTATCTCAAGATTCAGTGGCAATTAAGGGGAATGGTTAGCAGTTGGAATGCGCGAGGGAAAAGACATCCTCTACCTCTCGCCGCAGCCACCACTGAATATACCCACGACGTCGGAAATAGCGCTCTTCAAGGGAACTGATGGAGACGGGACTATAGGACCAAACTCCTAACATGACGCGGGTGAAACCGCGGGCAGAAGCTAGTTTTTATCTAATTCTGACAATCTTTACTCAACCCTTTTCAAAGCCTGTTAAGAATGTAGTACAAACGTACTAAGCCTCTTAAACCCCGTAGGAACAGCAATACAGAGCTATTTTATATTAAAAGAACTTGCAGCCACAAATAGCTCAAGCCACATAGCTCGGAGATATTGCGATAATCTCCCGCAGGGAAATATCTCGGGGCTACTCGGGAACATTTCCTGTAGATGTCGAGAAATGCGGTTGATGCAGTTGTTTGTGTCTTTTTAAAGATGTTGGAGATACTATAGAGATGCTTTTATTAAATACAAAATATTAAAGCTTCCAATGGAAAAAAAAACATGGGAGAAGGCCAGGAAGATGATAATGATGAAACAAGCTATATTTGTGGGATATTTACCTGCGGGAGATCATATAATTTATGGTGGCTAATCGGTCCCACTAGTGGTGATAGTAAAAGTCACAGAGTTTTTACTATGCACTGTCGGTGCGCAAGAGTCAAGTCTCCGATACTTTAGGACTTTGGTTTATATTGTGATAAAGTCCTGGATACCAAAGTCGTAAGGCATCGGAGACTTGCGTCGCCTTATGTTAATGTTATGTTTATGCTACGCTTACAGATTTTTCTTAATGAGCTCCATCTGTCTCTTCTTTATTTCTGAGTCAGATTTAATTCAATATCTAACACACTGTAGGTAATTAAAAATCGATGGAAATCTAGACTCCATCAAATTGAAGAGTTTGTTTGTATAGAACAAGGTAATCTCAGAAACTACTGGCATGAATTGCTTTTTGCCTTATTAAACATCACGCTACGACTTTTTTAATATTTCTGTGCTACGACCAAGACGAGCATACGATGTCACCGTAAAACATAACCATAATGATAATTACCTTTCTCTACGCAGCATATCATTGCTCAACCGCACCACATCACAAGATCACTTCACACACGACAACTCTCCTCCTAACGACAATGTGGTCGCACACTGGTCGCACGGTGGTCGTCGCACGACTTAACAATAAGATGGCTATCGACAAGAAAGTGGAAAGCGTGGGCTTTCGACGTGAACTGTCATTGTTATCTAATATCCTGGTTTATTTCTTTTGATATTATCGTAATCAGGGGTATCACAGGCTTATGTTGTAAGAGTGGAACTTTCGAGAATTATTTTGAAGTTGGTGTTACTAATATGCGTTTCATATTTTGTCGTTAATGGTGGATCCTGTAGATTCATAAATCGGTAACGCAAGTGTAAAGACCTATAGGATGACTACATGGGAGCTTAGGTTCGATTCCCAGTTCGTTCAAAGTGTAAATGTGTCATTATTCCATCAAGAATTTCTCATTAGCAGTGACGGAGTTTGAGTATCGGTCCGATGATGGTAATAGGCCTATTACATTGTTCTTTAACATTAACAGATAAAATTTTCTCCAACTAATAACAAATACTTCTCTGCCAAAGCTTTCGGCTATGAAAAGAGCTATGCTGGTACTTTAAACCGACTTCAAAAAAGGAGGAGATTCGACTGGTTACGGCCACTCCTTCTCACAGAGGAGGACGATGCCTGAGTCCCAGCAGTGGGAACATTTATAGGCTAATGATGAAAATCCCTAAAGGCTAATAATAGAAAGAGCATAGCTTTAACATTTGAAACGATACAACAATTTTCACCAAAATGTACTAATATCAGTCACTTCTTATTTATACTTAGGTATAATTATATAAAACCTAGGTTCCGGACATTCCTAGGTATCAGACAACAATATAACAAACTATTCCATTCTTTTCACAAGGACGTATAAATTACAGTTTCCGTTACTAAACAATACTTAGATTGTTCTAAAACGATCACTTGTTGAAGTATTGTATGTCTAGTGTCAAGGCAAGGATCAATGCTGAGGTTAGGTGCGCAGGCGCACAGTGTCACCTTACAGCTGCGAGGTCAGGGTCAACGCATCTCCTGCGTCTGTTGAGATAGGAACTGGTTGGTGCAACTGGTTTTGATTTGAGGGTACTGTGCTTTTGTCTTGCCATTTTTTTACTATTAAATAAAACGTTCAGGGGTCACTAGGAATTTCTCTTGTATAGTAAGTCTGTTTGCGAACATTAGACCCGGAACAACTAATTGCAGATCATTCAAATGTTTTTTTTTTTTTCGCACGGGTTTTAACCCGCGATACACGCAGCAGCCGTTCGCTCAACCACTACGCTAAAGAAATCGGCAGAGTGTTAGTGGTCCTCTTCGGTTTATTTCGTTTAAGATGACTTTTTTGTTTTGAAAGAATTTGCCATTCAGCTGTGCCTACCACAATGTTCCAGCCGAAAGAACGTTCACAGTATAGTACTAATACAATACCGATTTCACGATATCCAGATCTACCAAGTTTATCAAGATGGCACAATCTCGATGCCCATCGAACTTTCCATTCATAACTCAGTTTCATCACCGCTCCCTGCGGCCATTACAACATAACCGAACATCAGCACAGCATCTTACATCATATTGTAACGACCTTAGTAATTATTATTGCATACACGACATAAATGACTTATTACCTTTCATAGTTCACGGACAGTTGATATTATTCTTTTTTTGCTTATGGGAAAGGTCTAAGGGTAATCTGTAGCATGGAGAAGTGGTCATTATGGTAAATTATGATGATTTGCAGTGGCAACACCATTACTGTGTGGCCAGAGTGAGGCAACAAAAACTACTATTAACTGAACTGGGGTCTACTTATGCTTCATTGGTGCTTTTTGGTTCTGGCAGGTGGATTTTCTCTCGATGTTTTTTTTTCTTCATCGTTTTGAGAGCAGTGGTTATGAAATAATATAAAATAATAATAAATACACAAAGTTCCGACTTGGGTTCGAACCCACTAGGCCATTGAATCTCATAATCTGTAAATAATTCGTAACATAATTATGTCTTAGAAATTTTGGTAAGATAAGTTTAATAAACTTCTAAAAATCAGTAACTTTTACCAAAAAACTAAAATATAGTAACCACATAAATTATAACTTCAACCGTTTTTCTAATACATTATCATCCCCTTCTCATTTCGCACACGAAATGTGTTCACATATCAAGAGTTTTAGCCAAAAAAAGTACACAAAATACGGAGATTTATTCAGCCAAAAAAATAAACTTTTCTCGAGCCAAAACTCGGGCCTCATAAATTGACAGTGGGGTCTTATTTTCGACAAAAAGGCAAACTTTAGTATATTTAACTTCAGAATTTATTTTAGAGCCTGAATTTGTTTAAAAATCACTTTATTTACCATTTACCAATGTCATTGATCTTGGTATTCATGTTCTGGAAAGATACCAAGAATTCTAAAGTGCTAAATCTTATGCTTTGAGTTTATTGTTTGCATTGTGATTCTTTGTTAATATGTTTTAGGTAGATGGTGTATTTTACACAAGTTTTTTTTATTATCATTTGGCTCTGCCATTTATTTTGTTGATCCTTGTAAATGTTTAAGCTATTCCCGTAAAAAAACCATAAACCTGATAGCGTTCTGAGTTGTATGTGATTATTTTTAATCGATAAGCCCACATTTTAGTGAAATTGGGATTTAAAACGCATAACTTTGTTGAAAAACTGTGACCAGCTTTCATATTTATTCCAGCTTGTGTTGATTTGAAAATCATCAATTTGGTCATCACACTCTGGGTGGAGTGGCAGGGACCGTCAGACTTGACTATCTTAAAACCAACCTTACCCATTGGCTGCCCTTTGCATTCCAACTTTTAAAACAATACCGCTACCGACTTCAGAAGGAATTGGGCTTAGTCAGACTCCGGCAGTTCGCTGACAGATCTTTGAACGCACGTAGGGTACGACCCGTCGTCGACCCTTGATCAGATCGCGAGCTACAAGTTACTCGCCATCCACAGACTCTTCTTATTAACTCCAAATAACCGTCGGTCTACGCATCCGTAAGTAAGCAACTAAAAATCACATGTGAACACCTCCCGGCATGTAAGTTAGTAAGTTGATAGTTAATTAAGATTGAAACTACTTACTTCATCATCATCATCATCATCATCAGCCTATAACGTTCCCACTGCTGGGACACAGGCCTCCTCTCTTGTGAGGGGGAGTGGGCCATAATCCACCACGCGGGCCCAGTGCGGGTTGGCAGATGTCACATGTCTTCGAATTTGATGGTTCTAGAACATGCCGGTTTCCTCACGATGTTTTCCTTCACCGTTTTGAGAGCAGTGGTTACTTATGGATGTATAAATCGGCCTTTTTCGAGCTTATACAGACTATTCTCAAATCGCATTAAGACTAATCAGTGATCAATGTCTGCGATTTATATGTCGCTATTGCAAGCTTACTCATCAACGTAAGCCGATTAGATCACATCTACACATCTAGCACATGTGTAACAGAATTAACATAAAAATGTCAGTGAATGCATCCTGTCACACTACATTTTTGATCTCCAGTGATCTCGTACGTAATCATCTGTGATGTGCTGGAACTGTCTAAGTTATAGACTACATATTTATTACATTTTTGTAGTTACGTATCTTCAACCACGAATATCTTAGCTATCTTATCTTACTAAATAAAAGTTTTTGAGGCTACGCGACCTGGGAATCGAATCCAAGGCCCAATATTCAGAAATCGTTCTTGCCACCCCCAGTTTAGAGGTGGACAACGAAACTATTCTAAAAATATATCACTGTCCACCATTGATGGACACAGGGAACACTCATGCTTAAAATCGACTCGCCGTCTCTGTTGGCAACGGTAAAATTTAATAAATCCACCAGTGTTGGCCAGGGATAAATATTATATAAATCTTCCCTTTGTCCCCCCGGGGTGGACAGAGGGAGAATTTTATATAAAAATTTCGCTGTCCCCCAGTTGTTGCCAAATTGGAAGTGGACATCGGGAATCATCGCAAAATTCGATCTATTTGTTAAATTTTGCCTAGGTAGGTAGGACCGTTCTCCCAACCTTGTTACAAAAACATAGCCTCTAGCTCTAGCGTAAGCGTAATCATCTTAATTTCACCTCAGAGCAAGACTTCGCTTATCGCTTACATCAAGACCTAACCATCATAGGAGCCATAGCCTACATACCGTTCCTACTTATGTAGTAACAGCATCCTATTAATTTCTCAATACCGGTCATTTACCGCCATTAGCACTACGCTCTAACTCTAATGATCGTTTAAACTTTATTGAATCGCCTTAGATTTGCATACTTTGTTCGTTATAGCGTCCAGACACGTATTTAGAATTATACAACGTGTAACGTTAAAAGCGCAAAACCTCTCGTGGGGTAACTCAGCACATGTTACTGAACAATGTTTGTTATAAAACTTTTGGAAATTCGTAAAGAAAAAAAACGATTTTTCATACAAAATGAGAAATTGATCGAGCCCATCAGTATGAAAAACTATTTTTTTTTTCGCGAATTTCCTAAAGTTTTATATTTTTACATTGTTCAGTAGCATTGGCTGAGTTACCTCACGAGAGGTTTTGCGCTTTTAACGTTACACGATGTATATGGATTATTGTTTTGCTTTCATTGTTGTTTTATATTTGTTTCGTTTGTGGACTGTCCAGTTCATTTATTTTTTAATTTAAAGAAATTTCTTTTAACATAGGAACTGCATATTGAAATTGAAACCCTCATCGGACTGCAATAATTTCCAGAAAAATTGGAACGAAACTGTTTTACTTTTATTGCATGTTAAACAAAAAAAAGCCATTTTTTCAAACGTTTACAGGAGTTTAATAATACTGTTTGGCTTGAATTTGATACTATTTTATCGTGAATGTTAATTGATAAACTTATTGATTTATTATGCTTTAAAAAAAAACTATTTTTCTTATAAACCAAATCATAGTGAGTCATGGTGTTTTCACGCCTATGTCATTTTTTCATCGCGTTTTTTTTCATCTGCGTTGTGTAGTTATTTATTTGTATATTATTATTCTTTCTATCTATATAATTCATCTGTGATTTTGTAATACATAATCACAGAAATATACTTTTTGTCGTAAATATTCCGGCAGAATAAGACAGATATTGAAATCCTCACTGAGCCGTTCAAACGCATTTCTGCACGATAATTTATTAGTAAATCAAAGTAAACATGCTAACACCGTGTTTATTAATTGCAAGCATTACTATAATTAAGCAGCGATTTCCCGATTTCACTATAAAATTCTAATTAATTAGTCAAACAATTAAGTTGTTGGGAGCAAAAACCTCGTAAAACACTGTTTTATTTAAGTGCAGATCAAACATTTTGATTGTAATCAATACTTCTTGTATAACGTTATGTTTAATTTTTTTGGACAGTTACTAATTTAACAATTTTTTTTTCTAGTCACACTGTGCTATTTACGCAAATTAGGAACGTAACGTAACATAAATTATAACCTAAAACTTGGAGCAGTGGTGGCCCAGTGGTATCGGCCTCGACTTACGTGTTGTAAGGTCGTGGGTTCGAATCATAGTTCGAACCCAGCCAGGCGCATTACTTTGTGATTTATTTATTTATTTCATCACCACTGCTCTCAAGACGGTGAAGGAAAACATCGTAAGGAAACCGGCATGTCCTAGAACCAATAATTCGAAGACATGTGACATCTACCAACCCGCACTGGGCCGCGTGGTGGATTATGGCTCACTCCCTCTCTCAGAGAGGAGGCCAGCGTCCCAACAGTGTGAACATTTATAGGCTGATGATGAAATAACATAAAACTTATAGGAAGAAAACTACTCGACAGTTTCGAGTCGAATAAAAAAATACGAAACATTAGCATGCCCACGACAGAAGCCTGCATACCTATCATTAACTGAGTTAAAAAAATCCAGTACGCATGTCTTCAAATTCCTTATGGAGCTCTTGCTGCTAGGCGAGATCGAGACCTAAAGCATACCCATTATAAAAACAAAAATAAAACACAGACAGATTAATTGTAACTCTATCTTTGACCTCTTGACCACGAATCGTCAGGTCATAAGTCCCAAATACCATTAATCAATTTCTCGCCCCATTCCTCGGACCGCGGCTAACAGACCCCTTAACTTTGATCACACATTTTTGGGGTTGAAAATACCAACCCCAACCATTGGTATGTCGAATTTCTACATAATAAAGCTTATGATAAAGGACTTTGTGTCTCAAATTAGTGACTTTGTGAATTGTTTAGGCGTGTTAACACGGGTCGAGTTTCTTGATCATTGAGTCGACAATGTGTGTAAGTTTACAAAGTTAGTCTTGGTACAAGTGGTATTTAAATAAGCGAGACGATACCTACGTTAAGTTGTTGATTTGACCAAAATGTTTTCGAACGATCGAGAAAATATTTTTTCCTTTCAAATTAACGTCAGTTCCATTTTATATTACGATACAGAAACTGTTGAAGCCATAATAGGACCTCAGAGCCCTTAGTTTTAATTATTTTACTTTACAGCTTCTTTCCAGTATTCACAGCGTTTCTTGTAAGAAATAAAAATGGAACAGCGCCTCTGGTGTACGAAGAAGTAACTATTTTTTCCTTGAAATTAACGTCAAAGCTCCAGTTTACTTTACGTCAAAAAATTTGAAGGAAAAAGTAATACCTCTTTCGTACAATAAAGGCACTTTTTTATTTTTTCCATACAATAAATGCAATAAATAGTTCAAGTATATTCGCTGTAAGTACGGCTTCTATAGTGGGCTACACTTAAAACTAGCAACTACTTACTGAAATGTCAGATCCAAACTACAGCAAAACAAGTTACCTTCATCAAACTGTCAGAAACTTATCATTTGCAGCCCCAATCCAATATATTCCATGTTAATGGGCAGCGATTGGATATTCTAATTAACTGCACACGGTCACGCTATCAAAATGTCATGTATCATGGATTCAAGGTCAAAGGTCAAACCTTCGATTTATATTGGTATCCGTCATCCATTTTATTGGCGGAATTAGATTTGACTAGATTTTGTACAGGTCAGAGGTCGCAATTAATGTTAGTTGAGTTTGCTTATTTTATTGAATGAACTTGAGTAGGGGTCATCCAAGTTGATACGTATAGGGGGTAACTACCCTATGACCTTGACGCCATTTATTTTTGTATTTGGGACTGGACAGGGACTGTCAGACTTGACGGTTTAAAATCCACGGTGCCCTTCGGTTGCCTTTTGTGTACCGGAGTCGCGGTGTACGTATGTTCCGCAACTAAATCATGCAAACCCTAACGTTTATGGCCTCCATAAGTGTGTGTAATCGCCACAAACAAAATGCTGTACCTAATAAGAAAACTTAAAAAAAAAAAAACCCATAAACTTTAGTAGTAATTATAGGGCTAAAAGCCTGTTTGGCAGACACTCGTAAAGCGTAATCATAATTTTAATAAACAATTACATTCACACAAAACGCAATGTTATGTTAATTAACTCCAAATTGCATTGCCACGAACTAAAATATTCAAAACATCGTTAGTTTGGTTGGATATTAACATGAATACTAGAAACTTGTACAACGCTAACCAGTACGTATTTAATACTAGCAACTCGCCCCTGCATCGCACGTATAGCAGAGCAAAATTATAATTTAATTATGCATTGTTTTTGAGGGTAGTAAAATCATCATCATCATCATCAAATTAGTCCTCCTGTCAAGGGGTGGAACTGAACCACTCTTTCTGACACAACAATCCACCCAGTTCCTTTGTGTTCCATAGTCATGGTGCCTTTTAAGACAGTCCCGCGGCCCGCATGCATATGCATGCGGGCCGCGACCACTTCTAAAAATAACTAGGCATATATATCCCTAGTTATTTTTAGAAGTGGTCAGTTTAATATTTATTTTTAAGAAGATACATTAGTATTTTATAAATGAACTGATTAGCTCGAAGAACTAACCCATTTTAATCCCACGGTATGTATAAGATAATGAACCATAGAGACCATTTCCGGCTGGCTGAATGTATCCTAGTAGTGGGAATATTATGGACGGATTATGTTGCCCGATGTAAGCCAGGATCACAGTTGGCTTGATTTTTTTCCGACATTCACGACAATTATTTGTCATATTTTAACCAAGTTCCACTTAAACCTATATTGTACCCCCTAAAACTTCCTTGCAAATTACTCTGTCCATGGGTAAAAAACGTATGAAAAACCGTTTCGGAGTTTTTGAGTAAATTGTCTACAGACAGACAACGAGGTAGTTTTGTATTAAACTTTATAATACGAGTATTGACTAGTGATGCATACAAACATACAAACGAATTTCACAATAATTCACGCATGCACGGATATTCTTGCCCTATTTCTGTCTACTGTCGTCACTTTTTAACAAATACATTTATGTAAACACGGTTGACCTAACATAAAACAATATTTGTAGAACAAACCGGTGTGACCGCGTTGTATTGTTTCACGAAGTTTGCCGAAGTTGGCCGATGTTACGCGAGTTACGTCAGATATGCAAGCGCAGTGAAAGCGCTCCTTGTGCAAGAATCGCGAAGACACTCTTGATGTGTGACAGTGGGATAATTTCAGGTATTGATGGAATTACCGAAATATACACTTATTTTCCGAATTACTTCTAGAAATCTGTTTAGGGGTTCAACTGATTACAGACCCCAATAGAAAAAAAAGGTATATGACAAAATTCCATACTTATAATGTAGGTAGTGAATTGTAGTATCAGGCGTTACTTAGCGGAAATGTATGACATTAAAATGTTATGAAAAATATCGAGTTGTTGTCGAGGAATCAAAACTAGATATTTGCATTACATTGAATGTAGGCAGTGAAGCTTCTTGTTCTCGTGATACTATATTTTATCTGCTCGCAATACGGATGGACCATGCCAACATAGAATTTAGGGCACTTTAATAATTTCTCCTGTAGCTATCGTGGCTGCGTTGCATCATCAGCCTATATACCTATGTTTCCACTGCTTTGACACAGGCCTCCTCTCTGTGAGAAGGAGTGCGTGTTGGTAGATGTCACATGTCATCGAATTCTGCGGCCGGTCTGAACCCACGACCTACAACTCGTAAGTCGGGGCCGATACCACTGGGCCACCAATACTTCCACTAGTGTCTATTAATGGGAAGCAAACACTTTTGCTCACTTAACCGAAAAAGGAAGTCTTTAAAGTTCAAAATTGATCAAACATCATTTTAATAAACGAACATAATTACACCCCCATTAAACTTAATTTACCGATACGCCTATATTATATTCCATTCATTATCTGACCAACAAACGTGGGCTGACTCAATTACGTTCAAACAACAACAACAGAAGTACAACAATACAACATAAACAATTTGTTGTTAAGTTGCAGACGCGCGTAGGAGCATACACGACCGATAAGTACAACATACACAGAAACAATTAACAACTTCGTCTGTAAAGGTCTTACGAAATAATATTATTGTTGGTAACTGGGAATATAATTTCAGAAATTCTATTTTATACATTACCATGACCAAAAACATGTCATATCTTTTTTTCTTTGGGACAAACCCACCACACTATGCCCAAACCACTGAAACTCCTGAAAGCCAGAATCAACAGTGGCAACCACCAGAAAAACGCCGAGACAATGAAGCTCGACGTGTCCCGGAGAATGAATTTACCTGTCTTGGATCCTGCAACGAAATTAATCAGAAAAGAATAGCGGAGGACTTGGAAAAAACATCTGCCGCAAAATCGAAGAAAGTTGGAGTAGGAACTAGGAAGGTTCTCGAATGGAGACCGCGTGTAGGTAAATTAATGTGGGGTGGGACGCCCCCTGATAAGATGGACCGATGACCTGAAGAAGGTATCTGGGTGTGGCTGGATGAAAAAGCAGAAGATCGTGCTCTGTGGCGCTCCTTGGGAGAGGCCTATGTTCAATAGCGGACTGCAATAGACTAGAATGATGATGATAACTAAAGAAATTCTACTAACATACTGTACCTAGTAGAATTTGGTAAAGATAAACCACCACATGACGAACTCTACATGATGTCAACTGCGTTTTTATGTATTTGTATCTGCTAAAATTATTCTCATTTTTCTAAAACCTTTATTCTGCATCATAGGGATGATATTGGCTGATATTGGGCCACGATCCTGCATAGGCAATCTTGTGACCCTATCACAAGATTGCCTATGCAGGATCGTGGCCCAGTAACGCAAAGAACAAACAAAGAAACACAGTGACTTTTACCCCGGTCGCAGTTCATACTACTTTATCCAGTGTGGGAATACTGATTTGATGATTTACCGACCAAAGAACAAAGAAACAATATTTTTCTGGGAATGCTCAAAACTGTTATTGAGGCTCTGGAATACCAAGAAATAGGCCGGTAGATTTTAGTCAGTACGAGTCTTACACTCCATTCTGCTCCAAACCCACTACCTCCCGATGTAACCTAAAAATAAACTCATTGACGACACCTGGTCGCCTACCACGACGTGAGAGTGATTCCATTGTGGGAACGAGATGGCGCTAGACGAGTATTATAGCCCTGTCTCATTCCCAAAGTGGAATTATTCTCGCTTTAAGACGTCATGGTACCCACCAGCTCCGTCTTGATTATGTGTTTTTATGACTGAACCTTCTACACCTTCCCTGCAACCGCACTGCCAATCAATTTGTCGATATTACCAAATAAACTTAATTATTTTATAGACCGTAAGTTATGCGCTGTCACGTCAGTAATGTTGGCCACAAGCGATCAAAACGTGTTGAACCATTAATATGTCTGCTTTCAAACTATAAACTAGAAACAGACAAAAGAGGGTTTATTGACGGTTTAACTTTAACTGTTAAACGACTTTTCCTTATTGCCTTTATGTTGGTAGTGATGCCGTTATGAAAATGCATGAAGTTGGTACAGATAGCAAATGCATCACTTAGAATCTCGTCAATAGCTCGTTAACCTAATTTTGCAGAGCTCTTCAAGACTTCAAAGTTTTAAATTATTCTGGAATAAAAATATAGTGGTTTAATTGTAATCTAATTGCTGGATTGAAAAAAAAGGTGTTTTTTTAAGAGATCTACATTCATATAATAATCTACATATATTATAAAAATCAATTGCTGTTCGTTAGTCTCGCTAAAACTCGAGAACGGCTAGACCAATTTGGGATTTTGATTTTTTTTTAAGTCCAGGGAAGGTTTAAAAAGTAAGTAAAAATGATTCTGAGGCGGTACGAAGTTTGTCGGGTCAGGTAGTTTAAAGATAAACTACTCTATTTGGCGCAATTCATATTCGTTCTGCAGACAAGAATGGATATGAATTTTGATTTCCGTGTCGCGCTGAATTTCATTCTCTGATATTCTTTTTTTAGGCAATTCATTTGAAATGCATACACTATAAAATACCTGCAATCTCTGCTATTGTTTGCTTAAACAAAAGCTCAGTTTTTAAAACGATTGTTTTACATACGGTATATTGAATTTATCGTAAGCATTGTCTTCGCAATAGGTGTGCTGCTGGAGAGTTTGTTTCGCCATTTATTCACTTAGATAAAACATAAGAGATGGGATGATGGGATGGGACACGGGCGGATGCTTTGAGGAACTGTCTTTTTTAAACCTAATTAATTTATTAATCTTGGTTATTCTGCACCAGAAACTTTACAAAAGATTACTGACACTCATCATCACTGCATAGTATAGAACAAAGTCACTTTCCGCTGTCTGTCTCCTTGTATGCTTATATCTTTAAAACTACAGAACGGATTTTGATACGCCTTTTTTAATAGATAGAGTGATTCAAGGGGAAGGTTTTTATGTATATAACATGCATAATATAGTAGAGATTGCACCCGTGCGGAACCGAAGTGGACCGCTAGTTATGAATAACTTTTTAAAAAGGGAAATAAATGAACATTTAACAGGAACGCAAATGGCTGTTTGGCAATCCCAGGTTCTAGGTCATAAGAGGATTAATGAGCAGGGGTTTTAATGAGAGTATCACTAACTAATTCTCGTAAAACCTTTGATTACACTAATCAAAGGCGAACCCTACGTGTTCAATAAAATATCTAGGGTGAACATTTAGGTAATGAAACACGTGCCTAGGTAAACTGGGTACCTTTGTTATAGGGTTCATAAATTATTCAAACTGTTAGTGCTTAGTTCGTTAAGGTGAAAGAGGTTTTTAATTACTATCTGCGTCATCTGAATCAATGGCCTTAAGAGTTCTCAGCTGTTTCGACCTTTTTTTTTTATCGTGGTAAAATCATCAATTGAGTCCTCCCACCCCGGGCAGGGCGCGAGGGACTGTCAGACTTGTACTGACTAAAATCCACGGTGTCCTTCAATAGCCCTTTAGGTACCGTGGTCACGGTGATGGAAGAGCTGTTCCGACCTAGGTCCAATTTGGACCACTGGTTCTATATAACAATTTGCTGAACTGGACCTATTTGGCGTAGCCGTGAGAAACACAATGTCATCTTCGTTATTTCGTTGTTGTTTTTAACTTAATATATTCCTTTAATATCATGTTTCTTTTTTGTGTATCGGTCACCCAAATAACCGTTTTTTCTTTCTTTCTGTCTTCCATAGTCTTCTAAGAGGTCTGCTGCGATGCCTTCTAGTTTTATTAGAACTCATAGTGCTACTTTTGCCTTCTTATAAATATTTTTTTTTAATGTCAAAATGTTACAAAAAGTATTTGTATTTCGAAAATCTTTCTTATTTTAATTAATGAATAAAAAAAAACTGATAAGTAGATAGTTTTTGCACTGAATTCCATTTCATACAACATACGAGTATTCTAGCACTCATTTTGATGCTAAAATAAACACGTGTACTTTGGTAACTCAAAATACAAGTAACTAAAGCTGAAATTCATGAATATAATGAAAAACACTCGATACAAGAAATAAATCCAGACAAAAACATGAAAATCATACAAGCAGACTTGCTATGAATGTAAATGTACAAGTATTTCCATCATAAAGGCATTAAAAATACCAGCCAGATAATAAAAGAAATATTCCAACTTACATTCTCACTGAAATTTTTGTCACAAAAAACCTCTGCTCCAGAATTTTAAACCTTACACCACTGTAATAAGAGTTAGTAATGTAAGCACCTACTCTAGAGACTCGTTGCTGTGCTCAAAGACTTCCTGGGGTTGTGAAATTGTGCTGAAACAGCGAGACGAGGTCCTTTTCAAGGGTTGTTGACATTCAACTCGATGGTAGGGCACAAAAGTGAAAATATCTTCAAGTTTCAAGGTCATCGCATGACCGAAAAGAACCTTGAATAGATATTAAATAAGCCTAATCCTCCAATAATCTTCCCACTGTTGGGATACAAGCGACTCCTCTGTGAGACCCCGGATGTTCTGGTTCTTTTAAGTTTTTTTGACGTGACCGTATTGGGCCAGAACCTGCCGGTTTCGTGGGCCTGCTTCATCAGGCAAACATGATCTTGAAAGGTGCCTAAAGGGATATTGAAAGAAGTCACAACAAGTCTGACAGTCCCTCAAATCTCTCCCCAGAAGTGGAAAGTGGAGGAGATGATTTTACCACGATAAAAAAGTGTTCTTTCAATTTGTAGCCATTTCAACTTGATCGACCAGATGGTCTATTTTGAACCAAATCTCCCAAACAGTTGTCTCCAGGAACCATCTAACCTCCTTTTCCATCTTTCCAGTGCTGCTGGCAGTAACCTTCGCATCATGCGGCCAAGTGGAAGACCCCTGCAAGACCAAGGCGCGAGTGGTGGCGGACGACAAGTACTGTGACAAGTACTGGGAGTGTGACAACGGCCAGTCCATCCAGTACGACTGTCCTAATGGTCTGGTCTTCGCTGGCAAGCATAGAGGCGTGACGGAGGGTTGTGATTACCCATGGAGGTCGAATTACTGCGAATATCCTAAAGTGCAGATTAGTAAGTAGTTTTTTTATTAATAAGTTTTTTCATATTATGATTATCTATTTTTGGTATTTTTCGAATGGGCAATGCAATCAAATGGCCATGATTGCATGGCACAAATTTAGGTACGAGTAACATTTTATTTTTAAAGGAAAAGAGTATGGCATGGAAGAAAATGATCAGTTTTTAAATACAGCAGGTCTAAAATCGCTACTCTAGCAATTTTACAAATTCTTCTTTATGAATCATCTATAGCATAGAATATTCTATTTTACGAATCTTATCGTAATTTTGTGAGAAACATTGCTAGTGGCAGTTTTATACTCGCAGTTTATTGAATGAATTAAACATTTACTCCACTTTCTAACAGCTCTGGACAGATCTGTATTTATAGTTAGCATTCCATGTCTAGAGCCTGTTCCTCATATTCCTCTATTTGTCCACACCTACTAGTTTTTGACCAATCAAAACCAACAAATTCGCAAAGGATACATCTCTGATTTTCAGAATGATTTCTGGGCCCATTAGGACTATGTAATGTATACCGATCAAAATAATAATAATGTAAAAGTTGTAATTTATATTCACCAATAACCACGGTATTTCAAGCTTTTTAGAGTTAAAAGCAAACAACATATTAAAATTTAGAAATATGTCAAGGTTTGAGAATTTTGCGACTTTTTGCGCAGAAGAACACAATGTTTATTGGGTCGTACAAGTCATCCTGAACAATAGGATCTCAACTTGAAAAGGAAAACGAAAGAAATATCGCGACCTTATTTAAAATGTAACAACGTATCTTTTCGTAATGTCGGTCGTAACATTTAGGAGGAACTTCTTGTACGTGACTCAAATGAAGCTGAATTAAAAAGGCACATACTTACAATACAAAGAAATGTGGAGGTTTTAAATGATACACGTATTGATTGTATCCTGAGCAACTCCGTACAAATATGCCTGTTTACATAAATTGGATAATTCGATTGAAATACTTTGTTTTAATTTTTACGTGGTAAAATCATCAAATGAGTCCTCCCACCCCGGGCAAGGCGGGAGGAACTGTCAGACTTGTACTTACTAAATTCCACGGTGTCCTTCAATAGCCCTTTACGTTGCGGGGTCAAAGTGACGGAATAAGTCCCGCGACCCAGGCAGGCTTTGGACCTCTGAGAGGGGGCCCCGTCAATATGCTGACGCTCTTTGAGGCGGTCGTGGAACACGACGCACCGTCGACGACCCGGAAAATACTTTGGCTTTGACTAAGTATTTCTGAATAAGTAATATGTAATACGAATACAATTCGTCGAGCTAAAGATTAATACTTCAATTAGCAACATATTGGCTACAAAAATGTCCAATATTTCAAGGTGGAGTCATCCATAGACCTCTCTTTGAAATTACTTGAATGGTATTGAAGATGATCGTACATAAGCAAAGACACAATTACGTGATTTTGATATAATATTCTCGAATTTAGATATCATGGAGTCATCATCTTCCTGCCCTCATCTCATTTTACTTAGATATCATCGAATACACTCTATATTAATAGATTATTCACAATTTCAAAAAATGCTATTATAAAACTGCTGCCCATATCTCGCAACACTTAACCCAATATTTCCACCACCAGACCCCCCGATCGGCTCGGAGCACTGCGACTGGCTGTACGGCATCTTCGGCCACGAGACCTCCTGCACCAGGTACTGGACCTGCTGGAATGGAACTGCCACGGAACAGCTGTGCATCGGAGGCCTGCTGTACAACGAGAACGCCCACTCCTGCGACTGGCCCGAGAATGTTGATGGGTGTCAGAAACATCGTGAGTGTTTTTTGTTTTATATCCTCTGTTTTTTTGGGAAAGATGTAGGCAATAATCAACAATCGCAGTCTAAATTAAATCTACAAGTTTTGCAACTTCAGAAGTTTGTTGTTTACAAATTGTATTGCCGCAAAATGTTCATAGTATAAGCTTCGAACTTTCTTCACTTTTTATACTCTAAACAAAATAATTGTGATTTACACTCGGAAAGTTTCCAACTGACTTCTCTGTATTTATTGACTAGCTGGAGCCCGCTGCGTTACCCGCGTAATGCTCGGTAATTATCCTAAGCGAACATTATACCAGGATAAAAGTACCCTTTGCATTTCTTTCCAAATTCGTTCAGAAGTTTTTACTAAAAAGAGTAAAAGATATTCAAAAATCCATCTATCCCCATTAATTTTCGCATTCATACTAGAAGTAAGCTCTACAAATCAAAATAGTATAATTTCCTACGTATTTACGCAGGTAGGTACTCATTACTACTCTCACATTAATAAATAACGAGGAGAGACATTTCTTGCAATTTCCTCCCCATCCCTCCCATCAAAGTCTTTCCGCTCTATTTCCCAAACACAAATAACATTAACAAACCAAATGAGAACAGACTCGTGAATGAGAAGCCACGAACATAGACAACAGAGCGGGGAATTAATTAATATAACTCCGTGTAAGACGCACTCGCACTTCCACACTGATTAGTCAAAGACACGGCAACTGTTGTGGTAAATAGTATGTTTGTACTAAAACAAGGTACTATCTTCACACATCCTTGTATTTGCCTTACTCATAAATCTGTCATAAACACTTCCCGTCTTACTACAAAAAAGTTTAACAACTGTTGAACACTTTGTCTGAATTCTCGATTTGACAGTTGATATAAGGGCACTCCCTTACCGCGAGCATTTACCTTTAATGTAACGTTACAGATTCGAACATTCGAAGAAAATAGAGCATCCAATTGCGCACTTTTATGTTGCAATACAGGTGAATGCTCGCGGTGAGGGAGCGCCTTAAGGGTCGTTTTGTAGTTACACTTTTTTAGACAAGTGTTCAACACAGATGTTTAACTTTGTATGTTCATACTAAGTTTATTTAATTCCATCCTTCTCATGACCGCACTTCGTCTATTCCATCTTATAATCACTTAGGTCGGTATCACTAGTTTAAAGCCATACAAGAGTGGAAAATACGTGTAAAAAAATGTGTCAATACATGGAGTGTATATAATAGTCGTAGCCAAAACGATCAATAATTGAAATACAAACCATAAAAAATCTGATAAGCTGGGTCCTCACTTAGCAGCGTTGCATGTAACGTATCAGATACAGTATCAAGTGAGTACGTAGGCAGGAGGTACTCACTTGATACTGTATCTGATACGTCACATGTAACACTGCTAAGTGAGTACCCAGTTTTACAATTCAGTGAAGAGATACGATAAACTCAGACAGAGGTTTTCACTTTACTTTTTGACCTCCCTTTTATCCAAAGAAAAGTTAATTTATCCTTAGATACTTTGACCTTACTGAAGATTACCTATTTCAAATTAGATAACCATAATTCACAGACGGTACAGTCACTCACAAATGTCCATTTAGAACAGTAATTTGTCATCGCTCACACATTGTAGCTCAAACAATAATGCGTTTAATAACACGACTTACAGCGGTGACATGAAAAGCCCATATAAATAATGTACGTTATTCACAAACAACATACGCAATTGTGTACAGACGCCTACGCAAGTGTTAGTTGTAGTAGCTGATGGTCATAAAAGTGCGAATCTATGTAGTGCTTGAGTAGTCCTAGATCTTGTTGTATTTGCGGCATTAAAGTTATTGGGGACATTATTTGTGTACTTTGGTAACTTGGGATTTCTAAAGTATTAATTTTCTAGTTTTGTTTTACGCTTTGTAAATGAGATTTTTCCATCACGGATTTTTGAGTAGCAGACATTTTTTTTTGCGTGGTAAAATGGTCAGATGAGTGCTTCCACCCCCTACTGTCAGACTTGTACTGACTAAAATCCACGGTGTCCTTCAATAGCCCTTTATGTTCTGACGCTCTTAGAGGCGCGCGTGGAACAGGACGCGCCGTCGAACCTGGCATGTTCCATGGTCGGACAGCGAGTTGCCCGTTACTCGCCGCCGTTATGCCCGCGCCTACGGTAGCCGGAGATCGTCTTGCGATCACCGCGGGTGGTTGAGTAGCAGTCATGAAGGCAATTTTTGTGTCTGGAGTAGACTATTTATCTCTAGGAATCCTAGACTTATATCAAAATAATTCTACAGCCATGCTAGAGATCTGTTGGGTATCCAAAGGCAGCTTAATTTATTTAGGGAGGGAGATATATATTACATACCTACCCTCTCACGAAAACGGAATGTTCCATTCTGTCTGTCTTTTTCTAACACTATTGGTATTCCTACAAAAAAAAATTACAAATTACATTTAAACAAGGTGTAGCACCAAAGAATTACCCAAATTCGAGAAAATATTAATTTAGAATAAGTCTTTCTTAAATATTCCACAGGCACAATAATAATATTACCCTCGTTTTGTTGAACACCAACAACAAAACAAAATACAAACGAATTTCTTTCATGAACCTCGCGCGACATCAACATTTCATATCTCGACTTTTTGAAGAGCACTTTTTTATTCCACGTTTTAAAACTCACTTCGCTATTCAGTACTACATAAAATGTTATATTTCCTGGCTGACAAGCAACGAGGTATATTTTATTATATTTTCTTGAAAGACTCTGTCTTGGAAGTCTGCAAAATGCTGTAGAGTTATTTTTCTTAAAGAAAAGGGACACTGAAAGAAATAAGAACTTGAATTATTTTTATTATCTTTAGATACTATCTAAGTAATAGTTTAAAGAAGTAAAGTTTGCAACGGTGAATGCATTTTTGTTTCATTTTTATTATCACAAGCGATCCGCGCCGAGACAACTCATGGGTTCAGTATACAACGTGTAACGTTAAAAGCGCAAAACCTCTCGTGAGGTAACTCAGCCAATGCTACTGAACAATGTAAAAATATAAAACTTTAGGAAATTTGCGAAAAAAAAATAGTTTTTCATAGTGATGGGCTCGATCAATTTCTCATTTTGTATGAAAAATCTTTTTTTTTTTTTGCGAATTTCCAAAAGTTTTATAACAAACATTGTTCAATTACGTGTGCTGAGTTACCTCACGAGAGGTTTTGCGCTTTTAACGTTACACGTTGTATGTAGATATTTAACCATTCCTCTTGAAATACTCTGTTTATTAGCGAAAAACGTACTTAAATCCCTTATCTTAGTTTGAAAGATCTAAGCGTACAGACGTCGTGAAGCGATTTCATTTTACACTATGTAAATATGGAACAATATGAGGCGTATGTCAGGATCGTAGCAGGTGGCTTTTCTGTGGTTTCTAATTAACTAATGCGTGAGTTATGAAATGTATAATTATGAAACTATATTGTACATTTTCAAGAGAACATTCACCCCTGAAAGGTAACAAATGAATTTAAAACACGCACGTTGTATAAACTACAAAAACTTAAACAGCTGTTGAACAGTGGTCTAAAAAAAAGTGTCACTGCAAAACGCACCTTATATCAAAGTGATATGACGATTTGACATTGACAGTTTATTTAGACAGCTATATAATAATAACAATAATATTCCACAACTATCACACAACGCCATCTAGTCCCAAGCTATTCAGAACTTGTGTTACGGGTACTAGACAACTGATAAACATACTTATATATTTCTAAATACATACACATTATAGATAAATTACACCCAGACACACAACAAATGATCAAGCTCATCACACAAACATTTGTCCTGGGTGGGAATCGAACCCACGACCCCCGGCATAGCAGTCAGGGTCACTAACCACTAGACCAACAGACCAGTCAACTGTTAAACAGGTGTTTGATTTTTTTTTTTGTGGTAAGACTTATAGTCAGTAGTAGTCTAAAATAAATAAAACTAAAAGTAAAACGGAAAATTCTAATTAAAACTTGTATCCCCAAGCGTACAGTAAATACTACTGAATGAACAGAAACCGTTTCACCGATCAATCACGCAACTTTCACACTAATTGCTTCGTTTAATAAAGCGTATAATAGCATAATAGGTGCGTTGCCTTCCTTATGTAACCCAGTAATGATTCTGCAGTAATCGTTCATCGGGCCATCGACTTTAACGAAATCGAAAGTATATATTGAGTGATGGTTTTGCGTAGATAAATGACAGGTTTGGTACATAGGGTCATTAGTTTGAACCCAGTTGTTGAACAAAGGTAATGCTACGTATAAAACGAGGTATGTATGTAAGCTGTATGGGAAACCTTTTCAATACATACAACTATTGTTCATTGTACATTAAATTTGTATGAATTTGATTCTAAAAACAATACGACGTGGAATCATAGCTAGGTATTGCCTGTAATTATAAATAGTTGGTAATGTATATTCATAAATACGAATTAGTAGGATAGTAAAATTTGTTTAATTTTTTAAAATAACTGTCTAAACTTAGGTTAATAAGCAATCCTTCAAGGATTATTTAAAAGTTCAACTAACGTGTTATTCATACTAGCATTTGACTTAACTCGCGTTAATTGTTTTATTCTGGGTTCTAGGGTAAATGCAAGGGTCGCGGGACTGTCTCATCAAGTAACAATGACCCTGGAACGTAAAGGGTTATTGAAGGATCACCGTGGTTTTTAGTTAGTACAAGTTTCAGTCAGTCAGTCTTTAGTGAGCCAGTTTTGTCGACACGTTTGGCGCAGTGGCTGAGCAATTGGACTGATGCGCTGAATGCTGCATGGAATAAATATTTGTATGATCTGCAATTAGTTGTTCTGGGTCTGGGTGTTTGTGTCATGTTTGTAAACGCACCCACGATACAGGAGAAATTCCTAGAGAGGGGCAACGTTTTTAAAAAAAAAAAACTTTTCCCCTCTCTAGGAAAAAAGTCCATTCTTCCCTCCCTGGGTAGGACTCATTTGATGATTTTACCACAATAATATAACTTTGGTCTTCCTCTTCATCCATGAAAATTTATGTACAGCGAATTCGTCAACTGAAATGTCATTATTAAACCATACCATACCTCTTTCTGAGTAGGCTATGGCTCCGTGGTATAATTTACATGATTTACATCGGATACCTTGGAGGCTGGTGTTCATTTCCGTGCCAATCAGAATGGTAATGTAATCATTTATTATAGAACCAATATAACGGTGTTGTCAACCCACGCAAGTAAACGTAGAATGTTCTGGTCTGAATACATATTTATATAGAGTATCTGCAAATTGAATATATAGCCATTTCAATTAGGTTTAGGACCCATTTATATCAGTAGTCATTTTTACCCGTGGTGCTGGGCGACTGGGCTTCTCCCAGTTGTGCCTATTGGCCTTGTTTTGTTCTGTCTCCTGCTTGCAAGGAGGGAAGTGGAAACATATTTTTCCTGCTCCTCCACTATTCTTTTCTGATTAATTTCGTTGCAGGATCCAGGACAGGTAAATTCATTCTCCAGGACACGTCGAGCTTCATTGTCTCGGCGTTTTTCTGGTGGTTGCCACTGTTGATTCTGGCTCTCAGGAGTTGCAGTGATTTGGGAATAGTGTGGTGGGTTTATACCAAAAAAAAAAAACAATTACGTATGTTTAACCAGCACTAACGTAGCTTTAAACTCTGGATAAGCTGCAAAGAAAATGAACTCCTTAAGACTATCCCTTTCTCAACTACCAAAGGGGTACCTAAAATTTCTTTATAGATTAGGAACACTGCAAAGACTATAAAAACTAGGAATTTCTCTTGAATCGTGGCTCTCGAAATTTGATGCGTCGCGTAATTATCCTAAAAAGAAAAAATACGTAGGTATCCAATTATTTTTCAAACCTTTACTGACGGACTAACTTTTGCAATTTACTGTTGCTGTCAAAAAGCCTATTAATAAACAAATAAACAGAAATTAATTCAAGATCCATTTCTCAAATGCCCACAATATCCCATCTCAACTGCAGCTCCCATAACAGGAAAACCATTTCCACACCCCTTACAATTATTTCTAGCCGTCATTCCGACGACGTTGATTAACGACATTATACACAAAACAAAATAAAACCACCATCATATTTCATCATAGTCCATCTGTGGGAATATCATAAAATAATGGCCAACTGACATTGGTAATGTCGTGAACTTAGGCGTGGGACAGAAGTGACCTATAAAAGATCTTGGTTCTCAGGCTATCTGATAATTAAAAGTATCATATGGCCGGTGAGTACTAGTGTTCACGATCGCCGTCTGAATAGGAAATCAAGGCGTGGGATTGGTTGAAAGGAAGTTTGTTTGGAAAAAAATAGAAAACTGGGAGTTGATCTCGCTTAGTTCGGGGTCTTATCGGTAACCGTGGACGTACAGGGCTATTGAAGGAACGCCACCCACGTGGATTTTAATCAGTACACTTATGACATTCCATCCTGTTCCGCCCTGGGTGGGAGAACTCATTTACCACGATTAAAATAAAATAAAAAAACTCATTTTGTTTCGCACTATAATACGTAACATTTAAGTTGTTATTGCAATGTAATAATATTATTACATCACGTAAATATGGTTCAGGAGACATAGCTCTATGCCAGATGCATGAACGGAAAGAAAGCGGGCCTGAGAAATAACAAAATATACAAATTATAAAACCTTTTTTGCAAATTCTACAGACCAGGAGCATCGTCGAAGAAGAAGGTCATTGCCTATTAGATTGTAAACACAAACCATCAAAACAGTATACCTTCAAAAAGCTTCGCTCACTTTGAAAATATAAGGTCAACAACAAAAGACTTTTCGTCGAATCGAAAGGCACTTAATACTCGATATTTTAAAGAGGTTGTTTTCCAAAAACATATTTAAACCAGCCTTCATTTCTTTCAAAACACAAAAACAATTTAAAAAAGGAATGGAAATCTTTCCTCCCAGTAAACATTTTCCTTAATTCGCTTCAAAAATGAGTGCTCATAAATGCGAGAGAACAGACAATAAAAACCTAAACAAAAGGTCTTAAAAGCTTTATAAAATAAAGATTCCACGTTTGTCTATCACGAGCAAAATGGCGGGCTATCTTAGTGTTTATAAATAAACGGCATTTGCCCGCGGCTTCGCTTGCATTGACATAGATATTGTGAATCAATTTTAGATGTTGATTTATAGTACAGTAAGTAATTCAATTTAAAAAATTGTTGATTTTTTTAAACTTTGCCAAAAATACTCTTCCTTTCGCTTCATAATAAGGATAAGCCCTTTCCCGGGATTTAATTTCATTGCTTACGGGATTTATATCTGATTTGGGTGTTTGAAATAAAGATAACTTAAAATTATACCCTATATTCATAACAACTTTTAAATTCCGAAAAAATCTCTTAAAATCTTGGAGGCATGTCCATAATAAACGTTAAAGGTTATTGACCCCAATCAATCTATCTACCTACTCCGGCTATGATTGTTCTAAACAGGGCTACAAAGTTTTTCATATATGTGAATAAAAAATATTTCTGCAAAGTTAGATAAAAATCGAACGAAATACTTACTAAGAATTTTCATACTAAATTCTTTTCAAGTTTTTTGCAAAAAAAAAGTACCATATATCAGTCTCTCGGGTACCACCTATCTCTGTACTATTACGAAAACACATTCAATTAATTTCAGTAAACGAAGCTTATAAGCGAAACAAAAAAACAAACCCATTCTCGTATGTATAATGTTAGTTAGGATTAGGATTCAATCGATGCATCGTATCGATAGCCAGTGCAGCCTTGCCGGACACGATTCCAGTACCTACCTATTGTTCTAGATTCTCGGAATCACGGATAAACTTGATCGAAGCTTTTACTGTTTAGTTTGTTCTTGTATAAGTAGACTATTTTCCTGATAGGTATGATGATTGGTTAGATTTTAGATGTCGTATGATCGATAAATAAATATTTAAGGTATGCAATACCTTCAATAATAAAAATGAGTTTTTTTTGATGCGGTTTTCAGTCAAGCTTGAACTTATTTTTAGCTTTTTGTGACGTAAAGTAAACGGTAACTTTGACGTTAATTTGAAGGAATTTAAAATAGTTCCTCGTTCGTATACTAGTGGCGTTTTTTTTTATATTTTTATTTTACATACAATAATTGTTTTACATAAACGTAAAATAAGAAAATACATATAACCACACACATACATATAACATTTTTCCTACAGTTAAAGTCTAAAATGAAAAGAAAAAAAATTGAGGAAAAACATTAAGTTTATAACACTTTTTTTACAAATAAAATTAATTACAATATAAATATTTCATAGTTACTGATACACAGGCAATAACTCAAACTCAATTTTTTTATTGCAATATCATCATAGCTTTCGTTATACATAAGAAAGTAGTTATAATGAATTAGACACAAATAAAACTTATAAGCACTTGATTGTTGTACCCAACTTACAAGGACTTGACAAAGTAAACAAGTAGCTTTATCAGGCTTATATACTGCCTATTGCTCTAAGAAGTAAGAACAATACTAATGAGCTCAACAAAGTTCCAGTCAGCGACCGATCTCTTGTTATTAATGCAAGAACTCACTTTGGAGTTACAGGATCGGAGTTTATTATTGATGAAGATTAGAGAGGCCCGTCTCTTTTGCCGACTGGCTAACTGGCCGACTAGTCGGATATAAAAAGGCTAAGCCGAGCCTTCTTGTCTATGGATTTTTGGGACTTAACACCGTTCGTACATAAGGCGACGCAACTCTCCGATACCTTACGACTTTGCCATTCATTAACGCGTGCCTGAATACGAACTTCAATGGATTTGTAATGCGTAAGTCGCCTGGATACTAAAGTCGTAAGGTATCGGAGACTTGTGTTGCCTTGTGTACGAAGGGGCTATGTTATATCAGTGGCGTATTCTTATTCAGCCGAGATGCTCCCATTCAGTACATAATAATTATAAAATGTATACTCGATCGCGCCAGCTTTGAGTTTTTTTTTTGTATAAGTTAAAATTATGTAACCCTTGAATAAATTATAAATTGAGTACAAAAGGAGAGGCAGTTTTAAATTTTATTTAAACAAAAAGTCCGATCATAAGTAAGAAATATTTGCAAAAATATACGGCTCTTCCTGGTGCAGTCGGGTAATATTTCAAATCACCCCAACAGCCCAGTAGTCGGCTATTTCGTCCGACTAGCTGACGATTGTTGGTTGACTGTTGGCACATCTCTAATGAAAACCTAATGGTGTAATGGACTGGTAGTTAAGTGGTTTAGTAACGGTCTCTTGAGGTTTTAGCCATTATCAGAAACAAAATAGGCTCTTAAAGGACTTCCAATTTAAAAAAAACAGATTGTCAACAACCCGTAGTTATGACTAAAACTACTTTCTAAAATATTTCCAATTTTGAAGTATAGTCGTGACGAAAACTATTTGCAGGAATTTCAAAAATAAAAACATTTATTTTTATTCCAGCTCTTTGCAACGACGACCCCAACGGCAACGTCCCCCTAGGCAAGTCCTGCAACCGCTACTGGCAGTGCCAGGGAGGTTACCCTCGTCTCCAGAGGTGCCCCGCCATGCTGGTCTTCGACAGGAGGTCGCTGAGGTGTGTGGTACCACCCACTGAGGAGTGCGACGTCCCCACCACCACTGCGCCCCCACCAGAAGAAGTAGATCAACAGGAGTTAAGACAGGTGAGGATGAATTGATTATAATATGTGTTTGACAGGACAGAGGTGAGGAGCTCGTGGTTAAATAAATTATAGCCGTCTTCCGGATTATACTGACGGATTATTTGACTGGCTTGTTGGTCTAGTGGTTAGTGACCCTGACTGCTATGCCGGGGGTCGTGGATTCGATTCACACACAGGACAAATGTTTGTGTGATGAGCATGATCATTTGTTCTGTGTCTGGATGTAATTTATCTTATGTTCAGCAGTGGACGGCAATAGGCTGATAATATAATATGTATGTGTTTAGAAATATATAAGTTTTTTTTTTATCACTTGCCTAGTACTCATAATACAAGCTCTGCTTAGGGACTAGATGGCGTTGTGTGATAGTTGTGGAACATAATTATTATTATGCCGCATGTTGGTCTGTGGATAGGTAACCATCTATTCTGCCTTAGCGAGTTTCCTCCGTGCCTTAGAAAGCTCGTAGAGCCCTTGATTTCGGCTGTCATTTATAGATCTTTGGCAGTCGTTATTAGTCAGAAGCTTTAAAAGTCTGATAACCAGTCTTAATTACCATGGGGTACCATGATATAGGACCCAATTTCAGGTTGATGACTTTGTCACATAATATGTATTAACTTAGGCAATTTAACCTATCGCTTTTTAAACATAGTAGATAATTAGCTGAATTACTGAAAATACTCAAGTTTCACATACCCATTAGTATAATGACATGAATATCAAATTACAACAACACATGAAGATCTAGTTACCAAGTAATTTATCGAGGTCGCGGGACTTATCGAATTACCGAGAGCCTGGAACGTAAAGGGCTATTGAAAGACACCGTGGATTTAAGTCAGTACAAGTCTGACAGTCCCTGCCCTGGGTGGGCCCACTCATTCGATGATTTTACCACGATTAAAAAAAGTAATTTATCGAACCATCCACGTTTGAGTTCCGAATTTATCCGATACATCGCTTCAGGGCAGTAACTCGTTTTTTTTGTGATACGAAAACCACAATACGCAATGTTTTTTTTTACATATTAAAAAAACTACCTTTGTATTGCTCGTCTACGGGTTTCAGTCCGACAGTATTTTATTTGAAACTGGGGAACTTTCAGAGGTTCATGCGAAGTATATCAATTAAATGATAAAAAATGGGAATGAACAATTTTTTTTTGCATGATGACAAAATACAAAAAGTCAAATGCGAATCATAAAAAAAAAATCTTTCAGCGCTGAAATAAACGCCTTTTTTGCTTGCTAGATAGTAAACAAAAAAAAGTAGCGCTAATCTATAATGTGGCAATGGGCAGGCCATATTGTTCGCAGAGCAAATGGCCGATGGGGTCGAAAAGTGCTAGAGTGGAGACCACGGACTAGCAAGAGCAGCGTAAGATGTCCACCAAAAAGATGGACAGACGATCTCATAAAAGTCGCCGAAAGACGCTGGATACAGGTCGCTTCTAACCGGTACATGTGGAAATATAAAGGGGAGGCCTATTTTCAGCAGTAGACGTGCTATGGCTGAGATGATGATGATGATGACTCTATAATATTTATAATTCTTTGTTTATAATTACAATCTTACTACGGATGGCGATACTCGAATAACCAAATAATTGTTATTTGGTTATTCGAGTAAATAAAACAATTTTAAATCCGGAATGCGAAAATCCTCTTTTATCCGGATTTTATCCGAATTTCCAGCTTTAAACGTCAGGTATTCCAATCAGTTCAGCTGTCAAAAAATTTTAAATTAAAATTGCGTGTTTCGAGATTTCCCAATACCGGATTTAGACGCGTGACTGACACCGGAATATTTCTCTACAAATGGAAACCGAAATGCCAAATGACATTCCGGTTTTGCCTAAACCGATTAGGATTGACAGCCTGTCTGTACGTTACGAGTTTAAAACTGTACCGTCAGCATGAGTTTTCAGTACCCCTAGCACGAGTTTTCTCTATTTTACTTTACAGAGTTTTTCCAGTATTTACAGCGTTTATTGTATGGAAATATGGTACAGCGCCTCTGGTGTGCGAAGAAGGAACCAATTTTTCCCTTGAAAATTGTCAATTTGAAGTCGTCAAAGTTCCAGTTTACTTTACGTCTCAAATACTGAAAACTCGTGCTGACGGTACAGTATTTGAGACGTAAAGTAAACTGCAACTTTGACAATTTCAAATTGACAATTTTCAATGAAAAAAATAGTTCCTTCTTCGCACACCAAAGGCGCTGTTCCAATTATTCATACAAGAAACGCTGTAAATACTGGAAAGTTTCTGTAAAGTAAAATAGTGAAAACTCGTGCTAGGGGTACTGAGCCTTAACAATATCCGGTTAGTATAATCCGGTTTTTCATAGAAAACTATTTTTGGCTATCTATAAAATGCGTAATCTTTCTGGAAAAATAATGAATTTTCTTTTTCTTTACGTGGTAAAATCATCCAATAAATCCTCCCCCACCCAAGGCAGGACGGGAGAAACTGTCAGGCTCGTCCTGACTAAATTCTACGATGTCCTTCAATAGCCCCAACGACGATATATTACTAAACTCGCGATAACAGGCGACCGATGTCTGTCAGCACATTAGACAAAAAAATCTTATAACCGTCTTATTTCGACCACTCCTGTGAGCCGTAAACATACCTTGAGACGGAACAGACCTTGAGTTAGCCAATCACAACGCTGTACCCCGTCCCCCTCGCTTACGTAGTACCTCAGCGAGTTGACAGAATAGTTTTTGTTCCTTAGATCTTGCATGCGGAGTCTAGTAATGTATCGTCGTTGAATAGCCCTTTACGTTCTGGAGCCACAGTTACTCGATAGTCCCGCAACAAAAGAGGCAAACCCGGGTGGGAATCGAACCAGCAACTCGTGGCTTACAGGTCTGGCGTCAACCGCTAGACTAAGTACACCGCTAATGAATAACCCTGGAATAAGCGAAATTGACGGAGCAGGGGTCATATTTTTAAGTCAGTATTACTTTGACAGTCCCTCTCACTCCAGGGCGTAAGGACACAAAAATGCCCTAAGCTTGGTAAAATCATCAAATGAATCCTTCCAGGGTAGGGCAGGAGAGGCTGTCAGACTTGTACTAACTAATATCCAAAGTGTCATCCAATAGCCCTTTATGTTCCTGAATCACGGTTGCTCGTTAGTCACGCGACTCTGGCAAACTTTATGAGCTAGATTATAAAGTTGAAAATGTATTAAAGACTGCTAAGCGTTTACGTTTATCGCATGCCGTTTGGCTACAGGGCCAGGGTTGATTTTTAGTCAGTATTAGATTAACAGTCCCTCAATCTATCCAGGGCGACAGGACCCATAAAATACCTTTAGCTCCTCTCAGATACCTGAGGCATTACTCATTAACACGCCAATCACAGCCATTAAACGCAGGTAAATGAGCGGTCCGGATCAATCGGACAAGACCTTCGAAACGCCAAGATCTAGAATACTGATCTTAATTAAATGGACTGGCAAATCGAATCGCCTGCCTATTGATTCACGCCCGAAGTTTGTGGGTCTTGGCTAGACGACTGTACATGGAAATAGAAATAGACAGAAGGTATAGAACTGAAAAGTATAAAATTCAAATCATTTCCTTCAAGAGTAGGTCAGTTAGAGGTGTTATGGGTCAAGTGATTAATGCAGGCAGTATTCATAATGCCCAGGCAGTATGAATAAATCACTTTTGAATTACCAAAACTCAAAAACAACTAATGGAGCTGCAGTCACAAGACTTAATAACTGTGAAAGCTATAGCATATACGAAAAATCATCATAATCGGTTGACGTGAAATCGAAACATACGACTACATACCAACAAACATTTTTCAAAATTTTGCATTCATAATATTAGTAGGCAATAGGTAGAGAAAAAAAATTGTTCAGGTTGCTTAAAACAAAATTATATAAGAATCTATTGTATTTTATTTAATCATCAGCCCATAACTCTACTGCTAGAACACAAGTCGTAATCTACCACGCGGGCCCCGTGCGGAATGTCATTATGTCTTCGATTTTTGGTTCTATTACATACCGGTCTCCTCATAATTATTTCTTCGGTATTTTATTTATAGTCATTAAAATAAAGTCTACACCTAACATACAACATTTTAACGTCATTTCGTAAATTCGTGACTTATAACTGTTGTTAGTGGTTGATCTTTTACATTTATCTGCCTAATGCCTGTCTTGCTCGATTGATTCAATATATTGAGCTATTTGTACTAAAATGGAAGTCCACGATTCGGTCGGAAAGTTAGGGAAACATTTACTTTAGCAAATGTCTTGATTACTTTGTAACGACCGTGGTTAGAACATCTAATTAACTGAAGATCAGAACTTAGCATAAACTTAGACGTGGCTTAAACTTTGCGCTAGAAATTATTATTTTAATAAGAAATCTGAGGCTTTGGCTTGAATTCTACGTATTTGACCGTAGGTACTTCGTACTTGAAGTAGAAGTCGAGACGACATTAAGGTTGCTTTTACACGGTGCATGTAACTGGAGCAAGTAAAGGCTACTAGCTTGTACTTGTATATGTTTCAAATGACTGAAGACGAAAAACGCTTAGCTTTGGTACTTGCTCAAGTCGCTGGACCCGCGCGTTTTTATTGGCTACTTGTACACGGTGCATATAGCTTGAGCATGTTGAGGCACTTGTGCGGTTTACATGCACCGTGTACGAGCACCCTAATGTAAAATGAATAAACGCCTCTAGTGTACAAACGAGGAACTAATTTTATCAACGAAATGAATGTCAAAACACACGTTTACTTTTAATTTTTGTGCTGCGGCATCTGTTAGTGTGTAATTTTGAAAACCCGTTAAAAAATCCTTATTTTTCTGTTTCAGGGTCAAAATCAACACAAGCGACCAAACAACGGCGAATACCAGGACCAGGGCCGCCAAAGACAACAATCTAGAAATTAAGTCTCCCTCTAGAACCTTCCAGAAACTTCTTCATTTCAAAATTCTTCTTCTTCTTTCGTCCCGAAAGTCTTTCCCACCATTGTACTCTCTTCTCCATTAGAAGTAATTTATACTTCATTGTTTTATAATAATTAGTCAGGTAATTAATTAAGAGATTAAAGTTAAGTGTAAAATACTGCCTTGAAACTAAAGTAATACTCAGTAAGCGAATCAGGCAAAATTTTTGTCGGGTTCGATCATCGTGGCTTTAAGAAAAACACAAAACTGTAAGAATATTTTTCTCATATTTTTCTTGTTGCGAACATCATGACTTCACGTTTTCGTTGTCCGACATCGGCGTATAAAAAATCTTAGCTTTAACCCTGGCCAGTACGTATTCGATGTCCGAATCATAAATCTAGAGATGAGTCTGAGAAAATGGTATCTCCAGGCGACATAATCCGATGAATTCTTTACGAAGCCCTACGTTCCTACTGGGACTTTACCGACGGAAGTTACGAGTTATTATTGCGTTGACTTCTAATGGGCATGAAGCGGGGTTATAATAAAATTATCTTTAAAAAAAATATGGAAAGGATAAACGGCGAAATGTTGCTTACTAAATAAATGACGTAAAAAATGCAAAAAAAAACCTACCTACTAGTACCTACCTACTAAATATTATACCAAGATGACTATTGACATCTTCTAAACTTGCATCTCATACAAAATTTAAGGGCGAATTTCACCGAATGATGAAACTGAAATGCGATCAACTTATCAAAACTGCGTCAGCGGCATTATTGTTACGGGAATATTGACAAAGACTCTTTTAGACGTGGTCTGTTTATTTGTTGATCATGTTCAATATCTCTTATTAAGTTTCCTCCGTCCTTAAGTTTATTAAAGAATAAAGTTTTATGCAAACCCCTTTTTTTATCTTGGTAAAATCATCAAATGAGTCCTCCCGGAAGGGACTGTCAGACTTGTACTGACTCAAATCCACGGTGTCCTTCAATAGCCCTTTATGTTCCGGGGTCACGGTGATGGTATAAGTCCCGCGACTATGCAAACCTTTTTACTTTTCAATGACGATACAATTTACTTACAAATTGTAGAAACTATAATTTGTTCAGCTTTAAAAACATCAATAAATAACAGTGTCATGATGATCTAACTCGACTGTATTAAGTTCTTATACTTAGTCAATATTTATACTCTTAAGTTCATATTGTTCTTAATAATAGTCAATAAAAATATTATTTACTTAGGTTTTTTTGTTTGATTTCGGTTCTATAATGTTTTTCAGCAGAAACTGCCTTCAAGAGACAACAGAAGTAATTCTTTAACAGACGGTCAAACGATGTGACTCTTTCTTCCACTCGCTCTTAATTCGATGGGGCAGAAAAACAAAGAAAAATCAGTATCACTTGCCTTAAACTAATATGTGCTTAAACCTGCAAACGAACTTAAAGCCCGGTTTCCATTGCAAGCGGAGCGGACACATTAACGACTCAGCGGGTGAAAAGAGTAAAAATGAGCTAGCTCTGGGAACGTAAAATCTATTTCTTGGCGGAAATGCAAGTATGCAATTTGCGCTTGCGACTTTAACGAAGTCATTAATGGGTCCGTTTCGCTTGCGGTGGAAACCGGGCTTTAGACCTTGCGCTCAGAAGTCACGCTTAAGAACAGATATAAAAAAAAAATAGTACCTATACCTAAACAGCTACAATGTCAAAACAAAAAGGAGTTGTAAAAGCAGAAGACTCGATTGTCTTCCCGCCCTGATGAAATGTTCGAATGTGTAACGTTACATTGCAAGGTGAATGCTCGCGGTGAGGGAGCGCCTTAAGAAATCCACATTCTGGCAAATTAAGAAACGCATTATGTAATTGCAGAAAGTAAAAATCTTAATTGTTGCTTTGCTACACAAGAGAACAAAGAGTTGCCGATAAAAAGCCTAATTACGGATGTCCTCTGAGAGGCAATCGGACATCGGGTGCAAAAGGTTAACGCATGTTAAATATCAATTAGATGGTAATCATAGTTAGAGATTGGATTCAGGTTCAAAGTAAGTTTTTAAACACACTGTTATTAATATAGTACACTATATTATACATATATATTATATAAGTATATTTTCTGTATTCAAGCTGATTTTCGTCCGTGCACTCACCACGTAGGCTCAGTTGAAAACCAGCGTCGGGCACTAGTGGTCCGACATTTGCTGAACTGGGTCTATTTGGCGCAGCCGTGAGTCACACAATAGTTTAGTGTTTTTACTTTTACTTTATTTATTTTTTTATACATTTTCTTTATATTGTGTGTACTTTTGGCATGTGTCAATAAACGTTTTTTCTTTCTTTCTTTCTTTCAAGTATAACGTTAAAGTAAATAAGTGCGGGACGATCTCATTTATCAGCTTAATGGTCTATTAATTGATTCAAATTGATTGGTTGATTTTATTTACCTAGGTACATGTAAACACGATCAGAAGAATTGGGGTCTCAAATGTCAAAATGTCAAAGGTCGAATCAAAACATATTAAAATTTAGTTATTGTAGACTGATTACATAAAAATGAAACATAAACTTCATCATCATCATCAGCCGGTAAACGTCCACTGCTGAACAAAGGCCTCCTCATTAGATCGTCACGCCGAAAATCAATCTATCAACCAGGACCTCAGATTTTAATGGAGAAAATACACCAAGCACGACGGGTTTTGTCACTTGTTTGTACTCGTCTTATGGAAAAAAAAAAGAAATATATTCTACGCCTCCCGTGGCATCGGTAGCAGAGCTTTCTAAGCAGGTCACCGTGACCATGGAACCTATTAGGCAATTAATGGACACAAATAGATTTTATTCAGGACGAGTCTGACAATCCTTTCCACTCCACCCAGGGCGGGAAGACCCATTTGATGATATTACAACCTAGAAAAGCCTCCTATGGCACAAAAGTTGGTTAAAACTTTAGTCTTTAGTTGTCCTTGCACCTTATGGTGCAATGTGGAAGTCGAAACTGTGTGCTGTATAATTACTGAAACCGCTGGCTTTGAGATGCTGCTCAGGATTCAACCAATTTGTATCTTTGTGAGAACAAACCAATAGAAATAAAACACCGTTGACTTTAGTTACAGGCAAAGAGAGATCGGAAAAGCAATTTGTTTTGTTTGATGTATGCCTTCTGTTTGAGCTGCAAACGGTTAGGTGGAAGTACGAAATTTGAAACTTGAAGAGATATTATTAACCTCTTTTGAGTCTTTGTAAGAACAGTCTTATCAGAACAGATCAGTCTGTATTCAAAGGAGAAAAAGATTTTTTATTAAAGACTTGCATTTGGCCTTAATCTAGCAAAGAAGCAAGAGCTGACTCAAATGGAACCAGAACTCCTGCGCGCCAACGGAAAACATTAAAAACTGTTTGGTGGCTGACTCCAAACGGATGGTGGTCGCGAGTTAGACGGCCCTGGTGAGGCTTGGGAAGCCATTGGCCGCCCTGAGCATAGGATATTTAAGGTCTTGAGAATTTATCAAGACTGAGAAGAGCAGAATACCCTTTTCATCCTTCAATTGCGATTTGTTTCCCCAACGCTTAAAACTTTCGATTAATTCCGCAAGACCACATTCATAATTACAATAAATGGCATCTACTCACCAAAGTTGTATGTCGAATAGTAACCTAACCTAACCTAACTAATACCGTTGGAACATACGTCATACCTTTAATATTCAGTTTCCTCACGTCAGAACCATATTTTCATGCGTAAAACCCTCCCACACATAACCCTAAAAATAGGGTGACCCTTTCACAAATTAGGGTAAGTAGAGATACTTACGAGGCCATCACTCGAGGGTCTAATGTCTTAAAGTGTCCTAATAAAAAGGCATTAAATCAACCAAATCCACGGGGATCATATTTGTCCCAAAATTCTGTCCACTTATGGTCCCTAATACAGCTATTATGGGACTCAAGGGAACCAAACTCTTTCATGATTGAGAGACCATTTAATTAAATGTATAGGAAGTATTTTGAGGAAGTAAATTATCGGCCCTGTTCATCTTTTTAGGGTAATTGATACCTACTATACAAATATTGCTTACATCTACGCCATGATCGGTTATTGTAAGGAGACAAACCACTTTACAAAATCAATGGCTTTTGCCTACCATAAGCTTTTTCAAAAACAAGGTTTTTTTGTTTTAGATTTTTTTAGGATTCTTGACAAAACCAGTATTAGCTGACCGTTTATTGTGTGTATCGTCCAAAGCGAGAACAAGACAAGACTGATTTTGTACAGCTTGATGTGTAGCCGTGTGTACATCATCTTATTCTTTTTCTAAACCTGTATATGTAGGTAATTCCTTAAGACAAATAAATAGAAAAAAGGCCCCAACAGTCTCTTTGTTAATTTTCTATTAGTTTTCACCCCTTTCTTTTTTACGGTTCTAAAATAACCAATGTATTCATTTCAGAATTTTCTCGAACCAACTGTGAATAGTTGATAACATTTATGGTTTATTATATTATTTTTCAATTTCTATCATAGCAGGCATTCAAAGAGCAAAGTCCCTTTCAGTATATAAATAGCCATTTTTAGTTCCTTTCTATTTTATTGACGACACGTGTGAATCGCTATCAAATACTTTTCATAATAATTACATATGCCTTCTGTTTCTTCCGAAGATTTTGGTAGACGCTTTCGAATTTTGTAAATAAAAAAATACAAAAGTTATGCATTGCACGTGTGTATACATTTTAAAATAAAAAAATTATAACATACACTATGCCATATTATTTAAGGTCACTTACAAACTAATTACAAAGCTAATGAATACAAATTCACAGGCTTTAACCCTAACAATGGTTACCTTTGAGTAACTGTCCCACAGCAAATAAAAAACCTTCATTGCATCACAGAAGACAAACGTTTTAAAATATTTCCCAAGTTCAAATTACACAGAAGTGCTAAGAGAATGGCTAAGAAATGGGTTATTTCACAGTCTGGAACACGACAGGAGAAGATCTGGCTATCCTACTTCCTACTAATCTTATAAACGTGAACTTAACTTCCTACTAATAGTTTATTTGGATGGATGGATGTTATTAATATGTTACTCTTTCCCGAAAACACCAGTGATTTGAATGAAATTTAGTACACAATTATAGATTTTATCCCGATTTTAATCATCCAGTAGGATTATTTCAGAGTTCTAAGAGTGAAAACTTTAGCAACAGCTACTTCTAAATATTTAGGAACTCTTTTCGCATTTACAACACGTGTACTCCTACACAAAAGAACTCAGCAATCAATTACATACAGCACTTACCGAAAAACAATTGAGCATCTACAAAGAGTACCCGAATAACCCTACAGGGTAGTGGTTCAACCTTTAAGGACACACCCACAACATGCTCCAAAAATAACTCCGAAACTGAGTACCTGCATGTCGAATCCACCCGGTCTAATGGAGGAGCCCGATCGAGGAATTTAATTTGGCTGTAAGTGCTCCTGAGAGTCGAGTCGTAAGTCGGGCCCGTAACTATGCGTAACCCCTGTGTAAACTCTTGGCCACAAGATATATGTTTTGCGACGACGGCTGCAGAAGAGAAGAATGGATAAAGTTGCTTAGAGCATAGATAGATAGAATACAGTTTCTTATGCATACCATACTTTCAGGAATTCACAAGTAGATCTTATAATTAGGGTGGCATAATCGTTTGCGGGACTATCGAATTACCGTGACGCCGGAACGTAAAGGGCTATTGAAGGACACCGTGGATTTTAGTTAGTACAAGTCTGACAGTAAGGGCTGGGGTGGCTCAATGGGCGGTCCCATCACTAAAAGCATTAGAAAAGATCTTTTCAATAACTTTAACTGAAGCAGAGGGAGAAACAATGAAAAAAAGTTAGTTTTGGTTAAAAACTGCAAAATATACCGTAGCGATTGTATTTGCGACGCGACACAAAAGACTCGTCGAAAGACTTCACGAGACTGTCGGCAAATCGCAAGACTTATCGCTTTCGCAAGTCTCGAAACTGTTACTAAGTCGCAAGCTTTGTTTTGTTTATTTATTCAACTTTATGCACAATATTGTACAAAGGCGGAATTAGGTTGCGCTTCCACCAGAGATGTGCGAGGATGTGTAGTGAGGAATGTGTTTGTAAAGAACCAATAGAATCGCTTCATTTACCTTGCCTCGGTCAGCACAGCTCTTGTGGAAACGGCTCAGAGGATCTTGATTTTTGCACATACAAAACACGCGACGGATGTGTACGAGGGTTGTGAGCTTTGGTGGACACGCCCACACAATTTCACAGCACAGCTAGACATCCTCGCACGACACATTTCCTCGGCACATCTCTGGTGGAATCGCAGCCTAAATGCCGTAAATGAAGATATTGTCGCTAGATGCGTCACAGTCCGCGTCAGTAGTCGCAAGTTGCATTTTCCGAAGCTGTGGAAAAGGTCAAGTCGCACTCGTATCTACGGCTGACTGAGAGGCAGATACGTGACTGTTCCTAAAATATGTAGATCACTGTGTTAATAAGGTTTCAGGTGATTCGTTGCAATTGGGGGAGAGTGTGAAGAAAAGCAATTCAAACAGAAATGTTCGCCTGGTTGGAACTCAGCTGAATAATAAATTATGGAGGAATGTAAGACTTGTGAATAGCCATGATGACAGCGTGTTACTTATTGCGAAGTAGGTACTATTAAGTATTCTGTGCTTATGGTACAGAAAAATAATGATAATGTATTAATTCTATCAATGAAAATCGATAAAGAGTGACAAAGATAAAACGCATCAAATTCGGGATGAGGGCACGTATTGTAAATTTTAGAAGATTCATATCTTTCTTGGTCAATTTTCATTCGCGTAACGAAACATTATTAATTTATGTCATTGAATTCATAACTGAAGGACTAATAATAACATTTCAAAATACAAGCCTACACCTTCCAATCCTGTGCTCATAGTGCAATTGCAAGCAATTTAAATCCATTCTAAAAATACTCCTTCAAACACACTTAAAGTCAATATAGACGACAAAGAAACCACTCTATCGGTTAAAATTAGCTTTAAATTCTAATTTGAACACATTAATTAGGCTCGGGGCACAACACCCACGCAAAACCTCATAAGGGCAGTTCTACATCACTCAAGTACTATAGTTTAATCTACAAGCAAAATATAATTCGCATGTTTCATTACTGAGGCAAGGACATGTCTGAAAGGGTCACGGCCACGACCAGGCTTGTAATCCTGATCCCAAAAGGGTCATTTAACAGGTTGACCTAATAGTACACTCACATAACGCAAGTTATGTTTGTCACTCAAGTAATATGGGAAAGTCTAATTGGCATAAATCTAGAATCCGTGGTTGCTACTGAGGAATGAAATGGAAAAAAAAATTACTTACTATTTCCGATTATATTTTTTCTAAAATCGAACCAGGAGGTGTCGCAAACAAACAAAAACCTTGTGTTGCCATCTGGCATATGCTGAGCTGAGCCCCTTTGGCATTAAATTTTTAAGTTTTTTATTTCCTCTGTTTTTATTTACTCCGACAGGCAGTCGCTCCATGTAAAATACTAATATCCAGCTGAATCTGGTACGACTGGAAGCCGACCCCAATATAGTTGGGAAAAGGCTAGGCAGATGATGATGTTTCCTCTTTTACCGCACTCTCTCTTTATAACTTTTTTGGATTGTTAATGCTACTGTTAATGTTGTTGTTACTGTTTTGTATTGTTATTATTAACTTTTTTAGTTTAAGTTTGTGCCAATAAACACAATTTTCTTTCCCAACTCAGTAGAGTGTGAGCGTAAAAAAATGCCTATTTGATAGCTAGTTATTTAAATACATACGAATCAAATTAGAAAACGTAATCAATTGACTCCTGCGGTGCGTGTCCCGAGTTTGATTCGCGCACAGAACAAATATTTTTGGACGATTTTCAATTAATTCTTTCAGGTCGATGTGATTGTGTATGTGAAACAAACCTTATGGTTTAATCATAAAAAATGTAATTAAAAAGTTGAAAGTTCCAAACAGAAAATAATTAACAGGCATAGTTAGACTAAGTATACACGCGCCCTAACTTATGCAAGTAAACCAAAGTCTTGATGTACCTTAGTTCACTATGTACCAACCCACATAGTTAGTACATAGTCGATGCTATTAACGGGAACATGACGGCACGAAGGTATAATTGTTCAGCATGACGCCTCAGAGAGCAAACAGGCATTGTTCGAAATAAACATGTACGTAGACATTGGTAGAATAGTGGTGGCCCAGTAGGTCGTGGGTTCAAAACCCAGCCATTATACCGTCATATCCTGGAACCAAATATTCGAAGACATGTGACATCTACCAACCCGCACTGGGCGCGTGGTACAAAGAGGAGGACTGTGTCCGAGCAATGGGAACATTATAGTCTGATGATGATGAAAGCTGACTTGCCACGATCCGTGATATTGTGGCCTAGTCCTCACCGATGCACCATGAAAAGACTGTAGTTTATTTAAAGCCCCCTAAATGTTAAGTCTAAAATTTCGGACGGACCTCAAATCATCCCTCACTCGCCGTCCGCCCCTGTAGTGACTCCCGCGGCGCGGTTGAGACGTGAGGAGAAGGCTGTCCTCTCCCTCGCACATACTTCCTCGAATGAGGCCACCTCTGACATACTTCTGGGAGCCCTACAGGCCTCTGACATAGACAAAAGCTTATTTTCTTGACGTCTATCAAGGTTTCCTCACGATATTTTCCATCATCAATAACAGTGATGTCCAAAATGAACCTCTAAAGCGCGTCTCGGCAATCACGACCCAAGAAACATAGCGGAGGGTTACCCTAGTCCCACGAGCCAGTACTTAGGTTTAAAAAGGTAGGTACCAAGTAGTGCGTCATACAGTATGAGTACTCTGTATGCCCTGAAAGGTAAACATTATACAGGGGAGTGCTCTGGTCCCCGGGGTAAACGTAGGCTACTTATAGAACCAGCTTTAATATGTGACGTCAGAACTGTGACAGCGTGTGAGTTTATGTGAGCGTATTATGATTAACGTCAATACCGATAAAGGTATTCTTTTTTCTATTATCGTGGTAAACTCATCAAATGAGTCCTCCTACCCAGAGCGGGGCTGGAGGGATTGTCAGACATGTACTAACTAAAATCCACGGTGATCATTCAATAACCCTTTACGTTCCAGGGTCACCGGTTACCTGATGAGACAGTCCCGCTACCCCGGTAGATTACGACGATCAATGTTTGTAATTGCAGCTACAAAATAGGATTAATTCGTAGTGTGAGATTAAGCTTTCTAAAAGCAAACAGTTAAAGTTACTTACAGCAAAACATAATTATTTATTTTAAATCGCAATAAAGTAAGTAAACGTATCTAAATAAATCTTTAACATTACTAAACATTAGTAAGAACATTAAACCTGCGGTTATTATTAATAATAAAATGCAAATCCCACGCACTTCAGCCGGCGGCGGCGGCATGCAACATACGTCAATGCAGTTGAAGATACTCGAGCCCAGGGTGAATGTACCAGCGCGAACATTTTCTGTGTTTACATACGAAGGTTTCGACACATCACGGTGCTCAGGGAGGCCACACACTTGTGTCAAGCTTTGGTTTGCAAAAAAAAATGTGTCATTGTGTCCATTGTAATCCATGGACAATCTACGCATCAATTCTTAGGTACACTCGTAGCTTGCTCTAATAAAAACTATCGCAGCTCTTTCAAAGCTGTGTCCATTGCAGGACATGCATCAACGGTACATGGCTTGTTCCACAACTTCCCACCTTCAAGTCGCCATCTTGGAGATACCCAATGTTACCAAGATGGTACTGACTTAACAATAAACAAGATGTCAACTTGCCGCCAGCATAATAAAGCCGCCTTATCACAATGAAAAATTGTAATTACAATGTTATCAACCTGTGGAGAACCACTATTCTCGATCCGGTATTCTCATAGTGAATGCAGTTTTGATCTACAACTTATGGTTAGGAAAAACTTTTCCAGGCATCCCACCTACAAAGGTAAAAAAAATCCTAATACAACCAGCCAAAGGTAAGGTATCTTATTTTCCACACGTCAAGAACACGCATTATTGCTCCGTAATAGTGATGTAGGATCCGATCGGATAAACAGTATCGATAAAACAGAATCCGAAACGCGATACAAACAAATACGATTTAAACTTTCACAATATCAGTATCAGAATAAATCGATTGTATCAAACTAACATTGGTACGTTGTTGTTTGAAACGTGATCAGTTTTTTCAAATGTTGACATAGGTTTACAAAAAGAGTTCTGGGATTTTGGTTGTACATACGAGATATTTATAAGTATCTTACAATTCTTTGATTAGTACCGAGATTAATGCAAAATTGTGCAATTTAAAGTGTGTGTTTTTAATCTCGTAGACTAAACTGACATTACGAGTGTTGTCAGTTTATTGCAATTCTTAAATAGTGATGTGGCACAACCGAAACTTAGCGTTAATAAAATCAAGTATCGTTTTTTTACAATAAGTTACCTGAAATAATGTGTTTATCCTAAAATAATGTGTAGGTACTTATTTAAAACGTAATAATACAAAATTAATAATGTAAATTATTTATTTTAAATTACATAACTTAATTACAGGTATTCGCGTTAATCTGATTCAGATAATAACTCCATGTCTGAAGAATATTCTAAATCATCTGAATCGCCACCTACTTCTATGATAAACCTATCAGTAATGTCGTCGGTTATATGGCCCAGATGACACATTTCATCTTCAATTTTAATTACATGGACTATACAGTCTTTCCACTGCTGCGGGATCACTTGACGAAGTCCTTCTTCTAAAAGGCTTCGTACTTCATTCATTTTGAATGTTTTATTATTTTTAGCGACATGCCCCTTTACTTGAGCCCAGACCAACTTTAATCGGGTTTAGCTCGCAGTGGTAAGGGGGCAGTCGCAAAATAGTGACCCCATTCAGCAGCCATCTCGTCGACGACATTTCTTTCATGGGCTTGGCTTTTTTGTGCTTTCGGGCAATTTCATTTAATTCGGGCTTTAACATTGTCTCGTCATACGAAATATTTTTTGATTTTAGCCAACCTTGGATTTGCCCTTTTCGCCAACTAGAAGTAGTGTAGTGTGATATGGAGCATTATCTACTAAAAGTACTGCGTTTTCTTTTTATTTCGGAAAAATATTTTTCATTTCTCATACTCGGAAAGTAGTGTTTGTTTGATCTAAGCAGCGGGTCGAAAACGATGCTTCCCTCCCTTGGGCGGGAAAGACTCATAGTAATTGCTTCCCTCCCTAGGGCGGGAATGAATTTTAAAAATAGAACTAAAATTGGTTATTTAGTCGGCTATAATTTTCTATATTAATAATTTCGTGCAGGGCTACGGTAGACTCGATCGAAAGCTAACCAGAATAATAAAACATTAAAAAATAAAGATTTTGAGTCGACAACATATATCCGCAAAATTCGGATAGTCAAGTATTTTGTATCTAATGATTTTCTGACCAGAGAGATCGCAGCCGCCATTTTTGACGTCGGTTATCATGTAGAGAAGTTTTTATTTTTTTTCTTTATTTTCGGCCAGTGTCATGTGGTGTATTATGTAGTTACTAAACCTCCTTAGAAAAACCTATAAACTTATGAGTTACCGCGACACCTACATTTAGTACCTAGATGTGTTTATGTATGACACACGTTTCACCCGAGCGAAGCCGGGTTTTCATATCGTTTTTACATAATTAAGAAAAATATCGATTAAAAAAAATGCTGCGTTCTTGTGAGTGTATACGGCCAATGCAAATTAAAAAAAAATACCTATTAAATTGGGATGGCCCGTGGCGGTGACGTGGGCGGTGTGTTCCATATTTGAAATTTAAATTAAAAAAGACTATTAAATAGGTACTACTCATGTTATTACTATCAATAAATATTTTAGAAAAACTACTATTTTTTACTTTCCTTATATTTGAAATGAAAAGTAGAGTGTTTAACACGGGTGAAAGTCATCAATTCCCACTCGGACTATAGCCGCCCTCGCTTCGCTCGTGCGTCTAAATACCTCGTATGGGAATTGATGTCTTTCCACCCTTGTATAACAATCTACTATTTAACCAGTTTTCGTATATAGGTATCAGAAGTCATCTCGTTGTGGTAATCATCTAGCCCTATAATTTTTATAATGATGACACCCACACGACGGTCTTCTGAAAACCATACTTTTTTATCATCTATAATGTTTTTTGTTTAATTTAAAGGCAAAGAAACATGGTCGGATTACGCATGGCGTTGTGCAGCCGTGTGTACGTACGTGAATTTTAAATATAAAACGTTGAATGAAAATTAAATTCGTCTATTATAGATAAAAAGTTACGATTCAACAAACCGTTATCGTAGGTACAACACTGCACAAAACAGCTGGCAATATTATTTGTAAATTTGACATTTGCATGTGTCAATTTAGTCTACGAGATTATGAGACAGACTATAGGTGAAGATAATTATAATAGGATTCCAAGGGTCCCAAATAATGACACAAAATATGAAAAATGCATACTTACATCCCTATTCGCTATGTTCAAAAAGTACATTGAAACTACCGTCTTATAGTGGAAAGTGATGTAAGATGAAATAACGTAAAAGTAAAATATCTGAATTTGTCCGAAGTTGGATATTTCCGGGACCCCTTGAGAGGTAGAAGTTTTGATTTAATAATAACTTTTGGGAAGTACTTGTTACGGAAAGAGAAAACGGTAGCGGAAAGAATTAAGTAACACAGTAATATCTATCAATTCTTGTGTTTTTCTCCTTTCGATCTTTCTAAATAGTAGTAACATTTAGTTATTTAATGAAATATGAATAATAAGGAATTTAATTTAAAAGATTATTCAAGTAATTTTCATCTAAATCTACCGTAAACAGATTTTGAGAACTAACAATTTATGAATTCTTTGAAGCGAATAAAAACTCAAGTAGGGCTAAATTCCTACCATTTCCTTAGTCGTCTTATTAAATTACCTTAAACTTTTGGCTCTTTTTGTATATAAGTAAGATACTATAACTTAGTGGACGATTGCGGGGGTGACAAAGACGCAGTTTAAAAGTAATGGGCGGAAGATCGTGGGGACTGGATTTGTGGAAAACTAAATATACCAAGGGACTAAAGAAATATACCTTACCTATTTCCTAAATGGTCACGGGACTTATTTCCATCACCGTGACCCCGGAACATTAAGTGCTATTGAAGGACACCGTGGATTTTAGTCAGTACAAGTCTGACAGTCCCTCCCGCCCTGCCCGGGGTGGGAGGACTCATTTGATGATTTTACCAAGCAAAAAAAAACCCTACTTCCTAAATAGGTACTATTCAACCAAACCCTTCTAAAATAACAACCTTCATGTTACTTTTACATTATGAATTACAATATTCATGAACTAAATAACAATAAACACAGACACATCATGAATATGATATTTGAATAATATAATTAATATTTAGAAGGTGCTATCAGATCATATTTGACGCTTCAGTAGACAGAACAGATTTAGAATCAACTATCTACCCACGCAATGTAATTCTAAATATAGCTGCAATGGTTTTATGCAGCTATATTTAGAATTACAGGCGTCATACAAAACTCATAGGACATCAGTAATCCCGAAGGGTAGAGTGTGGTCACGAAAGCGACAGGCGACGGCGACCTCTCGCACTCGGCATTGGTCGAAGCCATGCTGCGGAGCGAGACAGCACGAGAAGCAGTCACCTCCTTCTGCGAAGCAGTTTTGCTAGTGAAGGAGGAGGTAGAATGCGTGAGTGAGAGGATAGCCTCCAACTCACAACCCAAAAACGTCCACGGCAATGGACATCACGTGGCGATTGCCGGCCACCGAAGCTGATCCCCATAATATATGTAGTAAGAGGGAAGAGGCAAAGTGGGTCTTCCCACTTTGCCTCTAAGAAAGAGCAAAGTAAGAAACAGGCTAGGCAGATAATGATTGGTGTCGTCGCTAACTTTTCAAGCTAACCATCCACACGTTCATTTTAGAAATTCAATTTAATAAAAGGGCTGACTTTTCCTGATTACGTTGGTTTGAATATTAATTACATAGCGTTGGGAATCCCTACCTGTTACAAGAGGGCCTGAGAGACGTCACATCAACAGAATGAGAACTTTTATAGGATACGACTTGGGTTTCTTTAGCTGTTTTGTGCTTTAAACGGCAGTATTTATAAGAGTAAATCAAAGTTACAGGTTACTTGTTAGTTACTTTCGCATATCGTTAACGTCAATCTTCTAGCCACCAAAGTTAAAAAAAGTGTACCTAATAATTGAGTCACGCTTCGCCAACAAAAAAGGAATGACAAGAATCTGTCCGACTATTTACTAATTTCTATTTGATTTTCTTTTTCATGATGTAAAAGCGACCCGCCCCGGCTTCGCACGGGAGCAATCTTTACTATCTTAAGCATGTTGAACACATAATATAAACCAAAAAAATACCTACCTCTTGTATCACTCTATTTATTTAAAAAAACTGCATCAAAATCCGTTGCGTAGTATTAAATATCTAAGCATACCTACATAGAGTACATAGGGACAGACAGCAGGAAACGACTTTTTTTTATATATAAACTATGTAATGATAGTTCATGTTTGTTAGGTTTTGGCCGAGGCTAGAAGGGAAACTTGGCAATAACTTTTATGTCACGTAGTAAGAATGAGATCGTAGCTACTCGTATCAACACTTTTAGCTTCTACGGAAATTCCTATACCTGGGTATCGCAGCCAGTCTATAGGTAAGGGCAAAACGGGAGGAATTTGTACTGACTAAAGTCCACAGTGTATTTCGATAGCCCTTTACGTTCAGGGCCCACGGTTACTTAATAAGACAGTCTCGCGACCCCGGCGGCCATCGTCACTTAACGCTCTTGCAATCTCTAGAGTCAAGAAATTTTACAACAGTCAAAAAAGCACATCTACCAAAAAACCAAAGTCGTTTCAAAATCGTTAGGTATAAAACACCTCAGCCTTTATAAATTAGTTAGTTTCCACTTTGCTTCGTTTACAGTTTCGGCGCGAAATCCAATTTGTCTATCACGCGATGTAAACTTAGGCCCGGTTGGCAACAGTTTTTCAGGAAAATTCATAAGCTGAAACGCCTGTAATCCCTGAAGGCCTGCAATGCGTACATTTCTCCAGTTATATTTAAATATCATGTATAAAGGAACAAGCGATTACTAAAATAAAAGCGATTATTAAATCAAACTAGCTAATAATGCATACTATATTATACTTTAAAAAATTATTACTCTGAAAGCTAGATAATCAAAAATTATTATCAACGATTTATAAAAAGATAAACAGTTCTAAAAATCATAAAACTTCACTCGGTTCATATAATTTTACAGGCGTTATACGTTACGTAGAGGTATTCCACGAAGGGCACCCGCTGACAATGGCACCTGGGACCTTAGTCAAACAGCATACGACAGTAAACGACAATCGTTATCGTTCATCAGCCACCAATACATTTTCAACTTTATACCCCAGCGTATAAAGTTGAAAATCTATTGAAGTTCACAGATCGTTTTCGTTTGTTTCGTTCGTTATCGATTAGCAGTTTTTAACAGATTTTCAACTTTACGCGCTGGGGTATAAAGTTGAAAATGTATTGGTGATTGTCGTTTACTGTCGTATGCTGTTTGACTAAGGCCCCTGAGCTTCTTACATCTTATCTATTCGACAAAAGGCTCCTTTAAAAAAACTTCTGCCCTTCGTTTAATACATGAAAGCAGCAATTGCCAATATTACGAAGGATTACTAGTGCCTCATTGTGATTTATCTTCTTCTTCTCTTATATATAAAAATCAATTGCTATTCATCAGTCTCGCTAAAACTCGAGAACGGCTGAACCGATTTGGCTAATTTTGGTTTTGAATTATATAGGAAAGTCCAGGGAAGGTTTAAAACTTGAGTACCTAAATATTGCGGTACGAAGTTTGCCGGGTCAGCTAGTGTGAAATAAAATATTAAGATTCTTGATCACAGTTAACCTGGGAAGTAGGAAATATAATATTCCAACTAAATCGAATCTAAATTGGTTTAGAGAAACGATCATTATAATACAGCTCACGTTCAAGCGTATTTAGGAAATCAGGGATCATATTAAAAAAATAAATCCGATAAATTAAGAAACTCCGCCGGTTAAAAATATAGGAAAAAACCTTAGAGCATTTTTGTAATGGAAAAATTCAAATTAAAGAGAAGGTCTCTTTTACAAAGCAAATAAGTACATCAATGTTTAGGCAGTGGAACAAATCGAGTAGGTATGTTTAGCAAAATAAATAGGTACTACATGGAAATTCGAGATCCCTTTTTGATTAAATTCTTTTATGCCGAATCGGAAACGTCCAATAACAAAATTAAATGAGAAGGAACGTGTGTAGATTCGGGACATATTTTTTTATGCCGAGTTATTTTTTTTGTCCTATATTCTTTTTACTAGAGGGATTTGAAAATTATCATACATTCATACCAGTAGCCTTAGCATGACTTTTTCCAATTTTGTGATGTAATGTAAACTTTGACGTTAATTTGATGAAAAAAATAGTTTCTCGTTCATGCACTAGAGGCGCTTTTTCATTTTCGTATAATAAACCCAGTAAAGAATTTGGGTAATATTCGTCTTAGTGTAAAAATGTCCATAAGTTATTACATGAAAAAAACAAAAGTTTTGTCATCAAGTTCAAGTGACAAAATGTCCATGGCTATAATATGACGACATAAAGTGAAAATTTCATACTAACCACATGGAAATATAGCATTAGGTTACTTTGATCATAATTATATGGACTTTATTTTGATACTTACACGAAACATTCAAACAAATAAACCCGATCTCGATTTTCTTTAAATGAAAGAATATTTCTTTATGCATTCTTTCTGCATAATTATGTTTAAATGGCGGATATATTGCATTAAAACAATACAGTTCAATTGAGAACCTTTTCCTTACTTTTGAAGTCTATTAAAATACATCCAAATACCACAAAAAAATAAAATAAAATACCTGTATTAATCAACATTTTTAAACGCAGCCATCAACGTGGTCACATATTGCGTTGTTTTAACTTTTTTTTTATTGAATTTATAAGAGTAGTTTTCATCGTAAAATAAGAAATATTAAACGGAAATGGAAAACGTGACTGGGAAGCAGACGGCCATATTGTAACGTTGTTGGCGACGAAAAGTCACTTTCTTTAGAAAATAATCTTTTTGTTATTCTTTTCAAGACATCTGCAGGTTTGGCGAGTTGGAAAGATATCCTAACTGACGTCACAGTTGGCGCAATGGTTCAGTGATCGACTGCTGCGGAGCGTGCTGGGATTTCGATCCCCGTACGGAACAAATATTTGTATAACCTGCAGGAAGTCGTTCCGGGTCTGGGTGTTTGTGTATGTGAGCTTCTAGGTTTTTAAACGCACCCACGATACAGGAGAAATTCCTAGTGTGAACAATTGAGCATCAAATTGCGCAGTTTTATGTTACAGGTGAATGTTTTTTTTTTGCGTGGTATAATCATCAAATGAGTCCTCCCACCCCGTGCAGGGCGGGAGGGACTGTCAGACTTGTACTGACTAACATCCACGGTGTCCTTCAATAGCCCTTTATGTTCCGGGGTCACGGTGTTGGTATAAGTCCCGCGACCGCACAGGTGAATGCTTGGGGTGACGGAGCGCCTAAATGTATTGAAACTCGCATGCGAGTTCTTGCTCCGTCTAAATGAGGCTTAACGCGGCCAACTGACAAAGTAACTTTTACATTACGAGATTTTCATTTCATACTAAAACAGAAATAGCCGAGACCTGTTAACAGAATAATTAATAACCAGACTGCCTCCAATACATCCACGTGCTCCGACCAAGTGATGCGGGAATTGCATTCAGACGGAAATTGCGCAGCTACAATGTACCTCTTGGTATATATAACTGTACCATATGTAGCTATTATGTACCGAGACCTTGTGTACGCGTTAACGAACCTACTGGTCAACGTGAGGGTGAATAATGTAAATCTTCTACAGACGTACCTTAGATATGGTCAGTTGGCCTACTATGTGCTCTACATTGCTAGCCTAGCGCGGTGACGGTGGCGGGCGCGGAAATATCAAACGTATGAAATCGCCGCTGGTATTGTGGCCACACTGAAGTAAGGGTCAATACACACGTATCATAACCACACCACAGCCACAACGCCGCCGCCACATGGTCGGGCGTATATTTTCTATTGAAAATGAATATTACAATTTACGCGTATCACTTTTTACCGCTGTTATCGACCACCTGTATAATACGACCACGTCGCAACCACATCGCGACGGCAACGCCACCACCGGCGGCGGCACCGCGGCCACATCGCCACGACATGACGTCCGGAGTATAACTGCACGCGACCACGTGGTAACCACATCGCAACGACAGCCACAACGCAACCTCATCGACATTTTGTCGCTACCACAACGCAACTGGAAAAAGTCGCCGCGACACTATTCACATGTAACCACAGGTTGACCACATTTTGTCGCTGCGACGTGGTGTGGTTGTGATACGTGTGAATAGACGCTAAGGGGGAGCCTAGCCCGGTGGCTACAAGCGATTTTGCGAGCGTTAGACGTTGCTAGGCAGCAACAGATACAACGGGCGGTTGGCAGGTGTAGCAAAACATTTCGGTCTTATAGTCAGCGCCGATTAGTTATCAGGACATGCATACTTAAATTACTTTTACTGTACTTGACTAGAACAATATAGAATAGTTGATAATTTTGTTGTAAACAATTCTTAACAACCTATAAAATATTTTAATAAAATGAATTTCTTAAACAAGATTTATAGAAACTACTGGGTACCAACAGTTTGCAACACCTGAAATCGCCGCAACAAAACCAAACGCTTGATTGGCACTGTGGACACCGATCGCGCCCGCCACCGCGCCCGCCAGACCTAGGCTCTAGGCCTAGGCCTAGCACAGTGGAAGCGTTGTGTTTCTTAGTCTTTAGGTTATGGGAAAGAGACAGAGCTATACAAGTCGACTAGCGGCATTTCGTTCCCTGACCTGAACTATTCACGCTCTGAGACCTCATGTTAGGCCACCAGTACTTCCATTTTCGTAGCTTCGGGTTTTGCTGATGTTTGGTCGGGTACGATTGCTCGGATAGTGAGAAAAAGTAACAAGAATTCAAGTTCTAAGGAAAATTGTTTTTTTTTTCATTATGTTTTTATGAGTTGTCAGAAATAATTGGACTCATCCCTGAGTTCGAACGGTTGCAATGTGTGTCAATGATTCACTACTGAATATAAAGGTGTTACACACCTCGAAAATTAATAAAAATATCAATTAAGGCGCTGCGCAAACGTAGACACTTTGTTGCCGACACAGCACACCATCACAGGGAACATATTTCTTAGGTGGGTATGTGTTAAATGGACACAAAATATGTTTACACTTGCGCAGGGAGTGGGTGATTTCATGTTTCTACATATAATACGAGTATAATAATTATCTACTTAAAAATTATTAATAAGTAATAAGTACCAACTGACTGGTTCCTTGCATTATCAATGTACCTAATTAATATTATGTGGTAGGTATATGTTGCCGTGCCCTTTAAGGGCTTAATGTTGAAACTTATACATTTCTGTAACACCTATTTACTATACATGAATGCAATAAAGAATTTGAGTTTGAGTACAAGATAAGAAATATTCATCGATAGCTTGTATCTGACACAAGACACAAAAGTGTCCGACGTTTGTGTCCAGCCTAAGCATCCAAAAACACTCTCTGTCCCACGAGGACCTTTGATTTAGAGTAATGTACTGTATGGGAACTATAGAATATTTTAGGGTTATCTAATATTATCAATAACTAGCGGCCCGTCCCGGCACGCACTGGTGGAAGAACTGGTCTTATACCCGGTCTCGATGGTTACAAACACAACAAAAAAAGAATTATCCAAATCCGTCCGACCGTTTTCGAGTTATGAGCTTAGCAACACATTTAGCGATCCATTTTTATATTATAGATAGATATAGATAGAAGATAGAAGAAAATTATAGTATAAACTTGCTATTTGACTCCACTAACCTTCAGCTCAACCTTCGTCCTGGATCAAGCTTGCTGATGCAACTCACTGCCAAGTGGTTAGATGTGACGTCACTATGGCCTTCTAGAAAGTCTTTCGGAATCCGAACATTAGGCACACACTAATTAATATCTAGGATTGTTCTAATACGATCAGAAGGCACTATATCACAATAACAAACGAAAAGATTAAACAATTTTGAGGTCTTCTGGCATAGGTATCCTCTCATTTAAAAGAAGATCTCTACAATGTTTTTGTTAATACCTGTTTATTTATAAAATAAATTATAATTATTATTAATGTGGCACGGCAACGCGATCGTGCTTCCCTTTCGGTAGTAGAATGTCGACTCAATGCAGAAACAAGATGGCTGCTCATCGCTGACACTTCGCCAAAATTGAGGGTAGAAGGCATAAATTAATGGAGAAAACTATCAGAGACAAGGTCCTTTTGTGACATACTTAATGTACACGATGTAATAAGGGTAGTTAACTGCATACATTAATTGAAAATCTGTTTAGCCCATCACGTCTTGTTTTAGAGTATCTATTGAAAAATATTTTTTTCTAATCAATGCATATTAACAGACTTAAAACGACTTCGAGAATTACTTCAAACTTCGAAATTCGAGAATGGAGGTTTATGACGTCAGAACGCCTGTAAAATTATACCGACCGAGTGACGTTTTGTGATTTTTAGAAGCATTTTAAATTCATCAAATTTGGAAATTTTGTTTACCGTAATTAAAGAAATTACCCGTCAAATATTTTTTAATAATCTATCTTTTGGACTAATAACATGTTTGACTAAAATAGACTACATTGTATATGAGTTGCTGACAGCCCTACTCGACGAAATTTATTGAAATGAGCCTGAAATGAAATATCCCGGCTGAAAACGTTTTGTGCGATGAACCATACGTAACTATGTAGATACATCGAGTTACACGTTACACGTGTAGTCCTCATCCCACGCCTGTGTCATGATATGTGTAAAATAAAGCAATACCGGAACTTAATCCAGATGGAAATGTTTTCGAAGTAGAACATTGTGAAAAGGCTTTAGGAATACGCTTTTTTATTTACTTATGTATTAGGTATACTAACAACAAAGTAGTAATTTTTAAACCCGCATTTGACAATTATTTGTGTGATCTACAAGTAGTAGTTTTGGGTCTGGGTGTTTTTAAGTGAGAGGTATAAATATTATAAAATAAAAAATAATTTTATTAAATAAATAACATGTATGTGTCTGTAACAGGTATATGAATCATTAATTTACCTACTATTACAGTGACAACAAAGTAAAAATTTGTATATTTTTAACATTTGTAAAAAAAAACAAATGTTAAAAATATGTTTAAAAGTTTTTTAATTCAATAACACTGTTTTAATTAGCATCAATGAAAGAAAATGGAATGAAACAAATAAGAAAAGTGAGTGTAAAAAATTTGGAAAAAAATCACTTTTGCTGGGCAGGAATACGATAACCTGGTTTGTGGGGAATCTGGAGTATTCAAACAAACAAAAAAAGTCGTACTAAAGTTAAATATAAATTAAAGATAAAAGAAAGATATTTCATTTTACAAATACCTATGATTACCTATCTACTTGTAAACCCATACGAAATTACTGATGAGGATAAAAACTTGCTATTACATACACAAATCGTCTCAACACCTAGGAATATTTTATACTAAATAAATAAATATTTTAGTCCACAAGGCATATATGGGCTCGCGCCCACGGACTGCATGCCACGACGCGGCTGCTGCGTGGCAAAATATTATTAATGGACAAAAATTTTCAACTTATCTTTAATGCCTACCACGGCACGCCGCTGCATTATGTGAGACGCTTATGTAAAAAGAATGTAAGTGCTAAGAAGTTTAAATAAGGTATATCTGGTCTGTTGTCTTTTGGGCCGTAATCTCAGCGGGTAGCGCAAGCCGTGGCACGCCGTCAGTAGGCGTTGTCAATTTTTGAATTATCATGAAATTGATGTGAATATCGTCAAACTAAAACTATTACTTTCTTCGTTCTATACTGATCTCATGACCTGATACCGGTCTCGTCATGAACTCATACGTCATCTTCAACTTGCTCATGTCTGCTGTCACTCGGTACTGTCGTAAGAAGTGTGCTAGAGTCACCTTCATTGATATCATGGCGTATGTTCTACCTGGAAGAGAATTAGTGTTTGTTACCATCTCAACATGGTTTTGGATATAGATACCAATTATTTATACAGAAAAAAATGCCTATACATTACTGTCTTATACTATGTATATTTCTGAGGCATGCATGAATAAAATGACATTTGTATAAGCTTTGTAGAAAGATATAGTTCAATGACATGCTGTTTTTGGACAAACACAAACTTTACAAATAGGTCGAAACGTATCACGGGCTAATATGCGACGTGGCACGTCCCCGTCCGTAATCACGTGAGACGTGGTGCAGGTCAAAGGAATGTGAATGCTAACTGACAAGTAATAAGTAAGGTTTGACTAATCCATTCGAAGCGGCAATATCGAACACTTGCTTTCCTCTTCACGTAGAGTGCTATAAAGTTCTTTAGCATGCCCCAGCGTGCCGTGCCACGCCATGGCTACCATGGCACGACGTCAGTGTGTGCCGGTCCTAAATAACTTATTCGGTACAATTTAATCACGACACTACTTGAGCGATTATTGTTTGTAGTGAGTATAATTAAATTATTCTGTTTTATATAATAATTATTTATTGTTTTACCTATACAAGCTCGCTTGCCCAATGCAAATGCTGCAAATTCCTTGTTGTTTTTTAAGTCACCATCCAGCCATCTTTCTGGTATGAACTGATCACTCTTTGGTCCCCAAGCCGGGTCCAGACGAGGTGCCAGCGGACAAATAAAACAAGAACTGCCAGCTCGCATCGTGTAGTTTTCTGAAATAAATAATAAAAAATTTGAGGCTTCTTAAAGGCTGTATCTACTCTCCATTATCTCACAAATTCCAGTACAGAATATGCGGCCCACATTTGTAGTTTTGATACGTGTGTAACATCCCTAATGCATAGTGTTATTAAAATTAAAAATTGGCTACTTCGGGATAAAGTTAAAAAAAAAAAATGTCTGCGTAATAAAAAAAATCTGTCTCATAATACAGGGGCCACACTAACGGGATAATTATGCCGTTAATGTCGCGATAATAATTAGATAAAGCGTAGTGAAATAGGGACGGGTCGCTAGTTCTTTAGTGAAATGAAATTAGACTTAGACTTACTCAGCTTGACATCCTTATCCACGTATCTAGCTATGAGTGGCAGAGGTGTAATAGTTCGAAGAGACTCCATTATCACTGCATTTGTGTAAACTAATTTATTCACATCATCCTTTCCTACATCTCTGTCTGCACCCAGCACGGCTAATAATCTAAAAAAAAAAATAAGTACATAATGATTTAGTTCCAAATAAAATGATGATATAATTCATGTTTTTAGAAAATTTTACATATTGTAAACGATACTAATGACATAACTTATTAAGGGACCAAGCAATCGCTAATGCAGGGAATACAATAACGGGAAATGCCGTTAATTAACGCGATGATAGACATGACATCCCGTTAGTGTGGCCCCCAAATAAATTGTAACTGCCGTTAGTCATCTGTTATTAGTCACTTGAAAATGACGCCTAGAAAAATATTATTTGTATAAATTAATATATAATAATAACATCTGTTAAATATTATCGTTATTAAATGTTATGAAAAATATCTAGTTTTAATTTCGCAACAAAAATCCAGGCTTGTTACAGGATGCAGTATCATGCATAATCATAAGCAGGAGAGGGCAGGAGAGGGCATGACGGCGTGAGGGTGGAATTGCATGTAATGCTTAAATTCAACTTACTCTTCATGCATCTTCTCTTGAACCTCAGGATGTGCTCCAAGCTGCAGCAGAATGTAAGTCAGCTGCATTGATGTCGTGTCAAATCCTGCTGCTACAATTGTGTGCAATTCATTTTTGATCTCGCTGTCTGTCAGTGCGCCGTTTTTTGATAGCTCTAGTAGTAAATCCAGGAATGGTTTGTATCTGATCCCTGTAAATATACAGAATTATATCGATGTGTTGTTTATCTGCATTTTATACATCTAACCATAAACAAATACATTAGAGGTCTTATCACAAGATTTCTATATTTCATTTACAGCGTACTGTACTTTAGTACGCTGTGCTACTGCATTTAGTTTATGGAATATTGAAAAAAGCGCCTCTTATGTACGACGAGGAAATATTTTTTTCCTTCAAATTAACGACAAAGTTCCAGTATACTTGTACCTCTTGGCTCTGAATTTATAACGGGATATTAACCAGCTCAGAAACAATTAATAAAACGGTAATTATCGAATTTTGAATGATTTATTTGTTGAGCGATGTTAAAAAAGCGATAAATAAAAAAATACAAGTTCATTACATATACCTGAAGTTTCAGATTCAATACTGTTGTTCAAAGTCTTCTCTTTTAAATCAGCTTTTTTCTTCTCCATTACCTGTAAATTATTTATTCCTATTTGGTTATTGTAAATAAGGATTTTATAACGTTTTTTTACTTTCGGATTACTGGTATTTTATCACTGAAGACCGGATCATATGCAACTTAAAATTGGAGAAACATGTATGCAAAAATGCAACAGAGTCGCTAAAAGCAATATAAAATTTAAAAAAGGACTATATTATATTATTATATTTTCCAAAAGACTGGCAAGATCATTGTTAGATTGTCCTATATCTACGTAACTTATTAAATGATGATGATTAATGATTAAAAAATGATTGATGTCCTTAATCTCACACTTACCGTATTACCCATAGAATGTAAAATCTCCACTACTTTGTCCTCCTTCTTCTTTAGTCCTGACAGTCTGTATATTAAGTCACTCTGCAGCCAAAAGTTTATAAACCGGCTCACAATAATATCGAACAATTCGGATATGGACACCTTGTATCTTTCCGTAAACTCCAAGTCATCTATAGAGTCTATCCCAAACGTGGCACCTGAAATTAAAATACAATCTGTATTCTTGACTAGCTTACCTGCGCCTTTGGATCTATAAATTATATAATTTATATCCTACACTCAATCAAGATTTATATAAAATGGAAATACTAGAGAGCCCTCTTACAAACTTTGATCTCTGTTTTAGTATACATTAGATGGAATATAAAGACTCTTAATAGTGTCAGTTGAGGATCCAACAACAAAGGCAAGTTATGCTTGCCACCTTTTACACAGTGAACTGCCAGATGTGGCAGTGCCGTTATTCGACTGTCACTAGTACAAATATCTGATATTGTCCAAGCTTTGGCAATCACCATTTAAAAGGGCAGCGGATAATGGCTTTACGAAGCCGTCATATAAGCATACACTTCATGTACAAATCCAAACCAACAACATAAAGAGTACTAGACCATAAGATCTTTTAGAGACCAAAAATCATAATTTTTTATGTTGTCTATAAACAATATCCGTTTTGAAAAACCCACTTACCACAAAGCGTTTCCAGTGAATTATTTTGTAAATATGGAAGATGATCGAATAGTCCTTTTCCAGCGTGATGTTCCACAGAACTAGCCAACTTCCTGGACTGACTGTTGAACACATCGAGGAACCCGTGAATCACTGGCAGAGAGAACGCAGGAGTCAGCAACTTGCGGTGGCTCTTCCAAGTCTCTCCTGCAACAAATATGAGAAAATGATATATGAGGAATTTATTTTTGCAATCAACATACAGAGATAAAAGTTTCTGAACTCAGATACAACAGTTTAATTTACCTGATGCTGTTCCTAGCCCTTCACCCAGCCAAGGTTTTGCAAAATCATAAACGTAAGGTTTCGTTAAACATGAGTTTGCTGCAGTCAATGCATCTTCATGATCAACTACAACTGAAAAATAAAAAAAAGTGGTGAGATGTTTGTCAGCCAGCTTTTCTGCAACAATGCCGTCGTTGTCTAAGAGTCAACAATAGACCAGCGGGATCACTGAACTGAAACACAAATGTGAAAAAGGTCAATTGGACCCACAGCCCAATTTAATTGATAGTTCACTCACGGAGTTAACCCAAATCTTTTAGTTTCGTTGCTTCACATGTATTCATAATAAACGATTAATAATTTTATAAACCTAATTGAATTGCGTTTTATTATTTTGAATAACCAATTTTGGGCTCGACTGGATCCACTGGTAGCTTTACACATTAGATAGTTTTTTTTTAAAGTGAACCCTCACGGGTTTACTAGTTTACTGTTAGACTAGAGCGTGTCCAGCCGCCAAAGACTCCTTCAGAACGTGATGATGTTACTTACAATAGTATATTTCTCTGCCCAAAGTAGAATAAGTCACTCCTCCTTTCTTCGCACAGTCTTCACTTAAAAAATTCAAAAGCTCCAATAAATCTGTTAAAAAAGACATACATTTTCGTATCTCATTTTGTTATTGTAAAATCCTAAGTTCTCTACTCTTGGTGGAGCGGAAGTCACTCTCAAACCCATCACGACTGAAAACCACACTGGTTCTGCACAATTTTGTACTTCACAATCACATGCCTGTTGTATTCCAGGGCCACGGTGTCTTTTAGCAGGCGGCCCCGCGACCCTCCTATTTCTATCTTGATTTAGAGTTATTACAATAGGAGAAGAAATTTCAGATAACTTTTTATTCTGTTTAATACATTGTTGGGGCCACACTAACGGGAAATTCCGTTAATCATCGCGATGATGGACGTTTTTACCAGCAATCAATCAGTACAGGACCAATGTATTGCAGCTATTAAAATAAGAAAAAAAATGTGGTGTACTTTTTAAGCACTTATCATGAGTTTTCAGTATTTGCAGCGTTTCTTGTATGGAAAAATGGAACAGCGCCTCTGGTGTTCCAAGAAGGTACTAATTTCTTCCTTGAAATTAATGTCAAAGTTCCAGTTTACTTTACGTCACATTAACTGAAAATTCACGATAAGGCCTAAGGCCTCAGACATTGGAAAGAGCTGTTCCTGTTATTTTTATATGATAAACACACAGCAACAAAAGGAACGTTATACCACAAAATAAAAAGGTAAGGTAGATACAAAAAAAAACTTACTTTTACGATATTTAAAAAGTTCATAGGCATGTCCAATAAGTGGTAGCTTTCTTGACGCAGCAGGTGGTAATGCGTGCGCGCTGGACTTCAGACGACCAAACTTCGACCACATATACGCAGCACACAGCACACATACTACTAACACTAAGCTCAACATTTTACGATAGATGTTGATAACTTAAATTTCAACGATTTATACCAAAACGGCCTACCTTGTACCTTGTACCTTTATATAAACAATAGGTAGGCCCTTTAAATACTTAAAGGGCCTGCCTAATTGTAATAAATAAACTAGCACCGCCTGCGACGTCGTCCGGAGATTTCTTACTTTTCCTTGCCTATTTCAGGGTATTTATTCAGAACAACCCGTTGTTTTGTAAAAATAATCTTGACGATCTTTTATCATTATCCTACTTCCTACTAATTATTATAAACGTGAAAGTTTGTTTGTGTGGATGGATGTTTGTTACTCTTTCACATAAAAACTACTGAACGGATTTGGCAAAAATTTGGTACACAGATAGTTTATAACCTGGATTAACACATAGGATATATTTTATCCCGATATGATGTTCCCGTGGGATAATTTTGGAGTTGTAGCGGGTGAAGCCGCTGGCAACAGCTATAGTTTTTCATAAATATTCACTTTCTGCACTCCATAACAGTTAAATTCTGCATTGTAAGAAAGAAAGAAAAGAAAGAAAGAAAGAAAATTGCATTTATTGGCACTTGTGCTAAAACTTAAAACTAAAACAATACAAACTTAATAAAAATTAATGCCAAAGGGCCTCAGCTCAGCATAATGTCAGGTGGCAATACGAAGTTTGCCACCTGACGCTGATTTTCAGCTGCAGCCCACGAGTGCCATACGCTCGAAAACAAATACGTGTTATAATATACGTTATACATATAATTACAAGATTTGAACTTTATAAAGAAAAAACCCACGTGAAAAAAAATAGCTGGGACAACAGTAAATATTAAATATTTACCACATTTGTACTTACAAAATTATTCAGTGCACAGTGTACTTACCTACAATTAACTGCCTGAGATAAACAAAGTGAGTACCTAGGATCATACCTCAAAAAGTGGACCCAATATTAATAATAATACAATACACTCATACAAAAATAAAAATAAGTAGGTACATTACAAATTGCATTTTCAAATAGCTGACATGTCGGCTCGAATGTCTTCAAACTCTTTTTGATGAGTAAGTAAAAATTGCTTCAATTTTGACTTAAATGTCGAAGAACTTTTACTATATCTAATGGGAGGAGGGATATTGTTCCAACACTTACTAGCTGCGTACCGAAAACTGCCTCTAAAAGCCGCCGACTTATGCTGTGGGATGGAAAGCTGTTGCGAACATTTTCTGCCCTGACCAATTCTATGTCTACTAGTCCATGACAGCCTATCGAACAAGTAACATGGAGTCTGGGTTCTGATAACTCCAAAGAGTAAGCTCGCCAAGTGCAGTTTACGTCTTGCTTTCATTTTTAAGATACTGTTCTCGTTGAAAAAAGGTGTGACATGTCCTCTAAATGGAACTTTAAAACAAAAACGAGCACAGGCATTTTGAAGTCTTTGGATCAGTTTCTCAGTTTTTGAAAGTAGTCGCTGACCGTACACTGTATCCGCATAATTCAATTTAGACAAAACCAAAGACTCCACAAGCAGCACACGTAACTCTTCACTGAGATACGGACGGGCTTTATATAAAATTTTAAGCCTATAAAAACAGTTACGGATACACTGAGTCACGTGTTTGTGGAAACGAAGTTCCGCGTCCATCACAAGACCCAAATTACGTACTTCATAGACTCGCTCGATAGGCTGACCCATAACAGTTACACAGTCGGCACAGGGTTTAATTTTACTAAGCTGGTTTGCAGTACCAAAAAGCATATATTTGGTTTTAGTAGGATTCAATGCAAGCGTGTTTTCATTGGACCAACGTACTATGCTCTCAAGATCCGCATTAAGATCATGTAATGCTTGTTCGTAGTCTTCTGGCTTAAACGATATATAAACCTGTGTATCATCCGCGTAAATATGGTATTTACATTTATTTATGACTCTAGTTAGATCTGCACAATATAAAATAAACAATATTGGACCAAGTATCGAGCCCTGCGGCACTCCCCTTTTCACTGAGCAACGCCAAGAAACAACCCTTGACCCATCTGCGCGTTGTATTTCTACAAATTGCGTGCGATCGCTAAGGTAGCTTTCAAACCATTTTATTGTGTCTTCTCCAAAGCCATAGAAAAACATTTTTGACAACAATAATTTAACGTTAATACAATCAAAGGCACGCGAGAAATCAAGTAAAACCAACAGCGTACACATTCCCTTATCTTGAGCTGACAATATATTATCAGTCACGTCCAACAAAGCCGTTGCTGTACTACGCCCTTTCCTAAAACCTGACTGAACGTCTGGAAGGATTTTATTTCCCTCTAAATACTTGACCAATTGTGCACATACTACTTTCTCCAACACTTTCGAAAGCACTGGTAAAATACTTATAGGTCTAAGATCTTTTATCTCCAATGCATTCTGAGTCTTCGGCAATGGGTACACCTTGTATACTTCTTCTACTTCTACTTGCATTGTATACTTCTCCGTACCTACAACTTGAAAATAATATCTATTAACTCAATATTAAGAATTGATTTATGATTAATGGAATACTTATCGTGCTGTTCGCCAAAAAATACTATAGGATAGTTGTATTTTTTATTAAAAAAGCAGTCTATGAACATACATACACCGCGCACTTGTATTATTGCTTCTGATTATGAATTCTGGGAAAAACTTAATTGAGGACGATTGCCCTTAAGGTAAAGCAGATAAAGTTCGACTTAACAATGTAAAATAGCATTAACTTATATTATATTATTACGTTTAGTATTCCAATAGGCTGTTTTTTTTAACTGAGCGTGAATGTCTATGTCCAAAACTATGAGGAATATCGAAAAAAAAAAAATAACTAAAATGCATATACATAAATACTTTCTTGACATTGCACACAGCTCTTGGGACATTTGGTTTTTCTATATTAGGTATATAGTGATGTATCGTCAGAAATTTTTCAGAGGGGTAAATAAAAATAATATGACACTCGCGAGCAAAAGCATGGAATCACACCAATTCTGCGCGATATTCAGCATATCTATATCTATACATATAATAAAACAGTAAAAAAACTGTGTCTGTACATTGAATAAAATAAAAAAATAATAATTGAGGGGGATTCAGAAACAGTAATAGAGCACGAAACGAAAAAAAAAAATCTGTCTGTTTGTCTGTGTGTCTGTTTGTCTGTTTGTCTGTTTGTCTGTTTGTTTGTACACGCTAATCTTCGGAACTACTGGACGGATTTGAATGATTCTTTTTTTGTTGTATAGGTATTAAGTCTGGCCAACACATAGGCTATAATTTATTTTGGAAACTTGAACACCTGGCGCAGAACCGCAATAGACCAGCTAAACTATAAGAGATACAAAAATGGTACCATAGCAAAAATTGTTTCACGTGATGAGCATTTTCTGCTAAGAGAATAAATTTGAAGATCTGGAACACCTGATGTGGAACTTCAACAGCCCAGCTGAACTATAACATATATAGGAATAACGTCTTAGCAAGAGTTGTTCAGCCTGATGGGCACTCTCTGTTATCGTATAAAATTTGAAGATCTGGAACAGCTGATGTGGAACTCCAAGAGCCCAGCCACACTATAACATAATTATATAGGAATAACATCTTAGCAAGAGTTGTTCAACCTGATGAGCACTCTCTGTTGTCGTATAAAATTTGAAGATCTGGAACAGCTGATGTGGAACTCCAAGAGCCCAACTATACTATTACATATAAAGGAATGACGTCTTAGCAAGAGTTGTTCAGCCTGATGAGCACTCTTTGTTGTCGTATAAAATTTGAAGATCTGGAACAGCTGATGTGGAACTCCAAGAGCCCAACTATACTATTACATATAAAGGAATAACGTGATAGAAAGAGTTGTTCAGCCTGATGAGCACTCTCTGTTGACGTATAAAAATTGAAGGTCTCGAACACCTAATGTGGAAATCAAAGCTATCACTAATTTCACTGTATATTTATAAAATAACATAAGCTGGGATTACCGTAGTAAGACCCCTCTTTGAGGAGTGGTATATAGGCGTTACGGCGTCCTAACCATCCGCGTGACGCATGTCCTCACTGGACACGGATGTTTCGGGAGGTACCTGTGTCTTATGAGAAAGGAGGAAACCCTGGAGGACACAGTCGAGCATACGGTGCAGGATTGCCCCGCTTGGCCGGAGCACCGACGTGTCCTCACAGCGGCGATAGGCGGAGACCTCTCGCGCCCGGCATTGGTCAAGGCCATGCTACGGGGCTAGACGGAGTGGGAAGCGGTTGCCTCCTGCTGTGAAGCAATCATGCTCGCGAAGGAGGAGGCGGGCCGCGTGAGAGAGAGGACAATCTCCTCCCTCCGCCCCACTCGCGGTGTTTGACGCTCACGGCGACGGCATGCGCGGGCATGCGGGCGGCGAGTAAAGGGCAACTCGCTGTCCTATCATAGACCATGCCCGGGTCGACGGCGCGTCGTGTTCCACGCGCGCCTCAAAGAGTGTCAGCATAATGACAGGGCCCCACTCAGAGGGCCAAAGCCTGCCGGGGTCGCGGGACTTATTCCATGACAGTGACCCCGAAACATAAAGGGCTATTGAAGGACATCGTGGATTTTAGTCAGTACAAGTCTAAGGGGTGGGAGGACTTATTTGATGATTTTACCACGTAAAAAATATCTGGGATTACCTCCACGCAGTGAAAGCGGTAACAGTTAAGGACTGATTTTCGTTAACGATGAATCATCATCATCAGCCTATAATGTTCCCACTGCTGGGACACAGGCCTCCTCTCTGAGAGAGGGAGTGGGCCATAATCCACCACGCGGGCCCAGTGCGGATTGTTAGATGTCACATGTCTTTGAATTTTTGGTTCTAGGACATGTCGGTTTCCTCACGATGTTTTCCTTCACCGTTTTAAGGGCAGTGGTGATGAAATAAATTACACAAAGTAATGCGCCTGGCTGAGTTCGAACCCACCACCTACAACACGTAAGTCAGGACCGATACCACTGGGCCACCACTGCTCTAGCGATGAATATATTAACAAAAATTTTACTCTACTGGCGAATTTCCCATTAATTTTTTAATCGGACTCTTGGAGTTGGGTGTCAGAATTTTCAGATCTTTGATTTCGACGATCCCGCTGTCGCTGGTATAAGCAACAGGATCCGCGTACGAAGTCGCGGGCAGAAGCTAGTACTTAATAACTATGTAAATAGTTAAAAAATATGGTTCCATTTTAAAGGTTAAACAGTGAGCTTTAAATTGATACGAAATTAATTCAAATCACATCTTATCAATTCCAAGTATGTGATTGCAAATTTTGCTCGCTAATCTGGGGGCACGGCAGTGCCCCCACCAAGTCGAGCAAAAAAGCGGCACGGCCGTACCATCCTTTTCTCGAAGCAATTCAGGCCATTTTCGACCCCCTGTAACTTCGTTGTGGATAAAATTAGAAGACTGAATTTTCAGTAACCATGCAGGCATTGTAAAGACACGGTATATTTCAAATTTCATTCAATTTGAACCAGTAGTTTAAGAATTATAACGGGTCAAAGTTTCTTAATTTTGTCACTCACTCACTGACTGACTGACTGACTCACCGATCATCAAAATTCTAAGGCACTTCTAGCAGACCTAGAAGCTTGAAATTTGGAACATAAGTAGTGTTTGGTGTATGAATCAAGGAAAAACTAAAATATTTGGGGGCACGGTAGTGCCACCGCCAAGTCGAGTAAATTTTTTCAATTTTGGTCCAGTTTATAGAAAATTCGTTGCTGGTAGATATAAGTAGAAGGTACCGAAAAGAAAAAAAGTAGAACTGTCTACAAAATACCAAAAGAATTGAGATCCCATCAAAAACAATACTTGTCAAAAAAACCAAGTCTCGCAACTCAGTTGTTCTACGGTAAAAAGTTGTGAGATCCATGTAATACCAAGTCTTATCCATGTAATACTTAAGCGACTTCCTGTCTTAATACGTCCACTCCCTAAAAAATCTTTAATGTTTTATATAAATATATTGACTTGGTCATCGCACTAAATAATTTAATTAACACGTGTTTTCATGCGATGGCCGAGTCAATATATTTATATAAAACATTAAAGATTTCTTAGGGAGTGGACGTATTAAGACAGGAAGTCGCTTAAGTATTACATGGATAAGACTTGGTATTACATGGATCTCACAACTTTTTACCGTAGAACAACTGAGTTGCGAGACTTGGTTTTTTTGACAAGTATTGTTTTTGATGGGTTTATATTATTGTTCAGTAACATGACAAGTTAGTGCTTAAATAGTTTTATTTCAACACGAATATGATGTGTCACGGCATGTAAGGCGCATAGGTTGAAAGTGAATGCCAGGTAATTAAAATAAGGTTAATCTGGCTCATTAGGGCGGTTATCTATAGTGGCTAGCGCGAGCCGTGCCACGCCACGATGCCTTGCCACGTCGTCAGTTAGCATCGGCGCTAAAAGTCTAGCATGAAAATGATAATTATTAAAGATATCATCTACAACTAAAGCTATTAATGTCTTCGTTCTATACTGATCTCGTGTCCTGATACGGGTCTTGTTATAAACTCATACGTCATTTTCAACTTGCTCATGTCTGCTGTCACTCGGTACTGTCGTAAGAAGTGCGCTAGAGTCACCTTCATTGATATCATGGCGTATGTTCTACCTGGAAGATTATTATTAAACATCATTTAATTTCATTGCTTTCTTAAGAACATGAAGCCCGCGTCACGAATGTTAATGTTTTCTTGTGCGCTCTCGTTACAAAGCGTGCCGTGCCACGCCGCCAACGACGATATATTACTAGACTCCGCATGCACGATCTAAGGAACAAAAACTATTCTGTCAACTCGTTGGTGGTTGAGGTACTACGTAAGCGAGGGGACGGGGTACTGCGTTGTGATTGGCTAACTCAAGGTCTGTTCTGTCTCAAGCTATGTTTACGCCTCACAGGAGTGGTCGAAATAAGACGGATATAAGACTTTTTTGCCTATTGTGTGGACAGACATCGGTCGCCTGTTATTAGGAGTCTAGTAATATATCGTCGTTGCACGCCGCGCACCATGCCATGCCAGGCCGTTAGTGGGTGCCCTAAATAAACTAGTCGGTACCATTTATAAACGAATCTGATAAACAGTAGAGCTTAATTTGTTGTTAAACCCTCACATGATGGTTTTTAACACTGAGGCCACACTAACGGGAAATGCCGTTAATCTCGCGTTTATGGTCGTTTATTATGATCATTTGCAGACTGTTGTCGCAAAAATCAACGGAAAATCCCGTTAATGTGGCTCAACTACCTAAGAGATTATTCTGTATTAATTTAAAAGAGAGAGAAACAAAAATAACTAAATAAAAATAATTCAGAAAATAGTTAATTATTGGTTTAATACCTACCTATACAAGATCGCTTGCCCAATGCAAATGCTGCAAATTCCTTGTTGCTCCTAAAGTCCCCGTCCAACCATCTCTCCGGTATAAACTGATCACTATCAGGTCCCCAAGATGAGTCAAGATGAGTAGCCAGTGGTAAAATAAAACAAGTATTGCCAGCTCGCAGCGTATAATTTTCTGAAAAGGATAAAATAATTAATGAGGGGCTGATTCAGAAGACAGTTCTCCTCGATACGGATTGCACTGTGAGGAGGTACCGGTCTCTGAAACCCTAACTACCAGTAGCTTGGACCCTGCTCTGCTCTTGGACACCGGCAGACATTTGTATGCAGAAGCTCTACAAGTCTGACAACCAGTCTTAACATGGGGTATCGTATTACCCAGTTACTGGTTTGTGGCGGTCCAATAGGCAATCGCTCCATATACAATTCTGATATACAGCTGTAGGTATCTGGTTCGACTGGAAGCCGACCAAAATATAGTTATTTTTTTAAATAGCCCCAAACTATGAATTTCTCCTGTATCGGGGGTGCGTTTACAAATATAGAAACTCAAATACACGAATACCCAGATCTGAAACAACTACAGTAGAATCCGTTTATTATGATTCCGCTTATAATGACCAACCGTTTATTATGACGTATTACACAGGGAAGTTTGGTTTTCATACAAAACTCTTTACATAAAGTCGGATATAATGACTTCGCATTTAGAGACATGCCGCTTATTATGACCCATTTATAATAAACTAGCGGCCCGTCCCGGCTTCGCACGGGTGGAGTACCCGGTCTAAAACCCGGTCCCGATGGTTACAAACACAACAAAAAAATAATTATCCGAATCGGTCAAGCCGTTTTCATGTTATGTCGTGACAACGGAAAACGGGTTTCATTTTTATATATATAGATTGTGTCCAGTTTATGTAGTCACCGACGTGATTATAACACCTTCGACAAGTGTTCGGAAACGTCACGTCGTGATACCCGATGATGTTCGGAGCTATGTTTATTTTGAGTCTCAGTGGGTAACTAGGTAATTCAATTATTGACTTAGTTCTTTATTGTCTCTCTAATAAAATAAATACATACTGGCAAAGCAGGCGGTTGTTTATTTTGTACAAAATGCTTTGTATGACGTCCGCTTAGAATGACGTGTTTATTATTTCCCCTCGATGTCATAATAAACGGATTCAACTGTACTTGTAGATCATACAAATATTTGTTCCGTGTGGGAATCGAACCCACGACACGCTGCACAGCAGCCCAGTTGCTCAGCCACTGCGCTAACCGTGCCGTTGGGACAAGACTAGACAGATGGTAATGAAAGACTCCCATGTAACAAATTAATTTGGTAGCGGTACTGGCGCACTTCTTTTTGACGCTCGTTCTTTAATCTATACATAAAATATAATAAAATAGTAGGAAAGTGAAAACTGTACATTGAATATTTTTTTAAAAGATTACTTGGGGTGTTATCTACAATTGATACCGAAGCCAAAAATATAGTTTTTAGAATTTTTGTCTGTTTGTTTGTATGTATGTCCGGGATAAACTCAAAAAGTACTTGACGGATTTGAATGATTCTTTTTTTGTTGTATAGATATTAAGTCTGGCCAACACATAAGCTATAATTTATTATTAATAAAATAAATTAGATCAATTAAAACTCTTACTCAGTTTGACATCCTTATCCACGTATCTTCCTATAATTGGAAGTGATGGGAGCGTTCGAAGAGACTCCATTATAACTGCATTTGTGTAAACTAATTTATTCACATCATCCTTTCCTACATCTCTGTCTGCACCTAGTACGTCTAATAACCTAAAAAAAATACAAAATTTATAAAAAAAAGCTTAAGGTGACAAACGAATTAGTACCAAATAAGCCTCAAAATTAAGTTGCAAAAGTCCAACCGGAACGACAAACAAATAAACAAACAAGTAAAGTGAGTGTATAAAAACGAAGGGTCCAAGAAAAAGAATAATTAGCCACATTCACTTTAAAATATCACAAAATGCTTCAAATACAACTTACTCTTCATACACTTTCTCTTGAACCTCAGGATGTGCTCCAAGCTGCAGCAGAATATACGTCAGCTGATTAGATGTCGTTTCAAACCCTGCTGCTATAATTGTGTCCAATTCTTCCCTAACCTCTGTATCCGTCAAGGCACCGTTTTTTGATAACTCAAGAAGTAAATCTAGGAATATTTTGGATCTGTTACCTGAAAATGTATGTTTAAAGGTTTTTTTTAAGGTTTTACGTCATCAAATTTTAAAAATAACGATTAACAATTTTGTTTGGGAATACCTGATGTTTCAGATTCAATACTTTTGTTCAGAGCATCGTCCCTTAATTCTGCTTTTTTCTTCTGCAGAACCTGTAAATATTATTTAGGTATGTGATTCTGCAACGATTCATCGACGGCCGGTTATTCATTAGACGTTTTGTCGACAGAAAAAAGATTGACGGAAGATTTTACCCGCCTTTACCAACCGAGCCGTCGCAGTCATGCTCAGGGCAGGGTCGAATTATTATTATGGTGTGGTGTACTAGCGGCCCCGTACGCCGCCTTTGAAAGCAAAATGCATTAACAAAATGATCCGCCAAGGTGAAAGAGTCTATCGGTGAAACGGCCATAAGTGAATCGTCCTGTCGACAAAACTCTTTCAACAACGGACGTTTTGCCGACACTACGGTTAACCTATAACTCTTTAAACTCTTTTAAACTTATCATCTTCATCATCGAAATGTCCCTTGTTGAAAGAGTCTATTGATGAAACGGATATAAACGAATGGTCCTGTCGGCGAAAAGTCCCTAGGTGTAATGTTCTATCGATGAACCGGGCATGAATGAATCGGCGAAAAGTCCAATCGGTGAAACGGCCATAAGTGAATCGTCCTGTCGACAAAACGTCCAATGATGAACCGGTCGTCGGTGAATCGTTGCAGAATCAACTTTAAATTTGAAACAGTTGTCCAATTTGATTGATTTTAGTTAATTGATGTCCTTCATCTCATACTTACTGTATTACTCATCGAATGTAAAATCTCCACTGTTTTGTCTTCCTTCTTCTTTAGTCCGACCAGTTCGTATATTATGTCGCTCTGCAGCCAAAACTTTATTACTCTCATGAATGCAATGTGTAACATTCCAATTATTGACTCCTTATATTTTTCTATAAACTCCAGGTCATTTATAGGGTTTATGCCAAACGTGGCGACTGAAAAAAATATCTAATCTTTATGTTTCTGCCCGCGATTTCATTTGGGTGAAGCATGAAATAATAGTACTAATAATAAAGTTAGAATTTAAGTTGCTATTAAAGTGCAGCGCAGCGCCGCGCCCGGCCGCGCTGGGTTGCGAAAGGTGTACCTTTTCGTAAAAAGAGTTAGATTTTCAATAGCTCTATCGAAATGTGCAGCGTCGCGTCTATGTGTGACTTAACCCTTACTCGTAAAAATTGTTCCAACACAACGGGAATAGATGTAGCACAGTCCAAGCATTCTTTAAAAACTTCAAGGGCTGCTCCATTTATTACATCCGGTCCCGGGGTAAAAACACCGATACGTTGTCTTTTAAAATGTAAATACTGTAAAACCTTACCACAAAGCGTTTCCAGTGAATTATTTTGTAAATATGGAAGATGATCGAATAGTCCTTTCCCAGCATGGTGTTCCACAGAACTAGCCAGCTTCCTGGACTGGCTGTTGAACACGTCGAGGAACCCGTGAATCACTGGCAGAGAGAACGCAGGAGTCAGCAACTTGCGGTGGCTCTTCCAAGTCTCTCCTGCGACAAATATGTACCTAGTGTTGAAGAGTTGATACATGATACATGAGGAATCCTTTTTATTTTTTTATGCAATCTACATAAATAGAGGTTTTTACCTGAAGACAATCCTAATCCATCACCCATCCAAGGTTTTGCAAAATCATAAACGTAATGTTTCTTTAAACATGAGTTTGACACAGTCAATGCATCTTCATGATCAACTACAACTGAAAAATAAAAACAACTGGTGAGATCTTTGTCATTAATCTTCAAATATTTCAGGAACATGCATTTGTAAAGTGTTTAATTGCTTACAATAGCATATTTCTGTGCCTAAAGTTGCATAAGTTAATCCTCCTTGCTTTGCACAGTCTTCACTTGCAAAATTCACGAACTCCAATAAATCTGTTAAAAAAACACACTCATGTGTAATTTATTTTCTGGGACAACAGGCGAAATGCCGCCGGCTATGTCGCGTAATTGTGAGTAGTCAGAAACTCTAATAGACATACATTAATTTAATAAAAAAACAATATTACACATACTATCTATCACAAGCTTGACTCAACATGAAGTAAAAGGGTCTTCTTAGGGTCTAGTAAGAAAGAGTCTGAAATTCTCTGGGACTACCTGTTCCTTTAATAATTACTCTTTGCAATCCGTTTACAAACTTTATAAACCTGTACATAAAATTTTGTTCAGAAAAGGTAAGAAAAGGGAATATTATTGACATCATTATCGTAGATCATTATAGAAAATATGAACTACCTGGTACATTAGAAGCCAACTCTATATAGAGTTTAAAAAAACGACGAAACACTTCGTGAAAAGCTAGGTGTCCTTGCGCTTCGCTTGGCTCGTCTTGACGGGGGCACTACCGTCCCGCCAGATAATTTTATTGTAGGTAGTGTTAAACGAGAAACGGTAACTGGAATCCCAACCCTACGCATCGTGGTACATCCTTAGTGGAGCAAGCAGAGACAAGTCAGGGGGACGTATGTCAGCGCGGTGTGATTTGACATGACCGGCAAATTCAAGTTCCAAGATGATAATTATATTTTATTGAATAGATGGTGGATTCGGTAATGGTGCAGTTTTCCACTCATTAGTAGGGAATTGATTTGATAGACTCATTTGATGGTTTTACCACCCCAAAAAAGAAACTAAATACATACTTGTGCGGTTTTTAAAAAGTCGGTAGGGCAATCCAATAAACGGTAGCATTCCTGACACAACTGGTGGTAATGCGTGCGCGCTGGACTTCAAGCGACCATACTTCGACCACAGATACGCAGCACATAGCACACATACTATTAACAGTAAACTCATCATTGTAATAAAGGCAATGATTGCTAGAGCATTAACAATTTATACTAAAACAGCTACCTACTAGTAATTAAAAAATCGGCCAAGTCGGACTCGCCCTTAAAGGGTTCCGTAGCAGCAACATAATATGAAAGTTCTTGTAGTTGGTTTTAACTTTGAAAGGTAAATTGCGGTTTACGATTTATGAAGAAAGTATAAAAAAAAAGTTACTTGATCTCGTTCAAAATCAAATACATCGTTTAATGTTTTTAATTTTATCAATCTCTTATTTTATTTTAGAAATTACAAGGAGGGGACACACTTTTTACCACTTTCGAAGTGTCTCTCGCCCAAACTTCAGTTTAGAAAAAAATGAGAATAGTAATCTCAATATAATTTTAAAGACGTATCCATATCCCAACACGTACGGGTTTGGTGACAAAATATTTTTTGAGTTTCGATTCCAAGTATCTTTTACTAGGTTGTGGAGGTCCGACAGGCAGTCGCTCCATGTAAAATACTTTTTCATCCCCCCATCTCGGAAAGGGTACTTTTGCTCTTCGATATCTGACCGTAAAAGCCGTTTTTATCCTCAAGTGAGTAAAAGCCGTTTTTATCCTCTAGTGAATAATAGTATATTTTGCAACGAGTGAATAAAGAGCGGATTTAAAGCGAGGGCCATTATATGAATCAAGAGCAAGCGAAGGATTTTAATGACTGAATCACGACCGCAGGGAGTGATTCATGATGATTGAATCACGAGCGAAGCGAGTGATTCAAGTATTTAAATCCTGAGCGACGCGAGTGATTCAGGCCCTCGATTTAAATCCGTTTTATTCAAGAGTTGCAAACGATACTTTATACCATGACTTCGAGAAAAAGAAAGATTTGAGCGATAAAAGATATTCAACGATTTTTTTTTTTTAATAAGTCTGCTCCACATACAATTCACATGTACACAAATACCCAGACCCGAAACAAATAAGTACAATCGCGGTCACTGCGCCAACAAGCTGACATTAAAATCGGAGTAATGATTTGAATTAAGAGTAATTTTCATATTAGCAAGGGGGTTGTCCAGCATCGCGGTCGATGTCGAATGTACTAAAGTGTTCTAAATTCAAACACCAAAACAGTGCGTAAAAGACTACTTTTACGCACTGTTTTCCGTGAGTAAAACTAGCTTTTTCGAGGGGGAATGGTATAAAGTAAATTTGAATTTAGAACATCGTATGAACAAAAGAGTAGCAGCAGTAATGGCGGCGGGTGACCGCAACAGCTGATCGCTTGCTGTGGTGCCCACTTGACGTTCGAAGGTTGTCGAGGAAACAAATTCTATTTTTAAAATTTGATGTGGTACACAGGTGGGAAAACAGAGTACGCTCCTCGGGTGTAAGGCTGCGTTGCCTTGGGCTAACTTGAATCTCTCGCTTCACTAAGGATTTTTAACTTTATTCCCTCGTTTCTTTCGGGTGTTAACACTTGAACCTTCTCGCTGCGCTACGGACGGAGGTTCACCCCCAGAATCCTTAGTATCGCTTCGGAATTCAATACGCCTCCCTTGGAGCGTAATCTACAATTATTTTGTTAAAATCTCAGACCCGAAACATTCTTGGCTCAGTACTTTGTTTTACCTTTTTTATTTGCTTTGTGCGGTTTTCCTTTCACGTCTTATTGTTATGTTATGACAAACCAAGATAAAAATAAGTAACTTAATAAGTATTATTAAGTAACTTTATAAGTATTATTTGTTTTAATTTAAAAAATATTCTGTTCATAATAATGTCTTAGTTAATACCTAAACTGAAATAAAAGCCTATCTTGTGTTTACGTACAATGTAAGTACATCTGTTTTTATTTGTTTTTGCATTTAGTTATTTCCTCGCTGAGGTGGGATGAAAAGTTAAGTGTTGCACTCGAGTGCAAAGATTTTTCACCTTGTGCTCTTTTGATTCCCTCGCTATCGCTCATGATTCTAATTTTGAATCACTCGTTGCACTCGTGATTCAATTTTAGAATCATTCGCTTGCTCGGTCATCAAAATTGAGCACGCGGTTAAAAATCAACTTTGCACTCTTGTATAACAAATAACTAATATCCAGTTGCATCTGGTTTGACTGGAAGCCGACCCCAATATAATTAATATAATTGGGAAAAGGCTAGGCAGATGATGATTTCTAAGTATGGGGAACCCCCAAAAGCATTATTTTTTTTCCTAATGCGGTTCACATAATACTTACCAAGTTTCAAGAGGATAGCTCTTATACTTTCGGAAAAAGTGGCTGTGTCATACGGACGGACAGACACACAATATGACGAATCTATAAGGGTTACGTTATTTGCCATTTGGCTACGGAACCCTAATAAACTAGCAATATAGATTTCGTACTTTGTTTGCATGGGTGTTTTCTCCGGTATGTTCAATTAAGGCTGAGTGCAGTCTTCAGTAAATAGTACAGTTTATAAAGTGAGTGAAGAAATACTTCACTGAACTTAAGCAGCTGATGCGCACACTTTAAACAAAAAGTCTAATAGACTAAATTGTCTAGATGTAAAATCATCAAATGAGTCCTCACACCCAGGGCAGAGCGGGAGGGACTGTCTGACTCGTACTGACTGAAATCCACCATGTCCTTCAGTAGCCCTTTATGTACCAGAGTCGCGGTATACGTGTGTCGCATGCCCGCGTCTACGGTGGCCGGAGATCGTCTGCCGACGTCCCGCGCCGTGGGCATCTACCACTGCGGCTGGGGTGGAAGGAGGATGTCGTCTTCCTTCGCGAGCATGACTGCTTCACAGAAGGAGGCGACCACTCCGTCTCGCCCCTCAGCATGGCATCGACCAATGCCGGGCGCGAGCGGTCTCCGCCTATCGCCGCCGTGAGGACACGACGGTGTTCTGCCTAAGCGGGGCAGTCCTGCACCGTATTCTCCACCGTGTCTTCCGGGCGGAGAACATGAACCTACCTAAACTTCTGTGTCTGGTGAAGACCTGCGTCATGCGACAGGTCAGAACGCTGTGACGCCTATCCAGCCACTCCTTAAAGATGAGTCTTACCACCGCGATTGCATTTGATGATTTTACCATTTGATAATTGCATTAAAAGTTGATTTTACAACGATAAAAAAAAAAAAAAAAAAAAGTACAGGTTATACACGGAAGAACATTCTTGTCCCATTAATTTTTTAAAATGGTTTTTCTACTTTTGGTATACATGGGTATAATATAATCAGTAAATAAGGGCTACTGACAAGGTATTTTATAAAACTTAACAAAAACCATAATTATATAAATTTGACGTAAGTATACAAGGAACACTCATTGTTGCTTTGTTTTTTTGCTGCTATTGTGCTCGCTAGCTGTTGTCAGCGGCTTCACCCGCTATAACTATAAAATATTCCACGGGAAAATAGGGATAAAAACTATCTCATGTGTTTATCCAGATTATAAAATATCTGTGTACCAAGTTTCATCCAAATCGGTTCAATAGTTTTTATGTGAAAGAGTAAAAAACATCCGTACAAGCAAACTTTCGCGTTTATAATTTATAATATTAGTAGGATAGGATATTATAGTAAAATTAGAGTAAAAAAAATAAAAGAATGAAAGAAAAGGGATTTATTGACACACACAGGACATAACAAACAAAACTATACAGAAGAAAAAGAAATACAAAATAAAAATAAAATTACATTAGGTATTACAAAAACATTTAAAAAAATTAAGAAACAAAAAAATATTAACAAATCCGCCTAATTATAAGAAAAAACACAAATTAACATACTTATGTTTTTTATGACTTATTAAAACGGACGTTTTTCCCACAATTATTAATATTGTAATCAGGGTCACTAAACACGATAATCTGGTGTACGTTCCGGCCGTTTCTCCTAGAATTTTGTTTTTTTTTTTGTTATAATAGGCAATAAATATCTCCATCATAGACAAATTAATTTAGAAAATTAAGTATTTTTTTACAGAGCGGCCCAGTAGTTTCGACCTTGACTTACGAGTTGTAGGTCGTGGGTTCGAACCCAGCCAGGTGCATTACTTTGTGTACTTTATTTAGACACCATTGCTGACAAAACAGTGAAGGAAAACATCGTGAGGTAACCGGCATGTCCTATAACCTCAAATTGGAAGACATGTGCAGGACATCTACCAAACCGTACCTACTGGGCTTGCGCTGTTGATAGTGGCCCACTTCCTCTCACAGAGAGAAGGCCTGTGTCCCAGCAGTGGGAACACTTATAGGCTGATGATGATGATGACACACAACACATAAGTACAAGAAACAACATACAGATAGAATAGCACAAAGATACTTCCACAAAGTAATCTTCCAGTAGACCAAAGACAGTGATGGACAACAAATAGGTAGTAGACACAGTACACAAACGGAATAAATAAATAAACATGCTTAGTAATAAAGTAAACATAAAATGTATGTTAACAACTATGCTAATATTATACAGCAACAGAGTTTAAAAAAAAACCACAACTATCACACAACGTCATCTAGATGCGCTGTAGTGATGCGCGATAGTTACTGCGCTAGATGACTTTGTATAGCTCTCTCTCTTAACCACAGTGAAACTACCCTCGCTTAGGGATGTCATGGTAGGGCCCCAGGCGCCCCAAGTAAAGCGAAGATTTAACGAATATACCTACTGTAAAAATCGTTTGCTCTTCCAGGTACAACGTACGCCATGTATCAATGAAGGTGACTCTAGCGCAGTGTTTCTCAACCTGTGGTCCGCGGTCCGCGAGTATATGTATGGGGGTCCGCGGTGTCATCTCTAGACCTGGATAAATGCTCATGTTTCGTAATCGCTACGCTTAGTCAGCACGCCGAACGTGCGCCAAAGTGTGGTAAGCAGGACTGAATGTGCGTGCGGGTGCTGGGCTGTAACTCTTCCCTCTTTATTTAATTAAGGGGGTCCGTGAAAACTGTGCTTGATTTCCTAGGGGTCCGTGGCTGAAAATGGTTGGGAAACGATGTTCTAGCGCATTTCATACGTCAGTAACGAGTGACAGCAGACATGAGCAAGTTGAAGATGACCTATGAGCTCATATTCATAACAAGACTGGTATCAGGACATGAGATCAGTATAGAACGAAGACAGTACCTACCTAAACATATTTTCTCTTTTGATGTAATTTATTGGAAAAGTATAGGCAATAGAATGTACCTAAATAAGCACGATGTTTTCTTTTTTATCCATTATACGTATGGCTTACACTGAAGAGATGTGGCGAAGGCGTGTTGCGGTGGCCGATAGTTTATGAAACTCAAAATCAACCTAGTTTATTTAGTTGCGTAGCATCGTTGTAGTCGGAAACAAAGTTTTACCCGCGCCGCGCTTTGAACAGGTGAACGACACGCCATCTATGCGACATTATACTCACTTTAGCTTGAATTTCGCTGTAAAATCATCCATCTACCCATCTTATCCACATAAAATTGGATTCATAACTAAAAAAAGAACGTTGGCTTCCGACCTCGTTAATACTCCCCTTCAATGATCAATTTGTTATGTTTGATTGGCGGACAGTTTGTCTGTAATTCAAATTATAGATGCCAGCTGCTACAGCTCCATATTCTTTTTATAAAAAGAGATAAAAAGAAATTATAATGAGATTTAAAAACATTTTAAGAAATCTGATGCTTGAAAAGAAACTAAACGAAAAGTTATGTTGTCACTTGTAAACCCGCTTGACAATGACAGTGTCACAATCAAATGACATTAGTGATTTCAGTTTCAGCCCATGGTTCAGCACAAAAAATCGATTTAAAATGCCAATATTCGATTAATCGATTGTGCGGCTACCAATCGTTCCCGATTTAAAAAAATCTTGTATTCTGTTTCTATCGACATTTCATTCCTACCATTTCGTTCAACCCACAGTTCAACCCATTTCCTAATAATAGGTCCCCAAAAGTATGGTTTTGTCAATCCTCAATCATACATTTTATTCTGTATCAAGAATTATTACAGAATAAAATATTTAGTCATCGTCAGTCATACATTCAAACAAATTCACGTTTTCAAATAATAAAAGGAAGGAAACAAATAATTGAAATACAATCGAGTTCACATCGAGTTAGTAAATCCGGTAAATCCTGAAAAACAGCTGTCAATCTTACTGTCAAACTCAATACGTCAATACTGACTGACAGCAACAGCAACTTTATTTATTTGTGTTGATTTTGAACCATGAACATTTTATAAAAGAAAACTAGACTTCCTAACATTGTAGCATAATCAAACAACTGATTATGTATTTGGCCGCTGATTACTGATTAGCTCATTAGCTTCCCGTGGTACACCAATAAAAATCCAGTAAGTTTTCGTCTGAATTTGTTATCAGTTTGTCTCTCATGACTTGACAATCCCTAGCGTTTTAGCTGACATTTATAGTAATAGGTTAAGTTTACTGTTTCTCGTTTATCTGTTTTATCATTTGTAATGTTTAGGTTGGGACAATCGTGGTTCACGGCTGTGCGGTGCCAGAGCGGTGTTGTGGAGCTAAAGAATTTAAATTCCGTATTTAAAAATCAGTTTAGTACGGCTAGCCAAATGGACAACAAATTCAGGTTACCTGCGCGATATGGAGCTGGCGAAAAGAGTGTTTGGTGAGTGGAAAATACATAATATTTGGATTATTTATCGCTTATTATTTGTGTCGAGTCTATTAATCAGTAATTATAGTTGGAATGTTTAGTTCTTGTTACATAAGCGGAGTTAGAGAGTTAGTTTTATTTACATAGTTCATGTAATTATGTAAACAAGTTATCAAACATTTAATTGTTCCTTTAGATTAGTTTATATAATTATTTTCCCACTTGAGTAACAATGTATATTATCTATGAGTGTACCTATAGGATGTATCAATAAAGTTAATGACATAATAATCATGTTTATAATAAGTATAAATGAGACCCATTAATAATAATATGTCTGAGTAGTTTGCCATTGTGTTTATGGTTATAGTTTTATGAACTACAATCAATCATTACAGAAAAACAATAAATTATTTTGATAAAGAAGTAATTTTTATGCTCAGGTCAATGCCCAAGAAATATATCAATTTATAGGTAACATAAAATATTGATTAAATAATTACTAGGTACTAAATTTTGCAATACAAAGAAAGTTGTTCATTCTATTGTTCCTTAAAACAATTATAATGACTTCCAATTCAATATTGACTTAATTTCAGGGTGGAATACATCCAACTGGCCGCAGAATACAAGCCAGCTGTCAACCTAGGCCAGGGTTTCCCTGACTACCATGCACCCAAACATGTCACAAAAGCTTTGGGGGAAATCGCTACCAGTGAGAACCCGCTACTGAACCAGTACACTAGGGGATTTGTAAGTATCATTCATGACCAATCATAAATGTGAAAAGGGATCTTTCTATAAGATTATTCACTTCAGAGTCTAACCAGCCCGTCCAGAAAATATCCTTCTATTGTAAGCATGTTTTTTTTTATGGATGTAAGTTTATTCCTCTTTCGTGCAAAAACCTCTGAATAGGTGTGGTTGAAATTTAGTACAAAGGCAGCTTATAACCTGGATTAACACATAGGGTAGTTATTATCCCGATTTTATGTTCCCACAAGATGATTTTCGAGTTGCAGCGGGTAAACCCGCTGGCAACAGCTAGTTGTCAGTATTTCTCAGTTACTGGGTTGTAGAAGTCAGATAAGGGGTCACTTCAAGTAAGATATTGTTTTGAGAAAAGTCAACCCCCACTTAGTTTGAGATAAGGCTAGGCAAATGATTTCAGATCAAAATTCTGAGGAGGTTAAAAAAATGTTCATAAATGTCTAATGTACTGTAAGAGTTTAGAACCAAAGAGTTTCTACTGGGTTCCATTGGTCCGGATAATCCAGTTGTTTTTAGCTGAGCTGAGACATAAGAGGCATCTTATGTCTCTTCTTTGTGTCAGTGCCAAATTGAGAGACAATCCATAGCTAATAAACAAACAGATTTATGTTTCTTAATCACTGATTTGTTTTTAACTGTTGAGAGCTGAGATTTAATTGTTGAATTTTTATTTACAGGGCCACCCAACACTTATACAAAACTTATCAAAAGTTTATTCTCCACTAATAGGCAGAACCATAGACCCACAGAATGAGATCCTAGTCACATATGGTGCTTATGAGGCTCTGTATTCATCTATTTTAGGTAAGAAAAGTATTTGTTTGTTATATTTAAATAGTAGAAACAACTTAATAACATTGTAAGGAAGTGAAAAATGCATCACATGAAGCATAATCTAAGAATATAAAAATTTCCTTATTGTATAAAGTGTTTTAAAACAGAGCTTATTACGCTGTATGTTATACACAATTGCAATATTCTATTGTTTTTTTTTATTAAAACGATTGGACATAAAACACACTATATAAAAATTGTATAACATAATATAATTTTTCACATTATATCAAGCCACTATAACAAGACATAATTTCTTAAACAGGTATAGGCTAAGAATATATTATGTGAATCTTTGTTATAAAGTTTATTATATTAAAGCAAACTAATACTGCTATTACTTCATATTATATTATGGTTGATCAATAAAATCATACTAAACAGATTCCACTGTATTAGAATATTATGTCTTATCTTCAAATATACTTAAATTATGTTATCTTCTCAATATAATGTTTGTCTATGAGTCTTGGTCTTGTCAGTACAAACAAAAGTAAACTCGATTGATGTCAGTTTTAGTTACCTGAATTTAAGTTATTTTTTAACAGAATTGGAACATGGTATAATTAGTTTAACTTAACAAAGGGCCTTTTTTGTCATGGTAAAATCATCAAATTAGTTTCACTCACTCATTCACCCTGCCCTGGGTGGGAACCCAGGGCAGGGTGAAAGGGACTGTCAGACTCGTACTGACTAAAATTCACGGTGTCCTTCAATAGCCCTTTACAATCCAGGGTCACGGTAATGGGATAAGTCCCGCGACTTAACAAAGGACCTTGGGCAATTTTCTATGAAAAAATCTGGGTGCTTATTCAATGGCTTATTTAAAATTATGTTATCTTTTCAATTGTGTATTCCTAGCATGTACCTAACAAGAACTCACTAAAAGAACCAGTAATTGCATTTTTTTTTTCTTTTCCTTTTTTTCCTCCCACCCCGGACAGGGCGGGAGGGACTGTCCGACTTGTACTGGTTAAAATCCACAGTGTCCTTCAATAGCCCTTTATGTTCCGGGGTCACGGTGATGAAATAAAAGTCCCGCGACCCCGGCAGGCTTTGGACCTCTGTGAGGGGGCCTCGTCATTTTGCTGACGCTCTTTGAGGCGCGCGTGGAACACGACGTCAGACGTCGGACAGCGAGTTGCCCTTTACTCGCTGTCCGCATACCTACGGCGCCGTGGGCGTCTACCACTGCGGTTGGGGCGGAGGGAGGACGCTGTCCTCTCCCTCTCGCGGCCCGCCTCCTCCTTCACGAGCATTACTGCTTTGCAGAAGGAGGCGACCGCTTCCCACTCCGTCTCGAGTTATTGCAATTAGTGTCTTGCTAGATATTTTATTAAAAGCTGTTTGCAGGTAGCAGCAGGTTAGAAAAACTCATGTTTTAAACAAGCCATAAATCCATTTGTTTCATCTTTCAAAACCTATTAACCTGTTTCTATTTTTATTACTATAATATGACCATACACATAAAAGTTGAGTACACATTCGCCTTTTTTAGATAAGACAAATATGATAATAATTTCAGAAATTACATGAACTTGATCTGTAACCCTTTATGTACCATGATAAACTACTTGATTTACCATTAAAATAATAATAATAATATTCCACAACTATCACACAACGCCATCTAGTCCCAAGCTAAGCAGAGCTTGTGTTATGAGTACTAGACAACTGATAAACATACTTATATATTTCTAAATACATACATGTTATCAAAAATAACACCATCATCTTATTATAATGTTTATCAGTTTGTACGCCATGCTCCTCTGACCCGGCGGAGATAAGACCGACCATCGTTTTTTTTCTTGATACCAATATTATTACAGTACCTAACTAAAGTATGAGACAGGAGTATGATGAAAGAAACGGGAGCCCTATATAACCATGGGTGATTCTGGGCTTTATATATAGGGTGGAAAATAATCAAATGTCTCCTCAGTAAATCGCAATTAGCGTCCCAGGGTTTCAGTAACCTCATTAGACATTCTCGGGACCCCACGATTCCCAGCCCAAATGTTGAACTAGGAAGGCACACTTATGGGATTTTTTTTCAAAAGATTTTAACGTATAGACATCATAAATTAATAAAATATTTTGTAATACTTATTTTATCTCGTAATATTAAATGTTGGGGTTATCAAGATTGTCGTTGTCATCGTTGTGAAAACGAGAGCAATCACTTGCTGAACAAACACTAGCTGCCGCTCAAGGCTTCGCATGCGTAAATCCACATTATAAGACAGTGTCTTTATAGTTTTATTTTATAATCTTTAATAATCATATACTTAATTATATTACTTTATTTTTTATCTTACTCTGGCTTTGCATGAAAATGTAATAAACATAAATCGTCACAAACAATCACGTTTGTAATTTTTTAGAGTTCCTACAGTTGCACTTTGCAATCCAGGGCCACGGTGCCTTTTCATGACGCTTCCTTCGACCCGCCAAATATTCCCCAAACAAGATAAACAGATAATGTGTTTGGAGCTCTGACTTTACTGCTTCCCGCGTTCCAAAGAGTATTACTAAATGCGGTTTTTGGTTTGTTTGTGATAATCCATATCCTAAAATAAGGAAATTAAAGAAGAAGTTTGACCTTGTATTTATAATTTCAGGTCATGTGGAAGAGGGCGATGAAGTGATCGTAATTGAACCTTTCTTCGATTGCTATGACTTCATGATCAAATCAGCAGGAGGCATCCCTAGGTTCATTGCCCTTAATCCTGTAAGTGTTTCGTACCTTTGATGATAGATTGAATGACTAAAATATTTAATTGTTAATGCCATACTAATAGCTCGCAGTTTTATCTATCTTCAAGTGTCATTTCAATCACGAGTCACGCGAGCTCATTTTGACGCTCATTTACAAGTTACCATAGAAAATGCACACCTATCTCAGAAGAGATAAGGTAGTTTCAGGTTTTTAGAAGTCATTTATGTCGATAACGAAGCCCTAACCAACCGAAACGAACATCAAAGCTGTGACAAACATCACAAAATATGGCAGAGATAACGCTCTAAGAAGCCGAATCTCTCTAACGGTTCCCGTAATTATAAACTTTGTCGTAGATAACGTGGCATAAAAAAATGGAATTCGTGAATAATTTAGTGAGTATGCAACCTATCTCCAATAATTCCCTTTACAGACAAAAACAACGGGTACAGTAACTTCAGCGGACTGGGTTCTAGACGAGAAAGAACTGGCGTCCCTCTTCAATGAACGAACTAAAATGATCATTGTGAACACCCCCCACAACCCGCTGGGCAAGGTGTTCACCAAGGATGAGCTGGAACTGATCGCCAACTTGTGTAAGAAGCACAACGTGCTGTGTCTGTCGGACGAGGTTTACGAATGGATGGCCTTTGAACCCGTGAAGCATATAAGGATTGGTAAGTTCTTGAGGAATCCTGTTATAGCCGGTCTTCTAGCCATTAAATATTCATTATTTTTATAGAAATGATCTGAATGAAAGATAACTTTATTACGCATTTATATGCTCAACATAAGTTCCAGACCACTGGTTGACGTCTTGAAACAACTTCATAAAAATGTTTCATTGTAATTAACCAGCTTAAAACAAGCATAGTAATTACAATGAATAGACGAATAGTCTTTATATTATTTGAAAAGTCATTTGCCTTGGTATGTGTTAATGATACAACACCCTTCTACGGGACCGACCATCTGAATGTCATTAAGAGAGACCCCAGAACGCATTCGAACGTATCGAACGTATTCGACGCATCAGCCCCTACCAGCGGCTGATGCGTTGAATACTACGCGTAGTTGTGTAGTGGTGTTAGAACTGCGAATAACTCCATGATGTGGAATGTAATATTTATTCATGAAGTTTTCTGCTGGAAGAGTACAGTCTGAGTCTAAAATTAATCGTGATATTTTTCCCACAGCAACATTACCCGGAATGTGGGAACGCACGATCACCGTCGGCTCAGCGGGTAAGACGTTCTCAGTGACTGGCTGGAAGACAGGCTGGGCATACGGACCTGCTGCTCTCATGAAGAACCTGCAAGTTGTGCATCAGAACTGTGTGTACACTTGCTGCACACCTATCCAGGTTAGTCCTGGACAAGACCTGGTTGAAACTGAAAAGTTTTTATAACTTGTCTCAACTAGGTATAGAAAATCCTTGCAAACCTAGCCTGAAATAGACAGCCGTTTTAACCACATCGGGAAAACCAAATAACTAAACCGATCAAGTTACTGGAATTTTCTCATGTAATTACAAAACTGGTACGGTTATCTGAAAAAGTGCGGCCTCCTTAGTCCTTAGGACTTAGTAATGCCCGATACAGAAGAAATTCCTAGTGTTGTGTAAAAGAAAAGTAAGCTGACAGTTTATGACCGGCACATGCACGACTATCTTGCTCACTATCATAGCTCCTTCTAAGTCTACCCCTCAAGTGTTTAACTTCTTTTTTCTTCTACAGGAGGCGATAGCCCGCTCCTTTGAATACGAGCTAGCTCGTCGAGACTCCCCCGACTGTTACTTCAAATCCTTGGCCCGGGAACTGCTTCCCAAGAGAGACTTCCTGGTGAAGACTCTGAGAGAGAACGGGTTCAACCCTACCGTACCAGAAGCTGGGTACTTCATTATCGCTGACTGGACTAATTTGGGTAAGTCATAACTTGATGATGGCAATCAGTGAAGGTATGTCTGATGACAGTAGCCGAATCAGATTGAACTGATTTAAGCTTTATGCTGAAGGTAACAAGATAGAAGATATTTAATTACTCTTTCTTCTCTACAGCAAACAAGATTGACTTATCATCGGAGAACGATAAGTACAAAGACTACAAGTTCACGAAGAAATTCGCCAAAGAGACCGGAGTACTGACCATTCCACCGACCGCCTTCTACTCGGAGGATCACAAGCATCTTGGAGAGAACTTTGCTAGGTTCTGCTTTATCAAGGTAAATAGAAACTGTATTCCTATATGTATGCATATTGAGTTTTGTTTAAGTTGTATATTAAAGTGAATTGGTTTTTGAACAAGGATCTAGTATAGCAGCAACGGTAATCTAGATTGTCATATTAAAAGTTTTTTTTTAAATTAAAATCTAGTAAGCAGTTCATAGATCTGGGTCTAATACAGTTTTGCCCAATGTCCTTTAAATATATTTTATGGCGCTGTTTTTTCTTTTTGTCCAATACTAATGTTTGTAATTTATTTATGTTTACAGAAAGACGAAAACTTGAGCCTAGCCAGCAAACTAATGCAGGAATGGAATGCGAAGAATGCAAAATAAACTTGTTAAAATAAATAAAATTGTGATATAAATTGATATATTTTTATACATTGTTATTGTTATACTCATACTATCGGCTCTTTGTTAATTAAGCAAATATGTTTTTTATAAATATTGCATTTTATGTTGATAATTTTATTTGGCTGGATCCAAACCAACTAAAGACTTATAAATTGCAATTATTGTCTCATTTAATTCAGTTATTTTTTTCATTATAAAAATATACACTCGTGATTTACGTTATTTTATTTCAAATATTAATCCCGCATTAAAATTAAGCATAAGTATACCTAAGCTTCCCACTGCTGGGAATCAGGCCTTTGTATGAGAAGGAATATTCAACACGTGGACTGAGTGAGAGCTCGTTAAGCCAAGGAGACACTACCCAAGACGTTTCGACGACCGGGCGATTTCGCTTGACATAATAACAATAAAAGAATAGTATATTGTTTACCGAGACGAGAAAGTGACCCGATTACCGTCGAGGGTGTCGTTTGAAGTCCGAGCCGTAGGCGAGGGCTTTAAAATACCCGAGATCGCGAATCGCACTTTCTCTCGAGTGATACATAGTGCTGTATACTACACCTACGAGGAAAATAATAGTACTTTTTAACATTGAGTATATGGACCATAACGTACTTGGTTTTTATTTTTGCGCTTTTTCACTGAAATAAGCTAGCGAAAAAGTTTCAGAAAAAGATGCCGCATTTTTTTCACTTTTCCATTGCAAAAAAATCGTCATAATAAGTGTCAGCGACAATGAAATACCCAGCTTCTGGCACGGTAGGGTTGAACCCATTCTCTCTCAAGGTTTTCACCAGGAAGTCTCTCTTGGGAAGTAGTTCCCGAGCCAAGGATTTGAAGTAACAGTCGAGAGAGTCTCGACGAGCTAGCTGGTATTCGAAGGAGCGGGCTAACGCTTCCTGTAGGGGGCCGTTCAAGTATTACGTAAGCACTATACTTAGGGGGGTGGGGGGGTCTTTGTTTTGCTTATTTTGGATGACATGGTGGGTAGGGGAGTCCAGATGATGATTACGTCACCGATAGTTATTTACTTTTTAACCCTCACATTGTCTATGCTTGAAAACGGATTTTGGGGATTATAATATTTTTGTCCCTTACTCTATGTTGATTACTACATCAGTAAAATCTAATCTCTCTTCTAAATCAATTTTCTTATTTTTAAAATTATAATTATAGCATTATAATATAAAAAAATACATTTTAAATTGAAAAATGTTTACGTAAGCATGGGGGGAGGGGGTAAAAGCTTTGCTTACTTTTGCTGACAAAGGGGATGGGGGTATAAATAATTGTAATAAATCTGCTTACGTAACATTTGAACGGCCCCTAGACGGAGAAGAGGAGAATATTTGGATCATTTATTTTACCGTAATTATTATAATCTACAGACAAGAAAATTATGAAAAAGTGTATAAAACGGAAACTTGTGACCTCTATATACCTAATCTTAAAAACGAACAACGTTTACTTTCTATAGAAATAACAGTAGAATAATGAAAATAAAATCTGTTTGATAAGAAAACTTCAAATGCTAGTACATATCGTGCAAGATTTGAACTGTCGAGTTTAATCAAACAAACAACTATCACGTTCATGAGATACAGCCTAGTGACAGACGGACAGACAGGCAGACCGTCATTGAGTCTTGATAATTCTCATTTTCCCTTTAGGTAGTACTTACTAGTAATGCCTGATAATAATTATACCTCAAATAATTTTAAGTATTTTTACTAAGTAGTTATTTTTAAAATCATTACGTAACCTATTTTTCCAATGTACCTCTTTTATTTTATTATGTATATAATTGGTAATATTTTATTCAATAGGTAAAACTTTTCTATAAATGTAAAAATAAAAAGGGAAAACGATCGATTCAAGTTGTTTTATTTCAAAATATCAATCCCAAAATAAAAAGTAATAATTTATTTAATCAAAATAGTATCACTTTCGATTTGGACCGTATTCTCTTAGCAATACGTATGATAATTGCTTGTCCGTCAAACGATGGAACCATATGGAGTTTATGAGGTGAAATCTCCGCGCAGCCAGCGTTTAGCATCCCTTGTGTCATTGCCGTACGTCTTCCCAAACCTGGAAGAAAAATTACAAGAAAATAAAGAGAATAGTCAAGTACTACTACCTACACTAGTGTGAGGTCAACCCATAACACAGCAGTGCTATTCTATATCACAGCCATGCGACAGGGCTGCCACAGCGCTCACGCCACGCTTGGTAAGGCGCGATTTCCTGCAACCGTAGGCGTGGGCATGCGGGCGGCCAGTAATGGGCGAATCGCCGACTGGTCATGGACCAAGCCAGGGTCGACGGGGCCTCTTAGAGAGCCAAAGCGTGTTGGGGTCGCGGGACTAACTTATTAGGTAGGTAACAGGGACGTAAAGGGCCATTGACGACACTGTGGATTTTAGTCAGTCCAAGTCTGTCAGTCCCTCTCTTTCTGCCCTGGGTGGGGACGCAATTAATGATTTTACCACGTAAAAAAAAACGCTCAAGGTTCTAGGAGATTTCCGGCCGACCGGTTTCCTCACGATGTTTTTTTCTTCACCGGTTTGAGAGCAGTGATGTTAAAATAAATTACACAAAGTAATACGCCTAGCTGGGTTCGAATCCAGAACCTACAAGTCGTAATTCGGAGCCGATACCACTTGACTACCACTGCTCTTGGTCACACGTAATTTCCAAAACATATTGTTCCGTTACTCGCGGAGCTATTGAGGGAGAACCTAATACTAAATATTGTTAAGACCGTACCTGCACCAGCGGTACGGCTTTGTGTACGTGATTAACCTGATACAGACAACACCTACAAACAAAAATCACTACTGAACTTAATAGATTATCTTCAAAACAACATTTAAAAAAAATATATAAAATTGGCTGAACGCCCAAGAATTAGGTGTACCACTTCATCTTTTACCTTAGAAGAAACTCACAGTGTCTTTGGCCACCTTTTGGCCCCAGGGGGCCTATCAATTGGCAAACAATAAACGAATATGCTCTGAACCTAGTCCTTAATAAAATGTCTAATTCATACTTTGGGGCATTAGGTAAATCGAAAATACATTCAATAATACAATGTTTTCGTTATTCTTTGAAATTTCTAATTTATTCTCTTGACGAAGTTAACTTTCAGCGTTTTCATTTGCTACTAATGACTACAGAGCGTATTCATTTGCTACTTGTCTTGGTGGGCAGGTAACTTGATAAAACGGATACTATCGATACGAAAAATGTTATACTTTACCTGAACATGCATCCAGGAACGTGACCCGCGTAGTTGGGCAGCATGCCGACGTGTTTATGATAGATCTCCGTCGGGTTGATGGACAGCGGCGGGTCTGGTCTGCAAGGTGAGGGAAACGATGGGTGGCGGTTGAGTAAAAGCATGGTAGAAAGGAGGGGACTGTGAATGTAGTTTGAAAATCGTAAACAAATAACAACAAAATGTATACAATATTGAATTCATGACAATATCAGCTATGGACGTTTTTACTGCTGTTTTTTTTATCATAAAACAATTTTGTCAAAATTTATGCGAGTTTCAGAACCAAATTCTTCTGATGGTTATTGATCATTCATGGAACCAGAAGTTTCTTCGAAGCTTGTTAAATAGTTCCGCAATGCTTTTCTGTGTTTTTTATGCACAATTTAGTATTGCGATGTCAATTTATTGTGCAATGGGTCTATCTACACATACTTGAGCCAGAAGCTATTATTAGGCTTATGGAGTATGAGGAACAGTATAAACGCAAACTTATCATTAAATAAAAAAAAGTACGCAGTTCCTCGACTCTCCATTAAAAACTGACGATGATTGAGATGATGAAGATTGTTGTCTAGTAGGCTACTGCACGACAGTTTGTCTTTTTCACTGCACGCTACCGCTGCAGGATTTTAAAGTTTTGTTCCACATTTCTACACATAGATGCACTAGTGTTCTTTTTACTGTCGAATTGTGTCCGCTAATGTCGCTGTAAACTAAAAAAGGTAATAATTAAAATTGAAACACGTTATCGTTATATATAACTTTTATTGTCACACAAGCATCTTGACCATATATGGCCCTTCAAGATGGTAGCCAATCTTGGCATAGTAGTTCCTGGTTCCGACCCCTGATATGACGGCTATTTTATCAGATCCATGCTCCTCCTTGGCGATCCTCTCGGCTTCCTCCATGAGCAACATGCCGAAACCCTGGTGCTGGAATTTTGTGGGGTCTCTGGCGTTTACCTAGAAAGGAAATATGTATAATAGTTTTGATAATATAATAAGTATAATAGTAATAATGTTAAGCAACGATAATATAGTAGTATTTTCGTTATAACAATACTAAAATAAGGATTTAAATTTTCCCGAAGGGCTAGGCCGAACTCTTTAAAGTCCAATAAAAACAATAGCATCCAAACTGTATTGTGGGCAAAACCCGCCTGTGTGTGACCATACCAATAACTGTTACATCCAGGAATCGAACCAGTGACATGTAGCTGTCCATCGTTCAGCCAGTGTGCTACTCATACTACTCACTGGATGCGAATCTATAGCATGTGGTACACATTTTTATTCAGATTTTCCCCAGTTAAGCAAACTCTTAGGGACGACCGTTTCCAACTACAAGTGAAAATCAACCTTGCTACTACGATATAATGATGCAATTCGATTGACTTGACGTCGACGTGCGATCGTGTTTTGTTTTTCATCCCAAACGCGCATTTTATGACATAATTATGCCGTAGTGGTAAGGTTGATTTTCGCTTTTAGTTGGAATCGCGTCGCATCGCGCCATGTGTTCGCTAAGCCTCTTTAGGTCAGAATTTTCATGTTACAAACTTACCGGCACAACAGATCCGTAAACATGGAGTTCTCGTACAATACTGCACTGTTTGAAGTTAGCGTTGGGTCCTGGCTTCAGTTCAGGCCTGAATGTGTCTGACGCACACTTCCTGAGCCTCAGTAGACCCACCAATATGTCCTGGTCTGGATCTTCGTAGGCTAGGAATGTCTCCCAGCCACCGTTAGCTGTGTAGTCACGTCTTATTAGTTCTACCTGAAAATAGGCGTTGAAAATGTAGTTTTGCTTTTCTTCAGAAAATGGTCTTATTCATAACAACCTAATTAGGTTGTCAGAGTATACTTAATATTGTTATGTGCATTAGCACATTTATTTTATTGACTCAATAAGGGGAGACAAACCAGTTAGCTATTTCGTAAGTTAGTTGGCATTTCGTAGTTCGGTCGCGATTTTTGTCTATAACCAATTAACCACCGAATTCTTATTGAATGCCATTGCTCAATCACAAGCAACCGTTATAGAAAACCGATCCGGATTTGGATTAAGATAGAATAATAATAATCGTCAATTTTGCCGCGAATACCACTGAGTGTCTGGTTAAGTCAGTGACAAATCGTTTTACATTCAATATGACATCAGCGAAAAATAATAAGTAATCAACGCGCTACGACATACACACATACGACAAGAAAAAGACTAAAAGCAATAGTTTGTCAGTCGAAAAATAATACTAATTTTGACTAACCTCATAAGGCCTGACCCTATTATGTATCTCCTGTATTCCGACCTCCCTAGTCCTGACATCCCTGCAGTCAGTGCCTAGGTCAGCCATGCGAGCGAGGGCCAGCTCTCTCAAGTTACCGTGTTCCACCCCTGATGATACTAGGGGCATGGGAATGTCTCTTTGTACTCTGAAAAGGAAATTCATAAATTCAATAAATAAAAGTAAAGATGAAGAATAATTTGGAAGAATACATTTTTGTGGGACTTTGGGGTTTTGGTATATGAAAATCATCAAATCAGTCCTTCATGCCATAGGTGGAGCAGAAGGGCCTGTTAGCCTCATACTGAATAAAACCACACTGTTTCTTCACATGCCTTTGCATTCCAGAAAAGTGGTTCCTCATAGCACTATCTAAGGAGGATACTGTGGCCCTGGAACTCAGTGTGTTCTACCAAACTATTCCAGATGGGTTTTTTTAATTATGTTTTATCCTAAGTTCTTCATTTGCTAGCACTATTTTGTTGATGACCTGATGTCTACTATTGCAATGCCACCAATGGCAATGGGCTTACAAAATTTTAATTTTACAAATTAGTCCATCCTAAATTCATTAAATAAGCTTGTTATGCTATATTTAAGCTAAATATCTAAATTTTTAGCTTACCTGTAAACCCTAGTCCAAGGTGGAATTAAAGCCAATATCTTAGCAATCAGATCCACAAGTGTAGACGGAGGATAACTCCGGTACCTCCCAGTCTTCCACAGCTCATACAGACCAGTTCCTCTGATCACAAGTGTGGGGTATATCTTAAGACCATCAGCCCTGAACGCAGGGTTCTCAAAGAACTCTATGAACTGTTCCACGTCTCTCTCAAAGTCAACGTTCGGTAGATCTGGCATCATGTGTGCTACAATCTGGAAGAGGAATTATTGTTGGTGAATTAATATCTTCTTTTATATTTCCAAAGATCACTAAATGAGTATCTGTGTCCTCAAATGCATTCATCTCGTATCTCTTCAAAGTTAGAGTAGAAAAGCTTTTTCTGGGTAAACTCATACAACATCGACTTTAACCTAGAATAGTGTCAAAGCATAGGCAATTTCAATGTCATTACTCAGACTGGGCACTAATTTCAAAAAACTCTATTGAGTGTTTTAAAAAAATATGTCTGTCTAACATGTTGATGAAAAATATAAAAAAAGAAAAGAGGCACATTTTTCAACAGGAATTATGTCATATTTAAACCATTGTGAATACAGTCATATCATACCTTATATCCAGCATCCTTAGCCAAGTTAAAGTTCTCACAGACAGCCTTCACTGTGTGTCCTCTGTTTGTGTCTCTAGCAATGTCCTCATATACTGATTGTACTCCAATTTCAAGCCTGAAATATAACAATAACTTATTTAATTAAAATGGCACAACCTTATCCAGTTTGTAAAATGCTTAATGACTTTTGACTGGCTATTCTTGATTTTTTCTATAGAAACATTGTTTGATAGTTAAGTCACATATTGAGTGCAACTGCTAAAATCAATTAACTGAATGGTAAAGTATAGTTTAAATGCTTTAAACTCTTTGATCAACTTTCTAGAAACATAGGAAGAAGTGTATCTTATGTTTCAGCATTTGTATTGTATATCTCCAGTTAAATGAAGCAGTTGTTCCCAAAGTTGTCATACATTGCTCCAAACAAGTAAATATCAGGAAATTGCTGTATTAATGATGAAGTAACACTAACCTGGTACATCCATAGTTGAGCATATCGCTCATGTGTCTCTGCAGACAGTAATCTGGCCGGGTCTCAATTGTGATACCAATGCACTTGGTCTTAGCCTTCTCCGAGAACTTCACTGCTTCTGCCACACTGCTTGAAGTGTGGCCTGAGAGGGCATCGTGGAGATTCCTGAAATTAGAATGATTCAGTAATTTCAATTACAGTTTAATTGTATGTGATAATATTTATGATGTTTGCACCATCTCAAAAATGTTGATATAATTAAAATTGATGTAAACAGAAGATGGTGACAAGTTCAAATCTAATTTACACTCTCTGAGTCTCTATTATACTTGCAATTTCTAAAACTAACAAAATGGATTACGGAAATAACACACAAGAAATTCATAACAACCTTACCTTATAAAATAGTCTCTATAATCTTCAGGGAGACTCATAAAAGTGCCACCCATTACAATAAACTCAACTTTATCGACACTGTGACCGAGCTGCTTCAACTGTTCTACTCTGTGGCGGGTCTGAAGGTACGGGTTGTACCGCGCTCTGATCGCTCTCATGGAAGTCGGCTCGTAACCCGTGTAGCTCTGAGTAGAGTACTCGAAGTCCGAGTCCGGGCCGCCAGGGCAGTACACACAGATGTTACCAGTAAAATTTATGTGCGGACATCTGTGTGGCTTACACATCACAGCGACCACAGCAATACCCGACGCTGTACGAATAGGTTTAGCCTTCAACTTAGGTAGAAGTATCTTTTTAGCATCAGCAGGCACTGCCGCGATGATATCCACCAGTCTCGGTGATGTTCCCAGTCCATACTTCGAGGAAATCCTCGTCTTCATCTTGTTGAGGTTAACATCTTTACTATGACGATGTGCCACTAATAACTCTTGTATTATCTCAGATATCACCATCACCATTTTCTCCTCTTTAGAGAGGTTCGGCATAAGTTTCTTTTTCGCCATTTTGTCGCTTATTTACGGAGTTATTACGAAAATAAATAAACTGCGTGTGTAACCTTAACCTCTTCACATCCACAATAATTTAATGTCAGAACTGACAGTGACAGGGGCTAATATTGACAGTGACAGCATAGTGACAACAAAGTTGACAAAAATGACATTGTGAAAGTCGTTCAGAAAAATTAACTTATTGCTCAAAAACACAATTAATGTTATTCTTAAAAAAATAAATTCACTTTAATATCATGAACTTACGTTATTGTTTAAAACTTACTTGACTACGTTCACTGGAGCCCATTCGGTACTCTGTCTTCGTCTGTAGTTAGAAGAGAAGTCGCAAAGCGCAGAGTTTGTTAGTTTCTTAGACGACTCTCCGAATCTTTGGAATCCATAAGGAACATGACCCGAAAACCCTGAAAACAAACACACACGGTTCATTAAAAATTCAACACTTATCCTTCATTACAGCTTGCAAGAGTTGATATCAGTTTATCGAACTCACGCACTGATTGCGACGGATTAAACCCCCATATTTGTGTTCGCACAAAAGAGCTATGTAGTTTTCCGTAGGACATCTAAATTAACAATATTACGTAACCCGCCGAAATAAAATTTTATAATAAACGTTAAAATGACAGCGTGCGATGCCACATAGACTGCGTAGTCAATGTTTCATAGTCTTAAACGCAAAAAGGTTTCACAAAAGAGGAAAAAGTTTTAGGTTCTTTATTCCATTAAAAAGTTATATTCGTGTTTTTTCTTCATTATTCTCACCTTTCTTGATATATTTATCAGGATGACTGTTCTCCATGAAGAATGGGCTAACAGAATGTGTTGCAGGTGATAGCTTTGGTTCGTCCATGGGAACGTCTCGTAAAATTCCAGCACATTCTGGTCTGACTGTGACTAGTGGAAGCTTGAACTCGGCTGTAGCGGACTGTGGATATGAAAAGCGGTGTTTTACTGGCGCAGCATCAGAAACATCCTCTTCATTAAAGTCTATTTCAAAATTCCTTCTCATTTCCTTCCACTCTTCTTTCTTCATCCATCTCCATTTTTACTGAATCTATTCTTGGTGTGACTCTATTCAAATTAAGGTTCAGAAATCACTGTCGCATTTTCAAAATATTTCTGTAGACTTACGAATCTGTCGACCAAATCCCAAGGTTGTCCTTTCCCGGCTTGTAAGTCGACTACTCTTTCTAACTGGTTTCTTGCTGCTCTCTGGTTTAGTTGCACCCTTTGGAACTCTGATAGAGCTTCTGTTGCGGCCACCGTGTATCGCTGACCAAATTGATTGTTCAATCGCGGGAGAAAACCTATATTTTTTAGGTAATTTTAGTCAATCTGTCTAGTACACATCCAGTTCGGCTTTAAATAATCTTTTCGCACTGCAATTCCTTGAATGCTTCTAGTTACTGAGATTATTTTTATCTATGCGCAAAAAGGGCTAAGCTTAACGTTATATGAGGTTACTACGACCAAGTCCCGATCCACGATAGCAGTACAACAAACACTAAATAAAACACAGCCCGTTAGTTTCACGAACGTTGCTCACAAAACAACTGCCGGCCATCTGATACCCATGACATAACTAGACCAACCATTGATAAAGAACGAGTACCGTTTTATTCGAAGATTATGCACATATATTTTGTAGGCCTTAGACTTTATAATATGACACACTGGAGACAACACCGGGAACAGTTTTCCGTTTCAAGAAAATTGTTGATCGTGTGCACTTATATGCCTTACCTTATTTGCTAGTGTGCACTATTTGTGCCAGTGTATATCCAATCCTGCTATAACTACAGTAATTATTTGATTTGTGAGCATTAATTCACTCACATGTGTGTGTCCCTTGATGTTTACCTCGACCCTCAATAAAGGTCGATGGAAAAAATGTCTAGGCAATGGAACTACGCCGTTTCCATAATATTACGAACCAGTCTATAAGTTCTAAAACATGGACATTGATCCGAGAGGGATTTTGAGGTCAACAGACATCTGTTCGGTACATTCATCTTGATAAGTAAGACAGTTGTCTTGTGGAATAGATCAGGCGGAAATTCTATATGGCAGTTATCATAAATGTCTATCCAGATCAGTTTTCAATGATTTACTGAAACTTTGGAGAGGAGTTGATTAAAGTATCGATTTAATAGAAAATATTTTCAACGTACAGTTTACGCTTTGTAATCTCGAGTTCCTTTTAATGGCACTTGAAAGGACATATAAGTCCAACTGAACATACTGATTCGTAAAGTTTTAACGCTTAGAAAGATCTCTTTATTGTCTTTCTGGGCGCGCATTTCAATTGACAGTAACACGTCACAGTATTTCATTGTTCATCTGTTGTCCAGAATACATTTCTGGTATCTAATCAAGGCTCAAACAATCTAACAGTCAGCTCAGCAATAAATATGGCCTGTCAGACAATGACTGTATATGCAAATCTTTGTGAAATTAATAGGCACTACCAGCTGCCTACGTGAATAGTGGGAATACTGCAGCTTTGAGCTGCAGATTTAAAACAATTATTCACACCCACAGACAATGGTCAAGTAACCATGTTCCGAAAGTAAGAGCAATAAGTGAACGTTTAACGAACACCGCCGTTTGTCATAAACTAAGTGAGCAAGTCTCCGACATGATAGAATTTCTAGATTTTCAAACACGTTTAATTAATGACACACCAAAGTTAGTCTGGGTTGAAATAAAATGGTAAAGAAAGTACCTATATTTACTTTATGTACTTATTTCAGTAGGATAAGTTTCGATGAACACATTTCTTGAAATGACTTTTTTATCATTTATCAGATTATCAGTTACTGGACGCAGCGTAGGCGCTGTCACCATTCTCCGATCATATCAAATCGCGGAGAACCAAGTCCGCTTTTGAAGGAAAACAAGAAGGCCTTTGCTCAGCAGTGGGACATAATTATAGGCTAATAAAAACACTACAGAGATTGGGCTAAATCCCAATCTCTTGACTCTTGCCAAGCAAAGGGGTTTTCTCCGTCGTTTAAGAGACAAAATGGCAACACGACCAAAATAAAAACCCATTGGCGTTTAACAGTAACCGCATATCAAAAGCAGCGTACCTACAAGATTACAAACTTTTTGCTATCCCCACAAACAACACCGCATTAATAGATTTCTCTTCAATTCTCTTTATTGAATTTTTTTAAGGTTTAATTTGAAACGTGTACTAACAGTGAATGTAAACATCTGTGGACCTTAGGTTCCCAGGAAACTGTGGCATGCCTCGGAGGCTCAGACCGGTCCAAAATGACTCATACCGAACTGATTCATCGAGATCGAGTTAATTCGCGACAAATTCTTTGAGATTTCACTTAGTTTATACGAGCTTATTTTTTATTTGAATAACGTGTTCAGTGAGATTCATGGCATTCCTGAACGTGATTAAATTTTTAGTAGTACAAATGAAAATTAACTTTTGCTCAATTTCGTCGCGGGACTAACGAATACTGTAACCACGGAACGTCAAGGGCTATTGAAGGACACCGTGGATTTTAATCAGTACAAGTCAGACAGTCACTAATCGGCCCTGCCCTGGGTGGTGGACTCATTTGATGATTTTACAACCCTTAAAAAAATTAGAATTTAATTAAAAGGGAGAAAGTGTTTCGAATAGCAGCTAGAAAACAAAAATCAAAGAAGCAGAAATCTTAAGTAGGTATGTCAACTTAAGTAAATCGTGGTCACATAATAAGGGCCATCGATCAAATATCGATGTCTATGGCGCAAAAATAAGGGCAAAAATAAATACTTGGTCTCCTACAAAATTAAAAGAACATAGTAACGTACCTTCATAACCAGGTATCATAGGATGTTTGTACACAGGATCTCCATTCCGAAATCTTGCGTTTACCACATCGATGTCTGTTTGTGGCGGCCGATAGATCTGTTATAAAGAAATTGCAAGTAATTTTTTAGAAACTGGTAAAATAAGTGCGGGTCGTTCGACAGAAAGATAGATGGTTTTTTTTCATCACATGAATCCATCCAAGGCAGAACGGGAGGGATTGTCAGACTCGTACTGACTAAAATCTATGGTGTCCTTCAGTAGCCCTTTATGTACCGGAGCCGCGAGATACGTGTGTCCCACGACAAAGATGGATGGATGACATTAATAACAAATAAAACCTGACTTGTGGCCGAGTGCACATAGATAAATGTAGGGTTTCATTCGCTCGGAACTGGGTGAATGAAAACTGCTGATGATTATGATGATGAACTGTCTTGGTCTTGGTTTATTTTTTAATTTTCATGATCGTTCGTCTGTTGTTTAGTTCGGTTGATTCTTCAACAGGGCTACGAGCAAATATTTGTCTCACATCTGTTAGAATGAAAAATTTTGCAAAATGGAAGTTTTGCAAGAAAGCCCATTCGGTAGGTATGAAAAGAAAAACCAGAAAACATATTATTTGTATGCATTGATTGAGCTATTATTAGATACTACGTATAGAGACGACACCACGAATCACCACTGTGTCCCATCCAGGACGAGTGCGCGCTCCTAGAGCACGCCACAGAGCTGTCAAACAACTGAATGAAATTGTGCGCGCTCACTCATCCTGGATGGGACACAGTGGTGATACGTGGTGTCGTCTCTATACATGGTAATAATAATTTTTTATATAATAATAATTGTTTATAATAATAATTGTTTATTTTTATAAAAAGGACATGTTTACAATAAAATTATCTTAACATATAAAATAGATCACTGTTTGCACATTTGCCTGAACTAGGTTGAACCTGTGTCTCAGGCTAGACAGTACATAAAATATCTAATTAGAATTATAAATAAATAAACAGTGTATAAAATACTTAAACACTGTTAACCAACTATGTTAACTAATCAGAGATATTGATCCACTGTATATCAATAAAAAATATATCTATCCATGTTATCGATTTGCAAAGCTTTCCACGAGATAAGGTACTGGAATAACCATGTAGGTACAGTCAACATAAGAGGTAATGGAAACCAGGCAATCATTTTTAACGGTTTTCCAATGCTGTGTTCTAAATTTGAATGTGTCTGTATATCAACCTCTATGATACGTGGTGTCGTCTTTATACGTAGTAATAATAGCTCAATGCTTCTATGTAGCATACAATCAAAGAACATAGATACATACAGCGTAGAACATGCTTAAAAAATACAGAAAAACTGTTTAAAAATTGCTGTTTGGATATCTTATAATCTCTTTTGTGGACTGTATCTAGTATATGACCTTTTAACAGGTAAGTAAATAAGTAGATTAGATACACCCACTTTGAATATAAATTATGCATCGGTAAATAAAATGATAAGAGATTAAATAGGGTTAATAGAATTAGCACGTGTGTACCCACGTGTTGTGGGACGTTTTATCGGAAGACGTCATGCCTACGTGTTGTCGGATGCACCTGAATATTAAATTACAGCCTGAACCTACACTACTTTAAGCACCTTTTACAGGTTTGAACGAATATCAACTGTATGCTAAATATAAACTAAGTGGAATTTAAAATGAAAAACTGAAGGCATTAAGTCATAAGAAGTTATTACTAATCCTCAAACAAGGAGTGCGGGGGGGGTGGGAGGGGAGCAGTCCTGTAAGACATTTCCGAGTTTCCCATTCCGATTTCAAAGAAATTATTCATTTTCAGTCTTTCATTTATAGTTGCATATTGCCATGTAGTAGTTGCCCATCACTAGACTGTTTCAGCGACCTTCAACCTCTACCAACATAGTTAGATAGGTCTATTCTAAGGCAAAGTTTAGATCGAGAATCTTGGCCTCCCTACGAACTGGTCAATGACTTAATCTTGTCTAATCATGTCCTCTACTCTTTTATCTTTTAGTATTTAATTATTATTTTTTCTGTTTGTTATATTATGTAAACCTATTATAAGTTAGCATGTAAGCGGTAGTCTGGCGTATGTTCTGTCAGTGTTGTGTTTGCCCGTTATTGGCATATACATATATTAGAATGTAACCTAAGATTAATTGTATTTATGTTTATATGTATATGTGCTGTGGGTGAACCTTTAAATAAATAAATAAATGTTTACTTAAAAATCGCGTATTACGTTTACGTAAAATACGCTCTAAGTACTTGATTGAAGAATACCGCACACGTACACATAATTATACCTACTTAGGTACGTAGTAAACACACATAGGCAGATAGATAGTCTAGGGGAAATACATTAACTAAAAATACATACTATTCGAGCACTTCAGGAAAACTGTTAATGAAGTTCTTGTGATAAGTACCTACCGAACCTGAATACCTAGGTACCTATTATTATAATGCCCGCAGTTTTAATGAATCATTCGCCACTGACTATTTACATATTTTGTTGCATCGCACTTGAGTAGTTTGTTTAAATGTTCATCATTTAGGTACCTATACCTAGCATCAGTATCAGTAGTAACACTGCGAGCTACTTAAGTAACTTCAGTTTAAATATCTCGCACAGCTGGAAAATTAGAATTCTACTCTTTTGCTTATGACTTACGACTGCTAGCCTACTTCACCCCACTGCTGGGCAAAGGCCTCTCTCCATGATTTCCAGTTTTTTTTCGATTCAGGACCAAAGTGGACCACTGGTCGTTGGTTTTGTCCAGCTCGTCCCGCCGTCTTCTACGGGGTCCACCGCGTTCCACAAAGTGAACTTACGATTTACGTTACCAAAAACCTTGTATCATGAATTCATTATCTTTAAAGTTACCAACCTGAAAATCATCAGCCGTTCGATCTGACAGCACAAGTCTCTCTGAATGCTGCACACTGGGGTCCAGCAGGATCTTGTGTGTGGTCGAGCCATAGGTGTCACCGATTCGGTACTTGTACTCGGGACAGTGACCTGTGTACCTGCAAACCAATGAAATAATGAATACTTACCTAATTGATAAAATTCGAGAATTTGCTCTTGTTCAGAAAAACACTTAGAACCATGTATTTGATGTGACCCAACTAGGTTTGTAGGTTCCCATCGATTTCAAACCACATAGCACGGTTAAACAAGTTAATTGAATGAATGTTACATTGTAACATTACCTGCTGGCCCTACATAAAAATTTAACTCACTTCAAATGAAGAAAACGATCGTTTACGAAAACTTCAAACACGCGCCAGAAATACATTATAAACGAGATCATTTATCACATTTGGACACGCGACACGACCAACGCAACGCCCTAAATACATTGTCAACAAGGCACAACACCAAGAATTACCTAACGATCCTTTTAAGTATTTAAATTCGTACAAACGGACGCTCTTTTCATCAATAAAATATATTTGTAGCGCACTCTTGACAAGGTGAAATATGTGGCTTCAAAAGTAAACCACAATCGTTACATCACTGGCGCCAATTTGGCAACAATCGCAATTTTACTGATGAAAATGGCCACACGGTCTCGCTTAGTTAAAATTTCGTCATACGCAAATGCAACGCAGTTTATTCTCGGCGACGCAAGCCCTTTTTGGGACCTTTAATCTTATAAAAGGAATGTACAAAGTGCAATCGTAAATTAAAACACTTTAATATGGACATGAGACATTAAATTCTTGTCTTGGCGACTAAAAGTTGCGGAAATTTTTGAGGAAACCTCTTGGGCTACCTATGTTTAATGTTGCTATGCAAGGGATTACCTACAAGCATAATTATGGAAAGGAATGCTGCAGACATGCACATCAATCGATTATTGCATTGCAACTAACCATATTTAAACTGGACTATCATTCATCAAGTTATGAGACATATCTAACGAGGTAACGCGAGTCCTAACTGCTCGAGTATGCTAAGAACTGCAACTAATTTTGATGAAAACGCTTGTGCAAAGAGAAGGGCATGCAGTTACAAGCTTTCGTCACCACAGTGGGCTTCCCAAAGACTGCATAGTTACACTAACCCTGGTATGTAATGTGGCTGGGCTATACTGACTAAGTCCAACGCCATTTTGTGCTATTTCTTGCTTTACCGGAAAAAGGATCAACTCATAATTTCCATATAAAAATCTGATAATTGTTACTGACACTAGAATTTATTTAACATACACATTTGTTGATTTTGGAAGTTTGACAAGGTTTGACGTGTAATTTTGACAATTTGATTGGCATTGTATTTTTTAATTTTCTTATCGACATTCATATGGCCAGTTCATCATTACATTCTCAAAGTTTGTTCACCTGAATACCAAAGTCAAAGTCAAAGTCAAATCATTTATTTCAATTAGGCCATCAAAGAGGCACTTTTAAACGTCGAATTAAAATTAAGGAAATGGGATGGGATGGGATTGATTCTACACCCATTCGCAAAGGTAGGTTGTATGAAGAAGAATGGGCAAGAAACTCCATACTTACTCTTTTTAAAAATGTTTTACAATATTTTTTTACATCATTGAAATAAATAATGTAAAAGCAATGTACCTTGAAAATCTAAACAAAACATGATTAAAAAATAAAATAATAGGGAATAAAGAAAATAGCAAAAAGGTACATGGTGTTCACATTTTAACAAAATATTGCAATTAAAGCTATTTTACAAATACAATTTATGGAGTGTGTGAGCATTCAAATTTCAACCAGCTTGATTCTGTTTAAGCCCTACATTGTACTATGGAGCAGGACCAGCATGTTTCCAAACATTTTTATCTTGAATATAATCTTCTAATTTATAATATGCTTGTTTACTAAGTGTATTTTTTATACAACCTGTTTTTTTTGATATCCCATAACTCTAGGGTTATATTCTGTAGGTAAAAATAATACTAAAACTCCTAGAAAAGGTGGTCCAAAAATGCATCGTTTCGGAGATATCATCAATCATAGTTTAATTAGGTCAAAAAATGTCACCAGTATGACGAATCTTTACTTTTGCGAGGTTGCCAAACTTCGCAGTAGAATAGACCCTCGATGTGTCTAGGTATCTAAGTTTCATTGATAAATACAAGTAATTCATTTTTATTCAAACCAATCATTCATATTTAAAGCTAAGAAAATGCGACGTTGTCATATTTCATGTAAGGGTGTTTTACATTAATAATCGTGACTTTGCCGAATTATTTTGTATGAAAAATGAAAAAAAAAAAAACGAAGGTTTGGAACATAACTCATATGCCAGTTGATTCTTTGATATGGCCTCAATCATACCCTAGAGTTATGGGATATCAAAAAAAACACGTTGTATAACTTTTAAATTTTCTTTCATTTAGATTTAAGATTTCACTCGGTATTTTATTGTAACACTTAACACAGTACCCCATAAAAGATTTTTGTACTTTAGACAATCTAAAATATCGTTGATCAATTTTATCTTTATTTCTCGTATTAAAATTATGTCTGTCGCTTATTTTATTAAAAAGATGAGGATTTTTCCTAACATGCATTATATTTTCATAAATAAATTGACAAGGCACTGTCATTATATTTATCTTTTTAAATAGTTCCCTAAGAGATTCGCGACGACGAAGATTGTAAATTGCTCTGACAGCTCTTTTTTGCAAAATGAAAATGGATTCAATGTCAGCTGCCCGGCCCCACAGTAGAATGCCATAAGACATAATGCTGTGAAAGTAGCTGAAGTAAACCAAACGCGCAGTTTCGACGTCGGTTAACTGCCTTATCTTTCTAACAGCATAAGCGGCTGAGCTTAGTCGCCCCGCTAGAGATGCTATATGGGGCCCCCATTGTAATTTATCATCTAACGTGATTCCTAGGAAAACCGTCTGATCAGTAAATTCCAATTTTTCTCCGTTTAGTAAAATGTCGCAATCGCTACTTTTAACATTTGGCAAAGTAAATCTAATACATTTCGTTTTCTTTTCATTAAGAACTAAATTATTCAGAGTAAACCAATTTTGAACCTTAGCAATACACTCATTAACAGTGTCTAGATTTTTTGCACGTCTATCTATTTTAAAAATTAACGATGTATCATCCGCAAATAACACCATCTGTGGTTGATTTTTTAGTAAATGGGGTAAATCATTAATATATACTAAGAAAAGGAATGGACCCAAAATAGAACCTTGAGGCACGCCCATAGTAATTTCAGCCCCTAAAGAGTTTACACCGTTTATCTGTACTTTAAGCTGTCTATCTCTAAGGTATGAATTTAGTAAATCAAGAGCTTTATTTTTGATTCCATAATGTTCCAGTTTCAGCAAAAGCGTTTCGTGGTTTACGCAATCAAATGCCTTTGAGAGGTCGCAAAAGATTCCTATGGCATCTTGCGCTTCCTCCCAGGAGTTAAAAATGTTCTTCAATAGGGTAACACCGGCGTCAGTTGTACAACGGCCTTTGGTGAAACCGAACTGTTGATCATGAAAGATGGAGTTTCTATTGAAGTGACATAGCATTTGTGTAAGCATTAACTTTTCAAACTCCTTACTGAAAACTGGCAAAATTGACACCGGCCTATAATTGTTTGGTTCTTTACAATCACCCGATTTGAAAAGTGGAGCTACCTTACTATGCTTCATGAGATCCGGAAACACTCCTTGGTCAACACTGGTATTAAATATAAAAGCTAAATAAGGCGCTACAGTTTCTATTATGGATGTACAGGCCTTCACAGACATTCCCCAGAGATCTTCTGTTGACTTCATTTTAAGATCTTTGAATGCTTTAATCACAGCTTGGGGGTTTGTGTGCCGAAATCTAAACTCCATCGGGCAAGCTTTTACATTATTTCTAAGTAAGGCGGCAGCGAGTGCAGGTGACGAATTTAAGGACTCAGTCGTCTTAAGAGGTATATTCGAAAAAAACTTTTCAAATTCCTGAGCTACTTCTTTATCAGTGTTTATAGGGCCATGTGCAGTTTCTAAATTAAATTCGATATTGCGCTGTTTATTCCTACCTGTCTCATTATTTATAATTTTCCAAGTTGTTTTAATTTTATCATCGGCTGATTTTATTTTATTACTAATATGAATAGCTTTAGCTGTTTTGCATACATTTTTAAAAGTTTTTGAATATTTTGCAACATACTGATGAAAGGTATTATTCATAATGTGTTTCTTTAGACCATAAAGTTCAAAGAGCCTTTCTCTGCTTTTACGAATTCCAGGTGTCGCCCAATCACTAAACCGGAATTTTGTGACTATGGTTTTAGTTTTTACTGGAAATGTGTCAGTAAATTCTGTATTTAAAATTGCAAAAAACTCGGCGTAAAACTCATTTGGGTCACTTATATTATTAAAGATATCTTGATCACATAATTTACTTGCTAGTGTATCATTAAATTTTTCTAGATTCTTACATGTAATTGGCCTATACCTTATATTAGTTTTCTGCATAGGTGTGTAGGCGCAAAACGTTATTGTTTGGCCACTGTGATCAGATGGCAATTTATTTATAATGTCCTTATGCAAATAATCACAATTAGAAAAAAACGTTATCTATACAGGTGGCAGAAGAAGCTGTCACTCTGGTAGGTTCCATAAAAATATGTGACAAGTTAAATGATTTAAAAAGACTCAACAATCTAATACTATTGGAGTTATTTTCTAATATATTAATATTGAAATCACCACAGATGATGATAGTTTTACTACTATTACATACTTTATTTAACACATCTTCCATTATAGAATCAAATATAGGAAGAGTCTGGTAATTTGGGGGTCTGTATACACATACTATAACATGCCTATCAAGCTCAACACAGGACAATTCAATTACGTGTTCAACTGACAGTTCAACAATGTCATTTCGAGTTTTAGATTTAATTGATTTCTTAATTAATATTAATGATCCGCCATGTAACATACCAGACTTCTTTACGGTAAGGCTATTGTGGGCTATCATAACTGACTGCCATACAGGCAATTAAATAATAACAATAGTGAAGTAGACGGTCATTCAATCATCATAACAAGGAAACAATAAACTATTATATCTACTAGGGAAAATATTTAATCAATACACCTCAAATAGACGATGGTCTAACTTCATCATAGCGACCTAAGAATCAGGCCCACCGAAACGGACTGTTTTCAAAACAAAACATGTTGAACGATGCTGTGCCCGCGCAGGCTTCGCATTCAGTTCGGATTTCATCGGTCTCCGTTCGTGTTCTTTCGCAATTCGTTCGCTCGGACTTCGTTCTTTCGTTCAGTCAATCGTCCGCCATATTGAATGTAACCGCCGCAGCGGTCGGGTGTGTACGGTGGCGCTCCGCGCAGTGACAGTCAGATAACGATGAAATCATAACTTTCAAAAACTTTGTGCTACAGAGTGATTCTTCGACCTTACAATTCCAATAAACTGTGAAGTGTTCTCATATATTTACTTGCATTGAATATAGTTTCGTTATTTATAACTGATCCAGCGACTTGAAATGCATGCATTCCATCGAGACTGTTGAACTTTTATTTTTTTTTCGTTCGGTGTACATTTTGATTCTTATCAAGTATATTTTTTTGTAATTCATTCGCCGTGAACTATGGTTTTATATAAAGACATTATATAATAAAAATACATTATTTAAAGTGTTATGTGTTGATTAGACTGTGTTATCAAAGTTAACTATAAAAGCTGATTAGGGATTGCCGAAACATTCAAGGTAAGATTGTCAAAATAATGCACTAATCATGAATTGAGTGAAGTTTTCAGATGAAGAAGAAATTAACAGAAAGCGTTTACCGCGCGTTTATAATGAAATTAACAGCATCTCTTTACATCCCATTTCAAATTGCTGCTGAGGAGTAACCAGAACAAATCTTAATCCTTACCAATGCAAATCATTCATCAGACACTAATGAGGTTGCACATTTGAACCTTTTGACCTACTTTAGACAAAATTTTCACTTCACCTGTGTGTGGACTTATCCAATTACTTGGATATATTGGACACACCCAAAGATCGTCAATAAATAACTTGATTATACGATGGTAAAACGTTACAGCTATAAACTTCTCTTAAATAAATCACTACCTGTTTTTACCGGTCACCTAAGAACCTCGATTTTTATTTAAATCAGCTTGATTGCAATCAGTTGAACTTAATACACGTGGAAAATATTAATGGGGAACTTATTTTTGGAATAGTGAACCTAAATGAAGACTAGATTCATATTCAAAAGAAATAACACATGCAAATACAAACATCCAGTTCTCAAAAACTGAAAGACTGTCCTACCGTCGAAGGACTTTTGGGCATAAACCTTCCCAAATTACTGGACATAACATTGCTTGGTTTAATGTATAACAAATAGTTACCTAGTCTGAAATGTGTCACTGATATGGTATACGTCTTTTCTCTATGAGAGGGTCACATCTCATACCTCTTCTAAAGACAAGGAAGGAATTATACAAGATCCGAAAAAAGAAATAGATTTAGGTATAATGTGGTTTTGGTCACAAACAATTGCAATTCATTCGAATAATCTTCCGATCTATCGCCTGAAATAGTTCGCAATTTGGGAAATAAGGAAACAAAAATTGTAAAAAATCATCCAATTATAAAGTAACACCACAAGTCTAAAACGACGAAATTTTCAAAAAAGACAATCTTGAAGTTATTTGTGATATTCTCGAAGATAAAGACGTCATAGATAAAGCCACTTTAACAGATGATATCTGGGTTACGTATCGCAAATCAGTTTCATCACAACTGATGATGTCCTCCAATTCCGATGGAATGCGAGTCTGTAACAACATTTTAACACGAAATGACCCAAAATATTTTTTGGGCAATATTCATTTCATTAAGTTTGTTGTTATTCCGTTTTTGATTGCATTTGTTTGTAAACTAATTAATAGTCATTAGGTAGAACGAAACGATACTACACATCGTTAACTAAGATATGACGGCATTCTTACCTAACCGTGTTTGGAAAAAGTACTTGAAATTCATGGTGTTTCGGATGGCCTATGAAAATCTAAAATTCAGAACAAATGCGTACCTACCTACTCCATAAATATTCATAACTATACTTGTACAATGTACATATTGGGAAATGCGTTTTCTCCATCTTCTTAAGGCCCGTGTCGTCAACAACTCTTTTTAACCCAGAATAATTATAGTATTTCTTACCTTTTCGTGTAAGCTGGGTTCCTTTTATATGTTCCTTTTATAATCATCGTCGCCCGAAACATTTCCAGTTTCTCCTGTTTGTTCCAGTTTTATTCATCTGCGTCACCTGCATTTAAGAAAATGACCTTAGTATTGACATCATGGATGCAAATTATGAAATTAATAATATGAATTGAGTCCACAGTGCCCCCATGGTTCTCATTATGGAAAGTAACGTGACATTGAACTCAATACATTTTTTCCGAAAGATAAATCAATTTAAATACCGAATTAAGTGCAAAATTGCTGTTCTGTCAATTATTTCAAGCTTTTTATTGGAAGCCACCGACTTGAGATGAACAGTAAATAATAAAGCAAATATTAAAAGTAGAAGAAAGGCCGGACTTTGACGTATAGTCAAATCCTTTGATATAAAAGATAAAGTTCTTCCGTTCTTTACATAAAATCGCCGTTACCCTCCCAATAAAAGATAACACGTTCCCAAACAATAAAGCGGGCGCCCATTCAGTCTCAAGTAAAACGTTTCAAAGGAATCCTGTTTGGTGGCGGCCTGGCCGGGAGAAACAAAACCCCGCGACGACATCGTGGCGACGTCGTCGTTCAAACATGGGCGACCACCACCAACAAGCATATTTCAACCTTACCATCTTCCACATAGAGCACAAGTTCTATACGAAACCATTGATAAAATGCCTGCAAATCCTATTCTAGAAACTAGACGCCTCTTTGTTTTTGTTATTAGACATCTATAAGCTGTAAATAACTACTGAACGGTTGTCCAAACCGCTTTCCAACCATCAACCAGCATTTAAAAAGTCAGCTCCAACTTTTATCTCCCAAATAGATTGCTTTAAGATAAAAACGGAAAGTAGGTATTCAAGTTCGTTTAATTCAAATTGTCTGTTAATAACGAAACTCAATTACTGATGATGTTGATATCTGAATTAACATAGGTCACGTTTTTTCCTAAAGCATAGAGCACATAATCGTTCAGAAATAGTGTTCCGCGTCCCCGGCAAGTTTCGGAGACCGGTTTAGACGAAGACGCGGAACGGCGGTTTGTGATGTCAAAAAACTGGCTAAGTTCAAATTTGTGCCTTTAAGGGGCTCTATGTCTTCGATAAAATGGTGCAAAGAATGATTCAAGACACTGACTTCGGTCAAGGATTATTATTTTTTTATAAAGGGATCTTCTAATAACATAGATACTAGTCACAACAGTCAATAAATTAAGATCTTGGGTACGGAACTCTAAAAAGAAGACCCGTGTCGGCTGATATTCGAGGTCGCAACCCAATTGGGGACCAGTCGCAGGTACGCTTTTGTAGTACACTTTCTCCCGTGCGTGACGCGCCCAGTCGCTGCCAGACATTTCACTGAAGACCGTCTGCAGGTGCACAACTAACATGCGAATTTATAATTCGCGAATCATTTAATGATTTTGCTAAAGTTACACTTTCACCCAAGAAAACAGGGCGCAAAAAATCAGATGAAAAATTACCACTAATTACACTACCGTCTCAAAAGTCGCACTCATACGATATTTGGAAACAATGTGACACCAAATAAGCCACCTCTCTAGGTGTCAACTCGTCTAGGATGAAAGAGACAGTACAACTCTTGTTTAAAGTAGGTTTCGAGAACGACATTCTAGACCAAAGACGTCGAGTCGGGTACCTAAATAAAAAGATGACAAATTTTTAATACCATTGACCCTAAAAATCTAAGATTCCGACATTCCTCTTCACAGGAAAGAACCACCATAATGATGCAAAATAAAACGCGTGCTGCCTTGCGTTTTTAAACATCCTGCAATCATTAGAGACGTTAATGGTGAGAATCTTATAAAAACTAGTCCAGTGAGCGAGAAACAATTGGCCACGTAACCATTTGTCCGTACTTTCGTTCGTAAAAATGGTGTGTTAACACGAATAGTTATACCGCAAAGTATTCGAGAAGCGGTTTGGTCAATCAATTATAAAGATTCCAAATAGAAATCGTTATTTAAATTCGTCTCGACTCGTTAACGGACAATAATCGACATAGTGACGAGTTTCTGACATCACTTTGGAAAATAACTTATAGTAACATGACTATGGAATTCACAAAAACAACATCGGTAACTTCAACATTCAATCATTATGTGGTGAACATCAGATGGATTGCTAAGCTGAGTAAAGTTAGCAACTATGACTCAGATGATTATTATTATGCAGATTTTCTTCAGACACGCCTCATGTCTTTCAGGTGTGTGGAATTTCCATTAAAAAAAGTTCAATAACATGTTCCGGCAATTGACTGACTAAGTGCAACATGAAAAACATTTTAATGTCAGTAGTTTTTTTCTAAATGATTATTATCAGCAAGCAAGATAAATACATATGAATTTGTAGAAGCAAAAATAATTAGAAATATTCCAAATTATGGTGCAAATTGCTCTAGTACAGGTGTCTAAAATCTGTGAGCTAAACAAAACCTTATTAATGGAATATTCTCAATAGACCTGAATGGTCTTGTCTCAAAGATACAACACGCCGTCATTGTCTTGTTAAAAACAAGTAACATCTTGTCTCCACAATGGCTGTCTTATCTCAGGTCTTACCTTTCTCGGAATTTCATAAAAGCCTATTGATTACGTGTAAAATTTCTCGGCTTCTTATCTACCGGTGATAATGAGAATGTTCATTTAGATAATATTTAAATATCCTTAAATACGTCCGGTTGTTACGTGTCTGAAGACTTCGACTTGATGGGAATTGAATGGAAGAAAGAGATAGAATACCTAAGAAAACATGACCAAATTAATCATGAGTAACATAAGTGTCAGGAAAACCAAAGTCTGGAAACACGCATCCACTTCGCTTCGGTGCGCTCGAATTATTGCAGATCTGTTTACTTACATAAGTTTAAGATGCTACTTCATCATGAGCAAGATAAAACAAATGATTTCTCTGATGATTTCCAACTTACGCCAAACAGCTGATTCATTCTCTGTATACTTTAATTTCATTCTTTGATGCGCATGGGCATCAACAGCGCCAAGTTATGAAGCAACGTCGCAAAGTGCTTCATTCATATAGTCTTAGTTATTACACGAGGTGGTCTCTATATAATTACGGTGTTGCAATTAGGGACGAGAGAGTGTTGCAAGTCGACTGAACATTATGGCAATTTACATTATTATTTTTGCGTCCAGCTCTTTTGTTATGCTGTTTTGAAATATGTGTTAGTTACACTTAGAAACCAAGGAATGGTTTCAAAGAGTATCATTGATCTCGTCAAAAATCCGTGAACAAACTCAACTAGATACTGCGTCGCCATTTCGTTTTACTAACTTGGCTTGACAATCTGCCGCGTGTCTAGATTTGTCTGTTCTCGACAAAAGAAACGATCAAATTCATATGTGGTCGTAACCAATTATCCAGCATGCTCGGAATTCCTAAAGAAAAAACTGAATCTAACGCACGAACTGTCAGATAACAGTACGCACTCCTACGCATTCCACGTCACGCTTCCATACTCAGCACAAATACAACAGAAATCCCGTCCATAACACGTATTGTGCAACCAAAGTATCAATAATAACAAAAGCAAGGCCGATCGGTGTTGAGTTACATCGGAATTTATGCGAGAAACACTTTGTTCGAAATGCTCACTTGTTAAGCAGCGATTAGGGTTATCTAGCAACTAAAACTACCAAAAATCTTAAGAAATTCGAGCCTGGTTATGTAAAAGAATCTACAAGGCTATAAACAAAGCGATAAGTTTTAATAGTTTAAGGAATTCCTCAGTTTTATGGTGTTTTAACGATTCATCAGAGTATCGCTTATGTTTTTGTTCTTATTGCGTAACATCGCACCTTATAATGCATGGTAACGGTTATTTTAAATCCATGATCATCTAAAGGCTTTTCATTTACTTTGTCATTACAGTGGCACCTGACTTTTTTATGTTCAATCAATCAATCATTAACTTTGTCTTTCACAGTTCACAGATGGTCATAGACCTCAAGTTGTTACAACACTCCTGATAAACGACCTTCCGCATTTAGTTAACCACAGCTGTGGTTAAATTGTCATTCAAAATCAATAGCTCCCTGTGGCAACCTAAAATACATTTTTAATATATTTATATCTACTTCAACTTGTTACTCTCGTAGGCATCTATGGTTTAAAATTTTATAAAACAAGACGTGTTAAAAAATACGTAGTCAACCGTTCGGAAAATGAAAAATAAAATTAAAATACATGGACTGCTTTCAACCCTACTCAAGTTCGATAAGTACAAGCTGTACAAGAATGCCAGAGACATGTGTCTTGTTGTGAATATCAGGCATGCTGCAAGTACACCTCATGGTCTGATCGATCACGACCTGTCTTGCGAAATACTGGCCGTATTCATGAACCACGCATTAATATGTAGCAAGTCTGTTTTGATCTTTCTAACAATACACTTCAGACTTCATTTTCATAAACATAGTTTACAATGATTAATGGGTCTAGATTCAATATACGATTGTAGAAGTCCTAAGGATTAGTCATCGCTAAAGGGTACGCCAAATATAATTTATCTCTATTGTTTATCTTATCTCCGAATTAATATGCCAAAGATAATTTTAATGCTGGCTTAATGGAAATGTACTTTTCAGTTGTTTTTACGATCAATCATAATATTTTTGTAATTACTAAGAAGAGACAAAGTTATGAAGACCACTTCACAAAGAAATATTTCAAAAGACATTCCAAGCAAATTATAATCTAAATAGTGCTATCACGAACTTATCACAGCTTACATCTCGTTGTTATCTGTTAACTGCACACAATTGTGAAGGTAATAATCCTCTTGCTTGTAACAACACTGGAAAAGCGAACAGTCAGAAAGACATGTAAGAATTTTTCTTCAGCTACAAAGAAAATCGTGCACCTGACAAGTCATTTGATAAGCTCATTGCAAACTATTAGCCAACGCTTTGTTTCAAACATTTGTTTATTCATATTCATGCTGAATATACTGCTGTTCCAAAATCTCGTACATTTTATGAATTAGCGCCGTTGTAAATAAATACTAGTAAAACTGCTGTATAACTCTTAAAAGCATCATTCATACTGTCATCGAATTACACTGTAATTCAAGTAACTGCATCTAAAATGCCCATTTACATCCTAATTAATGAACGTTAGTCATCCTTAATGAGGTCAACACGAACCATAAAATTAAATGCGGATTGATTTGCGTCTCTATTAACGTTTCTTAAATTAACATGTTAATTGATTCTCCCATCAGAACTATCTTACGATCGAACATCGTCTTCTGATAGTTCAATCACTATCTTAGAAATGAAGACATCATAATTTAAATCGATTTTGATCGTTACAGCTTGATAAAATTGTTTATGTTTAGTTGGTCTATCTCTGACCACAAACTTCTTGGATCCAACAATTTGAAACAGGTCATCTTTGTGGTCTTTCTGAGAATTTTTGATATTGTCGTTTTCCTCGTACTCGTTATAATCTTGACTTGCATGGTAATTTGCGTCACCACTATTGTTAAGTCTGAGAGAATTAGGACAAAGTCCAGAACCAATCCTAATTCCAGCTGCAGGCAATTCTGCGAAAGTAAGAATAAGGTAATGGCTGATATTCCCACGGGAGTCTCGAGAGCCAACCATGTAATTATGACAGGTATTATCAGACAAGCATCTGCATCCACCTGTGAACTTATTACGAAATTATTTATAGTTGCCTTTACCGTTGTGGATAATACGATAAGTTCTTATTACCCATATTTAATAGGTTATATGAAGAAATTTCTTGATTAGGTACAGGCAAAAGCTAATTTTATTTCGAAGTAAACATTGTTTATATTGTTAATAATAGTTTATTAACACATTGCCAAAATAACACTAAAACTGATTACCTCATACAGTAGCCTTTTCGATTTGTTGGTCGCAATCACCCAGTTGCTTGTTACACCAATTTTCTAACTAATAAACAAAGTACTAACTGGGTTTTACGCTAACAAGACTGTTCCACAGCAATTAATACAGATTGAAATTGTTTATACGCAGTATTAATCTAGTTGCAATTAAGATAAGCGTTAATAGAGCTTACTTATTAGTTATTAGAACGGTTTACTCGATGTAAGAGATAAAAAGCTTTATTAAAAGCGTGAATAAAGATGTTATCGCTGTCCCAAGTATAGACAAAGAAATGATTCACAATTCCTAAATGTTCTCAATACGGACAAATTGGAATCTCTTGTTCCTTTGCTGAAGGTATAATACTGTCTTATAAAGGCCGCTTTCTATCTTTGTTGGCTTCAGCTTACAAAATAACCGTGAGCAGTTCAAGGGACCTTGCTCTAAGAGTAACTGGAACACAAATCTAATTTGCGTATGCCCCGTGAAGCTACGCAAATGCATTGTTGGAATTTCGAAGTACAAAACAAAACAAAATATTTACGTGAACAGAACTAAAATTAAGATTTTTTTATAATTGGATTGTCGTGACCACGTAGACAGACGTTATTAAAATGAAACGTTTAGAAGATACCATTGTGTAACGTAACATCAAAATATTTGCCTAATAGCCCCCATTATATTTGCGTCACCCTTACAGCGAGGTTCTTCGTGTAAACGTTTATTTATTCAAGACATTATACTCGTAACAGAGTTGAAATCATAAAGGCCAGTCCATTTTTCTGGTTCATGACGTCAACACAGCTGTGCAAACTTGGCTTTTGCATTACAGTCTGACTGCATGAAGGAAAAATGTAGGTGTTCAAATGTAGGTAAAGATTTACTTTAATGCCTTTGTTAACATTCCACTTTTTTGCCTCGTTCGAAACAAAAATAAAGACCTGAAAATGTCTGGCAGATTCTCATTACATGCCGTCATGCGCATTTAAATTAACATATAGCACAAAGACAACAATGTAGCTAACTGCTAACATACATACGAAGATATGCAGGCTACAGCAAAAAACGAATCCAAGAAACGATAAAATTACGTATTTCAAATTAACATTACTTGAACGCTTTAACGATTCTAATACCTAAAGAGAAATGGCCGAAGCCCTTTTCCGATCGTAGAAGTACTGCTAACTAATCGCACTATGGAAACTAGGCGATGTTCAATGCTCATAGAATCCGTAATGGTGTTCGAGAGTCGGAATGCCAGCGAAGCTCACCATAAAGGCAACAACGCATGACCCGTTTTCACATGTATGGATATCCGGTTAGCTTATGGACAAGAATAATGGGTGCATTTTAATGATAAATAGGAAAGGAGTACCGAACGCATTCTTTTGTAACTACCAGACACTAATCTTCGAAGTTTAAAAGAGCCTCCACGTAACACTAATTACAAAGTAGACATACTGCAATTTGTCATAAATAACGGTATCCAAGATAACGTTACATAGAAAGTAAAGGGTTTTAACGATACCGATTTCGATTTGAGTTATGATTTACTTGGTTTTACTGTCAAACAAACTATAACAACTGCGTTTATGATCAACTGTATGTTTCCACATAAAACTTAAGTAAGTTATCGCAAACGCATGTAAAACATTCATCGATAGTAAATTGGTGCAAAATCATGTTAGAATTTAAATACATACTAAAATAAATGAACGAATGTGGAACAGAACGAACTAAGCGACATTATTGTATTTTTATAACCTGTTAAAATCGCATTCGAGATCGTTATCAACGGTCAACACGACATCTATGGAAACTTGTTTCTTTTAGCTCGAAACCATTTCAATTAGATTGTAATTTTGTGTCGGAAACAGTTAAAATTATTCGCTTTATTGAGAGTAAACCCAATTGTTCCGTTTTCTTTCGTTGCTTTGTAAGCATTCAATCAAGTTGAATCATTTTTATTTTATTGGATATTGAAAGAAAAGAAATTAGGTATAATAACTCTCTACTTTAATCTATATCTCATTGTCTTGTTGGTATCCTTTCTTAGAAGCTTCTAGTGCTAAACATGTCAAACATAACTGTCAACTAATTAGTACAAATCCTGCCTACAAGTTGTAAAAACTTGTCTATCTCAACTGGAACTCGTTAGAACTGCCATGTTTTATTATTGTCTTCATGTCTTGTAGTCTTCACGTCTGGTCTTTTACGTTGCTGTTTTTTTATTATCTACTTTTAATGCTTTATTAATTACAACAACAAATATACCAATATTATGGACACACCAGTGTCCATATTGATAAATTCTCTTTACCATACATACTTCATTACTTCTGTATCTTATGTAGGCTTTCGCTGTTATTTCTTTAGAAATATTTCGTTAATATCTGGAGTATTAACATTATGGTGTGAATTGAGTTAAATAGTATCGTAAATAACATAGTCTCTCTATGTAACTTTGTCGTTCATGTCTGTTATCTTAATTTTTTATGGATTCACGCTCAGATTGTTCTGGATTCGTATGGTTTCCCTTCAACGTGAGAGTTATTTGCTCTACCCATCAAGGTAGGACCAACCTGTTTCGTTCACAATTAAACCTTTTTGCACTAAGATATGCCTCCCACAGTGCCGTAATAATAGAGGATGTCCATCATGTAATGGATCTATCAGTCTTAACAGGTAGCAATATTTGTACATCCCTTTCAAATGAAGTGTCTCCAACCACCTTATTTTTTTATTTAACTTTTTACGTCCAATTTTGCGCGACAAAATGCAATATTATGTACCAGAGTACCTTACAAAGGGGCATCGGAAATATGTGTGGAATGCCCGAGTCACGGCCCAGGTAACCGGGAAGACCACGGGCCATCAAACAGGTTTCTCCCCAAACCTTTTTTTTATCAACAATCCTCCTAATTTATTAGTTAAACTGCCATTAAAGTTATGGCGACTCTTAATAGCTGTCTTGGCGTTTAATTAGGGTTGAAATTGTCGACATCTGTGACATCGTTATCGTGTTTTGGGTGAATTATGAGTTCGTCACCTTTGTTATTTCACAGTTTTGACACGTGCTTCTCTTTTATTGCACTAGTAGTTATAGCTTTAATTTGTGCTAACATTTTATAAAATCATTGAATTATTACGTGCTACGGATTTCCTTAATTGGCTCTCTCAAAGGAGAGCGCAACAGAATTATGTTATTTTTCAATTGCCATTTCAGCAATGAATATTATGCAATCTACATATCCTTTTATCAAATGTTTTGCAACAACTCACTTGTCAAGATCAAATGGTCCTAAATTGAATAGGTGGTCATTTAATTCAAACCGAATCCGGATTAAATGTGTATGATTGTTACCACAATAAAACAACAAATCAAGTAACAAAGTGCCCGATAAATCTTACTATGGCAAAAGTCGTGACTGGCCTATTTGCGTTCAAGGTGTACCGAACAAAATGGAATGGACAGCCATTTTTGACAACGTCCTGGACTTAAAAATCTTCAAGGGTAACAACACACATGCAGTAAAGTTTCTTTAGACGTGCCGATCGTGACCTAGGCATTTGCTTTTCAATCGCAAGTAATGCAGCCTCGAACGGCATCAAGTTGATCAGACAGACAGGTCAAATATATCTGTCGCCAGGCCAACTTTTTGCTGCAGTCAACATAAATCACTGGTGAAATGTGGTCTATCTTAAATGTCACAGTTTTTTTTTGCCAGATCTTTATCTACATAGATGGTAGACCGCACACGATGCAGGGAATGGAACATTATTATGCGTAATGTACCCCGTGCCCATAGAGAGATACGGGCAACATTAATAAAACTTAGTTTAACTTAAAGCTATACGGGTATGATAAAGGTGTACTTTGTGATAACGGTGCGGGTGTGGTTACCAGTGGACCTTGTGAAAATGAATGTGGGTGTAAAATTTGAAATACAACAGCGGAGGAATGCAGTCCCTTTGAGATTACACGGAGCATTCATGCGGATCAAAATACGTGGGCGCAGTTTTTTGCTCGTCAAGTTATGCCGCCAAGTTGTCCGCCGAGACGGATCTCATTGCGGAACTAGTAGATGTAACGCAGTTATGAGAGCAGCGATAATGAGATGCCGTGTTGACAAGTCAAACAGTTCGGAAACGATGATCAGATAAGAAGTGTACACGTTACATTACATAAGAAATCCAACTCGATTCCTTTTAATTTCAACCGCCATTAAAATTCCGCGCAATTAGTTCGAAAAAATCATAAGCAGTAAGCACTACATCCAGTCCGCAAACGGAGCCGAACACGAGCACTTTAATAAGCGCAATTAACATTTACGACCGAAAATTAGATATTGCGGAAACTGCTGGATATTTTTTTATCTCGCACCTGACCTCCGTGGTCATTGAACTTGAAGCTTAAGGCTTGACGAAAATATCACGTAGACCGAACGGCGCTGCGTCACGCGCTGCCGCGTGCTCTCAAAGAAATTACCAGTCAATCACTTTGCATCATTGGAGAAAGAAATAAGCTAACCAGAAAATTGCTCCCGATCTACTCACAGATTGCGTGCTCAGAAACCATCTTGTTAATAAAAGGGCCTCGACAAAATGTTGGTCAGCTGCCGTGTTTGTTGCCACTGCAGTTCCAGTATGCATTCGAACATCGAATGATTTCATTTCTCTCTTTATGTAACGCGGACTTTATGGCTTTAATAAGCAGTTTCGCTTATCAGCACTGACGTGGTTTTATTTTTAGTTCCCACTTGCTAATGTTTGTCCCAAGAGTTAAAGTAAATTGTCTTTATAAAATCTTCCCGATTCGGGATGGTGAATTTGTTTAATGGACTTGATGGTATCAATTTACGAATCGAACGGTTCCTACTTTTAAGCTTTGGGAGTTTGGACTTTATGTTGATGGTGTTAATTCGTGAGTTGTTATAAGTTAGTACTGTGAGACACCGTTAAGCTACAAATTTTGATTTTCTTGCGTGTATTGCGTGTTTCACTAGCATTAATTTGTTGTTGTTGCGTGCTGTTCCAGCCGATTGGTTGCGCCCGACGCTCGCTGGCCCGAGTGGACCCACAGCCTCAGAAGGAATACCTACGCTCATCTGCATATCCAGTTAGTTAATGTTTACGGTAGATGCGTCGGTATTTGGGACGTTTGAACTTTCTTTTGTCAGCTAATTTGCTACCGAATTAGCTACCGTATTGTTGTTTTTATTAATTCGTGATCCGTTCTGTTTAAATTGATTTTGATTGGGGATTTAAAGTAGGTATTACATTTTTTCCATTTTTATTCACATTTCTCCTTCCTTCATTTGCAGCTAATATTTAGCATTTCTCTCTCTCTCTCCGGTATTGATTTAAGAGAACCGCAATTTATCATAATATGGATCATTTTCTTCAATTTCTCTTCGATGATAGATAGACTAGATCGACATCCTCTTTGCCAAATAGTAAAGAAATCGTCGCTACGCACATTTCCTGTCGCTTCGCCTTGCTAATCACTAATCATTGAATCAATATGGATATTCAGTTTACGGGCTTGCGTGTGCGCTTCAGTTTCCTGAAAAAGTGGGACATTATCATATTTATATAAAGTGTACGGTGGTTAGGACTCAGTTCAGTTCGTGAAATCGTGACCGCATGTGCTTTTCCGGACGCAGTAAAAGGGAAATGTAGAAATGAAGATTCGGAAGTGTTAGTGTATGCACATTCTGCGTAATTAGGTATAAATTTTAGTGAAAAACTTGAGTGTTTTTGTGGTGAAGGGATATCCTGTTCGGGTATTTATGAATTGACATTATCTAGATCTGTGAGAGTTGCATGTTACTGGCCTGTTAGTATGACAACTTTTTTAATAATTCTTTTTAATTTCTTTATTCTTGTAATATGATCTGATCAAGTTCTTTCTACAAGTTGTTGGGCTTCACTTAGGTTTTAAGCTTTCTTTTTCCTTGTCGTTTATTCTGAAACACGAACTTTCTATGTAATGAAAGGAATGTTTAATTACTTCCATAACGAATGTAGGTTTATTGTCGTTGCTTGACTTATTGTATAATCCGTTTAAACGGTACACGTGGTATGTAGAACTCCTTACAGTTGCGTTCTGCGATAACGTATCGACTTATCGAGAGCAATATTTCAACTTCGCTTGTAATAATTGTTTCTAGCAAACCTACTTCTTCCTAATCTTTTGAAACAATAGCATTCCAACGTAAGTTAATGAAACAAGTTAACATAAATCATGCAACAAAAATACATACGGCTTCTTTGTTGCTTTTGTAGAAAATCTGTATTCCATAATATTCATTTGTATTGGATACTACGCAAATACAATCCAGTATGATAATTCCCCTAAACAATATTTTACAAGTTTCCAACATTATCATTTCTTAACCCATGTTCGAGCACAAATGGCCGTGCTAACCCATTTGCCTACAAATCCCACGCAGCACAATATACAGTCAATATAGTTCGTTTAATTGTGGTCGCAGGCGCAACGTTCTCAAGTTCTCATACGATACGTAGAGCATTGTTTGACGCACGGGTTTCTTTACTATGTGAAGGACGGAGGTTAGCATTTACTGCAGTTACGTTTCATTGTATATTTCTTTCTATTTCATTCAACTCTTTCTAGTTTGAATTTGCATAGTCGTGCTCATGTTTTCCTACTTCTGCAGCGATCTAATCGGTCTCAACAATCTTCATTTTCCTTAGATTATTCTTCTTTGAATTGCGTGTTCTCATAATTATTTTCTACAGCATCTTAGTCTTTACTTTCGCCTAATCATCTTGAGCAATTTAGTTTCTTATATTTTCACATATTATTAAGTAAATACTAATGACCTAATGCTGGTTTTCTTTCTCCCTTTTCTAAGATTGCTAGTCTAGTACCAATAAGTATTTTTAAGTAAGAGTCAAGCTCTTTCTAACATCTGCTACTTAGTCTGCTGCGCTATAGTTTAAAACTTAATGAGATTCAGTGAGTGAGTCTTACCATATCATAAACCATTAAGTGCCTATAAAAAATGCACCACAACTTGTAATATATCACGAGTCTGTCATACCAGTATCAACATTCCGTTCCATTCATTTGACTTTTACGACTCACTTTAAATTACCAGCTTGTATATGTATAGGTTTTCTTTCAATTTTCACAACATTAACAAGTTAGTTTACATGCAAGTGGGCAAATAGTGTTAAAGATAAGATTATTATGCAAAGATATGCTGTGTTGAGTGGAAGGAAAGCAATCAGAGAATTCAAATTAGAAAGGTATACCACGATTGAGATTTACAACGAGTTTCGGTGATAGTAAATGCGATTCACTATCTAATGAATTCTCATCATAACAATGAGTTAATTTGGAGTTCCTCGACTGCTTAATAAGCCTTTGTCGTAACCGTATTGCATTTCCAAACTACGCTTATGCCTTTTTCATTCTCCTAGACCTTCTTTTTTAGCCACGATGTCCTTCAAGAGCCCTTTACTTTCCGCCTTTCCGGGGTCACGATGTTCGTTAGTTCCGCAACCCCGATTCTCCTAGACCTAACAAATAGTTTTGATTTTTTGAAAAGGGTAATTAAATCTTCCATCGTTGCAAATATCGTTAATCTCTTAAACAATGAAAACCATTTCATTAACAGCATGTACAGTCTCTTCATATCTAATATTGAGTTCTTTGTACTGAACCCTCCGTATAACTCGAACTCACTTCACCACGTTTTTTATTCAATGTCCATTAGGTAACCATGGTCATTGCCCGGTAGCTTCGATTCATAAGGCTCGCGTTAAAGCCTATTACATAACTGTTTTTATTCCTTACCACAATCTTGACAAACCCACCATAAACTATCAATTATCCTTAAACTGATAGTGTTAAGATTCAAAATGGTAAAACACACAGAGTCTTATGTGAATCATGCAGTAAGCACTATTTAAAATTCCTTAAACTGTTCGAAATTCGAAACTGGCGTATTTACGGTAAAGACTGTTTTATATGGCGGTCGTGCACGAGCGCATACTTGTATGCATTCATTTCTATAGGCTTATTCTTCACTCTAGCGTTTTCCTTGTCAAAGTCTACTTTGTCTGAAATATTCGTGACAGCTTCACATTCTTCAATCACCATCACCACTTTTACTGTATATTTAGCTATCTACCTCTTATTCTTTGTTACATGCATAATCTTAAGCTTCCGTAACCTAAGGTTGCTCAGTAACCAGTTCTAGATAAACTTCATTCACCCGCCAGCCCTTCACATGATCTTATACAAGAATAGTTTCGCATCCAAATATAGACGCGACAATTCATAAGAAAATGACTCAATTGCAGCCTGAGAACTTTGTACCTCAGCTTAACGGTGTAATAGTTCAACTCGGTGGTTTCACACAATGACATGACTGTAGTTATTTGTACAATGCTCCACTTCGTTTGTCTAAACTTTCCAAATATGGCGAGGATTATCAAGAGAGATTAAATTAGGATTAAAAGGATTTGCGGTTACTGTCATTTATTTATTCTGACGTTTTTTGTCTTCGTCTTAGTCCGTAGGGGTTTTTGAATACCAACTTCTGATTAAGTTTAGATGTTATCAAACAAGCCATCAATAAATGGGTATTGATGAATTCGAAGAAGTGGTCTATAGCAACGTGATTTTTTATCGTTTAATGTTTTTGTTATTTATACATATAGTTAAACACAATGATAGATGTAGATGGGTGAATATCAACAAGTGCATATTTTTGTCAATTTTGGTGGCGAAATTTTTTCTTTACTTTTTGTGAAAACTATTGACCTGGTACAAAAATAGAAGGCTCAAGCTTTAGGAATCTTCATGAGGTCTGAGAATATCCCTATAACTTTTTGAGATATTTGAGTTCAAAGACTAGTGTAGCCACCAAAATTGAAAATTGTCCACTAAAATTGAAAGTTGTCCACCAAAATTGATATATGTCCACCAAAATTGAGAGTGCTTAAAACAATACATTAAAAATCAGTTTTTGTCACATAATACTCGGGAATGACAAAAAACTCCATCAGTTAATAAAACTCAGTCTTGTTATGATAATATTTATTATTATTTATCTGATGAACTCGTAATGATAATTATGAGGTTAGACATAAAAAAATCTTTTTATTTTGAACAAAATTACTTGCCAAACAACAAAAATTTCCTCAACAAAACTAAGAAACCAAAACATAATAAACTTTTAAATAATACATGATTAAATAACATTATTAAACTTCAAGGCAGAATCTTAAGAGATTCAATCAACAAAAATCACACTACAATCAGTCATTAAATTCAAAAAAGGATATTATAGTTTTTAAACATAAACCTTATCTCGTCTTTTTTTACAAAAAAAATGTAAAATAAAAATAAACAATACTAAGTATTTATGATTTTACATATAATTACTGATTCATTATATATGTTGCAGTCAATACTCTTAACCAGTCAAAAGTACTATTGACTAGCAAAATCAGTCAAAAGTACTTTTGACCGTATGCTTTCGTCAATAGTACTTATGACTAAAATAACAGTTAAAACTACTTTTGCCCAATGCAAATGGTTAAAAGTACTTTTGACTAAGTGATTCCGTCAAAAGTGGTTTTGACTGGTTGTATCAGTCAAAACCACTTTTGATGGATTGCTTTTGCTATCTGATTCAAAGTGCCTTAATAGTTTGAGTTGCATGAATAAATAATTCTTTATTGTAGAGTGTTTTTTTTTTCTAAAGCGGAGCGCTCGTTTTATTTCTAAAGCGGAGGAAGAGGGCTTTCGAAGAAAGGTCGACGGAGCCCCGCTTCGCGGGGCTCCTTTTTTTGTCTACAAGGTTTAAAGGAACCTAACCAAACCGAACCTCGAGGTGCCCCTGAAGTCGACCGTCTTCTTCTCGTTCAAAAGCATAAAGTTGTTCAGCTGGTATTTAGATAGGAGTGTATGTAATGGGGCACCGAGAAAAAAAATATTGGTAAAAACGACTTGGGTCACCCCGACACAGACAGGTTAGGTTAAAATTGTTTTAAATCACCCAAAAGTAGGAGCAGTGGAGTGGAGCGGTTTTGACTGATGCTTTATTGCAGTTAAAACTACTTTTGAAGAAGAGCGTCAGTCAATAGTACTTTTAACCGCAAATTTGCAGTCAAAAGTACTAATAACCAATAATTTTCAGTCAAAACCACTTTTGACCAACCTGTTCAGTCAAAAGTGCTTTTGACTGATTTTGCTAGTCAATAGTACTTTTGACTAGTTAAGAGTTTTGACTGTGACATATACATATAAATAAACAATCTGTAGTGAAAAACTGTCTTTATATGAAAAAATAATATATAAACAGTACATACTGAAAATTTGGTGGCTTATTTTCAATTTTGGTGGCGAAAATTGCCACCAAAGCCACCAAAATTGAGCCACCAAAATTGAAACCAGGCATAAAAAATATCTTAAAAAATACAGTTATTAAGATACAATAGAATAAATATCGCTGATAAATAAGTTACCCGAATCACTACCTACAATACGTAGCTCACTATTAAAACACTTAAAAAGCATCAGCAAATCGATCCACCAAAATTGAAAAATTCTTGTCCCCTGTTCGATCCAAGATGATACTTACGTTTTTGGCGGGAAATCACAGCACTATGCACACACCTGTTACGCGCAACTACCCGCGCACGACTGATAAATACAGAATATAAAACGCGATTGATCGCACACACAAGAATCTTCATGCTAAATGTAAATTGAAAAAGTGCTACCAAAATTATGATTTTTGCAAGGACAAACTTAAATCGAGTATCCTATGCTTTTAAAATCAATTTTATATTATGGTTTAGTTGTTTTTAGATAGTGTGTTTTATGCATATACCAATGTAATGATTTGTTTTTTACTTCACTTTAAATTGTTTCTTTGGTAAATACATTTAGATCAAAAAATGGAGCTAGGACAAGCCAGCAAACTTGAATTTTAAAGTTATTTATTTTTCCAAAGCTTCCATAGGTAAGCCTATTTAAAAAAAAATGTGGCCCTAATTGGAATAAGTTAAGTAGTTCACTATAAAAAAATATAAGAAATATCCCATCGTTTTACACCATGATTCACAATGTGGACACGTAAAATTAGCGCCTGGGATATTCACCCAGATCGATTATTAAAATTTTCCACCAAAAATCAGCCACTAAACACAAAATCAAAAGAAAACAACAATATTGATACCGGCGAAATCTTAAATAAGCACCTAATTACAATAATCAACGAAGGAAACGATCATGCAAATAAACGTTTTAATAATATTTGTGCAGAATCAAATTTCGCTTAAACTGAATTCATGTTTTTCGATGACCTGGTTCAATCTAGTGATCATGCGTTTGTTCACCTCAGTGACGAAAGAGACTTCAATTTCTAATCTTTTTGATACGGAAATCTAGAAGAATCTTATCATTTCAAAAATATCAGCCTCCTTCTATAGATACGTGATAAAATCGACGAAATATTATATCTTACTGTTATTTTGATAGCATGGCGAAATAACGAAGAGTTGCTAACTGATATAGCTGGTATCAATGAGGAAACAGATCAAGATGTATTTCAAAATATTATATCGGATTAGGGTCTGGTGAATTCAGATATTGTAAAAGTCTGTAATCGCTAGTTCAAATAGCAGGTCAATGTTACGCTTTGTTAAGTGCCGTTAAACCGAAATGTTGTTAAGTAGTTAAACAAGGACGTTCTGTAAATAGAACGGCCGGTTTTAATAATAAACTTTATCTTGATTCAATCGAACTATATTAAAATACACAACACAATGAAATCATCTACATAGCACTTCACCTTTACGATGCTTGCAACTATTGCATACAATATCATCAGTATCGATCATACGATCTACACCTAATTGATTCGATCCGTCGATTGTCGATCTACGTATCGACACCACTTATCTAAATTATCCAAGTCCTTGGACAGTTTCAACACAACATTTTAAAATGGAGCAACGCAAAAAAGGCAGCGAGAATCAATGAGATACAAAAAAACTCCGTGCAAACTTACGCAAGATCATAGTTTCTAATACGGCTATAAAATTTTAGAATTTGCGTATCGTCCATTACAAATCGATAAAGCGTGATGGATCCTACCATCCTCCTGACATAATTGCTGTCTAATGTAGATAAAAGATAATTATCAATAGAAAATCTCATTATTATGAACCTACTTTTAGCATTTTACGATACTATGAACATGAAACCTCATACATATTTTAACAGTTTTGAATATGGTCCGCAAAATGTGGTATTACCTAATATAGCACAGCTGAATCATGTTTTTCTTTATTTGCAGGCTAACAGTCATCGAAAATTCCGTCCGCATTGGCAACGGAAGACCTTGGTAGTCCGCAGTTGACTTTGAACACACAGTACCGCGCTGTCACTTGCGCAAGCAGTTCACCTACGACCCGATACGAAAGTCGAGCCTGATTGAGAACCGAAGAAGGTGGAGCCCAGGTGACTCGCACCCGTGTGATGTGCCGGCAACATCACATTGATGTGCAGGTAGACGTCACCTGATTCCCCACCGCTCCTGGATGAGGTGGCACCATGAAGTTCTCAACTGGCTCCAGTTCGAGCAGTCTTGCCAGTGATTCGCTGTCAAGGAAGTCTACTCTATGCATCTACACTGAGGTCGATGCACCAACTATGCCGCAGCCTTGTGAAAGGGTGAGTTCACTCAAATACCTCTACAACATTGAAAATTTTAAAACCGTAGGCGTAAGTGGCACCATAAAATGTGGCCATCTCCAATACTAGCTTAAATTGTAGATATAATCGGCTATAAGGCCAAAAAATGAAAGTGTGCACCGATAAAGGTAATGCAACCTTAATGTTATGGGAGACCCAAGCATCTCGGCAATTTGCTTTCGATTTTCCACAGCCAAGTATAGTACATTAAAACTTTCAATTTCGGACAACGATAATAATAATATCGCATTAACAAAAACAATGCAAAAAGCCGTGCGTCCGGGTTGGAGAGTTCGGTGCGTTTGGTCCAGCCGAGAGAAAGTAGCATGTCATCTCTGGCACAGCGAGTCGCGAGCCACCTGGCCACTGGCTCCAAAGTTTTGCAACACCTTGAATATTTATTTTTTTCTCATTGTGTCCAGCCCTATTCGGTGCCTCAGTTCTTTTATGGCTCAGCATCAATAAATTCTCATTTAAATTTTAAACGCTGGCCTTGCAACTTTTACTACCTAATTAATTCGCGAATTCTTTATTTCTGACATTTTTTATTCCTTTTAAGCAATACCTAGGTTATGAATTCACGATTCATGAACAAATTATACAATTTAACGCATTAAGCAATTACGTGAACATAATTTTGCTGACGCGACAATCATTCGTAATCGATATTGAACTATGAAGTTATTTGTTTACATATTATTATAACTTCTTTCCAACCTTGAATTACTCCGAGCTTTATTCTGTAGTGATTCACCTTGTAGACCGCAAAAGCCATCTGAATCATGATCTTGAAATTCGACATTCAGAAGATTTACAATAAACCTTTGATTAATGACTGTTTCATCTCAAAATGGTTGCTTATTGGGCAATATCTCGTTATTGTTGTTGCTTATTTCGATATTCGCGTCCAGACGATAGAAATATATTCATGGCATCGTCTCAAGGTCTCTATTGTCTTAAATACCACATACGAAACGTTATTACACTTTGTTTCCACGCCTCTATCGGGTCGATTTACTTCACAATCTTCTGACTGTTCTGTTGCGTAGAAACAGTCGTTCAATCAACTTTCGAAATTATTATTTAGTGTAGCTTACACGTCTACCTAATCTGAAATGATATCGAATGTAACTTTAATATCATTTCCATCTGTTACGGTGATAATACCTCTTAACAAACCAATCTTACGTTGCACTTTTTTTCTATTAAGTAGATTATCTTCTGGACGTAATACAGTGGTCGAGATTTCAATTACCTCATACGACACCCAGCCATCACTTTCGCCGTCAGCGCGTGGGTGTTCAATCATCGTATCAGAACTATTATCTGGTATTTATTCATCGCCTATTGTTCTCTTAGCGGCTAATGAACTTTTACTGGATGAAAAGAAAGTATGTTTTAATGAGTGAGTTTAGAGAAGTGATCGCTTGTAATGGACGTTATCGTTGTCATCGACTTGATGTTTATTGATGGTCAGTTTGTATTGTTTATTGCTCGGTTGCGTGTTTGTCTAACTAACGTCACTATTTTTTGTGGTGTGTTGGTGAAATCGCCTGCAGCATTACACAACTGTCACGATAGTGGCTGCCACGACTGTGACCTGTAGGAGTGGTCAGGGGTTACAATCTTGACCTTTACAAAGAGATACAGTGAGATACCACGTGATAAGGCAAAGCTTATCGTTACCGAATTCATTGTTGGATAATTCTAAATCGCAGTTCTGTAGTTTCATGTCCTGCACAATTAATTCTCTGTTAGTAGTTTCCTGGTTTTCAATTGACCCTGTTTACCAAATAGTCTGAATACAGCACTAAAACAATAATTATGTTTTTGACTTGTATCTTTGATATGGGAAAAGCCTTGCTTGTAAAATGTAACGTTATCTCGGCCTTCGACCAAGATTGGTGCATAAAACATGTCGCATAGCAAATTGCAATAACAGCTGTGTGTCACTTCGGTTATAACTTTACCAAGCCTTAGATTATGACGTCAGCGAAAAACATGTTGCGACTAGATTTAAAGGGTCCTGCGGTCACCAACCCGCTAACCAAACAAGATGACTAACATTATGAACTTTGGAAGGTGTGTTTTTGCATAGATTGTCGAACATGTCCTTTTTCGGCTTCTTGTCTCTAATTTCCTATAGTATGTAAAGACTGAGATGCTACAAAAATCTAGTCCGCATTTCGACGCGTTATAGTTTCTTACGAACTATTACAAACATGCCTCTATTATTGTGCTCATAGTCGAGAGACCAGCAACCTGTCATTACACTATCGTGTCCATTGAACCCGAGACGTTACGCTACACGTTACCTATGACGACATCCACGCACGTTGACTGCTTCTTACAAACATTATTATAGTTTACGAGCTTTTTTGATTGTATTATTACCGTCTTTCTTACTAGGTGTATTTGCCTCCAATTAAACTTACCTACTTCTCAGAATTGTGCACATTCCATGCAGGAAAGCAACTGTGAAATTAATTGACTCAAATTGTCATTACTTGCTACGAAAACCCCAATTTATAAGTATTTCCAACAGCTTTCATCTTACGACCTTAACTTCGTTCTGCTTGTTTATCGGACTGTATATTTACGCTCCTTTTATTTTATAGTAATCTGATACGAATTCATTTAACGCAGTCGATTCCACCTCTTTGTGCACGGTCTTGTTGACTATTGTCTACGGTCTGGGTCCTACACGTCGCCAAACAATACATATCGATTTATCGATATCGCTTGTATTATCAACCATTGTGATTACATCCGATAGCATAGAAATGTTATCGTGTTTTTAGTTTTATAAAGTGCATTCATGTTTTCTACGTTCATTTTATAATGTATCAGCAGTAAATAATAATTAAGATTCCTACGGGCGAACCGTGAGGACAACTAGGCATTTTTCTCTCACAGGAGCACATAATTTCCTTAAACGATCGACTTCCATTCGCATCGGAATCTGCTCGCACCTGGCAACAAGAACAGGAATGTTCGCATTCCTCATTGTAATCTCTAATTCCATAGCTATCGGCCCATTATTTTAATAAGCTTTTCAGTGCTGTAATAACAGTGGCGTGGCGTCGCGTGATCGTCCTTGAGTGAAGCGTGCACAATCGCACGATTCTTTTTCTAACAGACACTAGTTACATCAAGTTGTGAGATCGTTACCATAGAGTATTGGAAATATCGAGAAATTCATCTAGTAAAAGATTTTTCTGTCATTGTCTCACGTGGGAATCGTAGTAAGCTTAAAAAGGGTGGTTTCTTTTCTGAGAATTTAGATAGTGCTTATCTGTTTAGTTGTTATATTTTTGCCTGCATGATCATCCGTTTTCTAGATCAGGTCAACGAATTCAGTAGTATCACGTTTGTCCTGTGACCCGAGACTAGTTTGTTTAGTGTCTATTGTGATGGCCATATTTGCTGTTTTTACGGCTTGTTAAACTTAGCTATCAATACTTTCATCTAGTGTGACCTCACGAGAGCTCATTATACTGTTTGCCTTGTTCTGTTGTTCATTGCACATGTTATGAGTTTATCTTAGCACGGTTATGTGTTGTGTGTCGTCAACATTAACATTTATACATGGCTTTCTCTGAAAAAGAAATTCTTTGAATTTGTACAGTTTTGTTTTGTATGCAAGGCTTGGTCTTCTTCTGCTCTACATTCATTAAGTCTGTCTAGAATGTCGTTTGCATGTTATATGGCTTCTTTGTACTGTAGGCACGCCTCTGTAATATGCACTTTTTCATTTGTAACAACTCGTATTACTTACTTGCTTTAGTTGTGACCAAAACCAAAACCACGGAATCTATTCTTTTCTACAGAGTGAACAGAACTCAAACCAACAAAAAGAGGTGCTATGAAGCGTGACTTCACACTGTAGTATGTGTATGTTACATTACTAAATTGCAGTGAATTCTCCAATCGTAAGCTAATAAAATTGTACATTTGTGGTGTTGATCATTCGATATCTATAATCAGATTAATATTTGCGCCGAAGTTTTTAAATGATACCTACCTACTTTAGCCTAACAAAACTTTCTATTGAAATAATTATAGTAATTTGTGCTAAATGATAGATATATCGTGACTATTATAAGCATTAACTATAATGATAACATAAATCTTCGTAGTTATAGTTATTTCACGAACGCTGCTATATAATAGATTTATTAACACGTTTAAATGATTACTAAAAGAACTGACGTGAAGGAATAACACGATCTAATAAGTTAATTAACCAATTTGAGTTAATAACAATATCATAGCCAAAATGAATTCGTTTTCATCAACAATCTAGATCACGTGTCTATTGACAAACAAGTCGACGAGTAAGAAAGTAATATGATTAAAATCTCTTTTAGAAATCTTTGAAAAAAGAACAGGTATTGTAGCTGTCAGTGTAATATAAAAAAAGACTCAAGTTATATCTATGATTTCTAACTTTTACGCGAATGTAGTAACATTGAAAAAGAACGACTCGTATAAAATACGGATTTATCTTGTTAGACATGCTTGTATTTTATAGCGTTTCGAGCATGGCTATAAAAAATTGCCATTCCAACTTCTTTATATCCAGTAATCTGGTAGTGATTTGGTTGTCAACGGTTTTCTTACGATTGCGAAAAACTTTGAGCTTTTAGTAAAAACTCTTCGTTTGATAACCCCTTTCATAAATAGTATCTTAAAGTTATATTAAGTCACGCTGACGCAATATTCTATGTCAACATCTGTTTTGATATAACTAATAATACTATTAAATTGTTCGATATTAATAAAAACTTTACTAATATCGAACAATTTACCATTTATTTGTGATTTTGCTTGTTGGACTGTATCTGTATCAGCTGCCATTTATTCATTTTCATAATCATCAAGACGACACGGTTTTTAAATTATATCTTTCTTTAATTATACTTTACGTATGTTTTGGCTCAAAGCATCTGGAAATATACTTTTTTTCTGGTCGGAACAACTAGGGTTGCTTTTTAAATATGTTATTTGCAGAATAACACAGCCCTAGTTTTTAGGTAGATGGTGGGTAGGTGAGACTAATAATTTGATTGAATGAGTACTTACGATGACAGTCAATATTACAGTTATTTACATCTATATCATAATATAATTCGTCAATCACGCAGTTTTGATAATGATCAGTTAGAATATTCAAAGGGTAAGATCCTAACACCGACTATTTCGACGTTTAAACTAGTGAGAACAACCATGTAGTTCCCAATGAACATCGGAGAGAAGCCATGTTGACTTGATCTAATTTCCATGTTCAAATTTATTCGCTTTCAAATAGAACCCTTTCACGCCATGTCAACAACTCTTACATTACATTACATTACATGTAACCCTCGATTGCAACAATACGTCTTGGTATCTCCTAATCACATGTTCTTTAACGTTGCGTTAGGAAGTGCCCGTATATCACGGTGTTTCGTTACGCTGTTACCCCTATTGTAAGACATTCATTTGCAAATGTGGGCCTTTCCGGCACACTGCAGATGTTCACGGAAATGTTTTTAGAAACAAGTAAACTTACATTTGGTGTTGTGTTTCTTGTTTTTTTCTTATTTTTAGTAACTGTAGCGAGGTTGAGGGTGAAATGTTTAAAGTCAGCTTTATGATTTGTTTATTCGGCATTACCATTTTCTGAATAGCAATGTTCAGTGTTTGTGTTGCTGTTTTCGTCAAAAGTGTTTACTATGAAAAAGTCTCTAATTTTTAGAAACATATTTCTACCTGTTGTTTACTAATAATAACGGATAATTCTGCTGAGCAATCAAACTAGATTGTTGTTTTCTCTATCCACGTGTTGTTGTTATTAAAGTTATTTTGGTCAAAAATTGCAACATTACCTATTTATTTATTCATTTATTAATAACAGCAAGTCTATCAATAAAATTAATTTAATTTTGACGGGTTTAAACCGTGCAATAATACGCTTCACTTAGACCTGACTATCTGCGATAATATCTCCCATCTTCACGCACTTGGTTCTAGTGACGTGACGGCAGAATCTTTCAACATTTTCTTCTGTTACATTTCACAACGTGCCGTGCTCCGTAATTCACAATGGTTTAGTGAAGAAATAGATGGCTCAAGATTAGCCTAAGTAACGCTGAACAAAAAATGAGAAGAAACACTAATAAATACTTACAGATGGACACAACTGTTCCAAAAACAAAAACAAATTTTGAAAGAATAACGGAACTTCCAATGAGTACCTACTGAATTAAAAACCAGCAGATCAAGTCTATGCTAAAAATAATCTGCACCTGCCACAATATCTTTAAGAAAATGAATAGAATCGTAATTTTATGCACCTTTCTCCACATCAAATTAACGGTAATAATATATTTACACTTAAATAGACATTGATAGCACTGAATACTAACCAGTAAGGTCGTAAACCCTACTACACAAGGAGTACTTACAAGAAGCGAATGTAGGACGAAGCTATACCAGAAATGACAGCGAATTTCTCAATCATTCTAGTTGAACGTTCGTTCTTATTTCATTGCAATTTCACGGAGATTTGCATACGTAAAGATCGTCGTGTGACCTAATAAAATAGATTGTATCGTTTGTATGCCCATCTAATTTTCCGCCCGAGAAACTTGCTTTGATGCCATGGAGATTGATGTAAATGAAGTGCGTATAAGCATGCTTATGTTAAGTGTACCAGTGAAAATATGCGTCTGAGATTGGACATCTTGCATTGCTTCACAGGGAAGTTTCTTTATAGCTACTGCTGTGGGTGCTCCACTTCCTTACTACTCCATGTTTTTCAATCGAGCCCTGGGTTTTGTCACGACACACAAACATGTTTTAAAAGTGATTGCCGTAGAAATTAGAATTACAAATTACTCATTCTGCTTCGCGGTCAGTGTTTAACAGAACAAAACTAAACGTATGTAACAAAGTTTTTTGAAATTGTTAAATTAATAATTATGGTTAATGTTATTAAGATGATTCATGGAGGCGAGGTGTGTATGAGTGTCTGAACAATATAATTAGAAATAGATATCAAGAACGCGAATGTTTCTTTAGATAAAATAAGTGAGAATATAAAAAAGATTAACATCGAGGCAGACAACGAAGATTTGAACATAACACAGCACAGTTTTACAGCAAAAGAAAAGGGCAAAGAAAGTAATAAAAAAGTTTTACATAACAAAGCAACCCAGTACGGAAAGAGATCGATAGTTTTAAACGGATCCGCTCACTTGGAAGCCTCACAAGTTACTAGCCAGCTCTACTTACATATTGTATAAGCTTTTTTTGTTAAACATTCATACCGGTTAATTTTTTCGTAGAATAGATTTCTAAAGAACAAGTGAAGCGGTTCTAATTTAATCAATGGAATAGTACTTGTAGCAATGTAGCCGGTTGAGGTAACACGCTCAAAAATGATTTAATTTAAGCCCTAAATGTTCCATTCGTGAATATTGATGACTTTGGTTGAGTCACTCCTTTCAACAAAGGAGGTACTGGAATTATACCTACGAACATACATTTAGAAGTGCCCAGTAAAGATAAAGATGTTAATAAAGAACGGGCTAATAAATTCAAATTCAGGTATTCTATCAATGACTTTTTCATTCAAACACTTGTCAAGGATAAAGACATAACCATATTTATAAAGCTCGCAACACTAACAATAAATAACAAACACCAACATTATTTTCATAGTTAAGAATCACAAAGGGACTTCAATAATAAAACCAGAAAGAACAATGAAAGCCAAAGTCCTGCCATGTCTACAGGCAGTACAAAGTACAATAAACAATTACAAACACAATATTTATGTGTTACTGTGAATTTTAAAGACGTCTTGGTATTCCCCTCGATCCCTTAACTTGCGTGTTGTAGATTTTTTAGGGTGGAAAAAACTTTCCATCTAGTAAACGTAAAATACCACGTGATGGTAAAGGGTGATGAATATTTGAGGGCCCAAAAAAACTTATATGGAACAGCCAAAGATAACAAGAAAGTTACTAATATTAAAAATAACTACAAAACCAAAATTCATAATATCCATACTATAAACGGTAATGTATTTTCCCTTGAAGCCATAAAAGTTGCTACTTACATACACAGCAATAAAAGCGGGCTTAAACATAATAATAATACAGAAACTGGTGAAAAGTTGCTGCGGGCACTTCGATAACCTAATTACCTTAAAACATGTGCACGTGGTCCAGTTACAACAGTCTTATGAACAACAAATCTTACAATATCAAAGTGTGACTAGACTACACTATGTTTTTACAAAGTTAAGTAATTAATACATTCAAACTATGTCAATGAACGTTTTTATCTGTTATGGCGTAAATATTCTTGTTGTTGTTCAATTTAAACAATGGTGCAATCGTAATTAACTTGTATAAAACATGATTGTCTCTATTAAAGATCGACTGACATAGATTCTAATGTATAATTATGCTTCCAAAGATATTAGGATATTTATGATATTGATAAACTTTTCCTCCAAAATTACTAAGGACAGCAAGTTTTAGTCGATAATGCATAGCCTGCTAGTAACATTGATTTAATTCAGGTTAGATAAAAAAATGCAAGTAAAGTTTTGGTTATAAATGCAGATTATCAATTATGAATTTATGATAGACTGATAAATATGCCGTTTATGATACAGACAGCATAAAGGAGGTTATCAATTCAGAAGAAAACTACGTTCTATTTTCTTGCCTGCCTGACAACAAACCTTTTTGCACCTAGCGGCCTTGTATCCAATAACAAAATGAGAATAGTGGGATTAATTTATACCATGCTAGAGCTACTTCGCCTTGCAAGAGAAAACGGGCTTAGACCCATAGAAAATCAAGGCCAGCCATACTGATCCGGCAATAAAACATAAATAATTATCTCTCTCACAAAGCTTTATCATTGTAAAGTTATTAACCTCATTATTAACTATGAAGATTCAGAAATAAACCAAGATACTGGTGACAAGGCCCGTGCATATGACACCTTTCTTGTTAACACACTTATTTTTGAGAAAGTTAGATTTTATAAAGTCGCCGAGAAACGGAACACTATAGAATTTTCTCCATATAAATATGTGAAGCGGTCTAATGTTGCTTGCGTAAAATATTTTCTAAACATTGTTGATAAATCTGTCATTTCGTGGGAAGATAGGGCAGTAAAACTGAATAGATCGATTTCATATCCACATAATAAAGGTTGAAGAAAATTTCCATAGCCAAATTAACCATATTCATATTGTTTTCATTTGACTTTTTACATTTGTCTGGTTTTGTAGTTTCAGCAACACTGTTCTACTTTACTTAATGCATTGCTACAACTACTTATTTCACCAACCACTTGATTTTTTTCCTTTCACCGCCACTTAAAATGCATCCAGATTCCGAACATGGATGGAACCACTTGAAAACACGTGTAGCAACGTTCCTACTGGTTTTAAGATTCCAATAGATAAGTGTTGACATGGTACAAGTCCCGAGTATTTATATTCGTCAATTGTTTCTGTTTCATAACCTGTTTTGAAAGATTCTTCTGCTTTCTTCATTTCTCCATTAGCATGTCAAGTTCGTGACATAATCAGATCATTATCATCGCTATCATAATCTATTACGTCTTTCTCCAAATCATTAACATTCTGTGATGAGTGAGATTTATGGATCCAGATTTTCAAATTTTCTCTCTCAGTTAGGTGATTGATTTGATTTCGTTATTCGATTTCGTAATATTGATTTATAGATATTTCTGCGAAATTAATTGCTTAGATATTTAATTTGCATGTGAATATGGATATTTCAGATTTTATTATAAAACATTTTGATTCCACGACAAAGCTATATTTTACCGTCCATGACACATGTTTAATTAACAGCTCAGTGTTAATGACTGATCATCAGGACTCCTAATTATGAATAAAATTATCGTTTCTTTCATCACGTTACACAATATTTTCTCATATGTATCTAATAACTTTCTGCCAATAACTCACATAAACACCTGTCAACCGTGATGATCTAATATTGAAAACAGTAATCAATCAGTCTGATGCCATAATAAAAATACCTGTTACTAAAACATAGAAATCAAAAAATAGAAAACTGGATGGTATGAATATTCAAATAAAGAATATTATGTATAATGATAGGGATATGAATATCGATGAAGATGATGATGAAATAGGCTCCGACATAGTTTGTAACGAAGGGCGTGCAAAATTATTTGAGCCACATATTATAATTAATGTAAGACTTGACGGTTCTACCATTGACAATCGAACAAAATACGATGCAATATTATTTCTTCGTGGTAAGTCCTGCAAGACAACTGAATTTAAATCATCATGTAGACTATTTTAAGCCTTAGTAATCCTCACACTCCATAGAAAAAAACTTGAGCTAAATCCATGAAATTTTGACACAGATCGTTTGTCAAGGTTTGTCAGTTAATCTTCTAAGCTTCTTTCTTCATGTATTACTAGTGCTGTTGTTGTCACAAGCCTTTTGTTCTCTTTTTATAGTGACTACTTATTGGTATAACTGTCCACTATAAGTATTGGATATTTCTTATATCTCACTGTCACGTCCCTAGACGTATTAAATAAAGTAACCGATTAGAAATTTCCCGTGTCACTTCTGGATATGTCTTAATACTTTTAATTATATTACATTAAAATGGTGGTTGCCTGTTACATTACACTTTAACAGTTGCATTAAATTCAAATCTGTTTACGGTTTTACCTGGAGAATTATCTAATTTCTATTTTTCGTTATACTAACTTCATTGCATTTTTGTAGTAATCTTTTTCTTACTTATCCGTAGTGAATGAAACCCAAGTAATTATTGCCGCTCCTTTGTTAGCTGCTATCGTTGAGGCCCATATATCTTCGACTTCCTTATGACACTGATAACGTTGATTTATAGAAGGTTTGATGTAAGCAAACGTAACGTTGAACGTCATTGACGATCTAAATTATGTTTAGGTGTTTACAATTGCGAGAAATGTTGTTGTTTGGACTTTCAACATTCTGTGCATGAGATGAGTTGCTGTCGTCCTGTGGAATCTATTATTGTTAAATGTTCTACAACTAGCTAGTTTTAGGACTAGTATTGACATATTGCTCTATTCATCAATTAGATTCAAAGACTTTGAACCACGCTTAAATTCTTGCGACTCACTTTACACTACGTTTTCATCAATTATTCTATGTTCAATATTTTCAAAGCGACAAAGATCTTCTCTTACTTTGTCAATCTTAAAACATGCTCTCATCCACATTTCTGCATTTCTTACATAAGATGGGCCATCATCAGTCTGTAGTAATCTTTTCTGTCATTCGTTAATTGCGTTGCTAAAATTTACATAAACATTTCTTAACTAAATGGTAAGTAGTTTTCGTTGCAATTCATCATTACTGCAGTTTCTTAGTTAATGTTCGGTTTATGACGTTCATGAGTGTACTTAAATATGTTAGCATCTTAATGTTTTTGTCTCTTGTTTTAAACAACAAAGAATATTTTTGGCAACAATGAAAATAGTTTTCATGCTGTAGTTATTGGTTTTGTGAATATTTTGTTGATTAAAAACCTCCAAACATTAGTAGAAATTCATTCTCGTTTCACCTTGCACTATTTCGATTTATATCTTCGCTTAAAACATTCTAGTTTGCATTAACATCTAAATTATGGCTAGCAGTTGCTATTTCTACTTAATACAAATATTCATTGACCACTGCTAAATGTCCAAAGTTTCTATTTTAGACTCAATTTACTTGATTATCATTTAGCTTCGTGTTGTCGCTGTAATTTCCTGCATCGTATATAATATCTGTGGCTGTCTGTCGGTCTGTTTGCGCAAAACTGGCGTGTTCTGTGTTCAACACCGTAAATATTGCTCGGGCCGCCTTCTACGTCTGTGGTGTAAGAACGATGTGTATCAGTTTAACTAGGTTCTTGTTTTGGACTTACTTACTTCGTAGTTTACGTTAAATTAATGTTTTGTAGTTAAAAATAGCTTTGTTGTAGGTGTTTTAGGTAAACCCAGTTGACTACATACTATGGCCATCATCATCATTCTATCTTGCCTTTTCCCAACTATTTTAAAATTAGTTGATATATCGTTTGTATTTGGCCCAACTATGTTTAAATAACTTTGATTTGACAGGCACAAATTATTGATGTGATCAAAGATGATATAAGAGCGAACCCCATTTTTGTATGACAATAGAACAGAAGAAGAAACTAAACACGAAATAAATAAAAAATTTCAAAAGCCTGACAAAAAAGAGACTTCTAAATCCCAGAACGGTAATACAAAAGCAAAAAATGCAAAGTTAAATAAGAACATTTCACAGGAAAGCGATTCTAATAAGTACCTCACATAACTTGCAATGATTGCAGCTGTATGAGTCATGGTCGCAGTAGCCATAACATAATTACGGCTGCATACGCTTGACTATCAACATCCGATGTGTTGTGGTACCAGTTACTAGGCAACCGTCGAATTGCTACCTTATTAGCAATTTGTTTTAATTAATTGGTTGGGTAGGGAATGGTAATTAGGTTATAACGATAAATGGTTTGGAGACACGGATAACGGAGGAAATAATAGAGTCATTACAGAAAATTAGGAACAGACGTGACGCGTTACGTCTGTATTTCTGGAAAGGTTGCACCGTTGTTGCTTTATACTGTATCAGATGTTTCGTTTATGTTTCAGTTACATTTTATAGAAGCAAGTCTTATTTTCCCATCATGATCATCTTATCCATATCCATATCTATCAGCCTTAGGGCATCTATTGCTAACCATAGGCCTCTCCTATTATTTCCCTTAGTGGAAACCAATTCCTAACTCCGTTTCTTCTACTGATCAACTCTTATGGTAACACACAGTAAAACTAGTCTGCAGTAGTCTCTACATTTAGCATTAATGCTGTGACCAAAAAAATAAGGCATTTATAACGACAAGAAAGAGTTTCTAAAAATAAATCTTCATCTTAAGTTGAATTAGTAAGTGTTGACCCAGACTACTTAACCATATTTGGTAAATGAGCTGTCAATAGATTCAGTGAAGTCGGTGATATTTTAATGAATTACCAATTTTGGACAGTAACACTTTCTCCTTGTAAGAGTACAGATTTGGAAGTGTCACAAATGTATGATGAACTGGCAATAGTGGCAATGATCAAAAGTCTAGTTTGACAGTCAATTACTATAAGAAAAAAAGTATGGAACGGTATAAATACGGTAGAAAAGGAAGGAGTAGTGACTAGTGACAAATGGTCGCCATTAACTAAATTAGATACTACTGATGATGCCTCTAAAGTCGAAAATGTATGTAAATCTTTGTAAATGACACCTCAGGAATCAACTTAATTTGCCTGTGATTTATTATGTTATATCAAAGTTAATGTGAGTGTTACGTCAGAAAATGACACTTTATATTCAGTAGCAACTGTTTTAATTGACAGTTAGGGGATTTTGAGTGATGAAGATGATGACAAAACTTATTGGTTGAAAGATGCTTTCGTTTTCTTCTTTATCCTATTCTATTGGGGTGAGCACAGCATATCCTCTTCTAGAAATATCGATTAAAAAGTCGCTTCTTTGAATTATTTTCTTAATTAACTTAATCTTACCACTAAAAGAACTATTCTTAGAACCTCAAGGTGCTATTTCCATGTTTCTTCAACATTTATTTCGTAACGAACTACAAAACGTTTTATTAACAGCAGCATTTCCCGCCATTTCAACTGCTAATCGGTCACGGTCGCGAGCAGTCGTTACATCAAGCAATCCAGCAAAAAAAGCGCTTCATGATTATTCAGCTTTACCTATAAAACAAGTTCTAGCTGTTTTTCTTCGCTGCATGGCTAGAAAAACAGAACCCTTTGACGTGTTCGTCCGTTGGGAGTGCGCGTGCGCGTGGCTCCACGACCTTTTATTTTTTGCATCGATACAGCGCTGCGGGATTTATTTAATTAACATTCCGATGTTTCTAGCGGCGCCAAGCGGAATACTGCGGCCGTGTCAGCCATGTTGAAGGTTCACAAGAACTGGAAGCTGTCATTTGCTTCTCCCGTGTTAGGAAATAATTATACGGAGATAATGATTAATTCAGGATCGTTGGAAAGTTTTTTGAAGAGGTAACGGTTGACGGGGATGGAAGATTGTGGATACTTAGTGATTTATTTTTTTCAATTGCTGAAGTTAATATCCAAACCTTTGCTAATGAAATACATCTTTAGATAGAAAAGCCAATCAAGAACGCCGAAATCACTATAAAAAGTCCGTAAACAGTCGTAATTAATAGAATTACAGCTTACATTGTAACACAAGTAATCACAGTTAAAAATAAAGGCAGGAAGTTAATCTAAGACTGGATTACCCCAAATCCTCTCTGAATGGATCCAACAACCGGATTAAGGTCAATTAAAGATTACAACGGACATCCTTAGTTTATACGTCAACTGATTTTTTTTCTGTAAACATTACATAATGATAAGAAAACACAGATTTAAATTGACAAATAACAATATTAAATCTCATAATTATGGTTATTAATCAAGATATACACAACCAGAATAAGCCGATCTTTCATTGTAGGAAGATTTTACTATGGAAACAAACTGTTACAACAACGCTTTTTTTTATCGTGGTAAAATCATCAAATGAGTCCTCTCACCGGGGGCAGGGCGGGAGGGACTGTCAGCCTTGTACTGACTAAAATCCACGGTGTCCTTATGTTAGGGGGTCACGGTGATGGAAATAAGTCCCGCGACCCTCTGGCTGGCCCTGGCTGACCCTGGCCCTCTGTGAGGGGGCCCCGTTATTTTGCTGACGCTCTTTGAGGCGCGCGTGGAACACTACGCGCCTTCGACCCGGGCATGGTCCATGGTCGGACAGCGAGTTGCCCTTTACTCGCTGTCCGCATGCCCGCGGTTACAACAACGCTAGAAAAATCTATTTATTAATTTATTTTTTGCTTGCTTGCAAAAATTCGTGTTTAGGATATTATGTAAATCATAGAAAGGGTAAGCCCTAATTTGATTTTTGGCGATTTCGTACTCGTTCGCAAAGTCCAAGTTGTGATTTGTTTAAAAAACGTTTAAATGCTAAAAAATTAAGTTTCTGGCAAACAAAGACAAGGGTTGTAAACAGTCTCGCACTCGTTCTGTCTGGGATTGTCTCGGCTAGTGTACACACAGCATAATAAATCCCTAAATCATAAACTATTACGTAAAACAAAATGGCCGCCTGAACGATGCCATTTCATAGTGCATCCTTTTGCCTCCCGCTGCGGCCAATTTTAGTAGAAAATGTCAAATAGATCAGCGAGTACTGTTATGAAATTGATATTGTATAATAAACAATATGGCATTCAAGATTTAATGTTAGCGTTGATATTGGACTTTGGTTTATGAACCGTTCAGAAAACTGGCATAGACAAGTGAATTAATTTTAAAGCGTTAGATATTTCTGGTTTCTAAGACGGATGGGAATAGAAACTTTAAGGGCACGCTAGCACATCAACCTACGCAAATCTGACAATGTCTCTTATAATGTTTTCAACTATATCATAAAATGAAGAAGGTGTTTAGGGCATTAATAGCACGGTCAGCGCAGTGGCTGAGCTATCGACTGCTGGACAGCGTGTCACGGGTTCGATCCCTAGAAACGGAACAAATATTTGTATGACCTATACAAGTAGTTGTTCTGGGGTATTTGGTGTAGGTAAGTGTGGGTTTTGTAAACAAAACTGCGTTTACAAACCCCACACTAGAAACATCTTCAACATTTTTTTTTTAGGTACGTAACTATTTTTTTTATTATTAAAAAGGCACGTTCATATGATGACGGCTGCAAAAATTATTTGCAGAAATAAAATATTGTAATTTTGTATACCTAATTACATAATAAAAAGCCTGTGTTAAAAAAATACATAAAATATTCATAGATATCTATTCAATTAGAAAATGACTAAAACTCAACTCAAGAAAGACTGCATTTCGTGTCGGAGAAATGGCCAATAAAATCTGTAGAAAGTAATAAAGAAATTATCAATAATTCTCAATGTCAACATCGGAAATAATGAGCGTTACATCTGTCACTTGATAGTAATCTTATTCATTAATGTCGAGCAGAACCAGGTCGATATCATTAGTCGATTATCGGGCACTTTCCATCATTGCTTGATTCGTGAGTCATTATTAAAAATTGCTACACATTTTATGATAATGTTTGATCGTGAAAGAAAGTTCTTTTTATATGAAATCTGGGCCAATGTTGTTAGCTAAACGATAAAATTGTCTAAGTGATGGTTATAAACTTCGCTTGTTTACTATATTTTTTTCTTATCTAATCTTAAGATTCTCGGAAGATCAATAATGCAATTTTTATGTAAACAAGTGTTTATTTAACATATTTTTTTATTATGGCAAGTGTTTATTTAATATATTTTTTTATATGTTTCTGTCTGTAGAATAAAGAAGGTCACTTTAAAATAAAATAAATGAAATAAAAAACAGGAAAACGCAAAAAGATTCGCCCAACGTGGGGCTCGAACCCACGACCCTGAGATTAAGAGTCTCATGCTCTACCGACTGAGCTAGCCGGGCTGTGAAATCTTCAACGAAATTTCGTATCAGCTTCCACAATAGTCAAATTTACTTACAATTGCTATAGTTTTAGTGGAATGTTGCCAGCGCAAGTTCGAACACCGCGCACGCGCCGCTTTTTAAGTTCCTTATTTGAACCGGTCTCCCAGTAGGAGTTGCGAAAGCTACGTTCAAGGTTGATTGAAGCTTTCTTATTTTAATAATACCTATACGACTTATATGGTCTACCGTACTTATATTTTACATTGAAAGGAAGTCTGAATACATTGAAGACTGGACATTCGACTGCTGATTTGTAAACAATGGACGGTCCTATCTACCTAGGCCATGTTTAAACTTCCTAGTACCCAAATAAGGCCATTTATTTTCCTTATCTCAAAAACAAGTCTTCCTGATATCGTTGACCTTCGATAAATCAAGTGCAAGACAGATGACGTGTTGACAGTGACCCTGACCAGGTTTCAATGATGATGACTCAATGGTGGACGCTATGATTTCATACGACTTGTATGGAGTTTTATGAAAGCTGTCCTTACACTGTAAGAACGAAGAGTAATGATGCAATTGATTATTTCCTACTGCCTATATTATGACGGTTGATTTGTGTTGCCAGTTGTAAAAAAAAAGAAATAACATAGATACTAATAATTCATACTTAGTTTCGAAATGGGCATGAGGAAATTAAAAAAAAAACCTAGTTGAGACGAAACTAAGTAAATAGATATTTAGAAGGACATTTTTTTGTGTATAAGTTCGTTACTGTCGTTACAATATGGCGTCAAAGGTCATCATATTCTTAATTTAAGCGCATTGTTATTATTAAAATTATTTGATCGGCTGGAAATGAAAATTGACGTAGTAACTAAAGTTTGACTATTATTAACAGTGACTGATGCTTGGTGTTTGACAATAATAACTAAGTACCTACAACATATCAGTACCTAAATACTCCACTAACAAATACTTAAAAGATATTGTAGGTAAACTATTTACTACAATAGAACTCAACGATAACCATAGATAAAAATAGATTTAAGGGAAAGTCTTCATAAAAAAAGATAATGAATGAAAAAGACAAACAATAACAAAATATTACTTAATTCTAAAGATAGAATCGCGTGTTTTTGACACCTTTTAAAAATGAAGTTTGACAATTATTTTTTGTCAAAAAGTCAGCCATTGTGATGCAACGAGAAGATGGCCGCTGCTGTAGAGTCTCTGAGACCGAGTGAAAGTTTGTTAACTATTAACAATTTTGTCGGTCAGAGAAAACAATGCGATTGGTCAGATGTCACGATTTTGAAAATTGTGTCTCTTGAGTCTTGACGACTACTTACTAGCCTTTTTTTTATCCTGGTAAAATCATCCAATGAGTCGTCCCGCCCAGGGTTGGACGGGAGGGACTGTCAGACTTGTACCTACTACTTGACTAAAATCCATGGTGATCCTTCAATAGCCCTTTACGTACCAGGGCCACGGTTACCAGGTAAGACAGTCCCGCAACCCCGGCAGGCTTTGGCCCCGTCAGATATAGTTACTAGCCTTCACCCGTGGCTTCGCCTGTGTCGAGGCAAAATTGTATTCACGGGAACGTAGTTCGATTGGATGTATCTTCATCGATCGGTTTAGTGTTACGATTTTTTAAATTTAATATGCTTTGTTGGTACATACAATAACTATGTAGGTATTGTAATGATCCAATTTTAATCATTCTTTTTAATCTTGCCTGAAATAAATGAATTTTATTATTCAAAAACTACTTATTTCTCCCTAATCGATTGGACAGTTTATGTTACTCAAAGGCACTTTAAAAAGACTAAACGATATTTTTTTCATTTTGTTCATTCGATAGTCTATCAATACACTGGCAACTCATAAAACGCTTTTTAAATTTTCTCGATTCGAAAGTCGTACCATTTTCCATAGAATCTTATCTGACACATCATTGTCTGTCCGTCTGTCCTTCGCTTTCTACGCGACCTACAAATGTCGGCCCTATGTCAATTCATACAATAGCCCTTTATTGATGCCTTGATGTGCACCTCGCTTTAGCCAATTAACTTTTTAATGCTTTGACCAGACAAAACCGTTAGGCATTAGCTTTGTTATAATTTGAATTAATTAACTTGTTTTTTTTTTACATAAATACTGGAAAAGCAAGTTTTTTTTTTTTTAAAGCTTTTTGCTTTTGTCTTTTTAATGAATTGAGTGCATTATTAAATGACTGATTTTGAATTTCTTTTATGATAATTTTATTACTGGCGAGAGGTCAATGTCACTCACTGGTCGAAAATACATAATGTATGACAGATTATACTTATGATACCCATTTTCATGGTTTTCAGATTAAAATTAAATATATTTAATAATGTTTTTTTTGTTTAAAAGTTCGTCGCGAAACGTTTTTTTTTTGTGGAAAGTAAAAAACGATTGCGAGCAGGATTTGAACCTGCGACTTTCTGATTTAGTAGACCATACACTCTTCCCAACCGAACTCGGTTTAAAAAAAAACACACACACAACCAAGGTTCCTACTAAATAAAATACCACAGTAGGATTTTAAACCTTCAGCTCGGACTGTAAGAGTCAAAATTCCAAAAAAAAAACATTCAAGCTTTTTCTTATCCGTAATTGTAACAATATTCTACTAGCTAATGACGTCATAGCCACGTATCAGGAGTTATGGACCGTTTTATGGCATAAGTCTAGTGTATTGTTGTGCTAACTAGCTCACCTTGGAAACGGTTTAGTGTGGAACATGTGGCCCTTTTTAATTCATGTTGTTTGAGTATTCCATTTGTTCAATACTCTGCTACGTTCTTTATTCAAATTAGGCGGAGAATCAGAACTCATCCATATGCCACAAAAAAGCAGTATCCCAAAAAAAAGAATTGCACAATTTTGACAAGTTTTGATAAAACTCGCCAGTTACCCAAATTCAACTCTTAAAAATACTAACTATTCAATTTGAAACATCATCGTGACGAATGTTATTATGACCTAAATAACCTCATTTGAAATTCAGTAGGTACAAAAGAACACAAATGTCTATAGTTCGACAAAAATACTGAACACTTATTCAAATAAAATGAAAAGAAGCTAGGCAATAATTTAAACGTTCACCTTAAATTGACTCAAACAACTTACATTGACGACCGAATAAATCTTTATAATGACGTAGATCACTTAACTAGAAAATCTAGTAAAAAAAAGAAAGATCGAAACGAAATGAAGAAATTTGTGTTAATTGGCTTAGTGACTTAAAACTAAAACAAATAAAGTTATAAAGAGAGAGGAAATAAAAACTTAACAATTTAATGCCAAAGGGCCTCTGCTCAGCATATGCCAGATGGCAACACAAAGTTTGCCTCCTGATTTTCAACTGTAAACTATCGGCCCTGCTTCACTCGGCGACAACCGTCTTGTTCCTTGACACTCTTCAAACTACATAAGAGCTCACACAAGGCTGTGTTTATGGTGTATTGCTGTAGATGTAGACCATGCAAATTATTTGTTTCGTGCGGGAACCGAAAGCCTTACGCAGTGCAGCAGCCACTGCCGTCTAACCTTATCAAATTTATTTTAATTGCAATCTTCCATTTGCATGATCAAGAAACACTTTAAGACGTGTCGGATTAGTCTTCGCTGTTAATTTATTTATCGTTCAACATTTTCAGTTTTCACTTGTTAATTTCGAAACGAGCAATGTTTTTAAATAAAGCTTTAGTGTAAGTAGAAAGTGCTAGGGTTTATTGGACTGCCACGTCTGCTGGTTAAATGTCAGGTCCCACTTCCAAGACTGGAACATCCGGACTCTCGTTAAGAATTGTTGTTATCTTGTCTGTTTCTGGCGAAAGTTCAAAATAATTGTCAACTTTGTCACTTACATTTCTTTGATTATCTTTATCTTCCGCTTTAGCCTTAATAACAGCCTTGAAGCCGACTGATATATACCGGATTCAACATTAGGTCGAGTTTAAAACTTCTAAAGAACAATGGCATTCCTTGTTTGTGCAGTGTTAGGTTAGGCTAGGTAGCTTTCGGTCGTAATTGTATACAGGGTTATTTGTAATTCGACGTATATCCGGCAGGGGCTGATAAGGGGGGCAAAATGCAACAAATTGAACCCCCCATATGTATGGCCGAAATTCAATAGTTTTCGAGATATTAGAGTTTCAAGGGTTTTTCGATATTTACCCAAAATTTGACATTTAATTCCAAATAAAATAAAAACCACATATTTGAATGGGTACCATTAAAAATGATGTTGTAGCTGGCACTTCAATTAAGCTATGGACATAATTAAAACTACTTAATTTAACAAAATAATGAAAATAATGAGCGATATAAGAATAATATCTTACCAATATTTTCATTTTACGCTTCAAAAATGTTGTATCGTCACAAAAATTTCTATGACATTAATCGTACAAATAACTAAAATAACTTGCTTATCCTGTAAGCTTTCCAGAAAGGTATAAAAGTCAATTTTAAAATACATAATTCGTGGCATGGCATGTGTTTGAACCGGCGCGGGGAGAGAAATTATCTTATGATCCTCGCTAAAACAACCGATTTTCCTGGCGAAATTTTTCGCGATGGGGCGGGGTGTAACGGCGGGGTGTGCGGGCGGGGGAGTACACGGCGTCTGCTGCGCTCGCGTCGCCTTCCTTAGTAAGTTTTGACGCAAGCACGTGTATTGTTATCTTGCTACCAATCTGTGTCACGTGTATTGTTAATTCTTGTTTCTCTTGTTATTCTTTTTGTTATCATTGTTATTTCGAATAACATGGCTTCGTATCCTAATAACGAATACGCAGACATAATGTTTTGTTATGGTTTTGCCGATGGAAACGCGACTGCGGCTCGGCGAGAATACCAACGCCGCTTTCCCGATCGTCGACTTCCCCACGTTACTGTTTTCGGGAGCACCTATCGACGATTGTCTAAAACTGGCAGTGTTCAAAGAGCACAATTCAACGCTGGCAGACCTCAACGGTACACGGCTGACGAAGAGGACACCATTCTTCAGTGTTTTATTGATGACCTAAACATCTCAACGAACATTGTTGCAAGACAGCTTGGTATGTCCCAGTGGAAAGTGTGGTCGGTAGTACATACAAATTTGAACGGCGAAAATTACGAGGAGTTTTTGAGAAACAACCTAGACGATTTGTTGGCGGATGTTCCCGAAGAAATAAAAAACAACCTCATGTTTCAACATGATGGTTGCCCAGCACATTACCGGATTACTGTCCGACAGTGGCTAGACGAGAGATATCCAAACCGATGGATTGGGAAGGGAGGGCCAATTCCGTGGCCAGCACGAAGCCCTGATATCACACCACTTGATTTTTACGTTTGGGGTCATATGAAGGCATTAGTTTATGTGACCCCAATAAATTCAGTCGAAGAACTTCGACAGCGAATAATAAACGCGGCGCAACAGATGAGAACAACGTTCACATCAAGAGTGACGAAAACCGAAGTTAGGAAGAGAATTCGAACCTGCATTCGTAATCGAGGGGCTCATTTTGAACAAGATGTGTAAAATTTGTAATAAAATTTGATGTAGGGTGATTGCGCCGGTTAGCGACCAGTTAGCTGAGTTGCCCACTTAAGACGAGGAAAAAAAAATGTTGTGTTCACGCAAAATAGTATATGTTAATGTGAATTTGTCCCAAATATAATGTAGTTTGGATACAAAACATAAAATAAAACACTTTGATACAAAAATATTTATAAAATGCTGAAAAAGTGAAAATATAGCGAAATCGTCAGTTTGCGACCATTTTTATCAGTTTATGACCACCAGTGTGCTGGTTTGCGACCACTATTATAATATGAGAAATATGCCAATAAAACAATTATAATCGCTTTAAAAATATTTTAATTTAATAAAAACAGAAATGGTAATCATTTTGCGTAATGTTTTCTTACAATTAATAAGAAAAAATAATAAGAAAAAAATAATTAATAATTAATTTTCTTACAGTTTGTAGAGACTTAGTCATGGTTGTATTAGAATCAAAAATCATTTGTCAATCAATATCCATAATATGTAGAAGCATGGAGCAGAGGTGAGGTGGTGCTGTTCTCCAAAAAAAATTAAGGGCCTATGAAGAACTACAGACTCATCACGCTTATGAGTCATGTTTATAAACTGTTTTCGAGGGTTATGACGAACCGTCTCCAACACAGACTTGATGACTTCCAGCCTCCCGAACAAGCCGGTTTCCGAAGAGGCTCTAGTACCATAGACGACATCCATACGCTGCGGCAAGTTATACAGAAGACCGAAGTGTATAACTTGCCATTATGCTTAGCGTTTGTGGACTATGAGAAAGCCATCGCATCGGTGGAAACATGGGCGGTACTTGAGTCACTCCAGCGATGCCGTATTGACTATCGGTACAACAAAGTGTTGATGTGTCTGTATCATAACGCCACCATGTCGGTCCGAGTACAGGAGCAGAGTACGATGGCGATTCCATTGAGAAGAGGCGTAAGAGGGATGTTATCTCCCCGAAACTGTTTACTGCCTGGTTACTGAAGACACTAGATGCAGGTCGCTTCCAACCGGCCATACGTGGAGATCTAATGGGGAGGCCCATGTTCAGCAGTGGACGTCGTATGGCTGAGATGATGAGGTATCTACAACAAATAATTATGAAACGGACATTTAAATAACTGACGAAATTCAAAAAATCAGATGTGGTCGCATACTCAATGAATTTTCATACTTATTTCTGTTAGCGGCCGTTATTTCTCTCATACTAAATTATGGTGGCCGGAAACCAATGTATTTATTTCGCTAACTTTGGTTTACGACCTGTTTAGCGCCCAATTTCGTAGGCAAATTAAACAAACTTCTTACAAAGAAACTGGTGGTCGCTTACCAAAGAACTACAAAGAAAAACTTTTACAATACTACATTCAAAATTGTAACAGTCCTGTATGAAGCATTAGGAAGATATTAGTAAAAACGAAATATTGCTGATCTCGTCGGTTTGCGACCATGTGGTCGCTATCTAACGTTTTCGATAAATAAGCATTTCGGTTACCGACCACTTGATTTTATCTTAAAAATAAGTTTAAAAAATGCAAAAAACAACTAAATTATAACCCATACTTATGGATTTTACAATTTAACATGGTAACTGGTGTGTAAAACATGAAATAAGTATTAAAACTTACCTTTGAGCGCCGCGCGCCGTGTTATTTTTTTTTCAACTCGCGCTACGTCCACTCACCGCGGAATCAAGACGCGCATTTAACAATTTTTTTTCGGCTCTGGGTTAACCCATTTGTTTCAAACTTTGCAAATTCTTATTTCATAATTACTTAGCAAGCACGTTAGATTTATTTTTTAAGTATGTTACCTCTACAAATACTATTTTCTTGATTTAAAGAAACTTAGTCCGTCAAATGGTCGCCTACTGAAGGTGGTCGCGAAACCGGCGAAACAACCCTACATTTTTTTATGCATTTTATTTCATACAAATACAAATGACCCTTTCTCTCCCCGCGCCGATTCAAACACATGCCTTGGCACGAATTATGTATTTTAAAATTGACCTTTATACCTTTCTGGAAAGCTTACAGGATAAGCAAGTTATTTTAGTTATTTGTACGATTAATGTCATAGAAATTTTTGTGACGAGACAATATTTTTGAAGCGTAAAATGAAAATATTGGTAAGATATTATTCTTATATCGCTCATTATTTTCATTATTTTGTTAAATTAAGTAGTTTTAATTATGTCCATAGCTTAATTGAAGTGCCAGCTACAACATCATTTTTAATGGTACCCATTCAAATATGTGGTTTTTATTTTATTTGGAATTAAATGTCAAATTTTGGGTAAATATCGAAAAACCCTTAAAACTCTAATATCTCGAAAACTATTGAATTTCGGCCATACATATGGGGGGTTCAATTTGTTCCATTTTGCCTCCCTTATCAGCCCCTGCCGGATATACGTCGAATTACAAGTAACCCTGTATAAATAAAGATATAAGGTATGTACGCTACTTACCTAAATAAATAGGCACAGTTATATTTTTAGCTAACGCTGAGACTGTAATTTTTGACTGAAAAAATAAAGAAAAAGAATAAATAGGAAAAAAAGAAATACCTAAGCATAATTTTACTCACTTTCTTAAATCTTTATTCTTATAGTCAAACTTATGCGAATTGTTTGATTTTGATCAGTAGTAATTATTTATTAAATCCAATGTATGAGATTTTAACAATAGGTACCTACTTAGTTTAATACGTAAAGTTAATACTTGATATTACGAAACCGAGCAACTTCTACATAATATGTTACACTTTTCACACTGCAATGGTACATACAAGATTAATTACGAAATAAAAAGATGGTAATACTTTGTGAAAAGTATACAGAATACCTGGAATAATATCTGAAATTCCAGATTATTTAAGAATTCTTTATAAGAAGCAGCAATAACCAAAAAATCACGCAATCTTAAAAATGGGATGACATCACCAACTTATTTTAAAATATGTAGGTAATTACATTTAGTGGTGAAATAAGAACAAATACCTAATACTCGTACCTAATATTATTATATATTTCAACGGAAATCGAAGGTATATAAAGTTACCTTACCACGTAAAGAGAGATCTAACCACAAATATCCTTGAAGAAACCTAGTTTGTGTTCAATAAATATAATAATTATATCAAAAGATATATCAAAGATATCATAGGTAACAATTATATTGAAGAACGCGGATGCATTATCCGATTTCACAGTCATATAACTATCAGAAAAACATGTTGTTGTCTATATTTTATATTGTAATGGAGTTTATGATTTTATTAGTTCTTGTTTTTGTTGATTCAGATTCTGGCCCTGGTTTTATTGTTAATTGACCTTTCGGAGTTTAATCAACTAGGTACTTAGTACTTATTCAATTTCATGAGCAAATTTAATTGAAGTAACTGGATCCTTTCATTTTGCAAATTTAATGCATATAATTTCGTTAATTTTGTTTTTTTAGGTCTAATGCTTTATATACACGGCAAATTCCCATATATTCATTATTTTTTCTTTTATAATTTCATATAATCGGTGAATTGGCTTAGACACCCCTTTTTATAGACACACCTTTCCATTATTTCCTATAAGACTTCAATTTAAGCTCGAAAGTTATTTGAGCTTTTCTTTTGCTTGTAAACTTGTATAATCTAATGTAACTTTACTGTTTTTCAAGAACACGTAATTTTCTCGCACGTTTTAACACTTTTAACCCTAACGACCAAACGGTAATGCCGACGAGTCAACGTGACTGTCCCAAATAAACACAAAATACACAATTTTACTGATATTAACCCTTTTAATGAAATCGCGGTCACCAATCTGTTTGAGGCGTGAGAGTCGCACTTTTACACACTAAATTAATGTTAATAACACATGCATTAACGGGTTAACTGCCAAAGTCGACTGCTAAGAGATGCTACTGCATCAATTTGCAGTTACTCAAAAATAAACTTTCATGGTAAATTATAAGGTAGAATTTAAGCTTGAGAAGATATGATTTTAAGGTCCCAAGTGTTTACAATTATAAAATATCGACCCTATTTTTTGTACTAATAAGGTTGTATTTACATATTCACAGCTGTTTTTATGAGACATAATATAACGTGTCACAGCTAAGCCCTAGAGACCCGTTATTCTTTATGACACTGTTTTGAACCCGGCGTCAACACGGAACTGTATTTTAAATGAGATTTATGAAAAACTAGACTCGGCTCGCTATTCTAGGTCTGTCAACATAGTTTCGCCTGGATTTAGGTCTATAAACAAACCTAGATAGAATGTAGCTTCGACTGGCCTGTTGGTCTAGTGGTTAGAGACCCTGACTGCTATGCCGGGGGTCGTGGGTTTGATTCCCACCCAGGACAAATGTTTGTGTGATGAGCATGATCATTTGTTCAGTGTCTGGGTGTAATATATCTAAAATATGTATGTATTTAGAAATATATAAGTATGTTTATCAGTTGTCGAGTACCCATAACACAAGCTCTGCTTAGCTTGGGACTAGATGGCGTTGTGTGATAGTTGTGGAATATTTATTATTTATTATATTTATTATTTTAGCTTGCACCTACATTGAGCTTGTGAAACACGTATCTCCTTCACAATTTTGTATGGCTTAGAATGTATGATCATGTGCAGTTTAGGGTTAGGGAAGCAAGTGAAGGAAAAGAGTACCTAGGTCTTATTAAAATTAGGTCTTTCAATAATTATTTTATCTTAGATACTACCTCCACATTTCTGCAACCGATAAGAAAACTGAACTGTTGGAAAATCAAAAACGATCAAAGATATTATGCTTGGTGGATAGTGGATGGACCCACTCTTACAGAGGATGTGTCCCAGTTGTGGGAACTTTAAAATCTAACTATAACAAATTCAGCCTTTAAAGTTGGGCTGGCCCTTTCTTTGATCTGGGGCTGGCCGAATATAATTCTCAGACTCACTTTAATCAGCACCAGCAGAAGGATAATAAACTGATTATTTATTTTATTATAATTTATTATTAACATTTATTCCTATACCAGATTAGGTAGGTACCTACATACACTACTAAAACTCTAACCAACAATTTTTAGTAGGTAAGTGAGTAAGAAAATGGCCACCATTTCCCATAACCCGTTTACACGGTGCTAATAAATTCTTTGAACTTATCATAACAGACAATGGGCCATTCTCGGCCACTTTCGATTTCCCGAAGTTTCACGATTTCAATGCGTGGGCAGTGTTACCATGTGTAATTTGTATTTAGAATGTTTTTAGTCTGTGGTTTGTTTTGATTTTGAATTTAGAAGGCTGTTTTTTATAATTGTCGTGTGAGCTTGAGAATTGTGTCAAAGGAAGTACATAATTCAACTTGATTGGTGTTATGTTTTCAAGGAAATGATTACTTTCTTATATTACGTATGTTATGTAAACTGTTGGTATGTAAAATCTTGCTATAATTTTAATTACCTTCCTACTTTACGATTGGGGCAGTGGCACACGATCGCGATCGACTGCTGCACCTACGCCCCTTCGTACACTAGGCGACGCAAGTCTCCGATACCTTACGACTTTGACATCCATTGACGCGTGCCTGTTTACGAACCTCTTGGATTTGTATTGCAACAGTCGCTTGGATACCGAAATCGTAAGGTATCGGAGACTTGCGTCGCCTTGTGTACGAAGCGGCTACGTGTCACGAGTTAGATTCCCGCATGTATCAAATATTTGTATGCCCTACAATACCTAAGTAGTTCAGGGTCTGGCTGTTTGTGTATGTAAGTTTAAAAGAATCCAAGATACAGGATAAATTCTTGTCTTGTGTTAACTTTTCAACCCAAAACACCGTACGATAGTCTGCCCGACCATTAAAACGGTAAAAATGAGTAATTTGTCCTTCAAATATCTTTGGGATATCACGCGGCCAAACGCCTTAATTTTATTCAAGTTTCTACAAAGGTCTGACAGTGAAATTATACGGTATAGTTCAACTGACGAACATTGGCACACATTTTTTCCGACGCTTGCTTAACACGCAAATTGCGAACAAAAAGTTCTTAATAATAAATACGCATATTCATTTCTTCTGCACTTAACAGTAAATATCCCGTTAAGACAGTAAATAATAAAAAAATGTCCTTATTTTTGAACAGAATTAAAAATAATAAAATATCAATACAGCGAGTCGCCCGTGACTTTCTTCCCTAAAAACATCAGCTTTATAATGTACCTGAAGTGCCCAGTCTTTTTTACAGATAGAAAGTAACTTTTACACTTTCCGAAGTACTCAATTATCATGATGTTTTTCATAATGTTTTTTAAACAGTTCGTCTCGCTATTGACAACAATGAAAACTGTAAAAATGCAGAGTCCTCGTTGCAGCACAGCCTGAATAAAATAAATTCATCCATGTTCAGATGAAAACCTGTAATAATCTAAAACGTAAACCATACTCCATCTTTTTTTACAATTTCCACTCTATAATTTCCCTTCAAAATCTGTACTTTAATCGTCGCAAATAGCGACCAAGACGAACATACATAATACATTTTCGCATATCCAATATTATAATCATAAATGTTTTGTTTCAAAGCTACAACTTCGAATGCCCGCTCCTATTTATCGCGAGTCAATGGCCGTGACTTCCTCTGACCACTCAAGGCGAGCGTTACATATTTAATTACTAATTACTTACCAATGGGTATGTATTATAATATACGGTTATCGGTGCGCAATCTTCTAAAATGGTGTGAGGCGAAATTACTGAGAGTTCACCTTGGTTAATGGGGTTACTTGTGGCCATAATTTAAGGTTGTATTTCGATTTCCTAACTAGAGTTTTTTCGTGGAAATTTTTCATAAAATTGGTTAATAATGCAGCTAAATTTTAACAGCCGCCCGGATCTTCAATTAAGCTGCATTTGGCTCGGAAAATCTGTGGATAGTTGACAAATCTATTACTTACTCAGTTTCAGTTTTCTGTGTCTTGGACAGCCGTTTTCTATTTGAGATGGTTTTGCTCTTGACTCTGATTTAGGTCGGAGCTGATAAAAACAAAGTCTACGATGATTCTGAAGAGATTAGGGTTGTATGCGTTTGGCAACACAGACATTAAATCCTTGGTACGTACGCTAAATCCCTGGTCCCGGATTAACAACAATCACAATCAATAGTTTGGACAATCCCTTGGGTTATTCAGTAGCTCGAAGGTCTGGCAACCAGTCGACAGTCTTACCAAGGAGTATCTTATTACCCAGTACTATTTCGGCTGTTGAGGATAAAAAAGGTAGTCGCTCCATGTAAAGTATAGCTGCATCCGATTAGACTGGAAACCCGACCACAACATACATAGTTAGGAAAACCTAGACATCTGAAGATTGTCAATTATACAGATCAATAAATGTCATTAAACTCTGCTACAACAGATGTTCATAAAGAAAAGTAGCTAGTCAAGTGGATAGAAGTGTCACTATTCTAAAAACCAGTAGTTAACTGTTTTTTTTAGTGTGCCGCAGATATAGAAACAAATCATTAAAACGGTCATCGAAACACGACCACAATTTTTATATACTGTATGTTCCATTATAACTTTTAGACCTAAGTATCCTGCATAGATAGGTGTGTAGTTTCATATAAATAAATAGCTTCTGTTATTTCAAAACGAAAGTACGGGAACGTTTGTATGGAATACCGTCCGCCGTAGACGCTCTTAACAAACTGAACTTTATGAGACGATTTTAAAGATTGTTTTCTCAACAACAACTCTTATTTTCAAGTTCAGAAACTAAATCAAAACACCCGATAGAATATTCACTTAAACAAATACGTGACAGGTAAACATTCGTCTGGTATTGACAATAAATAGATACATTTGTACGATTTACAAGTCCTTGATAAGGTAGCTAAGTGTTTATTAGAACTACAGTATACCCTTATCGAATGTCAGTCAATATACAATAGTTACAGAAGGCACTACTTACTGTAAACTTGTGTTATCAATATCTGTGGCACGTGTGTCAATATATCGGAGCGAGGTTTGAACAAACACTTCTTTATAAAAATATAAGTCAATAACATGTGAAACAAATACGTTTTTAACTGTAAATAAATCACATTTTCATTCAGCAAGTGTTTGGAAAGGTGTTGCAAAATAAAGATTTGAATCGTTCTATTTGCCGCGTCAGAATACGATGACCTTTCGTACCATAGACATGTACTATGGACACACCATGGACCGAGCACGAACGACATAATAAAAAAAAACGAAAAATTGTAAATAACTTTTTCCTAGAAGTCGACGAAATAAAAGTTAATGACATTTTTAAAATTTATTTAAGGTTCGACCATTCGCAGGTTTGTTAATGGTTTTATCCTTTAATTAAAATAATATTGTTACGTCTCTAATGTTAGTCAATTAACAAGATATTGTGCAATTGAAATACGTTATCTAATAAGATAAAAGTGACATTGATAATGAAGTCTTCAGGGACTTAATATGCATAACAGATTTATTATTATCAGTCTTGAAAAGTCGTCACAAGTCACAACTACTTATCGCATCACCCACAATGAAAAATCAGGTACCAAAGATAGAATATTTAATTTGTCATCATCATCATCAGAATTTATCACCCAGAGGTTAACATGTCGCCTCTCATGCAAGAGGTTGTGAGTTCAAAGTGTTCCAACGCGGTTGGACATCATTGAGATCGGTGAAGGAAAACATCGTGAAAATCTTGGACTTCATATTATGATCTATATTAAAATGATAAGTAAAGATAGGATAAATAGTGAGGTTTATTAACTCAGACAACAGAGGATGGCTTCATCATACGAAAAAGCAATATCATCATCATCAGCCAAAGCCCAGTATAAGCTATAGTGCCCTCTAAAACATAATAACTTAATCATTCAGCCCTTACTTCGCAGAATACCTCATTTACAATTATATCAAATTAAGATTTATCTAGCAATTAAACATTAAGGTAACCGTTACTGCGATATCCTTAGAATTTCCCGTGGCAATAACCTATAGGTTTGCGCACTTGCAGCAATGGTGCGCAGGCGCATATACACGTAACAAGCGACTTCCTTTGACTGGTGACTATGGCGGTTATGTTAGCGGATGTTAGGGAGTTTTGTTTCATTAATAATGTTTTTTAATGGATGAAATTACATACAAATTGTATGGGATATATGGATGTTTCCTAGTGTTTGCCTAGCTAAATTATTGGCTAGAAATTCCCGCTAGATACAAGTGTAGGTAGGAATATGTCGGTTTCGGTCTCCTAACTATTGTTTGAGTATCTTCCGAAAGGTTCAGCTGCAGAATAATTCTTACATCAAACAAACTCTAATTTAACTTAATATGGCACAACAATAATTTCAATGCTGACTTTTTTCAGCAAAAACTTGACTTGGTTTGACCAGGAAAGCAAGTTTTTTCGTTAAACACATTCATCCATTAATTTTAAAAATGTCGTCCCGCCCTGACTTCGAGTAGTTGAAAATATATATCACCGTAACAATATAGTTTTGTAAGGGTGAAAGAATTTTTAAAATAGGTCAATTAGTTATCGACCTGATTCGTTACAAACAAAAATATACAAAAATATTTTCTCTTTATAATATTAGGAATTGTAGATTACCTACACTGACTGAGGTAAACAGCATTTCTCTTCTTATACCTACTTTAAAAAAAAACACAAAGAAATTGCAATAACCGGACAGTGAAGATTAAATTACATTTAAGTTCTCACTGAGTCATCAATGAAAACGCCATTACGAACTGCAATAGTACACTCAGGAGTTATTTACGTTTATGAATGACAAACGCAACAAATTCGCATTATCTATGGTAATGAGATCAATGGCTAAAAGAATTACGCGCCAATATAATTATGTAGTTGTTTCGAGGAATTAATTTAAATTAATTAGTTGTAGTGATGTAATTAGTGTAGTTTAGGTTTTAACCTTGATAATGTAAACTAAGGTGATTTACCTTTAATGAAAATGGCGTCGTATAGCTTCATTGATATAGTCTATTTTGCACAAGTTAAGTCGAGGCGTCGGCGTCGACGTCGTTGCGTAGGAAACCTAGAAAAACGGAACAGTGGCAAATATGGCCAAAAATTGCCTAAAATTCAGACGAGGTTTAAGGTTTTGCCTTCCGAATCTCATAACGAGAGGAAGCCCTTTGTTTTCTTTTTTTTGGTAAAATCATCAAATGGGTCTCTTACCCTTACTGTCATATTTTTACTGACTAATATTCTCGGTGATCCTTCGATAGCCCCTTATGTTCCAGTGTCCCAATTTCAACGACTGATTGTCCCATGATTATAATCTGTTATGGATCCTTTATAATGCTAACTTAACAATAAATACAGAAAGAAAAAAAATCTATCAGCCTTTGCTACTACGACGTAAAAAAACGTACGGCGGCGGGCGCCAAAACGTGGGCGCCAATCTTCTAGGTATTTTCAGGCCTAATATGATTATAAATCATTAATTTTGCTGATCAGTTTAGAAATTGACGGTTGTTGACATGATAATTACAAACATCGACACTTAATTAAATCAAAACAATCGTTGAGATCGAAGTCCAATGCAGCGGCTAGAGCGACCTTTGGTTTGTAGGTGAATTTGTGTATTTTAATTAATTGTTTATTTTAACTGTGTGTTTACTATCCACACATGAGCATTAGGATTTCCTGGCCAGTTTATTCGAGATCTCGACGCGAAAACAGCTTGTTATAGAGCTCTGAAACCTGAAATATTCAGTAAATGACTGAAAAATTGACATTGGAATATAAATATAAATACTGAAGTATGCACGTCCCTCATGTAAGTATTCTTTGATAACAGAGAGGTTGCCTCAAAAGTGATGTGTATTTATAAAAAAAAATAGTGAAGTGACTCGCCCCGGCAAATTAAACGAATACGGTACCCTAAAAAACGTGATATTTTGTGTAGTCGTTAGGATCAATGATATTATTATAGTAAAAATATCATTGGTTTGGATGATATACATATGTGCGCACGAAAAAACATAAGCGCCATTTTTATACTGTCTATGATGAAAGATGTATGTATGTAGTCGCTTCGTAATATTAATTTGGAGATTCCGCTATGCTGTAAATTGTGAATTTATGTTATTATTGTGTAACATTAAACAATAAACCTGAGATATTTGAATGCTTAGGAAGCAGAAGTGTACTAAGTTAATAGTTGAGTAACATTTCTCTTTTTTTTTCTTTACATTTAATTTGAAATCTATGTAAAGTAACATATACATTTCATATTTCTCTTTCCGCCTTGTCCATAGAAAACCCAAGACAAAGCCTTTACGCCATTTGCAATACTTTCGAATATATGTATTTAAGGCTATAACTAAATAACTTATCCGAAAGTATAAATTGACTAGTGACAGAATATAGTACCTACCTATTTAGATCTAGTGTAGTTTTAACCCTGATTTGTCTAGCAACTAGTCAAAGACCCGCAGGCTAGACAGCTTAAACTTTCGTCAATGCTGTAGCACACTTTCTTAGAGGTTAAGTACACTTGGACATTGTGCAGTCGCCATTGACACGACTTTTACCTTGCCTCTAACATGATTAGAGTATTAGAATACCTACCACATTCTTATTACCTTCGTATGTGAATGGCGAAGAGAAATGTCGTGAGATGAAGATTTAGTATTATGGATTCAGATTTTTAAGCTTCGTCAGAGGTGGTCGTGGTACTGTCTTAACAAGTAACCCGTGACCCTGGAATGTAAAGAGCTATTGAAGGAACACCGTGGATTTTAGTCAGTACAAGTCTGACAGTCCCTCAAGTCCCGCCCCAGAAGTGGAAAGTGGAGGAGGTGATTTTACAACGACAAAAAAGTGTTTTTAACGATTTCCTTCAATTTGTAGCCATTTCAACTTGATCGACCAGATGTTCTATTTTGTATACAAGTCTGATAGTCCCCGCTCCATACGGAGAGAGAATGAATTTGTTTAGTGAGAGGACCTCTAGAGGGCCAAAACCTTCAGGGGTCGCGGGACTTATCTCATTACCGTGACCCTGGAACATAACTCTACGAATCAGTACGAGTCTGACAGTCCCCTCGGTTCGATGACTCATTTGATGACTTTACCACGTAAAAAAGGGAATGAATTTGGATTTTAAGCACGTCAGAGGTGGTGTCCCCACGGCCGGTTACATTAATTTTGACATAGGATGGCCTCATCTTAACAAGAGAAAGAAATATGTCATGAAATTTTGATAGTTTTAGCTTCCCCGTTTCAGTTTTACATAATTATGCTTCCCGATTTTTGTATTACGCTCAATTGAAAATAATAACCTACTTTTGAGTTATGCATTAGTTTTTAATAGTACCTACTTACCTACCTATGATTTGTACCCAGTAAATACCTACTACTTCAAACTTTTGCTTTACGTTAGATAACGCAATAAATTAGAATCAATATGCAAAAATTGCCATTGACATTGTCGACTCTGACTTAGATATGACTTGTGACTTGTGAGTCACTATGTCGAAGTCGTGGCCTTACATTTAGCACACGTTATACATACCTAGCTGACATTATCAAACTTAAAAAAAAACAAGGAAGCGTAATATTATGATAAAACTACGAAAAACATTATTCTCCCGCGTTTGAACGTCTTATCTGCGCCCGCGCATACGATAAGCTCAGTTATTATATGCTCTGATTTTCTTCTTATCAAACATTAAAAGCAGCGACCGAATACCTGTTATACATTTTAAACTTTATTGTCACGTAACAGAACTGAGAATTCACCGAACTCTACCAACAAATACTAGCATAATTAAATTAATTATAAAATATTCCGTGTTTGATTACTTTTGTATACATATAAGACGTAATTTCTTGGCCAGGGACCTCGTTAACTTATTATTGCGTGGTGGACTCTGACCGCGAGTTGCATCGCCTTCGCCGCGCAAGATAACCATCATTACAGAGTCTGTGCGATGATCAAAGACGCACCGTCATTAAACGACATTAATTTCTTCCAACCGTATAAGGACTCGTGTATCAATCGTACTTGACATTTCACTGCTATCGCATTGATCTTCTAAATAGACCGTACAAACCTTTTATGAAGTTAAATGTCGTTGTTATTGCAATAGTGGTTATGAGTGTGCACTTAACTGTTGACTGACGAATCCTTCTCTCTCTCTTTCCAGATGGACAGCAGCTCAGAAGCGATGGAGTTGCGGCGGGAGCTGGACGCGGTGCGCAACGCGCTGCAGCAGCAGTCCGAGTCGGTGCTGAAGCAAAGGCACCAGCTCGTGGAGGCGGGACACGCCCTCGCCGCCAGGGATAAGAAGGCGGCGCAGGAGAGGCGCCTCAGACAAGACCAACTAGCCCTCGTACTACGATCACTAGTCCTCCTAGAATCCCGCCTCACGAGAGAACAGAAACAAATACACGTTGCTCTCCACCAAAAAGAGAAAATCATCAAAACACAACAGGAAGAAATCGCAAAACTGAAAGCACGCAAATCGTACTGCAGCAATTGCCAGCAACTGCTCGGGTTCACCAGCGAACAAACCAACATTGAAACAGATCCGGAATTCCAGAGCTTAGAAAGCACGGATTCCAGATTCCAAAATACGTTCGTAAGAAGCTGTAGTTATCGTGAAAGAAATTCTCCACCGGTATTCCAAAAAAATACTAGGTTAAGTAAGAGCTTTCAGTACCAGTTGCCGAAAAGTGAAATTGTTTATGGCAACACGAGTTCCAGTGAAGAAGGCAACACCGCCAGTGTCGGTAGCAAGGGCACTTTTATCAAAAACAAACAAGCATTTGTAAGACGAGATGTCTTTAGAAGGTCGCGGAAATACTCGGGAAGAAAGAACAACAATAAGTATGGCGACAACACACAGAAGGGTTACAATAACCAAGCAAACAACAGCAGTAGCGCTGAAGAGTGTATTGGTATGAGTTACCAAGTTAATCACGATGATGAACTCACCGCGAACCAAATAGCTAATGATATCAGAAAAGCTTCTTTAAAAATTGACCAGCTTATTGGTGAAGCTGCCAAAAAAGAACAAGAAAATACTGGCAGTGATTCCGAAAAAACGTATTCTACAAAAATGGAGAGACTGCACGGAATCAAACGTCAAGCATCAGATGAAATCAAAGCAAACAGACAACTCTTCCTGAATAATGTCCTCAGTGAAGAGGGTAATGAGAAGCCCTGGTATTGTAATGTTAGTGATCCAGAACAGGAAGCAGACTGTTTGGATCAGCGACCATTAAGTAATAAATCAAAATCAACAGATGACCTGTTGGGCTACAACAGTGGCATACTTGATACCGGAGTAGTAGCCGCTAAAAATGAAGTATTGTGCAATAACATTATGAACAACAATGAAAGGTTCAGTTCCAGGTTTGATGATAAGAACAATAACATAGAATCCAACTTAAACAAACAATCGGCTAGTGCTGAAGTTAACGAAAATTGGTATGCTAGCACTAGTGACGCAGATGAAAACCCAACTAATGAGATTTACAAAAATAATCCGGTATTGGAGTGTGTCAATCAAATATTGCTTCAAAATTCTTTAGATGATAGCAGTAATGACAACTCTAAGTCTAGTGAGGCACCCAGCCCTAAAGCATCAACAAAACGTGTACAGTTTTCAACTCTGAACAGCATCTCCTACGACGAGAAAGTAAGATCCAATAACACCAGCAACACGCTACCTAGATCAGATAAGAGAGCAAATAAAATCGTCAAATTCAGCTTGGAGACCGCTTCTGAACACAGTTATGAAGTGCCAAACACAGCTCAAGGCTTCCAGTATGAGATACAAAGCTTGTACAGCAATGAGTATGAGCCCATCATTACGAAAGCCAACGATTCTAAACCAGCGCCAATTCCGCGTACAGTTCAAGCCACTGACAAACCAGCTGTTCCTAAAATAAGAGGCTCTATTGTGAAAAACATGGCTGCGAACTTAGAAAACCGTAACGTTAATGTCGTTGAAAGAAAAATTGATAACGATCTCGGGTCTATGAAGATATTCAATAAGAGAAAAGTACCAAGAACTCCTCCTGCCCTGCCGCCAAAGCCAAAGAACCTTTCGGCTAAATGGAAAGCTGAAAATACTGTCAAACAAATGACAGAGCAGTTAGACTCTGAAGCCGTTGCGGCAAACCAACGGGTTGCAGATGTTAAGACGAGAAAAGTGGGACAAGTAGCAACTGTCAACAGTATAGAGCCTGACTACTGCTCCATTTCAGAGATAAATGTTCCAGTAGTCAGCAATGGTAAGAGGGAGTTGCTACTCACACAGCCAACGGTCGAGATCCACAACGAGCAGTACCCGGTGCACGCCGTCAGTCCAAGGAACAGCGTTGCTAAAGTGGTATCTTTGCCAAGGATCCAGAACAAGATCAGTGATAAAGACATTCCTAAACTTCCTCATGTCACTGAGATCATCATTCCAGATGAAGATGAGAAGTCGAACGATGAACAAAGCCGCTCCTTCCAGCAAACTACTGACAGTTACTTGACTAACTTTGCTATGCATCCTCTGCAACCAAAATTGGACCCTCGTGCTTCCATACAAATGGGCAATACAGTGTCTTCAATTCTATCTGAGATCAATAAAGGTGGGAAGGGAGGCAACAAGCAGATCAATTTGACAGAACTAGATAACCAGTTCAATCATGGACCCGAGAAAAATCAATCGATCAATGCAGAAATGCACAAAGCAGAATATTTTGACGACATGGACAAATTCGATTTGTCCCAAAATTTTGAAGAATTTAAGATAGACGATGAACTCGGCAGCATAGTTGCAGAGGAATACCGCATCAGCTCTGGTAGCAGTGACGGTTCCATGTCTGATGTTGTAACCGAACATCTTACCAATGTACCTGATAAAGATAAACAGCATAATACTACTAATAAGGATGACAATGGAAACGCTGATAATTTTCTTGAGAATAACGAGAGTGCCTTGAACAAGAGCTTGTCGAAGAACGCTAAGTTGTCTAATAAGCCTGATCTCCTTTCTAATATAGAGAATTTAGAGACTGAATCTGTAAGGAATTCTGATATTGAGTCCAGTAATTCGTCTGGTAGCAACAGTGGCTCTTACAATACTGTGAAATTAGAGCCCAGGATGGTGCTGAATAACAATCCAGAGATAAATGCACCCAAAACAAAGGGAACTTTCGATTTCTTCTTAGAGACGTCTGGTCTTAGTTCTAAGTCTATTTTCACGCCAAGCAAGCACTACTTGGGAATGAGGCCGCCGAGTGCCAACCACAAGAGTGTGTTGAAGCCGAGAGATATCAAGATGCGCGTGAAGAATAATATTACAACGAACAAAATCAACGAAAAACCTATGACGACTGCTATTAAATATTTCGAGCCCTACGTGTAAACTAATTGTTAGTTATTGTGTATTTTATTTGTAATGAAATGCTTAAAACTATTTATTGTAAAAAAAAATGAACTTGCCGGCGTAATACTATGTACTAATGTATTTATGTTATTGTAAATATTATAATTATTATACCTAGTTATTTTCAACTATAAAATATTTAACATTTATTAAATTGTTTGATTTTGAACCCTACAAATATAATAACGATCATATACACACATGCTTAAGACTACATGAGTAATTTGTCGAAGAAAGCAAACACAAGGTCAATCGAAAAGGAATGGTGGGTTTTTTCTTCAGTTGTGGTACAGAAAATGTTAACTGAAGAAAAAAAACTAGATGAGACAGCAGAAAAGAAAACGCATTTATGAACACTAATAGTACTCATAGTCAGATTTTTGTGAAGAACATAGTTAAAGATTTTGTGTAAAAGGTATGTAATGATGTAAGGTGCGAGGAAAATAGAAGAGAAAGACAATGTAGTTTAACAACAATAATTTATTTTAAATAACTTAAAACTGGGTATGACAATAATATAAATAATATCTAGCAGAAAATAGACGAACTTATACTATACAGCAACTTAAAGCATGATCTTACTTACAACAATATATTAACAACTGAGAAATAAATAAATTAAGAAAATAAATAATGATTTGGAGATAGATGAAAAGAAGAAAAATAAAGAAGAGACAAAGGAAACTTAATATTACATTTTAGGTATAACTTAATTCTATTTACAGTTGAATAACTTAAAATTAATTAATAATACAGTTATTTTCTATACAATCTTATCTCAAAAGCACCCTCTTGCACTTCTTATCAATATAAGATTTCGCACTATCTTTAAACAGTCTAAATATATTCCGTTCTTTGCTCCTCCCTAGTCCTGAATCCAGGGTTACCATTGAACCTCCTTCAAGCTGCCTTTCATAGTCATCAATGTCTCCTTCAATTTTTCTATCCAGGTCCACTGAATATTGAGTTGTTGTAGAACCAGATCTTTCTTCACAAATGGATAACTCTTCAAGATCAGACACTGAAGGTATTCTTGCACATGATATGTCACAAAAAGAGTCGTTCACTTTCACATTTTCCCTCCTTCTGTTTTCTTCTTGACGTGAGTACGGCTTTTGTCTCCTTCTTGTGATCAAATATTCCTCTGAAGAGAACGTTGTTGTTGGTCTGTCAACCATAGCAGGAACACACGTTGAGAGGTCCTCAGGAGTGTCCAAGTCAATGGGCTTCCCCCACTTGCGATCCAAAGCACGGAAGGCAACTGTCAAATGCAGATGGAGTTCCATTTTCGAATAGATAAATGTTACTCGTTTGAAAGTTGATGGATAAATGTAGAAATTAATTATTTGTGAACCCTTTTATATGAATTTGAACCCCCACCCGTGTGTGATTCATATATCAGTTACAATTAAGCTCTGTGGTTAATGATTATGAGTCAATCCTTTCACATCTTGCAATTTAGTAATTATTACTGACCAGTTAACAGGGCAGTGATTATTTAATTGCTCAAAAATAGGATCTTACTAATAGTTGTGTGATTGTGTGTTAATCATTTCACACTGGTAAATAAGAATGGTACTAAAAATATTGATGAAAAAGTTTAGCCAGTTTTTAGTGCAATCACCTAGGGCTGTAACTAATATTTCATCATCTAACCTAGCCTTTTCCCAACTCACTTGGGGTAGGCTTCGAGTCGAACTGAATGCAGATGAATAACATTAATGAAAACACTGATAATCTCAGTGTTTCAGAGGGAGCGATAGCTTATCTGACCTCCACAACCAAATAACTGGTTCAAACGATACCCCTGGGTAAGATTGGCTGTCAGATTTTCGAGCTTCTGACAACCAGTACCTAACTACTGAAAGATCTGCAAATAACAGCCGGGACCAACAGCTTTACCCACAAAGACGGACATTCAAACCTTTCGGACTTTCAAGGCGCGGAGGAAACTCGCTATGATAAAAGGTTACCATATACAGAACTACCTCATGGTCACCATCTACAGACCAACTGTGCCGCTGTTATTATTTAGCTCCACTGTAATGAAGCTTAAATCCATGTTTTGCAACTAAGTTTCTCAGATAGCTGGTTAAATCAGAAATTCTGCGTCCAGCACATGCGCTCTCGATCACTAGACATGGTGTAGTCTGTTTAGTTAAGAAAAAATCACGAAGGGTTGGAAGCAAGGTAGAAGGTTACACCCATATTTCTCCAGTTATGCTTTAGTTCATGTAATACTCGTAGTTACTTGTACGAGGAGTGGGGCTACTCTATTGTCCTTAACCGGGCACAGAATCAGCAGTGCTGCGCTGTCTTTAGCGCTCTCACTCGCTTGTGCAGTATTGACACCACAGCAGCAGCCTGTCCTTAATTTATTGATAATCAACTTTATGCTCAGTGTATATATGTATAATTCAAAATCCACTAAAGGCAAACTGCAGTTTCGACGCTGCGTACGCTCTGCGTTCTTAGAGAATAGCCCTGCAGATTCCACAGTAATATTGATGAATTCCTGATGGAGAAATTCAATAGCACTTGAACTAAATGGAACTCCTTAGCAGTAGGGCGCAAGGAGGAGGAGGAGTAAGTAAGGGAGGAGGAGGAGTAAGTAAGGAAGGAGGAGGAGTTCAGTAACTACGAGATCAGTACCTCTACGTACTTAATAATTTATTGTTAAATATAATCAGTGCCGGATCTAGGGGGCATTTGCCCCGGGCGCTAGCTTCTAAGGGCGCCAAAATCTTAGCATGATTGCTTGCTTGCAAACAAAAATCTGTAATGACGGAGAAAGATACAAAAAATTAAGCTCGCTTCGCATTTTTCTTAGACCTGGATGCCTGTAGTGTCAAAAGCGGTACTAATCGTCCCCTCTTAACTTTTAACTGAAGCTTCGTTCGCAAGTCAATTGCAACAAAAATCTAAAAAAACGGAAAAAAAACACATTTTTATACAATTAATTTTACTTGAGAGGGTTGCATCACCGTCAAGTTTTGCCCCGGTTCGAAAAAATCATACATCCGGGCTGAATACAGTCAGGTTCGTATCAATAATTAAGTGAACCCTTTCACTATCGTCAGCGTCAATAGTCATTACGTGATTATTTTTTGGGATATTGCAAGTTGCCTGATTAATATTTGAATTATTAGCTAACTAATTATTCCACGAAGAAATATCACGAAAAATATAAAATTAATAATTACTCAAAGTAATTAGTGCAATCAGCACTAAAATTAGGATGACATAATGATTTGCCTAAAATGTAGGCGAGCCTAAATAACGAGCTAGGTCGTCATAAACCTTCTCTAAATAAATCAATATGATTTGAATACCTGAGGAGTTAATTAAAACGAACGAAAAGAACGCGAACCAACCATTAAATTAAAAATTAAAAAATGCAAACCCGAGATGTAAGAGTTATTATTTTTATTCTGGAAGTGTAAACAGAAAACCAAGCGCCTATTGAAAATATTATACCTAGTAAGTTGGAACATGTTAGGAAAAATGTTAAGAATCTTATAGGCGTTTTTTCCATCACACGATCACATATTATGTAGATCTGTGATTGAGGAAGCATCCTGCTTTGGTGAAAATTGAATTTATTAAACTACACAAAAAGATACACAATCATTTCTAGTATAGTCGCGTCATTTCGCCTATCGGTGTGATCATAGCCTACTACTAGTACTACTAGGGTTACTCCTCTAATATTACTCTTCCTTTTGGTCTAAGTCTCTTCGTACACTAGGCGACGCAAGTATCCAATACCTTACGACTTCGGTATCCATTGACGCGTGCATGTGTACGAACCTCTACGGGTTTGTATTGCGGTAGTTGCCTGGATAATAAAGTCGTAAGGTAGCGGAGACTTGCGTCGCCTTGTGTACGAAGGGGCTTATGGTGCGCCACTGTTGTGTGTGGAATATTGGATTAGATACACATCCTACTATCAGGTAAATTACTATTGAGGATTATAAAAAGGAATTTCTCAGTAAAAACAGATAATCTAGATTGGTGCCTAGTTCATATCAATAGTTTCAGTGCTACAGGCAACTAAAACCTACTGGTAAAACATGTTTAAAATATTTTATAAACAGTATACGCATCCCGGGGTCGCAGGACTAACGACTACCGTGACCCCGGAACGTAAAGGGCTATTGACGGACACCATGGATTTTAGTCAGTACAAGTCTGTCACAGTCCCACCTGCCCTAAGTTAGAGTAGGACTCATTTCATCATTTGATGATTTTACCACGCTAAAAAATACAGTAGGTATAACATTACCGCATTTATGGTGAAATAAACCTTTTACGTAGCTCAGTTGTTAAAGCGTATGGTATACTGTACTAAATCACCACAAATGAATCATTCGGTGGGAAGAGGCTTGACAGTGCTACAAATACTAATAGTTCTACGTAATAATCACACAGTGACAGTTTCCTAACGACATTTAATTAACAGGAGTATCATTTCACTCCGCACACAATTATTAGTAAGGTCCTCCTACTTGATCGATTAATTAAACACACCATTCCTTTTAACTGGCGAGTTACAATTAAAAAATTGCATGATGTGAAAGGATTGAGTCCTAATCATTAATCACACAGCTTAATTGTTACTGATATATGAATCACACACGGGTGGGGGTTCAAAGTCATATAAAAGGGTTCACAAATAATTAATTTCTACATTAATCCATCAACTTTCAAACGAGTAACATTTATCTATTCGAAAATGGAACTCCATCTGCATTTGACAGTTGCCTTCCGTGCTTTGGATCGCAAGTGGGGTAAGCCCATTGACTTGGACACTCCTGAGGACCTCTCAACGTGTGTTCCTGCTGTCGTTGACAGACCAACAACAACGTTCTCTTCAGAGGAATTTCTGATCACAAGAAGGAGACAAAAGCCGTACTCGCGTCAAGAAGAAAACAGAAGGAGGGAAAATGTGAAAGTGAACGACTCTTTTTGTGACATATCATGTGCAAGAATACCTTCAGTATCTGATCTTGAAGAGTTATCCATTTGTGAAGAAAGGAAAAAAAATGAAGGAGACATTGATGACTATGAAAGGCAGCTTGAAGGAGGTTCAACGGTAACCCTGGATTCAGGACTAGGGAGGAGCAAAGAACGGAATATATTTAGACTGTTTAAAGATAGTGCGAAGGCGTATATTGATAAGAAGTGCAAGAGGGTGCTTTTAAGATAAGATTTTTTGTGTTATTTAGTTTTAAGTTATTTATTTTAATTGTATAGAAAATTAATTTAGATTTAATTTTTTCTAATGTGTCTTCTCTTCTTTTCACTTCTCACTGATATATTTTTTCTAATTTATTTATTTTTATTTAAATAATCTTGTTAGTATTGTAAGACTTAGAGCATATTCCTATGAAAAAATATTTAAATTATTGTAATGCCCAGTTCTAAATTATTTTAAATAAATTGTTGTTTAAAATATAAATTGTTTCTCTTCTATTCATCCCCTTGTTTACTTGCAATATCACTAGGTACACTATCAGCACTTACATTTTATTTGGATCTGCAACACTATCTTAAGAACTTATATTATTCTACGACGCAGATTCGAAACCGCAGCCAGTACTTACTATCGTGCGCGTTAAAAATAATTATATTGGGGACAGCTATGCGTTTAGCGGGTTAGCGGAATGGCCAAATGATTGGACTGCTGCGCTGCTTGTCGCGGGTTCCATTCCCGCATGGAGCAAGTGTCCTTAGAACATAAAAATGTTGAATAGGCTATCAGTATCGACCTTTTTATTTTTTTAAATCTTTCTTCAAAGAAGATGTTTTTGGTGATGGATGAATGGATGTTAAGTGGAAAGAAACTAACATATATTTATTTAAAATACTAATTTATTAATTAAATAATTTTACTTTTCTTCTTCTTCTTTGAGCCCTTATCATCTTTTTTCAATAAATCTTTCTTATTTACCTGAAAAGATGGAAAAGTATTGTTTTATTAAATATGTTTTATTATATGTATAGAAGTGCAACATATATATTATAAGAAAACCAACTATTTTGAAAGAAATCTTGATTCTATCTACCTATAGGTATTATTACAGATTATACTATTTAACATCATATTGTTACAAACTGACTTACCTTCAAAATTACTAGCAAAAACAATTAAAGGACTATGGAACAACAAAACACATTCTTTAGATTAATATGGCTATTCTGTAAATCTATGTCTATTCAACTTGGCTACTTGGGTTAACACTACTGGACACTAATGTGTCCAACAACAAAAAATTATAAGCAATAAAATGTTCATCATACTAGTGTGCAATGTAGTTTCTTGAATATTCACATTAAACAATCATAAACTAATGACAACATATAATATCCAATGGTGAGAGTGCATATTACTCCTATCAACACCGTAACAAATATAATTTTATTCTTCTGTTCAACATAATTCTGCAAAAATATTATTAATTCATATAGAGGCCAGAAAAAATAAACATTAGCCTCTCCAAAGATGGAATAGAATAGTTGATAGGATCAATTAATTGCAAATCTATACAGTCTGTCACTTAGAGTAGGTATTGAACACATTATACCTTCTCTACTTTCAAGACATGTTACTTTTTAATCAATGGTTATTGAAAAAAAAAAATTAAAATGCATCAAAACTTGGGAAACCACTCATGACATAAGTGAGAATGCACAAAAAAAATTATACTACAACACAACATGAATATTTCAATGGTACATAGGGATTGCATTATTTCATGAGGTTGCAACATAATGTATAGAGCAAAAAGTAAAAAGTTGTCTATTGTTACCTTTCCATAACTACTAAGGAAATGGCCAACATCATTATTAGCGCCCTTCTTTTTCTTCTTACCACCTGTCTGTAATACACTCTTGGACCTCATCTGCTGTTTTTCTTCAATTTCTTTTATTTTCTCCTGTTTTCTCTTCTGCATTAGCTCTTTGTAGTTTAAATACTCTTTCTTGGGAGGTTTCGCACCTGAATTGTGATTTATAATTGATATTTAGCTATTCACATGTTTTAAAAGTCTTATTACAAAAAAAGACTCTTAAAAATTGATTACAAGGAAAATGGAGTGGGAGAGTACACATAAAAATATAATCAAAGGGAAAAACTAATATTACAAAACTTTAAGGCATGTTTTGATGATACTAGTTTGTCAAAATAGAGTGAGACTAGTCAATTATTAGCTCCATTTTGATCAAGAGTGGCTGGAGCACAGTCTGGTATGAACCCTGTAAGATAGAGAGAAGGTAAGAAGGTTCCGTAAATACTCATTATTACATCTATCTAGTTTGCAAGCAATTATTTATGGCCACGTAGGTACTGAGGCTTCGACAGACCAGAGAGACATGGATAACATAGGAAAAAGGCCTATATTTTGTTAACATTGGGTAGAACAAGGCCGACAATGACGATGTAAACGGCATTCAGCCGATATTATCACAAATACAAAGGTCTCGCGTGTAAACTAACCTAGACTAACAGCCAGAGCAATTCTTGCTTCTTCCTTCTTTGACGGATCGAAGCCAGACATTCCAAACTTCACAACTTCATGCCGTATCTTCTTAAGGTCTAAATCTTTGCTAGAATGAGTTTCAGGTCGTAATCCACTTTTATCACTGTTTTCAGCGGGTGGCTTTTTTTTAGCTTTATGAGCTTCAAATTTAACGAATGTAAAGTTGCTCTCAGGATTTTTAAGTGCTAGCGCAGCTTTAGTCATGATAAGCGACATTTTCTTACTTTTTCAATTTTTTATATTGTTAAATTAAAAAATCAACACGACACGTTGCTTTATTTATTTTCCTTTTGATTTTTTTCTCACAGCTGACGTCTCTGTTTTGACATTAAAAAATGGGTGCATGAGTTCCAGTATTTTGATCCAACAAGCAACATTATTGTATTATTATTATTATCGAAACCATTGTGAAATAATCATTCTGTTTTGCAGAGATTAAATACATGATTGATATTAGTAAATTATTAACAAAATGAAAAAACATGTACCTTGAATTTGGTTAAAACCTTTCTATCTCGTTTCATCCCATGTTAATCTAATACATTATGTGTCCGTCTCTTTTCATTACCGCCTTTTAGTTTCATCGACTTTCGAAAGACACAACGATGCTAAAAAAGTTTTCACTTCAAAAAAAATAATGTGAAGAACTTTTAATTAAACTGAAAAGACATAAAAATATTAATTGTGAAAGACTAGGAAACTACTTTAGGCTTCATCGCTCTGTCCATTTATTAAGTCTATGCTCAAAATCATGTAGACGAGAATATCTGTAATCCATTTACCAAATGTCACAAAACTCCCAAATTCCCCTGTTACACGTATCAAAATTTATTTTCTACCATTTTCTGTCTCTTTTTGCCTAGATGCGATTTTGATATTTCCATCCTGCTGTCAAAAAAAGGTAAACAAGGGCTTGCTCGCAGGACAGTTCATGATATTATTTTGTTTCGAACATTACTTCGTTTGCTTTCCCTTCTTCATTTTGCTGTTCATGACGAAATGCTGATCTAATAATAGTGCTCGTTTTTGTTTGTTTTTTGTTTTGATATGCCGGCTGTAGTCGCGTCTTCACTAAAAATAATGTAACCGGTATTGAGTAGTGTTAATTTTGGACGGGCAGGTAGCGGGGCCAAATCATATTTTCAGAACACCTCGCTTCGTAACTCGTCGAGTATAGAACGTTGACATTCCTAATACATTCTCTATCGAACACGTACGCTTTAGTCCTAGGTTATAACTTAAAATAACTTAATATTTTAAATATGAAGAATAAATATAGAAACACGGATTCGTCGATTAAAGCTGGAGATTTGATACTAACTGAACAACCTTTTGCTTTTGTATTGTCCTCTAAAGAGCAAGGGAGCCGGTGCGATAGTTGTTTCGAAAAGTAAGTAAAAATAATATGTTTAAAACTTTTAAAAATATCAATGATATGGCCATCCAGTCATGATATTGTTAATACTTATTCAATATCTTAGAAAGAACTATAAATACTTCTTTTAATGATTTTATAACATCTTTTCAGTCCATACAGTGTTTTCTGCAGTTATCTGGAACTAATATAAAAAGGGTTTTTTGCCATGTTTTAGTTACAAATTTTATCAAAACAACTTTATCAAAAGAGAACTAAATTGAGAAGCTATTTTTATGTGGGAAGTTTCTCATCAATTTAGTTCTAAATATTAATAAAATTACAAAGTTTAAATTTAAAAAAAAGTCATGTAGTGTTTTGGTTTTGATGCTTAAAGCAATTAGGTATTTTACTAAAACTGCTTCTTTTAATAAATATCTACTATATTTTAAATCACTTTACACAGATGTTGTTCCTGTATTTCTAAACATAAACATGCATCAGAAGTATTGTGTCACCCAATGACCGTGTTCTGCTACATTTCAGGGGCAAAGTGCTGAAATGTTCAGGATGCCAGTTCGTCTACTACTGTGGCCGCTCGTGCCAGAGAGATGCGTGGGGTGATCATAAGGTATGTCTCTGATCTATTGTAACAGTCATTAAAAATAGCTTACACGTGCATAGAAGAAAACTATTTTTAAATTCATTTAACTTAACTTTAAAGCACTTTAATTTAAAGATTTTACCAAGATGAGAAAACTGAAATAAAAAATGTCTAAGCTTTCTCCATAGTAAAATCTATTTTGCTACTTTACTCACAGTTTTATACTATTCATCACTAAGCCGTACTACATTATAATAGGACAATGTTTGATTTAGAATATGCCAAAAACAATTTCCTGGGTGGTTGGTATTACACCCTTAAAGTACCTATTTTACAGGAAGCAAGAAAGCAGGATTTGAATCTTTTCAGTACTTTGATCATGCAAGCCTTAAAAGTTTAGTTGCCTTCATACTGTTTATAATTAAAGTTTCTAAACAGTCTGCCTGCCTATAAGCTAGCTCTCCTCATCAATTTTCCACTGGGGGTCATAGTGGCGCTCCATGTGGAACCCCAAGGACCGCCATAGCAAATGATCTCCCAGATTTTTCATCCAGCCACTGCCAACCACACTTCCTCCGGGCTGGCTTCTAGCTTGTCGAGATGTTGACCATCCACGCCATCGCCACAGCAGTATTATACTTCTGTGTTTCTGGTTATTTCTGAAGGAATAAATAGATAATAAAATCATTAATGCATCAAAATCGTAGGCGGTTTGCTCAAATTAAGTTTGTAATAAATTACTCGTAATAACGCGGTCGGCCGTGACAGTCAAATGTTGCAACTTTATCATCAAACGTCTCTATTTCTAAAACAAAAATTCGTTAAATAAATATTTATGCAGCGCGGCTCGTTATCCAGTGCGATACACAAACATTATGACATGGTTAGCACGTAATGCTCGACTTGGCAGCTCTGTCTAACGTTTTGTATTTTATTTTCGCGAACTAAATGCCCGATAAATGTCGACCAATACAAACAGCGGTCAGAAATCCGGATACCTCCGCAGACGCACGAATACGTCAAAAGACCCTTGACGTAAGAAGGCGTTGTGTAACGCCCGCTATTAAAATCGATTAATAGTGGGTAGATGTTACTGAAATAAGTACGACAGCTACCTGCTGTAAATTCGTCTTAATTCTGGGTTCGTTGACGCTTTTGGCGCAAGTCAGCGCGACTTCGGCGTTACAAAATTAATCTTCCTCAAACACTTTCGAATAAATCTCGGAATGATTGCCAACTGGGACACAGGACAACCTACTTCTTACTATTTATAGCAAGAACTTCTATAAAAGTAGACACGCACCAGGTACTTAGGGGCTTGGGTCACATATTATTGGGGGTCGAGGCAACACATTTTTTTCTTCGTTTCGCCCGTTTCCGTTATAGTTATATAATGATAGCTGCGCTATAGTTTCTTAAGTATTCCACTCCCTCTCCATCCATTTATAATTTACTACCTGTTCTCCGTGGTTTCACCCCTACTGGTCGTAGACTGATGTTATACATTCTACGGCCTTCCTCGATAAAATTGGTATCCAATACAAAAATATTTTCTCAATTCGAATCAGTAGTTCTCAGCTAACAAACTTCTCAGCTTTATAATATTAGTATAAATATTCTTTTTCTTTAATATAATTGGCGCAACATTTAAAGCCAATATGCGCTAAAATTAAACGTTACTAAAGCCATTTCTACCGTCCTCTACCAAAATAATGTCTTTCAAAGTACCTTGGAGCAAGTCAAACACGTGTAGTGTGTTTGACTTGCTCCAAGACATGTCTTACCTATAACCTACCAATGTCTTCGTAAACATCACCATTCTCCTGCTCTTATGCCAAAAAAATTGAAGTCGGCGTAGCATGTCTTCTATACTCGTCATCTTAGCAGTCACCTTCCTTCACCTCCTCCATCATTTCTTAACTGTATGTCATTCTTACTCAAAATTCTTCACCACATTGTTCTCATTTCCCCGCATTATAATATGCCAGTAACTCCCTTGGAAACCTCAGAATATTTCCGTCCAAATGATTCACTCTTTTAATTGCCTGTCAAAGGTTACATTCGCGTACGCCCGTGATGCGAAACAGATATTTCATGGCTTGCTGCCATTGTAATACTATTGAGCCGTTTTTTATCCGTTCTCCTACAAAATCTATTTGTATTTCAATTGATGCTTTTAAAATTCGCGATATTAATATCATGATATTTTAAAAGACGAAATTCATGAAATTATTTTAAATCCGCAGAGCTCATGAAATTATTTTGGAACCGAGATGATCATGATATTATTATAAATCAGCGCTTGATATTTTTAAGCGGAATAAAATTAAATGGACTTTGGTTACATAAAACAAATGGACCGTTACTCATAACATCTGGGCGTTGAAAAAATTGATACGTTTCCTCCTAAGAGTTATCATCATATCCTTTATGGCTTCTGTTTGGTTTTAAAATTAGACTACATCGTCCAAAACTTTTATACCGACCAGATATGTAACGATGATCGCTGGGCTGGGCTGATCGAAAGTGGCAGGGCTTGGTCAATGCAGAATGTTTAATTCAGGAAGTTGTTGCACAATTTAGAAGAGCCGTAACGCTAAGTAGCAGTTAACTAAAAGACTAAGAATAGTTGTACCTACACTGTAGTTTATAGTCTACGCAGGCAAAGTATGTGTCCACGTCAGTTCCGGGATCTGGAAATGGGTTAGGAGGAATCCAAAACCGAGCGGCCTCCCTTGAATTTAAGATCTTCAGAGCTCGACCAAAAAACCAACATGCTGAAAATTAGACTTGAATCTGAGCTCTTAATTTCCAGTGGGAATGCGCCAATTTCAAGCGTGTGGCTCCGAAGGTCCTGCCGGATGGAGCGCGCATGCTGGCCAAGATCATCAACCGTCTGTACAGAGGTGACGGTCACTCCTTCCGGTCATTCTACTCCGGAACCTCGTTCAGAATGTGGAAGGATCTGATGTCACGTGAGTTTTTATTTCAAATTTTTAGTAGTTGACTTTGGAGATCCCAGAAATTAATACCCTGGTTGAAAATCAAGGCTATTGTGGGTGTCTAACTGTATCCAGTCGGTAAATCATACAAATATTAAATTTCCGTGCGGCAATCGAAGTTGTGACGCGCTAAGCAGCGGTGATTTGCTCAGCCAATGCGCAGTCAAAAGTTTACTCAGTCCTCAACATCTAATACACGTCTTGGACGAAAGCAGGTACGATGGACTAAAAAAAATAGGAAAAAAAATACTACTAACTACGTGTAGCGTAAATACCAGCTTCATGATCTAGTATGTACATGTACATGGCGTCTAATTGCTTACATTGAAGGGATCTTTGTGTGTGTAGCTAACATATGCAATTATTCAAGCCTGATGAGACATGCTTTCAACCTTATTAAATTAGTTGCGGCTGAATATTTGTATTCATAGGTAGCGCGTATCGGATAGCGACAGCGTTCTCCACATTTGTTACATAGCTGTTGTAACAGGATAATGTTTCTGAGTAATAAATAAGTTATGATGTTGCTTTATCTCTGTGAGGTTCAGACTTAACTTGACTTAAATTGCTGCTTGCTGCGAGCTGAAGAGACTTTCAGACCGACAAACCGGACTCAGTTGATGATTTTATAGGGTGATATTTAAAGCAGCATCTATTATCTATTACAAAATTAGTCAGCAAGGAATAATAAAATATTAGTCAGAAAATGTGCAAGAAATAGCCAAGGAGTAGTTCACAGAGCCCTGTTGTGCTAAGCTTCTATTTCTATCTGCAGAGTCTAACAGAGCCTAACCAAACCGGACCTCGGGTGCCCTCAAAATTAAAATTGTTGCAAAGTTGAAATTTTTGTGGATGAGCACATTTTTAAATCACGAAAAAAGAACCTATGTACGTAAATGATGTGTAGTTTTTTGAATAGCCTTAAACTCGTGACCGAAGAAATGTTGGCAATTCATCATTCAAATAGTACGTGTACACGATAGAGCTCGAGCCAACTTTCAATCTTTCCGTTCACCTGGCCCTGCGTCATTGGAACAACAAACAGACTCCCCAATGCTATTGATGATTTATTTGAAACATTATGGCTTCCTGATCGTTTCCATGTGCTGAGATAGTAAATACCATTCGAATGTTAAAATAAATTTGATTCGAGTCAATATTGGTCAAAGTAAAAAAAAAGTTATGGTTTTTTTTTCGTGTAATTGATTTTCTTCATTTGGTTTTGTAACCCAAAAGCAAAGATCAGACCTACTAAGATGGAACGAACTCAGCCAAAATGAATTGAAACTCCTGCGCACCGATAGACACAGTAAAAAATATTTGGCATGACTCCGTTAGGATGGAATAGAATAAACACTCTAGATATTGATAAACAATATCCCCCGCCCGCGGAAGCGGGAAGTGTCCCGGTCCCCCAAACTGAAAATTGCCTCGGGCGAACAAATATTACCGAATCGAATGGCTCGCGCTGAAAAAGTTTGTGGAAGGAATTATTGAACGAATTATAGAAGTCCTACTCTGAAAGTTGATTAAGACCAATAATACGAAAAAACTTTAATTTATTTTGCAGATTACTCAGACTTGAAGGCGGATACGAAACGGATGGATCATTTCACGTCGCTGTGCGTTGTACTGTACGAGTTTCTAAAAGACATATCACTGCCTAACACTGTGGAACTTATGGGATTGTATGGAAGAGTGAGTATCTCATTCAATCACTTTTGATGTAGCGAACCTGTTGTACCTTGGCACTATATGTACCTAGGCCATTAGGCTCGTTTTAAATGTTGCCGCAATGCTAAATTGTTATAGTTTTGGTATTCGGTACATCACTACCAACTATTCAATGTGCAGTTAGTCACTTACCGCCATTAAGCAGGTGTTTGGTGTTATCGACGTCAAAACTTTTTTTCACGAAACAAGTAGGTTTTCCTAATTTACTTTGCAGTCTGATAGCTCTCAAAGTATTATAATTGCCACTTAACTTGTATATGCTATTGGTTCTTTAGATTAGTAAGTGTTAAAATAATCATAAACTTGCGGGATAACTAACTTCAAAATATTTGAAATCCACCCATTTTGTTGAAGTTGGAGTGGTGTTGAACCTCGGTCACTGTCGATCAGTTGTACCTTGGCAGTGGCCAAGGTACAACTGATCAAATTATTTCATATTCCGGTAATACATTCCTATTCAAATACATTTATTATTTTAGGAATCACGCCTAAAAGCAAACAGAAGAAAAGAACGCCAGTTGAACTATTTAAATATTTTTAACTGACTTCAAAACAAAAAAAGTAGGTTCTCTGTTCGACCTGTATGTTTGTTTGTGTGTATGTCCGCGATTATTTCACGATTGGCTGAATCGATTTTGATGCGGTTTTCAGATAAGTGTTCGTTACCTTCTGGAGAAGGTTTTAGTATATAACACAATGGATATTCCGTGACGTTGCCCTTAAGGCTCCATTTTTGTTTACTGGGATTGTAGATTTTCAAAGTCGATTGTATGTTTGTCCACTATTATCTCGCTTTTGGCTGAACCGAAAAAGAAATTTGACAGATTGGGGTAGCTTGATGTACTGGCGTATGTATGTAATAATTTTAAAATTTGTCATGTGATAAAACAGTGATTAAAAGTTTGTGACATTTTTGTTTAAAAATTTTGTTTTTTAAGAAAATAAAAATACGATTATTGCTTTGATTTTATTCAAAATTTGCTAGTTAGTTTTTGTTAAATATTTCACTAGACCGAATAAGATGATTTTGGCTATGAAAAGTTAATAGTTTTCTTAAATTACCCCCCAATTCTCGTTGTGTCCTAGGTACACCGTAGTACTGGCCGAGGTACATAGGGTTTGTTGTACCTCGGCCTTAAATACCATTTCTTTTTAAGTATATAAAACACATGTTAGTATGGCATATACATTCTCGATATTTTTGTGGTGAATACTCAAATAATTGACCTTTCAAAATATGCAAATATGGTTTGTATACAACACGTCGAATCTCAGTAAAAAAATAATATCTGAAAAACTGTTCTAGGTACAACAGGTTCCCCTATATTTAATGACCGGAATTCTCTTGAAAATGTCACAGTACGTGGGACCTACCAACGCCTGGCCTACGACTGTAAAGTTGGCATTGAAGATCTCTTCATCGGAAACGGGATTGGGTAGGAACCCATGTCCAGTTCCAACGATTTTCTTTGTAGACTATGTTGACGAAAGTTCGAACCAAAACCTGAAAGAAATAATTTTATTTATCTACTCCTGTTTTCAGATGGTTATAAACAGTTTCATGATCCTGGACATCGATATGAACTCGATCGGGACGGGCATCTATCTGGCATCTTCTATTCTGGACCACAGCTGCGAACCGAACGCGGTCGCCACCTTCGACGGCAAGACTATCAACATCAGAGCCATTAAGGACATGTCATGCTTGGATTGGAATCAGGTAATTTGCAGTTCAAAATCTGAATGTAAAAATCGACTTTACTAAGCATAGACAGGCCTCCCAGTAGATGGATCGACGACATCGTGAGAGTCATGGGCAATTGATGGATGCAAGTGGCGGATTATCTTTCGAAGTGGTGGTCTAATGGGGGGCTTTTGATCAGTAGTGGACGTCTTCCAGGCTTCCGGCCGATGATGATGAGGAATGCGAGGACATTGTGGTAAAGTTTAAGACCTACGCCTTGTCTGTCCAGTAGTAAATGATGCAGTTGACTGTGGCAATTTTCTGAAAAGTCATGCTACCGTTGCTAGTCCGATTGATTATTGGAGCCAGCAGGATAACCTGGGTCTTGAAAAAATATTACCTGATATTTTCAGAATTCCTTTTAATACTCAATCAACAAAAACTTTCAATATAGAGGAAACAAAGACTATTTCTGACAAGACAGGCAACCTGTGGGTACAGAAATCACTGAAGCGCTGAGCTAGCCTAAGTTGTTAACATGGTAATTAACGCAAGCGCGAAGTCGTCAGTAGTTCGGGTTTAGACTTCGCTGTGGGCACAATAATTCCTCTGAATCTTTATCTTATTAAACTGCAAAATCCAGTGTGTGTCCAAATCAAGTGTCTTTTAAAAAAGTCTCCAACATCCCACCCCATAACGGTGGTGCCACTCCTATCCTATTCTGATTGGACATGGAAGAATGCAAAAAGAAACATCGAATATCAAAAAGAAGTTTTTCGCATCATTTTCCCCAACCCTTTCAGATACGCATATCGTACATCGACCTGATGAAGACTCCGTACGACAGGCAATCGGAGCTGTTGCAGAACTACTACTTCTTATGCCAGTGTGACAGGTGCATGGGTAAATGCTTTAGATGTGCCTACTAATATATTATTCTTTGGCATGCTCTTTCTCTCTTCGTTTGAAGTCGCCAGAGTTGGAAATGAGAGTAGAAACAGATAATACGTTCTTATCTAGGTGTTCGATCCTTTTGTGTTTGACATTTATGTTACCCCTTTTTTGTTGCCCGTAACTAATGGAAATTGTGTTCTTATAGTTTAGTCTTCACTGAAATACCAAATACACACGAGCAGATAAATTCATTCTCATAAGTGTATAAGGGTAGGTAGAAACTGCAGAACTCTAGTGTTGCTGGGGGGTTTCACAATTCCTACTTCTGAACTTAAGCATCAAGACTAGCGGGTGTTTTGGGGGATTATTTTAAAAGACAATGCAACTTTTCCCTTGACTGCTGGACCAAAAAGATTAAACTTGTTGTTCACAATTGAAACCTATTCCAAACGAAAGATCTAACCATTAATTACAACTTTTACTATGGGGCCAAATAAATCTATCCCTGTAAAAAAAAGATACAGGGTAACAAAAGTATTAAAACTGTTTTTTGTTGTTTTCAACTATTTAAAGTTTTTTTTGTTTTAAACAGATTCAAAATGTTGCCAATTGCAAACTTAATTAAGATGTAGGAAGACACATTAAAAAAAAAACGTTTTTTAATCTGTATCAAAAATAACATGTTGTTCACAAATGAAACCTATTCCAAAAGAAAGATCTAACCATTTATTACAACTTTTACTATGGGGCCAAATAAATCTATCCCTGTAAAAAAAAGATACAGGGTAACAAAAGTATTAAAACTGTTTTTTTTTGTTTTCAACTATTTAAAGTTTTTGTTTTGTTTTAAACAGATTCAAAATGTTGCCAATTGCAAACTTAATTAAGATGTAGGAAGACACATAAAAAAAAATTGTTTGATAATCTGTATCAAAAATAACATGTTGTTCGCAAATGAAACCTATTCCAAACGAAAGATCTAACCATTTATTACAACTTTTACTATGGGGCCAAATAAATCTATCCCTGTAAAAAAAAGATACAGGGTAACAAAAGTATTAAAACTGTTTTTTTTGTTTTCAACTATTTAAAGTTTTTGTTTTGTTTTAAACAGATTCAAAATGTTGCCAATTGCAAACTTAATTAAGATGTAGGAAGACACATTAAAAAAAAAAAAAACGTTTGTTAATCTGCATCAAAAATTACATGTTGTTCACAAATGAAACCTATTCCAAACGAAAGATCTAACCATTTATTACAACTTTTACTATGGGGCCAAATAAATCTATCCCTGTAAAAAAAAGATACAGGGTAACAAAAGTATTAAAGTGTTTTTTTTTTGTTTTCAACTATTTAAAGTTTTTTTTTGTTTTAAACAGATTTAAAATGTTGCCAATTGCACACTTAATTCAGATGTAGGAAGACACATTAAAAATTCTTTATCAATCTGTGTCAAAAAAAACATTATCCAAATAAAGAGCAGGGTGGTGAATGTTGTCTTGGTGTCTGACCATGCAAAATACCATACAATGGTCATTGCATGAGCACAAACAAACAATGGTTCTCCTCGTTCGAAGTCCAGGGTCAACAGCAAAGTTATAGAAGAAAAATCACGATAATCGCACAATAACGCACCAAAAGATAAGCTATGGACGATTGGGAAGAGCCTGCACATTAAGGCCCAACGCACACCGGTGGAGGCGCGGCAAAGATATTGATAATATATCAATTTTAAATAAAGCTTAACTTCTATGACATGCGGTTGAACGGCTCTGCGAGCCTCTTCGTGATGCCTGGCGATCGCACCTAAGGCATTCAATCACCGCGAGATTTCGCCTGTAATGTAACATTACAGATTCGAACATTTCATCAGTGATGGAGTGGGAAGCGGTCGCCTCCTTCTGCAACCAGTCATGCTCGCGAAGGAGGAGGAGGGCCGTTTGAGGGAGAGGACAGCGTCCTCCCTCCACCTCAGCCGCAGAAGTAGACGCCCACGATGACGGACGTCAGCAGACGATCTCCGGCTACCGTAGGCGCGGGCATGCGGGCGGCGAGTGATAGGCGATTCGCTGTCCGACCATGGACCATGCGACGGCGCGTTCTGTTCCACGCGCGCCTCAAAGAATGGCAACATGAATACCATAGCCTAATTAGTAGAGTAACTTCCCATAGAGCAACCATGGGATGATATTCTAGATACTTTTTTAAATATGTTTTGGGAAGAATACTTCCCAGTGACGTTTCCAAATGTTTGACGCTAATGACAGGTTGCGGTATTAATAGCACTACCAATATTTTAATTGAATCCGGAAATACCGGAATTACTTTCCGGAAAAATAGCTTATCCATGTTATTCTTTCTGTGCGCATTTATGATACAAGTGCCAAAAATCAATCTACTATTCCAATCTATGCTAATCAGACACGTTCTGTTGTAATAAATGACTTAAAAAATCCTTATTTTTTGAAAATGTTTGTTACCCCGTATTTTTTTTTTACTGGGATAGATTTCTTTGGTCCCATATTAAAAAATGTCATTAATGATTAGGACTTACGTTTAGCATAGGTTTCAATTCTGCACAAAGGGTTTAATTTTTTTGGGCCAATTAGTTGCATTGTCTTTTGAAATTCAATGAGCGCTGACTCTAAGCCTTATTTTGATTGGCAACCCTGGCGACTTTAGACAATTTAGAATACAGCATCCTTCTGGGCTGTTTGTAAACTCCGCTTCGTTGCTCCCTCAGATTAGTCTTAACAGACCCTGAAATATAGTATTCCTATATTTATGTCTCCATCTCTCGTAGCAATTTCATAATTTGAAACTATTAGCATTCATCTTTCTCTCTTCTGCATCGCAAAGCATGCTATACTAGATCATCACATATTTCACGAAATAAACATAAAAATGCTTTACAGATGAGAATCGAATAAAATATTTGCATGGAGCAATATGCCTTAACAAGCAATGTGATGAACCAGTCAGCATTCCTTGGAAAGAAGACTGCCAATTAGTCAGAAAACCAGAGAAAAAAGCAGAAGAAAATGGAGAATCAAAAAGTGAGACAGGTGAAGAAAAACAAGAGCAATCAAAAACGGAGATAGATGAAGAAATATCGAAGGAAGTTGCAGAAAATGGCGTAGATAGCAAAGATACGTTGCATTGCAAAGAATGTGGAACAAAATATACTGAGAAGCATGCAGACGTGTTTGTAAAGACCATGGAGTTCACTCATTTGCATTTACAAAATATGGAGAGGGCTTCTGTGGCTTGTATCCTTTTTTCATAAACTATTTATCTTTTTTTATGACAAAAAATTGCCAAATGATTAAGACTTATCCATATCTTATCACCTTTTTGCCCGCAGTTTAATGGATAAATGGAACTATCCTGCTTTGTCTTTTTGTTGTGTACGCGTGTCAGGACAAATTTTGTATATAAGAAAGTCTTTAAATCCACTAGGTACGTCGAGAATTTGAAAAAGTGCGAATCCGGAGCGAGCCGCTAGTAATAATACTGACGAAAGTCAGTCACTTTAATCCACAAATCCTTAACTCACTGCCCAGACGTGGACGTATGCCAGTACTGCCTGGACAGACAAGAGGGAGTGCTACACCCACTCAACGTGATGCACGCTCAGACACTGGACCATGCCTTCGACGCGCTGATACAAGTGCAGCTGTGGGAGAAAGCCTGTGTATATGCTGAGAAACTCATTCCTTGCTTTAGGTAAAGTCTTTATTGTACCTAACTGAAAAGAAGCCTTTTCATTTGCCATCTAGATGGATGCCTACCAGTCATCTTGGTTGAGAAGCTGGTTACATGATCCTGAACCTTTACTTACAGAGCGCAATCTGATCTGATGATACGTTTTGAACCCATACGATTTCTGTAAACGTAGATAGGATCTCTGGAATAGATCGCGCTCTGTCGGTAAAGGATTTAAAATTCGCTCAGAACAGCAAGGCTAGTCTTCTCTGTCTCTCCATTGCAGGGTCTTTGTCACTGAAACAGTTAAGAAATTAATTTCACCATTTGTTATTCAGATGGCCTGAAATTGAAACCCATGATTTTGTACCCAAAAATGACGCCGAAAATATAATTTCTTAATCTCTTTTATTTAATTCCAGGTTTTACTACGGCGATAGAAATCCATTACTTGGACTTCTTTACTTGAAGTACGGAAAGATCCTGCTATACAAAATGGAGGTTGAAAAAGCGTTAGTGCAGCTAAAAAAAGCAGAAAAGATAATAAAAATGACACACGGGGACAGACACCCCCTTTACAAGGAACAATTAATGCCTTTACTACAACAAGCAATCATGGAATCCTGAATTTTAGTGCCTGTAGATATGGGTCATTTTAGTATGTAATGTGATATACCATAGGTATACTAACTATTATGTGAAACGAAATAAGCAATATGAAAGTTACAAATCTACAATACAATAGTGAAATATAGGTGATTATTAAGATACAAGTTCGTCGCGCACCGCAAACAGTAACAGCAGACTAAGTATCACTGTGAAACTACTGGTGACCTACCATGACGTTTTAAAACAAGAGTAGGTCCAGTGAAGAAAAGAGACAGCTAGACAAGTCGTCTAGCGCCACCTCGTTCCCTCACTGGAACAGCGACGTCAGACGATCGCAAATCCGGGTGGAGCATCTGCAGTTGTGTTCGGAATCATGACTGCAACGACTATGTCGCTGCGACATCATATCATCTGCTGCTGCTGTTTGCGGTCGTTTTACCTTTAGTAAATTATTTCCAGTGGTATTCGGGTTTAATGAGGATACCTCTTTTTTGAATTAAATAGGTTTTAGCTCTAAGTAGTGATTATAAAATGAATATTTACTAAAGTCAAGGCTCTCCAGCACAATTATTATTAGAAGTGTGCAAAAGTATATAATGTAACCAGAACCAGAATGATGAGTAGTAATAATACTAGTGAAAAAATGTTGCTCTAGAGTCGCTAGGGGTTTTGTCCTCATTTACGCCAAAGTGAATGAAATTTTAATAATTTAAAGTGGAATGTTTAGCTTACATTATATACATTAAAGTTTACCTATTAAAAAATTGTTGTGATTTTGAGTCTTACTGGTTTTTAAGTTGGTAAACTTTTTCATACATATTATAAGCTAAACACTTAAGTCTTGGGAACTCTGACTTCTGTGAGCTACAGATTTTAGTGTTTTATACAATAGCAGCACAGCTAGTTGCCAATACAGTTATGTATCAATGTAATAATTGTCAGATTAGATATTAAAGTGACCTTAACATTGATAATTGTCAATTATTTTATAAGTCACAAGGCTGTGTGTGCAATAAATTGGATTAAGTTGTCATGTCTAGAAGCCTTTTTAAAATTAAAATGAAGTCTACTGAGTATGGTTTTTCATACAACAAAGTCCTCATTTTCTACCAACTATAATGTCCTTGTCATCTTTGGGTTCATATTACTCTTTTTTATGGGAAAGAAAACTGAAAATTATAAAATAACATTTAATAGCAGTAAGTTATTTTATAATTTTCTGCAAAGAATAATGTCCATAGCAATATAATCATGTTTATTGGTCAAGCTACAGTGTCAAAATAACAGTTGTCCGTAGTTGTCCTTGTCTTGGGAAGTGGGTGACCCTGTCTAGTCAGTCAATTCTCCTTTTCTTAGGAGGAGCTTCATCCTCTGCTTCTAAAACTTTCATGCGGACACCACAAACCTCCGCTCCATGCAACACACGCATGGCTTCTTCTGCTGCTTTTGCAGATGCATAACGAGCATAACCTACTGTCTTATTGGGTAGTGTATAAACATTTATAAGGTCCCCAAACCTACAGAAAATGTCTCGTAAAACTGTCAGTGGAGGAGGTTGGGGCTTACAGACTAAGAAGCACCTCTTGGCAACAGAAGTGTCAATGTCTGCTAGTGGCTTTGGAGGAGGTAGTTTAACACTGCAGTAATTTAAATCATTAATGTCAGGGGTGTGATCTTCTGCTACACCTTTTGTAGCCATCTTAATGAGCTTTGAAGCTTCCGCTACTGCTGCAGTGAGCTGGGCTAAATCCGGGGTATTCTGAGAATTTGCAGCATTAATTGCATTCCTCAAATTATGTGTTACATTTGACAAGTTTTTAAAAGATTGGTTATGCATATCAATTATAGACGTGTCAGGTTTAACAAATATTTTCATTCCAGGAGGATACTCAAATTCATTCAACTTGTCAACTGCATATGCTGCAGAAATTGGATTTGAATATGATGCAAAACCTTTGCCACAACGTCGAACTAAATCAACATAGAGCTTGCAATCAATCAGCCCCGGGACTATATCAAATAAACCTTCTACATGCATGCGGGTTAAGTTTGGACAACACAAGAAGTTTACCCTCGTGTAACCTCTGGGAGCAGTGTTCATTAAAGACATAAGAGCAGTACTACTACTGGAAGGGGTGTTGGCTAAGTCATTAATACTAGACTCAAAATTTGTTGAAGTATGCTTGGGTTTGGCTCCTTTTGGCATCGCAAATATAGCACGATACTTTCTGTCACATTCCTCAAAAGCATGTGCTGCTGCAGAGAACTTTTTGAATGTGACATAGGCAAAACCTCTTGAGTCACCTGTGTGTCGGTCTTTTTGAATGACTACTGACTCAATCGGACCGAACTTGCTAAAAGCATCATGTATTTCCTCCTCAGTGGTTACGTAAGGGATAGTTATGAATAGCCGTTTGAATTTGTCGTCATGATTATCTTCCGACTGGATTTCGGATCGATTACAAGCCACCATCACTTTCAACACACGACTGGAACCCTTAAGTGATTTCTGATTCATTCCTTCCACAGCGGCAGCCGCTTCTGAAGTTTTGGAGAACTTAATGTATGCAACTCCTTTCGGTTGCCCTGTTTTGTGGTCGCGAGGCAATCTTACGTCCTCGATATGACCGAATTTAGAGAAAGCATCGCGAAAATCATCTTCCGTAAATCTTCTTTCACAAACAATAAATAACCTCGAATGAGGTGGCGAGTCTTCAGAGCCCTTGTCCTGCATTTTCAATCTGTCTAATGCAAAACAATTTTCAAAAAAACTTGTGGCTACTGGGCGGAAAAAAATCCTCCGATTTCACAAACAATTTGTAGACTGATAAAATTGAATGCGATAGGGATAATTAATCATTATTATACTCTTCAATATTCATAATGTTCACAACAAGCAATCGACGACGTCACGTCTGTCAAAGTCAAAAACGTCAAAAAGCAAAAGCGCATTTTTTTTATTTTTTTTTCCTTACGGAACAGGCTAAAATCTGAGACAATGCTGCCTAGTCTTCAGGAAAAAGCGCAAGCGCAATATAACGCGGCGTTTTTTTTGTCGTTGTGTCACAGACTTAGTAGAGAGTATATACTGGTATATACTCGTGCCGTCAACGTTGCGTGGCCGAGGTTGCGATGCGACCGCTTGCTACAGCCGTAGCCATAACAGAATCGTGATATCTATCTAGCTGTTGCCAGTGACATAAAATCGCCGTAAAAACTATCCTATGTGTTGTTCCAGATTGTAAACTATCTGTGTACCTACTTTCACCCTAATCGGTTTTGTAGTTACGTGAAAGAGAAATAAGCATCCATTCATCCACCCAAACAAACTTTCTCGTTTATAATAATGTTAATGTTGCAATATATATATATATTTATATTATTATTATTTTTTAAATGTATTCTCCTGTTGTTTATGTTAAATAATTGCATTCATTTAGGTATATAATTAGGTTAAATCTCTTTAAAATGTCGACTATTATCACTATACTGTTGTACTAAAAAATAAAGATGAGTACCTAATGCTGTATCTCATCACTAACCAATATTTTTAAATTTAATGCTTTAGACTTAAGCTATAAAAATATTTGCATGCTGAATTATAGTAAGCGGAATATGTTGAACTTTTTAACCTTAAGACCTATTGTACCATATTTCATGCAAATAAAGATTATTATTATTATTATAATATTAGCAGGTTAAGGGAAATAAAATAGCGCCCAAGTAGCACCACATGCACGATCAGAAATTGATTGTCAAATTCCAAAATAATTCGAGCGAAGCTGCGGCCAACTGAATAAATTATTCCTTGTAGTCTTGGGAAAATACGAGGTTTTTGAAACTATTATTTTGTCAAACAATAAATTCGAAGACAAAAACTAAGGAAAAATAAAAATCTATATTTTTGAGCAGACAGCTAGCGCCATTGTTTAGTTCACGTTTAGGTCATGCGTTTTGTGACACAAGAACCGTTGCATTCAAAGATTTATACTTTTTTGTTTTATGGCAATACTTTTTTTATTTATGCTGTGACATAGTCCGCGAAAGAGCTATTTTATCGGTTTTTTACAGAATTGTACCAATTTAAAGAGTAAAATATAGACTGAAATCCATAAATTGTGTCTGCGGAACTATACAATATCAGTTTACAAAGTTTTGTGAAATAATTTCGTTATGTGCGTTATCTTTCAGTGCTGTGAAGGATGAGTTCAGTTGCGCTCTGGAGCATGTCGAATGTGGTCAAATGGCTCACAGCAGTCAATGAGAGCGCTCCTGCGTCCCATGTTGTTTGTTTTGACTCCGGCCACTGAAGTAAACATTGCGATCGGAACCTATCATCGACAGAAGATGCTCGATTGAGGACCTACCTAAATATTCTAGTCTACATTCTTCCATATACCCTCAAGTTTTTGTGTTTTAGACTATTTGAATATTGTTCAGTTAGTGTGTGAGACTTTGTAAGGACTGGTTACGTGAAAATGTTCAGTAAACACTACGAGACGAGGCTGCTGCAGCAGTGCAGCCCCTTGAGCAAGAAGCAGTGCATCAGATTCCCAGCTGAACACACAAATGGAGACAGATTTACACCATGTCGAGCTGGGAACAATTGGCAGACTGCATTCCAAGGTAATTTTTATGCTAAGCCTTGCAGTACTATTATTTATTGAAAATTACCACAGAAATAAAGCGAGCCTGATTTCATAATTGGAAGGTCTAAGGTTGAGGTTACCACATTTTGTAATGTTGATTCTTAGTTCAATATGTACTTACACAATAAGTGATAATCAATTAGGGCACTTATGATAAGGTAACATAAATAACCATGATTTTATATTGTTATCTGGAGCGATTCTTATAGTGATTCCCTTTTATTGAGAACTCATTGGCGGACCAGCGTAAGGTATTCATCAATATTATTTTGTGTCTTATCTTGGTTAAACATAACAAAGCAATAAATTACATGAATGCAGTAGTTATCAGTCATTGTAAACTATTTCAAGTTTATACCATTGGCTACTTTAGCTACCAATTTGATTGTAGGTTAATGGAAAAAATTCAACCCACATGAATTCTATGTGGGTTGAATTTTTTGTTCGAAAATTATTTTGGTCAATCATCTGGCCTTAATATTGTTCTATACTCTCTTCATTTAATTATTTTGTGAATTAATTTAAGAGTAGTTGCTATGTTATATTTTTTTATATTAAAACTCAAATTAAATTAATTTCTTTTCTGATTGTCTTTGGTACCTGTATGTGGGAGTCTATTATTGTGGGTACATGAATAATTACTGTCTATATAAATAATTGAGCACATCACACCATTTTATTTGAAGAAATGTCTCTTCTTATTTGATGGTTGCAGCATTGTCTATGCAGGGTTTTGAAAAGGGAAACTTAAGGGATTTTACAGGAGGGTAAGAAGGGAAGGAGAGAATAAAATAAGCTAATTTGTTTAAAGCGCAGCATACAGTGATCCACAACATCAAAATGTGAAATGAAAGCAAATTTTTTAATTTAACCTTTTAAATATAATTGTAATTTTAAAAAGATTAAATGAAATAATTGAAAAAAAATATTATAATACAAATTATAGACAATATTGTTTCAATAACAACATCATTAATGAGTAATTATGACTTTATAAACACACCAACCTCTGAGATTCAGGACTGTAATAATTTAAGGCAAATTTTATAGCCCGAGCCAAAAAATAAGAGTGATAGACTGATACTCGGAGAAGCAAAAGTCATATATCATTTAAAAGAGGGTAACCAACGTTTACCGCTGTGTTACCTAGGGCTAGGGCCAGCAATATCTTGATAAGACTATCACCTGATAAGAGGCTTGTATTTTTCTAAATTACTTGTTGATAGATACCTTTTTGTTTAAAACTTTTATTCATAGTTAGATAAGGGTTGGATTTTATGATTCATTTAACCCAGATGAGATAGTGATCAAATGCAAGCAAATAATTTATTTTACAACCGTCAGTCACAGATTTTATGGTGATGTTTTTTTAATAATGAGGTTATCTGTGTAATGAGTGTATTGTAATGATCATTACAAAAATGCTAATGGCATATTAAAATCGAATTTTGCTTAAATACCATACCATTTTCTTTGAAAACAATATAAGTATCTTATTTTGAAACATAATATTGTGTTTATCCGTACATATTTGCTGCAACGGAATGCATGCAATTATTTTTAAGTATTTGAATCAAGGATACTTCTATATCTATAATTAAGTAATTTAAATTTACCTGGTATAATATTTTAGAACAGGTAAAATTTGCTTAAATCTATCTACGTGCATATCTTCGGACTGCACTAGTCATTCTTTGTGTTGAATCTCCACTGGATACGTCAATAGTAGAACCCGGGTGAAGCCTAATCGGGCCAGTAAAAGGCAGGAAATTATATTTATATCAAGCTATATCACAGTTTTTATATTGCATGTGACGCTGTGTGTTGATTGCCAAAACATCACATAAACAAATTGATTCTCGGAATAACCAAAAAATAACTTGTTTTAATTTTAAACTTTTGAGGCTGACATGACACCAAAAGGATAATCCAATTGATAGGCATTAGATTGGAGCCAATCAAATGTATGAATAGATAGGTACTTACAAATTATTATATTGGATATTCATTGTACAAAATTAGGTACAATGAATATCCAAAAATAAGGAAAAAAAAACATTAGTGACAATGTCAGGGAATTCTATTGGAATTTGTAAGTAGGGAAAATAATGTAATTATAATATATAATTATGTCTGTGGTGGTTTCATTACATTACTCAAACTAAGTATGTATGGCATGTACCATATTTTATGTAGCCATGATCTGGAAGGATATAAATAATAATTATAAAGGTATTATTTATAGTTATATTTGCTGGCCATCCAACATAACTTGTTTGATTGTACAGTCAGTTAAACAAATTGATACCATCTTAAATTTTTCTATAAAACTGGAATCATTCAAAGTAAGGAAATATTTATTTTTACTTTAGGATTACCAAGAAGGGAAGAATTTGTTATAATTAATGTCAATTACGGGTAACCATAGGTTACACACAGCAAACCACCCAGCAATCATCAGCCACTCAGCAACCAAAGCTATTCTCCAGTGGTGCGCGTCATATTATCCGGAACTCCATGGCCACTGGTGATACATCCCTCTCAGTTTTAAAAAAGTCATTTGTGCTGGTTCATTGACCTTATTGCAACACAGTCATAGACTATGTTCTATGTTTTTTCCATATCTAAGAACATGATTTCCCCACTGTTGACCTATGTAAGTAGGTACATACAGGTTCATGATTTACATAAATTATTTAACAATTGACGTAAGTTTCCACCGTCTCCGCTTGAGTAAAGTTCGCCGCAGTTAACTACTAGAGGAATCGTGAGATGAATTGCATACTAATTATCTGAAATACAGTAGTATTAATACCAGCGAAACTGAGACTTTGTGAAACGTGGGTACAATAGATTCAATTCTGTCTAATACTTCAGGAAATACAGGATTACCGCAATTCCTTCTCAATGGGAAAATTTTCAGGGTAAGCTACTCAGTCCAATTACCTTCCGATTTTTCTAAAAGAAAAGTCCTGACTGACTCACTTACAGATGTTTGCGCCCTATTTCTGACAGAGCGCAAATGATGCGCTGGATAGATTTGAAATTCCCTCAAGATATAAATAGAGCGCCGCGGAAGGCGTTGGCAAAGCTCATATTTTTACCATCTTTGCCCTCAAAAAATCCCAAAGATATTTTAGCAGCCCATTCAGCCAAATTGCGACATCTCTCCTATTGTTCGTCAACACAACGTAACAGTAAATTAGAAAGAGTATTGGCGTATCAAAAGGCTATCCCAGTACCTGGTGGCAAACATTGAATAATGTAATAATTCTGATTCTCTATGCTTGGCTTCTTACATCTAGTAATAACAATGCCTATTACTTTCGGTCTAGGCAAAAAATTTGCTCGTAGCTCAATTTGGTCACGCTTCAGGGATCTATGATGTGAACAAACTTCCACAGGTTTCTCAAGGCCAATTTTGCACGAATTTAGGCTGTTGAAGCAGGCTTCCATAGAGTTTCATGACTTCAATGAAGTGATTCTTCATTTCAATGAAATGATTCAGGATTTCTGTGAACTGATTCAAGATTTCAGTGATAGTCAGAAAGTACTTCTTAATTTAATTGGGGATTGTATCTGGGAAGTCCAACCTACGTATAAGTTTGCAATCTATTCTGGGTTTTCAATGCAGTTGCTCCTTTTGTGTAAAATCTTTTTTTTTTTTTTTAACGTGGTAAAATCATCAAATGAGACCTCCAACCCCGGGCAGGGCCGGAGGTACTGTCAGACTTCTACTGACTAAAATCCACGGTGTTCTTCAATAGCCCTTTATGTTCCAGGGTCACGGTAAGGAAATAAATCCCGCGACCCCGGCAGGCTTTGGCCCGCATCTGATTAATTGACTGTGTTTTCTGGAGCCCATAAAGTGTTAAGAATAAATGGCCCAGCTTGCGCCGTACCTGTATGGCTTGGTTTCTCGATCTTTCATGGAAATTTGGCAAAACTAACAGATTTGTTCAGCTAGCGCTTAAATTAACCTTTTAAGTACCTACTTAAATATCTCTTTATGATAATTGAGATTAGGAGAATGAAAAGGCCCACATGGGTACAGACTAAGGTAAAGGTGTGGGTGGTTGGAACACTACACCAACTGACGTATAAGGTTACAGCCACATGGCAGCCCGTCTATATCAACCGCTTATTAGGTATATGCAATTTTGTTATAAATTATTACCAAATGACATCATATTGTCCGCAATTTATTTCAATTGTGCATTTCCCCGTATTTTTTAAAACAAGGAACCCATTTAAAACAAGTTATGATTATGATATAATAAAGTTATGATATGTTTTTGCGTTTACAAGATATGCTAACTTGGTCCAAACATTGCCAAAAGTTGGTATAACATCAATGGTTTGTAAGCGTTTGTTTCTATAGCGCTTTTCAACTCAGTCAAAGCCATAATTTGAAATGAAAAAACACCAAGAGAACAATGCAATTTTTCTGTTGTCATGAACAGGTCATTTTAGTTCATCCTAGGCACAGCGCCACTCAAAGCTTAATCGCATGGCATTATAATTTCATTTAGCTCCGCGTGGAAAAAGGTTTCTAGCTTATTACGCGACGGAAATTCTAGTCTGCAATTTAGCTAGCAGATTACAAGTGCCTCCAGTCCTCCATGACAATTTATGTTAGCCGTTAGACAATTTTCTTCCGTATTAGCGGAATAAGGTACGCTGGCGATCGCAACTGATTCAGCTAATTAAATTCGTTTGGAACGCAAGCCGTTGTAGAAGATACTAGGTGCTGCAAATTAAAGAGTTTTTACTATCTTAGTCACTGTAATTTACTAGTTTTTATTCTGCGAAGAACCATTAATTGATAATGCCGATAATGGTTTAAAGTATTGTCTTTCAGCTCGCAGTAGCAATAGGTATGCTATTAAGTAGTCATAAAGTCGGTAGCATCGTCTGAAGTTTTTCTTTTGCAAGACTTAATATATTTTTGCTTACTGTCTAAGTGTACCTAATAAATGTTCACAGCATCACAAAAAAGCAAGTATTAAGTGCTGTACCAATCAAAAGTCAATACTCTAAACTTATTGTCTTTTTGCTAGCTACTGCCTAATACACCGTAATGACAATGATTCGGTCAAAATTTCATATCTAACCATAATGATAGGTTGTCAGCTGAGCCACCACGAACGCTTTATTTTGTTATTTTCTGCTGACCAGCAGTAATTGAAACTGGGCCTAACGGTGCCACCTGTATTATCTGAACCAACATTGATCAAATCTAGAGCAAAAAATCTATTGGAACCTTACGAGTACCGACTTTTACAGCTCGAATTATTTCAGTAAACACGGCACACTGGTAATATACCGACTTTTTGCAATTCAATTAAGCCTGCACTGCTAAAATACCTATAGCTGCGATAAAATCTTCGCTGTCTAACTCGCACTTAATGAATGCGCTAATAAATGAAAGAGATACCACTAGAGCTATACGGTTCAGTCTAGACTTTGATCACTTTGAATCCATTAAGTCGTATCCGTGTTGTTTGAAATTAACAAAAATTAAATGCTATTACGGAAACCTGACGCGTACGACAAATTGCCATCAAATCCGTCCCAATAATTTGTTTTGGTTTGGCTTTTAATTAGTTTTCGTAAGCAACTGTTTTGAATATCATCAACATCATCGTCGGTGTCTGTGCCTCAATTAACTTTTATAACTTATCTCAAAGCTCACCATCGAGCTACAGTAGCAGCTAATTATCATCTTCACTGTGAGCTAATTAGTGACCAAGGTGAACGGCCCTTCGTAACTTCTCACGTAATTAAAACTCTTTTTATGTTTCCTAGCAAAATTAAAAATGCGACTAAATCATGGCACCATGAACAATGCTGGTTTATTTATAATTCATAATGGTTCGCGGTTGGCTGCCTGGACGCTATTGTAAATGTATGAACGGGAGAAAGTTTACAAGTCATTGTTTGACTTGCCTAGACACAATGTAAATTAACGGGTATAGGAGTCGTTAATTAGCGTGTAATTTAATATGTAATCTGTTTTATTTGAAATGATGTAAAGGGTCCTTTCCTTTTATGAAAGCACGTGGTTGAACCCCTCGGTGTTCGACACGTGTTAATGGTCTTGTAAATCCGATGCGAGTGTGGGGTTCGTTTCGCCTCGTCCTTCTTAAAGACAAGTTCGGTCACTCATGCGCATCCTGCACGTGCTAGTTACGAGATATGGAACTTGTTACCGGAGTGCACGTGGATGCATTGTTTTAGAATATATGCCGCTTTTTGTGATAGGTTTCTCATAGGATTTGTGGAAATAAACAAAGGATCACTTATCAATTTGAATGACTACCAGATTTTACTAGATCCAAAGTAATGATAAGCAAAGATGGGTTGAACTTTGGATCACGAGTTAGTGAACTACAGCTTAAACGCAAGGCTAATTAAACCGAGTTCATTAATTCCAATTCCAAGGTAAAGAAACAAAGCTTCTTATGTACTCTAGCACTTAACGTCGTTTTCATATTTCATCCTAATTAAAACGTTTTTGCCTTTCCATGTTTAACATCAATGTGCTATATGATATGATTATGGAATAAATGAGTCTAGGGTTTGGTATATCGAGCGTGAAGTTCACGTGTGAGGACTGGTCCTAGTTAGGGCCGCCCCAAAGGGCTTTAGCAAAAGGTGATTAACCTCATTAGTAACTCAAAAGACTTCTGCTCTCCGTTTTGCTAAATGCCAAGACTTTGACTCACCAAACCACCATAAGGCCATTGTGCAATAACAGCCTATCTTGGTTTTTTGTTGATTTTTGTTTGTACCTCCGTCTTTTCACTGCCCATCATGGACACTATCTGTAGCAGGTCCCTATAAGGCCTGGATAACAAAAAGGTGTGTTGCGTCGCCATCTTCAAGTCTATTGAAGGAATAGGATGTGCGGTACTAGTCATTGATGAGTCACTTCGTGCACTTTAGCGGTCTTTAAACTCAAAATTTACATAGATATATGCGTCTAGCTTAAATGCCCACGCATTTATATTTAATATTTTACTTAGATCATGCTCGTCATGTTTCTAAGATATTATAATTTTAACATCTATTGGCTGTAAACTTACAGGACGTTATGTTTTCCGGTACACTTCGACAACCGGTCATACATGTGGCGGTAGTTATTTATAAAATGTAGAGGGTAGCCACTTCATAAAATCTTCTGGATTGAATTGAATCCCTCTGAAACCACTTAAACAGGAGATAACTCATGTTTAATAATAGTATAGAAGAAATATAAAAAGGTGAAGTTACCAGCCCTAATCCTATCGCGTGCCAGAGCAATGAGAGGTGCAGGGCGTTCACACTCAGGCGTATGATAGTTCATTACCATGCATTAGTTAGGGCATTAAAATCACTCGGGCAAGACCATTACGCAATTCTTGCTCGCCCATCGACGAGATTACCAACTGGGAATGTTTTTTAGTGGTGAAAAACACAAAATTATTCGGACTTGATGCATTTTTTGTTTGTCTGGCTGCGATTATGATAATTTGTCCTATGACCCTTCAAGTCGTACCTTATGCACGGGGATTTTGTTTGTTTTAATTGGTAAATTGCAAAGTGCAGCATAATTGTTTGGTCATTGCTGCATGAAACATTCCTTTGATATGTATTTTTCAGTTAATGCTACATAATTATCTTGAAAAACTCTTGTAATAATCCCCTTTGTCTCGCCATGCCAGCATTCGCTTGAACAATTTCGCACAGATTTTTTCCGTCACCGCTGAAGCATGAAGCACCAAGACCTGTGATAAAGGACGATGCCCTTATCTATAGCTACGACTAGTTCCTGATGGCTTCTCATCCGTATCGGATTATGTTGGCATGGATATTTTTGCCTACTGTTGCGAAGAGCGTGAGCTCTCTACCGTGACTGGAGGCTTCGTTTGGGTCATTTGAGCGCTTTTAATCAGCACCAGAGTCACGCTTGAAATATAATCGTAGGATACTGTATCATCCGATAGATCAGGCTTGATTTGGTTGATATTTATTGCCTTTGAAGGCAGGCAAATTAATGAGTCGTTACTAGCATGAAACGTTGGTGGCGCAAATGTTCTAGTTTGCATTACACCAGACAAATCTGCTCGAGAACATAGCTTGATAATTGCATTGGCAAAGGAGAATTGTAATGCATTAGGCTCGGCTAACGGAGTGATCGCAGTATGTTCTCTATTAGTACACGGAGGTAGTTTCCATTCATCTTGTAATAAACGTTTATTCGCTTAAACACCCACAGGCCACGGAAGGAGCGGGATGGTGTTTATTTGCTTTGTTCTGATCAGAGGTACCAGTATTTTATGCAGGGTATCTGTTATTGATTTTATTGGATAAATCTATAGATACTTCAGGTTCTAGTCTTCCATTCTTCATCGCTTTTAAAGTCTCTAATTCAAATTAGCAGTTGGCCAGACGGATGTAACAACAATATCCCGCCATTAGCATGGTAATTAAGGGCCCATTATAACAATCACAGGAATCCAGGGTCAGAGGCCATTGGAGTCAATTATAGGCAGTTAATTTTCCGTCCCGAGCCGTAGGTAAAAGCTATTTAAGATTTTTTAGAAATTTGTTTAAAACGTTTTCAAGTATTGTGTAGGTAATTTGTTCTAAAAGCATACTTACTAGAAGTGTTATCTACTTTGTATTCACAGTAAGTTTTGTTGTTAGATTTGGGGCTTTACCTAAACAATTTTAAAGTTTCTTTTTGTTTGTGGTTCTTACCAAGCAGCGGTGCTTTCACAATGATGTGAATGTGTAGCTTTTCTTTAGCCTTTCTCTCAGACATTATTTAGTGACTAAATGAGGTAGGTTATTACTATCTCTATTTCTTTATTTATCAAAATATTTTTTCCCGATAACTGTTTATTTTTATTCAAGGTGATTTGATGCACCACTTTAAGCATATTCGATTAATTAAGTAAAACTTAATTACTTTTTATCAGTTTGCATTTATTGCACAAATGATATCAGGAGCATACGAAAATAATATGTCTGACCTCTAGTAACTTTATTTACGCTTAAAAAGTGCTATGTTATTCCTGAATTTATCACAATTTTCCTTATCAGTTTCTGGACAGTAATAAAATGCACTATATTGCGATAGCTTTTGCAACCTGTGATGGCGATAAATTCTTCATAAGCTGCTTTGTATGCACACACATGTGCCTTGCGACGCACGGTGGGCCGAAAATCGGCTTTCATAGACTTAGGCATTTTATTTTGCAAGTGCCATTTTTTATGCCAGATATCACTTCTATTAGTTATAACAATATACAAAAATGACACCAGAATTGATTCTGCACAAAAACGAAGGAATTATAATTTTTTTACGAAAATTTTGTATGGAGCTAGTATGAAAAATCGAAATATCTCTAAAACGGCAGGGATAACCGTAATATCCTTATAGGGGGTTATAGTACTAATTATTTGTGATTTTTTGACATAAGTAACATAATGGTTGTGAATGCCGTTTTTTTTTTGAAAATCGTCAAAATATTTTCATTTATTTTTACATATGAAACGTTCCTTTTAGTGTTTAAGTTGAAGATTTCAGAGCTTTAACAACTCTTAACATAAAATAGCAGGACCTCTATAGACCTGAAGGTCTAGACAGAGGTGAAAGAAAAGTTATTTTGTAGGTTATTGTACCCTTTTTTGTGGTTGTTTTTGAAGGCGGTTATATTTTTTTTGAAAACTCGGTGTAATCGATGTACATACATAAAAAAAAATACCGACCGACCGAATGGAGAACCTCCTCCTTTTTTTGAAGTCGGTAAATAAAAAAAATGGACTGTATATATACTTTTTATTGAAAGGTAATTGAAATAAAATAGAAGTAACAAAAATAATATCAAAGTGCATAATAATTTATGAAAATATTAACTAAACATATGATACAATAAACGAACATGAATAACAAAAGAACATAAAGAAAAATAATTGAATTTTACAAAGAAAAATGGGCAAAACGTCCCATCCCTTGTAACACTTCCATCTATATATCAAATGAAAGCACTTGAAAAGTGTATCATTTCATTGTATGACAGCAAACCTGTAAACCATGGGAGAAAAAAGTTATTGATACTTGAAAGTCAAAATACCAACGAAACATAATGTTAGGCAGAAGTCGTGTATGTCTTAAATTATGTAATGCAGTAATGCATCGTTGATGTTTCTGTATTTAAAACATGCCAAGAGGGGGGGGGGGACTTCTTGATTTAACCAATGAGCTCAGTGGTAGAGTTTGCCGTCAAATAAAGAACAGAAAGAAAAACGTTTGGTTGAGAGCCGGTAGACACCACAAAAAAATAATAAAAAAGAACATGATAACAAATCATGGTGATGTCAGTATGAGATATGTCACATAAATAAACAAAAATAATAAAACTTGCTAGTTTCTTTAACCGATTCTCGGACTACCTTCAGCTCGTCCGCGGTTCTATGCCTTAACGATGGGGTAGACTATGGAAGTAGAAGAAAGGTGTCAACTATTGTGTTACGTGTTCGCGATCTTTACTTCGAGTCAGAATTCGTCATAGTGTGTTATTACGAGAATATTTTTATGGAAGATCGGCCGGAATTAACAGAGTTTATAATGGAACACATTGATTTCGAACATGTCAGTTGTGATATTTTATTATACTTAGCGTTTTTGAAAAAGAATAAGGCGCTATCTCCACGAGCGAGAGAATCGCGGCGATATTATCGTCATGCCACATATTTCCATATACTCGATATGAACGTGTCTCCACACGGCGATGTTCATAGATTTTCACATGGTAATGATGGGTACAAGCGTTGGCGCTACTCATCATTATTTTCATACAATTATCACTACTAAGTACTATGATTTTCTTTTAAAGAGTCAAAAGTGGGTGCGACTTATGTCCGGCCGCTTATGTCGAGGTCCGGTTATGTCAACGATGTTACTCTTTCTTATGATCTGTACAAATATTATTATCAGAAAAAGATAAGAGCAATGTTTTCTTCTGAAAATCGAAATTCCTCTTTTGTCATAAAAATCTTTATAACTTTTTTCTCCAATAGTTTACAGGTTCGCTGTCATACAATGAAATGGTACACTTTTCACGTACTTTCATTTGATATATGGATGGGAGTGTTACAAGGAAAGGGACGGGGTCCATACATTTCTGCCCATTCTTCTTTTCTTTCAACTCGTTGTCGGACTCCAATTCCGAGTCAGCATCCAGATTGGATACACCTACAAACGCGAACTCAGTTTCCGGAAACTATATTAGGTCGAGATTTTCAGCAAAAAAGGTTGTCTTCCTTTTGGCATCTAACTTCGGCCTTTGTGCACTTAGGAAACAACAAGCATATTTAGGATATCTTGATTAGAATCTTGCCTGCTTCTTTTCCGCGAATGATGTTCCCGAAACCTCCTAAAATCTTTGTTTCGAGACTCTGAGGCTTCTTCCGAGAGAGTCCCAATCGGGACAATATCATTTTTTTCGATTATGTAAGCACCGTGTATTAATAGTTTATGTACGGTTGATGACATGTAGTAGGTACCAGTCGTATAATTCCACGTACTTCTGCTGTTTTGCGAGCAAAATCTTTAAATTTGATGACATCTATCTTCTCACCAGGTGTTATTGCTTGCAAAATAACAGAAAATCTTTTTATCAGGTCTTGATCCAACCCAGTAATACCTGCAATTGGGAAACTCGAAAAACTTCCTTGCGGTATTCCCGTCATTGGTAGTTCCCGAGCCTTGTTTCACTATATCAATCAACAGATTGAGCTCCTCTTTAAATTTATTTTGAATGTTTTTTTTTTGTTTTGTAACATTTCTTTATGCTCATTACTTCTTGCTGCCCACTGTTTGAAGTCAAGTCTGTACGCAATGTGTAACAGACATTCCATGCAATTTATACGGGCATGTAGGGATGATAGGCCAAATTCGTATATGTCAGAACACACAGTTTTTGATGTTACAGCATCTAAGTGGTTCATTTCTGTTGGTTTTGCTAAGCACAGGTAGCATGATGCATTTGATCTAGCTTCAGAAAGGTACGTCGACTTTTGCGTCGATCATTGTCATCATTAGTTTATGAGTCACCCTGTTACTATTAATGCACTCTGTGGGGTCAAGGGCCTCAATTTCCTCATCCATTTTTCTTTTGTTATCAATGACAACTGCATCGCTTTCTTTTACAAAAGTGAACTGAACCGGACGACAATAAAAAGTTGAGCATGGTTTCGGGTTTGTCCATATAGTATTATCTCCATCTGTAAGTTTCAGTGGCACCAAGGACACTTCTGTCTAGTCCTTCAGGTCTATAGAGGTCATGCTATTTTATGTTAAGAGTTGTTAAAGCTCTGAAATCTTCAACTTAAACACTAAAAGGAACGTTTCATATGTAAAAATAAATGAAAATATTTTGACGATTTTTAAAAAAAAACGGCATTCACAACCATTATGTAACTTATGTCAAAAAATCACAAATAATTAGTACTATAACCCCCTATAAGGATATTACGGTTATCCCTGCCGTTTTAGAGATATTTCGATTTTTCATACTAGCTCCATACAAAATTTTCGTAAAAAAATTATAATTCCTTCGTTTTTGAGCAGAATCAATTCTGGTGTCATTTTTGTATATTGTTATAACTAATAGAAGTGATATCCGGCATAAAAACTGGCACTTGCAAAATAAAATGACTAAGTCTATGAAAGCCGATTTTCGGCCCACCGTGCGACGGTCCCGTTTGAACTGTCGCAGATATTCAAAGTCTTCCCATTGATGAAAGGCACTTAATATTCCTTAGATATTAAGAGATGATGCACCTATTATATAGATATTTTACTTTAAAATTCCTTGATGAATCATTGAATCCTATGCCAAAGGAAGAAGTGTATGCGTCAGCGAAATCTACCGCGAAAGGGCAGACACTAGGCCCTTTGCGGAAATCTGGGAAATTCTTTTGATCTTTCAAAAGAATTTCCCAGATATAGGCAGGAAAGATTCTTAATTACATTGCGGAAATCTGGGTTCGCTTAGGCCACGTAAGTATCTAATGTACATTTTCATATCGTAAGGTAGGAAAATCTTTCGCGACAAAACGCGCGTTTATGCACCACCTAACAAATTGTCCCACTAACATCGAGAACAAATTGCTTGACTTTTGATAAGGCACCTTATCTTCCATTGCTATGTGCATGGAATTGCGTATCAACACCCGAAGTAGGATTATTTTTAGCATCGTCTTTTTTGCTATTCAGTTAATTAATCATTGCAATGTTATCACCACGATCTTTCGTGACTTCAGCAAGATCTTTTCTAAAAAATCTTAAGTTGTACAATCAGTCCTTGTCGTCTTCCCCTCACTAATATATTTTAGGTTGCCTAAACAGTACAGAATGATGAATCACACGAGTATATTTTATTCGGATTATTCAAATTCCCTACAAAATATATGCTAAATACTTCATTGTTACATGCAGCAATAGGTATTTAAAAGCTTACTGTCATTCAGAAGATATGTTCGTCCTTTAAAAGGAGGTGCCGACTAAGAAACGTGAAAAAAATCTAATCAAGATAATCGAATTCCACAAATTATAAAAGTTTTCTCGCAAACTTTAATCAAGCGCCAGATCCAAAAAAGTTGATAGCAAATAATTGCACATAACGCGATGGAGATCATTCTTGCACCTGTGTAAACTTTACACGATCCTGTCACTTTTGGGTGGGCGAATGCATATTTGCAAATTTTTAACCAACAAATTAACACTTTCGGCCACATCAAGTAACAGCTCCATATTTCTCGTAAATCTTAGCCGCATGATGCATTGAGTTGAATAAATAAATCTTGATACATCATTCGTGTTCTGATATTGCTATGCTTTTAGCTTATCTTTAATGTTTAGTAATGATTTATGGTCGAATCCAGACTAATGAAATGTCATTTTTATTGCATTGTCGTGTAGGTAAATTCAGTAAAATAATTCGCTCTTTTCTAATATTGTGACTGCAGAATTTATTTTTATGTCCAGTTTAATAGGAGATTGACATTTAGACAGGTCCATGGGCAAGGTGCATGACATGCGCAAGATTTTGCACACCTACATCAATAATTTAGTGATGACCAGCCTTCAACTTGCGATCAGCTGAATAGGTGATATCATCTAGAGTTGCTATTATGTATTCAATATTTGTTTTGCTGCAAAAATTTTGCTATTTGACGTGATTTTACTACAATCGCGTAATTTTTGTGTTCTAAGTCTGTTTTGGGTGAATATTTTTCGAGTCAGCTGACTGTGATTCAGAATTCGTGATCGTATGCCATAGTTGGACTTTCAGTATTAGTTGTTCTCAAAAGTTCATTGTACCGATCAGCTGAGTCAACTACCTTCGATTTTCCCCCTTGCATGTTAAGGACAATAAAATGGCGACAAAGTTACAAAAGTGTCCAATATTTTGGCTTGGAATCACGTTTAGTAAGGAATAAATGAACATTGGTTAAATGTTTCTTTTATTTTACCAAATACAAATTTTATTTCCTCTGCTCAATAAATTGCTTGTCGTCATTCCAAATTTGCGTTCGTGCATCTCTTATATCGGTTTGGTCATAAGTGATATCATCTGTTTGCACCTCTATTGAATATCCATTGTGATTTCATGTATTGACGACAATCTTAAAAATATCCTTTTTTGTCTACTCCGACAAGTCTAGACATGTTGAATACCCTCCCCGCTGTCAGAGATCAGCTGTGATGCTGTGTTAGGTATCTACTAAGACGACAAATACACATTGTTTAACATTCATCATTCACGTCATCAACACGAGGATTTAGTCGAGTTTTTTTGGGCTATATTTTTATAGACTTGTTCAGCGGTGCCTAACCTTATCACGGAATTAGATGCAAGTTTTTAGACGATGATTCAATAAAATTTTGATTGATGCATGTTTTGATATCTACTGTCAATGTATCTTTAATTTATGCATGATAATTGCTCATTTTATATGATTTTACATAATCAAGCAATCGGCTAGCAAACGAAGTGGGGAATTAAGTTACTATCTTGATTGAACTTGTGCATCTTTTCTCTGGTTAGCAATGTTTTCAAAAGCCCGTTCGTGCCAAGTAACTGTTGGTTCAATGATTTCTATTGGTACCTCGACAAGTACAAATTGAAAGTAGGTTGGAGAAACGAAGCCGCTTAGGAAAAGCACTGAAGCGTGTATACAGCGCACCACTGTAACTGCACGTTGTGTAATATAACACCACAATTCACAAACGAAAGCCATATATTCTGAAATAGTGAGTGCATGAATGTGCACTGTGTTTAGCTTAGCGGTACTTAAATGAAGGCTTGGTTCCTGACGACATTCTAAATCTCACGTTGTTCTACCGTCCGTGAGCAGTTACTACAAAAGTAAACACTGCCTGTTACATTGTTTGCTCACTTATGCCAATAGTTATGGCCTCATTGGGGCGCCTTGTACAAGCCCGAGCTTACATTGAGCAGAGAAATATACAGGTTGCAACAAAAAACAAATTGAACAGTAGCTCTAATAATATAATAAGTAACAAGCATTTGAGGTGTGATGACTGGATAATCGGTCGTGGTTTCCAGTGACACATAGCAACTAATAACAAATGATTCTCTGAACAAATATTGTCAGCCACAGGTATTTTTTCTCCTCTCTTCATTCTTTGATGTAGAATTATTATTGCTAGATTCTCCACACGTACGTACCTAATAGGCGATTGTTTTAGATCCAGTTGGATGTCCATCTATTTTCTAACATTGTCACATGGTATTATTTAAAGCTTAAAACCGGATGATTAATGTCCTAGACATTAGCATGCATTGTTGTTTCTCTGTATGTAATTGCTACAGTTTTTTGTAATGTCTCCGCTCTTGACACCTGAGCTGGAGCATAAATCAGTTGTCAAAGTGTTGAATTTAGGCCGATGCCATACAATGCCTGGTGATCAATTGACGTTACAAGATTTTTGTGTCTGACATCATCATCCATAGCTAAAGTCTGATGATCTTAGACATGTTTGAGCTCGATCATGTCTAGATTATACGAAGATGTATTTGAATTTAATACTGCCAATGCGGTTGTATATTTTTTGCCAACTAGAAATATTGATTTTTCAAGATCATTATAATCGCTGTTAGCGATGAAATACTTAGCAAAAACGTCAACATATTCTATTGGTATTAGGTAAAAATTGAACAAAAAGCTTTTGCATGCAAAAAGCAGAATTGCTCACGACCCCAGCTATGTGTTAAGTAATGAACCACGTTTTTGGTTCAATGCACTCACGAATCTTTATTTTACTGAATATTAAATGCCATGATTATCAATTCATTTGTATTAAACTCATTATTTGCATCGTGTGCACGATTTTCTTGGACTAAATAACTATCTAGGAATGATTGGCACTATAATTTTATGGTTGTTGCTTAATGCATTACGAATGCAGGATCCTATTTATTAATATGTTGTATATGTATCCCACATTCAATTTGATATGGTACACGTGGGTGGGTGCTGCTCTATTCAAGCCATTTCATTGGTTAAGGCAGACAATTGCGTGCAGTTCAACGCACCGCAATTGGGTTCACAACTAATTTTCCGTTTTCCACCGTTCTGAGTTGCGTCAGTCTGTCAGGTGCAGCTACCGACGGATTTGAGCTAAACTTCACGGACATAGCAGTGAGAGAGCGGTCGCCGGCACCGTTACTGTGCACAAGTCGCAACATGTATTTATTAAAAGGAAACTCTTGATATTTTATTCTATGAACTCATCAGTCGTTGAGCTGGCAAAACTACGGGCACGATTTTGAAATGCAGATTAAATTGAAAGGCGCTGTACCTAATAGGAAAACTCATGGTTTCTATCACATATTGTGTGTACTTTGGCAAAGCCAAGAGGTGCTAATTGATGTCATCCGTCAAATAGTTTTGCAATTCACTTTGAGATCCTGGCACTCGTTTCTGAACTATTGATACCGTACTACCTTATAACAGAAATATGAATCAACCTTCTCAGAATAATGTTTCAATGCATCAAGTGCGTGTGGCATAATATAGTCAAACAATTGTTGGCCGGGTCACCCGATAATATAGAAAGAGCCGATAACCGGTGCATTAAGAAAGTACAACACCGCTACTGTGCGATAACTTTTCAATAGAACTCCGTTGTTTGTGGCCCTAATAGCTGATAATGTTACTAAGGTTAAGGAACTTGTCTCTATCTGGTTGTGAAAGCGCGGCGGCGCAGGCGCAGATGCATTAGAGCTGCTTGCGATGCACTCGCTGCGTTGGATCCCGTTATTGACCTGACTCTACTAGGTACTAGAGCCAAGTACTTGCTTATATACGCGACGAGTCTAGAATTCTCACAAGGAATATATAGCGGCGTTCTCAAGGTGCAGCCAATTGCATTTGCAAAACAATCTCTTTCTATGAAATACGATATTGCTGCAGTTATTTCGCGTTCCGTTAGAAACGTTTATAGCACAGCAATTGTAGGTTATTGGTATATGAGTAAACTGTAAACTATTTCCCATTTATTTGTACATTTCAACAGGTATGACTGTAGGAGTTACGCAATGTTCTTACAATGTCGTTTACACTTGAACATTATTCATTGGAAACGTGCTGTGCGGTTTTTTCCAGCTACTTCTAACTTTGATTAAAGTTTTTTGTCATTACTTCGCACTTTTATTCTTAAGAAAAAGTTGAGTTTACTAAATGCTGCTCACACATTTCTAAAGCACGTGCCACTTATGACGAAGTATTTTAAATTAGTGCACCAGTAGTTTTTATGGGTAACCTGTCAGCGTTTGAAACAGGTTGTCGGTTTGGCTTCTGTTCACTGAATTTGTTTGACGCCATTAGCTTTGACTCGTGCCTATTATTATTGGTAGAGGATCTCGTTTTCTTGTTTCATAATTATGTTCGTTTTCATTGAAATTGTGTCTATTAACTTTTTAATAGAATCATCGGCCTTCACAATCTAACTAGGCACAAAAGCGTACCCGTATACTATCGGTTATCGCAGAATCTAGGCCATGTTATCGACTTCTGTGCTGCACCTGCGCCTACTTGCCTACAGTAACACTACTGGCGTAATTAGTCGTTAGTTACGGGCTGTAGACTTACGTGGAACGAATCACAATCATTTGTTAACCAAATAGGTATGAGCTGGCTTCTCTCGGCATAATGAGTTGTCCGCGGGAGTCGTTATGAGCAAAATGGTCGTATATGGTTGTGCGGCAAAGTGACTTTCCCTAAAATTTTTACCATAAACAAAGGTAATTAGGTAAATCTCAAAATTACTTACGGGCTACCTAAGTATTCCTGGTACCATAAGACCGGATCATAAACAAACTAGGTAGGTAGTACTTTGTTTCATCATCATTAGCCGGAAGACGTCCACTGCTGAACATAGGCCTCCCCCTTAGACCGCCACGCCGAGTACTTTGTTTAGTTATGTTACAAATAATAGTGGACATATTTTCTATGATAGGTATTCGTTTATTGGCGTCACCTATTTCTATTGATTCTCTTTAAATCTGACTCAAGTGTAGGCGCGTCAAACCCACTGTCGCATACCTAGATAAGTTAACATTGTACAAGTTTTGTATCAGGATTTTTTTCCAACCTGCTACCGTCTCCCGATAACATACATTCTGGAGCGTATGACACACTTAGTGAATATCGATAACAGCTATCTGGGCAAGACACCTTAGTTTTCTACGAAGCACTTTTAGTTTTTATTGAAAATTCTTCAAACATGCCATTTCTAACGTTATCACCAGTTCTTCCATTGGTTCATTCACCGGTAATGACTCTCTCGTGTACAAAACACAAAATTCCCAACAATTTATTTACAGATAATATTTACTAGAACAATTCTATTGAGTCGTGGTTACGACCAGAAATTGGGGCCAATTTGTGACCGTACTCCGTGTCCAGGGCAATTGGATGTGGGCAGACACCACGTAGGTGGAGGCCTTGCAAAAGACGTTACGCTTAGACAATTAGTTCTATTCTCACCTCGGAAAAATAGACTCTATACCTTTAATAATTCAGCACGGATTCGCGTCCTGGACGGATGTTGACAAATTTGGCGAGGTTCCGAATTAATTATGTCTGTGCCGATGGTCTGTCACGTAGCTAACCAAATATAGTTGCAGATATAACGACTTCCACCTTGTATGGAGGTGCCCCAGGAAGGAAGAGGTGTGAGTGAACCCGATCGTGAGTGAGCCACATGGGAACAATCGATGTTTTTATTCATAACGTTACTATTGAAATGCAATTTGGGAACGTGCTTCCGACGGCCGTTTGTTATTTGGGAAGTGCATCGACCACGCTTCGCAAATGTTCTTTTGACGTCAAACAAAGTTGAATGCTAAATCGATTATTCGTAGCCAGACGTTTGGACTATTAACACAAGTGTAAATCTAGAATTTTAAGTCGATGATTTAAATGCAGTCTGTATAAAACATTCTGACTATAAAAACCTAGACGTGGTCGTCGTAATTTGTGTCTTAATGCCGTATCTTAAATGTACTAATAATTAAAATCTGTATCAAAATCAATTTTATAAATTCGATAAATGTTATAATTTGTCAATAAAATGTTAAATATACTGTTTATTTACTCCTTTATTGAATTTTCTTGTAACATAAAATTTCACAATACAAGAATTTATGTTAATATTATGCAGTTTTTATCTTAAAACATTAAAAATTATGTATTTTTAAAACTAGTCTTATAAAATGCAGGCGTATAATTGTGGTTATTTAGTGGTTCTAAGGATCGGTATGAATCATTGTCGTCAAGTGCATTATATTTGTGTTATGTGAATCACCTTCTATATAAAAATTAAGCAGTAGTAGGCACGGAGTGCAAATTATATTTTTGGCAATATCCCCCAGGTCGTTTCTAAAATGTCAGTCAAATTCCGCCATGTGTTTTTTGATGGTATAATTAAAGGTAATTTGGTCATTAGCAATGTTGGAAATCGCTGCCTAAAAAAAGGATAGTGAGTATTAATAATATCTGTTACATTTCTTGAAATAAAAGATGTATTACTTAGCTACCTTAATTCATTTGAATGATTTTTGACTAATATGACCAGACAGGGTCGTTGATTGATTTATTTTTTCGTTAAGAATGTTAGTTACTATTTTTTACATAAATACATAGAAGTTACAGCATCAACTTTCCTAACGTTTTATTTCGCATCTAGATTTAGCTTATTTTTTTTTTCTGATACCAGACGTGACTATATTAGCATTATTTTAAAGATTTACAAGCAGCAAAAACATGCTTGTTCGGATTCTGTATAATTAATCTACAGACTGTTCAACATTATAATTAATTTGCGCGATGCGCTGTATTTTTTGAGATATTGACAGTTTTGCTAACAACTTAGACGAGGAGCTTTTTTTCTGCGCGTGAGTCACGTGGCACGTGCGCTAGCGCATATGGTCGAGACAAGCAGTAAACTGACTGGCGACGAATTATAAATTATACAGTCACCTGCTTTTAATATTAGATTTTATAAAGTGATTTATTTATTTGCATACGTTTTAATGGCGTCTTTGAACTATTCTTGCAACATTTTTTTTACGGTTTTAAAGAAATATTGTATTTTTATTAGATGTTAATGTCTAAACGATGACGTAATTAACATTAAAAGTTCAATTAAATCGTTATAAATTATTATGTATTTTAAATGAATTATGAATAAATTGTCTTTTAGTTACATAATACGTACGTAACAGTATTTTTTCATTATTAAATATATCAGTGTAACCACATAAACATCTCGCGCCCGGCATTGGTTTCGGCCATGCTGCGGAGCGAGACGGTGTGGGAAGCGGTCGCCACCTTCTGCGAAGCAGTAATGCTCGTGAAGGAGGTGGCGCGAGAGAGAGAAGACAGCGTCCTCCCTCCGCCCCAACCGCAGTGGTACACGCCCACGGCGTCGGACGTCGGCAGATGATCTCCGGCCACCGTAGGCGCGGACATGCGGACAGCGAGTAAAGGGCAACTCGCTGTCCGACCATGGACCATGCCCGGGTCGACGGCGCGTCGTGTTCCACGCGCGCCTCAAAGAGCTGTCAGCAAATGACGGGGTCCCCTCACAGAGGGCCTAAGCCTGCCGGGGTCGCGGGACTTATTTCCATCACCGTGACCCTGGAACATAAAGGGCTATTGAAGGACACCGTCGATTTTAGTCAGTACAAGTCTGAAAGTCCCTCCCGCCCTGCCCGGGGTGGGAGGACTCATTTGATGATATTAACACGATAAAAAAAAATTAAAAAAACCATATAAGTAAACATGGTCAGATTTCTAACAAGTGCATATTTACTGAAAATACCTCTTATATTATTTTATTGCAGACCAAATGGTACATACTTACATTTGGCCTCTAGTACCTACATATTTTGAATATTTTCCCTATGGGCTAGGGACTCACTCATTACCAGTACTTAGGCATTTAGGACTATTATTAAACACAATGATTTGTCACTGAGCTGGTAATTTGTCATATTTTTACCTTGTTTTGAAAATTGTATCACTTGGTTTGTTTTGTTATTTAAAATTTTAATTATAAATGTATAAACAGGAAATATTTACAAAATATACATTAAACTTATGCGATTTTTGGTTAAAACTGCAATATCGATAATACCCAAATCCTTTTTCTAGCTTTTTTAATAAAAAATATTTTCTTTTTTTACAGCAATTCACAGAGGAACAGAAAACCAGCCTACAAAGAAAGCCAGAGGAGACGGCGCAGGGGACAATGGCACAGGAGCACGGGACCAACACGCCTACAACTGCCTCCTGCAAAATGAACTCCTTGGTGCCCAGATAGAGGAGGTCAGGGGCCCTTCAGCATCATGTGCAGAAGGGACAAAGGCCAGCTTAGGCACGGCACAGACCCCAAAGTCATCGCAAGCGTACCTCCCAGTCTACAGATTTAATGCCCAAAGTCATAATGCTGTGGTAAGTGGTCTATATCTTTTATAACTTAGCTAAGCGAAATTACCCACTGCATGTAAAAAGTTTGCTTGTGTTTAGTTAATTAAATGGGATTAAATCTGGGATTTAATCAGATTCTTAAAAAAAATCTCATAATTTTGTAAATAGTCATGCGCTCTCCGCGTTTTATCACGGTCTTATGTGTATTATTGTGTCTTGTAGATTTTCTATTTAAGCCTGATAATCTGATATTTGTTGAAATATTTAGAAAATCCTATATCCTGTTCCCGATTTATACCTTTTGGCTTCTACCAATCCGTTTAATTTTCCCATAATTTTGTGCCAAGTTCGTTCATTCCTTCCAAGCTCTTGACCCGGTCCCGTCTAGCTGTGTCAGGGCTCCTGAAGTATTTAAACAAGACTTTCTAACTTCATCTGATGTAATTTTAGTAAAATCCTATTGCACCTTTTGGCATACTGTTCTTGATTTGCAACTTTTGGCAGTTTTCCGACCAAAAAATAATATTTGGCCATCCGCCGCACATTTCATTTAGACCATTTTAAGTTCCATCCTGTCATACTGATAATGCGTTTGTTTTAAAGAGATAATGAGATAGCGATAACATTCAGAAACTAGCAAGACATAAAATCTATCTACATAAGGTAGTACTAGCGGTGGCCTTGTGCCAAATAGAGTGTGTTGACGTATTTTAATGCTGATTCTAGTACATTCTGCTCGTTCCGATACGAGGAATTTGCTTAACAGCTGGTCACGTGTGTCACGGTGAAATAGCTTTTTCTGCACATAGAAAAGATGTCATTATTGAGTGAGATTATCATGGAAATCTTGTGCTTGGGAGTTCGTTCTATTGTTTCAAATAAATTACCTCTGTCGATTTGGATAGAAGCCAAAATGCAAGTAATAGGTTATTGACTGGACCAAATTTCAGTTCTAAATTATCTGGAATTGTAAAGTTCTCAAGCTTATCATCTTCGGCGACATTTTCATCTAGATTTTACGTCTCTCACTACGAAGACTACAGGTGAATTATACGAATAACTGTTCGTACAAATATCATTGTTCTCAATCCCTTTTCTATAAAATTCTAATTCAGTTCATCCAAGACGTGGCGTTTTCAAGCTTCGTCTTGAAATTAGTGATTGTTCGTTGAAGCGTGATTTTTATTTAATGCGTAACGTAACAAAACGGTCAGAGAACTGAGAAATGCTGTCTCACGATATTTTCCAATCTTAGTAGATGCAATTTATTTATGTGCCGATCTGGGAACGAGTTATGAATGCTCCTCTTTTGCGGATGAACTGGGAAGTTTCGTGGGAAATAGGTCAGCTTGGTTTGTTAGAAAATGTTCGGTCTTTGGTTATTTTGTAGTATTCTTGGTCGGATAGGTTTACAAGGTTGCTTTTGGATCAATCCGAGTAGTTTCTTTTTTGTTCTGTTTTAATTGTGACTTAATACGAGAGTTAGCGAAGTTATCCTATAGCTATAAATGCGCTTAATCAATCACGTGTAATAATCATCCCTAAAATTTGTACGTTGTGTCTTAGAACATCGTATTTTGCAATTTCTTAGTCAACCAATCCATGCATACAAATATCGAAATATCTTTATCAAAAACGAATAACAATAAAATCTTTGTGCAGTAAACTGAGGTCTCACATCGAATGCGTTACAATATAAAAATATGCATGTCTAATTAGTATATTTTATCCCAGTGTACGTAAAATTAATCGATATGCGAAATGTCTGCATGTTTCGTCTGTGTCTAATTGCACCAGAAATTTTTTAACGCGTTTTTGTAAAACGTAAGCGTAATCGGTGATTCGCTTTGTTTTTTGTGCAATTTTTGGTTATCCTTTGTTTGTCTGGCTATCCATCTAGATATTTCCCAGGCAGAAATATATCCATGACTAAACAGGAGTACTGTGTCCATCAAGTCGAGAACAAAAGTTTCGCATCGAGGGTTATTTTTGTGCTCATGTAAAAAATTACAAAAAACTTTTCTCTTTATAAAATTAGCTTGATTATTGTGTTAAAAAGAAATATATAGAGGTCTGTATGCCTGGATTGAGCCTTTTATGTCCTGACAAAATTTATGGACACGTCACAGTGATGTATTTGAACATTTCGTGATTCGATGAGTTATTTAGACGGCGATTGGCGTATTGTCAAAATGCATTTGGTTTATTGCTCAATAAATGTGAGTTTTTAATTTGATTTTGAATTTATTGGCATTTTACGGCGTCATTTGCGCAGGATATTCTTGATTTGATGGTGACAAAAAGTTTTGGGGCATCAAAAAGTCCCTTGCTGTTGTTTTGAGTATTTTTTTAATTAATAAAAGATAAAAATACTAATTTTTCACAGATGTCACATAAAACCCCTAATTTCACGATTTTTAAACAGTTATTGCTGTTTAACAAATTTAAAAACCCCATACCACCCAGATAAATTACACTTTAAAAAAATAAATATAATTGTTCTGACCTAAACATTGAACCCCCGCCAGCGCTAAATTAAATTTGGCCAATATCTGCTCATGATGTCACGTAAAGTACCTCATCTAATGTGAGCCAAACACTGTTGTGACAGGATTCTTAAAAGTACCGATTTAAAATATATTTTTTATTAAATATCGGCGGACATCGATTTTTATTATAGGGTTAAGTGACGTTACATCGCCGGCCGATCGGATGGAATTCTCGTTTATGTTACGAAAACGTAAGAACCGATACTTATGAAATGTATTTTTATTGGTTTTATCGATTTTTGCTCGAATTTCAAATAATATCAATAAGGTACAATCACTTTAGCGCCCAGGGTTTAATGTGTTGCAGGATTCAAAATATCGAGATTATTGATATTTTATTGTAAAAAAACCGTGTGGGATCCCCATGTTAATGACAGGAGGATACTATCCGGATTTTTAGTACTTACTGCACTTTAATACAAACGTGTTTTAGTCCCATGAGAACTTCTTCAGTTTTGAAAAAGTTCTCATGGGACAATACTCAGATTGTCTTATCTGAGTATTTTCAAAAGGATAGACATGATTCATAATCATGATGGAAGCTTCCAATCAGTTCAAGGAGTTTTACTTCCTCGTTCATATTAATATCTATCTGTCTAGATAGATTTAAGTACTCTGTAAGTCTATAGGCAGCAAGATCTACTCAATTGATGGCTAGAATCCGGTTTCGCTAGCCTATCTAGCTTACATTGCAACTAGTTTTACCATTTTGAAATTCTAAAATACAGGACAACATGCGCAAGAGTCGTATTTTTTAAAAAAAAGTACAATGTCAATGTCTTTGAATGTCAATTATTTCTCGATTATGGAAATAAAAATAAGGGTTATTTTGAGCATTTGCATTTTGTTCAAAATTCCCTGTATTGTACTGGCCACTACCTACAAAAGACAAACCCAAAAAAAATTAGAGGAAAACCAAAAAAAAAGCAGGAAATGTCCGTAAAAATCTGGAGGGATGGTAACCTTCATTGCGGCATAATCTTAGATTGCCTGCACTAAGCTAAACAGCTCATAAACATAGCTTAGCTAGTGGTCGTTAACGTAGCTTAACTAAACAAAACTTTGTTTAGTCTTGTCTAATCTGTGGTTTAATGATGGTGCACCAAAGACCATTTGCACCATAAATTGCAAAACACTTTTAACGCTACGTTTAAAAGAAAAACATCGTTCTGTTCCCTCAAATCTTTTGATGTTGTTTGCGTGTACCTGTACGCCGAATGGGTTTTTTCATACAAACTTTCAGATCCTTTTTTTCGAAGGGAAGGAAGATGACGATTTTTGAAAATACAGAAGTGATTTTAATAAAACTTTATTTTATAATGAGACATTTCTTTAATGTTCTCTACATTTACGAAATGTCTCATTAAAGAAAGTTAATTGGGCAGCTTTGTTTTATGGAAAGTTTAAAATTCGTCTTACTTAGCTGCAAGTCTGTATGTAACACTCATGCACTATTTGTTCTCTGATAACTGTTACTGTTAATTGTTGTTGTTTCAGTTATTCCGAAAAATGAGGACTTAAAAGTTTGTATGAAACGTCGTACGGCGTACCACAAAGACAAAATGTTGTTTTAAACACGTTTACCGATTAGTGGTGCAAATGGACCTGAATTAATGTGCAAACTCATTATATTCCAAAACTATTGATCCATCAATGATTGATTGACGTTTGATGATGATCTCTTGAAAAGCCCCAAAGTGTCGAGACTCTTCAATACAAAGCCTCTAAATTATATTTTAAAGGTTTTTGTCAAGAAAAAAGGCGTTACATTATTCAGAAACTGTTTTGATGTGTCATGTATAGTTTTATGAGTGTTAGTTATAATTGTAGCGTTGCATGTTTAACCTTCAATAATAATGTAAATGGAGAAGGATAAATTAGCTACTGTTGTATTTATTCGATGTACTGACGAGCATATTGCTGAATCGCAGCGGTATCGTTTGTAACAAGACGATCATAATATCGAATGTCATGCAATTCTTGTAAAGTGTTGTGGCATGTGTACACCACTACTCGTGTATTAGTGTTTGGTATACATATTTTATTTTAAAACTTAATGTCACGCCTACTATTTTCGAATTGTTGTACAGAGGTTCCACCAGTTGTCTTACCAATGGATGTAATATTATGGGATCACCTATTGCCATTAGCTAGTCACAATTATAAGTTCTGGTTGCTACTAAGAAGTTCCTTATGGAAAAACCTTATAACAGTTTGTCCAACCCTTTATTCAAATCCCGAAACTCTTGCGCAACATTGTCTTACACACGAAGTCTTGTAAGAATCAATCAGTCAACTATAAATTAACTATAACTTATAAATGTTATATGATGATACTGATACTGCTAGCCTACATCATCCCATCCCACTGCTGGGCAAGAAAGACTTTGGCACATGACTTCCAGTTTTCACGATCCAGGGCCAAAGAGGACCTCTGGACATTGGTTTTGTCAAGCTCGTCCCGCGATGTTGATGTGATGGTTTCATAATTATGTAGTATGTATTCTCATTTGTTACAAAAATATTATTATTGAAATTGAAGAATCCACAAAAAAAGTACTGCACTTTAATCTTTGACTCGACAAGAGTGTTGTACATTTTTTTGCAGCCAACAATATTAATTAGTTTTATTCATCTACCCGTGAATTCTTTCATGCTGTTTTTGAACTTCTAACACGCTTACTGCTATTTATTAAAAATAAAAACAAGTACTTCAGATATTTTTTCTATTGCCTAACGAAACAAGATGACTGACGGACAGGTTACTGATAAATGCAATATCTACATTTTTATTTTTTGTACATTTCTTTTTTTATAAGGGGCAAAGACTTGGCGTAGTAACAGAAAGGCGAAAGTGCTCGGTAACTTTGCTGAAACAAGTTAAAGTGCGCAAGAGTCTGTCTTTATGTGTCAATTATCACGAAGTGGACGTTTAGCGTATGAGTGACAACGAGGATATGCTAATCAGCACAGCACCCAACTTTTTGCGCATTTTTTATTCTCTTTCTACCTTGTAAATGATATTTAGTGACTTTTTTAAATATTTATCCTTCTGCATCGTTTTTTCCTGGCCATTACATTAGCGATACAATGCCATTGTTTTTTTTGTGTGTGCAACTATTTCTGTTTTTGTCCTATCATTGGTCTGTCTGTCTGACATCACTCAGTGACAACGACCCAAAATAATAATTTATTGAAATATAACAACGACCAGACGTTTAAATGGTGTTTCTGTAGACAGATTTAGTTTTAGGTGTCATTTAGATAAATACGACATTAAAAGAAAATAAAAGCGTCACATTATCGTTGGCAAGTCACAATGAACCTCTTTATATGGAAATAGAAGCTAATTCTTAGTGACGTGTCATATTCACGACAAATGCACGCTGGTTTACGACCACAGAATGCAGGTCTTTGTTATCATCGATATAAAACCGTGATTTGAATAATAATTACATTATTATGAATTTATTAAAGTTCAAACAGTTGCAAGTTGTCAAAATTCGCAATTTATCCATAGCATGATTTACACAGAAAAAGATGATTGCATGTTTAGTTCAACTTGTCAAGACGGTCCGTGCCAGAGCAAAAAACCAGCTTAGCACTTGAAAAAACTCTCATTCCACGTTTTGCTAAATAAACAATTTCTATTAAGCTATCTTAATCCAACAGAAAAAAAAGGAATCGTGTAAACAGTTTTTATCCGCGTGCATTAGTGGCTTGTCAGTTCTTAGCGGAGTGATGATGGTCTTGCACGACCTGGTTGCTGCGCGCGCAACCCCGCTGTCAACAGGTCGGATTAAAAAAAAAACGAAACGACAAAAATTCTTTTTGGTATACATACCTAATAAAGATATAAAGTCACTAAATTCTATTTTATTGCAGATTATCGCTTTTTCGTGAAAAAATAGCCAAGTGGGTTTTTATTTGATTAAGCGAACAAATTAATTATTCATCGTGTGATTTCGTCAGACGCCGTGCACAGTCGTGCATCTTATTAGTGAAATTCGGCGTTCTTCAAAATCTGCACGTGGTCAAAATTGAAAGAGCTTATAGCCCATTCAGGAGAAGGAAAAATGATTGTCTATGTTGACCATAGATCACAGAAAAAACACATTAAAACTTCGCATGAAATTCTAAATCGGTCTGGCGGTACCCACCCACTGTATTATCCTTGCATTATGCACTGAATACAAATGTCTTATATAAAAAATGCATTGTTATTTTGATTCAATTCTTGATGCGTCCCCATATAAATTTTTGGCCGCTCTGCACATGTTAACTTTGGTGAAGACGGCGAATAACAAGTAAGCTCTTTAAAAATTCAAGCTTGCCAGTCTTAGCTAATGCCTATTTGCAATTTTGATTGTTATGCATGTCTGAAGAATGTGGAAAAACTTTTGGTTTATTCCCTGATTTTTGCGAAAGTACACTAGAGACAAAATAACTCATTAAAAAAAAACAAATTAATCATCATCACCAGTTGGAAGCCACTGCTAACCAAAGCCCTAATAGATTTTCGACTTACCTAAAACCATGTGCAGCTCATCGCATACCAAAGTCTGGTCAAAAATTTTCATGCCTTGTTACGTCTCATGAGAAATTTATTTTTTGACGGAGCTAAAAATTTCACACTTGTCTATAAATGCAAGAACACGAATGGTAAAGTTACACGCGATTTTAGGATGCCTGAGACTATTATTTTGCAAGAATTTGCCAAAGCTTTAAAACTAGATTAGAGTGTGTCGTTATTACGTTTCGGTCTGTAATTTTATTGCGTCTAATTCCATCATCAGATTTTTCCAGGTGTAAAAATTTTGAAGATGGACAATAAAAATATTTAGCCATTAAAATGGCAATCGTTTGTTTCCGTAAATTCTAAATTGATTTATTATTTAGTGCGCATGTCCCTCTTGTCTAGATCGTCTAAAGATCTGATAATACATGTAATTAATTCGTTTTACTGTCTATTACAATAAACAAAGATGCATCCATCATCTTCTATATACATATAATAAAATAGTAGGAAAGTCAAAACTGTACATTGAATATTTTTTTAAAAGAATACTTGGGGTGTGATCTACAATCGATACCGAAGCCAAAAATATAGTTTTTAGAATTTTTGTCTGTGAGTCTGTTTGTCTGTTTATCTGTTTGTCTGTTTGTATGTATGTCCGGGATAAACTCAAAAAGTACTGGACGGATTTGAATGATTCTTTTTTTGTTGTATAGGTATTAAATCTGGTCAAAACATAGGCTATAAATTATTCTGGAAACTTGAACACCTGGCGCAGAACCGCAACAGACCAGCTAAACTATAAGAGATACAAAAATGGTGCGATAGCAAAAAGTGTTCCACGTGATGAGCATTTTCTGCTGAGAGAATAAAATTGAAGATCTGGAACACCTGATGTGGAACTCCAAGAGCCCAGCTACACTATAACATGTACAGGAATGACGTCTAAGCAAATTTGTTCAGCCTGATGAGCACTCTCTGTTGACGTATAAAAATTGAGGATCTGGAACACCTAATGTGGAACTCCAAGAGCCCAGCTACACTATAACATATAAGAATGACGTCTTTGTTTTTGCGTGGTAAAATCATCAAATGAGGCCTCCCACCCCCACTGTTAGACTTGTACTGACTAAAATCCACGGTGTCCTTCAATAGCCCTTTATGTTCCGGGGTCACGGTGAAGGAAATAAGTTCCGCGACCCCGTCAGGCTTTGGCCCTCTGTGAGGGGGCCGAATGCCGGGCGCGAGAGGTCTCCGCCTATCGCCGCCGTGAGGTCACGTCGGTGCTCTACTCAAGCTGGACAGTCTTGCACCGTGTGCTCTACTGTGTCCTCCGGGCGATCTTCGCAGTGGTGACACCCAGGCGTTTCCTCCTTTCTCATCAGACACAGGTACCTCCCGAAACTTCCGTGTCCGGTAAGGACCTGCATCATGCGGTAGGTAAGGACGCCGTGACGTCTCTCCAGCCACTCCTCAAAGAGGGGTCTTACCGACGCTATTGAGGCGTGCCCGAAGAATGACGTCTTCGAATCGAGTTTTTGCCGGGCTCTTGGAGTTTGGTAATAGACTTTTCAGATCTTAGTTTTGACGATCCCGTTGTTGCTGGCATAAGCAACAGGATACGCGTACGAAGTCGCGGGCAGAAGCTAGTTTCTTTATAAAAAAGATGATCTTCGTCATTAAGTTGAACTCCACTGTTAAACCTGTCGTCAAGTCACGACTTTTGAAGCTAAACGTTTCTGTTTCTAATCGTGATGATAAATAAAATTGTATTCCAGTGTAATGTTTTCACAACAAACATTTAAGTGTTCTTTTATGACCAAAAACTTATCTAACATGAATTTTGTGGCAACGGGAAGGTTTAGTTCGTCAATAGATACCTAACGCATCATAAATTGTTGACTAGTAGTCAATAATCAATCATTCGAAATGAAGATCGACAGCCGAAATCACAGACCCATGTCATCTTAAGTCAGACATTATTATTATATACTAATAACTAATGTATTATTTTAATCATACTCAAATCAAATTTGTGTTATAAACTAAAGTGGTTCTCCAGAACCGTAAAATTTTACTATTTTTCTATGCTGACTCATCAGAACAACAGTTAAATCAATCACACACTACGTGTGCTACTCGCGCTGATCTAAATCCCGCGCCTACTTCTATAGCGATTGCAATTATATCGGAACAATCGATATGTTACGTGATTCACAGGCGCGACTAATCGCAAGTCGCAACCTCTTCGCCACATCTTAAGCTTTTTGTTACCTAGTCCTTGAACAGATAGATAAAAGTCTAGACACTTTGCAATTTACAGATTTTGCGCTTGTGCATTTCAATGATGCGTGTGATACTAAGGTTCGTCGATCCGATCGTATCACGACATCTCTTTTCCGTCATCAAAATGTCTTAAGACAAGTCCGTGATCAAAATTACGAACGCACAAAGTTCGAGCACACGTCTTCGTGACGTATTTTTGCAGCAATGCAAAAAGTAGCTGCGGCCCGAATCAACTTGATGCTAAGTTTTTAGCACAACAACAACAAAAAATAGAAATGTTATTAATTCTATTAGTTCACGCTAAAAATAATCGATTTGTCTATCCTTGTAACTAAGAAAGATTACTTCTCGAAATGATAAGTTTGAATTAAACACGGTCACGGAAGTGGCAAATACGTATAAATATGAAACTCCTATAAAGTGAAGTTTAGATTTATAATCTTCACTATTACTTAGTAATAAAAACTAATGTGAAATCAATTAGCTTGAGCCGCACGATTGATGCACGCTAGTAATTATTTAAAACGCTTAGATACATTAGAGTTAGTATTTGCAGAGTAATAGTTTAAAATGGTGAGCTATAAAAACATTTCTAAGTAATATGCTATGAGGATTGCGCATTTGCTCATCAAATCGTTATTATAAAGTTTTTTCATCAGAGACTGATTAGATACAAAGTTTGGTCTAGACTTGAGGTCATTGGCAGGGGATGAATCGTAAGTTTTGCTAAATCAGTTTGTATGAATGCATTTTTTTCTTTTAATTTTTTATCCAACTGCATGAAATCGATTTCTTTGTAGTTGTTTTTGGACACACGTCTGTCGGCTGCCGTAGTGTTGTTACAATCTAGATCATGTCTGAGATTGTCCTCCCGAATTGCTGCACAGTCACGTTTCGGGATCATTGTGTGGGTGCTCTTTTAATTTTCGAGACATCTCGATACGAATTTCTCGTTAATTACATCAGAATAATTTTTTATGATCAGCCCGAAGATATAGATACTGGCAACCTTGAATCCGAGTTGGTTGCCGGCACCTACGTACCCATTTTTTTGTCATCGAGCATTGATACGAAAGCACTGATTGACACTAACAACATGCTAATCATAATGCAGATGTCCAAATAGTTATCTGATACGGGACAAGTTTTGTTTCCAAATGCGACAGCACTGCTGTCTGACACATCACACGACTTGAACGATGTATCATTACAATAGAATGTGATGCTGCCATTATTGGCTTGCTCTAGGTATTGTGTATTATGTTCGGTCTATGCCTAGGTTTGGCCTTTGATATTATAGGTACTCGACGTTCGTTTGCAACTATTGTTAGCTGAGCATCAACAAGAAAAAAATAACGTTGTAACCTTTTGATTTATGATTATATATTTCAGCATAAAATTCAAGAGTTACTAAAGTTGAAATACAATTTTCAACGAAGATTTCTAGCATTATTGAAAAAAAGACCGGTGGTTGTCCATCCAATGGTGAGTATACGCGCAAGCGGCTCCCGTGCCCTCATCAGCCTTTGAACCGGTCACCAGAAGTGGCCATCCGTGTTCGCTTATTGGTTTGTTTACAGAAACAACAAAGTCTACTGGTACCTACGCGAGGGAATTTCGCGTGAGGCCTCTACGTGGCCTTAATTTTTTTCCAAACTACATATTGACATAAGGACTTGAGTAAACAGAGGCTTTTTGCGATCGAGGCCCGGTAGGGTTACTCGTGTTGACAGTGCTAAATCAATCGATCCAACGATGAGTTTCTTGAGATCCATGGTATCTGTACATCGTTTAATGAATCTATTTATGAACTGACTCGGAGATGTGTTGCAGACGAACTCCTGTACGTTTATTACCATCTGGGGATTACTTATTATCCCTACATTAACCTGATTGGTTCCGGAGTTATAAATATGTTTCTAAAATAGAACGTTTCTGTTCAACGGTTAGAGAAATAGTGTCTTTGAACCTTCGCTGCAACCGTGAAAAATAGAAAAGAAAGCAGTAGCGTAACCGCACCGGAGCTTTGGCGGTTTTTTATTCGCATTCCTGGTGCACTTGATGAGCCGAGTTGAGATTACGCAATATCGGGAAACAAAGAGTTCGCTTTTTTATAAGATTTCTTTGTCAGTATTAAGCTTGATAAAATCAGAAAGTCTTGGTATAATTGTTGGAAAAATACGTTAGTCTTTACGGCCGGTTTTTGGAATCAGGTTTTCGGTATCTAATTATTTGCGTATTTATTAATTTGCATTCTCCTCTTATTATTTTGAGTTTGCTGAAAATCTACACTTTGTCTTGACTTTGCAGTGGTTTATTTTATTGCAGTGCGTACGACGTGACCCGCCTACGGAACTGCCACAGGTCACAATTGTACTTCATTTATAGAACCAATCAATCTGCTATCTACGATCTAGTCACTGCTGGATTTCTAGCTTTTTATGCGTCTGATGTCTGAGGTTAACAAACTTGCGTTTCTGATTGCTCATTCATCTTACATCATTGTGGTTTAGGCTAGATTGAAATTTTTCATTTACCTGTACACCGGCTCCTGTATCATTAGTATCTAATACAATTTAGTTTCGCTCGCCTAGATTAGTGTACATATCTGTTTTTTTCATTTTGTGATTGGATGCTGCGCTTTTTGCAGTTACAATTCGATTAGCTACGTCGATGTTATGTCTTTTATGATCTTGAGCTAGACCAGACAGACGTCTATTGTGGACAATTGTACGATCCATTGTTACGAACTTTTTGTCTGTTTGCTTTGAATAAGCCAATTGTGGATGGAGGAAGTGGACGATTTGGAATCACTTACAAGTAACTTACAGAGTACCAACTCACGCTACCTAAAATTTTCTCGCCGTTATAATTACTTAACGTTCCTTAGTTAGTTGGCCGTTGGTGCGTGAAGGATGTTAAGTACACTTTAAATATTTTTTATGCCACTTTAAGTAGCCACTTGAGGTGTTGTTGACTTACAAAACATGTAGCTTAGGTAGTTAAGTAAACGTCTATTTATTAAGGCATGACGTGACCACTAGTATCGCCGACAATTTGGTGTCTGATTGCGTAAAAAATGTCAGTAATTCGCGTAATCAAAATGGCATTAGTGAAGTTGAAGTTGTTAAAAAACGTTTGCTCTTTGTTGAAATAAAAGGTAACTCTAATGTTTCGATACTTAGTCACGCACTGTTTAAATTGTAGATAATGATTGCCGTTACTCGATCTCCGTAAGAGGTTTCCATTAACCCAATCAAAGTACAATTGATTCAAAGAGTTTGATAGCTTCGATTTTCCTTCTGTCTATAGTGAAGATAGGTAGTTAATTTATACAATTCAGGTTTTATTAAAACCAAAAAACAAATTCGTCCGCATCTTCATCACGGATTTAGTAGCTTCTGAAATAGAATCGTGTGATGTGTAGTGTATTTTAGTACATTTATTCGCAGTGCAGTAGGTACATCTGGTAACTGCGTTAGGAGTTGATGCGTCGGTAGCGAGGTCGTTGGTACACGATTCGTATCTAGCATGCAGTCTAGTCTAGACCAAACATGATGTCAACGCAGAAATTCTAAAAATACCCTATCTTTTCCCATGCCAGTCGCATCGGAATCATATCAACTGAGCAACATTGCTACTTTTCATACTACCATTTCGAATCACAGCTGACAGTACCTGTTTTTTTGCATCAAGAAACATGTTGCAACCTGTTAAGATTTACATCTTATATAATACGATTATATGCATCTAATTTGGAACACCAAGGTCATTAAGTCGATGACCATTCGGGGGCGGGGCATCTATTAAGTCAATATCTCCTTAAGTGGCACTTGCGAATTAATCATCGTGCATGTCTTGATGCACTTTCAATCTTACTCCAACTGTTCCGTTAGTATTTTGATTCATTCATGATCCAGCCGCACGTGAAAAGATTTGTTTTCTTAGCTCTCCTGCCATTCTCTTACAGTATATCATTGATTGAAAACCAAAATCGTGGCGACGCAACGGTGTCGTATGCGTTATCTCGTAGTATTACATGTAAATCTTCCCTTTATCAGCGATTTATTGGGTGCGCTTGACTTTAAACATTCATGTTTATTGTCCCTGTGCGTTTGTACACCTTATGTTTTTCGTTGACGTAGGCGTCACAGCCAGTTGTGTTCCCATCTGAATTACATTACAGTAAAATGTCCGAAGTGGACGCGACACATCCTTTTGTTGTTGTTTCCTTTAACTTAAATATGGCTTCGTTTCGCGCCCGAGAAACTACCAATATCTTCCACCCACACGGCCAAATTCTATGCTGCAACAATAAAAGGATTATTATCAGCCCCAAAATACACATATGGTAATGGCGACCCACGTTATGTCTCAGGAAATTTGAGTCTCTTTATGAAGGTGTTATTCATCTAGATTACTTAGGAGTCCGTAATAAAGGCGGGTTCACGGACACTGAACTGCCGTGAGTTTAACGAAATTCTGCACTTTTTTGCAGTAAAATACTTAGAATTTCACGCGACGTTTGTCGGTGCGAAAATTCACATTAATAATGTCAACATACGTGTCATTTCAGACGGCAATAAACAAAATAAATGCAAGTTTTATATCTCTGTAAATAATTGTTCCTCTCAAACAGACGGTCTTGACGAATTACTGTGTTTGCTATTATAAGTGTAAGCGTAGATACGTAGCGATATAGATCTCCAGGCGCGTTCGTTATGTTCGATAGACGAATGGTAGCAGTGGCAGATATATCATCAGGTGGTACTAATTCCGGTCGTCAATAAGTCCAATCAAAATGCGCTGTGTAGGAATTATTCTAATGATTAATTGAAAGCGTGTCGTAAAAAAATCGCTGACAAATCGAGACGCTATCAGACAGATACACGTTAAGTTTATTGCGCTTTTTTTTCAGCATCTTTTTATTCGCTCGTTTCTGACAAAAGGCTTTAGGTGGGCGAACTTTCAAGGCCTGCGTTATGCTTCAGGAGGTTGCAATTTGTTTCCTTGTAAGAGAGCTTTAACTTTTTCACAAACTATCCTAATCGGCTCGTTTATCTACATTTCCAGACGGCCCAAAAGCAGTTTTACATAAACCAATTTGAATATTTTTGCATTCGAGTCTAGATTTACAGAGACTTAAAATAGTAGTAATAAAGTCTAGGTAGGTTTTTTATAGCTAGGTCATAAGCTTTTTTTGCGAGTTTCGTCATGTTTAATTTACAGATCTTTTACCTCTCGTGGCGATTGTTTCGTATGCATGCGTCTTGTGTTTTATTATTTTTTTGTATAGATTAGGATTCATCAAAATATATTGTTTGCCACTAGCATGTAGTGTTGAAATTAGCAGATTCAATTTGTCAATAGTTTTTGTATAATCATCATCATCTATAGTGCTCGCATGTTTCTGTTTTACGGCCGTTGTATGGTTAATGACTGCAGCAACATTTATAACTTTAACACCGTCTAATATTGTTATTCTTTTGACAAATATTTAAGTTCTTTTTTACTTTGTTCTTTGGCCAAGTTTAGTTGGCAGTTTAATTATTACTTAACTTGAAATGACTTGTAATTTTTTTGAGGGTTTGTGCAGAAATCTTTATCTATTGTTGCCGTGGTCGGATCTGTAATGAGTTTTTTTATTACATTTGTAATGAGATTGTCAAGATAGACAGCTTTTCGTAATGGCTGTTTATTGACTACCGTTCATTGTAATGTTGATACCACATAATAAAAACTTTATCTATAGTTATTATTGCTTAGAATCAAATGTGTTATTAGAAAACGATTATTATAATTACTAACTAGTTGGATGTTGCATCTTTTCGTAAATTTCCTCAGTTTTTGTCTAGCTCTGCGTTTTTTTTTTAGTTTTCGAAACATAATTCCACATGGTTGAAATGAACAGGTTTTGCTACACGGAATTGCTCATTTATTCGCATATTAAAAGTTGCAAGTACTTGTAAATGTATTTTATGTTTAGTTCTTCTGAGAATTAAGTCATAGTGTGTTTTTACTGCCATTTGATGTTATGTCTTTTTCTTAAGTGAGAAAGCTTTGCGACCAGTTCTCATACATTTTTATTAATAAGGAAAACAAAATGGAGGATTGAATTTTTTTTATGTAACTTTGGCCCATTGCTCTAATCTTACGTTAAGCAGAAGCTTCTCTTACATTATCTTTAAAATCTATTTTCTTTTACAGGAAAACATAGACCCATCGCCATACAGCTTATCCCCAATATCAGCAAAGTCAGAGAAGCTGCTGCGATCACCCAGGAAGGCCACGCGGAAGATATCGAGGATCCCCTTCAAAGTGCTGGATGCGCCTGAGTTGCAGGACGACTTCTATCTGAACCTAGTGGACTGGTCTGCACAGAATGTGCTCAGTGTGGGTCTCGGGAGCTGCGTGTATTTATGGAGTGCCTGTACTAGTCAGGTGAGGAGAGAAATAAACTTAAGCTAAAATAACTTTTCATTTGCCTATCTATTTCCCAAATATTTTGGGAACGGCTTTCAGTCGAAGTGGATGCAATTTACTATCAGTATTTTACATAGACCGACTGCCTCTCTAACCTTCACAACCCAGTTACTGAGAAATATTAAATACTGGTTGTCACACTTTAGAACGTCTGCCAACAATAAAGTTTTTTTGTTCAACTTCGGTAATCGCCCCCTTATCTATAAAATACATATACATATAGTAGCGCTTTTGAATAAATTTATAGAATATTTTATTTAAAAGTGCTACACATGTGTGCTTGGCACGAGTCGGCGCATCCGGTTCGAATAAAAGTAATTAAACTCTTGTGAAAAAGTCGCTCGGTTTGACGCACTCAGTTGCCAAGCGTGCTCTAGCTTGCGCAGGTGGATGCCGATCGGCACGTGCTAAGTTTTCGTGGTATTTGCATCGCTTGCTCTTGTTTAACAAAGAATGCCGAATGGAATGTGCCATCCCAAAAAATCGTGTAGCTTGTGATAGGTAAATGTGCAAGCAGACTGCGGTCAACCTAACTCGACCTGTCGATATCGATCGCTTCCAATAAAGTCACCTCGTGTTAGGTATCATATGTCACGGATTTTACGATGTCTTCGTCAGGTCACAATCTAGTTGCACTCTAAAAAAAAACTATTTAAGAATTCTATAAAAACTAGAATTAGTCTGTAATTCATGGAGATTTTTTCGTTTTATGCGAATATTTGCTTCTTGAGAGACTAAGTCTAGTTTTGCTGTGTGTATTCAGCTTTGGACTGCAGCTTATTTATCCAAATTTTAAGAAGTAAAGAACAAAAACCTAAACGCTTCTCAGGTATTTGTTGAGAAATTAGGATGGCAAACATTAATGCCAATTATATTTAATAAGGAAAATAAGCGACTTCTAACGTGGAAATTAAATCATAATTCTGTACAAAAGACGTGTTTTTGATTGCATGCAGCTAACTAACATATAATCATATGCTCGTGTTTCACTAGATTTAAGATACGAATGCCCGTGAACCTCGCGGCGTTACCACAATCTGTAAGTTGATGCCTCCGGTATACAGTACTTTGACTGGCTCATTTGTTACCTTACTCAGTAATTTCTAAAGGGCTTATGATTTCGTGCACGAGATTGCTCGAGTACAACTCGATAGAATTATCTTGAGCTCAGAAAAATCGTACGCTGATATAGTGCATCGCTGGAAAAATTCGCCCATTTTCTTTGTGTAGGTTTTTTTTATTATACAGCCTAATTTGGCTACCGTTTAGCTAGTTCAGGGGCGTCTGGCAGATATTATAGGCTGGATAGGCTATTGCCAGCGTCAACATATAAAATATTTTACCTAACTTTGCAGATTGGGTTTCCACATTTTATTTTTATCATGCCAAGCATATTTGCACTCTTGACGACTTAATTTTTTACTGCTTCTTAAAACTACTTACCAAGGCATTAACCCGTATAGTGTGCAAATATTTGTCGTCCATTCTCCTCCGTGTTAGCAAGTATCTGTGTTTGTCAGGTGACGCGGCTCTGCGACCTGTCCTCTGAAGGCAATGCTGTGACGTCAGTGGCGTGGAGTGAACGGGGGCATCTGGTTGCTGTCGGGACGCAGAAGGGACATATCAGCGTTTGGGACGTTGCTGTTAATAAGGAGGTGAGATTTTCAGAAATTATAGACGTGAAAGATAAGAGAGGATAGCGATTACGAACTGTACAACTGTTCTGTCCGAACTGGAAGGAGGACGCATAGTGTTGTGAAAGGAGAAGAGCGGAAGGAGGCCTTTGCCCAAGAGTGGGACAGAGCAGGCTACAAGAAAAAATCTAAAAGAAACTCTGCTAACAGTAGTCAAGATTAATTTTGGGGGTCATTTCGCCGAATCGTCATCGTCATCATTCTAGTTTAACGAAACCAGAAAAATTGGTGTCCCTAAATCCCGCAAATGAGTTAGATAAATTTATCAGCGCCTTTTTAGCGCTTGTTAAGGCAGGAATCTAGAACACTTTATCGCTGTTATCATAACATTGCAATTTTACTGCACCATACTCGTGCAAGTTGCCTTTATCATTGTGTCAATACAAAGTAAGCAATCAGCTATTTGAAAGTCAGAAATTATCATTAAATCAATATTATTACTGACACGTTTCTATTGAAGGCACCGCACGAATGCACTCTATGCCCTTAGGACTTTGATCAACAATACGGTACTTTCTAAGGCTGTACCTACCTACATAAATACAGACGTATCGAAAACTAGCGGTGGCGTGCAGAAGCGCGATCAAGAAATGCACTTTATTCTTTATTTACTAAGATATTTCAATTTGACGAAACAGAATAATATTAACAGCATATTTATTGTAAACATTTCAAAAGAATATATGCGGAGAACATTAGGTAGCTATGCAATAAATTGTTATCTGTGTATTCAGGTGTGACTGTCGTTAATTGGTAAAATTATGGTCTTTATAGCGGAATGACTAATCAGCAATCAGCAGAACAAACCTGTTTGAACTTGTTCAATATTATTATGCATCCGTCTTACTAGACTTGAGACACGAATGCATAAGTTTTATACGAATACTGCCTACGCCCCCGGCGATATTTAAATCTTGATTAATCTTCTAGGAGAAATATCCCGCTTCGGATCTTAAAATTTCTGGTATAATTTATTTTTATTTGAATACGGAACAACTGGACGATCAACTGATGTACTGCATCTCTCTGCGACATGGTAGATGCCACATGTATTATGACTCTTAGCAGGTGTCGGTATCCTCTGTTTTTTTTAATTATATTTCGCTAATTTCTGGACTCGCGGGATTGTCTAAGCAGGATAATGTAGTCCTGAAACTCAAAGATTAACCACAGGAACAGGGTGAAGTTTGTGTCAGTAGGTATAGTCCATTCCATACAGGCCGGAAAACTGTTTTTCCACCGTAAAGAGAATTATTTGATGATGTAACCATCCCAAAAAAGGGAGTGCGGATACGAGTATATCCCATTTCTGATGTCACCATTTCCCAGTAACTCATGGCTGAATTAACTGAATAGTTGGATATTCTCGTACATTAATGTTAAATTGTCCTGACTGACGGGTTCATTCATCAATGTCGCATGGATTTATTAGAGTCGAGCTTTAGATCTTTCAAGGATAGTTGGTAACATCACTATTTATAAGAGACTATGTAGTCTTTCAGGAATTAAAGTTTTTCTCAATAGATACTAAAATAGTATATTACTAGAAATAAGAAGGAATAAAGCGTTATTGGGAAACTTTTGCCCAGCCTGGATAAAAATTGTTAACAGTTTCATAGGGATTACAAAGCTGGGTTGAGCGGAAGGCACTGTCAAACATTTACTGAATAAAAACCACCCTGTTCATTCGGCTGCCCTTAGTGTTTTAGGGCCGTGGTGCCCTGCTAAGTCACGCGACACTTCGTGGTCAAATGAAGAAAAACATGCTTTTAGTATTTTATATACCCTGTATTTTTTGTAAAACAAAATTGATTTGACTTCATGCAAAGAATTTTCTCCCAAATGTTGTAAGTTTTGAACTTCAACTGATAATTTCTTATTTCCTCAGGTGACAAAACTTCAAGGGCACATCGCTAGAGTGGGTGCCCTAGCGTGGAACGGAGACATCCTCAGTTCAGGCTCCAGAGATAGACATATACGACAAAGAGATACGAGGACACCACGTAAGTAATACTTATAATTTGAATATTTTTTAATTTCGTAGACAGTGGAAAGAAGGATTTCAAGAAGTTCCAGACTATTCTTAAATAAAACCTGATTTATTCATTATTTTGGTTGCTGCGTCGATAATTTATACCAAAGCCAGACATACAGTTCCGTTAAGGCTTATAGGACTAGGTATAAATAATTCTACAAGTAATATATAAATAATATTATAAAGCTGAAGAGTTCGTTTGTTTGGTTGAACGCGCTAATCTCAGGAATTGCTGGTACGAATATTGAAAAATATTTTTGTGTTGAATAGTCTATTTATCGAGGTAGACTATAGGCAATATACAGGGTGAATTTTTCAACTGGGCGTGGATGGCTATTATCGAAACTATGAGGAATATCGAAAAACGTTGAAAGGAGTCTCGAGGCCGATTTTGACGAAAACTAAAACTGCATCATTGGATTTTAGAAAAATCAAAAATCCTGGCCAGGAATCGAACCCGCTGATTTTGGAAAAAAAATCTCACCCTGTATTATTACACCGTTCGATAGTGTTGCTAATAGGCAACAAATTCTGGGAAGTAATCATATACGGCAAATTTAAGGAAAACGTATTATTACAAAAAAACTGAATAATCTTGAAGACGAAGATAGTATTTGAAGCATAAATTACCGTTTCTTCTTTAAAATAATGCTATTTTTAGTTAAACTCAATAATTTCGTATTGCTAAGTAATGTGGGATGTTGAAACGTCAAATCCAGTGAAACATTGAAAACAATGAAATTTTATAATTTTGAATAAATTATGGCTCAGTAGAAGTTAAGTAACATGGGAAAATAGCCAATTTCATAGAAATGAGCCATTTCCTTAAGTTTGCCGTATATGATTACTTCCCAGAATTTGATCCTTATTAGCAACACTATCGAACGGTGTAATAATACAGGGTGTAATTTTTTTTTCAAAATCAGCGGGTTCGATTCCTGGCCAGGATATTTGATTTTTCAAAAAACCAATGATGCAGTTTTAGTTTTCGTCAAAATCGGCCTCGAGACTCCTTTCAACGTTTTTTGATATTCCTCATAGTTTCGAAAATAGCCATCCACGCCCAGTTGAAAAATTCACCCTGTATATCACGCTATGACCAATAGCAGACGAATAGCTGGGGTAAAATCACAGGGAACAGCTACTTGGTGATAAAGCTGTTTTCGCATCCATAATATAAAATATAAATGAATAATCATCTAAGCAGAACTTATGATGAGACTTTAATGAAGCTAGAAGTAATGTCAGCGGTTTATTTAAAGCTTTGTCTACACCTATAATGTTCAACCGCGATAGTTAAATTTTACTGTAGCGCCAGCTTACAAAGGTTTAGCTAGAGACAGACGGGCCAGACAAAGGGTAGGACGGCTCATAAGTACCCGCCCGGTTAGTAACTCGCGATTAGAACTGCGACTGTCAATCTTTTAGAATTACGTCATTTAACCAAATGATTACCCGAAACTTGGTGTTTCTCCTAGACTTGAAAATCTAATATTACAAGGTATTTTTTTATGAGATCGCGAGCTATCTAAAATTAAAATGTATCTTCAAACTGCACTGATTTTAAAGACTTGAAATACCTGTCTTAAATATAATCTTATTAACTTTCGTCTTTAGTTTTTAGGCAGTCTTGTTTTTCAATTTTAGATTTTTTTCTTTTTTATATTTGGTAGGTATGAAAACAGGTCGTAAAGTAGGTATTTTCAATCCTCCTACCCAATATCCCAATTTTCAAATAACATTTTACGCCCAGCAAATTGAAAATGGGCCAGCTTGTACATTTATATAGATAACGTTTTCCTCACCATTAAAAAACTTAATTGCTGTCATTTTAAAGAGCGGAATTCAAAAACAATTTCCCGAATTCAAAACTGATTAAAATATTTTTTTTTGGTTCTGAATGTGAAACAACTTTTAACTTGTTTAATATAAGGCTTTTGCCCTGCAATGACAAAATTACCTTCTGGTATTTTCATATCATACGGGGACGCAATTAGTTTCCAAGTTTGAGAAACGTTTCAGAAGCCCCGTTGGACTGCAACTCAAAGGCTTGCGCGCACGACTTGCGAGTTCAACGACAATGCAATTATGCGGCGGTGTTATACTTAGTACTCTCTGTGGGTACTTTGATATGCACAATCATGACCAGAAAATAAGAAAAAGACGAATCAAGAATGATTATTTTTTTAATTATGAGACTGTGCGCAAGCGCAATCTCTCTAAACTATTTACTTTAAGTTACGTACCGAAGGGAGGTACCTATAAAGGGTAGATGAAGCAATAAACTCACATATCACATATTTTTATGAGCTGTCTAAATGCTTTACTAAATTACTCAAGAGTTTATTGATTTTAAAGCGATTAAAATAAAGTGTTAGCATGATTGCTTTATGATGTCTGTTACCTTAATACAGAATACATCATTAACAATATTCTTTTCTGATTTTGTCACTCTTTGGGTACATACTCGTAATTGTGCTTACGATTGTGAACTACTCTGTGGTAATCTATGCACATATTTTATACATGTAGGTATCCATGTACCCACTACGCGTGCACTTACGGTGCATCGAGATAAATCGTACAATGATCTTGTTGGTAAATATTCACTTTAGACTGAAACATTCGTTTAGAAGGGGTCATGAGAACTGTCACTGCATTATGCACTTTATCCATCAAAGAAAGAGTTCTTTGTTCATTGTGATAACTTGTACAATGATCTTATCATAAAAGTTTAATGTGAGAGCATAATGTAATTTGACAAAAAGATTTTTATGAAAATAAAAAATACTTCGAAGTTTTCTTTGTCAGTAAATGTGGGTAATTTGATTAATTAACTTAACTGTTCTTGTGTCTTATGAATTGTGAGATAATTGAATTTAATCGACCAAAGCTTTGATGAGTGTATTATTTAATACGAAAATAATTATCCACGAAATAAAAAGTCACAGTTCTGAGATTTTTACTTTGTATTTCCGGAAATAAAAAATAAACAATAATCTATGCTATCTATATCTATAAATTATATTTATAACTAGCATAGCCAGTAGCTAGTATAATGTTGCTTTGAAAGTCGCATATGGAATAGTCGGAAAAAACAATAGTTCGGGTTGCCGAAGGGATACGACGCGGAGTGTCGGGGTCTCAAACTTCAAGCGAATGTAGTGGCGGGCAGAAGCTGTTGTATTATATGTTACATAGTAGCTCATGTTATATATCATGCTCATGTTTTTTTGCGAACGTGAAATTTAGCTTCGAGTGAAGTGGTTGCGATGGCCTAATTGTTTAAGGCGTCTGGAGTACCTATCCAGAAGACGCAGGATCGAACCCTGCTCGCAGCACAATTTCTCGTTCCCTAAAATATCTTTGATAGTAGCTCATGCCAAGTAGTAGTGTTGAAAACCTTGGGCAGGTCTTTGCCCAACCAGCATGAGTTAGATACACATATTAATAGCTGTAATAACTACCCACTCATAAGTTCAAAGCCTCCAATCATATATAAAATTGCGTGGGTAGTAAACCCTTCACATTTGCGCTCCTATATTAAAGGCATTGCTAGTATAACCTGTCTTCCTACCTAACAAGATCTAACTAGTACCAACTACCTTCCGTAATATAATACTTCGTACAGTTACCTCTCTCCGCATGCACTTACGGTGCATCTAGATAACTGGCCCTTGTTGGCCCATGCTGGCCCATGTAGCGTGCGCCATGCTGGCTTGTCCTTGTTAGTAAATACTTGTTTACAGATGGGTTTAGGCAGATTTTAATAGTATTAATAGTTGTTTGTGGTTGTTAGGATTGTTAAGACTGGTTTTGTAGGGTTTGAGGAATTAAAGTAGGTAGTGACTTTACTATGAAAACAACAGCAACAATGATGAAAAAATGTTTAGAATTTGATGCTAATGAAATATTTTTATGGTGTTTTAAGTTATATTTACAAAGCAGTAAGTTCTTCTTCTTCCTGCCCTTATCCCACTCTACTTGGGCAACACGTTTTTTCTTTCTATTCTACCCTATCAGAAGCTACAGTATCATTACTTACTTTTTCTTTCATATGAAAGCAGCAAGTTATTTGTAAAAATTATTAAAATTTGATACATCTAGGTCCTGAAATAAATTTAATTACCTAGATAGGTGACAACTTCAGATACGCTTTGAAACCTATTCTGGTTCTTATCGAATCGGATCCTTCACGGAGCGATATTTTTTATATAAACAGCCTTTTTATAGCAACCAAGCGACGATTAACTATATACCGACAAAATTAACTTAGATACCTCAATACTCTAGACATGTCCCGGACAAGGTCATCAAAAGATTAGTCAGTTGACAAATTGCACTACACTTTACTGGGTTATTAACCTTTCATGAGTCATACTAAACGTAATATTTTGTTCATTTCCAGCGTTGCAAGCTGCCCGTGTGCTTCAAGGCCATAGACAAGAGGTGTGCGGACTCAAATGGTCGCCGGACGGACAATCGCTGGCGTCCGGAGGCAACGACAATAAACTCTTCGTTTGGTCTATGGTAAGTGTCGCAAAAAAGTTGTTAAGTACGGATATTGTCTATTAAATTTTTTTTGTAAGGATGTATGCAACGTTTAGTTGAGGATATATTACTGGTTGGAAGCAAAACCTCCTTTTTTGGTGTCAATTAAAATTAGTAGGTATAGCTCAGACCAGACGTATGGTGAAGCGAAAGGTGCGAAAATCATAGCAGGCTGGCATCCTGAACTTTCTGCCTACAACCTAGGCTCTTGGGAAAGTGGCTTGTGTTTTTGTATGTATGTTTGGCCCATATTACATCGGCCACATTGGAGATGGCGATACCAATAAGATTCTTTCCCTTGGAATTAGCAAGAAGTGGGGAATGTGGGATGTAAGAATAAACAAAACGAGCCAAGAAGTGTATCAATACTCACGGGGCTGTTCTCAATCGGCACCTACGAACGCAAAGGGCAAATAACTGCAAGAACGAGTTGCTTTTTAGTCACTTCCACTTCTCGTCAGGTAGATGATATTCTATACACTAAAAAAAGTATGTGTGGCATTCCTTTACGTTATTTTATTGAACGGTGGGGCAATAATACTAACTAAAGGTAATAAAATGTAGTATAATAGTTGACGACTCCATTGTAAACTTGTTCTGTAGTTACTTTGGCCCATTTACGTTCAGCAGAATGATGAAAATTGCCTCAAAAGGTAGGTCAATGAAGCGGTTGACGTAATTCGCCTGTTAAAAAGGCCATTGAGTTAGTATTAGGTTTATGCGACTATGAACTTTGTGACCTATGGAATAGAGTTAAAAATTCTCCATTTTGCCTTTAATATTTTAATGTAATTAGTATTAATAAGTGTTAAAATTAGCAATGAAGCCAAAAGGTGACTAACAAACTTGGTATCGTGGAGATTGCTAGTTACAGTAGCTAGTAGAATTAAATAATAATTTAATAGCTTTTGTACTAATTAATCTTGATATTCAACGAAGACAAAAGGAGAATGACAAACGTTTGCCGTGAGAACTATTAATAACTTATAGGTTACGCCTAAAGCTCTGAACAGATTTAAATGTACTTTTGATACAGCTACCCCAATCTGTCAAAATTTTTTAATAGACTAGCTTCTGCCCGCGGTTTCACCCGCGTCATGTTAGGAGTTTGGTCCTATAGCCCCGTCTCCATCAGTTCCCTTGAAGAGCGCTATTTCCGACGTCGTGGGTATCTTCAGTGGTGGCTGGGGCGAGAGGTAGAGGATGTCTTTTCCCTCACGCATTCCGACTGCTAACCATTCCCCTTAATTGCCACTGAATCTTGAGATACCTCCCGAAACGAAAAAAACGAAAGCCGGTAGGACTGCGTCAGACTGAAGGTGAGGACGCAGCCCGTAGCCTTTCCAAACGATCCTTAAAGTAGGCCGGTTAATATCGACATAAAAAACCAAACATTGCAAACGGGTATGAAACTACGATTTTTTTATATGTTGTTAGGTCCCTTTAGAGTTTAGAGTATTTAACACCCAAGTTTGCAACCCTGATAACCCTGTTCTGTCAATGTCAATGTCGAATCAAAATCGCACTTAACCAGTTTTTAGTATTTGTTGTTACAGCGGCAATAGACATACATCATCTGTGAAAATGTAACCTATCTAACTATCACGGTTCGTGAGAAACAGCCTCCGAAACATTACATTACTTTATAACATCTACAAAAACCAGCAACAAAACCACGTTTTTTGTATGGGAGCCCCCCTTTTTTTACGTGGTAAAATCATCAAATGAGCCCTCCCACCCCGGGCTGGGAGGGACTGTCAGACTTGTACTGACTGAAATCCATGGTGTCCTTCAATAGCTGTTAATGTTCCGGGGTCACGGTAATGAAATAAGTCTCGCGACTAATGAGAGCCCCCCTTAATATTTATTGTATTCTGGTTTTTAGTATGTTTTGTTATAGCAGCAACAGATGTACATCACCTGTGAAAATTTCAAATCTCTAGCTATCACGGTTCATGAGATACACACGCAAAAACTACTGAATTGACAGCACAGGGTATTCAGGGTTGCAAATTATAACAAAATGGTAGTTACATGCGCGTTTGCAATGTTTGATGTCGATATTGACCGGCCTAAAGAGGGATTTTATCGACGCAGTTGTGCCACCCCGTCATTATTTTGTCGCGGTATTATTTTGAAACTGTGATATCTCCTAAGATATTCATTGAAATCAAATGATGTAAAGGGTAATTTCGTTCAAAATTAAATGCTTGTGATGATTAACGTATTTATTTGGATAAGGATTAATATCATGTTAATGAAAACACCTTCGCAAATAATGCATTACTTTAAAACAAATTTGGTTCTCATAAAAAAGGTTATAGTGACTTAACCTTTAAAGATAGATATATGCTCTCGCGGACTTTATTTTAGAAAATTTTATGAGGAATAATTCCGTAGTACATAATTTTTGCGAAACTCTAACCGTTTACGCAGCGCACGCAACGTAAGCTCTAAAAAACGAATACATTTTCCCGATTTTGAAACATTTCTCATTACTGCTCCGCTCCTATAGGTGATAGCGCGATGTTATATAGCCTATAGCCTTCCTCGATAAATGGACTATCCAACACAAAAAGAATTTTTCAATTCCAACAAGTAGATCCTGAGATTAGCGCGTTCAAACAAACAAACAAACAAACAAACAAACAAACTCTTCAGCTTTATAATATTAGTATAGATTTCAACTTTGCCGCAAAAGAAGAAGGTTCGAAATGAACCTTTTGTAGAATTTTTTCACAAAAAATTACAGATTGTGTTGATGTGCTGGCGTTTGTAGAGAGCTATAGATACGACACCCTCGATGTGGTTATAGGGTTTTATTTTTGCATACAATTTGAAGGGTATTTTTTATGAAATAATTTTGATTTAATTAAACTTTTCAGTCATTCATTGTTGTACAGAACTCATGATCAATTGAATACTAACGTGAGCAAAAGTAATAAAATAATAATTATTGAACCTTTTACCTCAGTAACCCATAGTTTCGTGGGAATGATACAGTTATCTATGTACCTAGTCAGTTGCGGTAACACACAAAATTTAACGTTTAACACTGCGATAAAAATAATGGTAAATGTTTCCGCTTGATTATTATGGAAATGAGGTAGGTTAATTGCTAATTGGCCCATTTATTTACGATTGTAAAGTGAATAGATTTTTCTGTTATCCTGTATGATAATTGATAACAAATAATTTTTACTTGTTTCACATAAAAATAGTCATAGAGATAAGGTAATTTGAACAATATTAAATAGTAAAGTCATTAATTCCGATAACTTTCCGGTTTGGAGCAAAAAAAAACGAACCCCGCAATATGGAGTCCAAAACCCTCATTCTTCTATTTCTTAAATTAATATACTTTTTATATAAAACGCTTGAAATACTGTTCCCTCGTGGCTGCTCTTAAAAAATAGCCACAACCGAAAAAAATTACATACAGGTCATATTTGTACTGTGCGGGAATCGAATCGACACGCAAATGCATCGTGGTAGTCGATCGCTGAAAAACTGCGGGTTTTAAAAAAAAAGTTATATCATGGTTCGAAGTGTACCCATATAATACTCGCGCAATCACAATTTTTATTTAGAAAAAACAAGAACAGGTCATATTTATTTATAGATGTGTATACTATACAAATAGGTTAAATAAAAATTACCCTTTTTTTTGGGCCAATCTGCTTTTTCAATTTTCATTATCAAGCTACGTCTAACCTAACCTAACCAAGTTGTTCTTCCATTGCAGCACTCAACATCTCCAGTGCAGACGTACTCAGCTCACGTGGCGGCCGTGAAGGCCATCGCGTGGTCTCCTCACCAGCACGGGCTGCTGGCGTCCGGTGGAGGTACCGCCGACAGGTGTATTCGGTTCTGGAACACGCTGACGTCGCAGCCGATGCAGTGTGTGGATACTGGTATGTTAAACTTTTTTTTTATCATGGTGAATTCGTCAAATGAGTCCTCCCGCCCAGGGCAAGGCAGTAGGGACTGTCAGACTTGTAATATTAAAATCCACGGGGTCCTTCAATGGCCCTTTACGTTCCGAGGTTGTGACCCGGCAAGCTTCGGCCCTCGAAAGAACAACTCGTGGCTTAATGATAACAATTACAAATATCGATTTTTCATTAGAAGACCATCCGTAAAAGCCTGTTTCCTCCATGTTTCGGAATGTACGTAAAGCATGGTGGGAAGAACTCTTTAATGATTTACCAAGTAATCGAAATAACTGTTATTTGAAGATCTTTGACGGCGCTTACAACGGGTACGTGTCAAAATCCCAAAAGATCATAATACCTACGTTTTTTGGGCAATGTTTCAGTGTTTTAAAAACAACTAAGACAATCCGTCTTACCAAGGGGTATTGCCTAGTTACTGGGTTGTGAAAGACATTCCCTCTATGTAACATGATGATATTCAACTGTGACTTTTCGTTCTTGTATTAACCCTACCTCTTTCTTCTGCAGGATCACAAGTATGCAACCTGGCGTGGTCGAAGCACTCCAGCGAGCTGGTGTCAACGCACGGCTACTCACAGAACCAGATCCTCGTCTGGAAGTACCCGTCGTTGACTCAGGTTTGTACTTGAACTTCTCTTTTTTAAACTTCTTAGTATAAGAAAAAAAAAGGTCAACACCCCATAATGAAAAGAAGAAAAATCTTTTGTTATTAAAAAAGATTAGGTGTCCCACCAAGAAGTTTTAAAGCGTTAGTAGTTCAGCTGTGGGAACGAGATGGAGCTAGGCAACTTAAATAGCTCTGTCTCTTTCATTAACTGGAACTAATCTGGTTTTAAGACGTCGTGGTATGGCAATCAGGACTGTAATCCTTGAAAAGTAATATGACTAGAAACTATAGAGTACTGCACTTCTATGGCAATAGTTTTTAACTATGTTTTTCGATGTTCTTTAGTACAGAATGTGTTCTTTTGCTTGATGTTTTGAAATCTAGAGCTAAGGCCCAAAAAAAATAGTCGTAACTTTAAGCGATAGCCAAGTCAAAGTGCTTGGCGACATCAAATGTCAGTAATTTCGGCCTAAGTTTTGCTAATAAGAGTCTTTTCTCCACAGGTGGCGAAACTAACAGGCCACTCATATCGCGTCCTCTACCTCGCCCTATCACCCGACGGCGAGGCGATAGTCACCGGCGCAGGCGACGAAACCCTTCGCTTCTGGAACGTCTTCTCCAAAACTCCCTCACACAAAGAAAACAAGAGCGTTCTGAACCTCTACACGGCACTCAGATAAACTTATATCATCGATATATAGAACTTTTGTATATACTAGCTTTATTTATTTATAGAAATTTAACCCATACGGTGTTTCGAAGTATTTTTGGGTGTTAATTAAGCTGGACTATTACGTCGTTTATAACTCGTGTTCGTTTGGTATTGGTGGTTTGTTTTGTGTTTAGAAAAATAGTGTTTTTTTTGAAGTGGCAACACTGTTACAGAGATGTCACTATAAACGGTAGTGCTGTCTCTTTTTACGAAGTTACACTTTTGGTCCTTATTGGTTTATAATAAAAGTATAAAATAAATCACCGTACTGTACCAAATCATTATTTTATACATTATGTACACTAGTTTGTGTATAAGTTATACATAATTATACTGTAACCATGTATATTTGTTTAGACTTCTGATGTACATAGATTTCTGTACAAATTTATGCGATAATCTGCAGTTCTTTGATAGAACTGCGTTGCATTGCTTATATATTTCTATGTATTTATCAAAACTGGATGCAGACGAAGGAAAAAGTTGATTAAAATATTGATAAACGCAAAAACAAAACATATAAATGCGATTATTGTATTAAAAGCGAGCTATTTCGCTTCAAATACATTCAATATCTATTTACCTAAACGGGGTAAAATACAAATATGGAATGAAATGATATTGAAATGAAATAATAGTTATTTACATTCCATTTCTATATTGTTTCATGTATTCCTTATGCTGGGGTCACACTAACGGTAAATTTCGTTAACTATCGCGAAGATGGACGTTTATACGAACATTTAAAATCTATTATCGCGAAAATTAACGGCATTTCCCGTTGATGTACCCCCCGCTAATACATTTCAACAATATAATTATATATTTTTAGTTCAACACTAAAATATACAACAAAGTTCTTTATTTGTCCAATAAAAAGGTGAAAAACCATACTGCTGGGCAGGAGCTACTTGTCTTAAGTTTACATTCAGTTTTGAAAGACTAGAAGATAGAGAGAAAGGACAAATCAGTCTGTGGAAAGTCGACATGCTATTTTCAATCCTATGTTCTAGGACGTACAGTTGAAAATTGAATACAGACTACAGGTCGTTCTTGTTTGTTTGCCACTTGTCTAGGCCCTCAGGTAATGCACTATGCGATTGACCAATCAGACGAGTCTATGACGTTGTCCGTACTTGTGATTGGTTCACGTTAACGCGGTTAAATGCGTAGTGCATTTCCTATGAACGCGGCTCTTATTGGTTCATGAGAGAAGAATGTCTAATCGTTCATACAAAGTTTGCTATTTCAGGTAATTAAACCTTGGCAACCAAAGCATAGGGTCGCGTTTATAACGAGCAAACTACCAGTATTTTCCGTGACATCTTCCAATGTGTTTCTCTATGAGGCCGGTAGTCAGAAATAAAATCATGGCCTTTATATAAAAAAACACAATTCTTTCTCTCTATTCTCTACTTAAATTTTGACATAACCCGTATACAGATAATGAAATGAGAAATAATTTTTAGAAAAACTTTATTTCTACTTGAAAATTACGTTTGTCAAAACTTGATTTGGTAAAACATTTTTCGTTTGATTAACTAATGGTTACGTTTTTCTGTTCCAGCTTTTTTGTTTCGACTTTTATCAGTTGATAGAAAGATATTTTGAAAACTATCTTTGTATCAAATGAGTTTAAGTCGAAAATAGTTCGAGGTTTCATTTAGGCGGAGACAAGGAATGTTTAGAACGAGTTAAAATGTACAAGAGTACAAGGTTTTCAGCTAAACCTTTATTATATTAGTTTCTAATAGATAAAAAATAAATGAAATCGCATTTATTAATTAATAATGTAAATTTTAAGTCTATATAGAAAGTCACAGAGGTGCCTCAATTATGATCTCATTAACAATCCTACGATCTTGATTATGGCAACACTTTTTATTATAACTTTTTCTTCTTTACGTTATTTATTGTTTTCTTCAGAGTAGTTTATTTATTTCATTGTAACTTGTATGCCGTTATATCGCTATTTATGCCTGAGTAGACTAGCAACACCAACTCTGTGTTGCTAGTGTGTCGTTTCAAAGAATTTGTCGCATGTGACGGTTTCTTGTGAAAAAATGGATAAATGAAGACGCATGCAAGTTACAAATATTTTTCCGAGGCATCCTCTATTTCCCTATATTTATATATAAGTCTTATTAGTTTTCAATGTCCTATTAGGTGTGTAAACATATTAATATAAGATTTATTTGACGCGTGCAATGTAGTTTATAAATTGTATTGTGTATATAAATGAGTGTGACTAAGATTACTATAACTAAAAAAGGGTTTCAATCGATTTGGCAGAGTTCTAGGGAAGTGATACTTGATACTTTGCAATAGAGTTGTATTTAGCGATTCTTATTTGCGTAAACGTTGAACCGTGATTGAACGGGAGTTTTCGTTGCACAACGCAGTTATGACATACTACGTGGTCTTTACTGTGCTGTGTAAAAGAAACGGATGCAAGTCACTAGATAAGTAGCAAACGGCAAAGGAAAACGCTCTGTAGTCACTAATCGATTTTCAACTTTATAGCTTACAGCATAAAGTTCGAAGTCTATTAAGGACTACAGAGCGTTAGCATGTTTCGGTTGCTATTTGTCTAAGCCCTTTGGTACCCAAAAGTATCCAACTTAATCTCTGATTAGTAAATCTAGTATCATATGTCAATTCTGCTTGTAAAAGTAGATTTCTTGTTCAGAGTCTTGGATATTAAGGGAACCGGAATCGCATACTTTAGAACCTCACAATGTATCGTCTCGCTACCATAGAGTACTGCTTTTAAATGAATTATGTTCCAAAAAGGATTAGGAACCAAAAAGTTAACATTTTTGTTCTAAATTAAAGTTGTGTTACTAAAAAAAATTTATTGTGATTGTATGAATCAGTTATCCATCAGATGCGTTTTTTTCTTCTGTTCAATGTGTACTGCTATTGTTTTGAAATTGTCAGCTGTTCTAATGTCATATTGCACAGTATAATTTTATCGCAGGTGTGGAGTATGTGGAGTTCGGTCTAACCGGGAAGGTTAAATAAAGGCTGATTAACATTGATCTGGAAACGTCCAATGTCACTGGATTCCAGAGCTGTTACTAATAGAATGTAAACATGGTAAAAGTCTTGATTTCCGGATCCGCGTCTGCAATCTGACAGTTCCGGTTTGATTAAATTTCTGACTGCTCTGTTTTAATTATTTTGTCTAATGTGACATAATAACTGACAATGTTATGTGGTTGTACCTATACATAGTTTAAGAGACAACAACGTTGGGACATATCAGTCAATTTCAGTTATTTCTATTACAGTATACATTCCTATTACAAGCTTTTCAATTCTAATCATGTAAGTTAACGTAAATACAATTAAATGGTAATTATATGACTTTAACGTTCTTCTCTCTAAGACTATAATGCAAAAATACATATTATTAATCTCTCACATTTAGAAAACATAAAATAATAGTTTCAGTAAAAATCTTTCTTCTTCATAACAAATTAATCAGAACATTCTTGTGAAATTCCTTGTATATTAAATATTAAAAGTAGTATCTTAAGAGTTAGTAGCTAACTAATATTTATAGAGAAAAGAGTTATTTATATAAAATAGAGAGTGAATAATATATTAAACTTGTATAGACTGACGTATCCATTTTATGTTGTTAATTTTTAATATGTATTTTAGATAATTAAAATGTTTGATTGTGTGCTGTATTCATGCGTTTTCTTTGTCCCTACCTTTAGACTGTTACAGCATAATGAACGTAACCATCAATTGTGTAATTCAAAAAGCAGACAAGAGATCCTAACTGCGAAATATTCCCAGAATGCGTGGGATTTTTCCAGAAGACGCGCGACATGTTTTTCGGCTTTTCTAGTCTGAACGTTTCACAATATTCTATTCTGTGGTAATTTCATTTGAGCCTCCAAGTTTTTAAGAAGTCCTAAATAGCAGATAAATAGATAATAGAGAAGTGGTGGGCAAGTGGTATCGACCCCGACTTATGTGTAGTAGGTACTGAGTTCGAACCCAACCAGGCGTATTACTGTGTGTAATTTATATCATCACTTCTGCTTTCAAAACGGTGCATCATGAGGAAACCGACATTTCTTAGAACAAAACATTTCCAAGACTAACTGAAATCTACAAAACCGCACTGAGCCTGCGTGGTGGAATATGGCCCACTCCTCACAGGCCCGTGTCCCAGCAGTGTGAAAATTATAGGTCGATGATGATGATGTTACTGTTACTGCCAGCCTGTATCATCCCACTGCTGGGCAAAGGCCTCTCCCCATCACTTCCAATTATTTCGATCTAAGGCTAGTGTGAGCCACTGGTTGTTGGTTTTATAAAGCTCATCCCGCCATCTTCTGCGAGGTCTGCCGCGACGCCTTCTGGCTGTGATGATGATGATGAATCTAAATAATTGCGTACCTATTCTCGACCCTAAAAACAGCTTACTCTAAATAAATAAAACAACAAAATAAATCATAATGTAATTTTATTTCTTTCATGACTGAATTCATTCTGACTCAATTTCATGGTTTACGGGCACCTGACTACATCATCAGTTATATGGTCAAGACTGTTCACGATATGCATCACATATTCCTTCAATGAATCCTTGTTATTCTGCAGGTAAAGAAGTACTTCACCATCCTTGGCGGCCTGGTTGAAGTCCTCGATGTACTGGTAGTAGCTCCGGGCCAGATGAGTCAATGCTTCAAGGGTCTCTAGCTCTTTCACGTAGATGAGAGGGGCGCTCTTGATTTTGTTGTCAACGATCACAGAGCAGAGGAATTCTTTCTCGCAAGTATCCTGTTTCAATTTCCTTAGCTGAAAAAAAATGGGTCATTTACTTCCCATACTGCTCCCTAATAGTATATAGGTCAACGACGATATATTACTAGACTCCTAATAACAGGCGACCTATGTCTTTCAACACATTAGACAAAAAAGTCTTATATCCGTCTTAATTCGACCACTCCTGTGAGCCGTAAACATACGTTGAGACAGAACAGACCTTGAATTAGCCAATCACAACGCAGTACCCCTTCCCTCTCGCTTACGTAGTATCTCAGCGAGTTGACAGAATACTTTTTGTTCCTTAGATCGTGCATGCGGAGTCTAGTAATATATCGTCGTTGATATAGGTAGACAGAACCAAAATAATGATCACTTACTTTGGTTATGTGCGAGTTTCCTTTCCTTATGTAGTCATCGATCATGACGGCCACCTTCTCCGCATTGTTAAGACTATACTGATAGTAGGATTCGACGGTTTGTAAGTATACCCGGTCGTAGACTTGGTCGAAACTGCCGATAAAATTATCAGATCAATACTTATGATTTCAAAAGTTATGTTAACTTTATTAACATAACTTAACCGTAGATATAGCACCGACATACTCAGAGGCTTTTTTATCGTGGTAAAATCATCGAATGAGTCCTAAAAATATTTGGAAGTGGCTTCGCTCATGGCCTATTTGATTTGATCCAGACTCCCAGGGATACTGTATAATCATTCAGGTACCGCACCTTATGGACAAAGATATTATAATGGTCGAAACTGAAACTGGCAGTTTATAAAGGTGGAAGTTCTACTTACTCATTGCAGGAATTCCTGACAACTGTTGCCAAAGCGACAAGAACTGCTAGCAGCGCATCGTATTGATGCGCAGGGTCGTATATCGAGGAAGATCCGTCCAACTGCCTGAAGAAATAATTATAATGTTAAAATGTAATTCCTTTAATATGTACCTACAGGCATCTAATAGCTACTCGTAATGACACCAGGTGTCATTACGAGTAGCTATTAGATGCCTGTACAATATTACAGGTCCTGTAATATTGTGATTGTTGGTCCAGTCGATGCAGGTACTATTTCTACGAGTTTTACTGGCACGAGTTGCATTTTCATTTGTTTCTGCCTTCGGTTCCAAGGTCTGACAAAATTCTTGTGATATTTTCAACATAATTATAGTGGTGCCCGCGGGGAAGTGAGAAGAATTAACAGCCTCGGTCTAACACAGAAATTCCTTAGAAATTGCTTAAGATGGTACTTGGATTCCTGCGCATCGACGGAACACCGTATGAACTGTTTGGCTCCAGACTCTGCGAGGGTGACGATGGAGGATGATAGCTAAGCGGCGCTATAGTAACGCTTACCGCCAGTGGATTAGTCAACTGTCACCATAGGTTACAGATATGCCTTTGGTGCTATTGCCCGGGATGCACCACTACAAGGTGAAAAAGATAGTGCATAGTCTACTTACGTGCGTTTCTTCAGATAATTCCCAAAATTCTCAACGAGTGCCAGATCTGCAGAGTATGAATGATGATCAAAGATGCTCCCAGAATCCGTATTCGTTTCTGCGTCTGAACTCTGGCCAAACTCTAACGGTTGGCCCTCATTATCGAAGACCTCTCTCGTCTGACTGACTTGACGTAAATTGTTGTGGTTCGCGGAATGGTAGTATAAATCCACTGCGCTGTGAATGTTATTCTTGTGATCGAAAAAAGAGTCATCAGATCTCTGGTATTGTGCATAGGATTTTGCAACTAGATTAGCTGGACTACCAGGGACATTGTGCATGTGCTTGTGCACAGCAAGTTGAGGTACAGGGTAGTTAGCAGCTGCAGATAGATTGGGGCGGTCATTCTTGAGGAGTACTTCCGGATGTACCCCTCGAGGGTTCTGGGCTGCGCTATAACTCAAGTAAAGGATTGTGGGTATTAAGTGCCACATTTTATACCTGCAAATAAAATGTAGTAGTTTAATGGAGTAGAGTTATCATCCAGGAGATGGGAAATTAAAAACGTCGGTTAAATAAAAAAAAAACAATTACCAATAAAATAATTAAAACATGCTTACCCAGTGAAAGGAGGCTTTTGTCAGTAAATTTAAATAAAATTCATCAGTATTTATACGGTTACTTAGAAATACCGATGGCTTGTTCTTTAATATTACTTGTATGTATCTAATTAATAAAACCAAAGGTTTTTAAACTTTAAAACTAGGCAGAATTTAAATAGTAACTGTTCTTACTACAACAGTTAAACATTGTGTTGACTAAAAAAGTGTAACTATCTATAGTCCAGTCATTAAAGCCAAAACCCGAAAATAATTAGTAACTTGCTGAAATTTTAAGGGGTTTTTAAAGAAGGTAAAATAACTTACCGGGTGATTTTGCAGCGTTCGGGGGTGTACGGAAAGGGTTGAAAAGGGGTGAAAAGTGCTTTTTCGTTAATAACATTGCCAAAAAAATTAGTAACACGCTGCAAATTTGGAATTAGGTTGTTCTTACCGTTTTGTAACGTGTATCAAATTTGCAGCGTTTTGCAACATACGGAACATTGTTTATTTTTAAAAAACAATGCAATTTGTTAATAACAAGGGTAAAGAAATTAGTAACACGCTGCAAATTTGGAATTAGGGTGTTCTTACCGGTTTCTAACGTGTATCAAATTTGCAGCGTTTTGCAACATACGGAACATTGATTATTATTAAAATTATGAAAAAATGACGACTTTAACACGTCGTATCTTAAAAAGTACTAACGTTAGACCATATGTTTGTTAGTAACTAATGTTCCGCTTTTAAAGCCCTATCCAACGGTGTGTCACATGTTACTATTGAGGGTGGGCCCAGATTTCATACATCGGTTTCCCAATGTCCTTTGATATACGTTACAAAACGGTAAAAACAACATCATTACAAATTTACAACGAGTTACTAATATTTTCCACCCCTTTTATGAACAAAATCATTGTTTTTTTTAATAATAAACAATGTTCCGTATGTTGCAAAACGCTGCAAATTTGATACACGTTACAAACTGGTAAGAACAACCTAATTCCAAATTTGCAGCGTGTTACTATTTTTTTTACCCTTGTTATTAACAAATTGCATTGTTTTTTAAAAATAAACAATGTTCCGTATGTTGCAAAACGCTGCAAAATTGATACACGTTATAAAACGGTAAGAACCACCTAATTCCAAATTTGCAGCGTGTTACTAATTTTTTTGGCAATGTTATTAACGAAAAAGCACTTTTCACCCCTTTTCAACCCTTTCCGTACACCCCAGAACGCTGCAAAATCACCCGGTAAGTTATTTTACCTTCTTTAAAAACCCCTTAAAATTTCAGCAAGTTACTAATTATTTTCGGGTTTTGGCTTTAATGACTGGGCTACTATAAATGACCCTTGTGTCAACGTCAAATGCCGCTTTCCACTTTTTTATGAGCTTTTTTTGTTAGAGAAGTTTTCGACAGATGTTTAACTTTGTTGTAGTAAAATAGTAAACGTTTCTGCCCCCACACTAGGTATTTCTTCAAAACTGAGCTACACATCCTAGGTACTGGGCAGGTATTTTGATCCGTGGCGCTAGGCAAGTCCGCATATATCCAGTTGTAAACGGCTTTTTGTGCCTGTTGGCCTTGTTTTGCTATGTCTCCTTCTTGAAGCCAGGTACAATACCAGAATAGGTAAGATACTCCCGAATTTGTAACAACTTTTGTGGGATTGAGTAATCATCCTGGCCCACTCTGTTATTTAGTATGTCTTGTGCGTTTCAGGATTGCTCTAAAATTCTTGCAACTATAGTGTAACAACTGTCTAAGATCATATATGACTACACATAAATACATCCATAAATGACTAGCTTCTATCCACGACTACATTTGTGTAAAGTTTCGGGTCCCCGAACCACCGTTTCACATCCCAGCGCTATTATTTTTTCCGACTTGCTAGCTAGACGAAATTATGATAGCTCGACTAAAATTCATGATACAAGTATCTACAATTTATGCTTTTTAGTTAATAATTTAAATTATAACATGATCTGCCATCCATAAACGGACCTAGGCAAGCACTCCTTCATCTTGAGTGTGTGCTTCACCTGTGCGGCTGTTGCAGTAATGTCATGAATTAGTAAAGAAACTTTGAGAAAGAATAGTTACGAGTATTAATTATTTTTGTAAGTAATCAACGGATTCCGAACAGAGTTAATAAAATTATCAAGTGTGTAAAAACATAAATTAAATTAGACGCGCGTTAATATAATTTTGGTTCTCATTAGTAAGAGCTAAGTAGGTACAATTCTTAATTTGTAATTTATTTCTTTCCCTTTTACTTATTTATAGCAGATGCCCGTAGTGTTGCCCGAGTGCATAATTATTCCAACGTGTCGCCACCTACGTTGCCAATAACCTAAATTTTTCAGGAGCTTTAAAAGTGGGGAAAATTACAGCAATTACTCGTTAATTCGTAATTATATTCTGCCTCATTTCATTGTAACCTCATTTTATTTGGGTCAAACAAAGGTTTGTTACGGGATCAATGTACCGAAACAATCAGATTTATAGACTTAACTTGAATTTGAATCTTTGACCAGATAAAAGAGCAGTAATAATACGATGATAAAAGTTTAACAATTTCAAATATATTTGTACCTATGTACGTTATCGAAGAAAAAAGTGACTTGCGAAGACATTTAGATAATTGTGATCTAACGACGCTATGTCGCTGTCATAAATTAATAATTAAAAAGATTAGATACCTCCAAATTATACTAGACAGTTTATATAAAAAAAAATATATATAGGGTAAAACACCCAATTATTGACCCTTTAAGCGGTTTTCCCTGCTTCTTTCGCAAAATAAACTAATGCATGAGTTGCAAGTGGAAATGAATGTTTTTGGAAGATAAAATAAACATTGGAGAATGTAACTAAAACATTATAAACAGTCATACAAAGGTAAAAAGTGTTTTTTTTCTCGAGTTTAGCAAAAACAGGCCATTTGACCAGTTATCAACATGCCTGTACCAAATTTTCATCATGCAAATGACCAATTTTTTGACCTCCTGTAGTATAAGAATAAACTCAAATATTATTTATTAGGACTGTGATACGAGGTTTTATTTGATAAAAAACAAACAAAAGTAGTCTTATTGCCCTTCTCATTTTCTTTTTTCACACAATTTTGGTCTACAGTCTTCAAACGCGGCCTATAATATTCTTGCACTTATTTTTGAAGTTTTGTTGTAGTTTTATCACTTTTTGTCAAATTTTTCCTCTTTATTAGTAGTTATTTCATTTATCTGTATTAACGCAGCAGATTAAAAATGCTCGCCGGGAAAACAAATTGAAAGAATACTGCTTTAATTCTCCAAAGTGAGTTTAAAAAAGTTTGAATTAATATTTTCCTAATTACATAAGACTGTTTTAACTTTTTCAACTTATGTAAAAGATCCTCACAAATGAAGAGAACATAGACACAAATCAAAAATTACCTAACACTTTGCCTTGGATATGATTTAAGTCAGTTGGTTCAAACATGCAGGTTAGAGTAACTTTTGTCATAATTTTATGCACTAAACCAACTTATGACTGAGGCATTGCCCGTGTTACGTTCGGCAATTGTCCCACGGGATCATATATCGACATAAAAAGTATCCTGCGTCCAGGTACACCCACCTAACCAGGTTTTTATATTATCCGCTTGCTAAATTGTATCAAAATCCATTCAGCCGTTCACTTTTCCTATAATTGTAGTAAGTTTAAAATAATCAGGAGGATCCAGAATGTGACAGTAGACCGAAAATTTAAGTACCTCGCTCAAATTAAGCTAGGTTCATAAGTTACAACGTAAGGTATTTTTTTATGTTTGTGAGTATGCAGATACACACCTTTAGGGGTGCCAACACTCATGGGCATAATACAGATGCATTAAAGTTAAGCTACCTCACCATTAAAATGAACTATACGTATAAACCGTGGTGTCAGTAACTGGTATATTCATACATATGCTTCATTACCAGCTATTGACATGTCGTGTCAAATAAATGGTTATTCATACATTTGAGTGTACCACATATTGACCCCATCATTTTAACAAGTTAAGGCTCATTAAAACTTGAAAATCATGTGAAAAAGCATTATGTCTCTCTTAAATAACGAAAAAATACCAAACTCTAAGGAATCTATCGTGTAAAACTGAAATAAAATGACATTGAAAACAACCTTCAGCTTAGCAAATTGTTAAATTTCTTGATGATTTTAGCAGGGTATTTTATTATCATAGGTTTACGGACGCAATATCGCTTTATTTAAATTTTCTGTGACGCCGATATATAACAAGATAAATTATTTATCATTTTCTGTATTCTTTAAGCAGCACTGCAAGAATTTTTATTATTATTTTTGATAAAAACTGTTAAGCGGTCAATAGTTGGTGGGAGGTCAGCAGTTGGGTACTTTACCCTATAAATTTATAAATAACGCCTGTATTTAACAGTAACATTAATTTGGCTACACATTGTACGTTTGTATTGTACCAATCATCATTTTATTCTCTATTTATTTTAGTTAAAACAAAAACTAAAGTAAGTTTGTAAATAAAATTGTGCGACTCCTCAAAAGAGGTTTACTGATTATTTGCTTAAAACTTTTTAGGAAAATATCAGGTGTCGAAAAAAGGTTCATACTGGCCTTTATAAAATACTACGGATGCCATTAGAGTATTGTTTTAAAGTTTTTCTTTTTCAGAATAAAAGGCATTTCTATTTTTTTTTCATCTAAAGCAGCCTTATTTTTTTTTAAGAATTTGTTAACAATCAAATGTATAAAGCGCCGTATTCACCATCTGTCACGGCTGTACGTCATGCACGATGCACGACGCAAAAACAACGTGAATAGGCTTGACGTACCAGTCGGTCCCATAATGAACTGGCCTGATATAGTTCCACGCGACATATCGCTTTATGTTGTGTTGCTTTTAATTGTAAATTTATCGGGCACTTAATATAAGAAACACACATTGACATGAAATGCTTAGTCTTAATGTGACAGGCATTTGAATAACGAGAGTCGCGTATTTTTTCAAAATGTCGAGAACTGACTATCGAAGTTTCATAAACTTTCTGTGTAGAGAAGGTTTATTCCCTGCCCAAATAAAAGAACGATTGGATGGCGTGTATAAGGAGTCTGCCCCCTCCTATAGCACAGTGAAAAATTGGGTGAAAGAGTTTCACCTCAGTAGAAAAACCGTCGAAGACATTGGCCACGACGGTCGACCTGTGGAAGTGATCACTCCCGAAACGATTGCTCATATCGAAGAGGAGGTCTTGAGTGACCGCCGTTTGAAGACTAGAGAAATTGCAGCTAGGCTTGGGCTATCTAAAAGTACCGTTCATCGCAGGATCCATGAAAATTTTCCCTTAAAAAAATTGAGTGCAAGATGGGTACCGAAACTTCTTTCAGCGGTACAGAGACAGGAAAAGTTCGGCAGGGCCTGATTAACCCTTAGGCTAATTAGGCTGCAGCCTAGGGCGCGACGATCAGAGGGGCGCTGAAATCGTGGTCTTCACATGTATGCACTAATCTAGCATCATTGCATCTACCCTACATATTATTATTTCAACTAGACCGCTACAAAAAATTTAAAACTAAATTCACGGCACGGTCTTTGTAATAAAATACCTGTGTAATAATAATAATAAAATAGTCGAATATCATAGCGAATGCGGCGTGGCCGGCGGTTCTTTTGATTTTTAAAGCAGAGCTCGTAATTCATGTAAACAAAACCCAAAATATAAACAGTGGGTCAATTCAAATAGTTTAGTCTTTAGATAAGTCTCGTCGTGGGCACGGCAGATAATATTACCGTGTCTTGGGAGACTTGTATCTACTTATCGATACTCAAGTATTAACATTGTAAGTAACGTGACATAAATAATTTCAACAATTGGCACTGGTCATCCGGTCCTGGCGCCTGTGTTGCGTTTGTTGATATTTATTGCCCTTAGTGTTTTCGTGTGTCTTTGAAGACTATGAGTTGTAATTAATGAGAGTTGTCGACAATAAAAAAGGCAAGTGGAGAAGAATACAGAAAAAAGGCAAAAGAAAAGGAAAAAAATACCAAACATAAAAAAAAACAATAAGCCAGAAACATTTTTCATGAACTCTGCCAGCAAAAACTTGCAGCTCTCTCGCTAATGTACATAGAAAGGATTTTTTATAAATTTCGCTTGCAGACCGATCTGAAAATTATTATAGGTAGCAGATAAGTATGAACCATGTTAAAATTTTCACAACTAATCTACTCAGTTACTACTTTTTAGGCCATCCGTAACCAACTCGCTGCCCGACCATGGACCATGCCCGGGTCGACGGAGCGTTGTGTTCCACGCGCGCCTCAAAGAGCGTCAGCGCTGACGGGGCCCCCCTATAGCGGGCCATAGCCTTGCCGGGGTTGCGGGACATACGTACACCGCGACTCCGGTACACAAAAGGCTACCGAAGGACACCGTGGATTTGTAGTCATTCAAGTCTGACTGACAGTCCCTCCTGCCCTGCCCGGGGCGGGAGGACTCATTTGATAATTTTACCACGTAAAAAAAAAGGCCATCCGTAACACACCTGGCGGGGGCGCGTCCTCATAACTAGCCTAGGGCGGTCAGAACTCTTGATCAGTCGCTGAAGTTCGGAGTTTTTGTTTCGAAGGATGCAGTTTGTCAATGCGGGTTCACAGAAGCTGAACATCCACCTTACAGTCCAGACATGGCCCCGTCCGACTATTATTTATTTCTAAATTTAAAGCGGGACTTAAGAGAAAGAAAATTTTCAAGCGATGAGGAGTTGCAGGCGGCCGTTTTCAGTCATTTTGAGGATAAAAATTGAGATTATTTTTATAAAGTATAGAGATGTTAATTCATAGATGTCAGAAGTGTGTTAGTATTCATAATGATGTTATTGAAAAATAAAATTGGTTTCGTTTCATTTCCTTCATTGGTTCATAGTTCGGCCAATTCATTATGGGACCGCCCACGTACGTCCAGTACGTCATAATCACGGTGTTTTTGCTTCGTGTATCGTGTATGACCTTGGCGGGACGTACAGTAAGATGGAACGTGAATACGGCGCATAAGAAACTCTTTGGAAACTCTTTCTCCATGTTTCATAAAAAAAGTTGTATGCAAGTAAAATCAATAAACCTCTTTCTTATAGTAGGTACACTAGGTACCACAATTTACAAACTTATTTGTGTTATAATAATTTCAATTAATTAAATTCGGGAGATATTCGATTAATTAAGTTCAATTTGTAACTACGTTTAAAAATGAAAAGTGTACTTAAGTGTGTGAAGTGTCAAAAATGTACTGAAAATATTTATTTTTTTGTTTCTTTCAGCTTTACGTTGTAATAAAATAGAGGGTAAAATAGAGGGTAGATAGGAATTTGTTCCATTAAAATAAGAAGAATTTAGTCCTAAAAAAACTAGGTCTATGCTATTTTTCACTGTAGCGAAATGTTTCCAGAATCTTATCATCTGAGCAATTTCTACAAAAACTAGACAAGTTTTGTTCTGATTTATAGATATTATTTCTTCAGCAATATAAACAAAATAGCGGCAGCGCCCGACACGAACCCTTCAGATAGCAACCGGAAGCAGCGCATACGACGACGGCGCGTCGTAGACGATTACTTCCGGCGTCCCGACGCTCCGCCAATTAGATCATCCACTGCCAAGCCTAAATAATAAAGCAAATATTCAAATATTTTCGGCTGTTTAAAAATATGGAAGAAAAATCAAAGAGCAAGTACTCGATAAACCAGGATCACGGGACTGTTTCCGGGGTCGTTGGACTGTCTCATCAGGTAACCTTGATCCTGGTATTTGGTTATGAGTTGTTCCAGGGTAATAGTTTCCTAATAAGACAGCCCGCGACCCCGGCAGACATTTGCCCTTTTATAAGGGACCCCGTCAGATAGCTGACCAGCACGCGTAGCATGGCGATTCTATCTCTATTCTACCAAGAAACGACAAAGCTCTTTCTATCCCACACGATATGTCTTCTGCCCGAGCATGGCGCGGCCTGTAGACTCGTGTTTCTATGAAGACAAGACATAAGATTTCTTTCCATAGCAACGGCGAATGACTGACCTGTGAATGAACTAAAACGTTTAGTTAACGAAAAAAACGTGTAAAATTCTCAAGTTTTCAATACAACTAAAATTATTTTATTGGAATAAGACAAAATTATCCGTAATTCTAGAAATATGTGCATTCATTTGCAATAAAATAACTTTTTGCACATAAATCAAAGCGACAACAAAACGTAAAAAGTATCCAAACCATAGGCACACAGTATGAACCATGTATGAACACGAGTCTTTCCTAGCAAAATGTCAAATAAAAATAACATACTTTATAGAAAGAGAGAAAAACAAATGTACAACATTATCTATGTGTTATAGGAAACAGATATTTATTATATGATAAATTATGAGTATGGTAATTTTAGGCAGATAATACTGGGTCTATGCTGCATGTCTATGACTCATGACCTTGCAAAAATATTTTTGTGTAATAAACTTTGGAAAGATTAGCTGTCTGCATTATTTCACTGAAAGTTTCTCATTTTATATTTTTTCATGGAACTCGTATTAAAAAAAAGTTTGATCACTTTCCTTACAAGTTTATTCAGCGTTTTTTATTCTTTAAGGCTTAAAAACTAAAGCGATTGAGTTGGGAGGACCTTAACTTGTTTTTAAAACAAATTTAAGTCGATAAACATCAAGAATATAATAAAAAGAAACTTGTCTAGGTCTGATTTGATGTAGACAAGTTTCTCTTGTAGAGAAGAAATGTGTCTTCCCCCAAGTGTCAAAAGTAGAGAAAATATTGTCGGCATGCTCGACGTTGTAGACTTCTTTCTATCGTAGAGAAGAAACATTTCTTTTCTACGTGACAAACATCGCCATGCTTAGGAGGATAGAAATCTTTCTTCAATCTGTCAGTTTGTCGATTCTCCCGTCGATATAACTCGTTTCTACGGTGGTCATGCTACGCGTGCTGACAGCTCTTTGTAGCGGCGGGCGCGGCGCGCGTGTAACACGCCGCGCCGCCGTCGAGTCGGGCATGGTCCATGATCGGACGACCAGTCACCCATTACTCACAGTCGGCATTCCCGGTAAGCTCCACCTTGGGTCTGATCGTTGCTTCTGAGTAAAATTGATCCCAAGAGCAAAAATATTTTAAGAAATTAAAATAAAGTACCCGTGTAATGATCTTCGACATAAACACGAGTGTAGTCGCGGGCGAAAGCTAGTACAGTAATAAAACCAGACTGATTCAATTACTTAGCCTATTTCTTATCCGCTGCACCGTAATTCCAGGGAGGATCGCTGATACGCTGGCGTAGAAATTGAATTTGTGCCGGCTACTTACCACTGGCCGCGACTGTACAACCGAGTAATGAAACCACGAGTAAATAGAAGTAAATAAAGTAAAATCGAAGTAATTTTCATGAAAGGCTGATAATAGACTATTATTAAAAAAACTTATAAGTATGTCCGTTTTTTTTTTTTACGTTTTAAAATCATCAAATGATACCTCCCACCCCGGGCAGGGCGAGAGGTACTGTCAGACTTGTACTGACTGAAATCCACGGTGTCCTTCAATAGCCCTTTATGTTCCGGGGTCACGGTGATGGTATAAGACCCGCGACCCCGGCAGGCTTTAGCCCTCTGAGGGGGCCTCGTCATTATGCTGACGCTCTTTGAGGCGCGCGTGGTACACGACGCGCCGTCGACCCGGGCATGGTCCATGGTCGGGCGGCGAGTTGCCCTTTACTCGCCGCCCGCATGATTAGTATGTCCGTTAGATCCGTTATTCCTGTTAGAGAAACAGTTTTTTACCGGTATTTTTCTTTCGCTTGCTTTTTTCATCATCATCATCATCATCATCATCTCAGCCATAGGACGTCCACTGCTGAACATAGGCCTCCCCTTTTGATCTCCACATGTACCGGTTGGAAGCGACCTGCATCCAGCGTCTTCCGGCGGTACTCTTTAACTGAAATAAAAATGCTAAAAACTGTTGTCACCTGAATTTTACATGAAACGAATGCTTAGTCGTTTCATGTCATTATCTTCTGCCTAGCCCTTTCCCAATTTTATTGCGATATTATACAGTCTAAAATGGGGATACGTTAACCAGAAGAAGCCTGTTGACTCTAACTTTGATACAACGACGATATATTACTAGACTCCGCATTCACGATCTAAGGAACAAAAACTATTCTGTCAACTCGCTGAGGTACTACGTATGCGACGGGGACCGGGGAGCAAACCTTGAGTTAGCCAATCACAACGCAGTACCCCGCGTTGTGATTGGCTAACTCAAGGTCTGCTCTGTCTCAAGGTATGTTTACGGCTCACAAGATTGGTGGAAATAAGACGGATATAAGACTTTTTTGCCTAACGTGTTGACAGACTGCCTGCTACGCCTGTTATTAGGAGTCTGTTAGTTGTAGTTTTTCGTCGTTGCTTTGATGATACTATTTTATTTAATCGTAACATCAAGTTCTCTACAAATCAGCATTTATGATTGCGCTCGTTTATCTTATTAAACCATTGAATGAATAACGAGAGAGTCTAGTTAAGACTTAGTTATAATGATTGAATTTCAGCAACATTTCAGTACTGAAATCAGAGGGAAATGAATTAAAATTGTGACGTTTCTAGACGGCAATAGTTGTATTGTTTTTAATCCTAGTTTGTGTTGGTAATTAGGTTAGCTTAGCTAAGTTATTATACAAAGTGTTAAGTCGAATATCGTGATCCGATTTTTGTTGTCTCAGTTTTAGAAAATCAGTCAGGTAATCGTGACCCTGGAAAGTACAGGGCTATTGAAGGATCTCCGTGTTTTTTAGTCAGTATTATACGGGCGCTGCGGAATCGGGGACAGATGTCACAGGGTGAAGGGCTCATTTGATGCTTTCAGCAGAATATAAAAAGGCCATGTCGGTCACTTTCATTCTTTTCCTGATAACTTTGTTTCTTATTTTATCCCTCAAAGAAGGAAGGTAGTTAGAGGGCGAAGGACCTTTAATATAACTACATTTCACCAAGAATAAGAGAGCATATTTTTATCCAAATTCAAAGTAGATATCTACATAAATTTATACTTAGAAAACTGAAGTTGAAAACCATAATCCACATTAAAAATAACCGACTTGCTGGTTTAAAACAAGCACATTTGTTCCTAATTAGAGAAAATGTTGGAAGTTCGCGTATTAAAATGTTTACGTCATATTTTTATTTCGCGACGTCGGAACCTGGCTGCTACTAAGAAATAAATTCTGTTGAAAATTTTATAAATTCCAGGAATTTAACAGAGCCGGCTTTGTTTCCGCGAAGTCTTAATCAGGTTTGTACCGGATCCAGATTTGATATCAGACTTCACGAAGTATTAAAGTATTTGCAATTATTAAAACAGCTTTTTATTCCTATACTACTGCAATTATAAAGTTCTCCTTCGATTGTTATTATATCCGATTCTCAAAACATTTCTGAATTTCGGGGCCTTACAGAGGCCATAAATTCGTAACTAGGGAAGAATTTGTAATGGCCTCAGTTCGTTTTAGGACTTTGAGAAATGGCCTCGACGTGGACTCGTTTCTGAAGTTTATATTTAACAGGATATTGTTAAAACTTAGTACAAAGCTGAAAGATCTTTCAAGACAAATATACTTGCAATGATTTATTGGAGTACGTATTTGTTGTTTGAAAAGAGATAACAAGCTTAGTTCTTTATCTTTAATGCATTTGTGACGAATTAAAAACTGTAACGAATGTAAGACAACCTAGTTAAATCAATAATTGATTCTATTCAAGGACTTTTTTCACGAATGCGAATAAATGAAAGGTTTACTATACTGACACTATTGCAATTCTCTTAATCGCATCCAGATTTCGGGCCACCATTGTGATTAATATACCTACATTCCATTATACTCATTTAAGATCGGCGGAATTTACCTCACAAATTCCACTTCCATCCAGCCTCCCATTACCAAGTAACTATCTACTTCAGGAAACTATCTTAAAAAAGCCATAAACGCCACCTCATAAGAGCCGGGTCTCGTAGAACTAGGCCAGATATAAGGCTATGTAGGTCAGAACATGATTATAAACAGTTGAGGACCCCGGGAGAATGCGACCTTGCGAAGTTTTGGATTACGGTCGAATTATTGTATAGGGTACCCTATCTGTATTTTCATGTTTCTGTTTTCCTTTGTGATGGTCCAAAAACGTTTTTGGATGATGGTGTTTATTTTTTTGTTATTTCTGTGGACCATTTAGGACCCACTGATCGGCGAAGGCTTGGCTTATATCTTTGTATGTAGTCTTTTTGAATGCCACCATGCATCATAAGATGCAGGTCATCTGTTAAATCAATAAATTACTTAAATTTTCTGTTTTTTTTTTATGCAGTATCTAAACCAGTCTTTCATATTAAGAACAATCGTGATATCTATTAACGTTTTTATTAAACAATATATTTTATATCACATACTATGTCCACTGTATAGAATAATAAAATAAAATATCCAAAAGTTTCTCCAAATTCTCTCAATAATATACCATTTCGGTCACGACGAGACTGAGATCTAGGGACGCGCCGACCTTGCAAATCGCAACTCCGAAACTTTCCAATTGAGTTACACTGTGTCACAGTACACGAATAAACAGTAATTTAACAACGAAAAAGTCTTGGTGTAAGGGTAACACCAAGAGTTTTTTTAACAGCCTTGTATAGGACATGATTTTTTTTAAACCTTTTCATGCTGAGAAAAGGGATATTTTAAGGAAAGTGAATCTGGTAAATTTTGTGACAAGCGAAACCAACGAGATGGTTCAAGGAGGCGAGGGGTACCTAATAAGACTAAACGTTCAACTAAAAACGTAAATTGGGATTGGAGAAGTAGAATCAAGTAAATCTCGATGGCTGAAAACACTGTGGATTCCCTGAAATATGCGCTACTAGATCAAACGGCTGTCACTTTCAAAGAGTTATGTAGCTTCCTAATTTTTTTTTTGTTTCGCTAGCGTATGTCAATTGAATATACTTGTACTTAATCATAATTATGACATTTTGTCGACACCGTCTAGTTGAAATACTGTTCTATACTTCCACTGTGACGTTGTCTATTCAGGTCCCACATATAAGTCTAATACTCTCATTCCCTGTACATGTGTGAGTGTAAGTTCTGTTCGTACACAACTAATGCATTTGTCTTGTCCTCCGTCCAGCTAACGTGTGCTTACAGTTGGCACTACTGCTGTTAATAACTTAGCTACTGTAATAGAAACTAAGACTGTGTCGTTATTTTTAAGGATTAAAATGTTGAGTGGGGTAAATGTTTTAGTAAAACAACTTTTTTTTTTGTTGTAAAATTATGCGTCGATTTTCCTCAAACCTCTGGTTTAGGTGGAACGTCACTGTTTGGCTTGACCACAATTCTGCACTGATGGTCTACTATAACGTCTTAAACCCAGAGTAGTTCCAGTGAGGGAACGAGATGGCGCTAGACGACTTTGTATAGCTGTTTCTTTCTCACACTGAAACTACTCTGGCTTCAAGAACTTCATGGTAGGCTGGATAATCCTTCCACTTATCGCGACACTATCTGATGCATCCCTTAGAAGACTAAAGTCTGCCGGGGTCGCATGACTGTCCCATAAGGTAATCTAACCCTAGAATATAGAGGGCTATTGAAAAATCACCGTGGAGTAGTCAGTACAAGGCTGACAGACAGGGAGGGCCTCACGCCTTGGGTGAGAGGCCTTATTTGATGATTTTAAAACGATAAAAAAGAGCAAAATGGATTACATAATATTATTTTATTGAATCCATTTGCAGGTTTGTAAAAAATACCATTTTTTTTGCGCAACAATGAAGCACGAATTATGTTTCAACCATTCTTTTCTATATAATCTACGAGTATTTATCGTACATTTCTAATTAGATTCCCCATATCCAATGACATTTATTTGTCTTTATTTTATGTAATGTCCAGTGGAAAGTACCTTTTATGAGTGTAAAATAATGATTCCCTAAGGCCCGGGTGACAGATTTGAGGCCATGTTGCGGGGCGAGACGGAGTGCGAAGCGGTCGCCTCCTTCAGCACCAGTCATGCTCGCGAAGAAGGAGGTGGGACGTGTGAGAAAAAAAAGGCCCAAAGTGGAGAAGAAGGGACTGTCAGACTTGCTACTGACTGAATTTAATGAATGATTGAACTGAATAAAAACGAACCCTGTTCCTTCATTTTCCTCTTGCGTTCCAAGGCCGCGGTACCCTGTTTAGACAGCACCTGTGTCGAAAAGTAGTAGGTACTTACTTTTGTTTCAAAATAGTATTTGTTTGATTGGAACGGTTAAAAATGTGCTGCGCCATTCGTACTGTGGGAATTTTCGCTACAGTGAATAAAAAAATGTCCCGTTGTCAGGCGGTCAGGAAGTTAGTTATTGATCTACATACATAATTGCCCCTTTTTAGTTAAAATAATCAAATGAATCCGCCCACCCAGGGCAGGACGGGACTTGTCAGACTTGTACTTACTAAAATCCACGGTGTCCTTCAATAGCCCTATACGTTCCGGGGCCGCGGTTACCTGATAAGACAGTCCTGTTCACGACCATGCCGCTGTTAACTGTAACTTAGCGAGGGGCGTGCAGCGGTAAGATCAAAATGTCTAGAAATGTTTGAAACACCTCACACCAGTGGCGATTTCGCGTACTTCCAAGTACCTAATATCTTACTCACGCCACTCGTCACTCCGCTCATCAAAGTCGTAGGTAAAGGCTGTTACCACTACCATACCACTTTACCACTTACTTTTACACTTTAACACTTTACCTACCTACCAAAAAATACATTAATCCACCTTTTAACCAGACTGACTGCGTGTTGACCTTCACAATTAGCCGGGGTCTACACAAACCGGCCCGGATGACCTCTGACCTCGGGCTTCAATAAATAATAAGCAGTTCCCGATAAGCACACGGCTGGCTCCAATTAAATAACTTAAATGTCCGGGACAAAGGCCAACAGAATATTATTTGTTTAACAACAAATGAGGGCCTTGTTTTAATTATAATATTGTTTTCAGACAGATAAGTGCGTTAATTTACATTAGGTAATACAAATTATATCTACCTCGTCTCGGCAGGACTTCTTAGTGTCGTGGCCGCAAGAGCAACCGCTGAGCAAGAAGACCGCGGTTTGATTCCGGTTCTATACCTTTGTCTGAAATGAAAAGAGCTATGTTCGGAGTTTCTTTGCGGGATAAAATCCGGAACACGGATATTCGGCGAAGAACCAGAGTCACCTACATAGTTCTTAAAATTTGCAAGTTGAAGTGGCAATGGGCAGGCCACATCGCTCGTGGAACCGATGGGGAAGAAAGGTTCTCGAGTGGCGACCACGGACCGGAAGACGCATCGTAGGTAGGCCTCCCACTAGGTGGACCGACGACACCGTGAGAGTCGCGGGCAACCGATGGATGCAACTGACTAATTATTGTTCGGCGTGGCGGTCTAAGGGGGAGGCCTATGTTCAGCAGTGGACGTCTTCTGGCTGATGATGACCTTTGCCTGAGCCTTCGAAAATACCAGGCCTGCTGTGTGAGTAAAAAAAACCTCATTTTTTGACCGATCTTACGCCTTAGGTGCGGTCAATTGACAGTGTTTTTAACGCCATAATAACTACGCCCAATCATCTCTGGATAGACGTTTTGTTTGTTTTATTAAATTAATTTTAATACGAAATGTAAAGATGAAAATTCATCGTTTTTGCCAAAAACATGTCTGGCTCTAGAATAAATAAATTAACTGAAACAATAACTTACGAAACATGTTCGGTCTATCCAATTTTATTATTCCAGTGAAATATATAATTTCACACTCCATTTCTTTTGACTACATTATTATTTGAAAAGGTTATTTGCCTCTTCAGACATTATCTTGATGTAAAACTTGAGGTTTTTATCGTTTTCCACGACGGAAAGATTAAGTAAATACATAGTTGTACAAAAATGCCTAGTTTTTATTAAAACTGTGACTATAGAGCTGATAATATTGTGTCTTCATACTTGTCTGACCTCCACAACGCAGTACAAATTAGACTGTGGAGGTCAGATATGCACTAGACATGTAAAATTGTCGTATTCAGTTGTATTCGAAAGGGCCTGTCAGACTGTCCTTCGTCGACGGTCCCGCGATTCCAGCAAGCTCTTGGCCTTATGTGAGTGGGCCTCGTCGGTTTCCAACAGCTCTTTGAGGAGCGCAGGCTAGCAGGGCTATTGGCTAACTTGATAGTCACAGACCAGCAGTTGTCAACTTGAACTTGGCTGGTTTGATACCTGTTATGAGGCTAAGTTGAGCACCATTTACATTTATCAGTTTCATTGCAAATGCAAATGCCAATACGAAATTTACCCTTTGACAGCTATTTGATGGTCACCATCACACAGACACCGAGATACGCAATAGCCCCGCTCGGACGGCGAGCTACCCATTACTCGTCATGGTGGCAGAAAATCGCCCCGATATGTTTGACACCTAAATCACATAGCTTCAAGTCGTGAACTGAACATAAACTTGACTCGCCCTGCAAACATCCACTTTCATTGTTCAGTGCCGCAATTGTTGGACTTTAAATAAAGATATCTTTTCACTGCATTTCCGTGCCGTGGGTGAGTGTACCCCGCGGTCGCCATTTTATCTGATAAAGCATTAAGACTGTCCAAGACCTTTTGTGGTTTGTACGGTCAGCGTGAAAAGTGTTAACTTATTCAAAATGTTTTCAAACAATTGGTATTTCTTTCTTTTTCGTCCACCCTCTAGAGTCATTGTTTATTAAGCTGCCTCTGGAAGTACCACAAGTCTCTGACATTTAAAATTCCAGGTTTCTTTCACAATGTTTTCTTCACCGATGTCAGTGATTTCAAAGATAAACTTACGAAGTACTTACGAGTTGAAAAAGACATAATTGTTACTTGCCTGAACTTGAACTGGCAACCTCATGCATGAGCAGCAAAGTACTGAATCTCCGGGTCATAGGTATTTTTTTAGGGTTCCTTAGTCAACTAGGAACCCTTATAGTTTCGCCAAGTCCGTCCGTCTGTCCGCAGCTTAGCTCAGATTTTGATGGGCAACTACGGAACCCTACACTGTGCGTGGCCCGACATGCATTTGGGCGGTTTTTTTTATATAGATAGATAGATAGATAGATAGATAGATAGATAGAATACACTTTATTGTACACCAAAATTGTTACAAAAAATAGTTTTACAATACTTATCTAATATTATGGTTACAAAGGCGGTCTTATCGCTAACAGCGATATCTTCCAGACAACCTTTACATCAGCTGTACGAATTTTAAACAAAAATATGGAGGTAGTCAGTAGTGCACTTAAAAATGTACCTAGGTAATAAACAAAAAATAAGTAAACTAAATAACTATAAATAAATATATACATACATATATAATATACTACGTGTTTTCCAATAATAAATGGTATAGAAGATAAAACAGATTGATGATGATAGAAACAATTGTCAGAAATCTTATCGTTTATAGGAAAAACTATTAAAATTAGAGAGAAAGAAAATGTTTAGCAACCAGGTTTTTAAAGGTAACTAGTGACTGAGCTCGTCTCACTGACACGGGCAATGCATTCCACAAACGGATAGCTTGGACCGTAAAAGATTTATCATAAAAATTGGTGGAATGAACAGGCATCACCAGACTCAAATTTTCCGATGATCTCAAGTGTCTAATATGTGTGTCATTAAGAAACTTAAAGCGTTTTTTGAGATAAAAAGGGGTAGTGGGATTAAAGAGAATACTATAAAGTAATGATAAAATATGTGCATTCCGGCGAAGGCGGATGGGTAGCCACTTGAGCTTAATGCGAAACTCTGAAACATGATCATATTTGCGCAAACCAAATATAAATCTAATACAAAAATTTTGGAGGCGCTCAAGCTTATCCAGCTGCACTTCAGTGAGATCTGGATAACTGGCATCGGCATAATCAAGGATTGGGAGAAGGAGGGATTGTACGAGCGCAGTTTTAGTGGCAGTTGGCAGGAAATTACGCAATCTACGCAAAGACCCCGCAGACGCAAATAATTTGCGGCTCACTTCCTGCAGTTGCGGACCCCAGGACAATTCCTTATCAATATAAATGCCCAGGTCCTTAACAGAGTCACTGTAAGGAATTGTAGCTCCATCAAAAACTATCTGAGGCAGCTTTGTCCAGTCAATTTTAGAACGCAGCCGAGAGCTGCCGACAACAATGACTTGAGTCTTCACAGGGTTAACCTTCAAACCATGTGCCATGCTCCATTCCGAAATACGTGCTAAGTCCGCATTCACCACATTCACAGCCTCTGACAATTTATCTAAGGGAGCTTGTGAATAAATTTGCAGATCGTCAGCATATAGATGGTAGGATGAAAGAAGTTCATTAGAAATAGAATTAATAAATATTGCAAAAAGAAGAGGAGATAGAACGCATCCCTGTGGCACGCCGGCAGTAGTATTGCACCATGAAGATGACACATCTTCAATGCAAATACGCTGTCGACGGTCACACAGGTAACTTCGAAACCAATCAATTACTGTTGGAGATATGCTAAGAGAGCGGAGTATACCGAGCAGGACATCAAAATCGACGGTGTTAAAAGCATTGCTGAAGTCCAATAACGATAGGATCGTCAGATTTCCAGTGTCCATACCCGATCTAATGTCGTCTGTGATACTAATAAGAGCTGTGGTAGTACTATGTCCTGGACGAAATCCAGATTGGTTAAGATTTAGGAGTCGATTCTTACACAGGAAAGCACTAAGCTGATTGTGGATAAGGCGTTCAAGGACTTTGGATAGGAATGGTAAAATAGAGATAGGACGAAAATCAGAAAAGGAAACAGGATTACACTTTTTTGGAAGCGGGATGACTTGGGCTTCTTTCCAAGAAGATGGAAATACACCAGATGTCACGGAATAATTAAGGATATGGAGAATTATTGGAAGGATTTCGTCCAGAATAGGGAGTATCATGTTGCGGCTTACACAATCACTGCCAACAGCGTTTGAAGTAATTGAAAGTATACTCTTCTTAACATCACAAGCAGTAAATTGATGAAAGACAAAAGGAGAATAATCGGGAGTTGGAAGAGATGAAAGATGATTAAGAGTATTGGTTTTAGCAGGACCATTGAAATTACAAGAAGTGGAAAAATGTTGATTTAGTGATTCAAGATCTATATCTTTAGGAATAGAGTCTTGGCGTGACTTACCAACTCCCATTGATCTGAGAAATTTCCAGACTTTAGCTGGATCACCGTTTTCAACGGACTTATGGATATGTTGGCGTTGAGCATCTCTACACATCAAATTGCTGCGATTGCGGATAGCAACGTACTTTTCTCGGGTTTCGGAACTAGGCTTACACTTGTATTTATATTTTGCTGCCGCCTTCTTTTGTAAAATGTCTTTCAGGTCGGCTGTTAGCCACGGTGCAGGTAGATGCCTTATCTTCACTAATCGAACTGGTGCATGAACATCGTAAAGCGTGTTTAGGTGAGAATTGAAAAGATCAACTTTTTTATCCATTGACTCCGCTTCAACGAGATCAGACCAGTCAATGTTGCCGGCATCCTCACGAAGGCTGTCCAGCTTCATACCACCAAAACTGCGCTGTAGAATGGTTTTAGGCTTAATCTTAGGAGGACGAATTTTGTAGGAAAGGAAAATTAAGTCATGATAGGAGAAAGCGTCTGCTGAACACTGCCCATGCTTTGCGACATGCTGTGTGGAAGATACAAAAATGAGATCGAGAAGCGAAGGAGCACAGTTTGGAAAATGGTGAGTGGCACTTAAGGGAAGAAGAGATAGATTACAGGATTTGGAGATAGAATGGAGTGAGGAAGCGCGCGAATCATTTTTGAGAAGACAAGTATTGAAGTCCCCCATGATGATAGTGTGCTTGTAGGAAGGAGCCAGATTTATTAAAAGACTTTCAAAAGCGGAAAAATAATCGACACGCAAGGATGGACAGTAAAAAACACCAAGCAAAACTTTGGAATGATGGAGATTAACTTCTAAAAAGAGATGCTCGCCAGCATTCGACGGTGGCGGCTGTGTTGACATATCAATAATTGAAAAAGGAATGTTGGCACGGAGATAAATGGCAACACCGCCACCACCGCCGCCCGTACGGTCATTTCTTATTAGCTGATAACCAGGAAGGGAATAGGATGTGGATGGAAGGCATGGTTTCAGCCAGGACTCGGAAACAAGAATTGCATGAATGTCTTTACAGTCCAGATTCGCAAGCATGTCATGGTAATGAGCCGGAATACTCTGAGCGTTAATATGGACTACATTTAGATTTTTCGGGACATCGGAAAATTGAGACTGAAGCGTGTCAGCAAGAGTCGGGATACTAATGAAGCTATCGTTGTCACTGCTAGCTGATTTAAAACTATCATCAGGGTTGGGCAGTATTTGAATTACTTGTATTTAAAATACGTAATTGAAATACAAATACGTATTTTGTATTTGTATTTCAATTACTTCCTTAAAATGTAATTTGTAATTCGTATTTCAAATACCTGACGACGAAGTATTTTGTAATTAGTATTTCAAATACATGAGGCTCCAAAATACATTTTAACAAAATACATTTAAACTTAATTTACTGTCATTGCACTCTCTGCAATGATGGTAAAGCAGCTAATTAGAGTTGGCAATACTGCACCTGTTATGTACCGACGTCAGCACATCAAGCTACCTACCACAATCTGTCAAATTTCATGGATAGATTTTGAACCTTATTACCATACAGTCAGGTTATTTTTTGATTGGTAAGACCTGCTGGCGTCTTTACACTGTACGCTATGACTGGACGTCGAACATGGCGAAAAAACGCAAAAAAATAAATGAACGTCGAATTGAGAACATTCCAGGCCATTCAGTCCATTCTGGTCTAGATTACATATTTAGTAAAATGTAATTTGTAATTAGTATTTTGTATTTCAATTAAAAAAAGCTAAAATACAGTATTTTGTATTTTATATTTTAAATACTTTACTTAAAGGTATTTTGTATTTTATATTTTAATTACTTGCAATACTGTATTTTGTAATTTGTATTTCAATTAAAGCAGAGCATGTATTTTGCCCAGCCCTGACTATCATCATCACTGAGTGAACTGCAATCAAACATTAAAAAACACAGTAAAATAAAATAAATAAATAGATATTTATAAATATAATAAAATTAAGGGTTGGAAGAACAAAATCCACCCGCCAGTTATGTGTGTAAAAATAACAACAATCTTAATTACAATAGATTATGAAAACAAAAAAACAAAAAACAACAATGAGTGCGTCATTCGGAAAAAAACCTACAGAAAAACAAAAATAAGGAAAAAGGTAAATATAAATTGCAGCATGAATTTTCTATCATTCCATAGACAAAAAAAAAAATTACAAGAGGCGTAGGTAACAAAAAAATAATTAAAAGTGAGTTATGAAGGTAAATAAACATTGACTAAAGATGTGAAGTTGTTACCCGAATGACGCAAAGAAAGCAGCAACTCATTTCTTCGCAGCAGCCCTCCGATTCCGCCTTGACGCGGGTGTTGAAGGTAGCTTCTCAGCCACCAGCGCAGCGACGATATCTTGTTGGGGCTCCGGCGTGTCAGCGTCAAGCCCAGACACACTGATAGCATTAAGCTCGCGGAAGCTGACAACACGACGCTTGTTTCCATCAGCTCCCAGGACATGGATATACCCCTGACTGGTCCAGCAGTTCGTGACACCGAACTTCTCACGAGCCTTCATGAAGACCTGATGCCGCGATCTCGTCAGAAATTCTGATAATGTTATACCAGATCCCTTCAATTTGGTTTTGGCAAACCAAACTTTGTCACGGACATCCACAGCCTGCAACTTTACAAGGATGGGTCTAGGCTTGCCAGCACTGCTTTGATTGCCCATTCTGTGGGTTCGACGGATATCAGCAACAGAAAAAGTGTTCATCTTGAGCCTGCCACGCACCACATCAGCAACCACCAGTGATGTCTCCTCACCGTTCACCTCCGGAACACCATGAAGTAGAAGCATCTTCCTTCGTCCCCTCATCTCCAGTGCGTCAACTTCTTTGGCAAGGGTCTCCATTTGACATTGAAGACAGTTGAGAGCGTCCGTTACAAACTTCTTGAAAGTTGCAAATTCAGCTGCAAGACTTACTGAGCTGCTAGTGGGTGAAGTGTCCGGTGTAGACTTGGTCAATTGAGCCTCAAATTTAGACATCCTGTCATGAAATTGAGCCATCAGTTCACACATTGACCCCTTCAAGGAATCCATTGTTGTTATGGTGATAATATGAGTGAATTTCAGAGGAATAACACACAACTGGTTGGTAGTTTTTATCAGTAACTATTATTCATTAATTATGTATTGAATAAATAATAATTATAATTATAAATGATTTATTTCTGATGCAGCAAAAATTTCGTGTCACTCACTTTCAACTACCCCAAAAAAAAAAAAAAAAAAAAAAATAATAATAATAATAAGCCCCCTAAAATCCAACCTTACGTCCAAGCTGAACACCTAGCTACGTGGGGGGCGGACACGCGTACTGTACTACTGTACAAAAAACTTACGCGGCTAACAAGGCAGGGTAACCCATAAGGAGATGATGAGTAATAAAAGAATATACAATTTACGGTCGCTTCCCGGGGAGCGCCGGGGCGCATCTGGAGCCGATGCTAGGTGCCACAGTATGCGAACCATCGGCGGTGAGGAGTTGAGCAAGCGGGCTCCCACCGACAAAATTGTTACAGCTGGTCGTAGTGATCTGAACAGGCGGGCTCACTGCGTAGAAGCTACAGCCGATTCCACGGGCGAAGACACTATTTCTTTATTTTCATCCACCCCTTCCACTCGCCCCTCCTATATGACAAGAAGTAAAACTACCTTGTCTACCACCAGCACGCTTGATAGTGTTGTGCGAGATGTCGACATGGACAATGAGCTCGCACCCGCTTCAAACGCTCCCACAAAGCGCAGGCGATGGACGCCCGAAATGAATATATTCATTCTGCGCACCTATTTTCAGTTAACCCTTTTAGATACAGATAAACGAACTTACCTCGAGCCACTCCACATAAAATTTGTAGAAAAATTTCCAGACATGCAGGTTAGTCGACAGAGAATAGGAGACCAACGTAGAGCCATCATTACTAACAAACTACTACCACAAAAAACAATAGATGACATAAGAAACGAAGTAGAAAAAGAATTAAACCAACTTCAAATCAACCATTTTAATCTACAATCACAAAATACCAACTATTCTACCCAACAAATGTTTACACCGTCACAAACGCAACCTGTAACCGTAGAAACACATAATATACAAAATAAATCACAAAGCCGGATGAGATGGACTAGCGAACAAAATGAAGCTATAATGCGGGCTTATTACCGAGTAACAGATTTAGGCAGAAATGAAACGGCATATAGAAAACGTATGTATGCCGATTTCATTAGCAGTTTCCCATTACTTGCTCACCTAAGTGAACAAAGAATAGCTGATCAGAGGAGAGCAATAGTAAACAACAAGTACATAACCGACGATAGACTAATTTCAATAAAATCGGAGGTAGCTGAAGAATTCGAACTACCTACTCAGTCGCAACTCTCACAATATTAGGGAAAGATTAACTACTACAAATTTAAACAACACTAATACAGAAATAACAAACCTCGACAACATAAATTCCATAGAAAATTCAACACCCGAAATACAATCACAAACATTGGATAACTCTGAACCTGATAACATACCAAATATCTTACCGCATTCACAAGTTGATATAGAAAGAGATCCAGTAATAGACGACACATTCAAACAAGCACTTAATTTTTTTAAACTAAGTCATCCTACAAATACAAATACAAAATACAAAATATTTATTTTCTTAAAAACAATGTCTTACATTAGTTGATGATTGGAGTCTCCTTTTAAGCAAATAATGCCTGTAGTAGGAGACTCCGCTCCTCCATAACTCTAGATGATTTTATTTTATAATACAATTTTCTTTTCTTAAAAATATAATATTAATAATTCTCATAATATGCAGTGAATGTATCTGAAAGGGTAAAAGTGGTTTGTGAGTGTGTGTGTATGTGCGTTTCTGAGTGTGAGTGTACGACTAACGCGTTTGATGTGTGTGAATGATAATGTTATAGGAGTGCTTCAGTGTCTTCATAAGAAAGCGGTTTAATCCATTCTATTATAACTTTTTTACATTCATGTAGTTGTTTAGTGTAAAAACCTTTCTGTTTACTCTGTTGTAAAGCCGAGCCGATCGTATGTTGTACTGCATCGCTGCAAATTTTGTTTTTGCTTGTGGGATTTGTGCAATAATATCTTTCCGTCTTTTTCTAGTTTTATCTTTATCAAAAGTAAGGGTCCTGTGTTTCTTTAGGAGTGTAGCAGAGATATATAACTTTCTAACACTAAGCAGACCGCTGGTCTCGTAAAGAGCTTTTGTTGAGAATGTACGTCTTTTAAAATACATTATTTTTAAGAGAGCCCTTTGGGCTCTTTCCACATCTATAAATTTTGATTTTGCCGCCCCGCCCCATATAGGTATACAGTAAACTATAACGGATTGTGCAATGGCAGTATAAATTTCATTTAAAAGGTTCCTATTTGGGCCTCCTGGTTTAACAGCATACGTTGTCGGGACCACATGTCTCAGGGTTTTAAATATCCAGCCTAATTTTCGTACTCTATTAGTTACGTGTTCGAGGTGAGAGTACCAAGTCAACCTTTGATCAATTATTACGCCTAAATATTTAGTTTGGGGTACTTTGTTGATTAGGGGACATGTACAGTCCAAATATGTTCCCTTACACGAATGAATTTTAATATTAAAATTATCATCTGGCTGTGACTTATTGGAAATTGTAAAACATATATAGTTTGTTTTCATTGTGTTTAGAGTTAGTACATTATCATTAAGCCAGTCAGCAATTTGTTCCATACCCAACTCAGCTTTAAGTTTTACATCAGCCCAATCATTTCCAGAGAAAACTACAGCTGTATCATCGGCATAAGAAAAGATGTTTGCATTGTCAACTTTAAGGTTACACAGATCATTTATGTACAACAGAAATAAAGTAGGACCTAAAATGCTGCCCTGAGGAACGCCAAAAGATACATCTGCCTCCTCACTAGTATAAGCACCTATTTTAACTCTCTGTTTCCTATTTGATAGGTAATTTTTAAAGAGGTCCAAAGCTATTCCTCTTATTCCGATTTTTTCTAACTTCGACACAAGGGTTGGAACAGACACGGTGTCAAACGCTTTTTTTAGGTCTAGGAAGACTGTTAGACATTTTCTGCCTGTGTCGAGATGGTCAGTTACAAGCGAGCTGAGTTCAGCGACTGCGTCCTCAGTGGATACACCCTGTCGAAAGCCAAATTGATGAGGCGATATAATTTTATATTTATTAAGGTAGTTAAGTAGTCTAATATTAATTATTTTTTCTAAAATTTTTGATAGAGCAGGCAATACAGATATAGGTCTATAGTTATTGACATCGTGTCTGTTCCCTCCCTTGTGTACAGGTGTAATAACAGACTGTTTGAGTAGTGTCGGGAAGATGCCATTTTTAAAACTGAGATTTACCAAGTGAGCTATGATTGGAACGACTTCCGTGCTAATGTATTTCAAGAACCGAGTTGAGATATTATCCCATCCTGCAGCACTATCTGACTTCAAACTCATCAGGATACTTTCTACTTCCTTGGGGTCTGTATCGAGAAGCACAAAGGAATTAGGTTGGGTAGGGAAGGTTTTAGGACGACGATAATTTTTACTATGTTGAATTTGCTGAGCTAATTGTTTTCCGATATTAGAAAAATAATTGTTGACATAATTCACTGATGTTGTTGGAGACGGCAAGATGTTTAAGAGTTCAGTGCTTTGATTTTTAGGTTTAGTTGAGTAAGTTATTGATTTTATATTGTTCCAAAGTAATTTCGTATTTGAGACAGATTTAGATAGTAGCTCTCTTTCGTGTTTTCTTTTCAATTTCTTTATGAGGTTGTTACAATAATTCCTATACCGACAATATGTTATTTTTAAAATTTCATTGTGTATATCTAACCGAGATTGCTTTTGTAATTTATTGCGGTTTTTTATGCAGCGAAGTAGCCCAGGGGTGATCCACGGTTTGATTATACGTCTATTGCAGGGGACTTTTGTTATGGTAGTATTTTGTTTAATAGTCTCACTCAACTTTTGTATTAGTTGACTGGTTAACAGATTTGGATCGTTACAAAATAGCAAGTCACTAAGACTTTTTTCCTGTAAGTCTTTAAGCGCTTGCTCAAAATTGATGGTAGTGTTGGTTGTACTAATAAAATTTCTGAGTTTTATTTTAGATAGTGATAGAAAAGTAGTGTAGTGATCCGTTATAGATGTTTTTAGAATGGCAATTGATGCAGATATTTTTCTTTTATGTATCCTCAACATAATGTGGTCCAGACAGTTCTTCTCTCTGGTAGGTATCGTATGACCGGGTAAAATACCATAAGTCGAAAGCATGTTTAGGTAGTTCATCCGGTTTTTCTGATCGTGAGACGATTCAATGGTTTTTGGCCTAATGTTAATATTTATGTCACCCGCCAATATAATGTTTTTTAGTGTGGGAAGGGAATCTAAGTGTAGACTGAGTGACTCCAAAAAAGGATCAAGGTTCGTGTTTGATGGAGATCGATATATACACAAAACAATATGGTTCAATATATCCAGTTGTAGGCATGTCGCCTGAGTTAACTGTACTTCTTGAATTTTTGGTTTTAACGCTTGCTTTATGTATACAACCACCCCATCGTTTTGATTGAGCTGACGTGTTGAGATAAAAGCCTGATAGCCTGTAAGTTGAGGAATTGGTTTGTCAATATTCAATCTACACTCTGTTAGTATTATGACGTCGGTGTCAAATTTAAAACTCGATAACAAGACATTGAAGTCGTCAAAATTGCAATAAATGCTTCTTATATTCTGTGACACGATGGTAAAATCATTACTTTTAACATGTATGTGTTCTGAAAAATCCGAGGGGTCGCATTCAATTGAACTGGCTATTTCAATATTGTCTATTTCGTTCACTGTTTGTAATGTGTTACTCATGGAAATTGAATACAGATGAAGTCATTATAAGATAGTCACAACAGCCAAGAGAAGACTTTTTGAGCGCGATCTCTACAAATTGAAACGAGCTTTTACATGTATATAAATGTATATCTGTATTATAAAAGCATACTTTGAGTGTGTATAAATTTCTTATATGGATAATAGATTTGTGTAAAGTTTGGTTGCGTTGGTATAAATTTGTAGTTTTGTATGTCGTTTGAAAGATGTGTGTCTGTTTAGTTAGTTGCCGAAACGTGAGGGTTTTTTTGATAATTTGTGTGTTTGGTGCATTGTCACTGAATGTATGAGAGTGTATAGTGTTATGAATATGTGTTGTGTATGTATGGAGATTACGTAAGAATGTTGCTGATAGAGTTCTACAATGTACAAATAATTTAAAAAGATACCTTATAACTATGAAGACAGTAAAATAATATCTTGCAGGAGATTTTGTAATAAATGACGTGTAAACTGTGGCCATGTACAAGAACACTGCTGGCATTTTTTTAACATTTTCTCTCAAACCTCGTGCAGATGAAATGTGCAGAGTACAAAGTCATGTTTTCACAATGAGTTGGTGAATCTGTTCTTCACTTCTTATGGTAATGGTTTGTCCCTGATCATCTTTCTTGACATAGATTTTGCCGTAGGCTGTCCAGCAGTACTTATACTCTCCCGTTTTTATTAGGTCTCTGGCCAAGAAATATAGACGGGATCCCTTTGGGGTTAAATGTTCCGACAGGAAGATAGGAGTATCTTCCTGAGTCTTGAATCCAAGATGTTTGCAGCACAGCTTAGACTTATATTTTTTGTTGAATGTCCTTCCCATTTTAAGTATCTCATTTTTCAGAAGTGCAGATGCAGTTTCTACAACTATTGGAGTATTTTGGTTATTGTTTTTTCCCCGCACCCTGTACACGTCTTTGAGGTCACCTTTAGTGATAGAACATTCAATGCTCTTGGAAAGTTTTATAACCAAATCAAGGAGTTCTTCTTTAGTTTCCCCAGCCAGTTTCGGCACGTTTTTTATCACAAAGTTTGCTTTACGACTTCCCGTTTCTATTTCTTCTATTTTATTCTCCAAGAGTGTGATGTACCGCCGGTCCTCCTTGGCCTGCTTTTCCAACTGAGACATTTTCTTTTCTAGATCTTGATTTTGTGCCATTAGGTTAGTGATCGTATTTTCTATATTTAAGTTAGTTTTTTGTATTTCTTTTAAAGTTGCAGAAACTTGTTGGGTCTCTCTTCCTTGTTGATTAAGAAAGAGAGCCATCATATCCTTTATTTCTTTCTTAAAATCTTCCAACTGTTCTCCAATAGAAATTTCTTCACGGCTTCTCTTAGCTCTTTGGAATACAAAATTAGGTGGCGTCTTTTTATCATCATTTCCCATGAAACTGATCTCCGATTCAGAGGCCGACTTATTCATTGGTGAATTCATAACACTGCCTTATAATAATTATGTGTAAATATTTTATCACAGCAATTCACAAACAGAGCCGACAGATCACCGCCGCTGATGTTTACCTATGCGGCACAGTAGATCACAGTTGAATCGTTCGAGTACTCTGCGTAGCAGATACGTCCAGTGGTCGTAGCACCGTAGCAGCGTAGCACTCAAACTGAGCAAGCGCGTAGCTGATTCGCAGTGACGTAGTTTGACACTCGTAGACTGTACAGTAATTTCGAGCGATGACGCACACGTTCACTCGGCGCTGCGGCTACGATCGTAGACTAGATGCACGACGACGCACGATGGTCCTGGTTCGAATCTCAGCGGCCGCTTCACTTTTTCTGGGTTTAAAATATGACTTTTTCAACTCAGCTCGAGGCGATCTCTTCGGCGCGCGGTGCCTTCGTCGGTCCCTGAGAGCGAGAGATCCAACACAATCCAATATGGCTGCGGCACTTAATGGGTTCTCCCACAAGATAGAACAGGAGGGTCCGAGTTCATATACGCAGCCGCCCGATAGAATAAATGTTAAAAATATTATTAAAATTTAATTATACTGTGTCACAACAAAAAACACGTTCACTCCGTACTACCGCCGAGGGGGAAGAGGCTCCTACTAATAGAATGTACATTCCAAAACAAAAGCCTTCTAAAAATCTTTCAAAAATAGTAAGCTACTTAAACAAAATCATCCTCCCTGAAAATATTAACAAAGATACCGACTTCAATACATTACAAACCATAATATATTGTGCAGCATGGACCGTCGCTAAAGTAAACGGAGCAAGGATAACTCTTGAACCTCGTGAAAATAGACAAGCTACTAAAACAGAATACACGCCAAAATGGCAAAAACGATTTGAACGAAAGGTTATAGATTTGAGAACGAAAATAGGTAGAATGACACAATTTATGAACGGTATTAGCAGTAGGAAATTAAAAAACCATGTTAACAAGATCATGAAACAATATAAGATTCATACAATACATGAAGAACCAAACACTCAACCAGCACACCCTCGACACTCTGAAACAAAAACTCGCCGTCGTAAAAGGCCGACTCCAAAGATATAAAGCTTGCACGCTAAGAAAAAATCAAAACACTCAATTCATCAACAACGAAAAACTCTTTTATCGCAACATTAGACAGGTAACAACAAATACGCAACATAACACTTCACATGACAGTGAAAACACCCCTAACCCAGAAATGTTACAACAGTTTTGGGCAAATATATGGGAGCAACCTATTAACCATAACTCCCAAGCTGATTGGATTCAATCAGAAATAACAAATAACAATACTAACATACGTCCAATGTCTTTTGAGCTTATACCACTAGAAATATATCACCGAGTTTTGTCAAGGATACATAATTGGAAAGCCCCTGGATCAGACCACATTCATAGTTACTGGTACAAAAAATTCACAGCAATCCATTGTTATTTATATAATTTCATTAATGCATTTATTCAAGACCCCCAATCAATACCTTCTTACATAACAGCTGGCACAACATTTATGATACCAAAAGATCAAAATGACCGGTCAAATCCGGCAAAGTATAGGCCGATTACGTGCTTGCAGACCTTGTATAAGATCATCACATCTTGTATTTCAGAACTGATATACGAACATATTGAGGCCAATAACATCTTAGCCGAACAGCAGAAAGGATGTAGAAAGTTTAGCCAAGGTTGCAAGGAACAACTAATAATTGACTCTGTTATTTTGAAAAAAACCAAGAAATCCAAATCTGATCTATTCACCATGTACATTGATTACAAAAAAGCGTACGACTCAGTTCCTCATTCATGGCTACTACAAATATTAGAAATATACAAAATACACCCATCATTGGTAACATTCCTTAAGACCGTAATGACCACTTGGACTACAGTACTAAGAGTAACAACGACATCTGAAACCATAGATACCAATCCCATTAAAATACAAAGAGGTATCTTCCAGGGAGATGCACTTAGTCCTCTGTGGTTCTGCCTTGCTCTTAACCCCCTATCAAAAATATTAAATGCAACATCTTTTGGAATCCCTTTACATTCATCTAATACTAATGAGCAAGGTGAAACCCAGGATGGCATTTTGAACCATCTAATGTACATGGATGATATTAAACTATTCGCAAAAACCGAGAATGAGCTTACCGAGTTAGCAAACCTTACAGAGAAATACACAAATGACATCAAAATGGAATTCGGCATAGACAAATGCAAAATAAATTCAGTTAGAGCAGGACAGAACTACCAACACCAGTACACCTTAACCACGGGGGAACAAATAGAACCACTAGATGAACAAGATACATAAAAATACTTAGGGTACACACAGTCAACTCAGATACACCACAAAGACATCAAACAGAAACTAAAACAACAATTTCAACATAGATTAAACACAATTCTAAAAACACAACTTAACTCTCGAAACACTGTAAAAGCAATCAACACTTTCGCTATCCCTGTTCTCACTTATTCTTTCGGGATAATCAGCTGGACCAAAACAGACTTGAAAAATATACAACGTAAAGTTAACACCACAATGACTAAGTTCCGAAAACACCATCCACGATCATGCCTGCAAAGACTTACACTACCGCGGAAAGAGGGAGGCAGGGGACTCATAGATATTTTAAATCTCCACAACCGGCAGATCACAACTCTCAGAAAATATTTCTTTGCTAAATCCGAATCATCTTTACTTCACAAACGAATAGTACAAAATGATAAACACTTGACACCCCTTAATCTTAAAGACATAACAAAACAGAAAAACGAAACAGTGACTGATGATAAAACGAAATGTTTAGAATGGACCCAGAAGTCTCTACATGGAAGGCATCGCCAAGATTTATGCCAATCAAATGTCGACAAAGAAGCGTCGAACGCATGGCTGAATCGAGGCGAACTCTTCCCGGAGACTGAAGGGTTCATGCTGGCAATACAGGATCAGGTGATAGAGACTAAAAACTATAGAAAATACATAATTAAAAACCTAGTAAATGACACTTGTAGAAAATGCAATAGTTCCCCTGAAACCATTCAACATATAACCGGTGCCTGCAAGTCAATAGCTCAATCCGACTATAAACATAGACACGACCAGGTAGCAAATGTGATTCATCAAAAACTTGCAGCCCAATATAAATTTATCGACACCATAGTACCATACTATAAATACGTCCCTCAAACAGCACTAGAAAGCACCACAACAAAATTGTACTATGACCGAGGTATCTTCACTGATCGCACAGTTCACTACAATAGACCCGACATCACACTTATTGATAAAGTAAACAAAACTGGTTTTTTGATAGACATAGCCGTGCCCAACACCCACAACCTGCAGACTACAATAGCCGAAAAACTATCAAAATACATCGATTTAAAAGATGAGATATCCCGCCTTTGGTGTCTACAGAAAGTCATCATTGTCCCAATAGTTTTATCGTCAACAGGAGTAATTCCTAAACAGCTGCATCAATCACTTAGTTCTCTGAACCTGCCAGCTAGCACCTACCACCTACTGCAGAAAGCAGTGATTCTAAACACATGCAGGTTGGTAAGAAAATTTCTGCAGTGCGAGCTGGACAATGCTTACCAATACCCACATCACTCAAACATGCCTATCACACAGACACACAACCGCGGAACTTCAAACAATTCTATCCCAACTGGTGAACACTTGGCTTAGGCCCGTGCCATCAGGACGTCCCGGATAACCGGAGGAAAAAAATATATAACAAAAACAATAATAATAATTTAAAAAAAAATATAGTGTATTGGAACTCGTTAGGTAAAAAGTAATAGTATCTACGAAGCGACTTTGTATGCGAACCGTACCTGTCAAGAGCAGATTAAACGCACCCTCGATTCGCTGGAACCAAATTGCAATGATTCACCCTAAAATACTTCACCCTACCAATTACAAGAAGAATAAATGATGACACAAGTAAAAGATACGCAGCAATTTCTTTAATTCAAACGTGGTGTTGTGAAAAACAATTATTTTTGTCAACTTGTCAAATCTAATAATTCAACGCATTTTTTTATATCGTGGTAAAATCATCAAATAAGTCCTGCCATCAAATAAGTTCGAGACGGGAGCGACTGTCAGACACGTACTGAGTAAAATCCACGGTGTTCCTTCAACAGCTCTTTACGTCCCAGGCTCATGGTTACCTATGACAGTCCCACGTCCCAATGGCAGGATATGCTGAAACATTATATTATGTCATATCCTTAACTAACATCTTAGGTAATAAATTGTAGCCGTTTTTGATTCGGTAAACAAACCATTTACCTACGAACAAATTTACCTTCAACCATTATTGAAAAGTGAATACCTGCATTTGTCATGAGCTGAAAAGAGCTGAAATAAACTTTTCAAAGTAACGCGCCAGTATTTGTGCAGTTTTTCTTTTATGCCAGTGTTTACGAGCCAGCCTGTGGTGAAACGAGGCTTAAGAGAGTTATGCTAGTTGGAAGTTTTTGAGCTAGTGCGCCATTGTACATACAAATTACTGATACGTACGAGTAGGAATAAAAGTAGCTATTTATACAGCTGGTTATTTATTTTGTGAAATAAACAGTTAGTGGAATTATAAGTTATGTTCTGAAGTGAAGTATGTAAAAAGTTAATTAAATTAATGTTATGACGACTATAAGAGTGTGGAAAATAGATACCTATAGGTTGGGATAAGAGCTGATTAAATGAAACTGGCGAATTTTTACTCAATTAAAACAAAAACACTTCATACCATTTTAACGATTTTGTTAATCACAAAACCAACAATATTTTTCCTTTCAATTTAAATAATTGTAAAATTCAAAAAATGACAGCCACGATTTTTTCTAAGAAAATATTTTTCCCACAAATCTCAAATCAGTAAATGCGTCTCACACTTTTGAGTGAATTTCCCGGGACCGAAAATTGCGTGGCATCAATGAAATCGGTACTAAAAAACATAGTTATAAAGTTCTCAAATTTTTTTCCGGGTAGGTGAAATAGTAATCTATGGGTATCACTAAATGTTTATTTAATTGGATTAATGGATATTCCAAAAAAAAAAATTAAACCTCGAAATCTTTCATTGCCGTGTTTGTCCACACTTCACCTTGTTGTGTATTATTCCACATTGATAAAAATCTATTGGTTATTTATACTAAAACCTCGTTTTATTTGATACATGAATAGTTAAAGTATTGCTACAGAATACATTTATTCAAATATTTAAACAAAACAACGAATGGTTAATAAAAAATCACTTGTCCCAGAACTACCCTTCATCGCCGTGTCCTAATCATGTTCAAGGATATTGTTTTACCTACTACTTTCTTCCCCCCTACCGGTATGCTAAACGTTGCATATTAGTGCTGCCTAAGTGGTCAACGTGGAAGGAAGTACACACGTGCCTGCGTTTTCGCACCATAAATTTAAATAATCAATTTTTATGTTACTGGAAAAAATTTCTTTCATCGCCGTGGATAGATATAACTGATATTTGAATAAGTTTGTCTTCATGAGTAAGCATTCGATAGAACACCATTCCTCATATGTTCATTTGTGAGGTGCTTATTTCTTCGAATAATTAATAGATTTTTTGTTATTTATATTTTTTGCCTTGATTTTCATCGACGTGTTTTCATTGCCGTGGTTTCCGTGGCCGAAATTTGATATGGAAATGAAAAAAAAGACATGGCAATTAAAAAAATTTCATTGCCATGCCTTGTAAAACAATTTAGTTTCATTGCCGTGGCCAGGTATTTCATTTCCGTGACTTGTGTTTTCATCGCCATGGTATGATTATGCAAAGAAAACATCTTTTGTCACCTGCAGTTCAGGTAATACCAATTACTGACAGTACAAAACTCGTCAAGTTAACTCTAGATTGTTTCTCTCTGGTCTCTCTTTAGATTTGATGAGTTTTTTACTGTACAGTCAACTACAAAAAGATGTTTTCATGTTAACCTTACAAAATGACGTAACATTTGGTACTATATCACACGTAAATACACTCACACACGCAAGCAGTTTCAATTCAGTGATGTCTCTGAGATTAACAGGGTAAAAACCGGTAGCGATCACCGAATCGTAAGAGGCTCACTGAATATCAATGAAAGGTCCAGCCTGATGAAGTCTACGCTCCCACCTACTCGGTCCCATATTCAGAACCCCGAAATCAACTCGAGCTTTCTAATCGCTTTGCTTTCCCTGAGAACTTATTGACCGAGCAAACCTTAAACCTCATGTCTGAACAAGGTTTGTTACAGTTGCAGTCTTCCAATGACGCGAAGCCATATAAGCAGCTAAATAGACGTATATCTAAGTCACTTCAGAGCTTCTGAAAGCGGGTGGAATACCGGTACTTAAAGTCCTCCAGAAGCTCACTAATACCGTCCTGTTCTAGGGCAAAACGCCTGAAGCATGGAGCAAAGGTGAAGTGGTGCTTTTCTTAAAAAAAGTTGATAACAGCCTATTGAAGAACTACAGACCCATCATGCTTCTGAGTCATGACTGTCAGACTTTATGACTTCTAGCCTCCCGAACAAGTCGGTTTCCGAAGAGGCTATAGTACCATACACCACATCCATACGCTGCGGCAAGTTATACAGAAGACCGAAGAGTATAACTTGCCATTATGCTTAGCGTTTGTGGACTATTAGAAAGCCATCGTATCGGTGGAAACATGGGTGGTACTTGAGTCACTCCAGCGATGCCGACTATCGGTACATCAAAGTGTTGAAGTGTTTGTATGATAACGCCACCATGTCGGTTCGAGTACAGGAGCGGAGCACGAAGGCGATTCCATTGAGAAGAGGCGTAAGAAGGATGTTATCTCCCTGAAACTGTTTACTGCCACAATGGAAGACGCCTTCAAGCTCCTGGAATGACAAGGACTTAGCATCAACATCAACGGTGAATACATCACTCACCTTCGATTTGCCGACGACATCATAGTCATGGCAAGTCGATGGAGGAACTCAGCATGATGCTTGATGGCCTCGACTGAGTTTCGCAATGGATGGGCTATGGGTTTGAAAATAAACATGTACAAGACGATTTTTTTTTTATTTCAAATGTCGGTATGATGCATAATATTATTTTGTCAAAGTCTGCCAATCAGTTTGAATATAATTGTAGTTCTAATTTTAACATATATTGTACTCATCGTTGATTGATTCTTTCATTGCCATGCCACAGTTCTTTCATTGCCGTGGGCGCTTGTTTAATTGCCGTGCACGCATGTTTCATCGCCGTGGCACGAAATTTTTAAATCCTTATATCTCGTTAGTTTTTTAAGTTATCTGCTAGACATTAAGCAAGAATATATAAATTATCAAAAACTTTAATAAGAGCGTTTCTTTTTTTTTTAAATTATAAGATTAAAAAATCCACGGAAATGAAGATTGTATAGGACCTGTTGAAATTCACTCTTTTGACAACGCACTTGAACAAGCCAGTGGACTGGCTCAAGTACTCGCACAAGTAGCTGTCTAGATCAAACGCGCCCCTTCGTGTGAGACAGAGGGTGGGAGGTCGTCGACCCCGCCAGAGCTAGCAGACGTACAGTAATGTAACATGTAATAATTCCCACTTTACTTATAAAACTCGTTTGTATTAAAATCACGTTTTTCCAAGGTTTTTTTTTAAGGCGGATTCCACTGATTTTCATATGTGTAAAATCCGTTTTCACTAACCAAATTCTGCATGAACTAGTTTTCAGATCCCGATTTATATCAAATGGATTGGGAAATCTAAACATTTTAAAAAAAAATAATTAAAATTATGTTTTTTTAGTTTTTTTTAAGTAATTCGATAACGATAATGACAAAGACAATGATGACAAAGACAATGATGACAAAGACAATGATGACAGTGTCAGTGATAACCGCGGTTTTTCTATAAACTCTGTTTCCGTTCCTCGAACTCGAATCGCGTATCAGTGAAATTCACCCTTAGCTGGACGTGTGCAAAACTTATTAAGGTTTTTCTTTTTCAGTACTTTATTTAATTCTAGCTGTTTTTGCTTGTTCATCGCTTGATAAAATGCTTTGTCCATTATTCATTAGTACTAATAGTCTGTCCATAACAGTCCATTACTCAAAATGTTGTAGAAATAAAAGAAATTTAAAGAAAATTAAATAAACATTTTCTTTTTTTTGTTTGGTTGATAACTTATTTTCAGTTACCAGTTTGTACTTTGTGACAACAGAAAGAACAATAACGTCAATTACCCCTATCCGTCAACGGCTACTTGAAAACTTACTATTCAGTAAGGGTTCGGTTCAGACCCCACATGTAGAATAATTTTATTGACAGAATTCAGCCAACTACCTCCCTTTTTTGACTGGCATGCAGTTGGTCTAATGGTTAGTGACCCCGACTGACTGCTATGCCGGAGGTCGTGGGTTCGATTCCCACCCAGGACAAATGTTTGATGAGCACGATCATCAGCACTGTGTCTGGGTGTTAATTTATCTATATTATGTATGTATTTAGAAATATATAAGTATGTTTATCAGTTGTCTAGTACGCATAACACAAGCTCTGCTTAGCTTGGGACTACATGGCGTTGTGTGATAGTTGTGGAATATTATTTATTTATTTTATGTTGGTACAGACCAAAACTGGATACATTGTAAAGAAAACAATAGATTAGTTTCAAAATATACGAGAGAAGAAAAAAAAGTTGTTCATGCTCATGTAGTCTCTGGTTGATTAGGTACCTATCGTCTAGGTTCAACAAATAGGGGCAGACTATCTTTGAATGTAGGTCATTTATTTATATCCCTTTTTATACCTAAAGTTTGTATGATTGATGCATTGGAATGGGCAATTACAGTGGTTTCAAAAGTTATTATACCTCCTTTGTTATTTTGGCGTTGGAAACCATCAAATGGTCCTCCAGGTCTTAGTGGTGTAGAAGGGACAGTCAGACTTGTATTGACTATAACCCACTATGTTCTTTCGCTTCTAGTTTCGCTAAGGGATAATTCAAAATGTTTTTGTAACGGTGCATAGCTGCTAATTTTGAGCTTGTGTTGCAGATAGCTCATATAACTAAGAGAGAGATGGGTATAAAATAAAATGTTGATGGATGGAGAGAAAGACGAAGACCAAAGAAAAGATGCGAGGAATGAGATGAATTGTAAAGGAGTAAATGATGCTTTGACATCTCACAGGGAGAATGGAAGAGGACTTCGTGTTGCACTGACCTGACAAGTAAAATGGGTTATGGATAGGAAGATGATGATAGCTCATGTTTCAGATAGCTCACGATTATTGTCTTGGTTCCTTTTTAAAAATTTTTCACAACGATTTCCTTTTTTCAGCTGTATATTCTTATGTACCTACTAGAAGTGATTTAAAATGCTATTACCAACAACTATTATACTGAATGAAAAGGCCATGGGTTGAAATCCTCCGTGAGCTATTAAAGTGAGCCCATTAAGTCATGGTCAATTAACATACATATTTAAAGAGCTCGAAGTTTATCCAGAAATCCATAATTAATGTAGCGTCAATGGAAAATCGTTTTATTTTTAAAAGGTTCTGGAATTGGTTGTGGTAATGAGAGCAACGGTTTGTGAACTTTAGGCTCTAGGATAGATTATTTATTTATTCATTTCTTTATTGTGTGTTTCATTAATTTAATCTATGTGTGCAGGAGCTAGTGGCTAAATAACTACATCCGCACAGGCTGAATCTGGTTTGATTAATTTATTCTATGTACTTTAAGCCTTTTTCTTCAAAGAGATATATAAACGACTTGTTGACGCTTCGCGCTCCAAGGGCTGACGTTTACCTTGGCCAGAGGCTAAGCAATGTCATAAGACGAGTCCATCTTCATGAGGCTAGGCTTTGCTTCTAAACTTTTTTTTTCATGATAAAATCATCAAATGAGTCCTCCTACCCTGAGCAGGGCGGGAGGGACTGTACTGACTAAAATCCGCAGTGTTCTTCAATAGACCTTTATGTTCCGGGGTCATGGTGATTTGGCCATCTGAGAGGGGGCCCCGTCATTATGCCGACGCTGAGGCGCGTGTGGAACCATGGAACCTCGTCGACCCGGGGTTTGCTTCTAAACTTGGGTAGACTTCCAGTCTAACAACATTATACCAGTATTATACACGGATCGACTCTGAATTACAAATAAACAGAAAAATAATACATCAATCTTACAAATGATAGAAAAACAAAAGAATAATAAATATTGCTTCATAGACGAGTACCCACTTCAACTAGAAAAATTGAAATGGATAAAGAAATAAAAGCAGTAAGAGAATTTTCCAATGAACCGTCGCGATCTACGATATATCAGAATGGTCTTGTTTGAGATCCTGTCTGTCTATTTTTGCTGTCGACTTCAGAAATTCAGACTCTATATTGGATGAGTCTGCCTAGACATGATGTAGTTGTAATCCAATAGATTTTATTTTCTGTTTATTTGTTGGAAAAATGTTGTTTGATGTTTGGGCATGTTTCTTTTTTGAAATGTTCGGGATCGCGGGCTTGAGGTTGTATATCAATAGTCAGATCTGGATCAAATTGATGCTGAATTTTTGGTACATTCTACTTAGATATATATTTTCATGTACTTACCTACATTTTCAAGGGCTTTTTGTCTGTGTTTCGGCGCACCGTATCCTCCACATTGTCTCAGACAACATGTAATTAATCCAAATCCTATTTCACTAAAATGAATGGATTAACTTAAGAATGTTTGGTTTTTAAATAACATCACGTTCTCACAAAAACGTCAAATTATTATTTATTTGTTGAGTCTCAAAATCAAATAAAACAATTGAATATCAGTGAAGAGTATCAGAAAGAAAAAAAAATAAACAATAGATTTCATGATGTTACACGCGTTATGTCGAAACAAACTAAAATTTAAAAACCTGCTGACAGACAAAAACAGTCCTTATTTCTTTCCAGAATAAATATAAAATCTAGTTCATCGTGTATATTTTATTCTTAGAATTTAATCTCAACATTTCAATATCCATATTCTCGCAAAGGAAACGTCTCTGAGATGAACTTCAAAAGATTAATAAGTAGAATATGTTCCGTACATCTGTGAATTATTTCCGCCGTCAATTTTGTAACATCCTGTTTATATGAACAGGTGCGTGTTGCTGACAGTACGGAAATACAGACGTTTTTCAAAATGTCTTGTCTTATTACTTTTTTAAAAACGAAAGTTTGTGAGGACGGATGGATGGTTGTTTCTCTTTCACACAAAAACTGAATCAATTTGTACACATGTACAGTTTATAAGCTGGTTTAACGCATTATCTTTTTTGTTCCGATATGACGGTTCTAATAGATAATTACCAAACCCTACGAGAAAATCGCCACGGGTAGTTAGTCTTTAATATATACATATAGCGCTAGTCTAAAGCTTGACAGTTTTATCTACTCATGTAAATTAAATAATTTTAGAATTTACTGAAAATTATTTTTATTTGGAATTTTTAAAGAAACCTAATTAAAATACAACTATTATTATTACTTCCCTTTGTCTTTGTAGCCAGAGACCTCAACATCGGAAATTAGAAATTAAAACTTACTGTTTTAAAAACTACCAGACACTTAAAAAATAAAAATGAAATCTTTGAAACTAAAAAAGAACAAAGAAACTTTGTAAAATTGAAGAAAATCATGTCAAATAGAAGACTTGCATATTTTAAAATAAATTATTCCACTACGTTAGGGCACGGCTAGACATTTCTCAAATAGTCTAGATTTATGCTGTGACAGCAGCAGTCTAGATAATATAAAACCTCTCGTTACAGACGGGAGGAGGGACCAAGAGGATTTATTAAATGTCTACCTTAGGCAGAGTCTGCACAGTTGCAAGGATTCTCATTAATGTCAGATTTGCTGGTCTAGCTTAGGCTTTACAACGAAAAAGTAATGATTATTTTAGTGCAGTATACAGCAGTGAATTAACAGTTTTTGTGACGTAAAGTAAACTGGAACTTTGACATTTATTTCAAGGAAGAAATTCATGCTTTCTTCGCGCACTAGAGGCGCTGTTCCATTTTTCAGTACAAGAAACGCAGTAAATACTTTAAGTACGGTAAATTAAGTAAATTAATCATGTGCAGTGAAGGCTAACTGTGTCTGTCGTCCGACGAAGTAAGATTTAGAAAATCCAATAATTAAGAATAGATACATAACTAGGTAATACTTTAATTTTAATGATACTCGGGGTTTTAATGATTTCGCTCAGACGCCTTTCGGTCAACCTACCCTAATCTGTCAAACTTTACCAATCGAACATTTACCTTCCACTATTGTGATAAGGCTGCGATCTATTTGAGGAATTTGTCAGATTCAGGTAGGTTAGATAACTGTACAAAAAAAAAAAACGATGCCCTAATAGTAACACGTTTTAGTTTTTCTGCCTGTTCGTTTGTCAAGACCCTTTTTCTCGGGAACGCAAGGAGGTGTCAAGTTAAAATTAATGTCAAATATTCAGGTCTACAATAAATAATAGCCTTCAGGTTCTAAACTATCCTTTATATTAATTATTTTTATACGCATTAACGCATGCGATGCGCAAAGATGATTTTTGTACCATGAAGCGTTAACAAGGAATAGAGAATTTCGGCTTGCAAGTGTGGATTGCAATGTCCTAGTTGGTTAAGGCGTCTGGAGTACCTACCTATCCAGAAGACGCGGGTTCGAATCCCACTTGCAATCTAAAATTTTTCTTTCCTCAAAAATCATCTATCCTTTATATATCTGAAAGCAGGCTATCTAGGTCACACAGCTAGATCATAGATATCTCTTCACAGGACATATTTGTGGCCAGGACAGGACACCACGATTCACAAGTTATGTCACGTAGACTGAACTACGTGGCATACCGCTTGTTAGCACCTGGCTTGTGTTATACAGACAGCTAGGCAAAAGCGATACTTTAAAAGGTCTCATTTAAACGATGCAAGAAATTGCATGAGAGTTGGATACGGGTACGAATACATTGCTAACGGATAATGATTTCAGTTGATCAAAAATAACCGCAAAGTAGTCAAACTTCCAAGAGTGTCAGCACAAGCACGGGCCCCCTTAGAGGGCCAATGCCTGCCGGGGTCGAGGGATTAACAAATTACCGTGACCCCGGAACGTAAAGGGCTATCTTGAAGGACACCGTGGATTTTAGTCAGTACAAGTCTGTCTGTCCCTCCTGCCCTGCCCTGGGCGGGAGGACTCATTTGATGATTTTACCAGGTTGAAAAAAGTAGTCAAACTTGCATTCAATTTCTTGCAGCGTATAAATAGAGATACCTACGCTAAAAGCTATTAAATGTTTATATACCGCAGCTTGTTTAAATAGAGTACTGTTAGACGCAATTTTGTACTTTATCTTCTTTACATATTTGTCATCTTCTCGACCTAAAGAATACGACAATCATACGGGTCTCTTGTTATGTCGCCATAAAATAATAACCCATCTTTGCTAATCGATTTGAAGAGATGTGACATCTACCAACACGCACTAGGGCTTAGGCATGGATTACAGTCAACTCTTTCACTCAGAGAGGAGGCCTATCTCCTAGTAGTGGGACGATATAGGCTGATGATGCTATGCTATGCTTATGAGTTTAGCATTATGATTGTCAAATTACTTGTCAACGGCCTTTACGTTGATGGTTATCGCGATTATCTATCAGTTTCTTATTTTAAAACTTGATGTAAGCACAGACACTCTCTCTTGACTTTCGATCGCGTGTCATCGCTTTGCTGTGTATGTGACGTAGACTTTACAAACCGCAACGCGGTTTTCATAGCATCTGCGTTGCGGTTCACAACGTTGAACGAAAAAATGTTCAGTGAAATATCAAACATTTGGTTTGCATGGAATTTGATAGGTTGTATTTTGGCATGAATTTACTTTTAGTTTCTTTTGTAATACGGCTTGGTAGTTGTTATAAATATGCTGTGATACCTAACTAAAAATGTAGCAAGTACGATATCATTTGAGTTTCCTGAAATTTGACCGAAAACTACTTTCTGATGGTAATGAAGAATCTTAATTTATACCAACATCATATGCCATTGTCTAATTAGCTGAATATCAGCATTTTACACCAGACTTTTAACTACCAGACCGCAAAATCCCAGTTTTTACTTTGGAACCCCTTGCTATGACTGGTTGTAAGACTTATTTATAACACAGTAATCCTGATAAATTAAAAGAAATAAAATAAAATAAAAATATTTATTAAGTCCACATAGAAAAAAAATCACAAAATTTCACTAAGACTGAGGGATTCTTGAGGATTTCAGGAAATAAACGATCCTGGCATGGTTCATGGTTCATGTGGGCGGCCAGCTACCCATTACTCGCCGTCCTCATGCTCGTTGAATACCTTAGTTTATCAATTATTTACTTTCGCTAAAATTATCTCAGTATTTTTCAGATATTGAAGAGTATATAAAATAAAACCTTGAATACAAATTGATGGTGAACAGATGGTAATATTAAAATAAACAGTTGATGAGGCGTTAAAGTGTGGCCATCACTCAACTCATCTCACAAATATTGTTACAATTTGCGGAGAATCTGAAAGCTATGCTGTGAAAACTTCAGGTCAGTCAATGAATTTGTTTATGTTGTAGTTTATAAATGTGTTATAGTTTATAAATTTTAATGGGGTATTCGATGAAGGAAGAATGGTTGTCGATACTGAAATGTTGATGGGTATAAACTTGTCGGTAAAATATAGGGTAAAAACAGGAAATAGTGGAGAAAGTCGAAGAATTCCTGAGGTGAGCACAATGAAACATATTAAAAAAAAGCAGTTTCCTAAATGTTATTTCATTTTTCTAAGTCATATTGTAACTTAAGAATTTTTAATTTATAGTTCAGTTATGTATTATTAGATGAGGAACATAAATTGAGAACGGACTGACCGATTTTGATGTTATTTTAAAATTTTGTTCGTATTTACATAATTTTCCTTCATAAAAACTTCATTAGTTTTTATTTACATTGCACCCTTCGAAACCTAATTCATCGTCTAGTTAATTTCAGATTGTTAAATGATAAAAAAAAAAAAAAAAAATTGTGTGCGGTGTTCTGAATGAAGTTTGAAGTAAATATCATCTACTTCATTCATGGCGTATTGAATACAAAAAGTTTAAATATTCGATAATTTCGATATAACGACCATTTTTAGCACTACAAAGTTGATGGTAAGTATTCCAAACATTTACTACACGAGTTCTTAGTTATCGAAGTTATATTAAACTTTAAACCCTAGAAGAAACCACTACAAACAGCTCGTAGCTGTTCGTAAAACTTTTGAAGTAGAATTTTACATGCATAAGCGGTGTATAACTTACAAAGTACTACTTTAACTATTTTATGCTAGCTGCAAACTTTGACTGGAGCTTAACTTCGAGCAGCGATCTGAGTAGCAGGTCATCTCTGGTAAAGAATAAATAAATACTTCAGCTATTCTTACCAAACAGATCGTATTTTATTGGAAGTTTTTTTTATTAAGCCGTTGCTGACTCGCTTTTTGGAAAAGGCTTCTTTCAAGTCCTTTCAAAAACTGTTCGTGTCTGTTGTTGTCTCGTGTTGTATTTATTCAGCCTTCATTATAAGAGCCCAAGCTATTGCTCCACTTATTATTACTGTGTAATTATACGTAAATGTTTTAATCTATAATATAAAAATGGATAGGTAAATGTGTTGCTAAGCTCATAACTCGACAACGGCTGCACCGATTCGGATAATTCTTTTTATATTGTGTTTGTAACCATCGGGACCGGGTTTACACCCGTTTACACCCGTGCGAAGCCGGGACGTTCCGCTAGTAGAAAACAAAAACTTTCTTCAGAAAATATTTATGTGGTGAATACGTTTCTAAGCAATTTCTAAGCACTAGATTTGTTAAGGGAAATGATAAAAATCATGTTGTTTAAACATCTCCCGGGATTTGATCAAATCCCGGTTTTATCATGTCCCAGCGACATATATGTTACCGGCCAAACCCGATTTCAGGACAAACTAGTTTGGCCTAGGCTAAACTAGTTTTTTGCAAGCTAGGGACTTGCTGGTACCCCGACTCGGACAATTTAGGTTAGAAGAGGATGGCGGGGTCTGAAAGACCCCGCCATCCTCTTCGTGGTTCTTTTTTTTAAAACCACCCAGTAGTAGGAAATCCGCAAAGCGGGACTCTGTCGAAACTAGTTTAGCCTAGGCCAAACTAGTTTGTCCTGAAATCGGGTTTGGCCGGTAACATATACATCCTCATGATGAACTGAATCATCTATTTCCCATCAGGTATTACACAAATAATTAGATTTTAAGTGAACTGTTTTGCCGTTTGAGTTATGTGAGTAAAATGTTTGTAAATGCACCAACAGACTATAGCTGTGAGGTCAACAATAAGTCAATACTTTTGCTGACTACGCTAGAACATACTATTTGTTCATAATATTGTAAAACATACCCAGGTTTACAAAAATTTACGATTTTATGTGTGGTGACAAGATTAATCAAAATTTCATGTAATCCAGAAGGAGTTAAACTTCAGGACAAAGTACGAACACAAGTTAGGTACCCTTGAACACATGTATAGATATTATATTATTATCATCTTGTCCTTGGCAAGTCCGACGTTGCATATCAAGGCGAGTCACTCGCAATCGATTTCTATTATTCAATAGTATGTACTTAGTTACCTATTTACACAGCTTTTGAAGAAAGAAATTGAGAATATGTAATGAAAAAGCGAGCAAAGTGAGCTTGTAATGCTCTTCGTCTCAACTCTTTTAAAGTTAGGTTACAACTTTGTAGGAATTGGAGGAAATAGAATATACGATATGGAAGACCGAGCGAAGCGAGCTAGAAAATGTTATAAACCGGATTCTAGCCGTTTACTTCGAGAATCCAGGCTCCCTTGCCCCTCTCTAGTTACGCCCATCTATTAACCTATTGGGTTCCGTTTTAACAAAAAAAAAAAATTCATAAATCACCGTTTAGTTATTTATTCCGCCATAAAACACCATTTACCCTTATGTTTTCTTAATGTTTTTATAATGTGCGTACGTAAATGATATTGTGAGAAATAATGACAGGGTTTAGTGACGTCATAATTTCATCGTTTTTAGGATATGGAAAGGTAAAATGATTGTGTAAATATTATGATAGTTGGGTGTCATTAAGGTGTGATTATGTGTATGTTGAAATATCAGCAGACTTAATCGTTTATGGACAGTTGGTCATTTCAAAAGTCAAAAGATTTTTAGCTGTTTTTGTGAAAATAAATATTGAAAATAAGGTACCTCGTTTGACATACTGTCTTTTTAAGACACACGGTGAAAATATAGTAAACAATGATTCATTACATAGCCTTTAATAAGACATAAACACCTACAAATAAATAACAGCACAGAGTCTCCCAGTCTATTACAACGAACATTTGTAACAGTTCCTCTGTTATGTAGTAAAGTAACAAATGCGTGTAGATAACATAAATTAATGGCCCCCTAGTGTATTGCTTGCCTTGTAGTTACGATGTCTTGATTCGCACAATTATTGCTGGAATAATGTGTTGGTAATTTAATGTTATAAAGGTGTTTTGTTATCAGGAAATGTAGTTATTAAAGTTATAAAATCGAGGCTAAATAATAGCAGATCGTAGATAATAATAACAAAGTCTGATCAACCACATACTAACGTCGGCTCAGAACGGCTGGACGTATCTTGATGAAGATATAGGTTAAACTTCGGAAAAACAATTTATTCCGGTATTATATTACCATGGAAAAAAAACGATTTACACTACGGTTGATTCACTGGCTACAGCTAAAAATAACAACAGTTTGTTTCCGTTCCTCGGAAAGCACGTAAAGCCGTTGTTCAAAACATATTTTTACTGCAACAATTTCACCACACTATTCCCAAACCACTGCAACTCTTGTGCGCCAGAATTAACAGAGCGAGTATCAGAAAAGCGACGAGACAATGAAGTTCGATGTGTGCCGGAGAATGAATTTATCTGTCTTGGATCCGGCAACAAAATTACTCAGAAAAGAATAGTGGAGGAGTAGGAACATATGTATGTAGTTTCTTTAATAGTTGTAGTTCGAAAGTCTGACAATCAATCTTACCAAGGGGTATCGTAATACCCAGTTACTGGGTTTTGGAGGTCAGAGAGGCAGTCACTGCATGTAAAATATCGATATACAGCTGTATTAGTTTCGACTGAAAGTCGACCCCAGCATAGTTAGTCACCAGAGCGAAAAGTTTTCACTAGATTGAATAGTTTGTTTAATTTCCATTTTTAGTCTAACTATACCTAAAACAAGTAACAGAGAAATCAATAAGAAAAGGGTAATTCAACCCTAAAATAGCGCAGACAAACGTTAACACTTTAAATATGTATAAATTACCTCTGGACGGTAGGTATTATATCGATTCGTCCGGTATGCGTTCCTTCCGGTGACGTGTGGTGAACGGTTAAATATTTAGTTTACGGCAAAGAATATATAATGTTTACGGGCCAAATTGGGGCTTTAAACAGTATCTATTATGACTTGTTTGTATTGAATTATGGAGTAGGTTTGTTGTGCCTTAGTTTTTTTTTGGTTTTAATCCTAATCTATAACCTGTCTTACGTTGGCGGGACCGTCTAAGGATGTATCGCGACTCTGGAACGCACATGGCGACTGAAGGAATACGGTACGCTTTGAGCCAATATGAATCTGAAAAACTGCTTCAAGAATCTGACAGTCCTTTACGGGAACTTCATTTGACAATTCTACCATACAAGGAAAAAAGGCCTGTCAAACGTCATTAATTAAATACCACGACGAAAAGCACGACGATTACATTTTTTTTTGCAAACTCGTCTGATGAGGCGTTTGCAAAAAGAGGAATGAATTTCTATGGAAATAAATTTTCGTATACCCACACGTTTTCGTCTTTTTTATAATAAGATCCTTTTTACAGTTTTGTTTGAAATAACGGCCTGCGTATTAGTAATTTATACAATTGTAGTTTTAAACTAACTTCAAAAAAGGTGGATGTTAAATATTCCACGTGTATGTATTTTTTGTTCTGAAAGGAATTTGTTGGTATTTTGTGCAGCTGTCATCTGGCATTTTCCGTCCTTGGGGTAAACCTTGATAATAATTGTGGACAGTCATAATATTTTGTTTGTTATGCATTTTGTTTTTACCTACTTCCTTATTAGCTGAATTGAAATTATTTTATTTAGGATTAAAATAAAAGGATTTTTTTTTGGAATAAAAAAAATTCAACGCGATATAGTGAAATCAATAATTAATACGGTGAAATGAGCGGTTCGTTGCATCTCTGTTTATCTTCCACTCCTCCCTGTTATTTGGCAGTGGCTATTATATACTCTATTTTAAAGAATCTACTCTTCTTCTAGTCTTCCTCTACGGTCAAACGGGGTGAATAGGGACGCAGGGGTGAATCGGGACAAAACTTTGAAGTGGATTAACGAAAAATTATGATGGTATGTTGCCAGCAAGGTTTCAAATTAATGTAGTATTAATCAATAAATAAAATTGAGTAGTTGTTGGTAACCTATCACATTTATTCAACATTAAAATTCCTGTTAAAGTTTTGTTCCGATTCACCCCGTTTTACGGTACCTTTTCATACGCCAATATTTTTTTTTGACTCCTAAATACAATGTCTAACACTAGAGAAGCGAATAAGGCTAGTATGACTTATAGCCTTGAGAAAAACAGCCCTTATGATGAGATCTTCTCGCCCTAGCAGTGAAAGGATTAAAATAAAACAAATATTAAGTTCGTTACCGTTATTAATGGATAATTTAAAATGCATTTCAGCACCAAAAGGTACCATTTACATGTCTTTATCTAAACATACATTTAGATTCGTAAAGATTCGTTTAGGTTGCATACAAATAAAATTATACCCGTTTTGGAAATATAAAAATAAATTATAACAGCTCATTTACAAGTAAAAGTAAAAAGTTACAAAATAAATTATTATCGTAAAATAAATTAATATATTTTTGTACAATATTGATGACTTATGTAAATTTATTAAAACTAAACAGTGTTTTGCAAAAACTGTGAAATGTATAAAAAACTGCGGACTTTCATAATTTCACACAATTTATAACCTCCAAATACAAAATTGATTTGTTTTTACATTTCACAATTAACAGAAATACTCATAAACCAAGTTAATGAAAGTCTGATCTAAATGTCGGTTTTATCTTTTAACTTCGATGAGCCTTTCAAATGAAAATTATAATAAGATGAAATGTTAAAACTGAGTCTCGAGTTGAACGATTTTCATATTAATAAAATCATTGTAACACAAATTCCTATTAAGGGTACGTTCATATCTGACGGAACATCCGTCGAGCGGATCATCGAATGTTCTTTGTTGCACTAACGGATCCGTTGAGTGTGAACGGTCAATTGTTTTTGTATACATTTGTCTGTTCTGACGTTCCGCGACCGATGATCCGTGACGGATGTTCCGTTAGATATAAACCCACCCTATTATACAATATCTTTGTTTTAAACAAAACCTGATTTTAATTAGTTCGGATAGGTAGTTGATTTCTGAAAGAGCGACAGAGGATTATGTACAGAGTGCTCACTTAATGACAGATGTGGCGAATACCCATTTTTAACCGACTTCAAAAAAAAAAGTAGGTTCTCAGTTCGACCTGTATGTATGTATGTATGTATGTATGTATGTATGTTTGTCCGCGATTATCTCACGTTTGGCTGGACGAATTTGGATGCGGTTTTCTGGAAAGTGTTCATTATATTCCGGAGAAGGTTTTATTATATAACACTAATAGATATCCCGTGACGTTGCCTAAGTGGATCCGTTTTTGCTTACTTGAGTTGTACATTTTCAGAGACGATTGCATGTTTGTCCGCGATTATCTCGCGTTTGGCTGAACCGATTTTGATGCGGTTTTTAGAAAAGTGTTCGTTACATTCTGGAGAAGGTTTGAGTATATAAAAATAATATATACCTCGTGAAGTTGCCCACAAAGATTCGTTTTAGTTGCTTACTAGGATTGTAGATTTTCAAAGGCACCGATTATATTATGAAGATTTTTGTTGAATATTTAAACTAAAAAGGGAATAATAAAAAACTTTAAAAAAAAAGGGAACCGACTGTCGGTGTCGGTGGCCATAGTCAATGAAATAAAAAACAAAGCCACCGATTTCCGAAAGAAAAGTTATTTTACATTTTTTTTGCGTTTGGTTTTGAAGTCGGTTCCCTTTTTTTTTAATTATCTATTATGTTTTAAAGGTCCATTTAACTGGAGTAGACAACACAGAAAGTTCTCTGGGTGTGAACACTGATAGAGAAAGTTTAAGGGCTTTTGAACGTTTTTTTTCCCGTAATATTCAACGTCTAATTCACCGTGCATACACAATGTCGTCAGTGTTTGAATCCGGTGATTTGCCGTATAAACAAGCTCACACGTTTTTTCTACGGCGTTTACGTACCCGTGGGTATACTAAGGCCCGTATTACACTAACTTTTCAACTTTGATTGGTTGAAACTAGTTTTAAAGTAAGACTTGAGTTCTTATGTGCGTTCTGTAATTCGCCTAAGAGGCTTAAGGCCGGCTTTATGAAGGTTCCACAATATATCAGTGTGTGATCCGTTACTGGGCAGTGAGCACTCTGTAATAACCATGGCTGAAGGTAAGCAGTGACATCTTTTACTTTATCATTATCTACTTTGATAAGTTTAACATCGATCTTAAAAAATGTTTTCATTAGAATCACAATAAATACAATTTACTTTTGCTTCTTGAGTTATTTTCTGCTTGAACAGAATCAGATAAGGCCAATATCTTTAATATTAACTGAGTATTTCATTTCAGAGATATATTATTTAGTTCGGTACATTTCATGTAAGTTTTGATTTATTTTATCAGCACCGGTTTTTACATCATGGGTATTTTTGGGACCTCTTTATCTGCCTGATTATATTAACGTTTCAGGCAGGAAATAACTCAAGTAACGCCTTAATTATAAGCACTTTGGAATCTAATATCTATACTTTACATAGCCATTACAACTAATCTCTACATACACTTAGAAAATCTACATAATTACAAACATTTTCACTAAGAATCTAGACTTTTTGAATTTTTCAGAGATCTAGTTTGTGGTACAGGTTTATTCTTTTTATTCTTATTATCTAAACTGAAGGTGTCACTGGTGTTCGAGGGGGGCGTGCTGAAGACTGAATTCTTGGAGCCAGGCACACTGTTCCCCGGAGAGACCCCACTGTCCGTACTCACGGACGCGGGGCTCGGACTGTCACTCACGTTATTACACACCGTCAGCTCCTGACCAGGGAGGGACACTATCTGACCTATCGGCTTCTGCCTGACTAGATTTATGCTTTGGCACACGTTATTCTTCACTTCACCGTCACCCGGCTCCTTCTTGTGGTATCTCGTCAGGGTGCCGGCGGAACCCGCTGAGTTTGGCCGGTACATTGGTATGAACTGCGACTGCGGATAGTATTGCATCTCTGCTGGAGCCTGGCCTTGCACCCACGGACCCATTGTGGAGACTACAGGAGGCATATGTGTCCACATTGGCATTTGGACCATGTGGGTACCATCAGCCATAGGACTGAACCCAGGAGCGACCGGCATTGGCCTCACGACGCCCACAGGAGTGGGCGCGCTGTGCGGTCTCATCGCAGGATGTGGATACTGACCCACAAACTCTTGTCCCTCATACATTGTGTTCGGAGGAGGATTCTGCGCGTACTCTACATTCGGGAACACTGTGTGTGGACTTCTCTGTAGATATGTGAACATTTGTTGCTGAGCTTGTTTCATAGCGACGTACTGCTGCAGGTGCATGGCGGTCTGCTGCCGCTGCTGAGCGATATCTTGGGCCATCGCCGCCGTTGTGTTGCCATGTATGTAGTAGATATGTGGTTGAGGGTTCACTTGAGTAACTGGTGACTGTCTCTGATTGTTTACTTTGCTATTGTCTACGACGTTGTTTTGAGGATCCTGATATTCTTCTGGAGGTGCGATGTATTTGGGAGGTGATGGCGGCGTCACCTGCTGTGACATCGGGTAGCTTATGATCTGCGCTATGTACGGCTGCTGAGACTTAGCTGAGTGTGCTGGACTGTGTGTTTGGAATGTAGGGTTGAATGTTATCTGTGACATATCTTGACCTGGCCCCTGGCCTTCTGGGTTATTGTGGTTACCTCTGTATTCATTTTCGTTTTTCCTAGGCTTTTGATTATAAGGTGCTACTTTGGGATTGTTTTTCCAGTTAGCACCTGCGCTCTGTGGTCTTTTGACTGGAGATTTCGTGGGGTCATGCCAGTTGTCTCCATTGATTTGTCTAGGGTCGGGTGGATGATGGGATTGTGCGCTGTGGGATCTTCTTGGTGGTGGTGACATGCCATCGGGTACATGTTGCTGTCTGTAGCACCGCCTGCCCGATCCTGGGCTGTTCTGCCTTTCTGGAGGAGGTGGCATCGGTCGCGGGACCCGTCTCCTGGCCGGTGTGGGCGGACTGGGCTGCGATGGTGAGGAATGTGTGGATATGGATGCTGACCGCCATTGATCTATTAGTATCTTTCGCCGTTCATGCTCTATTCTTATTTCTGTTTCGCTCGAGGAATCGTAGTCTCTGCCCTGTAGGCAAATAACAGAGTTAATCACAACTGAAAACTTTTATGTTTATCTACTATTGTTTATCAGATAATACTTAAAATAATTACCTTCTCAATTTTCTCGTCCAGCATCTTGAAAAAATCCTGCTGACTGGCTGACACCTCACTGCAACAAGGAAATGCCTTATTCTATTGTTCTCTCAATTCTATCTCTCTTTTTTTCCTCCTGTATATGATGTCTTGTACTCTGGTAAAGTATGAACTTACACGACAGGCTGGTGGTTGGTAAGAGGCAGGATGTGCTTGGTCTGCTCCTGTTCTTCTTCATGATCCTCACCGGGCGGCGCGCCTCCTGCTGGGCCCTCCTCCTCGTCCGCTTCCTTGTCTGCTGCGCCTGTACAATAAGAAAAAAAAAATTAAGATGACGGCAATAGGCAGTAGAAAAGCCCTCACTGGATTGTTACTGAGTGGCGGTAGTAAAATGTTGGATGATGAGTGGAGTATACTCAGTATTCCGCAGTTAAAACCTGCGTAAGAATTTGTACAAGTCAGAGAAATATGGCACTTAAGGGTAGTGCCAGTGGGTGTTACAAGGCTACTATTTTAAAAAAATACATCAGTGAAAGGAATAATTTTACCCATCATACTGAACAACTTTCCCCATAGCTAAAGTCCTAGAAAAAAAGAAATAGCTTTCAAATTGTTACGTTGTTATTTCTATAATGACTTTTATCAAGATGAATAAACTTATCAGTAGTTACAATCAATCCAATACACTTCATATTGATCAGATTGTCTCTTTGCCTAGTGCCCCGTTCGTGAAAAGTAATTAAAACAAAACTTCAACTGAGAGACTGAATTACTTGTAATTACTTTGCTGAACCACATCTATTTGAAGAAATTTAACTTATCGATACCGTAATATTTCAACTTGTCCTTCCTAATTTGCCAAACAATTTTCGTTTATTGCTTTGCCACATTTATTGTTCTTTGAAGTTGGTTTTACCAATTCAATATCGTAGTTATTTTTGAAGAAATTAATCATATATTGGTATGTCAGCTAATGTTTGATTCCCCAACAGATATGTTTTGTGATTTATTTATTTTCTTTTACAATGCATATTTACATAATATTTACACATGTCATTGATTTTTCGATTTTCGGAATGCCGGTTTCCTGGCTGTCTTCTTTCTCCGTTTCGAGAGCAGTGGTGATGAAACAAATTGTACAAAGTTTATCAAGCTGGTTGGTCATTGCAAAAAGTACCTTTGGTAAGTGTCAAGACATTTTGAGGTTTCATAATTATTTCTAAATTAAATAATTAGATATGCAATAAAGGGTTTGATCTTTAGGCACCTGCGAAAAATTTTGACAGGACCTGTATGTGGAATAGTTAAGATGCCATTAGCTCCTGTGCCATTACAGTGTAGGTGGCATATGTAGAATACCTCGTCGCAGATTGTGCACTTGGCAAAATGTGCACTTCGCAAAATAGCCAATAATAACAAACAAGAAAACGTCATCTTTATAAGTAAAACCTTCAGAATCACACACATACGTAAAACAAACAAATAACAACCAAACAGCTGTAGGTATAAGTAAGTATAACAACCAGCTGTTACGAAGATGTTATGTTGAAAACTTTGGAGGACAAGACTTGCGCATGTCAGCACAAGAATTATTGCTCGGGCCTCGAAAACAGCGGGCGTGGATGAAAAGGAAAGTGGAACATCGTAAAACTTTTGACGCCTAAAGATTCTTTGGGGATAAGAGGGATGTACAGTTACTGTTATAACTAGCTGTTCACAGACGTGTCACCTACAGGTCGGCTCTCAATAAGGTATTTACATAATGTGATTGCCTGATGTCAACCGTCCATAATCCGATCAGTGGCTAAACACCAGTCGCAACGCTTGCAAAAATTAGAAGCTAAGGCGTTAAATTTTCGCCGCACGGCTGGTTGAACGGCAGGCCTCAGGCAAAACCCTTGGAAGATTGACCCGTGTATTAGGCTGCGTATCCACTGAGGCGACTTTGCTCTGCTCCGCTCCGCCTCAGTGGAATCGCAGACAGCAGACAGTCCTTCCACCACACTTGGGTCTAGTGGACTCTTTAGATGATAATATTTCAACCTAAAAAAACCAGTACTAAATCTCCAAAACCTCTCTCCAAGACAGTTCTTTAGTAAAAGCAATTCTTCAAACATTCATTCATTGATCAAGACATTCCCGGATGTCTTTTATTCGTCGTAAGATGGGTTACCGCCATAATAAACACGTACTACGCACTTTAATGGCGTCTGAATCGTTTTGAACAACGTTTTATGTGCGGGCGCAGGTGTGAACCTATTTGTTCATAACCTCTTTTTTAATGCCCGTTGTAGGTTCAAAGGGGGCTCAATGAATAGGTAATGTTGCGTAGTTAGTATTGTATTTAGTTATTGCGTCTTATTTAATGGTTCAATGAAATTGTAAGGGACCAGGTGAAACGCTTAATGAACCCATTTAAAAGATGTTAAAATTTTAAGGACCTTGGATAAAATACGGTGTTTTGATGTCTACTTATAATAGGGCAGGTTAATGGAGGGCTATAATTTTCCTATGCGATATTAAACAGATAAAATAACGTGTTTATTGCAATACATAATTCATGACAGATTTTCCTACCTTCGGGTGCTTTTTTGAAGAAGGTACAGATTGGCACTGATTGTGCAGATACCTAAATGAAATGCTTTTCTATCTACAGACAAGTTGAATTAAAAGTGAAATCTCGGATTATTTTTATTATGCACACCATACAAATGAAAAGTATTACTAAGTACTTAGAACAAATTTGGTAACACAAAAGGCAGTCTTAAAAGAGATTCAACCTTTGAATTAATTTGACGAAGACTGAGAAATAGTGCTAATATTTATCACTTGCATCAAGAAAACACGATTTTCTTAAAATTACTCTCATAATGATTAATTAACTGTCGACAGATAATTACACAACACAAAACCTCACTTTGTCAAACCAATGCTCACTCGACTTCAATCTGACCCTGTTCCACTGTCCAGCCGACTTCCATTCAGTCTTCCACCCCATTGTGTTGTCCCACAAAAGGCCCCATGGTTCCGGCTCGCCATATGACGGGTACATTCCCTATTCACGGGACAAATGTGGGACAAATAGACGCCTATGAATTATGGAGGCCATTGAAAAGTTGCGACAGACGTTGGTATTGTGGACCGTCTGTTGTTTGTGCTTGTAATATCGTTTTTTGTTGGCTCTGTATTTGATAAGAGATATTAGCATGTGTATTTGGAAAGCGTGCGATTCTTGCAAACCGTGAAATGTGGTGTCTACCTAGCTATGTGTAAGCCCTTCGTACACAACGCGACGCAAGTCTCCGATACCTTACGACTTTGGTATCCAGGCGACTATCGCAACGCACATTCATAGAGTTTCGTACACAGGCACGCCTCAATAGATATGAAAGTCGTAAGGTGTCGGAGACTCGCGTCGCCTTTTGTACGAAAAAGGGCTTAGAAGTCGCCGCTTGAAGCAATAGATGCTGACTGCTTCTAGCAATACTTAGTTTTCTTTCTTTCTAGAAAACTTAACTTGCTACTTACACTCGTAACTGACTAAAACATTTTTATAAACCTTTTTATTTTACTTTATCACCAAAAAAACACAGTTTTATAAGTGTTATTATGTTAAACGATGTTTAAAAACATTCAAAGAGACTTGACTAAAGATTACAAAAGTCTTTTAACAAAATGTTCTTCGAAACTGATCTCTTTTAACATTATTGACTTTATAGGCAGTTTCATTTGATAAATCTTTACGATTTTCTACTCTGTTACGAGAGATTTAAAGTTAAATCTCGCTCGCTTTAGATAAATCTGCTGATAGGCGAAAGCTTTGGATTTCAAGTCGTATTTTAGTTTCTGAAGTATTTGATATAATTTTGTAAAGTTATCTTTTGTACTTATAATAGTGATTTATAGGTCTAAGTTAAAGTTGAACTTTGTGAATGTCACTAGGTATAATAAATTACTACGTAATATAAACTAGCGTCAATTTCTTGATTATATATGTGATACAGTTTTCCACAATTAAAATAAATTATCGTAGAAGATGTGTGTAACGATCCTATTATCACTACATAGTATAAAACAAAGTCGCTTCCCGATTCCTGTCTCCTTGAATGCTTATATCTTTAAAACTACGCATTAGCATTCAAGAAGAAGTTTTTTTTTATGTATATGTATAACATGTATAAATTATATTAGAGACTAGCTGTGCCCGCGACTTCGTTCGCGTGGATGTCGGAAATTACCAATGTATTTTTTTGTGCGAAGCGTCGGGTAAAAAGGTCTCCCTCCAAAATCCCACCGTATCCCATCGTATCCCACCGTATCCTATCGTATCCCATCGTATCCCATCTTATCCCATCTTATCCCATCTTATCCCATCTTATCCCATCTAATCCCATCTTATCCCATTTTATCCCATCTTATCCCATCTTATCCCGTCCTGTCCCGTCTTGTCCCGTACTGTCCCGTCCTGTCCCGTCCAGTCCCGTCCTGTCCCGAGCTGTCCCGTCCTGTCCGTCCTGTCCCGTCCAGTCCCGTCCTGTCCCGAGCTGTCCCGTCCTGTCCGTCCTGTCCCGTCCTGTCCCGCCCTGTCCCGTCCTCTCCCATCCAGTCCCGTCCTGTCCCGTCCTGTCCCGTCCCGTCCCGTCCTATCCTGTCCTGTCCTGTCCCGTCCTGCCCCGTCCTGTCCTGTCCTGTCCCGTCCTATCCCGTCCTGTCCCGTCCTGTCCCGTCCCGTCCTATCCTATCCCATCCTATCCCATCTATCCCATCCTATTCAAAGCCGAGAACAGACGAGCAAATGAAGAGAAAAGAGAGAAAAGCAGAGAAAAGAAGAGAAAAGAAGAAGAAAAGACGAGTGCCCAGCCGAGGCCAGGCGAGCCAGCTAGACAAGACAGACCAGAAGAGAACAGCAGAGACAAGAAGAGAAAAGCAAGAGCAAGAAGAGCCCAAGCGAGGAAAAGAAGAGACAAGAAGAGAAAAGAGAAGAAAAGAAGAGAAAAGAAGAGACAAGAAGAGACACAGAAGAGAACAGAAGAGCAAAGCCGAGAAAAGCAGAGGAACATCGGATCAAATACTATCCCATCCTATCCCATTCTATCCATCCTAATCCATTCTATCCAATCTATCAAATCATATCATCCAGACCATGAACTATCCCATACTATCCCATCTATCCCATCTTATACCATTCCTATCCCCCACCTATCCCATCCGGTTAATCCATTCAGTAGTCAGACACTATCCCATCCTATCCCATCCTATCCCATCCTATCCCATCCTATCCCATCCTATCCTATCCTATCCCATCCTATCCTATCCCATCCTATCATCATCATTAGATGAATTATTTGAATATGTAGCAGAATCGAAGCTAGATCGCGCTATGAACTACGCGTCTTGGTGTGAACTGACCGTAATTTTACTTCTGAAACACTTTATATTCGAATAACTTTTGATAGACTGAACCGATTGCAATGAAACAAAAACTAAATGTTACCTCAAGTCACGCTAAATAGTTGTGTATATAAGTTATTTACATTGATTTCGTGCATTTTACGTGATGCTCGGACATATAAACATACAAACAGACAAACAGACAAAAATTCAAAAAATGCTAGAAATGGGTCCTATTGGTTGTCCTTTAACACCCTAGCTATTTTTTTTGGATTTTATTTTGATGTACAAAAACGATTTTTCTACAGTTTTATTATATGTATAGAAAGAATAGATAGATAGATAGATTTATTTTGATGTACAAAAACGATTTTTCTACAGTTTTATTATATGTATAGATAGATAGAAGAAGATATAGATAGATTGCACCCGTCCGGAGTCGAGGCGGGGTGCTAGTACTAAATAAGTACGAAAAGTTAACACTAAATAATATGATTAGTGGAAATGTTGTTTGTTTATTTCAGTGTCTATATAAAAATAGATTTTAATAACAGCAAGTTTTATTTTCTTGATTCTTTGATCTTTGATTTTGAGATATTTCTTAAAATAATGCAATATTATAAACTTGATTTTCCACGCATTTCAATAGAATAATCTCACGGGTATTGAGCTTCGCAAAAATCGTTCGGAAACCAAATAGTTTGAGGCAACTCTCCGTAGTAAGTTAAAATAATATTGTTTCCTCAAACATATTGTGTTATATTTTTATTGAAGGCCCAAAGGAATATGAGTCAGGACTTTCCTAACTTCGTTATGTGTAAGTGTTTTCTTTTCAATACACATGTTGTTTAACTAACGGAAAAACTAAAGGCAGTTTTTAAAGGTTAAGTTTTTGAAGGTTCTGGATCATGTTGGTTTCCTCACTTTTTTTGAGAGCAGTGGTGATGAATTAATTAACACAAATTAGCGCGTCTGGCTGCTTTTAGAACCCGAGCTTATAAACATATTATATTTTAAAAAGAATAACCATGGAGTTTCTTGCCGGTTCTTCTCCATGGAATCGACTAACTTGAACCGAGCACCTTTTGTTGACGTTTTATAAGTGCTCTCATGGGCCTAATCTTCTATAATATTAAAATGGATCGCAAAATGTGTTGCTAAGCTCATAACTCGAAAACTGCTGGACCGATTCGGATAATTATTTTTTTGTTCTGTTTGTAACCATCTGGACCGGGTTATAGAGGACTTCCACCCGTGCGGAGCCGGGACGGGCCGCTAGTGTAAAAATCATTTGACTGTGACAACATTTGACCAATGGCCGATACCACTAGGCCTCCACTGCTCCGAGCTACCTACTCAAACAACTTTAATAATACATAACTATATGTCTAACAATTTTATCAAATGAACCAATTTGTCCATTACACACGATTTTCATTTCACGGGGCTTACCACATTTTAATATCACGCGATGAAATCAATTTATGATAATGGCAATGTCCATTAAAATTTGCAGAGAAACTTTTAATAGACTACGGTCTATATTAATTAATTAATTTACGATGGGTTTATGGTATCGTTAATTAAGTGGTATAGAGGTTATAAGCATTTCTATACCAGATTTTTTTCTATATCTAGTTTACACTCGTTTTTTGATCGAATAATATAGTTTAATCTACAGTAATATACCATAAATATGATCATTCATCGTTGCTACTTAAATTTTTGGAACTGTGGCTTAACATCGATTGCTGCCTCGCGGCGGGATCGATATGGGAATCGATCCCGCCGCGAACAATTATTATAACATAAACAACACGCAATTATTCCGAGTATGACGGTTTGTGTATGTGTAAAAGTTAGTAAACGGTACCTACTCAGGATACAGGAGGAATTCATAGAGTGGGCAACGTCTAAAAAATAAAACATGATGAAATATATTTGATTCACAAAATACGAATGAACTACTTAAGTACTAATAAAATGTCACCAAAAGCAATCAACAAAGACTAAATTAAAAACGCAGGTAAACATATAAAATAAGCAAATCTGCCTACTTATACTTAGTTTTCAGCAAGAGTATTTCACATAGAAATCTTCATTATTCAGCATATAAAACGTACTCCCTAATATTTTTTGTCATCCAGTCTAAAACGTCGGATAAACGAAAGATAAAATTAATTCAGTGAACATAGCAGGTAGGGAGTAGAATCACCTTATTTTCATATTTTTGTCCTAACGTTTTAATACTACTGTTTTTCTGGTACGTTTCATGGAGAAGCTCGTGGCTAAATAATTACAGCCGCACAGGCCGATCTTCCGGGTTAAGCCGCGCTTGCCGAGGTTGGCCTGTGGATGGGTGACAATCTGTCATAGCGAGTTTCCTCCGTGCCTCGGAAAGTACGTAAAGCCGTTGGTCCCGGCTGTCATTTGTAGATCTTTGACAGTCATTACTGTTAGTCAGAAGCTTTAAAGTCTGACAACCGGTCTAACCATGGGGTGTATTACCAAGTAACTCGGTTGTGGGGGCCCGACAGGCAGTCGCACCATGTAAAATACTGATATCCAGCTGCATCTGGTTTGACTGGAAGCCGACCCCAATATAGTTGGGAAAAGGCTAGGCAGATGATGATGTCACTAATAATTTGTCCTGTGTCGTGGAAGCGTTTTATTTTGTGGTTTTTAAAGTAACAGCCAGTCCCGGAACCAATATGCCATAATATAGTTCTTTGCGGGAATCGAACTCGCGACACGCTGACGATCGCTGCCATCTCGTCAAGCGTGTCGTTAATCGTAGTCGCGAGCTTTTGTCACTTTCGTATTTTTAATTTGTATGATTAATTATTGATTATTACACAGCACAGTACTGACTAAAGTTTTCTGATTCTGAATTTAAGTTATTGAAATGTAATAAAATGTTTATTTTAATACGATTTGATGTAAACTAACTCTATGCAAATAACGCAGCCTTTCATATACTTAGGTACCTATTAATAAATACAATATGAAATAAACTTCATAAAATTCTAAAATTTAACAGAATTACTGCGAACCCGAATACTTAATATCCAAACAAGGGAGCAATATATTTCAGAATATCGCGATGAACATAGCTGTTTTGTTGTAAAATAAAGCAAAAGTTTTCAGCAATAGAGCTCGTTTTATTAAAACGACCAATAAATTCACACTGTTTGTTAATTAAAGCCAAACATTTCGCCACTTTTGGTTTGTATTCAATATAAAATATTATTTGAATTTGCGATTCAATTCTTTTTTGTTGTCGTAAGTAATGGAATTCGTAATTAACTCGGCTTGTCTAGTACACACGGCTACACATCAAGCTATAAAAAACCAGTTTGTCTTGGACTCGCTTTAAATGATCTTTCCGCACATTGAACGGTCAGCTTATACTAGTTTTGCATAGCTTGATGAGTAGCCGTAAGTACCCTGAGACCTCATCTGAATTGCTTTGGAGCAGTCATGGTGTGGTGGCTCAATGATAACGGCCTCAACTCACGATTGAGAGGCGTCGTGTGGTTGGTTCGGATCACTACTCTCAGGAAAAAATAGAGAGGAAGGTGTCAAAGAACCAAAAATACGAAGACATGTGAACTGTTCGGTACTGCGCCAGCGTGGTGGACAAGAGTCTATTTTTTATGGATAGGAGGTCTGTGTGATAACAGTTAGAAGGTTATAGTCATTTTACAGAAGGGCTTAAACCTCAAACATTCACTCGCACGTCGTACTTGACGCTTCACTAAAATATGGGTATTTATCTTGCTAGAAGCTAAGCGTTGCCACATCTCAAATCAATGTGGTATCACTCAAAATCGATACTTTAAAGCTCATCAGTTCTTGTCGAATTGTGAAGACGATGATTACAAATCTGCCCGGATCTGATATATCTCGACAGGATGCTTATTTTGATACTCATCCAAGCCACGTGGATGGTTATAAATATCGGCGCCAGTTAAACACAATGCCTAACAATGAAGTCTAGACAATAAACTCGATCTGTTTGTGGCGCTAACGACCCGAGCGCCATCTGTATAACGTTTGCTTACCTCTTCCTGTCTACTGTACTCCTGGTACTTTATGATATTGTTTCACAATTGATGATATTGTTACTGTTGCCATAAAGTTGGCAAGATCAAAGATTATTGTTAAATTATTGTTGGAGTGTTCCTCCATTCATGAAATTGTGAAATTATGAAGCTGGGTATGAATTGTATGTGTATGATTTCATACATTTATTATCGTGTAAGTAGGCGGAGCTTACGCCATAAATGATAACTAGAAAATTACAGTAGTTTCAATATGCGCATTTCTCGTGTAATATCAAGAGAAATAAAACTATCGGTTTCTGTAGCTTTTTTTTTTTTACGTGGTAAAATCATCAAATGAGACCTCCCACCCCGGGTAGGCAGACTTGTACTGACTAAAATCCACGGTGTCCTTCAGTAGCCCTTTATGTTCCGGGGTCACGGTAATAGAAAAGATAAGTCCCGCAACCCAGGCAGGCTTTGGCCCTCTGAGAGGAAGCCTCGTCATTTTGCTGACAGCTTTTTGAGGCGCGCGTGGAACACGACGCGCCGTCGACCCGGGCATGGTCCATGGTCGACAGCGAGTTGCCCTTTACTCGCTGTCCGCATGCCCGCGCCTACGGTGGCCGGAGATCGTCTTGCGACGTACGACGGGTTTCTACAACTACAGAAACCCGTCGTATGTCGCTACTATATTACTATATAAACAAACTCCTATATGTCGTTACTATATAAACAAATAGAAAAAGGGTTTACTGAAAGCCACTCAAAAATTAAAATCATTGTCAACTGCTTTTACCCAAAGAAAAATTGGGTCGGATCTCCGTCAAATCATCAGTATTTTACATGGGTCGGCTGCTCATATAACCCTGGCATCCCTGTAACTAGGTAGTACAATAACTTTGGGTAAGACAAGTTCATGGAGATTTCTTTATTATGTTTTGACTACTTCACCGAAATAAATTATTATCTGAGTAAAGGCGAAAAATAAATGAAACAAACTACACAAACGCGGCTTTTACACATAGATATTTGTTATAGAAAAATATACTCTAGAAATCTTCATATAAAAATATTTTGCAACACCCGACGGCACAAAGAGCTACTATACTCTACACAACATATTATATCTTATTTAACAATAGTTGTATACTTGCATTCCTTGTACAATGTATGTGGCAAATAATCGCGCAAGGACTTTGTCAAGATTCCTTAACAATAACATTGTATTCCGGGAAGCCTTCAAAGGAAAATGCACCTTATTTCCCGCAATTTCTAAGAGAAATGGGTCAGTGGTGTGAACGTAGGTGTTACAGTAAATGGAACTTTGTGAGAATATGTCGGTTCTGTCCGTTTTCATTTGTTGAACGCAGTTTGTTTTGTACGTCATCAAGAATGCTGCAAAATGGAGTTCAACAAAACCTTTTTTATACTAAACAAAGCAAAGGAAATCAATGATAATTACAGAGAACTGAACTGAGATAGGCCTGTTGGTCTAGTGGTTAGTGACCGTGACTGCTATGCCGTAGGTCGTGGGTTCGATTATCACCCAGGAAAAATGTTTGTGTAATGAGTGCGATCATTTGTTCTGTGTCTGGGATGGTCTGGGTGTAATTTATCTATAATATTAATGTATTTAGAAATATATAAGTATGTTTATCAGTTGTCTAGTACCCATAACACAAGCTCTGCTTAGCTTGGGACTAGATGACGATGTGTGATAGTTGTGGAATATTATTATAGAAAGGTTTTTGAACTAAATAAGAAAGGTATCCACTAAATACCACCGTACATGGACCTCTTAAAATGGTATCTATCCAGTACTAAAGAGAATACCGAGTGTTTTTTAATCAGCAAGAGTCACATTGCCTTTCGCTCATTTGAGGATTTTAACACCCCAAAAATAGTACAATATGAATTAAAAATGATAAAAGTAACATGAAAAAGCTATAGAACAATATTGAGAAGTACAAACATAACGAAATCGTGTAACTTTTATTCACAAACCTTCAATCTTCATAAAGACTAACAAAAAAACAAAATAACTTTAACTACACCAAAAGAGGATATATCTTGTACAATTCGAAACATTTCCGAGCAAGTTATGCATTATTTACTCAACGTAGTCAGTTGAAAGGCTTCTCGTTACTTGGGATAAGTTCCATCCTTTTGGTCCGAACTTTCGGATTCCGCTGGCGCAACAAATTATCGGGTTGATATATAAATCCAACATAATCCCGCTTGAGGGTTGCTTGAGCGTGGTTTAAACTTCTAATGGTCTTGAGTCAATATCTTTCGGAGTCCAACGACATTTTTTTTAACGTATCATAAAATGTTGACGATGACGTCACCGTCGACGATTGTTGCTTGATGGTAGGCACCACTTCTGGGTTTGACTGGTCGGCGTCCACGCCTCTCGCTTAAGTTCGGTGTCAAGTAGCTCGTCTGATTTTCGTCGTAGCTCGTCTGATTTTCGTCTGGAGATGCAGTTGAACCAGTCCTTCTTGAAAGATTATTGTGCTAACAGGTGAAGGACCTATGGTGAACATTTTTGAACTGTCGACACAAAGTTATGTCCTACTTTTTTCACACCCCAAAAAAGTGTGAAAAAGTTTCAAAGTCGGCAACGCGCAGGCGATAAGAGATAAAGAACTCCATATTTTCCATCTTCTAGTTTTGTCCAAAAAGAAAAATTTTGGAACGTAAGGTTCAAATACTCGGGACATTCAATGTTCCAATCAAAAGAATCATAGGTTAGTTGGGATGTGATACAAAATTCGTGAAAATCTGGACACCCAGCAACGGTAACCCCTTTGTTGTCAACTTCTTTGTTGTCAGTTTTGTCTATCGAGCGCATTCATTGCATGCGTCGGTTCCGATATTTAAGGTATCTATTGCATAGAGGGATAGCCTCCTTGTTTGTCAGTCATCAAGGGCTTTAATATACTACCTAGAGGATTATCCGCTTATAGGTCGGGCTGTGATGGCGGCGACGGTGATTCTCTAGCAGTGGACCGCGCGGAGTAGCGGAAAGCGTAGCTTATCCACGCGGAGAGATGGTGAGCGTCACTTGTCCGAGCATGGGTGTTGGTGTATTTCATGCCAGCCAAGAGTGTAATCGGTTGTACTATCCGACTGCGGGGCAACATTGCCGTGTCATAAGACTCATATTTTATGTAAATAAAACAAAATATACTTTATCCGAACCCGTACTGGGCCCACGTGGTTGTGACTCACTCCTTTTCATAAAGAGGAGGTCGGTGTACCATCAGTGGGAACATTTAGAGGCTGCTGATAATTACGTTGATTTCTCATCGTTTCGTATCATCAAATGAGTCCTCCCACCCAGGGCAGAGCAGGAGGGACTGTCAGGCTTGTACTGACAAAAATCCACGCTGTCCTTCGATAGCCATTTACGTTCCGGGGTCACGGTAATTCGTTAGTTCCGCGACCATCCATACAACACTTGAATGTAATGAATCGGGAAGAACAGAAGACCACCTTCTGTGTCGGAGAGAGTGGGCTGTAATCCACCACGTGAGTCCAGTGGGTCTAAAAATCCACCTTCTAATAATGATGCAACAATCTAACATCTACCAGCGACTAACCCCTGTGTTGACAAGTTAAGTAACGATGACATCGGCACAAACGTGCTGGTCGCACGGTTCATAAATCATGTCTAGCAACACAACTACAGCTTGGCTAACGTCCAGATGTTGACTGCAGTGAGCTTAGTTTTAATACGACTATATACAAGGGAATTAGGTGTGACTGTACTGGAGATATTGACGTGATTTGACGTGTGGGCACAAGTCTGTTTCCCGTGGTCTACCCAGGTGGAAAATGGACTAAAAATTCCGTGGGGTTTTCTTGCTGGATCTTCTCCATAGGAAATAACAAAGAAAGCTGCTCTCAGTTGTATACGTCCTTGTATGAATAAGTTTACTACCCTGATAAGAGAAGATATGGTTGACAATGAAGTACACTTACCTAGAAGTACTTAACTCTAGAGTTGAAGGCCCCCAAAGTTGTAGTTACCAGGAAATACAGACTCTGGCTGTGAATTCCACTTTTCAGTTGTGCCCAGAATTGGCAATTTGTACCTCAGGGTCCACCATGTAGCGTATCAACATGTGCCGTAACGGATACACCTGTATGACGGTTTTCTGATATGACTTTTACACTGCCCTTTGACGTAATACGCTCATTTGCTTAACAATTAATAACTCCCGACTTAAATTGAATGTTCAGAAATGCTCAATATGCGTCCCGGAACACTGCAATCATCACCCCTATTGTCGATCTCCACGCTTTGAAATGCAAACAATTGTCGCGTTTCGCTTCGCAGGGTAAATTCTGCGTAGCTCAAAGAATTCTCTTTCGAGGAAGCTGAATTTGTTGTTAATTGTCTGCTCAGAGCGTGAGGTTGGTAAAAGCTGCCCGCGGCTTTGCTCGCGTTTATTTAGAATTTGAAGATAGAAATTCGGATCATACATGTGGCGCTATCTATAATCATGTAAACGTTAGTTTTGTTTTCTCGGGAAAGAGTCCTTATTTTGGGACGAAAGATATCTTATGTCCGTCTCTCTAAGCCTGACAACGTATGAAAATAGGATGATCGGTTCAGTGGTTCATGGATTAAAAAAACAACATTTTTTTTTTTTGTTAATTTAAATTGTTCCACTGCTGGATTAAGGTCTCCTCCATAACCTTCTACTCTCCTCTTCGTGCGGCTTTCTCCGGCCAATCTCTCATGAATGCGTCTAGATCGTCACGCCAGCGTTTTCTAGGCCTCCCTTGACAACGACGCCCATCCGGCACCCACTGCGTAAAGACTCTGTCCCAACCATCCCTATGCATTCTATATTATGGCCCGCCCAAACAAGCAAACAAACTTAGTTTCGCATTTATAATATTTGTGAGGATTAGAGATTAAATTAGTTTTATGAATTGTTTTCATTATAAATTCTCGGAAAAGAGTCTTGAATTCATTTTCAAGACTATTCTCCGAGAATTTATTGTGAAAACAATTATTGTTTTTACAATAAATTCTTGGAAAATAGTATTTTTTAAAGGCTAGTGATTAGCTTTTTAAAATAAATAGACAAAGAAAATATATCTGGATTATACCGTTTTTCTTTGTCTATTTTTTAAAGGCTACAGTGCATACAAGTTCGTCGACCTACAACACAGTTCATTGACACGCCGAAAATTCTAGAACATGTATTACGTTTTAACAATATTCTGTATTGATTGGCCTGTTTCATTGCACAATGGCATAGATTTCAATAAAATATTTCCTGGAATGTCCAGCTATGAAAACAATATTCAATATGCATCCAACAGAACGAATTGAAATTGCTTGTATGAAGAAACATGGCGGTAACGTTTACAATATGAATAAATGAAGCTGCATTCGTTTACCTCGAGTATATCATTTCTCAGTAATAGTCCGGGGTCGGGACAGACGTAATATGTAACTATACAGCAAACATCAAAAGTAATTTATTCAAATGGGCTGAAAAACCTGCTTTCTTAAGGCTTTACCAAAAAACGAGCTTGGCGTGGCTCGACGCTAGCGTGGCGTTTTCTTGGCGTGCTTGACTATAAAAAGCTAGTAAAGAGGAAAAGTTTGTAAGTTTGTTTGTAGGATATAATTACAAGTAATCTCTGGAAGTGATTTCGAACATTATTTCACCAGTAAAAAGCTAAAGCGTTTACTCAAAGATTATCCAACAGATGATTCAGTGATGGAACAAAAATGTACAAATATACTAACTTCTATCTATCCAATAAGATTTTCTTATCAGATTACCATAGCTATACATCCCTACATACATCACATTCAATCTCCCCACATCAACATGTTGAACGCGTGTAACCATTGTATGCTGACCCAGTTGCAATGCAATGCAATATAACATTCCCATTTAATTTAGTCTGCCCGATGTTCCCCGGGCATACTCGAGTATCCGTGCTTTAAATTGCAAATATGACTATATCCGGATCCGTGGCATTTAGTGGGCGTACCGAGGCCTTTATTAAATAACTTTATTCATTTTGTAGATGCTGGATTGGAAAGGGAGGTGATGCAATCAGTGTTTATTTTTTTCTTTTTTTGCTTCTGCTGGTATTTTCATTATTATCATGATATTCTAGTCCTAATTAATACTTCCATAATAAGTAGGACCTACCTACCCTACATACCTTTTTATGATACTTTTTGTCCGGTAGTAATGATCCAATTTTAAGGTTTTTTTCGCAGGAAGTTATATTATTTTCGAGTGCAACACATAATGATGTCATTTATATCATGTATATTAGTCGAGGTATAAAAATTTAATTGGAAAGAGTATCATCCTTCAACGGCTGAACTGTTTGACATACCTCCACAACTTAAATTATTAACTGACACGATATCCCTTGGTAACTCTGATGGTCTGATTTCCCAATTTCTGACAATTCTTAACTAACCAAGCCTTAAGAAAACAAAATCCTTTGTCTATTTGGCACGTGTCTGCCAAAATGAAGCTGAATTTAATCAAGGCAGAGAGTTATTTCGATTCTCGGGAAAATATAAATGAATTTATAAATTTTATATATTGGTACTGTGAACACAGCAATATGTAGGCAGTCGGGTTTTTCACCTACATGTGGGTAAAAATATGAAATATACATAAAAAGATGTGGTTATCTTTGTGAAAATTTAGTTACCTAAAAGCAGCTCAGTTTGGGTCAGTACTGAACGACCTTGGCGCGCTTGGCGCTTTTGCTTGTCGCCTCCTAGTGTGGCCATTATGTCTTACAACAAGTAACCAGGTGTTCAGTTACTATACCATGGCCTGGAAAGGAATGGACAACCGAAGGAAAACGGTGGACTTCTAATCAGCAGGAGGTTGATAGTCCCTTTCACTCAGGCTCCACCGAGGGTGGAAGGAATCTATTGATGTTTTTATCACTACGCTCTACATACTAAGCAAGACACTAGATAAATGCAGCTAATTGAATGAAGTAAATATAACTGTACTGTACTACATTTTACTTAGACCGTAGACAAAAGCGTCACTTACTACTCGTAGTACTACACAAACGTCAATCAAAATCGTCTTCAGAATCTTAAAATTGATTAATTACTAACAAAATAATAAATGTAACCATTCCCAAATTCACATTAAATGGAAAGATACAATTTATGAAATCACTGAACATTACATTAATTTCAATCTCATCACGAAGCAATTTATCAAATAAACAATAAATGAAACAACACAAGTCCATTTCGGCTCGAGAGGAAATCCCGGGACTCGATCTTAATTTTTAATCATTCCCGTAATTCCGGGATTTTCGTATCACTACGGGAAATCTTTCACAGAATTAATATTTAGGGGCGCCCGTTCAGCATCTGTCACAGCGTAAATTGACGTATTTTTTATGACAATTGTTAATATCTTCCTGCTCGAGAACTTTCTATTCCTTACGAAATTTCGAGAAATAACAGAGGTAATAAACTCAATTTTAGGTCACCATTATTTTAAAAGGGCTCCGTAAGAATAGGGCTTAATTTAATTAAAAACCCTTTTTTGTGTTAAATCTTTTGAATCACCATCATTAGCCTATAAAGTTCCCACTGCTGTCGGCGACAATCCACAACGCGGACCCAATGCGGGTTGGTGGATGTCATATATCTTCGAATTTTTGGTTCTAGGACATGTCAGTTTCCTCACGATGTTTTCCTTCTGCGTTTTGAGAGCAGTGGTGATGAAATAAATTTTATACAAGGCGCCTGGCTGGATTCGAACCCACGACCTACAAATCGTAAGTCGGGGCCGATACCACTGGGCCACTACTGCTCTAATCTAATCTAAATCTAATCTAATCTTTTGAATGACCTTTATATTTTCCATGAAATTGAAAACATCTAAACTTTTGCTAAAGGTAATTCAACTGACATTTTGTGTATGACCTTTGATTTCCATTTTCATTCATAAAATTTTCTATTTATAAAACAAAAAGAAAACATGATCAAAGATTTTTTTTCTTCAGTACTCACAAAATTGGCAAGAAACATAAATCATTTGGCCTTTGTTCACACAATCGTAAGTACATACGTCCTTGGATGGTATTCGGGAGGCAGATAAGCTATAAGGACGCAGGTGGGACGGGAGGCTCAGTTGACACAAAGACAATTTGAGTACTGTGATGAGATGAGCGAAAATTATGGAAATATCGATTTTTGTAGCACGTTCTGGCTACTCAATTTTGGTTTGGTGGTTCTTCGAAATACAGCGGTAACGATACGACACTGGTGAATCGTGTTCTTCCAGTCATTTTCCCTATAAATGTATGAAATAACAATCCCATCGTTATCGTGTCTTAAGGTACCGTTGTCGTTTTATGAGAAGACATTGAAAAAAGTTGGGTATTGTTAATGTGTTTATTTATTTCAGATTCGTGTACTAATTAGGTAACAAAGATTAATTTGTAATGCCTTTCCTTTCGTTCTAGTTTTATCTAACAGATATACAATTCAATGTTTAAGTTTTGTGGAAAAGACGAATTTTCAAACATAAAACAATTAATAAAACCTACATATGTTTCAAAATCCTTCCAATTGTGGTTAGAACTTGTTTCCAAGGAGCACAAACCGGAAGTGGAACACCCAGACTAGCTTAGCAAGTGAAATTAATCTACCTACATAGAATTCTATCATCATTTAAGCTCCCGAAATGGAAACGTTATTTAATGAATTTGTCTAAAAATGTAAAAGATTCTACAAAGAAACACTTACCTGAGGCAAGGTGAGACAGGTCAAAGGATTTAAAAGTACAGTCTGAGTTTTACTAATGGACGGTTTGAGTGAATTTTATAACTTTTCTTTTGTACGGTAGTTGTAAATAGTGCTTCTTTGAAATCTTGTGAATGACGTTGCCGTGTTTTGGGAGGAAGTTGCTGTAAATTGTGCCTAGATTCCTAAAATTTTATTTTGTATTTTGTATTGTGTAGGTGGTATAATGCTAGCCATACACGGTTCAGGTTGATCGTCAAGTATGCAGTGTGCTGGAAGCGGTGTCCGGTTGACTTGACATTATATGGCAATCAGTTTGCATGACAAGTTTGCTTGACGTACTTATGTATTTTTTTTTTGCGTGTTAAAATCATCCTAAAATCCACGGTGTCCTTTAATAGTCCTTTACGTTCCAGGGTCACGGAAGCTCGTTAGTCCCACGACATCCATCGTTTATGTACGTTTAAGCATGAAACATTGAAAACGTAAAAGAACAAAATTCTTTCGAAATTGATATTCTTCCAATGGTTAAGACTCTCTAGACGAATCGCTATTGAATTGAAAAAAAATCTTCAATTGCCCTATCAACTACGACTAATTTAAAAAGTATTCATAAGTACCTTAGATTTCTCGCTTCGCTTTGATCATGAATATTTCTTTGAATTTGTTTTCAGTATTACAAATTATGTATAGCTTTAGTGGTTTCACTTACATAAGCAAGTTGATCCGCCCACATAATTCAATAGTAATATCGCATATCAATTAGCGACGTAACTAAAGGCTGGACTACACAGGCGCGATGTGTTTCGCGATACTTGCTTGTTATAAGAAATCAAGAAAAAAAATCTGTTCGGTTACGATTTCCCATGTCATGCAGTGTTATGAGCGTTTTCATGAATTGAATTTCAGGAATTTGTAAAAGTAGTTTGGTAGGAAATGGCATGACGAACTAGACGAAAGGGAAAACCAAGGATCGCTCTCATTGCTCGTGGTTTGGAAGAGCTGTGAGATATGAGAAAAGGCCTTTCCGAACAGTATCATAATAGTAGCCCAGACTCAAGATGTGTGCCATTGATAGCAACTGATAATCTTAATCCGCAAAAAGTTTTACACCCGATTATTGATAGGTTACTATAATAATAACAAACAACCAATTTAACCATAAGAGGACAACCCATGTGTCACAACTGATATAAAGAAACCGGGAACACCATATCTCGTATGGGTCGCGGAACAATCAAAAAAGTTTACCACGGCCTTAGATCTAAAAACAGCTGATAAACTGAAGGTACACCTCGGTTATTTATCAGTCAAGTATGACAGTCTGTTCACTCCACACTTCATATGACACACTATCAATAGTGTGTCAAATAAAAGCCCAGTGTGTCGCCTCAAATCGCGCCTGTATAGCGTAGCCTTATAGTGTGGGTGGGGTGGTAGACCTTTACTCCCACTTACAATTGTAGACCGCTAAGTCCCTTTGATGAGCCAGGTCAACTGATGGCATTATTGATGGCTTTCATAATTTAGTGATTCTGTGCTAATGCACTGGTTTAAGCAAGATCTATCTACTAAGTCTGTGTATTAATTTGGTGAATGCATAGTGGTATAAGATAAGGACTCTGAAAAGTTGGTGGTAATTCGAGATATTTAAGTTTCTACTTAAGCTGTTGTAAAATAAAGCTTCTTTTCGAGCCTGTCTGTGTAATCACGTTGTTTTTTTATTATATGCAACAAATTAGGTCAGAGTTAATTTGGGCAGTTGTCCCCACTCCCATATTCAGTATTCAGTCCCCTTGAAATCACCTAGACATCCCATCACTAGATTTTTCCATATTCCTTTTCGTAAATCGAACCTCGGTCTTAACGCCCCAACCATCTTTCAATAAATATCGGTTCTGTTATCTTCACTCAAAATGTCTTGCACTAGAAAAGAAACATAGGTCAGCAAATAAAAGAAAAACATGCAATACAAATCCTCCAAAGATCACAGCAGAACTTTCACTAGTAACACACTTCCGCAAATCTAATGAACACTATCCTTTGAGGGGTCCACGCGACTCAATCCAAACATGGCGGTCTACATTATACGAGTAGTCGGTAGCCTCGGGGACCAACGCGAGTTTGCTGACAAATTGGCCCCCGGGAAGTTTACACGGGGTCGCGGAACTGGTTAGTCAATGTAGTTTTTACTTTACTTTAAAATTTCTTGGACAGTTTTTGGTAGAAAGAAGTTTGTATATTTTTCTTTTTGGAGCGAGTTTTAATGGCTTAAAGAGACGAGGAGAGATGGGCTGTTAGAGGGAACGTTTACTTAGTGTCAATTTTCCATGTTAAACATGAGTTTTGACAGAAGTATGGATAGGTATATTTTTGTGTTGGTAGTCTAACGCATGAGTAATTATTTCCATTTTCTCTTAGTTAGACTGTATCGTTGCAGACATATTCAGATAAATAAATAAAAAATGTTGTTAAGGCATGCGGTGTAAGATGGAAAGTGTGTGATTGTGTTTGGACAGCAGCCACGCTGCACCAATGATGTTGATGATCAAGGTGATCCGTCCATAAACTGTGGAGAATTTTCGTTGTTTTTCTTCAAAAAATTTTGTTCTACTCTAGGACTCTAGAAAATTCTCCTGGTTCGTGGTAACAAACACTTAAACTCACATTATCATTCGTACGATAGTATAACTTCATCACACTGATTCACCGAATCACATCCTTGCCTAGCATCCGGCGAGACGGTGGCCTAACTCATGACTATACAAATATTTGTTTCATGCGGGAATTGAAGCCTAAACACTTCGCGCAGCAGTCAACCACTGCGACAACCGTGTCGCTCTTTACTCAGGCTAAATTAAGCTTACCAAATTAACATGGAATTATGATATTATGCTACATTTTGGTGTGGATGACAGTCATGTGACTAAGAGAGTGATGCGTATAATGTTGATGGATGCAGAGGAAGAGGAAGGCCAAAGAAAAAATGGATGGATTGTATAAGTAAGGACAGGAAAGAAAAAGGAGTAAATGATACTATGAGTTGTGATAGGGGGAGAATGGAAGAAAAAAACGTGTTGGGCCAACTAAAAGTATCGTAGTTTCCGAACGCATACAACCCTAATCTCTTCAAAGTTAGAGTGAACAGGCTTCTTCTGGGTAAGCTCGCTCCATCGTCGACCTTTTCTTAGTCATCTAAGGTCAAGAAGGTCTAAGGTCAAACCCATCTCACGTAAAAAAAAATGGAATAAGCATGAAGCATGGGAGCAGTAAGATGATGCTACATTTTGTTGTATTTTCAAACCTTGAACAGGCCCAAGAATACTCGAGCAGTTGAATAATTCTCCAGAACATATTCAAAGGCAAAGTGTATATGCCGCCAGCTATCAATATTAAAGCGGGTATCGCTACCCGGGCACCTGATACAATCCCTCGCCCGTCTGTTGTGACAACCACGGAAGGTAAATACAAACAAGGTAAATAGGGCACCTCATAATGATAACAGCTGTTTGGGTCCATTCTTGAAAATGGCTTTGATAAATTTAGGAAATGGGTGGCTATTTTCCGTTACTATTTCACGTTATTTCTTCCAGTTTTGGCGGAACTTATCCAGTTTGTCAGGCAAGTGAGGGTTCGCAAGAAGTGGAGTTTCCTATGGATTGTGACAGAACAGAACCCTTAGCATGAGTTTTCAGCGTTTCTTGTATGCAAAAATGGAACAGCGCCTCTGGTGTGCGAAGAAGGAACTAACTTTTTCCTTGAAAATTGTCAATTTGAAAGTGTCAAAGTTCCAGTTTACTTTACGTCTCATTTACTGAAAACTCGTGCTAAGGGTACAGGCTGGGTCTGCGTCGGTCGGTCGGTCCTAAATATTGTTTTCCCCTCGATCCGTATTATCTTTAAAGTCTGGCTCTAGTCATTTCAAATTCATTCAATCCAGAATCATGATCATTTGCTTTAGAAATGTCATATCGGAACTGAGCACTAATGAAGGGTTTTTGAAAGGTATTCATAAAATTAATTTAAAAGTGGGCGAGAATTCAAACGGAAATTCGCTTTTTTCTTATGAAAGAATCTCATCAGACTGACATAAAAATCCTAGCTCCACACTAGGGGTCGCGGGACTTATACCATCACCGTGACCCCGGAACATAAAGGGCTATTGAAGGACACCGTGGATTTTAGTCAGTACAAGTCTGACTGTCCCTCTCGCCCTGCCCGGGGTGGGAGGACTCATCTGATGATTTTACCACGTAAAAAAAAAAGCTACACACTAGACATTGTTCTAGTATTGTGGGTGCGTTAGCAAATATTTAAACTCACTACTCAAATACCCAGACCCGGAACAAATACTTGTAGGTCATACAAATATTTGATGATGAGATTCTGACCAAGTGGCGAATTTTCGTTCGGCGTGGTGGTCAAAAGGGGAGGCCTACGTTCAGCAGTGGACGTCATCCAGCTGAAGATGATGATGAGAATCGAAACCGCGACTCCCACCGCAACAGTCGATTACTGAACCAATCCGGCTGAGTGTGTTACAGAAAAAGATGACGAAAACTCAAGTACTTTTTTTGGTTGTTAAAATCATCAAACAAGTCCTCCCACTTTGGGTGGAGCCGAATGGACTGTCAGACTCTCTGACAAAAAAATCCACCGTATTCTTTCAGTTGCCCTTTACATTCCGAGTTCCTGAAAATATCATGAAAAGGTTTAGTAATGATAATTTTGTCTACAATCTGTAAGGTAAATACTGTTATTATGGTGGCAGACGAGAAATTACTCAAATTATAGCTTGAGGCTTTCTGTCTGGAGTCTCGATGGAAAATAGAACCGTCTGAAGGCTGGCATTGAATATGAGAACCGACGGAGACAACCTTGGGCAATTGTCCGAGACAGTTTTATAATTTCACATACATTCATTGAAAATTATGGTTATTTTATTGCTATATAAAAGTCATTCAAATGAGTCCTCGTAGAGCAGAAGGGACTGTCAGCCTCTTACTCATTAAAAACCTTTGCTCTTCAAGACCGCGGTGCCTTTCAAGACAGTCCCACGATTCAAAGCCTTCCTCAAGTCAGATTTGCCTATATTTAAGTTTATTATGTTTTTTTATGTCAATTTATTTTCAAAAATCAATTGTCATTGGCAAATCTGAATTGAGGAAGGTTTTATTAATAAAGCCATCATTTTGAATCGTGTTTATAATAAAGCAGACTGCACCTGACTGATAAATGAGACAATTTAAATACATCTGCACTCGTTCGTATAACAACACAATTGAAAAAGGGAATACCCTAGCAGTAAAACACACAAAATAAAAACCAAACCTAATCAAACACATTTACTTAACAACTCAATTCAATTACAAAAAATTCACCTTGGCAGCTTTTTAACAAAGTCCACAAGCAGGTCTAATTACCCTTATCTGGTCCAGATGATCACCAGTTTGAGGGGAGGGGTAACCACGGCTTTGTGTTACTTATCGTTTGTTTTACCCCATTCTTGAGGGCACACGGCCTTCAAGGGATTGCCCTTTCAAAGTCAGATCTTAACAAAGACACAGGAACGAGAAAAGTCAACTTTGGTCCGTGATAATTATGTCTCTGTAGGTTTGCCTTGTAAAATATTACATTAATTAATTAAATGATGTTTGATTTTACAAAATGATTTTGACTGGGTTTTGAATAAGTAATTCAAACATTTTAATTGTTTATTGAAAAATTCTACAATTGAAATGCTACGAGTGTGCTACGACTGATATGCTACGAGTGCTACGCTGTGAGTGCTACGCTGCCTGTTCTACGCAACGGATGCTACGCTACGATTACTAACCTGCAAGTATGCTACGAACCTCAATTTCGATTTCCTACTAACATTTCTTTCATTCTCATTTCTTGATGAATTTTTACATAATTTATGTTTCTAAAAATATGAATCCAAAAATAAATTGTATGTTATTTCTGTAAATAGGCCATCCACAGCAACTTAAACTATATTATTATTTGAAGTGCTTTAAATAATTTAATTGTAGGTCACAACACCTACGCCTCTTAATACCGAGCGTAGGTATAAATTTCACATAATTGCAGGGCAGTTTCATTCCGTTAATAGACACTAAAACTATAAAAGATGGGTGTGGGTAGTTTGATAATTGGTAGAAGCACGACACGGTCACCACTACTGTAACTTATTGTTAGTAAAAAATGAGGTATTTTTTATAAATATAATATTAAAAAACTTTTGTAAAGTGACAAAAAACGAATCCTTGCGATAATTTAATGATGGTGATTTTGCTATATGTATAAAATTTAATTAATTGTGACTGTAGGAGGTCTAGACTAGAAATCATCTTTTTTAAAGCAGCAATCTGAATAAATTATATCATAAAATCCACCAGTCGACGTTAATAGCTTTTCAAAGCATTTAAAAATCCATCAAAAACGCGGGTAGCTTTTACGAAAAAAAATATTCTGTGTCCTAAAACAACATGCAGAGATTAGCTTTTCATATCTCAGTCATGATAACATTGGCACAAGATTATCATGACAACAAAATTATGATTTAGCCAGGTAAACAGACGACGGTAGGCATACTTAGTGTGGACTTAATGAGAACACGAATGAGAAAATAAATATCAATTTGATATTTCGATGTGACCAGCTTCACATTGGGCTATTCAATTTATTTATTCTTTCATGTCCACTTGTGGGCTGCCATCTCTAAAATTTGGAAACCAGGACAAAACGCCTGAAAACCCCGGATTTTAGATCGCAGATCCCGGACATGACAACATGTTTTTTTTTAAACATAGTCAGTGTTATGACAGACAGTTGAAAATTTTAGAAATCACCTTTTATCTATTTTTTTTATTTATATTTTTTTAAACCCGGACTACAAACAAATGAAACCCCCCCGGACGCTCCCCGGACGGCCTCTAAGCTAGGACAAATCCGGGGAATCCCGGACGGATGGCAATCCTACTTATGGTAAACTCATTTTCAACAATCAATCTTTCATCCTATTTTAATCCTCCTTAATTAATTTCTAAAATCCCTACTTATTGCGAAATTACAATGAATATAAAATGTCATATAATGAAGAATTTCAGGCATTCGCCAGACTCAGAGGTTTCAGATTTGCTTTGATTTGTTAGACAGTCAAGCAGTTACTTTTTTTTATATACCTACCAGGAGATATTATAAGATTTTAATAATTAACTTTTGAGTCCAAAATTAATCCATATTGCGTTGTGAAACTGTATTTTAAACCTAAAACTACTATCCAAATTATTTCAGAGATTAGCATGTGACAAGACGTGACTTTTAAACTTTACTTATAATCGCTGAAATGGTTGGAATACTACCTACACACCAACTTTGGATTAACTTAGCAAACTAACTTGGTTATATTACTTTTAGGCTTAGACACATGACTTCCCTCTGACCTATATAGGAGAGGGCTGTTATTCTGTTTGTGGGTTGATAAATGTCATTATGTCATTGACTTTTCGGTTTCAGGTTAAGAGGTGAAGAAAGTCATTTAGAGTAAACCGACATACGGTTTTACTAAGCATATTACGGTTTTCACACGTACGTTGTTTTAGTTGCAGCGGACTGCAGACTTCAGCGGCAGACGGCAACGACTCAGAGAATATTGGTTTCTATGTATTTCTATGAAATGACGACGACCGCAGACGACGAGTCATTCAGCGATTAGTAATGCCATTGACGGTGAAGCGACTAACTGCAGTTGGTTTCAGAATCATGACTTCAACGACATTGACGCTACGACATATCATGACGGCAAGGCTTCTACTGCTGCTATTTGTACTCAGATATGAACTTGTACACACGGCTACACATCAAGCTATGCAAAACCAGTATTAGCTAACCGTTCATTGTGTGTAAAAATCATACGAAGCGAGACCAAGACAAACTGTGTACCATTACAAAAAGGGCGCTAAATAACACAATGTTAAGTGCCTGTCTGGGATCAAACCAACGACCTCACCAAGGTCTCACAATAATATCATAATAAACCCAGTCGATGTGCTGAAAACTGCCCCATAACTAGTTCTAATGGTAGTTACGACAAAACTTCGCAGACAGATCACTAACACTTCTATTTGTATATTAAGCTTAGTATTTTTACTATGTGTTTGTATGAACACTGAATGAATGGAAAACTTCTTTGTTTTACACATCGGTTACCACAAATAAGAGGAAATTTGGTATTTCTATAGTAAAAGTTTTGTGGTTAGAATGTTGTACAAAGTTTTCAGTTCAAAACATAGTGCGCTGTTAACTTAAGAAAAAAAGAGAAACGTTATGTTTAAATTTAGCATAATCTGCCTAAAACTTTCCCACCGCTGGGATACAAGCAAATCCTCTAATATAATAGCGAAGAGTCGCTTTAAGAGGGAGTGAGCTGTATTCTAGGAGTGTAGGTTGATTTAATGACTATATAAAAATATCAAAATTATAAATTTAAAGAGAGCTTCCCATAACGCCAGATGGTACTACAAGGTCCACCTGACGCTGAATTTCACCTGCAGTCTACGAGAGCCATATACGCCCGAAATCATTATCACATAAATATAAAATAAACTTACATAGAAAATGATAATTTATTATAGTCAAAAAAAGATTAAGCGATACATTCTCAAACGAAAAATCGTATAGCTGTTCCCCGTGGTTTCACTTACTGGTCGGTTTCTATTGGTCGTAGCGTGATGTTATGTAGTCTATATCCTTCCTTGATAAATGACTATCCAACACCAAAATATTTTTTTCGATTCTAACCCGTTTTTCTGAGGTTAGCGCGTTCAACCAAACAAACAAGCTTTAAAGTATTGATTTTATCTCATCTAAGAATTGAACACACCACCCAAACATCAACAGATAAGCTTTCTTTTTTTTTACGTGGTAAAATCATCAAAGGAGTCCTCCAGCCCCGGGCAGGGCTAGGGACTGTCAGACTAGTCTGACTAAAATCCATGGTGTCTTTTGGTAGCCCTTTGTGTCCCTGAATCGCGGTATAGGTACGTATGTCCTGCAACCACGGCAAGTCTATGGCCCTCTGTAGGAGGGCCCCGTCATTTAACAGATAAGCTTGCGGCCAATGAACCAACGAGACAGAACAATTACCAAAAGTAGAATTTAGTGTAACTAATCCACATTACATTTACTAAAAGCAAAAATACAATACAGTAACAAATAAAGCAGAAGAACACAAAATAAGTATAAATCCTCGCGATAATCTAGCTCTAGACACGATTTAGGGCTTAACTAGAGACCTAAATAAGTTTCCAGATCTAAATTGTGACGACAGACGACGAGACTATTAGTGAAAGTAGGTAGTTTCATATTGTCTAAAGCAGGGTTTTTCAACCTGTGGGTCCCCCTTGGGGGATCGCGAAGCCTCTTCAGGGGGGTCGCGAAGCATCTATAGGGGAGTTGTAGGTTGAATAAGCTACTGCATTAAGAAAAAAAATAGAATTAAGTTTGAAAAGATATACTGAGGCGCTTCACCGTGAACATTCACCTTAATAATGTATTTATCCGAACTATAATTATGAAAATGATGAACTCTGTTGGATTCAATATTTATTTGTCACAAAATAAAATACATGTAAGAAAATCCAACGGGTAGTGGGGTCGCGAAATATTTCTTCATACTAAAGGGGTCGTGCCATGAAAAAGGTTGAAAAACCCTGGTCTAGAGATACTTATTTATTTATACAGTTGTTAGAGCGAAGTGATATCAAGTAATTGTTAGTAAAGCGAAATAAAGTAGAAACGTTATTTAACAGTCTGTGACTATTAAGTGATGCGGGGTACGCTTTTAAAATAGTATTCATTATTGAGTAGGTTTTATGTTCCCAGTTTTGTCCTCGTTGAATTGGTAATTGTTCCACGGGGTTGTACTACTTAATGCCGAGATGAAAACTTCCGCTGAAAACTTTAAAACTACTGCTGCTACTACAGCAGGTTACCTTACTAAGTTAAACTTACTTTGTGTGGAGCAAATAAAAAATTAAAATAAGTGTAACGGAACCTTGCCGTTATCATTGAAGTCTGGGTTCATTGTGGCTGCCGAGCAATCGTGGGTAGGCGGGCGAGGAGAATTAAAAGGATGTGTTGAAGATAATTGTTACTGTATTTCAGCTAATACGGACGTAATCACAATCAGCACCTTCTAGTTTATTGGAATACAAAGACACTCCACCGAACAAGTCTTGCTTGAGTGCCATGCCAGAGGATTATCTCGTCCAACGGCCACACGCAAAAGAGCCCGGGGTTGTGTCAGAGTGAAGAAACGTCTACTATACTTCAAAATGTTCGCTGTCCTTCCTGACGTTTCTGGCCACTCTCCAAAAAGGTTCAAAGCGCCGACAAGTGCATGAGTGTAGCGGTCGAAGATTACTGTTTATCCGCGCAGCAGAAAAACTGAAAAATCGTCGAAGGGTCCTCCCAACCTCCCATCCGCGCGGACTAGCGGATGGGAGGTAAGTAAGTATTGCCTAGCTCTTTGAAATTGTTATTACTCAGTCATTTGAAATACAAATGGGCACCATTTGTTTTTCCCAAAATTCGGCAAAAATTACGAATAAACTTTAATCTATACCTTTCATTCTCCTCCCTCCACGTAATTATGGCAAAGGGGTACAAATTGCTCCACGTAATGACAAATACCAGCGTTTAAACAAAGTTAAAAAAAAACATCATTTATACACACATTGTTTGTATGCAAAACTTTTAAAACAGAGTCACTGAAAGGTTCAATACCATTAGAGTGGTGTCGACAACATTCAAGCCACCTCGTGCTCGCCAATCAGCAAATTGCATCAACTTTCAACGTACTTTCACGTTACTGGGCGGGGCAGGGATGTCGCAATGAACGTATTGTAAAATAGGAATAATTTGTTGTTGATTAACTCTTTGGGTGGAGGACATATTAAATCGTAAATACGTGTATATACCATTTGTATTGTATTTTTCTAAATAATTATGTTGGAGTCAGTCTTCTGTCTAAACAGATACAGTCGAATAACAATATTTTACCACATTATTTAATATCGCTAACCATCAGGCAAAATAGTTGTCAAACGCAAACCTAACGTTAAAAAAACCGGCTAAATGCGTGTCGGGCCACGCACATTGTAGGGTTCCGTAGTTGTCCATCAAAATACTTATGCGACCTAACTAAACGGATTCGCTGAATTTAGTTTTAATTAATTAAAGTTGACAAACTTACATTTGCAGTTGATAAACATGTTCTCCGATACATTTTGTTTAGGAAAATATGTTATCTAAGTACGTTTTATAAGCTGGTCGACTATTACTAGTAAACTTGTAATTTTCCTTTAAACTACGTATATACTACTATTGTGATTTTTATCACACCCCCTAACATAACCGTTTAGCTGGTAGAGGGTGGGACACTCGAGTCGAGCAATAATTTAGCACTTTAAAGCTGTCTTTTATCGAAAAATTGTTAATGGAAACTATCAATATTTTTTAGAGACCTATTTAATGATAAAAAAAAAACATCCCCACTTTAGGTGTATAGGAGGTACCCTAAAAATATATATGTATTTTACGAGATTTTATTTTACACTCTTAACCTTGTAGCAGAGGAGTTCGGAGTGAATTCACAAGGATGACATTGCATGACGTGATAAGTTTTAGAAAATAAGTTGTTATTATTAAGTTTGCTTCACTATTGCATTGGCTTATATACCTGTAATAATAGTTGTAAGAGGTTAAATAAATAAATTTTATCACTTTTTCGGCGCAACAAATCCGAATATTTACAACAAATTACAGCTTTCTAGTACTGGGTGTCGCTGAGCTAAGCTGCGGACTGACGGACGGACGGACGGACATGGCGAAACTATAAGGGTTCCTTGTTGATTACGGAACCCTAAAAAAGCTCTGATACAGTTTGCCAATTCAGGAAATTAATCCTTCCGAGTTTAACTTTCATTTTGTGCTTTGCCGGCAGCCGATTTATTTTTGGCTTAAGTCTACCGATTTATACAAAAAGTACCGTACTAAAGATAATTGACATGATATGGTCAGGATTAATTGGCAATACTATTTATTCTCCTGTATCGCTATCGAAGAGCGATACGGAATAATAGTATTGAATCCCAAAGCGACACTAAGGATTCTGGGGGTGAACCTCCGTAGCGCAGCGAGAAGGTTCAAGTGTTAATTCCCGAGTGAAACGAGGGAATTAAGTTAAGAATCCTTAGTGTAGCGAGGGATTCAAGTTAGCCCAAGACAAGGCAGCTTTACTCCCGAGGAGCGTACTCTGCTTTTCACACCTACTGCGAGGAAATCAATTCGATTTTTGAAATTTGATGTGGTACGACAACCTTTGAACGTGAAGTTGGCACCACTGCAACCGATCAGCTGTTGCGGCCAGCGGCCGCCATTATTGATACAACTCCTTGGTGAACGTTTTCATACGGTTTTCTTTGAGGTTCCAAATTCAAATCAAATTATTCCCACGGGAATAATGAAATTCAGTACATATATTATTGCCCGGCTCGAGCGAGAGGGAACAATGACTTACTTTACAGTAGGTTTGACTGACATATAATTTGACATTTACGAGCAAGTAGTGTGAAAATATTATTTATTCTCCTGTTTCGCTATTTAAGAGCGATACGGATATCGCTCACAGAATAAATACAATTCCGTAAGCGAATCAGAAGATCCATACATGAGAAATTCTTAGTTTAAAGCAACGGTTGACATTACTATTTCATAACTACTTAATGGCAAATGCAGTAGCTGCCCTAACTACCATGATGACAATATTTATGTTACCGTTATCTTGGTGGCACCCCTATTTATTCCGCAAATACACTATCTACCTATTTATACCCAAAAAAGGCTGCAACACTGAAACACACCCCGCATCAAGCTTTTAAAACCCTGATTGGATTCTCCCCGTTGTCCCCAAATCCTCATTTTTATTGGCACCCCTACTCCAATACTAAATGGATCTAGGAACGTGCTGTGTTGCAATTAGGGTAACCATTTTGAAGGAAAAGTCCTGATAAAAAACCTGATAAAAAGTATTAAATATGCTTTTTAGCACATCTTTTTCGTTCCAAAAAATACCAAATTCCGAAAACATGATAGAAAGAAAAATTATTGTTATATGACCGTGTAATTTTTCTGTGCTCTTCGGCTTTCCGCCTGAGAGCCGAAATACCAAAATGGTAGGATAGATTCGGAAGATTGGTCACCGTAGTTGCAATTCTAATTGGTTGAAAGGTATTCCAAATACGATTCTGATCCGGTTTTAAAGTAAAAAGGTTATCTCTAGTGAGGGTATTGAAGGCGATTTTATTTATAATGTTGTATATTAAACAAATATTTAGGTACCTAACATAAAAATATCCTGGCAGTGATTTTATTTGGTCAACACTGAATTATTATTTACCCGGCTACGCATAAAATTGATACAATCAATAAACATAATTAATCTCATACAACTGTCAAAACTGACAGAGCAGCTATGATTTGAATTTGAATGACACGACGGTTAAGTTGGTTGTTCACTAAGTAGTAAGCAGTTTGTAAGTTATTTGTTTGACATGACATGAATTTTACACATACAACTAATGTGTCAAATAATTTAACTGAAAATAGGATTTGTTTGATTTTAGAATTCCACCTGAGCGAAGCCAGAGCGAGTCGCTAGCCGAAAATATTTTTTGCAAATATAAAACCATTATTTTACAGGCATTCGAGTCGAAAAGTAATCGACAAAAATATATCAACATTGTACAAAAACATTTATCCCAATATTTATTCTTTCTCTATGTACCGAAAAATAAAAAAATGGGACATCATTATTAAGTTTGCTCTTCGAAAACGTATTCCCAAAGCTTCACAAATTAATTTCTAAATGAAAATTAAGTATTCCACGTACACATTTTTTTTAGTATGGAACATAATTTTGTGAATACCGAGAAATGTTTGAGTAAGTACTTCGTTTTTGTTTGAATACATTACGAATAAATAGGAGACATTATAATACTCGAAAACGATAAACATTAGAGGATGAAATCTGTGGGGAATAAAATTACACTAATAAATATGACGTTGTTAATTCTAGAAACTGATTTCTATTCTACAATGACTTTTACGTCAAAATGTTACTTTATAAACCATAATAACTCCTAAATATAAATATTTAGTAAAGCTATATATTAAATATTGAGGTAATTATTTTTAGGAGTCTCAACTAGATGTGATAAGACGAATCTTGAAAACCGCATGGCGAATGCCCGCTGGACAAAAGTCTCCACGCAATGGGAGCTTGATGATGGACGAAATCGCTGAGACCTGTCCAGACTTGGACATGCGCTGCAATAGCGGCTTCGTAGGTAGAGTTTGAAAATACTTTTAAAGATACAGGGAAGGCCTTTGTCCAGCCAAAAAAGTGTCTGCCACCGACGATGAAAAAGTTGTCTATGAAAAGTGCTGAAAAGGTTTCCGATACATAGAAGAACAATATGAAGTCTTAATCATGATTAACCTTTGTTTCAATTACTCTATATATATTTCACTTACGAGTAGAGGCATTATTTAACGTAAAAATTTAAAATACAAGTAAAGCCTGCCGGGGTCGCGGGACTTATACCATCACCGTGACCCCGGAACATAAAGGGCTATTGAAGGACACCGTGGATTTTAGTCAGTATAAGTCTGACAGTCCCCCCCGCCCTGCCCGGGGTGGGAGGACTCATTTGATGATTTTACCACGTAAAAAACAAACCCTCACATATTAGAACAAAAAAATTCTCAGAGCAGGCACGAATGAGAAGAAGTTACAGTACCTACTAAAGAAAGATGGATGATGAATAGTGTGAATTAAGCTAGGAAGGAAGTGGAAAAGTCGAAGATACTGCGTCGACCTCACATAAATTGGAATAAGGTAGGGAGAGATGACAAAGTTAAAAGAAAAATCTGACTAATAGGATCTTGGGTTCTGGTTTATGCAAAACTTGCCTACTCTAAATTATGAGAATTGAGATATCTAACATTTTTCTAAAACCTATGAAAACAAATTAAAAGAAAAGAACGGTTTTCAAAGAACCTTTATTTATAACTAGCTGTAATTTTTGAGTTCCAGCGGTTTTGTCTGCTACAACTCAAAAATTAACACACGGATACATAAAATCAGAATAAAAACTATCATAATTTCCAAATCCAGGTTATCTATGTACCAAACGTCCAAATACGTTCAGTTGGATTTCTGTGAAGGATTGACTAACATACATCCCCACAAACTTTGGCATTTATAACATAAGTTGTTTGTTGAAATTAAAATAAATAATTTGTCTAAAAAGAGCTGAACACGGTGGAGGGAGTGAATCTGCCCTTACGTTTCGAAAATCTGTTCTGTATACGTTGTTTAATCTCATCAAGATCTATGCTAATTAAATGCTATTTAATAAATCTGTCCCCTCCCCCCTTAGAGACCAAATACTGCTGGGGTGGCAGGACTGTCTCATCAGGTAACCCAGTCTCATCACCACCGTAGATTTTAGTCAGTACAAGTCTGACAGTCCCTCCCGTCCCGACCTTTGGTGGGAGAACTCATTTGATGATTTTACCACGCTAAAAAAATGCTACTTATTCATTTTCAGCACCCATCAGTAGTACAAAAAAACACTTGACTTCTTAGGGAGAGTTCATATCTGACGGAACATACGTCGCGTATTATCGGTCGCGTAACGCCAGAGCCGACAAATGTATAGAAAAACAATTGACCGTTCACACTCAACCGATGATACGTGTGCGTCAAAGAACATTCGATGATACGCTCGACATATTTTTCAGATATGAACCTTCCCTTATACACATGTCGACGGTCGTATAAAATAGAGACCGCGCATGACCTATCCAGTCATATGCCAGATTAAACGGATGAAGCCAGCCTACGGGGATTACCTACGAATGAACTCCTGAATTTCAGGTCCGGAGTGCGTTAGCGTGTAACTGACAGTATTGATTTGTGTTGAACTCAGTTTTAATATTTTTGTAGCGACTTTTTTCGTCGAATCCATCACTTGTGTGTCCGGTTAGCAACGACGATGTATTTCTAGACTCCGCATGCACGATCTCAAGGAACAAAAACTATTCTGTCAACTCGCTGAGGTACTACGTAAGCGAGGGGGACGGGGTACTGCGTTGTAATTGGCTAACTCAAGGTCTGTTCTGTCTCAAGGTATGTATACGGCTCACAGGAGTGGTCGAATTATGACTGATATAAGACTTTTTTGCCTAATGTGTTGACAGAAATTGGTCGCCTGTTATTAGGAGTCTAGTAATATATCGTCGTTGGTAATATATAGGAATAATAATATAATTATAATTATAATTTATAGCTTTAACGGCTAAATGGATTTTGAGAAAATTTGGCAGACAGGCTGATGTCATTGACAGCATGGCTTGAGTAAGAGGATAACTTTACTTTATTTCAGTAGTACAACTTTTTTTTATAGCCTGGTTTGTGTCCCACTGCTGGGCAAAGGCCTCCCGTTTTTTCTTCCAAACCTTAGTACAACTTTACATTTCAATAATACAGTAAGTACCTTGGGATAACATCGATACTCAACACAGACAAAACTTGTGGTAAAATCATCAAATCAGTCCTCCCGCCCTGCGTCAAGCGAAAGGCACTGCCAGTCTCCCACTAACTAGAATCCACCGTTCTCTTTCTATTGTCCTTTACGTTCCCGGGTCGGTAATCTGGAACCAGTGCTATGCTAAAACAATGTAGATGTTTTAAGGTACCAACAATTAAAGAAACCTCCTTCTTTTTTAGAGTCGGTTAGAAATCTATTGTATGATATAGATCTGTTTTTTGGACGTTTTATACTGTACCTGTAGCACGAGTTTTCAGTACTTGAGACGTAAAGTAAACTGGAACTTTGACAATTTCAAATTGACAATTTTCAAGGAAAAAGTTTGTTCCTTCTTCGCACACCCGAGGCGCTCTTAATTTTTTTCTTACAAGAAACGCTGTAAATACTGGAAAGTAAAATAGTGAAAACTCGTGCTAGAGGTAGTGATTTTGGCATCTTTCTTTACTGTATTATGATTGGTTGACGTAATAGACGTAGCAGTAAAACTTATTAGACCATCATTTATGTTAATCGGAAATTATTATCTTTAAGTTTAGATACTGTTAGATCGTAAACCGTTCGGACGATCTGATTACCATATAGCCCTTGTTTCTGTATACATTGGCTTGTATATGCAAATGCTGTACATAATACCTAGAATTAATACATTAGGGTTGTTAAGGATTTCGGATGATAACATAAGTATATTTCTAGATTCGATATAAAATTATCTATTTTTTGTGGAAGGTAGCCCTAAGCTTAGTCTCAAAAAAAGGCGAACTTAACCTTAGCCGAGTTAGGTTTCATCCGAAAATAAACCTTATTGGTATAAAGATGAGTTGTATGTTTCTACAGACGACAGTTACCAAGCTTATCATACGAATAAATAGTTTATAGTAGGGTCGTAAAGTTTATTTTTTGAGGTAATCTATCCGTAACTCACCGTCTGATCAAGGACTGAGGCGAGTAGACGAGGGCTACGCGTTCTATTCCATGCGCTGACATGGCGCTCACTGGGCCCAATGGGGGTTAATCCCTGATATAACATCATGCTTATTAAACTATTTTTTAATCCACCCGTTTTGTCACAAAAGGAATGGACAGTAGGAATGTTTTTTTATTACATGAACTTATGTACGAAATGAAATGAATACTGAAAGCGTCTAACTAGACGAGACGCCTACGACTTCGCCCGCTCTCCCCTCCCCCCTTATTGCCTATGTCTCAGGACCAAAAACAGCTTTTAACCTGTGACAGAATTTTTGAAATCGGCCCAGTAATTTTTGAGTTTATTCATTACAAACATACACACACAAAAAATGCAAATCTTTCCAATGAAAAAAAATGGCGAACCATTCCTCAACGTTTTCTACTTGACATTTTCATAAGCCTGAAAGTACCCAAGCCCTCCCCAGCTTATTTTACATATTGTACTTACCCTTAACATAAGTACCGACCTTATGCATACGAAACTAAACAAGTACCGACACCAAGGCCATATGTACTTGACAAATGGGATAAGTATTGGGATCATGAACCCTTTTTGGGACCAAGTAATATGAGGTATCGGAAAACACTTAATAAAAGGGTTATGTAGATTTTGTATAGTGAGATAAAATTTCGTTTCAAGTTGGCTGAAGTGGTATTTAAATGAAAACAATTCTTTGTATAGTAGAAGTAAAAGACAATAAAGAAGTAGATAGTAGAAGACAATAAAGTTTAAATTAATGTATTATTTGATAAGTGTAATGTGCTTTGTTTTATTATATAATCTTTTTTATAGTTCTTAACTATCTGTATTCGAAATCCGTTTAGAAATTTTTGTCTGAAAGAGTTACAAACATCCATATATCCATCCTTACAAACTTCCTTATTACAATTAAATCAAAGTCAAATAATTTAGCCAGTTCAATTAGGCTATCAAAAAGGCACTTTTGAATGTCGCATTTTAAAATTAAAGAAATGGGATGGGATTGATTCTGCACCCATTCGCGAAAAAAATCGGAGAGGAATGTTCACATACCTACTCCAGTAAAAAAAAAAGATTAAAAAAAAGATGTGGATTTTAGTCAGTACAAGTCTGACAGTCCCTCTCGCCCTGCCCGGGGTGGGAGGACTCATTTGATGATTCTCCCACGTAAAAAAAAAGTATTAAGTAAGTAAGTACCCCAATAAGTAGTTACAAGAATGTAACGTTGCTCAGAAACAAACTGATTACCTTAAACTTAGAAGGGTAAGGGTAGGTGACCCTTCGCATTACGCCAATATTTTAATGATAATTTTATGCTTGATAGGATAAAATTGGAACAGAATTATTATTATGAGTCGTCTTTTAGATTGATTTACGTTCTAATTAATACTAATTAGGGTATTTCTAATTATTTTATCACAATATAATTACGGTGATATCCGATATCACTTAATTATTTTCGTGTCGAGGAAGATTGGCGCATAAGAAAATGTAATTAGGTAATATGTTATATTATGGTATTTTAATTATTTCTTAGATAAGCATGGCATTAGAAAGGAATCTCTCTTCATACTTCCTATTTATATTTTTTTCTTAATCACGCAAAACAATAACAAATTAATATGAGTTATTAAGTGAGGTATTGTTCGGAATAAATATCAAACGCACCAGCCTAATTATGTGGCAAAGGTTAAACAAAAACGATTCGAAGTCTTTCATGATTTTAATTATTTCTAGTGTAAGGTTGAAAATATATTAAAAACCACGACACGAAGGCCCTCTGCTGAGTATTGGGTTTTTCCATAAGATGTCCTCAGTAGCAGTCCGTAGAGGTTTTTGGGAGTAATCGCATAAGTCCATCCGCTCAGGGTGGAGTGGTAGTCAGACTGTCAGATTCGTACAATCTAAAACCCAGCCTTTTCCTGCAACTGTACTTTGCGTTCGCGGTAACGTCTTAAGAAATTCCCGCAACTATAGCACATAATTATATGGCCCTGCGGTCAGCATAACTGACGGGGCTCGCCGTCAGTTATGCTGACCGCTTCTTTGAGACACGCGTAGAACACAACTACGAACCTGAACGATGAACCAAAGGACACCGTGGATTTTAGTGAGTCAAGTCTGACAGCTCCCGCCCTACGGGAGGAAGTAAAAAAAAGGTACAGAACGTAGGTAATATTAGTAGCTATCAAAACGCCAAAAACGCCCTCTGGTTTGTGGTTCCAAACAGTATGTTTGAGTGTTAGATAGCCAAACGCAAGTTTGGCGTTTTGTCTAGTAGGGTTTTACCCAGTTTTAACCCAATCCTTCAGGAGTTATGAGCTTACATTGACAAAACAGAAGGTATTGTTACATAATTTAGCTTAGGTAAACTCGATAAAATAGCGTAAACAATAGAGTTTAATTTCAGATACGTATCTAATTAAAGTTAACTCATTATTAATGGATAATGGGACATGATAACGGATAATAGACTAATGAATATTGGATGAAGATTTATTATGTATGTTAAGCCCATTATTACGACAAATAGCCTATAATTTTCCCACTGCTTGGACACAGGGCTTCTCTCCGTTGGAAGTGCGCTGTAACCTACCACGCGAGCCTAAACAAAAACTACTTGCAGATCATATAAAAATTATAACGTGCGGGGTTCGAATCCGCGACTGGCTTTTTGTGTAAAACTGAAAACAAATAATGAACTAAGAATTTATAAATTCTGTATTTACTCGTCAATAAACTAGACGTAAGCCAAAATAGATAAATGAGATTACCACTTCGTTACGTATAAACACGGACAATAATGCTGTCAGCTTCTATGACATAACACAACCATGCCAAGTAACACATAACTCTAGCACATAGTGGCTAGTGGTTATCATACCATTTACATAATATAATTAGTTCCAGAGCCAAACTTGCTTGTGATTGCTTATATGACCGTATCCAGTAGATGGTAATTACAAAGGGAACCTCCTTGTGTTAAGAGATGGGTTTATGCCCAGAACATTTTGGGGCATCAAATACATCGACGGTGCCTACGTACAAACGGACATGTCAAAGACCGAAAATTACAGGAAAGTGTTTTTAACGTTAAAATCGTTCTAGAAATCATTCTTTGTGTACATAGAATTGAAATAAACATCTGTAGAAATTATTCTTTCGTTTGTATGCCCGTAAACGCTGAATAAATGCCTCTTCTCTGGACTTTTTGCCCAGTGTCTGGTTATTTTTTTACTAATAGATGCGATATACTTTATTGTACCTACACCAAAATTTTTACACAACTGTTTCATAACAGTGTTAATTATACGGTTACAATGGCGGTCTTATCGCTTCCAGATATCCTGTTTAATGGTCTCATTATCATCATTTTCAGCCGGAAGACGTCCACTGCTGAACATAGGCCTAACCCTTAGACCGCCACGCCGAACGACAATTCTACACTTGCATCCATCGGTTGCCCGCGACTCTCATGATGTCGTCGGTCCACCTAGTGGGAGGCCTGCCCACGCTGCGTTTTCCGGACCGTGGTCGCCACTCGAGAACTTTTCTTCCCCATCGGTTGTCAGTTCTACGAGCGATGTGGCCTGCCCAGTGCCACTTCAACTTGCAAATTTTAAGAGCAATGTAGGTTCTTCGCCGAATAACCATGTTTAATGGTCTTAAAACCAAACTAATCAAAGTTATTACTTTTTATTCTCAGTGATCGGCCATTTATTTGAGCGTAAACTCATTCATGCCCAATATGCTAGTTTATGCCCATTTTGTTAGCGTGACCCAACTCTAGTTGTGTTTTATTTATGAACTCTCTGGTGAACTGAATTCGGCTAAAATTATTGCAAGTGTGGGTACTTCAGTTGTACTAATTGGATGGAAGAAAGATGGGCGGCGTCCATTTTGTGGGTTAAGTAGTAAACTATGATCTTACTAATAACGACTTACCCCAGTTTTTTGATCACTGGGTAGGATTTTAACAAATAGCTTAAATAGTGATCATAAAACTGGTCCTAATTCATCATCATCATCATCATCTCAGCCATAGGACGTCCACTGCTGAACATAGGCCTCCCCTTTTGATCGCCACAAGTACCGGTTGGAAGCGACCTGCATCCAGCGTCTTCCGGCGACCTTCATAAGGTCGTCTGTCCACCTTGTTGGTGGACGTCCTACGCTGCGCTTGCTAGTCCGTGGTCTCCACTCTAGCACTTTTCGACCCCATCTGGCATCCGCTCTGCGAGCAATATGGCCTGCCCATGCCCATGCATATGGTCCTAATTGTTTGATACTAACTTAATAAAATCATTCTAGATGAAAAAAAAGTTAAACCGTATTACAATTTGTTCGGAAAAATTTAACCTTTAAAATGTTAATAAAAGTCAAGTAATTTACAACTACACAATCAAAAATGTAAAAATTGACTTTTACAAATCAATATTTTCAGAATCCCTATTAAGTAATTTCAATTTCACTGAAAATCGAAGAATTTCGTTGTAATTCTTTTGGGGAACTGGTCATTCAATTTTGGATTTTTTTAATACCTAATATTAAATTACCTATTTTTTAAATAAAGAATTCGGTTTAAAAAAAACGGAATTCTTTATCTCGTTACTTTTCTGGATATTCTCTCTACTTCTCTGGATCTTCGAAGTGGATGAATGTGGACTGCCCGGGACAGGAATAATTGGCATTTTTTGGGACTTGAGTCCAGCAGTGGACGGCAATTGGTTGAAGAGAGAGAATTACTTTTATTAACCTAAGTTTGACAAAATCAAACCAATGGAATAAGAACTAAGAGTTTGTAAAGTTTAGAAAAGCAACTTAGTGAAAGATCTAAGGATTATTTACTATAAAAACAAGCCAAACCGCGGCCTAAAGTATTGCTCAAATAATTGCCACTTACAAGGTAAATAAGAAACAAATTGAAAAGGCCTTTCGAAACTTTTATAATTGCCGTCAAACTCTTGTCTAAATAAAAGAAAATATAATTGGTTTATTGTGTAACAATGGATTTTTTACAGGATCGAGTTCCTAGTAACGAGGAAATTATAAAAGCTTGATTTTTCAAAGGAGCCGTATAATTAATATTTTTTTCTATTGTTATAGCAAACAATAGAAATTAATAAGGGACAACATGTACACTCAAGATTAATAGAATAGCCAAGATAACCTGGTATACAGCCGAAGTTTATTCTAACAAGAACAGACAAATTTCTTTCTATACAATTCAACATTTCTTTTACCTGAGCATGGTGCAAACCGTTAACCATTGAAAAATAGAAACATATCTTTTCTAGGCTTTACACGTTGTCACGCAAAGGGCGATAGAAATCTATCCGTATTAATTATAATTTTGCAAACTATGAAAAGTAATTTATAAAGAAGGCAACAGAAATTATGAAACAGGATGTGGAAAAACGTCAGCTCTTCTCTACTCAAGGCGCGCATCGTATACCCATGTTATAAAATATAAAAAAAAAACTGAAAAAACAACAAACTGCCACATTAAATTCAAAACGTGGTATGAAAACAACAAGCCACAAAAAGTTGTTACTGAATACATTATAAGTGTTGTAACATGTGTAGCCCCCTAGCCCCCAGTCTGTCGGACACAGACATAATAAAGATCAGGAAAGGTTGCCCAGCTTTTAACAGATTTACATTTGGCAACTTAAATTGAATACAACTTCTTGACCGATTTTTTTTCAACATGTCATATTCTGGTATTAATAATACTGATATTATCATAATCATCATCATATCAGCCGTCAGACGTCCACTGCTGAACATAGGCCTTCCTAGGCTTCCAATAGGACTGGTTGGAAGCCGATTGCATCCAGCGTGATCCTGTGGTTTTCATAAGCTCGTCTTCCCACCTTGTGGGTGGACGTCCTACGCTGCGCTTGCCGGTGCGTGGTCTCTATTCGAGAACCTTACGGCCCAGCCTTAGTTATACTGATAAAGCATTAGTTATTTTTTTGGTTCGATATTATTCCTAACAATATCAAGATCGTTTCAGATAATCGGTTTTTCATCAAAATACACTCCCTTTTCTTATCGTGGTAAAATCATCAATTGAGTTCTCACGGCTTAAGTGAAGAGGAAAAGACTGTCAGACTCATAAGGTGACAAAATTCTCCCTTTACGGTTGCCCTTTGCATTCCAGTGTCTCATTTAAGACATTTTCCCGACTCTGGCAGGCTGTCTTATCCTTCTGGAATTCTGACGGCCCCTATAAAGGGCCAAAGGCTGGCGGGGTCTTATGGGCGGGTACGGGATCCGACTGTCTTATGAGGTCTCATAAAACAGTCCCGCGACCCCGTCCGTGGTCCGGAACGTAATTGGCTATTGAAAGACAGCAGATTTATGGATTTTAGTAAGTACAAGACTGACAGTCCCTCCCGTTTCCTGGGTAGGATTACTCATTGGATGATTTTACCACGTAAAAAAAACCCTTCTGTAAATACAGGCGAATTAGAATGCTGTTCATGGACTTCCTCAACTCGGAGCCATCAAGCAGCCTTTGAAACAGATACCAGAACAAAATGCTTATCCATTTCAAGTAGTCCACCCAGACGAGAGCAGAATATAAAAACAAAATTAATGTAAACGAGGGATCTTCATAAAGCATTAAATCCAATTACATTTCACTGTGCCTAACTCCCATATAATTAGAGGTCTTAATTAATTATTGCGTGAAACAATGGTTTCTCTTATTCCAGACAAGTTTTACTTTCAGGACTTTCTTTAAACGGGGCCACGAGGTGAGCGAGTTTGTTTGACGGCAAAGTTTACGAGCTTCATGTTTATAAGACTTGATGAATGTTTGACAAATAGCTTTTTTTTTGTTATTGCTTTTGAAAAAGGTTTAGATCCTGAACGACTGGCTGAAAAGTGAGTCTGAAACAAATATGGGCCGCAAAACTAACCGTTTGTACGTTTGTTTGTGAAAAATAAGCGACTGTCATAGCCCTAAAGATTAGTTTAGAAACATTTAAGTACCAACTTAATAGTTTTTCACATTAACAAAACATTTCAACAAACAAATTAAATTAAGGAAAGTACCACTTTATAAATAAAATAAAATAAATAGTATTCGTAAACCACTTGTTGGTACCAATCAGGCTGGTCGTGATGGATGAGGACTAAACACGCGAGCTGGAAAATTAATGTCCGTTTCAAATAATTTACTTATTACTAGAACTTGAAATGGCTGTTATTAAATACTACTTTGGAAGTGAAATTGGAAAATTACATTTATAAAATTCATCATCATCTGCCTAGCCTTTTTTCAACTATATTGGGGTCGGCTTCCAGTCAAACCAGATTCAGCTGGATATCAGTATTTTACATGGAGCGACTGCCTGTCGGACCTCCACAACCCAGTAACTGGGCAATACCATACCCCATGGTAAGACTGGTTGTCAGACTTTAGAGCTTCTGACTAACAGTAACGACTGTCAAAGATCTAGAAATGACAGCCGGGACCAACGGCTTTACGTGCTTTCCGAGGCACGGAGGAAACTCGCTATACGAACTGATCAAAACTAAAATGTCTAGCACGACTCAGCTTTATTAGGATTTCCGAGCCGGATAACATTATTGGTATTAACTATAAACTTGTATAACTAAAAAAAAAAGCAATTAAAAATATATATATGTAAGGAATGTAATCTACGAAAACTATGGATAATTTATAAGTTAGACTAATAAGTGCTTTCAGAGTTCAAATTGTGTGCAACAGTGTGGTTGTGTGTAAAAGTGTGATTGTGTGTAATTGTGATTGGGTTGTTGTAATCAGAGTGTTCTGTTTGAATGTGTATGTTATGACATTATGTGTGTACATGGGTGTACCTATTTCATGAGAGTATGAGATTGAGCCTTAGAATACCGTCAGCATGAATTATATTTATAACAATAACGCCTCTGTTTCCTCATAATTAAGTGGTTTTATCCATTGAGCTAAAACTTTTTTACATTCTTTTAGGTTTTTATTATATACATAAGTTTCCCTATTACATTTGTTGTACAACTGAGCAGACCGTTTTTTAAATTGGTTGCTAGCAAATTTAGTTTTCGTTTGAGGAACATCTACTACTAAGTCTTTCCTTCTTTTTAATTTTAAGTTAGGGTCATAAGGAAGGGATTTGTGTTTTTTAATTATAGTTCTAATAATGTATAGTTTTCTGACCGATAATAAGTTGCTTATTTGGTAGAGGTGTTGAGTAGAAAATCTCATGTTTTTAAAATACATCAGCTTAATTAGAGCACGTTGACCCCGCTCAAGATCAATAAATTTAGTTTTTGCTGCACCACCCCAAATGGGGATGCAGTACGTCAAAACAGATTGCACCAAAGCTATGTAAATTTCGTTAAGGAGGTGTCTCGGGTTATTCGTATCAGTAGGTACAACCTTTGGAACAATGTGCCTTAGGGTCCTAAAAATCCAGCTTAATTTTCTTATCCTGTTATTGACCTGTTCAAGGTGGGGATACCAAGATAAGTTTTGGTCGACCACAACACCTAGATATTTTGTTTGTGTTACTTTGTCTAATGTTGGGCATGAACAATTACTTGTGTCCTCACAGGTGTGCACTCTAGATGGTCACCCATCCACAGACCAACCTCGGCAAGCGCGGCTTAACCCGGAAGATCGACCTGTGCGGCTGTAATTATTTAGCCACGAGCTCCTCGTTTATAAAATTCAGTCAGTAGAAAACTGTTCTTCAAAGGATGTAGAGAAGGTCTTTGCCCAGCAGTGGGATAACAAAGGGTATTAAAAACCCTCACAGATAAAAAATACCTGTCACTAATTTAGATAAAAAATAGTAGAGAGTGATTGTTCTTTTGAGACTTTTCGTAGTTCAATCAAAGCCAAAAAAATATCATACTAACAAACATTACATGAGTTAGGTTCCTCATGTACTGTACAGTTATGAATAAAAAACATAGAGATAACTCAACTATCAAGCAATGTTCAAGCAAACTAAGACTGTTTCAGAAATCCCTTCACTCTGTGTTCAATAGCACAAAAGCAACAGATACATTAAGTTAATCCCTAGGTTCACATAATATATCAATCCATAACTAATACTGAAATTCCACGCAGCGTCAAAAGGCCTCACCGCACCCGCTTCCGCCACGTTCCAGGCTACGACGTTAAGGATCATTCACGACCTCAGGCGATACGACAAGCTCCAACATCAAGCGAAACGCGCGTGTCACTTTTTACTGTCGTCGTTACGCGGTATGCGCAAGTTTTTTCGCAGACGCTGGCGTTTAGGCTATCTTTTGCGGAATCGCTTGAGTGTCTAAGTCGTGGCCCAACCGTAACAGCTCTTACAACTCATGAATATTTAGGGCACGTCGGCGGCTGCCTTTACCGTTCTCTCCCCGCATACCTCGCCTTATCAAATATATAAAATAAAACTTCAAGCCACGCTTTTGGAAGGTAAATTTACCTTTGAACTCGTCTTGGTGGAGGTATCAGTTCCCAAAGGAGATTGCTTCTATATCACTGTTGTCTAAGTCAAATGTTTGCGGAGATTGGTTCTATTTTACACACAAAATAAGACCAATCTCCGCAGTAGGTAATATTAAGTTTTTTACTAAGCTTGAAAACAGAAAAACGTGATTTTATAAACGAATGTATAAAATCTGGTTTTTCTGAACTACATAGTTAAAAAATGTGTTTCTGGGGAATTTGTTCCACTACTTCTTTTTCCCAGGCAAAATACTAGAAAGCACGCACGAGCCGTTGCAAGACACGATAGAAATTTGTTTATTTGTTTGAAAAATAGACAAAATGACAGAAGATAGAAAATCTATCGACGATAGCATGTTTAAAACGTAGAAAGTAAGTGTTTCTATTCTTCAATCGTCTTCAGATCTTGCCATAATCGGGTAAGAAAAATGATTTTGACTTTTTTTGGTAGAATTGGTTATGCTACGCGTGTAGGACGTGGCGAAAAGCGGGCATTTTGAAAGATTTTCTTTATAAACTACGTTCAAAAAGGGTTGATTTCTTTATAAGCCGAATTTGAATAGATTTTATTTTACTCAATGATCTTCACGCTATGATAAAACAAGATTTTAATCATGAAGAAGAGAAGACGTTATTACAAAATCTATAATAACGATATCTATGTACATAACAATATGTGAAGATGGTAATCAGAAGTTTAAAGTCTAATCGTAATTGAAACAGATTGAAAGATCAAAAAATAGTAGATAGATAAACGTTTACATATTTTTTCAAAATTCAGTTTGCTCACCTGACTTTTTGGCACTGTTTCCTTTGCCCCCATTTTTGTTCCGCCTCGGATAGAGATTAATTTTACTCTGGCCACACCCCATCACAGCAGCCGAGTTATTCACATGTCATCACTAATCACTTGATCATCTTAATTATTTTATCACCAAATTAGGAGTAACCAAATTAAATTTTGGGTCTAATAATATTTAATTACAAGCACTTCCACTTAATTTTATGTTTTTTCGATCTATACAGGCATACACTTCGCTCCATGATTTGTTTCCTGAAAAAGAGATAAAATAAATTAAAAAAGCGGTATTATAACAACAGGATGGGGTTTTTGGACAAAGCTGGAATAATACAGGGTGTTTAAATAATCCCAAGCAAATAATTATGGAAATTGGACCGCGAGGGGTACATTTACAATTCGGGGTTGAAAATACTGAATGAATAAATACGCAGCAATAGAATATGACCTTGACTCGAAGGTCAGGTTGCGAATTGTACGGTAAAATAACATTTTCAATGGAAAACAATAAAGCCGAACTGTTTCCTGTGTTATTATGTTTTGCTATGATGATAAAATCTACACCCTTTGATCGATAGCGGTAAGGCTATCAATAGTATTTCATTACAAAATTAATGAAATTCTGTTAATTTACCTGATAGATTAAAATAGAGTGTACACAAATAGTAGGGAAGTACCTATCTATCAATTTTATCAAAAGTTTCCTTTTTTCATAACTTTTTATAATTAAAAAAAAAGGTTATAGGCTAAAAACAATGATTTCAACATTATTACAACAAGAAATGGACTCACTAATATAATAATTACAAAATCCTTTAAAACAAAAAGGGTTCAAATCTAACACAATTTATTAAAATTCTGATTCTGCTATCCTACTTCCTACTAATAATTATAAACGTGAAAGTTTGTATGGATGGATGTTTGTTCTCAAACAAAAACTGCTGAACAGATTTGGATGAAACTTGGTACACAATTGTCATTAAAACATAGGATACTTTTTTCCCGCGGGACAATTTTTGGGTAAATCCGCGGGCAACAACAAAATAATTCTAATGCAAGGGAAAGCGCTACATGTCATGGATATTAACAAGCTCCTGAAAACATTCACTAAATGACCAAATTTTAGAGGAGGTTGTAACAACGTTGCTCCAATTAAATAAACAAATAATGGTGTCTATTCTGTAGGATATCGACTAAAATGGAGTATAAAAATGCTGTATTTTTACAATCAGAATGTTGAGAAAGTGTTGGAGAAATATTTAGAGCTGTCAAATTCAAATTAGGAAAAGTGATAATGAATTTCCAATACTGGGGCCACACTAGAATTAAAGTCTATTCTCAAGTAATTTCCCATTAGTGTGGCCCCTAGTATTGTTTTGGCGATTTTTTTTAATAACTGACAATTTTAAAAGTTTTCATGCCTTGCATTTTAAATATTTTTACATAAAAAATTTAAGACGGCACTTTTTTTACAAAATTTAGTCGATGTCCTACATAATTATTAAGAGCCATTACTAATTTGATTACACATTGACGTAAAACAGCAGGAATATAATTTTGTAGCAAACGCAGACACGGCACAGGGTTAAGGCATGGTTTAGGAGACAGCAATTATAATGATTTAGTAGGTAAGTTTTTAATTACTAACCTCTGCTACATTTTAGCACTTCTGACTTCACTTTTATTGAAATACAAAGGCGACAGTGCACAGTAGTGTTAAAATGTTGCATTTTAAAATTAAATCCGGATTTTTTAAAGTCTTCGTTTTATTTAAATTTCATTTTGGCAGTTATACAACGTGTAACATTAAAAGCGTAAAACCTCTCGTGGGGTAACTCAGCACATGCTACTGAACAATGATTGTTCTAAAACCTTTGGAAATTTTCAAAAAAAATATTTGGTTTTTCATACAAAATGAGAAATTGATCGAGCCCATCAGTATGAAAAATCATTTTTTTTATTTGTGAATTTCCAAAAGTCTTAGAACAAACATTGTTCAGTAGCATGTTGCTGAGTTACCCCACGAGAGGTTTTGCGCTTTTAACGTTACACTTGTATATGGATTCATAAAAGACTGTTTGTTCAGTCCCAATTTACCGACTTTATTTATTTAGTAAATTAATTTTACTGTTCTCAGGACAGTTTTATTACCATCTAGTGTATATTAAAGTACTGGATGAAACGTTTATTGCTGGTGTATTAAATTTATTCGGATAGCGGAAAATAATTACGTATTAAGAAACGCGATCTGGATTATATTAAGCTTTTAATATATTTAGGCGCCTTATTTTGATAACATTTATCTGCCTATATTTTTAAGAAATCCTAACTTCTTTATGTATAGTTTTCAGAGAAAACATTTTCACCTTAATGCCAGACATGAACAATGGTAATTTTTCAAAAACAACGCTGTTTAACCCCGCTTCCAAAATATTTTATCACACAATTTATTACTATTATAATTCCCCATTATTCTTTAAAAACCATAAAATATTATTGTGAGAAAATAATGCCCTGAAATCGGAATCATCACCATCCACAGTCAGAAATCCGATGTCATTCACTGCTGGGATCCTTCAATAGCCCTTTACGTTCTAGGGTCACGGTTACCTGATGGGTCCATTTTTGATCTTGTACCATTTTCATTTTTACCCTCTATGTAACATTATGGAATGCAATAAAGAATTGAGTATTGAGACAGTCCCGCGTTTCGGAAGATATGCTCGTACAGACAGATTATCCGGTTTAGTGTAGACAAAACTGGATAATTTGGGTTGCTAGTACATAATTCTTAATGTAAATACTCGATTATTTATTTAGTATCGAATGCATTTACAAACCTATCATGCACATATTCTGCGTACTACTAATGAATAGCAAATGTCATCGCTATCGGAGCATAATTAACATTTATCGCTGCACCATTGTGACATTCCATAATGATTTGCACATTAGCCTTTGTGACAAATCAACCGATGTCATTGTGATGTGTATTGATGTGTGATATTTACCTACATGAATGTATCGAGTTATGAAACCTGGTGGTTTAATTATCTCAATTAATTGGGTGTGTTGTGTTTTGTTGGCAGGAACATATGCGGGTCTGAATTTTCTTGCATGTCAACTTAATACAGTTTTAAAATAGCTTGATGGGCGTGACCGTCATAGGACTCCGACATGACCAAATAAATTGGTACCGTAAAAAGTAAGGGTAAACATTACAAATATTATGTTAAAACATTCTAAACAATTTGATAAAATATTAATAGTTTTACGTGTTGTCACTTTATTTATAAATCAGCAAAGAAGATAAAATCGAAATATCTGCAAGAACATATACAGAGATCAACCTACTAGCCAGCATATCAACATACCTCAAACTGTCAACCTTTAATACATTTTCAACCTTATCACAATAGTAGAAGGTATATTTTTGATTAGTAAAATGTGACAGATTGGATTAGGTTGACCAGCTGGCGTCTGAGACCTTTTTTTAATGTAAACGGCCAAACAATACCAGAAAATGACTATACCAAGATATTTTCTAGCAAAAATAATCCAAGAACAAAACTATCTGAATGGTCTTCGTCTAGATAATCTGAGGATTTCCAGGCCATTGTTCAACTTTAACTACTTTAGAGCCAAAAGGCCAACTTCTTCTTTTGTGAGCTGAATTGAGCGGATTAATCTTTCTCATGAACATTGGTATTTTACATCTCATTTTAAAAGTAGTAAAAGTGGTTTGCTTTTTATGTTAGACTAGCTTATAACTCGAAGCTTCGCTCGGGTCATCATCTGCCTGCCTTTTCCCAACTATATTGGGATCGGCTTCGAGTCGGACCAGGTGCAGCTAAATATCAGTATTTTACAAAGAGCGACTGCCTGTCGGACCTCCACAACCCAGTAACTGGGTAATACGATACCCCATTTTAAGACTGATCAGACTCTTATAGCTTCTGACTGTTTGTGACGATTGTCACAGATCTACAAATGACAGCCGGGACCGACGGCTTTACGTGCTTTCCGAAGCACGGAGGAAACTCGCTACGATAGATGGTCACCCATTCACGGACCAACTTCGGCAAGCACGACTTAACCCAGAAAATCGGCCTGTGCGGTTGTAATTAATTACCAGGATACGTCATAAACTCACGTAGTGTAGGATACCCCGCGGCAAGATGGTTCGATGATTTGAAGAATGTGGTTGGCAGTGGATGGTTGCCGACTGCCCAGGGGCGGGAGGATTGGCGCTGTTTGGGGCTTATGTTCAGCCGTGGACGGCAAAATACTGATAATACATACTCATAGAAAATGAAATCCTAATCAAGGCTCTCTAGAGAGGAAGCTTCTAACAATACGTGCCGTGTCCCAAGTATTGCTTAGTACTTTATTAATAGTAACTACGGTATTTATGACGAGTTATAACGGAATAGCATGACGAATTGTTTGTTAGCACATTGTGTGTCTGGTGTACTCAGTTATCGCTTTGAAATTAACGTAAGTAGGTATATTTAGAACTTTAATAACGAGTTCCAAGGTTGTGAAGTTTACAATCTTCATTGTTGATTAGTAAGAAAACTACGTATTGTATTAACACGTGTTCGATTTTACCGAAGAACCCAGTTAAAAGAAGATTGTCCATCGGTTTTTAAAGTTTGATGTAACTAACTTAAAGACTATGCATTAGATCAACAAAAATGGCACACAGTACTAGTAGTCCAGTCATTAAAGCCAAAACCCGAAAATAATTAGTAACTTGCTGAAATTTTAAGGGGTTTTTAAAGAAGGTAAAATAACTTACCGGGTGATTTTGCAGCGTTCGGGGGTGTACGGAAAGGGTTGAAAAGGGGTGAAAAGTGCTTTTTCGTTAATAACATTGCCAAAAAAATTAGTAACACGCTGCAAATTTGGAATTAGGTTGTTCTTACCGTTTTGTAACGTGTATCAAATTTGCAGCGTTTTGCAACATACGGAACATTGTTTATTTTTAAAAAACAATGCAATTTGTTAATAACAAGGGTAAAGAAATTAGTAACACGCTGCAAATTTGGAATTAGGGTGTTCTTACCGGTTTCTAACGTGTATCAAATTTGCAGCGTTTTGCAACATACGGAACATTGATTATTATTAAAATTATGAAAAAATGACGACTTTAACACGTCGTATCTTAAAAAGTACTAACGTTAGACCATATGTTTGTTAGTAACTAATGTTCCGCTTTGAAACCCCTATCCAACGGTGTGTCACATGTTACTATTGAGGGTGGGCCCAGATTTCATACATCGGTTTCCCAATGTCCTTTGATATACGTTACAAAACGGTAAAAAAAACATCATTACAAATTTACAACGAGTTACTAATATTTTCCACCCCTTTTATGAACAAAATCATTGTTTTTTTTAATAATAAACAATGTTCCGTATGTTGCAAAACGCTGCAAATTTGATACACGTTACAAACTGGTAAGAACAACCTAATTCCAAATTTGCAGCGTGTTACTATTTTTTTTACCCTTGTTATTAACAAATTGCATTGTTTTTTAAAAATAAACAATGTTCCGTATGTTGCAAAACGCTGCAAAATTGATACACGTTATAAAACGGTAAGAACCACCTAATTCCAAATTTGCAGCGTGTTACTAATTTTTTTGGCAATGTTATTAACGTAAAAGCACTTTTCACCCCTTTTCAACCCTTTCCGTACACCCCAGAACGCTGCAAAATCACCCGGTAAGTTATTTTACCTTCTTTAAAAACCCCTTAAAATTTCAGCAAGTTACTAATTATTTTCGGGTTTTGGCTTTAATGACTGGGCTATAGAGCTATTCTTATTTGACAGTGACTTCCACTTTTTTTTGCGTGTTAATATCATCAAATGAGTCCTCCTACCCAGGGCAGAGGGACTGTCAGACTCGTACGAACTAAAATCCACGGTGTCCTTCACCAGCCATGGTAATTCGTTAGACCCGCGACCAGTGACTTCCACTTGAATAGACTTATCCACAACATATTTTTAAGCTTATGAAAAATCAAGTAAAAGGAGTAATGTGTGTTTCTTCCTTATCATGACCATCAACATCCACACCCTTAATTCATCCACTGATAAGTATACTAAGGCCTTCCTTTTCTTACGCCAACATCCTCTTTGCCGTGCTAGTAACATCCAAGTATTTCCCTCGATACCAACAATGTCGCCTGCCCATCTTAGCACGGCACGATTTTCAACCTACACTAGCTATACATATAGCTCTGTTTGATATTCCGTACGGAACCCGGTAATAACATCGCACGTGTCTTTAAAACGCTGCAACGGGATACGAACTCAGACACGGATCCCTTTGGGAGCAGAAATATAGGTCGTCTTTACTGCACTCACGAACTTATCAAGTTTATTGCAGTTCTTCTTTATGGGGAGAAGTTCGTGTTGGGTTTGTTATGGCTTAGTGGTGTAGGAAGTTGATAGATTATTTTAATTAACACTCGTGTTGTTATGAAACCCAAACTGGGCGTGTGTGGATTATGTTTGGCTCACTTCTCCCTTCATAGAATGATTTCTAAGCTCAGTAGTCAGTATTTAGAACGTATCAGCCAATAGTGGTTAAAATTTCAGAGCAAAAGCTCTCCTTAGTACTGTGTTGCTCGGGCATGCGGGCAGTGAGTAAAGGGCAACTCGCTGCTCGACCATGGACCATGCCCGGGTCGACGGCGCGTTGTGTTCCACGCGCGCCTCAAAGAGCGTCAGCATGATGACGGGGCCTACAGAGGGCCAAAGCCTGCCGGGGTCGCGGGATTTATTTCCTTACCGTGACCCCGGAACATAAAGGGCTATTGAAGGACTCCGTGGATTTTAGTCAGTACAAGTCTGACAGCACCTCCCCCCTGGGGTTCTCATTTGATGATTTTACCACGATAAAAAAAAAGTACTGTGTTGCTATGTCTGTCTGACTTTTCATGAACTTAATTTGGGCTTTAAGGATGCTGAAAATAAAGAAAATAAACCCATTTCCGAAAATGTGTTTAATTACTTAGTACAGGCATAAATATTGTATACTTTTTGTCCGAATAATGTATTGTATGTGATTCATAGATAGACATACTTTTGCTCGCGACTGGAAAAGGGTTATAAACCCTTTTAACAATGAACCACAAAGATAGAACTACATTGTGCTAACAATCATAACACAATCTTTCACATCGCTAAACAAACTTATCCAGTTATGATCCATAAAAGGCCTATTGCAATTTGCTTTCGTCAGAAACGGTCCAATAGCTGTATTTATTAATATCGCCAGGAACAAAGTAGTCTGCTCGAATGGGCCATTGTGTGAGCACATTGTTTTTTATACTCGCCCAGGGATATACGCCAATTATTTTTATCCGTTTTTCTATAGGATTTTAGGACTTGTATGTGTGCTCGGTATTTTTCATCAAGTGTGTTGCTAGGTCTTTATCTGGAGTTTATGGCAATGCTTCTATTTCCCCTATGACCGTTCCGTTTTCAAGAACATTACTCGTTTTTGGAGTTAGTAAAAAAATTAGTAAAAAGGAAATTGCCATCCTACAAGAATAAGGTAGTTTACCGCATAAATAAATTCTATTAAGTCTGTCAGTTAGAGCATTGAAAAATAAAGAACATGCATTTTTTTTGTTTCTTTTTTTACATAATGAATATTGACAAAGATAAAACGCTTCGTAAATAGAGATATTTTCGAAGCGTTGTATCATCAATTTAAGTTTACGTAGCAAAAGAAAACAAACGAGGCAAACAGTTTTTCATAATCAATCTTTCGGATGAGTAAAATAGCCTATTGTGACACAATATTTTGCATAAATAATGGTGAACCATATTTGTTCTATAATATTTCATAATTCCATTTAGGTAATTATATCGTAGTGAATACGGAACTAATAAATCTAAATTACTTAACACTCTAATTCTAATCAGAAATCAAACAGCTAACATAACAGCTATAAACTGTTTACTATATAAATATGGCCGCGCTTGTCTACAGTAGTCACGAATACATGATTTGTTTACAAGCACTTATTTTTAACCACGGCTGTAACCCATACTTATGAAACATTCACGTATTATTAGAATTATCAGATTTACAATTTATTTAATAAAATTTACAGTGGCAACCCTAATTTCAGCCATCTTTTTTATTATAATAGAAGATAGCTGAAGCGATCGTGCACCGAGTAAAATAAATGAGAACTATCTCTATTATCTTTTACTAGCATATAAGATAAAGAAGAATATATGTTTTAAATTTTTCATTTTGATTCAAGTAAGTACGTTGCCAAAAGTTTCTTGTTTGACAGTTGTTATTTGACAACTTGAAAGTGTTGCTATCTCTAAAAATATTTGTATTACAATAAGCTTATTTGGGTTTGTTGATGGATGAAGTTGTGTAAAGTTACAGAGACTAATTGTTAGGTAACTTGAATAATAGTTTAAATTGTCTGTTTTCAAATAACACCGTCTTAAATCATAAATAACAAAACAAATAATAGTGAATGTCAAATTATTTTTGTTTATGGAATTTTAGCGTGGTAACAGCACCATAGATTAACTTTTGAATGGGTCAAAGGAAGCGTATAATTATTTAAAAACACGCATGTTTTGTACGTAGTAAGTTTATATGTACATAGAGTAATAAATAAATGTAACAGGTGCGCCACATTCACGCGACGTTCATAGCGTCTAATTCTTCTTTTATTTGTCAGTTTTTGTGTTTGTGTGTAAACTGAGGATGATAGTAACGTTTTTTAATTGTACTGTAAATCTTTTTAGCGATTTTCGTGATTTTATGTGGTTTTCTGGTGTACAATTTTGTGTAGGCCACAAGGAATTTGTAGAATGTTTGTAGTTATACAGAAACTCGTAAATTGAGATAATTATTCTGTATTAAATGCAAACAGCAGAATTTACCGGTACCTGCAACCACAAAGCTTTTAGCTCTATTTGGCTAGTTACTTAGGTGTATGAAATATCGTTTATTGCCCGTGGTACTAATGAGTTTGTGAATTTAACTCGAGCAGTCTCAACCCACAGGTGGTCCTTTAAATGTGCTGTCCTAATTTCTGTAATTATAAGTATGTTCCGTAAAGAATTCTAAAAGAATAAGGACATTACTTTTTCCTGAAAGTAGCGCACCCTTTAATCCGAAAAGGCGTTACACTAATTATGAGCTAATTAGGCGAAGAGAAGGAGCCTGTTGCATCCAAGATCAGATATCTACGAGTATCATGGTAACATTTGTAACATGCGCGATGCCACCAACCTCGGCAAGCGTGTCTTAACCCGGAAGATCGGCCCGTAATTATTAAGCCACAAGCTTCTTATTTATACATATTACTTAAATTGATCTTCGATCCAATCTTCCCGAAATATCAAACTTTACTCATTACAATGCAAATCTCGATCGAACAATTCGAGCTGGATTACATAAACGGTAATATTTAACTGAAAATTATGAACGCCGCTGGGCAAAGACGAATAACTCCAAAAGTTTCGTATTTAAGACGTCCTTTCGACCAATCTTAAGGCAGCATAATAAAGTCGTTATCGTAAAAGAAATATAAAGATGCAAATATTATTTTTTAGTAGTTCTGATTTTTTTATTCTATGATGGCATTTTGCATTACTTAGTCCTACAATCCTTATTATCCTCATTGTTTTTATTACTGGATTCAGGACAATTTATTTTTATTTAGATATGTTTGTATGCAATAATGCATAAACTAGGCGTTTTCTTACAGTTTTTACACATTAACAACTACCGTGGCAAACAGCAAAACTTTTATAACTAGGCTAGCACAGTTTTGCCTGCAGGTGGTTAAAGCGTCTGGAGTATTAATCTAAAAAGGCGCAGGTTCGAATCCTGCTAGCAGTCAAATTTTTCTTCGCGCAAAAAATGTTTTAGCAAATGTTACTATTTGAAATACATAAATCTTGAAGGCACAGAGGTATGTACTCCTTTTGTATTTAGGTACTTTGAGAAGACAAGTCTGGCGGAATATACATAGCTATGTTTGTCAATATAATTGACTATGTCACTGGCAGGAATTCTTCTGAATAAATAGGTAGCTAAAATCAACAATCAAATGATAAAAGTACCCTACCCCTCTTGAGCCTAAACTAGCTCCCTCCTTGCGGCTCTTATACGATTACAAAAGTATTTTTCATTGTCCCTCAAGCGGTTACATCCTACACGCACACACACCCACACACACTCACACACACCCACAGTTAGTCGTGGCTTAAACAAGGGGCGTCTGATTCGCGACCTCTCAACTACAAAGGTGGTTCTCTCGATAGCCGTGAGAGGAGGGCTCGGAGTGCCCTCCTGCCACTTAGACAGGGACTCAAGTACTCGCAACTATGCCTACTGGTTTGTTTTCTTTATAACACGCACGCTTATTTTGTGTGTATGTGTGTGTGTTTAGTGACGCAAACAATAAATTTAAACAATAGATGGGGTGTAGCTTTTGCGCTGTCATTATCAGATTCAATTAAGAAAAAAAAGAACTGGGTGAAATTCGTTAAAGGTCATGGAAGACTGACTAAATATGCTCAATGTATCGTGGGTTCTACTTCCGTACGAAACAAATATTCGTAATAATTGTTCGTAGTAATTGTTCTAAAGGCTAAATTCCTAGTCAAAAAAAGTAAACACGCGGGCGTTTTTCCGCTTTGTACCATGCAGATGATGTGAATTATTACTTACTGTTAGGTATCACATGTTAAAAGGTCCTACCTAACTCTAGTTTTAAAGATAAATTAAATTGCTTCTATTGTTGAATTCTATTAACCAGCCAAAAATATTATATGTTTTTTAAAACCAGACCCACAGCAGCATTTTCATTTCCAAAGCTATAAATTAAAATGTTTGATGAACTCTAAGCTCAAATGTTTAGATAGTTCAGTTTAAACAATACCCACTCGGTTTGTTTACGTGATTTTAAATAAAAATGATTCATAACACAACGGTATACGACTTTACTTTGCGCAACAAATAAACATTCAGTGTACAGGGACCGTAGATTTGATTTAGTGGTTGTTGAAGCTGTGGCCATTTCTTTAGGGAAATCTCGCAATTTTTAACTTGAATTCAATGTTCATGAAAGGAATAGCCCCATATTTTCTGATGATTTTACCACCAAAAAAAGTTTATTTTAGTAGCGTTCAGTTTCGTCTCATTTTCTGGCCACAATACTATAGGTACTACTATGTATTGGAAGTGATGTGGTAGCTTTTGACCATTTTTACCACCGTTAATACCTGAGAAACACGAAACAGAGTCGAAAAACAAAAATAAATAGTCCAAGGTCCCTATTTTTTAAAGAGAAATCAGTTGACTAAAATGTTTAAATTTTACAAGAAGTCAATAAGATTTATGGATTGGGAATTCATTCATACAAGAATACAAAATCGTTTCAACAGACGCATCAAACATTATAATCCAAGATCACCAACTTTTCAAAACATACCTAAACCAGAAGATAATAAGATAATAAGATGGCGTTTCATCCCTTATCTCCCCACACCATAGCAATACAAGAGTTTAGAAACATCAACCCTCGCTCACAAAGAACACCTTTATAATTACGTGAAGCCAAAAGGATTAAAATTTAATTCTACGTAAAGGCCCACAAAGTCTGTGCATCTAGGGTTGGTAAATCTGACGCATTGGCCATAACTCACGCGTACAAGTGATGCGACAAGGCTTTGTTAACTAAAACAACTAAAACAAAAACTGTGAATGTAGAAAAATAACTGACAGAATTTTTTAGCAAGTTGTCAGAAGCAGTATTTTACGAGTCACCGCGACGTGATTTGGACAAACGGTGACACGTAAATACTGTGAAACAAAAGAAACACGACCACTAGATGGAAATTGCGTCTTCAGTCGCATAGCAAGCCATGTCGTCATATCAATAGTCAAGTAGATGTCGTAAGTCGCGTCGCAAATCCTGTTGCAAGTCGTGTCGCGCGACGTGATGTTAGTTATCGCAAGTTCACGTTGCAAGCCGTTCCGCAAATCGTGTCAACAATCGCGTCTCAAGTCGTCTCGCAAGAGGTAGCGCAGGTCACAACGAAAACTGTGTCATACATAAGTCGGGTCGAAAGTCGCATCGCAAGTTATGTCGCAAACTCGCGTCGCAAGTCGCGTAGCTTGAGGTTGTATGTAGAGCTTACAGGCCACAGATAACAATATAGTCTGTGCATCCAGGGCAAAACGTGAGGCTGTTATTTCATTTTGCTTTTCTGCTCTCGATATAACAAAGAGCTGTGGGGATGTTTCCGTGAGCACTTGGAGCGTGCGTTTAGCGGATGAATTGAAGTTTAGGGCTGCAATATTTGTTGAGGGATTTTAAAATATCTGTTGTGTGTTTGACAGGGAAAATAGGTTCTTCCGTCTATTCCTACATAGTTTAAATTCATTTAGAAATTTTGAAGTCCAGAAAACGGGTGCTGAGACTATCTGGATGCAAGTAGTGAGGCATGGTTCGAGCTAGCTGACAAAATCTGTTGAAAAAAATGGGAAGGCATTTGCCCAGCAATGGGACAACATTGTAGATAGTTTTAGATTATAGTCCACACTTAATCTCTGATAGAGTGGCCGCCTGTGTCCCAGTAGTACGAATATTAAAGGTCGATTATGCTATCCAGGTATTCCAGCAATTGAAGACAGACAGTATTGAGAATTCAAGAGAAATTGAATGATTGGATTTATTTCAAACACAGTAACAGATATTATTTGAAATTTAAGGCCCTTCTATGCGGCGGGCGCGAGGGAAAAATAGGTATTGAAGCGCTACTCACACAGCGATAGACGCGGTCGACCCACTCACACACACATCTTTGAACGCATAGAGTGTTCAAGTAGCAGTAAGCGCGTACCCAACAAATTAATATTTCTATCTTCTATAATAATTTCGTGCAAGGCTACGGTAGACTCGATCGAAAGCTAGCCTGAATAATAAAACATTAAAAAATAGAGATTTCGAGTCGACAACATATATACGCAAAATTCGGATTGTCGAGTATTTTGTAAAATTGTAATGATTTTCTTGCAAGACAGATCGCAGCCGCCATTTTTGACATCGATTACCATGTTGAGAAGTTTTTATTTTTTCTCTTTATTTTCGGCCAGTGTCATGTGGTGTATTATGTAGTTCTAAACCTCCTTAGAAAAACGTATAAAATGTAACCCCCCCTGCCTCGACACGTTTAGTGCGGCAGGAAGAGCTCCGGCGCGATCTCAGGGCGATAATATAGAGATTTCGAGTCGACAACATATATCCGCAAAATTCGAATTGTCGAGTATTTTGTAAAATTGTAATGGTTTTCTTATAAGACAGATCGCAGCCGCCATTTTTGACATCGGTTATCATGTTGAGAAGTTTTTATTTTTTCTCTTTATTTTCGGCCAGTGTCATGTGGTGTATTATGTAGTTACTAAACCTCCTTAGAAAAACCTATAAACTAAAACCCCCCTGCCTCGACAAGTTTAGTGCGGCGGAAAGAGTTCCGGCGCGATCACAGGGCGATAATATGGAGGAAGCGACTGTCGCAACAGTGGTCCGGGCACGCCGCGATGGCGGCGTTAAGACCCCCGGTAAGGTTGGAGGAGTGCCTAGATAGGCATCGCGTCTTGACTTACCACCTGACGCAGATCCTCACCGGACACGGAAGTTCCGGGTGTGGAGGTACCTGAAGAAACACCTGGGTGTCACCACTGTGTGGATCGGAGGCGGACACAGTGGAGCATACGGTGCAGGATTGCACCTCACGACCCAGCCGCAGTCCGGCCAAAAGGCGCGGGCGTGCGGGCGGCGACTAATGGGCAACTCGCTCTCTGATCATGGAACATGCCCGGGTCGACGGCCCGTTGTGTTCCACGCGCGCCTCAAAGACTGTCAGCACAACGACGGGGCCCACCTTTGTGGGCCAAAGCCTGCCGCGGTCGTGGGACTTATGAGTTACCTTGACACCTACATTTAGATGTGTATTATGTATGACACACGTTTCACCCGAGCGAAGCCGGGTTTTCATCTAGTTGAAATATATATTTATCTAAACTTGTTTTGTTTGGTTGACGGCTAATCTAAGGAGCTAGTCGGAATTCAAAAATTCTTTTTGCGATGGGTGATAGTTTTTGCTATCATGCAATAAAAAAAACAGGTGCAAGCAATTTTCGACTTTATGGACATTAATGCAAACACCGGATTTTAATGAAGGAGCAATGTTAGCTAACGAGAATATGAGGAAAACAAACTAAATTTTAAATGTCAATTAAGTCGAAAATCGCGTGTACCTTTTTTTTACTTGCTTTCGTTGAGTAAGTTTAAAAAACAGGTTCAAGCAATTTTCGACCTTATTGACAATTACGCAAAAACCGGATTTTAATGAGGATCAATGTTAGCTAACGAGAATGTGAGAAAAACAAACTAAATTCTAAACGTCAATAAAGTTGATATCGCTTGAACCTGTTTTTTTTTGCCGTTAGCAAAAAGTATCATCCATCACAAAAAAAAAAATTCAATTCCAACTACCTGTACAAACATGCAACTACAAATTTTTACAATGTACAATTTTGTTTTATTTTCAATTTTTGATTTCCAACCACTGTGCGCACCTCGCACATTAGTCTTGTGTATGTACACGCCACTTAGCCGCGTAATTTTTTTGTAAAAAGCGACGTGCTCTCACCTTGAAATCCTGCGGACGACTGAGCTCTGCGATTCGATCTCGAACCAATGCCGGATAAAATATTCCGCCATAGTAAAATGTATGGAGATTTTCGGCCTCAAAATTCAGTTACTTTACGAATTTTTTACGCGAAAAATATACAATGTTTTGAAAAACAGACACATGTAGACAGTACACCGGTCTTTGTTCTCTTTATTTATGTATAATATTAATTAGTTTTCTGCTTATTTACGCCAAAGTTATGGAAATACGGCAGTGCTTTTTACGCGTTTTTAGTGATTTTCAATATTTTTTTTAACAATTCCAGCCGGGTTTATCCTCAATCCGATATTTGTAGACCCTGGGGGAACTCTTAAGCTACCCAGACCTTTTTTTTCGTGGCTATTGTTTTAAGTTTTATACATAAACTTATGGAAATGCCATAACAATTTTTGCTAGTATCGATCCTTAATTTAAGAATCTTGACATTCTTGCCCTTTCTTCTTCACAGGTATCTGCATTTATTATGGAAGAGACAACTTTCTCAGTAACCGTCGGACTCTTTGACATTTTAAAACTTTAAGTAAATCATCTCATTGAAATAAATGTTTAGACTTTGACTTTCAAATTGTGTTTACTTTCATAACTTATGAAAATATTTTCTGGCTGGTTTTAGAGCTTTCTGTCGTTTAAAATAACTTCAAAATTTAATGAGTAAAACCCCTTTTCCCTCCGACTTTCGGAAATTATGCGGAATTATGTGGCCTTCAGTGTGATTAAATATGCCACGACATAACAAGGCTTAAGTGTGTTGTGTAATTAATACGTGGAAAGAATTTCAATTGTGGGTTGCTTTACGACGTCATAGATTACACGAGTTTGACGTTTGCCTGAAAGACATTCCAGGATTAAAGACGTAATTGTTTGTTTAGGTGTGACGGAGCTCCCAGAATATTTCAGATATGGCGATGCTCACCTGAGCCTAATAAAATGTCGCAAAATAAGAAAACTAGAGAGAGCCCTTTGAGCTAACTGAGGTACCAATACACCAAAGAGAATATAACAGAACGCCTTTTATTGGAATCACAAGAATAGACGAGGGCGCAAATTTGGTAGAAATGAAAGGACCCTTTGACTTTACAAAGAGTGTCAAGCACTTAAAATTATTAATTTTGTCACAAATAAGAGAAATAACATTAAACATACTAACATAAAAATAATGCATTACAAATTGCCAAATTGCAACACAAAGCGTCCAATGTATCAAAACAGAGCTCAGCCATAAATAAAACATTCCAGTTTCAAATATTAGAACCCAAACAAAAAAAAAAAAAGAATCACGAACACAAACCGAATATCCACGAAGAAAATAACACACGAAACAACGGAGGAATCTAAAAATATGACGTTGTTTATGATAAAGGGAGTAATGAGGAGCTATTTGATAGCTCAGGATCAGTTTATCGGCAATGTAATCGAGTTTAATGAGCCAATCATTGAGCAAGCATATTGTTGCTATAAATATATATTAGGGTGGCGTATGTAGGAGAAAAGTTTGATTAATGTAGGTGAGGTAAAACTTGGATTACAGGCTGAAGTTTTGTGTTTATGAATTTTTGTTATACGTTTGGCATTTTGCGGATTTCGTCCGTCAATTTTGACGTATGTTTTGGCTTCACTCATAAAAGTTTTTTTGCTCCATTCTAAGAATTTTTCGTATAATGCTGCCCCCGATAGTTGAAAAGACGCATCTAACACTTTTTCCAAAATTGAGTTATATACATTGCCGGAATCAGGAAAAAAAGACGAATCTGCCTGTATTTTTAATATTTTTCTAACTTCCTCCAGTGTGGTTTTAGCATAACAAAATAAGGCGCTTCTGTGCATTTTTTACACCCGATTGAAGATGAAAAGACGAATTTATGTGAAACTTAATTAAAAAGACGCATTTATGTAGATAATGTCCTTTTACTTTATAGTGTTTTTTTTAGTTCAGTAATTTAAAAGGCACATATTTCTTCCCTATTTCTAAGAGGAAGTTTAAAAGGCCCAAATGAGTATTTGCGTTTAACACGTTAATAAAAAAATGCTTTTACATTAAGAAAAAAGACCGCATCTGACCAATTGCGCTCTTTTTACTTAATAATAATAATAATAATAAAGTATTTATTTGCGTAAAACATGGTATACAATGGTGTTAAATACTAATTTATATGGCACAAACATGTTTAGCTAAGATAGGACAAAGCAAGCAAAATTTTAAGGTTAACAAACATAAGGATGCACCAACAAATATAAGGATGCACCAACAATGAAATTTTATACATCAAAATTTTTTATCGATAAATTCTTTTATGCTGTAAAAACTATGATCGAGTAACCATTTATAAAATTTTGTTTTAAATAATGTTGTAAAATTGTTTAAGCATAGGCGCATATGCCATAAGCGTCTTAATTATTTACGTTGAATAAAAAAAAGAAAAATGATACTTAATAAAAAGGCGCAAGTGTTCAGAAACGTCTTTTTTTCGTAGAATGGTGAATCAAGGGAGGATTGTGCGGGGGTCGGGCGGGGTATGTTTATTACGGCGCTTGACCAGTTTCTATGTCAGTTGCGCCCGAGTAGGTTGTAGGAGCACGATGTGTCGCAGTCGCGCAATATTTCAGAGCTTGATTTGTCGTAAAAAAGTATTTTTTATTAGCAAGACGGGAGATAATTCCGACAAGAGCAACTACCGCTCAATATCTTTAGCTACAACCACAGCTAAAGTACCTGACGGTCTGCTCAGGACTGGTTACTGAATGTGCAATTATGTCTCTCAAGCAAACTGTCAGGTATTACACAAATATAAGTAGGCCTGTTTACGCAGACTTTCTTGATCTCTGCAGGGCATTTGACCTGGTTAGGTATGATATTCTCTGGCGTAAATTGAACAACACAGGTGTGCCAGGTGAGTTAATCAATAAACTGTTGAGCTAAGCAACATCGGAGTGGGATGCTCGGTTGATAGTCACTGTATCAACAGTATTAGCTATGCAGATGATATGATGTTGCCCGGGCCATCAATGGCCGCGCTCAGGAAACTGATAGGCGTGTGTGAAGAGTATGCTAGGGTACACGGTCCCTTGTATAATCCTCACAAAAGCGAACTACTGGTATTTAAAGCCAATGGTCGTAAACTGGGAGATGTGGCACCTGTGCTGCTTAAAAGGGTCTCTGGGTTTAAATACCTTGGTCATGTGGTCACCGAGGATTTAAAAGATGATAGGGACATTGAAAGGGAAAGGAGGGCGGTCCGTTGTAACATGCTGGCGCGCACATTTGCGAGGTATACTTTGGAGGTAAAGATCACTTTGTTTAAAGAATTCTGCCAAAATCTCTACACCTGCAATCTGTGGGTCAGCTACACTCAGCGGGCCATCAACGCTCTCCGAATACAATATAATAACGCGTTCAGGGTGCTGGTGGGGCTTCCACGCTATTGTAGTGTGTCTGCCATGTTGGCGCCCGCGCACACAGATGGCTTCCACACGGTGCTGCGGCACGGATCAAAGAAGCAATCGAGCGGAACCATGGCTCAAAAGTCTTCGCAAAGAATCTGTCTATTGGGCAAAGCCAAAGGAAAAAGCTGAAGATTAACGACGGCAGCATCATTTCGACAAAACCGGTGATCCCGAGAGAGCTTTAGAGGTTTTACGGACAGTTATACACATCAACACGACAACCCAGTGTCGGTACAACTCGAGACGCTTGAGCCAAACTGACTCGACACTACACTGAGACATCAGCCTGTACGAGATTAGAATGGCTCTTTAACAGCTCAAGAATAACAAGGCGCCGGGTGAGGACGGAATCACAACAGAACTTCTGAGAGCGGGTGGAAAACCGGTACTTACTAGTGTCTCAAGACAAGGGTGTTTAACCAGTGTGTATTACCAGTGATTATGTGGCTCTGAAACGTGGTCTTTGACTGCTGGCCTTTTAGAGAGACTAGGAATCAGTCAACGAGCAATGAAAAGAGCTATGCTCGGAGTTTCTTTACGGGATAAAATCCAGAACACGGATATTCGGCGAATAACCAGAGTCACCGACATAGCTCTTAAAAATTGTAAGTTGAAGTGGCAATGGGCAGGCCACATCGCTCGTAGTAGTTTTATTTACAAATAATAAATTAGGTTATGGCTTATATGATAACGATGAACCTACTTCACTGTACTATATCAGATATTACTACCTTACGTAAACAATATAGGATTAATAAATAATTTTATAAACATTTTATCTAAGCCAAGGGTTATCTACATAGTTTCTAATTCTTAAGATAAAAGGCGGATATACCTAGATGTGCCCTTTTCTGTTAAAAACATATACTAGATAGAAAGCGTTTGAAGTTTAAAGGACGCATCTAGCCATTTACGTCTATTCAATTAAGTTTGTCATATTTTTCTCCATTTTTTATGCTAAGATGAAAAAGTTTTTTCATTATTTTTATTATAATAATTTAATAAATTCATTTTATTATTAAACCAAGTTGAAACCTATTATAGTGGGCATTATTTCCAACTTTTAGTATGTACATATTTTATTTTATTCGAAGACAGCAAATGATTTCCCATTTCATTCACTAAAACATTTTTTTCTCCGTTTTTACTTTTTGTTAGATCCGTCTTTTCAACTATCGGGGGCAGAATGTGGGTCCCTTTATAAACTCGCTGAAACAAGCACTCAGACCTGGAACAACTACCTGCAGTTCATACAAATATTTGTACAGTATTCCTAGCACGAGTTTTCACTATTTAACTTTACAGAGTCTTTCCAGTATTTACACAGCGTTTCTTGTATAAAAAAATGGAACAGCGCCTCTGGTGTGCGAAGAAGAAACTCGTTTTTTCCTTGAAAATTGTCAATTTGAAATTGTCAAAGTTCCAGTTTACTTTACGTCTCGAATACTGCTAACTAGCTGCTAAACTCGTGCTAAGGGTATGTGTTGAAATTCAAACCCTGTTCGGAATTCAAACCCGGGACATGCAGTGTAGCAGTGGAACGATTCAACAACTGCGTCACCAGCGTCGTCAAAAATTTTGATAATGATGACGACACAGCTGCCTTTAGTAGAGGTGGCATTACTAACCCTTTCCATGAAGCCAATTACTCAACTACGACGTATGTGACGTATGACAAAATGACCGCTTTTCAACACAGAAGTTGTAAGATCAATGCAAGTTCGGAGCGAAGAATTTTACTATCGTTGTTCTCACCTACTTGTTGTAACGTGTTTAAAAGTTGAAGTGGATCCATAGATCACTTGCACCCATTTCTCTTAGAACACACATGGAATTCAATTTGTTTTTTATTTCTTTGTATGCATTATCCACATTGCATAAGGATCGCGACACTTCTGCGGAATGAACTAAGTCCCTATGACACATATGGTAAGCTCGTTATGTCGTATGACATGATCCGTATAAATTATATATTTAGGATTAAATAAAATAAGTATAATTTCTTTTCTATACGTTATACATTGCCATGCAGAAAACGGTAGTCTTACCATGGCGTATCGTATTTCTCAATTACTAGGTTATGGTTAGGTTAGGTTAGGAGGTAGGTTGTGGAGGTCCTATAGGCAGCTACTTCATGATCAGCTGCATCTGGTTCGACTGGATGCCGACCCCAATATAAGAACAAAAATTTTATCTCTTTTCTTCCGACGACAATCAGTTTCCATGGATCCATGCTACATGTGTTGAATGCGACGTTTTTCCGGCTGGTCAATGCGAGCGGATTCAACGGAACGTTCGTCGCGTTTCGCGGATGTGTAGCGACCCTAACAACACGTCCCGTCACTCCGTCAGTGTCTCAAACTGTCCCTGAGCATTGGACAGTAAAATGGTCACGTTCTTCAAACGACAGCAGATTTGTCACGGTGACATTTTGTTTCTGTTTCAAATGGTCGGATTAGGCAGGAATGATCGGGAAAACTGTTGAAAATAACTCTTGCTTTTCCCAGTAAATTGTTACATTGATATTATAATGCACCCAGATGACAGACAGACAATGACAGACTGACAGAAAAATGACCACTGCACTGGATCTGGACGTAAAAGTAACATTTAATATAAATTCCATGTAAAAGCAGAGAGTCTGCTGCCATAAACCAACAATGTGAGCCCTATTAGAGTCCCCAAAAGTGAGAAGACAGAGCCCGTGATAGCATCTAATATGCTCTATCTCTTGTTTTACAAAAAACTTCTGTATTTAAAAAGAACGTGCAGACACAACAAAGTTTTCTACTTCATTGACGCTAAGAAAACCTTAATTACAACCAGCCAGCGCAGCGTTTAAAAAAAGAAAAAGCTCACTATGGTCGGCCGGTGCGGGCAAAGAAGTGGACGTTCGTAAATATTTACTGCGGGGCCTAAACAAATGCGAGTCCTTTCATTGCAAAGAATAAAACCAGTCCGTAAAACATTTTTCATTTTTCTTCCACGTTGATAAAGCGGTAAAATGAAAACATAAAATGTAGGAAAGTGGTACAGTTTATCACACTTCCTTCTGCTCGTGAAGTTTGGTTGAAAAGGGCTATTATTTTGAAACAAGGGCTAGAAATTGAGCATCGTAAAGTCCGAAAACAACCCGGGGCGACGGCGCGTCGTGTTCCACGCGCGCCTCAGCGAGCCTCAGCATAACGACGGGGCCAAAGCCTGCCGGGGTCGCGGGACTTATTCCATCACCGTGACCCCGGAACATGGAAAAGGGCAAAACAAAGGGCTATGGAAGAACACCGTGGATTTTAGTCAGTACAAGTCTGACAGTAAGGGGGTGGGAGGAATCATTTGAAGATTTTACCACGTAAAAAAAAAGTCCGAACTTAACCCTACTATAATATAAGGTATGGCAAGTGAGTTTGTTACAATTTCACGCCAACATCCTGATCCAATTTAGATGAATTTGGATACAGCAGAGGTTGCTCTGGCTTGACTTCGACTGGGTGCAATCTATCTGGTTGCATACAACTTAAAAGGGGAGGAATTGGGAGAAGGGGTTATGAACTTATCACAACGTAGTCCAATTTGCTTTTAAATTATGCTAGCGAACCGGGCGTGGTGGCAGGGTAATAAGGTAACACACACACTAACAATGGTTTAAACTTACATTTTGACCATTATGTAATTTTGCAACAATTTTACTTCTTAAAATCCTTTAAATTGTTTTAAATTTTAATAAATATTGGTTTTTTCTAAACACGATCAACACATTATTTCGAAAGTAAGAAAGTTTTAACAAAGATTTTCTAAGGTTTAATAGACATTTTTTTTGAAAAAATATACAGGGTTATTTGTAAAACATGAATAACCTTTCACTGGCTGAAAGTAAGTACTTACTTACGGTTATAAACAAATACTTTGAGTTTCATGCAAAATGGTATATTTTTTCGTTAACAATATAGTATACACCAGTCACTTTTCAGCTTGGTTTCAAAATAAAAATTTAATTATAAGCATAAGTACTTTCAGCGTATTCCTAAATCGTTAATGCTTTACAAATAACCCTGTAAGTATATTTTTCAAAATAATTTCTTTTATATCAAGAAAATCTTTGCTAAAACCTTCTTACTTACAAAATAATTACAGGTATCTTCAAGTAAAAACATTCCCGCTCCTGAACGTCGAATATTGTTTGTTTTTCTTCAAAATTGTTTAATAAAATGTTTTCCCCGCTCTCCTTAATGAATTTATCGCAAGTAATTTGAGGCGAACCCGTTCTCCGTCCGGCAACGGACTTGGCGCAAATTATACCATAATGTTCTTGTGGAAAATGAGGCTTTGAGTAATAAACTGAAACTACACAGTTTATAGAAAGGGGTGAACTGAGTTTAAATGGAGTATTTGTTACGGTGCGGTTTTAATTATAACTTTTACAAACTAATAGCGAACTCTTAGTAGTTTTCTAACTGATGAATATCAGAACTGGATTGTTTAATCTATTTATACCGAGGAGAGTTGAGTTCAAAGTTAAGCTGCACTTACCTAGTTCCATTCGTGGATGAGTAAACATTCATTACAAACTAAGTAACCTCAGTGCCTCGTTAAACATGCTATGCTGTTGTTCTTGTTGTCATTTGTACATCTTTGACAATTGATACAGGTACCTAGTATACTATTACCTCGAAAGTCGGATAACTAATCTTCTCATGAGGTGGCGGATAATTCAGTCAGTGGATGTCCGAATGCAGCATGAACAGCTACCAATGATAGACTAAGTTATTTAAATACGATTCTATTTCGATACGATTCTACGTTTTATAAATCTTAGAAATCTTTCTACGTTCTGAAATTACGTCTTTTCTTCCGTTGAAAAAACCAGTTTCCACGATATTATGCTGCGTATTGTTGGTAAGCATACATATTAGATAGAAATCTGTCATTTTGTCTATTCTACGGTTTACTTAACCCATTTCTATGCGTGCTTGATATTCAGCTGGTTAGCTAGGAAGACGACGCCAAGATAGTTGTTAAAGCCAGGCAAATGACGATATTAATAAACGCGTCTCTTTGATCTCACGCCTTAATGTTAATTCCAACATTCTGTAAACAATTTCCAAGAAATCATAATATAATATTAGTAACATAAATTAATCCTTTACTATATAATACTATGTGTGGTTAAATATGAAAATTCAGTTTCATAAGAAAAATTTTTTATGATGAAAAGGATGACGCTTTCTAGCCGATTTTTACTAAAACTGCTTTCAATAACTTTTTAAAGCATATCCATATATCTTTCACTGAGAAATTCCTAGAATCCACAAAGTTGTAGTTACATCGGAATTCGGATACATCGAACAAAAATACAATCATGAAGTTTCGCTATCAAAAGGCAAACTTGTCATAAGTTTGTGAAAATTCTTCATTGTGAAAATTGCCTGTTTTCCAGCTGATTTTGTACACATGCTTACTGTGCTTTTCCAGCCAAATGTTCAATATCAATCTATAGAACGAGAAAAGAATAATTGTAGAAACATCCTGTGTGATTTAGATAACGTTTTTCGTAACGTTAGGGGAAGACAAAGACACAACACAATTTGTATTGCTCTCTTTCTAGAGAGTATTGGAATTTTAAGCAGATAATGCTCAGTCCATGCTATAAGTTTATTGGTTTTATGTACGTACAAACCCTTCTTGCAAAGTCCCCGCACGATTTGACACAGAATTTATATAGGTCACAGACGTCAATTTATCTTAGACTGCAATCTATCAAAGACATCTCATATTAATACCACGACGAGCTCCGCATATCAAGTACGGTCATCAAAAGAGATATGTGTTCAGACAGCTAGTTTTAAACGGTTTTCTTGTATGCTATACGCTATGTCTGAAGTCGGTGGTGGTGACTATCAAATCGATCGCAGCCAAAGACTACAATAATAGTATAATACGCTATGTGACAGAGAAATGAATCAAAGGGCGCACCCACGGAGTATTGTACGTCTCAAGTTTAATATGAATCACAATATTTTAAGCATTTTTTTAGGTTTTGTTTCATTTCTAATGAAGAACCAACGGAAAATGTTTATCAAAATATGTAGTTGGCAAGAATCTAGCCGATATTATGGCCCCCAATAATGTGACCACTAGTAGGCACTGTCATCGCGTATATAGCGCATAGGTATGCGTGATACCGTTTGAACGTTTAAACTTTGCTGTCTGCATACTTATCTCTTTTGTTGACTGTACATTTTTTTTCACACTACTTGCTCGTAAATGTCATATTATACGTCAGGCAAACCTACTGTAAAGCAGGACATTATTCCCCCTCGCTCGAGCCGGGAATAATATATGTACTGAATTTCATTATTCCCGTGGGAATAATGTGATTTGAATTTAGAAACTCAAAGAAAACCGTATGAAAACTTTCACCAAGGAGTCGTATCAGTAATGGCGGCCGCTGGCAGCAACAGCTGATCGCTTACAGTGGTGCCAACTTCACGTTCGAAGGTTGTCGTACTACATCAAATTTCAAAATTCGAATTTATTTCCTCGCAGTAGGTGTGAAAAGCAGAGTGCGCTCCTCGGGAGTAAAGCTGCCTTGTCTTGGGCTGACTTGAATCCCTCGCTACACTAAGGATTCTTAACTTAATTCCCTCGTTTCACTCGGGAATTAATACTTGAACCTCCTCGCTGCGCTACGGAGGTTCACCCCAGAATCCTTAGTGTAGTTTCGGGATTCAATACGCCCGTGACGTAAGGCAATGCTTTACTCCCTTGGTGCGTAATCTACTATTACATGGCAGGGCAGGACAGGAGAGACTGTCAGAATCGTACAGTTCCGGGGCCAAGGTTACTCAATAGTCCCTTATTGTTTGCAGCTCTTTGAGGCGCGCGTGGAACATGACGCTCCGTCGTCCCGGGCATGGTCCATAGTCGGACAGCGAGTCGCCCATTACTCGTCGTCCGCATGCCCGCGCCTACGGTGGCTGATGGAAATCGTCCCGCGACGTCTGTTGTCGTGGAGTTGACTGTACATAGAGTACTTCCTACATAATTAACAAGGATAAACATTATGTATATGAGTTAAAGTACCGAGTTACAGTTTAATGGCGTTAAAGTACCACTAAGTACTAGCGTGGAGCTACTTATGCTGTAAACATTCCTCGGGTTGAAACTACTTATGTCATAAATATGATGGGTTTTACGTTACGTGGCGTACATAAAATTATTATATAACAGGCTCATAAAGGGGCTAAGATTGAATACATTAATAATAGGTAGAATAATGTTGTACGAAAGGACTGCAGGTACTTGTATCAGCCATAACTGCTGAATGAATATGGATTTTTGCACCCGTATATACCATGGCTTGAGTTAGAACATAAAGTATGTATGTTGAATTCCCAAAGTACTTTAAGGTTTCTAAAAACTGACAAACGCTATCGCTTATATATTACTTTCTTTTCACTATCTTGCCCTAATGATGATTGTGGTCGACGGTGAAACACACTTGCCTCGAATTAACTAATATTCACTCTTGAAATAAAGACCCCAAGCTTGCAGCTATCAGGAATAACTGTGTCTGACAAGGAATTCACTCCCTCCACTTTATATTGATATCAAATTCATTAAAATCACGCCACTATTTAAGGAGTTATCCCGGATCAATTCCGAGTAAATGATCCCATACTTTTGCTCGCTAGTATAGTTGTTATTAATTATATCAAGCTTCTATTGTGTGGCCTGGAAAATAGCGACGTTCACAAGCGACACGCTGTTTACTGTGTGTCTGTATGTCCGTCTGCGTTGCCTCAGTTTGAGAGTAGCCAGGAATATCCGTTGTTTACACCGAGCGGCTTTTAAATCCGATACTAAAACGATTGATGAAATGATGTATTGAGAAACGAAGGAAACCGGAGGAAAAGCCGCTGTTTATTTGTATTTCGATATAAATTCAGCTTTCTAAGGAACAATGTCTTTGTACAAACGGTTTTTGCTGAAGGGAGTCTTTGTAGTTTTCGGTTTTGGTTGTTTAGTTTTGGTCTTTCTATCCAGGTCAATCGGTCTTTTGGGTAAACCGACATCCACTATACTTTGGTTACTCGAAGAACTTTATAACAAAGATTACTGAGTACACTTTATTCCAGGCCCGATCATGATTTTTCCAGTTTTTGTGACGTAAACGCGAACTTTGACGTTGAGTTTGAAGGAAAAAATTAGTACCTACGTACTTTAGAAGCGGTTTTTCATTTTTCCGTACAATAAACGCAGTAAATACAATGTAAATAAAATACAGACACCCTTATAATAAATAAGGCTTCTGATAAACTAAGTAACGAATAAAATAAAAGGTACACAGGAAAAGTAACTCAAATCCGTACATTTCTCATGCAAACTCTTGCAGGATGAACACCATTAAGCTGCACCAAAATAATGTCCTCCATTTTTCACTTTCGTCTTTGCAAGCCCTATACAGTGGGGGATAAGCCGAAAATCTTTAGAAACACTCGCCATTTGTAGAGAAGTCTGCAAGGTTGGGTCATACTTCAAGGTCATAACCACCGATGTCCACACAGTGGGTCCCTAAAAATGAAAACCTAAAAACTTCGAACTGTCTGTAATCAATTTGTCTTCATTCTTAATTGAAATTCGAAGATTGCGAGAAAATAGGCTAATAATAATTGAAACTAGTTTGAGTAAAAATAAAATAATAATAACAGCCCGTTCACGACTATGATTTTTTAGCGGCGAGCGGTGCGACGGGTGGCGTGAATAAGACCTATTTACTTGGAAGTACGCGAATTCGCCACTGGCGGCGCCTCGTGGCGTTTTTCAAACATTTCTGTATATTTGATGTTACCGCTCGCTGCCCCGCACTAAGTTACCACTCACAGCGTCATGACGTCATCATGATCAACTATAAAAATATTGATAAATCAGTCCCAATACGTGAAGAAACTCATAACGATTCCGTATGTAGCCCCCATAAAGAAAAATGAGATGTTTCATTACATAAGACGTGAAAGGTATATTATATTGAATGTTACAGCCTCCTGAAGCGAGCGAGATAAATTGTTGAGGTATGTCCCTAGGTGATGTGTTGAAGTTGATGGATTATGAACTAAAGGTCATGTGAAATTATAGTTTCTTGAAATTTGACAGAGAATACAAGATTAAATTGAAAACAAAATGTGTAAAAGGTGTAACCAACGACGATATATTACTAGACTCCTAATAACAGGCGACCGATGACTGTCAACACATTAGGCAAAAAAGTCTTATATTCGTCTTATTTCGACCAATCCTGTGAGCCGTAAACATACCTTGAGACAGAACAGATCTTGAGTTAGCCAATCACAACGCAGCACCCCGTCTCCCTCGCTTACGTAGTACCTCAGCGAGTTGACAGAATAGTTTTTGTTCCTTAGATCGTGCATGCGGAGTCTAGTAATATATCGTCGATGGGTGTAACCGACGAAGATGTAAAGTAATCGTTAGCTGTTCTAATGGTGTTTCACATAATGAAACTTTTAGTGTGTTTAACCGGGATTTTTTCAGAACCAGCTCGGTTTGCGCAGTATCTGAGACATTGACTGCTGGACTACGTGTCGCAGGTTCCCGTACCCACGGAACAAATAAATAAATGATCTACAACTTAATTGACTTCTTTGGTTTGTTAATTTAAATGTTTGTCACCCATGATGCCGACGCGCCCAAATAGAAAATCATAGCGCAGAGCAAAGTTAAAAAAAATCACGATATTAAATCTTGATTTTTTGGTTGGTTGGTTGGTTTGCTTGGATAAAAATTACTCGAAAAATATGAGTAAGGCCACCTAACCGTTGAAAGATCGTAAATCTGATATTTATATTGTTGTTAGAGAAGCTACTTATATGTATAGTGAAAAGCTGATTATACTCCAAAGAGTGAATAATACTTACCTCTCGTGAATGGCACCTCCTTATGCTAATATTCTCGATTCCATTCATTCTTATCGGCAGGAAGGAATTTGCCAATATTCCGGTCGGTTCGCTCCATGCCAATGTCGATTGACTATGCAAGAGGGTTGTGGCTATGAGTGAGGTATATCTATTTTAATCTTACTATGACTTATATTATAAACTATCGGCCCGTCCCGGCTTCGCACGGGTGTAGGTCTAAAACCCGGTCCCGATGGTTACAAACACAACAAAAAAAGAATTATCCGAATCGGTGCAGTCGTTTTCGAGTTATGAGCTTAGCAACACATTTTGCGATCCATTTTTATATTACAGAATCGCAAGTTATTGAGGATAGACGGATGAATGTTTGTTATTTGATTTGGATGACACGTCATCTCATCATATCAGCCATAGCACGTCCACCGCTGAACATAGGCCTGGGACCACAGGTTTTCAATAGGACCGGTTGGAAGCGGTTTGCATCCAGTGCTTTTTCATCAGATTGTCTGTCCACCTTGCAGGTGGACGTCACACGCAGCGCTTGCCGGTGTGTGGTCTCCATTCGAGAACCTTAGGGCCCCATCAGAACCGTATGGCAATCAGTTCTGCGAGAAATGGGGCATTCTCACTGCCACCTCCACCTCAAGTTGAAGAGAAAAAATTCAAATTCGTGTTCTACTAAAAAAATATCGACAACAAATGTAAAATCGTATCCAATTTTGAACCCCGACTTACACAAACCTCTTTGAATAAATAAGAAGCGAAGTTGAATATGTACGTACCAATACTATTTGTTTATTCAAACCCTATCGACAACACACAAAAGCTATCAGATTCCTAGAAAGATTCTTGTCTTTACCCGAATGGATCACATTACCATAAAGTCGAAGTTCCCTTAACGTTGTTTGAGATCTCTCGTAAAAACTTTGTCAGTATCGTGTGTGTGGGGGATTTTAATAATTGTGTTTATTGCCCGATAAATAATGGTTATTGCCGAAAGTCCTTCGAGGTGATAATAATCAGTGATCGTCAAAGAATAGGAATGTCAATAAAAAGTTCTGCGTTAAAGGAGTCGTATTAACCAATCGTGTGATAATATCTCTATACAGGGTGATTGGTAAATCAAATAGCTAACAACACTGACTGGGATCGAATACAAATAATTACCAAGTTTTGTTAAAATGTTATCTTTTCCGTTTACTGGTCCTATTATTATTATTGAGTTGTGGCAACTTTTTGGAAAGCTCATAAACACAAGAAAGTTTTTAAAACTAATTTTCATTAACAAACTGGGTTTCACTGGATTAAATCGATGTAACAAACACCAGTTTGTGGTCCAAGTTCTCGGGGTTGAAATGACTGCAAATTAGGTAAAAGAAATTCTAGGTACATTACCAATCACCCTGTACAATTGGACACAGTTGTCAATTAGCAAATCTCCATCAATTTGCCCAACATAAATAAATAAATAGCTTTGCATAAAGTTTTCTTACGGAAATCCATTAAAATTGCCCTCCAAAAGTAATTCGCCAACATCTGGAATGCACAGACACGCTCTCCTCACGAATTTATAACGTTACATGCCCAACCTACCCCACTTCACTATTCATTGCTCCGTCTCTACCGACGACCGATTATAACGCTCTTACAAAATCATCAATGGACGTTGAAACAAAGCTTTTCGGCGCCCGAAAGTTCCCCTTGAGTTTGAAGGGGTGATATCGACCGAGACTGCCTCCCTCTGCCCTTTGGGGAACAAACTAACTTATATAGATGTCCCTCCGTAGACTAGGATAGAAGATTTTTACTATGTGTTTATTTTTGGTACAAAATGTTCCGTTATTGTGATGGAATGGAAACCACGAATGGAAATGGACAGACGATCTTTTTAAAGTGGCTAGAAGAAACTGGGGCCTTAGTCAAACAGCATACGACAGTAAACGACGATCGTTATCGTTCATCAGTCAACAATACATTTTCAACTTTATGCCCCAGCGCATAAAGTTGAAAATCTATTGAAGTTCACATATCGTTTTCGTTTGTTTCGTTCGTTATCGATTAGCAGTTTTAATAGATTTTGAACTTTACGCGCTGGGGTATAAAGTTGAAAATGTAAGTATTGGTGACTGATGAACGATAACGATTGTCTTATGCTGTTTGACTAAAGCCCCTGGATAGCCATTTTACTATAGGCAAAATCGTCAAAAGTGGAAAGATTTGGAAGAGACCTACACTGAGCATTGGGTAACTAAAAATTGATAAAGACGAAGTTCTTTTGTTTAGTTTTTGTTCATTCGGTTTTCGATTTGTTGTGTGACATTTACTTTAAAAAAAAACGTGAATTTGACAATCCGTCCCCAATTAAAGTGGCTTTGATTGATGATTGAAATATTTTTAGTTTGTTCTGATAGTCATTCATCTTACAGTTTTAAAATAACCGTGTGTTGACAGGCTGCATTACTCCCCATCTGCTTTTTATTTTTACACAGCATCCTATTCGTAAATAGCTTTTAAAGGTTGGTTTGGTTGGTTGGTTGATGTTTTTTAAACTTTATACAATACGAGCACAGCGCCCGCGACTTCGTCCGCGTGATTTTCGAACTTTGCTTTTGTGAATTTCTACTCCTAGCCACCTTCTTTAAGGGATACTTTTGGAAAATCAAAATTCAACAAAAAATCTATCAAACCGCAATATCCCGTCTTGGGTAGCACGTACCATCCTAAAAATAACTCCAATGTATAATTTGACTTACTAACAGAGAAAACTTCCTTAGGGGTAGAATTTCGCAACATCCTCTCTTGGTGTCACCTATGTTCTAAATAGAACCCCCAGCAAAATTTGAGACCTCTAACTATCAACCTCAAAATCAATCCCCATAGGGGTCGAATTTCGCAAAATCCCATTATGATGAGCAAACTACGTCCTCTACACACTACAACTACGTCTACGTCCTAAAAAGAAACCCCATGCAAAACTTGAAAATCCTAGCACCGGAGGTAACGAAGTCTCATACAAACTATCAACCCCAAAGCAACCCCTTGGTGGTCGAATTTCGCAAAATCCCGTCTTTAGTATCACTTACGTCCAAAAAAGAATCCATATGTAAAAAATTAAGTCTCAAAACTATCAACCCCAAAAACAACCCCTTAGGGGTCGAGTTTCACTTTTTTTTTTACATTGTTGAGCATTTACGTCTTAAAATGAACCGGCATGCAAGATTTGAGACGCCTAGCACTTGTAGTAACAAAGTTTCATACAAACTATCGATCCCAAAAACAAACCCCTCAGGGGACGGATTTCGCAAAAACCCGTCATAATAAGCATCTACGTTCTAAAAAGACACCCCATGCAAAATTTGGATTTCCTAGCACCTGTAGTAGCGAAGTTTCATACAAACTATCAACCCCAAAAACAATCCCTTAGGGGCCGAATTTCGCAAAATCCGTTCTTAGTGCTCACCTACGGAGTATAAGAAAGGCTTACGCCAAATTTCAAGTTCCTAGGCCCAGTGGTTTGGGCTGTGCGTTGTCAGATCAGTCAGTCAGTTTTGAATTTTATATTTATATATAGAAGATTAAACTATATTTTCTTAACTAAAAGATGTATCATATCTAGAAATGGTCCTTGATAATAAAACCCCATTTTTATCGTGGTAAAATCATCAAATGAGTTCTCCCACCCAGGGAAGGCGGGAGGGACTGTCAGACTTGTACTGACTAAAATCCAAGGTGTTCTTCAATAGTCCTTTACGTTCGGTCACGTTAATTTGATAAGTCCCGCGACCAACATGGAACCCTCAGATCACTACTGCATCCATCCATATCAAAATATCATGAGTTCAGGAACTATCTTAATATTTTAGTAACTGAGACATTATGGGTGCCATCGTGTTTGACGATGTTTAGTATGTACAGGGTCTAAGGGTCATTGACTAAGTTTTACACTGTTTATAATCAACTCGCTGACTGTACCTACCAATTACGTAGGCTACTGCCGGAGGACTCAAAAAAAACCGATTTTTTTATGAACTAATTTATTAAAATAAAAATTACAATTAAATTGAAAAGTAATTGACTCGATCGATGGTGGATTCGAAGTGATCGGGCGCGGTCATGTAGACGGTGTCTTCGGGCCTCGTGTCCTGGAGTCAGCACTTTTCGCTCGTAGCAACTGGGGCGCACGCGGCGTGGCTCGTGCCTTTGTGTCAGCGCTTTACATAGTAGTGATGCGCGTAACACCTCCCCCCTCAGATCGACGACTATTTCAGATTTTTGAGATGAAATATCGTCGAGAGTTTAGATTGATCTTGAGATGTCATCTGGTTGTGGCGGGTTTCAGATGTTTCAGGCTCGGCGTACGTGGCTTCATCTGGAGTGTTCATCTGCTTCTTTGGGCGGATGTAGATCCGATATAATATTATTACTCCCAGTATAGCTACGGCAAGTAGGGTGCCATAGAATGGGATTGTCGTGTGGTAAATGGTTGAGGTCGGTTCAATATGGATTGGTCTTTGTGAGTCTATTCTATCTTGGATATTGTGCAGCTTCTTCAAGTTAATAGCGGTGATTTGGAGGGCTGGCATGGTTGAATCTTCGATGTCGTCTGGTACATTGCTTATCTTCATGGGTTGTCCTCTAATGTGGTCGTTAATGTTAACGATAGTGAACTCATCTGTTCGCAGCTTGCAGTTATGTGGAATAGTGACTAGGAAGCTTCCAGCTAGGGTTATGGATTCTTCTTGTTCGCAGCTCAACTGGACTTGCGTTGGGTTCGGGAACACGAGAGCGTAGCGGCGGTCATCTAATTTTTCCATTGCGGGCTTCGTCAGGCTGATGGTAATCGTGTTGCATGATTTGTGCGGTGTTTGACTTCCAATGATGTCGCAGATACAGTCTGGATGGGTTCTCATTTGGTGGTTGAGGTTTTCTTCGCAGAGATACTCTGAAGCTACCTTCGGGCATTCAGCCTCTATGTACGCATGAATGTTTCCAGTGATTGCTAGGAATGGGTAGGACGGGATAATGGCTTGTCTATTTTTGTTTGGTACAATGACTAACTTATATAAAAGGAATTTTAGAGGAGATGTTATAGGGAATTTAAATGCAAAAACTATTTGGTTTCCATGATAATAAGCTAATGGTTTAATGACATCGTAGTATTCTCTAATTTCTAATTCTAGTACTTGGTTTTTATTATAAAGTGCGTTTAGCTTACGAATCATACCACTAAGTATTTCTGTACTTAGCATAGAATGATGAGTGCGCAGTTGACCGGAAAGTGCTATCGCATTCTCTAACCTACTTAATTCATTTAATAAACTATCTACGTTATTGCAAATTACTTGCAATATTTGCGAAAACTTTGCAAATTTTATGAGGTTGTGTTGTTTATACTTATCGGCGTCAAGTAAAATGTGCAAACTATCATTTAATTGTACTTGGTTCTCTACTAATTGTGTAATAATTTTTGTATGTTCGTTCATCAAACTTTTGCTCAAACTTATATGATGATTTTGTTCAATAACTATTTGTTGCTGATTATCATTAAGGGCTTTAAGGGCGTTATCATATTTAATGGCATCTGCTTGATCCAAGTTTCCGGTAATGCTCTTAATAACGGATCCAAGACCATCTACTAGGCCCCTTTTGAATCGATTGGGGTATAGACTTTGTAGATGAGATAAGGCTTTATTTAATTTCGCGTTCAAACTGTCTATTTGGAGCTCGTATAAGGTGCGAGTATAATTGTCTAGTCTGTCTGTAGCCTTAGTAAGTTGGGTTCGTATTTCGTTAATCTTGTTGTGTATGTCTGTTAGTTCTATGTTCTGCAGGAATGTATGATAATGAGTGATAAGCTTCATGGGTCCTAGTTTGAAGGGCAATAGTCCAGGTCCATTTTCAAGTCGTTCTAGATTGATCTCCTGGGCCAATGTTAGGCTAAGTGACAGCATCAGGAATATCCTGCAACAATTTTGCAGTTTTAGGGACGCGCTTTAGTCTAGATTTAGCAATGGGTCCCTTTTTTTTGGAGGTATAAATGTGGATAGGTAAGTTAGCTAGGACGGTGTCTTGGTTGTATCTAGGTGTAATTTTAGATCTACTAGCGCAAGGATTACTAATGAATATTTGTTGGTCGGGTTCATAGTCGACTTCGTCCTCACGATTTTTGTTACGATTTTCTATAAGCGCCGTTCGATTAGCGAGAGATGTCTCATTTATTAGTTCGTATACCTTTTGCATGCGTTCTCTGTGCGTTTCTGTATATTGTTGTAATAAATGTCCAGTCAGATCTATGTCAGTCGGGTCTCGTGGGTCAGTATGTCCTAATATAAGGTCGTAAGGTTTACAACGTGTGAAGGAATGAATCGAACTGTTATACGCTAAGATAGCGTATGGCATTAGATGAACAACTGGCTCATCCTTGTGTTTTAGTTTTAAAATACGAAGATGTTCCAGTATAGTGGAGTGGAAGCGTTCAATATTGCCGTTAGCGTTAGGTGAGTATGCGAGTGTTTGATGATGAATGATTTTATGTACCTTGCAGAACTCGGAGAACATTTGGTTGGTGAATTCGGTCCCTTGATCTGTAATAATTGTTAGTGGTAGGCCATGATGCGTGCTGAAAGTTAATAAAGCTTGTATGATACTAACTGCAGTCCCATCTCGAAGAAGATATGCTTGACCGTACTTTGAGAAGGCGTCTATGAATGTTAAGTATTTTTCATTCTGTGCTGAAAAGCTGTCCATATGTATTATTTCGAAAGGTCTGGTGGCTGGGGGCGCTATGTTGAACTTCTGTTTTATAGGGCTCCTATCGTATTTTGCTTGTCCACATATTGTGCAGTCATTAATAAATTTGGTTATTTGGTCTCGCATCTTAGGCCAAAAATATTTAACAGATAAAGCTAAAAAGCACTCGTTAATACCACGGTGGTTGGTTTTACCTTCGTGGTAGTGACGAATAATCTCCTGCTGCCGAAGGTATTCCTTTACATTCTCAAGTTCCCTTTTTGCCAATACTAATTTCATTGCCGAACTTTTAAAATGTTTTTGTATCAGAGGGATTATGCTGTACATTGCAAGAGGCGGATTTATTAAAAGGGCAGTTTTAATCTTAGGGTTAACGTATTCCTTAATAGCGTTAACGAGTTCCTCTTCTAGGTTGGACTCAGATAGCTGGACTGATGTTCGAGTGTGGGTGTCAAATGGTTTAGTCGCAGTAGTTCGTTTTTTAAAGTCACCTACAACGGTTAAGCACAACTGTCGGTGAAATTTATTAAGTGGTTCGTCGGTTATGGGTATTTCGAGTATAGGGTTTTCCTCAGAGGTATGTGCTGTCAGGGTGTCGGAGTTAGCTAGAGATGGTGGTCTGTCAGTCGCGTTCGCAATCATCGAACTCACCTCCTCGTTATAGATCTCGACGCGAGAAAGGGCATCAGCGTTAGTGTTGTGTTTGCCTTTTTTATAAATGACGGTGAAGTCGTATTCACTTAGTTTTAACCGCCATCTGGTTAACCGTGAATTTGGTTCCCTGAGACTCATAACCCACTGTAGTGGTTTGTGGTCAGTTACAATTTTGAACTTACGTCCAAAGAGATAAGGGCGAAAGTACTTTGTTGCCCATACAATTGCTAGTAGCTCTTTCTCAATTGTACTGTAATTAACTTCGCTTTCATTGAGTGTCCGTGACGCATAAGCTACGGGTTTATCCGAGCCGACAGAACCTTGTGACAGTATTGCGCCGATTGCGAAATTTGATGCGTCTGTAGTTAGAATGAATTCTTTATCAAAGTCGGGGTATTTAAGAATTGGGTCGTTGGTCAGTAAAGTTTTACATTTCTCAAAACAGTTAAAGTAATCTGAGTCTAAAGTCACCTTTTTTCCTTTTTTCAAACATTGTGTCAGGGGTTTGGTAATGCGGGAAAAGTCTGGAATGAATTTTCGGTAATAACCGAGGAGTCCGAGAAACTGTTTAATTTCTTTAGGTGTTTTAGGTATAGGGTAATTTTGAATAGCTATGATTTTGTCTGGGTTAGGCTTTATTCCTTCGGTACTGATCACATGACCTAGGTATGCGGTTTCGAGTTTCAAAAACTCTGATTTGTCTAACTGGATTTTAAAGTTAGATTCTCTTAATCTTTGAAACACCTTCTCTAAGTTGTTCATGTGTTCCTGGAGAGAAGTACTGAACACGATAATATCATCAAAGTAAACGAGACATATAACGTTTTGCAGTCCTCTCAGTACGTTATCCATTACTCGTTGGAACGTGGAAGGGGAATTTTTAAGTCCCATGGGCATTCTCAAAAATTCAAAGTGCCCATGCTCAACATTAAAAGCGGTCTTAGGAATGTCACTGGGATTCATCTCTACCTGGTAGAAACCTGAAGCCAGATCAAGAGTGCTGAAATATTGACACTTGCCTAGCTTGTCTAGGACGTCTGTAATGTTCGGGATAGGGTACTTGTCATCTATCGTTTTTTCATTAAGCTTCCGAAAGTCAATTACTATACGCCATTTCTGTTTACCGGACGCGTCACTTTTCTTTGGGACAACCCAGATAGGTGAGCTCCAAGCAGACTCGGACGGCCTAATGATTCCTTGATCTAACATTTTTGTTATTTGATCACTAACCTCCTGACGGTGTACAAACGGATATCTGTAACTTTTAGTATAGATTGGAATTTCATCTGTCGTTTTGATACTATGCTTTATTTTGTTAGTGAAAGTTAAGGCCTCGCCTTCAATGTAAAAGACGTCGGCGTACTTTGAACATATTGCCAATAGGTTTGCCTTTTCCTCCTCGTTCAGGTGATCGGTGCGTATACGAGATGTAACATCTTTAGCGCGAGGAGATAATTGTTCGGTGCACTCGGCATTGAAGATTGTTGCTTGAGTGGCATGGTCTAATGAGAATATTATGTCATTACGGGTTGGGTTGGTTACTTCAACCATACCGCGACTATTAGAGACGGTGGTTAAACATTCTGTTATAATACAATTGCAAATTATTTGTTCCTCTACAAAAACTTCACCGTCCGATGCATTAATAGGTAACCGTATTAATTTAGAACTTCCGGCTGGTATTATTTCCTCATAGAAATTTAAATTTCGGGAATTATAAATTTGAATGGGGTTAATTGCGAATTTAGTTATAAATGTAAGATCTTTCAAATCTAACTTAGCCTCCCATTTGGTAAGTAAATCCATTCCTATCAAACCATCAAAACGATCGTGAAATTTATAAACGAATAATTTAATCGGTTCCGCGTCACCGAATTCGGGAAAGCATGGTAAATTAATAGAGTAATCGCTCCTGCTTGTCGCGTGAACGTTAGTAACCTCGAATGGATCATAGTTAAGAGGTATGTGCGGGAAATAATTCTGAACTGCTTCCGGACTGATGAATGATTGACTTGCACCGGTATCTATTAAGAAGTTGAGTGGAGGGTTATGAATACGAACGAATGGTAGTTGCCTTTGGGTTTGTAAATTTAATTCTATCCTGAGCTGTTTGACTTCGGAGCTTTCTGAAAATCCTGACTGGTTGAGGGTTGCTGGTGGTCAACAGCACCTGGCTTGTCTTTGTCGTTTGTCCCGTCGGTCTGTTGTGGGGTGACGTCATATGTACAGTCATTGAAATAGAAGTAGTCCTGGTAATAAGGGTCAAAGTAAAAGTAGTCAGATAGGTCGGGATAGTAATAGTCCTCCCCATAATTCGAACACTCATTGACATTAACATCGCGGGTTTTAAGATAGTTGGAAGGTGGTGGATTACCTTGTTGTGCCCAGTTCCAGCTGTTGGTAGCAGGCAGAGGCCTGGGTACAAAGTGGCTCACGCCGCTCATCGGCCTGGGACCGTTATTCGGCGGATTAGGGTTCCTTGGGGGCATTCTGAATCCAGAACCACCTTGATTGCTATTAGGCGGTGGAGTACTGAATATTTGTTGCGTACGCGTCGGACCGCGTGGTTGCATGTTGTATGAATTAAACGGCGTTCCGAATTGGTACTGAGATGGTCGTGGCTTAAATTGCGGTTCTTGCGGTCTAAATGGACCAGGCATGTTAAAAAGGTTAGGCCTTATAGGAACAAGCATGTTATTCGGATGGACAGGCGTTTTATTATTAATTTCGTTCTGTGGCATTTTAACTGAAGGTTTTTTATCCGACAAACTATCATTTCTGTTCTGCAAATAAATGGTGTTAGTCTCTTCGTGCACGAATTCTAGAGCCTTCTCAATTGTTTCTGGCCGCATGCATCTAATACGCGCGCCTAAAGGATCTTTCAAACCGCGGAGATAGGCCTGCAAAGTTAGTTTGCGATATAAATCACGTTTGGCCGCGATAGTCGAGTCTAAGGTGTCGTGCAGCGAAACATATGTCATGACGGTGCTGAAAAGACTCTGGCAACGCTCGTAAAATTCCTGTGGCGTGCCTGAACCTTGTGTGAGTAAAGCCAAATCGTTGTAGAGAGCAGTCTCATCTCGTTGGTCTGCAAAATTATTAACAAGAGCACTACGTATGCCTGCCCAATCGTTAGGTATACCGTTGGCATTAATTAGTCGGGCAGCGGGCCCCGTAATTTTGTTCAGTATGCCATTTAAAAGCGCTAATTTAGGCAATGGCTGGCCCTCTTGGACGAGGTCGGCTACCAGCTGGTCACACAATTTGATGAACCTAGTAAGTACGTTCGGGTTCCCATCAAAATCGGGAACTAAGCGGAGGGCTTTGAATATAACGTCTAAATCAGCCATCTCGGGTTCAATTTCAGGACTAAAATTACGTCTAGAATCTACACTTCTATTCCTACTACTAATTAACCTAGATGTACTTGATCTACGTGGGTAAAAAATGTTGGACAAGGTTTATAGAAATTACACACAAAAAGGAAGCAAGCAACCACTAAGAAAATTCAGCGGACTTACATGAACATTCTGGTCTTCGTTGAGCGGTATCGATGTCTGGATCTCCGGCGTAGTCTCGTTGTTCAGGATCTCCCGGTACGACGTTGAAAGTCTATCGTAGCGAACGCGGTGCGATATACCGATAATCGCAAGAACGACCCGGGAATCCTACCGACTGCGCCAATTACGTAGGCTACTGCCGGAGGACTCAAAAAAAACCGATTTTTTTATGAACTAATTTATTAAAATAAAAATTACAATTAAATTGAAAAGTAATTGACTCGATCGATGGTGGATTCGAAGTGATCGGGCGCGGTCATGTAGACGGTGTCTTCGGGCCTCGTGTCCTGGAGTCAGCACTTTTCGCTCGTAGCAACTGGGGCGCACGCGGCGTGGCTCGTGCCTTTGTGTCAGCGCTTTACATAGTAGTGATGCGCGTAACATACCTAACCTATGGCAGAGTTAATAGTGGATCACACAGGAATTAAAACAAAATAATAAGTAGAAGGGGATCAGATCAGGTAATCCGAATGAAATAAATCAATTTCAGAGCTAGTGGGATAACCTGGAACCGAAAGCTGATTCAAGAAGGCACATTATAAGAGCTCCTTAAAATCATCGTATGAGTCCTCCCAACCAAGGCAGGGCAGGAGGGGCTGTCAGTCTTGTACCTACTGACTAAAATCGTTTACGTTCCGGAGCACGATAGCTTGTTAGTCCCACGACCGCGGCAAGCTTTGGCCCTGGGGCCCTGTCATATTGCTGACAGCTCTTAGAGGCACACGTGAGACACATCGTATCACGTGGCCCATCGGACCAGCTCGCTGTCTGATCCGATGATCGGACAGCGAGTCGCCCATTACTTGCCGCCCCATGCTCGCATTATGAGGTTTAGGTTTACGTTACTCTTAAAATTTATTGGAGGCTTTGGTCCAACAGTACAGTGACATAGATAAAAAAAGAAGTTTGACACTATCCCAATGACATCCGGGTTTAATTTTCGGAACACAAGCAACTAATTACCATTTCCCAGTGGCGCCACCACCACAATACCCCACAACGATGGACAAATTGGTAAGATAAACAGTATCCGGGCGAAAACCGCAATAAGCCGGGCATGAAGGAGAACGCCCCACTGGGCATTTCAACGCGCGCCATTTTGCCACATCGTTATGACCTGCGATGTCATAATTAATAAATAGCTTTTCATTCTATTCTGTTTGCTTTGCTGTTGTTTATGGTTTAAAATGTAGGTAATGACTAGAATGTAGTTTCTAGTAGACAATTATGAGAGAACATGAAAATGTTGTGTTTATTAGATTTATAACTTCAAAACATACATAATGGTACGCGACATGACACGCGATGGCACCACGGAATCATCTAAGTAGCATGTCGCGGCCCTGGAACATAAAAGGGCATTTGCAGGAACAGGGTGGATTTTAGTTAGTGACCGTTTTTAAGACACACACTTTTTGATACTGATTTTTTGACATAATTATATGCACACAAAAAAGTAGGTCATTAGTATGATCCTGAAGGACAATGACTATTTCAAGCGGGTGAAGCCACAAGCTAGACAAACCGTATATTTTATGTTTTATTTCTTTAAGTTAGGCAAACCTTTTAAGAAGGTTGCGATAAAAGAGCCTACCAAAGTAGCTATAAATCGGCCGGTAAATCGGATCCATCCATTTCTCTTAGCTTCGTAAAAACTTAACTAAAAACAAAAGAAAACAGTTTACTTTTTAGGCAAGGACACACAAAGTTCTAGACAGAGTTTTTATACCAAAGCATAGATTAGTATACTTATTACGAAGGAAGAGGAAGCCTTCCTATCTAATCCAGTGTGGGACACGCCGGCAGGTTTTAAAGTGAAAGATAAAATATTTATTTGGCACAAAACCACAAACAACAAAATAAAATAGAAAATACAAAAATGGAAACTTAAGCTAAAAATAAAAGGAAAAAGTTAAAAACAAAGATTTGATGTATGTCCCATGGCGGTAATACAGACATCGCAGCTGGTAGATGTCCGTTTTGACCATTCTACAAAGACTAAGATAAAAATGTCTTTAGTCTTTGTAGAATGAGGCCTCTCAGAGGGCTAAAGCCTGCGGCCCCGGAACATAAAGGGCTAATGAAGGACACCGTGGATTTTAGTCAGTACAAGTCTGACAGTCCCTCTAACTCAGCTCGGGGTGGGAGAACTCATTTGATGATTTAATATCGATAAAAAAAAAAACAGTCTTTGTAGAATGGTGAAAACGGACATCTACCATCGACCAAGAGAAGAAGAGGGAAGAGAAGTTGAACACCCCATAAGACTTTCAATTCGTTCGTGGTGCGTGTTCCGACTCTTATTTTTCTGGATGACTTTTTTGACAGCATTATTATGTAGTGTACAAATATTAAAGATTACACAGCTCATGTATTTAGAACAATAGTAGTTCCGCGATTTATGATTCCCATGAATAATAAAAGAAGACCTGAAGTATGTTGTTGTGCTAGAATCCCTATACAACGATGTTTATCAGGTTTCTGAGAAATATATACAGAAAATAATATCTTGAAACGGTTTACAGATTTTAAATCTCTCTGTAAGCTGACTATGTAGGCGCTAAGCTGCATGTTCGAGCACTAAGCACCTTAGAGAATCGCTTGTAGTATGCGATTTAGTTTAAAAATACATGAGTGTAAGAGATACGGTGTATGCACAATAGTTTGGAATGAAAGTATCGCTTAAAAGAAGTGTAAAATAAACGAAAAATCGGTTAAAAATGTTAAAAATGGGCTACGGTCGCAGGACTACTTTTCCACTGTGGCCTTGAAATGCAAAGGGGAACTGAAAAAAAACGTTGGTTTTAGTCAGTCAAGTCCGACAGTCCCTTCTGACACGTCCAGGCAAGAAGGAATAAGTTGATGATTTTCTAACCTCTATAAAAAAGTCTTTGAGAAAACTGTCAAGTACGACAAAACATTTTTTTTAATTCTAACTACGGCAAAAATACCAAGTGTAAAATACCAAGCAAAATCAAGAAATAAAATATAATTATAGGAATTCTATATCAGTACTTTACCTTTCAAAATAAATTGTTTTCAGAAATATTCAATACGGAATGGAATTTCAGTGAATTGTTCCACTATTTTGCATAATCCTTTAAATCGCTTAAAAGTACCAACAAAAACTTCAGTACTACAACAAAATACTCCAAACAAATACAACAGAGTAATATCGCACTGAAAACCAGATGAAACTAGTTTCAGGAATCATTCCGCGGTTTATTTAAGTTTCAGGTTTCCACTGACGTGAATGAAAAATGGTTTATTATGGTTCGCGGTGCGCCTTTGTTTAAAGTACATCGGCATATCAAAGGTATTACCTGAAATTGTATTTGTAATAAAGGCTTATGAACTGACAGAATGAGATTCGTCGGTCTCCGCCGTTGGTAATGGCAGAGAATTATTGATTTGATCCTGGTATAGTAGGTATTTATGATTAGAGACGTAGATTTTTCTTTGCATGTAGACAGCTAGCAGGATTTCTTGCCCGTTCGTCTCCATAGAGATGTTATACTCCTTGGAATGGGCATCTACGGTACTTTCACAGGTTTTTATGTAGCACCATAGCTTTATACTCGTAGTATCTTAATATATATAAATCTCGTGTCACAATGTTTGTCCCCAATGGACTCCTAAACCAGTTAACCGATTATAATAAAATTCGCACACCATGTGCAGTTCGATCCAACTTGAGAGATAGGATAGTTTAAATCTCAAATTTTAGACCGGGTCCTCCACCCGTGCGAAGCCGGAACGGGCCGCTAGTTTAGTTATATTTTTCATGTCTTTGACAATCCAAAAGTGCTTGTAACTGGTCTACCTACTTGAAATAAATGCTTTTGATTTGATTTGAACCTGGAAATTTCTGTTTCAGTACACCAGACGCCGATCGACTGGGCCATCGTAGTCATGCTCAGAAAGATTGATTTTTTTCTTTCAACAAATAAAGTTTTTAATATTTACAATGCTCTTTTGCACATGATACAATGATAATATATCAATTTATTTATCAGACGAAATAATAACGATTATGTGAAGTATTTAATTACCTCCTCTTTTTTAAATCATTAATCTAACTTTATTTGAAAGTACAATATATCATTTATTTAAATACTAAATTAAATAATCTAATATATATTAAAATAAATAAAGAAGAGCATCAAAACATTCATCCACATCGCTATCAACGGGATAAGTGCCCAGAACGTTGACAGCATTGCCACGTTGGATGGGAATGCTAATACTTTAGCCAGGAAATAGGATAATGCCATAATTCATTATGTGAATGAATCTAAACGGAAAACGGCAAATATCAGTAAAAGCTGTTTTCTCTTTGCATGTTACTTAGTTATTTTTTGTCCCTACGATGCAGCAGGGTTTTTTATTACGTGGTAAGTTATTAAATGAGTCCTCACACCCCGTGCAGGGTGGGAGTGACTGTCAGACTTGTATTGACTAAAATCCACGGTGTCCTTCAATAGCCCTTTATGTTCCGGGGTCACGGTGATGGAATGAGTCCCACGATCCCGTACGATGGAGCAGGGTTACAGTATTTTTTTTAAAGTTTCAACGTTAAGCTAAAAACTAAGTTTTCTACTCTCAAGCCCAATTTATAGTAAGGCGTTTGTGGTATAGAAACTTTTCGAAGAAGAAAAATAATTACGAGTAAAGTCATCGCTACCTCGCAAGCGTGGCCCTTTAGATCTCGAGCAGTCGAAAATGACAGCAAAAGAAAGATGGCGGGGCGTACAAAATGTTGAATTATATCACGTAAAGTAAGAAGATTGGCGAGTAAACACCGGAACCTATTTATTTTACTGTTCTATCATGGACCCTATTCTGTTTTGTATTTTTCTTTTTTTGTGAATCGTGAGAATCGTGTTGGGAAAATATAGTACTTCCGCTGTTTTTCTTAATTTTGTGTGAGAGAGAGAATATGCTTCTTCTGATATCTATAAAATATTAAATGAAAGAAACCATAATTTGGATTGGCAGTCGATTCAAACTTTATTTTAAAGTCATCAAATTAAATAAATGGCCCTCGTAACAAAGTGAATAAATAATTCAGTCACCTTTAATTGATAACACGTTACATTTAAATGCTAGTTTCAAAAACAACAACATTATTTTATTTAAAAAGAAAAAAAAACGCACAGGGAAATTACTAAACGTTTTCAAAGTTGCCAGTGCAATTTATTCGCGATACAATTTAATGGAATAACATGGCAAGCTTTATTACCTACATGTTTTATGAAACAAACAAATTTTGTAAATATAACCAAACATTCTCTAGTAAAACAAACCGGTTCTTATTGCGTGGGCGCTACGGTAATGTGTGGAGGTGGAAAATTCCGCATTCTTTGAAGTATTCAAATATCTTTGAAATCGAATTCCAGTAGAAATAGGGCTAGTCATCTTACCTATCTATCATTCACGTGTAATGGACTGAATAATGCTCCAAAATAAATCAAATATTTTATTTTATTTTATTTTATTTTATAGTATTCGGGAAACTTACAGCTAGTTTTTACAATTTACTTAATTAATAAATATTTGAGGGCCATTTACAAGTTTCCACAGATAAATATATGAAACATTGAAAACAGAAAAGACAACAACAAAAACAGAGAAAAAAAAATTAACAAAATTAGAAACAATATTATATCAACTTTATCATCCGTCGCTTCAGGTTCAAAATGTCAGTTTCAGTTATCGGACTACATTTAGTTTTTATAAAAAGCTTTGGAAGCAAACGATCATATGTACATATATAAAGTTGGACGGACGGACACACAAGCGATATTACAAGGGTTCCGCTTTTCATGCGGGCCATACGATACCCTAAAAAAACCGAAACCTATTTTAAGCACATTTGTTATTCTTTCATTCAGACTTTTTTACAATGTAAAGATACTAAATTTTCATTTCTAGCTTAATTGTCAGTTTGTCTTGGCACTCTGACAGTTTATCAGGCCTAGTGAGTACTCCATTGGTGTATAATCTGTGTCAGTGACTTCATTTAGTATGGCAATTTCCTCTTTGACCGTTCATTTGTCACCTGAAGCAATTATTGGCTGACTTTGATTTCCATGACAGTAGGACAGTTCGCTCATCTTCAATTTAGGATTTGCCAAAATATTACCTAGAGGAAAACATTGAGGATATTAATGTAAAGATGATATCAGTTTAAATGAGTTACAGTCGCGGAAAAACTAAGAAAAGATGAGGGAGCTTTTGGCCTACAGATCGACTGCTTCACCACGTGTAAAGTAGAGGTTAATAAACCAGTAATATGTAGTATCGTGTTTGTAGACATGTCTTTTACTGGTTATGATTTTATCATGGGGAGGCAGCTGTTTAATTGTCCGAAAATCCCGCAGAACAAGACTTTACAATAAGAAATAGCTTAGGGCTTCAAAAACATCATTGTAATTTAGACTACGCTGTCTCAATGCTGGGCAAAAAATCCTCTCCCAGGTCTCCAGCGCAACTTCGAACCAGCCCTCACGGTCAAGTTCAGCTCGTCCACCTCTTTCTGGGCTGGCCTCGGCGGCGCCATCCATCTCCAGGCACCCACTGTGTGGCGGCCTTCGCCCAGCGGTCAGCTTCAGCTTGGCAGACGTCCAGACGTTCTTGCCGACGTCCAGAATGCCCATTTGCTCTGCATTAATAATATTTTTTGCTAGCCTCTGCTCCAGTCATGAGTAAAAGCCTCACAATACTACTTCACGCAAACCCATACTTCCTTCTTCCAGTTTTGACGGAAACATTTTCACTATCTCGCCTGATGGTAAGCGAAGATCTGGACGACGGTGAAGCACGCTTGCCTAGAAGTAACCTGTTCACTCTTGACTTGAAGACCTCAAAGTTATAGCTGTCAGGCAAAAAAACTTTAGATCCCTCTGTCGATGACAGATTCCAGCACTTCCCAGCTTGTCAATTATATCGTCTAACAATCTGTATTCTGCAATCAAGGTCAGGTCGAACACACGTTGATATTAATTGGATCGCTGAGATCTCGGTTGACTGCTTCGGCAACTCGACCGGTATCGACATCGATGAAATATTCATCTATATCTCATGCTAGTGATGGGATCGGGTTATCTAGCATCCACGTTATGCATCACTTACTAAATTGCATTGAGTAGCTTTGTCCCTTTTTTAAAGTGGTAATGTCATCAATGAACGCGTCTAGCTCGTCTCGACAGCGTTTCCTAGGTCTACCTCAACACGAGGCCAGAAAAAAAAAAAATTGTCGTCTCCAGGGCGGGATTAAAGACTGTCAGACTCGTACTGACTAAAATCCTCGGAGTCTCTTCAATAGCCCTTAACGTCCGAGGGTCACGTCACGGTAACCTTAAAGACAGTCCCGTGTCCCCGGCAGGCTTTGGCTCTCTATGGAGCTCAAATTGCTGACAGGTCGTTATGGTGCGCGTGGAACACGACGCACTGTCAATCCGATCATGGTCCATGATCGACGGCGAGTCACCCATTACTCGCCGGGATAAAGTTAATAAGGGGCATCACCTGTATTATTTTAAACACACCAAAATTGATATTACTGAATCAACTTATAGCAACACTTAAATAGATTCTATACACGTTCGCAGTGACTTTTGTTTAATAAAATTATGACACACGAAAGTCAATGAAATTATCCAGGATTTAGGTCAAACCTGGCATAAAAACTGTCGCCACCATTTGTCACCAAGCGAAGTAATAATTAGGATAATTGGTAGTCGTTGTCAAATTAGGTGTCGACTGCGCCCGTGGCAAAGGTTCGAAGGTACAGTCAACAAAAGAGATAAGTAACCAGGCAGCAATTTCTAAACGGTTTTTTAATCAAATCATTTATTTATGGTAGACCAGCCACAGGCTCTTTTTAGAAAAAATAAATGAAAAAACTACAAAATTATAGCGCTCCAGTACCGTGCCAGTAACGAGAAGTGAAAGTAGTGTAGATGCCTATTTCAAGGCATAGATCTTGTTGTGTTTCAATATCGATGTGTCTGTATATCAACATCTTCAGCTTTATATATCACACAACTAAAGAGCACATATATCGTAGCATGCATCCAGTATACAGGTAAACAGTTTAAAACTTGCTGCCTGGATACTTACATCTTTTGTTGACTGTACATTACATTTGGTCCCCATTAGACAACGGTCCCATTGAATTATTGAGAGGGAATTACTGAGTTTTAGCAGGATTAATGTGTTTATCTATTTCATTTATTTATGTCGGTATTAAGAGCTTCCTCATAAGACATTTGCCCTCATTTCATTCGACCGAAACTGTCTTTTCCTTCAAACAAGACAAACAATGACCCACCATCTTTCCCAATTATCGCCTTGATGTGGAAAATTAAAAGACATAACCACATTGTACCATAATTTAGGTTATCGTAAAAATCTTTCATTGGCCTGTTTGAACGTTTCATGGTTACGTTGCCTATTTGGTAAGGCGTCTAAAGTACGTATCCAAAAGATGCGGATTCGAGTCCTCAGAGCCTCAAAATAAATATATAACAATTTTTGTTTTTAAACTTATATATTTTTCTTTTAATTGAGTATCTGGTTGAAAACCCACGCCCATACCCATCAATCTACTTAAAGCCTTCAACTTGAACCTATAAAATATAAATCAATAATAAAACAATTTATTTCCGTCTCACAGCTGCTAACAATTATGTTGTTTCAGTCATTATCAATGGTGCTAACTCATGCCCACTCGTGCCGCTAAAAATATAAGTCCACGGACTGCGAGTAAGCCTTTCATTAAAATTTCAACATGGCGCCCACGAGTGACATTTCAAAAGTAGCTGTCAAAATGTAACCGCCGCCATCTTTAAACTTCTCATGTGTCAACTTGAGATAATAACTTTTGTCTCTTTAATCAAACACGTGAACTAAGTTTGAAAGTTACCAGACTAGGTGTGTTTAAGAGTTTTCAATTAATATTCGCTTACGTAGTTTAATTATAGTGACAAGTTTACAATTTATTTGTTACGTAAACTAGGCTGAAAATAATAGGCTGTAAGCTTTACAAAAAAAAATTTGAAACAACAATGAAAATAGATAAATTAAAAAAACAGCTACACATGTATAATCGATCAAAAACAGTTCATCACTTTCTCAAACATAATTTCTTCTTTGCAAATGAAAAAAAGGTAGCTTTTAAAAAAAAAAAGAAAAATACCAGCTTTTCCCCACTTGTTTCAGATTATCGTCTCAGACCGTTTTTAACCGACTTCAAAAAAAGGAGGAGGTTCTCAATTCGGTCGGTATGTTTTTTATTTTTTATTTTTTTTATGTATGTACATCGATTACTCCGAGGTTTCTAGTCCGATTAGTGTGATTCTTTTTTTGTTCGATGCAGGATACTTGCAGTGTGGTCCCATAAAAATTTCATCAAATTTGGTTCAGTAATTTTTATTTTGTAAGCATTTTTATTAATTTAGCCTACTTGGATGACATGATGATCTTTACTTTTTGCGTGTTTGTTACCCGATTACTTCGACAATTGTGGACCGATTTTCAAAATTGTTTTTTTGTTGTACTAGGGATCGTTCACCTTAGGGAATACTGCAAGTTTCATCGAACTTTGTTCAGCATTTTTTGAGATAGGGAATTTTATTGGAACTTTCTTTTATCCGTAGCACCGGTATTAACATCGCCCATGTTGTGTATACATGGGCGATGTTAATACCGGTGCTACGGATTACAAAATTCTAGTGCACATGTAAGAAAATGATGTATTTGCCAAGAATTTGGGTTGAATATTAAAACTAAAAAGAGTAAAATAAAAAACTTTTTTCAAAAAAAAATTAACCGCCTTCAAAAAACACAACAAAAAAGGGTAAAATAACCTACAAAATAACTTTTCTTTCGGAAGTCGGTGGCAAAAAGACATCGAAATAATAAAACAAAGCCACCGACTTCCGAAAGAAAAGTTATTTTGTAGGTTATTTTACCCTTTTTTGTGGTTTTTTTTGAAGGCGGTTAAATTTTTTTTGAAAAAAGTTTTTTATTTTACTCTTTTTTTACAACCTAAAATCGTTCCAGCGGTTTAGACGTGGGACCGTAACAAATAAATAAAACTCAGTTTCACATTTATAATATTAATTAGGATTAGGATACCAATATATAGTCCACCAAATAAAATATACAACAATAGACAAAGACACAAAACACTTTCTTCTATTTAACATAAAAGCATAAAGAAATAAAAAACTACAATATTCTACATAAAGCCAACCAACTACACTGATATGAAACGTATCGGGTTTGTAATACCCCAACATGATATTTATACGAGCTTACAAGTTTCTGTTTATGGGCAGTAGAGGGTTAGTTATGGCTCTTAATGGCCGAGAGGGGGTTAATATGGCCGTATGATTCGTTGTTGGTTGTTGTACGTATATTGTACATATATGGGTCAGAGATTCTGGCTATTAAATTAGCCTTATTTTTTTTTTTCATTTGATATTAGTTTGTCCTAAAACTTGAAGACATGATTGTGATTACGGTCCTCTTACAGGAATGAAGCCTTCATAATTATGGCCGTAAACATAACATAGCGAGTGAAACCGCAGAACACAGCTAGTTGTAAATAATCTAATATTTATACCTACATACATATAAAAAATCAACGCCACTTTTCGTTGTACTTCTATAACTCAAGAACGGGCTCACCTATACAAACAAAATGTTTAGGCTTTGTTCGGACTATTTAGTAGATTATTTATGTAAAGCTTGCACAAAATCGGTCGAGCAGTTCACACAATTATCACATTTTTTGCAACACGTAGCGAAGCACGGGGCGGGCCACTAGTCCTATTTACTAATGTATGTGTGGATGGATATTTGTTACTCTTTCACGCAAAAACTACTGAACGGATTTGGCTGAAATTCGGTACACAGGTAGTTTATAACCTGGATTAACACATAGGATAGTTTTTATCCCCATTTTATGTTCCCGTGGGATAATTTTGGAGTTGTAGCGGGTGAAGCCGCTGGCAACAGCTAGTATTGTATAAATACTTGGAAAAATCTGAATACTGACCAAAATAAGAAACATTTTCAAGGAAACTTGACCACCTAATTAATTCCATCCCGGTAAACCCATCGGGTCCGGTTCAATAGGCAGATGAAAGGAAACTGTTTCCTTTCAAGGGATTCAATACCTCCTTGATGCATAAGTAAACCCAATTACGGATATATTTTGGCAACATTTTTTTGAAGTACCATTTCTTTTTCAATTAGGTTCATTTTGTAAGGTTAAAAGGAGTGGATGACTGGCTCGTTGGTGTTGTAGTAGCAAGCGCGGTTGCTGACCATGTTTTTCTGCGTTCAGTTCCAGAATCGGGATAGTTTTATTGGGTTTTTCCATTAGAAATGTCTCAGCAGTATAATTTTAATTTAATTACTGACTAAAATGGTGTTCAATAGCCCTTTTCGTTCCGTGGCCACAGTTACTTGATAAGACAGTCCCGCGACCCCGGAAACGCAGCAATTGAGTCAGGATTTGTACACTGTTGATGGCGATAGCTTCGACCTTTTTGGCGCTAAACATAACTGTGTAAATGTTTTTTGTTAACTTTTTAGACATAATAAACGTATTTTGTTTATATGTATGAAGTTTCATTATTCGGATTGGGTCTTTTATTTTGAAAAATAAGGTTAAAAAAGTATGTATAAATTTCAGTACACCGTTTACTCTGTTAATAGGTAGGTATAGATTCTAATATAACTACAACCTGTGACCAGTCAAGTGTGGGCAGCATGAGAGGGTTATGCAAGATTACGATCAGTGAGCACTGGAGGGTTAAACAAGTATTAATAGGCCAGTGGGACACTGCTTTCTGCCTTGAAAGAAAATGGTCGATTTCTTGTTTATTTAGTGTAGTTTTTACTGGATGTTTTCGACCGACTGGAAAAATGTTGTATTTCTGCTTTTTCTATTGGTGCTCGCCGTGCGATTATGGGCCATGCCCGAGTTGACGCTGCGTCGTGTTCAGCAAATCTGACTGAAGACTTGTAAAAAATACCTGAATAAATGGGTCGACGTCGTGTTCAGAGCTGTCAGCAATCCGACTGGAGACTTATAAAAATATGAACTTAAATGTTTTAGGTAAACAGTGAAGCCGAACGTATTATACAAAGGTTATTTTACCTTCATAAAACGAAGAGAAAGGTGTAACAAAAAGAAACACGCCGCGGCAACGTGCTAACGAGTCCAGTTTAAAACTTGTAATGCTGAACCATCGTTTAGTTGTAAGTGGTGACATATTTCTGGAGCAACGCCAACGGAAAACGTAGTCCACCTTAGTGGGTGCTAGAGAACAGAAAATGTACTTACAATTCAATTTCTAGGTCTATAAGTTGTTAAAAAAATGTCTGATAAAACCATAGAGGGCCAAACGCCTACCGTGGTCATGGAACTCAAGGTGTCCCTTGGGTGTCCCCACAGAGGGCCAAACGCCTAACGGGGTCACGGAACTGTAGGTGTCCATTGGGTGTCCCCACAGAGGGCCAAACGCCTACCGTGGTCACGGAACTCAAGGTGTCCCTTGGGTGTCCCCACAGAGGGCCAAACGCCTACCGGGGTCACGGAACTGTAGGTGTCCATTGGGTGTCCCCACAGAGGGCCAAACGCCTGTCGGGGTGACGGAACTGTCCAAACTGATAACCGTGAAATTGAAACGTAAAGGGCTATTGAAAGAATACCGTGAATTTTAGTCAGTACGTGTCTGACAGTCCCTTCCACTCCACCCAGTGCGGGAGGACTCATTTAATGATATTACCACTGTAAAAAGGAATACTTAATAATCTAGGAAAAATAGCCGATAAAACCAACATTACAAAAACTTATACGAAATAACGAAACGAAAAAAATAACGAAAATAGGGCTGATAGTGAAAAAAAAAACCAAATTCAATTTCTAATAATTAGTCAAAAATGATAAAAGAGTTTGGTTGCACGTATTTTGAATTAAAATGCAGGCATTCTTTGTTGAAAAATAAATGCAAGCCATTACTTGTCATGAAAAAAAAAATAGAAAAAAAAGTTTAATGGCATTACGGCAGGTTTTTTGACCCCAAACGGCCAGTGTTGTGCTTTCAAATATCATTACATATTTGCCACCAAAGAGGTTGATAACTGTTTTAAATTAAAAGGTTTTATTTTTCCAATGCGTACTTTTTTGGCAATTTATATCCAAAAGAAGAAAGAATTTTAAAAGCTATTCTGAGCGCTATCATGATTTTTCCCCTTTATGTGACGGAAACTGGAACTTCGACGAAAAATAGTTGCTTGCTCGTACACTATTTAGGGGCGGTTTTTTTTACAAAAAACGCAGCAAAAACGCTGCTTGAACAGCGACACTGTAAATGAATAGGTACTTATTGTAATTTTTTTGACAGTCACACCTACACATTTTCCAAAATACTTCTTCAATATACAAACATTATCAAAAACAAGTCTTTGCACTCATAAAACTGGTTACGTTAATAATAAATCATTTATTTGTATATTTTTGGGGGAATTTCTTCATATATTTCCTGTTTGTCTGAACTGGGGACGGAAAATTGCGTCGGTAGACAATATTCGCCCCCCACTCGTCATAATAATTGATTTTCATGGGAATGCAGTATTCTTCGTGTGTTTATTGGAGGCACGGAGGACTGTTTACCATGAATATTTCAGAGGAGAGGATGTTTTGGACTTTGGAGTCACGTAGGCAACTTTTTCGTGAAGAAATGATGTTGGAAACTTGTGAATTGGCTGGTCCAACCAAGATCATCACGGGTGGAGTGGAAAGAGGCGTCAGAATGAAAGCACCCTGTTCCTTCATAGTATACCCCTTTAAAGTCCCGTGTGCTGCCTTATAGAACAGTCCTGGATCCTTGGCACATTGATACAACTCAGCACACGTCCGTCAGTAGGAAACAAAAAAACTTTTAGTACATTAGAAATAAAAATAACAGTTCAAAGGGTTTGTGGACAAATAAAGTAATTCAAAACTGCTGGGCCGACACTTCGGATAATTCTTTTTTGTGTTGTGTTTTGTAACCATCGGAACCGGGTTATAGAGGACTTCCACCCGTGGCGAAGCCGGGACGCGGGGGCCGCTAGTTAAAAAATAAAAATAACAGTTCAAAGGGTGTAGACAAATAAAGTAATTATTCCATATTTCTATAAAGCTAGCTCTGCTTTTGTGAACACAGTTATTTTATAGAAATATACTTTTATTACTGTCATTTAGATTATCGTCGCGGGCAGAATATATTTTTTAACCAACTCGACTTAAGCCAAACTGTATTAAAACGAATTTAGCCTGACTTAAAAATTCTAATAGTTCCACTCACAAAATATATCATTAAAATACACACAAATTATACCTAATAGTCTAGACTGAAATATTATAATTTATTGTGTAAGTACAATTTTTATACTTTGTTTTGTCTAGACACCTGTAATACCTACAATTAGGTACTTTTTTATCAATAAATAATTGGTTACGTACGGACCTACTTACTGCCAACTATTTTGCATACAGAAATAGCTGACAGTAAGTAAAGAAGTATGTACCTATTATTTTTTAAACATTTTAATGATGGGTATTAGTCCAGACTTGGCAATTATATTAGGGCCATACTTAGAAAGCGAAAGCCTAAAAAAATATAGCGTTACAGGAAGTTTAAAATATGAACATTTTGAAGGGCTATTATCGTGAAAATCAACGAGAAATGTTATTTGTGTGGCCCGTAGTTTACAGCAACCCAGTAAAAACTGATTTGTTTGTAACTAAACATTTTTTTTTTTTGTTTTATAAATATTCCACAACTGTCACACAACGCCATCTAGTCCCAAGCTAAGCAGAGCTTGTGTTATGGGTACTAGACAACTGATAAACATACTTATATATTATTTCTAAATACATACATATTATAGATAAATTACACCCAGACACAGAACAAATGATCGTGCTCATCACACAAACATTTGTCCTGGGTGGGAATCGAACCCACGACCTCCGGCATAGCGGTCAGGGTCACTAACTACTAGACCAACAGGCCAGTCTAACATTACCTCTGTAGGCACAAGTTTTACAAACAAAAGCATTAATTTTTTTTTTCCTAAATAAATAAAGGTGCGGCTACTGGTGCGAAACGTAATAATAGAACGTTAAGGATTTAAGGGGACTGTCACACTAAAGCCAAAGAGAGGATCATTGACGAAGGTGAATCATTTGGGGAATTACTAAGTGGCCGTTTTAGGCCCTCAGATAAAATAATTTTTATAAATGTATAGCACGTGTATGTTTGTATTTCTGGAAGCCTAACCGCTGTCCCGATTGTCACTAATAATGAATACTTTAATTAATGTTTATTTTTAAACAAAACCGATTGAAATTTACAACACGGGTTGAAGTCTTTTGTTTATTTTTGATTTTTTTTTTTTCTCTGCTATTCTGCATATTTTTTTAACTTTAAATAGCAAATATCCATTCGCAAATCACACATAACTCACAATCACCAATAAACAGAATTTTGACAAACATACAGTCTCGATAATGTTTACCAGAAAATTCATGTCACTACCCCACAACATAAACGAAAAATTAACCCTAAATAACCCAACTATCGCTTAGCTATCAAAGGGTCACCACCCTGTCCTTCAACAGTGTAAGTTTAAACACGTGTTTCTAAAACTAACGACCCGTGTAACTCGACTACCTTTGACCCGACACGACGTTTAAAACCCTCGCCATGACGTCACAACATACCTTTTAGCATACCTTATGGGCCTGGCAGTCAGACTTTCTGCTAAGGACTGTTTTAAAACAACAATTAAAACTTTACATTTGAAATTAGAATAAAATACATATTTCCAGCCAGCTGTGTTCTGTGTTTGAAATAATTAAAACAATGAACAACTTTTGTGACACTAGTTTCTAAAGTCCTCTGCCTACTGCCTAGCCTTTTCCCAAGTGGACCTATGCACACCACGCTTACTAAACGCGCCGTTGACGCTTATTATAGCGATACAAACGCGATGTGAACGCGCGTTTGACACTGTATCGCGACAACAAACTGCTATGTTTGACAAAAACGCGCCGTCTACGCGCGTTTCTAAAGAGGGCGTCGTCGGCGCGTTTAAAAAACGTGGTGTGCATATACAACGTGTAACGTTAATACTAATAGCGCAAAACCTCTCGTGGCGTAACTAAGCCCGATGTTACTGACCAATGTTTGTTCTAAAAATTTTATAAATTCGCAAAAAATAAAAAGATTTTTCATACTGATGAGCGCGATCAATTTCTCATTTTGTTTGAAAAAGCAAATTTTTTTTTTTGCGAATTTCCTAAAGTCTTGGAACGAACATTGTTCAGTAACATGGTTTGAGCTACCCCACGAGAGGTTTTGCGCTATTAACGTTACACGTTGTATAGGCCCGAGCGGGAGCTAATAACAAATTGTGATCAATTTCCTCTCAAGCGATAATTAGTAGACTACATGAGGGAGTCGTATCATCATTGTATCATCGTGAGGAAGTCAGCTGCGGTTCCGTTGGTGGGATAAGCAGCAAAAGTCGTTCAAACATATAGAAAAAAATTAAAATGTACCTAATGTTTGACCATCCCCAGTGCGTGTTGGTAGACGACACAGGTCTACGAATGTTTGCTTCTAGAACATCCAACATCCTATGTTTTAGCGGTATTTTTTTAATCCTGCGCACCGCTGCTGTTATTGTACAGACGCAAACACATCAACCACTTCAATCTCTCAAATTTATTTAATTAGTACATTTTTATCCTTATCACAATAGAGGAAGCTTAATGTTCGATTGGTAAAATTTGACAGATTAATTTAGGATGACCTGCTGGCGTCTGTACTTTCCTATTTTGACGAACACAAATGGCATTAGCATAACTATCACCCATTAATTCATTATGGCCTAGCCATTTAATTTCCCAAATCACAGATCGACGCGGAACTGGAGACTAATGAAAAGAGCTTAATTTGATTAATTGTGCCGTTTTAACTTAATTAATTTAGGTGTTAACAGGGTTAATTAAATGATTTAGCTGAGCGAAAAGTTTGATGAATTTTATGAAAATATTTAGAAGGATTGGGAAAAAGTTATTAGGAATTATGACACTAGTACTCTTTTGGTAACTTGTTGTTTGTAAGGTGTTTTCACACCGGGATTAATTTCGTAGAACAAAATTTTACAATGTGAAGATTTTCGATAAAATTAAAATTACTACTGCAATTTTGATTTAATTTTGATTTGAACGTTATTTTCAAGAGAGTGAACTTTTTTGTTCATAACGTCATGGATGGCAACGCTTCACGCGCTGTCACGCTTTAGCGTGAGTAGTTCAGCTGGGAGAAAGCGACAGAGCTATATAAGTCGTCTAGCGCCATCTCTTTCCGACAGCTGAACTACTCATGCTTTAAGACGGGTTGGTAGGCCACCTGATCATGTTCGTTTTACAGTTGATTATGATAAGCCCCATTATGAATAAATTATACCGAAAAACATAATAAGTATGTAACTATTGACGGCTAAAATATATTGATACAACTAACTATTACGTCTTTTACATAACACTGAAGTAATAATAAATCAAACGGTACTAAACATTTTGACTAGAAGTTGGTATCGTTTGTTTAATTTACAAGTAACTTCGTTGACTTGAGTCGAGTTCCTGGTGATTTGATTACTGTTGACATTACATTGATAAGGTTCTGTTTATTTTCACAACTTAGTTACTTGTAGTTGACTTCTTGTTCTTCTCAAAGAGATTTAAAGATACCTAAGAGGTTATGAGAAATATTGTGATCCCAAAACTCAGTGACGTCGTACACATAGGTCGTAAAGAAAATAGCGAAATTGCTAAATTCGTTAGCTTACTCTGCAACAACAATTAAACGTATTGACGCATGCATAGCGAATTTCCAAAGATTTTCTTTGGAAAGAAAATTTCGTCACCATGAGACGTTGGGAATGGAATGAAGAATTCGCCGTGGCGGTTACGATCCTCGGTGGCTCGATTGGAAAAGAGCGTCGGATGTACTGAAGGTCGAAGGTCCGAAGGTCACATGTTCGAATCCTATCCGCGGTTCGTTTTTTTCTTTCCAAGGAAAATCTTTTCTGCAACAACAATTAAATACATGAAAATTACGTTTAGCAAAAAATATTTTGAGCAAATTAATTTTCAAGAAAATCTCTACCGTTATTTTCTACCTACCTACCTACCTACTGAATATCACTTTGGATTCTCAATTTTATAATGTTAACAGATTTTCCTGAAAACAAAATAACGTCAACCTTCGGTACAAGCCTAATACCTACCTACTCTGTAAGAATCATTAATTATCCCGACCAATCATCCCTTATGTCCCCTAAAAAGGCTTTTTTTCTTCCGGAACCTTCTAAAGAGCTACGGATCCTGTAAGCCCCTTCAATTTCAGAACAAACATGCAGTCAAACTTTTTCTTTGCCGTCTAAAAGTTTGCTTTATACTACAGAGTTTTTTCGTTCAAGCCATTTCACGGAAACTTGGTACGGCGGATGTTTTGTAAAATACGGATTTTCTATTTGAATTAATGCAGGTAGACGGTAGTTTGAGATAAGAAGGGTTTTATTAGAAACTTTTTCTTAAGCTTCCGCTTGATCTTTTCCCATGTATGTTGTGTCCCAGTATTTTATTTAGAGATTAAGACTGGCTGTCGATCTAACCTCCACAGCCCAGTCTCCAGTAGGTATTTACCAGCTTCAACTTATTTGTGTCGCGGGTCCCAACACAGTATCTCGACATGTACCTCAAAGAAGATTTTTGGCCGAAGGGTGTGGTCTACCAACGTTTTCGCGGCATTAATACGACTTTGTCACTCCGTGTACCTAATTTTAAGTTCATGTTGTTGTATCATATTAGATTGTTAAGTTTTATTTAGTATTGTTTGTATATGGGCCACTGATGCCTGACATAAATTGAATAAGAAAAAGTTGTGATGTAGTGATGATATGTTTGGCAGTAGCAGGAACTTAAGACAGCATAAAACTTACAAATACTTCTGCTACTGCAAGGAACTACACGTTGAACTCCAAAACAGGCCAAAGAAAAATGTGTAAGAAAAAACTATCTATACATAAAAGAAATTGCCACGTAATCCATTTCTCAAACTAAACCGCACAATATAACCAAAGCCCCAGTATTAGTATTCCGATACAGTCGTAGGCAGATAAACCTCCTGTATCTAAGATAAAATGTCTTCATATTTCAGTGAAAAGCGGCCATATTGGTTGCGTAACCACCTGGAATATTGTACCTGGAGCAGCCCCTTAGGCTCACAGCTCAATCTACCACCTGGATATACGTGCTACAATATTTCACCGATGTTTGAAATATGTGCTAAGGTTTTCTGATAAAGAAATACCAAAATAAGATAGGAAGGTGTTTTATTTTTGAAAAAGGACTTCGTGTTGGAAATTTAGATAAAGCCAAAAACATCTTCAAATACATTGCAATATGTAAAATCACGATTAATAAAGATGTGTCTATTTTAAATACTGTTAATACTTTTGTCAAAATTCGAAGATTCCATTGAGATCAGCAATAATTGAAGATGAGTAGAATATAACATGAACCATATAACTACTCACAGATAGATCCCGATCTGCACCCGCCGACAGCACGGTTGCAACAGCGACTGAGCGACCGAGTGCTGCGTAGCGTGTCGCAGGTTCGGACCCCGCACGGAACATATAGTTGCATGATCTTCCAGCAGTTATTTCGGGTCTGGGTGTTTTTATATGTGAATTTCTGTTTGTAAACGTACCGTGAAAAATTCCTAGATTGGGGAATTGATTAAAAAATAGAAGAACGCAAAACTACTAGTTTGAATTTTTGATCAAGAAGAAGCTGAATAAAGTTTCAAGAACCATCACTGCATGTTACCAGTGAAACAAACATGAATTTACAACAAGGAGCCCTGTGTTTTCAAAAGCGCCAAAGCCCATCATTCACTTTGCCCCATCAACGTGACTGCAAACAAGCACGTGGCACAACTCACTTCCATGTCACCCCGCTGCGGTATCGATCTGTGTAAAACGTAACCACCTAAAATAAGGATGGCTATTTGTGGTACAGCCGCGTGTCATTTGACCTCTACGGGTCACGTGATGCTCAATAATTCATTAGTTAATTAAATGATTTGTGACTTTCATGCCTTTTAAAAGTTACAGAGACAAAAACAAGAGTTAGCTTTTGACCGATAGACTGGATAGCATGGACTAAGCATTGTCTGATTAAAATTGTCATGCTCTCTGGAAAGAAAGGTCTTTCTTTTACATTATCACAGAAATTATCTAGATGGCATACAGGAAAGAAAAAGATGGTGCTAAAATTATTTTGCTCTCTTTTTATAGAGTGCTCAATGAATGATAGTCTATGGTCAGACCATTGCATTTTGTTGGAAGTCTAGTCTAAACTCATTTAAATTAAATTTAAGAATCATTTGTACGACGAAGAAGAAGAAAAGTATGAAGTAACAAAATAAAAGTAAAAAACTTAGAGAAAGATAAACAACAGCCGGACAAAATACATTTTGATTTGATCATTATCGCGTTACGAAAAACAGCTTTGTCTGGACCAAAATTTTATTGAATATTTAACGCTGTTTATGCAAAAGGCCGGCCAAGACGAACGTTTAGCATAATACGAAGAAAATTATACTAAAGGACATAAATATATTAAAGACACTGAAACTGTTAGGCCTATTTCCAGTACTGGACAAATATAGACTGATGATGATGATGCAACTGTTAAAATACGCATTGCTTTTAAAAAGTCAATTACAACGGTAGCTGATCTCTTAGCAATCAAAGCAGAATCATGCTAGCCTCGGCAAAATTTTATGAATCTAGTCATATTAAGCTGTCCATTCGCCCCACACAATTAATCATATAGGAACCCATACCAGAGTACCGCAAAGCTAATCTGCAGCATATCCATGGGTATCAGTTGGATTGAATCGATTGTATCCGAACAAACCGAATGTAATCTTCGAATCGGACTGGATTAATTTTCGGTAGCTAAGCTCGGCAGATAATAAAATTGAATTTGGATTGGACGATCCTCTGGCATTTTGGTAATTGTTGGAATTTGTTGTGGCCAGTTTCAAATTGGAAGTCGAATGTTGAATGCTTTCAAATGCTATCTAAATGAAGATACAAGACTTCGTAACGCTATAGAGAGAAGGATTTGATGCCGTGCAAACAACAAAAAGAAAGTTGATGCCGTCATTTTAGTTTTAAGTAAGTACATTTTAAGAATGGTTTATTAATTAATAATGCGTTTGTTCATTTCACTAGAGAGCCATAAATCCTTGTTACGTTAAAACTGAATCTATCTAAAAGAAAATATTTCTTGGCGAGAGATCTCGATGAATAAAAACTTCAAAACTATAAAAATACGGCAGTTTTAAAATGATCTAGTTCTTAAACTTGTTACGGACGCTCTAGCGCGTTTATTTGCTCCTGTAGGTGTTAGAGCACCCGAGGTAGATTACATCAGGTAGGAGGGAAATAAACTCAATTCGTTTGCGCTGGCAAACCAATTTGGAGTGGAAACGTTGGGAGGAATTATTAAACAAAATACCGACACAGAACATCATAGCACAGGATCCATTTGAAAATTGAAATCCTTTTCCATTGCAATTGCGTTTGAAATTAATTTTGCTGGATTGGTAATCCGGGGATCTCGTTGGATGTAAGAGTTAGTACTGTATGTTTGTTTTTAGAGTTAATCTTCTTGGAAATCAGGAGACAAAAGCAAGACATTTATCAATGAGAAGTAAAAATTAAAATACATTTACTCCTACAAGAGATTTTTAAAAGTCAAGCAAGAGCTTGGCAAACATGGTCTTGCAAATGACAATGATAAAGTATCCAATAACAAGCGGAAAAAATTTCATACAGTCAATGAAGTAACACTGAATTATGACTTACATTAGTTTTCACGACAGAATCTAGCAAAAATAGAAATAACTGAGAAAAGTTTTCAAAGAAACCTATATTATCGGCTGGTCCAATCTCGACAACTAAATAGCCCACTATACTACTTTCCGAACATTTTTCAACAAAGAAAACATCCAACATAATCATATTTGCGCAACATCTTTCAAGAAAACTGTATCCGTACCAACATATGAGCGAATTTGCAGACAGTTTTGTCATTATTTGCTTCCAAATCAAATTCTGCCTTAGAAGCGAGAACATAAGGTTTAATTTCTTATCTTTGAATTTTATTGGAAGTAGCAGGAATATCTGGGAATATTTGTACAGTTGATATTATGGTACTGTCTCCAGTTTCTGATATTTCCTTGGCGTGTCATCTTCAAGGTTAATATTTGTACTGGCACAATTAGTGTGTTATGGATTGTATGTGAAATGTGGCAAATATTGACAGTTATTGTTCTGATTCGATGTACCTACTTTACGCTTATTCGAGCTAAAACGGCGGATATCCTTATCTGAGTGAATCTGAGACGTATTTAAGAGATGATGAATTATGACCACGAAATATAATACGGACTGGCTTTGTACTCCGTTTGGTTGCATGTGCTAATCAGGTCCAAAAGATAATCTGGTAAACAACAAATCATTTTGATGCCAGACGAAGCGATTAAACGATTCCACTAGTAGTATATCTATATCATATTCTTATATTATTTGAGTCTGGTCTGGAGAGTCAAGGGCGATAGGATCGATAGTCCCCGCCGATCTCCCCTATTGCCTTAGGCGTTGTAGACCCCTGTCTTCATTTTGACACCCCTGCAGAAACCGCTTCTTAAATAAAAATAGCTGTGTCTGCAATAAAAGTTCTTGAATCAGTATTTCTTTAAGCTCAGGAATATGGCATTTGATGCAAAATTGCATCTCAGGTTTATCGGAAAAATAACTCGGCAACTTACTATTCGTCTAAAAATGTTTGCATATTTCTTTCCTTTTCAATAGACGTTCTGCTCCTTGCCTCTGTAACCAATCCTTGGGAATTCAATATATCTTTTCGTTTACTGTAAAGTCGCGGACGACTCTTACTTGGCGTAACTTATTTCGTGTTGGTGAAAGATAAAATGTGAGGAAACCGGAATGTCTTACACCAAACGTAAAATCAAAGATAATGTTGCGTTTAAAAACCCGCATTAGGCCTACATTGTGGATTACAGTACTAAATCTTTTACAGAGAAGAGGCCTATGTCTAAAATAATACGACCCACAGTGGCCTCACATGAATGAAATGAATACTGTAGCCGTATTACTCGTTTATGGCACAATTTCATTAGTTGTTACAGCCCGCATGCTGGTGCGAGAGATTTCTGGAACGCATGCCACAGGGCCCGCATTCGGGAAACCGTTTTCTTTAGTTGATAGGGCCTGCATGTCAGGTGTAAGACATTTCTGAAACGTATACTACAGGGCCCGCATTCGGGGAACCGTTTTCATTAGTCGATAGCCCGCGTTCGATGTTTATCAAAACCTCCATATTCGTCGCCATTGATTGACAAGAGTGGCAGACCTGCATACTGTATATCGCCCGACGAATTTCATTGGTCGATGTCACGGTTGGTATAAACTGCAGACGGTGTAACGAACACGTATCGACTTGTAACTTCTATCGGTTGTTTTCTCGCCTGCGAGGACTCCCTTTCTCATACAATCCCCAGGAGCTGTGGTCCAGTGGTATTATTCAACTGAACATATACAGCAAAAAGTGGATCACGAAATCCGCTCAAAACAACATCATCAATAAAATATACCAACTACCAACAAAGACGCCAGAAAAAGATCAATGCCTTAATTTCCTGGAAGCGGAGGCAACATTTAACATCATTAAACAACTGCTAGTAATCTCAGACACAATCGGAGCGACGCCATTATTATTCAATTGGATGCTGATGGCAATTAAATGGGAAGAACTGCATTATACGACGCGAAAATAGAAGTAACTTGTTTAGCGGAAACTACGTTGACTGTAAATGGATTCGCATTCGCTGTAAGAATTATAGATGCAGATAAATTCAAGATTGAGGATGGCATTTAAAGAGTAAAGGTCAAAGAAGAATTGCATTATCCGTTTATTGCGATTGATACTGACTTTTCTTCGCTTTTAGCCTACCACAGTCTCAAAGAAAATAGAAATGGGCATAATATCATAGTAGCATCTCGAATTAAAGCTGGAAAGGTCTGTGAAGATATCTTTATTCTAAAACCACCCATTGTATTAATGTATTTTGTTACTAATCAAGTGGCAAAATACTAATTCATAAGTTTTATTATATGGAATAATCTTTCTGTCTTATAATCATGAGTGTATTATGTTTACAAAAAGTATAATTTAACCCAATTATGTTCGTTGCTATCTGTTGTGAGACATAAACAAACAGTAGCAGAAATCAGGTGAGGGTGGAGCAAAACGGGTACACCCCAAAAAGGTAGTAGGTAAAACACTTTAATTAGGTCGACCGACAATCGAACCCATTAATTATCAAATTCCTGCTCAACACCTCTTTACGATGCTCACTCTTCAAACACAACAGTATTTCATCATGTAACCCTAAAATTTGGGCTCCCTGATCTCCTGACATAATTTTACGAGCATTTTCAAAGTCCTTGTCATACATAAAAGACGGTAATGACGCTAATAAATCAGGACTCGTAACTTCAGATTGTAAATAAGTTATGTCAAAAAGCTGAGTCTTTTGCAGATACATATATGTTACAAATTGGTTGGGTCGTGAGCCAAGCATCATACATTTCTTTCAAGAGTTATTTTATTTTCGACCGTCAAGAAAATTTTATTAAGTTCACATTAAAATATATAAACTTTTTCGAATAAATGTTGAATTTCTACCGTAACAAGCTTGAGTCAAGATGAAGTGGAGTCGGCATCATATCTGTAATTTAGAATTTTCGTTTTTAGGGGTTTGAGGAACAGAGTGTAAAGTACCGAAGAAAAAAGGAAGGTACCTTAGACTAGACGGGTGTTGCATCTAGTGGGCTTACTGCCCGATATTCATTGCCAGAATATTCCATGTCTTTTAAACTCGCAGAAAACTTTGATTGCGCGATGCGGGATATGATCGTTCTTTCATTGCTGCATAGCCTTTTTGTTGACGTTTGAATTTACGATTACTCTTACTTTTAGTTGAGAAATTCAGAATGACTGAAGAGAGTAAGGACAAATCAAGCTAAAGAATAAAACAAAAATGTAGCCGTTATTGTGGAAGCTCTATTTCATCTAGGCTAACATTTGCCTCGGCTTCAGATATTTGTTCCGAGCTAAATGTTAGTAAACAACGAGATGAGGAAAAGTATAGAACGAAACGGTTGAAAAAACTTGCTGTTTTCTTTGAGGTCATTGAAAAGTTCCATTGGGATTGCTTCTGTCAGAGGACGTAATTTTATTTAAGTTAATCTTATTTATGGGTCTGTAACTCGCATATCTTGTGCCACGATCGCCATCTTGGAAAAAGGGTGCAGTTAGTAGTTGACTGACAAACTATTGGTTGCACAGAAAATCAGTGTAGACAGTTTTGTTGCTAATTAATTTCTTTGCCACTTTGGTCTTGTAAGTTTTGTCGTAGAACCATAAATAAAAAATATAATGTCTTTCTTGACATCTAAAAAAATTGTAGGGGCAAGTGCTGTACCTATGGACACTTGTACCTGTGGACACCGTTAATTTATGGGAAAACGGGCAATCCTAAAATTCTCATTTGAACGCAGCCTGAAGCATTTGTCTATGGTTGACCGATTTGACGTGTCGCCTTCTTATTTTTTCGAGTTATTTTCCCCAGAATTAACGGCGTCCACAGGTAAAAGCGTCCATAGGTACAGCACTCGCCTGTAATATTTCAATGGACTGCTATTTCTAAAGCCATTATTTTTTGTCTTGTATTTATATCGGTCTTCATTTGTTTATGAGTGTATCATGAATATGAAAGTCCCATAATCTAGCAGTAAATAATTTTATTACGGTACGTAAATTATTGTCATTGTTATATTGGATTCCGATTTACGTTTTGTTTTGGATAATCCAATCACTGATGCGTACTTTTACGATTTAATAAAAACTTAAGCATAAGATTATCGTTTTTTTGTCTAAGTTTCATAAGTGCTCGGGGACGTGGGACTTATCAAATTACCGCGCGTGACCCTGGAACGTAAAGGGCTATTGAAAGACACCGTGGATTTTAGTCAGAACGAGTCTGAGTCCCTCCCGCCTTGCCCTGGGTAGGAGGACTCATTTGATGACTAAAAAATAAACTAAGCGCTACAAGCGATTTGATGTCACCAATCTTGTTTCATTTCCTTTCCATTTTTCGAAATCACTTCACAGACGCGTTATGAAAATTGGCTTGTTGTAAGTACCGAATAAACATATTTTTAACTTTCTTTCTGGATCTAGGATAATCCTTACGCTAAATTCATACAAATCTGTTTAGCCTTTGAGGATAAGACAGATTTACGGAACACTACAAAAAAGTACAAATAATAACAATTTTGGGAAAAATATTTGTTGAATCTACAAGTAGTTGTTCCGGGTCTGGGTCTTTGTGTAGGAGAGTTCCAATGTTTGTAAACACACCCACGATACATTACATGATAAATTCGTTAATTTTGATTTTATAAAATTAAAAAGATAAAAAGATCTGTAAGAAACAGCTGTGAGACCTGCAATGCTGTATGGCAGCGAAACATGGGCTGCAAAACAAACCCACAATCAAAAGTTACATACAGCAGAAATGCAATGCGCATGCTGCGCTGGTCGGCCGGCGTCACCATGAAAGACAAAGGCAGAAACGAATATATCTCCCTGAAGGTAGCTCCTATAACAGACTAGCTTGGAGAAGCCAGGTTGAGGTGGTACGGTCACGTGATGATTAAGAGCACCTAGGACAAACTACGGTAGAAAGACTATTGTTTATGAGGGAGCTGAACTCTATAACTCTATACCTAAAGAAATTAAGGAATCGAAATCACTTCCAACTTTTAAAAGGCTATTAAAGTACCACTAGACTAATGTTTTATCACTGTAAGATTTACCTAATTTTAGTTTATTACTAAGCGAAACCGTCGCTTATCTTAATTGTAATGTTTTTTCCTCATAGAAGTGAATAATTGTATTCTTTTTGAGCGAAATAAATTTCTTAAACCGTAAAACCGTGATGAGACGCCCTGAAGACTATGTAGGCAAAAAGTGCCTTTCCATCGCAACACGCAAGAGGGGGAGAGGGAGACCTTTAGCAACATGGCTAACGACTGTCCAAAAGGACATGAAGTTGCTAAACCTGGCGAAAGAGGATGCAGAAAACCGCAGTAAATGGCGACGCATGATAAGGAAAGCCGACCCCGAATAACGGGATGTGGCGAGGCAGAAGAAGAAAAATAAGATCTATGGATTGAGTACCTAAGTTTAAATATCAGCCATCAATTTAACTATTAATTACGTTTCAGTTAGTTTTCTATCATTCCATGTTCTCGTAACAAGTCTGAACATAGTAGTTGTTAAGTGAGTCGACAGGCAACATTTCAAGTTGAAATGCGGAAAGTTGCTATGTGATCGGATCCATGATTAAGACGAACGGAAAACATACGCACTGATGAGTTTTACGGGCACGCAAATCGCGAAAAAAGTATCGTTGTATCTTCTATCGTCTTATAAATACTTTCTTAACTTAAAAAATCTAATCGCATGGACTGCCATCTAACGCAAATAGCAACCCCGTACCCCGGCAGGCTTTGGCCCTCTAAAGGACCCGATATTATGCTGACACTCTTTGAAGCATACGTACGCCGTCGACCCGGGCATGGTCCATGGTCGGACAGCGAGTCGCCCTTTACTCGCCGCCCGCATGCCCGCGCCCACGGTGGCCGGAGATCGTCGGCCAACGTCCGTCGCCGTGGTCATCTACTTCTGCGGCTGGACGTTACAAAGCTAGCAAATATTTGTACTTACATTGTATAGATATATATATATATATAGTTTGTTGTGGTTCTTATCTCAGTTTTATCCTGCACATAGGTATATCTTTCAGATTCAACTGTTTTTGATTTTATAGTGAGTGTTTAGTTCATTTTCATAGGATGTAATCCAACAATATTTTGGATATACGAAAGCAACAAACAACACATGCTTACACATCACACTTTCGCAAAACTCATCGTAACTCGCGTGTTCTGGTGTACACGAGGGCTCACACTGTGTACTCAATTTCCATTTTTACCTCCTATCCTTCATGCTTGCGGGTATAAAAACCAAAATACATGTACCTACATGTTGCTAGACGTGTTCAAAATAAGTAAAAGCCTGCAGGCTTCAGAACTTTCAGGATATGAATTCATGGATGTTTAGATTCATAACGGCTCATAGTATGTTTATGATAATGCTTGCTATATCGTGTATCGTTCTCAAATCATGTGTAATGTCAGGCCTGACAGGCCTGTTGGTATTATATTGTGGTTAGTAACCGTAACTGCTATGCCGGAGGTCGTGAGTTCGATTCCCACCCAGGACAAAATGACGAGCACGATCATTTGTTCTGGTCTGGGTGTGATAAATTTATCTATTATATTTATGTATTTTTAAATATATACGTATGTTTATTTAAGTTGTCTAGTACCCATAACACAAGCTCTGCTAGGCACTAGATCTATGGCGTTGTGTGATAGTTGTGAAATATTATTATTAATCATGAAAGCCATGTAACCATGCTTTCGCGGTTCCATCTGGTAGTTTTTAAAAAAGAACGTTTCTAATATCATCAAATAAGTCTTCCCACCCTGTAAGGAGCGAAGGAACCAGATAAAATCCACCTTATTCCTTAAATTGCCCGTTACATTCCACGGTCACAGTAGCCTGTTTAGGCAGTACCCAAGATACCGCATCGCGAAAGGAACAGGGTGGTTTTTAGTCAGAATGAGTCTGAAAGTTCCTTCCACTCCACCCAGAGCCCTGAACAATGTTTTTTTTTTTATAAAACTCATTTTTCTTTGCGAACGGTTTCCTCAACGGTTTTTTTTAAATATTTAACTGTTCGGGTGCCTGTCTATCAGCCGTATATTTTCACTGTAACAATTCTACTGAATGTAATTGTATGAGAGAGATACAATCTATAGTGAACCTTCCTAGTTCATATTGAAAGGATTATTTCATTTAATATCAATATTCTTTAACAAGTAATTCAATAGAGTGGACAAAATGCCAGAATAAATAAAATATACAAAAAATACCATTATCATCAGCCTGTAATGTTCCCAGTTCAGGCATCAAGGGGACAGGCCTTATTTCTGTGAGAGTGAGTGGGCCATAATCAACCCCGCGGGCACATTCCGGGATGGTAGATGTCACAATATGTCTTCACATTTTTTTTGTTCTAGGACATGTCAGTTTCCTTATGATGTTTACCTTTCACCGTTGTGATGATGAAATAAATTACACAAAGAACGGCTGGGTTCGAAACCACGTCCAAAGCGTTTCTATTGGGCCGCAACTGCTCAAAACACCATGAAACAAAAATATAAACTAAAATCCCCCGGTCGCGGGACTGAGGCAAGATAACCGTGACTATGAAACGCAGAGGGCTATTGAAGGATCACTGTGGATTTAGTCAGTCCAAGTCTGACAGTCCCTTCCCCCCTAAGTAGGACGCATTTTATGATTTTACAAAAAAAGGAAAAAGTGTAAATTTTACACGGCGTGAAAGGTGTGGTCATATTGAGGGTGTGTGCATATATGAAGAGTCCCATACTTTAGGTACTGGTATATCTAATACATAGTATCATTTCATCATTTAGTGCACATAATTTATATCCTTCTGACTATATAACTATAAATTTTACAATAAAACAGACGAGGACAATACGCAGAAATATATAATTAACCTGAATTCCAACTACACGGATTATTATAATAAACCTGAAAGTTCTGAAAATACATAATAATTTAATGATAAAATCTTCCTACTTTGTTTATCATTTTAAATTAGCTTCCATCCGACCTAATTTTTCTCTAAATTATTATTACCTGGTAAGTATTCTAATTGGATAGAGGTCAGATAGGCGCATAATAATAAATCACCCTATATATTCCCAACGCCTGGGGCACAAGTTTACTTTCTGTGTTTTTTTTTTAAACTTTGCCCACACTAGGAATTTCTCCTGTATCGTGGGTGCGTTTAAAAACATAGAAACTCACATACACAAACACCCAGACCCGAAACAACTACTTGTAGGTCATACAAACGTTTGTTCCGTGCAGGAATTGAACCCGCAGCACGCTGCGCAGCAATCCAATCGCTGCGCTAACAGTGTCGTCAAAATTGCGTGTAATCCTAGGAAATACTAGGCGGGATAAACAATAATATCCTATGTATTATTCAAGACTACAAAGATCTCCGTAGGAGATGCCCACGGCAACGGACATCGTGAGCGATTTCCGGCCTCCGTAAGCGCGGGCATGCGGGCGGCGAGTAATAGGTGAGTCGGCGTCCGATCATGGACCATGCCCGGGTCGAAGAGCTGTCAGTTATCTGACGAGGGCTTAGAAGGCCAAAGCCTGCCGTAAAGGGCTATTGAAGGATCACCGTGGATTTTATTCAGTACGAGTCTGACAGTCTCTGTCCTAACATGTTGCTATGAAAGAAAAAGAAGTAAATGATACTATGAGTTGTAATAGGGGAGAATGGTAGAAAAGAAACGTGTTGTACCGACCCCAAGTAAAATAGGATACGGGCAGGAAGATGATGACGAGTCTGACAGTCTCTCTCGACCCGCCCTGACAGGGAGGACTCATAATTATGAAGATTTTACCGCGATAAAAAAGTCTTCAAAGATCTTTTCAGTTATTCTGATTGTTTCGGGATTAAGAAAACCCAAACGTATATGCATCCATCCATCCCGGTTTGCGCATTTATATTAGTAAAGAAGTGAAAACATGGTTGCCCGTCTCTTCCAGAAGACAAACAGCTGTTGGGTTTTATCATAAACCCAGGAATGTAAAGGAATGCCAGCACATCAACCAACCAGAATCTGTCATTTGCCAGTCGAACTTGAACTTTCTACTTTTGTAATAAAGTTGAAAATCTGTTACAAAATTTAAAAGACAGTGGTAGCTTGATGTGCCGTCTGTACCGATGAAATATACACTTTTCACAAACCTGTTAAAATTAACGTTGTTACATATAAATCATACTATGTTTTATTTTCAAAATATTTTACACGTTTTTTAAAGCAACCATCGCAGGTGGGTGTTTTATAAATATTTATATTTTTATGATATTTTGTCTGTATGTCTAAGCGTGTTTATAATATGAATTATGAGGTTTGGCAGCTAAAATTAGAAGCTTCTGTCCATCGGTTGAAGTTAGTTAAAGGTTATTTATTTATGAAGCCATTATTTATGAGAGTTTAAGTGGTTTTGAGACGTCTTGTTTATTTTAAGTAAACTATAATTAAGGAGTTTTGTAAATTATAGTTTTGTTGTTGTTTAGCTTAAGTCTAAGTGAATCTAAATTCGTATTTTCCCACGTTTTTATACACTCACTTTTTAGGATCGGAAATCAATTATGTCCGAACTTTGAGTGGAACGAAGGGACCGTCATACTCACAATTTTCTTTCAATAGCATAGAACGCAAAGTTCTGTTTTGATGAGATATATTATTTCTTCATTTGCCTTTTGCGTTCCAAGGCCGTAGCAACCTCTTAAATTCCCGTGAACTTATTTAGTCCCAGTGGCTTCTTTGCCTAAAGAATGAAACAGAATTCAAACAAAAAAAAAAAACAACGTTTATCTTCCAACAAAACACTTTGACTCTTAAACTTTGCTACAGTGAATTCCCCACGTACAATTTAAGTCTCTAGAAATAATATTACCTACTTACTGACTCCAATCATCCAACTCAGATTACTTTTACATTATTTTTTCTAATTCTTAGAAAATAAATCTTTCAGTATTATCACCAAAGAACAACTTATTATTCATTCAATCTTCGTTTAATGACAAAAATCACATTCACTTCGTAAAGAAAACAAATCGTTTCATTATTCTAGTTTGTGAAAAAAAGTCTTTTCAGGATTTTCTATTTTTTTTCGACCATTTTCATTTGACGACGAAATTGTGAGTAATGATGAGCTACAATAGATGATAATAATGGCGTCTGTCTCGCAAGGCGTAGTTTATGTTAACTAGCTCTACCCGCGGCTTCGCTTACTGTGCGAACGTGAAATCGTAATTTATAGTCGCTATTGACTATTTTTTTTTTTGTAAAAAAGAGTACATAAAATTACACCCTTTTCCTATGGGGCTAGGCAGAAACTTCAGAGCCACACGTGCTACAATCCTTACGTACTCTTTTCGCCTTATTCCCTTATTTTCACCTCCACTGCCTGACCCCTATTGTTCGAAGCGTGATATTATATAGCTTATAGCTTCTTATATTTATTATATTCTCGATAAATGGACTATCAAACACAAAAATATTTTTTAAATTCGAACAGTTCCTGAGATTAGCGCGTTGAACCAAACAAACCCTTCAGCTTAACAAAATTAGTATGGATTCGAATAGCTATCAAAGTATTAATACAAAAATGTTTCCAAACAATCTCATAAAAATACTTAGCTCTAAAAACAGAGAGTTTTCAGACGAAACTGTCTGTAACTATTCCTTTCAGGCCCAACTTGTCCAATTAAAAGGCATTCTCATCAACAACTGAAAATAAACTGAAACAAATTGTAGTGCCGACAGGGTTTAGCACTCCTAGTGCTACTTTTTAATTTTCCAACGCTTTGGGGAGTTTTCTCTCTGAAAAACTGAAAAATAGATTTTAAGCTGCCTCTGTTACTAGTCAAAGTACCCGTAACAACATTTGTAACTTTAAAAATGGATTGTTTTCCTTGGTAAAGGATTTAACAGTAATTTTGATTGTTTTGGTTGTGATATTGTGACTTTTTTTTTATCGTGGTAAAATCATTAAATGAGTCCTCCAACCCCGGGCAGGGCGGGAGGGACTATCAGACTTGTAGTGACTAAAATCCACGGTGTCCTTCAATAGCCCTTTATGTTCCGGCGTCACGGTAATGAAATAAGTCCCGCGACCCCGGCAGGCTTTGGCCCTCTAGAGGGGGGCCCCGTCTACATGCTGACGCTGAGAAATTGTGACTTGGAACTAATTATAACTCGCGTATTATTTTACGAATTTATCGGACCACAAAACTAATAATTAAAACAGCCTGGACCATCACCACTACATCATTCAAGGATGTCTTTGTTTGCTGTCCAATTCTTAACTCAACAAGCAACTTTCATGTGGGTATATATTGGAGGGTTTCGATTTTCGTAAGGATCTGTTGGACGGTAGGCAATGCTTAACAATAGGGTCAAGGTTTTCCGGACTTCGGGTTATCCGGGCTAAAGTTTCCGTGTTGGACACGAGAAAAAGATACTGGTATATATTTGTATATTATGTATTCTTTCACACACTTTTTGTTCGGATAAGATAAACTAACATAATAATATCGAAATTAATTGGAAGGCAGTGCTTGCAAAATTTGTAGCTCTCGAAACGGTAAAATAAAATGTCATGGGGAAACCGGCAGATCCTCGAATCAAAATTCAAAGATATACGACCATCTACCAACTCGCATTGGGCCGGCGTGGTGGATTGCAGCCTACTTCCATTTCGAGAGGTCCATCTTTGTTAGGGGTAGATTTCTGAGAGGTACTGACCAGACCACCTCTAGCAGCAACTGCCAGCCTTCTTCAAGCAGACATCAGTGGCAAATGGTTCATATTGGCCTAAAAACCTGTCAAACCAGATTACTTACAAACAACTTGTCATCTTGCATAATATAAAAATGGATCGCAAAATGTGTTGCTAAGGTCATAACTCGAAAATGGCTGGACTGATTCGGTTTTTTTTTGTTGTGTTTGTAACCATCGGGACCGGGTTTTAGAGGACTTCCACTCTTGCGAAGCCGGGACGCTAGTTTCATAATAAAAGGTTCTGGACTGTCTGCTGGGATTGTTCCAGCTTGTCATAATGCCATATTCAGATTCATAGAGCTAGCTATGAATATGGTCGCGGGACTTAATTCCATCACCGTGACCCCGGAACATAAAGGGCTATTGAAGAACACCGTGGATTTTAGTCAGTAAAAGTCTGACAGTCCCTCCCGCCCTGCCCGGGTTGGGAGACCTCATTTGATGATTTTACAACGTAAAAAAAAAACTCTATGAATATAACTTGTAAAAGTTTATCGCAGTAGAGTATACCTAAAATAATTAGGATAAAGCAAGTAAATGAAGGATATAAATTAGGCTCGACGTTTTCATTACAGTTGAGTAATCAATATCTATTTTAAGCAACAAATTCAAAACGTTGTTCGTAACAAGAGTAATTAGAATTCATCATCTAAATAATGAGGTATTAAGTTTACGTCTAGTCTGAAGTCTGAACCTTCAGGGACGATCAATATAATATATGTCTCAACAGCAGAATATGTCTTCACCGTTTTGAGAGAAGTGGGGATGAAATAAATTGACAAGTGCAACTGTCACTGATACAACGAAATTCAGTACATTTCTATAGTGAATAAATGTCATTTTACTAACTGGAATTAATAATCGAAATTTAGAGCAGTAGTGGCCCAGTGGTATCGGTCCCGACTTACAAGTTGTAAGTCGTGGGTTCGAACCCTTGCAGACGCATTACTTTGTGGAATTTATTTCATCACCACTTCTCCCAAAACGGTGCAAGAAAATATCGACAGGAAACCGTCTTAGAACCAAAAAATTCGAAGATATGATGTGACATCTACCAATCCGCACTGAGCCTGCGTGGTGGATTATGGCTCACTCCCTAGTAGGCCTGTGTCCCAGCAGTAGGAACATTTTAGGCTGATGATGATGTCTAAGCAGATTTATTGTGGCGACAGTTTTGAGTCTTGGGCCAAAACAGATTTTAGTAATATTTTAAAGCCGTAGAAGTAAGAAGGATATCGCGTTTTTGGAAAGCAAAAAGCTTTCGAGGGTTTTTTTTTGTCAGGAAGAGTGAGGCAGTCCTTTCCACTATACCCAGGGCAGGAGATTGATGATTTTTAAAACCCCATAAAAAGGGAAAATACTGACAGTTACTTTTTACTTGTTTTGCAAGTCTTGTTTGGTTGTCGAAACGAGAAATTGATGAAACGGGAAAAAAAAAAGGATTTTCATCAAACGCCATATAAGCAAAACCCGATAATCTAATAAAATGTCACTTATGCAATATTACTCTAATTGATCTAGAGAGATTGATCTTGAAAGTAATCTAAGTAATTACATACCAAACTCTCTACTCCCCGCTAAATTAACGTTAACACTTAATACTGCCACCAACCAACAAGCCAAAAAGAAGGACCAATTGAGACGGCACTTTTATCTCAAAAGGCTACCATCTACCCTTTCAGCCAACTTCAGCAATTCATCATAACGTTACGTACCCTAAACCTGTATTTTACGACAGCCGTGAAAGAAAACCGACAGGCGATAGGTAGGGTTGCCATCCTTGCCGGTTGCTGGAACGTCCGGGGGTTTCATTTGTGGTCCGGGTTGTTAAAGTTAAAAGTTGGGCCGCCCGCGACACATTTCACCAACGACGATATATTACTAGACTTCTAATAAAGGCGACCGATGTCTGTCATCACATTAGGCAAAAAAGTCTTATATCCGTCTTATTTCGACCACTCCTGTGAGCCATAAACATACATTGAAACAGAACAGACCGCCCGTGACAGAACAGTTTTTGTTCCTTAGATCGTGCATGCGGAGTCTAGTTATATATTGTCGTTGCACTTCACCGTCCTCCCACCCCCCGTGCGCACTTCGACTCTTGTCCGGGTTCAGGACTCAAAACCCGGGATTTTCACGCGTCTTGTCCTGGTTTTCAGAATTTAGAGACGGCAACCCTAGCAATACGTATCAAGAAAATAACCTTGAACTTTACCGACATCTTAGTTCACTATGTCCTTGAGACTGCTTCGACATTTCAAGGACATTATAAGTCACAGCGAGTATAGAGATAAATTCTCCAGGGAAATAAATTCCGAGATGTGTCTCGCGTTGTAAATAATGTTAGGTAGGCTCTAGTATATCAAAATCAGTTGATGATTTACCTGTGGAAAAACAGGAATACAATAATTTATGTAACACTACTTACCCGCTCTGGCTTGGCACTTGTACTCAAATCAAATCAAAGAATTTATTTCAAGTAGACCAGTACCCCTAGCACGAGTTTTCACTATTTTACTTTACAGAGTTTTTCCAGTATTTACAGCGTTTCTTGTATGAAAATATGGAACAGCGCCTCTAGTGTGCGAAGAAGGAACTAATTTTTTCCTTGAAAATTGTCAATTTGAAGTCGTCAAAGTTCCAGTTTACTTTACGTCTCAAATACTGAAAACTCGTGCTGACGGTACAGTTAGGCCCAAGTACTAATATGCATATACTTCGAATCACACTGTTGCGTATTTCAAAAGATCTAAGGGTCAACTCTCACGGAGACGCGACGCGACGCGACCATGTGCCCTCTTTTTAATGGACTCAAAATCTAACTTTCTTGACTACATGAAAAGATACACATTGTCATTTCATACTAACAATTTTATATTACTATCATGTCATTATAAGACCGAGAACCCAATTTGGGTCACCTGTACTTTACTGAAGCTTGGGTACCTCACGATAACCGTAAACTATTTTCATGATAGTACTCATATAAACTTTTCTACATAGAGGATGCCATTACAAACTTTGTTCCGCTGAAACTTTTACCAACGACTGAAAAATACAATAACAATTTGCTTGCTACTATACTAGTGTTAGCTACCACTATTGAACGTGCTGTTTCCTTTCAGAGTTTTATCTCCTTTTTTACGTATTAAAGAACTAAGTTTTTGATTCCGAGGCTTTCGGGATAACGTTTTTCTGTAGGGATTCGGGCTAACGTTTTTCCGTAGGTATTTGGGCTAACGTTTTTCCGTACCAACACTATTCTGAACATAGGGATGCAATAGAAAGAGAAAGAAAATGGATTGCTAACGCTTAGAATCAATTCACACCGAGGCACAATGCTGCGTCGAAACCATAGAACGACTTGAGATCTAAAAATCTTAACTAATTACACAAAAAAATATTTATTTCTTGTATCATCGCGTCTTGCCGCGTCGCGTCTGGGTGACTTTGTATACTGACCCTAAGTTAAAACTCCGACCATGCAGCCCTGGGACGACGCAAACCTTTTATTTTTACATTTAGTTCTATCTCTCTTGAATTAAGTGATCTTACTCATAGCAGCACTAAGCGAATAGAAACTCTTGGGAAATACTATAATAATGTAGGTATTATCTGCACTTCGCTTTCTTGAATAAGTTATTCAGTACAGTTTAGGGAATGAAATGAGGCAACTGCTCAATAGACGTCCGATGTAGATCAGATGGTTGGATCTAACATAACTATAGCCTTAAGTTGGTGTACTTGCTACTACATAACATAACACCCAGCCTGTAATCATTGAAGGGTATTGCAAAGGTGTATAAGGTACCTAATTACCCTTATATCGTCAGATTAAGCCCGACGTTATAGGGGGCGAGCCGATTGCCATAAATCGAGCGCAAGTCCAAACACCGCGACTGCTACTGATGGATTTCTGATAGAAAAGCTTGATAACACTCACATGACACTAGTATTCAGCTGCATTTATTATGTAACCAGCTGTTTCGAGCGGCTTCGCTTGCTAATAGTCAAAAAGCATCGGTATATAAATTGGGATAAAAATGTGTTAATCTAGGTTGTGTATACCAAATAACATTCAAATCTGTTAAATAGTTTTTGCGTAAAAGAGTAACAAACAAACACCCATGCCCACAAACCAATAAATAGACTGGTGACCTATTCAATCTACATAGGTACTATAAAGATCATCATACCCATAAATAATTGATATAATTGTCATATAAATATATCACTGGGTAACATGACTTTAGCTTTTGACCTTTTGACTTTAAAAGCTTACTGTCATAAAAATCCAGACTAGGTACTCTAAAAATGTGCCCTAAAAATAAGATTTACGATAAAAAGACACAAGGACGTCTAAAAATAATCTGTACGAGGCCTCTAGTCTCGCAGTAATAAATCACAATAGCCTTGTTTTATCCCTTAGGCCTAGCACGCACTGCGAATTTTTATATCGCGCGATTTTCTACCGCCCGTGGATTTTAAGTCACGTACTAGAACTATTCTCGCACGGTTTGTTTTTTTTTTGTCGGTACTGCTGCTGTTCGTCGCCTATTCGATTTCGAACATTAATATTTTTATGATCTTCAAGTAGTTCTTTAGGTTCTGGTTCCACGAAGGGCACCCGTAGACAATGGCACCTGAGCTACTTCCACCTTATCTATTCGACATAAGGCTCCTGCCAAAATTATTAAGCCTCCTGTCAAAATTTTTCGCAGGTGCACGATGCCCTTTGTGAAATATTTAAAAAAAAATAAAGTGTAGCAATTTCTTTTTTAATCGCTATTGCGTGTTTCTTCACAAAATTCCCTCCCATGCGTCACAGAATCCTGCAGAAAAAAAAAATCGCCCGAATTTTCGCAATGCGTGCTTGGCCTTATGTTGTAAGAGACGTAAATAACAACCACCTACGAAGTAAGAGAACAATTAGAGTAGGTAATAACCAGTTTTATTGTGTCACGGAATTAGAATGATTAGGAGAGGATCATTTTGGCATAAGAGGCCTTGTAATACAGGTTGAAGTGGACTGGAGAGGACGATGTTGAGATGGACAATGGGTAAAAATATGATTGAGGTCCTTGAATATAATATGAACAGCGAAGGCCTACTTTTTCATAAAAAATGTTTTCTCTGGAGTTTATTTAAAGATTTGTATGCTTTCCAAACTATATTTTAACTTTGTTAGTTGTAGCCGGTATTGGTGTTTTATTTTCAGCATTTTTTTTACATGTCGTAATTGGTTACATAAGAACGTGCATAAACACTCATATTAAAAAGCGTACTTAACTTCACAATATTTTCTTGTCATAAATAAATAATTTATGTTGTCCCCAATTAGATAATTCTTCCATATTTCTCTATTAGGGTCAATTCACTACGAAACGCGACTATACGCGCATATTTCATTAGAATGACTCAAAATCTAACTTTATTCACTACATGAACACATTATCAGTCGCGTCGCGTCTCAGTGTGTACTGGCCCTAACTTTCAGCCTACCCCTAACAGCAGTCTCCTCATCTCTATACAAATCAACCCTTACACAGTTTATTGAATGTTTCAGTACCTATATTAATCCGTTTATATACAGTGGAGTTAAATTTTGCTATGTATAACTACTATCGCAAGAAATGGAGGCCTTGTCAGTAACATCGTTTACATTTACAACCCACATTTTGAATAACATGAAACATCGTTGTCTTAACTTGAGGATTAAAGTTTAAATCAGAGTTCAGTACAGCCGTATAGCCCGAAGCAACAACTCAAGTCTGATGAAGTTAATAATATCTACATACAAAGTTATTCATACAGTTTAACATTTGAAATATGGAGCTGGGGAGATGGGCGTCGCCGAGGCCCAGAAAAGGAGGCGATACGACACAGACGCCATGGCTGATTCGAAGCGCCTCAGGAAAAAGAGATAAGTAGGATGTGTAGGAGGCCTTTGCCCAGCAGTGGGGACAGTACAGGCTAAGGAACATAATAAGGAGCTCGTAGCAATCAGAATGGTCAATCTTCAATAACCATCTATCATAGCGAGCTTCTCTCAGTGTCTCGGAAAGCACGTAAAGCCGTTGGCATCGGCTGTCATGTGTAGATATTTGACAGTCGTAACTGTTAGTCAGAAGATCGAAAATCTGACAACCAGTCTTACCAAAGAGTAGTCTATAACCCAATTAAAATATTGTGGAGTTGAGATAGGCAGACACAATTATAATACAAATATTCAGCTGCATCCAGTTCAACTGGAACTCGACTCGACCAACATAGTTAGGGAAAAGGCTAAGCATATGATGTAACATTCGCAATAAACCGAGCGAAGTAGGCACTCATTACGAGAGGCCATAAAACACACGTTACATTGCTCAATTTGGCAGAGAACAACACACAACTCGACCTACATGTCAAGCGATGGACTGGGCACAGTAACTTAATTTTCATCGGAAATGTCATTAGGAAGACGTCGATAGAAAACAGATGGCTGTTCTCACAGATCAGGAGAGATTTAGATCACACGACAAGATGGAGGAAAAGAGTTTTTAATGCTAACATCAAGGCTTAATGTTTTCTCAGGATGTTTTTCAATTATTTAGGGTTGGGAGTCTTGGGAGACGTAACTCTTGAGTTATTCAAAAAATGTAAATATGTTTCTTATATTTCTAGCAACTCTACCAAAGTTGGTCGCGGGACTCACGAATTTTCGTAACCCCGGAACTAAAGGGCTATCGAAGGACACCGTGGATTTTAGTCAGTAAGAGTCTGACAGTCCCTCCCGCTCTGCTCAGGGTGGGAGTACTCATTTGATGATTTTACCACGCCAAAAAAAACCAAAGATAGCTTAATACACTTTGGTAGATGTAACCACGTCATCAAATATTTTAGATTTTGGTTCCTAGAAAATACAGGGGTCCGCACCATGTTTTCCTTCACCGTATTGGGAGCAGTGATGATGAAATAAACTACAAAAAATAATACGACACAGACTGGTAGGGGTAGGACACTTTTCTATTTGCTAGTACAATACTCAAATTTTGAAAGCGGGACCAATCGACCAATTTAAAAACGCATTTGGTCGTTTGGACCCGCGGGCCCCCCAAACGACCAAAGAGCCCAGGGTTCCAAACCTACGACCTGCAAGTTTTATGCCAGGGTATTACCACTGGCTCACCACTGCTCTCTTACAACAAATAGCATCAAGTTATCCAGCATCAGGGCTACTAACACTACCATAATAAGCATTTCTGCATTACAAGAGATTAAGATTTCGTTTACGACAGAACCCAAACGTGGGTTAACTCATAAACAATTTTACACTAACAGCCCGTAGACTGGATTAGGGCTCTGTGTGCCCCCGTTTACTGAATAGATAATATGGAGCTAGCCTATGAGACATCAACAACAACAAGACTGACTGGCTGGCTTAAATGGAACATATATCATCTAAGTGCAATGTAAGAGGCTCTCAGACTTCTACTGACTAAAACCCAGCCGGTTCCTTTAACATTTAATGTTTCAGGTTGCAGTAACCCCTGGTCTCGGGACTTATACCATCACCGTGACCCCGGAACATAAAGGGCTATTGAAGGACACCGTGGATTTTAGTCAGTACAAATGATTTTACCACGTTAAAAAAAAAAGGTTGCAGTAACCCCGTAATTCTGGCAGATATTTGGCCATAACGGGCCCCGTCAGTTATGCTGGCTACTACAAGAGGCATCCGTGGAACACAACGCACTGTCGACTCGGGCCTGATCCTAATTCAGACAGCGAGCTTACATCGCCAATCTTTCAACGAATATATATGCCGAAACATCAAGCCTACAAAATTTTGTCTAATCACACAACGACTAATCGCAATCGTATCGTGATCTATAAACCTTCGCAATAACATAAGGAACATCTCAGTCTGAATACTTGAACGAAGCTGAATGTCTATTGAATTCCTGAAGAGCCGCTGAGCTATGAACTGAAAGGAATTGATTTTATAAGTGAACAGGAACAGCTGATTGATGTGATCAATTCTGTGACGGCTCTTTGTAATTATGTGCTTATTTTGACTGAGGTAATTGCTTGTAAGGTTACCGTGACCCTGGAAAGATAAGTGTGCAAGGGGCAATAGAACAGAGTGGATTTTTGTTAGTAAGACTTTTGTAAGTCCCTTCTGACCCACCCAGGATGGAAGGACTCATTTGAATTTGATTTATAATACAAAAAAAGTAGGCTCCTACCAGGCATGCACCTATGGATGGACTTTTAAATGTACTAGTAAATTACTCCTTTATACTGCGTCTGGGTATGTTTCATCAGAACTGAAAAGACGTTGTCGAAAATTAGAAGGACAGGGCCTATGTTTAAGAATCAGAGAAGGTTTGGATAATTGAGTCATGAGCAATGATGTGCAGCAAATTTTAGAAGGTGATTTTGTTCTACTGTATCAAGCCATGACCGTAAGCACGTGACTTGCTTACACAGTACCGTCACCTTTTTTGTATGTCCTAAAGTTAGAGGTCTAATCTCAATTAATAATAATTTTCGCAATCTACTAAATATTTATTAAAATTAACATAACTTTAATTAACAGACTAAATGAATGGTTTGCTATGTGTCCTAAAGTTAGAGGCCTAATCTCAATAAATAAGTCTTACGCACATCTCTGCTAAATAGTTTATTTCTTGAACCTACATCACTCATCTTGTCACTAAGAAGTTAGGAAAATACTCCCAAAGTGCTGAAGGAAAGTTACAGCAGAGATAACAAATTAGGAAAGCTAAAACTTCAACATTTTACTTACAAACTAAGATATAAGGATCACTTAGTTAGATGACCTAAGCAGGATTAAATGGAAAAGTCTTTAAAAACGCCAAAAATATCATTTTATTTATTGATAATGTTTGACTGGCCTGTTGGTGTGGTTGGTTAGTGACCCTGACTGCTATGACGGGGTGTTCGATACAGAACACAAGATTGTGTTTCCGAATTAGTTTTTAAGGAAACATAGACAAGCGTAATGGAGTGTGTGGGTGTGTGTGAGTTGTACTGGCTATAAAGCACAATACAGTTTTGATTTAAACTAAATTTTCTGGTGTTTCATTATAAGTTACCGAGCTATCGAGGGAGGAAACAACACAGGGGTCGTGGGTTCGATACCCACCCAGGACAATTGTTTGTGTGATGAGCATGATCATTTATTCTGTCTGGGTGTAATTTATCCATACTATGTATGTGTTTAGAAATATATAAATAAATATGTTAATCACTTGTCTAGTACCCATAGGGCCTGAAACTGCGTTAAGCGGGCGCCCGCGACGGGCAACCGTCGCGTGTCCACACGCGTGGACACGCGACTGGGCTCCGTGGGTAAGCGACGGTCCCCGTCGCGGAGACCGATTTACGCAGTGTCGCTAGTTCAATTTGAACGTTGTGCTTATATAGTCGTCTTTCGTGTCGATGGAAAACTTAATATATTATTACGTAGCAAAACGACGACTAGCACAAAAAAAAGGCAGCCCGTAAGCCCGTTTATAGAATGAACGTGCCCCAGAGACGGGTTCCGTCGCACGGAGGCGGGCCCCGTTACGTGGGTTCGGGGCACGCCTCCCCGTGACGGACACCCGTGCTGGTTCCCGCGACGGAGCACTTTTGTATGAAACCGCGCGTGTGCCCGCTTAACGCAGTTTCAGGCCTAACACAAGCTATGCTTACTCGTAGTTTGGGACTAGACGGCGTTGTGATATAATAGTTGTGGAATATTATATTAGCTTTTATTTTAAAAAAATGTTTCAACACCAGTAGCGAAGTGTTGGTCCAGTGGTAACAGCCCCGACTTACGATTTGCAGGTTCTGTATTCGACCCAGACATTCATCATCATCACTTCTGTCATAAGACATCCACTGCGACATAACTCTTATCTATACATTTACAATATGACTGCTTGGAAACAGCAGATGCGTTGCTTTTACCTCGTGACCCCGGAACGTAAAGGGCTATGAAGGACACCGCGGATTAAAGTCAGTCTGACAGACCTTCCCCTCCCGCCTTAGAAGGTCCCATTTGATGAAAAGGCGAAGTAAAAAAAGTCATTACAAGTCTGACAGCAGACCCTCCCGCCCTGCCCTGGGTGGGAGGACTCATTTGATGATTTTACCACGTCAAAAAAAAGAAAGATTACTTTAAGTCTGTGTTGTTAAAGCGCCATGAGCAGTAATCGAAAGTTTGAAACTGGGTGAATGGATGTTTATTACTCACAAGCAACGACGATATATCACTAGACTCCGCATGGGCAAGGAATATAAAAACTATTCTGTCAACTCGCTGAGTTACTACGTAAGCGAGGGGTACTGCGTTGTGATTGGCTAACTCAAGGTCTGTTCTGTCTCAAGGTTCTTCTCTCGGCTCACAGGAGTGGTCGAAATAAGACGAATATAAGACTTTTTTGCCTAATGTGTTGACAGACATCGGTCGCCTATTATTAGGAGTCTAGTAATATATCGTCGTTGCTCATAAGGCAGTAAATAAATGCAACACAGAGATAGATTTTATAGTCTGAAATAACAGAGAGGCTAATTTTAATCCGGAAAAATGTACGGTTATTGCGAAATAATGTTAATTTAAAATCTAGTAGCCACATAAGTCCTAATAAAAAAGTATTCCTAAAAATACCAGTTATAATATTTATAGTTTCTTCTGCAGATTTTCACTGTCCAATTGTAATTACTTTAGTGTCTTGAAATGTCGATTTGTTTGAAAAAGTATTAAACCAATCGGGGGGATTAAAATCTATGAGCATATCTAATTTTTTACTGAAAATCTATTTCTCTAATTTCTCAGGCAGATAAAACGCTATACAGATTATAAAATCCTTATTAATCTAACAAATTAATCAGTGTAACTATATAACGTAAACGAAAGTTTTTAGGATGCATTTAAAGGGATTTTTATGTGATCTTTAACACAAATAGGTACGTACTACTGAATGGATTTGGATGAAATTTGTTTTAGACACATAGGATTCCACGTGCGCCTCAAAGAGCGTCAGCAAAATGACCCCCCCCCCCCCTCTAGAGGGCCAAAGCCTGCCGGGATCGCGGGACTAACATATTACCGTGACCCCGGAACGTAAAGGGCTATTGAAAGACACCGTGGATTTTCAGTCATTACCAGTCTGACAGTCCCGCCCGGTCTCCCCCGGGTGAGAGGACTCATTTGATGATTTACCACGCTAAATAAAGAAACACATGGGATACTTTAATCTCACTCTTTACATAATACGTGGGCAAAGTCATTGGCATTAGCTAGTGATTTGAGAAAAAGAGTTAAAGCAAACAATGGTTTTGAAACTGAACAAATAATTCTGAAATGTTCCCACACATATTAAATTCAACGGCGCGATTAATAAAACAATTAAAGCAATTAATCACGATACCGCACATCCTTGCGCCATTTAGTTAACCAATTAATTGATTTACTCCTTCCTCGATATGTAACCTAGCAACCCGTTGCTAAGACAAAGCCTGTTCCTGGTAACCAGCGGAATTAATTAGAGTTCCGTAAATCCGGGAATTACGAGCAAAAGGAATACCGTAACGGGCTGAGTAAATCGGTATGGGACACTGATTAAAATGAACGCAGTCGATTTGAAAAAAAACTGACGGCCATGATTTGATTAGATCCGAGGGTTTGTCATCATAAATATTATGCGAATAAAGAATGAGATAGTAGACACCTCTCTAAATATTATAAAGAAAATGGCAACCGGCTCGGTTTTTTAGGTTAAATCATCAAATGAGTCCATCACCATGAGTCTGGGACGCCCAGAGCATGACCGCAGGCTCTCAGACTAGTACTGACTAAAATCCACGGTGTCCCTCAGTAGCCCTTTACGTTCCAGAGTCATGCCAATCGGCACGGTTTGTTCTGTGGTTCAGTGGCTAAGCGATATGCGCTGCGTGTCGCCGTTTCCGAGCGGAACAAAAATACTTATTGGGTTGGTATAAGGAAACATTTTTTGGCCCGGAATGAATCCAGCTCGAAGTGAGATGGGACCTGGAGGCGTACCATTAGCGCTGGTTCTAGGAGACACCGGATTCCTTTCCTTCCTTCCTTGGAAGATATCGCGGGAGACCTTTGCCCGGCAAAGCAAAAGGACACGCCAATGGAAAATGCCACTAAATCCATTGAGCTATTACTACTACGTATATGTAGAGACGACACCACGCATCACCACTTTATCCCATCCAGGATGAGTGCGCGCGCCTAGACCACGCCACAGAGCTGTCTAACAATTGAATGAACTTGTGGATAGGACATAGTGGTGATACGTGGTGTCTCTATACGTAGTAATAATAGCTCAATGACTAAACCAAAATTTTTATTGAATTTAGATACTGCCAAAAAGCTGACATCCCATCGTCAACAAAAGACTGTGAAACCAATTACCACTTGTCCTGGCTATCACGTTACTAAAGGTAAGAAGGTAAGGAGGGATGAACAAGGTAATATTATTCGACCCTTTATCTTATATCATGTGTCATGACACGAGTCCCTTCTCCCATGTTATAAATAACCGTTCTCATATTCTCAGAAAAACTGCTTTCAAGCTTCAACCTTGTTTATGGAACGACAGAAATAACATCAAGATATAATTTTTTCTTATATTTTCGCATATAAATTTTCCCAAAAATATCTACCAGACTTAGAGATAAACTTTTACTCTAATCAGAGAAGATTGAATGTAAAGTAATATTTTGGGCTTTTCGCGCAGAATAATTTTTGTTGGAACGGTATAATTTAAAGTCAAAGCATTTATTTAATTAAAATCTTTCACTTTTATGGACTTTTATTCCAATGAATAAAAGTTAAAGCTGGATCATCATAAAGAATTTCGCAAAGCCAACACATTCCCGACAATTTGTTGATCATGAGTTGTTCAAATTGCAGGTGCATTAATTTATCTATTTGAGGACAGTGGCATGTCCTAGAACTATAAATTCAAAGACATGTGACATACATATACCAACCCGCACTGGGCCCACGTGGTGGATTACAGCCCAGAGCCTTGATAAGAGGTCTGTGTTCCAGCAGTACAAAAAACAGTCTGATTATGCGATACTATTCTAAACATAGAGACCATAACAACATGAGAACACACCTATAAGAGACAACACCATCTAAGTGAACCCGTAATTGGCACTTAACCCGTTCCAGATTCTAGTAACAAGTCAATCATAGTTCACTAACAACAAACAAATCCAGTTACAATTAAGAATCATCCTTAATTCCTTCTAAAATTAACATGGAAACTCCAAAAGCCTCTAAAGGTAAGAAATCGTCCGCCCCGACACGTTAAGCGGGATTTCTAAACTAATAACATAATAAGATTATGAGCTAACCGCCATCATGGCTTCGCAGGATGCCTAAATGAAACTAGAAATTTCACACCGCCTTTGTAATTGGATTAGATTTTTTCGCTCTAGAAATGATCTTGAGAAGTCCTAACCTGTATTGGGATTATGGTATAATTATTATTTGATTTAATGGGTCAACTGGGTTGCGATTTTTCGAAGGTCAAAAATGGAGACGCCACGTAAAATTTTGATAATTCAGCTGAATTTGGTTAGACTTGAAGACTTTTGCATGACGAATTTTAAGTAATCGCTAATAATTGGTGTAAAAATTTAGTGAGAGAACAACAGAAAGGAGTCGACAGAGGTGATAGAAGTAACATAGCAGTTATTGCTGTCGAACATTTTGCAAAAAACAACCCTTCCGAAATACAAAGCCTATTGGAACAACCAAATAGAATGTGGATGAATCAGATAGATGAAAATTGAAACGGAAATGGAATAGATATAATAAAGCATTGTGCTTTAAAGAAGCAGACGGATTGTGCTATCTAGCATGGAACTTTTAGTTCAGACATTAGCATGCCAACCTAAATCTGCTATGTGTAACAAGTTAAATCTATCAAGATAAAACCGACCTTGTCCTCATGGAACAGAGCAACATTAAATTAAAGAAAAAGATATTAAAACATAATTATAACTTCAACCTTGCTATACTCTAGTACAAAGATAAATATATAGCACCGACGGCGTTATGAATCTCCAATACAATATTAATTCAATTTGCTTAAAACAAAATGAACTATACTAAAGTATACTTAACTGAAATGATAGACTTAAATTACAAAGAACTGAAAAACTTCTCCTCATAACTGTCAATGGTCTACTGATAATATGCCCAAGAGACTGGCGTTGTTGTCTCGTCGTAAGTATACCAAAGCTCTCTGGCCAAGGTAAAAGACAGCCCTTAGGTCACGGGAATCGTTAACAATTCATTTTGATATTATCTTTGAAGAAGTTGTGAGTGCTCGGATCCCATGGCTCTACAGTTTCAACCCTAAATAGCTCGAAAATATAGATTACTAAGTAATGTCATATAAGTAAGTAAGTATTACTGACCTATATGGTCATGTAAGGTTCTCAGCAGCCACAACAGCCGCACGAGTAGAAACAGTTTATGTTCCACAGTATAAGGGCCTATCCAACTAATTTTATTTTAGTACAAACCAGAATCCTATAATTAAATCTCGAAATTTTCCAGTGAATTGATCTGTCCTACAACGAGACAGATGAACCTTCTAGGTCAGACCCGACTTTGATGTCACGACTTAATGAAATTACGTCGGCTTCACAAAGAGCTTTCGCATCACTACCACGCACAGAAAATACAATGTTTACTTTAAAAATTCTTCATACATTCCTCCGCAGTTCTAAAACAAACTTTATGAACGTTATTACAATAAATCGCGAGTCAGAATGCTATATGAATTAAAAGGAATTGTTTGTTTGTAGTCATAAAGTTGTAAATCGCCGGAAGAGCAGATTGTTATGACTCAAATGTTTAATGGTATTAGGAATTAATGCTTTCCGGAATAAAATCCAATATTAGTAGCGCTGAAGGATATAGTGCGTAATTTTAGATGACCCATCAAAATAAACTAAAAGGTTTTGTATGTTTATGTAAGTGTTACGCTGGCATAAACAGTTTTAAAGTGTGGAAAATTAAGAACTGGATCAAAGTCTCTTAGTATACAGATATCTTTTAAATTGAGTCTACTGACACAAAAAGGTTTCTACAATCTAACTGTGTGATAAAATAAAACCTTTTAAAACTCCGAATGTTTGGATGGATGTTTGTTAATCGAACAGCTAAACGAATCTTGATGTTTATCTTTACTGACTAAAATCTACGGTGTTCTTCAATAGCCCTTTACGTTCCAGGGTCACGGTAATGGGGTTAGTCTCGCGACCAATGTCATCATGTGATGTTTATCTTACGTCAGGAATGGTATGGTCTGGAATATTACATATGAGATTATATAGGTACTGTTTATCCTGGTATTACGTTTCCATGGCATAATTTCCGAGTTTCACAATTATAACTATTAAAATTTCTTTAATCGACAAAGTTGAAAACGACCTGCAAAACATTCAGTTGTGAATTTTTCAAGGATTTCTTGATATCCTTCAAAAGAACACATAACAGATGTCTTTCCACCATTTATAGGTAATTGACGACGAGCGGAAAATGAAGACACACGTCTATTATTTGTTATTTCATGGTTATTTCCGGATTATTATGGGAAACTATATCAGCTGTTATATTCCCACGGAAGAATTAAAGGAAACTGGGTTATTGGGTTAACGTTGTTTGAAGATTTATCATATTTCTTTTAACACAAGAGATTGAGGACAATTTTTCACCATCTCTTTGATATTTCGCTGATACGGTAGATTTATGACTTCTAAATGGTTTAATCATAATAGTTTTAACATTAAAAGATGATTTATTATCGGCGAAAACTCTTCAGGGGGCCGATTCTTGGTCTTAGAGATGGTGTCGAATTCGACAAAAATTTCTAATGACGTCATTTTTGCGACAAATTTGACTAAACTTTAACGTTAGCCTACGACAAATGGCCAATTTGACATAATATCAACTTTTAAAATTTGTCGAAAAAATGACGTCATTAGAATTTTTTGTCGAGTTCGCTTGCTGACTAGCAGCTTTGCCATAGCGATATCATTTGAAATTCTCGCAAGGAAAATGAATACCATGATAACACACAAAGTATCCTATGTGTTATCCCGGTTATCAACTATCTGTGTGCCAAATCTCATTAAAATCCGTTTTGTAGTTCTGCGTGAAACATTAACAAACATTAATTCTTCCTTCCAAACTTTCACATTTTAGTGGTAAGATTTATTGATCCTATAACATCCTCGTATCCAAGTTGACAGGTGCAGACTATCGACCAAACAGTTTCCGTAGAGGGTGCATATCATTTATTGGAAAACAGACATTAATATCTTTATGCTAAGTTGTAAACTTCGATCGCGGGACTTATCTCGTTACCGTGACCCCGGAACATAAAGGGCTATCGAAGGACACAGTAGATTTTAGTCAGTACGAGTCTGACAGTCCCTCCCACTCTGCCCTGGGTGGAAGGACTCATTTAAACTTCAAACATTAATAAGCTTTTAAAATCCGCAACTACAAAGACAGGAGACCAATCCCGCTGAAAAGAATCCATTGCTCGTCAGCTGAACACCGAAAATCGATCGTATGTTCCAGCCCTTGTTTGCGGTGCTGGAGGCCCGCATCTTGCGCCCCCCGCTCGCGTCGACATCGTCGACGTCGTATGCGGCTGTGGCGGCCTCCGCACCGCCCGGGCCTGCTCCGGAGAGACGAGCCGTGGCGAAGCCGGCGAAGCCGCCGAGGCCACCGGCGCCGCCTAAACAGGCCCCGAAAAGGGCTGCCCCAGCGGCGGCGGCGCCAGCGAGAACGGCCCCAGCGGCGGCGGCTCAAGCGCCGAACAGGAAGAAGGGTGTCCAGGCGGCGGCGGCGAGTCAGCCGTCCCGTCCGGCTCCGCCTTCGCAGCCCTCGCAGCCTCCCCCAACCGATGCCGAATGGCAGGTGGCGGGAGAGAGCAGGGCTCAGGGAAGGCGAAGGCGGCGACAACGGAAAAGGCAGCGGAAGCGAACCGTCGCGGCGAAACTCCGCGCCCCTAAGACCGCGGCTGTAGTGATCACACTGCAGCCGGACGCGGTCAAGAGGGGCGTGACGTACCGCGACGTGTTCGCGAAGGCGAAGGAGGCAGTCAACCTCCGGGAGCTGGGAATCGACGGGGGCCTCCGGGTGCATGTCACCGCGACGGGGGCCAGACTGCTGTCGATTCCCGGCGCCTCCAGTGGCCCTACCGCCGACGCTCTGGCCGAACGGTTAAGGGCGTCCTTAGATGCGGAGGAGGCTCGGGTCTCCAGGCCCGTAAAGCGCGCTGACCTGCGCATCATGGGCCTGGACGACTCGATCTCGGAGGAGGATGTGGTGGCCGCCGTTGCCAGGGCTGGGGAATGCCCTGCCGACCAAGTCAGGGCAGGCACCCTACGCCCTGACTTCGCAGGGCTGCTGACAGTTACAGTCAGCTGCCCCGTGACGGCGGCCAAAAAGATAGAAGAGGGCCGAAGGCTCCTGGTTGGCTGGGTCTCCGCGCAGGTCAAACTGCTGGAGCCCAGGCCTCTGAGGTGCTTCCGCTGCCAAGTGGGAAACCACACGGCATGCAAGTGCACCTCGGAGGTGGACCGCAGCGGCGACTGCTTCCGCTGCGGTCAGCCCGGTCACAAGGCCGGCTCGTGCAACGCCCCGCCGCACTGCTTCGCATGTGCGGCGGCTGGCAAGCCGGCCGATCACCGGGCAGGGGGCAAGTCCTGCGCCCCGCCCGCCAAGACCAGGAGCAGAGGTAGGCCCTCTGCCGCCGCCGTCCCCGCTACTGCCGCCGCCGCCGCAGCTCCTGCTGCCGCCGCCGCCGCCGCCACCGCCGCCGTTGCCGCCGTGGCTGCGCCCTCGCAGAGGGCCCTGGAGGAGGCTGCAATGGATTCAGACTAATGTCTCCATTGCGCTTCCTCCAGGCGAACATCAACCACTGCGCCGCCGCTCAGGATCTCTTGCTCCAGAGCATGGCGCAGTGGTTGATCAATGTCGCCGTGGTCGCCGAGCCGTACTTTGTCCTGCCCAGGAATGACTGGGTAGCGGACCTGGACGGCTCGGTGACCCTTATTTCGTCGGCCGCCGCCGGTACCCCCGCCCCTCGATCGTGTACAGAGAGGGCGCGGGATTGTCGCAGCACGGTTCGGGGAGATCGCTGTCGTAGGCGTGTATTTCTCCCCGAACCGAACTCTCGCCGAGTTCGAAGACTCCCTAACGGAGCTGGGAGACGTCGTCGTCGCCCTTGGTTCCCTCCCCGCGCTGGTCCTCGGGGACTTCAATGCCAAAAATCCGGCTTGGGGTTCCCGAATCATGGACAGTGCGCGGGGCAGGACGCTCGAGCGCTGGGCCCGTGGTCATGGCCTAGTGCTCGCAAACCGGGGTTCTGTCCCCACGTGCGTGCGGTACATGGGCGAGTCGGTGGTGGACCTTACGTTCGCCACCCCCGACCTATCGCCGCGCGTCACTGACTGGCGCGTTGTGGAGGAGGTGGAGACCCACTCCGATCACCGGTATATCCGGTTCGACGTCTCCACCCAGACCTCAGACGCGCCGGTCCCAAGTGGACGGAACCCATGTGGTCCGCGATGGGCGCTGAAGCAGATGGACCGGGAGCTATTCCTGGAGGCCTCGATCGTGCAGGCCTGGGTGTCACCACCGGACAGGCCTGCCGACATAAACGACGAGGCCGAGTGGTTCCAGGAGGCCATGTCGGAGATCTGTGACATGGCCATGCCCCGGGTCCGGCAAGGACGCGCCCGGCGCCAGCTGTACTGGTGGTCGCGCGAGTTAGCAACGCTGCGCGAGGCGTGCGTTGCCGCGCGACGCCGGTACACCAGATTCCGCAGGCGCCGCACCCGACCTCCGGATGCGGCAGCCGTGGAGGCGGAGCTGTACGGGGGCTACAGGGCAGCGAAGGCCGTCCTCCGCGACGCGATCTGGCGGGCCAAGGAATTGGCCCGCGAGGAGATGCTGGGGACTCTGGACGGGGACCCATGGGGCCGCCCCTACAAGTGGGTGCGAGAGAAGCTCCGCCCCTGGGCTCCCCCGTTGACGCAGAGTCTCCGGCCTCAGTTCGTGGAGGACGTGGTGAGCGCCCTGTTCCCCTCGCGAGGGGAGGGGTATGCTCCCCCGCCCATGGCTCCGTCTCCGACGGAATCTGAGGATGAAGCTGGCGCAAACGCGGACCACAGCGACGACGACGTCTACGACGCTCCAGAGGTGACCGAGGTAGACCTGAGAGTGGCGGTAGATCGGCTCAAGGCCAAAAATACCGCCCCAGGACCCGACGGCCTGCCAGGAAAAGCCTGGGTCCTGGCCTTCGCGACTCTCGGGCCTCGACTGGGGGGGCTCTTCAGCGCATGCCTGGAGAGGGGCCAGTTCCCGCTTCGTTGGAAGACGGGGAAGCTGGTCCTGATCCAGAAGCCGGGGCGCCCTGCGGACTCTCCGTCCGCATTCCGGCCCATTGTGCTGCTCGACGAGGTGGGCAAGCTCTTTGAGAGAGTAATTGCAGACCGCCTCGTCGGGCACCTGAATCGGATGGGCCCGGACCTGTCGGAGAGCCAGTTCGGCTTCCGCAGGGGGCGCTCCACGGTGGACGCCATCATGCGCGTGAGAGCCCTCACGACGGGGGATGCTGTTGCCCGGGGCAGGGTCGTCTTGGCGGTGTCCTTGGACATCACCAATGCCTTTAACACCCTGCCCTGGAGTTGCATAAGGGAGGCACTCCGGTATCACCGGGTGCCGACCTACCTCCGTCGCATAGTCGAGGAGTACCTGACGGACAGAGCCGTCATCTACCCCGGTCACCAGGGAGAATGGACTCGGCGAGAGATGTCGTGCGGTGTTCCACAGGGTTCGGTCTTGGGGCCGCACCTGTGGAACATCGGGTACGACTGGGTGCTGCGCGGCGACCTCCCTGACGGCGTCAGCGTGGTGTGCTACGCTGACGACACGCTCGTCCTGGCACAGGGAGAGTCGCACCAGGCGGCGGCCGACTTGGCGACGCGAGCGGTCGCGACAGTCGTGGAGAGGATCCGGCGGTTGGGACTCGACGTGGCGCTGCACAAGACGGAGGCCATGTGTTTTCATGGCCGCGTCAACGCGCCCACGTCGGGTTACAGCATCACGGTGGGAGGGGTTCGCATCGGCGTCTTGAGGACGATGAAGTACCTGGGACTCGTCCTCGACAGCCGGTGGAACTTCCGGGAGCACTTCCTGTGTTTGGCCCCGAAACTGAATCGGGCAGCGGGCGCCCTCAGGCGACTCCTGCCCAACCTCAGTGGGCCAAACGCCTCCTGCCGTAGGCTGTACGCCGGTGTCGTGCGGTCCATGGCCCTCTACGGGGCCCCAGTGTGGGCCCTAAGCATCCGGACGCGACCAATCAAATTGGTCGCATGCCAGAGGGTCATGGCTATCCGGATGATCCGGGGATACCGCACGATTGCCGGCGAATCGGCCAACCTGCTCGCCGGATTGCTGCCCTGGGATCTGGAGGCGACTGCCCTCCAGCGCGTCTATGAATGGCGCGTGGAGGCGCAGCGCCGGGGCGTGACCCCGCTGCCTCGAGAAGTCGAGGCGCGGCGGGAAGAGCTCCGGCGCGATCTCAGGGCAGTATGGAGGGCACGACTGTCGCGACCGACGGCCGGGCACGCCGCAATAGCGGCGATAAGACCCCTCTTTGAGGAGTGGCTGGAGAGACGTCACGGCGTCCTAAGCTTCCGCTTGACGCAGGTCCTCACCGGACACGGATGTTTCGGGAGGTACCTGTGTCTTATGAGAAAGGAAGAAACGCCTGGGTGTCACCACTGCGTAGATCGCCCGGAGGACACAGTCGAGCATACGGTGCAGGATTGCCCCGCTTGGGCGGAGCGCCGACGTGTCCTCACGGCGGCGATAGGCGGAGACCTCTCGCGCCCAGCACTGGTCGCGGCCATGCTGCGGGGCGAGACGGAGTGGGAAGCGGTCGCCTCCTTCTGCGAAGCAGTCATGCTCGCGAAGGAGGAGGCGGGCCGCGTGAGAGAGAGGACAAGGTCCTCCCTCCGCCCCACCCGCGGTGGTGGACGCCCACGGCGTCGGACGTCGCAAGACGATCTCCGGCCACCGTAGGCGCGGGCATGCGGGCGGCGAGTAAAGGGCAACTCGCCGCCCGACCATGGACCATGCCCGGGTCGACGGCGCGTCGTGTTCCACGCGCGCCTCAAAGAGCTGTCAGCAAAATGACGGGGCCCCCTCTCAGAGGGCCAAAGCCTGCCGGGTTTGCGGGACTCATACCATCACCGTGACCCCGGAACATAAAGGGCTACTGAAGAACACCGTGGATTTTAGTCAGTACAAGTCTGACAGTACCTCTCGCCCTGCCCGGGGTGAGAGGTCTCATTTGATGATTTTACCACGTAAAAAAAAAAAAAAATAAAAAAAAAAAAAAAAAAAAAAAAAAATGTTCCAGCCCTTACACCGAAACCGCTCAAATAACAAATTGATGTGCGATTATTTTAACGTTACGTTGAACATCATTTTACAGACTAGCTGTAATACCGAAATTTATTGTTATTGGCGTAATCTTTTGTCTGTAATCTTCTTAAGTAACGAGTGTGTCTTCAGTTTGATGTTTCAGTTTTGACGAGACTGGTTTAAGACCTGCCTGTTTATATAATTTTGTTATTAAACCAAGTATTTTAGCTTGATTTATGTCGATGAATATCATCTATTGTATAGATTTCTAACAAAGACTTTGATGGCTAGATTGTTTTAATTAACATCTATTTTGAATAAATTCATGTTGATACTTTGTTTAACGTGTCCGATGAAGTTGGTAATCTCAATGACATTTACCCTTACAATGGGTATTTAGTCTTAACGGTCCAAACTGATACACCCGCGAGTTATTGGACCATAAATAAAAATAAATTAAGTACGTTCCAAAGGACTGGTGATAAAAATTCGTACAAACAAATTCAATGTCATAAACTACATCAAGTACAGTATAGTCCAAAATATAGAATTACATGCTTTAGTCACAGTAGTTGCCTCCATCTTATTACTGTTCCATATAGGAATTACTAGGGGAATTTTGCCATTAAATTCATACAGACAGTCTTCGTATTGGTATTGTTTACGAGTTCGATTTACAAAATCATCGTTTCTACGAGAAACGTAACTGTAGCATTAAGCCTAAAACGTGTCTCATTTACTACTTTATTTTTTTCTTATGAATTTACTTCAGCAAGATATTATTCGAACGAACCAATATCTTGAAAAAAAAATCATCAATATCAGGAATGAGCCCGTAATGATAGTGACAAATGTGATACTGAGACCATCTGCCATTGCAAATCTGCCTTGCAGATGGCATGAAGTGAATGAAATGAAGGGAAAAAGAATGCATAACAATACGTATGTTATCCAACACCGAGTTATCGGAAAACACGGTGGTCAGGGCACATGATACCAGTTTATAGTTGTCAGATTTTCAATGTTATGAATGCTTACCCCTAGCGCATGTCAATGACAGTCATTCTTCAGAAAAGGATTTACATATCAGTGACAATGATGATGCTAGGTATGACCAGGCATTGATTTTATCAAACATACAATAAACTAATGCGTTTTTGTTACAGGAAGACAAGTAGTGCAGGACAACAGCTGCTACGATCCTAACACCCGTTCATCTCCAAGAAATTATACCCAAAGATGAGAAAATTTTGCCAGTTGGGAAAGAATGCCAACAGGAAGTGACTAAATTGCGAGGCGAACCCAATGTAATCATATAGAAATCATTACATGATGACCACGACCGCTCTACCAAGAACTCACATAGAAGATAGAGACGCTCATCCATCTGGTCATACTTGCATTTACTTGATTAATTTTTAGAAGAGTGTTGAAATCCGGACTGTCTCAGTAGCCTACGTGACCTACAGTCCTGAAACAATTGTCTGCGTGACGGCTGTTAGCAACGAAATATATTCTGGAACATGTACAAGAGACTATAGCATCTAATTGTTCCTCGTCTACGCTTAGTACTGTCTTGGATGATTGTTTTAATTGTGCATTTAAAGCTTTTTCAACTAGGTTTCGAGTAACCATTGATGCATTTGTAGTATGTGTAGCATTTACTTCATCTATATTCGTATTACCTATTTTCATATTGGATTGTTTTCATTTTTAGGTGATAGTCTTAAAATTTTAAACAAAACTCAAATAAATATAAACTGTAACTTTTGCTCTTCTTCAAAATTAACACAATTAATTTAATTAGAATAAGTTATTTAGTAAAAGATAAAATTATTACGAGACATCGAGAAGTTGTACTATCTACTTACAATGTTTTAAGGAATTTCTCGTTGTTGGAATCTTCCAATAATTAAATTCTAACTGTGTTTGAGCCTTTCGCCGAATTGTCTTAAAGTTTATATTACTTCTTAATTAGATTCTCTTAACGTTTCAAACGGTTAGATTTAAATGAATTTCAAACTACTATAAAGTATGTATATCTTCTTGCTTTCATACCTGTACTTATAGCAAAATAAACGAAGTTCTAAAGTGTGGAACTTACCATAGAGTCCGATGCATTGAGCAATCCAATCCCACAAACAGTTATCATTATCACACCCATATCCACTTGGCATCGCTATCACAAATTATCACAAAACAAAACACGAAAAGTCAATACACGCCACTTACAATACGAAACATCTTCACTAAATCACGCCATTTTGGAATCCCATGACAGCAAAAATCAAATTCCATTTTTGAAATTCAATACACAATTGGCGGGGTTTATTTGACGTTTATTTATTTTATTTTAAGGTTGTAGAATTAATTGATGGGGCACAGGCGACACGCCTGCGCGGCTCTCCCGTCATTTCGCGACTGAGCGAAAGCGTCCATAGAGTTCATAGTACCTGTTACATTTCGGGTGGTTTAGCGCTTGCGTACTACTGTTCGAGTACGGAACCATTAACAGAGGCGTTTATTATTAAGTTTGCATAATAGCCGTTGACAATTTCTTGATTATTAGTTAGGATGCAATTAGAACCGTAGTCGGATTGAGCGCGTCATTCGCCATTTCCGCTTGTTCTATTTTTACTCGATCCGACGGGATTTGTTTTCTCCTTCGTTAAGCCGCTTTGTCAATCACGGAGGCCTACCCTTTGATTGACAAAGCTGCGTGAAAAGTCTATCATTTTTGGAACAAATTGAATGTTCACAGATAAGTTACAATATAAAAATGGTCCTATTCAGAAATCTCTGACATTCTCTTCGATCAAAATAAGCTTTTGATGGAATATTGATTAAAGCTCAGCCGATACCCGCATTGGCAATCTGGAAAGAGAATTTTCAATCCAATTATTGAGACATTAGGTTTTATTGTCATGATCTTCAAAGTTAAACTTGGATAAACTAAGATCTTTGCGTTGTTTGGGAAACTGTTCGTAACTCGATCAAGAGTCTAGAGCTAGACTCTATTAGGATTAACAAATAATAGAATAACGGAATCAGCCAAATTGTGGTTAAGAAATAATATTTAAATAGTAATCAGAATTAAAAGACAAAAAGAGAGGGCTAAGTATATCTCCTTGAGGAATCCTTACCATTAAGTTCAACATAGCTCAAGGGTCCATTAGCGTTTAAATTTATTTATTTAAATTTGCGTATCGGACGTACTATTTAGTAGAGTCTACAAAGCAGAAAAACTAATATAACAAAAGTATCTTGCGGAAACAGTCATGAAAAATGAAACCAATTTTGTAGTCAACGCATTCGAAAGCGTTTGTAAGATCTGTCAGTATAAAGCAAACATTGCTCTGACTTAGGGAACAGAAAAAATGACTCAGGTATTACGAAATATCAAACAAGAGCATCAAAATTATTTGTTTGTGGAAAGTTTAATTTTAAATTACGACTGTTTATGAATCACTGTTTGATACGGCTCAAACATGTTTTTACTTGGTGATGGTATTTCAATCTATTTAGTTGACCCTCTAAATAGATTGCGAGATCAGCGGCAGTTGAAGAAGCCGGAAAGCAGACCGGAAGGCTTATCGGATGATGACCTCGTAGCTCACGACGTCCTAGACATAATGTCTTAGATGCAAGCAGCATAAGCTAGCGTTGTAGAATCTATTGAAGTTCTTGTTTTGGTGAACTTAATCGAATATTACCTTTAGACTGATGTGAATTAGATCTATTCCAGATTGACAGATGATAAAGGCTTAAAACATCTGGGAGCTGTTGTAGATAGTATAATACTAGGTTTAAAAAAAATACCTCGCCCCTTACATAACATGTCTTCGAACATGACATTATGTCAGAAATCGTTAAAAGCGAGATAGATCGCTGTGTTTATTTTGATGATGATTTGTCCACCTTCACGCCATCCATTATTTTCAATCGACTGGCAAAACAGCGAAGCCAACTGCATATTTCTTTAATAAAAGAAAAATAGATAATGCTTGGAACGTGGACGTAAACTAATAAATAAAAAACGCCGTAAATAATGCAAGTTCAAGGATCCTCTAAAGAGGTTTGGTTCGACGCTTTTAAAGCCTGTAAATGGGCAATAAAATATTGGATTTTATAGCATCAACTGGCCTTAAGCGACCATCACTTATAAATAAACTGCTTCGGTTAACAGATGCTCCCTAAATTGACACTTTCAGTTAACGTGGTGTGAAAAGCAATTATGTCTTCTTTGTGGGGCAAGGAAATCTTTTAACACCTGTGTTTATTGTCCGGCGTTGATTGAGTAATCTCTATGAAAGCACATTGTGATGGTAAACTAGGCAGCTATTAAGACTAGATTGCTAAACACCAAGTTTACTTACTTTGAAGTTACTGGTTAGGACACGGGTCCTTCTGTCTTATACCTATCATGTTGCTGTTATTTAACTAACTAACATATATTTACAGGCTTATTATGTCAGGCGATTTCTTAGTTTTTGTCATCTTATTGTGGAAGCTATCTCCTTGGGTGAGCCCAGAAGTTGGTAGTTTGTAACCTTCCACGCCTTCAGTGGCATCAAACCCAAATTCCAAACATTTATTGCATTCATGTGGCATTAGTTTATGTAAAGATGAGACAACAGGACAGACTGGACATAATGTTAAATGAGTCGTTGGTAGAACCGCCTTAGATATTGTTGCTCCGTGATCGCAAGACTAGACTGTCTCATCAGGTAATCGTGACCCTGGCACGTAAACGGCTATTGAAAGATCACCATGGATTTTAGTCACTACAAGTCTGACAGTCCCTCCCATCCCGCCCTGCGTTAGCACTCATTTGATGAAATTACCACCTTTAAAAAAGATATTGTTCCAATCAATGTATTAATCAGTAATTCTGAGCACAACGTCGAACCCCAACTATTATTACCTACTTATACAACTATATTTATGTCATCACGGAAATTAAACGTTCAAAATATCCAGCGATACAAGAGAAGTTTCCACTTTCCACGGACAGTCCCCTATGACCCGGCTGTCGGAAGTCGCGGGACCAACTTCCAATCCATACGTTATCTGCCTGCACCTGGTTGCGGACTTGGCACGGCTCCAACTCCAAGAATTAATACCGTTTAGCTCCACTTACGAGGGCAAACAAGAACGATGTACCTGTTGTTTTTCTTTTTATTATTTAACTTAAGTATGAATTACTGGGTGTTTTAAGTTAATTGATGTCGCTGCGAACCAACCATACCATGGCCCTTGGTAGTATGTTGAGTCTGAAACCATACTACTGAGAAAGCCGGGTTGTAGTAAATATAATAGAAATGTGGCTATTTTACATGATAAAATCATTGAATGAGTCCTCCCACCTAGACTAAAATCCTCGGTGTCCTTCAATGGCCCTTTATGTTATTAATGAAACATATAATAGATAATAAATAACATAATGAATGAATTAAAACACAAAGACTTCAAATATTTTTGAAAGCTTCAGTTTAATTTGTTTGCAAATCTTATTTCAGCTGTGAAACAATGAACTTGTCTTAACATTTTAGAATAGCAATTAAGTACCCAGTCTGCCGAAAGATATTTGTAGGTTTCTATGTTTCATAGCTAAACATCTTTTCTTATTTTTTTTCTAGGAACCTACCTACTAAAACTGTGGTGTTAAAACACCTTCCATTATTTCCCCTGGAAAAAGCCCCACTTAACGTTTCAGGTAATCATTTTAGAATAACCGCTGCGAGGAGCGATCCTCTTCAGTGGATGTAAAGAATCTGAACACAAAGGATTTCAGCGCTGAATGAATGGGACGCCTCATCCGCTAAGGGTCATATCACACTGGTGAATTGTAAGCGTGTTTCCAAAGACGAGAACGTTAAGCGCTGCGTGTGCATAGCAATAAGCTACGTTTTGCAACGTTTGTGTGACGACAACGATCGAGTCGATAATGATGTATAATGGGTAGAAATAATAGTAGATTACGCACCAAGGGAGTAAAGCATTGCCTTACGTCACGGGCGTATTGAATCCCGAAACGACACTAAGGATTCTGGGGTGAACCTCCGTAGCGCAGCGTGGAGGTTCAAGTGTTAATTCCCGAGTGAAACGAGGGAATTAAGTTAAGAATCCTTAGTGTAGCGAGGGATTCAAGTCAGCCCAAGACAAGGCAGCTTTACTCCCGAGGAGCGTACTCTGCTTTTCACACCAACTGCGAGGAAATAAATTCGATTTTTGAAATTTGATGTGGTACGACAACCTTCGAACGTGAAGTTGGCACCACTGTAAGCGATCAGCTGTTGCTGCCAGCGGCCGCCATTACTGATACGACTCCTTGGTGAAAGTTTTCATACGTTTCTCTTTGAGGTTACAAATTCAAATCACATTATTCCCACGGGAATAATGAAATTCAGTACATATATTATTCCCGGCTCGAGCGAGGTGGAATAATGTCATGCTTTACAGTAGGGTTGCCTGACGTATAATATGACATTTACGAGCAAGTAGTGTGAAAACTTGATTATGGATGCTATTCAAATTACAGAAATCTCAAGACAAAACCTGTAGATTGACAAAGCACAGTCTTACATAAATACAAACACTATATTACGCTAGTCTATACAAATATACAAGAAATTGAGCGACGGATAAACCATTTCACAACATTGTGAAAACTGTACTAGTACGTGGCTAGATCGCCTCTCACTCGAACCATCCACGTCTAAAAATCGCTATAAAATAATACTCTAGTACATAATTCTTCAGTGTAGCAACGCTCTTACTATGTCCTTATCTATTGAGGAACAGATGGCCCATTCTGTCTGTAGGCACGACAGATTAGAGCGAAATTATCTCCGTAAAGCCTTGCGCTAATTTTATTGGCAAAAAATGGGCTTGAAGTGAAGTTGGCCATGGTTCTTTGTTGTAGCAACTACGCTTGCTTGTTAAGTAGGAAAAAGGTAGATAGGTATACTAACTTGTTCTTTATAATTAGGATAAGGAAAATCTTTAGTATAAATTGGAAGCGGTAAAAGGTGGATGATGGACACGTATAATATCGAGAAGTGACAGATAAGCAAGGGTAAGGCAAGGCATATCCGATGATGGGTATCTCATTCCGGGCTGCAGTGATAATAATGACGACTAATTTTAACCTTTTTTATATTTAGAACCAGATTAAAAAATATTAAAGTTAATTGAACTGAACCAGATGAATAGGTACTTATTTTTTTTAGAATGGGTTTCCTCCTGGCGTCAATTTAACTCAGATGCAAAGATATGATTTAAGACGGAGCGATGGAACTTATCCAGTAGAACTTGGAACTCCTGCGCAAAGTCGGAAAACAGTAAAATTCATTCAGCGGCGGCCTCCGTCAGATTGGTGGTCGCTAGCTTTGCGGCTCTGGTGTGTGTGGTCTACTAGCGCTTTTGGACACTCATCTATTACCGCAGATTGCAGGTAGACATAAGTCAGTTATATATATTTTGTTTAGGTATGATTTCTAATAGGTACCCACTTAATCAATTACTACCTATCTGCTATAGAATTACACATAGGTGCAGACGCCAGCAGGTCAACATACCCGAATCTGTCAAATTTTACCAATCAAAAATTAACCTCTTGTATTGTGATAAGGTTGAACATCTATTAAAGTTTGTTTGTACAGATAGGGGTAGGTTAATGTGCTGGCGTCTGTACCTAAGCATTTTGTAAATGACCGCACATTGAAGCCCCTGCAGCCTGCAGACTGTGTACTCTGTACGGGCCGCGAGGTCGTGTCTACACGGTAAGTACGAACACGTGTGTCAAAACATGTTTTAGAGATTAAATCAATGATTTCAAAAGGATAACCCATTATTTTCGTCCGAGCGTTTGAGTTCTAACACAATACCTAATTAATATATTGTTTATGATGGCAAGTTATCAGTCGATTTTAAAATACCTACATATTTTTTTGATTTTAGAGCAGTTGTGGTCCAGTGGTAATGTATCGTACTTAAGAGTTAGGTTTCGATCCCAGCCATGCTTACACTTAGATTGTTTTGCACAGAATCTAATAATGATATTTGAAAATAACTATAGAATATTATGTCATAGGGTTCTAATACTTAAAACATGTTTTGGTTTTAATAATAAATATTACTACCTAGTTCTATCAAATGTCTCGACGGCACGTTTAGCGCAGTTGAGCAATTGGACTGCTCTGCTGTGTCGCGGGTTCGATCCTCGCACGGAACAAATATATTTGTATAATCTGCAAGTACTAGTTGTTCCGGGTCTGGGTGTTTGTATATATGATTTCCTTTTTTGGAAACGCACCCACGATACTGGAGAAATTCCTAGTGTGAGAGGTTTTTTTTTTAAATGTAAATTGATATCAACTGCAAAACAATGCGCTCCAAGTCAAAAGTTCCATTCCTGCACGTTCAGAACAAATAAATAATTATTTGTACTAGCAACAGGTGCCTAGTTATTCCGTGTCTGCCTAACGACTCCTTGGAAACTCGGGTTACGGAAATTGCAGTGCCAAAGTAGTTAGTTCGACTCCAATTCTCGTTAAACGGTACACAAGCTTGGCATTTCTCGAGTAACAGGTAGCACACCATTGACGGAAGAAATTCTTTTTACATAAAAAAATTCTCTACGTAATGAAAGACTGGAAATGTTTTTAGCAGTAGCTGCAGCAATCAAATAATCGTTATTACAATGTAGAGCAGAGCCTGCCCCTGAAACAACTCACTTCCGCCCTTCTATTTTGCTTATCTCCGTTTACGAAAATCTCGGTTTTGAAACTGCTAGCGCCATCTATGATGGGTGAGAATCAACAATTTAGTTAAAATGCTATAAGAATACATAGACGGCAGTAGTGTTCCGCCAACCAGTAGTCCAGGCAAAAACTAGATGGCGCTTTTTACAAAAAGGTAATCTTGTTACAGAATTCAACAGACAACAAAGTTAACATCACATTGCAGTTTACCTGAACGGGGATTGGCAGAGATGACGGTATATTATACCCAAAATCGATAATTTATTAAATTGCCTCGCTTCCAACAGGGATCAAAGATCACGCCCTTTAGATTATAGTTTAGAAACAGACGGTAGTTACTAGGTACTCATCTCACTTTTTTTTCCTTTCTTCAGCAGCAGCACTACTGATCCAAACAAGATAATTAATAAAAAGATAACATTCAGAGCTCAGCAACACAATGTTTCGCCAACTTAGTGACAGTGATCTCCCAGCCGCTGACCAAACGCTCTGAAGTGTGATCTATTGTCCAAGATGTAATAATGCCTTTTTTTAGCATGGTAAAATCTTCAAATAAGTCATCCCGCGTTCTGGGTGAAACGAAAGGAACTATCAGAGTTGAACTAACTAAACCCAACAGTGTTGCTTCAATAGTATTTTACATTCCAGGGTCACGGTTGCCTGTCCCGCGACCCGTAAAGACGCGGACGCTAACCTAACCTGTAGCCTTACTTGAAATGACTAACTTATGAGATCAAAATAATGAAGTTTATGTGTAATAGTAGTCCCTGTGTTGTGCTTCATATTGTGTTTATGATCGAATTTTGCTTAGTGAATAAGTTTATGCCATCCCGTAAGGGGCATAATAGGTTATTGATAAAGAAAACAACAACATTATGTTAGGTCTTAAACTTTATTAGGCTTAGCCTTGTTTCTGCGCCAGCTCACGAGCCTTCGCCTTCTCGAGCTTAGCGATCCTTGCGTTGGACTTGTTACCGAGCACGCCACCGCCCCAGTGTTTGCGGAGCTCTTCGTAGCGCTCGTTGAAGTTAGTCTTGATGGCTTCCGTCACCTTGGAGAAGGAAGCACGGTCGCCAGACTCAACCTGGTGGAGAAAAAGAGGAAGTGATGAGTATTGTTCAAAAAATTGGCGCAACAAATTTTTGTTCACACTTACAAGTCAAATGATGGATTTTCATACTAAAAATTCAACTGTTTGTCATTTATGTTTGTTTACACCTTTACCACGTAAAAAATTGCAAATTTGTCCGTCAGACAGTATTGAAAAATGAAAGACCCACTTTCTTTTTATAAATTAATGAAAACTGAACATGTAACGCATCCAGTCTCGTAATGTCTAACGCCCCTAAAATTATACGAAATTAAAAATCGTCGAGTCTTCATCCATCTTTGTAAATTTTACAAAAGAAGTCTGTTAAAAAATACAGGTCAAATACTTTTTGATAATTATCTGTCTGTCACAGTCTAATTACATTTTTTAATAAACTAGCCGGTTGATGTTAAATCACATTCCAGAAGTTTACCACTTTCACTGTCCGCGCGCAGTCATGGATCACATGTGGTTCATCGGACAGGGAATGGGTTAACTGATATTTTTGTTTGATTTTTTAAAATATTTTGTGTCATAGATGGCATCTTCAGATAAAATCTATTGGTGGTAGATGGTTTGTCAGCATGGCTGTATGATAGCAAATAAATCATCATGACATGCACATCTAGACACAACAAAATCATTCAATTTAAAGTAAAAAATGATATATTTATAAGGAAAATAGTACATACATGTGTGATTGCAACACAGGTGCATGTCTTGCGGTGGACGAGGGCTCCCAGACGGGACTTGCCCTTCACGATACAGTATGGTACACCCATCTTACGGCAGAGGGCGGGCAGGAATAGTACAAGCTGTGGACAATATTATCAATTAGTGACTTTTTATTTTAGTAGAACAGAAAGTGGTATGACTGGTGAAGCTCAGAGTCAACAATCTTCATGCAGCTGAAAATATTTATTTTATATTTAAAGCCTCAGGTGAAGAAATTCTAACATCATAGCAATCAGCATTTCTTGCGTTTTACTAGTTTCTTTTGGTTATACAACTGGTAAGTTTTAAGATTATTATTTGATTACACATTTCAATTATTATCTTACTTCCAGTCTCCTTTCATGCTACCTAGCATTTATCAGAATTAAAAAACAAAACAGAAATGAAAAGAAACTTTGCTAATGCTTATTTTATCATCATATCACAATACAATACAATCATCATATCACGCATTGTGATAGGCAGAGGTGTTATAGTCAACTACTGAAAAAATTCAAAAAAAAAAATCCAGTATATGCAGGTATCAAAACTAGGACCTCATACACACACACATATAACCACTATACCAATGAGGCAATGCCTATGGAATAAACCTCTACATCAGGATACTTGTGAATAATTCCAAATGTCTCAACTCCCATTTACTCTAAAAAAATGTATGATCATAAAAGTAGTCTACAAAGAACAGGATACTAACCTCAATGGGGTCCACATCATGAGCGATGACAACAAGCTGTGCCTTCTTCTTCTCGACCAGCTTGGTGACAGTGTTGGTGCCAGCACGGAGGGTGTTTGGCCTCTTTGGTGGAGGCTCATCCTTCTTGGCGACCTGAAAGGAGTTTGTGCAGTCAAACAATGTGCTAAAGGAAGGAGGAAGTTTTTTGTTTTAGAATGTTCGATCTGAGATCTTGGTGGTAAGTGTCCTCATGGCATTCAGAGTTTGAGTTTTTCTTCATTTCGAGATATTCCTAATGTTTTTTTCTGGTATTTATACCGTCAAGCGGTCTATTATTGACAATATTAACAATCATTGTAATTAGCAAATGAATTTACCTTTTACATGAATAGTTTATTATTTGTTTCGACAGACCAAAACAGAATGTTTTATGAACAAGATTATTGTTCAGTGCTTAACAAGTAACATAAAGTTGGAATAAGATCATACCTTAGCTTCAGCAGCCTTCTTTAGGCGCTCTTTCCTGACTGCTTCAGTCTCTGGCCTGTATTTCTCCAAGATCTTGAACAATCCTTTGGCTGTAATACAAAGAAACCTATTTGAAATGTAATGTAATGATGGAATTGTATTTAATTGCTGTTAATTGATTTTCAGAGTTAAAAAGCTCGTATATTGTTTTGATAATCATAGTGATTCATCGTTGCATTTGGTGATCATCATGGTAAAACCTAAAATAACCTATAAAGTACTAACATGAGAACACAGGGATGATTCATGTAAGTTTAATGTTTTGTGACAATAATTTACACAGAGATAGCAAAAATTGTTGGGCTACTTACTGATCATTTTGGTGTATTTTTATAAAATAAAATCATAAAAGTTACTATTTTCAAAAATTTTAGTAAGTGAATTATTTCATGTAGAAAAACCATGCTACATACAACTCCAAAGCAATTCCTCAAATGAGAACACAAAGAGCATGTGGCAGGATAGGGTGGTACTTTTTAGTCAATAAGTCTGAAAGTACTTTCTGTTCAACCCAGGATGAGAGAGAGAGAACTCTTACCCCAACAAAAAAAAGATGCAAATTGACTGTCATAAACCATATTAACCTATCATCTCATCTGCCTAGCCTTTTCCCAACTATATTGGGGTCGGCTTCCAGTCGAACCAGATTCAGCTGGATATCAGTATTTTACATGGAGCGACTGCCTGTCGGACCTCCACAAACCAGTAACTGGGTAATACCATACCCCATGGTAAGACTGGTTGTCAGACTTTTAGAGCTTCTGACTAACAGTAACGACTGTCAAAGATCTACAAATGACAGCCGGGACCAACGGCTTTACGTGCTTTCCGAGGCACGGAGGAAACTCGCTATGAAAGATGGTCACCCATCCACAGACCAACCTAGGCAAGCGCGGCTTGATCCGGAAGATCGGCCTGTGCGGCTGTAATTATTTAGCCACGAGCTCCTCCCTATAAACCATATTAACCTAACAACCTAAAAAGTAATTAAAGTTTCTACAAAGATACAAATAATGCTTACAAACCTGTGGTCTTGTCAAGTGTCTGAGTGAACTGGTTGATTGGTGGCGGCACCTTGAGCCTGCGCTGGAGCACGGCCTTCTGGCGCTGGATGCGGATGTACTTGGGCCATCTCACGAAGCGGGATAGATCCCTTGTAGGCTGGATATCCTGACCTAGGAGAATCGGGATAGGTTAATAACTATTGGAGACTATTCTAGGACTAAAGAACATTGACTTGAGGAGGCCGGTGTCCCGTAGTGCATGTCTTTCTGCCAGTTTGAAGCTTGATAATATTTGAATTAATAAAGAATACTGATAGACTTTTTTTCTTATTGATTAATATTTTATACTAAAAGGTGTTGTTTATCTTCAAATTGGAGGTTATGTATAATGCTTGTCAGAGTGGAGTTTGGACTAATCAGTGTTAAAAAGCTCGTATATTTTGTAACCACATGGTGATTTCAGATAAAGGTTTACATCATTTTAGTCCAGTAATCTTTGGCATAACAATTTTAAAAACAGAACACCGAATGCATGAATACTCCTTTTGCTTGAATCAATGAAAAACACTTCCGCCTCTTTGTAACAAAATAATAATAACAGGCCAGTAGCATCAGAGGCCAAATAATAAAAGTAAACTCACCAATAGCAAAGTTCTTGGTCCTCTTCTCGAAGAGTGGGTTGACTACCTTTTTGGGCTCAACTTTTTTCACGACCAAAGGTGCGGCCGCTACTTTCTTTCCTACCTTCTTCTTAGGCTGAAATTACAACAACTTCGTCAGCTAGAGTCGCGTGCTAACGAGTAAACTATGAATAACACGTTGTCATCAGCGATCTTGGTGATAATGTGGTGGTAATCATAGCACTCATTAGAATGTTAACATCATGGTATTCATTTGAGGTTATGTTGAAACAATTTATTATAAAACAACGATTTTACAATGCATTAGGTTTAGAGGGCCACTATTATTTCAAACATGAAGAATTAAAATGCACGACTGGTCAGAAATACCTGAACTTATCAAAATAAAACAGTTTCGACGCCAAAAACAACGACGGTCCGACTAACATGTTATGGTGTAAACTTCACGGTAAAATCACTTTGTGTAACGAAAATATAATAATTTACTAAACGCACATGGCTTTTACCTTCTTCTGCACCATCTTGAATGAGTTTTATTCAAGTGATCTAAAGGCCACGAAAAGATACGTGACCTAAAGTGTACACCAAACGTTCGGCGAAAATGGCCGAACCAAAAAGATTTGACATCTATTCGAAACGTCAAAAGTAAATGTTGCCACAGATAACATAAATGACGACGCTTCCTGCAAAATGGAATCTAGTCTTTTGAGACTATTAAACTGTGGGATAATTCCGCGGGATGCCGCTACTAGTTTTGCGAGAAGCATGCGAGAAGCGAGCTCGGGATTATAGAGATTAACGCCAATTTATCGTATAAAGCAAAATTTTGTTTAGAAATAAAAAAAAAATATATCTAAATTCAAAATGCAAACGCTTGTAAGGTGAACGCAGACCTAGCCGCACCGCAGTCTCCGCAGTCCCCGCATTACGAATTCTTTGTATGAAATTCTATGAAACCTCGCACACCTAGCCGCATCGCAGTAGCCGCAGACCCTGAGACGACCGAATTCCCCAACCGCAGCTGATGACGTCACCAACGTCGGCCCGCACGCAGCGAACGCTGCGGCTAGTGCGGTGCGGATGACGTCATTCGCATCCCCGGCGCGGACGGCGGAACCGAGCTGAAGGATGTGCAATGTGCGTGCGCAATAGAAAAAGTTTTTTTTTATGTTTCTGCGATTGATATAAGTACTTAATAATATAATGGAGGATTCTACTTTAATTTCGTTGGTTCAAAAATACAACGAGCTGTATAATGTACAGAATGAAAACTTTAGGAATCAACAAAGACGAAAGAAAGAAATCAAGTGCGATGCGCAGTGTTGCCAACGAATAAACGATCTCTTCATAACCATAACCACTAAACAAATTATTTTTTCGAAAACATTAAACAGTACCTAAATATATTATATCACTAAAAATTTTCATTACATAACAAAATATTTTTACTAAGCATTAGATCCAGATGAGAAACAGAATATTATTTAAGAACTACAATAATAAATATTACGCCACTAAAAGAGTCAAAACCAACAATTTTAGTCGAAAATTCACTAAGTTGGCAACACCGGCGATGCGTGCAGCGACTGCGGGGACTGCGGGTACTGCGGTGCGGATAGGTGTGCGAGGCCATTAACAAAATGCGATGAGTGCGGGTACTGCGGAGACTGCGGTGCGGCCAAGTCTGCGTTCACCTTTATTGTTGTATTAGGTACAATGAATTATTCCGTATTATATGATTCTGCTGTGGCATGTTTTGATCCCCAGATCTAGTATTGCCAATGGTTGGCCAATGGCAATAAAATGACTGTTAAAAACTAAAAATCAGGTTCCAATTAAATAAAGCAGGTACAGTCTTCCCGAAACAAATAAATGTATAACTTATGTCAAATAAAACTGACCATACCCTCTAGACAGAAAGAGAGACACAGTTATTTATGTACATCTTGATCTTTTCCTGTAACATTACCGTAGTTATTGAACAACTGTTTGTTTTTTCTCTTTCTAGAGAGCTAGCCAACTAAAATTGACTGAATTCTAAAAGAAGAACCACTACCTATCTCTTTCCTTTATAAAAATATAGGACCCGCTCTTCCATTAAATCTCTTTCTAGTTGAGTGGGGTCAAATATTTTAGGTAGCCATTGCGTAGTCCATACTTAGAGTCTATGATTTTAGGCACATGCATAATGTCCATGCTCTATATCTAAGCTGTACCATAGACTTCGGCGACCGCTATCTTTATAGATTGATTGCCGCCTATAACACGCGGGAACAATTTAAACTTGGTATTTCACCACGGAATAATTATTATTATTTACTAGCTGTTGCTAGTCCCAGACTTTCTGCTGTAGCATATTGCTTATCGACATCCATACATATAAACATCCATCCGTCAAACATTTGCATTTATAATATTAAGTAAGGATATCGTCAGCAATAATACCTGGACCACTGGAGTTATTAATGATATTGAAAAAATATTTTTTCTGCACGATCCTTTAATAAGTACACAGTAACACTTTGCTAGTAGAAAATAGCAAAGGATCCCGCGGAAAACTGTTCCCAGCGGCTTTATCCACTGCACAGCTTCCATTGGTCACAGCGTGATGATATTTTATAGAGCCTATGTTTCTCTAGTCTTCCTCGATAAAAGGGCTATACAAACCAAAATGATTTTATCAATAAAATATCAAACCCGTAGTTCCCAACATGATCAATCAAAATTTAGCTTTGTAGATAAATATTAATATAGATTTGTGTGTTGAATAAACCTAGTGAGTTATTTGGATACACAAAATAACCCACCGTCAGAAGTACTGTGTGGTCTGAGATAGAATTCAATTACGTACCTAAGTACCTAAACAACTCCAGTCATACACAGGTACATACATTTCAATTGAAAGCAACTTTTAGTATCCTCTCAAGCAAATGTTTTATTTATTTTTCTCTACTAAACCTGTTTACTTCGCTTTTACAGTTTACGACCATCAAATTGAATCACAACTCCATTTTGAAATTTATTTTAAGGAAAGCGTCAACTGTTTTATAGGTCGTAAAACAAAAATGTTATTTATTTTTGGTAAAAATGTATTTTTTATTGAACATGGATTACAGAAAGTATTTGTTTGGTGTTTTAGGTAAGGGTTTTATTAATTAATTTTCTGTTAAACGTTGTTACTAATCGTGAGCACAATTATGATTACTAGACAAACTGAAATAATTTAGGTAGGTACACACGGCTACACACATCAAGTTATATAAAACCAGTTTGTCTTGGTCTCGCTTCGTACGATTTTACATACCTACTATGAATGGTCAGCTAATACCTAGGTCCTGGTTTTGTATAGCTTGATGTATAACCGTGTGTACAAGTAAGTAGATTAAAAAAGTCAACGATGACTTAGCGAAGAGCAAAACGGATAATAAAAATTATAGATTTTTATCCCTATCTTTCTTTTCAGTTTTAATATCTCTAAGCGATGCCGTCAAAGTCGACATGCGGGGAACACTTAGCTTCGGCAAAGAAGTAATGGAAACATTCTCACATTACATGAGAAGAAACTTCGCTGGCGTGTCTGGGCGACGATCTCTAGGTCATAATCAACACATCGATATCTCATACATTATTGTCCAATCTACATACTTATGTAGAGACCTGTATTTCTGCGACGGTTATTTAGAAAAATTCTTGAACGAATACATACTGGTGCACACTAAATCTATAGAAAGTATTCTCAAGGGATTTATGCATCCGAAGGCATTGAATTACGAAGAAATTGAACAAGAAGAAGACACAAGATTCATATTCGAAGAAGAACTCAAAATGTGCTTGCAAGAAATACGAAAATTATTGAGAAATATTAACTTAAAATTAAAAGATAGTAACCACGCTCCCTCGTGGATTGAAATTATTAAAAGAATAAGTGTAATGTTTCAGACTAGAGCTATTGAGTTTGCTGCTGAAAGAATAGAAGGCACTCCGTCCAACTTAAACGAAGTTAGGAAGATATTAACTCAAAAATTCGTGGTGGCTTCTGTAATAATTGAAGGGAGGTACGAAAACAAGCTCTGCGCAGAGTTTGGCATATGCGTCAATAATTATAAATGCACAAAAGCTTTGCACACTTTATTGGAATCGTTTAAAGACATGGAAGACGATAATATGAAAATCTTTCTTCGTATTGCATCAGAATCGATATTTCAAACCAAATTTTACGAACAATTGAGCGAAGTAACCGCGAATGAGTTCCAAATTATACTGAATGATATGGCGTATTCTGATACTGTTCCAACGAGAGAAGTATTATTATCAATACTTAACACTGTTGGGGACCGACTGATTTCTCTAGAATCGAAGACACATAGGATTAAAGGGAGGGATGTCGAGTTAGTACATAGCATACTTTCAGATCTGGATCATGCATACAGTAAGCGAAATGATGTTGATCCTTTTCATGCCTTCTTGAGCAGCTTCTTTGAATGGTTGAGGACTGGGACCCGTTTGGGACCAAATATGCGCCTACTACTCAAAGATTTAACAGAACAAATAAATCAACTTTCGGATGATTTGATTTTGAAACTGACTAACGAAGTAAGAGTGTTTTTAGAATTAACAGTAGATCCAGAAAAGTTAAATAACTGGTAAAATAAAGTTTTAAAGTGACTGTTTTTTATTTCATTGATTTCATTTGTATTATTACGCGTGTTGATCGTATTTGCACGATACGTTTTATTATAGTCAATCTACATTTTCAGCGGTCCTGGAACGGATCAACAAAATATTTTGATATTGAATATAGGGGTGTGCCAAAGCTGCAGTTAGGCGCAGACCATGACGGGCGGAGAGAGACCAGACCAGAGAGCAGTTAAATAGGCTCACACTGGGTATATTAAAGACTAGTTAAGACACTGGTTTTAGGAACATAGAATGTAATTTGAAACCCAATTCAAATTACATTCTATGTTCCTAGACTCACCTAATATTTTACATCTCACACCATGTTAGCAAAACTAAAGTTACGCAATAAAATTCGTGTCAGAATATTCCACAGTTGGTTTATGAAATTCCTGCAACTGTGAGACAAACTATTTATTCTAAAAGGAATTCGTTTATGAAATTTCTAAGAACGGAAGAAATTGTAGGCTATGTTATGATAACAATTCTCCCTCCCTTTAACGTAGTGCCTAGTAGGAAAGATTTTGTTGCGGTGTTTTGTTTAGAAATATAGGTCGAATTGGATTTTTCTAAACATTGCCAGACTTAAATGTTATTTTAGTGCATCCGACCCATTTTACCTTATCCACATCATCATCTGTCATCGCATTGACCTCTGGGGATAGATAATTGGTGGGTATGAGAATCACAGTCGTAGAACGCACCACAGAGTACATTATACTATATTGAAAGAACACACTTGGGAGCATGACTGACGGTTCAGCGACAAACGTCATATAAATAGTATGTGAAAGAAATAACTCTATATGAAGCCGAAACTAGACGACTTTGTCTTTCCAAGATGTAACTACAGTCTATAATATCGTTTTTTTATATATTTTTTACTTGTTTAGTAATAAAGTTAGTACAGTTTTTTTCCTCAGGAACAAAAAAACGTCGGGAAGAATGGTACCCTATGTCCGTTTCTGTATAAATTTCACGATTATCGTTTAAGTGGTTTAGGCCGAAAAGTTCGTAGTAATATTTTAGTTAGGATGCGGATCATGTAGCCAAACACAGTCGACAGTCAAATATCCAAAGTTTGTAACTAAACCCGCCATCCTGCAGTTTTAATCGTCCATTTTGCAACTAGTTACCCAACTTAGTTTGTATAGTTGTATCAATATGTCTGCCTGTTCAGTCTAGACCGCAACTTTTTAGTTTAAGCGTAGGTTATAGTTTGAGGTCAACGTTTGTTTAACTAGATTTTCTGGAGTTAAAGTTTAAGTTGTTGTTTATAATGTGCTTAGAGTTTTACCGATGTTTGCTCTGTTACGAGTATTATTTTGTTTTGTTACTTATATGTTCTGGTGGCCTGCTCCATGACGTCGTAAAGTTAGAGTACCTACTTAATTCCACTTTGGGAATGAAACAGAGCTATACAAATTGTCTAGCGCCATCTCGTTCCAACAATGGAATTACTATCGCTTAAAGACGTCATGGTAGGTAATGCGAATCTTAAGTGTGGACGCCACACGAGCGTTACCTAACTGTAATGCTCGTAGTGCCGTCCATACCTAGAACCGCGTTACATTAAACGGTGGATTACATTACACTAGTCAGGAGTGGCTTTACATTCGCGTACGCTCACGAATGACACTGATATACGACCTATCATTAATGCAACCTTCACAAAGTCATCAAAATCCAAGTGACGAAATTATTGCCAAAGTTTTACGCAGTACTTATAACTGTAACAATATTTTATAAGGTAACAAAATCTTTATAAAGAAGGGCCCGCAATTCGAGAAATTTTCGTAATTATCAACTTCGACGTCGGAGAGGTACAATCATCAAGTAATTATCTATTAACTAATTAAAGATAAGTTTCTCCGTCTCTTTGTATCAGAGCTGTAAAAGTTGGTAATGTGACTCAAACAAAATGTATAAATTATTCCAGCAGATCAGGAATTTCTTCTGTGTGTGTGTGGGTGTGTATGTGTGAGTGTGTGTATGTGTATGTGTGTGTACACGTGGCCTGTAGATCAGTAACGACCTGTCTGTGTTGAAAACAGAACCGCTGGAGTCTCTGGATAGATCTTAATGAAAATTGTTTCAGGAACTGGAAGATTGAAATATAGACAATCTATACCAGTATTGCGCCCGCGTGGGATAATTTTCGAGTTTGACTTGGACGAAGCAACAGAAAGTCTATAATTTTATGAAAACTCGTGTTACTACACAATAATTGAATTTAATAGTTTAACTAGCGACCCGCCCCGGCTCCGCACGGGTGCAATCTCTACTTTAATGTGCATGTATTATACTTAAAAAACTTCCTCTTGAACCACTCTATCCATCAAAATCCATCCATCCATGTATGCTTATATCTTTAAAACTTCAAAGATATAAGCATACAATGGGACAGGAAGCGGGAAGTGACTTTGTTTTAAACTATGTGATACATTACTTTGGAAGTTACATTAGGTACATAAATATTATACAACTAAGAGTACAAATTTAAAAGTGTAACTAACCTAATATTTACAAAAGATAGGTACTAAATAAAAAGAGTTAAACATCGTTTAACCAATGAATGTCACTGTCTAATAAAATCTGTCATTTTTAAAACGGCATTTGACGCTTAAATGTATAAGGGTCGTGTAGCAGTTACACTTTTTATATACAGCTGTTTAACTTATTACAGTAATACGATTTTAAATTAATTACTAACAAACCGTTTCATCCGTAAAACAGTTTCGCAAACGCTGCGGTGTTGACATGAGTGCAGTGAGCTCTCACAATCAGGAGACAATCTCATTAGTTAGACACTTTGATGCTGTGTGAAGCTGATATTAGCTAAATGAGGGTTCTACTGGAGCGGAGACTGGAACTTAATCATATTTGTAAACACTGCTGTGTCAGGCGATTCACATACGACACCGCGCGAGCACTGCCGCGGCGGCGGCGCGGCGGGCGGTGGGAAAGCGGATTTCGTAGCGGTGCCCCGCGCGGTAAGGCGGTTTACACGCCTGACCGCGCGGTTGGATTTATCACGGTTTTGACCAGTAAGCTCACAGACACGAGAATGGCTGCTGAAGTGGTTTTTATGGTGTAGAAAGAAAAAAATAAGAAGATATTGGGTTCAACCATTTTTAAGAAGCAGAACGCGCGTGGTGGTGAAAGCGCCGCTCGACCGCACGGTCGGGCGGTGTACGTGGATTCTGCAACGATTCGCCGACGACCGGTTCACCATTGGACGTTTCGTCAACAGGACGATTCACAATGTTACGCTCAGAAATAATGGCTTGGTAAATAATTGTAGACGGTATAAATGCAATCAGTTATATTTCCTTGCTATAACAAATTATGAATAATCTCATGATAGACACATTCGTATTTTCCAGTCTGACAGTGTGTTAGGTATCTACGGATTTCTTAGAGACCTATGCGACGTGAGATCCGCTTCAACGCCTACCGCGGTCGTGGGCGGAGCCGTGTGTGAATCGCCTAGGTCTTATTCGGATATATGAACATCAAAATTGCTGTATAAATATAGAATGCCTTAGGAGTACCGTTAGTTGCCTAGCCTGAGGTGACAAACTGCTAAGAGGTAGATACCTAAACCTAGCCCAAAATTTAATAAAAAATTCGCCATTTATTTTATTCAGAAGAGGAACTCGACCACATTTGTGTGGTGAAAAACTAAAATAGCTGACACCAATCTATGAAACCTTTCGTGAAAAATATTCTACTTCAAATGCGAGCTTTTTTCCGAGGTAGGTTTTGAAAATGCCGACCATCAAATCTAGATAGAATCTAGTTTTACGGAGCCATGACTCGAGCATAGGTTCCGAGGTAGAATTTTACGATTTTTCGCCTCAAAGTCGTTTAATTGCTTCAAAAGCCTTTGAGGCGAAAAATCGTGAAGCGAGTTAGTTGGGTTAATTTACTGAATAACCAGTAATTATTTATTTCGAATGGGTTTGCTCTTAGCCTCAATTTAATCTAGCCGGGAACCGAAGATGTGGCCTAAGATGGAAGTAGCTCATCAAGAAGAAACTGAAATCTCTAGGCACACAATAAAAATTATTTGGCGCCGGACGCCGGCAGCAAGTAATGATAATTATAAAGATAAATAAATAATAAATAGTACCGATAAAAAGCTGATCTGTCTGTGAAACATATTAAAAAAAAATTACTTAAATGCATGTTACATTTAAGTAGTTTTTCTTTATTATATTTTTATCTTTTAGCTTATACCTACATCTATCTAAACATATAGTTTATGTGAATCTGATTGAACGATTGATATAATTTTGTTTGATTAATTACAAGCGGCGATTATAATTTAACAAGAAGGTGGTTGGTAATCATTTATAACGTACAAGTACAAAAAAAGCTGGTTGTAATTGCACGAAAAAATGTAAGAAAACCATTTACGATAGAAAAAAGAAAACAAATTAAAAAGAAAAAATAATGGCATCTAATTTTATTTAAAGCGCCGTATTCACGTTCCATCTTGCTGTACGTCCCGCCAAGGTCATACACGATACACGAAGCAAAAACACCGTGATTATGACGTACTGGACGTACGTCAAGCCTATTCACGTTGTTTTTGCGTCGTGCATCGTGCATGACGTACAGCCGTGACAGATGGTGAATACGGCGCTTTAGCATCTAGTGGCCATGTATTTTTAATATAATTGACCAAAGAGGAGATTTAACTTACAGAACACAATATTTAAAAACTATTTGGCGCCAGATTCCGATTCGATTAAATAAAAAACAAACAGAAGCGATAAAAACGCTAATTAATCAGTCCATATCCATTTAGTTTTTTTTTAATATTTTTGAATAATTTTCATCTTGCCGCTTACACACAATGTTATGAAAGTAGATAGATAAGTTGATTCAGAACGTTTACGATCCATTGATAACGGCGATTATAATTTAACAAGAAGGTTGACAACCTCTTTTAGAACGTCACCTAAAAAGCTGGCAAAACTGCACGAAAAAAATGTAAGAAAACCATTTACAGTAGAAAAAAGAAAACAAATTAAAAAGAAAATATGAATGGCATCCAATTTTATTTAAGCAACGAGTGGCCATATTTTTGGATGTTATTGACCAAAGAGGATTTTACTTAGTAATAAAAATATTGTTTAGATAAGAAAACCAGAATTTAATGGATAATAATTTTATACTGCTACATCATTATTCAAATTAAACGAAGCATCATCTACCTCTGCATAATCTATGCTAAAATAACAGTGTTGGATGCAAATTAATTACTGGAACTACAGTGGGCCCTACACGGTATACCGTTTACATTATTCATGAATCATGTCCGAAAATGCATAGGTAATATCGCAATGTTTGTTTGTATATCAGTTTCCAATGTTAACCTGACAATTAGCTACCTATAGTGCACAGACTATAGTGTAACAATTGTGAAAAACATTTGTAGCTGTTGCCAGCTTTTTTGGTGGTCAAAAAAAATAATGTCTCTGCTACGAAATTTCTATTTTCTTTGTGGTCGTTATCTCTGGCTTGTTCTGGATTTTCATATTCAATGGCTAGTCTAACCAAGGAGTCTACCGTGTTAGGTATACAGAAACTGGACCTATAGTCATCATTTTTAAACTGTGTTGGTCTGTTTGAAATTATAATAATTATTAAATTTTTAGCTGAGCCGATGTCCGAATATTTAGACATGTGGTGAACCATAACAGTAAAATCGCACAGAGAAATACCTATTGTAACAATGAATAAGTCCATGCTCAGAATTGACAAGTGACACTGACAGATCTGTTACGAATGACAGATCGAATTAAAAAAAACGAACCCAAAAAGTAGCGGGTTGTTTCGATATTTACTTTCATAGCAGATCTCACACATGAAAATATAAATCGGCCTTCACCGAGGAGTCGTAAAATACGGGATATCAAATATAAGGATTCCTTGTTATCGCAGAATGTGTGACTTTTCCTCACATAATTGAATAATTCACACGTTATCCACATGAACAGTCGCGGGCATAAATGACTTACTTTTACCCGACTATGTTACGTTATGATTTTGACAGGTTTTGTATACTGTATAACATAATTATGTGTGTTCATCTGTTCCTTCATGATAACTTCTGAACTACCGATCATAGCTTGACATGCCTAATTATTATGTGGTATTGTTAGAAGCGTCTTGAAACCTACCCTAAAAAAAACATTTTCATAAAAATGTCAAAAACTTTCTAGCAAAGTGGCATACAATCAGGCCTACAATTGGCCTGAATAACAATTTCAGACGAGAATATTTTCATGTTTCGTACTAGAGAGTAATTTTTCAGTATAGTCAGATTTTAAGCTTTTTACAAATAGTGAAAAAGGGAAATAACTAAAACATTTTTTTTTTAAATTTTGCTTTTATTACTTTTTTCGTTTGTCCGTGTAGAATTTGCGAATAAATGAAGGTATTTTCTTTCTATTCTTTCATATTTGGTCATGACTGTACTAAGAATTTGTGATACGCCCTCAGCCTGTTTTATCAACAGCGTATTTTATTTTTTGTTTTTCTTTTACTTTTACTGAAACATCACATTGTTACTTTCAAGGTAAAGGTATCATGATAGTTCACGGGACCGTTTGTATAGGTAACCATGACCCTGGAATATAAAGGGCAATTGATGAAACAGGGTGAATTTTTAGTCAGTAAGAGACCCTTCAACAGTCCACCCAGGGGATGACTCATTTGATGATTCTACCTCCCCAAAAGAAAAGTGTATCCTAATGGTATTGTTTACCGACTAATGGGTTAAATTTAATGTCCTTGAAAACTTTTAAAAGTTGCACTGGGCGGCGGCGTGGTGGATTGGGTTTTACGGTAGCCTGGTCTCTCTCTCCAAGAGGACGCTTGTATCCCAGCTTTGGGAAGATTATAGACTTATTCAATAAGTACACATTCCACCAAAAACATAATTAATTAAATGCATTTCCTATTTAAATAAATTCTGCCCTCTTCAAAGCCTTACAAAGATCGCTATTTAAATTCCACTTCAATCCATTCTTTCTTTAAAGAAAATCTAAGAAAATTACCTTTCTTTTTATCTTAAACGCTACTTAAGGCCAGTTCAAACATTTATCTGAGAGCAATCTCGTTAGCTAGCCGCTTGCAAACCTTGGCTAATGTCTTGAAGTGGACGCAAATTGGATTGCGACATCCCACGAGAGGGGGAGGAGGGAGAAAGGTAATCAGAAGGTCTACAACGGTCACTTAGCAATATCCCTAATGAATGAAATAAACAAATGAATGAAAAATGAATAACCTTCGTGAATGAATATTCAATGGCGTTGCGGGAAATGCACGAACTTTGTGGCTACGTCATTGGCTATTCTTGTATTAATTATTCATTCATGAAGTGAATCATTTCGAATATTGTTATGTGGCCGTTTTAGTACCATCCTGTAGCCTATGGTATGGTGGTACAAAGATGGATGGATGTATATCACAATGTCAATACAGAAACTAGTTAGTATAAATTCCTAGTGAAAAATGAGCGAATTTTACAGTGGGTATAATGGGCAACATCTTACTGGTTCACACCGTTCACATCCCACCCATCCAAAGAAAAAACTCTGCACGCGTTTTTTAACCTTGGTAATCCATCTACAGACGGGCTTCGGCAAGAGTTGCTTCGCTATGGTCACCCCTCCACAGACTTACCTTGATGGTTGACCATTCTGTCATTTATTTAGGAAATAAATAATAACATCTCCACCTCGTACAAAAATATCATAAGATTTTCGGAAAACATTTCCAGATTGACAGTTAGTAGGTGAGACTTTCTTCTTTTGTCTCAACAGAATAAGAGGCGGCCTCATATGAATTGTTTGTTAGGTACTACGTCAAGATTTGGCCTCAAAACAATGTGACAGTCATGAGTGGCATTCACAAGCAAAAGCTATCTTCAAAGCTCTATACATTTCCATTAAACATTTCCGCCATCTTGACACATGTCAAACGAGTTTCCGATCGCTTGCAAATTGATACGAGTGACCATTTCTTTTATGTACTATTACATTTTGGGGTGGCATGTACCTCCTAGCGGTTCACCCCGGGCAACGACACCATAGGCTACTTTTAATCTGCGGTGAAGACTGAGCGATTCCAATGGTGATGGTAGGGTAGGCCTCACCAGGACTACTTGGCTTTCGACCACCATCTTATCGGAGTCCGGCGCCAAAGTTTTAACTGTGTTCTGTTGGGGTTCTAATTCCTTTCAGGTGAGCTTGCTTTCTCTTAAGCCTATGCTTAGGCTCAATCGATTATTGATGCTAAGACCTTGCCATGTATAACTGATTTCTTCGGCACACAAATTTTATTATATGTTAATAGTAGGTTAGGTTTATTAATATAGGCTATGATATAGCTAGGTTTAAGTATTATTTTTTGGTTTTTAGTCCTTCTAGGGTTTTCTTTTAAATGAAACATAGTTAGAAATAAAGTAACGGAACCTTTAATTCAAGTATGTCCCAAGATTAGCAGTTTCTGCTATTCCAATTAACGAAAAAACCGACTCAAAGTGGAATAAAAAGCGCCTAAAACTTTGGCCATCAGAATCCCAGCTTATCTTGCGGATTTTTAGATGACCTACTTTTAAACTATTTTTTTTTATTGTCTTAGTTAACAGACTTTTAAAATGAAAAAAATAGTCAAAACGAGCCGGAGTATATCGAGGATTTCGTAGCAATTTTAATATAGGTAATTATTTCGTTCATCAGTGACAAACTAAAATCTATCGAACGGGTAACCCAGTAAGGAGATTGTAGAGTTCAAAAAAAATAAACGTTGCATCGAAGAATTTCCCCTGTACCTATGGCAAACATTAAATTCATCATATTTTCATACATCCTCAAAAAAAACTTACGAATCGGTGTTGCCGAAAGATATTATGATATGATATTAAGTATGCAAAAACACGTAGAGAGCAATTATTTCCTGGTCAACTTGTATAATTACGAGTATGTTATCCAGTTACCTATACCAAGGTACATTTACCTCGTGCATTTACAGTCCTTGCCTTGTGGAAGGTATGAAACAATAGAGAATTAATTACCTCGCTCAAACATGGTCGTTAATTTTCGCTTGCATACATTTATCATTTAATACTGTATTCATGCCGAGTTGGACGTAAACGGGTGTTATTCAGAGGGTAAACTTTTTGACATCCACAGCAATGAAACTTACCAGTGAAACCCTATGCGGGTTCCTCTGGTAAGTTATTTGCCGTGGTAAGAAAGAAAAATCGTCTACTGTCAATCTGCGGTTGTGATTCTCAGAGGTAAACAGATAGAATGGAAACAAGTTTTTCTTTTTCTGAGTACGCAAAACGTACCTACCTGATAGAAACCGTACCGAAAATTAAAATAAGATTCCCTAAGATATGATTTACTGATCCTTATACTTACTTGGTTTTATAGGTACGTAATACCAAAGATCCTAATCTATTGGTACAAGACCTAATTATCCCACATGTTTTCTGTATCCGACACGGTTTTGTTTTTTAACTAGTCATCTAAAAGCCCTTCAATTATGAGTTTTATTTCATTTGTGTCAAAAGAATATTGAACACGGTACGAAATCTAAAAAAAAAACAATGGTCTGATTCGAAATTGGAATGAATTTTTATGATAAAAATTGAAAAAGGACAATAACAACTCACATTTCGATTTTCGAACTCTTCTAACTTTTCTATAAAGTTTAAGTACCATCCTACGGGAAAAAAACCTCTCATTTTGTGATTAGTCCTCTAATATTGAAGGAATCAAAAAGTTCTGAGAAATCTTTAGGTTTATCCAGAAAAGATCAAGGTAAAATATTTCTTTGGTAAAATAACAAAGGTAGTTGTATGTTGTACCTAATTGAAAGCAATATTTTTCTAAAGCCAATGTTCACTGCACTTAAGTATTATGCCTCAGGCTCTCTGTTTTCCAAGTACTGAAAGGACTGGAAAATTAATTTATGTTCTCATTATTTTTTTATAATTAAAACATAAAACATTATGTATTAGTTTATAGTTATTATTTTTTATACGTATATGTATTGTGTTTTCATGGGCCTTAGTTGCCTAAAATAAAGGATAAAATAAAATAAATAAATAAAAAGTTTAAACCTAAAGCACGATTTTTAATTGTAGTCAGTAAAATGACAAGTGCAACTGTCACTGATACAAGGAAATTTAGTACATTTCTATAGTGAACAAATGTCATTTTACTGTCAATTTACTGACTACAATTATTAATCGTACATTACTTACAATTTGAATGAAAAACTTATTTTTAACTGGTGGTCAAGTTGAAGTATTAAAACCTCTTTACATAATTCTTTGAAGAACAACATGGCCACTAGTTGTCAAAATGATGCAGAATGCCATTTACAGAATTAAAATGAAATTGTTTAGTTTTTCATAAATAATGGCATTTATGTGTTTTTTAAGCTATTTGGCCAGAATTTACATAGTTAGAAATGAGCATGGTAATGAATACTTTTTCGATATTCTGAAAACCTTCTTGGAAATCTGGAGGAAATGTGAACTCAGAATTTAGACTCTTATTAGGAAAAAATCGCGGGTGATTATGATTTTAGTAGGTAACACAGAAGGACTGAAGAAACCTATTTTTTTTTCAAAGTTTTATTTTAAAATTAAATATTGTCGAATTTCAATCATTAGGATACATTAGTTTTTTTTAAGTTATTTATTCATAGATCTATAAATAAGGGAGTAGATACTTACTCATTTGCAATTTCAGCACGTTGAGGGAAGGTTATACATACAATGTTATTTTTATCATCACAATTTAGCAAACTTCAGTTGCGCCTACGTTCTGTCACTGATTTGGTATGGCACGCGTTTTTTGGAAAATATTAAAAGGAAAAAATAAGCAACAAATGTCAACGATACGTTCGTGACTGTGTTTATGACTGACATTTGGGGCATTTCACGTCAAGCGGGCAGCGAAAATAAGGTCAGATCTTAGATTTTGTTCATATTTGGATTAAAAGTAGTACTATATGACGTTAATTAATGTACATCATTATTTTTTTTATATGAAGCTTATTTACTTTTTTATAAGCTATTAAAGAATTAGAAAATTTTGTGGAACAGATTTTTTAAAAGCTTTTTTTGTTATTATTACATTTAATAAAAAACAAAGTAATTATTGAACTTTTAAGAAAAAAGAAATGTGTTTCTCGCCTTTTACTACGAATTTGGATTTAATATTTTTTTTTCATAGAAAACCGGAAGCAAACATTTCAAATCGGTTTTTTCATAACTTCGGTATTTTTTAAAATTTTTGTTTTTGCTTCTAAATATTACAAGTAGTCTATAAATAGTGTGTGTAAAGTTGTAGAATGGGATCTGCATCGGTTTATGATTTAAACACGCTTTAGTGCGAGAGGGTCGCACTGAGCGCCTACTGGCGATATCTTGCAGGTTCGCCGTTTTGGTTCGAGAGGTCCGATAATTGCTTTTTGATACAAACAAATTGTTACTCGAATCAATTTTACCATAAATAAATATTTATTTTATTTAGAAATATACATTATTAAAAAGGGAAGGTAAAAAAATTCATTAAATTATGCATAAGAACTTTTAAAGGAATCATCACTTGTAGCGCCATCTGCTATCGATGTAGAGTATTAATCAAATTCGACGTTATATGCGAGAGCGAGACAGATAATGTGACGCGGCGTCGTCAATTTTTTCCGTCATATTTTAGTTGCCGCTTTAGCTGTGATACGAACGAACGCACCTACGTACAGTTGGTCAACGTAATCTCTTACCACCGTAAAGACTATTCCCTTATGCAGCGCTCAGCCGCTATGGAAGCTGCTATGTACAAGCATCAGCCAATAGCAGTAGCAGGAAATGTTGCTTATTCAAAAGTTGTCGCGTAAATGAATTGTAATTAATACTTACGACACATTTCTCTTTCTTTGTTCTTTTCGTAAAAAGGGTGGTCAGACATCTGTGATCGTTGTTAAAAAATCGGTTATTTTTTCATTATAACAGCCATTGGTTCTCACAAAAAATGGGCGGTTCGCAGATGTGGTCATGTGCAAGCGATTTTTGGTTTAAGAATATAAAGGGATTACGTTGTCTGATGGCGTAGGTGCGTTCGTTCGCATCACAGCTAAGGCGGCAACTAAAATATGACGGAAAAAATTGACGACGCCGCGTCACATTATCTGTCTCGCTCTCGCATATAACGTCGAATTTGATTAATACTCTACATCGATAGCAGATGGCGCTACAAGTGATGATTCCTTTAAAAGTTCTTATGCATAATTTAATGAATTTTTTTACCTTCCCTTTTTAATAATGTATATTTCTAAATAAAATAAATATTTATTTATGGTAAAATTGATTCGAGTAACAATTTGTTTGTATCAAAAAGCAATTATCGGACCTCTCGAACCAAAACGGCGAACCTGCAAGATATCGCCAGTAGGCGCTCAGTGCGACCCTCTCGCACTAAAGCGTGTTTAAATCATAAACCGATGCAGATCCCATTCTAAAACTTTACACACACTATTTATAGACTACTTGTAATATTTAGAAGCAAAAACAAAAATTTTAAAAAATACCGAAGTTATGAAAAAACCGATTTGAAATGTTTACTTCCGGTTTTCTATGAAAAAAAAATATTAAATCCAAATTCGTAGTAAAAGGCGAGAAACACATTTCTTTTTTCTTAAAAGTTCAATAATTACTTTGTTTTTTATTAAATGTAATAATAACAAAAAAAGCTTTAAAAAAATCTGTTCCACAAAATTTTCTAATTCTTTAATAGCTTATAAAAAAGTAAATAAGCTTCATATAAAAAAAATAATGATGTACATTAATTCACGTCATATAGTACTACTTTTAATCCAAATATGAACAAAATCTAAGATCTGACCTTATTTTCGCTGCCCGCTTGACGTGAAATGCCCCATTTCCTAGTTTCATGCTCGTCCTCTGATTCCACCTCTTTTTATTTATTTATGAAATTGCAACATTGAATTTACAGGACATTGAGAGAAATATCATTTTATGATGACAATTAAGTGACAATTCCGTGTTCTAAGTTAGCTAAAATATCTGTAAAAGTACGTGGAAGTAACATCCGCCTCCTAAAATGTAGTTTAGAAAGATAAAAGTTATTACCGACTTCAGATTTTTCGTCTAATCAACATTAACCTTTCGTAGTCTTCCCTTCTTATCTATCTAATATTTATCCTCCTTAGATGACATTTTTTAATTATTCTCCTTCAGGAAACTAGTCCCACTCCTAGAGAAGCAGAATGTTTTATTATAAAAAATTTAAAACGATATTCTCTCAAACGTACGCATAACTTCAATATTCCTAGCACAGTTTCATTCAATATTAATTGCAGGAACTCACACAAAACTGGAAGCCTGCAATGGCGGCCATATTGCATGACGTGACCGCCATTTTAAAATTTTCCCGCCACACGAAATTGGCGCGCATTTACCTTTAGAATTTTTCTGCAACGAACTGTTGAAATATTCATTTGATTTCACACCTCTCTGTGGCGAAGTGGCCAGTTTTTAATGTGATTATGAATAGGATTTTTAAATTTTCTGTAGCTGTAGATTAAACCTGGGATTTAGGGAACATTTTAAAAAGTATAAAACTAGTGGAAATCTGTCTACTAATATTACAAACATAAGCTTATGTAGACATAATCTGTTAAGCATTTTAAATAGAACATGAAGGATTTAATGGCTAGAAAGTAGATCTGCTGAGATACTTAATTAGTAAAAGAGAAGTGTGAAAGAAGGTATGCCGTCTCAAATTAATTGATATACCTCAGAAGGATGGCTATAGTGCCTGAATAATTGTTTATTGCCACTGCGAGAAAAATAATCAAAAAGGTTGGATTTAAAAGCTCACACGATGACCTAAAGACAAATTAAAAAAAAAAAAGTGAAGAACTCTTCAGTAGGTATATCGTAGTAAAAACTAAACAGCTTTTCCAATTTCAAAATCAAAAGGCTCGTATCTTTTAATGAAAAAACCTTTCATTCCTGACATTTCACTGACAAATGCTGGCAAAACTAGTTTTTCTGAGAGCTGCTATAGGAAAATACATCAGTCCTCAGTCGCTTTGACGGCGACGTGTTTTGAATTTTCCCTCCAAAATCCAATAACGGTCACTGCGGAACTTTACACCACGTTGGCTTTGACCGTCAGTGCCCCGAGTATATTAAATATCGAATATTGGATTCCATGTTCGGCAACGCAGTTATTATATTAAAATAGGAAATAGATATAATGAAAATACAGGCTATTCAGGCGTATCTAAAATGTATCTTAGTAATTAGGTACCTAGCTAGTTTATAATAAGAATGTTAACAAGTGTGGTTTTTACTAAAGGGGTTAGATTTTAATATGGAAGGCGGCCCTATGGGTCACCCGCCATTTTTTGTTTTCAGAATAGCGGTGCACTACCAAAGTTTTTAGGTAGAGGACACAACGAACAATAAAAAAAGCGTCAGTTTCCAGAGTTATTCGCTGAAATTCCGGTTTCAAGTTCAGTTTTCGACTTACATTTCGGTTTATAACTTGAAAACCTGACGCTTTATGGTATTATGTAGTAGTAGTGTATTGTTCGTCTAAGTGTCCTCTATCTAAATACGTAACTCTCGTTGTGCACCGTGATTCTACAAAAAAAAAAAGACGGACGACCGACAGGGCCAAAACTTTCAAAGCCCTTTACCCATTACAGTAGGTAAAGGTAATGAGAGCCTACTAAGGTTCAATTTTAGTCTCCCCTAAACTCGTCATCGCATGTTCTACTTATGTTAAATACGTAAAGAAAGGACTTAAAACCATTAAAACAATGTTTATCATAAGCTAAACGGGTTAGAAAATACTTGAGAAGCCACAATAAAATCAAATGCTCCACATCAAGGATAGGAAATGCACTGCGAAAGGCGATAATCCGAAGCTACAGGTAGACCGTGTACTGGATACAAGCATTGCCCACACGGCTTCACCCCACGTGTAATATGCCCAGAGCAGTGGTGGCCCAGTGGTATTGGCCCCGACTTACGAGTTGTAAGTCTTGTTCTAGAACCAAAAATTCGATGACATGTGACATCCGCCAATGCGTCATGGCCCTCTCCCTCTCACAAAGAGGAGAACTGTGTCCCAGCAGTGGCAAAATTTATAGGGTGATGATAATGATGAATATTCCTAGAAACGCCGTTAATTATCACGTTAATTGACGTTTGTGCGGCCCGCGGCTATGTGACATGGATTAAGCCATCATCATCATTTTAGACGTTAGCATGACCTGCCAAACATCATAATATTTAAGTGTTTTGCCTAAAGTTTAAATGATTTCTTTCGCTGTTTTGAGAGCGATGCCGATGTCGCATATCGTTCTGGACAAAATTGAATTTAAAAAAAGAAACTCTTTTTTTTTAAACAGAGTTTCTAGACACTGGTGTCTTCTTATTTTTATTTACTTAAGACTTAGCGCCGCGGCAGCGCTGAATCTAAGATTTGTTTTGCCGAATTTTCAACTTTATACTCTAAGCTAGACCATAAAGTTGAAAATCTATTACAAGCTCGACCACGAGTCGTTCTAGTCATAAAGAGAAGAGAATATGATCAAATCCTTGTCGTGTTCTACCTTAGTTTAGTGATAAATTCCATTGGAATCCGTACTTCCCAAAAGTTGTAAACAGGGAACAAACGGACAGACAGCTTTAGCGTTAATAATATTGGTGTAAATTGCGAAGAATATATTATTTACACATGATTGAGTATTTATGCTAAGGTTTATTTGTTCAGGAAATCTTCATGTGACCTACAAACCTATAGGTACATAATTATTGAAAGGTTTAAAAATGGTAGGTAATAGGACCTACATCCAATGGGAACACATACTAGTGGGCAAGTTATGGTTTCAGACGCCAGCAGGTCAACCTATACCAATCTGTCTGAATTTTACTAATCGAACATTAACCTTCCACGATTGTGATAAAATTGAAAATCCATTTAGGAAAGAAAGATTTAGGTAGTTTGATGTGCTGGCGACTGTACTGTACGTACTTGTTTAAAGAACAAAAATAAATGGACTTTTGTTAAAAAACCTTTGTTGTAAAATTTTGTCCCGTATCACAAAAGCTTAACTATCAATTCATTTAAATAAAACACTGGTTTCCGCACATAATTCAAGTTATTCATTCGATTTAATCACACAATCTCTACACCAATTTATTGTCAAAAATGGAACGCGAACTGTTTTCTGTTCAATATTCCAATATCAATTACAATAAAGCGTTTCAGAACGAATGGCCATGACATGAAAGCGAACACCACCCTTTAGGCGTATGACATTTAAAACAATTGATTTGCTCGATTTCGATATGGGTTTTTGACTTGATTTCGCTTGCATGGAGGTCGAAAATTATTCTCCGAAAATGGAAAATGTTCTCCCGGAATAAAAATATACTTTTTACATAAGAGAAAAACACATTTTGAGAATCTTTCCTTATACAAACAAAGAATTAATTCGATATTAGTACAGATGATCTCGAACCTACAATGCTTTATTTAATCATCCTTCTTTTTATCAGAAAATCTCAAAGACTCCTCTTCTTCTTCCTGCCGTTACCCCAATTAACTTGTGGTCGGCGCAACACGTTTTTTTCTTCCATTCTCCCCTATCACAGTATCATTTACTCTTTTTTCATTCATATCATTCCTTAGACAATCCGTCCATTTTTTCTTTGGCCTTCCTCTTCTTTTCCATCCATCAACATTCATACTCATCACTGTCTTAGTCACATGAGTATCATCCCTCCTCGTCACATGGCATACGAAGATGGACGATTCCCTTCCATTTTTTCTGTAAAAATCTCTATAGGTAAAATAAAATGAATAAAAAAATTGGAAATTACTTTCGATATTCAACTATCAAATTTTTCCACCACTCCGCACAGGGTGAGAGGAAACATTTGCTAATTTTCAACACCAATACTAAAATAGGTTTGTTTTGCTCATTATTATTTTTAACTCAGAAATCGCAGACTCTTGAAATAATACTGGAATAATATGCTATTTAGGTCTGAGTATTACCAGTATAGGTTAGGTTTTGTCTAGACCGTTTATTTTAGCGAGGTCTAGGTCGGGTCGTGACGTAAAGCTGGCTTCCCATTAGAGTGACGTACAAAGCGGTGCAGTAATCAGAACTTTTCTCATTTGCTAGTTTCATATTATGCAACTTTTCATAGGTAGTGTATGACATACATATTCGCCACGTGTGTTGAAAATTGTGAGAGGTAAGCTTGTTATAATTTGTACTTCTTTTAGGAACTGAAAAGGTATAAAAAACCGGTGAAGTGCAAGCCGGATTCGTGCTCGAAGGGTTCCGTAACTTTATTAATAAAAACGGTGTGAAAATCGTGTATGTTATTGGATGTCCCCTTTAATATTTATTTCGTTCTGTTTTTTTATTATTTGTTGTTAAATCGTCAAAACAAATACTTATATCATCTGTGAAAATTTCAACTGTCTAACTATAGAGGTTCATAAGATACCTGCTGCCAAGTAGTAGACAGACAGCGGAGCTTTATACCCAAGGTCCTATTTTATCCTTTGAGTATAGAACGTTAATAACCAATTTTCATACAATTGAAGATAATTATAATTAGGACAGTATTTCTCGTGATTGAGAAGTATGGAGGAAGAGACGCTGCCTGTCCATAGACTTAAATTAGATTGAGTAATATCTGCATGAATTTGACTAGTTTTTAGATAGAGATAGATTCATACAACCTCCTGAAAAAAGGGTTTTAACAGACGGAGAGACATACAACAAAGTGATTCTAAAAGGCTTTCGTTTTATCTTTTGAAATACAGGACCCTAAAAAAACTAGTTATAAATAAACCCTCTTGAAAATTCTTCTCACAACTTACAACGACTTAAAATATGAATAACATAGTAATTAGTTAAGACTTGAGACTTACGGAGACTGTAACTAGTTTAGCTAGGTAGAATATCCTGAGACCGTCTCATTTTAATTATTCACACCAGAATAAAAGTATGCTAACGACTAGAACGCTGCGGTCGGAAAAAAAATAATATTCTTGCGACAAACTAGCGGGAATCGTGGAGGTGGTACATTTGTTTTAGTGACAGATAGGATTAGTATTTTTTTTTTATGTTTACCCATAGTAGCAGTTTAACCTTTTAGCAGCAGCCTTTGGCTCGGTCACTCCGTCAACCGTGCGAAAAAAAAATCTAAAAACGAAATCTAAAAACGAAAAGCCAAAGTTCCTCTAATACTGAGGCTAACAAACATAACCGGCCTATTGGCGACACAGGCCCCACAATTATTTAGGGTGCACTACTAAATCTACCATCAAATCTTTTATGTTGACTGCCCTCAGTATAAGAGATCCAACTCCTAACAGTGGGCAATGGCACCACAAAGCTACAAGTAACCTGCGGACTGCAGTGACGTCGGCGATCTCATTGGCAGTGGTAGGCCTCACCAAAGCCACCTGGCTCACGGCAACCATCCTGTTGGGGTCCGGTGCCAAACAGTTTAGCAGTTCCGTAGAAATTAGAACTTCTGTGCAGTTCTAATTTCTTCTGGGAGGTCTTAAGCCTCATCTTTGCCTCTGAGCTAGATTAAAAAATAAAAAACGGTCGTCTAGAGCCCTATCAATGTTGTATTTGCTCGTATTTAAACATCTCTAATTGATGTATCCTCCTGATTCTTACATCTCGGGTGTACGTCAGACACTCGAATGGGAAAATGATGAAAGTTTTGCTCGAAACAAAACACAGTGGAGCACTGAGATGGCTTTAATTTTGAACACACTACGAGTACTCTACAGAGACAAGGGAAGTAATTTCGGTGGCTCACCCAGGAGAATACGGTCTGAATGAGATGTGGTGACTAAGTGTTGTTCTTTTTGTGAATTTTAAACGAATGTCTTTGTTGAAGAGATTGCATTGGACCATACGTTTAAGATTTATTAAGTTAAGGTGATTATTATCCGTGATCCGGCTCAAAGGACCAATAACAACGCAAAAAATAGACAGCCAGTAAGCGACTTCAGGAAAAGCACTAAATTAGAGAAGCAGCAAGAATAATGGACAATTAACTAAGTGGTACCCTTCCTACTTCAGCATCAATTACTAAAATGCTCTTGCTCGTTATCGCACCTGCTGCCGTCCAAATTCTACTAAGTATTCTAAGGTGTGTAATATTATTTATTATTTTAGCCCATATTATCCAACAGTGGACAGGAAACGACTAACTTTCCTGATTTTATAACAACTGCCTGTCAGATCGAAAGAATAAAATTAATTTATAGGTAATTCATAATACGTACATACGCCAGCAGGTCAAACTACCCAAATCTGACAAAATTTACCAATCGAACCTTCTGCTATTGTGCTAAGGTAAAATCTATTAAAGAAATTTCGCAGATTGATGTGCTTGGCGTCTGTACATTTTAAGGGCAATATAGGCATGGTATCAGGCGCGGACAGTGCAACGCGCGTCTATGTGTGTGTTTGCTGTGTTTATTTCTGCAGGCGTAAAGTACCACTTTCGTCACGACATTGACATCTCGGTATCGATGGTTCGTTGAGACAACTATACAGATTTTTTTAGATACATAACGGAAGATCTCGTCACTCCGATGAATATTTTTTTTTTTAAACGTTTTTCTCCAAAACTTATAGTTTTTTTTTTATTTCAGGCGTATCTTTTTTCCTTTTTTTTTTCTAACGGGTCAGGATTTTAATGTACGACTGTTTACGATCAATTTTGGACAGTTACGTATTTTTTTTTATTTCTTTACCCTTCTTTCCACCTTTAAATATCTCCCTGTGTTTCGTCATTGACATGTCATTGCAGCTGTGTCAATCACAGACGTACGAGTATAAAGCTTATTCACACGAGCGTTACGATTGCAAAGCTCATAAAACTTCGAATTCTCGTTAGACACATTTTATAGGCTGTTTCTATTACAAATTACTTTATACCCGTGAAATCCCTTAACTGTTTATGATTTGCTGAAAACGTGATTTCGCTAAGTCAAGTGCGATGTTTATCTTGCACTTGTATTGTGTTTGGCACTGCAACAGAGACTAAGACAACAAAAGAGGCTACTTAGCCAAAGTTTGTGCTTAGTAAAATTAATAGTGGCCGAGTAACTATCTTGACTTCTGCGTTGCATGATATAGTTTCAACAGTTTCAATTCCCGCACGAAAAAAATATTTGTATGACCTACAACTTATTGTTCTGTTGTTACCACCCGTATACCATACCCACGATATGAATAAATTTTTGGTGGGCGACGTTTAAAAACAAAAAAGGGTGCGAATCTATTGCCATCAATACAGCTCAAATACAGTGTCTGATACTAAGAAATTCCTGATTGACCTTATAACACACTTTGTCCGACCCTGGAGTCGAACACGAAATCTCATGCACAGGAGTCGCACTCGGCACCACTAGACAAGACAGTTCATAATATACCATTTCTCCTTTAATTCTTCTATCTTTTTTTTTATTTGTTTCGAACTACCCACCAAAGGTCACTCTAAATCCTTTCATCCTTTTCAAATAGTGAATTTAGAACAAATGTTTGAAAATTCGCAGTATAGGCGGCATAGGGGCTTATTGGCCATGAATAATTCTATCGAATGTGGCCGACCGTTAATATTTTACTTTGTTTAAACACCCCGCCCGAATAGGGTTGACCAAATATATAATGTTTTTTTTTTAAATAAATATATGTATAATAAAATATTCAATAGAGAGGATGGCTTTAAATTCCCGAGTATGCAGAATCCAATACGTTATTTTACTGCATAGTATTGTAGAAGTTTTGCAATCTGTGGTTTTACTCTATGAACAAACCATAAAGGTGAATGCAGACTTGGCCGCACCGCAGTCCCCGCAGTCATCGTTTTCTTACCGCTTCTGCGGCGACTGCGATGCGGGTGAGTGTGCGAGGTTGCATAGAATTGCCTAATAATTGGTAATGCGAAGACTGCGGCGCGTGCGGTGCGGCCAAGTCTGCGTTCACCTTTAATAGTTTCTGTAAGCACTGGTCGAATCAAGCGGATCAAATGATTTTAAAATATTAATAAGAATACGTAGAATTGTCTAGATTTTCTTTTCTAGGAGAAAATAAGTTGTTAAAAGTGCGAGTCTAAGTTTGCAATATATTTTTATTATAAAAACTAATATTTGTCTAACTATAAGCGATCCCATTCTACAGTATTAAAAGACAATGGACAAATGGGCACCTTTTTTAATCTGGTAACATTGACAAAGATTGAAGAGAATCAAAAAAAGAGGGTAGATAGATTTGTCTGCTCCTAGCAATTTAGTTTTATTTTCCATCCATCTGCATTGTCCAGTCAATCCGCGATCGTGGTGCTTGCAACAGCTCCGAAATATCGAGAGCTCAAATAATTAACAATTACGGAAGATATCCTGTAAGTGACAGTATAATATAATTATGTGTACTTAGTATTAAATTGTGAAATCTAAAACTATATTAATAAAAGGGAGTGATACAGACCAGAGAGCAGTGGTGGCCCAGTGGTATCGGTCCCGACTTACGAGTTGTAGGTCGTGGGTTCGAACCCCGCCAGGCACATTACTTTGTGTAATTTATTTCATCACCACTGCTCTCAAAACGGTGAAGGAAAACATCGTGAGGAAACCGGCATGTCCTAGAACCAAAAAATTCGAAGATATGTGACATCTACCAATCCGCACTGGACCCGCGTGGTGGATTATGGCCCACTCCCTCTCTCAGAGAGGAGGCCTGTGTCCCAGCAGTGGGAACATTATAGGCTGATGATGATACAGACCATACAATGTCAAACATTTTCTATGCGTTTTATACCTTAATTCCGAAAAATCTAGAAAAAATCAAATCTTTCGAATAATTGGGCCCCGATTGTTATTTTCTTCTAAATTACTGTAGGTACCTATAAATTTTAGCCTAACCAGGGAGGGTTCTAATTCTGTAAGTATGTAAATGTCGGTTTAAATTAATTCCGTTCCTAATTTAAAATTGGCGCCAAACCGACGCACAACGCTAACGCCTCGCTGTGGTGAAAATGAGAACTAACTTTCTTGCAAACCCCGCGAAGTAACATGAAAATTGCCCACGCTTGTCCGATAAAATTAATCTAAAAACTACAAAATATTGCTTCGCTAGAAAATGATTGACTGATTGGTATGCATAACCCTTTGAGTGAAGTGAAATCTAGTGAAATCAGTGAATATGTTAATAGTACGTATATTGGATACTCCTCACCATGCTAGCCGGTCCAGAAACCCCGAGTGCAGCGGGTAACTCCGATCGCTGCCAATCCAGGTTAGTGTTTGTGCTTTTTCTCTTAATTCGGAATTCAAATTATCATCATAGTTTGTGTTAAAAACGAAAGACGACCTAACATCATGTGATTGTATATTTATTTCAAACTACATAGTTGTTCCCCGTGGGTTTGCCCCCGCTGCGCCTATTGGTTACTGATTCCTATTGGTTATAGCGTGATCAAAGAGCGTGATGTAAATTGACTATCCAACACAAAAGATTTTTATAATTTGAACCATGTAGGTAGTTCCCGAGATCAGCGCGTTCCACCAGACAAACTCAAATAACATTTATTTGCTAGATACTTTCATATTTTAGTATCAATTCGTACTTACAAAACTCCAGCGGGGTCAATGACTCTATTTCAAAAATTCCTTTAAAAATATTCAATATTTTCCTTAACTACCCACATCCACCATCCCTATGTTCCCCAAGCTACGCTAAACGGATTACAGTAGAACGCTGCCTGCCTTTACAGATTATCGAACATAATCTGATTTTACGATTTCCACACTGAAGTTTTCGGTTTCAGAATAAATAGAAACTACTTTTAAAAGGCGGATTAGTTTTAAAAACTTTCTAACCTAACCTTTACGACGTGTGTGAATAAATATTGAAAAGACAAAGACTTAGAGAGAGGATTTTGTAAATAAAAAAAAATTGCGTGTTAAAAAAGATGTTATTATACCTACTTCTAACCCGAGGGAAAACGACGCTCCACGCGAAAAACAAATGTATGTCTACTAACTACAATGCACAAAGTAGCGCAAGTTCGTTTACTTTCGTGGCCGAAGCACATTTGTTTTTGACGCCCAGTGATTTATAAGTCATCTACTTACATTGTACATGCTTGCTGTCTGCACTCCATTCTTTCCTTCTCCATATAAACTTTAACTGTGTATTTCAATGTTACTCTTCCGTCTGAATAATTTTCGTAAAAAGGGATATAGGTACAATCAATATGAACAGAAAATAATATACGTTTTACCGCTATATTCTAAGGTAAACAGTCAATAAACAGTCTTAGTACAACCGACTAGAGTGAACGTACACACTATAGTTACTATAGCTCAGTATGTAGTAGCCTACCGTTGCTGATCGTAAAGTCGTGAGTTCGAGTCGTGAGAGGAACAGTTGCGGACTGCGGTGAACCCCTTTCTAATGTTCCTTACATTTGGAACGCCACATTAATTGGGAAGGTTACTATACAATGTTTATCTAACTGTCCATGACATGAGTCACTTTAGTTATTTATAAGTCACATGCTTATTACACTATTATTTTCACGAATCCCATATCTATGTTTCTTCTCTTTAAAAAAAAAAAGTGCCCCACACTAGAAATTTCTCCTGTATCGTGGGTGCGTTTATATACATAAAAACTCACATACACAAACACCCAGACCCGAAACAAATACTTGTAGATCATTCAAATATTTGTTCCGTGCGGGGATCGAACCTGCGCCACGTAGGACAGCAGTCGATTGCTCTGCTACTGCGCCAATCGTGTCGACATATTAAGTCTTATTGATTTTCAGAAACAGAAAAAGTTTTGATTCGTTTTACAGTACTTTCACAGTTATTATGTCTTGTGACTGGGACTGTAGCACCATGATTAGTAGTTTTATTTTTTGTCTTTTGACAATTCAAAAGTGACTGTTATGGGGCTGCTATAATTTACTGAACTTGTGGAAAAAACGCGAGTTTTCTTACCTTTCAAAATTACAAAGCATTTATTTCAAAGAGGCACTTGAAATAAATTAATGCTTTGTAATTTTAAAAGTACAGTAACTTAGTAGCCTCATTTAAAATAATAACAAAATGCGTTTGGGGTTAGGGTTTTAAACACAACTAGGCAACACAGTCCAACTATACCTTCTCATTTCGTTGACGTCATCGCTAGTGAAAATTTTTAAATTACTAACTTGAAATTGGCGGCTATAATTCCAATTTTGCCCACTAAGAAACTAATCAACGATTAGAGCATGATTGACATAACAAATTAAAACTTTTACCAATCACGACAATGTGTCAGAAACTTATGACAGCAGTTGTCAACTTTTGATAGTTAACGTAACTTGAAATTAATAGTTCAAGTTATCAATTAAACCGCCATTACTCAACTTATGCTAACATCTGTGTTTAATTGCCTATCATATACAGGCGTAACCAAAGAAGAAGACATGTTTCTCCAACCTCAAATAAATTGAGATAAGGCCAGGAAATTGATGATAATAATGAACTGCCGCTATCGAAAGAATATCGATAAAATATGAAAATGGGTTGCCATATAAGAGTGAATTTCAACAGGTCCTATAAAATCTTCATTTCCGTGGTTTTTTTAATCTTAAGCTTTTTTAAAAAAAAGAATCGCTCTTATTAAAGTTTTTGATAATTTATATATTCTTGCTTAATGTCTAGCAGATAACTTAAAAAACTAACGAGATATAAGGATTTAAAAATTTCGTGCCACGGCGATGAAACATGCGTGCACGGCAATGAAACAAGCGCCCACGGCAATGAAAGAACTGTGGCATGGCAATGAAAGAATCAATCAACGATGAGTACAATATATGTTAAAATTAGAACTACAATTATATTCAAACTGATTGGCAGACTTTGACAAAATAATATTATGCATCATACCGACATTTGAAATTTAAAAAAAAAATCGTCTTGTACATGTTTATTTTCAAGCCCATAGCCCACCCATTGTGAAACTCAGTCGAGGCCATCAAGCATCATGCTGAGTTCCTCCATCGACTTGCCATGACTATGATGTCGTCGGCAAATCGAAGGTGAGTGATGTATTCGCCGTTGATGTTGATGCTAAGTCCTTGTCATTCCAGGAGCTTGAAGGCGTCTTCCATTGTGGCAGTAAACAGTTTCAGGGAGATAACATCCTTCTTACGCCTCTTCTCAATGGAATCGCCTTCGTGCTCTGCTCCTGTACTCGAACCGACATGGTGGCGTTATCATACAAACACTTCAACACTTTGATGTACCGATAGTCAATACGGCATCGCTGGAGTGACTCAAGTACCACCCATGTTTCCACCGATACGATGGCTTTCTCATAGTCCACAAACGCTAAGCATAATGGCAAGTTATACTCTTCGGTCTTCTGTATAACTTGCCGCAGCGTATGGATGTGGTGTATGGTACTATAAGTAGGATATTATTGGGCATTCTACCCCACCTGCCGTTCCTACGGCTCACTCCGTTCGCCTTCGTCACTGGTGGGGTAGAATGCCCAATAATATTTTTGATATCGATGGTTGTGGAATAGAATAGGATGTGTAAAATTACTGGTTCGGCGCCTATTCCACCCAATGGAACGGAAGGTGGAGTATGAACGGCTTGTTTCGTTCGTCTTCGTCGCTTTCGGTTTTTAGACAACCATGGCGAGGTTGTTCGTACATTTGTTCGGGTTAGCGACAGTGAGTTTTGTGTGTATGAGTTATAAATGTTTATGTAATACATTAATTAACTCATTATTGATACAACCGTTTCACGCACTCGTCATGAAATTTGTAAAACAACCACACTCGTTACATCTAGAAAAACTTTCTGTTCATTCTCAGGAAACTGATTTTCGCCATGGAGAACTACTACCTAAATCTATACGATGCATCATTTGCGGGCCGTCAAATTGTGGAAAAACGAATTTATTAATTGGTCTTCTTATACACGAGAATGGTTTAAGATTCCAAAATGTTTATGTTTATTCGAAAACCTTGCAACAACCCAAGTATGTTTTTTTAGAAAAAGTCTTGCAACGTGTACCAGATATTTCATTTCAAAAATATCATGAAAATGAGCAAGTGCTGAGTGTTCAAACCGCAAAACCGAATTCTGTAATTGTATTTGATGATGTTGCTTGTGAAAATCAAAGTAGTATGCGTGATTATTTTGCTATGGGGAGACACAAGTTTATCGATTGTTTTTATCTAAATCAGTCTTATAGTAAAATCCCTAAGCAGTTAATAAGAGACAACGCAAACCTAATCGTACTTTTTAAACAAGATGAAAGAAATATGAGACATGTTTATGAAGAACACGTCAACACTGACATGACATGGATTGAATTTCGTGAAATGTGTTCAAAAATATGGAGTGTACCTTTCAATTACGTTGTAATTAATAAAGATTGTTCCAAAAACAAAGGATGTTATAGAAGTAAATTTGACACGTTTGTAGTCTTTGACTAAGAACACAAATACATATATAAGGCTTTAATCTGTATGACATTATTATTCACTTTTCGACGCTAAATCAATTACGACGTTATTTTATCAATATGGAAAAATCATTGAAACGACAAATTGTTGATGCGGCAGAAGCTGTAAAGATAAAAGTACGAAAAATGAGAGATGATGAGATTAACAATAAACAAGCACTGGAATCTGTTTTCAAACCTGTAACGGAACCTCTCAACCTAATTGCTAATGCTAATAAGCAAACTCCTTTCATTCGCGCAAGTGATGATTTTTTAGAAGTTCCGTTTATTAACAAAACTTACCAGAAAGAAGGAACTGGTAGCGCAGGAAGTGATGATAATAATGACGATGAAAACAAATATGAATCCGATATCAACAGTGACTCATCTTATGAATCAGTAGTTGAAAAAAACCAAGATTATGATACGTCATCCTGGTCAATATCTTCAGAAGCATTGGTAGATATTCCATTTGGGGTTAGAGCAGACCGCGGGAAACTGATGTTAGGTTCTGCTTGCATAACGATCAACGATCAATACATCACCGTGGCTGGATGTAAATACCGAAATACACCAGGTTTAAAACAGTTGTTGCTTAAGAAAGATGTAGACATAAGCGTGGTTACAGATAGTGATATGCAAAATTATAAGTCCATGCTACTTCATACAAACGCACATCGTCGAGACTATGACCCAAATAAGCCAATAAAAAGTAATAAAGGACAAAAATATTTGCAAGTTATTAAACCACTTTTTAAACTGAAAAATGCAGTTCATGGAAAAGGTCTACCGTTGCTAAAAAAGTGGAAAAAAAACGTAGATTTTGTGTACTGGGATAATCCTAATGAATTAGTGGAGAGGTTGAAATTGTTAATTGCGTCTAGAGATGCTGGCAACACAGGATTAGACAATGAAATTATATCTATCATTGAGGAATTGCGTGAAAGTAAAGTTATAAATTAATAAATATTTATAAATGTGTTTATTTTACTATCAACCTCTCGATACAATACACCTTAACATGAACGTAGACAAATTTGGACACTACATTCACAAAAGAATGCGTTTATCAGAGTTATTTGAGTTTAATGAGAAAGCATTGTTAAAATCTGAAACCGGAGATTTTGATTTAAAAACATCAAGACTGAGAGGAATTATATCTCCAGTAGAAGCAGACGATGCTGTGAACAAGGAATATGTCGATCGATTGAATGCTGACACATTAAAAGAATTAAATAATCTGGTTGTGTCCAAGGATTATGTAGATCGATTGAATGCTAATATGCTTAAAGAGTGTAATAATATGATTGGAAAATTGCGTTCTCAAATCATTAAAGATGCAAAGGGTACAGTTGAAGCTACTTTAAAAGCGAGGATACTTGAGGTTTCAACTCATTTGCAAGATAAGTTTTATACTAAAGCAGAGGTAGATAAATTACTTCAAAAAACTCCGTAATGGTAAAACAGCAAATTGTAAATGAAATACACAAAGCGGCACGAAGAAATTTCCTTCGACGTTCTGTTATTCTGAAAGGAATCCATGACTTATGGCAAGCAGACTTGATGGACATGCAAAATCTGAAAAAGTATAACAAAGGTTACAATTTCATCTTAGTGGTGATTGACTGCTTCTCAAAGTATGCCTGGGTTGAAGCGTTAAAATCGAAAAATAAATTTGATGTTACTCGTGCATTCGAACATATACTGCTACGTAGTCGTAATCATCCCGTTAACTTACAAACTGATATGGGGACAGAATTTTATAACACCACTTTTCAAACGCTTATGAAAAAGCACAACATTAACCATTACTCGTCATTTTCTACTAAAAAAGCATCAATTGTGGAGAGACTGATTAGAACTATAAAAAATAAATTATATAAATATTTTAGTCTCAATGGAAACTACAAGTGGTTAGGTCTACCATTGGAAGATACATTGAAGAGATATAACAACACAAAACATCGCACTATTCAATTTAAACCGGCTGATGTGAATAAAGGTAATGAACAAGAAATCAAAGAAAATATTAAAAAAATAAACAAACTTGATATAGTTCAGTGGAAGCCTAAATTCAAAGTTGGTGATTGTGTTCGTATAAGTAAATACAAACATAATTTTGAGAAAGGTTACACTCCTAATTGGTCAACGGAATTATTTACTATAAAAAAGGTAAATAAAACCATACCAGTGACATATCACATAGAAGATCAACGAAAACAAAAGATATTAGGAGCTTTTTATGAACAAGAACTGCAAAGATCAAATTATCCTGACGTTTATTTGATAGAAAAGGTTTTGAAGAAGAAAGGAAATAAATTGTATGTCAAATGGTTAGGTCTAAACAGTGCAGAAAACAGTTGGATTGAAAAAGCTGCAGTAATGGACTAAGATATTCTAATATATAACCATTTTTCATTTGAAATCCTATCATTATAATTTGAGTAATGCAAGGTGGTGGACTAGTTAACAGTATAATTAATAATCTACCGTTCGAAGTTCATTTGCCCGGATACAATTATTGCGGACCAGGAACCAAACTTCGCAAACGCTTAGCGCGAGGTGATCGAGGTATTAATAAGCTAGATGAAGCTTGTATGCAACACGATATTGCATATACAAATCATACAGACTTACCAAATCGCCACAAAGCCGATTTACAATTACTTAACATGGCTAAACAAAGACTTAATTCAAAAGATGCAGGGAAAGGTGAAAAACTGAGCTCTTGGATAGTGAACAAAGTTATGAAAGCGAAAATAAAGTCTGGATCCGGCATTAAAACGTTTAAAAACTTAGTTTCTAAAATAAAATCGAAAATTAAGAAACTCAAATGCAGCGATAATAAGACTTTAATAAAAGCAGCTTACTTAACCGCAAAAAAATTATTTCCAAACAATCGTCATCGGATCCGATTACCCCGAGTAATACCCATACCAAAGACTGGAGGAGTTCTACCTTTAATTCCAATTTTCGCTGGTTTATCGGCTTTAGGAACTTTAGCTGGTGGTGCAGCTGGCATTGCAAAGACCGTTAATGATTACAAAGCAAACAAACAATATTTGCAAGAAACAGAACGACACAATAAAGCTATGGAGGCTTTAAAGTTGGGCAAGGGTTTATACATTAAGCCATATAAAAGCGGCAAAGGATTGTTTATAACATCTTCAAAAAACTGAAAAATATGCTACCCAATCGCCCTCTAACTAATGTAGACATTCGAAAGTTTTCAAGAGACATCCCATATTTTCGTGGGGTCTACATGAAGGATCGACTACCTCAGAAGCCGAAACGCATTGAATGTGGTATCGTTAACTTAGATGATTCTAAGAACAAAGGAACCCATTGGGTAGCTTATGCTAAAGTATACGATCACTGTGAATATTTTGATAGCTATGGAAATTTAAAACCTCCCACAGAATTGATGCAATATTTCAAAAAATGTAATGTGTTTTATAACTACACAAGATATCAAAAATTTAACGCAGTCAATTGTGGTCATTTATGTTTAAATTATTTGAGAACTTTTTGGAATAAAAATGTATTATAAAATATATGTTTTTCTTTCATTTCAATCATTTACAAGATGTCGTTCACTTTGTCAGTAACTGGAGACTCGTCAGTGTTAACTACATACTATCCTAATACGTTGCAACTAGATGGAGAGTATGAATGTGCTTTATTGCACTTTTCAACATTTAATTCTATTCCAAACATTGATAAAAGTAATAATAAATTATATTATGGTTTTAATGAAGTTATTGAAATACCAGAGGGCACTTATGAATTACAAGATATCGGCGATTATTTAAAATCCGAAATTAAAAATGCAAAAATCCAACTACGGTGCAATAATAATACTTTAAAAACTACAATATTCTGTACAAAAGACATTAATTTTATCAAAGAAGACTCTTTTGGAAGACTATTAGGATTTAAAAAACAAATCTTGAAAGCAAATAAATTGCATGTGTCACAGTCTCCAGTCAACATTCTACCTACGACCGTAGTCAGGATTGAATGTGATATTGTAAGCGGTTCATATGTGAACGGTGAACCAAGTCATATTATTCACGAATTTGCACTTAATGTGCCACCTGGATACAGGATCATCGAAATCCCGAAGAACGCAATATACTTTCCAATCAATCAAAACAACATAAGCTGCATACATATCAGGTTGTTAGATATAAACAAACGATTAATCAATTTACGTGGTGAAGAAGTGCAGGTATATCTACATCTAAGAAGAAAAAAATGATTGATTACAATAAAAGTGTGTCTCAACAAGTAAAGAATATCAGTTCTGCTCAAGCTACCTATCAAATAAGACCTCTATCTAAGATAGGAAATAAGAAGAAAATAAAATTAACAAAAGACAATAAAGCATTTCTTAGAGCGATCGGATTGCTAAAATGAATATCTTAGACGTTTTATCAGCTCCGACCTTTGATAATACTATAGAAGGAATCGAATTTCATTCCTACAAACCCTATGTAACGAGTTTCAACAGAAACGATGAAATCCGCATACCCATCAATCAACAGGACTTATACATATTACCATCAGCTAGCACCCTATATTTGGAAGGAACTGTAATCGTAAGCAAAAAAGATTCGAAGGACAAAGCCACTAGTGTTAATTTCACGAACAATGCTCTACTCTACTTGTTCCAAGACATTAGGTATGAGCTAAATGGAGTGGAGATTGATAAAATAAAAAATGCTGGTATAACAACAACCATGAAATCACTAATTTCAATGAACGAAAGTGAATCAAAAACGTCTAATGCTTGGGGGTGGAATATTGATGGCATAAAAAATATTGATGGAGGAAGATTTTCAGCTTCTATACCACTTCGTAACCTCCTTGGTTTTGCTGAAGATTTTAAAAAAGTTGTAATAAATAGTAGACATGAACTGATATTGTTACGAAGTAATACTAATTTGAACGCTGTAAAACTTAATACTGGCGAAGTAGTAGATGATGTACAGATCAACAAAATCATATGGCGCGTACCGCATGTTAAAGTATCAGACAAAGAAAAAATTGGTTTGTTAAAAGTATTAGAAAAAGATCGTCCACTTCAAATGATATACAGAAATTGGGATCTGTACGAATATCCAGCTTTACCTAAAACTACAAAACATACCTGGTCTATCAAAACTTCATCTCAAATAGAAAAACCAAGATACATTATTATCGGACTACAGACAAATAGGAAAAGCAATGCAAGTTCGGACATGTCGCAATTCGATCACTGTCATGTTCGAAACGTTAGAGTATATCTCAATTCAACTTATTTTCCCTATGAAAACTTAAATGTGAGTTTTGCTAATAACAGAATCGCTTTATTATACGAGCAATACACCAGATTTCAACAGTCGTATTACGGACGTCGCCCGGAGCCCATATTAAGCGAAAAACAGTTTAAAGATTTAGCACCGCTGTTTGTCATTGATTGCTCTAGACAAGCGGATAATCTAAAGACAGGTCCGGTTGTAGATGTGAGAGTTGAAATTGAGAGTGATTCAGAGATACCAGATCAAACTTCAGCATACTGTCTCATTCTGAACGATTGCATTGTTGAATACAAACCATTAAGTAGCACTGTTAAGAAGATATCATGAAGATGGATACTATTATAGTGGAACTCCAAGGATTTAAAGATTCTATAAATAATTTTATTGTCAAAGAATTGACCATCGCGAGTCAGGATCATACACAGACGTTCTTGGTAAAACCACCATATTCATTCCATTACCTAACACAAGAAGAAAAAAAACATGTGAGGTGGCTAGAAAGAAATCGAGGAATTTACTGGAGCGAGGGCTACATAGACTACAAAGAGTTTCAACGCGTCATTTTACCATACTTAGAAAATAAAAAAATTATCACGAAGGGTCTGGAAAAGATTAAGTGGATTAAAGAGTTATGTACAAACTGTGAAGTGATCGACATAGGTGAGAAGGGATGTCCTAATTTATCAGAACTAAAAAGAAAGTTTTGTAAAACTAAAAATGATTTTAATTGTGTGAATCATAAAATGCATTGTACATTAAGTAATGCTGTCTGTATAAGGAAATGGTATTTTTATAATAATATGTCTGTATTTAATTTGTTTTAATTATTTTTGTGTTTAACATTTAATAAAAATGTCTATCTACTTAAATGTTTTATTTATTATAATCAGGGTAACCTACATAACAAACTTTAAATTAGCTGCAGCAAAATGATATTTCTTATGAATTTTATTATAAAAATGCAAATAACATATAACATGATTTTAAACGAATTGTTCTAATAAAAATACTGAAAGCAAATAACCTATAATTATATCATTACACTAGAGCTAATTTAGAGTTCGAGTATAAATAAATTAATAATAAGAAAAAAAACAATTAAAATTAGAAACAATTGATATATTTTAATGTACTTTTATTGCATTATTTACATTTATTACAAATTAATACAAAAGTTAGTTATAGTAAAACTTATATTTAATATTTATATATTCAAAACTTATACATACATTCCTATCAATAATATACCCATTAATAATTATGATATTACTTACATAATTTATTTTTGCTCATTCCTACAAATTAAATACAACAACTTATAAAGTAGGCACTTAAAAAAATGATACCAGTTAATAATAACATCCGTCCCCACAAAGATTTTTTGATATTTTATTAATTAACGCGTGCGTCTCGTCCATAACATGGTCCACCGATTCAGTTACTACATATTGAGCACTTAACATTACCACGTCATGATCGTCACTTGTAGGTTCTTGTTGTTCGCTGATATCCAACACTTGTACCTGGATCAATCGTAATCCTTTTTTCTTCTCATTGTTTATGAGGAATGATTGACTTGTAGGTAGAGATGACTTCTTTTTTAGACACTCCTGCCTTGTTCGAGGCTTTTTGTTGACAGGTCTGTAGTCTTGTCTTGTCCTGGACTCCATGGTGACAGGTCTTTGTTGTTCTGAGAATTCTGGGATATGCCAGCTTAAACTCTGGGTCGGAAAACCTTGAGCGTATTGTGAGTAGTCGATAATATCTGGAGAATCACACATTTTCAATGATCTGAAACAACGGAATAATAATTAATTATAATTACATAAAACAACATGATGAAATAACATTATAAGTAAATTGGTACTTGAACAATACTTACAATTCGTTCCGTTTTTATTCGACGTGATACGACCGCTCCAGGTAGCTGTCTAATAATAATGGATGTTCTACTCAATAATATTACTGTGAAACGTGACTAATATGCAATTAAACTCCATAAAGCCTCGCTGTGATACAATTTCATGTTTCAACATGTTTGAACTTGTGCCGTAGCACCTGTCTGGTGTCAAATTCTACACCGCGCATGACGCATGCATCTTCAAAGCGATCCAGTATTTTGTCACGATTTCGACGACCCATTTGGCACATTGGTCATCGTGTCACAGGTAAGTATTAGCATATAAATGCGCCAAATGCAGTGTCGCGGGTTCGATTCCCGCACGGAACAAAAAGTGTTTGTTCCGGTCTGGATTTTGTTTTTATGTTTTATTTTTCGTTATTATTTTATTAAATATAAAAATAATACTCTGAAAATTTCTAATATGTATGTATTTAGAAATATATAATTATGTTTATCAGTTGTCTAGTACCCATAACACAAGCTCTGCTTAGCTTAGGACTAGATGGCGTTGTGTGTTAGTTGAGAAATATTATTATTATATTAAATATGAGCCTGGATCAAAACATTTTTGATGCACCTTAGATGCTTTGAAAACAATTAGGAATAGAAATGAAACAGATTTATGAACATAAAAAATTATTTATTTAAGTATAATTATATTTAGTAGATACATAAGTACCTATAAAAGTAAATTTATATAAGACCTATATAGGTAAGTAATTATCAGAGGTCGTATAGATAGAGTATAGTTACTCTTACACTGTTTAGTATTAACTAGTACTAGGGACACCAACAATACACACATTTTAGAATTGCATATATAATAAAGCCAGGTTCAAAAGTAACTTCTGATACTAGGTATTTAAATTATATTACACATCAACACATTAAAAGAATTACAAACATTTTATAATAGTAGGTAACACAGTAGGTAAGTTGAAAGATTATATAACTATCCATTCAGGACGTAATAAGTTTTATCATTTACAATCAATAAAATACAAATGAAAAGTGTAACTACTGTAATTATATTTAAATTGTGTTAATGCATTACATAAATATAGTTGTGTTACCCCAGGCTAAAGTAGAAACTTTATCAAACGATAGCAATCGTTTATCATCATTGCTCGAAAGTGCTATTTTATTTACGTCCTGGGTGAATATTTCATGTTTTATTGATCTAAACAATACATTTTTTTTGCGAATAACATTGCAATTGTACAAAACATTTTTATAATCTAACATATTTAATTTTTCGGTAATACATTTTTTTGTACCTTTTGCCTTTTGAATTGTTTTGTTTAACGTTTTAATACAATAAAGCTTTGAGCGCAGTCCTACGAATTCTTTGATAATGTTGCCGCCCATTTCATCCTTAAATAATCCTGGAACCTTCTTATTAATAATTGGTAAGTTATACTCATTGCTACAGTCATAATTGCTGGTATCTAAATATTTTAGAAAATGGAGCTTGAAGTCTTTATAAACATCATTACTCTGTACATCATATACTAGACTATCTGTGTCAGTATAACACAATTCAATTCGGTTACCATAAAAAGGTTTTATGATAGAGTAGTGAAAGTCGTACATGTGAGTCTTAGACAATTCTAATACTGCAAACCCTATGTAAATTGGTTTATTAAGTATAATACGCACAGGCTTCATTTGGATTGCCACTAGACCATCAGAAAACACAGAGGCGCTGTGAAAATATGGGCTGGCTATCAATTTTTCAGCACAAGTAGTCTTTTTTGTTTTATTGTTTGAGTCACACCACTTGTTTACTAACTTTACATCTATTCGATGTTCATTATTTTCCAAGGTCTTTCCGAAAATACTATTGTTTAATAATTTGAAAAAGTCTTGTTCAAACGTTGACTCTGCTTTTTGACGTAACTGGGTGTTAATATCAATATACTGCTTTAAAAAACAACTTTGCTTAAATATAATAGCGCGATGGATCCTTCTTAATACTAAACCGTGCTGTAAACATTTTTTTAAATGTACGTAATGAATAACATAGTGATATTTATCGTACAAATTTGGAATTAGCTTTTTATTCTTACCACCAGGTGGTAAGCATTTTTCTGGACAAAAGGGAAAGTCATTGTGTTGCATGTGCAAATTCTCCGGATATATTAAATCAACTTCAAGAATGTAACCGTTTTCCGCAGTATCACTGATATTTGCTAAGTTCAATTGTAAAAAATCTATTTCTTGCCTATTCATAAATCTAAAATCGGAATAGGGTAGGGATTGACACATGCTATAGCCATATAAGTTGTTACAATCTAAATATATGATAAATGAATTTGGACGTGTTGGATCGTAAGTATCTAAATATTTATGATTGGCTTTGGCATGTCTTTTAGAACACATACAAACACCTCCTCGAATACCTTTTTGTATCATTCTAAAAATTTCTACATCACTAATCAATTCTAATTTAACTCCTGTTTTTAAAAGCATAGCATCAAAAGATAGACTTGGTGCTGTAAGATAGAACGCGGGATCGAGATTGTAATGTAGTTTACAAGTTTTTCGAAAATTTTCAAATACATCTGTTAGCAATAAAACATCTGTTTTGAGATACAAATCTGTGTACATACCCATGTTTTGAATATTAAATACTGACCAAACAGACCGAGCGTGTTCATAGTCTTCGTCGGTCACTGTCTCATTCGTTATGGAGTTAAAAAAATATTTTTTAGATGGTAAACACATATCTTCATAACGTTCCCATTGAGACATATAGTCATATGGATACACTCCTTTACGAGTCAGTAGGTTAAATTGTTTTTTTTTTAGGAAAATAAGATTTTAATTGTTTAAAGTCTTGTTTTTTCATGGTACTAACCAACTTTTCTAAGCTAGTTCCTAAAAACTTGAAAGAATCTACAAACCGGACCTGGATGCTTTCCCCGGTAGAAATCGGAATAAATTTAGTGAATGAAATATAGTTTTCTTTTGTTTTAGGTATCACTTTAATAGATCCAGGAGCTTCACCTAATTCTTTTATAAAAAGGTGGCAATCATATCCGGACAAATTATGAAAAAATACAGGCAAAAATGTTGGTAGTTTGTATTGTAAGTTACAATAACTATGAGCTGCGCCACGATATTTACCAGTCAAGTGACAATGATCGCGAACCCTATCGCCGAACAAGAACTGCTCACAAATATGACATGTTATCGCGTTTTCAAAGTCGTGGGCATTATCATTTGTGTAAATCATAGGTGCATTATTTTTTAAAATATCGTAAATTTTTTGTGCATCTGTATAGATAGACTTCACAAAATTTGATACACAATCCGAACCGCGATAAGAAACGTAACGATTGTGGCTTTCGTCTAGCGTACACGTAATATGATAAGCGAAAGCTACAGGCACATGTCGCTGTCGCGTTACAGTACTCGCCTTAGTAGGGTCAGGGTCACAAGATTCATACCGTTCTAGCATTGTTTCAAAATCTGCGTATATAACAAATGGTACAATTTGCTTTCTATTATAATTTTTAAACTGTATAAAAGAACCCTTTGGAGGTAGTTCAGTGGCGATACCTCCACAACTATGCGAACTAAGATCATCACATGAATTAAAAAACATTAAACAAATGTCACAAAAGTACAGTTTACTGTGGTGTTTTGTTATTTGATTTTTAACAAGTCGCGACAAGTCTTTAATGAGACAGTAATGTGATAAATCATCTCTTTCTAAGTAAAGTAAATGAATCACCTTCCCATTCAAGGCTTTTGGTTTGTAAAGCGGTCCTATGACAGTATTATTTTTTAAACCATAAATGTAAATGCAAATTTCGGGGTTATTCACTTCGAAACGCGGAATATCTGAGAAATTCACTGGAAATGATATATCCTTTATATTTAACACGTTGCGAAAATCAGGGTAAGAAGATACTCTTTCAGGATGACTCTTAGCTGGATATAAAGCAGCAACAACAGACCATAGAAAACAATACTCGTCATTATTGTGAATATTAACACATGCTTTTTTCGATTTTATTGCAGCCGGCAATTCGATAAAGCCTGAACCGCGCAAAGGCTGATATTTGTTAACATTTATTTCCAAATGAGAACTGCTCAAGAACGTCCATCCACTGTCTCGGTCCTGAAATTCTTCTATCTTTTTTGTTAAAGTGTTTTTTACTTGAGACAATAATGAATCAAATTCGTAATTATGATGTATAGTAACGTTTTTTGTGGCAAATGATTTCATCTCTTGAGAATCATTTTTTAACATTAAAAACAAAGCAAAATATTCGAAATTAACTTTTAGAGAAGTATGTTCTTTTAGAGACATGTCAATTAACGTTTTAATTTTGCTCCAAATATTGTTAAGAAATGGATCCAGAGAACAATTCTCAGACGGATCGACAATTCTATAAGAAGCTATACGATTACGAAATGCAGAATGTATTATTTCAACACCTTCGCAAAAATGTGAAATAGTTTTGTTTTTATGATTAGTACTACGTAGGTGACCTGTCCAGTGACTGCGCTCAACAGATGTGTTACAAACAGTACAGAAAGGCATTTTAGATTAAAATAGTTTAAACTTACTATTAGATGTTGCAATATATTATTATTATTACGATTATAGAATATATCTTGCAGGCACCAGCCCCAACAGCTTATATATTTATTTTATGTTTATATTATCACTATAAAAGACGGGCTCAGAATCATCAAATAATTCATGAGTCCGTCTCATAAAAACTTGGAGCCCATCCCACTGCGGCGTGTTGCGGTTTAGCTGCACTTTTAGGTCCACCGAGGCTTTCTTCCACCTATCCTGTTTAGGGATGGAGGCAACTTCAGCCTTGTTGTAGACCTTTACCTCCACATAGAAGTCCCCGGTCAAGTTCGCCTTTCGCCACACTTTACCGTTGGCGACACGGCTGGAGAGGGTCGAACCGAAGTCACCAACTGAGGTTGGCGCCGGAACGTAGTCCACCAAGCCAAAGAGGTCCGAGCTCGAACTGCGTCTTTTACTGTAAACAATTTAACATTGTATTTATTATAATTTACACAACACATTACATTACATTTATTTTTAAATTGATAAATTGAGGGTGCTTACTTCTCTGTCGAGCCCTATGCAGATAGAAATCATGACGTTTAAATGTTATAATAATTTCAATAACAATACCTCATGAATTAACTGTAAACATGATTCTTGCATCATATTTATATGATTATTGCATCATGCTTGAATATGATTATTGGAAATTGATTTTAGCGCTCTCTGCGTTACAGTTCTAAATCCACTAACCAATGTACATCTGTACATAACAACATACACAAAAAACACATAACGGTAAAAGCAGTAACACAAACTTACCTTGCTTTCGATTCTGATGGCGTGGTGGTGCTCTCGGAAGCTTTGCGCTTCGGCACCTTCTTCTTTGGTTGCACTTTCACAACCTCGGCAACAGCTGCAGACCGTGTCTGGAATTCTGAATCGGAGTCAGACCTGAAATGGAACAAATAAAGATTAATTTTGTAACTTACAAGTTATAACTGTGAGTTAATTAAGACTTCTGATACACCAGCCGGCAGGCAGAAACCAGGTCCGTAGCTAGGTAGCGATAAAATAAATATATTAGATAATTCAGTAAAGTTAGTAGTACTCACATACATTTTATAAAGTTGAAGGTTGTTCACTGTATAACGAAGAACCGAACCGGTGTTTATCACTGGAAGATACTGGAGCGAATGTAATATTATGTTCAAAATTGATTGATTTTATTCAAAAAAAAATACCATTTCAGCAAATTTTATCCCATTACAAATCAAACCTTAAGTACATGTCCTCACAGTTGTATGACTATTTATTTTACTTACGTCTAATTAAATCGTAGTGATTGAAAATCGTTTCTATCAAATAGCAGTTTTATCGTGAGAAATGAAATATAAAACCAGCTTTTTACCTCACCGACAAAGGCGAAGACGATACATGACACTTATGATTAATACATTATGTATTATAATAATTAAGTTGTATGTATGTATAGAATGTAAATATAGTATGTTTGATTAAAAAACCTTGATGTAAAACTCCGCATGACATCACACAAGTTAACTCAAAAAAATAAAAAATATTTTTTTTTTTAAAGACCCAAGTTAAGATGAGCTGAAAGAAAAATATCTTGGAAACATTTTTTGTGCAGATTAATCCATGTAAATGAACTCGCGTCAAAAAGTAAGTTCACTATTATGCTGCAGTAAAACTTGACATTAGTATAATAATAAATCATCTCATGACTAAAACGAAATTTGTATATCCTGAAAACATTTTTTATGCAGAATAATCCATGTAAATGAACTCGCGTCAAAAAGTTAGTTCACTAATATGCTGCAGTAAAACTTGACAAAAAATTTTTTTATGCATATATTTATTTATTGTAACTACAAAGTTATAAAGGTTATTATTATTACAATAAAGTAATTTCCATGATGAGTGTGCCGTACCGAAACTGAAGTACCTATTTTATGAACATAGGAAGTCCTGTATAAGACAAATTTAAACTATGTTCGCAACAAGCGTAGTGTTTATCTTGCATATTATTGTTCTCATGGAAATTACACACACACCTTACATACAGCAACATATGGTCAGCAAATTATTGCTACTTGCAATTTTGCAGTTTCACATACTGTAAAGGCTCATTTACACTCACTCGTAACAGTTATCTGATACGGTCGATTCCAACGTCGCACTTAGGAACATTTTGACTTAAAAACCAGACTATTACAAATTTCGTAAATGCCACTCAAAGGAGGATTTCAACTTAAACCAGTATTTCAACTTAAACCAGTATTTCCTGAGATTAGCGCGTTCAACCAAACAAATAAACTCTTCAGCTTATGATATTAGTATAGATTTCAATTATTCAACAATTTTATGAACTTATTTAAATACATGATTTTCTTTATTCACTTACGTATTGTTATTAATTTCCAAGCAAATAAAACTGCTAATGAAGTTTGTTCGGTTTAAAAGCTAAATGCTCCTTAGTGCGTCGCCGCCAGGTATTTCATGAAAGAATACAATGTAGCCAAACTGATCGGTTACACACACCGGACGGTAAATATTAGTGTAAATGCACCTTAACTCACACCTTAAAGCGCGACGTGCGGTTGGATAGCAATCAGTTCCAGACGTAACGTGTTCATTACCAAGTAAGTAGTGTCGTCTTGCTGAATTTAATTAAATTAAAATTTCGGATGTCCTCGACACATAATCTGAGTGTGCGTTGAACCACTGGGGTAAAAGCGCTATCTCTAACTTTGTGGAGTGACATAGTGACAATCTGTCCCAAATTTTAGTTTAATGTATACGGTGGTCTAAAATTCAGATGTCCTTGGTGCCACTCTGGCCGCATAAACTGAGTATGCGTTGAACCTTTGCGGTAATGCGCTATCTCAAACTTTGTGAAGAGACATGAGACAATCTGTCCTGAAGTTTAGATCATCGGTTCAGACAGCCGACGCATTTACTTGTTTAATAAACGTGTAAATTTTCATCTATATGAAACGAAATTAAATTAAAATTTCGGATGTCCTCGACACATAATCTGAGTGTGCGTTGAACCTCTGCGGTAAAGCGCTATCTCTAACTTTGTGGAGAGACATAGTGACAATCTGTCCCAAGTTTTAGTTTAATGTATACGGTAGCCTAAAATTCAGATGTCCTTGCGCCACTCTGGCCGCATAAACTGAGTATGCGTTGAACCTTTGCGGTAATGCGCTATCTCAAACTTTGTGGAGAGACATGAGACAATCTGTCCTGAAGTTTAGCTTACCACGTTTCATGTAGATTAAAATTAAGAATAAATTCAGTAGTGGTGAAATGTGTAGTGAAACTATGAAAGAATGACAGTAAAGTAGTGTAGTGAAACGGAGTTGTGATCACAAAAGGTTCTTCTCAGGACCGAAAATTCGTGTTTCCTAAAACGAAACGACAAAACGTACCCTCCTATTTTCTGCTGAAATTGACGGAGGTGAACGAAGGAACAACAGGTAACACTAGTTTTAAAATACGAATTTGGAATAGGAACGATTGGGCATTGAATTTTAGAACTGAAAGGTGGAATAGGCGCCGAACCAGTAATTTTACACATTCTATTCTATTCCACAACCATCGATATCAAAAATATTATTGGGCATTCTACCCCACCAGTGACGAAGGCGAACGGAGTGAGCCGTAGGAACGGCAGGTGGGGTAGAATGCCCAATAATATCCTACTACTATAGCCTCTTCGGAAACCGGCTTGTTCGGGAGGCTAGAAGTCATCAAGTCTGACAGTCATGACTCAGAAGCATGATGGGTCTGTAGTTCTTCAATAGGCTGTTATCAACTTTTTTTTAAGAAAAGCACCACTTTGCCTTTGCTCCATGCTTCAGGCGTTTTGCCCTAGAACAGGACGGTATTAGTGAGCTTCTGGAGGACTTTAAGTACCGGTATTCCAACCGCTTTCAGAAGCTCTGAAGTGACTTAGATATACGTCTATTTAGCTGCTTATATGACTTCGCGTCATTGGAAGACTGCAACTGTAGCAAACCTAGTTCAGACATGAGGTTTAAGGTTTGCTCGGTCAATAACTTCTCAGGGAAAGCAAAGCGATTAGAAAATTCGAGTTGATTTCGGGGTTCTGAATATGGGACCGAGTAGGTGGGTGCGTAGACTTTATCAGGCTGGACCTTTCAAATCAAATCTAAAGAGAGACCAGAGAGAAACAATCTAGAGTTAACTTGACGAGTTTTGTACTGTCAGTAATCGGTATTACCTGAATCGCAGGTTACAAAAGATGTTTTCTTTGCCTAATCTATTAATTATTCGAAGAAATAAGCACCTCACAAATGAACATATGAGGAATGGTGTTCTATCGAATGCTTACTCATGAAGACAAACTTATTCAAATATCAGTTATATCTATCCACGGCGATGAAAGAAATTTTTTCCAGTAACATAAAAATGGATTATTTAAATTTATGGTGCGAAAACGCAGGCACGTGTGTACTTCCTTCCACGTTGAGCACTTAGGCAGCACTAATATGCAACGTTTAGCATACCCGTAGGGGGGAAGAAAGTAGTAGGTAAAACAATATCCTTGAACATGATTAGGACACGGCGATGAAGGGTAGTTCTGGGACAAGTGATTTTTTATTAACCATTCGTTGTTTTGTTTAAATATTTGAATAAATGTATTCTGTAGCAATACTTTAACTATTCATGTATCAAATAAAACGAGGTTTTAGTATAAATAACCAATAGATTTTTATCAATGTGGAATAATACACAACAAGGTGAAGTGTGGACAAACACGGCAATGAAAGATTTCGAGGTTTAATTTTTTTTTTGGAATATCCATTAATCCAATTAAATAAACATTTAGTGCTACACATAGATTACTATTTCACCTACCCGGAAAAAAAATTGAGAACGTTATAACTATGTTTTTTAGTACCGATTTCATTGATGCCACGCAATTTTCGGTCCCGGGAAATTCACTCATAAACTGAAGGGAAATTAAGAGATTGCGACACAAATAAGTATAGGAACGTCAATAACCTGCAGATGTAAACTGTTGACATTTAGAATATGGATTGTTAATAAAAACGAAAAATTAATTTCCAATAATATTAATTATTTGCTGATCGTTATTTGCGAAAGTATTGAATCAAATGACATTTTAAATTATGTAACTAATATTTTAGTATTTTTTTCTGCTTTCATCTTTACGTGGTAAACATCATCAAATGATTGGTACCACCTTTATTGTCAGACTTGCATTTACTAAAATACACAATACCTTTTCAATAGCTCTTTACGCTCCAGGGTCATGGTTACCTTGCAAGACAGTCCCGTTACCCGTATAGTATGTTTTGAAGGACGGATGTTTTGTTAGTCATTCACACAAAAACTACTAAACGAATTTGGGTGAAATTCGGTACACAGATAAATTATAACTTGAATTAGCACATAGGATATTTTGTAACATCTATTACCTTCCCGTGGGATAATATTCAAGTGACACACGGTTGAAACCTCTTACCTTAGCATTTCTGCTTTAGCTTGCAGCTTGCATGATAAACAAATATACTTCTTTAACAAGATTAAGAAGGAAAATTAAATCAAATCAAATCAAATCAAAATTATTTATTTGCTTTAAATGTGGTACAAGTACAAAGATGGTAAAATTAAATATAAGATCAAGCACATTTCGCCATAAAAATGGCATGCAAACATTATTACATATAGGTTACCTACACATTATTTGGTAACTACATAAAATTAATTTAGTCTACGTTTTATTAAATCTACACGAAATAATAAGTATTTTACTGCTTGGCAACATACAAATAAAAATTTGAAAACATAACTTAAAATAAAATATAAAAAATTAATTAAATCAACTTAATAATTCTCGTACACAAATGCTCACAACAAAATTAAATATGGCGGGCATTTCGCGCCAAAAAGTAATTTAGGCTTTGAATAATTAAGACTTAATGGTCGCCGGAATATTTCACGGCACATAATTTTCTTGCGGGTATTTTTGAATTAATTTCTGAGTAATATTCAGGTAAATACTCAAATTTTGTTGATGATATACTGATTAAGCTTATTTTGGTCTTTATAACCAACTAGAGATTCGCCCTCACTTCGCACTGGTGCATTTTTTTAGATAAAATGTAGCGTTTGATGTTATATGCAATTAAGATTTATTTAGGTAGTTTAAAGAACTTTTAAAATCGGTTCAGTAGTTTTTGGAATTATCCATTAAAAGTCTACAAAAACTCAACTATGTAAAAAACTATTATCTACTTATGTAGTTTTGTTTTTATGGAATCATCATCAGAATTCACTATTTTATTGTATTGTGAATTTGTGATTATTTTATTTATTTGGAAAACTTGTCCGTAAACAAAATAAATTAACAATACTGTTTAAAAGCAGTGGAACGGTTTTTGTGTACAATTATAATTGCTATCTAAGTATAATTTCTATCTTATTGGTAATTATTACAAACTACTGCTAGCTTAGTATTAGCTGAAATAATGCCAATTACATTTTCAACATAAAATACAAATAAATACTTAACATTATTCTATTTAAACTCAATCACTAATTAACATATTTAAAATCTATTTAGAAAGCTTTCCTTTGTTGTTGAAGCCTCGAGCAAGGCTTACACGGCCACGAGGCAGTCTAGGATATTAGTTACAAAGCTAGTGCACACGAGAGCTTCCTAGTATTCATTAGCAACAGGCTGAATAATGCCTCGCTGTTAGGTACAGTCGCGAACACTACACACATAAAAAAAGTTTGTGATCATAGCACTCAAATAGCACCTAGCATACGCTGATATTTTTTTATAAACTGAACATTATCAAGAAAAAAACAATATTGTACTAAGAAATCAAAATAAAATGTAATCGATCATTTCGATTTTTTAAAGTGATAGCAATCTTTTTTTATGTGTATCCAGGTAGGTTATATGATAACCTTGGTGATACCGGTTGATAGACTTTTGATTCACTAAAATATCTATCTCGTGAGAATACGAACAAGTCGGTGTCATAGGAAAAATAATTTCAAACATCCCAGAATATGCATCGGCATTTAACAGAATCAATTGTAAAAAGTGATTATTTAGAATCAATTTAGAATGTATCGCATTTTTGTCGACAGACATCTTCGCTTACCAACAGACGTGTTAGTGCCACTAGTGGTCAAACCCTAACCTATCATTAAATAAAATAAAACAGTCATATTTTTGTGGGTGATAAAATCGTAAAATAAAGTGAAAGTCCTAAATCGAGTAAAGTCAAGTCAAGTCAAAATCAAATCATTTATTTCAATTAGGCCATCAAGGAGGCACTTTTAAACGTCGAATTAAAATTAAGGAAATGGGATGGGATGGGATTGATTCTACACCCATTCGCAAAGGTAGGTTGTATGAAGAAGAATGGGCAAGAAACTCCATACTTACTCTTTTTAAAAATGTTTTACAATATTTTTTTACATCATTTGAAATAAATAATGTAAAAGCAATGTACCTTGAAAATCTAAACTAAATATGATTAAAAAATAAAATAATAAGAAATAAAAAAATAAAGAAAATAGCAATAAGGTACATGGTGTTCACATTTTAACAAACGTAAAATTGTAGGTACGAAAGTACCTACTCGATTTAGTTTACTTCTGTACCTTCCATCAGATTCTTTGATAAATTCATACACATTTTGCAACATTTTGAGAAAAAAAAAACCATTCATACCTACTTGCGATATTTCATGAGAAAATTGCCTTTGAAAATTTTTGCCAAGAGTAATGGAGGTACATTATTGATGTAATTGTTCGTGAATGTACACAAAAGCGTTAAAACCTTCCTGGAAAAATACTTGCACGGAATTCATTAATATAAGTTTTCAAAGGGTACTCGTGAACATTTCATACATAAATCCTGAATCTTCATATAATACAGAGTATGTAACAAACTATTTTGATATCGATAATTAGTTAAATGTAATCTTTTTTCTTATGCGTGTTACAATCATCAAATGAGTCCTCTCACTCAGGGCACGGCGGACGGAACAGTCAGACTTGTACTGACTAAAATCTACGGTGTCCTTCAGTAGCCCTTTATGTTCCGGGGTCACGGTAATGAAATAAGTCCGGCGCAGTAGGGCCAAAGCCGGTCGGGGTGGCTGGCTCTGGCGCTCTGTGAGGGGTCTCCGTCATTTTGCTGACACTATTTGAGGCGCGCGTGGAACATGACGCGCGACGCGCCGTCGACCCGGGCATGGTCCATGGTCTGACAGCGAGTTGCCCTAAATATAATCTTAAAATATAATATCTTCATTATAATATTATCTTAATTAAAATGAATATTACTCATGCATACTTGAAGGTCACTGTGTATGCATGTAGCGCTGTTGCCTTTAACTTATAACTAACATTCATTATTTTCAAGGTAGGAGCTTTTCCTAGAATTTATTATGAACAGGCACATTTTCTTAATTTAACTAGGTATAATGAAGACTTACGTAGAAAATATAGTCTTCAGATAAGTGTTATGAGCTTGTACGGCTTTTCTTGCGATATTACTGAAACGATTTTAAAAAATCTTCGTACGTATATGCTGCATACATAGATCTTTAAGTTATAAGATAGAATCGGAAACCTGAAGGCTGGTATTTGCTAATGGCAAACTCTGTTATGGAGACAAATCAATCCCAGCGCGACATTTGGTACAGATATGAAATAACTCGAGACTCTCGGTGCCAAGTTTAATATACACAACAACTTTCTAAAGCAGTTTCATTTGGTTTTATTTAATTTTTAATACAAAAAAAGCCGAAAATGTATATCCAAATGTATGGTTGCCAAGAACTGACAGATTTTAGGCTGAAGCTACACGAGGCTGTGACTCGATCTGCGAAACATATAAATTAATGCCACGTAAGGCTGCATCATAAATTAGCGATACCACGTGTAGCCTGATTCGCTCTTCCAGCCGCATCGCAAATCGCTGTCTACTGTAGCCTCAGCCTAAATTCCGAAATAATGTGGTCACTGTAAAACGTGCTGCAGTAGTCCACACGTCGAAAAAGGACATCTTACTGGGTAAAACAGGGCGACAGTCGGAAACGACGGGTGAAAACTCAACCGATTAATATCTCATAACAATAGCGAACCAGCGGATCACCCCCAGGTTCACTTACCCCAAGTTATAACTTATTAAGTTGGGTGTAACACCGCTTAATTCCGCAAAGCCGTAAATTCCAATTGGCTCACAATAACTTAATCGCGGTTTAAACTAATTTGCAACCCTTTTTTTTTTTTTTTTTTACGTGGTAAAATCATCAAATGAGACCTCCCACCCCAGGCAGGGCGAGAGGTACTGTCAGACTTGTACTGACTAAAATCCACGGTGTCCTTCAATAGCCCTTTATGTTCCGGGGTCACGGTGATGGTATAAGACCCGCGACCCCGGCAGGCAATTTGCAACCCTTGACCGGAATTTCTAAGTCATGGATATTGCTTCCTGCTTAAAGATTAAACGGGTAATGGTTTTACGGAACTAAAATGCCTTTTATTTTAATCGTAAGAATTTTTTGATTAGTCGTAATATAAAAACCATCTCATTTTTTAAAGTCTGTTTTTAACGATGAAACCCAGTATTTTATCAAAAAATCTAAATCATTTGACATTTGTATGATGAATCAGGAACCCGTCTTTTCTCACAGAGAGATTTCTCGCTGGTCATTGCTATCATTGCTGATTCAGGATTTTTCATTAATTAAACAACAGAGTTGGATATTCCTTAAAAGCTTCGGGATCATGCTAAAAAGTTTCTTTCGCAAATAGAATGCAAATAGTATCATGTTTTGTCTGTGAATAAATTCTTCCAAAATTTAAACTGCTACCGAAAAGTAACTTCGAAAAACTAAGGATGTGTTTAATCATTCGATCATTCGGAAGTTTTGTCTAGCATAAAATTACACACTAATTTCGAGTTAACACTAAAAACCCAATCAAAATAAACCACAATTATAAAAAATATATCTCATACTTTTATTCATACAAAATTTATAGAGAAAAACAAGTTCTATAATAGCACGGTGCAATTTCCATTATAGTCATGGGATACTCCACTTCGGGGAAATAAATGGGGTACTTTAGCCCATCACAGCCACACTTGTCGAAACATTGGCATACTGGCGACGATGTGACACAAACATTGCAGACGTTGGCCGGGTTACTGGAGGTGCCAGTGTTGGTGCAGGAGGTGCCAGTGTTCGTGCAAGAGGTTCCAGTGTTGGTGCCAGAGGTACCAGTGTTGGTGCAAGAGCTGCCACTGTTGGTGCAAGAGGTGGCAGTATTGGTGCTGGAGCTACCACACAAGTTGGTGCAGGGTGTGGTTGGCAGCATGTAGGGGTCTCGGAAACAGCAGTAAGCTGTTGCAGTCTGAAAGTTATATGTAGATACGTGAATTTGCAGAATTGCTTTTAGAAAAGTTAAAAAATATACATTCCTATAAAAAAAAACTTAAAATTGCACTGGTCTCTAAAATGACCGCCATAATTTGAACAATAGTACAACAAAAACTTGTGACATTATTTTTGCCAAGGTCGCAGGACTATCGCGAATTACCGTGACCCCGAAACGTAAATGGCTATTGAAGGACATCGTGGAATTTAATCAGAACAAGTCTAACAGTCCCTTATGCCCTGGGTTGGATGATATTACCACGATTAAAAAAGTCGGTGTATTTTCAGAAAATTGTGAAACATCTGTTTGCGTAGAAAAGGAATAACTCGGTTTTTAAGTTTTTCTACAAACAGATACAAGTCAATCAACAACAAATATTGTTGACGATAAGATTTTCTGATGTCGTGCCTTGAGAATATTATCGTTTGCGAAAGTCTTATGATATTTACTTTTCTTTTATGCTATAAAGCGAACGACCTCTACAATTATTATGGACTGGATTCAATTGAAACATATGTTTGTTTATCTATTACAAACTATTGCTTGATAACGAAAATAACTAAAATTGCACAGGCCTATAAAATATACGCCATAATTTCAACAATTATAGTACAACAAAATATGTAATAATTAATTATTAATAAAGTAAACAATGCTATTCCAAAATAAACCTTACCTGGCACAAATACAGCACAAATACGAAAATCACTAAATTCCTCATGTTTATTTTATTGTTGCACACACATAGACGAACAATTTGAAAACCTAGTTCCCACGATGTGTTCTATTTATACAATATATAATTCACAAGCACTTATTTATATAGGTAAGTAAACCGATGTCAGGTGCGTGTCTAGTGCGAGGGTTCCGTAGATATTTTATAGGTAAAAATAAATAATTTGATTTATGTATGTAAAATAGTAAAATTTTAAGATATTATTTTTTTAACTAAGCTGATTTAAATATTGGAGTTGTAAAATTTTCTCTTATTTTGTAACTAAAATAATTTAAATCTTCTAAATTATTAAAGAAGATTAAAATTTGCTAGTCAGGGCAAGACAGTATAAGCTTCTTACACTTTTGTAAGCTCTAAAACTAAATTAAGTTGTTTAGATAACTTACAATGAAAATAGTAAAATTCCAGTAGTAATAATTTTTAGAGCTGTCTCTCATCATCTGCATAGCCTTTATACCAACTATGATTGGGGTCGGCTTCCAGTCCAAAACAATTCAGCTGAATACTAGTATTTTACAAGGAGGAACTGCTCATCAGACCTCCATAACCCAATAACTAGGTTATAAGATATCCCGTGGTAAAACTGGTTGGTTAGACTTTCGAATATCTGACTAACAGCAATGACTGTCAAAGACCAGGCATCAGGACCAACGGTTTTACATATTTATATACGGTTTTATATACTTACCGAGACACGGAGGAAACTTGCTATGATAAACGACCATTTACCATAGCGAGTAACGAGTAGAGTAGTAGTAGCGAGCTAAGTTTGCTGAGGTTGGTGTGTGGATGGGTGACCACCCATCCCTCAGCAAACTTGGCTTAACCTCAAAGACATGTTATCATTTCGAACCGATACGGCTCAATAGAAGTAATAGGTGACGTGAGTTAGTAAAAAAAAAATCGGTTAAAATCAAATATTTTATTTTTGCCGAATATCATTACTTCCCAGAATTCTATTCTTCTAGGGTTATACGGGCTGTGGTTTTATATCCAAAATCATCAGGTTCGATTCGTGGCCAGGATTTTTAATTATTCAAAAATTCAATTATGCAATTATAGTTTTCTTCGAAATCGGCCTAAAGACTCCTTTCAGTATTTTTCGCCCGCCCTTTTGCAAAATTCACCCTGTAAATCTAAGCCAAAAATATTAAATAAAATACCTATTTATTTTCATACTCGCAGCTGAACAAATGAATGATAAAGTCTATAATGATCACCCCTTTTCTCTTGATTGACACATGTGTTAGGGTAATGGAGGTGGGGCTTAAGGGATACGACCCGTGTTAACCTCTTTGACCTAGTGTACCCAGACGAGCGCCTAATATACAGATTCATTCGCACTTTATGAAGATTTATTGACGATAAATACGATCTTAGTAACTCTTTTTCTTATTTTATTTTGTTTTTACAAATGTTTGCGGGTCATTGACACTTTTTATCGAGGGAATAGACCGAAAATCCCTCTTATTCAGTCATTGCCATAGGGACGCTTTTTTATGGTAAATTTTACCACAAGGAAAGAAGCTGGTCGCGGGACTTATCTCATTACCGTGACAAGGACACCTTGGATTTTAGTCAGTACAAGTCTGACAGTCCCTCCTGCCCTGTCCTGGATTGGAGGTCTCATTTGATGATTTTACGACGATAAAAAAAGGCAAAACAGCTGCATTTAACTTGCGCAAGGACTTCTCTGACTTTTCAAGGAGACGGTACATAAAAACACAAATCTCTGAAATTACTATTGCTTAAATTAGATTGCGCAACCACAAATTAATAAATCTAAGCATATGCGTTAGGCACCTACTTTCCAAGAAAAAAACTCAGGCAAAACCGAAGACTAAGCAAACCTTTCTCGGCACACGGTTTTCTAAAATCCACAAAGGAACTCTAAAACTATCAATATTTCAAATGAAAGTTGCGTAAATACAATTACTAGGTATCGTCAGTTACTCAAGTGATAACAGTTTTTAGTAAAGGCACGTTTATTTACCTATTGGTTATTTTTTAATGACACGTTTTGCTATTTGATAAAAATTTCTTCATAAAAACCTTGACCTTAGTAGATTCACGTGTTTAATGGATTCCTAAAGAAACGTTTGGATATTTTCGAATTTCGATCAAAATTGAGAGATATCTTAGCTGAAAAGGCTCAGATGAAAACTTTATTGATATTAATTATTTTTCGTAGGTGGGAAAAGGGACAAAAAAGTTTATCTGTTTACTTATTTTCCTCAAGGCCAGTACACTCGTCCTATATTTAGCGTTTCTGCTATGAATTAAAGAATTATTTTTCGCTTATTGGGGCTAAAAGCGGAAATGCTCTTATTTTACAAATATTTTGTCAAGTATCAACCCATCAATATTTTATGCACTTTTTATACTTGATGCGCCAAAAGATCATTGATGCTATATTTGACATTAGTTAAGTTATGGAGTTTAACTATACAGGGGTGTCGATAAGAGTAAGTAATGATATTATTTAGTACCTACATAGGCTACATAGTAGATACATTTGTATTGGGAGATTTTCAGGGTGCGATTTCTCGGTCGATTTTCGTTACACAGCTAAAACGAGCAAAGAATCATGCATTTTTTTATATTATACAGTTCCACAAAGGTACGCAACTTATTTCGTGAATTCCACAATTAATTAAAGTAGGTATCCAGTAGAAACACATAAATTCTTATCCCTGTAGCAGAAACATTAACATGCCATGGAAAACGGAAAAATTCACAAAAAAATGGTCGTCATTATCTTTCCAAAATGAGAAAAGCATTAATGGGGTCTTACATGACCCCAAATGCGAGGATTTTAAGCGAATGAAAAGCTTTATTCACCGAAGGTTGACCCAAAATTCTTTTCAAAGGAAGCTTAAATTGAGAAACACCATCTTTGGTTAAAAAGGGTTTTTGTATCGCTCATACGGATCTCCGAAACAACTGTTACTTTAATTTCAGTAGGTTTTCTTTTAAGAAAGAAAATGTCACAATTGTAGAAATCTTTTAATGTAGAATAAATTGTATTGACTGCTGATGTATGAATGTTTGGTAAAATAATCCATTGTCTTCTGCTTAGCCTTTTCGCAATTTTTTTTTAGACGTCGCTCCTCTCTAGGAATTTCTACTATGACGTGGGTGCGTTACAAACACAATTATAAACATTTTCCGCCAGCGTTCTGGGCACTTTCCCCATTGACAGCGATGTGGATGAATTTTTTGACGCCCTGTAATCTTTAGTTTTATTTCGATCATTTTTGTAAATATTTTATCTTTATTTTTAGTTTTTAAATGTAGTATTTTAGTAACTAGTTCTGTTCTTTATGTTAATAATTCTATAAATAAATTATAAACTCACATATATACAAACACCCAGACCCGAAACAACTTCTTGTAGACATACAAAGATTTGAACTCGCGACACGCAGCGCAGCAATTCGATCGCTCTAAGTACACACGGCTACACATTAGCTGACCGATCATTGTGTGTAAAAATCGTACGAAGCGAGACCAAGACAAACTGGTTTTGTATAGCTTGGTGTGTACCTAATAAATCGGCTCTTCTGACGAAGGTCAATCATTCAGGTAACAACAAAGTGCCACCTGAACTCAAAACTCCCGATTGAATTCCCTTTGTTCCTCAACAAATATCTAAATTATTCCGTTCTCTCCATTCCCTCGAGAGAAACTACAAAGTTAGAAGGTTATTTTTGCCAAACTATTAAAAGCGATAGAATATATTGATTTATCGCTATTGTATAGAAGTTTCAGTAGTACCTAGATCTATAAAATCGTCTGCGAACTGTCGTAAGTTTTCGAGTATTAAATTAATGGAACATAGATTTGGGTCAAGATTAAAGTGACCATCCGTCTGGGTTTGTTTGGACATGTCCTGTCACTCACTTGGAGTTTATCAGACTTGAATGATTGGAGTTTGAGGTTTTCTCTGCTCTAAAGCATTGCACATTTGAGTATTGAGCTTGACACCTTCGCGTGTTTTTAAGAAAAAGGGTCTTGATAGACGTACAAACGGAGAGACTGAAGACTTTAAGAAATTCGCAAAAAAAAATTTTGGCTTTTTCATACAAAATGAGAAATTGATCGGGCCCATCAGTATGAAAAATCATTTTTTTTTTCGAATTTCCAAAAGTCTTAGAACAAACATTGTTCAGTAACATGGGCTGAGTTACCCCACGAGAGGTTGTGCGCTATTTACGTTACACATTGTATAAAATACAGTTAACTTGTGATGAGGCCTTTGGTCTTTTGTAAATCAAATTGCAAAGTGGTAACCCTACTCTGTATGATACGAGTACTACAGATTCTAACATTCTTGGGACATTAAAACTATTTAGTGTGGCATAGTTAGGAGACCAAGTGCGAATGTAGATCAAAGTTAGTTGTATTGTATGTGAAAATTTAGAAACTATGAGGATGGGAATCCAACAACAATACATGAAACTAGAGATGTGATAACTAGTCGGCCATATTAATTTTTGCAGTCGGCTAACAGTCGGCGACTAGTCTAGCTGAAGTGCCTACTAGTTGATTCAAATAACCTTTATTGTTAATAGATATTATTAATTATTATCGGCTTTTCTGTGACATACTATAATTATGAATCTGCCTAATCCATTAAAAGGACTTAATATTTTAATTTTATTGCAGAGTTTTTTTTCTATGATCGTAAGCAGGTGTTGTCAAATGCGTTTTGTAATGTCTAAAATAAATGCTGTTATAATGCAGTTGTACGTTAAATGTCACTGTCTAAAACCAGTAGTCCGAAAAATCCAGCGGCAAGAACATCATCCGCTTGGCCGACTAGTCGGCTTTTATGAAGCTATCTATTCAGTCAGTCGGCCAAACTACGAGCCCATCACTACTTCAAACTCTTGTAGTTTCATATACAGGAGTGTTATACTAGTTTGCTTATCTCGTAATTTCAATGTAGTTATGAAACATTGTGAATCTGTCTAGTATGTTTAATCAAATCAAAACACACATAATTCATCAATAGATACAAAGGAGAATGAATTTACTTGTCTTGGACCCTCCAACGAAATTAATCAGAAAAGAATAGTGCCTCCACTATTCACGTTCCCGCAATCCTGGCAGTCACGGGCGACGCGAGGGGTGAACCTGCTGGCAAAAGTATATTATATGACTCATCATCTGCCTGTCTTTTCCCAACTATATTGGGGTCGGCTTCCAGTCAAACCAGATTCAGCTGGATATCAGTATTTTACATGGAGCGACTGCCTGTCAGACCTCCACAATCACAACTGAGTAATACCATTCCTCATGGTAAGACTGGTTGTCAGACTTTAGAGTTTGTGACTAACAGCCACGACTGTCCAAGATCTGCAAATAACAGCCGGTGCCAACGGCTTTATGTGCTTTCCGAGGCACGGGGGAATCTCGCTATGACAGATGGTCACCCATCCACAGACCAACCTAGGCAAGCGCGGCTTAATCCGGAAGATCGGCTTGTGCGGCTGTAATTATTTAGCCACGAGCTCCTCAGTGCTATATTATATGACTGTGAAAGTATATTTACCTTGAACTTATATTGCTGTGTCCGTAATAAGGAAAATCTTAGTTGAATATTTAACCGGGACTCGATGTATGGGCCGTAAAGCTGTGCCAGCTACATGTAATAAAGAACATGTGGATACAAGGCCTTATTTCAAGGCTGAGAGTGTTAAAGCAGCCTTGCTAAAATGTTTTTGGTTTTAGAAAGAAACACATGGCATACAGACATGGCATAGACAACAACATACAAAAGAACAATAAACATCAATCGATTTAAAAAGTAAAACTTAAAGCTATTTATACATTACTAGCTTCTGCCCGCGACTTCGTACGCGGATCTTGTTGCTTATGCCAGCGACAATGGGGTCGGCAAAATCGAAGATCTGAAAAGACTGATACCCAACTCCAAGAGCCCGGGTAAAAAATTCATGGGAGTTTGGCCAGTAGAATAAAAATTGTATTAATATATTAATCGTCATCGAAAATCAGTCCGTGAAATTAGTGATAGCTTTGATTTCCACATCAGTTGTTCCAAATCTTATATTTTAATACATCAATATATAATGCTCATTAGGCTGAACAGCTCTTTCTAAGACGTCATTCCTATACAGGTTGAATTTTTTAAATGGGCGTTGAGTTGAACAAAAATAAGCATGATTTCAAAGAAGAAAAGGTTAACTTAAGTTTCGAATACAGTCATCGCCTTGAAGATTGATGCAGTTTTTTTTCAATTATATTTTTTCTTAAGTTTGCCGTATATGATTACTTCCCTTAGTTGTTGAAAGGAGTCTTCAACATTTTTCGATATTCCTCATAGTTTCGAAGATAGCCATCCACGCCCAGTTGAAAAAAATAATGTTATAGTGTAGCTGGGCTCTTTTTTTTCGTGGTAAATCATCAAATGAGTCCTCCCACCCTGGGCAGGGCAGGAGGGACTGTCAGACTTGTACTGACTAAAATCCACGGTGTCCTTCAATATCCCTTTATGTTCCGGGGTAACGGTGATGGTAAAAGTCCCGCGACCCCGGCAGGCTTTAGCCCTCTGAGAGGGGGCCCCGTCATTATGCTGAGGCTCTTTAAGGCGCGCGTGGAACACGACGCGCCGTCCATGGTCGGACGGCGAGTTTCCCTTTACTCGCCGCCCGCATGCCCGCGCCTACTGTGGCCGGAGATCGTCTTGTGACGTCCGACGCCGTGGGCGTCCACCACCGCGGGGTAGCTGGGCTCTTGGAGTTCCACATTAGGTGTGCTAGATCTTCAATTTGTATACGTCAGCAGAGAGTGCTCATCACGCTGAACAACTCTTGCTAAGACGGCATACCTGTATATGTTATAGTGTAGCTGGGCTCTTGAAGTTCCACATCTGGTGTTCCAGATCTTCAATTTTTATATGTCCACAGAGAGTGCTTATCAGGCCGAACAACTTTGCTGAGACGTTATTCCTGTATATGTTATAGTGTAGCTGGGCTCTTGGAGTTCCACATCAGGTGTTCCAGATCTTCAAACTAATTCTCTCAGCAGAAAATGCTCATCACGTGGAACAATTTTTGCTATGGCACCATTTTTGTATCTCTTATAGTTTAGCTGGTCTGTTGCGGTTCTGCGCCAGTTGTTCAAGTTTTCAAAATAAATTATAGCCTATGTTTTGACCAGACTTAATACCTATACAACAAAAAAAGAATCATTCAAATCCGTCCAGTACTTTTTGAGTTTATCCCGGACATACATACAGACAAACAGACAAACAGATAAACAGACAAACAGACACACAGACAAAAATTCTAAAAACTATATTTTTGGCTTCGGTATCGATTGTAGATCACACCCCAAGTATTCTTTAAAAAAAATATTCAATGTACAGTTTTGAGTTTCCTACTATTTTATTATAATTATGTATTATGTATAGATTGTTTGCCCCACGGCTGCGTTAAATAAACAAAATCCAGCCAGTTCAGCAAAAATGCAGGGGCAACTAGTGATTTTCAGTTTAAACGACGTTTTGTGAAGTAAGTACTGCATTTTAACATGTAACCTAGGGAAACTTCGGACAATATTACAGTACCCAGTAACCAAGTCTGTACATAGGCCCGACACAACCATAATTTATACTACAGGCTATTGTATAGCCTATCTAAGAGCACAGTACCCCCACCACTTTTATAGCATACAAGTGTTCATTTGTAAAGTGTAACTTTTTACTGTATTCACTGCAACACCTCTTGTTCAATAAAGTATTTTCATTTAATTTTTTCATTTCATAATAATATTGGCATTTACTAACTTTTAAGTGTAGGTGTAACCAACGCGTTGCTAACTCCCACCGGGGTCTGTATTTTCCGATAATTGCTATCTAGAAGTCTTCAATGAAGCAACTGAGCCTAGGAGATAAAAATAGACATTTGATATTTAATTTATTTCCAGGAAAGAATTCTTTCGTTCATGACGTCTTTTAGCTTCGTCCCACGCAAAAGTGTGTGGGATGAAATGGGGATGAATGTAAATCAAAGGAAAAATTGTCATCTAACGTTACATAAATAAAAGGAATCCCCACTAAATGATCTGGCTTATTAATTTTTTGAAAACTCGTTTTATTTTTTACAGATATAGGTAATCTCTTTCTACTGGGAATAGATTTGAAATATATATTTCTTTTTCCGATTGAGCAACTATCATAATCTTAACATAGGTGCCCCGATAATAATTGTTCACACGGGGCTACCGCTACTTATCAGCCAGCAGGCGTAGCATGGCGCCGTAGAAAGGGGTTTTGTCGACCGAAGAAAAGACAAAATGACAGAACGTAGAAATGTTTTTTGCGTTTTAAGCATGGTACTGTAAAAAATATAGAAAATAAACGGTGTTTTCTTCAATGGTGTACGAATGGTGTCACATTTGTGCAAAAAACAGTCGATTTATGTAGAAATAACGATGAAATAGCTTTGTCTTTTCTTGGTAGAATAAAGATAGAATCGCCATGCTACGCGTGCAGGTCAATATTTCTGATTAAGGGATAATTGAAGAAGTATTGGTAAACTCAGATTGCATTTTTTTACTTTCCCTAAAATTGCACATCACTGTTCTCGAGCCATATTAAGAATTGCAACTGTAGAAAATGTGAACTTACTATTTTTTATTACTATAAAGCCTCTTTAGTTAATATTATATTCAATTTACGACTTTCATAAACTCTCATAAGCTCTGAAATAATAAAACGTATACAAAATAAGTCATCATAATAAGATACACGACTCTCCAACTCAATGCGTCTATCGCTCAAACGCCTCCTGAAACTCGAAGTTCTCCTTAAGCTAAGCTGCTCAAAGTAGATCTAATTGCACCTGGATCGTCAAGTCGAGCGCAACACGGCTCACTTCAAGTTGAGCTCGACTCAACTTAGCTTCTAATTATTCTCGAACTTGGAGATCGATCCGACATTTTAATTAGGAAAGTTTCTCACGAAGCAGACACAGGATTAGAGAAGATTGTATATTAAAAAGAATATTTAAAGTAATGAGCAATGTGAAAAGTTGTGAGAGACTTAATTATTTAATTTTTTAAATTAATTTTGTAAAGATTGTTAAGAAATACTTTGATTGGGCTTGACTTTTCTTTTTGAAGATTCCTATCAGTTTTAAAAACAGCACTTTTTGGTGCCTAAGTATGTATCTTCACATAATACATCATCAACAGCCTATAATGTTACCACTGCTGGGACACAGGCCTCCTCTCTGAGAGAGGGAGTGGGCCATAATCCACCACGCGGGCCCAGTGCGGATTGGTAGATGTCACAATGTTCGAATTTTTGGTCCGACATGTCGGTTTCCTCACGATGTTTTCCTTCACCGTTTTGAGAATGTGAAGTTACTTTCACATAATACGTACAGATTTAACTCCACTCCACTCCTTCTCACAGACAGGCGGCTATGTCCCAGGAGTGGGAACATATTTTTAGACAGTTTCTTTTTTAAGACTGGATTCTGGTCATGTCAATAATTTACGGACACTGTTAATTCTGTTAAACATCTTTTACTCCAACTAACAGTGTTAAATCCAATAACCCTCGATTGCATTTTAAAGTTAATTCATAATCTAATAATAGTCGTAGTATCGGTATTCAGATACCGGTACCGATACTAATTAGAATTGTCAGCGGTATCGTCTCACTTCCAACCTGTTGTCGTCTCCCGGGAAATCTGATTTTGGAAGGTAAAATTTAATTTTAGTTTATTAGTATTAATATTTTATAGTTCCTATGACGTAGCTTCAAAGGTGATGTAAATTCTTTTCTTCGGATTTTAGGGGAGTAATTTAATTTAATTTAATTTAATCTAATTTCTGAATAATATGGAATACGTATAAGTACTTGATGAATTCCGAAAATGTCACTTTTATTCTCTTACGTTCAGCGTCCGTCCGTCCGTGTAGTCTCTCAATGTCCAGAATACAGGCTAAATACTAGAGTAGAAACGTTTTTGAGTTTATCTATTACAAAGAAATCTATCGAAAATCTGACGTTTTCTCTTCATTTCAATGCTCTCTCTTAGTTAGAGGTTCTCTTAGTTAAATGCATACTTTTTGCTCGCAACTGTGAAACTAAGTAGCCTGTTGTTGTTATCAAATTGTATCAACTTTTCATATTTATTCTGTTATTCGTCTTCTTTCGTGGATTCTGAAGATTCATTATTTTAATTGTTTAGAATATGAGGCACTTAAGAGTTATTTATGTCAAAATTTATTAAACTAATTCCTAGCGCATTATTGAAGTTATTTTTTTTTTATATCAACCTATTTTGCATTTTAATTAAATTAATAATGTATGCACTCAAAATAAAATACCAAAGGAGATCATTCACGCTCCATACATTTTTGGGCCTTTCCTGAAAGTCAACGAAAAAAAATGGTACATAGGGATAGTACCTACTAGTCATTTAGACCAATAGTTACTATGGCACAAAAGTTGTAGGATTGCTCTCGGCCAAGTTATACGAGTTCGAAGATTCGTAATTTTCATACATTTTTTAACTTCTGAAAGTACCTACCGAGAATCACCTAATAATGATAAGTACTACTAGACGCCTGAGTAACTAAATCGCAATAATCTTCGTTTGAATTACTGACATTAATAATTGATAACGGCGATTTCTCAACAGAATCGGTCAAATGTTGTCTCTTCGCACTATCATCGGGTGTTAAATAAGACGGAGACATTTCCGTAAACAATCGTTTAGTGGAGGCGGAGGTCGGTGACCTGGGAGGTTTATTTACGCGTCGCGATGTGTCTTTTCCTCCACCATCCGGTGGGTCATCATTACTGGACAACATTTTTAAAGCAAAACTACAAAAAGATTTAAATCAAATCGCAAAAACGAGAACAAACAAGAAAATATTTTTTCTTTACCGGTACCCCCACACCCAAAAAAATAAAAAGTACTCACCGAGCGTTGATGAACTAATTTAAAACTATAGTTACCAATAAAATACGCGTAATAACACTTAAAAAACTTACAATACCACCACTAAGCACAAAAGCACACAGCTAGGATCAATTCACGAGCCGGTAATTGACAACGAAACACGAAAAACGTAATTAATTACGGCAGCGATACAAATCACATCTACACAGCGCAGTTGCACAGAGGGAAGTGACATATTTTTTCCTACTCCTCCACTATTCTTTTCTGATTAATTTCGTTGCAGGACCCAAGACAGGTAAATTCATTCTCCGGGACACGTCGAGCTTCATTGTCTCGGCGCTATTCTGGTGGTTGCCACTGTTGATTCTGGCTCTCAGGAGTTGCAGTGGTTTGGGAACAGTGTGGTGGGTTTGTCCAAAAAAAAAAAAAAAAGTACTACTAGAAATAGCGACCTCAAGCATTTACACATAAAGTGACATGTTTTTTCTTCTTTTCACATAAAATAAAGTGATTATTATTCATTTTAATTGGGTACACCTCTGCCCAACACTTCAGGGTTTACAGGCGTGATGTTATTTTATGTTGGATTGCTTGAGGTCGCTAGTTCTAGCAGTATATAATTATCATTATTAGGTGTTTCTCGCCCCTTTCAGAAGTTAAAAAATGTATGAAAATTACGAATCTTCGAACTTGTATAACTTGGCCGAGAGCAATCCTACAACTTTTGTACCATAATAACTATTGCCAAATGACCAGTACTACCCATACGTACCAATTTTTTTCGCTGGCCGGCACTTTCAGAAAAGGCCCAATAAAAATGATCTCCTTTGACGTAACGCAGGCAAACAGTTTTATATTGTTAGTCCGGTGAAATTAGATATAAAAATAATACATAATTATTTGAAGAACTTTTATTTGACGTCATATTTTTCATGAAACTTACCGTTTTCGAGAAATTCTCAAGAATGGAGGACATTTGATCATAGGGGACTTTTGACACGTTACTTCTTTTGCATTCAAAGTCAACCAAAATTCAGCTGTGTCAGAGTTTTTTTTTTTGAAGATCACTATGTCACATGTCTAATTCAACTTGACTACTTCGTCAAAAGTATTTTGTAACCAATTATAGCGTATCTACTATCTACAGTCTCAATTTAAATTATCTTTTCAAAAGCTCTTATTGACATCAAACATCTAATCAACGCTTTTGAAAGGAGACAAAGAATTGCCGCGAATTCGAGATATTCAGTATAAGTAATTCTATTAGGGGGTGTTAAGGGGTACTTGGGTACCAAGGTACTAGGGGTGGGGGTGTACCAATCACCCCTCCGGCCATGATTAGGTACAGTCGCGTATTGTGAGACGAGCAAATTGTTGATCCAATTTTGTGCAAATTGTTTTGTTATGTGAATCTTTTCTTTTACATTTTGATGAATGAATTCATTTCTTGTAAAGATTATCTTGAACAATAAGCTATTTATTTGTGTTTTATGGTGGCGGATTAATTCTTTGATAGATTTAATAAATATTACCTATTTACTGTCAGATTAATGCGCTTATTATGGAGGCCATACAAGTTAGGGTTTGCATTATGGTTTTAACATTGCATGCATAACCGACAGGCAAGACCTAGCATGTATGTGTTAAAACTGTACGGTTATCGCTGCATGTATCAGTTATGAATGCAAGGTCCATCGTAATGCAAGCCCTAAAGGTGGCGGTTCGCCGCACAGTGGTCCGGATTTTGAAAAAGGTGGACATAGGATCGAAAATGCATATTTAACTAAACAAAAAATTGTTTCGAATAGGAAATCTAACGCTGATTAATACTTATTACTACAACTTTTCAAAAAAACTGCTCCTTCATGTCAAAAAAAAATATTGAAAAAAAAAATGTATGGGAGAAAATCTATTTTATTTTTTTTCTCCGTTCAGTATCAAAGTATAGCAACCAAACCTTATATTCTGGTAAGTACTTATTGCCCTTAATACGACGACATATAAATTGCTTGCGTATCCCTGCGGCCTTGGCGCCTACGATGATTCAAAGTTTAAAATTTCAATGTTGAATTATCTTAATATTTTTAACGAGTTTTTCTATTGAAATTAATCTAAAATATCATTTTTCATAAAACAAGCACCCCGCGCGTTCCTTCCCAGTATTAGGCTCGCGAGCTAACTTCGTCTTGGGCTTGAAAAATCTCGGATAAATTAACAGTAGGGCAATTTGGCCAACTAATATTTGATTGTAACCACGCAGCATGTCTATTCATGAAAGTCTTCTGATTTCTAGAAGCACTTGCCCATCTGCGCTTGATATTACTGATGTAGTTCTTCAAAAAAAGTCTTGATTATTTCTAAATCTTCTGGACATGTTTCAACTGGGTTATGTAGAAGTTCCGTTCAAAATCAAGGAAGATTTATACTAAACTTTCATCGCCTAGTTTATCCTCTTAGGGGTGGAATTTATCAAAATCCTTTCTTAGGGGATGCCTACGTCATAGTAGCTTTTTGCATGCAAAGTATCAGCCCAATCGGTTTAAACTTTACAAAGTTTCATACAAACTTTCATCCCCTATTTTAATCCCTTGGGGGTAGGGGTCATAACATCTATCTGTATGCCAAATTTCAGCCCAATCCGTCCATCGGTTTGGGCTGTGCGTTGATAGATCACTATTTCAGTCAGTCACCTTTGAGTTTTATATATTTAAGGAGATGAAAGAATAATCAACAGAAGATTATTTACAAAAAAAATAAGCAAAAATGCTTATTTTATCATAAGATCACGTTATATATTCCCCAAAGGATTCGGCAATGGTTTATACTACACTATAGTACACTGTCATTTCGCCAGTTATATTTAAGTCCCAAGTAATAGGGCGCGAGCCTAATACACGGAAGGGACGCGCGGGGTGCTTGTTTTATGAAAAATGATATTTTAGATTAATTTCAATAGAAAAACTCGTTAAAAATATTAAGATAATTCAACATTAAAATTTTAAACTTTGAATCATCGTAGGCGCCAAGGCCGCAGGGATACGCAAGCAATTTATATGTCGTCGTATTAAGGGCAATAAGTACTTACCAGAATATAAGGTTTGGTTGCTATACTTTGATACTGAACGGAGAAAAAAAAAAATAGATTTTCTCCCATACATTTTTTTTTTTCAATATTTTTTTTTGACATGAAGGAGCAGTTTTTTTGAAAAATTGTAGTAATAAGTATTAATCAGCGTTAAATTACGAAATACGAAACAATTTTTTGTTAAGTTAAATATGCATTTTCGATCCTATGTCCACCTTTTTCAAAATCCGGACCACTGTGCACCGGAGACCACGACAGTAGACCGCGACAGTACTTAACATCAGGCAATATATGAGCGTCAGTTCGCGAGACACAACAATTGCTTTGGTTTACGCATCTATAGGGTCCCATTAAAATATCAATCAAGATCAATAGTTAAGTAAACTATTAGTTATAATGTTAATAGTTTACTTAGCTACTAACCAAACAACTGACCCTAACTTCCAAAAGTAGGTTTAGCAAGTTCGGTAGATCTTTGGGATTTCAATGAATTAATATCCATCCAATTTATTTAAATTAAATTAAAGTTTTGTTTCTAAACTGCCAAGATTTTTAGAGATGTAAATAGTGGGCGACCAACTCACCAACGTCTAAATCGAAACAAAGCCTGAACTGTAGAAATAGTAAAACTTACAGAATATGAACTGTCTTTCAAAAGTTCCTTCCCTGTTTATGAACGGTTTAGATGATTTATAAACGCCTAGCCTATGCCTAGCTAGTAGCCTGCCAGGGTCGCGGGACTGTCTCATCTGTTAAGCGTGCCCCGGAACGGAAAGGGCTTTAATTCTATAAGGATCACCATGGATGTTAGTCAATTCAAATCTGACAGTCACTCTCGTCACGTCCTGAGTGGGAAGACTCATTGCATGCCAATACCACGTAAAAAAGCTTACAAACATGCACCCTCTAAGCAAAATACCGTGGTCTAGAAACGTAAAAGGCTACCGTGGATTTTAGTCAGTAACAGTCAGACAGTCCCTTCCACTCCACCCAGGGCTCGGTCTCATTTGATGAGTACTTACCTTCCACTCTTTTCTTCATCTGGCAATACCCATACCCAATCAAGCCAGACAGGACTTAGGGGACCTACCTCACATTCAAAAGATATAGACCAATACTGACACATTAGAACATAAAACGTGAGATACTAAACATTTCACAGTTTTACTGCGAGAGAGAACACAGGGGTCATAAACTTGAGGTAAGTTACAGCGGCCGATATTGAGCCGATCGTTAAATCTTATGTTTACCGTAAATATCCGTTCAATTGCTGATTTGTTGTGTACTGACGGCCTCTTGGAAACATATTATTCCTACTCCTCCATTATTCTTTTCTGATTAATTTCGTTGCAGGATCCAAGATAGGTAAATTCATTCTCCGGGACACGTCGAGCTTCTTTGTCGTGCTTTTCTGGTGGTTGCCACTGTTGATTCTGGCTTTCAGGAGTTGCAGTGGTTTGGGAATAGTGTGGAGGGTTTGTACCTTTGAGATACCATATTATTAAGTAATCCTTTGAGGCGATTGACTAAACAGTTTTTTTTTTAAACCTTGGTAAGTGGGGCCAAACGAAGGATAGGTAGGATGGGTGTGTTTGTGTAATTATATCACAAACTGGAATAGGCTATTTTCCTAAAAATAAAAAAATATTCAAATAATACCCGTATTTTTCCTCTTAACTTACTTAAACCAAAATTTACCAAGATTCAATGCTTCTTAAAATCTCAAGTGTCACTCAGTCGGTGTTATTTTACTGGAGTTAAGACGTCACGAGCCCCACTCCCAATGTTCGAAGTCTTTTGTCTTTTTCAGGATTGATTGATAAAAATACTTGTCCATTATTTTTCAATAGTCTGAATAGAATTGACTTCAACTTATTTATGTTGTAAAATATCTAATCACTCTTTGTTATACTTACGATACAGATTTTCTTTCTTCCTCACTGATGTTGCAGTTCATTTCAGGAGTCTGACTGTTAAAAATAAAACCAACAAAAAACTGTTTATTGATATATTTATTTTCAATTCAATATCAGTGTTTGACTATTATTAGGAATGCGGTGTACACAGTTATTATATTAAAATATATTTCCAAAGCTATCGTCCATTTTACAGCGGAAAGTGATATGTAGGGTATATACAGGCTGGTCGCTTATTAAAAATATTATAATATCGCTTGGCGATTTTTTTTTTTGGGGCACAATGCGTTTATTGGCAAACTTGGGTTGTTTTCCTAGTGATTTAAAACTCCTTGGATATACGGGCATGACATTTTTTTAAATAATTTGTCATAAAATATATTTATAAAAAAAAACGATGGTATTGGTAAGTAAAATACTTATATCACACTCGGATATTTATAAATCATCGTGGTCAAAGTTTTAAAAGCTGATGTTGGTTTATGTCAACGATACTATGTTCAGAAATAAAATTATTTTTAGTTATGTCCATAGCATTTAAAACGAAACTTTTGATAAATGATTTATATTTTTTTTAAACAAATGGAAATAAAATAATACTAAAAAAAACAAAATCCACGAACATAATTTTAAACAAATGAAAAATTTCAAACAATTCAACAAAAGACACGTTAAAGTTCTCAAAATTATGTTCAAATAAAACACGTTGAATAATTACGTGAAAGCAACAAAAACACGTGTTAAAATGAACGAAAGAGCAAATGGACACGTGTGCTCCTCTCTAATTTACTAATTACTAGAACTAAACACGTGCAAACGAAGCTCACGCCTGTACTTAGTACTAGCAATTAGTGTTGCGTTGCCAAACTTTTACTACTAACTCAATTTGAGAGAGAGTCTTAAGCTAATTTAGTTCTTTTTATCTAAAAAATAAAGTGTATTTTTTTATTTTTATAAGCATTAGCTTTTACTCTGATCAGCTGAGGTCATGTTTCTTAAAATATTAAACTTTCATTTGTTTAATTTGATAAACCTCTTTGATAGGATTAATTAGTTTTTAAGATTTGAGCTAGTAAAATATTTGAAAGGCAAGAACTTTGTAAATATTGTATTACCACAGTATCTATTAATTTAGAATATGTTTTTTCAAAGTTATGAATATAATTATGTATATTGATTTTATAATGTCATTAGGATAAATAAGTTTTTAATCACTTATGCGTAGGTTTAAACATAAGCGACCAGCCTGTATACGGAAAAAATATTAACTATTTATTATCAAGAGAAAAATTATTTTAATAATTGGCACCGAGACAATAAATATCTAAATTATTATAAATCTCCAGAATAACAATTATTATTCCGCTTTTTTAATATTTATTACCTTACGTAACAACGAATTGGCGAAAACAATTTGACGAGACTCACAAAATCACAGGAAATTTTCAATTCCAATCAAGCGATTTTTTATACAAATTTTTATATATTTTAGAAATGAAATACTCAAAATCAGTCGTGCGCGCGAAAATATACTTTTTTTTTCTAAGTTTTCTATTGTTTATGGAACATTAACTTGAAAAACTATTTGTACTATTATTAAATGTTTCTTTTTTAATGAGATAATGAACACTTGCATTTTTATTTATTTACGAAAACCCTTCAGGGCAAGCAGATGAAATGAAAAAAAATGATGTCTATTATTTTAAAAAGTACATTAAATACTGAAATTACACGGTCCATTGATAAGCTCAACAATTGTAAATGTAAGTTAATTAAGTCTACTTTAAGAATATAGTTTTCTAGGCCATCAATATAAATCTGACACATTGAGATAATTTAAAGAGAGTACATGGTATACATAAAACTGTATTTATTCGGTATAACAATCACTACTTGTAAATACCTTATCTTCGTAAATAAATATGTTTTTTTAGTTTAAATATTAGTGTTAGACACTAAGTTCATAAACAATAGAAAACTTGAAAACAAACAACTAACTTACCCTAATTTAATGTTGCACAGTATCTATTTAACATACAAGAAATATTTATTTACAATAGTTTGAGTATCAAGAATATTTTCAATAGATTTGCCTCCGTCGTAAAGCTGGTTACAACCCTTATATTAAAAGGTACTTGGATCCTACCATTAATTGTGATCTACTTATCAGTGATGTACAGTAAATCCCCATTTACTTGAGAAGCGACTCACGCAGAATTAACACTTAATTAAAGGAACTTTCACTTTAGGCGTAACTTTGCGCGTGCTCTAAAGGTATGTTTGATAGCTTGTTCCCCTTCTCCACCCAGTTCTTTAGCCTCCCTCGCAGCTCCTCCAAGCTCTTCGACTTGGCCTTGTTTATCCTTTTGTACTTCACGTCTTTAGGTTTGGTGACGTTCCTGTGGTTGGACATCACCCGGTTGTACGTCACCACGTGGTTGGACTTCGGCTCTGGCTCCTCGTCGCTCTCGGCATTCGACGTGCCCTCATCATCATCAGACTCAGCTGCCGGCGTCATCCTCTTTGGCACATAAGTATAAGACCACACTTCTTTACCGTTCTTCGGTTTTAGCTCCTTATCATTGTCTATGCTCTTGACCTCCGCGGTCAGGACTACGCTCCTCATTCTAAAGTTATCCCGCCTTTGAGCGAGGAGGCTTGTTTCCTTGTACTTCTCTTCATCAGTTTTGTTGGCATCGTTGAGTTCCTTCTCTGTGCTGTTTTGAGCACTGAGACCTTTAGTGGAGTCCCCATCAACTTCTTCTTCTACGCTGTACACTGTTTCCAGAATCTCTGGTCTTCGGAGGAAGCCATTCGACCGCCGCACCACGTTGTATTTTAAGTTGGGGTCTATGGCGTCCGATATTGATCGGACAATGGTGACGCTGTCGGGGTTCGTCGACCTGAATCTTGGCACATTGGGGGTGTTACTGCTGTCGAAGTCAACGTCTTCCATGATGACCGCAGAATCTGAATCATTGAGTGAATCGAAATCTCCTGTGATGTGGGAATCTTGTAACATGTCTCTGAAATCAGGGATGTTTTGTGACTCGATACCATTATCGAGAAGTTTAGCTTGTAGAGATTCTATAACTTTCTGCTGTTTCATGATGATTGTTTCTCGTACCGCGAGCATGCTGCTGATTTCCTTCTGTTTGCGTACGAGGCGTGACTCGAAGAGGAGAAGTTGGCTGGAGAGGGATTTGAGCTGCTCCGCCTTCTCTTTCTGCAGGCGAGTGACTAGTTCCTCTTGCGTGCGGTGCGCGCGACGCCATGTTAGGAGCTGATGAGCTTGAGCACGATACTTCATCCGAAGATCTCTGTAACATCAGAAAAGTGAAGATTAGACCAATAACTCAAAATGTCTAAAAACTTAGTTAAGAAATCCGCCTATCGTGTTATTCTAGAGTCTTCTATAGTAACTGGAACATTATATCAATCGCCAATATCTATTAAGCTGTCAAGATCCCCAACAGAACCACTTTATTCGACACATATCCTCCAGAGATTACTTCGGCAAATCTTTATTTGTGTCGCAAATCGAGCGATACGATAAATATCTAATGTGTTTCCTAACTTATTTTCGCAGAAATCTTTTGTATGAGACTTTTGGAAGGTCAAAGTCTCTATTATCTCGCTATAGGAGTTGGTATACCAAAGATCTATTATTTTTCGTTCTTTCGTTCAGTATTTGTGTTTTCGTCGCTTATTTGATAGAAACAGTTGTCTGACCCTCTTGGATCATCTAGTGAGAATAAATCAAATGAGAATGTTGCAAGTGTGCAATTTTCTTTCCGATCCGTAACCTGTATTAAGAAAGTTTGAATAGCTACAAAAAAGTGTTTGGGAACTTGTGTCTTTTTTACACCTGAAACGGTTACAACATCAAATTCAGCATTTTAATTGCGTTCCTATATCAATTTTTGAGTGCATTACAGGTCCATATTTCTAACTTTCAGTATATTTTTAGTAATACAGTAAATTTGCCAAATAAATGAAGACTTGTAAATATTTGACAGCTACTTGCGACGTTACCAACTTTCTGGATACGCGCTCTTAACCCCGATTAACTAGAGTACTGTACCTGATGCTCCTCCTGGCTTCGTCCAAGGTGTGCGCCTCGAGAGGATCGGTGAGGGATGCCGCAAGCGATACGTCAGGCTCCGTTGGGCTGTTCAGAGCCGACTCACTCCGGCTGTGGACAAAGGAGAAGACATGTCGTTAATGATTATAAAAATAATGTTCCACAACTATCACACAACGCCATCTAGTCCCAAGCTAAGCAGAGCTTGTGTTACGTACCAGACAACTGATAAACATACTTATATATTTTCCAAACTAATACATATTATAGATGAATTACACCCAGACACATAACGCGTCGTTTTCTTCAAAAGACCGTCTCAGACACCCACATGGTCCTCGTATGACCTGAACAATGTCTGGACTTTAAAAGAGACTATGACCTCTGAGTTTGTTTCGGCTGTTTCTTCTCAGAGTAATCAGGTACGAAACACCGGCCTCATCTAGCTTTAAAAATATTGATTACGACGTGTAAAAGTGTTTTTTATAACCAATTTACAAAATAAATATAATTTATCATTTAACAAATGATCGTACTCATCACACAAACGTTTGTCCTGGCTGGGAATCGAACCGACGATCTCCGCCATAGCGGTCAGGGTCCCTAACGACTAGACTAACAGGCCAGTCTTATAATGTAAATAGTTGAAGTTAAGAGAATAAATGTAACATTCTCATATCGACGATAAAACGAAAAAAAGGGTCATTAGAGAGGTACAAGAAAAGCTGATGGCTTACCATGAGTTCCATAGTTGAAAAGAGACAGAGCTATGCAAGTCGTCTAGCGCCATCTCATTCCCACAGTGAAACTACTCGCGCTAAAACTCGTCATGGTACGCCACCTGATCATTATCTTGATAATCAGATGCTTGAGCATAAAATGTTCATCTATTAGGAATAGGATTTCCTGGTCTAGTTCCAAATGACACTTCATACACTAGGCGATGCAAGTCTCCGATTCCTTATGACTTTGGCATCCAGGTCTATCGCAATACAAATCCATAGAGGTTCGTACACACGGCTACACATCAAGCTATGCAAAACCAGTATAAGCTGACTGTTCATTGTGTGTAAAAATCGTACGAAGCGAGACCAAGACAAAACTGGTTTTGTATAGCTAACCACGCGTCAATGGATACCAAAGTCGTAAGTTATCAGAGACATGCGTCGCCTAGTGTACCTAGAGGCTAACAGATTTATGTAGATTGCTCCACAAAATAGGAAAACTGTTAAACTATTACAGCCGTTGTAAAATTCTATGAGTGTACATACGAATCTTGTAGCAATTGGGTTACGACTGCAGTATTAACCCCAATTCTTACGTGGGTTTTATTATCGTGACGTTTTAGAACGAATTCAGAATGTACAATAATTTTCTATGTTGTTCAGTTTGACTTTAATTTCAGCATCTGTTAATTGTAAATCTATTTGTTCCAACAAGACGTATAGATACGTACTAGTTTTTTTTTTAATTTTGAAACCGGTACAACGCATCAAAACTCGAAAGGAGTCTCGTGTCTTGACTTTGGCCTAGGATGACGTCTTAAACCGAGAGAAAATCCAGTGTTGGAAAAAGACAGAGTTATACAAGTCATCTAGCGCCATCTCGCTCCCACACTGGAATTACTCTTGCTCATGATAGCCCACCAAGGCGCGGTTGTGAAGAATTGTGAATTAAGCGACGTATCTTTATCAATTTTCATTTATGGAACAAAAAACTACTTTTTCGTTGGACAAACCTAATGTCTAATTTTTTTTACAGGTTTACATATATTTTGTACCATTAAATCAGAAATGGTTTGTATTGGTAAAACTACTACTACTAACTGCGTCCGAGACCATTTGAAATACCGCAATTCATATTACTATGCCTGTGCTAGACTAAAATCTTTTAAGACCCTTAGAACTAAAGAACAAAATCACGATATTCATTTAAAAATTTCTACTACACCAAAAACGATCAAAGTATACCGAATGTACACTTTGATACCTTTGTCCCTAAGTAAAGTACCGACAAAGTACAGGGACGTAGACATACATTAAAAGTTGGAGGAAAAGCGCTCACTTTGCACTTAGCATTCATTACTAAGGTATTTTGTTAGGCCCGTGTTTGTTTAACGCGATTTTCTAACAAAGGGGGAATTGGGAGGAAATAAATTAGCTTTTAGAGCAATTAGAAGAACTATGTTAATTTAGAAAGTAGTTTGGAGGTAGCGAGGCGTTTTAACGTGAATTAATGCAGGTGGTTCTAGATCAAAAAGAACATTTTTTTCTATATATTCTGTACAAGTTAAACTCGCATTTTAATAAAAAAAAATAAGTACCTAGTTGTAGTACTGACGCCAGCACATCAACCCACCTCAAACTGACAAATTTCTTTTATAAATTTTCAATCTTATCACGATAGTGGAAAGTTAATGCTCGATTGGTGAAATTTGACACATTGGGGTAGGTTGACCTGCTAACGTCTGTACAATAAAGGTCTTTAAATAAATCCTAAGCTAATGATACACCAATCAAAATTCGAATGTTAGATTACTGATATTCTTCTTCGAATGTTAGATTGAATGGCAACTTCGTCATAATATTTACTAAAGTACAAACAATTTTGGAAATATACAAACAGCTCAAAAATGTCTGAGAAGCATCGAACAACCAGGATTGTCACACATTTTCTTGAAAGTGAAACATTAGCTGGTAACAGCTTGATTTATTTACTAAATAGGAACAATTAACTCTCTTCCTAAATTTGAAACATACTGTACCTACCTACATTATATAAATCAAACGTGTCATAACATAATATCATACGCAATCACACACATCACAAACACAGGGACACACTTCGTTTAATTAACTTTGCACAAAATGGCTGCGGTCTGCGCAAAGTATCATTTTACAGTTGTTTACAGTCATCATAAATTCAGCTGAAAAGCTCGTTTATACGTGGAAGATTTTTCGTCCATCGAGTGTCCAGTGCGGCCACGCGAGTTTATCTATCTGTCAAAGCGAGTTTTATCCATGCCTCGGTAAGCACGTAAAGCTGTTGTAACCGGCTGTTATTTGTAGTTCTTTGACAGTCGTTACTGTTAGTCAGAAACTCATGACAACCAGTCTTACCATGGGGTATCGTATTACCTAGTTACTGGATTTTGGAGGTCCGATAGGCTGTCGCTTCATGTAAAATACTGATATTGAGCCGTGTCTGGTTTGACTGGAAGCCGACCCCAATATAGTTGGGAAAAGGCTAGGCAGATGATGACATATCGATCTCTGAAATCGTCTGTTTCAGGTAAAAAATTTCCTCGTGTTAATGAGCCTTTATTTTCATGAACCTTATTTATTCAATACTGAAAATGGCGGTAGTAAATATTTACAGAATAAAGTAGGTCATGCAATCGTGCCTGTTGCAGACTGCCATCGACCACACTGTTCAATTGACAAATGTTTACCTGATATTTCTTTGAAATCTGTTCCGGAGTCGGGTAACCATTTCGAAAGGGCTTGACTGTTTGAAACCGCGCTTACATTACTTACGATATTTTTTCTTGTATTTTGCCTACTATTTCTATTTTAATCGATGACAACGAGTATCACACAAAATATTCTGTTGTCACGTGTTTGACGAAATTTCCAAGTTACACATAATTCTATAGATTTTATCAGCCACGCAAAAAACTTATTTAAGACAATAAATAAAGTAATCATAATAAGACAAATCTTCTAAAGCATCACGTTTCCGAGATACAAACTATCAAATTTATCACCTTCGCCATCAATACCTGCCCGATTTCTAATAATTCAATGCGTGAATGCAACTTTGAAAATAAAACAAAATGGTGGACTTTGAACAGGTAAAAGAATTCAATCCCCATTTGAAAAGTCATTTACAAAAGCCGGACATTTGTGGACAAAAACGTACTCTACTTTTAAATCTTTCTTTTCAGTGCCAACTCTTTTATTTTCCTTGTAATCCCGATCCCCAAGGGGATTCCGATAGTCGAGAAGCGACAAATGACAAGGTCGGAACCGTCCAGAAAAAAAACCCGGGAATTCCGAACAAATGGTAACCCTATTCCCTAGTGAAAAAACAGTAAACAATGCTTGAATAAATATTGTGTTTACAATGGAAAGCTTCAGGGAAATATCGAACATTTCATTGAAAGGATTTACATATTAATTCCCCGTATGGACTGTAATAATTGGAAAACTGTGATTATTTTAATAGCTGCTTCCATTTGAGTTCGGGAGAGGATTTGTTTTCAGTGTATTGCTTTTTATTATTGTTAACATAGGTTTAAAATTAAGGCTATTTTATTCAAAATACCTGATCAAGCATGACCTGATCCGCTATTAACAATGTGGGTAAGCTTTTGTGAAATGGTCATTGTTTATAATTAAAATAATAACATCGGATATTTTGATTTGTAATGGACGCTTTCACATTAGACGATTAGACGAGTCGATTAGACGTTTGATACATTTGTAGGGAAAATGAGCCAGAAGGGACTATAATGTCAGTGTCGTGTCTTATACTGTGAAAGCGTTTTAAACGGCTAATAGATGGTTGAATGCTTGTTTTTCACTACATCTGAATCTAAATTATCAAATACTCAACAAAAAGCGCACTCTTAAGAGTTGAAATTCCAACGGAAAAACTGCTTACTTTGACTAGTAATAATGATAAAATTGAGAATAATATAAGGTCGACTTAGATCGAGGTTCCAGATATTTTTTTTTTAAGTTTTTGCATTTCCAATTCTTAATAAATCTCCTGTGTAAATACACAGTAAATCATGAACATTTTTCAGTATTCCCGTGCTTACTCATGCACGAAACTTAAGGTTGACACACACGTATAAGCTGGGCTTAGCCGTCAATACTCGAGCCGTTTTGCAGTATGTCATTTCATAGAAATAATGATGCTTTCGATCGAATGACATACTGCAGCTCTGCGTTCAATCCAGCAAATATTTGCCTCAAATCATACAGAAGGTGACACTTCACAGCCACTGATGACAGTGGAAGTGGTGAAGTTCTGGGCTAATAAATCGTAATGACATCGTCTCAAGTCAGAATCAGTTACTTATTTTCCCGTAATTTGATCAAATGCTAATTCGGTGTATTATCAACAACATATACGGCTTCATTCCACCCTATTGCTGAGTTAAAGTTTCATCTCCCTTTGTGTCATTCTTCCCTAGTAAAACCAACGCTGGGTCTCTTTCACCCAACAAATGGTCGTATCGACTACCCTTTCGGTTTTTGACATGTTCAACACATTTTAATTTTTCTTTTTAAAAATGTTCTGTTCTTATTTCTTCTTAATATGATTGTAGTTGTCATGTATGTCTGCACTAAATTAAATATTATTCTATACTCATTCTCCTTTAGCATGTGCAAGGTAAGGTATAGGTCTCATCTAGGTATTTCCCTCTATTATAATTCTCAGTTTAATGTCCTTTATCACATCATTAAATGCTGACATTTCTCAAAAACTACATGTAAACATTCTCCATGCAGTGCTTCTATGTGTGTTACGACCCTCAACGATAAGCGCAAAATCGATTTATCTAAATTGCGGAAGAGGAACGAGTAAAACTCCTTTCATTCTTGTTTCCTTTATATTATTTACTAGAAATTTGTTGAATGGGACGTGATTTTTGCCGATCCATTGATTTTTAGTAAACCCACTCGTGTGTCTGAAGTTATTGTAACTTTGTTAATACGATACATTTAGCAAACTAAAAGATTATTCTAGGTAAGGTTTTTTTTTATCGTGGTAAAAGGCTTGAGCTTCTGACTACTTAAAAGTGACGACTATCAAAGATCTACAAATGACAGTCGGGACCAACGGGTATATGAGCTTTCCGAGGTGGTTTTTGGAGATGGTTATCCATCTACAGACCAACCTCGGCATGCGAGGCTTAACCCGGAAGACCGCCCTGTGCAGCTGTAATTTATTTATTTAGCCGTAAGCAAATAACTGAGAGAAAAAAACACTACCTCAGTTTTACTATTCAATGTACACACGGCTACACATCAAGCTATACAAAGCCAGTATTAGCTGACCATTTATTCTGTGTAAAAGTCGTACGAAGCGACACCAAGACAAACTGGTTTTGTATAGCTTGATGCGTAGCCGTGTGTACAACCAAACTATACATAATATTATCTGAATGGCCGGCACAAATCGCCGGCGCGTAACATTATAACGAACACGTTTAATTTATGTAGTGTACCTATCATATACCTAGGTATTATGTATTTATTTCACATTCGCACCTTATGTACTTACATCACACCACATAATTCATTATAATCCTTCTGTTTCAGGCGTTTACAAGCTGTTACGTTACATTATGTATTAGGTAAACCCATTTTTCAATTTCAGTTGGTTTTGTTTCGTTTCAGTTATACAATTTCAGACTTGTTTTGTCTGATGATTAAGTAATCAGAGATTACCTAAACCTTTTTTTTTGAGAATAAAAAAGCTACTTTTCTTTCTGAATTGATTGAGTTTCAGGATAAACTTACACAGTGAATTAAGAGAGATAATATAGAGCTAACAAGACACTGTTTTTTCAATAGGACATTTCCTTGTCTGTTGGAAAGTTGTTCCAACTATAAAAGAGAGACCATCAACTCGCAAACATCATCATCGTTTACTCCAGGGGCCTTAGCCAAACAGCAGACGATAGTAGACGACAATCGTTATCGTTCATCAGTCACCAATACATTTTCGACTTTATACCCCAGTGCGTAAAGTTGAAAGTCTATTGAAGTTCACAGATTGTTTTCGTTTGTTTCGTTCGTTATTGATCAGCAGTCTTTAATAAATTTTAAAATCTTACGACGGTACTCCTCATCTCCACAAGAATTTATTTCCTAGCCATATTGTTCACCCAGCCCTTTCATCAATTTGTGTCTACTTACCATCATGTTTCCTCACAAAATTGTTCTCATTCCTCTGCAACACTAGTTCAAGCCACGACAACCGACTATACAACACAGATACTGGGTTAAAAAGACACCAACCTCTTGATATCTCTTTATGAACAGAACTTTAAATGAAAATTAAGTGACTACCACGCTTATTACAAAGATATCATGTAAAATGTAAATTTCACCTGTAATTTCCAAATAAAACAAAGGAATACCTTAATGAAAACCCCACAAATGAACAAGATATATCAAAGGGAAACATGTCTCCATTTTGAATAGAACATTCTAGTTAGAAATACGAAATATTAATGCATTTATAATAGAGCTACACGAATTCCACATTAGTAATGTTAGTTGTACATGTTATAATACATAGTAAATGTTTGTATATGTAAATCTAGCCGAACTGCGATGCATAATTTATAATGGTTTCAATACTGAATACTGTTTAAAGTCTGGTCCGATACTTGTTTCCAATCGATTTTGTTTCCACTTATACAAATTTGAACTTTGTAAGAGTATACATTGATGTAAGAATGACTAGCCTAGAGTGTAAAAAGTATATTATTTTAAAGAATATACACTTGTTTATCGTGGTGAAATCCTCCCGCCTAGGGCGAGACTGGAAGGACTGACAGACTCGTATTGACTAAAATCCACGGTGTTCTGTAATAACCCTTTACGTTCCAGGGTCACGGTATTGAGAGAAGTCCCGCGATCAAAGAAAACATACTACAAGAATTTATTAACGCGCCATTATGGTTAGGTTAGTTGTAGGCTAATATAATTGAAAAATAAATCCGAATCCCGCACTCAACAAATATGGGTCTGGGTGTTTGTGTATGTGAGTTTGTATGTTTGTTAATTAATCCACGGTACAGGAGAAATACCTATTATATATATTATTACCTATTACCTATTATTATTATATATTATTCATTATCATCAGCAATTCTTTCGTTCACTGACCCTTGATATTGTGGGTGTTTAATGTCTAAAACACAATCAATACGTCTTATTTGAACTGAATTGCGGATTCATTATAAAATCTACATTTCATAAAGGTAAACCTATACGAGTATCAGTGTAAATTCGTGATTTCACGTACGTATGTAGATTATGTAAATGTTGTTGTTTGTGAATTAATTAAGACTAATTAGGGGTTAAATTGATATATTTATACGTGTGGTACTGTTAATATGGTATTACTAGTGTTTAATACATTGATGGTTTGAGTTCTATATAAGTAACTTATTTGTCCGTCACTTAGCCCCTTCGTACACAAGTCTACACAATTCTTCGATACCTTACAATTTCAGTATCCAGGCCACTATAGCAATAAAAAACCACAGAAGTTCGTACACAGTCAAATTATTCAGTCAAAGGATTTCAAAGTCGTAGTCGGAGACTTGCGTCGCCTAATGTACGAAGGGGCTTACCGTACGACAACACTAATTAACAAAGTTATCACAATGGATCCTCACTGGAATAATCATCAAATGAGTCCTCCCGTTTGGAGCGGACGGGACTTTCAGACGTTTGTTGTACGGGTCGTATGTTTTAGTTTTTTGTTGTTAAGGGAACAACAGAAATAACGACATCATCTGCTGTCTAACTATCACAGGTGATGAGATACGGTCGCGAAAATTATCTCATTATCTGATTTAGTCAGTACGAGTCTGACAGTGGGTCGGAGGACTCATAATTTCATGATTTTACCACATAAATAAAACGTCATAAGATACAGTCTAGTGATAGACGGCCAGCGGCGTCTTAATAAAAAGAGCCTGTTCAACCCTTCAGTTACAGAACCCTAATAAAAACTTGGGGAGACCGTTACCCAACATTTAGACATCATAAGCGAGAAAAATAAAACAATTAACTTTCTTGGTCTTAAAATATCTACGTCAATAAAGGAAGCGTAGTAGCTTTCAAGCTTATTACAGTAACTATGTCATTTCGATACATAAAAGATTTTCTTCTGTATTCTATATAAACATCCAGCGAGCTCTCAGCTAGGCTGCGCGGGCCTTTCCACGAGTATTACGTGAAATATTTATAAGCAACGTTACCGAGCCAGCGATACGGTAAGTGGGCGCACATCAGTTGTACCAGTGTTAAGAGACAAGCGTTTGTGGGCTGTGTGAAAAGAACTGCGTTGAAACGAGACAAAACATTTAATGAAAAATGCGCATGAATATAAAACTAATTTATATTTAAAGGAATCATGGAGTTTCTTGTGGGTTTTCCGCCATAAGAAAAGAAAGTCTGGTCCAATCCGTACATTGTCTTCTGTCGTTTCTTATGAGGCTGGCAAAAACTTTCATTTTGCAATTTTTCATTAACCGACTGTTGTCTGGGTGGTTTATTTGACGGCACTGTTGGCTCAGTGGTTGAGAGATCGAATGCTCCATAGACTGTTGCGGGTTCGATTCCCACTGAGAATAAATATCTGTATGATTTTCAGGTAGTTTTCGACTCTGGGTGTTTGTATTGAATACTTGTAAACGTAACAAAGACACAGGAGAAATTCCTAGAGCAGGCCAAAGCTTCTCAAAAATAAAAACGAATAATGTACTTATAGCAACCAGCCATGGACTCTTGCAAGTTCTCCATACTAAAACCCAGATCCAAATCGTACGCCTGACTCCTGACGTTTCTTGGCAGGAAAAGATTGAAACGAAATAGATTTTTTTTTTTGAAAAAAGTTTTTTTTTTTACTCTTTTTAGTTTGAATATTCAACCCAAATTCTTGGCAAATACATCATTTTCTTATATGTGCACTAGAATTTTGTAATCCGTAGCACCGGTATTAACACCGCCCATGTTGTGTACATAAAAGATAATTCCAATAAAATTCCCTATCTCAAAAAATGCTGAACAGAGTTCGATGAAACTTGCAGTATTCCCTAAGATGAACGATCCCTAGTACAACAACAAAACAATTTTGAAAATCGGTCCACAATTGGCGAAGTAATCGCGTAACAAACACGCAAAAAGTAAAGATCATCAATCACACTAATCGGACTAGAAACCTCGGAGTAATAGATGTACAAACATAAAAAAAAAAAAAAAAAAAAAAAACATACCGACCGAATTGAGAACCTCCTCCTTTTTTTGAAGTCGGTTAACAAAGTATACCTCTGCTTGAATCAATTAAGTTGTCAACCATCAACCAATTACAAATCGCTCTCGCTCATCCCTCGCACCACCGTCCACATGTGACTTATCCGTTACTCAGGGCCACGGGGCTATAATTTGACGCCAGCACTCTGTTCCTGATCTAAGGTCTAGGGCCATTACTAGTCTGGGGTCTGTCAGACATAACGTGTCATTATATGTCAATCAAGATTTAATAATGATGTGATAACGCTTGTAGGGAAATACTTTTTTAATTTATTTTAGGGCTCATTTATCAATAATCAGTACCGTCAGCACGAGTTTTCAGTATTTGAGACGTAAAGTAAACTGCAACTTTGACAATTTCAAATTGACAATTTTCAAGGAAAATATTAGTTCCTTCTTCGCACACCAGAGGCGCTGTATTTGTTGTTTTTTCCTTGAAAATTGTCAATTTGAAAGTATCAAAGTTCCAGTTTACTTTACGTCTCAAATACAGAAAACTCGCGCTAAGGGTACTGATAACTTTCATCTGAGGAATAAAAATGGGAGATTGACAGCTTATCTAAAATATGTCAAACCAAGGACTAGATGTATAAATAACATTCGGAGACGGTATCCAAAAAGTTTCTGCCTCCTAGACAATTGGCAAGCGACAAACTTTATGCGCCTTCGATTAGAAAACACAAAAGTTTATTAACACAGTGCAATGATCGTAGCATTTTACTTTTAATTTTTATTCAATCTATTTTCAATCCCGTATTTTTTTGAACAATTATTATTTTCGTGATAATGAAAGTGAACATTACATCAATTTAAAACTGATTCAGAAGATTTAACAAGCAGGTTCGATTCCCATGTCGCGATTTTGGTTTTTTCATAAATAATTTCTCACCAGCAACCATTGGTCTGGTTGATGGCTATAGGCTCGCCCTATTACATGGCTCTCTCTTGTCTCTTTGTTCATCAAATAACTTTTTATTTTGAATTAATTCAGAGTATTTGTAAAAAATACTCAACACCTGTACCCTTTTTTTTTATCGTGGTAAAATCATCAAATGAGGCCTCCCACCCCGGGCAGGGCGGGAGGGACTGTCAGACTTGTACTGACTAAAATCCACGGTATCCTTCAATAGCCCTTTATGTTCCGGGGTCACGGTGATGGTGAGTCCCGCGACCAACACCTGTACCCTTAGCACGAGTTTTCAGTATTTGAGACGTATAGTAAACTGGAACTTTGAGAATTTCAAATTGAAAGAAAAATGCTGGAAAGACGGTGTTAAGTAAAAGAGTGAAAACTCGTGCTAAGGGTACTGACAATCTATTGAATATACAAAATTTCTATTCACATACTAACACGTGTTCCTACATAATAGTTCAACAGGTACACAATAATATTATTATACATAAAAGCAAGCTCGTTATCCCATATTATTGTATAACTTGTCGAGTATATTCTCGGGGGTCCCAATAACGTTAGTAAATGATGTGAAAGCAATTTAATTCATCGACATAAGTACTCTCTTTTTTTACGTGGTAAAATCATCAAATGAGTCCTCTGCCAGAGTCTGCTGCTCTGTTCGTATCGGTTGTACCTTGATGTTACATAGCCTACAGCCTTCTTCGATAAGTGTACTATCCAACAGAAAAATATTTTTTTCGATTCGAACAAGTAGTTCCAGCTCAAAAGATAAGCATGCAAACTCTCAAACTCTTCAGGTTTATTATAAACCTAGCTGTTACCAGTGGCTTTGCCCGCTACAACTCAAAACTTATCCCACGAGAACATAAACCCAAGATAAAAATATCCTGTGTTATTGCCTTTTTCACTCAGGACCAAAGCAGCAATCAATTAGTGAAAGAATTTCTGAAATCGGTCCAGTTTTTGAGTTACAACTAGACATTAATAAAAAAATGTCCCTAACAACATTCCCTGACCCTGGATCGTAAAGGGTAAAGGACACCGTGGATTTTAGTCAGTTCGAGTCTGACAGGATGGGTGACACATTTGATGATTTTACCACGTAAAAAAAGTAGTTCTTAAGTTTATTCATTACAAATACACACACACAAATACAAATCTTTCCTCTTTATAATATTAGTGTAGATATAGTAGGTATGTAAAGATACAACTATTTCCCAATTTAGCTCATCCATTTCATACTGTAAGTAGACTACATCACATACACCTCCAGCTGAATAGACTCCCCAGATCAGATAAGAACTTACCACGAAGATTGTTATCAGCGGCGACATTAGCATATTGATCCGGAAATAGAAAGCATGAATCCTACATTATTAATGCAAATTGAACACCTACGTGGTTCTGCATATAGAGATCCTTGCTGATAAGGACTTAACTTGTCTATGAAGAAATTTGACGCTGCGTAAGTTCTGAGATAGTTATCTGAGGTTTAGGGAAGATAAGCTAACTTGAGGTTAGAATTAACATTACATGTACTGTGTAAATTGAATTTTATACACTACTCAAGAGCTTCTTTTCAATGGAAAAGGGAATGCAAGAAACTACATAAATTGTTCAGAGATTTAACTGACATTGTGTTACTTTTGTAACCATGAACTTTTAGATAAAGGACAGTAACAAAAAAAATTTAATCAGAGATGTAAGTTCAGTAATGAAAATATAAAGCTTATGATACTTTGACGTGCGACTGTCTTTAAAGGGTAAAATGGCCCTAGAACGCAAAGGGCATGTGGAGAATCACGTTGATTTTCGGTCATTAACGGTCTGACAGTCGCTCTACCCTGGGCGGGATCCATTGAATGATTTTAGCACCCCAAAAATAAAAAGAATAAGTACACTTTTTGTTTGACTTAATTGTCGTTTCAGATTAATGAAACTGAAACGAAAATATTATGAACACCTTTTTAGAAGGTTAAAATTTCTAAACCTCTGATTAAAACACCGTAATTTCCTGAAACTGAGGAGATAACTAGAAAATAAGATTACAGGTATTACGAAGCACTCAATATGCAGATTACAGTCTAACAAGCGGTAATCCGGAAGACTTATGTCTTCACCTATCGAGTTTAACTTAACTATTACTTAACTATAGTTTATCTTAACTGTTATGAGGATTGCTGAGGTACCGTTAGAGGTTATAGTGGTAATGAAAAGGAGAAGAGATGACCTTTTTTTGCTGATTTTCAAATATAAGGCAGCCTGGATGATGGAATTGGTGTTTGTATGACCTTCATGGTCCTCGTATAATCTTTTCTACATTTTTATTGTCTGGACTTAAAAAGAGACTGTGACCTCTGCGTTTGTTTAGGCTGTTTCTTCTCAGAGTAGTCAGGTACGAAACACCGGCCCCTTCTAGTTTTATGAAAATACGTGTAAAAGTGTTTATATGACCTACTTGCATAAATAAACATCATCATCATGATCATTATTCTAAAACACAACGATTTCAGTCGATTCGCTTATTTATTTATTCGTACTTTACTTATTTTTTCTTATTGTTTGGTCATTAGTTAAGTATTTGTCAAAATCCTATACAATTTATTTTCATTCACTTTTTTTAAACTATCACGGTTTGCTTCATAACTTAAAATGTCACTTACGGGATATCTTCCGTGATTATTTATTTGTTTGAGTTCCCGATATTTCAACACTGTTGCAAGCGTCATGATCGCGGGTTGACTGGAGAATGCGGGTGGATGAAAATAAATTGTTAGGAGCAGACAAATCTGTCTACCCTCTTTCTTAGTCGGAATATCGAAATATCGGGAACTCAAACAAATAAATAATCACGGAAGATATCCCGTAAGCGACATTTTATTTTCATTCGTTAAAAATGTAGTATTTTAACTGATTAAAAAACACGAACAGGAAATCTGAAATTTCAGTATTCGCACGTTCCAAAAGTTTATCAAAAATAACGAGAGGATTACAGCTTTTAATCCGCAGAAATGTGCAAAAAAGAAACGGAATGACAGAAATATGGGGCAAAAAAGAAATATTACGGCACATTAAAACGATTTTTGAGTAAAGAAATCCTTAAATATATTATTTTGTACAAGGAAAAATGTTTCATTTTTACACTGCTCAACGAAATTATAGAAAAAAGGAAAATCGTTTATACAAGATTTCAGACGTTATTGCGTTTCAGTTGTAAAATAAAACCTTTACCTACATGTTAAGGAATTGTAAAGCTTCAGTAGTTAAATTACAGCAGATATTAAACAAGTTCTTTATTCATTGTGTGCCTTTGTATCTTGAAATTTCCACTTTGTTATTAAGTGAATAAGGTATTTAATGGGTAAACCGATTCTATTGATTGTTTTGCCTTCCAGATATTATTTAAATTCAATTCAATTCGCACTGACTTGAAAAAGTATTTACAATAGGCCGCACCAAAGAACTTAATTATATTTTTTTTAATCCCTACCGAATTAAGAACCTCTTCCTTTGTGAACTCGGTTAAAAAAGGCACTCTAACATAATCATAATTTTTCTTCTTTTTTAATTAATAATAATTTCTTTATTTTATAATACAAACTGAGATAAGTTTGAAAAATGGAATACCGTACTATGATTAACTGTTAGAGTAGACTTTTTAGAGGTCCCAAACACAAATCATTTAATTCCTACGTTAATTGCTCTCTTCCCCTTAAAAAAACCAATTAAAAAAAAACGAACTCACCTGTCCTCCTCCAATTTCAAGTAATTCATCCTCACTTCACATTTAAATAAAACCAACACAATTTTATACATCAAATAAAAATCTACTGAAACCCTATTCCAAAGGGAAACCCAACTAAGTACTAACCCGACCACGATCATGGACATAATACAAAATCGAACAAAAAAACGACTCCTGCGCAAGGAAGCGAAACAACGGACACCGCACCTTTCCCTGGTATAAGGGTCAGCATCGATTTGAAAAGTCCTTCTATCTCTCTCGTATTAGTAGGGAAAGAAAGGAACGGAGGATTCGTGTTCGAATTAAGTGTGGAGTCAATGGTGACCTGAAGTGGAGTTATAGACCGATATGGTGTTGATAAGCAAGTATGGAGGTTTGAGAGGATAGGAACCTATCGGGAATAGGATTTGACTGATATACTGGGATGTTTTAGAGGTAAATATAACCTCTTTTACGATTAAAAAGGTCTTGTCAAAGATTTGATGGATGTGGACTTAAGTGACTCTAAACACATTGAACTCCTACATTATAATTATAGTTTCTTTATAGAATATTATAATTTAACTGATATTTCTCATAGCTGTTATTATTTTGGTTATCTTTTACAATCGTTATCATTGTTTAAGCACGATATTGCTTTTCACTATTTCCAAGTCGGGTTAGGGGTTCCACAAGGACCGATTTTAGGGCCACTCTTATTGATCAATAGTATATATACTATAGTACACATACCTTCCTTTTTCTGTATTACACACTAACTGGATTGTGCAAATCAATTCGGCAGTCGCTCCATGTAAAACATTGGTATTAAGCTGTTAAGACTGGGAGCCGATCCCTAAATGATTAGAAAAGATTAGGCAGATGATGACGCTGATTCAGAATATCTGTAAATAGTACAAAACAGTCGTTCTTTTACAAAAAAATAAGCTTAGCTTTAGTGTTTTCACCTAAAAGACATGTAAATTATTAAACCTCACTTAGCGATAGCACTTGGGGAGCTTACAAGCGAGTTCGGAAACGGTTGACTGCACATCGGCCGCACGCGCAACAGGTGGTGCGCAGGAGTGCCTGACAGCTGCGCGATTGTAACGAACTTTTGCATAAGGAAAGCGGTGAAATGTAGTTATTTTGCATAATTATGAAATTATAGGTTCCTACTTTTGGGCTTGTAGGTATATATAACTCTGGAGACGATAAGTATATTTAAGTTTTCATAAAAAAATATGGGTAGGGTGGGACCGAAGCCGCAGGTAAAAATTACTATATAAATAAATATGTTTGTTCGACTAAAAACCAATTTATTTTGTAATCATAGACGTCTAACGAAGTTTGTCACAAATATAAAATTTTAACGAACCGTTTTAATTCTCTATTTCAGTTTTAAGTCTTTAAAACAAGAAATTTAATATTGAAATAGATACCTCATTTCAGTCATCTAATTTCAGTTTGCTGTGACTTCAAAAACGTTCAATCAAAAGTTTAAAATTAAAACGAAATTACTATGATATCAGAAACAAAAAATATGATTAAATTATTTTCAAAGCAGTGATTGGCGATTACTTTCAAGATCAGCTCAGATAAGATTGAATTTATAAAATCCTTGAAGACAAGGTTATTATATTTATTGAAATAATCAAAAGTCTGTGATTGGCATTTGAGTTACAGGTATACCCCACATACGGTACGATACGTCGGTACAGAATGATCAAAGAGATGGCAAAGAGGCCCTAGCACGAATTCTACGTATTTACCGTACGTACGAAGTATTTACAATGTAAATATTATGGATAAAGAAGCTCCTCAAGTGAACGAACGAAGAAATAATATTATACACGAAATTAACGTGCAGGCTTTAGCATGATATTGGTACAAAAACGTGAAATGTCATGCTAGGACTTCAGTTCCAGAGAAGAGTTTGGGCAACTGTGGTGTATTTTACGATCATTAGCCATTAACTTGATAGCAGACCACTCAAAAGTCAGGCAATCTTGAATATCATAACGATAAATCGATTTCTGTTTGTCGCACGTCTTTGTTTGTCGTTCTGTTCAGACAAGTAATTGATCAATCATAACGACCAACAGTTTCGCATGTGAGCAGTAATAGCGATCTATCGTCTCGTCACGATATTCTTCAGATTGATTCTAACATCGGATCATCCCCGCTTGTCTTCCAGACTAATGCTGCATCAGCTAATGCATCAGCCGATGCCGAAAGATACAGACTAACAAAGGCCTCACTTTTAGGCCTTATTTTCTTCCCACAATTCCCCACTTCATCCATCTACGTTGCGTCTTCCGTTAGTGGTTGCCATTCGAGAAATTTTCTTTCCCCATCGGCTATCAATTCTACGAGCAATATGGCCTGCCCATTGACACTTCAACTTGCTTTTTGAATATTAAGTATAACGTGATTATTAATAATCATTATTTTACATTGGGTTATTGGCAATTTAAATAGTCTAATATTCTATGATAACTGCTAAATTAATGAACCAAATAATTTGTTGATCTGCTTCTAAGACACTGTATGGACAGGATAGATAAGTCAATTTAAAAAATAATTACCTCTTTAACTCAAAAATTAAAAAGATAGGTATGCTTTTATAGTCCTTACTCAGCTTTATTAGGTTAGAAAGGGGCAGAATGTACCAAGTATTTAATAAATTAAATTCTGCTACCTTGCGAGGTTATTTAATAGAGCCTTGCCATCACATAAAATTGCTAGAAGATTACACAACAATATTTTAATATAAACACTTCAGAAAATTCAAAGGAAGCTAAGCTTGCAAAATATTTCAAAGTAAACGTTTCTCCCATTCATGGGCGATTTGATGTAATCACCAAAGAAGGCTATTAGAGTGACATTGTATCTTATGACAAAGGAATAAAGTCTATAATGCTGTGGCGTGGATGAATAATGAAAAATTGTTAGGGTTTGCCAAGTGTCGTTTTTCCCACAAAATGGTAATTTCCCTTTATTGTGGCCGTTTATTGTAAAATGGCGATCAATATAAATATGTTGAGGAGGGGTACTGATGATAGACGAAATTGAAATTATGAGCGGTTAATAGAGTTCATTAAAGTATTTGTTTCGTTATAAATTTATAATATACTGTTTACTATTTCACTCATCTCACACAGGTGTACCATAACAAGTGGATGACACAGTTTGTAAACACGTAATAAGTAATACAAGTTTTCAGTGATACATTTTCTACTTTTTGAGTCGATAGCACAGTTTAGATCAGTTGGACCCGAAAGCACCCTTCCTCCTTGGTCCAAATGGCAAAAGGACCTTTTCCCACGAACCTTAATATCTGGCAAAAAAATTCTTGAACATCACTGGGAACTTTTACGCCCAAGCCAACCGTCAAAATTTGACAAATGGCTCTTCTGTCAGAATTGACAGCGGCGGTGACGTTTGAGTGGTCTCTTGTTGCCACGTTACTTTAACGGCCAGCACCGTTAGTTGGAGCAGTTGTAGAAAGATTTAAAACATTCGACATTTAGATGACTGTCAATAGCAGTTTTCCCTTTACTTTCAAGAAATAAGCAACAATTAATATATCAATGCCACAACCATATTCATCCACTAACTAACAATAAATAAAGCTGGATGATGCTAGAGAAAAAGGAAGGCCAAAGAAAAAATGGATGGATTATGTAAAGATATCAATGAAAAAGCTAAGCAAAACTGATGATTTGACCTCTGACAGGGGAGAATGGAAGAAGAAACCGTGTTGCGCCGACCCCAAATAAAATGAGATAAGGCTGCCCTTATGAAGATGATGAGTCGTAAAAGCTTAACAAACAGAAATAAACAAGCTCTGCTTCGCGTTTGTAAAAACCCACCACACTATTCCCAAACCACTGCAACTCCTGAAAGTCAGAATCAACAGTGGCAACCACCAGAAAAGCTCCGAGACAATGAAAGTCGACGTGTCCTAAAGAATAAATTTACCTGTCTTGGATCAGCAACGAAATTAATTAGAAAAAAGTAGTTAAAGAACAGGAAAAATACGTTTCCAATTCCCTCCATGTCAAGCAGGAGACAGAATAAAGCAAGGCCAATAAGCACAAAGGGTTATGCCTAGCACCACGGGTAAAAATAACTAAAATGAGATAGGGGCAGGAAGATGAGCCGTGAAAGCTTAACAAACAGAAATAAACAAGCTTTGGTTCGCGTTTATAAAGTTAGGATTCCTGTACTTTCTGCAGATGAACTACCTACTGCACATTTCCCCCACAAACAGCTGATACCTAATCGCAAACAATGCCCCGAGGCAGCGCCGGCGCCGCCGGATGTCAGCTGACACAAGTTGCGACTTCCGGTCGACGGCACCTGATAACAGGCTGTATGCGAGGAACACGCTGTTATCATGTTGTCGCTACTTTATCGCCGGTGAAATCTTAAATTGTATGGTAAGCAGTAAGCTAGTTTGCCTGGGAGGGCTGATTTTGTTACTGTTTGTACTGATGATCTTACATTTCCTCGAAGTTCCTCGATACTCTGTTCTACAGGGAGGATCAGTCCGGGGTCGAGGGGGTGTCTCATCAAGTAATCGTGAACCTGAAACGTAAAGCGCTATTCAAGGATCACCGCGGATTTTAGACAGTACAAGTCTGACATTAACTCTTGTCCTGCCCCGGGTGGGAGGACTCATTCGATGATTTTACCACCCGTACGCCGTGTCCCCGGGTCTATAAAACTACTCTAGCAGAATCATAATTGATAAACGATAAAATTCGAAAATTAGAATATTCTATCAAATCGCTCAAGGAATTAAGTTGAAAAGAAGGTAATTTTTTTATTAGGTTGTCTGGCAGATATTTCCTTACGGCATAAAGTTCACTTTATTTACTAGTTTGCGGGACTGGAAGGCAAACGGCATTTGAAGGAACAGGATAGATGTTTGTCATTTAGAGTCTGACAGTCCCTTCCGCTCCACACGGGAATGGAAAACCCATGATTTTACCAGACAGAAGAAAATAAATAAATGTACCTTAATTATGTAATAATGTCAATAGCATACACATTTCAGCAGTTTGCAAATTAATTTAAAATTATTTTCATTTCAGAACGACTAAATAAATATCAATCGACTCACTGAATCAGTCTTCAGAAGAAATTCCTAATAAAATATTACTCCTCTTTTACGACTGAAATGAACTGAAAAAAAAGTCATCGGCTCCTTTTGTATCGGAAAGTTACTCTGTAAAGTACTTAATAAGTTTTTTGTGTTTGTTCGAGAACTTTCTTCTAAGATGGAAACTGCTTTGGGTTTCAAATCTGTTCAAATAAAAGCAAGAAACTTTATTGATTATTTAAACAATTTCAGGACTACCAACACTGTTAATTTGTTAAACAAGTTTTAGGCTACATCATCACGGAATTAAAATACTTTGGCTTACAGTTTTGGGTATTAGACTATTAAGAAGTATTTAAACTTGGTTACTGTGTGGTTTAAGTAAAAAGTGGTGAAAATAATTAAAATAATATTCCAATTATAATATTCCACAACTATCACAAAACGCCATCTAGTCCCAAGCTAAGCCGAGCTTGTGTTATGGGTACTAGACAACTGATAAACATACTTATATATTTCTAAATACATACATATTATAGATAAATTACACCCAGACACAGAACAAATGATCGTGCTCATCACACAAACATTTGTCCTGGGTGGGAATCGAACCTACGACCCTCGGTATAGCAGTCAGGGTCATTAACCACTAAACCAACAGGTCAGTCGTAAATTCAAAAATTCAATTAAAAACTTTTTATTAAGATAGCTAGCTAGCTAGCTAGCTAGCTAGCTATCACACCACCCTAGCTCCACACACGTGCAATTAAAATTGAAAGTAGAATTTAACCTATATCACTCAGGAATAATGCAGGTTTCTGTTGGTGAAAGAATTTTTTAAATAGTCTCAGTAGTTTCAGAGATAACTTCGTACAAACAAACTTTCAAGCTTACAAACTTTACCTCTCAATAATATTAGTGTAGACTAATTTCCTTTATCAAGAACCCTTACCTACAGAAGTTAAATCGACCATTATCAATAATAATAAAATGAATGTATGTTCATAACTTCAGGATATTTATATTCGACAAGGATTATTGATTGGACAAGGTTTATACATTAGAAAGTTTTCGGAAAATCCACCGTTAAGTAACCTGAGAAGGAACTCACGCTTTTCTCCCTTGGGGGTCCAAGGGAGAAAAGCGTGAGTTCCTTCTCACTGGAAAGGTAGAAAATGTGAAACAACGTAAATTCAGGGCGGGCCGGTAGTATGCAATGAAGTTAGGTAATTAAAGGAGCCTAAACCAAAAATTGAACCTCCTTCTGCGAAGCAGTCATGCTCGCGAAGGATGAGGCGGGACACACGTATGCGGCTCCGGTACATAAAGGGCTACTGAAGGACACCGTGGATTTTAATCAGTACGAGTCTGAGAGTCCCTCCCGCTCGGCCCTGGGTTAGGACTCATTTGATGATGTAAGATAAAAAAAATATGGAAACCGATTGGTAAGTTAAGTAGGGTAGGTACTATTCACGATGTCCACACAAACTCCAACTAGTAGTACCGTAAATTGTAGACAAACCCACAACAAATCGCATCACTATTTATTATTCTACCGCCTTTGAGTAAACTTAAACAACTTAAAACCTGATGTCGATCAACAGAACAACAACTGTGTACCGATCAAAATTATAACAAAACAACTTGCTCAAACCAAGTTCTTGATGCTTTCAACTTCGTCTAATATTTCTGCCTTTTTGAAGTACTTATAAAGTTGCCAACAATGTCTTACCATCAAAGCAATGGTTAAGTTGCGGATAGAAGCATGAAGGGTCTGAAAGGTCCCGAAAGGACTAAATTCTGAAGCACAGGAATGTCTAATACTGGGGCCAAACTATGCCGTTAATTATCGCGTTGATGGCTTTATAAGCTTTATCGCGAAAGTTAATGACAAACTTTGTGCTTTTGGCACTAAAAGATTTGTATTTTTTTAGTGTTGAGAAAAGGAAGGGGATAAAAATGCGTGTATGGTCACCAGGATCGTTTGTTTTGTTTATAGCATAAAGTAACCCTGATTAAACAGATTCAAAGAAAAATTATGGAATCAGGCGTTACTTTACGGAATTCCATGACATTAAATGTTATTAAAATTAGTCATTTTTCATAACATTTAATAGATTCAAAGAAACTGAGCAGCTAAACCACCTTTCTCATTCTTCAATCTTTAACTTAACTCTTGTGGTAATCCATATTGCGACAGTGAATGTAATTAAAATATAGAAGACACACAGTTTCGTGGCTTTTTTTTATCGTGGTAAAATCATCAAATTACTCCTCCCGCCCCAAGCAGGGCCCCGCCCTGTCAGGGACAGGGACTGTCAGACTTGTACTGACTAAATTCCACGGTGTCCATCAATGGCCCTTTATGTTCCGGGATCACGGTGATGGAAATAAGTCACGCGACCCCGGCAGGCTTTGGCCCTTTGTAAAGGGGCCCCGTCATTTTGCTGACGCTCATTGAGGCGCGCGTGGAACACGACGCGCCGTCGACCCGGGTATGGTCCATGGTCAGACCGCGAGTTGCCGTTTACTTGCTGTCCGCATGCTCGCGGGGCCGGAGGTCATCTGCCGACGTCCCACGCCGTGGGCGTCTACCGATTGGCGCGGAGGGAGGACGCTGTCCTCTCCCTCTCGCGGCCCGCCTCTTCCTTCACGAGCATTACTGCTTCGCAGAAGGAGGCGACCGCTTCCCACTCCGTACAGTTTCGTGGCTTAGCAACATCACTAGTAGAAAGAGATTGGCAAAACTTTCGACCCAATAAGATAGTAATTAGAGATTAGGAACTCACACGATCTCGATCGAAAGATATCCGAAGTTTGTTAGTAAAAGATTAATGTTACAAACACTGAGTAACTAACTTACAAAGAAGAAAATTGAGATGAATTAGGATTAGAATTGTCTGATATTTTATTTTACCCAAATATAATAGCAGTGGTATCGACTCCGACTTACGAGTTCATTACTCGTGGGTTCGATCCCGGTCTGGCGCATTACTCTATATAATTTATTTAAACACTACTGCTCTCAAAAAGGTGAAACACATCACGAAGAATCCGGCATAATGTTGAACCAAAAATTCGAAGACATCTATCAACCCGCAATGGGCTCGCATGGTGCATTATGACCCTCTCGCTAAGAGGTCTGTGTCTGAGCAGCGGGAAAATTAAGCTGATGATGGAACTGTTAGTATCACTACCACAGCATAATAGAAAGAAAAAAAGAAAAGAGATTTATTGGAACACACAGGCATATTGACACATTTTGACTGGCCTGTTGGTCTAGTGGTTAGTGACCCTGACTGCTATGCCGGAGGTCGTGGGTTCGATTCCCACCCAGGACAAATGTTTGTGTGATGAGCACGATCAGTTGTTCTGTGTCTGGGTGTAATAATCTATAATATGTATGTATTTAGAAATATATAAGTATGTTTATCAGTTGTCTAGTACCCATAACACAAGCTCTGCTTAGCTTGGGACTAGATGGCGTTGTGTGATAGTTGTGGAATATTATTATTATTTTGACTTTTGCTTTTTTATCTCCGGCTTGCCGGGAGTTCTGATGGCACGGGCCTAAGCCAAGTGTTCATCAGTTGCGTTAAAAGCGGGAATATTTGATTCTACGCGGTTGTGAGCAGACTGTACTATATTTATTATTATTATTATATGACACAAGCACAAACAAAAATTACATGAATAAAACCAAACAAATTAATAAAAACAAACAAATTAATAAAAGAAAAGGTAAAACTACACAAAACAAAAAAAAAAAATGTCCAGTGCGAGGCCTCGAAACCTCAGCATGTGTTGCTAAATTTGTCACAGCGCTGGTTTTCTGGTATAGGGACCAAAGTATAGATAGTATAGTAAAGATAATCCATCAGCACTTCAATTTCTAGACCCTCTATTCCAAATTAGAATTAATAACACAGCCATAAACACAAGATCCATTACAGGCCCTCACAACATCTCTTCAATTTATTATATTCTTGCAATATCATCACAAATCTAATACATCAAGAAATCTAATTAGATACAACTCGAATATTGCCAAGATATCATCCATCTAGCTACTATTAATATAATAAAATACCAGTTAAAGCTTCTTCAGAAGATTAATCTTTCCATCTTTCGCTTATTATCTGTTTGTACGCAACTACACATCTTTTCTTTTACGTGGTAAAATCATCAAATGCGTCCTGGAACCCAGGGCAGGACGGGAGCGGCTGTCAGACTTTTTTTAAATGTTTATTGGGTTTGCTCTTGACCTTAGTCGAGGTCAGGAGTGATTAAGACAAGGTCGACGACGGAGCGAGCTTACCCAGAAGAAACCTGTTCACTCTTACTTTGAAGACAGCAGGCAAAGAGTTCCACTCCTTCGCAGTCCGCATTGTAAAAGACGTTTGGAAACGCTTGGTGCGAATTTGTGTTATAGCAATTTGCCGTGTTTCCAGATGTGCGATGATTGAAGGAGGCTGGCGGGATGAGGTCGTGGAGTTCTCAGGAACACTCACTGAAGTACAATCTGTAGAAGACCGACAGGCAGCCAACCTTGCGGTGGTGAGTCACGATAGTGATGACTTGTACTGACTAAAATCCACGGGGACCTTCAATAGCCTTTACGTTCCTGGGTCAAGGTTACCGTATAGTCCCGAGATCCGGGCAGGCTTTGGTTAAGAGGGGGGCCCGTCATATTACTGACAGCTCTTTGAGACGCACCAAGATTCCAAAAACTACACCAAATTGGGTAGGTATAGTACATTTCAACACAAGTGGAGTTATTGAATTCAAGGCGAATTCCCAGTCGAGCCGTAGGTGATGGATGGTTAGAAGCCGAAAACAGAAAACCGATGCAGTCCGCTAGTTTCGTAATATTAGGAAGATAGATACATGTGTGGAAAAGTCAGTTTATTATTTTTCTTTTCAAGGAAATTACTGTGTTGTGTAACGAAAATTGTTTGCACGGATATTTGTAATGTGGGCTCTGTGGCCTTAATCGATGTTTTATGTAGTGTGAGAAAAATCTAGAATGTTTCAATAAATAATAAACCACTTTGTAATATTGTTTCTCCCTCTTACCACAGATTACTAGAAGAAGTGTTAATCCAAAGGTTTTTTTGAAAAGATCGGTTTTAACTCATAGTAATAAGTTCATTAAATTATGTCAATTATTGTTTGTAAATGCAGAATAAATAATATTCTATCAATCTCTCTGAATCTAGTTTGGGAGTTAAATGAAAAATTAGCAGTTTTAATACAAGTAAATCAAACTATAGTCGGCGCCAGATAAGAAAAAATTAAAAGTCGTTAACATCCGTGTACCAATGTTTTCCAATACTTCAAAACGATACAAAAAATGTAAAGGAAGTGTCGCTAACACGATCAAAACAAACGTATCGCGGTACGGGGCGTCCTTGACGTATTCACTGGGCATGAGTTACAAACCTTTTGGCCAAAACCATATTCAATCGTATTTATTTCGAAAGGTACCTAAAAATTTAGTACTTAATTAAACCCTTTAAACAGTTAGATAATAATAAAAAATGGTTGAAAACTTTCCGATAATGGAATACGCTCAGTCAATCCAATGCGCAAACCTTATTTGAAATGACACTCGAGACGAAGGACGCGTTAGGTACATAATTACAAAATGGCGAACAGGTAATGCGCCCCTGACTCGCTCTGACGTCACACTCAGCGCCGAGTATGAGGGCATAAACCAAAAAATCGATTTTTTTGGTATGAACTTTAAAATTCGGTTATTTAAGTTTATTGTATACTTGTAAGAATATGAGTTAAAGCTAGATAAATAAATCCAATTATTGCATGTTCTGTTATTGAAATATAAGTTGAAAACATAAGTAATTTTGAAAAATAAATATACACCAAGAAAATTATTTTTGAAATCCATAAACAATAGCAATTACATATTTCATTGTTTGAATGTGTATTTTTGAAACTTAAAAAAATACCACAATTATTCTTCAAATTTACGTATTTCTTACTTATTTCCGTTGGGATAAGTGTTTGGTATTATGAAACTCGAACGATGCAGTATTAGCGACAGTTTTGTATGACGAGCGATCTCAAAATTAAGTTTTGTGGACTTTTTGGTACAAGTCGGGTCAATGACTTTTAATTCTTTCTTATTTGACTCAGACTATACCAGGCACAATATTCTATAAAACCCTCATAAATAAAAATAAATACGATTAAGTAGTTAACGTACTAGCCAAACATAGACCTCAAAAAATGTATATATACATGTAAAATTCTTAAGTTTATTCTCAAACTCGGAATAACAGAATCATCAATTCAAATGGCTAAAAAAACTCCCTGTTACATACAAAACATTTACTTACAAGGCCCACTCAAGACCCAGTATATAAAAAGTGTGCCAACCGATAAATATGCCTGAGTGGGATTCAAGGCGCACCACAGATGGAGGCTTTCTCTGAATTATGTATGCCGAGGAGGTACACCACTTGTCTCTGGTAACTACGGCAACATTTACTTGGCTTAGCAAACGCATTTGCCGAGGAATTTCTGTGATCTGAATGATGTCATTGTTTCGTACTTGTTGTTACAACGGAACAGAAATTGTAAAAAAAAATGTTTATTCCATAATGGCAAAGTTTGGTGGCAAGTTTATAAAGGTTGAATTTTCATATGGTTCAATTTATTATAAAATAAATACGGATGGAGTACTGTTCTTCTAGATAGACTAAAAATTGTCTCGTGTTAAAGAGAGACAGTGCAGATATACAACATCTCTGAATTTTGTACGACAGACAGATAGACAGACGGACAGACGGACATGGAAAGCAGAGTCTCAGCTAAGGCCCCGATTTACCCCTCGAGAAGGGAACCTTAAAAACGCAATTCATTTTTCTCAATGCGAAATTACAAAATAAATAAAATCGGCTTTACTCGGTTACTGCACTAATAATAAAATTGGGCAGTGGGTCCAGTATACCACCATTCAAAATGTGACTGGGTTTAGTGATCCTGCGGGTCCATTTTGGATGAGTTTGGCTGGCTTAAGGCTCATATTAGGAAAGAAATACTTAGCTAGTTTTTATTACCGTAAATGTTGTTAGCCTAATAGGCCTTTAGGCTATCCTAAGGCCTATCTTCGAATCTAAACACAGATTGGTTGTGTAATGAACCGCCACTAAAATAGTATTTGGATTGTTCCGTTACTTTGAAGATCAAATTATATTGCCTGGAATCGAATGGAAGCGATTTTTTGTAAAGAAATCTTACTAAACATAAAGTTTATATGAATTTTTGTAGTCTAAAATAATACAAGAGGAAATCCTAAATGCGATTTTTTGTGAACAAGACTCACAACATATTTTTGGGTTCGTTTTTAATCTGCATGTTACTTTAAACATACAGTAAGCCTAAAGTTTCATAAGTTTTCTATACATATAAAAATTGGCCTACACTTCATTCCGCGGCAATAAGAAGAGTTTTTAGCAGCATTGATAAGCCTTATTCAAATTATGTTAAGAATAATATTGACAAATCTTATGCACTTGTTGTTACTACCTAACTATGAATTGAAGTCTATAAGCCGAAGAGCTACTTGAAATTTTAGAATAATGCTTGAGGCACGTTGAAAACTGTCCTGGCTGAGAAAAGATGGTATTGAACGGCGCCACACGTATTTAAAGATGCGTTTTGGTCCTAAATAAAGATAGGGATATTTGAAGAAGTAACAAGTTTTAAGGTGCCCCAAGCACTTCACACACACATTCAAAAATTCGTGGAGCTCTCTAGCTATACATATGTTACACAATTCTTAATGTCCAACTAAAAAGTCTTACATTATCTAATTTTCCTTTAAACCGTATAAGAAACAAGTTGACCCATATTTCCGTGATACAGATTGGACACATCCCCCAACACGTTCAGACAGGCTGTCTCAACTACTAAGGCAACAGAGTCATCACGGAGATGGATGAGATGTATTCAACTGCGTACCAACAAGAAATATAAAGGATCTTTTAGGTTCCATTCATCTTAAACCTAAGAAAAACAAGTTGTTTATGAAGGCTTATTTGTAAGTCCTGAATAGGAACATGTTTTCGGCTATGATATCAATCTATTAAGCTAAGTTACTGATTAATAACCTCCTCAGAATTGTTTGTTTGTCGGAAAGAAGTCCAACCAAACATATTTTTATGTAAATGTTTTCAAGAAGAGACCATTTGAATGTAGAAGCCAAGCTTTAACTCTTCAAGCGCTAATTTCATAAATTCTACAACAACGTGGCTTGACCGTTTCGTTACTTCGAGATATATTATACAGTGAATACGTTTTTCACCTTACGCCCATAATAACGATATACAAACAGTACGTAACTTGCACAAGGCATTTCTTCCCATGCACACTTTTATCCCCTAATTTAAGAGGCAGAAGGGTCATAAAAAACCACTGATTACAATTTTCAGATCTTCATGAAATTAAGTTTGTATTTTAAAACATTATCGTAATCTAGCACGAAAAGACAACCAAAAAATCATGAAAACAACACGATCTTCATAAACTAGGTCTTAACATCACTGTAACACGTACTCGTATACGTACTCCATTTGTTAATGCCTCAGCTTATTATTCATTTATGTCCAACAGGTGATATGGCTTAACAGAGCTTACGCATAGAAGCCGTCTGTCAGCGGTAAAGCGGCAAGCGGCAAGCGGCAAAGCGGCAAAGCGGCAAGCGGCAAAGCGGCAGAGCGGCAGAGCGGCTGCCTTTCGTCAGGTTTGCCGTTTCAACGGGTATAAGGTCATGGGCATGACCTCGAGATCGGATAACTGTGGCCGCTATTCTTAAGCCAAATGTCTAATGGAAACTGCACTTTGTCCTATATTCAAAAGGTTTAATTTGGGTTAAAATCAAACCAGAAGCTAAATATGGATGTTATAGGACAGGATTATATTCTTTTAGTAGATGTGAAATCAAAGAGAGGTAGCCTTTTTCGAGCTTATAAGGATCAACTGTTATTAGCATTGAGATAATTTTGTTCGGCATTGTGTGTAGGTAACTCATGTGACTAAGAGAGTATGAATGATGAGTATGAATTTTGATGAATGGAGAGGAAGAGGAAGGTCAAAGAAAAAATGGATGGATTGTATAAGTAAGGATATGAAAGAAAAATGAGTAAATGATTCTAAGAGTTGTGATAGGAATGGAAGAAAAAAACGTGTTGCGCCGACCCCAAGTAAAATGGGATAAGGGCAGGAAGGTGATGATTGTGTGTAGGTAGGCCAATATGTGACAAATCTGACTTTGTTTAGTAACCGTCGTTATCCTACTGACTATTCCTTCAATTGCTCTTTGCGTACCATGGCTACGGTAACCCCTTCCAGTATTCCCACAGTCCTGGCTAGTTTAGTGACGGTTGCCCATGTGTCTGACTGTTTGCTCTCTCTATGTCAATATTTGTTTGATAAACATATTAGAGCAAGATACAGCATAGATACAATTGCATTCGTCCGTGGCCTAGATTAATTTATTCAACTGATACTAGTACCTACTGGGATATAAAATATGCTATTTCTTAACATAGGTACGTCAACGACAACCTACGTGACCGTGATCAGGTAAAAACTTATGTATAAGCACTGAATTAATTTCACATTTTTATAAGACTAGCCAGATTCCCGTTGATTTTGTAAAAAAAAATACAATCACTCCGTTATTAATCTGTACAAATATTTTGTTGCTGACTGTCCTAAAAATGTGTCAGGGTATCTATCCGATTTAAAAAAAATATAATTTGACATTACGGGGGGAGGTGGGATCGGAGTGGAATATAAAATAATTTAGGGATTTTGGGACTCGAGTGGAATAAACTCATTCAATAGTATCATTAATGAGGAACAAAGTGTAGAAAGTAATTAATGAAATAATTGTATATTGACATGGCAGTGAAAAACAAAAATGTCGTTTTACAGCCATTTAATCGAAACACCCGTTTTCAAAATACAAGCGTCATGTTACATGTTCAATATACCATTTACAGAGATATCAGTGGTGTCCCGGGTAGCAATACAACTGTCGTCCCGCAACAAATGTCTTGCCATTACGTCCCACAAATATTAGTCCCGATTCGACCCTAATGTCCCGATTCGTCCCAAATGTCCCGATAGAGGAATCATGTAGATATTTGTAACCGTTTGGGGTCGTGCGTATGATGATGAGGACAATTTTATTTCTTTTGGTTCGCTCTTGACTATTGCCCAGGGTGAAGGTGAATGAGCAGTGCGGCGCAGCGGCGGTAAGACCCCTCTTTTTGGAGTGGCTGGATAGGCGCCACGGCGTCCTAACCTTCCGCTTGTCACAGGTGATCCCGGACACGGATGATTCCCCCCTAGATAGCCTACAACTGAATCTAAGATTTCATGCAAAATACATTAAAAACGGTGCAGCTATTTTGACGTGAATACCAATCAAACATGAAAACTTTCGCGTTTGTAATATACCTAATAAAACTTGGTGTTTTGTTTAGTTTTTGTAAGTTTTGTAAAAAAAAAACTGATATTAAATACAAATAACGTCTGATTGAAACAAAAATAACACAAACCGATAAATTGTAACACCAACACAGATATCTGGCCTAGTCTAGTCTAACCTTCAGAATGTGACATCTCACCGTGACCCACTGCCCAGCATCCAAGTCAACTGAGACATCCAAGTCAACTGAGATAAATCTCGTCCACACAATGGTGGGTTTTAAAACATTCTTACCAAGGTTTTTAATGAATGAAAAAACGTCTTAAAAATAAAACGCCTCTCACTGATGAATAGGCTCGGTTTTACATTTATTACGTTTACGTTTTTAAAAGTAGGCTAAAATGCTACTGGGATAACGCTAACATCTTGTTTTATATTCATTTCTAAAGTTTCTTTATAACCCATTGAAATTGGAGGATTCTCCGACCAGCAACGACGATATATTACTAGACTCCTAATAACAGGCGACCAATGTCTATCCACACATTAGGCAAAAAAGTCTTATAACCGTCTTATTTCGACCACTCCTGTGAGCCGTGAACATACCTTGAGACAGAACAGAACTTGAGTTAGCCAATCACAACGCAGTACCCCGTCCCCCTTGCTTACGTAGTGCCTCAGCGAGTTGACAGAATAGTTTTTGTTCCTTAGATTGTGCATGCGGAGTCTAGTGATATATCGTCGTTGCTGACCAGAGAGGTGATGAGGCTAAAACTTTTTTTATACATTCTTATATTTCGCAAGACTCAGAATTAGCGAGGTTTTTCATTATCAACACAGATGGCAGTGCTGTACTTTTACTACCATTTCATACTGATACAACTTCACTAAGGTTTTTCGGGTCCTAAACGATTTTTGTGGCACATTTTCATGATATCTTTACCTTTGTTTGTCGATTGACACAATGGAGTATCAATTTCAATTTATAGCAAATTCATTAAAATTACAACAAAAGAAAATTAGAAAAGCATTAATATTAGTAGGTAACCGTTACTAAATAAATAAATTGAAATACGAGAAAGGTCTGAATTCATTACAATAAGATTGAAATCGTAAAAGTTACCACGACCTTTTTAAAAGACTTTTAACAGAAGGTTTAATAAACGTCTATCATGAGTTTTCCCGTTTTTCTGTCGTAGTGTAAACTGGAACTTTGACGTTAATTTGAAGGAAAGAATAAGTTCCTCCTTCGTTCACTACTAGCACTGGCACTTTTTCAGTTTCTATACGAACCACCGTACAATAGGCGACGCAAGTCTCCGATACCTTACGACTTTGGTTTCGTGACTATCGTAGTACAAATACATACAGGTTCGTACACAGAGACGCGTCAATGGATACCAAAGTCGTAAGCTATGGAAGACTTGCGTCGTCTAGTGTACGACGGGACTACGTAGTAATACTTTAAGTACGCTTTACGACCTAATAGCTACCCAGAACTCATGCTAGGGCCTCTACTCATAGAACTGGTGGACACAGAACAAAACATTTTATAGTTTCGTGTTTGATCCAACTTGTCCTTCTAACTCTAACTAAACGTCGTTTTAACAAAGAACTCAGGTGTTAACCTTCGCAGATTTATTCCCAAGGTCATTGTGAAGGTCGCACGTGTCCAAATTGTATGAATATGTACTAATGTCGTTTTGTATGCTGTTGCCAAGCGGAAAAGGAGTTTATTTTGCAAACTGGGTTCTTGTAAAAACGTTTCTAGGGCAACAATTGAATGGATAAAATTGGGAAACTTGAAAGGAATTTATTGTATTTACCTATACATATAATACCTACCTAATAATACATTGAATTGAAGCGAATAGTAAAATCAAATACCTCCTGAAAACATATTTGTTATGAACATATTACTTTATTGGCCATAAACCTCTTTATCCTTCCATTTCACAAACATATGTAAGGATTCTTATTTTTTGACCAACTTTTTCGATACTATTCCTGAAATCAGCAGAAATAACCACCCACATAGTCCCACTGCTGGGCGAAGGCCTCGCCAAGTTTTTAAAAAGAGTTCTTGTGATCTTGTCCTACTTCAATCAATTCCTTAACACCTATATTTTTACACGTAGAAGATTTACATAAGTAAATCGTCGCTTCTATAGGAATCTACAGGTAACCGTTGCCCTAATTTGTCCGTGGAAATCCCTGAACGTAATCGTCAACAAGGGTTCTCTACAGGGAGCTGTCGTCATCAATCATTTTCATCCCTATTTTGTACACACGGCTACACATCAAGCTATACAAAACCTGGGGCTTTAGTTAAACAGCATACGACAGTAAACGACTATCGTTATCGTACATCAGTCACCAATACACTTTCAACTTTATACTCCAGCGCGTAAAGTTGAAAATCAATTGAAGTTCACTGATCGTTTTCATTTGTTTCATTCGTTATCGATTAGCAGTTTTTAATAGATTTTCAAATTTACGCGCTGGGGTATAAAGTTGAAAAGTCCCAGTTTGTCTTGGTCTCGCTTCGTACGATTTTACACACAATCAACGATCAGCTTATACTGGTTTTTCATAGCTTGATGTGTAGCCGTGTGTACATACCTAACATTATAATACTTCAGTACCTGAAGGCTGGTGTCGTCATCAAGGCCTAAAAAAGTAATGTAAATCTTTCTTGTCAATTTTAAAAGCCTTGTATCTTCGTTTGGTTTTCGTAGGGTTACCTAGAATAACCGGTGTCCGGGTTTCCCCGGATTTGTCCTAGTTTAGAGGTCGTCCGGGGAGAGTCCGGGGGGTTTTCATTTGTAGTTCGGATTTAAACAATAAATAAATAAAAGGTGATTCCTGACATTTTCAACTATTTATCATAAAACTGACTATGTTTAAAAAAACTCCGGGTTCTGGTCTCTGATATCCAGGGTTTCAGGCGTATTGTTCTGGTTTCCAAATTTTAGAGAAGGCAACCCTAGGAATACGTGACAAAAGAAAAAATTCTGTCAAGTATTTTTTACTGATCAGATTTATTCAGTCAAATATCTCGTCTTGAACTCTATAAGAGAGATAGATTACTCTAGGTAAGCGTGCTTCATCGTTGACCACATCATCGCTTATCATCTGGCGACATAGCGGTCAAACGCGAGCCTATCGCGAAATAACACAAAAAAATACATCTATAAGAGTATCAAGGTCGTCACCAAGAACAAAATATTAATAAAAAGCAGTAACTGTACAATATTTTCCAAAGAAGGTAATATAATAAGGTACCGTAAGCTGTCCCATTTATTGCGCAACTTATAACCACGAGTTAACTCGCTGCAATCTCAGTTAGAAAAACTTGTTAGAAACGAACAGGGAGACTGAGCTGTATAAATAATATACTTAGTTAGTTAGTCTACGTGCAAAGAATAAATTCCTTTTTCTTTTTTTTGGGGTATTTTATTGTGGGTAAAATCATCAAATGAGTCCTGCCACACTAGGTAGAGCGCAAAGGACTAACGGACTCTTACTGACTAATATAACGTGTTCTTTTGATTGGTATTTGTGTTCTTAGGCCACGGTGTCCTGCTTAGATTTTCCTATCATCCCGGTAAAATAATAAGTGCCTATGTTTCCATTCTAACAGCTGTTTTTTTAAACTCTGAATGAACAATAAGTTTAATATATAACAATATGCAATATGCATTTCATTTCAAGTATAAGACATCCATAAATTGTTAATAATATAATCACATAAAACTATGTTAAAGTACGATTATTAATTGTAGTCAGTAAAATGACATTTCCAGTGTTGCAGGTTTTTTGTCCCAAATAAATAGTGATGTGGTTAATCGAGATTTAACAATTAAAAGTTAATCGAGATTACATTGTTTTTGATTCAATATCAAATTGCCTTTAAATAATAAAAAAATGTAATTTACGCTAATTAAACAGAAGAAACCGTGTATCGGTAGGTAATTAAATCTATACTAATATTATAAAGCTGAAGAGTTTGATTCTTTGTTTGTTTGAACGCGCTAATCTCAGGAACTAATGGTTAGAAATGAAAAATTATTTTTGTGTTGGATAGTCCATTTATCGAAGAAGACATATGTCCATTTATCGCCTAATAATTTCACATATAGGCAGTGATGAAGGTTTTGTAGAAGCCTGTTTACTTATGTTTGAATCGAAGAAAAATAGTATGGATTTCATGAAGAAATGAACTCGGAGTGTTTTGAGGAATGGCTTAAAAGCATTTTGACAAATTTAAAGCCAAATGCGGTGCTGGTTTTAGATAACGCACCGTACCATTCAAGAAAAGTCGAGCGTATCCCTACTTCAAACTGGCGGAAGGCTGATATTATTCAGTGGTCGGATGAAAAACAAATTTAATATCAACCTACAATGATAAAGGTTGAATTAATAGAAATAGTAAAATTACAAAAATCTAAATACGAACGCTATGCTGTGGAAGAGTTGGCTGCTGAATACGGTGTCACAATCCTGCGTCTGCGTCCTTATCACTGTGAGCTCAACCCAATAGAGCTAGTTTGGGCTCAAGCAAAGGGGTACGTCGCCAGGAACAATAAAACTTTTAAAATAAAAGACGTAAAGCAATTATTTGAAGAAGGCCTGAAAGAAAAGACGCCTGAAAATTGGAGAAAGTGCATCAACCACGCCATTAAAGTCGAAGACAAAATGTGTCAAAATGAATGTGTGTGACAAAATGAATATGTGGATTCATTCATTATAAATGTAACTGATTTCGATTCCGATTCTGAATATACCGATTCAGAATCGGAGTCGGAACTCGGAATCAATGACAACCGTAATGAATAAAAACGTATAAAGTTACTTGTATATTCCCGACTTTCTAGTGTTAATTCCTCTGAATCTCTATACATTTTTTCCCCAGCTTTTGTAATAATTTTGTAGTGAGAAATTGTAATATACTGGTATACAAGGTCCATATTTCTAAAATCGTATTATTTAATACTTTATGCATTAAATATTTACAATAAAAACTTTTTGACAATAAAATAAAGCATGACTAAAAATGTCTAAGTCTATTGATTGCCGAACATCACTATTGTAGCGGGTCACCCTTTTTTGTATTAGTGACAGTTGGACTTGTCATTTTACTGACTACAATTAAAAATCGTACTTTAGTAAACATGTAATTTTGACAGGGAATTAACTTTTATAATTTTTCCTTATCTAAAATGTGGCAAAGTCCTCGTTTGCCAAACTTTAGATAGAGAAAATTTATAAAACAAATGGACTACTTATCTGTATTTTAAATCCACACTTAAAATGAAAACCTATAAACTGAAAATCCCAAAAAACACACGAACGAAGTTTCGAGAAAAGCACTAGCAAGTAATATATCAAAAAATTTCAAGAACAAAACTTCACTTCGCTGTTTGAACAATAAGATGGTCCATCTTGATTTACCGAATCGCCATTTTGGAAAAATATTGCTCTTAAATTGTCACTTCCGGAAAAGTAAAAGTAACTTCTTCATGATATGTTATCGGTCTTCTTTTCCTTATAATAAACAGAATTTCTATATCCATTTCGGAATATGAGCACGTACGAGGAAGTAAGCTTCTCTTTCGTAGTTTTTCCTCCCTTTATCAATTTGATGCCAAAACTAACATAACTTTATTTTAGCCACGTTCATAACACATAAGATAAATTAATAACACGGACATGTATCCGTGTTAATAATAAACAACATAGTAAGCCAATGTCGAAGAAACAAAAAACTAAAAAATAAACCTCTGCCTTAGTACGTTTAAACGGGGTTTATCTTAAAATTTTCTGATTGTACCCAACACCTCAATAACCTGTGTCTACTGATCCCATTAAGACACCTGCAACAGAAGCCTGTCGGTGTCGCAACAACTACTAACAATGTGACAATCGCATACCACTGTTTGTGCCCAACAACTCAGTAACCAGTGCGTCTACTGATCCCATTAAGACACCTGCAACAGAAGCCTGTCGGTGTCGCAACAACTAATAACAATGTGACAATCGCATACCACTGTTTGTGCCCAACACCGCAATAACCTGTGTCGACTGATCCCATTAAGACACCTGCAACAGAAAGCCTGTCGGTGTCGCAACAACTAATAACAATGTGACAATCGCATACCACTGTTTGTGCCCAACACCGCAATAACCTGTGTCGACTGATCCCATTAAGACACCTGCAACAGAAAGCCTGTCGGTGTCGCAACAACTAATAACAATGTGACAATCGCATACCACTGTTTGTGCCCAACACCTCAATAACCTGTGTCTACTGATCCCAGTAAGACACCTGCAACAGAAAGCCTGTCGGTGTCGCAACAACTAATAACAATGTGACAATCGCATACCACTGTTTGTGCCCAACACCGCAATAACCTGTGTCGACTGATCCCATTAAGACACCTGCAACAGAAAGCCTGTCGGTGTCGCAACAACTAATAACTATGTGACAATTGCATGACACTGTTTGTGCCCAACAACTCAGCAACCTGTGCGTCTGTTGATCCCATGAGGACACCTGCAAGTGCAACAGAAGCCTGTTAGTGTCTTAGCAACTAATAATAATGTGACAATTGCATGCCTTTGCACGCAATAACTCAGCAAGCTGTGCGTCTGTTGATCCCATTAAGACACCTGCAACAAAATCCTGTCGATGTCGTAACAACTACTTGCTACTTGTAACAGATATGACAATAGCATACCACCGTTTGTGCCCAATAACTCAATAACCTGTGCGTCTGCTGATCCCATAAAGATAAAGACATGTGCGACTGTAGCCTGTCGATTTCGTAACACGAACACAACTAATAACAATGTGACAGCCGCATGCCACTGTTTGTCGGCTCCGTGCGCCGGCGCCGATGTTTTGCGTTGCGTCATATGAGTAGAGGTACCATGCATTTGTAAACTCTGGGATAGTCTCATTAATATAGTACGGACTGTGATTTGTTATATTTGACAGTCATTAAAGATTGTGAGTGGTCTATAAGTTGTATTATGGAGATAAAATAGGCATTTTTCTAAAATCCTGGAGCTCGGCAACATTTGAATAGACTAAAAGTGGACCCCAACATAAACTCAGCTGCTGATCAAATAACTTATTTTAGTGTCGGACTGTCGGGTTAACAGAACATTTAAACTAAATCAAACAATAGTTATCCTTCACTTCCTTTGTAAATCCAATATTATGAGGTGAAACTAATCCATTGTTCGTAGATATCAAATTAATGAGGTTGTATACATTTATGGCAAACAGACAAAGGACTGATAAATTAAGTTCAGTTATGGTAGAAATGATTATTTCGTTATGGAAGATAATATTGTTTGTTTAATGTGTCTACTTATTAAAGTGTCTCGAGGATAACACATCGCGAGCATCGTATTCCCTACACAATGTCTTTCAGATGAAAAGAAAAAAAAAACACATTAGCTTTCATCTGTTTACTTAATTTATTTGGGAATGTATGTAAATACGCCTCATTGTGTAACATGTTTTTGTTGGTTTGTGGAGTATTTTCTTATTTTTTATGTTTATAAAGCTGGTTTACATAGCTTTCGATTAACATAGACAGTAATAGTCAATAGACAGACTTGAATTAACAAGATTATTTGTATTTCTGATGTAATTGTTTCAATCCACAAAATTTTTGTTTTTTTTTATACCATTTTTATACAAGACCTAGCGTAATCGCGTGTAAAATATTTTTAATCAATTGGAACTATAAAGCTCAAAGGAAAAAAGCTTAAATAAAATAAAAATTTACAGCATAAAAATCTAGTCAACACAAAATAAACAAACCAAATGTGTGTTAAATGTCTCAGACAAGACCTACAAGATAATTATAGCCTCACGACTATCATCCTCCAATTCGTAAATGCATGGTCACCCGAGCAGTGCGTTAGCCGGTAGCACTCACGCGCATGTCAATACGCTCAGCGAAAGTGATTATCATTGTATTACAACTGCGCTTGCGCAACACAAGTTATTCACTTTTCTTGCCTTTATTGGGATTGTGGAGCGCTAAAAATAACCAGGCATGGCTTTTTTTCAAATTCAAATTCAAATTAATTTATTTGCAAAAATGTAGGTACAATCAAGATCTTAACACTTATGTGGCCCAATTACATTTTACCATTACATATGGTGTGCAAATATGTATGTCATAATATTATTAATGTTTAATTAACGCGCTCATTTTCCATTTTTTCATTTTTATAGTGTATTATTTTTGTTTGAACTTCACATGCACTTATGTACAGGTGGATCAGAAAAAAGGGCTCTGATGAGGTAAAAAATAAATGTTAAATGGTTTTACATTAATAGTAGTACTTTTAGGCATAAAACTAACAGTTAAACAAGGTTTCAAAAATTAAGGTCGAGCCCCACTAAATATCCATAATAATTTTATATTGCGGTTTAGAACTTGATTCTCATAAGAATACAAAAATTCACTTACATTATATGATTGAAATTTGAAACCAACAGAACTAGACATTCGTACAATAATTATTTTGTAGGTAGAATAAAAATAGTATAGAAATTGTAACCATAACAACAACGAATCATGATAATGCAGTAAGCTGTAGGTAAACAGTATTTATATAAAACTGGAAATAATAAAATGTCTGGAGCAAAATTGTTCCCCATTATACAGTAGGATCATTCCATCCCATTATACCTTTTATATTCCAAATAAATATTAAATAAAAGTTAAACATTTTCCGTGTGAAAGCAAAGAAAGGAAATAAACGCTGCGAAATGGTAATTCTGTCGCGGGTTAGCCTATGCAAATAACGGGTTTTATGAATAAAACATAATAAAGGTATTTCAAAAGCTATAAAATAACCGCGGGAACGCTTTTTTTTAAATTTTAAATAAATACGTTTCCATTCCTATTATTTTTTGAGCTGAAATGTCAATCAGATTAGGCAGAAATAAAACCTTGTATTATACATAATATACAAGATGAATTGAAATTTTATTACGAAGATAAAATATGAAATGTCATCGCATACTATATAACATGGCAATTATTTGCTTTGTTTAAATTATGTTCCTTGTTTAATTATAAGGTATTTCTTATTTTTTATTAAAGGTACTTATTGGGTACATACGTTTCTAAAACTAGACATTCAAAAATAAATAAAAGTAAATATTTTCAACAAGATACTTAAACTAAAACTAAACTAAAATTATAAGGTGTATCAGTCCTATATAATTGGTTGTCTTGTCTTTTTCAGTATTTTAGCACTCTCGGTTCTAAAAAAGCCTTTAAAATCGGTGTAGTAGCCATTATTTAAATTTTAAAAGATACAGCTGTTAGTAAAAAAGGACATGTTTAGATATTGTCAAAATTCAAGGTGATCTCTCTTTGCCGCAGCAAATTCCTTCGATAGCAAAGCGGTCAAGATGTTAAAGTTCACGGTTGGATACTAGGAACTGTCTCTAATGAAATATAGTTTGAAATACTATTAAATTTGAAACTAGTTTGACCTATAAATTCTATTAATCCTTGAAACATCATGTTGGCACAATCTATTAAGGAACCCGGTTGAATTATTATCTTTATCTGACATTGGTGACCCACTTTTCATCAAAATTCAAGAGCCATTGCTTACAAATTAAATCAGTATAAAATTCAACAAGCACAACAAGACTTAAATATCAGTAGGCAGTTAAATCTCAAACTGACTTGTCACTTACCCACAATGTTCATACATAATTTGTAGTAGAACAGACATCGCGAGGCATGCGCCGCGATTGCCTCGCCACACATGCCTCGGGCTTTATGAACGTATGTGCTCACTGTGAGTGAGCATTCGCTGCAAGCGTTCGTTGCAAACGCCGCTTCTAAAACGTAAGCCGCGAACAGATATCACGAGGCATGCGCCGCGAATGCCTCGGGCTTTATGAAAGTCTGTGCTCACTGTAATTATTCGCTGCACACGTTAATTAAAAAGGCTACGCTGCTTCTAACAGTATGCGGGTATTTACAGATTTATAAAGACATGCGACGCAAATACTGCAAGGAACTCACAGTACTCTCTGCCATTCCCTCATAATCAAATTCCCATCAAATATAGTCCAGCAATTCTCAAGACGTGACATGCAATTACTTGATACAATTTCCTCCGCATAAAGGCCCTTTAATAGAACTGTCTACCTTAAATCGTGCACCTAATCAGATTGAGTACCTCAGGGAAATTCTTGGCCTTAGGTAGATAAGGAGGTCGCACTGTGCCCGTAATGGTTGCCGGGTTTAGAATTAAGTTAGTTTTAAGTTCAAGGAAAGTACGGATTTAAGTAGTAATTTCACTGTAAAATTGGGATGATTTCTGGCTAGCGGAAAAATAGAGACGTTATCTGTTATTTAATAAGCGTATGGAATTTAAAAACCCTTTATTTATTTCCAAATATGACTCGATAATGATAAAAATAATTATGTACAAGACGTATCATTAAAGATACTTATCAGGCGAAGCCGCAAGTAATAATTATTAATCCTCAGCATTAGAAAGAAAGAAAGCCAAAATAACATAAGAAATACTATAAAACTTTTTGATGGGCAGATTGTATGTTCATGGAGTTTCTTGCCTATTCTTCTCCGTAGAGATCATCTACGATCCTGAATAGCTAACTACAGTATTTTTAAAAGTTAATATGCCTTGTGAATGGGACTGGTAGACGAGTTCAAAAGTAATAATCAAATTAAAATCGGTGTTAGTGATGAGCTTATACGTTTGCAAACAGTTTGAAAAACTAACAAAAAATATACTTTTTATATTTTTCGAGTTTGCGAGAAATACTGCAAAATATGTCGTGGACAGAAGTTCAAAAGCATTTAAAACTAAATAAAACATGGTAAATGTCATGTTCACTGAAACATTCCACCAACTCGTGTATGCCCGCAGGAAACGAATCAAAAGCGTTTAATACTTTTATTGCTTCAACATTTAGTCCCCAAAGCGATTTAAAATCAGTTGAGGAAATGCGGGCAGATTTGTGGCATTCATTTGCTGAATGAACGGTTGGTTATAGACGTCGTGTGTGGCTTCAATTATTCTTTTTTATTTATTTACTAAGTATATTTTACAGTTCGACAAATCTTTGATGTTGCTTTAAAGCTTAATGGCTAGGGCTTGCAATTCGAATATTCGAAGTATTCGAATATTCGCCCCATTTTACTATTCGAATAATGCCCGAGGTAAAATTCGAATATTCGAATATTATTCGAACTGTAAACATCATTGGTTCTTGCAAACAAAACAACCCTAATATCAATATTATAAATTGATTGTTTAAAAAACAATTACGTGATCTTGTTTAGTTTTCTTTTTAATACTTTTTTTGTTGATTATATTTGATTTTTTATGTTTAGTTTAAATTCGTGTTTCTTGATTATTTATATTATCGTGAATGACTAATATTGATTAAGTTTTAGTTTTCTTGGTGATACCAAGTTACTCGTATTATTTTTCGACTGACATTTGCTGTTAAATCATAACATTGTGCCATAATTGTAATCGGTATAAAAACATACATAAAAAAATATATAACAGAACAGTGATTTTTGTGTTATCTAATGTAAGCCATCAAAATTACATTTGTTTGTTTAAAAAACTTACCGCGATGTTTTTTAGTTTTTTTAATATTTTTATTTGATGATTATATTTTTATTCCAGTAAAATGTGTTTTATTTCCAAGTGCATGGGTGACACACATGAAGTTTAATATCGCAAGTCGCAAAAAAAAAAGATTTTTCATACTGATGGGCTCGATCAATTTCTCATTTTGTATGAAAAACCAAATATTTTTTTGCGAATTTCCAAAAGTCTTAGAAAAAACATTGTTCATTAACATGTGCTGAGTTAACCCACGAGAGTTTTTAAGCTTTTAACGTTACATGTTGTATAATTTTGAACAAAAAAATGAAAATATTCGAATAATATTCGAATTATTCGAATACTTATTAATTTTTTAGAAAATGAATATTCAAATATCAAATCGGACCGAATAATTGCAAGCCCTATTAATGGCATTGGAAACAAGAAGTATTTTTCTCTATAAAGTAGCTTTTGCCAGCGGCTTCGATCGCTCTCCCCTCTCTCCCTTATTGCCTACATCACTTAGGGCCAATGCAATCAACTGGTGAAAATGGAGTATTCTGGCCAAAAACTTGACCCATCCACTTGACTCTAGACTCCACACCCAGTGTGTAACACCTCTGCAGGATATAATAATATTTTTATTTATAAAAGATTTAAAAAATCGAGACTACATTATTTTTATCTGTACTTTTGTTCAACCTAAGAATAAATTAAAGCAATATTCTATTCTGGATGGCACAGAATCGAGGTCAAAAAACTAATCAACGAACTGTCCCTTTTGTTATCCAACTAACCTCTTCTATTTCCATCAGAACTTAAAACACAGTAATATACAGGGTGAATTTTTCAACTGGGCGTGGATGGCTATTTTAGAAACTATGAGGAATATCGAAAAACGTTGAAAGGAGTCTCGAGGCCGATTTTGACGAAAACTAAAACTGCATCATTGGATTTTAGAAAAATCAAAAATCCTGGCCAGGAATCGAACCCGCTGATTTTGGAAAAAAATCACACCCTGTATTATTACACCATTCGATAGTCTTGCTAATAAGGATCAAATTCTGGGAAATAATCATATACGGCAAATTTATAGAAATGGCTGATTTTTATGAAATTGCTATTTTTTCATGTTACTTTACATCCACTGAACCATAATTTATTCGAAATTATAAAATTTCATTGTTTTCAATGTCTCACTGGATTTGACGTTTCAACAATCCCACTGTACTTATCAATACGACATTATTGAGTTGAACTAAAAATAGCATTTTTTTAAAGAAGAAACGGTAACTTATGTTTCAAATACAGTCTTTGCCTTGAAAATTAATCAGTTTTTTTGTAATTATACGTTTTTCTTAAGTTTGTCGTATATGATTACTTCCCAGAATTTGATCCTTATTAGCAAGACTATCGAACGGTATAATAATACAGGATGTGATTTTTTTTCCAAATTCAGCGGGTTCGATTCCTGACCAGGATTTTTGATTTTTCTAAAATCCAATGATGCAGTTTTAGTTTTAGTCAAAATCGGCCTCGAGACTCCTTTCAACGTTTTTCGATATTCCTCATGGTTTCGAAAGTAGCCATCCACGCCCAGTTGAAAAATTCACCCTGTATAACTAAAAACATCCAAATATAAGTAACTATGTCAAAGTTTATTCTTACATTGTCACCGCTAGATTGGTTTTCTTCAATGTTTGCAGTCAACTCGACCTCCGTACACAATCTTTTTTGCCGCGAAAATGCGAAAAAATGGCGACCATGACCGAGATGACAAATCGTTGGAGCGTTGTTTATTTATTGTGGGCTGTTGACATAACAATGGGTTATTTAAGATTACGTTTTATGATGTTATGTTATGTTGTTATTTTTACAAGGGTTTTTTGTGAACTTCTGTGTAAGTTGATTGATTTTCCTTATATCTGCCCAGTAATCCTATACTGTAACGTTCTAAAGTTCACTTCAACACATTTTTGAACTAATTTGTTTTAAAGTAATCTTTCGTCCCAGATTCTGAACGAAAAAATAAAAATAAATTCTATAAACATAACGTTCCAAATTCAAACAGTGACCCGTTGGCAACCCAACTATACTACTATATAAATAAAACATATGATTTCAATTGTCAGCTCAACTGAGTGAAGTGAGCTTTAAGAGTAAACCCATTAAATGCTTGCGAAGCTTATTTGCTCGACTTTACAATATTAAAAATAGGTTCCACTACACTCCTATTACCTAATCTACTTTCAAGTACCTACTAGGGTTTCCAGACGAAAAATTCTTAGACTAAATAAAGAACGATAACCAGGCAACTAAAGGTAGCTTCCGTAACACACCAACATTTTTTAGAAATTCCGTGTGAATTTAAATTGAATAAACGAACAAATTTTAACGTACAAAACGAACGTGCTTCTGAAAATTTAAAGTAATGTCATGAATTTAGAACAGGATTTATTAAAGTCGAATTAAAGATTCCTTTTATAAGATTATTAAAAATGTAGTGTAAATAAAAATTTCAAAAGCTGAAAGTTATTTAGACACGTTGAAAAACATAGAATAAAATTTCACGAAAACGAACAAAAATATTATTCGAAAACTTCTTCAGAAGTCCAGTTAAAATTCATGAACTTCAAAAGTTAGTACATTCTCATTTGTTACAATATTCAGGACAATTTTTAGACTAAAGGAGCTTCCCAGTGACGCGATGCGACACAATTCCACCAATTTCAACTACAAGTGAAAATCATCCTTACCACTGCGACTTATAACATAGAACGTGCGGTTGTCTATGGGTAGATGAAAAACAAAACACGCTCGCCACGACGACGTCAAGTCAATCGAATTGCATCATTATATCGTAGAGTAGCAAGTACGATTTTCATATTTAGTTAGTCGAAATTGCAAATCGCACGAATCGTGTCTTGGGGAAGCACCCTAAGTTTGTGACTATAAGTCAGTCCAATTACCTAAGTTGCTTACCCCTGGTGGTCCACTAAAATATTCAGTAGCAATCTAGGAATGTTAGTGATAAATTACTTTGAAATACGAGCTTGGAGAAATGGCATATTGATTGGTTTATTTCTACGTGCGCCACCGGGAGTTCTGGGATGAAATGAAGACAAATAGATCTATTTGTATGTTTGTTATCGGGTCTTCGTAGACAGGGACCTATTAATATTAATATGTCGTATGTATGTATGTAAAAAAGTTCAGCACTTCAAACGATGTGGACGTCAGATAGGCAGTCGTCTTAATAAAATAATAAATAATTACAGCCGCACAAATGAGATAGAGAAACTGAGGTTGGTATGAGGATGGGTGACCATCAATAATGGCGAGTTACCTCCGTGCCCCGGGAAGCAACTAAAGCCGTTGGTCCCGGCTATAACTTTTAATCTTTGAGAGTCGTTACTATACACCTAGACTAGGTCCTAAGCAAACACTTTCAAATTTAAAAAAGCTCGAAAGTCGGACAAACAATCATATCAAGGGTATATTGCCGAGTTAATGGGTTGTGGAGGTCAGATAGGCATTTGCTCAATTCGCTGTCCGACCATGGACCATGCCCGGATCGACGGCGCGTTGTGTTCCAAGTGCGCCTCAAAGAGCGTCAGCAAGATGACAGCCTCATCCTAATGAGGGCTATGGCCCTACGCCGCCCGGGGTTGCGGGACATACGTATACCGCGACTCTATTCAGCTGCATCTGGATAGCTAGTACTGTATAATTTTATACATAATATGTATACTGTTATAGACATAGCCTGTGGGTGTAAAATGTTGTATATTTCTACTTTCCAAATATTTAAAATTTTCATGTTTCAGTATATAAAGGCTTTGTTCTTCCCGAATATAATGCTGGTTTGCTCCACCAAAATAAAAATAAGAAATCTTCTCTACATACATTTTTGTAGCTGCTAAATTTTACAAAAGCATAAAATTTCGCTCTGAAATTCATACGATGTTGCGCTGCATATGAATTCTAGAGCATTCGACTCATTTCAACGTGAGATTGAATTATTACCCGGGGTGGCGGAACGGTCTTAACAGGTAACCATGACCCTAGAAAGTAAAGGGTAATTGAAGGACACGGTGGATTTTAGTCAGTACCAGCCTTACAGTCCCATCAGCTCCACCTAAGGAGAATTGATGAAACAATAAATAAGAAATGATTTAAACATCAAACTATACGGAATTTGATTTGCATATCAATTTATCTACAGCGCAGTATACTGAATGCACTTACTTACTTTCACGAAATTATACTAATACTTACAAAAGATACTCGTCTGTCTGTCTGTCTGTTAATTTTTGTCGTTTTAGGTCGAGACTCCACCAAACCGGAGACGAGCGGTACTTATCGCCGAACATCTGTAGGCGTACGGCTCGTTTCGCCCGGTCGGCCGGCGTCGCGTCGCGTCGTCCGAGCCGAGCCGATGCGAACGGTATTAGTAACACCCTTATTACGTCGACATAAAGGCTTTTTTGACCGGCGGCGTTAGTCAATTCCGCGTCGATACATTTGGGAGCCCTTATAAGATTTTAACCGTAGCTAAGTAAGCGGAGAGGAGATGACACCGCTTTGGTGGAGTCCCGGCCTTAAGGGTTGAAAATTTAGCCCTTGGGTCATCGTAATCGAGTTCAGAACGTTGGAAATATTTATCCCAGTAATACCGATCCCATGGAGTAACTCTAGTCTCACTCAACCACCCAGGTAAAACCGCGGACAAACGCTAGTTTTATAAATGTAATTATTCTAGCAAATAAACGTCGAGTTCATATTCATTTGTAATTCGATGTTAGTAACGAATTCGTCTGACAATAGAAATGGAGGGAATTGTATATAATTATGGATATAAGTGAAAATGGACGAACAAAAGATTCTTCGTTAATTTGTAATTTGTGAAGCGTGTAGGTAAGTATTTCTTACATAATTTTAATTTTATCTGATTTTTTAATCACCTTTTTTTTAATATTAAATTACCTATGCATAATCATTTGTCTAGAGAATAGTGTTTTCCGAATAATTTTGGGGTATGTCCATTCGCATTCAATGAAGTAGAATTTTCTATCTAACCTCCACAACCCAGTAACTGGGTTATAATTATGATACCCCATGGCTATCAGACATAAGTTATGTATAAATACGTAAATTTTATTTTTACAGATAAACACATTCATCCGGAAGGCCCGAGAGCGGCTAGGTCCAGCAGTGGACATAGCCGCTCTCCGGTCAGCCAGAGTGAGTTGACGAATTTATTGAAATAATTATTTCACTAAATTGTGAAATACAAAATGCAATAAATGAGAAAATAAACACGACTATAAAGAACAACGGCAACAGGTAAACTAAAAAAACATAAAATCTAAAAACATTCCCAAAATAAAGGAAAGGTCCAGCTAATAAAATATGGATCCTGAAGGTCGCGTTACATTGTTCTATTCCACCTAATCTAGTGCATAGTTAATCAGCTCTCCTTGGAGATGTAACATGGCCTTACTAGCTGTTGCCAGCGGCTTCACCCGCTACAATTCCAAAATTATCCCACGGAAACATAAAATCGGGATAAAAACTATCCTATGTGTTAATCCAGGTTATAAACTATCTGTGTACCAAACAGCCAAATCCGTTCAGTAGTTTTTGCGTGAAAGAGTAACAAACATCCATCTACACATACAAACTTTCACGTTAATAATATTAGTAGGAAGTAGGATTATTACACCTTGCAACCCTTGAGGTAGGTCAAGGTCTTCTGGTGAAGTGAGATAGAGGTGGGGTTGCCATCTCTAAAATTTGGAAACCAGGACTATCTTGAAAACCCCGGGTTTTAGAGTCCAGAAACCGGACATGAGTCGAAGTGCACACCGTGGCAACTGAGACAGTGTGGGGGGACGGTGAAGTGTGTGTGTGTGAGTCGCGGGCCGCGGGTGACTTGAAATTTTTCCCTAGATAGAGCAATTAAAGACTGGGTAGATATAATATTATGATACAGACACCACGCTCCTTACATACAAACGTGGTGCGTTAAACAACAAGAACATAAATTATAAAATTAAAACATATAATGAATAAAAAAAAATTAAAGTAAGAGCATAAATTGGCTGTCAGTCAGACTATCTTCATTTTTAGATATCTGACGTCAGATTGATATTGTTGTATAGTATAATAAATTGTTTATTTGAAGTACTTGTGTTAATTGGTTAAAATTCTATCTACATTTAACACTTGGAATTCCGTTATTTAGAATTTCATATTCGGGACAATCTACGGTTTTGTAAAACGGGACGCGCAACCTCGTTTGCAGATTTGAATATAAGAAGATCAGGCTATTGTTAAGGACGGCAGGACAATTTCTTGTTAGCTAAATAGGTAGGAAGCAATGAAAATAAATTACAGGAAATACCCTTGTTCTCAAAATACCCAGCTTGCTAAGAAAATAGACAACAATGTTCTTTGTATTTAAATTACAGGGATATAATCGAATGGGCACATTATTTTGTGGAAACATTGTCAAAGCATTGTATTCATATTTAGGTTAGTTATTTTTGGTTTTATTTAATTAGTGTGTTTCTACAGTGAGAGGAGGTCGCGTAGCTTAATTCTACGCCTGGGTCAAACATATAAGAAATAATAAATTGTCATCGGCACGCTAAGAATGTGGGTTTCTTTCTGTTTATTAAATTAAAATAGAGAACGCATGTTTGCTACGATCACATCACGAATATGTGAACTTAAAAATCCAACCGATTTTAAAATAGTATAGTAGTATTTATTAGTGACTTTCCGAAAAGTTTCTTGCATACCAACAAAACTTAATAACTGAATTAACTAATTTGGCAAAGTCGTTCAGAAGTTATACACGGACAAACAGACATATGCGATTCTGTTTTTTTTAATATGTACGAGTAAAGTTACTATAACTGCTGTAGAATAGTTGCATTTTGTAAGTATTCAATATCAGTCGAATTTATGTTCACTCTTTGTTCACAGGCAATATCAGCTTCCTTATCAGCCACGTACGTACCCAACGACGATATCTAGACTCCGCATGCACGATGTAAGGAACAAAAACTATTCTGTCAATTCGCTGATGGACTACGTAAGCGAGGGGGACGGGGTACTGCGTTGTGATTGGCTAACTCAAGGTCTGTTCTGTCTCAAGGCATGTTTACGGCTCACAGGAGTGATCGAAATAAGACGGATATAAGACTTTTTTGCCTAATGTGTTGACAGACATAAGTCGCCTGTTATTAGGAGTCTAGTAATATATCGTCGTTGCACGTACCAAAGTGACATCTCAATCTCGCCATTGTGAACTTTCACAGCTGTTTTTCTTAATCGTAACTCAGAGGTGAGTTACGGTTATGGAAAACTTGAGGAGTTATAACCTGAAGTCGCCTACACGAATTGAGCAAGCATTATGAATAAATGCTCTTCCCTAATGTAACAAAAAAAGGTCGCATTTTTGCGCTGACAAGGGACAATGCCTCCCTAACGTAATTATAATAAAAGTATGGAGCGTACCTAACAGAAAGTACCTACAGTTTGAACAAGATATTTTATGTACAGACATACTCGTAATATACATCTTTTTAGAAGGTTTATGAGCGTTAAAACAATGCGAAGCTTTATAAATAGGTGATACTAAAAACATAAAACTCGGGAAAGTTTTTAAAATATCATTATGTTGAAGCTCTTAGCTTTAGCTCTTTTTAATTCTCTGATTCTGTACAGCAAATGAGAGCAAGTTCAATAGCACACACCCTGCCATTCTGCCTAGCCGTTTTCAGTGAGAAGAGACAACTGTTGTCTCAGGGCAATCATGGGCACAATATAGGTTCTTACCTATATCTGATTAATACGTAAAACATAATCTTTGTACCCTTTTAACGCAAACAACCTCCGCACATAAACACAGTTGATTTTTATAAGAGGTAAAAGTGCAGAAAGCTATTGCACGATCTAAGGAACAAAAACTATTCTGTCAACTCGCTGAGGTACTACGTAAGCGAGGGGGACGGGGTTCTGTCTCAAGGTATGTTTACGGCTCACAGGAGTGGTCGAAATAAGACGGATATAAGGCTTTTTTGCCTAATGTGTTGACAGACATCGGTCGCCTGTTATTAAGAGACTAGTCACTATCGTCGTTGGTTTTAACGAACTTTGACCGTTGAATGTTCATCCACAAGCAATAAATTATAAAAAATCAGCACATACAAAATCTTTTTTGCTCCATTAGTTATAATAAATTACACACAGATATAAAAAGCTTGAAAATTCGCACTCAATAAATTGTACCACATTCGTAAATTCATACCATTTGCCCACATGACGAGGGTACTTAGGCTAACAAGTTGGGATGATAGAACTGTTCCCCGATATAAATGTACAGCCGTTGTTTCAGCGCTGAAACATTTTATTTGGAAGGAGTTATTTATTGCTGAAGTTTTCTTATGAAACACTGAGATTGATGTGTTTGTTTGGATGAACTATTTTCATTATGTGCCTGAAATAGCTGAGGAAATACCGGTCCTAGATCAAGTTATCCTGTTCTTTGTATTAGCCAAGCTGTACCCCTAGCACGAGTTTTCACAATTTTACTTTACAGGGTTTTTCCAGTATTTACAGCGTTTCTTGTATGAAAATATGGAACAGCGCCTCTGGTGTGCGAAGAAGGAACCAATTTTTCCTTGATAATTGTCAATTTGAAGTCGTCAAAGTCCCAGGGGCCTAAGTCTACTAATTTATAAACGTTACAATGGTCTCTCAATGGTGTGTTTTTGACAGTTTTTGTATGGCAAATCTGTCAAAATCTTACCATTGAGAGACCATTGTGACGTATATAAATTAGTAGACTTAGGCCCCAGTTTACTTTACGTCTCAAATACTGAAAACTCGTGCTGAATGTACTGTACCGTCCGGTTACCGGTTCCTTCTTCGCACACCAGAGGCGCTGTACCATATTTTCATACAATAAACGCTGTAAATACTGGAAAAACTCTGTAAAGTAAAATAGAGAAAACTCGTGCTAGGGGTACTGGTGGTATTATCTTATTTGGATTTGACACAGGGATCACTTAACACGTTATTTATTTCTTATGAAATTTCATAAATATTTGAAAATTCGGTTCCTGTACCGTACAATACAATGTCTATTGTAAATGGGTGGATATTCCAGAGATTTATAATTATTGAAAGTTAGCATAATATTTTTTCCAAATCTGAAATATCTCGGTTGTTATTGAAACAAATAATATGAGTTAAAAATCAGGTAGCCTAAAATTTCGTTAATTTCTTTATTCTATTCTGTTTGCCATAATAAGAAACAGATCATTTTATGATTTAATCCTAATTCATATCTGCAATCAAATTCGTATTGCATCCACTCAAAGTGACCCCTATAAAAATAGTACTCAGGCCGAACAGATTCCTAAAACAGTATTTACAAGTTAAACAAATAAATTGAAAATGTTAAATTAACATTAATTTAAAACAACATACCTCTCCGAATCCATGATGCTGATGTTTTCAGATGGTATCCAGTTTTGACGAATTTTGCTAGCGCCCCGTGAAACTGAAACAACAACAAAAATAGCAAACTTCATATTTTTGGTAATTGGATACAAACTGGAACGGCGGGCTTTAACGAATCCGGTGAATCGAGTTCGTCCAAATATTTGGAACTAGATTTGTTTTGAATAGATTTTTTTTTGGTTACGCTGTGAAATGCGGGTATTTTTTTTCATATGACATTCATAGTATGTCATCATATCATTTTATTGGTGTAAATTATGCACGTGTGGAATAATTCACAAAAAAAAAAACAACTTTTTTCAATAAATATAGGTGGAAATTGTATGTTACTACTAATTTTGAATGCTGAAAGAATGTTTTAACAAGTTTAATGACTGCTTCGGCTATTAATCATCATTATAAGTTAAATATTAATATAAAATAATGCAGCGCATCCCCTTGGCACAATCCCATACTAATCACTCCACCCCAGTATCTCAAACACCACTTCCAAAGCAAGCGAACATCGTTGTACCTAACTTATGTAACAAATATATTTCTTACAGAGACCAAACGGCAAAAAAGGCATACATAAGCCATTTAAATGTTAATATACGCAAATTGAGAATTCCAGTTAGTGTTCAGAGTAACTGGTAATTCCTATCATTCAAAGAAAAAGCTGTTCAGGAATGTGTAGAATTTACTACTTTCCCCCCGAGGGCTGTGAGATAATACTGTATTATAAATGCTGTTATGTAAGGTTTATTTTATCTTTTTATTATAGAGTTATTTTTCTGGAGACGTTTTGTGCATGTTAACAAGAGGCGTCTGTTACAGAAAAAAAATGATAGAGAATTGTCTGTCTTGCTAGGGACATGTGATGGGGAGGAATAACTTTCATGTGACTAAGACAGTGATGGTCAAATAAAAAAAGAGTTTTTTTAGGAAAGATGAGTTCAACTGCGAGAGGGACTCCAAGAAAAGTTCCAACAAGGGAATAAAAGATTCGGGCTTGAGGAATTGAATTGCGATAGCCCACTTTGTAAGTCGTCTAAACATGAGCCTTATTTGTATTTGTTATTAGTTCATTGCTTCACACGTCGGCCAGCAACTTTGTTTAAAATAAAACTATTGCGTGTCTGCAATCAATAACCTCTACTTTAAAAGACTGTTTCCTTTTACGACTGCAACAGGCAACTCATCTCAACATGTTTCCGTAATCGTGCAATAAATGCAAACAGCAATTGAAGTAGAATGCAATTTTCTAAACGAGCGCAACTAAACAAATGGCTCGTTTGTATGGGAAATGCGATTTTGTTCAGTACCGGTGTTTGGTCCAAGACTTAAGAAAGTAGCGATTGCATAAGATCTTTAAGATGTTGAACATGTTAGGCAAAGGTAAAGTTTACGTACTATGCGATTAGTTACAAAATAAGTTAAACACATTACTATGAGCTAACCAGTGCAAAATAGGTTGAATATATCTTTTGCCTTTACGTAACATTTATCCTATTTTTCTTTTATTACTTGCAAAACTTATTAGCTGCTTAGGCACTATTATTAATCTGACTTGACTAGAGTCATTGTTTGTTAAGGTTTCTAAGGGAATCACAAGTGACACTAACAATTTGTCACTTCTTTTCATTATTGACATGACATCATCTCATCACGATAAGATTAAAGAAAACACCCTACTGTGATTTGCGATTATCCTTTTTTTTCACTTTAGCCCCTATCAGAATACTAAGGCTGTGACTTTTTTAAATGTCACAGTACCATGCTGTGATGGGGACTTTTGGCCTTGCACATGTACGGAACTAAAATAGTTTTTTATTTTGTTTTTTCACTTCTTTTGCTGTGTTGTTGATTCGTATTGTTTGTTTTCGTATTTGAGTGCAATAAAATTTTTTTCTTTCTTTATTTTTTTGAAAACTGACACATCTTATAACTTGCACCACAAACCATGCGGGGAAGAGGAATCTAGGGCTACAAAGTAAAATGGACGAACTTTAAATGTTCCCGATGTTACTTTGAAACTTCTCTTTTTACATTCAATTCATTCAAGTTTCCAAACAATATTATGAAGAATGCTGAAAATGAAGTTTTTTCTTCATTGGAAAAGGAAATAAGTTTTTATTTCCAATTCAAGATGTTAATTTGGGTGTGGGCGGAATTGTTAAAAAATAGCTGTCTGTGCCCTACTTATTGCTTTCTTCTTTGGTTTGTTTTACAGTGAATACTATGTTTATGTCTGGGTGATTTGTGGGCAGTATTGTTTTGAATTATTTTGTTCTTCTTCTCAACATTTTTCTTTGAATTTCAAGAAGGTTTTGCTTGATTGTGGATGGGCTGACCAGTGACCATAAACCACAGACTGTGAAATAATCAAGAAAGTCAATCAATGTTATGACTCAAATTAACCATAAAGGCAGCAATAATAAAACATTTTTGAAAATGATTCCCCAATTGGGGTAATAAATAGCGAATGTTTTTTTACGAAAATTCCTTGTTCCTGAAGTTAGTTTATGTAGTAAGACTGTTGTAATATAACATGGTTATAATTTCTGAAAACTGATCCCCGAAAATGTTTTTCTATCGAATAAATGGCTTGTTTAATAATAAAATCCATTGCAATACATTGTTTTACTTTTTTGGAACAATTCGAAAGTATCACTCACCCATAAAAATAACAATTCTCTTACAACACGATATCTAAGAAGCCGATCCCAGACTAGTACTTTATCTGCCTTCTAACCGAACTAGACCAGATGTCTATCACGTTCAACAATAGTGTTCGATGGGAACCGAACAGTTTCTATCGAGACGCTATCATTAATTAACACCGTTGCACCATTGGCACCAACTGATATATTGTGAGAACGCTTTATAGTGCATTTACGAAGAATAGCAATAGTTAAGTTACCTATTTTAAGTAGAAAGTGAGGCAATCTTGCCACGGATTGGTAAACAAATGAAGTGCTAATGTGGGAAAAAGTACCTACAAGTATGTCACAGACAAGGCACGAAATAGAAACGCGACTGTGTGGTGCGGTGTGTGTTGCGGTATGGTGTATGGTATAGTTTTAATCACTGATAAAAATATTTTAATCTGTAGGGAGCAATTTTATTGTGCTTCATATTATTTTTAACCGTTGCAGCTAAGTATCAGTATAAAGTGAACCTTACAAGTTTGCCGTCTTAGTTTTTTTTAACAGAAACCTCACAAGTACAGTGGCAATGTATTCAGAGTAAAAAACATAAATAATTTGTATATGGAGCCAATTACGTTAGGCACAAATGTTAGGTAATTATTCCCAAAATTATTCATAATGCAGATGGATTATAACGAGGAAACAATCGATTAAAACGTTTTACTAAAGGAAAAAATAAGTAGATATTCCATCAAATGTAAAAAAAACGGAGACAATATTATGCTGAACGATTAGATGGTGTTTTCGATAGTCTGATTCTAAGTGCATTTAAGCATTTATGCAACGGTTTTGTTAAAACTGAACACAGACAGCCTTGAAGATCTGCAATACCAAAGGAGTCACCTAAGTCACGTTACCAACCTTTAAAATATTACTTGAAGGTCTAATGGCTAAAGTCTGCACTGACTTAAAGTTTTATCGTATTCTATGAAAAATAACCACCAAAACAATACGGACTCATCGTCTAATGACAGCCATATTGCAACCCCAAGGCCGCTGTAATCTGAGGAATAAAAAATGGTCTTAGCACTCCATTTGTAACTCGTCTGTGTAATTTAACTAAGCCGGTACAGGCAACAAGCGTAAATGAAATATACGTGAAGATTCCGTTTGTCTCGAGTGATGAATAGGTCTAATATAACTGGAAGAAATTACTGTAGAGACAGATGACTTGTTAAGGGGCCGCCTTTCTCTGCTGTCAAGCTTTGCAGTTATGGTGCATTTTGTTGCGGGATTTTGCAAAGGTTTTGCGTAATTTAAAGGGTTTAATTTTAATGACAGTAGGTCATTTAGATACTGACACCCAAGCTTAGATTAAACTTGTGTTATGGGTGCCAGGGCTCTCTCATCTCAATTGCCGTAAAAACGTTTTTTCCACATTCGTGAATAGATTTAGATTTAACAAATATTTTGATTGAAAATGTTGGTTGTAATGGACCATAGATGTTGACAGTTATTGCCAGTGACACTTCAACGGGGAATGCAGTTGTCCGACATGCGGGAAGTCTATAGACACGCGCACCTATCCTGGCTCCTATAGATCTGTGCAAATATAATTAAGTTAGAATCTATAGTCTATACTATATTATAAAGAAGAGTTTGTTTGGTTGGATGCGCTCGGCTCGTTATATAGCTTTCCTCGATAAATGTATCGAGGAAGGCTATATAACGAGCCGAGCAGCGGGAGCAAAATCACGGGGAATAACAAGTCATAATAAAAGAAAAAAGTGTCAAGATTCTGTATCAAAGAGGCTGATCTTTTTCTACGTCCATGGGTGTATAGAAAATATAAAAAGGTTCTGTAATAATTTTGGCGATCAAAAAAGAGGGGTCCATGGGGTTTCTTGCCCGTTCTTCTCCATAGAGATCCACTTCTTGGAACGGGCATCTACAATACTTTCACTGTTTTTATGTCTTGTGACTGGGACTGTAGCAACATAACTATTTTTGAACTGTTTTTGTCTTTTGACAATTCAAAAGTGCCATAATTGGCTTCTTGAAATAAATACTTTGATTTTCATTTTTTGATATTAGTAAATATCGAAATAATTGTAAATGATTTCCAAAACACCGTCGTTGAAATCTTTATCGCTTATGCCGTATGTCTAACGGTAAAACCTCTCAGAGGAGCAGAAAAAGGGCAAAAGCAGTGGGATCCATTAGGCACGTCCTATCTCAAGCCCGGTGGCCAATAAATCTCAGTCTGACTGCGGCTTTAGGATTTATTCCCTTTTAGTGCATACGATTTAAGGAGTTTCTTTAATACAAGTATGTATCAGTGGTTTTAGGATTCATTATTTAGATTTAATGATATTTAACTTATTGCCGGATCTAAAATAAACTGAGGCCATAGGATGAATTCTATGTATTTGGCCGTTCATCGGACTTGAAGTATAGGGTATAGTAGATAAATTGTATGGAAAATGAAAAAGCGCATCTAGTATGCGAACGTGGAACTTTATCCAAATGTCAAAGCTTTTTTTTTACGTGGTAATATCATCAAATGAGTCCTCCCACCCCGGGCAGGGCGTGAGGGACTGTCAGAAGTGTCAGACTTGTACTGACTAAAATCCACGGTGTCCTTCAATAGCCCTTTATGTTCCGGGGTCACGGTGATGGAAATAAGTCCCGCGACCCCGGCAGGCAAAAATGTCAAAGCTTACGTTTACTTTATGTCAAAAAAAGTGAAAACTCTCTTCTCACATAATGATTTTTTTTTTGTGGAAAACTAGGACGTTTTTCACAGATCCAATTGATGAATCCCAATAAATATTCGTACAAATACTTGCAATAAAAGCATATTATATCCGACATCAAAAGACTGCGTTAGTGATTATATCAATACAAAACGATCCTTCTACAGACTTTTCATTAAAGGGCTATCGTTTTCCAAAGATTCAGCCTCCACCCATAGGATTACCCATCTCCCATGTCACTCCGGGGACGTCTCCCCTTGACTGACACTGATTAATCACTCCTGTATCTAATTACCTTATGAAGTAAACGAGAGGATAATCTATACATATAATAAAATGGTAGAAAGTAAAAACTGTACATCGTTTTTTTCTTCTAAATTATTTGGGGTGTGATCCACAATCGATATGGAAGCCTAAAATATAGTTTTTAGAATTTGTATCTGTTTGTCTGTGTGTATGTCCGGGATAAACTCGAAAAGTTCTGCATGGATTTACTTCAAATTTGGCGCGAATATTACTAAGAAGTCGGTTCAACATCATCATCATCATCATCATCTCAGCCATAGGACGTCCACTGCTGAACATAGGCCTCCCCCTTTGATCGCCACAAGTACCGGTTGGAAGCGACCTGCATCCAGCGTCTTCCGGCGACCTTCATAAGGTCGTCTGTCCACCTTGTTGGTGGACGTCCTACGCTGCGCTTCTAGTCCGTGGTCTCCACTCTAGCACTTTTCGACCCCATCTGCCATCCGCTCTGCGAGCAATATGGCCTGCCCATTGCCACTTCAGCTTGCTAATCCGGTGGGCTATATCGGTTCAACATATATGCTACATATTATCACGCTATCACCTACGGAGAACGAGCAGTGATCCTTTATTTCTTCAATGCATTCACGCAGACGAAGTCGCCGGCAGCAGTTAGTTTAAATATTATTATCTCCCTAAAAGCAGTCACGTGGTGTTGACGGCTCACGTTGCCACTACCGTCTATATTATGGATAATTATTTAGTTTAATGTTAGCTTAAGGGAGAGTTTATATCTGACGGAACATCGAATGTTCTTTGACGCACGAACGGATCATTGGTTGAATGTAAACGGTCAATGGGGTAGGCCGGCTTAGTCCTAATCCGACCAATGACGTAGTACTATTTTGATGTACCTTTAAGGTTTGAACTGATTTGAACCAATGACAATGCTTGGAACAAGCTATACTAGTTTCCCAGTTGCCATCCCCATTGTTTTTCTATACATTTGTCTGCTCTGGCGTGCCGCGACCAATACTTAATACGCGACGGATGTTTCGTCAGATATGAAACATTACCAAAACATTGTTGAAACTAGCGCCAATCCCGCCGATAAACTACTGTGCATATCGGTGGTTTTAGATTTTAATTTTATGTTTGGTCCTCAATAAACATTATCATTTTCAGTAACGAGGGTTGTGGTAATAGGTTGATAATAGTTTACTTATGTTGTCTATAGTATGCAGATTTTAGCAAATATTCTGATTCAAAATGGTGTTCACGAGTTTCTTACTCATTTTGTTCCATACAGATCTGCGATTTGGAATGGGCAACTATTTAAAAAAAGTTATTACGCCTGGTGACTGTAGCTTCTTTCTATGTTTTATTGATAATTCGAAAAAACATGCAATGGTATAATTGTTATAAATGCTTTGAGTTTGAATTTTAGCCCATCTAGGTACTATCTTTGGTCCCTTTCGTTCCCTTCTGCTCCCACTGAATTTCTCCAACTGAACATAAGACTTTTACCGTTTCTAAGGTTCCAATCGCTGATTTTAATGAACCAAAATCCTTAAATGAGTGGCGTGAAAATGTACCTTTGCTTTTTTGATAAAATTGAACAAAGACCTTTCAACTTATGATTTATTTCTTCGTGTGTACCGTAGGTTTACTTCAATTGCTTGTTTTGAAGTACAAAGGACAGGATATGAGATGGAACCTCTTTTGCTATACACCCACTTCCTGCTAAAAGATTAGTCGACCAATGCCTACAGGGTTCAGAAGTCTGGAAAAACACGTGAATTAAAGATAATTCTCCAAGAGGGTGCTTTTTTAAAACATTTTTCGATACTCGTTACTTATCCTGTGTCATGAACAACATCCAGACCCGGAGCAACTCATCATCATCAACAGCCTATAACATTCCCACTGCTGGGACACAGGCCTCCTCTCTGAGAGAGGGAGTGGGCAATAATCCACCACGCGGGCCCAGTGCGGATTGGTAGATGTAACGTATCTTCGAATTTTTGGTTCTAGGACATGCCGGTTTCCTCACGATGTTTTCCTTCACCGTTTTGAGAGCAATGATGACGAAATAAATTACACAAAGTAATGCGCCTGACGGGGTTCGAACCTACGACCTACAACTGGTAAGTCGCGACCGATACCACTGGGCCACCACTGCTCTAGTCGGAGCAACTACTTGGACATAAAAATTCGTTTGTCCCGCGGAAATCGAACCCGCAACAGGATACACGGCAGTCCAATCGCTCAGCCTCGCGCTAACGGTGTCGCTATAGTTTCATGGTTGATGGTAAAACATGATACCTTTACAATCACGATCTTCAGCTACCACAGTCAGGCAGCAATCGTTATATCTATAGAAATAAATCTATGTATTTCTGTACAGGTATCTGATTTCCAATATTGACCTTTGTCTGTCGGTCTGTTGGGCCGTGGGCGATAGTGTAACCAACACTAAAGATTCAGTTTTGAGTGGCACAAGTTATAAGAGGTTCTGACCTCTTTCGCTCCTCCTCTTCGTCTTTTCTCTTCCTCTTACGGTTGACGCGGTGGCTGAGCGATTGCGCGCTGCGCTACGTGTCGCGGACTCAAGTAGTTGACCCGGAACAACAAGTAGTTGTTCCGGGCCTAGGCGTTTATGAATGTAAGTTTTTATGTTTGTAAACGCACCCATGAGGAGTAATTGCTAGTGTGGGCCAACATTTTTTTTTATACATAAATTAACCAACTTAAATTCAAAAGCTCGAAAAATCAGAAATAGCTAAGCTAATGTGCTATTTATTTTATCATTTAATTATGAGAATTAAATATAATAAGAACTTTTTTTTGTATTATTTAAACCCATAAGCATAATCAAGCTATAATGTTGCTAGTGCTGGGACACAAGCCTTTTCCTTGTGTGCCTTCAGTACAAAAATGTTTTTTACACCTTGATATATTTTAGAAGGTCTCCAGATCGCTTCAAAAATTATTTTGGACCACTTTAAACGAGGCTCCCATTATAACAGTGTAAATTATGAAATTTGAATATTAGCAGTATGTTCATTGAGGCGTTTTATTTACGAACTCGCCTCGTTTATTTCAATCAGGCCTATCTAATTGGCATTTAATATAAATGTTGTCTCTCCACCACCACACAAAATCAATATTCATGATGCCAAAACATTTCTCTGCTACAACCATCTCATCTGTTGACTGACGGGAATGCGACGGCGAGTAATGGGCGACTCGCTGTCCGATTATGCTCCATACCCGGTTGGATGGCGCGTCGTGGTCCACGCGCGCCGCAAAGAGCTGTAAGCAAATTATAGGGCTCCTTTAGAGCGCCAAAGCCTGCCGAAGTCGTGGAACTAAGGAGTAACCGCTAAAGGCTTCAATAGCCTTTAAGAACACTGGATTTAGTACAAGTCTGACAGTCCCTCCCGCCCTTCCCTGGGTAGGAGGTCTAATTCAATCATTTTCCCACGTAAAAGAATCTATTGACTCAAGCCTTTTCTTAATTAAGAGACACGAAAATGTTCTGATTTTACTGCAAGTAGAGTGTCTAATTAAAAATAAGAAAAATATTGATTGGTAATACAATTATTACTATTCGACCTCAGTTTAAAATTATCCCGTATAAATAAATACGTAACAACTCGCTTCCTCCTCTAACTTGGGCCATACCCTATTTAATAGTGATCGTGACCGGTCCTTACCATACCGGCCACGGTTCCCGGTGCCCCGCGGAAGTCTCACTTGACGGGCTACCATCCATCCCGGACATTCCCGGACTGTTCCCCTCACTAAAGGGTGTTCAACCAAACGGATGAATAAGGATGTGCTTGTTTCCGCTACTTCATCAAATATGGGTTTAAAAAGTTTTTTTTTGTATTGTTCAGCGGTTTTTTTGTTTGTTTATAAAAATCAAAATCAAAATCAAAATCCATTTATTTGCAAAAAACATGGTATACAAGATGGAAAAAAAACAATTTTAGATCATGCATGTTTTGCTTTTAGGTAAAAAGCACGCAAATACAGTAATATAGGTACCTACACAATTTTCATCATTCGATTTTATGCTCTAGGAACTCCTTGACACTATAAAAACCTTTAGTAGACAGCCATTTGTGTAATCTAATTTTAAACAATCTAATATTTAGCGCTTTCAATTCATCTGGTATCTTATTGTATACCCGGACACACATAAACATGCAGCTTTTATTATATTTTGCAAGCCTTGGTAAAACATCTAATGCAAGCCTGTGGGGTTCGCGACGGCTTCGAGAATTTAAATCGCTTGCTTTAGTAAATAACTCCATGTGCCTCCTCACAAACATACAAATTTCTAATATATAAAGGGACGGCAAGGGTAACAAATCAAGTTTTTTAAACACCGGCCTGCAAGATTCGTCGGGTTGAAGCCCATATATTGCTCTAATGCATTTTTTTTGTGCAACAAATGCTCTATTTTGATCGGTGCTATTACCCCACATAATTAAACCATAGCGTAGTACCGATTCAACATACGCGTGATACGTTGTAATTGCTGTTTTAATGTTTGTTATGTTTCTGATCTGTTTAAGCGCATATACAAACCGGTTAATTCTTTTGGAAACAGTATCAACATGTGCTTTCCAGTTGACATCTTGATCCATATAGTAAAATTGTTGGCAGCGGCTTCGCCCGCGTGTAACTCGAAAGTTATCCGAATTTTTGGGTGAAAGAGTAACAGTAAGCCATTTATCCTGACTTTTCATATTTATGTAGGTAAGTTATACGTTTTCAGAAAGACTATTTAGAACCCATACCAATATGTGCCCATACTATTTAATTCAAGTTTTTTTTTTAAATTATTTATTTAAATGAAAAGAGCGAAATCTATCCAAGATGTGGTCACATTACCGTGACAGCTAGTATTGCATTCACTCATTTTAACAGACCTTTCAATAAACCAATGCTCCCGCCGCCATTAGTCCGCACTAAAAGTTTACTAATTTTAACAAAGAAACAATAAATTCGCCAGTGTTAATATCAAGTAGAAAAAAAGGTAAAAGTAGTCGTGCATGCCACGCCTATTTGAGAACTTTTTGGTAGTAATAGTTAATAGATTTAAAAAAATCTAAAAACCCACGTTTTAAAATTTCCTAAAAATAAGAAAATAACCCTATTAGTAGTAGTAAACCCTAGTATATTATCTAAGGCAGGGTTTCTTAAAGTGGGGTCCACGGACCCCCTGGGGTTCCGTAGCATGTGCACTAGGGGTACGCAGTAGGTCAGCTAACCCTAAACCTATTTACTGGGAAATAGTATCGTCGCGTCATCACAAAACATGAATTAATTGAAAAAAGACTAAACTTCTAGGGCAGGATTTGTTTCATGTTTGACTCTGAAAGTCTGATTTATTCAAAATATTCTTTGACAGGGGTCCGTGGAATTATTTATATTGTGAAGGTCGTCCGTGAATGCAAAAAGTTTAAGAAACCCTGATCTAAGGGATTATTTATGGGATATATTTACATGACGTGTATAGATCGTGGGTGTAACTTGCAAAGCTACGCCACCAGGAAGTGCCTCAAAATTGAGTTGCAAAAGTCCAACCGAATATCCTAAAATGAGTCTTCCCTTGGGTGGAGGTGGAGTGGAAGGGAATGTCACATTCATACTTGTACTGAGTAAAATCCACCGTGCTCCTTCGATTGCCCTTTATGTTCCAGGGTTACTGTTCACTGTTTAGACAGTCACTACCCACTTCAGACCTTTTAATTCAAAAAACCTTTTGCTTTGCCTCAATTTTATCGTAATAAAGTCTTTATTTAAGTGAGTAGGACTTAGTTAATTGGTGTTAATTGTAGCTTGTGATGTTTTTTGTTTGCGAATGCGTCGGTGAGGTGCCCACGCGCAGATTTGAGGTGACGTTTACTGTGATTTAATGGTCTCTTGATTAATCTGCATTTTCGTAAGATGATTATGATGTACTTCGTTTATTCACTTACTCCGACAAAAAATAGGTTCTCAGTTCAAACCGTATGTTTGCCCGCGATTATATCGCGTTGAGCTGAATTGATATTGATGCGGTTTTCAGAAAAGTGCTCGTTAATTCTGGAGAAGGTTTATGAATAATGGATATTCTGTGACGTGTGTGACATGTCCTAATCTCAAATATTTAAAGTGATGCAACTTTAGTAAATCTACATAATTGCGAGTTAGGTTTAAGTTCCATACATCTAGTTCTAGAGAAACATTTAAAAAAGCACTTCATGCCTTCTAGCAAATCGACATCATGAATATTAGTAAAGCTGAACTTAAATAATAACAAAGAAACTGTTTAAAATAACCCAAACCAAACAATATACCACGGTCTTCAATCCTCAATATGTTTGTCTATAAAAGTTTACCTCAAGTCTTGAGGTAAGCAGGTATTATTAAATCAAGTGTCACCCGTAGTGATGGATGCTCCATCCCATATCCTCAACATATTCATACTTTAGCAACACTTGAATCAACATATTCGCTATAATATTCGCTCTGGCAACACTAAAATGTCAAAGTTCAAGCGCAACACGTAAGACCTGTTGCGTCTTGAAATAAGTTCAGGAATATAATATTTTAAATTGAAGAATTTTCTGAGAAATGGAAAGGGTAGAAAACTTTCAATAAAAATTAACTTGTTATTAAATTAAGAAGTTAACTGTTGTGTTATGGATGGATGGATAGATCGCTGCTTACATAGAAGATGGCCACAAGGCAAAAAACAACGTTTTTTTTTAAAGCAAAGATGTTGCTAATTCAAGCAGAATTGATACGATTTTTGCTTCTTACCCGAGATTTTTGCTTCCCTTTCATGCAGACACTACTGAATGGATTTGTAAGAGGAACACGGACAGTTTATAACCTGGATTAACACCTAGGACGGTCTTTATCATGATTTTGAAATTGAAGAGTATGTATATATGGATATTGTTATGATGAGAGATTGAGTGAAAGGCGACTTAAAAAATGCATAAGGCGGAGGTGAGTGGAAACGCCGCGAGGGGATGCCCAGGATGACATAAACTGACCTCATTGGTGAAGTGCTTCATAAAAGCTGGGTTCGTAGTACTCACAATCGACGTGCGTGTATGATCAGAAGTATGAATGTGGATGAGGCAACAGGAGTATGTAAGGATCGTAGCAGCAGATCGCAGTTTCTGCCTACCCTCATGGGAAGATGACGTGAACTTATGTTTATCTTCCCATGGGATAATTTTAGATTTATAGCGGACGATGCCGCAGACAACAGCTAGTACTTATATAAATATTTATTAGTCCTCCGATCCCTTCCATCGATAAGATTGCACTATAAACTATAAAACTGATGAAAAGCACCGCGGATCGTATCGTAAACTATTTCATTATTATCATACAATGTAATGTGCTCTTGCGCAGGCTCGTAAAGTTTTTAGCTTTATGTTATCTAGAACGAATAGTGCTTAAAATGTATGGATATGACTATGTTTGAACCTAAGTATGGTATTTGTGATAATATAGTCGTAATATCAATCGTAAATAATTATGATCTATAGCGGCCCGTCCCGGCTTCGCACGGGTGGAGGACCCGGTCTAAAACCCGGTCCCGATGGTTACAAACACAACAAAAAAATAATTATCCGAATCGGTCCAGCCGTTTTCATGTTATGTCGTGACAACGGAAAACGGGTTTCATTTTTATTTATATAGATAATATGATATTTTAAGCTAATGGACTGCGGATTCGGAGGTCAGCGTATAGAAAATATTCATCATTGATTTTCTTATGGAAAGAAATATTCGAACAGCGAGTAGTACCTAGTTGTTCCGGGTTTGCGTATCTGTGTTTCCAGTAGCGTAGCAAGACCGAATCTAGATGGAGGTGAGAAGCATTTTTTTTTTGGGACGAACCACACTATTCCCAAACCACTGCAGCTCCTGAAAGCCAGAATCAACCGTGTCAACCACCCGAAAAGCGCCGAGGCAATGAAGCACGACGTGTCCCGGCCTTTTTGAGTTTTTCGGTTCCCAATTAAAATAAAAAGAAACCCAAAATATATTGCAACATGGGACCTCGAACAATAGAGGTTTTTTGTTGTCTGGAAGCGAGGCAGCTTCAGGAGCCCGGGTCCTTTAGGTGCGAGACCCGGCTAGGAAAGAAAGAAAGAAAGAGAATTACGTTTATTGGCACTTGTCCTAAAACTTAAAACTAAAACAAAACAAATTTAATAAAAAAAATAATGCCAATGGGCCTCAGCTCAGCATAATGTCAGGTGGCAACACGAAGTTTGCCACCTGACGCTGATTTTCAGCTGCAGCCCTAGGGTCCGCATCGCCCCCGCCTAGCGACGCCACTGTGAGTTTCTATTTTTGTAAACGCATTAACAAAACGAGAGAAAATCCTAGTGCTGGGTAAAGATTTTTATATAATAAAATAAAGAAAATAATATGAGATGCATTACTTAGTTATTATTCAACTTTCCTCCGTTATGACATGAAAGTGATAGTAATCGTTTAACTTGGCATGTTTCAATGCCAATCCAGGTGCATGGAACATTGCCACTACGGCTCAGAAGACCAGGTGGTATCGATGAGTGAAAATAAAATTAGCATCACTGAGAATACTAATTACTAACTAAAGAAAATGACTGTGTAATCAAAAACACATATATCTAGTTGTAGTTGACTTCAAAGAAAGTGAAATGAGTTTATTCGACATACTAGAGGAGTTATGAATGCCAAATAAAAAATACCAATGGAATTTCGTCAACACGATGGGGGGGGCTACCCCTTTTTTTTTACGTGGAAAAATCATCGAATGAGTCCTCCCGCCCCGGGAAGGGCGGGAGGGACTGTCAGACTTGACTGACTAAAATCCACGGTGTCCTTCAGCAGCCTTTTTGTGTACTGGAGTCTACGTATACGTACCTAGGTATACGTAGGGGGGGTATACTAGGTATACGTACCCCCTGGGTGAACCGACGACATCGTAAGAGTGGCAGTCTGAGGTGGAGACATTTGGGCATGCGGGCGGCGAGTTATGGGAGACTCGCCGTCCGATCATGGACCATCCCCGGGTCGACGGCGCGTTGTTTTCCACGCGCATCTCAAGGAGCTGTCAGCAATCTGACGGGGCCGGGTTCGCGGGACTGTATCACCTGGTAACCGCGGTCCCAGTATATAAAGAGCTATTGAAGGATCACTGTGGATTTTAGTCAGTACAAGTCTGACAGTCCCTCCCGTCTCGGCCTGGGCGTGAGGACTCATTTGATGATTTTACCACGCAAAAAAAGGTGGAGGCACTTGATGATGATCGGGATGATGACCACCCAGCAGGAAATTCTAGATACATCTGTTAAGCATTGCAAGCAGCAGCCGTTGATATCATAAAACCTTTCAAACGTTTGTAGCAACATAACAATAAATACCACGTATGTACGAATATACACCTTATTCTCATCCAATAAAACATAGTTGAGAACATCATCTTTATTCTCCATTTCATCAAAATGAAGTCAATTTAATATCAAGAATAATTTTGAAACCTTTTCGAGCATACCTTTTCTCCAAAATTCTGAATCTGTTATGAGCGTGGAATACGACTGTGCATATTCCAGATTATTGCCAGCCAATGTTACCTAATGATGTTAAATTGAGCGTTTATAAGGAGAATATAAACCAAGTTTATGTAAACCGAAGTATATTCCAAATTCTTGAAGCGTGCCGTGGACGTTTTGAAATGCAAGAGAAATATTTTGCAAAGATTTTACGATGGGTACAAGATTATTTACGGTGTCTTGGATGGAATTGGATACTTTTAGATGTGGAAGAGGGATTTTTAACAATATTGATCTGTTGGATTTCAATAAATAAATTTATTGAAAGAGTATTTAATTTATTGGAAACGAGTCTTGTTTATTTGAGTTGTAGTGCACAACATAAAACTGTCAAAACAAGGAGAATATCATCTACCTCATATAAATATGACCTCCAAAATAAAACAATTACCCACCCTTTTCCTGCCGAAGCTCGCTTGAAGCGAGATAATCAGCTAATGTTCATCCATATTTAATTAGCAGAGAAACAAGCTTAAAACAGACGTTTTAATCCGATACCGAAACTTAATTGTTTGGATTGTTCCTTTAATATTATAATTGTATTAGGTGCCTGTTTCGGATGTTTGTAATCTAGTTTAAATTCATTGTACTTTCCTCGGAAATATTTAATGTTTGTTGTCAATCAATCAATGTTTTAGATTGACCCATTTCTTAAACACGAATTTCACGAGGAAGTTAAAGAAAATCGTCACTAGAAATCGATGAAACTTTTTGAAGAACAAACAGAATGTCCTAGATGGGTTTCTCCACAACTTCACTATCATTTTTAAGATTCTTTATATTTGTTCTTTATATTTGTTAAGATTTTCATACATGTAAACGATATGTTATAGTTTAGTATGTTGTTTAGTCTTGAAAATAGCGTAAAATGTTTCTGCAATTTGCAGGTGTCTAAAGAGACTATTTTTCTGATTCGTTTATAATCAACGTAGAATTCAAAATGAAACCACGATTTAAATTGTCTAAACATTAAGAATATACTCATAAATTATATTATAAATCTAACCTTATTATAAGATCTATTTACTAACCTAAATAATCACTGTAAATGAGGAATTTGTAATTTGTAAACTTTCAATTTATTCAATTTGATCCGACTACTATGCATGCGGTGTTAGCATATAAGTGACTGTTACACTTGTAAATGTATATGAATTAGCTATAATTGTAATGTTGTGTGTAAACAGTCGTTGGCTAACCTAAAAAAATAAAAAAAAAAAAAAAAAAATTGAACGCGCATTTTTATTAATTTGTGCAGTCGTGCTAGACCCAACAACCAAGATTCCTACACTAAATAAAACTTGCTATATCTATCAATAAAGTTACTGCAGGATTTACCAATTAGAGGCCTGATCAAAGTTTCAAAAATTGAAGGAAAAAGTACACAATAATCCAATTAACTACGATCCCAATTAGTATTTCATTGGCCACGTACTATTGGAGAATACGATACGCGCTCTGAATGGCTGATTACCATTGATAAAACATTAATATAATTAATTAGAGACAGTAGAATAGGTCAGAATAGATTTATCTATTCTGAGCGTTCTCTGAAGGTCGTTCTGATTTATTCAGCTCCGAAGACAAGAGGCAAACGACTAAGGAAATCGCTATGTCGTCTTTATTAGATTATCAACAATCATCATCTGCCTAGGCTTTTCCCAATTATATTGGTGTCGGCTTCCAGTCAAACCAGATGCAGCTGGATATCAGTATTTTACATGGAGCGACTGACTATCGGACCTCCACAACCCAGTAACTAGGTAATACCATACCCTGTGGTTAGACTGATTGTCAGACTTTAGAGCTTCTGACTAACAGTAACGACTGTCAAAGATCTACAAATTACAACCGGCACCAATGGCTTTACGTGCTTTCCGAAGCACGGAGGAAACTCGCTACGACAAATGGTCACCCATCCACAGACCAACCTCCGCAAGCGCGGCTGTAATTTTTTAGCCATGAGCTCCTCTTAGATTATCAACTATAATGTAGTGATATAATTATGTAGATGTTTGTCCGATAATAATGACAACAAGATAATTGGGACTACCTATATTGTCACATGGGTTGGCAATTCGGCATTCAATCTCTGCCTAATTAGTTGTTAATTATCAGTTAAATGCCTGCATAGATTGGTATTCCGGGAATTACATTATGGCACAAGGTACCTAAGCATTGGTAATGGCTTATTTGTTTAGTGCTCATGTGCTGTGTAAAAGATAATTTACTCATATCACCAATTGATTTTTGTGATAAACAGTAATGTCACAATTATATAATATGTTTAGTACTCTACGTGCTGTGTAAAATAAGATTTAATAATCACCTAGGGTTTTTTGAGGTAAACATCAATATATCACAATCATAAAGGCTTTTTCGGAAAGAAAAACCTGCGAGCGAGACTCGAACCTGCGATTTTTGAATCAGCAGGTACTACAGACTCGTTACCAGCTTAATCGAATAGTTGAATATATTATTTCATTGTTAAACTTTAACCGTCTTTCGATGAGTGCGGGGCAGTGGTCCAACTGCTCTGTCCTACTAGTTGGACCATGGGTCTTAACTATGGGCAGTTGTCCAACTTTAAAAACAGTTGGACCACAGCACCTTTGAGAGTTCCGTGGTCCAACTAATTTAAAAATAAATTGCCCACCCTAAAAGCCTCAACTGTATAATTATGTGTGTATGGTACCTACTGGTTTATGCTCGCATGCAAAACTACGCATTCATGCAAAAATGTTTCAATGTTGCGTCTATTATATGTTTTAGAAAATTTTACATCTCTATCAAACGAAATCGCACACAAAAAACGTAAGGTCCAAATTGACAATGATTATTATATTCGTGAAATTCAGCTACAACTGAGTTCAGATGAAATTACTGTAGGCCATGCTTTAGAAAAAAAACGTTGGTTGGTTTAGTTGTAAATATTGTAAAAAAATAAAAGTTTCAAAATTATTCACACAACTTTAATTTTGGTATCCTACTGCAAAGAGGTTCAATAGAACCGTAAACCAGTAGGTACCATACACACATAATTATACAGTTGAGGCTTTTAGGGTGGGCAATTTATTTTTAAATTAGTTGGACCACGGAACTCTCAAAGGTGCTGTGGTCCAACTGTTTTTAAAGTTGGACAACTGCCCATAGTTAAGACCCATGGTCCAACTAGTAGGACAGAGCAGTTGGACCACTGCCCCGCACTCCTTTCGATGACGTTAGTCAGACATGGGACTGTCTCATCAGGTTACCGTGGCCCCGGAACGTATAGGGCTATTGAAGGACACGGTGGATTTTAGTCAGTACAAGTCTGGCAGTCCCTCCCGTCTTAATTGGATGAATTTACCAAGAAAAAAATGTGATAATGGTAAAAAATATTTAAAAATGTAACAATCAGTTAAATATTGAATTCTCTACCAAGATACGCGACACTATGACAACAATGTCTAAACAAATCTTGCAGTACATAACCAAAACGTATTTAGGTATTTACCAACGTACGTAAGTGCATAAGCACCAACAACATTAGAACACGCTCAAAACTCGTTTAACAACCAAACAATACTAAATTCCAAGCAAACATACAAGCGAACACAAATGTTTGCACAATGCAATAAGCAAACAAAATCCGTGCTCGGGAATCGAACTCAAAGCCCCGACACTGGCTTGTGGCGTGTCACACATGAGGTGCGATGTGAACAAACACAGAACACATATTCTACCCGACTGTACTGAATCAATATTAGGATGAAAGTACTGTCACGTACAAAAGTGATTTGATTTTTGGAGCATCAAAATATCGTCATTTTGTATATTTGTTAAACGATTTAGTGAAAGACAAAATGAATTAAGTGAATCAACCCTTTCATTTTGTAATAAATTAAATGATTATCTAATAAAATCTTGATGAGAATTCGCAAGTTTCTTTTGGGTATTGTAAGTCTAAGGGAAAAAAATGTTTTCTTTAGGGAAATTAAATGCCCACGCAAACAACTAAGGAAATTCTACGTCAATTTGTATTAGTTCTGTTGGAGAAGTATTATTCTTTATTAAATAAACTGAGAATTATATTATGACAAAATGGTCTACGTAATCATCCAAAGTTTGCCAAAACTGACGAACTTCGTATTTTTTAAGCTGCTTAAATATTCAGCATAAATAACTATAATTAAATTAATACATAAATCTCAAAGCTCTTCTTAATACCTATTATTATTTTAATGACTTAATGTGCGTATCTCATGGCTATTCGGCAGTTCATTGACCTTATAAAAAATAAACTAGGTATACATACAATTATCACCTACGCTAATTAAACAGTGGAATTGTAATTTTAAAGCATTTTCTTTTACTTTGGTGGATACTCATCAACGGACGGATCGGACTATCAGATTGTTAATTTTAAAAAATCCACTTAGTTCCTTCAGCTGCCCTTTACGTTCCAGGGTCAAGATAACCTTTAAAGACGGTCCCGTCATCCCATGAAATCAGCACATCACAGTAACCGTTACAATTTTATTTTGAAGTATTTTTTACAAGAACTCTTGGAAAGGCTTGGGGGAGGCCTTTACCCGGCAGTGGGACGGTGTAGGCTGAACAAAAAAAAAAAAAAAATTTTTTTAACTTTTTCCCACATATTAGTCCTTTACCGCGCATTTACAATCAGCTTTAACTTACATACCCCATTATAGAATAAATAAAAAAATAATTAAAAATTAAATCAAAACCTTTCTCACTTCGACTTATTTGACATTAAAAGTGCCTCAGTCAAAGTATTAAAGAATTGTTCAAGTAATTATAAGTTAATGAATACTTAATCACTGTTAAATAGTTCATTAGTTATTAAAATGCTTCAGGACTTATGAGCTTGACTTAACTGAACTTTAAAATTATTATTTTACTAGCTGTTGCCAACGGCTTCACCCGCTACAACTCCAAAATTATCCCACGGGTACATAAAATCGGGATAAAAACTATCCTATGTGTTAATCCAGGTTATAAACCATCTGTGTACCGAATTTCAGCCAAATCCGTTCAGTTGTTTTTGCGTGAAAGAGTAACAAACATCCATCCACACATATAAACTTTCACGTTTATAATATTAGTAGTTAGTAGGATGGTTTCTGAAGCAAGTTCAATGGTTATTATCGAATCTGTGTACGTAGTACAAGTAAATTAAATTATAAATGTTATTATTGTAATGTATTCATAGTTACGAAGTACATAATTTTAATCATAACGTTTATTTCAAGTACCTTTTCATAAAAACAGGAACTCGGGTCGACGGCGTCGAACCTCTGGTATATACACGATTTTTTTTACATATATGTATTAAGTATTTAATTGACAGTGAATTTCATAGTACCCCAGAGGAAACTAATAATAATTGTAATCTCGGTATTCAAATTATTTGATTATTTATTTTTTAGAAAATATCGTATTATATGTCGCCATATTATGCCAAATATTCCATTGATTCTCTAAAAACACTCGTGCGCAATATTTTGAGTTTTTGATTGAAACAAACAATAAAAGGCTTCAAAAAGGTCAATTGACTTGCAAAAGGGATGCCTCTTTTCCAGCTACCTTCCCTTTTTGCAACGCAATTTGCACTTACTTCAAACTTATTGTAAGTACGACTTTCGCATATCATATCATTTCGACTGATTGTTTGGCAAACCCTAAAAACGTGACTTGAATATTGTTATGTAAAACGATTGAGGGACGCGAAATGTACGTAAAATAAATAAAAGAAGCTATTTTGTTTTTGGGGATTTGTGGAAAAATATAAGTAAAACAATCGTTGAGAAAAATAAAAGACGGTAGATCTGACTTTATTTCGATTGCTAGAGAATTTTGTACCGTATGACCTAAATAATAAAATCGATCTAAAGAATAGACAATTCAAAGCCACAAAGTTCACCTTCTTTCACTAATATCAAATTAAAAAATCGATAGACTCACCAAAAAAACGATGAACCTATAATATCAATTGCAACATCGCACGAAGTTAACCGTATTCTCGAGAAAATACCGTTTATCACACTTCGAGATCAATAACGAAATCAATTTCAATCAGCCACCATTGTTCGCGACAGTACTAGAAACGAAAATCATTGGTTTACAACTGAGCAGGTGCGGAGCACGTGAATGAACTAAAGATTGCTCTTGCGCAGGTTCAACGACCTATCCGATCAGGTGTAATTACAGCTTAATCATAGTAGATTTTAACTCGATAATTTTAAGGCTGTTTTTTGATTGTCGTGGTTATATTGTAGCGGTTACATCAAAACTGTAATTGCGACTTCCGGTTGACAGGTGCAAAAACATGGGATGTGGGTGGTTTCTGCACATGCTAACGGGTTGTTTAATGGTTGAGCTTTTAGTAAATAAGGTCAAGATTAATTAATTTTTGATTGATGTTGACATGCGAAGCATTTTGGTCGAAATAGTCGTGAGAATGGTAGTGTAACAGAATGGTCTATGCCAACTTTTTTCGTACTATGCCAACAATGAGGTTGTTTATTTTCGTCCAATACAAATTGTAAAGACACTATTGAACCAATACCTATACTATAAAACTCTTTGCGGGACATACGTATACCGACTCCGGTACTCAAAGGGCTACCGAAGGACACCGTGGATTTTAGTCAGTACAAGTCTGACAGTAAGGGGTTGGGAGAAATCATTTGATGATTTTACCACGAAAAAATAATTCTCTAAAACTTAATTGACGTGTAACAGTCCCATCCCGCACTGTCCGGGTTGGGAGAACTCATTTGCTGATTTTACCACGAAAAAAATAATACTATAAAACTCAATTGACGTGGTAAACTTTATTAGTTAAACTGATTTCAAAAAGTATATTAGTCAAATCCATCATTTAAATGTCAAAACCTTTGTAACATGGGCGAGGTCACGGGCAAATCCTAGTTATAATAGAATCATGAAAATAATTAGAACAACACGTTGAAAAGGCAAGATTCGGCCTATTCAAAGTTTAATAGTCTGTACTCAAATCCGTTAGGAACGCATAACTAAACTAAATGCCCGTTCAATTAGAAGTCTCCTAGTGATAGCAATCGGGCATAAGTGCCCAGTTAACCATTTATCCAACAATGCCCGACATCCACTAATAACTGGGTAAACAATCCACATTCCCCGAGGATGCCCGCTTGTGTATTAACGGGTTGATATTTAAGGCTGTCCCAAATACCAGCCACCTGTCCTTTGAGACCTCGTCGTCTTTAAGTGATAAAGGCTTAAACAGTTCTATAGGCTTATGACAATGATGGTCTCTTTTTGAACTTGTAAACGAGTCCTCCCACCACTTCACTCCGACAGTCAGAATTGTACTAACTAAAATCTACGGTGTCTTTGTCGTTCCCACCACGGTTACTAGATAGTCCCGCGATCCCGAACTCCAGGATTGCTTTCAATTTAAAATAGGTGGCGTAAATCACAATAATCTCACGGCTACAAGAATGACTCTTAGAAGGTTTCCAAACGAAACCGGGTCCTTTCCGGACCTTCGTAAAAAGAACCATCAAGGAGCTGTCATCAAACAGACGGTGCCCCATAAGGCAAAACGCCAGTAGGATATTATTGGGCATTCTACCCCACCTGCCGTTCCTACGGCTCACTCCGTTCGCCTTCGTCACTGGTGGGGTAGAATGCCCAATAATATTTTTGATATCGATGGTTGTGGAATAGAATAGAATGTGTAAAATTACTGGTTCGGCGCCTATTCCACCTTTCAGTTCTAAAATTCAATGCCCAATCGTTCCTATTCCAAATTCGTATTTTAAAACTAGTGTTACCTGTTGTTCCTTCGTTCACCTCCGTCAATTTCAGCAGAAAATAGGAGGGTACGTTTTGTCGTTTCGTTTTAGGAAACACGAATTTTCGGTCCTGAGAAGAACCTTTTGTGATCATAACTCCGTTTCACTACACTACTTTACTGTCATTCTTTCATAGTTTCACTACACATTTCACCACTACTGAATTTATTCTTAATTTTAATCTACATGAAACGTGGTAAGCTAAACTTCAGGACAGATTGTCTCATGTCTCTCCACAAAGTTTGAGATAGCGCATTACCGCAAAGGTTCAACGCATACTCAGTTTATGCGGCCAGAGTGGCGCAAGGACATCTGAATTTTAGGCTACCGTATACATTAAACTAAAACTTGGGACAGATTGTCACTATGTCTCTCCACAAAGTTAGAGATAGCGCTTTACCGCAGAGGTTCAACGCACACTCAGATTATGTGCCGAGGACATCCGAAATTTTAATTTTATTTCGTTTCATATAGATGAAAATTTACACGTTTATTAAACAAGTAAATGCGTCGGCTGTCTGAACCGATGATCTAAACTTCAGGACAGATTGTCTCATGTCTCTCCACAAAGTTTGAGATAGCGCATTACCGCAAAGGTTCAACGCATACTCAGTTTATGCGGCCAGAGTGGCACCAAGGACATCTGAATTTTAGACCACCGTATACATTAAACTAAAATTTGGGACAGATTGTCACTATGTCACTCCACAAAGTTAGAGATAGCGCTTTTACCCCAGTGGTTCAACGCACACTCAGATTATGTGTCGAGGACATCCGAAATTTTAATTTAATTAAATTCAGCAAGACGACACTACTTACTTGGTAATGAACACGTTACGTCTGGAACTGATTGCTATCCAACCGCACGTCGCGCTTTAAGGTGCGAGTTAAGGTGCATTTACACTAATATTTACCGTCCGGTGTGTGTAAGTCCGATCAGTTTGGCTACATTGTATTCTTTCATGAAATACCTGGCGGCGACGCACTAAGGAGCATTTAGCTTTTAAACCGAACAAACTTCATTAGCAGTTTTATTTGCTTGGAAATTAATAACAATACGTAAGTGAATAAAGAAAATCATGTATTTAAATAAGTTCATAAAATTGCTGAATAATTGAAATCTATACTAATATCATAAGCTGAAGAGTTTGTTTGTTTGGTTGAACGCGCTAATCTCAGGAAATACTGGTTTAAGTTGAAATCCTCCTTTGAGTGACATTTACAAAATTTGTATTAGTCTGGTTTTGAAGTCAAAATGTTCCTAAGTGCGACGTTGGAATCGACCGTATCAGATAACTGTTACGAGTGAGTGTAAATGAGCCTTTACAGTATGTGAAACTGCAAAATTGCAAGTAGCAATAATTTGCTGACCATATGTTGCTGTATGTAAGGTGTGTGTGTAATTTCCATGAGAACCATAATATGCAAGATAAACACTACGCTTGTTGCGAACATAGTTTAAATTTGTCTTATACAGGACTTCCTATGTTCATAAAATAGGTACTTCAGTTTCGGTACGGCACACTCATCATGGAAATTACTTTATTGTAATAATAATAACCTTTATAACTTTGTAGTTACAATAAATAAATATATGCATAAAAAAAATTTTTTGTCAAGTTTTACTGCAGCATATTAGTGAACTAACTTTTTGACGCGAGTTCATTTACATGGATTATTCTGCATAAAAAATGTTTTCAGGATATACAAATTTCGTTTTAGTCATGAGATGATTTATTATTATACTAATGTCAAGTTTTACTGCAGCATAATAGTGAACTTACTTTTTGACGCGAGTTCATTTACATGGATTAATCTGCACAAAAAATGTTTCCAAGATATTTTTCTTTCAGCTCATCTTAACTTGGGTCTTTAAAAAAAAAATTTATTTTTTATTTTTTGAATTAACTTGTGTGATGTCATGCGGAGTTTTACATCAAGGTTTTTTAATCAAACATACTATATTTGCATTCTATACATACATACAACTTAATTATTATAATACATAAGTGTCATGTATCGTCTTCGCCTTTGTCGGTGAGGTAAAAAGCTGGTTTTATATTTCATTTCTCACGATAAAACTGCTATTTGATAGAAACGATTTTCAATCACTACGATTTAATTAGACGTAAGTAAAATAAATAGTCATACAACTGTGAGGACATGTACTTAAGGTTTGATTTGTAATGGGATAAAATTTGCTGAAATGGTATTTTTTTTGAATAAAATCAATCAATTTTGAACATAATATTACATTCGCTCCAGTATCTTCCAGTGATAAACACCGGTTCGGTTCTTCGTTATACAGTGAACAACCTTCAACTTTATAAAATGTATGTGAGTACTACTAACTTTACTGAATTATCTAATATATTTATTTAATCGATACCCAGCTACGGACCTGGTTTCTGCCTGCCGGCTGGTGTATCAGAAGTCTTCATTAACTCACAGTTATAACTTATAAGTTACAAAATTAATCTTTATTTGTTCCATTTCAGGTCTGACTCCGATTCAGAATTCCAGACACGGTCTGCAGCTGTTGCCGAGGTTGTGAAAGTGCAACCAAAGAAGAAGGTGCCGAAGCGCAAAGCTTCCGAGAGCACCACCACGCCATCAGCATCGAAAGCAAGGTAAGTTTGTGTTACTGCTTTTACCGTTAGGTGTTTTTTGTGTATGTTGTTATGTACAGATATACATTGGTTAATGGATTTAGAACTGTAACGCAGAGAGCGCTAAAATCAATTTCCAATAATCATATTCAAGCATGATGCAATATAATAATAAAACATGATGCAAGCATCATGTTTACAGTTAATTCATGAGGTATTGTTTATTGAAATTATTATAACATTTAAACGTCATGATTTCTATCTGCATAGGTTTCGACAGAGAAGTAAGCACCCTCAATTCATCAATTTAAAAAATAAATGTAATGTAATGTGTTGTGTAATTAAAATAAATAAAATGTAAATTGTTTACAGTAAAAGAAGCAGTTCGGGCTCGGACCTCTTTGGCTTGGTGGACTACGTTCCGTTCTGAAGCAGCGGCTAACACAATTCAGCTGGTGACCTGTAGGCTTTCGCTTCGACCGCTCGATCCGAGGCGTCCGTGGTCGCTGCATCGGAGAACGCTGTATAGCGTGCTGTGCGCGAAACAAGCGCGTAACTCATTCTTCGGGGTGACTTCTATCGTGGTATTCGATCAAAGGACTAACCTACAGGCAACAAGGCTGCAAGACTTTGCCGTCCAGGTCCCCTGAAGACAGTTACGGAAGTGGCGAAGAAGTCGCACTCAGATGGACCGAATACAGGATCACAATTCGTACAGATGATTCAAAACACTGCATACATCGCCGCAGTGGGTATCGGGCTTATACGAAGTTATTTAATGACGATGGGGGTGATCAGTGAAGTGTGTGCTTGCGTGAGTGTGGCACACGCAGAGCCAGCCGGCAGGCAGAGAGACGGCACTGGTCCGTGGGAGGCGTGGGTATGGGGGCGGGGCTAGGTGTAAGGGTTGAAGTGTTGAGTGGTGGATAAGTGGGGGGGGGGGCGAGTAGAAAGTTGGTGGTGAGTGAGGTCTGCGGTGCTCACGAGTAGCGCCGTTGGTGGTCTAGGTACTACATGTGAATGGTATGTTTGCACTGATTATACTGAGCGCCAGTCCGAATTCTACGTAGTGTATGATATCACACTGATAAGAAGTATACTGAGAATCGACATGTATAAGCTTGACTGTGTGGGCTGGAAATGACACTGCAATATATTGCGATTCGATATTAATCATGTCAAATACATACTAATACACATTGTCAACCATCTGAACACTAAGTATATTATCCTTATACACATATTATTATCTAAAATAGCACTTATCATGCTCTATCATAGTATTGTGTAACACATCCTCTATCTAGAGTCGTCAGTCTCTGGACATGATGTTCATTTTACTTGACGTCTAATTACAAATCGTAGTGAGTGAATCGTTTCTATCAAATCCCGTACGTGTATTGTTATTCTGATCTCGAGATAAAATAGAAAAATACTATTATCACACTAACTTTTACTCACTGCGACAGGTGTTGAAATAACTAGACAACTATCGGCGACAGATCGTAATCATGACACTTATGTATTGTAAATACAGTATAATGCTTGCTATTTGATAATGAGAATTGGTACGTGTCACTCAAATACTGTCGTTTGATGATGTATTTAAAAACGCAATTGATTCATTATAAGCTCGCATGACCATCACACTATCCTTATACATTTAAATAAATTGTAATCGATGCTAATAATATTTTAAATTTTTTAAGCCAATGTTTACGATGAGGCTTAATTGACAGTAATATAACACTACTACATATGAGAAGGCATATTTTTGCTGTCATCAAGACATAAAACATCCAGTGTTAAATTGTAACGTCAAGTCGTCATTTGAACGTGAAGTGTTCACTATTAATGCTGGCATGAATAAAACGTCTCTCGACATTAATGCAGATATACATTATGACCCAAAATCCGATCTCATGTACTAAATCGTAAACAATCATATGTATACGATTCCTGAATATCATCATATTGTCTCAAGTAAAAATTACAGACCTTAATAACACAACATAAAGTAATCGTCGAGACGTTCAATAACAGTTCATACCTTCAGACACAGATTGAGAGTGGCTAGGTGGGCATGTAACTATACGACATGACAAAAGAAAAATGTAAATTATATTAAGTTGGCATACTATTGGAAATAATGTTTACTTTAATGATCCACGCTACTTATCGTCGTCGTACAATTCCGGGCGTTTATCGATTGCGGGGCGGTGCAATAAGAAGTTCGAAAAAAAGCATTGTAGTAATTATTCACATAATGATAATTGGTGCCGAGGTGATGAGCGATTTGCCGTACCGAAACTGAAGTACGGCTATTATGAATCCATAGGAAGTCTAGTATAAGACAATTAACTATGTTTGGGGTGGGTGGGGGGGGGGGGGGCACTTGGGGCGGGGTGCGGCCGGCGCACAAGAATGAAAAGCTGTGTTAATTCAATAATGGGTATGTTTCTTGTCTGTGTTGCTGCTTTATATCCAGCTAAGAGTCATCCTGAAAGAGTATCTTCTTACCCTGATTTTCAACAATGTGTTAAATATAAAGGATATATCCTTTCCAGTGAATTTCTCAGATATTGCGCGTTTCGAAGTGAATAACCCCGAAATTTGCATTTACATTTATGGTTTAAAAAATAATACTGTCATAGGACCGCTTTACAAACCAAAAGCCTTGAATGGGAAGGTGATTCATTTACTTTACTTAGAAAGAGATGATTTATCACATTACTGTCTCATAAAAGACTTGTCGCGACTTGTTAAAAATCAAATAACAAAACACCACAGTAAACTGTACTTTTGTGACATTTGTTTAATGTTTTTTAATTCGTGTGATGATCTTAGTTCGCATAGTTGTGGAGGTATCGCCACTGAACTACCTCCAGAGGGTTCTTTTATACAGTTTAAAAATTATAATAGAAAGCAAATTGTACCATTTGTTATATACGCAGATTTTGAAACAATGCTAGAACGGTATGAATCTTGTGACCCTGACCCTACTAAGGCGAGTACTGTAACGCGACAGCGACATGTGCCTGTAGCTTTCGCTTATCATATTACGTGTACGCTAGACGAAAGCCACAATCGTTACGTTTCTTATCGCGGTTCGGATTGTGTATCAAATTTTGTGAAGTCTATCTATACAGATGCACAAAAAATTTACGATATTTTAAAAAATAATGCACCTATGATTTACACAAATGATAATGCCCACGACTTTGAAAACGCGATAACATGTCATATTTGTGAGCAGTTCTTGTTCGGCGATAGGGTTCGCGATCATTGTCACTTGACTGGTAAATATCGTGGCGCAGCTCATAGTTATTGTAACTTACAATACAAACTACCAACATTTTTGCCTGTATTTTTTCATAATTTGTCCGGATATGATTGCCACCTTTTTATAAAAGAATTAGGTGAAGCTCCTGGATCTATTAAAGTGATACCTAAAACAAAAGAAAACTATATTTCATTCACTAAATTTATTCCGATTTCTACCGGGGAAAGCATCCAGGTCCGGTTTGTAGATTCTTTCAAGTTTTTAGGAACTAGCTTAGAAAAGTTGGTTAGTACCATGAAAAAACAAGACTTTAAACAATTAAAATCTTATTTTCCTAAAAAAAAAACAATTTAACCTACTGACTCGTAAAGGAGTGTATCCATATGACTATATGTCTCAATGGGAACGTTATGAAGATATGTGTTTACCATCTAAAAAATATTTTTTTAACTCCATAACGAATGAGACAGTGACCGACGAAGACTATGAACACGCTCGGTCTGTTTGGTCAGTATTTAATATTCAAAACATGGGTATGTACACAGATTTGTATCTCAAAACAGATGTTTTATTGCTAACAGATGTATTTGAAAATTTTCGAAAAACTTGTAAACTACATTACAATCTCGATCCCGCGTTCTATCTTACAGCACCAAGTCTATCTTTTGATGCAATGCTTTTAAAAACAGGAGTTAAATTAGAATTGATTAGTGATGTAGAAATTTTTAGAATGATACAAAAAGGTATTCGAGGAGGTGTTTGTATGTGTTCTAAAAGACATGCCAAAGCCAATCATAAATATTTAGATACTTACGATCCAACACGTCCAAATTCATTTATCATATATTTAGATTGTAACAACTTATATGGCTATAGCATGTGTCAATCCCTACCCTATTCCGATTTTAGATTTATGAATAGGCAAGAAATAGATTTTTTACAATTGAACTTAGCAAATATCAGTGATACTGCGGAAAACGGTTACATTCTTGAAGTTGATTTAATATATCCGGAGAATTTGCACATGCAACACAATGACTTTCCCTTTTGTCCAGAAAAATGCTTACCACCTGGTGGTAAGAATAAAAAGCTAATTCCAAATTTGTACGATAAATATCACTATGTTATTCATTACGTACATTTAAAAAAATGTTTACAGCACGGTTTAGTATTAAGAAGGATCCATCGCGCTATTATATTTAAGCAAAGTTGTTTTTTAAAGCAGTATATTGATATTAACACCCAGTTACGTCAAAAAGCAGAGTCAACGTTTGAACAAGACTTTTTCAAATTATTAAACAATAGTATTTTCGGAAAGACCTTGGAAAATAATGAACATCGAATAGATGTAAAGTTAGTTAACAAGTGGTGTGACTCAAACAATAAAACAAAAAAGACTACTTGTGCTGAAAAATTGATAGCCAGCCCATATTTTCACAGCGCCTCTGTGTTTTCTGATGGTCTAGTGGCAATCCAAATGAAGCCTGTGCGTATTATACTTAATAAACCAATTTACATAGGGTTTGCAGTATTAGAATTGTCTAAGACTCACATGTACGACTTTCACTACTCTATCATAAAACCTTTTTATGGTAACCGAATTGAATTGTGTTATACTGACACAGATAGTCTAGTATATGATGTACAGAGTAATGATGTTTATAAAGACTTCAAGCTCCATTTTCTAAAATATTTAGATACCAGCAATTATGACTGTAGCAATGAGTATAACTTACCAATTATTAATAAGAAGGTTCCAGGATTATTTAAGGATGAAATGGGCGGCAACATTATCAAAGAATTCGTAGGACTGCGCTCAAAGCTTTATTGTATTAAAACGTTAAACAAAACAATTCAAAAGGCAAAAGGTACAAAAAAATGTATTACCGAAAAATTAAATATGTTAGATTATAAAAATGTTTTGTACAATTGCAATGTTATTCGCAAAAAAAATGTATTGTTTAGATCAATAAAACATGAAATATTCACCCAGGACGTAAATAAAATAGCACTTTCGAGCAATGATGATAAACGATTGCTATCGTTTGATAAAGTTTCTACTTTAGCCTGGGGTAACACAACTATATTTATGTAATGCATTAACACAATTTAAATATAATAACAGTAGTTACACTTTTCATTTGTATTTTATTGATTGTAAATGATAAAACTTATTACGTCCTGAATGGATAGTTAGATAATCTTTCAACCTACCTACTGTGTTACTTACTATTATAAAATGTTTGTAATTCTTTTAATGTGTTGTTGTGTAATATAATTTAAATACCTAGTATCAGAAGTTACTTTTGAACCTGGCTTTATTATTTATGCAATTCTAAAATGTGTGTATTGTTGGTGTCCCTAGTACTAGTTAATACTAAACAGTGTAAGAGTAACTATACTCTATCTATACGACCTCTGATAATTACTTACCTATATAGGTCTTATATAAATTTACTTTTATAGGTACTTATGTATCTACTAAATATTATTATACTTAAATAAATAATATTTTATGTTCATAAATCTGTTTCATTTCTATTCCTAATTGTTTTCAAAGCATCTAAGGTACATCAAAAATGTTTTGATCCAGGCTCATATTTAATATAATAATAATATTTCTCAACTATCACACAACGCCATCTAGTCCTAAGCTAAGCAGAGCTTGTGTTATGGGTACTAGACAACTGATAAACATAATTATATATTTCTAAATACATACATATTAGAAATTTTCAGAGTATTATTTTTATATTTAATAAAATAACAACGAAAAATAAAACATAAAAACAAAATCCAGACCGGAACAAATACTTTTTGTTCCGTGCGGGAATCGAACCCGCGACACTGCATTTGGCGCATTTATATGCTAATACTTACCTGTGACACGATGACCAATGTGCCAAATGGGTCGTCGAAATCGTGACAAAATACTGGATCGCTTTGAAGATGCATGCGTCATGCGCGGTGTAGAATTTGACACCAGACAGGTGCTTCGGCACAAGTTTAAACATGTTGAAACATGAAATTGTATCACAGCGAGGCTTTATGGAGTTTAATTGCATATTAGTCACGTTTCACAGTAATATTATTGAGTAGAACATCCATTATTATTAGACAGCTACCTGGAGCGGTCGTATCACGTCGAATAAAAACGGAACGAATTGTAAGTATTGTTCAAGTACCCATTTACTTAGAATGTTATTTCATCATGTTGTTTTATGTAATTATAATTAATTATTATTCCGTTGTTTCAGATCATTGAAAATGTGTGATTCTCCAGATATTATCGACTACTCACAATACGCTCAAGGTTTTCCGACCCAGAGTTTAAGCTGGCATATCCCAGAATTCTCAGAACAACAAAGACCTGTCACCATGGAGTCCAGGACAAGACAAGACTACAGACCTGTCAACAAAAAGCCTCGAACAAGGCAGGAGTGTCTAAAAAAGAAGTCATCTCTACCTACAAGTCAATCATTCCTCATAAACAATGAGAAGAAAAAAGGATTACGATTGATCCAGGTACAAGTGTTGGATATCAGCGAACAACAAGAACCTACAAGTGACGATCATGACGTGGTAATGTTAAGTGCTCAATATGTAGTAACTGAATCGGTGGACCATGTTATGGACGAGACGCACGCGTTAATTAATAAAATATCAAAAAATCTTTGTGGGGACGGATGTTATTATTAACTGGTATCATTTTTTTAAGTGCCTACTTTATAAGTTGTTGTATTTAATTTGTAGGAATGAGCAAAAATAAATTATGTAAGTAATATCATAATTATTAATGGGTATATTATTGATAGGAATGTATGTATAAGTTTTGAATATATAAATATTAAATATAAGTTTTACTATAACTAACTTTTGTATTAATTTGTAATAAATGTAAATAATGCAATAAAAGTACATAAAAATATATCAATTGTTTCTAATTTTAATTGTTTTTTTTTTTCTTATTATTAATTTATTTATACTCAAACTCTAAATTAGCTCTAGTGTAATGATATAATTATAGGTTATTTGCTTTCAGTATTTTTATTAGAACAATTCGTTTAAAATCATGTTATATGTTATTTGCATTTTTATAATAAAATTCATAAGAAATATCATTTTGCTGCAGCTAATTTAAAGTTTGTTATGTAGGTTACCCTGATTATAATAAATAAAACATTTAAGTAGATAGACATTTTTATTAAATGTTAAACACAAAAATAATTAAAACAAATTAAATACAGACATATTATTATAAAAATACCATTTCCTTATACAGACAGCATTATTTAATGTACAATGCATTTTATGATTCACACAATTAAAATCATTTTTATTTTTACAAAACTTTCTTTTTAGTTCTGATAAATTAGGACATCCCTTCTCACCTATGTCGATCACTTCACAGTTTGTACATAACTCTTTAATCCACTTAATCTTTTCCAGACCCTTCGTGATAATTTTTTTATTTTCTAAGTATGGTAAAATGACGCGTTGAAACTCTTTGTAGTCTATGTAGCCCTCGCTCCAGTAAATTCCTCGATTTCTTTCTAGCCACCTCACATGTTTTTTTTCTTCTTGTGTTAGGTAATGGAATGAATATGGTGGTTTTACCAAGAACGTCTGTGTATGATCCTGACTCGCGATGGTCAATTCTTTGACAATAAAATTATTTATAGAATCTTTAAATCCTTGGAGTTCCACTATAATAGTATCCATCTTCATGATATCTTCTTAACAGTGCTACTTAATGGTTTGTATTCAACAATGCAATCGTTCAGAATGAGACAGTATGCTGAAGTTTGATCTGGTATCTCTGAATCACTCTCAATTTCAACTCTCACATCTACAACCGGACCTGTCTTTAGATTATCCGCTTGTCTAGAGCAATCAATGACAAACAGCGGTGCTAAATCTTTAAACTGTTTTTCGCTTAATATGGGCTCCGGGCGACGTCCGTAATACGACTGTTGAAATCTGGTGTATTGCTCGTATAATAAAGCGATTCTGTTATTAGCAAAACTCACATTTAAGTTTTCATAGGGAAAATAAGTTGAATTGAGATATACTCTAACGTTTCGAACATGACAGTGATCGAATTGCGACATGTCCGAACTTGCATTGCTTTTCCTATTTGTCTGTAGTCCGATAATAATGTATCTTGGTTTTTCTATTTGAGATGAAGTTTTGATAGACCAGGTATGTTTTGTAGTTTTAGGTAAAGCTGGATATTCGTACAGATCCCAATTTCTGTATATCATTTGAAGTGGACGATCTTTTTCTAATACTTTTAACAAACCAATTTTTTCTTTGTCTGATACTTTAACATGCGGTACGCGCCATATGATTTTGTTGATCTGTACATCATCTACTACTTCGCCAGTATTAAGTTTTACAGCGTTCAAATTAGTATTACTTCGTAACAATATCAGTTCATGTCTACTATTTATTACAACTTTTTTAAAATCTTCAGCAAAACCAAGGAGGTTACGAAGTGGTATAGAAGCTGAAAATCTTCCTCCATCAATATTTTTTATGCCATCAATATTCCACCCCCAAGCATTAGACGTTTTTGATTCACTTTCGTTCATTGAAATTAGTGATTTCATGGTTGTTGTTATACCAGCATTTTTTATTTTATCAATCTCCACTCCATTTAGCTCATACCTAATGTCTTGGAACAAGTAGAGTAGAGCATTGTTCGTGAAATTAACACTAGTGGCTTTGTCCTTCGAATCTTTTTTGCTTACGATTACAGTTCCTTCCAAATATAGGGTGCTAGCTGATGGTAATATGTATAAGTCCTGTTGATTGATGGGTATGCGGATTTCATCGTTTCTGTTGAAACTCGTTACATAGGGTTTGTAGGAATGAAATTCGATTCCTTCTATAGTATTATCAAAGGTCGGAGCTGATAAAACGTCTAAGATATTCATTTTAGCAATCCGATCGCTCTAAGAAATGCTTTATTGTCTTTTGTTAATTTTATTTTCTTCTTATTTCCTATCTTAGATAGAGGTCTTATTTGATAGGTAGCTTGAGCAGAACTGATATTCTTTACTTGTTGAGACACACTTTTATTGTAATCAATCATTTTTTTCTTCTTAGATGTAGATATACCTGCACTTCTTCACCACGTAAATTGATTAATCGTTTGTTTATATCTAACAACCTGATATGTATGCAGCTTATGTTGTTTTGATTGATTGGAAAGTATATTGCGTTCTTCGGGATTTCGATGATCCTGTATCCAGGTGGCACATTAAGTGCAAATTCGTGAATAATATGACTTGGTTCACCGTTCACATATGAACCGCTTACAATATCACATTCAATCCTGACTACGGTCGTAGGTAGAATGTTGACTGGAGACTGTGACACATGCAATTTATTTGCTTTCAAGATTTGTTTTTTAAATCCTAATAGTCTTCCAAAAGAGTCTTCTTTGATAAAATTAATGTCTTTTGTACAGAATATTGTAGTTTTTAAAGTATTATTATTGCACCGTAGTTGGATTTTTGCATTTTTAATTTCGGATTTTAAATAATCGCCGATATCTTGTAATTCATAAGTGCCCTCTGGTATTTCAATAACTTCATTAAAGCCATAATATAATTTATTATTACTTTTATCAATGTTTGGAATAGAATTAAATGTTGAAAAGTGCAATAAAGCACATTCATACTCTCCATCTAGTTGCAACGTATTAGGATAGTATGTAGTTAACACTGACGAGTCTCCAGTTACTGACAAAGTGAACGACATCTTTTAAATGATGGAAATGAAAGAAAAACATATATTTTATAATACATTTTTATTCCAAAAAGTTCTCAAAAAATTTAAACATAAATGACCACAATTGACTGCGTTAAATTTTTGATATCTTGTGTAGTTATAAAACACATTACATTTTTTGAAATATTGCATCAATTCTGTGGGAGGTTTTAAATTTCCATAGCTATCAAAATATTCACAGTGATCGTATACTTTAGCATAAGCTACCCAATGGGTTCCTTTGTTCTTAGAATCATCTAAGTTAACGATACCACATTCAATGCGTTTCGGCTTCTGAGGTAGTCGATCCTTCATGTAGACCCCACGAAAATATGGGATGTCTCTTGAAAACTTTCGAATGTCTACATTAGTTAGAGGGCGATTGGGTAGCATATTTTTCAGTTTTTTGAAGATGTTATAAACAATCCTTTGCCGCTTTTATATGGCTTAATGTATAAACCCTTGCCCAACTTTAAAGCCTCCATAGCTTTATTGTGTCGTTCTGTTTCTTGCAAATATTGTTTGTTTGCTTTGTAATCATTAACGGTCTTTGCAATGCCAGCTGCACCACCAGCTAAAGTTCCTAAAGCCGATAAACCAGCGAAAATTGGAATTAAAGGTAGAACTCCTCCAGTCTTTGGTATGGGTATTACTCGGGGTAATCGGATCCGATGACGATTGTTTGGAAATAATTTTTTTGCGGTTAAGTAAGCTGCTTTTATTAAAGTCTTATTATCGCTGCATTTGAGTTTCTTAATTTTCGATTTTATTTTAGATACTAAGTTTTTAAACGTTTTAATGCCGGATCCAGACTTTATTTTCGCTTTCATAACTTTGTTCACTATCCAAGAGCTCAGTTTTTCACCTTTCCCTGCATCTTTTGAATTAAGTCTTTGTTTAGCCATGTTAAGTAATTGTAAATCGGCTTTGTGGCGATTTGGTAAGTCTGTATGATTTGTATATGCAATATCGTGTTGCATACAAGCTTCATCTAGCTTATTAATACCTCGATCACCTCGCGCTAAGCGTTTGCGAAGTTTGGTTCCTGGTCCGCAATAATTGTATCCGGGCAAATGAACTTCAAACGGTAGATTATTAATTATACTGTTAACTAGTCCACCACCTTGCATTACTCAAATTATAATGATAGGATTTCAAATGAAAAATGGTTATATATTAGAATATCTTAGTCCATTACTGCAGCTTTTTCAATCCAACTGTTTTCTGCACTGTTTAGACCTAACCATTTGACATACAATTTATTTCCTTTCTTCTTCAAAACCTTTTCTATCAAATAAACGTCAGGATAATTTGATCTTTGCAGTTCTTGTTCATAAAAAGCTCCTAATATCTTTTGTTTTCGTTGATCTTCTATGTGATATGTCACTGGTATGGTTTTATTTACCTTTTTTATAGTAAATAATTCCGTTGACCAATTAGGAGTGTAACCTTTCTCAAAATTATGTTTGTATTTACTTATACGAACACAATCACCAACTTTGAATTTAGGCTTCCACTGAACTATATCAAGTTTGTTTATTTTTTTAATATTTTCTTTGATTTCTTGTTCATTACCTTTATTCACATCAGCCGGTTTAAATTGAATAGTGCGATGTTTTGTGTTGTTATATCTCTTCAATGTATCTTCCAATGGTAGACCTAACCACTTGTAGTTTCCATTGAGACTAAAATATTTATATAATTTATTTTTTATAGTTCTAATCAGTCTCTCCACAATTGATGCTTTTTTAGTAGAAAATGACGAGTAATGGTTAATGTTGTGCTTTTTCATAAGCGTTTGAAAAGTGGTGTTATAAAATTCTGTCCCCATATCAGTTTGTAAGTTAACGGGATGATTACGACTACGTAGCAGTATATGTTCGAATGCACGAGTAACATCAAATTTATTTTTCGATTTTAACGCTTCAACCCAGGCATACTTTGAGAAGCAGTCAATCACCACTAAGATGAAATTGTAACCTTTGTTATACTTTTTCAGATTTTGCATGTCCATCAAGTCTGCTTGCCATAAGTCATGGATTCCTTTCAGAATAACAGAACGTCGAAGGAAATTTCTTCGTGCCGCTTTGTGTATTTCATTTACAATTTGCTGTTTTACCATTACGGAGTTTTTTGAAGTAATTTATCTACCTCTGCTTTAGTATAAAACTTATCTTGCAAATGAGTTGAAATCTCAAGTATCCTCGCTTTTAAAGTAGCTTCAACTGTACCCTTTGCATCTTTAATGATTTGAGAACGCAATTTTCCAATCATATTATTACACTCTTTAAGCATATTAGCATTCAATCGATCTACATAATCCTTGGACACAACCAGATTATTTAATTCTTTTAATGTGTCAGCATTCAATCGATCGACATATTCCTTGTTCACAGCATCGTCTGCTTCTACTGGAGATATAATTCCTCTCAGTCTTGATGTTTTTAAATCAAAATCTCCGGTTTCAGATTTTAACAATGCTTTCTCATTAAACTCAAATAACTCTGATAAACGCATTCTTTTGTGAATGTAGTGTCCAAATTTGTCTACGTTCATGTTAAGGTGTATTGTATCGAGAGGTTGATAGTAAAATAAACACATTTATAAATATTTATTAATTTATAACTTTACTTTCACGCAATTCTTCAATGATAGATATAATTTCATTGTCTAATCCTGTGTTGCCAGCATGTCTAGACGCAATTAACAATTTCAACCTCTCCACTAATTCATTAGGATTATCCCAGTACACAAAATCTACGTTTTTTTTCCACTTTTTTAGCAACGGTAAACCTTTTCCCTGAACTGCATTTTTCAGTTTAAAAAGTGGTTTAATAACTTGCAAATATTTTTGTCCTTTATTACTTTTTATTGGCTTATTTGGGTCATAGTCTCGACGATGTGCGTTTGTATGAAGTAGCATCGACTTATAATTTTGCATATCACTATCTGTAACCACGCTTATGTCTACATCTTTCTTAAGCAACAACTGTTTTAAACCGGGTGTATTTCGGTATTTACATCCAGCCACGGTAATGTATTGATCGTTGATCGTTATGCAAGCAGAACCTAACATCAGTTTCCCGCGGTCTGCTCTAACCCCAAATGGAATATCTACCAATGCTTCTGAAGATATTGACCAGGATGACGTATCATAATCTTGGTTTTTTTCAGCTACTGATTCATAAGATGAGTCACTGTTGATATCGGATTCATATTTGTTTTCATCGTCATTATTATCATCACTTCCTGCGCTACCAGTTCCTTCTTTCTGGTAAGTTTTGTTAATAAACGGAACTTCTGAAAAATCATCACTTGCGCGAATGAAAGGAGTTTGCTTATTAGCATTAGCAATTAGGTTGAGAGGTTCCGTTACAGGTTTGAAAACAGATTCCAGTGCTTGTTTATTGTTAATCTCATCATCTCTCATTTTTCGTACTTTTATCTTTACAGCTTCTGCCGCATCAACAATTTGTCGTTTCAATGATTTTTCCATATTGATAAAATAACGTCGTAATTGATTTAGCGTCGAAAAGTGAATAATAATGTCATACAGATTAAAGCCTTATATATGTATTTGTGTTCTTAGTCAAAGACTACAAACGTGTCAAATTTACTTCTATAACATCCTTTGTTTTTGGAACAATCTTTATTAATTACAACGTAATTGAAAGGTACACTCCATATTTTTGAACACATTTCACGAAATTCAATCCATGTCATGTCAGTGTTGACGTGTTCTTCATAAACATGTCTCATATTTCTTTCATCTTGTTTAAAAAGTACGATCAGGTTTGCGTTGTCTCTTATTAACTGCTTAGGGATTTTACTATAAGACTGATTTAGATAAAAACAATCGATAAACTTGTGTCTCCCCATAGCAAAATAATCACGCATACTACTTTGATTTTCACAAGCAACATCATCAAATACAATTACAGAATTCGGTTTTGCGGTTTGAACACTCAACACTTGCTCATTTTCATGATATTTTTGAAATGAAATATCTGGTACACGTTGCAAGACTTTTTCTAAAAAAACATACTTGGGTTGTTGCAAGGTTTTCGAATAAACATAAACATTTTGGAATCTTAAACCATTCTCGTGTATAAGAAGACCAATTAATAAATTCGTTTTTCCACAATTTGACGGCCCGCAAATGATGCATCGTATAGATTTAGGTAGTAGTTCTCCATGGCGAAAATCAGTTTCCTGAGAATGAACAGAAAGTTTTTCTAGATGTAACGAGTGTGGTTGTTTTACAAATTTCATGACGAGTGCGTGAAACGGTTGTATCAATAATGAGTTAATTAATGTATTACATAAACATTTATAACTCATACACACAAAACTCACTGTCGCTAACCCGAACAAATGTACGAGCAACCTCGCCATGGTTGTCTAAAAACCGAAAGCGACGAAGATGAACGAAACAAGCCGTTCATACTTCACCTTCCGTTCCATTGGGTGGAATAGGCGCCGAACCAGTATTTTGTACATCCTATTCTATTCCACAACCATCGATATCAAAAATATTATTGGGCATTCTACCCCACCAGTGACGAAGGCGAACGGAGTGAGCCGTAGGAACGGCAGGTGGGGTAGAATGCCCAATAATATCCTACTAACGCCTCCCGGGGTCTCAAATTTTAAGGAACAGTGGTGGATTTTTAGTCAGTAACAGTATGACAGTCCCTTCTGCTCCACCCGCGGCGAGAGAACACGTTTTATGACATTTTAACAGGAAAATAATGTGTCGACGGAACCATGACCATCTTTGTTGAGGTGTTACGAATCTAACGTTTCAAATCTTTGATCCCAACATGCAAAGTGTGATAATAAAAGTTTATTTATTCATCGTAGGAAAATGGACCTTAAATATTTGATCAAAAGAGGACTTTAGGAACCAATTGTCATTGTTTGAAAACAAAAGTGGGCGAGAATTGGTCTCTTTTGCTCTTCAAAGGAACGAATATGTTTTCGTACTGTTATTGGGACGTTTCAAAGAATTCGTCGTTTGGAATGTAATTACAGAGAATGTTTTTTGTGAAATTTAAAAAGGGTCGGACAAATTCTTATCTTCCTACAAGATGGAGCGATACAATCGTCTAAAAATCATCAGAAAATTCTCAATAGCGACAAGTCTGTATTTATGCTCAGTTGATGGCTTGCTCGTAAATCACATAAACCTATCTGTCGCAATGTAGGTGTTCTATTAAGATGACAGACATCTGACCTTGAAGGAATAATTTTCTAATAAAAATTATATCTATGGAGTTTATTGTCCGTTCTTCTCCATAGAGATCTACGCTTTAAAATGGAAAACTACATTACATTCACAGTTACTACGTCTTATGAATGGGACGGTAACACCATTATTTTTCTGTAACTTCATTACTTTCATTTTGTCTTTTAACTATTTAAATTTGTCTATCACCAGCCTATTTGAAATTAATAATTTTCATTTTGATTGTTTACATATCGTCCAAAAGGTTCTGTACAGTTAAAAAAAAACTCAATATTACTATGCATTAAAAAGCTATTTTCCCATTGAACGAATCAACAGTTACGCAAAACACAATATACGTCTACACGTGACGAAATCAAAAAGCGAAATGACCTGAATACGGCTCTAACTATTGAAACGAAGATTACGGTTTGAAAGATTAGAGGGTAGTAGGAAATTACAAGGTAAATTGAGTTGTATCGCGAAGCTGCGCTGCTATACGAGTCTAATTGAATCAGAGATCCGATTTCTGTTTCGTTTCTTGATTACAGTTTGGGGTATTGCAATAGCTATGAAGAATAGTTTGTTTGTTTAGAAAGTCTTGAGAAAGAATAAACAAATGGCATGTGCGAGCTTGCTGGACTTTTAAATCGATCGCAACTTGTGATGTGATTGAAACAACGACTATATATTACTAGACTCCGCATGCACGATCTACGGAACAAAAACTATTCTGTCAACTCGCTGAGTTACTACGTAAGCGAGGGGGACGGGGTACTGCGTTGTGATTGGCTAATTCAAGGTCTGTTCTGTCTCAAGGTATGTTTACGCCCACAGGAGTGGTCGAAATAAGACGCCATATAAGACTTTTTTGCCTAATATGTTGACAGAAATCGGTCGCCTGTTATTAGGAGTCTAGTAATATATCGTCGTTGGATTGAAATGTGAATGAAGGGTGCTCTTACTTTTATCGACTCGCAATCGGCTTAAGCCAAATGCTTGGTAACACACTACTGTACTTATAGCCGATCATCTGTTGCGAACGACTCGTTTCGTCGTAGTCGCGTCGTCCGAACTGAGCCGATACGAATGTTATGAATACCACCCTTTTTACGTATACATAAAGGCTTTTTTGACCGGTGTTAGCCGATTCCGCTTCGATAAATGTGGGAGCACACTAAGGCGGGGCCCGGAGTGAAGTTTAATACGTACAGTCGAGTTCGATAATATGTTGGCATTGTCAATGATTCAAAATATTGTGAGCGTTGATAAGCTCAATAAATTCTACAAATATATCGATCAAAAATATATTCTCATGTGAAGGTTCAATAATATATAATTTGCCTTAGGCAATAATATGTGATCACCTTTTAAAAATATATCTATACTGTATAAGCTTTAATAATATCTGAGCAGGGTAAGCTTCATAATTATCTCTACATGCATAGGATAGTATATTATTTCCCCGAATAAATAAGATCCAGTTTACATTGTTATATAAATAACAGTATTTCAATTGTTTTCCGCGCGTATGCTTTTTAGGTCTTTTGAAATGGATATTTCAATGCCATAGTATGTTTTTTTATGAATGACATGTGCGTCAGTAATTTCTTTTTAACAAAAAAAAACAACGTCATTTGATGGAAAACTAGCCAGTGATACCTAAATAATGTTGCAAACTCCTTGTCCACGCAATTTTAAGATTGCTAGAAAAATTATCTTTGTATGACGTCGTAATAAGTTTGAATTTTAATTAAATTTACTTGTTTGATATTACTGTATTCATGTGAGCTTACATAATTGTGAATCTTACACTGTTCAGATAATTATGATCATATAGTTGTTCATATAAAAATGTCCCTTTGGTTATATACATGTTATTGAGAAAAAAAAGTCACATATTAATGGATCTGAATTTTGATCACAATTTAATGATGCTTGTAGTTGTCACAATATTCTGAATTATTTTGATGTTCATATATTTTTGAACTCTAGACGTGACTACATGTTAATGAACGCGACTGTACCACAACCTTTATGAGTACTTTTTATTTAATTTCTAATGAAAAACAAGCCGAAAATGTTTGGTATAATATCTTTTTGCTAAGAATTGGCAGATTTTACGTCCCTAAATAATAAGTTCAGAAGGAGGCACTGTAATTGCGCACACAAAGTATATTGAGGCAAATCCCGAAAGGGATATTAGTGTCAACTCATAAATATGAACAAATTATATGGCGTAACTACTAAAACTATTTTCTTACTTTCCAGAATGCTAAAATACTCCTGTCTTTTTAATTTTTCGGCAGAAAAGCAGCGTTTATAAATACCTGCGAACAAAAAGAAAAGCAATCAGTTGATGTTTTGAGGTGTTCCTCGAAAATAATACTATAAATATTTTAATAGAATAGCCCTAACAGATGTCAACAGTTCTACGATTTGACTTATTTTCAGATGTTTTACAGAACTACTTATAGGCTTTGTTGAAAGACAAGAGTTTTGAGTCAAAAGTTAGAGTATCAAAGATTGCACAATTTCTGGGTTGTCTACGTCACAGGCAGTCGCTCCTTGTAAAATACTGATATTCAGCCGCATCTGGTTCGACTTGAAGTCGACCCCAATATAGTAGTTGGGTAAAGGCTAAGCAGCATTTTGTCTTTTGACAATTCAAAAATGCCGGTTATGGCCTAGTTGAAATAAAGGTTTTGATTTGATTTGATTTGCAGATGATGAAGTATTGCTCAATATTCGTTATATCTTTATCATGTTATTCTAGAGCGTAAGCATACTGACGGGGCCCCTTTAGAGGGCCAGAGCCTGCAGGGGTTGCGGGACACGTATACCGCGACTCCGGTATACAAAGGGCTATCGAAGGACACCGTGGATTTTCGTCAGTACAAGACTGACAGTCCCTGCCGACCTGTCCTGGGTAGGAAGGACTCAATTGATGATTTTACCAAGATAAAAAAAAATGTTATTCTAGCTAGAATCTGTACTGTTTTAGCACAATCAAAATGGCACCTGAACATGAAAGATTAAAACCTGTTTCGTAAATCATCGAAAGAAAGTGCCTCCAAGACCTTCCACATTTAAATTATCCCGGAAACAGTCTACTCATTCTCTTCAAATAACTTAAACATACCGAGTCAACGCTTGAGCGTCTCTTAACTTAGGTACTACTCTAAAGTGAGGGACACTTTCACCCCTTAAGGGAAAACCACGCGAAGTTTCAAGTGCTCACAAGTTGGATGTAGTTTTGAATTTCGAACATATTCACAGTGTATTTTAGTCGCTTGTAGTTGTTTGAAGTTTTGGTAATATTGTGATGAAAAGCGATACTATCTATCGCTATTCACTACTGACAAACGATTGCTTATGACAGCGGTTTGGTGATTGAACCACTACTCTATTTTTAATCAAGGTTGCTAATTATTCGTGTGTAAAATTTAATCCGAATTCGTTCAGAAGTTTTCTAGTTAAACAGTAAAAACAATCAATCCTTAAGAACTTCCAAGTTTGTAATTGAACAAAGAAGTTCTGTTATTCTAATTGTTGTTTAATACTAATTTGTAATAAACATAGTATACAAGCCTTTTCATAAAATATTGGTTACATTCCTCGACTGTTATAATTCAGACAATCTTAATTTCTTTGTAATTTCAAGTTTACAAACCTTTTATTTAATTTGAGTCCTTTGAGAGTAGCAGAAATGCTTTCTTAATAAAGTTTAATTTTAATTTAAAATTATTGTTGGAAAATCTAAACAGCCCTAAAGGATAGAAATTAGACTAGTTTTAAAGCTCTTCTCGTGAACTAATTGTTTTAAAATATTGTTATAGCTGTTTAAATAGTTGTTTTAAGCAAAATAGAGAAATTTAACTTAAATAAATCAGGCTACTTAGCTTGTCTTTAAACTAAGTTTTATTCCCGCTCCCTCTGTTACACTTTTGGGTTAATCCTGGACGGTGTCTGTCAGACTTTTGCTGACTGTTTATACCCTGTTTCTTCCGTTGTGCTTAGTGTTCAAGGGCCGCAGGCTCCTACTTAGGTGGTCCGGTGAACCGGGTAGACGTTTGGCCCTATGGGGGCCCCGGTAATTTGATGACAGCTTCTTGATACGCGAGTGGAACACAATACGCTGACGACCTAATCTTGTTCCTTGATGGGATGGCCTTTCCGTTATCCTCGTTCAAATTACAAATGTATGTTGGATTTGGAAATATGTCCAAGAGAGAATCATATTTGTTAAAAAATGCGAATGTTCGATTTTTGACATTCACGAATGCGAATAATCAATTCCAATATTGGCGAATGTGAGTTTTATATTTACAGCTATTTTTAATAAAAAACAAAAACTAAAATGGAAAAATATGTAAGAGTAGCTCTAAGAGAGTCAGTCAGTGAAAGAAAAGCAGAATGAAACACGTTTATCTCTTATTATTATTTTTTATAATAATTGATGTTTGTGCAGACTGTATAAAATCTGAATGGAGGGGAAGACGCCACTAAGAAAGAATGAAATGTGTAGAAGGAGTTCCTAATATTGGTATATTTCACTTGTTCGTATTCGCATAATATTCACATGAATATATGCAAATGCGAATATTCGCAACATCTCTTATGTAAACCTTTTAAAGAGAGATCTAAAAATGTCTCTTAACCTGGCTAATATTTTAAAAGCCTTTTCACATTTCCAAGATATGATTTATGGAGAACATAAAAAAATACTCCAGGGCAAACGTGAATTAGAAAAAAACAAAGCCAACCTCTTATAAAATTAAATTTTCATTACAATTCAAGTTCTGACAAACGGAAAAAAAAAGATTTTCATTTTCTCTGTAGCGGAAACTTGTAAAAAAAAAATAAAGATGTCGGAATTTCATTAAGTGGGTGAAAGCATTGAAAGGGGTAAATTAAGCGGACTGGGTCCGACCCGGGAAAAATGTCCGTTTCAATATGAAAAATAGTAACAAAACGGACTTCTAGGGAATGTTCAAAGAAAAGCGTATCGCGATTTATTAAATTATAAAACTGACTTTCTGAATAAAAACTGCTATTTTCAAATTATACAGGGTGTAAGGGACAGCCCTTCACAAACTTTCAGGGCTTGCTCACTAGACGAAACTAAACAATATTATCACAATATTTTTTTTCAGGAAATGAAAAAAAAATCGGCCTCACCATACAAAGTTATAAACTTGATTGGACAGTTTATAGGGAGAGGCCGATTTTTTTTGTTTTAATTTAAATATTTTATGCGAATTATGTCTGCGTGTGAGCATCTGTTGATAAAAAGCTACTGTTTTAGTTGGTTGCAAGTTCAAGTCTTCCTTTTCATAAATTTTTAGTTTTATCCCATAATTTTCAATATTTAATTTTCAAACATGACACACAGAAAACATGGCTAATTCCAAATATTGTATAGATAGACTACTTTGCAAAGCAAATAAGATAATACAAGATTGCAATAATTCTGAAACATTCACATCAAGCCGCAAGCTTCACAGAAGTGATTGACACTCGATTAAAGTTTATAATAGGGTTGTACGGCTGTCATTTTGAAAACGTTGTTAAAGAGCTAGTTAGAAATACAGGCACAACAAAGCCCTATATTATGATAACCATTTAGATAGACTATTCAGATAATATATGCTACCATCAATCAACTTCAGTTGTATCTGAATGATCACCATTTTAGTATTTGACAACCCTAATCTCAAAACAACACCCGCCATAGGCCGCTTCCGACCGGTCCTATTGTTTCTAAAGGGGAGGCCTATGTTCAGCAGTGGACGTCTTACGGCTGATATGATGGTGACGATGAACCTCAAAACAAACAAGCATTGAATGGGAATTCGAGGTCCTTCAGCAGACACTATAAATACGATACAGCCAAAAGGACCCTTTAGAAAGGTCCAAAGAACTCTGCTTCAGACGACTTTTATACAACACGTATTAAAAGCTCTAGTTATTTGTTTAGATAAGCACAAACCCAGGTGTCCAATTACTCCCCAAAGCCTGCCGGGATCGCGAGACTATCAAGAAACCTTGGCGCCGGAATGTAAAGGGCTCTTGAAAGACACCGTGAATTCTAACCGGTGCAAGTCTGACAATCCCCTCCCATCCCGCCCTGGGCGGACTCATTTGATAATTTTACCAAAAAAGACGTTATTTAAGAAAAACCTCCTGTGTCAAGAAGCGTTTAAAAATGACAACTTTACCCCAAAAATAGAAGGTTCTTGTTATATTGGGAAAGATAAATTGGGTTAGATTAATGTGTTGGCGTCTTTACTAGCCATCAATATGAAAGGATAACAGGAAGAATAACATAAACAATATTTTTCATTTAAAGTTACAGAAAAACGTTTCACCAATTTACATTTGCAATAACAAAACAAACATTGCAAAAGTTAATTGATTCTGCACACAACACTCGTACCGAGAAATTAATTTCAGTTTCAATGTAGCTGCCAAATGATATTCCAAACAAATAGTTCGCAATGTAAACACTACATTGCTGGCTAATTACCAAGTTTTCCGCTAATTATTTATACAAGGCTGGCAAGTACCACACTGCAGTGAAATTCTCGCCGGTATAAAACTAATTTGGACGCGGGAATGAAATTTTGACGTGTAACTAAATTCCGGTGTGCTAGCGAGTGCTACCGAATTCGATTTTACGAGCGATGGATGCACAATTTTGCTATGTTTACACTGGTGCACATTAAAATCATACCTGTGATATTCATAGAGCTAGTGTATACCCCGTAGTACACTACATTTGAGGATTTTTATGTCATTTTCTCAAATAAATGAGGTATTTCTTATTTACATGTGTATTGTGCCAGTGAGTTCAATAATTTTAGGGGGCCTAGAAAACGTTTCTGATCATCAACATCAGATCAGATTAGTTGGATAATAAAAACTAGTATGGAACATTATGAGGGACACCTTTGCCCAGTCCAATGTTGGCTAAAAAGCTTTCCTATTAAACCCAAAAGGCTCTTTTTCCATTCTGAAGAAAATTAACTTTAATTTGACTCTATTATAATTATGTTAAATAATAGTGTCTAAGTAAGTAACATCAACATTATACAGTAGAAGAGCTACTACTTTACTCAACATTTAACGCGAGTTGACAGCAGATCTTCATTCTGTTCAGATAATCATTAAGTACGTATGCCTGTATGATCAAAGAAGATACTAACTTTAACATACGATAAAAACAAACTTCTCCCTGTCCACCACTTTCAACAATTGCAAGCCCCAACTTTTCTTAACATTTATCGTATAATTTGTAAAAGTAAAAACATCCCATTTCAGGAAGAACAATTCCCTTAACTGCTCACGAAGTGGGTTAATGAAAAATTCACAAAGTTTTTGTTCAAACTGCGGGTCTAAAACGGCCACGTTGTAATATTCCTAGTGATTTCACTTTTCAGGAGCGTCATTGGCAATTGATCTAATATTTATAAAAGGTTACACGCACTATCAGAATTTTATGTCATATCTGATCATAAACATTTAGCATGAACCAGACCTTCCCTCGCAAAATGTCAAAAAAGTTGTTTATTTTCTTTACACTGCTGAGTAAAGATTTTTTTCTTGTTTTTGTAATATGTTATCTGTTGTACAAGGAAGATAAAGATGATCCTATAATTGTTTTCCACACTTTCTAGAGTATAGCAATATTAACCAGCTAATGCTCAGTGATCAGTCCATGCTATAAGTCTATGTTCAGTCTTTTTTACGTAGTACTATCATCAAATAAATGAGTCCTCGCACGCCGGGGAGGGCGGGAGGGACTGTTAGACTTGTACTGACTAAAATCCACGGTGTCCTTCAATAGCCCTTTATATTCCGGGGTCACGGTAATGAAATAAGCCCCGTGACCAAGTCTATGTTCAGATATGACAAGTTTGTAACTGTTACTAAATCTTAGGAGAATTGCTAGTTACGTTGCTAGAAATTATCGAAGTGAATCACTTTTAGGAATATTGCTTAAGGTCGCCCCTTTAGACCCTCTGTACACTTGGTGCTTCAATTTATTAACGGGTATGAGAGCTGGCGTGAAACTGAAAACTCGGTCGAGGGTTTTACAGTCGAGTTCAAAATAATGATTTATTTTATCTCAGTTGGTTGATTTCAGTCATTGTTATTTATGACTGTAACAATATTGACTACATAAAGTGCAAGTTACATGATCATCATCATCATCATCAAATCTACGCAAGTTATGATGGCTTTTTCTCTGCTATGTTTGGCGTCAGCGTTTAGTCTAACCGGACATAGCTGTATACCAGTATTTTCTCTTTAAACTGTGATCTCGTTCGTTGTGGTTAGTTTCTCAAAAGGTCCAGTTCATCGAAATAGAGTTACCTCCAATTTAATTTATTTCAAACGCAGCAACAGAAATTAATTGTAGGTACCTACTAATTCATTCTCTTGCTTCCATGCCTATGTTTTATAGTGCTTCGTGCGATAGAAAAAAATATTCAATAAACCCAAAACGAGCCAATTATTTGTTTAAATGTGCATGGTGATATACAAAATTGCTGGTAGCTGTTATGCACCTACACCATATCAGAAAAAGATGGCCGACTTTGCGAAATATTATAAACGTGTAAAATAAGCAAAAAAACATCAGCTTTCTATCCAAAACCACCTTGGAGACAAAAAATACACATTCACAAGTCATATTATGTAGACAGGCAGACAATTTATGAGTCGGTCTTATTCCAGCTCACGCGTCCAATTTACATTTTGCAAAATTCAGCTTCTTTTATCACCGTGGTTTGTATGTACCAGTGTACATACGTTAGTCGAAAATATAATGATGAGTTATGTATTTCTTGGTTGACAAATGTGGGATCAGTAAGATAATGGCGTGCAGAAATATGTGTAATGGGTAGGTATGTCATCCTTATCCTATTTCATCCTTAGATATTAGACGTCCCGCTGCCGATACTAAAGAAAAACTATTCATCATACTTTTACTGAAAACGTATGTGAATTTCAGAGAAAAAGCTGATCGTATTAATTTATTCGTACACAAAAACCACATTTCAGCATCGGGTATTTAAATATTTACTGTTTGCGGTCTAATTAGGGTAAGCATTAAATTCATGAAAACTGCTACGTTTAATTAAATAACATTATGTAGAGACTGTCGTACATAATTTATCGAACACAGTGATTCGCAACATCGAATTTGAATTAATTGAATTCACGCAAATGAGCAGTTCAATTGTTTTTTGTTCTAATGACATGAGCTTATTAAAACATTGATTAATTACAATTGCAGTGACAAAAATACTATTTTTTCTTTTTCTGTTCCCGTCCCGCACAACAAACCTTATCCTTAAAAGGATAAGGTTTGTAAAAGCTCATGATTGACCGAAGATTTAACGCAGTTAAACTAAGTAAAAATAGTCCGATTTAAAGTCTAAAATCCCTTGCAAAAAACCGAACATACGCAACGAAATACCGCCAGATGGTCTGGTCGTGTTAATTCGCATTACGGTCTACAAGATAGCTACTTAAGCACTTACTTACCTACAATAAAACTGCAACACTTGGTCCTTCACTTAAGACGAGGAAGGATCGTTAACTTAAGTACATCTTACCGTATCTCTCTTAATCTACAACGTGGAACAGATGGTACCAAGTAATGTCGGCTACCTGAATTAGGTAGAATGAGGTGGCTATTTGGTTAATTAATAGGTTCATTAAGAGTCTTCATGACCGTGAAAGACGATAGGTAAGTACTAAAGTAAGACTAATACATTTTCAGTCTTACAGAATTATTAACTAGTTATTCTTACTGTCTTGTTGGCGCCTCTAATCGTCACTTGTACTTCTAAGCCCGTTCGTAGTATTGGTCGAAATTCCAGGAGTTTCCGACTCCGTATAAATTCATGTAAAGATGAATAAGGTGTTCAACTAAAGCTCCGTCAACACGATTGGACAGTTATCTCTAAGCCAGACGTGAATACAATTTCGAAATCCTATTGCACTTTTAAAAATTTGAATTAGTATAGGACGAACCTGTAGTTTCAATAACGGGCTTAGGTAGTAGAGACCCTAATATGATCCGAGGATAACTAATCTCCGTTCGTTTGCAAGTGATCTCCTCACTACAACTCTAAAATATGATAAAGTATCAGCATAAGTACAAATACTGTAAAATATTAGCTCTGTAAAGATCTATAAAATTCTGGGGAACCTAACGAGAACGTCCTCCAACAGAGGCCTCATATGGGGCACGTACCAAGCATTTTCTATCTAGTCGTATGTAATGCCGTGTGCATTTTTTCCGAGCAATTTCAGTTCAATTTCCTACTCGTAGCGCATCCCGTTTAGATTAGTGCTACCTGGGAAATACCTATCAGGAACATGTTAGCCTGGACGTATAGTCTGAAATCACACGTTACATAGGAGGCATTAGGACAAGATTTTCGTATTTTACTTACAGTGTACTTGAACTTACAGAGTTTATTGTTCGTAAAATGAAAAAGAGCTTCTAGTGTACGAAAGAGAAACTAAATTTTTTTCGTAAATATTAACGTCAAAGTTCCCGTTTCCTTTACGTCACAAAAACGTGAAATGTCGTGCCTCTTTTACAAGTTTTTCTCCAATCAAAAGTCCTAGAGTAATGAAAATCGTTATGAAAGCGTTTCATTTGTTTTCTACAGTAGCTTTCAAAAGAATAGATTTTTGAAGTTTTCAGGATTCATATTGCAATTAAAACAATTCCAGTTTTCCAACATCGTTATCTTTGACAGAATGTTAGTTTATCGATAAGAGACGGCGACTGCTAAAATACATTTCCTCTTCTTAAAAAGGTGTATTTAAAAAAAACTAACAAATACTGAAATTAAATGTTTCTTGTTAAATATCTTATTCGCAACAATCTAAAGAAAGGAAGAACTCACGGCAAACAGTAAATAAAAACAAGTTTACTGCAAAACGGTTCGCGGTAGAAAAAGTAAAAACACGAATATGCAAAGAAAAACAAAGTAAGAGAAAATCTTCAGTACATTAGTGTCCATTTTCTTTCAAGAGTTAACTAAAGAAAATAAAAAAAAAGCTATATTTGATGCTACATCTTTTATTTAAAACTGCATGTTTTCAGTAGCTTTTTCAATTGTTACATGAAACTTTTATTTGGCAATAAAAAAAATTGCATCAAATTAATTTTCCATAATATTTATTGTCTTGTTTTTTTTCATATTATTTTATTATGGTTTATTTAAAAGCGCCCAAGTTTTATAAAAAGCATGAAGTCACACGATGACACCGTCACAGTTTCGTCCTGATCGTGGTCGCATAGTACAAACACCAGCAGTTCAACCTACCCCAATCTGTCAAATACCAATCAAACATTACCCTTCCACTATAATTGTTATAAGTAAGAAAATCTATTAAAGAGACAGATTGAGGTTGACCTGCTGGCGTCTGTACCTACGTTAGATCTATGACGTATCTATGTGTTATTTTACTGATCAATTACAAGCAGACAGGTGTCATCCGCAGCGACTGATCTGACCTCATCTCAACGGCCATTGAGTCAAGCCATTTAAGGGCCTATCATCTCGAAATAGTCCCACTTCAACTCGTCTCAAGATGACACACTTACGTCTTTGGACAATTGCACTTGTGTATTTTTATTGAATTCATTTTTTTTTTTATTTTAATGTTTGGTTTGCTCTTGACTCTAGTCCAGGTCAAAGGTGACACAGACAAAGCTTAGAATAGAGCGAGCTTAAACAGAAGAAGCCTGTTCACTCTAACTTTGAAGAGATTCGGGTCGTATGCGTTCGGAAACACAGACGCAGGTACACATTCCACTCCTTTGCTGTGCGCAATTTAAAAGACGTTTAGAAACGCTTAGTAGGGATGATACCTTGCCGTGCGTGTAGCTAGATTATAATTACGATGGCAAAAGTATATATTTAGTCAATAATTGCAACAAAGTTACGTCAATTCAGTAATTACTAAGTTCACACCACACGTTCCTTCCATAAAGTTTCACCCATGTTTTCCAAGCCATTAAAATATTAATTCTAACCACTAAACACGAGCTAGGTAAAACCGACGGAACAATTTTGTGGTTCTAGAACAATTTCCGTAGTTTTCATTAAGTTCACAGATTGAGCGTCGAACCCCGACCGTGCTGTCATAGACAGGTATCGATATTTCCGACTGAAACGGACGCAAGTAATAGCAGGAAGCGCCGGGGTATTAAATAATTATACTTTAAGACTTGAGGGTGGAAAAAATTCAAACTATGAGTGAGCTGGGTACTGGGAGTACACATTAGGCCAGTGTGTTGGGCCAACGTATACAGACCTACTTGGCGGTATGTTGGTAGTTGGCGGAATACTGGCCGGCCAACTGAAAGTTGTCGGTTTTTCGTACACCAATCAAAGGATCTTGCGTGCTTCCTATACAGTGTTCACACTTTGGCCCAATGTGTAAACAGCGACATTTGGAATTCATAATTTTGGCGCAACATGCTGGCCCAATGCCTTGGCCCAATGTGTACAGCGGGCTTTACGTCTCATCTTTGCTTCTGGGGCTGGAATGAGCCCACATTTTGATTTGTCAGGCAATTGAAAAAGCATGTGGTTAAACATATCCATCGACACTTTTTTGTCAAACGCAAAAGAAAGTGTCAATGGCATGGCAATGTTTGGTTTTACATTGTAAAATAATTTGTAATTATCCTTTTTTTCGTATGGTAAATCATAGCTTACTACACTATGGTCAATAACAAAGTGATTTTGTTCAACTGTATTGATTTACGGTTTACGTTTTGATGACTGTAGCATTTGAGAAGCCATACGACTGTAACGAAATCTTTACATAGTATAAAACAAAGTCGCTTAAGTATGTATGTACGCCCATTACTTCCGAATGACTGCACAAATTTGTTATTTGTTGTTATTTTCAGTACGGGTAATCCACCAGGTAGTAGGTCGAAAATTTGAACCCGTGTAAAGCCGGGTCAAACTAGATAGCCTACTAGTAGATAGTAATAGTATCACATTTAAAACATAAAGAAAAAAAAAAGAAAAAAAGTTCATTGCTGCGCTCAGGATTCTATTTGATTTTTAGAACTGTCAATTATAACAAGACCCTTAACTATAGCTTCATATCAAAAGACCAAACAATGGTCCTGCCACGTCACTCTATGTCCAATCTCCTCTTCATAAATGAGCCGTCTGCCATAACCATCCTTATTTACTACCACAAAGCTGCTAAATCCGAACAAACAATAGTGAGCAGTTCTATCGCGCACTTGTCAGAGGCAACTGCAGATTGTATCGACGCTTCACTGTCGAGGTGCAAGGCAGGGGAAATGGCGGTGATAATCTAAGCTTGATCATTTCTATGAAGGGTGATAGGAATGGTGGGGAATAAGGCCATCAGGTAACTGATGGGCATTGTTCGAAGGCTTATGATGAACGGTGATGGGGAAAATGAATATCGATTACCATCAGCCTCAGATAATGTTGAGTTGCGAGTCTGAAGTAAAATCTTTGAGTTTTGCACGTTGTTTAAGAACTGATATGTATTGTTACCATAATACTTTACCTAGCTATTGTTACCTTGCTTTGAGGCGTCATATAATGCGACCGCGATTTCTTTAATAATCTGCAAAGTTATGTGTGCTCTACAGAATACAATAATGTTGGGTTATTTTCACAAATTGTTCCAAGTTTTGTATTCAACCCCGGGTAAGGTCTTTTACAAAGCGAAACCATAAAATTGCTGTTTCATAGTTCAATTTACTTGGTTTCGCTTCAATGGTTAAGTTAAAATTTACTTCCAAAGGATTCTTATTGCCGTCATAGATCATTTGAAGTTTCTCAAAATACGATATTATTAAAATACTTTGGCTTCTTAACATGATTGTCTCGTGTCATAACTTCTTGGAAGGCAATCGGGACTGATTTTTCACTTTTAATCCTGCAAGATGAGTCAATCGTGTAATTTACATAGTAAACACCAAGATTCTCAGGTAAATAAAATCAACAATTTTATTTATGTAATCTTAATATACAACGTGTTTTTTTTTATATCCCATAACTCTAGGGCATGATTGAGGCCAAATCAAAGAATAACTGGCATATGAGTTATGTTCCAAACCTTCGTTATTTTTTTTTTTCATTTTTCATACAAAATAATTCGGCAAAGTCACGATTATTAATGTAAAACACCCTTACGTGAAATATGACAACGTCGCATTCTCTTAGCTTTAAATATGAATTATTGGTTTGAATAAAAATGAATTACTTGTATTTATCAATGAAACTTAGATACCTAGATACATCGAGGGTCTATTCTACTGCGAAGTTTGGCAACCTCGCAAAAGTAAAGATTCGTCATACTGGTGACATTTTTTGACCTAATTTAACTATGATTGATGATATCTCCGAAACGATGCATTTTTGGACCACCTATTCTAGGAGTTTTAGTATTATTTTTACCTACAGAATATAACCCTACAGTTATGGGATATAAAAAAAAAACAGGTTGTATATAAATCTCGTGTCACAATGTTTGTCCTCAATGGACTCCTAAACCACTTAACCGATTATAATAAAATTCGCACACCATGTGCAGTTCGATCCAACTTGAGAGATAGGATAGTTTAAATCTCAAATTATAGTTGCAATTTTAATTTATTTATTAAATGCTGGCGTGACGATTTAGGAGCATTTAAGAGTGATTGGCCGGAGAAAGTCGCACAAAGGGAAGAGTGGAAGGTTATGGGGGAGACCTTTGCCCAGCAGTGGGACAATATAGGTAAAAAAAAGATTTAAGTATTAGATATATTGTGTAACCTAGCATATAAATTCTAGCCTTATTCGTGTCCAATTCTTAGAAAACTCGTTTTGAAAGCCTGTAATAATCTATTACTTGAGAACTTGGCTTGACACGCTACCGCGTGTCTAGATCATGTAATCAACACCCTTTCAGGAGCTACTCCAAATTGTATGAAATACCAGTAAGCGATACTTTGAAGATAAAACGAAACTTCGAAGAATTTTATTCGTAGCTTCGTAAATCGAATGTGAAGTCGAAACTTCAACAGTTTCACATCAATGTGGAAAAGGAGATGTTTCGTGAAATATTTCAAATTCAGAGATAATGGAGTTTCGAGATTCTGTGGTCAGAGGTCTCCGTTACGGAATAGTTGGATTTATTAGTTACTAGCGACCCAAACTGGTGATAAAAACTATATATGTTTTCCAGGCAATAAACTAACTGTGTACCTAATTTCATCCAAATCTATTGTGGTTTTTGCGTGAAAGAGTAACAAACATACCTACATACATCCTCACAAACATTCGCATTTATAATATTAGTAGGATAAGTAGGTCAGGATGGCAGAAAGTAGGATATCTACCGATCATCAGTTAACGGTATCCAATAACAAAATAGGACAGATATTAAAAATTCAATTAAAAGCTGAAAAGAGCGTGGTCGGAGTCATTCCGGTTTGATGGCCAATCGTACAGTCTGACAGTCTGCCGCGTGATTGCGTTGTAAACTTGTGGACTCAATCAACGGTTTTATAATTGTTTTATGCGGTTTCTGTATAACAATTTTGTTTTTGATAGCAGAAATTACATATTAAATATCATAGTAGCCATGAAGACTACTGAAAAGCTTACTGAAGTTAAGGCAAATAAAATGGCGTGGTTAGAATTTTAATGGATAAGTCCGGAGCAACCGCATAATAAACACTTTCTGAATTATAATTGAAAGTATACCATGACATACAATAATTAAAACAATGCGGTAAAGATAAGAGACTTCACCACATCGTATCATCAATAAATAATCTAAACGTTAGTTACAAGTACATAATTATGTAGAAAGACAATACAACCCTTTAGAGAGTTCTGAATTGGCAAAGACAGACAGTTATCAAAACAAAACACTGTCTGACGGTTCACTATACAAATGTATACTCCGACATACAAAATCTTGTTATATTCCGAATTGTATAATGTAATAAACACAATGCACTCCCTTCACTCAATCTCTCTCCATGCTGTCAGAACCAATCATAACGCTTGCATTGTTTCCTTTAAGAGTGCGTTCTCTTTGCGATATAATTATTTACAAGTAAACACATTGATTTGACGTTAGTCTTCACATTGCCTTTGATAGAAACTTCAGAATTACAAAAAAAAAAATTTAAAATAAAAGCTTCTCTATAGATTATTTTGTTTCTTTGAAACTTTGCAAAATAGTCTTGAATAATGACAATACAATGAAAAGTATCTTGCGGTAGGTCGGTCTCAAATAATTTTGTTGAAGGCAAGTAAACAAGTTCTCAAAAGATAGGTATAAAATTACCGTCATTTTTTTTTTTACGAGGCTGACCTCGTACAAATGTGCTGCAAGCCTCTAAATAAATGATTTAAAAAAAAAAAAGATAGGTATAAAATTACCGTCAATTTTACAAATGGCAACCATAATGTACAGAAATTTTATAATTCCTAAAACTTAGGAAAACAAAATTTGAGTCTAAATATTTTACAAATATATTCAGATGCAATCATATGAATATATTTGTAAAATACCAAAAATACTCAGAAACAATGTGAGTTTTTTATTGAAGACATGAAATGAAAATGAACAACAAGCAGGTAAAGTACTTGCCGTAAAAAAATACCGACAGTTTTTCAATGGAAGCGATAACCAAAATCTATAAAGCAGTTTTTCTATTTAACAATTATAACTGATTAAATTTCCAAAGTGTTTATCTGACATTAACTCTTGAACTACCACCATCCATATCCGCGACAGCCACAACGACATAACTACCTCAAAATGTGACCGTTTATCTCCAAAGATTAATTACGATAACCGCTAGAAATTCCCGTCAGCTTGTCGGATACGTTTCTACAGTAATTACGCCATCTATTGCAGGATATAAAATATTTAGTTAATGACTGATATTTAGATAGATGTGGAAGGCGTGGCGCGCTAATCAAGGGTTCCGTTCATTAATCAGGCGTTTTTCTTTGGTTACTCTTACTTGATGAAGATGGGCTGTCGGGAAGGCGCACATATGAAAGAGATTGAGAGAGCGGCCAAACGCTCCCAGTTTGGCCGCTCGTTATTTTCATCCCTATGTATTAGTCTTTTCGTTTCTGAAACAGTGTATGTGGCTAATAGTCGTGATAAAGTCGTCATGACCCAAAGATTGACACTTCCTCCATATATGCTCGAGGTTGTCAGTTGACACACGGACCAATATTTTTATCTACGCATGTCTTAATCGTCACTGACACCGGTGAACGTCAAATTTTGTATGAGGCCAAAACCATGATGTAAGAGGCCTACGGGTTTCCCAGTAGCGGATTAATTAATTCTGATACCACATGATTAGTAACTATTTAAGGGTCGTCTTCAAAACTACCAGAATGCAGCTGAATATCAGTATTTTCCATGGATTGACTGCTTATTTAACCTCGTTTATAGATTTTTGCTAAACATTTAATCAAACATACGAGGAGCTAGTGGCTAAATAATTACAGCCGCACAGGCCGATCTACCAGGTTAAGCCGCGCTTGCCGAGGTTGGTCTGTGGATGGGTGACACTCTGTCGTAACGAGTTTCCTCCGTGCCTCGGCGAGCACGTAAACCTGTTGGTCCCAGCTGTTATTTGTAGATCTTTGACAGTCGTTACTGTTAGTCAGAAGCTCTAAAGTCTGACAACCAGTCTTACCACGGGTAATGGTATTACCCAGTTACTGGGTTGTGGAGGTCCGATAGGCAGTCGCTCCATGAAAACTACTGATATACAGCTGCATCTGGTTTGACTGGAAGCCGACCCCAATATAATTGGGAAAAGGCTAGGCAGATGATTTAATCAAACATACGTAAGGTACCTACACCTTTTAAAGGCATTTTTTCTGTTTCTATTCGAAGGCCTCGCATTTTCCTGTGTACCCTCTATTCTGTGCACCACAGTAATGAATGAGAGTCCTAGATTTACGGAACGAGTTGCGCATCTTTCATTTCTTTTCAAATGTGCACTGCGGAACAAATTGCACTCAGGTGCACGGCGCGCGGTGTGCGGTGCGCTGCAATATGTGTCGTCCACTTATATTAAGATGTCATTTCGTAACTTTTGTATGAACACACAGTAAAATGTGTTCTTACTTTGTGTTCAATTGATAACAATGGTTGTTGTTGTAAGAGTGTTCTTGCATGTGTATTTTTGTATCCTGTTTTATTTATTACTTTTTCATAAATAACGTAACCCACCTACGACGGGCCGGGATGGGGCTGCCAGACTTGTACTGATTAAAGGCCACGTTGATCCTTCAATAGCCCTTTACATTCTAGGGATTGGGTTACCTGATGAGACAGTCCCGCGACCCCGACAGGTTTAATACAAATTACACTTTCATAAGTAAACTGAAATAGTGCAATTTACATGTGCATAAACATTAAAAAATAACAAATATTTAACTTTTGTCTTAAAATTTTAATTAAATTCATTTTATTTTTGTCAGTCTCACTCAAAACTCAACAAACATGAGTTTTACGTGGCACCTGCTCAAGCTTGCGTGTTAAACCCTCATATCAATGCAAGGAATTCCCATCTCTATCCACGCCTACTCGTATAGCAATTAATGCAAAAATCGCGTGTCTCCTATCATAATAATATCAGTCTCGCAGTAGACGACAGATTCTGTTTAATTGCAAGCTGCGTCCGTGTAACGGTGTATAATTACTGACTGAGCTTTGGCTTGATAGCTCTCGTAGATCTGCTGTGATTTTATGCTTGCCTGGTAGTTTAAACATGGTGGAAAGATAGGTTTTTTTTTTCTAATTGGATAGAAAAATAATAATTTTGAATAGATAATATTTAAATTGATATTCTAACTGATGTGCGAAAGTCTGTGTGGATGGATGTACGAGTATATTGCTCTTTTACATAAAAACGAATTTGGATATTTGCTACAAATATAGTTATAACTTGGAATTAGGGTCCTTATAAATTTTGCTATAGATGTAAAAACAGAAGATCAATAATTGTGCATTAAACATAAACCCAAGATATCTTAAGGTTATTGACAAAATTGAGCTAAAACAATGGTATTTCTGCTTTTAGACTGCATAACTGATACCCTCTAAGACGTTGGATTAATTAAAGATTTAGCCCGGTGTGGCAACAGCAAGTGAATATTTAAAAAAAAAAACATTTGTATGCAAAATCTTAAAATGAAAGACCTAGTAATAATCTGATTTTTCTTAGTCCCAATAAACATGATTACATAATCATCCTATTGCTTTTAACAGAAAAAAAACAACCAACCCATTTCAATACAAAGTGCATTCTAAAATGAAAAAGCTAATAATAAGGTTAAAACTCAGTATTATCTTAATCACCCGGTCCTTTGACTAAGAAACGTCTGCGTCTGTAACCTCCCGACATCCTCAAAAGGAAGATATTATACCTCTTTGATAACTCCATTGAGGACGTCTCTTTATAAAAAGTATTGAGGTCTTAAGAATGAACATCTTACTTGCCTAATAAAAACCTTACTTTCTTGATCGGGAAATAAGTTTATTTTACACCAGTTTACAATTGGCTGCGTGATATTCGGTAATTATCAAACGGAGACGTTATACTGAGTTTTTATCCAAATCTGTTCAGTAGTTTTTCGGTGAAATTGGAACTAACATCCATCCAACATCTTTTTTTTTTTAGTGTGGTAAAATCATCAAATGAGTCCTCCAACCCCGGGCGGGGCTGGAGGGACTGTCAGACTTGTACTGACTAAAATCCACGGTGTCCTTCAATAGCCCTTTATGTTCCGGGGTCACGGTAATAGAAATAAGTCCCGCGACCATCCATCCAACCATCTTTACAAACTTTGGCATTAATTACATCATTAGTTAGAAGTAAAATAATGTCATGATGGCACTTCTTCGTAATTGGAGAGTACTTTGTTTGAGCATGTTTTTATTTATTTTAGTAAAATCATCAAATGAGTCCTCCAGCCCTGCTATCAGAGTCGTACTGACTTAAGTTCACGATGATCCTTCAATAGCCTTCCAGGAACGCGGTTACCTTGTGAGACAGTCCCGTGAGGTCCAGGCCCCCATAGAGGTAAGTCTAAGCATATTTAAAGTTAAAAGAAAAAAAAATGTGGTCATGCCTAAGTATCGTAAGGTCTGACGTTGCCGTCGGATAGTTATCACGTTACAAACAGCAGGCGTAGCATGGCGCCGTAGAAAGGGGTTTTGTCGACGGAAGAATAGACAAAATGACAGAACGTAGAAATATTTTTATTGTCTTAATCATGTTAATGTAAAAAATATTTGTGCAAGAAAACAGTCGACTTGTGTAGATTTAACGATGAAATAACTTTGTCTTTTCTTGGTAGAATAGACATAGAATCGCCATGCTACGCGTGCAGGCGTAGCCAGTGGCAACAGTTAGTCTCCAATATGCGAAAGCTTCTTTACCTCTATTTTTCACACATTTACTTACAAAAACAACTAGACTTTGCCAGCAATATAAACCTATTACTTAAAATAATATCTTTAGTTTAATTTTCTAGCTCTCAACGCCGTCTAGTTAACCCTAACGTCACCCAGAGGCAGTTGATGGTTGAGGGAACAAACCATATCATTAGCAGAGTGCGTAGCGGGTAAAGTGATACCCGTATTATGTCGTATGACTTTATGTATATGGAGACAGAGGGATAACCCTTTCAGGTTTTATTTTATACCAAAAGCATAGATATATAGGTTGTGTTACTATCTAAAGAGGTTAACACGGGCTTGGAAGGCAAAGGGACAGAAGGAACAGGATAATTTTTAGTCTGTAAAGTCTGACAGTACCTAACTACAACCTACCTTTCACTGTACCAACACATTGAAGGAACCTTTTTTTTAAATTAACTACCGCAAAAAAGTAGGTATAGGTAACTCGGTCAGCGAATAAAAGATGGCAACGTGGCCCTGGAGTGCAAAGGGCAACAGAAGGAACAGTGGTTTTAGTCAGTCACCCTTTACGGGAGAATAATTTTACAAAAAACCAAAAATATCAATGATCTTTATATTCAGACTCATCCCTTCTATTCTCCTGTAACAAAAGAAGTCCCTTTTACAAGTCATAAAACGCAGATTTTCATATAATATCCTTTACTTAAATTTGAAATAATATGAGATATCCTTTTGTAAACCCAAACCACAATAAAACGATTAGGTTAATTCAATATTGTATTCAAAAAGTTAGGTCAACAATAAATCCTGTTACCAAAACACACAAAAAAGGTATAAAACCGACGAAATAATCCAACACTTCCCATTTTAAAATTCAACACCAAAAGTCTCACTGAAAAGAGTAAATTGTGGCCACATTAGCGGCTACACGTCGGCCCATTCATCGCGAAACGTTTCAGTATATAAGAGCTACCTTATATACTATTTATGTACATTCTAAAGCAGAGCAAATGAAGCTTTTAGTACTCAAACGGGCTTTTACGTCTAAAATATTTTCTGTTTTGACGAATTACTGTTTTTTTGTCAAAAAAGAGGCTTACTACCTTTTCAGTAGTAAAGGGAAAATTATGTTTGTTTCATTAAAAAAAAACAGTTTGTTTTCAAGCAGTACTGGAACTGACACAATCCAAGGCCTCAAGTTGATCGCGGGACTTATCTTATTACCCTGACCCCAGAACATAAAGGACTATTGAAGGACACCGTGGATTTTAGTCAGTACAAGTGTGACAGTCCCTCCCGCCCTGCCCAGCGTGGGAGGACTCATTTGATGATATTACCAAGTTTAGAAAAAAACGACCTAAAGTGTGATATCGCAATGTTGTAAGAATGGACTATTATTGATTTCTTAATTGTTGATTATCACAAGTTTAGTAATCCACTATAATGATCATATACTATATCCTTCCATTGACTTCCATTAATTTATTGGCGCCATTATGACTTTACAATGATCAACCGCTGACACCCCATTGAAAGAAATGGCATAAAATTGATCTCGTACAAAAAACGTTTTTGCTATTTACGAACTTTTTGTTACTTCAAATTGCCTTAACACTAATAAATAATATGTAAAAAAAATATATAAATGAAATCTGACATAAATAAATGATCAAATGTCATTAGCATAATTCTATTACAAAACCATTGACCGACCAATGACGTACTAATGAATTTAGCAGATTGTAATTACATATTAGCAAAATAACAATGAGATCGTGTGTGAAAATTTATAAAAATAGCAGACGAGGGCCCCTGAAAGCTAGTGAAACTGAAAATAGAGCCGTTTGTGAATCCCACGCGGTTTCAGCACTGACGTGAGCTGAAAGAGTGGCCTTTGAAGGATTGCAAATCCTGTGGGAGGCTGAAATAACATTCTGTAAAAAAACCGGATAAATGAGACTCATACTCAGAAAAACAATAAAGTATTAAAAGACGGTTTTATACTGATGATGTGGCACTTGCATTGCATTATACTTGGTGTGGGCGCAACACGTGATCTTCTCTTCTTCCATGATCTTCTCTTGAAACTCCCCAGACGTCAATAATCATTTAATTCTATACTTAACATTGATTAAAAGAGAACTAAAAACACAACTTATGAGTCATTCATTGAAATTAGGATGATTATCAGCACGTTTTGAAGGTCAATTTTTACATAAGACGGTCCCCCAAAGCGCCCCTTCGACACTTCCTTGTGTTTTGGCTGGGAAGAAAAAGTCGGAACAAACTCCCCAGCAAAAAGATCATAACAGCATTGACACAAAATATTGGACCACTGACATATTTGCTAAACCCCCAACACCATAAAACGTTGAGAATGGTATGAAGATGTCGATCCTGCTGAGCATACTGCGATAGCTTAGTTGGTAATTAAGCGTTTGGTGTTTTCAATCAAAAAGACGCATGTTCGAATCGTGGTTGAGTCGAATTTTCTTTCCAGAAAAAAGCTCCACTACTAAACCCTTCAAAAATTATGAAATCTCATCGTTTCACGGTCGATTTCCAACTTCCTACTCCATGTCCCCCAGCTTATCTCAACGACATCTCATAACAAACTCCTTATCCATCTAATCCAACCATTCCGATCACGTCATTCCAAAACTATTTCTTCTTATAAACAGGACTCCGTCCCGAAATCCACTGTGTCCAATGTACTCGTAATAGGCCTCCAATCATAAAGCTTCGAAATAACTCCCGGTCTCCTGAACAGGGGATCAATTTGTATGATTGGATCGTTCGGTTCATGGATCGACAGTAAACGAACACAAGATGTGGATAGAACGCAGAAGAACAGCTTCATACAACGAGTATGCGCAACCAAGCAGAGTGTAGTACCTGTTTGGTAGAAGTGATCAATACCCTCAGAGAATGTTTGTTATGTAACGTTTGTTTAGTAGCTCGTAATTTGGGAGTATTTCCTGTCTTTTATTCGGGATCTTATTGATAAAACAATTGTTTGTGAAGGAACGGCTCATTAAAATTCCAGTTTTTTTGAATTATTCCCAATAGTCCCCTCTAGCCCTGTCCTCCGGGGTGACAGATGGGAATTGTTTTCCCAGTTGTCACCGGGGTGACAATTTGTGCCGACTGTTCCCTTTGAAATCTAACTAGAAGGGACAAATGGGAAGTCTGTTTCTCAGTTGTCACCGGGGGGGGGGGGGGGGGGGGGGGTGACATTTTTTACGATTCCTTCCATCCCAGAAAAAAAATATAATTACCATAGATTATTAAGTAAGTAAATTAAGATAACACCTACTCTGAAACATTAGCATATTTACTCGTAATTTCAAAACAATTTTAATTAATAAACAACATTAGTTATAAAAAAATCATAATTGTGAACTCTAATGTCGGCTGTTAAAAAGTAATTCAATGTTATAACATTGAATTACTTTTTTTGTAAGTATTTGTGTTTCCACTATTCGTAGAATAGTTCATAGGTAATTCCCCACAGCCGCAGTCGCCGGTCTCGTTAGGAAAGTCCCTGTGTTACCCAATATAAAACTCAACATTAGAACCTATGGGGTGAATGAATGAAACTTTTAGTATCCAAATAAATGTTTACACCTATTGATCGTTTTTTTGTAAATATTTAATTTCTTATCGAGAATTTACAAACATACAGTCTGGAAATGAAACATAGTGGGATTACTTTTAAATAATGCCCTAAACTACAAAGAACGAAAAAAAAAACACTTGGTTATGGCAAACAAACAATAATCTTTTTGAAACACTAAGAATTATAAAACTACTTATTATGTACTCTATACTATGGACATAATCTTAATGTCTAAGTGTTTCCAAAAAATGTCCAACAGACATATTACCACTCAGAAATTCCGCCTGCATTTCTTGGATGAATTCGTCCTTGAGTACATATTTCTTCTGCCTTTCTTTAAAAAATAATTAATTTGACGTAACAACTTTGACATTATATTTCTCTTTTTCTGGCTTTAAGTATCGTTAACAAATATGTTTCTACATCCATTTTGAAAAAATCAAATTCCAACCTTGGTATTGCCGTACAAAATAAATTCCGCAATATGCAAAAATTACACAAAATTATAAAAACGACTGGTGTTAAATTAAGTTAATAAATAAATAAATAAAATAAGCCTTTATTGCTGTTAGCATAATTTCCAGTATTATACACCAATTATAACCGACTAGATATCGGTTTCCGTGATAACAGCTTGTCCGTCGACAAAGGCCTCTTCCAAAGACTTCCATCTATCTCTGTCTCTAGCAGTTCTTGTCCATTCTGGACCGGCGACTTTTTTGAGGTCATCCTCCCACCTTTTTATTTGTCTTCCTTTACTCCTTTTGCCATCTCTGGGGTACCACTCTGATATTATACGAGACCATTTCTCGGTTTTTTCTCTCAATAAATAAGATTGAACAAAATCAAAAAAGTACGACAAACTTTAGAGATGCGAACAAAGTATGCAAAACACTTAAATGGAAATGGGTAGGACATATGATGAGAGTTAATAAATATTATAATATTAATTGTGATTGTACGTATTAAAGGAAACATAACGTTGTGTATGTTTGTCTATGTAACTTTTATGACATTTTTATTTACTGAAATAGTTATTATATGTATATGTTACGGTAAATGTGATTAATTGAAAATTATTAATAATTTTACAAAATTATTAATAATAATCACGTTTTGGTAAATGTGAATAAACGATCAAAATTTATTACTTTTAGTAGTAATTATTAATAATTCACGACACATATTGGTAAAAGTGATAAAATTAATAAACTAAACGGCTAAACCTAGTGCTAACTAAAGGTAAGTATGATACACGTAGGTTTAACCGATATCTATATATCTATATGTCGGATCTTGGTTGAGTAGGGCCGTAAAGAGAACACAAGCGTCTTTGTTTAGACGTTGTGCTGAGTCTAAGGTACGTGTCTGATAAGCTCCACGATCCCATGGGACGACAGTGTTCGTTCGGACGTGGTGGTAGTGACACATGCTACCCTAGGAACTGCACGTGTTTTCCTTTGAAGGTCAGAGTACCTATTAATGTAGCAAAGTAGAGTTGGTAACAGACTCTGTAATAATAACTGTGCTTAAGTTGAAGAAGCTATTTCTCTCATTTTCCCGTAATCCCACTCTGCGCCCACAATAGTTGACACGAAACATGTCATGAAGTACTGTTATTATTCAGATTCGCGAGCAAATATACCTGGATGCGACATATATATTTTTTAAACATTGTGTTTATATTTTATTTGATTCTATGTAGCAAAAGAAATAAAAATGTTGAAAGCTATGGTAGGTAGGTACCAAATTACATATTTTTTTTCTGGGAAGAAAGGAATCGTTGCAAATGTCACCCCGGTGACATCTGAGAAAAAAACTTCCCATTTGTCCCTTCTAGTTAGTTTTCAAAGGGAACAGTCGGCACAAATTGTCACCCCGGTGACAACTGGGAAGACAATTCCCATCTGTCACCCCGGAGGACAGGGCTAGAGGGGACTATTGGGAATAATCCGTTTTTTTATGGGTAATTTAATTTTTGTGATAACGATACACTGCTCTAATACTCTCAAGCTCTGTCCTCACATCTTGTGTCATTGCGAGAAAAATAAGAACATTTTTTCTGCACCTACCAAACAGAAAAAAAACTTAAGGCAATCTTTTCATCCAAAATAAGTTGCCAAAAAAATATAGGCAGGTGTGCCTGGTGTCGAACAAATATTTCACACTCTGCAAATCTATTCCCAAAAGTCCTTCAAATCGTTACGTTTGTACGTGACCGTACTTCCAAGGGTTTTCCCAGAAGTGTCATGTGGTTACATTGACACCTAGTATTCCATATTATCCTCTTCAGATTATTCTTCAGTACTAGTCCTGAATCATGATCTACTTGGCTTTTCCCAATCTTATCAACTTCCAGCCAAACAATTTGCAGATATCAAAGAAAAAATAATATTAAAATTTTTACATGGAATTACTGCTTATTTAACCTCCAAAACCCAGTCAATAACAAGAGTAACAATACACCTCTTAGAAAAACTGGTTGTTCAGGCCACTGAATGCCTATGACAGCCCCAACGGCTTCTTTTATTTCAGATCGTCAAAATGAGTCCTCTCGCTCTGGGTTGAACAGAAGGGACTGTCAGACACCGACTAAAAACTTTTTGCGTTCCTGTCTCCTGCTCTGACAGTCCCGCGACCAACAGACTATTGCGCTTTCCGAGACATGGAGGAAACTTGGTACGGTAAACTTTAGTAGTGATTTCACTAACAAAAGGGGTTAGTTTTCTTTCTTTGACACTGGCTGTACTTTAAGAATGGTTGCCTATCCAAGATCAAATTCCTGCTATACATTATTTAATCACAACCTCCTCAGACATTATGTACCATGACAAAGATTAGTGGTAACACTAGTAAATAAGATAATCAATATACCCTCTTCTCCAGGAATTATTTGTATTTACCTCTCTCTCAATTTGCCAGAACCACAAACACACGTCAAACTAATGACTATACCGCTGTCGCTACCTAGTCGCATAATGAATATAGAATTCTCTATTCTGAATATCTTGATATTATTAAGTGTGAAACCGTAGTGCTTTGCTTGAGGCATCGTCCCTGTTTATATAGGATTCTCAAACAAACCACGACTTCATTCCATTTCACAAATTAATTTTATTTTGGTAGACCACTGCAGAATCAATTCTGTTATGACAATTCGATGACTTGATTATAATCTTAACTCATCGAATTTCTATCGTTCAGGGCAGGACTAGGAGCAGAGAGATTGACCTGCTTTTTCCTCGTGAGTCTGTGACCTTTGAGTTTGTTTCGGCTGTTTCTTCTCAGAGTAGTCAAGCACAAAAGGCCGCTCTGGCCCCTTCTAGTTTTATGAAAAGACTTGTAAAAGTGTTGATATAACCTACTTGCATAAAATAAACATCATTTCATTTCAGATTACCGCCGATAAATAATTATCAATAATAGTTACATGGATGACATGCTCAGGTAGATCATAAAAGCTTGGATCTAGACGACGAGAGCCCTCTATTCTAAATACCGCTTGGCTTGCGTCAAGCCCCGCAAACCAGGCGTGAAGAGGGCCCCAAAAGACTGGAGCCCGGGTGACGTCACCTTGACAATATGGCCAGTCCGACGCTGCTGTAAACATCTTCTTGAAGTAAACACAATGACAAACTTATCTATACTTTTCTAATTTCTATTTTCCTAGAAAAGCATCAAAAGACAGTTTCACAAATAAATCAAGGGCATTTCGAATGTTAAGAACCAATACAATATGCATGCAATCGGATCTTGTAGCCCCAGAGCTGCTGAACCTTCGACTAACGGTCGTCCTGTAAGGCTAAAAATTTGTACACTTATAGTTTATAGCATATTATGGGTAATAGCGACGACCTGGCAGGCCTCAGCCGTGCACGTCATCAAACCATTTAGTTTTGAAAGTGTAAAAAAAAAATGAAAAAAAAACTTGTTCCTGTAAGCTTGAAAATTTAACAGCATGTAGTTAATTTATTGTAAATCTTGGAAAAAAAATGACAGGCGATTACAAGGTGCACAAGTATGTGCCAGGCGCATTCAAAAGTGCACGTTTGATGAGGAAAAATAAACTTTCTCCTGTAAAGTTAAAATTTAGATATGTTTTTAAGTAAACGTTTTGGAATGAGTATGTAGAATGACAGGCGGTTTTGAAGAGCACAAGACCTTGCCAGGCGAGGCGACAGCTGCTAAGGGCGTGCGAGTAACAGGTGTTACGTGAACGCATATAGTCAATGTAATACGTGTATTTTAATAGTTTTAATGTGGGCCGCGGGCCTAACGAACTACCGTGACCCCGGAACGTAAAGGGCTATTGAAGGACACCGCAGAAAAATAATAAAGTATTAAAAGACGGTTTTATACTGATGACGTGGCACTTGCATTGCATTATACTTGGTGTGGGCGCAACACATGCTCTTCTTTTATACTCCCCAGTCAGACTTTAAGGGATTACACAGCTTATTAAAAATCGTAGCAACGTTAACATAAAATATTGGACTACTGACATAAAATGTTAGGAATGGAATGAAGTATTCGACCCTGTTGAACATTTTCACGATAACTTAGTTGGTAAAAGCGTTTGGTATTTTTAATCTGAAAGACGCATGTTTAAATCGTGCTCTCAGTCGAATTTTTCTTTCCGTAAAAAAGTTTCACTGCTACACCCTTTAAAAATTATGATATCTCATACTTTTACGGCCATTATCCACCATCTTACTCCATTTCCCGATCTTATCTCAACGACATCTCATAACAAACTCCTAATCCATCTAATCCAACCATTCCGATCACGTCATCCCAAAACTATTTCTTCTTATAAACAGGACTCCTTCCCGAAATCCAATGGGTCCAATGTACTCATAATAGGCCTCCATTCATAAAGCTTCGAAATAACTCCCGGGCTCCTGAACAGGGGATCAATTTGTATGATTGGATCGTTCGGTTCATGGATCGACAGTAAACGAACACAAGATGTGGATAGAACGCAGAAAAACAGCTTCATACAACGAGTATGCGCAACCAAGCAGAGTTATATGTTTACGCCCCCCCCCCTATAGAGGGCCATAGCCTTGCCGGGGTTGCGGGACATACGTATACCGCGACTTCGGTACACAAAGGGCTACCGAAGGACACCGTGGATTTTAGTCAGTACAAGTCTGACAGTCCCTCCCGTCCTGCCCGGGGTGGGAGGACTCATTTGATGATTCTACCACAAAAAAAGCAGAGGTATAAGTATGGTATGGAGGTTTTTACGGGGCTGCTTATCTTTTAAGACACTCCCATGACCCCGGCAGGCTTTGGCTTTGGTATCAGGAGTCTGACAGGCTAGTGTTACTTCTGAACCGCCGTATCCTCCCACCGAACCAAAGTCAAGAACTTCCCGATGTAAAGATGTGAGGACCTGTTTCTGGCAGAAAGTAAGGACGCCGCCGCGCCGTAGCACTTTTCTAGCCTCCTCAAAAAGGTCTTACGGCCGGCCGAGATTGCGACATGCCCGAGGACTTATCGTCTGAGGTTAGAAACAGGGCCTAGGCAAGTAGACAGTGAAATCAACCTTCTGTACCAACCTCTTCTGTGGTATGTATTCGGTAGAAGTGATCAATACCCTCAGAGAATGTTTGTTGTGTAACGTTTGTTTAGTAGCTCGTAATTTAGGTGTATTTCCTGTCTTTTATTCGGGATCTTATTGATAAAACAATTGTTTGTGATGCGAACCGCTTTTAAAAGTTTGTAATTTCTTTGTTATTTCCTGTGATTTTTTTTTGTGATAACGATACGCTACCATCTAGTACTTGTTAAGCACCTGTAGCTCGTGTCAATGGCAATAAAAACAAGAACATTTTTTCTACACCCACCAAATTACAGAACAAAAAACACTAAGAAATCTGAGGGAATCTTTTCATCCAAAAGTAACAGATAAGTTGCCAAAAAAATATAGGCACACCTGTGCCTGGTGTCGTACAAATATTTCACGCTCTGCAAATCTATTCCCAAAAGTCCTTCAAATCGTTACGTTTGTACGTGACCGTACTTCCAAGGGTTTTCCCAGAAGTGTAATGTGGCTACATTGACACCTAGTATTCCATATTATCCTCTTCAGATTATTCTTCGTCCTGAATCATGATCTACCTGGCCTTTTCCCAATCTTATCAACTTCCAGCCAAACAATTTGCAGATATCAAAGAATAAATAATATTAAAATTTTTACATGGAATTACTGCTTATTTAACCTCCAAAACCCAGTCAATAACAAGAGTAACAATACACCTCTTAGAAAAACTGGTTGTTCAGGCCACTGAATGCCTATGACAGCCCCAACGGCTTCTTCTATTTCAGATCGTCAAAATGAGTCCTCTCGCTCTGGGTTGAACAGAAGGGACTGTCAGACACCGACTAAAAACTTTTTGCGTTCCTGTCTCCTGCTCTGACAGTCCCGCGACCAACAGACTATTGCGCTTTCCGAGACATGGAGGAAACTTGGTACGGTAAACTTTAGTAGTGATTTCATTAACAAAAGGGGTTAGTTTTATTTCTCTGACGCTGGCTGTACTTTAAGAATGGTTGCCTATCCAAGATCAAATTCCTGCTATCATTATTATTATTTATTTATGTACCATAACACACATTAGTGGTAACATTAGTAAATAAAATAATCAATATACCCTCTTCAGATATTAATCCATGAATTGGGTCTATTTACTTCTGTCTCCATTTGCCAGAACCACAAACACACGTTAAACTAATGACTTTACTGCTGTCGCTACCTAGTCGCATAATGAATATAGTATTCTGAATATCTTGATATTATTAAGTGTGAAACCGTAGTGCTTTGCTTGAGGCATCGTCCCTGTTTATATAGGATTCTCAAACAAACCACGACTACATTCCATTTCACCTTAAGGGCTTCATTTTGTTCATACTCCCTGTTCTAGATATCTCCCATCTTTCATACCAAATTCCGTCTAATGTTATTTTGGTAGACCACTGCAGAATCAATTCTATTATGGGTTACATTAGATTCTAATCCTAACTCATCGAATTACTATCCACCAGGGCAGGACTAGGAGCACCTGGGTGGCAGATGTCCAGACAAGCCCAGATTACCATCATCATCAAACCTTTTAGAGAGACTAAGAGTCACTCAACGAGCTATGGAAAGAGCTATGCTAGGAGTTTCTTTTGCGGGATAAAATCTGGAACACGGATATTCGGCGAAGAACCAAAGTCATCGACATAGGTCTTAAAATTTGCAAGTTGAAGTGGCAATGAGCAGGCCACATCCCTCGTAGAACTGATAACCGATTGGGAAGAAAGGTTCTCGAGTGGTGACCACGGACCAGATTACCGCCGATAAATAATTGTCAATACTAGTTTCATGCAGTCATCCATGAAATGATCACGTATGTCGTAAAAGATGGACCTAGACAGCTCGAGCTCCAGTTTCTAAACACCGCCTGGCTTACAAGCCCCGCAAACCAGGCCTGAAGAGGGTCCCAAAAGACTGGAGCTCGGCTGACGTCATCTTAGACTATAAGGCCAGTCCGACGCTGCTGTAAACATCTTCTTGAAGTAAACACAATGACAAACCTATCTAAACTTTTCTATTTTCTATTTCCTAAAAACACATTAAAAGACAGTTTCACAAATAAATCAAGGGCATTTCGGATGTTAAGAACCAATACAATATGCATGCAATCGGATCTTGGCACACAAACTGACATCGATCGCGCGAAAATAGTCCGGTTTCAACCTGTATTTCAGCTTTAAAATACTGACCTTGCATTCAAAACAGTTATACAGGGTGAATTTTTCAACTGGGCGTGGATGGCTACTTTCGAAACTATGAGGAATATCAAAAAACGTTGAAAGGAGTCTCGAGGCCGATTTTGACGAAAACTAAAACTGCATCATTGGATTTTAGAAAAATCAAAAATCCTGGTCAGGAATCGAACCCGCTGATTTTGGAAAAAAAATCACACCCTGTATTATTATACCGTTCGATAGTGTTGCTAATAAGGATCAAATTCTGGGAAGTAATCATATACGGCAAACTTAAGGAAAACGTATAATTACAAAAAAACTGATTTATCTTCAAGGCAAAGACTGTATTTGAAACATAAGTTACCGTTTTCTTCTTTAAAATAATGCTATTTTTAGTTTAACTCAATAATGTCGTATTGCTAAGTACAGTGGGATTGTTGAAACGTCAAATCCAGTGAGACATTGAAAACGATAAAATTTTATATTTTGAATAAATTATGGCTCAGTAGATGTAAAGTAACATGGAAAAATAGCAATTTCATAAAAATCTGCCATTTCTTTAAGTTTGCCGTATATGATTACTTCCCAGAATTTGATCCTTATTAGCAACACTATCGAACGGTGTAATAATACAGGGTGTGATTTTTTTTCCAAAATCAGCGGGTTCGATTCCTGGGCAGGATTTTTGATTTTTCTAAAATCCAATGATGCAGTTTTAGTTTTCGTCAAAATCGGCCTCGAGACTCCTTTCAACGTTTTTCGATATTCCTCATAGTTTCGAAAGTAGCCATCCACGCCCAGTTGAAAAATTCACCCTGTATATGTAAACGCTGAAGCCTGAAGTTTGTGGCACGTGGATGTTCAGCTTATTTATATGTATGTAGGTTATCACGATACCTTCTAGGTATTTGTTGACAGAAAAAATACCATGCGCGACTGTGAGATAAAGCCTATAGGAGTTTGTTTATGTTAATATTGTGAAAACCGAAAACATGGAAGCAGGCCATCAAAATATTATTTACTAATTTACGTGGCGAATATTGTTAAATACTCACAGAATTATAACTGCTATAACATCAATAACCCAACTCAGAATTGAATTTCGCGTATTTTGTAGAAAATACTACGAAAGATACTACTATACTAAAAAAAGACTAAAGAATACTACACTAACGTGAAATGCACATGAACATTGTTCCTGCCAACATAACCAGAGTCCTATTCATTACTAATCAATATTCTGAATGAGATATTAGAAAAATCCTTTAGAAAACTAGTACATACAATTTTTATAATAAAAAATCACCTGTTAGCTGTATTGTTGCCACAGGGGAAGAAAATGGTCTGCTGCTGACAGAAAAGCAGAAAGACTTAGCCCATTTGTACACTAGGCTACGCCAGTCTCCGAAACCTTACGATTTTGGTATCCAGATGACTGTCAAATCCATAGTGGTTCGTACAAAGGCACGTGTCACTGGATACCAAGTCAATATAAGTATGGACGCTGTTTATTATGATGTCACATCAAGATCCAAGAAAGAAACTATTGCATAAATACAACTTATACTTTAACACAGTAAATACTTGTTTTTAGATGCAGGACGCAGCCAGAATATGCAAAATTTATAGCATTTTAACTGAGCAATGTTAAATGCAGACAGCATTATCGAATGTAGATCTTTTTGCATCGGTTGGTACTCAAGTGCCGGTTAATTCGCGCCTTTAGATAAATGAAACTTATGTTTGAGAAGGAAAGTAATCTTGGTTTAGAAAATGCAAAGTAATGTTAGTAAGACTAAAATGGGTAATTTTGATGGGCCCTGCAAATAATACAGGTACGCTTAGAAATCGAGCGTGAGTTGAGCACGAGTCGAGCACAAAGTCGTCTAGTGTGGACAGACTTAAAAACCTCGAACGAGTGTGCTTCGAGCATTTGATACGTGCTCAACTGTGCTCCGTGTATCGTCGGTATATACACGGCCTAAAATGCATTCGAGCGAAGTGATTGTTCTAAACCTTTTGTACGACCTCACATTGTGAGTAGTGTGGCTCGACTTGTACTCAGCTCGTCCTCTTGAGCAAGGGACCTGTTGATAGATTCTGTTCTTGATAACATCCAAGTTCCTCAGTTCCAAGAAATCAATCTAGAATTCCATACTCTAGATTACATTTGCCCAGAATAATATGCTTTAGTATTATAATGGAGGTGTACCGTGTCCAGATCGGCTTCTACAAATTATATGTACCATTTCACCGAAACTTTATACCGATTACTCCGTGACCGTCTGTACTTATCAGTTTTCAAAATCATAAACTTCAAGTTAGAAACTACCATTTTTACATTTATTTTCTACCAAAAACACAGTCATTTATCTTCCTACAAGTTATATAAACATCGGACCTGTGAAACTCGTGTAAACTCACTAGTTTCAAAGGTCCGACGTTTGCCCGTGGTGTTCGAAAGTGAGAGTTTGGTCCAAGTTTCGCAGGCGCCTGACAATTAGGTTACGCCCTACAGCTTAATTACTCACACTCGAAATTAAGGTGTTGGGCTCATTTGGAACGTTTTAACTTGAGAAAGGATGAATTTTGTTTTTAAGGGTATATAAACTGAAATGTTGCAGAGAGCAGTTAAATGTTTAATTTACATTAATTTACCTAACGCAAATCTGAGGAGCTCGTGGCTAAATAATTACAGCCGCACAGGCCGATCTACCGGGTTAAGCCGCGCTTGCCGAGGTTGGTCTGTGGATGGGTGACCATCTGTCATAGCGAGTTTCCTCCGTGCCTCGGAAAGCACGTAAAGCCGTTGGTCCCGGCTGTCATTTGTAAATCTTTGACAGACGTTACTGTTAGACAGAAGCTCTAAAATCTGACAACCAGTCTTACCTTGGGGTATGGTATTGCCCAGTTGTAAAATACTGATATCCAACTGAATCTGGTTTGACTGGAAGCCGACCCCAATATAGTTGGGAAAAGGCTAGGCAGATGATGATGACCTAACGCAAAATCAAGGTTGGTGCTGTTGCGAAGCTATGGGCTTCATGCTGCGTGTCGAGAATTTAATTCCCGGATGAAACAAAGTGTCGGGTCTGGCTGTTTGTGTGTTGTGTGAGAATCATCATCATCAGCCTATAATGTTCCCACTGCTGGGACACAGGTCTCCTCCTTGAGAGAGGGAGTGGGCAATAATCTACCACGCGGGCCCAGTGCGGGTTGGTGGATGTCACATATCTTCGAATTTTTGGTTCTAGGACATGCCGGTTTCCTCACGTTTTCTTTCACCGTTTTGAGAGCAGTGGTGATGAAACGAACTACACAAAGAAATGCGCCTGGCTGGATTCGAACCCACGGCCTACAACTCGTAAGTCGGGGCCGAACTTCGAAGTCTTTCTTTTTCATGTGAGGTGAGCATCTTTGTTATCAAAGTTAATTAAGCCTGCATTAATCTGTTTGTTTCTTAAACTTGATCAAGCTAATTCTAATTCTCGATATATTATCAACTTCCGCATTTTAACGATTAAAAGTTAATATAATAAAAAACTTATTTCCTTTTCTCATAAAATACCGATATCACCGGTCTATAAATAAAAAAGGAAGTTTTAAAAAACTTTAGTCGTAAAAAATATTATATTATAGCGGTTATTAATTAATACTTCTCTTTGCCTACTCCATTATAAAAAGACGTCTTTCTGTCCATAGTGTGCACTAGAAAGAAATACTGATTCGACTGTCTGACTACCTACCCACTAACGCAGGTTCGAACCCTGCTCGCAGCTCAATTTTTCGTTCGTCAAATCTTTGACTACCCACTAGTTCTAATGGGCCTGCCACACGCACAAGTTCCACCACAGTTTTACCTGCGCAATCTTCTCGCATGATAAAACAATACAAGGTTGGCAGCACTGAACCCAACCACACACAAACAGGCAAGTACGCACATGCGCTTGCGCATGCAAAACTATGGTGAAGCTTGTGCGTGTAGTATGCCTAGTTTTCGTTTCGTCTGCAGATGTATTAAGTCAGTTCTAGAAGGATCATTGTGTCTAAAGGCTAAGGATCCCGCAGAGCATACCGGGGTCGCAAGACTGTCTAATCAAGTAACCGTGACCCTGGAACGTAAAGGGCTATTGAAGGATTTCAATTACGACAAGTCTGACAGAGGGAGGGAGGACTCATTTGATATTTTTAATAGATACGATAAAAAAGGGCCTCGCGGGGTGGAGGAACTGTCTATTCAGAAACTACCCTTTACTTTCCGGGGTCGGCCACGGAAAGTAAAACGCTATTGAAATAACACCGTGGTTCGATAACTTTAGAAGGAGTCATTCGATGATTTTACCAACAAACATAAAAAGTCGGCAAAATTAAATAATTTCCAATATTTGATTGATTAACTCCAAGTAACTAAATATTTGTGTTCAAAAATGTAATCAACTTCGAACCTAGTGTATTGCCTGAAAAATGAAAATGAAACCTGTAACTGTCGGGAGCAACATTGATAAATGACTGAAAAACGAAACATGTTACTCTTTTTATTAGTTATTTTGTGACCTTCACTTCTAAGTTAAATATACTGTAAACGTAATAACGCCATCTGTCAGTATTTCTGGCATTAATTACTTACAGTTTAGTAATAAACTGTTAGCTTTATTTGTTATTTAGCTAGCGGGACTGTTATTTGTTTTATTTTTTCTTAATTAAATAACGGAATTTCTCCTGTGAGTTTTACTACTTTTTCTTTCAAATTTATTTTTTATAAATCGTTGCCCTTCGATATGAATCTCTGCAATACAAATACAAAAAAAAATGACTAAAAAAAAACCTAAAAAAAACAGACTTCAAAAACAAAAAAGTGTTACATAACCTAAAAAAATAACTTTTATTTGGAAAGTCGGTGGCTTTGTTTTTATTTCATTGACTTTTTTTTAAACATTTTTTTTTCAAAGATAAATTTAACTTCGATCAGAATTTCAACCTACAACCTTCTTATTCAGTACACCAACACAACCCTTCTGTTCCTCTCTTGTCGACCTGGACTCTTGCCGACCTCTCCTCTTGCCGACTTAATTAAAGCCATAATTTTAATAACCGTACCGTATCGTTATCCTATTATCAAAGATTATACTATCGATAACTTAAAACATCGAGCCTCCGCAGCTCCGGTACGTTAACCAAATATTGTCACTAAAGCTGTTTGACAGAGCACCCCGACGCTATAAGCTAATTATATCGCCATCAAAGCTATCAAAAGCGATCGTTTCAATCTGTAACGTCCATTAAGGGGCTTCCACGCGTCCGCTTTACTAAACCTATTATCGGTATAGCTATGCGTAAAGGCACTCCCTCATCTGGGGCATTCGCGTGTAATGTAACATTATAGATTCGACTTTGAGCATTACATTACAATACTACTTTTCTGATTAAGGAGCATTCGCGTACATTTAGTAGAGATTTGATACAAGGTGCGCATTGTGATGCTCGATTGTTCTCCCTCGCCGATGAAATGCTCGAACGTTGAATTACACGTGAATGGTCGCGGTTAGGAAGAACCTTAATGTAACATTATAGATTCGATTTTGAGCATTACATTACAGTACTTGTTCCCTGACTGGCGAGCATTCGCGGTGATACATTATGATACACGGTGCGCATTGTGATGCTCGATTGTCCTCACTGATGAAACGTTCGATTCTGTCTAGGCGCTACCTCACCGCTAGCATTCTGTAATGTAATACGCACCTTGTATCAAATCTATACCAAATATTGTAATGTAATGCTCAAAGTCGAATCTATGACGTTACATTACAGGTGAATGCTCGCGGTGTCGGAGCGCCTTAAATCTAGTATCGGTATAGACATCGACAATATTGCATATGCGGGTAGTATTAACGGTTACATAGAAAGGTAATACTGTGGGTATAAACGGATTGGAGTTTGTTGCTGATCATGAAAAGGTCTGATATTGTATCACAAAGTGGCTGAAAGGGTTTTAATTAAAACGGGAAATATTATAAGCTGATTATGCTTGCGGCCGTCCTTCCTTTCGAAGTGGCCTTGCATCTTCGGGCTATTTTCTTGATATACTCTTAATTGCTAACTCATTATACGAGTATTGGCACATTAAAACCGCAGTTATGTAGTTATGATGTTATCATTTCTGTAAATTGTTGAGTGTCTAAAAGAGTTATAGGAATCAATTGATTGCTGAGCTGTGTGGGGTTCGATCCCCGCACGGAGCAAATATTTGTACGATCTGCAGGTAGCTGTTCTGACTGGTTGTGTATGTGAGTTTCTATGTTTGTAAACGCATCCAAGATACAGGAAGAAGTTCCTAGTGTGGGGCAACGTTGTAATGAATTGAGAGGAAAAGGAAGGTCTAAGAAGAGATGGATGGTAAGCAACTTGACGGTTGGCGTAGAGGCTGAGCGATTGAACTGCTGCGATGCGTGTCTCGGGTTAAATCCCCGCACGGAAAAAATATTTGTACGATGTACAAGTAGTTTTTCCGTATCTGGCCGTTTGTGTATTTTAGTTACCGAACCTACAAAGCTAAAGTTAGTCTATTGCAACAGTCGTAGTTAGCTGAAATAGTAATTACATTAGTTCCCTTTTCAGACACATTTAAACGGAAGTTAAACTGCAGTTAAACGGTTTCTGTTCAAAGTTTGCAGTGTGCTCTAGACAGACTGGCGCCGAATTATTTTATGGATAATAGAATTTAGTATCTGTTCCGTTTCCGTGTTAACGTTAGGTTAAGTTTCAGCTTTCCGCAGACACTGAAAAAGTTTTGTTATAGTCATTTTAAAATGTTTTTAAAATGAAAATACGTCGAGCGTATCATCGAATGTTCTTTGACACACTAACGTATCATCGGTTGAGTGTGAACGGTCAATTGTTTTCCGCGACCAAATTCGCGTGTCCAAAAGTCTTTTATAATGCAGACAGCGAAGGATTTAAACTCTCTGCCTGCGTCTGTGTTTCCAAACGCAAACAACCCTAATCTCTTCAAAGTTAGAGGGAACAGGCTTTTTCTGGGTAAGCTCGCTCCATCGTCGACCTTGTCTTAGTCATTCCTGACCTAGACTAAGGTCAAGAGTAAACCTATCTCACATAAAAAAAACGATAATACGCGACGCATTTCCGTCAGTTATGAACATTTCCTAAAATAATTTGTCACGTTCGTACACAGGCACGCGACAATATACTCGTAATTATCAAAGTCGTAAGGTATCGAAGACTTGCGTCGCATTATGAGGCTCAGTGTAAAAAGTGGGTCAGCCAGTTTAATAAAAAACCTGAAACTGAATTTCGATTTTACGGAGTACTAAACTTCAGACCATTATTTTTAATACTGTTCGCATATTCGCAATCTCGAATATAATTTAACGACAGAACCGTCTGTCACTTGTAATCGATTTCACACTTTAATATGAATATTGAACGGTTCAGATATTAAATATTTACTATGGAACACAAAGCGATTACATAGGAAAAATATTAGATCTGTGATAGGATAGAACGTAGAGTTGTGCCGAAAGAGATACTGGGCGACTAGTCGGCAACGCCGATTATTCTCGAGTTTGAGAGCTCTTGAAAATGTGATTGATGTTAAAAGTAAGCCCAGTTGCTCACATTGAGTACATTATTATTATGAATCCTTAGTCGACCGCACAAGCATTGGTGCCGAAGAAATTAAATAACAAAATCTCCCAATAGTTTAAAATATGCACATTTCTCTTGTCATTAAATTAATATAATTGAAGAGCCAAGGAAGAATCCGATTCATATAATAACAATATAGGATAAAACTAGGTAATACGCCCCAATTGACAATACGTGCCGTTATTCTAGCACTCAAACTTACGTACAAGATGGCTGACGCCGAGGGCCATATTGTACGTGAACAACAACCACACTCGCGTGTGGTTTCCGAGCAAGTCCGATTGCTAGGATGACGGGGCATTTTGTTAACTAGGGTGTATTAACTAGTGACGCCGAGGGCCATATTATACGACAACAGTGGCCAAACTCGCGTGAAGTTCCGAGCAGTAAGTTTAAATGCTAGGACGACGGGGCGTTTTCTCAACTAGGGCGTATTACCTCTCTTTACCCTAATACACTGTAAAACTGACAGTAAGTAAAAAAAGTAACTACTCGCCAACTGTTGGCCGACGGCCGACTAGCTTTAACCAAAAGTCAGCACATCTCTAATAGAAAGTAAATAAATATTCCGTTTTAAATGACTTTTAGTATGAAACGAAGTAGCGAGTAATTTCACTACCGACTGTCTGTTACTAGCACTTTAGTTTTAAAAGGTTCTATTTTTATAAAGGTAAATTCTATTAGGTACCGACCAGAAATTGTATTACAACGTCAACTTTAACTGTGGTAGTGGAAATCCTCAAAAAGGTAAAGGTGGGAGGCCTTTGCCCAGGAGTGGAACTTCACTCATTCCACAACACACAGCATCACCCCTTCGTGCGACCCCTTCACTGCCTTAGGACACCAGTTTTGAGCAATTAATAGCCATAATTAATCCAGCAACAATAGAAATATCCTACCAGTCCTATTTCAGTTGGCTAACCTTCATAAAGAGATAAAACCAAAGATAGTAAATGATTCCAGTCATGATACAAATTACGAACAAATCAAAAAAGTGATTAACTTAAAACTTGGTCAAGACAGGATCGAATAGCAATTCCACTAACTTAAACTTAAATAAAGGAACCCAAGTTCGGACCTTGGCAAGGATCCGGCTCCAAGGACGAAGGTTGCGTTGTAGTAATTCAATACGTCATAATTAGTGTTCAGGTAGAAACTAAGGCAAAACTAAGTTAAATTAATGTTCGTTTACTTGGCGTAAACTAAGTTAATAGAGAAACAAATAGATACGCAATGTTTCTAAAGAACAGTCTACTGATATACCTACCTAACAAACATATAATGGAATTTATCGATTAATTAAACGAAAACCATCAGAACCTTTAATGACATTTTTTTGTGGTGGTAAAATCATCAAATGAGTCCTCCCGCCCAGGGTGGGACCGGAGGGACTATCAGACTTGTACTGACTAGAATCCTTCATTAGCCCTTTACGTACCAGAGCGTACAGCTTACGGTTACCTGGTGAGACAGTCCCACGACCCCAGCAGGCTTTGGTCCTCTTAGGGGGCCCAACATTTTAATTTTGAAATTGAATTTCCTTCAAATCACAAGATGGATCTTGCCAGTACAAGTCTAATAGCTCCCTTCCGTTTAATATGGGGCGGGAGGACCCATTTGATGACTTTAATACCCTGAAAAAGCCCATGAATCTCTTAACCCGACAACCTGCTTGAAGCAGACACACTAATTGCATTACTATTTTGACTCTATGCTGCCAAATTCATCTACTTTCTTAATTCATTTTCCACAGGTTGAGCAACCTATAACTCAGTTATCATCTAGCTGAAATTCAGCTCAGAATTTTGTCTGCAAGGTAAATGTTTCAAGCTCACTGCACAATGGACCTGTTGCAGACCCAGCTGTATTTTCTTAAATATGAGTAGTTGGTAACACTTGTGTGGAATTGCTGACGTTGCCAAGACCACGTCAAAATGGTAACCATACTTCTAAAGATTTGGCTATTTTACGAGATGAAAAACAGATCTAAATTGTATTTCTGTCTAAATGACGTGAAAAATTCGATTTGAATTTCGTAACAATATTATTCGTAAATTTCGTATAGGTTCTTATGCTGGTCGCGGGACTTATACCATCACCGTGACCCCGGAAGATAAAAGGCTATTGAAGGTCACCGTGGATTTTAGTCAGTACAAGTCTGACAGTCTCTCTCGCCCTGCCCGGGGTGGGAGGACTCATTTGATGATTTTACCACGATAAAAAAAAAGGTTCTTATGCTATAATATGAAACTACAAACTATAGCATTAGCATTTAAGTAGTTTAGTATCTATCAAACTACTTAACTTATCTGGAAATTTTCCGCGTAGAAATCAAAGTTTCTTCATTATTTACTTTTTCAACAATTTACATAAATACGTTATAAAGAGAAACGAGAAGTTTTGTTGACTGAGTCGAACCATACAAAAATAATCATTAAAAAACTTTTTTCAAAAAAAAATTAACCGCCTTCAAAAACAACCACAAAAAAGGGTAAAATAACCTACAAAATAACTTTTCTTTCGGAACTCGGTGGCTTTGTTTTATTATTTTGATGTCTTTTTGCCACCGACTTCCGAAAGAAAAGTTATTTTGTAGGTTATTTTACCCTTTTTTGTGGTTGTTTTTGAAGGCGGTTAAATTTTTTTTGAAAAAAGTTTTTTATTTTACTCTTTTTAGTTTTAATATTCAACCCAAATTCTTGGTAAATACAACATTTTCTTACTTGTACACTAGAATTTTGTAATCCGTAGCACCGGTATTAACATCGCCCATGTTTTGTGCATAAAAGAAAATTCCAATAAAATTCTCTATCTCAAAAAATGCTGAACAGAGTTCGATGAAACTTGCAGTATTCCCTAAGGTGAACGATCCCTAGTACAACAAAAAAACAATTTTGAAAATCGCTCCACAATTGGCGAAGTAATGGCGTAACAAACACGCAAAAAGTAAAGATCATCATGTCGTCCAAGTAGGCGAAATTAATAAAAATGCTCACAAAATAAAAAGTACTGAACCAAATTTGATGAAATTTTTATGGGACCACACTGCAAGTATCCTGCATCGAACAAAAAAAGAATCACACTAATCGGACTAGAAACCTCGGAGTAATCGATGTACATACATAAAAAAAAAAAAAAAAAACATACCGACCGAATTGAGAACCTCCTCCTTTTTTTGAAGTCGGTTAAAAATAACCTTTGATTAAAAAATTCAGTTGTATGGTAAGCTTCAGAGGAAACTCATCCATGTGTTAGTAACATCACTACCAAAGGTGGTGAGATTTCTCTGAATCCTGACTGTACTAAAACAAAAGTAATAATTTTATGTAGGTGTGGTATGTAAGTGTTGTACAGTTTGTCTGGTCTCGCTTTGTACGATTTTTTACACAAAATAAACGGTCAGCTACTGGTTTTGTATAGCTTGATGTGTAGCCGTGTGTACCTACTTAATTGTTGATGATCTTTAGATATAACATCAAAAAATCCATCCCCTATACGCACACTGTAAAATAAAAGCTTGTAAAAATTAAGACAATCCCACAAAACCAAAACCTCATGGTTACCTCACAGTCTTGTTCAAACGCCGTACTTCAGCTAAAATAATGAAGAATTTTCCTCCACCTCCTCAAGTTCATTGACATCAAGTAGACAAAGGATAAGATTATTAGCTGGTCTCACCTCAAGGGAAGCTGTTGCCGACAAAGTAATTAAAACTGTTATCAAAGTTGTTTGTGTGGGTTAGAAATAATATACGTGTGAACTAAGTATAATTTAAGGGCGCTACACACAATATTCGAGTCGGCACGATTCGGTTTATTTTGGCGGCACAATCAAAACACATTTTTTGACAGGCCTGTTGGTCTAGTGGTTAGTGAACCTGACTGCTAGAGTTCGTCGATTCGATTCCGACCCAGGATAAATGTTTGTGTGATGAGCACGATCATTTGTTCTGGGTCTGGGTGTAATAATTCTATAATATTTATGTATTTAGTAGGTATCAGTATGTTTATCAGTTGTCTAGTAACCATAACACAAGCTCTGCTTAGCTTGGGACTAGATGGCGTTGTGTGATAGTTGTGGAAAAAATATAGGTATAATAAGTCTCCTATGTTCACTTTCCTATAGCTACAATGGTTAATGATGCTTTGCTTTTATTCCCGCATCTCTGCTTTTCCATCTAATTTACAAACAGAAAATTATATCTTCGGCAAAAAGCGCTTAACTAAATGAAACTGTGCAAACTTGACCCGATCATTAGTACATCAAAGAAGAATGACGAATAGGGTAACCAACCAACCCAACGACGATATATTAGTAGACTCCGCATGCACGATCTAAGGAACAAAAACTATTCTGTCAACTAGCTGAGGTACTACGTAAGCGAGGGGGGGAAGTACTGCGTTGTGATTGGTTAACTCAAGGTCTGTTCTGTCTCATGGTATGTTTACGGCTCACAGGAGTGGTCGAAATGAGACGCATATAAGACTTTGCCTAATGTGTTAACAGACATCGGTCGCCTGTTATCCTCTAGTAATATATCGTCGTTGGGTTTACCGAACGGCGTTTGTGTCGGCTTCGTTATCCAAATTAGGTCGAATCGAATGTAGTCGACCCGAATAGAGTGTGTAACACCCTTTTCTCTGAAGGTATTAAGAAAGGAGTTTGTCTCAATTTTAATATAAACTCCGCAAGTATAGATGTTGTTAGTAAAGTTTGTTTTTGTGGAGGAAATTAGCGTAAGCAAATGAGATCTTAAGAACTGAAGAAAATTCAAAGTAAAGCTGATGTGTCGTTTGAACAAGTGTCCTTGTTTAATAAACTATGTAACAGTTAGTATGGATTAATAACTTAACTTTCAGTTGAATTATTATTTATTTTAAAGGCAAAAACATGGGCTAAATCTGAAATATTTTCTCAATAGTAACCCTTCTAAACACACTGACTCCAAATGTTCCGTTCTTCAAGGCTTATTGAGAAAAATACGGGACCTAAAATAAACAATTTTTATTACCTGCCGTATTTCCCTAACAGCAGTAACAATAAATAAAATGTGTGACATCCCAAATCCTCCAATCTAGGAACCTGTCGAAGTAGCAAGTCATCCATCAAAGGTTTCATTCACGGGGCCTTTGCAAACATTTTTATTACGTCGAGGTGGAACAGGGTTATTTTTTTCTAAAACGACATGTTTGTGCTTTGAACATTTTTATACTGAAGTTATATTTTTATACGCAATAGGTAACGCCTGCGTCGCGTCTTCGCAAAGATATTTTTAAGGAACGAAATATTCATCTGCGAGCAGAGTTCGAACTTGCGTCTTCTGGATACTCCAGACGCCTTAACCATTTAGGCCATTGCAACCAAACTACGATGGGTGATTCAAGGCACAAAGAAAACTGAGAAGTTATAGGGATTGCTTGTTAAATATAAAACAGATGCTCGAAAGTGGAAACCTATGTTAAAAAGGGGTATTTTTTTAATCGATATTGTGTTGTGGAGGTCGCTCTATGTAAAATACTGATATTCAGCTGCATTCGGTTCGATTGGTAGCCGAACCCAAAATAGTCAGTAATAGAGGCTAGGTTATAGGTTTTTTTTTCTTTTTTTTTTTGTTTTGGTTGTAGGAATTTCTCCTGTATCGTGGCTGCGTTTACAAACACAGACACATCACATGACACAAACACCCAGACCCGAAACAACTAATTGCAGATCATACAAATATTTGTTCCGTGCGGGAATCGAACCTGCGACACTGAGCGCAGTCCAATTGCTCAGCCGCTGCGCCAAATGTGTCGACAAAAACACGTGCAAAGAAACTGCGACCATAGCTCTTTCCATTGCTCGTTGAGTGACTCTTAGCTCCTTCGTACACTAGGCGACGCAAGTCTCCGATACCTTACGACTTCGGTATCCAAGCGACTATCGCAATACAATTCCATAGAGATTCGTTCACAGGCACGCGTCAATACATGCTAAAGTCGTAAGGTATCGGAAACTTGAGTCGCCTTGTGAACGAAGGGCCTTAGTCTCTCTAAAAGGCCATTAGTCAAAGACCACGTTTCAGAGCCATATGTTATCACTAGCAACACACACTGGTTAAACACCCTTGTTTTGAGACACTGCGGGATTCTCGATGAGAAGATATCACGTAGCTTCCCAAACGCTGCCCATCCGAGTTGGATTCTTCGGGCGACCTCTTACTCGAAGTTGGACCTACTGATTGAACTGATTTTCAACCATGTGATAAAAAATTGCTCTTTTATTTTTCGAATAAAAATTTCCTCTGAATAAATATCAAACGAAACCCATTTATATTTCAAAGCTTTAATAAAAGATTCTTAAAGCCTCGACACCTACGGTCTTACAAAACAGAGACCACAAAGGAAGTACAGTCAACTGGACGTACAAAACATTGAAATCGCCTAGATATCAGAGCTTTAAGGACGGTTTTACCACTTCATCTGAAGGATCGAGGTGCGTTTGACAGTACTTCAAAGTTCGTAAGACTGGCGTGGGTGATATTCAACAGTTGATCCTATTTCTGTCCGGCAAGTTTGTGAAAGCAATCACATTGGACAAATATTAAAGTTTGGATAGTTAGTTTAAGAGATATATTATTAAAGTACTTGAATAAAAAAGACCTTTTGTGTTTCATTTTTTTCCGTTAGCTTTTGTGTCAAAGAGAATCCATCCATCCATCCTCATAAAGTTTCGCAGTTATAAACAGTAATAGGTACCTGAACGTTCGTTAGTTTTGTAATCTCCAAATCGCAACTTCAGCTTACCTGAAACAAATTAACGAATCTGTTACTAATATAGTTTACATAGAAACAACAAAAATTTTAAAAAGAGAATCTTAAATAGAACTAGTATTCCACATAGGGCACCCGCTGACAATGGCACCTTATCTATTCGACATAAGGCTCCTGTCAACATTTTTCGCAGGTACCAGGTGCCCTAAGTGGAATACCTCATTTGAAATTGCCCCTTTTAAAACCAAATAACTGTCCTCCAATAAAACCTACGAATAAAGGTCGTTTTAAATTCGATCCGTTTTTTAAATGAAAACGGATCGGTTGTCAACACTTTCTCGTTTAATGGAAAATATGGTATCCGAGCTCGGGCCACACTTAAAAGAAATGCCATCGTGATAAACATTGCGATCATTTATTATCGTTTCAAATGAAGGGGCCACACTTTGATTGAACATCGTCAACGCCTATTGCCAATTAAATAGGCGTTAATATGTTAAATTATATATTAAATTTCATGCAAAATGGACGTTGAAGCAGCTGTAGGTACTATTAAGTTTCGACGCACACGAGCCACTCGCGACAGCTACAAAACGCCAAGAGAAGCTAGACGCGGCTACAGAGGTAGCTGAAGCGCGCGACAGCCATTTGTGGCCGGTGGTCGACACTGGAGGTCGTTGGCTGCTACTTTTTTACCGATGCATTACTGAGGTGCGAGTGGCGTGTGGCGGCGTTTTGTGGCTCGTGTGCGGGAGCCCTAAGATTTTTGTGGAAAGAAGAACAGCTGAATGATAATCTTTACAATACGCTACGCAGCCGTTGAAAGATTCGAGGTAGCAAGACAAGACTGTGGTGGCTTATTTGATAAAGTTTCTGGTGTACTGAATCGGAGGTACCAAAATCCTGTCTGTAATCGATATCTTCTTTCCGTAATGCGTATAAAAATAGCTGCACTATCTTTACTGTTTTTTTTTTATGAACAATTTCTATAACTAACAATTATTATAACTTTCCTTGCTGTTATCATCATTGTCGTGGCTACCCTAACGTTGAACGTACACCATCGCATTAATTAACGGCTTTTCCCGCTAATGTGGCCCAAGCATTACAAGCTGTAAAATATCCAATATCAATCAAGAGCTCTGAAGGCGAAGTAATGGGTATCTAAAATCGTAATTTTACTGAAATCACTTTTCATTGAAATATCTTTCGGTAATATTTTATGAGTTTCGTGGTAAAAGGATGAAATTGAATCATTAAAGTTTTAATAAAATATCACACTGAAATTGTTGTTTTGTAGGAGATTAATTTTAAAATTAATGATTTATGAAGTTCTTTTTGTGGTATCACTGATTTGTTGTACGAAGTCTGAGCGTTTGACTATTGTGGTACGGTTAGCGGGTTCGAATCCTACATAGAACAATATTAGTATGACCTAAAAGGAATAGAGACGATCCACCCAGACCAGGACGAATCATTTGATGTTTATAAAACCCGAAAAAACTATAGTTTGAATGCAGACGCACTGAAAATTTGAGCGTAAGGCAACATTTAAAAAAGCATAAAGTCCGTTTATTGCCCGTGGTCCACCCGCTTGGTTCTCCTAAGTGTACCACGGGAAATTATTTTTGCCCGTGGTTCAGCTAGGAGTACCACGGTAAATTGTTTTTGCCCGTGGTTTACCTAGGAGTATCATATTAGTACTGTTATGAGTATTGTTATGCCAATACTCATAACAGTACTAATATGATACTCCTAGGTAAACCACGAGCAAAAATAATTTACAATTTTGAAGTTTTGATATTTATCCTATTAGTAATGGCTATTTGCAGTATTTATAATCGTCAATAGAATGAAGAATTTTCGTACAATTGTTTATAAATATCTTATTTGCTGTAGTGTATGAGGTGGCGCGGCTAGGAAGTATGCTTCCTGGCCGCGCCACCAATTTAGTTAAATATCTCGCGAATCTTTCTAGTACAATTTTTATTTTATTTAGAACAATAATGAACAATTTTTTCATACTAACTTCGATTCAAAATGCGACTGTGGCGCGGCCAGGAAGTATCACACGGAGTACCACGGGAAATTATTCCATGCCTGTATTACACTAGCCGATACGTCAAATCATACAGCCGAAGCCGAAGCCAATAGAGATAAGGAGATTGGAATATGGACCATTAGTTCGCTGGTTGGCATTCAATCACAATTTCCACTGATGTAAGTAATTAGCTAATGGATTCCAGCTATACCTATACATTTAGCTGTAACAGCTTATGCACGGTACGACAGTTTCTCTAAGGCGTTCATCAAGATATGCAATTCAGTACCGTCAGCACGATTTTTCAGTATTTGAGACGTAAAGTAAACTGGAACTTTGACGACTTCAAATTGACAATTTTCAAGGAAAAAATTGGTTCCTTCTTCGCACACCAGAGGCACTGTTCCATTTTTTCATATACAAGAAACGCTGTAAATACTGGAAAAACTCTGTAAAGTAAAATAGTCAAAACTCGTGCTAGGGGTACAGGACATAACAGCACAAAGCAAATGTCAGTATCTTAGTGTTACAGATGTCCATGTCACCACTGAAGACAATCTATCAAGAGAACTAGTCTTACAGAGGCCTTATCATGATATTAGTTTTTGTGACGTAAACTGGAAATTTGACATTAATTTCAAGGAAAAAATTAGTTCCTTCTTCGCACACCAGAGGCGCTGTTCCATTTTTCCATACAAGAAACGCTGTAAATACTGGAAAGACGCTGTAAAGTAAAATAGTGAAAACTCGTGATAAGAGCTCACATGTCTTTGGAACACTAAAGACAATCTATCAAGAAATCTAGGCCTACAGGGTAAGGTTACGTGACACAGAAATTTACGAATTAGAACTTAAGAAGTTAATGAAGAAAAACGATGGATTTCAGTCCGTACGTGTCTAACACTCCCTTTCGCTCAACCAAAGGCAAGAGGAATCTTTTTTCACCATTAAAAAAATATAAAAAGGAGCCCTAACACTTTTTTTAGCGTGGTAAAATCATCAAATGAGTCCTCCCGCCTGGGGTGGGGGGACTCATTTGCCGACTCAATAGCCGTTTATGTTCCACCCCGGAACGGTGATGGTATAAGTCCCGCGACCATCCCTAACACTTACCACAAAAAGCATCAAAATAAATAATTGGTTAAGATACATACATAAACTCAAACCTTTATAAGGTTCCACACTTCAAAAGAAATCCACGGTGCCCTTCAATAGCGCTTTTCGTTCCGGATTCCGGTTACCTGATAGTCCCACGACCCTGGTAGGCTTTGGCCCTCTCTTTGGTCATGGTCGTTATAGCTGCTTGGATTTTTGATTAGGTCGGAAGAATATGTCGACGAACAATTTTGACTATTTAGTCATATTAAGGGAACAGCGTATAAGACGAGGACGCGAGATATAATGGGAAATACACACTTTAGGCAACCTTAACAACACTAACGTAGCGCAAGCGCCAACAGAACGTCATTTGCAGACGGCCATCAACAAATGGTGTCCTGATGGCGCTGACCAACTCAATATTCGACATAACGAGTTCGATATAATAAAAATCGAACCAACAACTTTCGCACGCACGTATGTATCCCGTCCTGTTGGTTCTTGCGCTACGTTAGTGTTAAGTTTGCGTTAAACGTGTGTTTTCCCATCAAGCGTCCCCCCGTCTTATACTCTGCTCCCTTATTCCTGCTGCGTAGCACGTCTATACGAACCGTTACACGGAAATGAAACAGAGGCAATTCAAAAACTTACCTACCCACGTCTATTTTATTTTTATTAAGAGGAGATGGAAAACTTGTCTGATTCAAAATTAAATGCAATTTCACAAGATTGAATGTACGTGGCAGTATGCCAGTGGAGTTAAGAATAAAGTTTCCTATCTGGTATACGATGAAATTATTGAAATGGAAGTACTTTTGTCGATAAGAGTTACTTTTATTGAAATGTTTTAAATTTCAATGTATTTTTTCGTAAGTGTCCGTATTTTGAGCTTTATTGCTCGCACGATTCGTAATAAATTATTTTGATGAGTACGTGAATATGTTGAGTACTATGTTTCTATGAAATAAGACTTGTCTAGTTAAGTTTAGAGACTTTTAGCCGATATTATAAGGTAATTAAGAAGACAGCACTTTTGGCGCTCAAGTGGCTGAGAAATATTTGTATGAGACAAGACAAGAACAAGAAGTTGTTCCGGGACTCGGTATTTGTGTACCTATGTGAGTTTAAATGTTTTTAATCGCACCCACGACACAGGAAAAAATACTGAGTCGTGTGTAAGATTAAAAAGAGTAAGTAAGTAAAGATTAAAAAAACACGATAGGAAATGGCTAGGCAGGTGTTGACGATTAGTATACCTTTATGTCTAACTTTATCAAAATCATAATTTATTAACCAAATAAAAAAATAAGACAAATTTCCGATATCCCATATCCCTCAGAAATAAATTTATCGTTTTCTCTCGTTAATATCTATCTAACGATCCACGTGGGCAGTTATTGTTTCAAAAGCACGTAGGCGTAACATAAATGGCCTGTCCTTTGCGCCCGCGCATCCGGTCAGGCGCATTAGAGTTCACGCTATTGATCCTTAATAGGATGAATTGACACACTATAAATTGTATAATTTTATAATAATTGTACTTTAATCTGTGGAATATTTATTCATTTTCAGGGACTATCAGATTTGTTTTGACTAAAATCTAGTGTTCCTATGTTCCTGTACATAGCCCTTTAACTTCTAAGGTCTAATTTACCTATTTAGGCAGTTCCGCGGTAGGCGTTTGGCCCTCTATGATTGGTTCTGTCAAATTGCTAATTGCCACCTCCTGCGCAGGCGCATTAGATCCAGTTCATTTTACATGAGCTGGCTCCATCTTCTCTCATCTTTGCTTCTGGGCATAAAATGTCTAGACTTTGGACAAGATTTTGGAAATTAGACAGTCTCTTCCTGCTTTTAGCCTCATCAAGTTTTTTGTCAAATACCTTAATGACCCTGACCTTGAAACCAAAGCATATTTTTATTTTTTTTCGTGGTAAAATAATCAAATGAGTCCTTCCACCCCGAGCAGGGCGGGAGGGACTGTCAGACTTGTACTGACTAAAATCCACGGTGTCCTTCAATAGGCCTTTATGTTCCAGGGTCACGGTGATGGAATAAGTCCCGCGACCAACCAAAGCATAATGGAGTAAAAATAAATCAGCCAGAAAAGTACTTCTTAAACAGAATAGATCTTGAAAATGTATTTCGTATTTCTAGTTCACTGAAGCAAAACGATCCAATATAACAAAATAGACAAAGTTTATTCAAATTATAATCTGAAAATAAAGGTCAATTGAGACTTGGAGTTGGTAACAAATCAGGTGAAAATGTTAAAGGAAAATGTATCTTATTTTGTAAGGTATAAGGTTTTAAGATCATCACATAAATAGGAAAGACTGTCCGCTTGGCCACGACCCACACGCTTATTGCAAAAATTACGAAGTTTAGAATTGAAAATATTGCTGACAAGAGGCTTCTAGTCACCGTATTCCGTCTTATACCTACTCACGCAAAAAAAAGAACACATGAAAATCGCATCGTCGGAGGTCATGTACGAGGGTTAAGATAGGTTGTCACTCAGAACGTGATATTCAAGACATATGAATGGCGCGCTCCTGTTTCAGACGCGAATTTGCTGGTAAATGCTAATCAGTTAAGGCGTAAGTTTACTCCACTGTGTGCCTTCAAAAGAATCCAACAATTGGACAAAGTGGTTCAAAATTAGAATGTATATTATTCTGTAATTATAAATTTAGATTGCAGAAAAAATCGAGCTCGTGTAGATAGATTTAAATTAGGATAAACTGCCCCAATCGATGATCGAAAAACAGATGGTGGACCGACGACATCGTTAGAGTCGCGGGCAGCCGATGTGAGGGATAAAGTTGGTGGTTTTTCGTTCGGCATGTGGTCTAAGGGGAAGGCTTTTGATCAGCAGTAGACGAAATAAAATAAAACTAAATTCTTTTAAATCTAAAACTGTGATCCTTACCCATAATACGTGTCCAATCACTAGTGATTTGTTACAAATCAATTACACTAGGGCCACAATAACGAGAAATGCTAATGATTATCGCGTTGCACACGATTATCACGAAAATCAAATTGAAGGAAAATGCTGTTAGTGTGGCTCAACTATTAGACTTTGTAACGTGACTTTGCAAAGTGGGCTAAGAAAATAAAAAATTGTACAACTAAGAGGACGAATTGACAGGGACAGAGTGGAACAATCCCCAATACAAGGTATCAATGCAAATGATACGTCTTTTTCGGTCGCTAAATATTTTTGACAGTAATAGTATGCTAATGTATTCTCTTTGGGTCTGTTATTGAAATGTTTTATATGATATGGCACATTATTGAGGCTTCAAGTGGATTATATTTGTAACCAAATGCTATGTGGTGGTGTGGTTTTTAACAAAGTTACCAAATAGAGAACACTTGTATAGTTTCTTGTGGTTTTGGCCACGATATAAGGTTTTATTTCTTAACCACTACTGAACATGGAATAAACTCGCGTTTTACATAACTATTAGTCTTTCTTTCATTGTGGTAAAATCATCAAATGAGTCCTCCCAGCCAGGGCGGGACGTTAGGGACTGCCAGACACGTACTGACTTAAGTCCACGGTGTTCTTCAATAGCCCTTTACGTTTGAGGACTTATTTTCCAACCTAATAACTACATAATATTCCGAAATACCTTTAGTAGTTTCTTTTCAAAAATCTAAGACAAGTCTGACATTCCTCAGACATTTTTCTCCAATATTTTGACATCAAAGAAAACTCTGGAAAAATGATTTATCATACCAGAAATTTAATTTCGGTCAATATCCGTCTATCTATTGGAATTTGACTAGACTGTCCTTTTATCTCGGTTTTTTTCATTTGGATGCCAAGAAATTGATTTTATCTCCAGCCGCCAACGTTGTTTTTCGACGCCAACTGCTTTGTAATTCAGAGTGATAAACTTTTTGGGAAAAATTGCCTTGTAAAGAAATAATAAGAACTCTTATTTTCTGTATAAGCTTGTTACTTTAAAACTAAGTTTATTTCATTTTATAATCTAGGTACTCTTACGACTTTACAGAATCCACAATAAAATCAATTCAATGGTTTTCGTTGATATCATTTAAAGTTGTTTGAACATTTTGCATGGGGAATGTACCAGGTCCCATCCGCCGTTATGTTTTTTTTTTTTCAAAATTGCGGCCACACATGAAACCTGTGTAAATCGATTGTCAACATGAACATAAGACTATCATAATCTAGTGGAACGTCACGTTTCCTAGTTATAAGCTCTCAGATGTGCAAGCGCCGGTTTTTTTATATAGGTATAATCATCAAATACCTCCCACACCACACGGGGCAGAGCGGGAGGGTCTGTCAGACTTGTACTGATTAAAATCCGCGGTGTTCTTCAATAGCCCTTTACGTTCCGGGATCACGGTAATTCGTTAGTACCGCGACTCCGGCAAGCTTTGAGGCGCACGTGGATCACATGGGCTTTTATGTTCCGTTTGCCCCATTCATAGCCAATTAAAGTGGAGAATTAAATATTTTATAACACTCATTTTGCTAAAACATAACTATTGAGTAGTATACATGACACTAAACACACCGTAATTCAAACCAAACACACCATTTCTCAACCGAGTCCAGTATCTAATATCAAAGACCGAATGTCGCAACTTCACACAGTCTACACATCAGAGGTCCTAGCACATGATTCCCGACTTTGTGACGTAAACGAGAACTTTGACGTTATAAGCGCCCTTGCTCTTGACGCGATGCGATGCAAGCCGACCGATTTGTGTCGCCGATCTACGATGAATGATAATCATCCTTAGTACACCGACATAAAGGCGCTGCCAATGTAAAATGTCGCGGTTGTATAGACAACCTACCAACCAACCAAGGTTCATAGATAAACAAAGCTTGCCACGACGACTTTTGCATAGATTTTAATTTTGAATGTAATTTAATTTTGATTTTATTGTGGTATTTTAATAATATTTTGGATGTTACATGTCTGACTAATTAATAAATAATAATAATAAATAAGACAGTCAAATTGCATCATTAAGTCATAACAGCAACAACGATTCTAATTTTTAGATACAAAATGCAAATCGTATCAATTAGTTTCTCGTACGTAACTAGAGGCGTTTTTTCAATTTTCCATAAAATAAACACAGTTAATACTTCAAGTACGCTGTAGATAAATGAAATACAGAAATCTTGTGATACGGCCTCAGACCTTTCCGTTTTAGCCCCGAGTCTCTGTATTTGGAAATTTATACTCAGTGCCATTACCGTGCCTAAACAAGGATCGATAATGGCTGCTTTGGAATAAACAAGCTTTGGCCCCGATACAGGCCTGTTTTACCTCCATTATATGGAAAACTAGCTAACTGGCCAGGCTTCGCACGAATAGGATATACATTTTTCCCGATTTACGTATCTAAGTGACTAAGAGAAGGATTGGTTATTTTATGTATAGGGTAATCATCATCATCAAGCCAAGCCTTTTCTTAACTATATTGGGGACGGATTCCAGTCGAACCAGATTTTTTTTTTGCGTGGTAAAATCATCAAAATGAGTACTCCGGGCGGGACCTGGTGTACCGGCGTCGTCAGCTGAATATCAGTAATTTATATGGTGTAATATTTTTATGTAGTATTTAATGTAGATAGGGTTAATGTTGACGGATGGAGACGAAGAGAAAGGCCAAGGAAAAGATGAAAGGATTGTTTGAGAAATAATATGAAAGAAAAAGGAGTAGATGATACTGTGACGTCTGACAAGGGGAGTATAGAAAAACCAACGTGTTGTGCCGAGCCAAAGAAAATTGGGATAAAGGCAGGAAGATGATGATAGTTTACACGGCCGGAAGAACAGTATGAATTTTTTCGACACCTTCAACAATTATGTATCATCATATTTCAACCATTTTACACGAAACCTTAATGAATTACACACTAAAACATTCCTCATGAATTACTCCAACCATTGATGTACCGTACCAAAATCCGTTGGGTAGTTTTTGAGTTTAGTGTGTAGTTCAGACACACAGACAGACAGACGCCGTGTTTGTACTTATTTTATAATACGTTTTATGTAGTGAACTTGTGTTCCTCAGACGTGAAGCTAAGTGACGTTGAGTCGAGACGGTTTTCTACGAAAAAGATTGTTTACTTCAATGGTTATGTACTTGGATGTGTGAGAAAAGGATGTTTGTACCTTATATTTTAGCGGGCAAAATACAAAAGTTTCTGTATGTATATAATTGGATTTTGCCCAGTCTTCTGGGTATGTTTCCGGATGACAGTGTTGTGAATTTTTTTTTTTAAACTTTTCCCCACACTATGAATTCCTCATGTATCGTGTGTGGGTGCCTTTACAAACATTAATGCCTATATACGCCGTATTGCTTTCTTATTTATCTAGAAATATGTTGTTTTGTTTTTTCTATACTTAAATCAACATTTAAAAAATAATGATTTATCTTTATTCAGCAAGTCTTTTAAGTTTCAAATATGTTTTAGTTTTTTATTTATTATCTAGCCAAGCTAATTTAATCTAGTTCCAAGTTATTAAACTTGGTCGCGGGTCTTATACCATCACCGTGACCCCGGAACATAAAGGGCTATTGAAGGACACCGTGGATTTTAGTCAGTACAAGTCTGACAGTACCTCTCGCCCTGCCCGGGGTGGGAGGTCTCATTTGATGATTTTACCACGTAAAAAAAAAAAAAAAAAAAAGTTATTAAACTTAAGTTGAAAAGGCTTTGATACTCTGTAGTTACTGATATTTCTTGTAATTAGTCTGAATTAGTCATTGTATCGTCTCTTTTTATTAAAGTTAATAACAAACTTGACATGGTGACACAAAAAGATCAAAGGTCTCTATTAAGGTTATCTATTTTATTGTCACTTCATAATTTTTAGATTGTAACAGCAGTTTTTTTTTAATTTATTTTTTCTCCTGCGACTAAAGATAGTGACGAGTATAGATTAAGGAATGCAATCCCTCTAATAAAACGACTTGGTTCGAGAATTTGAACAGAACAGAACCTTTATTTTTCTTCGAAACACTTCAAAGACAATATAGATTAACACTAAAGAGAATCTAGTGCTAGTACTTGTTGATTATTTATATAACCAATAATCCCGTTCTCGCGAGCAGTAAGTAAGCACAAAAACCGAACATTGAAAATTTGATTTCATTTTATATTCAAGCGTAGGTACTGTTAAAAAAACATGTATAAGTCTTTCAGCACTTTTCTAAAACAAACAGAAAAGAGAATTATTCATGATCATTTCTCGAACTTTAAGTTCTTAAAGATGTACATAATTCTGAAGAAACTGATTTGATATTCAACAGTAAGTTGTGAGAGTTTGTCACCTTGGAGCTGTTTGATGTTAAGATGAGGTCAAGGTCATGACTGTTTATTAGGTGCGTCCACATAGAGCGCGCAGCCTCGCGAGGCATTTGCCGCGCGAAGTAGCTCGGTTAGTGTGGACGTGTCTCGGCCGAGGCAAGCGAGCGCGCTGCCGCAGTCGAGCGACCAACCTAGCGCCCGAGCCATCCAGTGTCGGCTTTTGTGTTGCTCGCGTATTTTGTTTCGTGCCTCAGTCGAGAAACAATAGACGCGTCCACACAGAGCAAGCTTGGCAGTTTCCTCGCGTGGAAAATGCCTCGCGAGCCTTCTCGATCTGTGTGACTAATTTGTTTATACCTATGTGAAGACATTTTTGTGGATCTATATTTAATTAAGTTGATTTAAGCCCTGTTTTAGATTCCCAGTTTAAATAAGTTTTGAGTTTTTTTTTAAACGTTTCCCCACAGTGCATATTTCTCCTGTATCGTAGGTGTATTTACTATCACAAAATCTCACATTAACATATTGTATCAGTGTTTATAAGAAGCAGGCCAAAATAGTTGCTTGTGTTCATCAGGTAGATTGACATACAATTGCAATATTTTATTTGGGACCTCCACAAAGCCTGCCGGGGTCGCGGGACTTATTTCTATTACCGTGAGCCCGGAACATAAAGGGCTACTGGAGGACACCGTGGATTTTAGTCAGTACAAGTCTGACAGTACCTCCCGCCCTGCCCGGGTTGGAGGTCTCATTTGATGATGTTACTACGCTAAAAAAAAAAAAGGACCTCCACTGCCGAAATTATCCTGTAGAGTTCCAATACGGCCGGTCGGAAGCGCCTTGCATACATCGCGATTCTGTCTGTGGTCTGTAAGATTCATGGTATTTAACACATTATGGCATCATACAACTGGGTCATAAAATCAAAGAAAAACAATACAAAAATCAAAAGCCGGTGGAATCCAATTAGTGAGGCCGCCATGACACCTGTTCCAGCCAGTATTCTATTACCACAAACAAAAGAGTACCTTATCCTGTCTGTACCGCGATAGCCGAGGTGTTGTGTTCCAAAAGATCTTTGAACCGAGAAAAAAGAAAAAAGATATGGAAATCAAAACGTTTGGTCGTCTTTTGTTTTCGGAAAATGGAGGACAAGTATCTTTACGATTGTTGATGAAAGAATATAAACATTGGAGTATATTTTATGGTTTATACATTAAAATTTTAACAGTGTAGGAAAACATGTTAAGGAAACTGGCATATCCTAGACAATGACATCTACCAATTCGAGCTGGCCCCGCATGGTGGATTATGGCCCACTAACAGAGACGAGGCCTGTGTCCCAACAGTAGGAACATCATAGGCTGATGGAAATTATCAAAAATTTTTGTAAACCACAGTTGTATCATGTGGCTCGATTGAGGGTTTTCATTTCAATTATTACTTTTCAGATAATTGTGATTTTCATTCAATTAATTGATTTTAACCACAATTTATTGTGTGTTGGATACAATAAGGCAGTCAAACAAGCAATGGAAAAATTATGTAAGCTTTATTTTTTTTAAGTAAAAATAAAGAAATATCAATTAGTTCCTGAGATCAGCGCGTTCAACCAAAGAAACTATTCACCTTTATATATTATTAGTGTGTATAAAGGCCTACATACGTTCAACAAACTGTATCAACGTCGTATGTACACACGGCTACACATCAAGCTATGCAAAACAAGTATTAGCTGACCGTTCGTTGTGTGTTAAATCGTACGGAGCGAGACCAAGACAAACTGGGTTTGTATAGCTTGATGTGTGTATGTACATACAGCTATACGTACGTCGTATACGTTTGCTACAGAATGCATTCACACACGGCCTCTGTTCCTCTGAATGAGCCAGTGCGAGTCGATAGTCGCACAAAGGATGTAAACCGCACATGTAAGCCACAGTGCACATTATGTATAGGGAATTTAATATCTCATTTCAGTAAGGCTCATTGTTACGACCAACCTGAACTTATGTTAAAAAGAATAGATTTTTTGAGGCATCTAATCTACGTCTAGGTTGTAAAAAGAATGAGGAGTTGTTTTTTATCGTGGTAATATCTTCAAATGTGTCCTCCCAATCAGTGTGGGACGGGAGGGACTTTCAGACCTATACTGACTAAAATAGACGGTGTTCCTTTAATGGCCTTTTATGTTCCAGGGCTCCGGCAGGCTTCGGCCCTTTAGGGATGGCCTCGTCAGATTGCTGACAGCGCTTTGGGGCGCGCGTGGAACACGACACGCCATCAAACCTTGTCCATGATCAGACGGCAAGACACCCTTTACTCGTCGTCTGCATGCCCGCTGTTCACTCTAAATTTGAAAATATTTGGATTGTATGCGTTTGGGAACAGACACAGGCCGAGAGTTCCAAATTCCAAATCAAAATTTGCCTCATTTTAATAAGACATGTGTAGTATCCTATATTTACTGGGTTTTATCTATAATTAGAAAGAAAGAAAAGAAAGAAAAAATATTTTATTTGACACAGAACATGCACATACATACATTCAAAAAAGACAAAAAATAAAACTTATAAGTACCTATTACACATTAAAAAAAAAATAACATAATAATAATATAGTAGCATAATAGGTAGGCAGCTGTATGTCATGACTGTGACAAAAGGGCTTCCACTTAGCATAAAGCTGTGCTATGGGGGACCCACAGCACAGCGCTGGTTTTCAGTGGTCACCCGAAAAAGAAGAAGATAGGAAAGTGTACGGAAATCAAGCTAGGGTCAATTATACTCGTAGAAAAATAAATAAAAAGACAACATAAAAGTATATACCTACAAAACAAATATTAACAAAATATGAAAATAAATAGGTCTATATTATATATTAACATAATAAGTAAACTTAAGTATTATAGATTAAATAGAAAAATATGTGGTGGGTAACATAGCTGTGCGGACGAAGCCCGCATATAATATAATTATAATACCCGAAAACAACAAACCATAACAAGATCGTCAGATGTTGTGTCTTGCTCACACCCTCACTTTCGCAATTTAATTCACTGGCTCTCATCCACACCAAGCATCGATTTGTTTATCCTGTTCAGACCTGCGTCCGCGCCATTCCGTAACACTACTGACAGGCTTCCTTGGTGACAGGTCCGAATAGGTACTCATGTGAGAAATTGTCATTTTATAGATACACTACAATATGGATCAAATTCATTTAAATAATAAAGTCACATTATTTCAATGTCGTAGTTTACCCCGCTAGTTTACCCCTTTTTTTTTAATCCTGGTAAAATCATCAAATGAGGCCTCCCACGCCTTACTGTCAGATTTGTACTGACTAAAATCCACGGTGTCCTTCAATAGCCCTTTACGTTTCGGGGTCACAGTGATGGTATAAGACCCGCGATCCCGGCAGGCTTTAGCCCTCTGAGAGGGGGCCTCGTTACCAGTTTACCCTAGCCTCTACATAGGCACTTTTACTAACAAAATTGTCTTTGGTTATGTAAAATGTATCCAGACTCAATCGCAACTCCACTTCAACACGTAATCCACTGATTCGGATCCCAGTGGAATAGATCGTGTCTGTAAGCTAATAAAACGGATTACCAATATCTAAGATCCGACCGATTTCCAATTAATCAACGGATTGAAATTCTGGATTGGTTTTCATCTCTCTAGACACATAAACTTATGTACGAACTTCTGAAGTTCGTTTGCAAGGATGGTAAGAGGGAGTTTATGCAATTTCTGTTAGTTAGTAAGCTGGGAACGATGCTGTACAAACTTATACATAGTTTCTTTGAATGTAAATAACTTTTGTAGATATTCCTACCGGGAAATATTAGTCAATATTATATGCTTGTAGCAGTTCTGAGGATGAACATTTGCATTTTTAATTGCTCGCTACTTATGTAGCTGTTTTCTTCGACTTTTTAGTAAGTAAACATTTGTCCTTATATGTGTTTACATTGCTTTAATTTTATCTCTATAAAATCAGAAAAGCTGTAGCACGGTTTCCACTGAGGCGGAGCGGAGCACAGAGGAGAGCGATTCACTCACATGGTTTGAGTGGAGAAGAGATGTGAATATCAAGCCTTGTGATTGGTGAATCGACTTCCGCTCCGCCTCAATGTGAACGCAGCCATAATCACCATTTTTCTATTTAAGCTTTGCCACACACTACTGAACTTCTCCTGTATCGTGTCCGCCTATATACCATTGATTTGTACATGAAATATAAATAAAATAAAGATATAAAACAAACTAAGTCATTGTTTTGAGCTCAAACTTCATCTATTCGCTTCGGATTACCTTTGCCTTTTATAGTACAATGTTCAACATCATTATATTCAGAATTCCTCGGAATTGTGAGCTTTGTGTTCGCTGTATGAAGTTGCTAGAATAATCATAGCTAATGGCAACACAGAAACTAAAGATGCAGAGATTTCTGAAACAAATATAATCTGAAACTAACGAAGGTTTCGATTGTCGTGACGGGATCCACTTCCTGAAGATTCCAAAACAATGGCACCACAAGCTACATAGTGTTTAAGTCAATCACTTAATTTTCTCTATTCTTGAGCACTTTTACGAAAAATATACGACATGCTTTACATAAATTGGTAATGTAAACAAGTTTACAAATAATAAGACTAAACTCCGATCTTTCTACCGACTTTTTAGTTTTATTTTGAGAGCTTTCAGCGATATACAACATTAATCTGATTTTATCAAAAAAAATGAGTAAACATTGGTCCATTTCGTATTATTTACATTTATTTAATCTTCAGTTACATAGCATCATCAAGATTTTTTTTAAAACCTTGTCACTCCTGTAGCGTAGTTGCATTTAGAAAAATTTAAACTAGCATACGCAACAATTTTCTTCGACGTTTTATAAATGCTCATAGGTCTATGTGAAACAAAATACGTTAAAAATCATTTTTTCTGTAACCAAACTAACCAATAAACGGTTTAATTTAATTTTCACAACATTGTACTCTTTTACATCCACTCAAATCAAAAACGAAAATCAAGACTTGAATTAAACTAAAACATTAATGAGACCCAATATTAATTTCGTGCATAAATCTACATGCACCTTTATATTCCTAGTCAGAGCACACACATTCATACTTTGTGTGGAATTGTGAAAGATGTGGTGCGTGCTGTAGGCACATAGCACAGCCGGTGGCTTCACGGTGTACCAGCCACGAATGGCAGAGGAAAATAGAAATGGCATTTCTATTTTTATTCTTTGTGAAGTTATTATTTTGGTCTTAAAAGTGCTGTTAGAGGTTTTCATTGTGAATGTGTTGTATTGAAATATGTTGTTGTATTAATTTTTTTACATATCCTACGTTTGCTTTATTCTTTTAAGTAACTGACATGGCTAGCAATACTATCACTACAACTTATTTATATTATTGTGTTATTTAAGGTTACTAATTGTTTGGAGTTTCCGATATTTCAGATACAATCGTTTTGTCTTCTTAAAAACCCACTCGTTTTAACTTTTTTTTATCAAGGTATAATTATTAAGCGAGTACTTACTCTCACCCTGGGGAGGGCTGTCAGACTCGTACTGACTAAAATCTACGGTAATCCTTCTATAGCCCTTTACGTTCCAGTGTTTCAGGTATCTGATAAGACCGTCCCGCGATACCTAGTCATTATAACTTAATTTTATCCATGATCACGACACATGAAACGGTCCCAAAATATCGGAAACTCTAAACAAATAATCGATACATTGTAAATATCCCGTTGTAAGTTCTAATGATATTTTTTGTTTGTCTAAGTAAATAAAAAGAGCTAGACAAATCCATAGACAGCTTTTGCCTCACAGGATGTAGAGTAGACTAAAAGTAATCACAGAAAAAAAACAAATATTCAATCTATACTAAACGGACGTGAAAAAAAAGCTATATTTTTGTAAGAACTAAGAATTACCAGACTTTATTTCTTTAGCGTTAATAACTAAAGTGTGTATAATATTTTTAGCTAAAACCAATGTTTGTTCTAACATCAAACAAGGCAAATAAAAACCTCTATTTTTTGTGAAAAGAACTATTATCTAGTACAGAATAAACATTTAAATATTCAATGAACTAAGACTGGATTTGAAGCACTATTTAATTTTCCAACGGAGCGGATCGTGGGGTGAAGACTCAATTGAAAAGAGCATGTTTTTTTCTTATTTTCTCGTTAAGAGCACGTCTAACGACATTTCATACAAACGTGAAGTCCTTATTTCTAAACGACTGATCGAATTCAATTAAATTTCATACGCCCGATTTTCATCGAATTTCATATTGTAAGTACGATACATAATGGAATATTTAATCTACTTTGCTTTATTATATTACAAACTTAATATTTTCAAAAAAAAAGTAGAATGAATTAAATCTACCCAGTTAATAAAATAGAAACAATCAGAGAACATTTTTCGAAATGTCTTATTTGATAAAAGATAACTGGAAATCTATTTTACTATAGAAAATTTTAAAAATCGGTCTAAGTTACTGTACACATTTCTACAAAGTATGATTTTATCATAGTTTCTGCTTATGTGTACCGACAAAATTTTCCTAAAAATAGGCTGTAATTTTAAAAAATAAGGATTTGAAAATTTGTATGGAACTTACACGCTCGTAACATCTATTTAGAATTTCATTCGCATTACATTTGCTTGGAGAATAAACACAATACCGTTTGATTAGGACGCCGCAGACTAATACAATATTGTAATCATCATCATCATCATCATCAGCCGGAAGACGTCCACTGCTGAACATAGGCCTCCCCCTTAGACCGCCACGCCGAACGACAATTCGCCACTTGCATCCATCGGTTGCCCGCGACTCTCACGATGTCGTCGGTCCACCTAGTGGGAGGCCTACCTACGCTGCGTTTTCCGGTCCGTGGTCGCCACTCGAGAACCTTTCTTCCCCATCGGTTGTCAGTTCTACGAGCGATGTGGCCTGCCCATTGCCACTTCAACTTGCAAATTTTACGAGCTATGTCGGTGACTCTGGTTCTTCGCCGAATATCCGTGTTCCGGATTTTATCCCGCAAAGAAACTCCGAGCATAGCTCTTTCCATTGCTCGTTGAGTGACTCTTAGTTTCTCTAAAAGGCCAGCAGTCAAAGACCACGTTTCAGAGCCATATGTAATCACTGGCAACACACACTGGTTAAACACCCTTGTTTTGAGACACTGCGGGATTTTCGATGAGAAGATATCACGTAGCTTCCCAAACGCTGCCCATCCTAGTTGGATTCTTCTTCTTAATATTGTAATGCTTTTATTTTATGACTACAGTGGGACTTGGCAACAGAATAACAATTTATGTAAAACATTAATTCTATTTGATTTAGTTGAATAGATTAAATTATATTTTTTTTCTTTTGCAGTGTAATAATCACCATAATGAATCCTCCAACTCTTTAGACTTTCACTAATAAATAACCACCTTGGTTCTTGATCAGCCGGCGAGCTAGCCATTACTCGCCGAACGCAACAAGTGACAATTTAACTAACTTTTACTTTGAACGTTTGTAGTTTTCTTTTATTTTCTAGTAACAAAATGGATATAATAATAGAAATGTTACGTTAGTATGTAATAGTAGAATGCTGCTGAAATGACAATTCAGGATATTTTATTATTTTGTACGAAGCGATATTAGGGAAAGGGCAACGACCGGAAGTTTTATCACGAGTTTTCACGGTTGCTGGGCTGGTCGATATTGCCATAGGTATCACAGAGCAATAATAAAAAAAACTATATTTTGGTGTTAATTTTCACGGAAACACTTTAACAAGTCATCACCTTTACCAAAATAAATAACATAATTTTATAACAAATCCTAAAACACGATTAAATCAACCCGCTTGAGACCAACAAATCCAATCTGAGCCAACTCAACTAAATAATGTACAATATTATGTCGTTTTATGCTAAATTTAATTTTGAAACTCAACCCTTTTGCGGGTAGACAGTAAATATAGCTAAGTCCGATGTCAATCATTGTGGTTTTTGTTTATAGAGCCCCTCCCGCCCTGCCCCGGGTGGGAGGACTCATTTGATGATTTTACCACGATAAAAAAAGCAATATAAGAAGACGAGCTTTATATAATACTATGTGAATGATTTACACAAAGTAGTTTAATTCAAGACGTAATTTAAAGTGATAGATAGAGGTCATTGAACGATACCTCGTACATTTTGCGGTGACAGCGTGTAGACAATGGGCGCTTATCAAACGCACGCTTTGGTTATAAAGACATTAAAATATATACGAGTTTGTTTACGAGCGTTTTGAGAACCAACAGGTGATATTAAAAGTGTAAGACGTAACACGGTGGCAAGCCGAGAACCTTATTTGTAATAAAACTATAGATCTTAGCATAGTTTGTAGTACATAGATCAGTATTTTTCAATCTTTTTGATATCACGACTATTGGCGACCCCTTTACGGGGTGATAAATTTTGGCGACCCCTTCTTTTGAAAAATAAACAACCCCAATCATCCTTCTCATTAAAATTGTGGTTTTATTGTAGTGTAGAAATTTGCCTTTTTCTTTTTGCCGAATAAGGCTTCGCGACCCCTCTAGGGGTAGTGGCTCACAGATTAAAAATAGCGACATAGATAACATATTTTTTACAGTAGGTTTATACCTACATGTATGTAACACAACCTAGTATTTTAAAATATTTAACTAGTTTGGGACTTTGGGTGTCAATCAATTAAATTTAGCAACATTGATAACCACTTTATCGTAATTGGGGTTTAATTTATTAAGTTGCTAGGCACGAACTACAAAAGTGGTAAATGTAGTAAAGAAAACGCTTACTGAATATAAATAAGACTCTGTAACTTTGTAAGACCTTTCCAATTCTCAAATCACTAGCTCACGGTATTACATGAGCTCAGCCAATGGATGTGCGATTGCCAGTTGTGCGACAACTGTGCCACGACTTATTATAGAAATAGAAAATGGAACCCTTCGAGAAAAACTAAAAAATGGATCAAAAAGGAAAAAGTACGCTTGTTTTATACGCACTCGACATTACTCTTGTTTGACTTAAAGAATTCATTTTAGATAAATTAATCATACTTACGTATTTCGTATTCAAAATATAAGAATGAAAATGGAGCGCGCGCGGGTCCATTTCCTTCCACCACACTTGACCATAGCTAAACCACCCTTAAGCGATACGCACTCGATATAAATATTGTGTTCTTACAAATAAATAATAATAAACATCATATGTATTGCATATTAACAATATTATACAGGAAACGAGCCGCGCGGGGCTCCTATTTCTGTCTGCGGGGTTTAAAGGAACCGGTGCTCTAAATTCCGTAAACTTTTCTCGTTCTATGGTATTAACATTGTGTCGAACGACTGTACACACGGCTACAGGTCAAGCTATACAAAACTAATATGTCTTGGCCTCGCTTCGTACGATTTTTACACACAATGAACGGTCACCTAATACTGGTTTTGCATAGCTTGATGTGTATAGCCGTGTGTACAATAATTTTTTTCACACCAGACGAAATAACAAACAAATATAAATTGAATCTCGACAGTACTGTAAATATTTCTGCAAACGTTTTTAATTTCCTAAAGTAGTTCATTGTTGCACTCGCCAAGTCCTCGAATTGTCGATACTTAAATGAAAAAGTTTGATAAATAGACCGCGATACGACCCAGTTGCAATGCAATCAATACCTACAAGTTTCACGTGAAAATTGAAAAACATTGAATTCTGTTCAATGCAGGCTTTAGTAGTAACTGTGTCTGTTAATTGCGATAGTAGATATAAAGAGAGAATTCCCGGTTTTTCGTATAATGTTGGACGGGTAAACCATGTACGTGGTTGATAAAAACATTATAAATATTACATACGGAGGAGAGGAAATAGGCTAAATAAATCTAGAAAATTGAAAAATAATTAAACAGAGATCACAAGTACTAACTGCATTTTATTTAAAGCTTGATTTACACTTGACGTATTTACTGCGTTTATTGACGTGCTTTCAGTGCACGAACGAGGTACTATTTTATTTCATCAAATTAAAAAGTTAAAGTCAAACTTCCAGTTTACTATACGTCATAAAAACGTGAAAAGTCATGCTAGGGGTGCTAGGGTTATAGCAATCTTGCGATAATTCCTCTTTTCTAAGGATTTAATAAAGGCCATATTTTTAACAAATTTCCCATCGGCAAGTATGTGTCTGTCCATAGAATCTGTTAGAGACCTCTGAAGTGTACACATTTACGGATAGACCCTCATTTGTACATCACTCCCGAAACTCCAATACGGGTTGGTGTCGAACCCTTTCTATACAGAAACACCGTAGTACGATTCAATCAAGCCTGTTCTACATAGCAACGGCCAGCCATTTGATTCATTGCCACGGTAATTTAAATAAATCACGCCGATCTTATCTTCCGATATCCGTTCAAATATCCCACGATTTATCCCGAGCTTAGATATAACAATAATTACGTCTAGATATCGACCTAGGTAATAAATTCACAGGTTGATATATAGCCTGAAGAGAAAGCTGAACGAATACTACTTCATAAGAGGTAACGAATGTCCCTTATCTAGATTTATTCATGAAAAAGAATCGCTTATTAATTTCGACGTGTTCAAATTTTCAGGTAGGTATTTAATTTTGGAATTTTATCTCCCAATATTTAGTTATTTCTGTGTCTATTTTTAGCACAATTTTAACTTTTTTTTTTTAAATCTTTATTTAAGAGATTTTTCGCGAATGCGAATATGACACTCTGTATGTATAACTCAAAACGTCACTTAACATTATATAATAAAATTAACTAAACATTTTTAAATACATAACACAACGTACTTATTCTATTATGCAAAGCGAACTTCACCATATTTATGACCGCAACTATATTTTCTGATCGTGGATCATGCAAATTAATGTTCTGTATGCTATTTTTTGTCCGCAAGGAATGGTTACGGACACATCTCATTAATATATGATATGTGTCCTCCTCTAATATCTATAATGTTCAGCCTGAGAAATTAAAATTAAAGAGGCTCTCGCAGAATTCCCAAAACGCAAAATATATTTATATTCATCATCATCGTCAGCCTATAATGTTCCCACTCCTGGGAGAGGCAGACACAGGCCTCCTCTCTGTGGAAAAGGATCCTGTGTATATGGGTCGTAATCCACTTCGAGAACCTTGTGCGTGTTGGCAGATGTCACATGTCTTCGAATTTGATGTTTCTAGGACATGCCGGTTTCCTCGCGATGTTTTCCTTCACCGTTTTGAGAGCAGTGATGGCGAAATAAGCCCCTTCGTACACAAGGCGACGCAAGTCTCCGATACCTTACGACTTCGGTATCCAAGCGACTATCGTAATACAATTCCATAGAGATTCGTTCACAGGCACGCGTCTATGGATGCTAAAGTCGTAAGGTATCGGAAACTTGAGACGCCTTGTGTACGAAGGGCCTTAATTACTCAAAGTAATGCGCCAGGCTGGGTTCGAACACACGACCTACAACTCGTAAGTCGGGGCCGATACCACTGTTCTCATATTAATATAAATAAATTGCCCTAAAACCTCTACAAACTTCAAAGAATCCCTCAGGTTAGTAAAACTATTTCACGGAAAATCAGATTTCGAAAATAAAACGTTCCACCTTTTTCTCCGGTAAATCAACTGTGAGGTAAGAAAGTTAACTTTAGCCACAAAGAAATGCCGCGATTTGTTTCGGAATCCGTCTAATCTACAAAGACAATATCTGAAGCGAAATGTAGGAAATTCTCACCCTAGAAAACTCGGTACAATCACGTGGAAATCTTTGAACAACGAAGCAGGAAACATGTAAGACATTTGTATATGTATAAGGAAAGAAGAACAAAATGAAGTGAAAATAATTCCGCAAAAAGGGTCCGTCTTAATGAGGATGTTATGGAACTGCCACAAGTGCACATTTGTGCTAATAAGATCTTTCCAAAGTCCATTTTCATATTAACCTTTCTTTCCGAAAACTACTTTTGTATCTAACAGCCAGACCCGTAACAACCCTTTTTTATTTATTATCGTGGTAAAAACATCGAATGAGTCCTCCGCTCGGAGGGGCGGGAAGGACTGCCAGACTAGAACTGACTAAAATCCACAATGATCCTTCAATAGCCCTTTACGTTGTGTCCTCACGGCGGCGATAGGCGGAGACCTCTCGCGCCCGGCATTGGTTTCGGCCATGCTGCGGAGCGAGACGGAGTGGGAAGCGGTCGCCGCCTTCTGCGAGGCAGTAATGCTCGTGAAGGAGGCGGCGGGCCGCGAGAGAGAGAGGACAGCGTCCTCCCTCCGCCCCAACCGCAGTGGTGTACGCCCACGGCGCCGTACGTCGCAAGACGATCTCCGGCCACCGCAGGCGCGGGCATGCGGACAGCGAGTAAAGGGCAACTCGCTGTCCGACCATGGACCATGCCCGGGTCGACGGCGCGTCGTGTTCCACGCGCGCCTCAAAGAGCTGTCAGCAAAATGACGGGGCCCCCTCTCAGAGGGCCAAAGCCTGCCGGGGTCGCGGGACTTATTTCTATTACCGCGACCCCGGAACATAAAGGGCTACTGAAGGACACCGTGGATTTTAGTCAGTACAAGTCTGACAGTACCTCCTGCCCTGCCCGGGGTTGGAGGTCTCATTTGATGATTTTACCACGATAAAAAAAAAAAAAAAATAGCCCTTTACGTTACAGGGTCACGGTTTCCTGATGAGACAGCCCCGTGGCTCCACCCGAAACAACTTGGGTTCTAAAACACTACTTTAGCAGTAGAATTGCGATCTTTATAGATTATCTACTCATTTGCTTGAACAATAGAACAGACAGAATATTCCATTTTAAGAATTATATCGAAAAAATATATCGAAATGCATTATATTGTGATGTTACTAATCAAATCAATTTAAACCTGCTGTACCTACATTTTTTGCGTGTGGGAATCGAACAGTCGACATGCAGCGCAGTAACTATTCACTCAGTTCCTGAGCCTACCTTCTCTGGCTCTTAAGACACTCCTTTTTAATATTTTTTAATTCTCTTTTTATTGTGTTGCCTACCACTCTATCCAAAATCCAAAAAAACGCTTTCAGCTTATAACCTAGATTTTTCCGAAGAATAATCGCTTACCCTGACTATGAAAGTAGTCCATTTCGGTCATGTTTCTTGAACGTATTATTGGATACCAAAATAACAATAGAAACTAACAATTTATTAGTGTAGAACCATAGCTCTCTCCACTTTGTTACAGTCATAACAATCAATGGAGGGAAACAAATTGTTCGATGCGCGTACGCCACAACAATGGGAATGCACGGAGCTATAAAAACATCGAGATGCCTTAAGCTATTTTACGCGGTGTGCAGCGGTATTATAGCTATCTATTGATTTTTAGTAATCATGATAATAATGTACAGATTTGTCTGATTTTATTTATTTATTTAAACTTTGTCCAGGAATCGAACCATCTGATTTTTCACCACCCACTTGTATTATTACGCCATTCGATAAGTAATGTTGCTAATAAGGATCAAATTCTGGAAAATAATGATATAACGCAAACGTACCTTACAGTTCCTGGCCAGGATTATTAAATTTTCTAAAATCCAATGATGCAGTTTTAGTTTTCGTCATAAACGGCATCTAGAATCCTTTCAATGTTTTGCAATATTCCTCATAGTTTCGAAAGTAGCCATCCACGCCCAGTTGAAAAATTCAACCTTATCCCACCGTTCATAATGATCTGTTTCACGCATAAATGTAATCATTTATCGGCATAATGTGGGGACCTCTGGGACAAAGGCAAACTCTTTTTCAAGAGGTGAGTGGAACCGTAATCCACCACGCCCCATCAATGTGCTGTGTGTTTATGGTCAAACTATTTATCTTTTTTTGCAGATTTAGCGGCTAATCTGTTTTTTATTAACATCGGTAATTAAATGAAAAGTGTGAGAAAATCTACACTAATAGTTAGAAGTAGAAGTTACAAGAAGAGTAGCAGCAAGGGTGCGCAGGGCTGTTTTAGCAGGTTTCTGTGACACTGGAAAGGCCAATCAAATGAACACGGCGGATTTAACTCAGTACGAGTCTGACTGCCCTTTCCACTCCGCACAGTGCTCAGGGACTGATGTTAAAGACTTTACCACCTTAAAAAGGCAGAAGTCCAAAATTACTTCCGCTGATATTAATTTACACAAACCACTTATCAGTAGCCATGGACGCTGTTTTATGTAAGACAAAACACCTCAACAAGCAGGCGAAGTAGCGGGCAAAAACGAATCGCCATAAAAACACTCTAAAAATATTTGTCACAGAAACAAATCACTTGCTCAAAGTGTTCAAAACCATCATATAAATATAAATAATTTACCAATAAAGTGATATATAAAAATGGCTGAACTATCACAAAAACAGTCACATCCCACTTATCTTTTCAACTATCGTTTGGTGCCAAAAACAAATTGTCCAAACACGTTTGGAAATCTAATACAGCGGTTACTTTTATCGAATATTAAAGTTATTCTGGAAAGAATTGTTTTCCTTTAAAAGGGTAGATTTGGGTGTAACCCATATGCTTACAGATGGTACTCATAAGGTATGTAAATACATAAGAAAGGTTCAAAAACAGGGGTGGCCAACTTGATTAGACATAAGATCTACTAACGAAACCCTGTGCGATCTACCAATTATATACTTCTTGAAATCTTAAATGAAACAGCACAGTTTAGTATACGATCCGTGGATAAATACCATGACGGAACAGCGATTGAAAAATGATACAAGATGATGCTGCAGCAGTTGGTGGGCAGTCTGGTCTACTTATTTATATTTTTTGCCTTAACGCGATCATCTGGACTAATAGATCGGTTGGCCACCCCTGTTCTAAGGGGTTATGGTAATTAATATCCTCATCACTACAAGGTACCGTACCGTAGTTGCACTAATGATATTAAAAGGCTTTTGTTTCATGATCAGCTTACAGCAGTTTCCAGAATAAAAGAGAAAGATTGATCACAACCTGAAATTATTTAGCCACGAGCTCATGTTTGTCTGAAGACGTCATCATGTATGACGGGGCGGGCCTCTTAGAGGGCCAAAGCCTGCCGGGGTCGCTGGACTTATTCCATCACCGTGACCCCGGAACATACAGGGCTATTGAAGGACACCGTCGATTTTAGTCAGTACAAATCTGACAGTCCCTCCCGCCCTGCCCGGGGTGGGAGGACTCATTTGATGATTAAACCACGTAAAAAAAAAGACGTCATCATGTCAACAAAAATAATCTCCTTACATCAAAAATCTGTGGTCTTAAACATGTCTACTCACGACGATAATAACATATGTAATTAAGATACGAATTAAAAATAGACAGTTCAACTTTAATTAAAAACAAACTGTAAAAAGTAAAGTTCTAACGGCAAAAGATAATGAGCGCAAAATCTCTTTAATCAAAGCAGAAACGGGGCGGAGTAAAACGTCCAAACGAGAGAGACGATGCAGAGAAAAACATAAAAAAGGATTCCCTAGAGCAACCCTAACTCATTAAGGTGCTGATAGATGACGATTCACTTGTAACAGAACATCGAGCATTCGCCGTTTTTAATTTTGTCGATTTGAAGAACGAACGGAGCCAAGCGCTGGGCAAAACGTCGCTGCGAGAACAAAATTTTTCTTTCATGAAGATGTCGGACTTGACAGACGGGTCGGCAAAAAGCTCGCGAGCTGCCTTATCATGAATTGTTAGTTATTGTGACGTAAAGTAAACTGGAACTTTGACATTAATTTCAAGGAAAAAACTAGTTCCTTCTTCGGACTCCAGAGGCGCTGTTCCATTTTTCCATACAAGAAACGCTGTAAATACTGGAAAGACGCTGTAATGTAAAACACCGAAAACTCGTGATAAGGGCTCAGAGGTCTCGTCAAAAGATTTCAGTCCTTTATTTACAACATACTTGAAGTATTTACTGCGTTTATTGTATGGAAAATTGGAAGAGCGCTTCTAGTGTGCGAAGAAGGAACTACTTTTTTCCTTGAAATTATTGTCAAAGTTCAGTTTACGTCACACAAACTGTAAATTCATGATAAGACCTCAGAACGCTCGTTAGAAAGTTCGCAAAAATGATCTTGTATGTTTTTCTTTAGTGTAATATTCGCAAAAATGCTCATTACAAGTGAATGCTCAAGTTTATGAGCACCTTAAGGCATCCCAAAAGGTTAAAATGTTCACCACAGTTAAATCCGCCAGGCTATCAGAAATTATGACACCGTTGATAATGAGTAATTCGGGCTTACTAACCCCAATTTGAAAGCCAATTAAAGCAGTCTTGGCTTTTATTAATTATAATTTATTGTGGGGTAAACTGCGATCGTTCTGGGGTTAATTTAAATCAAAAGGCACTTTGAAAGGCTTGGCCCTTTTGTGATATCGTATTTCTTTTAAGGTAGATTTTTTGGGATGGTAAATATTGGTGTGAAAAAAATTAATTTTTCATTAGGCGAAACCTGTGTCAGAAAGGTTTTCCTTACTCCTATGATATACGAGTAAGCGATGGTTTATGAGGAAGGATTTATTTATTTATTTAAGGTACACCAACAGCAAAACATACGATGTAGTAATAGGAAACAAAAATATAATCTTAGTGCTGGCATGTAAGCCTATGATGAGGATAAGGATAATATAAGGATTGATGTGTGATACTCTATCATTCAAAAAGTACTGAAAGGATTTTAATGAAAATTGATACACACTAATAGGATACTTTCCTTGGAGATGAGCTGCAAAGATTTTCAGAAGTATTTTTTTTCAGTTTCAGTATAGTTTTAGGCTAAGTTGGCAGGATAGGAGATGGAATATTGTTTATAATACAACTCTGCACCCGTCGAAGGAGTTACGTCGCGGGACGTTCAGGAAAGGTAACCGTGACCCTGGAGAGTAAAGAACTATTGAAGTAACACCGTGGATTATAGTCAGGTGAGTCTGACAGTTACGATCGCTCCACCCAGGGTGGCAGAAATTTTTTTTTGATTTTGAAGAAAAGGTTGTGTTAACATTATTTTGACTTGAATGTAAATAGTAGCAGAAGTGATCTCTCTGGTGTTACCAACGACGATGCCATGGAAAGCCAGCCAGTAAATTTTCCAGGCCAGAAATGGAAGTCTTTTCCTGGCCTGGAAAATATTAAATCGTCAGCTATAAGCAAATGTACGAAGTTGTACAGATCCTTGATTTCAAAGGTCCTTCGAGGGAACTGTACAAGTTCCTTGTCTTCGAGCTCAAAATACAAATAAATTAAAGGTCTTTTGGGTAACATTTACATAGCAAGCACTCCCAAGAAGGAAAGGTCAAACAAATGGATTTAGTTAAACTTTCATCACACTTCTTGTTTAAGTAATTCCATTACAAGAAATTGATGGTCTTATTTGACTACTAATGGATCTTAGTTTGCCAACAACAACTTTCAGTATCAATACCTAACCCAAAGAAAGTGCCCTAAAGTTGTAGGTACAACCCACCCCAGCCGGAATTTAAACCGCACATTAAGAGCCGAATTCTTGGCATAACTTATCCCAGCTAAGCGATGTATTCGTATAGCTGTACAAAGATCGTTTGGCGCGTAACCCTAATGTGTTGTGTGCCTTTTTTGTATTTAATAATTATGTTTCGTCAGTCAAAATCAAGAAGACACCAAAGATCTACTACCAGGAGTTACTAAACAGTGTGCCGAGCTACAGATTACATGTAGGGCGACGTGCGACGCACCTGTTGACCATTTTCTCTTTGACTGGCCTGTTGGTGTAGTGGTTAGTGACCCTGACTGCTATGCCGGAGGTTGTGGGTTCGATTCCCACCCAGGACAAATGTTCGTGTGATGGGCACGATCATTTGTTCTGTGTCTTGGTGTAATTGATCTATAATATATAAGTATGTTTATCAGTTGTCTAATACCCATAACACAAGCTCTGCTTAGCTTGGGACTAGATGGCGTTGTGTGATAGTTGTGGAATATTATTATTATTATTCTCACAAGATTCGAAAATAGCGTCACTAATTAACCTTCATTATTTTATATGCTTTTTTTATATTTTTATTTTGCTTTTTAGAAAAAGTTTTTGTTAATCTGATTACAATTATCTTGTGTATGTACAAAACAAAATGCTATAAAAGCCATTTTGCTGTCTGTGTCCTCTTGGCTGTATGGGCTCAGCTCCGTTAGCCTGTTCCAAAGAGGACGAAAAGAACCAAAAAAAAATGTCTATGTCCTCTTGTCACACGACTCAAACATAATAATCAACGCTGTACAAATTTAATACAAAGTTATACAATGTTATTCTTTCAATCCTAATTTGGGGGCACAATGCACCTCCAAATAAGCAAGGATACAACGTATTAGGGTCACAAAAGGACTCGCACGTAATGATGTCGTAATCGTACAAGTTCCGGGTTTCGAAGTCGTGTTGTAAACTTTATTTACGATTATGCGTTTAAAATCGTAAGTAAGTACGTATTTGTTACGAAATCGACGATTTATTGGAATGATTATTGTATGTACAGACGCCAGCACGTCAACATATCTTTAATGTCGGATGACGCAGTGCTTGAGCGATCGACTGCGGCGCAGCGTGTCGTGGGTTCGATCCCCGTACGGAACAAATATTTGTGTTTCAGTTCTGGGTGTTTGTGTGAGTTTCTTTATTTGTAAACGCATCCACGACACAGGAGAAATTCCTAGTGTGAAAAGTAAAAAAAAAAATTAATTTAGCGAGGATTCTTAAGATCATTCTGGCAAGCTTCTTATCTAGCCGACAGTCAAGTCTGACATCTTCATGAATCGACTATCGACTAGTGCGATCGCAAAAGAATTTAACTTTTTCGCCAAAGTAGTTTAAATATATGCATTATGGAGTAAGTAGCACGACACCAAATCAGATATCTGTCAGCTCCAAGCAAGAAATAAGCCAGTCATATTGAGTGCTGTTAGCAGTTTATCCTGGTTTTACGAGGAACTCCTCGGCTCCTTTTGATCGTGTCGTAATTTTAAACATCGTATATATAGCCAATAGCAATGAATGGACTATGAACTATGCCTTTTTTGGGAATTCGAAACAGTAGTTCCTGAGATTAGCGCTATCAACTAAACAAATAAACTCTTCAGCATTATAACATTAGTATTTATTGTTATTAAATTTAATACATTTAGTACAACTTTAAATGCCATTAATATAAAATGAAATTTTCCTTTCATTCTGTCTCCTCACAGAATCGCAGACATTCTAACATTATCGTCTTCCATTGACTGGGGCTATAGCACCATAACTATTTTTGTACTAGTTTTATTTGTCTTTTGACAATTCAAAAGTGCCGGTTATGGCCTAGTTGAAATAAAGGTTTTGATTTGATTCATCAGCAAACAAGTCCAATCCAGGGTTTGTCTCCACGAGGGCAATGAGCATCGTTAGCATCGTTTTTTCCAAAATTGTTTAGTTTTTGCTTGAGAGTTACAAAAATATCTATTAATTTTTAAGGCCTCTACACACCACGACGCAGGGGGTATGTATATTCCAACGGGTTTGAAAAACAATTCTACACACCAAACCCACTGGGTAAAGCAGGTGGGCTGGCACAGTTCTCTACCCGGGTTTTTAAGGCCTTATCACACTAGCGTTTTGGAAGCGGTTGCGGGGCGGAGCGGCCGCACAGCGAATGCGTCGCGAACACGCCGCGGTTGCGCAGCGAATTCGTTGCGGACGCGCAACGGGATCGCCGCGAACAGCAAAGCGGGCGCCATTTTGTACTGCCTCGAACAAACGCCAAAACGTCCGCCCCACCTCAGATCAACGAGGAATTTTTTGTATGAAGACTTTCGAAATATTCCTCCAGCGCTGAAATTTGGCGTAATATGATAAGAGTAGGTGATACAGATTATAGATGCATAATCATCCATTTTTTTTTTAGCCGAGCAGTTTTTTTTTATCAAAACATGAATATTGCTTATAACTCTCAGCGAAAAATTCCTCAGCCTAATCTAATAATGGATCTTCCCAAATTCGTCGATGCTTTCGTTTTCGTTTTCGGCGTTTTCGAAGTAATAACGTCAACAGCAATGTTTCCTCGTCGGAATACATTTTGTTACTGAGTGTACAAACACGTGACGAAAACGTAACGCATTTGCCACGCGTCCGCGACGTGTTCGCGACGGATGCGCGGCGTGTTCGCGACGGATGCGCTGCGCGTCCGCTCCGCCCCGCAGCCGCTTCCAAACCGCTAGTATGATAACGGCCTTATCCATACTAAGTTTTTGTCACTTACAATTAGTATAGTAGCAAACTTTTATTAAATTCTACACAAGCGAAAACCTGAGTAAAAGCCAGTATAATCTATCTATTTAAAATGACATCACTTCGACATTTTTTATGTAATAAGTATCTACTTAAAAACATATCAACATTATCAACCTATAATTCCTAGTACACGATTTGATCTAGAATTCTAGATAGCCAAAATGGCGGCGTACTATCGTATGTCGTGACGTGCATATTATTAAATCGGTTTGAAAGTAAGAGCGGTGTCGCCGATATGCGTGATGCATGCAATAGTGTAGGAGTGGCATTACTTATCTGAGATATCACGGTTTCAACGGAAGACGATGTAATTTAAATGTGTATATTTTTTTGAGTAAATTCTTGATTGAAACTCCAAAGCTGAGTAATATAATGTATTCTAATTAGTAATGCATATTAATAGTTATGTAAAATGAGTGTCCATGGAGTTTCTTGCCCGTTCTTCTCAACAGAGATCTACTTCATGGAACGGGCATCTACGGTACGTTCACAGTTTTTATATCGTGTGGCTGGGACAGTAGCAACATAACTACTTTTGAAATGTTTTTGGTTTTTGTCTTTTGAAAATTGAAAAGTGCTATAACTAGCCTACTTGAAAAAAAAATGCTTTGATTTGATAGTTAGTGAAGATGGATAGATGTTTGTTAATCTTCACACAACAAATACTGAACGGATCTGAATGATATTTCAATATTTGGATACAGGTTGTTGTTAGTTTGCCACAATTAATTCCCCTCGAAAAAAAGTATTGCTCGTGATCTCCTAGTAGGTACTTTCTGTTCAGATTCCACATTGTGTCCTCGTTTTCGCTAGTTTTGATTGTTTTATTTAACTGTTCTGATATCCGTGCGGAAAAAGAAATAGGTCGAATTTAAAATATCCAAAAATTAAAATACAAAAACCTTTGGCTAGTTTATACATTCTTTTTTTTTGTGGGAATTAATTTTGTGGCGAACTTACAACAATCCCACAAACAATACAAGTGTAGATTAAAACCTAAATTAACACATGGGATACTTTTAATCCTTGTATGACGTTCCTGTAGGATATTTTTGGAGTTAGAAACATTTAGTTAATAAATGATTTTGAAAATGGAATTCCTCTCCTCTTCTTCAGTTATTCAGTACCGTTTTATCTAACAAACGCTGGTATCCATTAAAAATGCATGCAGCACTACTTGCATAATGCAGTACAAACAGCGTCTTTTGTGCAACGATGCGAATTGCTATCTTATATAATTTCACCGTTTTCTTATAGAATTTGAATTGCATTTGCATCAGTAAACACGGGCACAACATGCTCACAGCAAATTCAATTCCGTGTAACCTTGAGACAATCGTTGTTTTGTATTCAAATGGAGCGTTTTATATGTTTTCTAGAAATGAGATTATCAAATGGAGGTTTCATGACTAGCTTTGTAAATTGTTTAAATCAATTTTATATCAGGATATCCATAAGCGCCGTATTCACCATCTGTCACGGCTGTACGTCATGCACGATGCACGACGCAAAAACAACGTAAATAGGCTTGACGTACCTACGTCATAATCACGGTGTTTTTGCTTCGTGCATCGTGTATGACCTTGGCGGGACGTACAGCAAGATGGAACGTGAATACGGCGCTTTACTAATGATAAACGTAAATCGGTAACTGGAATCCCAACCCTATGCATCGTGGTACATCCTTAGTGGAGCAAGCAGAGACAAGTCAGGGTGACGTATGTCAGCGCGGTGTGATTTGACATGACCGGCAAATTCAAGTTCAAAGATGATAATTATATTTTAATGAATAAATGGGGATTCAGTAATGGTGCAGTTTTCCATCCAACACGAAGTATGTGTTATGAGTAAGTATGTGGCAATTTTTATCAGTTACTCCAAAATTTTAGTGGTCACAATCGTAATAATATTATGTACAATATAAAAATAAAAAATGGACTTGCTTCAGAAGTGTTTATTGCAGTTCCAAGAAGGTTATTATTGGCCCAAGACTTATAAAGATTATTTGTTTAAAACAAAATTAATTTATAACAAGCGAGCAACTTGTAAAGCCTTATCTCCTAAAACATTTATGAAATCATCCTTCATACTTTTGCTTCCGGGCATTAAAATCGATGTTTATTTTATTATTCCTTTTGAAAATTTAATAGATAACAACTCGACGTCAATTTATGACTTGAAAACTTTTATTATTTTGAGAGTAAACTTGACTTTCTCGCTTCCGGGAGGAAATAACAGAAATATTAAGGACCATTACGTTTTTCAAGATGGCATTCCAGTTTGACAAAGTATGTTGATATTAGGTGGAAATGTGCCAGAAATTGTACTTGGGGGTATACGAATATGAGTTTATGTTCTAGTTTACTGGTTTTGCTGTGTAAAATGTCCTTTAGTGCTCTTCGTTAACTATCTCGAATCGTGATAATGATGCGAAGGTGACAGGGAGAGATAAGCGACAAAAAAATAGTAGCGATATAGGTATATCGCTACTATTTTTTTGTTTGTAGGTACATATAAATATTGTCCGAGCAGTTTTAAGATTTGACACGGATCGCAGTTATTGGCTTGCGCATAGTGACTGTGAGAGTAAGCTCGTTTTCGACCAAAATCTCTCTTATAACTTTACTTTTATACCATCGATATAACCAAAATTATCCTATAATTATATCTTACTTATTCAACGCCAACCGACATCGGTCTTCGTAGAATATGTACCTGAAACAAACAAATAAATAATGTATTATTATAATTGCGTAAACATGCATTCAGTGGCAGTGTGATAGGTCAAGACAATTAGCTCGAATCCAAAACCATTTCTGCCAAAGTAGAAGCTATAAAGAACTGTACTATTAGAAAACTGAAAGTAAATGAGGATGGATATATTGATGAATGTTTTTTTTTATTTATGCCTCTATTCGTCCATCTGCACATAGGCAGAGGCCTGTCTCCCAATGTGCAATCCTGAACCCAGGCTTGAGATTTCCTAATCCAGTCTAAGCCAGCTGCCTTTCGCAGGTTGTCGCTCCACCACCTAACCGGGGAGGGCGGCATACGTTTTACTCTTTCACGAAAAAACTACTGAACGTATCTGCATGACATTCGACGCACACATAGTTCATAACCATAGTTATTTAGGAACAAAAGATGCTATTTATCCCGGTTTGCAGACAACGCCTTTAACACAAGTGTTAAAATAAACGGCACAAGAACCGATAAAATCACATCTAGCTACACAACAAAGACGGAGGCAATATAACGCAGTTACACGTAACAGCACGAGCAATGAGAATATTTAACTGAAAGCCATCTGAAGGCCGGCTAGGGGACAATATGGCGGACTATTCACAGGCTGAAAGGCTGAGCATATAGGCTTACAGTTTCTGAGGTTGTGTTTGAATTCAGGCACAGTTTGATTGTTGTAACAGAATCAATATAATAAAATTTCATGAACTGGGCGACGAAATTTCGTAGATTTGTGACTCTAATTACCTACCTTTACTAATTTTCCTCGTTAGACCTACATAGTTGGTTTTTAATTTGGCCAGAGACTAAAAACTAGACTACGTAGTCTTCAGTATCGTGAGTTTCTTGGACAGATGTTATCCGCCAAGGTTGATGAGTATTTTGATGCTCTTTTATACTATAGTTTACTACCGCCCCGGCTCCGCAGTCACACGGGTGCAATATTTCTACTATAATATGAATGTTATCTTAATATATATAAATCTCGTGTCACAATATTTGTCCTCAATGGACTCCTAAACTACTTAACCGATTATAATAAAATTCGCACACCATGTGCAGTTCGATCCAACTTGAGAGATAGGATAGTTTAAATCTCAAATTTTAGACCGGGTCCTCCACCCGTGCGAAGCCGGGACGGGCCGCTAGTGTACATATAAACCTTCCTCTTGAATAACTCTATCTATTTAAATAAAACTGTATCAAAATCTGTTGCGTTTTAAAGATCTAAGCATACACAGGGACAAGCAGCGGAATGCGACATCGTTTTATACTATGCAGTGATGAAATTTCGTAATTTTTTAATATTATTATTCATCAATAATGTTTACATAACTTAGTAAATATTCAAACGAGATTTAAATTTTGTAAATATTTAAATAAATAAATACCTATCTTTAACTTTCATTGCCTACATGAATTTGATTATAACATCAAATAAGAAATCAGAAACATTTTATTAGCATTTTCTTTAAAACAGTCTCGAGGCTCGTTTTAATTTCTTAAGGAAATTGCTAAATTGTCTCTAAAACGTGATATCTCAAAGCAGTCAGTCCCTTTTATGCTAATTAAAAATCTCTTGTAAACTTCTGAAAGCTGAAACGAATTTTAATTTTTCATAGTCATAAGTCTCAATATTCTTAATTCACTATTAAGAAAAAACATTCCTAATCCATCCAAAGGTTATATTGAAAAGATCGCTTTTAGTGATAAGACCGCCTATTGTGTCACCCTATGTTTAAGTTTTAATTTGTAATGTTATGTACCCTTAGTTGTATGGTGTTCATAATAAAGAGTATTCTATCTATCTATCTAAGAAAAACCTCGCAATTTGAAATCACGACCATCATCATTTGCGTAATATTTTTAATTATTTTGTTCTGTTTACTGGGGACAGGACAAATCTTTTTCGCATCAGCGTGATGTCGACCTTCAGTGTATCGCACAAGCGTGCATTCGTACTATGGTGTGTCGCAGTACCGTTTTGTCGCACAAGCGTGCATCGCACTTCCGTCTGTCGCACTAGCGTACTACACTCCTTTTCCCAAAAATGTTTATGGTATCGATTTACGGTTTTTGACCAAAAAAAAATCTGAAAGCCAGTATACAGCACGACTGTCCGGATCTGAATTCTCCGCAACCCAATAGTTCTGGGTAAAGCGTAACTCCTGGTTAAACTGGTTTTCAGAATGAGGAGCCACTGATCATCAATATATATTAGCATAGCTGATAATCTGTGAAGGCAAAACATCGTAAAGAAACTCCAGATTTAATCAATTGAAGTCCAAACCCCTATCATGAGGTTACTCTGGTAAACTCTGATTTCACAGGATGGTCATATACTCACACAAATGAAAAAAAATAACCAAATCGACGGACGGCATGATTGGCGCCGTAGCTGAGCGTTTGAATTGCTGCACTGAGTGTCGCATGTTCGATTCCCGTACGGAACAAATATTTGGATGATAACTAGAACTACGAGTAGTTGTTCTGGGTCTGGGCGTTTGTGTATTAATAGTGTAGGACACGCGTTTTTTTTTTTCTTAAAATCATTTTAAGCTATTGCATAGATTTTATCGAGGGCTCTGAGCGCAGTGACCGAATCATGAAATCTCAAAACCTAACGAAAATACCTGACACCACACATCGTCTAACGTCGTTTTAGCTCGGGAGACTTCGGCAATCATAAAAACAAGATAAAAACAACCGTCATTAACAATTTACTTTTTCTTACTGATTCTAAACGGCCAGCTACAAAAGGAGTTTTCACAATGAAACCTACTTTTAAAATTCATCATATTCTCGTTAAATATACGCGGTAGGCGATTTTTTTTCTATTAAAAAAAATGTTATGCAATAGCTTCACCGCGGCAGTTTTGGGAGTACCACATATATTTTTTTGTTCTTATTTTTGTTCCACCCCCTGTTAAGTATAAGTCTACCCTTGTCACCATGCTTCCTTAGTAAATACGAGTCTCATCTAAGTCTGAAAATTGTTGTAATAAATTGAATTTATCAGGAAATGCGGGGAAAAACTAGTTTTTCTCCTAAAACGCCGTCAGATGTTTCATTTCATTCTCCTGAAAGTATTTTCTTAATGTACCACTCTGTGCCCGTCTCGAGACGAATTTATGTCAAATTGTATTTTACTTTTATTCCGAAAGTATTTTGTATTTTATGTATGTTTGTCGTGGATGATATTGACTTTGTTTTCAACAAATATCATTTGTTGAATATTGATATTATAAGAAAATATTTATTTGAATATTCTATCTGTAAACTAAAGGCAAATTAGTTTAGCCAGCCTACAATGTTCCCACTGTTGGGACACAAGCATTGCGAGGGAAAATGGGTCATATCATAACTCAACATTCTATTCAATACGTTTTCTATTGCCGTTTAGAGAGCAATTATTTATAGTTGATGAAGAAAATACTACGTAATCTTTATATCTAGGGATCTTAAAACGCCGTTTTAGCAATGTTGCTATAAGAATTGCTATATAATTGCTCTTTATCATCTGTCTACTCTATTGAGTGAACAATATTTGAAGAAGAATTTTATTGAAATTCTATTTAACAACATTGTCAAAGCAGCGTTTAGCCCATGATTCACAACACACGACCAACATAAGTTAGGGCCGTCCAACATAACGATTAATTTTCATTAAATTCCTCTTAAACTCTTCAAGAATAAAATAGCCCACACCTACAACTTATAAAACACAAAGTTCTTTTGTTCACCATCTGTTGCACGATAAAAAAAAGTCTAAAGAATATTTTCAGCCTGAAAAAGCAGCCTTTGTCTTCACAAGGATAAAATATAGCTTTCTGTTTTCCTTTACGGTCGCAAGCCGATGTTTTTGGTTGTAAATCACGTACGGAAGGACCGGCAGAACAGATGGTATAATACCGCTTATAATATTAAGTAAGAAACATTATTTTCCTTGTACAGGATATTATATGGGATATAAGGAACTTTTCCCAACCTGTTACTTGTGTATAGATCTATAACATGGACTGGCACTTCTCTAGTCAAATATCAAAACAATAATTATAGGCCATCAACCGTCTATTATACCTATTTCCTTTAACACAGACATTATCAATGACTGGCCTGTTGGTCTAGTGGTTAGTGACCCTGACCGCTACGCCGGGAGTCGTGGGTTCGATTCCCACCAGGACAAATGTTTGTGTGATGAGCATGATCATTTGTTCTGTGTCGGGGTGTAATTTATCAATAATATGTATGTATTTAGAAGTATACAAGTATGTGTATCAGTTGTCTAGTACCCATAACACAAGCTCTGTTTAGCTTGGGATTAGATGGCGTATGTGATAGTTGTGGAATGATATATTATATTATTATTATCCGTCTTACCACCAAAAGACCACCAAAATCTGTTGAACGTTTGTCTAACAACAGTGTAACTGCAAAACCACCGTTAGCTATATCAACGTGAAATGTCATCTTGACGTCTCCAGTTTGTTTAGACAAGTGTTCAACCAACGACGATATACTAGACCCCTAATAACAGGCGACCGACGATGTCTGTCAACACATAAGGAAAAAAGTCTAATATCCGTCTTATTTCGACCACTCCTGTGAGCCATAAACATACCTTGAGACAGAACAGACCTTGAGTTAGCCAATCACAACGCAGTACCACGTCCCCTCGCTTACGTATACCTCAGCGAGTTGACAGAATAGATTTTGTACCTTAGATCGTGCATGTGGAGTCTAGTAATATATCGTCGTTGTGTTCAACAGATATTTACGTTTCTTATGGTTAGACGCTATCAGTCTAAAACGAAGAGAAAAATTGTCTTAAAATTGTTTTTCACCCTTTTAAAAGAGTTTAGCAGAAAGTTCTAGTTCCAGCAAAAGTAAAAAAAATACGTTACTTAATCTGCTAATCTGCTGCAACAAAGCAATTAATCTGTCCATCTTATTAAAAGCAAAAGTTAATCAACACAACATGAGCTGACAGACACCTACACATCTGCCTACCCTATATGTATATATAAAGAATGAAGGTATTATTTCATAACACCTCCCACACCTAATACGACAAAAGATATAATTAAGTATTGATCATTTTAATCCAGTTGAAACCATTTTTTTAATGTCAATTTAAGTTGGTGTAGGCGAGTGGCCAATACACTAATTATTATTGTTATCAATCTTCATTGACGCGTGCAATATGGCGTAGTGGTTTAGACATCAGCTGTAGCGCTACATATCGCAGGTTCAGAACAAATATTTGAATGACCTACAAATAGTTGTTCTAGGTCTGTGTGTTTGTTTGTTATTATATATAATAAGATCGACAGAAAGAAGTCTTTTCCAATCCAATTATATGTACTGTTTCTATAGGTAGATAAGGCATGAAAGAAACAACGAGACACTACAATATTTACTGTTTTTTATATCTGGCTTGAATTTCCAATATTTCAGTTTTAAAAGTGCCTTGATGATTGTACGTACAATAAGCTTATCGATCAAGTATTATTGATCGAAGACAATAAGTCAACATATCAGTTTCAAAAATTGCCGTTTTCATCTTTTTTTTTTGTTTCACATATTCTGTCACATGTTTTGGTTGTCTGGTCACGAGTATGACCCCATTTTTGACGTCGACGAGGCATAAAGTCTGCAAGAATCGTATCAGAAGACACTACAAAGTTTCTTATATGGAAAAGCTTGAATTGTTTCTATTGGCACTAAACAAAGGTCTCGTCATTGACCTATTATTACTACGTATAGAGACGACACCACCTATCACCACTGAGTCCCATCCAGGATGAGACAGCGCGCCATTCAGTTGTTTCACAGTGAGCTGTGTGTGTGTGCTCTAGGCGCGCGCACTCATCCTGGATGGGACTCAGTGGTGATGCGTTGTGTCGTCTCTATAAGTAGTAATAATAGCTCAATGGGTCTAATTGAGCCTGCAGGGGTCGCGGGACTTATTCCATCACCGTGACCCCGGTACATAAAGGGCTATTGAAGGACACCGTGGATTTTAGTCAGTACAAGTCTGACAGACCCTCCCGCCCTGCCCGGGGTGGGAGGACTCATTTGATGATTATGCCAAGCTAGAAAAAAATGGGTCTAATTTATATTTTACCATTAAAATAAATCACAAACGAAGCTAAAAATAGCTCAAAACATACTTGATAGTGGGCGTTAAAGGTCACCCAATCTGTTACAACATCACATTGATGCAGCTCCATATTTCTCATAATTATACTGATGTGATTTAAAGATTAGTGATGGTGATCAAATTAGATTAGTAGCAGACTGATTGCTGTTTTAATGGTAAATTAAAATCATATTTTGTGAAGCGACATTTTAGTGATGACTTGTTAATTAACTAAAAGATAATCAATGAAAAAAGAAACCAAAAGATAACTGTGTTTAATACCTATACATCTTGATTTTTAAAAATCACGGAAATGTCTTACCTACATACCTCAAATCTTGGAAATTAGTCGACCGATTTTGATAAAATTTTGTAACGAGAATAGAATACGTTTGACTCCCGTTGGTGCTTTTTTTACATGGTAAAATCATCGAATGAGTCCTCGCATCCCGGGTAAGGCGGAAGGGACTGTTAGACTCGTAGTGACTAATATCCACGGTGTCCTTCAATAGCCCTTTATGTTCCGGGGTCACGGTAATGAAATGAGCCCCGCGACCCCGGCAGGCTTTGGCCCTCTAAAGGCCCCGTCATTCGCGTTGGTAAATAATATTCCTTCTTTATTTTACTTACAAGTTCATATTCCATGATTTCTATGTAACATATGACAAGCTCATTGCTACAACCAAGTGCCAGAGCGTCAGACTAAAAGTTGCTAAATTATTTCATTAACACCAGATGGAAAACTCAAAAACACTCCACTAAAAATCGAACCCACAATCTCAGGGCCAGCACTTCAAATACATTTTAAGATCAAAAGACTTATACAAGAAAATCTTCTTCATCCTCTTTCTACAAAAGATCACACAATTTCAACACAAATAAACGGTTCCGTTACTACTCGAAAACTACACAATCGCAACTCTCAACAAGATCGTCAATTCTATTACAAAATGAACACATATTGTATTATCCATCTGTATACATGTTAACGGAAATGTATGTAGTCCGTCAATATATACGATTCCTAGGAAATGAATTTAATTCCTAAACCAAACCTCGGCGTCTTTTTTTTTAATTGAAACAAACCCACCACACTATTCCCAAACCACTGCAACTCCTGAAAGCCAGAATCAACAGTGGCAACCAACAGAAAAGCGAAGAAAAGCGCCGAGACAATGAAGCTCGACGTGTCCCGGAGAATTAATTTACCTGTCTTAGACCCTGCAACGAAATTAATCAGAAAATAATAGTGGAGGAGTAGGAAATCTCGAAGTGTGCTTTCAAAGGTACCAACAACTTTTGGGCACCCCGAGCATTGGGGCTAGTGTTGCCAGGTCAATATAAACGCCCGCGCCGGTCAGGCTAGTCAGTTAAACCAGACTTTTGGGTGAATAGGCCGGACCCCTTTCTTTTTTTTAGTCCTAGTATGACACCACCAACAGTTCAACTAAACAATCCAAAGATCAACAAAAGCCGGACAGGCCGGACATGGTGTAATATGGCCGGACGCACAAATAAAAGCCTGAATGTGTCCGGCTTTATCCGGACGCCTGGCAACGCTAATTGGGGCTCCGTCTACCTGTATACATAAAACTCTTTTTTATAAATTTCCTAGGAATTATATACAACTAGCTGTTGCCAGCGGCTTCACCCGCTACAACTCCAAAATTATCCCACGGGAACATAAAATCGGGATAAAAAAACTATCCTATGTGTTAAACAAGGTTATAAACTATCTGTGTACCAAATTTCAGCCAAATCCGTTCAGTAGTTTTTGCGTGAAAGAGTAACAAACATCCATCCACACATACAAACTTTCACGTTTAGTAGGATAGTAGGATTCCTAGATATCATACATTTCTGTTAACATATAAAATAAACAGTAAAACTTTTGTAATTACACGTCTTGTTGTGTGGGAATATATTTCGTAATGTTTGTCTTCTTTATTACGAGGTGGTTTCCACGGAAACATGGCCAACATGGCGTCGTGGGAACAGCTTGTTACTTTACCGTTTCGGAGATTTTGTGATCGATGTTAAATAAAAGTAAATAAGTACCTCTTTATTTTTTTACTAAACGGTAGGCTCGTCTATGACTATCTCGCTGATGACCGTCGAGTACATCATTGCTTACATGATGTACTCGACGGTGAAGCACGCTTGCCTACACAAGTAACCTATTCGCACTTGACATGAACTCCGGCAGGGAAAACAGGGTTTCTTTTACTCTTAGTACGTCATCTCAATGCTGGGGTGAGGTTCCTTCTCATGGCTTCCATCTGTTCAATCCAGTGTGAATGTGGACTCAATACGCAATACATATATTGCATTCCACAATGTGGACTACTAGTCAGTGTTTTTTTTTTTTAGTTAATACCTCCATCTTCCACGAGATCTCCATTATCTTCCTGTCCTTATCCCATTTTACTTGAGGTCGGCGCAAGGTGTTTTCTGGTTTCTTACTCAACAGTCAGACATTCAGCATCATTTACTCCTTTTTCTTTCGTTTTTCTGCCATTTTTAAATGCAAAAGTAGGGCATTATGCTTCCATATTTATTGTATGAACCCGGCTTCTCTACTTCTCCATCATCACGATCTGATCACTTCAAAGGTCGATGGAATAAGTTTCATCTAGGCAAGAGTCTTTCAATCTAGGTAGGCTAAATCACCACATCAGGCAAGTTGTGGCCTTACGCAAATGGTTTAAAAATATATCTGAAAACATGTAAACGACATAAATGATGTAGCTCATAGGTTAGACAATGACCTGAGTAAGGATATTTGTAAAAGAAGTTGTAGATACTGTTTTCATGGGATGTTCGACTAGCGCGAGAGATGTGGCGGGAAAAAGCTAGAAAATGATAACAATAAACTCCGTGCCAAGTAAATAGAGACATAGAATGAACTTTACGACAGCGATATAATAAAATGGTGTTAATAGTATTTCTTTCAGTGTATTTACGAGTATGGACGAAGATATAACTTGAAAGAGTGTATAAACGCTGATCATTAAGTTTTGAAAAATTTGATTTTGAAACCCAAAGTTCATGAATTGTGAAATATTTTTCTTGAACTAATTATTTACTTGTTCCTATAAACTATCTTAAATATTTTTATTTAAAATTCTCTTCCCACAGGTTTGTGAAAGAAAACATTAAGAAATAAGCAGAGCCTATGTACTGTTCGGACCAATATCTTCATGTTTTTTACCTTTCTGTGTGTTTAAAAAAAATACAAATTACAAACAATTATTGGATTAGCATATCATGTAGCTATACAACCAGAATCTCTACAAACTTACGAGTGAACAATAATCAGTGGATTTTTCTGGGTAAGCTCACTCCAACGTAGGATTTGTCTCAGTCACTTTTGACCTACACTAAAGCGCAAACCGATAGCAAAAAATATTCTTTGAAGATTTTAAATAACACAGCTAGCACAGTATTTAATTTCTTCAATGAACTTTCTTAACACATGCAAGATCAGCCGTCTGCAAAACATAGATCAATTGATATTTCTGCAAACCCGTCATTTGTACAAGGCATTTTTTGGGGTAAACATACAGCTATTAATCAAATAACTCAGAGGCACGCCTCTATGTCAAACCAGCTAAGTTTTGATTTATGATCCTCACTCCTCTGGCTCAGATGATATGGTCCTGTTCACATCGTTTAGTTTGTAGTTTTTTTTTATCGTGGTAAAATCATCAAATGAGTCCTCCCACCCCGGGCAGGGCAGGAGGTACTGTCAGACTTGTACTGACTAAAATCCACGGTGTCCTTCAATAGCCCTTTATGTTCCACGGTCACGGTAATGAAATAAATCCCGCGACCTTTAGTTTGTAGTTAGATTATCTTTCTGGTTTTCAGCTCAACGAACCAGATCTCAATTATCGCTGTTTCAAGTTCAATGGTGACTAAATACCACGTAAAGGTGATAAACATAATACAAATATGGTGACACAGGATAGATCCCTGCCTGGTTCTTACTGTATCATAATGTTCTGTGCAAATTATATTTATTTCATCACCATTGCTCACAGACGATGCACGAAGGAGGTATAGAGAAGTATGGCTCAAAAGAGTGGAGGCCTTTACCTAGCTGTCGATGCTCTTGGGCAGAAATGATGCTGATAAAACGAGGGAAATCAGCATGTCCTTTTTTTGCGTGTTTATCAAATGAGTCCTCCCACCCAAGGCAGGGCAGGAGGGACTGTCACGACTTTTACTGACTTAAATCCACGCCCTTCAATAGCCCCATATGTTCCGAGGTCAAGGTAGCTTGATAACCCTGCGACCCCGGAAGCACCATGTCCTAGAACTGAGAATTCGAAGGGCCCGCCCTAGACCTAAGTGGTGGACTACCTATAACTTTGCCTTCTACAGAGCTTGTAGCTCAACAGTGGGAATAATGCTAGTATGAGCTAGTTTTCTCCTACTTTTCTTCTCTCTTTTCTAGACTTTCTTTCTATTCAGTTTTCGAACATCCATTCGGAATAGCCATTTTTTTTTCACCACAGATTTGCCTATGGGCCATTTTAAGCCACAGATTTAACCACTTCATTTTCCTCACAAAAAGTCGATCGCTACATTAACCACAGTATATAACCGATCCACATAACACTTAGTCGCTCGCCTGTTTACCAGTACATACTCGGAATACCCAATGAGTTCTGTACCAATGACATAGATTACAAATACCCAGCTGCGACTAACATTGGGCGACAAAGTTGATCATAAATCTTGTCGAAGTTTATCCTGGTTATGTAACCCGGTTAGCCTGGGAGATTTGGTGATAGGTAATTGTTTGTCTTTGTTAATGTGGTGGCTGTGTTTATTTGAAGCTGTTTGTTGTAGAAATAGCCAGTGGAGAGCAGTGGTAGCCCAGTAGCACCGACATACGAGTTGTAGGTCGTGGGTTCGAACCCAGCCACGCGCATTAGTTTGTGTAATTTATTTTATCACTACTACTACTATTCTCAAAATAGTGAAGAAAAACATCGTGAGGAAAATGGCATGTCAGAACAAAAAATTCGAAGACATTAAAATTTGACATCCACCAACCCGCATTGGGCCCGCAATTATGGCCTACTCCCTCATGTTCACAGAGAGGAAGCATGTGTTCCAGCAGTGCGAACATATAGACTATGATGAGTTACAGAAGTGTTTTTTTGTGGTAGATATGGGGAGGCCAAGTGACACTGAAACATGTATGTAGACGTTATCGATCGCATATCTGTGGTTTTATCTTTTTTTAACCGACTTCATTTTAAGAAGTCTATTGATTTAATTTTAGTTAAATACTGCTATTTCAGATCAAGCAAAGTACTTTGTTTTTTGTGTGAGTATATTAAATATTCTCTGGTGTAATTAGAAGTACTATCTGCCAACGATGATGTCACCAATTAGTGTCAAATTAGATCAATATTTGTAAGTACAGTCGAGTTCAATAATATGTTGGCATTGTCAATGATTCAAAATATTGTGAACGTTGATAAGCTCAATAAATTCTACAAATCTATAGATAAAAAATATGTCCTCATGTGAAGGTTCAGTAATATATAATTTGCATTAGGCAATAATATGTGATCACCTTTTAAAAAAATATATCTATACTGTATCAGCTTTAATAATATCTGAGCAGGGTAAACTTCATAATTATCTCTACATGCATAGGAAAGTTCATTATTTGCTCGAATAAATAAGATCCAATTTACATTGTTATAGAAATTACAGTATTTCAATTGTTTTCCGCGCGTATGCTTTTTAGGTCTTTTGAAATGAGTATTTCAATGCCACATGTTTTCGTAGATTTTTTTTATGAATGACATGCGCGCAGTTATTTCTTTTTAATAAAAGAAAACAATGTCATTTGATGGAAAACTAGCCAGTGATACCTAAATAAAGTTGCAAACTCCTTGACCACACAATTTTAAGATTGCTAGTAAATCATCTTTATGAAGTTGCCATAAGGTTGAATTTTAATTACCTTTACTTGTTGAGATATTACTGTATTGATGTGAGCTTACGTAATTCGGATAATTATGATCTTGAAGTCTGTTGTTCCTATAAAAATGTCCCTTTGGCTGTATACATATTTTTGAGAAAAAGAAGTCACATATTAATGAATCTAAATTTTGATCACAATTTAATGATGCTTGTAGTTGTCACAATATTCTGAATTATTTTGATGTTCATATATTTTTGAAGCCTAGACGTATCAACATATTAATGAACGCGACTGTACTATAAGAATATTTTTCTATGAGAGATAAGCTGAATTTGTTACCACATAAATAAGGCCTCTTGTATAAATGGACCCAAGTAGATCGAGTAAAATAAAAAAATATAATATTTTATAATCTAATCTATTATTCTAAGCTTAAGAATTCTTCTTGGTCCGATCATCGCGGAAATCTGTGGGTTTTATAACATGAACACTGGGTTATATTAACACGCTATGAAAAATAGGACTCGAACAGCGCGGCTGAAGCCACGGGAGAGAGCTAGTTTTTTACTAAATAATAAACGTCCATTTTTGCATCAACAAACATCAAGTTAATCTCTCTGTAACAGTCTCTAAAGACCCAAACCTTTCAAAGCGTGTAAACAATCACTGCTACTAGAACGTTCCACAGCATCCAACGGAACTATTCTCACAGAGATAACCAACAAAGCTCACTATCACACGAGTATTTACTTCGCCAGCTTCCCGGCTACATGTCGCAAGCAGCGCTAATCTCTATTGAACATACTTTTGTTCTGAGATAATATTGTAACTGGGGCTTTATATGTTGTTTTAATAAAAATACTAGCTTAGAAAAGAATGGTCGCGGGATTAACGAATTACCGTGACCGTGGAACGTAAATGGCTATTGAAGGACACCGTGGATTTTAGCCAGTACAAGTCTGACAGTACCTACTGCCCAGCCCTGAGTAGGAGGACTCAATTGATGATTTTACCACGATAAATAAAACATTATTATATACCTAAGAAAAAATGTTATTTTCAACTATTGTTAAAAAGGGTATCCATAAGTACTGTTTGTAGTTGTATGCTTATATTTCTAAAATTTAAGCGTTGTATCTTCATCAATTTTGGGTTACACAATAATAAGGAACAATACATTCATAAACAGCTGACGTATTAATTAGATTTTTTCACTCAATAAGCAGTGGGAGCAGTGGTGGCCCAGTGGGGGAGCAGTGGTGGCCCAGTGGTATCGGTCCCGACTTACGAGTTGTAGGTCGTGGGTTCGAACCCCGCCAGGCGCATTACTTTGTGTAATTTATTTCATCACCACTGCCCTCAAAACGGTGAAGGAAAACATCGTGAGGAAACCGGCATGTCCTAGAACCAAAAAATCGAAGACATGTGACATCTACTAACCCGCACTGGGCCCGCGTGGTGGATTATGGCCCACTCCCTCTCACAGAGAGGAGGCCTGTGTCCCAGCAGTGGGAACGTTATAGGCTGATCATGATCATGATGACTCAATAAGCAAGATTGCTTATTACAAGTGACATTACAGGTTTTTGACTTGCAAACCGTGCCAAAAAACGACGAACTTTTCAAACTTCCATTTAAACCATTATGCAATGTTGTTTTCAAAAGTCTAGACTTTGCATGTTCTCAAAACAAATATTACATAACTTCTTTGAAAAAAAACCTACAATTAGACAGAACACACTCAGCAATTTGGTTCCAAATATGTAACTTCCTAAATAGATAAAGCCATTGTATGCAAAGAATAAAAAAATAAGAGAGTGGATTGTACGTTTATAAGACAAATTGATGTATTTAGTGGCCAGACGAGGTCACTACTATCAACTGGACACAACACCAAACTGGTTGCTATTAGAAAATTCCTAATTTGAAAAACCCAATAACACCCCAAAGGTGAATATCAGCCTGTACCAGTCCAGTATTCACCGGACCACTAAATCAACGATATATTTTTTTTAACATTTTTACGTAACATGTATACCACCATATATAAACAGGAATGAATGAATAGCCCTTTTGTGTTCTATCCGAAACTAGAAACTTCCTTAATTGAAAAACCCAAAAACACTTTGCCCGACCTAGAAATCTAAGCCTGTACCAGCTCAGTATCTGCCAGAACGCTAGACCAACAATACAATACAATATTTTTACGTAACACTTAAAATGTATACCACCATATACAAACAGGAATGAATAGCCCCGTTGTGTTCTCTGTGAAACAACAAACTTCCTTATCAAGATACAATTATTTCCTTTTAACGGTCCCGTTCAGAAGCCTGTGAAAGTGCTAGGATGTACACAGATCACTTTTGTCTAACCAGGTCTACGTAACACCACTTAGGTATATACCTACATACATTTACACTGATCTCATTGTTTCAGGCCAGGAGAAAGTACTTTTGACTAAACGGCCCATTGTTTTGTTTAACTTTCTATTCGATCTAGACCCGTTTGCTGTCTATCTGCTTATACGTTGTGCCTTTAATGGTCACTCTGATTCTTGGGATTAAAAGAGCAAGGATATAAAAATAATTATAATGACAGAAAGTTGCCTCCGCTCTGTCAGATGTCAATTAGTGGTTGAGTCATCTGACAGTCTTTTATAAAATATTAAAAGCAGCTTGCAAAGTTTTGTTTGTAATTAAAAGTTTAAATTGTATTATTTAGGTAATCATAGTTCTGTATTTTTTTGCTGTATGACAAAAGTATAATCAAGAACGGTTGATGTGGCGATCCCAGGCAGACAGATGCTTTTGAATAAGTCGAAAAGAACAAACCTGGCTCAGTCTTGTGCAGATCAGCTACGCTAGTCTCCTATGTCTATGACATACTCTATAATGACTCAACGAGCCCGTCAAATATAATCTGTCTCAACGTCCATGAATAACTTCAGCTCCTACAGGAAAATACAGCGAAAAAAAACGAAAGTTCAGAAACCAAAGGTCGAAAAGGGCTGCATTATGATGACGTTAAAAATAGCAACGGTGACGACAAGTAGGGCAACATAAATTTCTATGTCACTTAATTCAAGTCAATTGTAATTTCAAAATTGCCTAGAATTTTGAGTTCTACATAACAGTAATAAATTCAGTTCAACTTAGATTTAAATCGAAATAGTTTCTAAGAGAGAATCTAAGATCGTTTAATTTTGGCCCTCGGGTCTGAATTTCACAAAATTAATAGCCTGTAACGTGTTTATGTTTTGTATGTAAACTGACCGCAATATTGTATTGCTTATCTTACTTATATGTGAAGTTTATATTTAGTCTGTAGGTCAAATATTGTGTTTGAAGATACAATGACTTGTAGACTTGAACTTCTCAAAATATATAGCGGGACTGTGTCATCAGATACCCGTAACCAACGACGATATATTACTAGACTTCGCATGCACGATCTGGGGAACAAAAACTATTCTGTCAACTCGCTGAGGTACTACGTAAGCGAGGGGGACGGGGTACTGCGTTGTGATTGGCTAACTCAAGGTCTGTTCTGTCTCAAAGTATGTTTACGGCTCACAGGAGTGATCGAAATAAGACGGATATAAGACTTTTTTGCCTAATGTGTTGATCGGTCGCCTGTTATTAGGAGTCTAGTAATATATCGTCGTTGCCCGTAACCCTGGATCGTAAAGGGCTATTGAAGGATCACCATGGATTACAGTCAGCACAAGTGTGATAGTCCGTCCCGTCCGCGTCGCAATCTTGATTGGAGGACTCATTTGATGATTTTCCTTCGATAAAAAGAAACTCAATATATTAATCTCAATTATTTTTTTATTCAAATAATAAAGTAAACAGAGAGAGGAAAAAACAGGAGAGAAGAAAAGGCATTTTTTTTTATGTTGTAATGTAAATTACATAAGCATTGCTTATTTAATGACGGGGCCAGAGGCCCAAAGCCTGCCGGGGTCGCAGGACTTCATTCCATCACCGTGACCCCGGTACATAAAGGGCTATTACAGGACACCGTGGATTTTAGTCAGTACAAGTCTGACAGCCCTTCCGGCTGCCCGGGGTAGGAGGACTCATTTGACGATTTTACCACGCCAAAAAAAAAAGCATTGCTTATTTCTCTCTACCTTGTCTTTATTTAAACCAAAGATTTACATTTAAACAAAAAACACGAGCAAAAAAAATTATTCCTACAAAAAAACTAACATGATAATTATATATATCTAACAGATTTTATACGGCCAGATAAACCGGGTACATATTAGAGCGCGTTAACTACGAGTCCAAACTATCATAAATATTTATAACTACCATAACCGAATGTTTCGCAAACGATATCAATCGGATACAGAATGTTATGGCTGTTTCGTAATATCTATAGAGGTATATGGTTATCGATATGGACACTATCAACTCTTAGGCCCGTCGCCCACGTGTCAAATTTTGGTAACGATGCTGACCAAGTTTTACGAAGGGCTATCGTATTACTTAATAGCCAGTATTAACTGGTTTGTGCTAGTCGTCTGGCCTCTACAAACCAGCTAACTGTCCCACAAGTTGACAACAGTTTACTTAATGTATGGCTACTGGGTACAGCCAATCTAGCGCTAATCTGTGGGCGCTGCAGGTTTTAAGGGGGTTGGTTAAAGACCCAGAAGAAATGGGGGCGTTGTGTAGAGGCTTCGGGGGGCGATTTGTAATTTCATCTAGCGGAAGACATCGATTTATTCTCAAAATGGGGCAGTAGTCAAAATAAGTTTGGGAATCCCTTTTCTAGAATATACAAGACTGTCGCCTGTAGAATACCCTAGTATTAATAGCTGTTTTCGATTAGTAAGGAAACCGATCTCTTGAATGGTTGAGAAAAAGTAGATGATAATACCTACTATCACTCGGTAGTCGCATTTGCAATACGCAACAGAAGCGCGTGTGCATTCATCACAATATGACTGAGTTTGGAGATATTAAAGATACAAAATGGAGGAAGTATAGATAGAATATAGTTGACCAGGCTAAGGCCGTGCCTTAAAGCCTTATATGACGTATTGATGATGAGACAGCCAGCGATAGCATCGAATATGTTATTAAAATTTACGTTTACATCGCTGCAGAAAAATGGCGCCGTGGGCAAGAGCCCTAAGACCCAAGTAATAAAATACTTATCTTTAACGGATACAGATCCCTTTCAATTTTCATTCGAAGAATTCTTAAAAAGCTTGTTTGATTAAAAAACCATTTCATGTCGTCAAATGTTAATGAAATTCTTGGAATTGGGAAAATTATTTATTAATATATCACAGCAAATATTGTAGCTGGATTTGTTGTTCTTAATTGATCTTATTATTGAGATAACAGTGATTGTGAATAGAATAATAACAAATGTCTAAATATCGTTGAGAACCAAAATAAAACAGTGATGAAAGGAAACTCAATGTATGAAAATGATAATAGTGGTGAAACGGTATTCTGGCATCACGGAAGTGATGAAACAGAGAGAGATCCAGGATGAGTGAGCGTGCACAAGTTTGGCCCTTCGTACACAAGGCGACTTGGGTATCCGATACTCCAGTCGAATACCTAAGTCGCGCGACTCTAGTAGCGCATGATCCGTACACAGCAGCGACTCGAGTCGTAAGACTCAAATCGTCTATTCGGCCACCATTCTATATTCAACCTTAATAATACATTGTACAAAACACAAAATGTACATCTCGTTGCATAAATTAAAATGCTGTTAATTTTAAAAATGGCGGGCGCATTCCAATTTCAATTTTTTGGAAATAAAAATTGGCGCGTATACCTACGGGAGAAAAACGTATTTTCACGCAAAAATATTGAGAAAGAATATGGTTCATAATTTCGCCGTGCGATTCTGCTACAAGGTAGCTCGATTTGTTTATGCTTTGACTTTCATGGTGGTGACCATGGGTTCAATCCCCAGGTAAACAAAGAATCTCTTTTCGTGTTTCACGTGTTTTTTTAGAGTTTTATTCCATTTTTTTTCTAGGTTTTTTTTTTATAATTTTACTGCAATGCTGATGACCGTGGACAATTTCAGATTTGAATAGGATTTTTTTTTAATGTTTTCGTTTTTCTAATTACTTAATTTTTGTCGTATGTGCAAGTACATGACGAAGCTGGGTTAAAGTAGTAATTTTTGTAACGAAACCATAATCTTATCTATATAAAAATGAAACCCGTTTTCCGTTGTCACGACATAACATAAAAACGGCTTGACCGATTCAGATAATTATTTTTTTGTTGTGTTTGTAACCATTGGGACCGGGTTTTAGACCGGGTCCTCCACCCGTGCGAAGCCGGGACGGGCCGCTAGTAATTTATAAAAGTGTAAAAAGTTTGACACCATGCTCGATAGATGGCGTTGTCGTCGAGTTAGATCGCGCTATCGTTTGGTTACATCGATTTAGTCAAAGCAACTGCGGTTTTATTTTGAACCTCGTAAGTGTTCACATTAAGATCAATATGAATATTTCAACATTAGAACTAAGTGTAATTTATTTTTATTCGTGTTACTTTTTTTAAACTTCTATGTATTTTTTTAATTCCTTCATTTTTTTCTATTTGTTTTGTATAAAATGTACAAAAAAAAAGAATTTAAATTGTCTGTTAAAGTAAGTAGGTAGGTACTAGGTATTATTTATTATTTTGTTGTCAGTGAAGTTTACAGTCTCATTTATTTTTATCTTATACCTAATCTCGAGGCTAAATAATTACAGCCGCACAGGCCGATCTTCCGGGTTAAGCCGCGCTTGCCGAGGTCGGTCTGTGGATGGGTGACCATCTTTCATTGCGAGTTTCCTCCGTGCCTCGGAAAACACGTAAAGCCGTTTGTCCCGGCTGTTATTTGTAGATCTTTGACAGTTGTTACTGTTAGTCAGAAGCTCTAAAGTCTGACAACCAGTCTTACCATGGGGTATGGTATTGCCCAGTTACTGGGTTGTGGAGGTCCGACAGGCAGTCGCTCCACGTAAAATACTGATATCCAGCTAAATCTGGTTCGACTGGAAGCCGACCCCAATATAGTTGGGAGAAGGCTAGGCAGATGATGACACTTTTAATTTTCTATGTATTTTTCCCGAGCTAAGCTCGATCGACCAGGTACCTACTATTATGTAAATCACTTGTTATATTAATCATGACAAAAATAAATACCGGCCTGTTAAATCAACGGCCATTCCTATTACCGCCCAAGCTTAGGTATTCCATAGTAATGACGGGGCCCCCCTCTAGAGAGCCAAAGCCTGCCGGGGTCGCGGGACTTATCTCATTACCGTGATCCCGGAACATAAAGGGCTAGGAAAGATACCTTGGATTTTGGTCACTACGAGTCTGACAGTAACGGGGTGGGAGGACTCATTTGATGATTTTACCATGTAAAAAAAAACTTAAGTATTCCATAATTTAATTAGAATATTCTTTTGAATTTGACAAGCCTGTTAGACTAGTGGTTAGTGGCCCTGACTGCTATGCCTGAGGTCGTGGGTTCGATTCCCACCCAGGAAATTTAATGTTTGTGTGATGAGCACTATAATTTTTGTTCTGTGTCTGAGAGTAATTTATCTATAATATTTATGTATTTAGAAAATAAGGTATGTTTTTCAGTTGTCTAGTACCCATAACACAAGCTCTGTTTAACTTGGGAGTAGATGACGTTGTGTGATAGTCATGGAATTATTATTATTAATTGTAATGATACAAACCAGGATATTTTTCTACTTCAGATACAAAGATGTTTAATAACAAAGTTTAAAATAATAGATACTTTTCGTCAGTTAAAAATCGCGCAGACTTGGGTATCGGCGATCTTGTTATATGAGGTCGCGCGCGGATAGAGTCGGCGACGCATCACGAAGATAAGCCTCTAAGGATTTGTATTGCGATAGTCTCCTGGAAACCAAAATTATAAGGTATCGGAAACTTGCATAGCGTTGTGTACGAACCTTCGTACACAACGCGACGCAAGTTGCCGATACTATAGTTTCGTCACTAATCATGACCTGCGGAAAATTAGAGGTACTAATTTTTTTTATGCAATTTGATGTAACGACATAGACACTAGCGCCGCGTCAAAGGGTCATGATGGGTGGTCACGATTATGAATTTATAAAATGTCTGACACATGACTGTGACGTCAAAATATATTCTTTAGGGATCCGTAGGTTCGAAAGAAAAAACGGAATCTTTGTAAGATCACTCGTGTGACCGTCCGCCCTTCACAGTTAATTTTCTGTGAACTTTTTTGACTGATTAAGTTGCAAACATTTATCTATTGAATACATTTAGAACAGTTAAGTAGGTAGGTATGCCATTTCCAAACATATCAGTTCCTATTGCTCAAGTGTGTTTTCTGTATTATCTCTTATCTCCGAAAATACTGAACAGGTATATTTGAAATTATGAAAAATATATAAATAATAGAAGTCCTTTGTATATAGATTACAAGAATTCACAGTAGTCCTATGATCTTAAAACAACATAGACATCGGAGGGACAACAATGAAAAAAAATTGTAAACTGCATCATGTGATATCAAATGAAAATGCTTATTGTGAGGATTGTAAATATAATACTTTATTCGTAATAAATTTTATTCAATGAAATAGAAAAAAACCCCTCTCTTCCAATTTTTTTTTATTAAGCTGCATACTAAATTAAGATTTATTACGAGGATTGAATATTGAGTGAATATTTTTTTAACATTTTAAAATAATTACTTTCCAAAAATGTTTCAAGAATGTGCTACGGAACCCTTTATTGTGTGAATATAATTAATAATGGGAAATAAATTGTTCCGCCATCTTGAAAATCGCAGAAACTCAAGTAGCGGCGATGTCAACAGATAGGTAGCGCGCGATTGGCGTCGCGCGTCGCGAGCATGTGTACGAACGTATATGGATTTCTATTGCGAGAGTCGCCTGGATACTGAAGTCGTAAGGTATCGGATACTTGAGTCGCCTAGTGTACGAAGGGCCTTTCAGTTGTTTGACAGCTCTGTGGCGTGCTCTGGCCGCGCGCACTCATCCTGGATGGGACACAGTGGTGATGCGTGGTGTCGTCTCTATACGTAGTAATAATAGCTCAATGGAAACAGGATGCAGTTGTCCATTTAGATACACAGATAAATTAACCCACCATCTTACAGTTCACTCACCTCGACACCATCTTTCACGTAGTACATCACGCGAACAAATAACCTCATGAAATGACGCAGAACATTATAATTATGATAATTTTGGCGCCACACGACACCTAATGGGCTCATTTTCTCGTTACACCACATTTCTCAAGAACGGGATATTTATATTTCTACATCAAAGCAGGCAGTCTCGTTAGTTTAGTGGCTCCGAGGATTGATGTCGAGCATGAGGTGGTGGTTTCTGCTCCCAGCTCAGGAGAAGTTTTATTGAGGTGTTTCTTTGTGGCACTCCATGGTCTAGATATAAGTTCTTTTGATGATAATGAGATGTTAAAACTACGGGATAGTACAGAAATAAATTCGTATGAAGCAAGACTGACACGGCAATGACGGAACATATTATAGTACACAAGTATATGCGCAGGCACATATACATTCACTCTTTGTTCCTTTACCCCCTTCGTACACTAGGCGACGCAAGTCTCCGATACCTTACGACTTTGGTATCCATTGACGCGTGCCTGTGTACGAACATCTAAGAAGTTGTATTGAGACAGTCACCTAGATATCAAAGTCGTAAGGTATTGGAGGCTGGCAACGCCTAGTGCACGAGTATGAAGGGGCTTACTGTCAGTTCGATTGGACGGCAATCCCAACACACCCAGAGAGACGTCAGACGCAGGACCAATAGTCACAAGTGTATCATACATCAACTTCCTAAAACCGGACTGTTAATTACGGGAAAATATTCATAGAAAAACCTAATAGCACCAAGTTTTTGTACAATATTCTTATTTCACCAGTTAAATACTGTTAATTAATGCCAATTGCTCTCACAAACTTATTGCTATAAAAGAAACACACGTAATCCAATTGGTGTCAAAATACAAAAATACATAACAATCGATTAAATTATTCTCTGAATTACAATTGTGTGGACAAAAACTGGATTTAACTGGGCTATGAACTAGTTTGAACTGGTTTTTGGTCTTAAAAATGGCTGATTGCATCTTAGTCTTTTTATAACGGTATCTTGCTCCAAAGGTGTTTAATATTAAAGCTTGTGTTCATAACTATGTTTAATTAGTATGTGCATTAATTATAATAGGTTATAATAATATTATGCTTTACAAATATAACGTAAGTTGTAGTAAAAAATACGCATAATTTCTTTCATGATCGTAAAAAAGTGTGTTAAATATATTCAATTATGTTTAATATAAATATTTACTTTGAATATTAATTTTAATATATTAGGATGTAGAATACTATATATTGTATGTATTTCAAATTAATTTTCAAAATATTATGTAAAGTAATACGTTAATAACGTTAAGATTTTATGTAAATAAATACAAAAATAGACTTCTTCGTCCTCCTTATTGCTTAACATTTTAATTTTTTTTTAAAGTCAGTTTGTGAAAGTAGAGAAAACAGTAACCTCTGTCTAAAAAATAACCTTAATTATAATCCCTCTTGTTTTTTTTAAGTTTGTAAATAAAAGTAAAAGTTTCCTGGTCCTTCGAGTCCAAAACTTAAATCAGAAGCATGCCTATTAATTCGCAAAATTAACTGAATCACCCAACACCTCTCCTTCAACGTGTTACCCGTAAAACATTGATTTTAAACCCTTCAGTCCTGTAAAGGGTTTTAAATCAATGTTTTCAGGACAGTGTGAAAACATACGACTACCTGAAAACCCCGGGATAGACTAATGAAGGAAGAGGAAGGCTTTTGTTTTGTTTGTCAGTGGTTTTAGAACCTTTTCAAGGGTTCCTGAAGTTTCAGTTGAGGTTTTTGATTACGGTGTGAAGTTGACACTAAATCATCAATATATTAGGCCTTTTAGTCTCTAAAGCCACTTGTATACGACCGTTTTTTTGTCGGACAACAGACCGTTTTTTTTCGCCAGAATCGCGGTGGTGTATGGTTTATAATGATAGTGTGTACATGCACCGGACACCTTTCCGGCGAAAGATACAAGGATTTATTGACGGTCCGTTTTCCGGTGAAAAAAACGGACATGTATAAAAGCGGCCTAAGAAATAGGCTAAGGTTCTAGTTTATTCATATTTCGCCAGATTTTTTTTTGTGTTCTGGTTGAGCATATTGGGTAACGTTACTGTCTAAACGTAAAACCGTGAACCTGAAACGTAAAGGGCTATTGAAGGAACACCGTGTATTTTACTCAGTACAGAGTCTGACAGTCCCTTCCGATCTACCCAGGGCGAGAGGATCATTTGAGGATTTACCACGATATAAAAACGGCCATATGGGCCTATTGCCACAAACTAGAATTTCTCGAAATTCCTGGTGATGAAACCCAATAACACTGCTTGATCCGGGAATTGAACTCAGAGACTTATGTTTTGAGGACCAAAGTCTGCCGAGGTCGCGGGGCTAACGAGGTACCGTGACCCCGGTACCTAAAGGTTTATTGAAGGACACTGTGATTTCAGGCGTTCAAAAAACGTTGAGTTTTAACAAAAAAGTAAATTGAACTTAAATGTCACTGCCCAGTACACAAATTCAAATACAGTTATAAAAAACGCCGCGTTTTAAAAGCGCTGACGTGGGAACAGTTAATAATGTTACCACTATAAAAGAAAAGAGACCGATGTTTGAGACCAACGAGGCGTCTCAATCTCAATTGGGTTTAGAGTAAATATTTTTATAAGGAAATTGAAACTTGCCAGTTGTCAATTACTTTGTGAAGGAAATTGAATTCTCTGCCTACGCATTACTTACCAACATAATTTATAACTAGGATTTCTAGGTAATCGTTTCTTTTTTGCCGAAAAATGTAACCTCTTTTTGGGGGCACATCAGTACTGAGTTGTGGAGGTCGGATATACAGGGTGAATTTTTCAACTGGGCGTGAATGGCTATATCGGAAACTACGAGGAATAACAAAAAACGTTGAAAGGAGTCTCGAGGCCGATTTTGACCAAAACTAAAACTGCATGACTGGATTTAAGAAAATTCGATAATCCTAGCCAGGAATCGAATCCCCTGATTATGGAAAAAAATCTCATCCTGTATTATTACACCATTCGATAGTATTGCTAATAAGGATTAAATTCTGGGAAGTAATGAGAAGCAGTAGGAACATTATAGATTGATGACAATTTCAGTGAACAATATTTTCTATAGTTGGTCTCAAAACTGTACCAAATTGTTAATCCAACAATCGTGTTTAGTGATCCATTTAAAAAACTTCGGATTTCCCATTTATTTTGACGTCAGAAACAGTACAACTTTTTTTTTATGTCTTCAACAGCTGTCAACATCTTAATATAATAAAATAAAAAAGGAAATTATTCTGCAAAATTAAATGATGAAGTGGAACCCGAGGGAGGAACCATACAGTTATTTATTCATTTTGATAGATTGCGGTGCGACATACATATTTAATTTGTCGCAAGAAAACTAGGCCACTTGTGAAGAGAGTAGAACCTTCACTGAACAAGCTATTGATCAGCTTAATATTATACTTAAATAAAGAAACTAATAGGAGTAACAAATAAGTAAACGTACAACTAAAATGGACCCGAGTACGTCCTGAAACTACGTCCAGCCACCGAAGGACGGGCAGCAGCGTTCATTGTAAACTTTCAGTGAACTTACTGCGATCCCCAAGCCGATTGAAATGAAAGATTGTAAATGTAATTCATTTTTTGTAAATAATGAAATTAATTTAAGATTTCCTGGCTTTCCTTTTATTTCATTTATCATGTTTGTTAGAGAGATTTCATCCTTATAATTGAACCTAACGATCGATACGGTAAAAGTACAGGGTATAATTTTTTTAGCCGGTTCGATTCCCGGGTGTGGGAGAAGAGAATTTTCGAAAATCTTTGCATGCAGTTTCTATCCAAAACTAAAGGACAATCCTTTGAGCAAATTTTTTTTATCTGCAGTATTAAGAGTCCCTCCAGGTGGCATTACAAAATTCCACCCTGTATAGTAATTTGAGTTCTGATGTTACCATCGCGCAAAATTATCCTGTTCACACTTCCGGATCATAACGACCTTGAAAGAACTATGCCACAATCAAAACAACGATTATCAAATTCCATCTAACAGAAAATGGCGCTAAAATTACCATAACTTCACATAACCACAAAACTACAACAAGTAATCATAAGCAATCAAATAAATCGCGAATTAATAGACTTACTATAATCAATCATCATCGTAGATTGGACTTACATAACAAATACATAATGGCGGATTTAAAATGGCAGTGTTACATAAGAGGGATTAAATAATTAAAATGTAGGACGAGAGTGACATTGTTGAATTCGCTACATTGCTATGTTTGTCAGTTGAATCATAATTTACAAGGCAAAGAAAAGATTTTTAAATGATAGTTTTTCGAAATCAGCAACACTAGTTAGTACCTTTTTCTTAGTGCTAAAATCATCAAATGAATCCTCCCACCCAGGGCAGCCCGGTAAAAGTGTCAGACTTGTACTGACTGACACTAAAATCCACGGTGTCCTTCAATAGCCCTTTACGTTCCGGAGCCACGGTTAATTTTTAGGACAGTCCCGCGACCCCGAGCGACACTACCATGTTGGTTGGGTTAATTTACCCTAAAACTACACAATCTCATCGATATGAGACACTAAAATTTCTTGGTCGCGGTTGCTGTCTAAACAAGTAACCGTGACCCTGAAACGTAAAGGGCTATTGAAGGAACACCTTGGATTTTAGTTAGTACGAGTCTGACAGTCCCTTTTCCTTCATCAAGGGGAGGATTTTACCACGATAAAAAAGGTTGCACTATTGTCTTAAAATGGGGAAAGGTGCGACTGTGGAGCCTCAGCACAAACGATGGCCCACCTCCTCAACTGTGCTCGGAGTAATTCCACCTGCAGTTTAAGGCTGAGGCTACATTAGACAGCGATTTGCGTTGCGACTGGAAGAGCGAAACAGGTTACACGTGGTATCGCTGATGTACGGTGTAGCCATTTACGTGACCATTAATTTATTTTGTTTTAATCGCTCATGTGTCGCTGATCGCGTCGCGGCCTAGTGTAGCTTCAGCTTATGGGACATGTCTGAAGCCACCACCAACGCCGTAAAAGTGGCAGAGTTTTGGTCGAAGATCATTTAACCGAAGGAATCATCGACAAGACCAAGAATAAGTCTCAAAAGGATTTTGGATCGGTCACTCAACTTTGACCTTTATGCAATAAATGATTAGGAAGTACAAACATGGACAATAAAGCATCAATTATATTTTTGCCTAGAGAGTGTAGAAGCTCACGTAACAATAACAGGCAAACAGGATTTACCCGTGAATCATTTGCCTAACCATTTCATAACTTACGACTGGCCTGTTGGTCTAGTGGTTAGTGAGCCTGACTGCTATGCCGGGGGTCGTGAATTCGCTTCCCACCCAGGACAAATGTTAGAGTGATGAGCATGATCATTTGTTCTGTGTCTGGGTGTAATTTATCTATAATATCTATGTCTTTAGAAATATAAAAGTATGTTTATCAGTTGTCTAGTACACACACGCTCTGCTTAGCTTGGGACTAGATGGCGTTGTGTGATAGTTGTGGAATATTATATTATTACTTACGGGTCGTCTTGTCGGAAATAGATAAATTACGAGTACATGGACCGTCTGCTAATTTTACCAGATGACGGATAATCCGATAAAACTTAGTGTAACTAGTTGAACTTCTACCTTTAGGTCCAGTGTGGGAACGAGATGGCGCTAGGCAACTTGTATATCTGTCTCTTTCCCACAGTGGAATTAGCTTTATGAATTCATGGTAGGCCACTCAAACATAACTGAATATGATTTTATAAGCACTTTCAGCTCATATAACATGCTAATAAAAAGTAAACCTTTAGAAGAAAGTATGTCCTAATTTTACGTACTATAAAATTCGCACTGGGTTTACGGCTCTGAAAAAGGTATATGAGCCCGCAATTAGGCCTTCTACAGGCTGTATAAGTGTATATTATGCTGAACAAACGTACCCAAACTTTAAATTTTACCAAAATAATAAAGTACACAGTAGAAAAGCTTACAAAAATCATTTATGTACAGTAAACAATGTAATTAAGTTAAAAGATCAGTGCGTCGCGTGTGGGTAGTCGTTAAAACGTTAGCGGTAACCCGTTACACACGATCATAGATGTCGTGTACAGGCGAGCACAGAAGTCGTTACTATAAATTGTAATGCCGTTTTGTGAGATCAGCAGGTACTTTTAAGTCGTGACTTTAAACAGTACTAGTTTTGAATTTCGAACAGTGTCGCCCTTTTATTTTTAAACGGACCATTTAGGGTCATTTTTTTAACGTCATTTTTGTAACTGGTTGAAATCTGATTTTATTGTATTTTTTTTTATCTCAGTATATCGCAGTTTACTTTTGGAAATAGCCACTTCGTCGCAGTACGCTACCCTGTTGCTTCTGTCTTCATTTAAATCGAAGTATTCAAGCAAAGAAGAAAAAATATCAAAGTTCGTATAATTTGTTTAGAATGCCAACTGCTACCCACAACCTGAATCCCACACCGCTACGGCGGTCAGCCCCCATCGTAATCTGGGGGGGGCAACCAACTGCTCCAACAATGTTTCGCCGCGCGACTTCGCGCGGCTGGCAGCTAATTTAGCGCCCTTAGCACAGGCAGCGACCTACGCGCCACCAACTACCTCACAGGCTGCGACCAACGCGCCACTTTTTCCCACCACACAAAGCATGCCCCCCACGAGCCTCTGGCAGCAGAGCATCGTGAGGAACAGCATCGCAAACCCTGACGACAAACAAGACCGGACACAACCAGAGAGGACGGGGACCGATGCAGGTGGCTCTACAACTTTCCCGACTAGCGGAGTACGCCCGCTGAGTAAGCGCGAAAAACCTAGGCGGGAAAGAAAGGAAGTACGCGACCAGCCGCGAATTTGCGAAGGGGCAACCCAGCGCGAAAAGCGGCCGGACGCGGAAACCGGCGACCAGCCGCGTGCTTGCGAAGGGGCAACCCAGCGCGAAAAGCGGCTGAACGTGGAACCCCGTACGCAGGGGCAAGCGCGCGAAGGGGTAACCCAACGCGACATGCCTCCACACACGCAAGGTTCCACCGGGGCCACCAGCCGTCCCCAAGACACAGACCAACTCCGACCTAGACGGCACAGGGGCAGGCGGGCTGGAGCCTCACACAGGGCGTCCTTGGCAAACAACACCCAACCCAGCACCTCTGAACCGCAGGCTGGACCGAGTGGTACAGCACCGGCGAAGAGGGAGCGCCCTGACGACTCGGCCTCACCGAGTACGCTACAGGGGTACGCCAAGCGTGTGAGGGTCCACTCTGCGCAAGGGGAGCGGAGAACCTACGCACGGGCCACAAAGGACATTCCTGCGCGGCACGCCGTAGCTATCTGCTTCCCGCCCCCATCCAGAGACCTGACTAAGGAAGAGGCAGACTTTATAAAGACTGACCTTGAGAACCTTCTGATGGACACGGACCCCGCCACGCCACTGCCTTCCTTCCGCGGATACCCTAGGGTAGCGGAAGGCACTGTGCAGGTGTGGTGTGAGGACGAGAACGCCCTTAACTGGCTGACACAGAATGTTCCGAGAATCCGACTAACAGACACAGACCAACCACTCACGGTGCTGAGACAGTCCGACGTGCCCACCCGTGTCCGAGCCTCGCTCTTCGTCCCACGCTTCACTGGCGACGTGGAGCGACTCCACAGCATTCTGATTCGTCAGAATGCTTGGTACGACATAGCGAGGTGGTCATTGTACAGGGCTACCAGGGTCTGTGGGGACAACCCCGGGACCTACTTGACCCTAGGTTTACCACCGGAGGAAGCTGAGCGGGTCCTGGCCCGGGAGCGACGAATATCGTACCTACTCGGGTCGATATACGTACGCTTCTGGCCCACGCCCCGACCAGCGGACACCGACTGTACTGACGGTACCCACACCACGACGACCCAGACCATACAAACACCGACTCTGACGAGTGACACGGACATGACTCGACTGGAGGAAGTCATGGCCCGAGCAGCAGTGGCGGACGACAGCAACGCCATACCGCCCGCATCACCATGCTGGAGCGAGGCCTTGCTAGTCTCGTCGCCAGGTGACCAACACGAAGGCCAACATGGTGCGGAGGAAGCGGAGAGCCTCTCCAATGGATCCTCCTCCGACTAATTCCGCACCACCGCCATCACTGCCAATACATGTTATCCAGACCAACCTTCAGCACAGCCAGACTGCCACGGCTAGCTTACGCAGGGCCCTGGAGGTAAAACCCAGAACTATCGCACTGATCCAAGAGCCGTGGATCAGAAACAACAAAATCTGCGGCCTCAGTAACATCGGAGGTAAGATAATTGTTGACACACACAGATCAGACAAACCAAGAACATGCGCTTACATACCCAAAGAAATCCCCACCGCGCCCCTCACTCAATTCTGTTCCAGAGATCTGACAGCCGTCAGGCTGCAGACAAGAAGCGACGTCCCTGATGTCGTACTGGCCTCAGTATACATGCCAGGCGAGGACACAGACTGCCCGCCGAAGGAAATGGCTGACCTAGTGCGACACTGCGAGGACGCCAAACTAGACCTGATCATATGCACCGACTCAAACGCGCACCACCCACTCTGGGGCAGCGACGCACCGAACGCCAGAGGAGAGGTATTATCCACCTATTTATTCTCTACTAACCTTAATATCGTAAACCGAGGCTCTGAACCCACTTGGGTCACAGTCCGAGGACAAACGATCATAGACCTAACGATTGCTACCGAAAACGCGACTAACCACATCACTAACTGGCACGTATCAGACGAGCCTTCCTGCTCTGACCACAGAAGAATCCGCTTCACATTGACCACCAACACGAGGAAACCCACACCGAGGCGAAACCCGCGGCGCACTGATGTGCCTGAATATAAACGCCTCCTAGCCTCCTTGCTGGCTAGACACCTACCACAAGTAACCATAAGGGACCCAACACAACTAGAACACACAGTAACAAAACTATCGGAATATCTAACAGAAGCTTACCATGCATGCTGTAAACTAAGAGCGCCAAAAACCAGTCATGAGAGGAATCCCTGGTGGAACGCTGAACTTGGTAAACTCAGAGATGCATTACGTAAACAATTCAACAGAGCCAAAAACACTAGACTCCCAAACGACTGGGAACTGTACAAAGAGACCCAATACACTTATAAAAAGCAAATCCGAACAGCCAGGAAGACAGCCTGGCGCAAATTCTGTGAATCTATCGAGACTAACAACGAAGCCGCAAGGGTAAGGAAAATCCTCTCAACCGACCAGGACCGAACCCTTGGAACGCTGAAAAAACCCGACAATACATATACACTCACAGACCTGGAAACCAGTAAGGTCCTTCTTGAGACTCACTTCCCCGACTGTAAACTCCTAGAGGACAGGACATGGGAGACAGAACCAGACTGGACCCCTACGGATATGGACTGGTCCAGAGCCCACAACATGATAACGGAAGACCGGATAAGGTGGGCCACTAACACCTTTCAGCCCTATAAGTCCCCAGGACTAGATGGCATCTTTCCGGCCCTACTACAGTGGGGGGTTGCACACCTACTACCATGCCTGATGGAGATCTATCAGGCCTGCATAGCACTTAGACATATACCCCTAGCATGGCGGGAGGTAAAAGTCATCTTCATACCCAAACCTGGCAAAACGGACTATACCCAACCCAAGGCCTATCGACCTATAAGCCTCACATCTTTCCTACTGAAAACCCTAGAGAGACTCTGTGATAGGTATATCCGAGACGGACCTCTTCGGGAAAAACCACTTCACAAACAACAGCATGCGTACTCCACGGGCAGATCAACGGAATCCGCGCTACATAGCGTAGTATCCAAGATTGAATGTGCAGTGGACCACAAATGCTCAGCACTGGCCGCCTTTATTGACATTGAGGGCGCCTTCGACAAAACCACGTTCAACAGCATCAACATGGCCTTAGACAGGCACAACATAGACCCGACCCTGAGCGGATGGATCAGCAACATGCTCAAGCAAAGAGCTGTACAAGTTACAATAAATGACACTACAAGGGCCATTGTGGCGAAAGGCTGCCCACAAGGGGGAGTCCTCTCACCGCTACTATGGAACCTGGTTGTAGATAACCTCATTAAAACACTAAATGATAACGGCTACTTCACTGTAGGGTATGCCGACGATATAACCATAATAATAAATGGCACTCACGAAAATACCCTGTGCAACCTCATGCGCCAAGCATTGAAAATAGTGGAGAACTGGTGCAACAAACACCAGTTATCAGTAAATCCCTCAAAAACCGAGCTGATTCTCTTCACAAAAAAGAGGAAGCTGACGACCCTACAGCTTCCACGTTTCTTTGGAACCACCCTAAGCCTATCAACTGAAACCAAATACCTGGGCATCTTTTTGGATAAACAGCTAAATTGGGCAAAACACATCAACTACATCACTACAAAAGCCAGCATATCCCTGTGGCAGTGCAAGCGAATGCTTGGCAGGAATTGGGGGATCAGCCCCAAGACCACTCACTGGCTATATACCACTGTCATACGACCGACAGTCACGTACGGCTCATTGGTCTGGTGGCCCAGAACAAACCTGAGCACAACCCAAAAAGACCTCGAAAAGCTGCAGCGATTCGCCTGTATGGCAATTACTAGCTGTATGAGAACTGCACCCACCGCTGCCCTACAGGCAATGCTTGGACTGCCACCTCTACACCTCATCGTGCAGAAAGAGGCGGCCCTAGCCGCCTTTAGGCTTCATGCCCTGGGAACCCTAAACAAAGACTCAAGAATTAAACACACGCGAATAAAGAATGATGCGATCGAACAACAGCCAATGATAGCATCACCTTGCGACAAAGCCCCAAGACAATACCACTTCGCAAAACACTACAGTATCACACTTGCAGAAGAGCAATATGACTACTCAGGCCCGAAAGAGCTGAGGATATACACAGATGGATCAAAGAATGCTTCCGGAACCGGGGCTGGAGTTTTCTCACACGACCTTAACATAAATATATCCAGCCCGCTGGGAATGTATAACACCGTCTATCAGGCGGAATGCATGGGCATTATACAAGCAGCATATGCGATAGAGGCCAGAAGAGTTACGGACACCCATATACGTATACTCTCTGACAGCGCCTCAGTTCTTCAATCGTTGGAGAAACGATATACCACTTCAAGCTTAATACTAGAATGTCAAAATGCACTAGAACGTCTAACGGTATCTAAACGCAACAAAGTGACACTACAATGGATTAAAGGACACAGCGGATCACTGGGCAACGACGCGGCTGATGAACTAGCTAGGAGAGCATCCAGCGCATCAGTCTGCGGACCTGAACCCATTATACCCATCCCCTTCAACCAGATACGTAGATGGCTGCAGGAGCGCATCCTTACACAAGCGGAGAGATGGTGGACCTTGACACCAGGCTGCAGGCAATCCAAGGAAGCTCTGCCATCCTTAGATGGCAGGCTAACCAGACGTCTTTTACGCCTGGATAGGACCGGCATGCGTCTGCTGACAAGGACCATAACGGGACACTGCTCCCTAAACAAACACTTCCACACAATAGGCATAACGGACAGTCCCCTGTGCAGGGCTTGCATGGAGACTGAGGAAACCGTTGCGCATGTGCTCTTCGAGTGCACAGGTGTCACCCAGATCAGGACAGAGACCCTCGGGACGCCCAGGACTTACACAGATGTTCTCCACAGACCAAAGAACTTGATCAACTTCTGGAGGGAGGTGGGCTGGTTGGAATAAGCCACCAAAGGCCACTATGGCCCACGCACAATGGTCCACATGAAGGACTAAGTGCGGAAACCAAAACCCCTAACAGTAACAGTAAAAGTATGCCAACTGCTATAAGTTTTCATTGTAGTGTGAAAATCCAATGAATTCTCCCGCCCTGGGTGGAGTGGAGTGTAAAGGACTGAAAACTACCCTGTCCCTTCAATTGTACTTTGCGTTCCAGAAAACGGCGCCCTTAAGAAACAGTCCCGTGACTTATGTATGTGCAAAGAAAAGGCCAGAGAGATAGAAAGAGAGTTTATATTAATAATATAATAATAAAAACTACGCATGCATATCACACATTTAAGATAGGAAATTCTCACAATAATAAATAACTTCAATGTACAGGCGTCGTCAAAATACCGTGTCTTGTGGAAACGTGACAAAAACATTAAAGTAAGTGCTTTTGTTCTCAAAGTAAACGCCATCTTTGTAATTTATATTTGTTTTTTTTTTTTTGTTTTGGACAGCCACGATCTTTTTCTCATGCTCTGAGAGTAAAGAAGTAATTTGTCAGAGACATACCGTTAAGTAAATTAAATACTTGTTAAGTTTATTAATTTTGCGAATGCTAAGCTGTTGGTTCTTAGTCTAATGCGGATCAAATTAATTATTGCCGAGAAAGGAGCCTTTTTTTTTCGGAAAGTTTTTGAAAGGAGATCAATTAGAAGACTTATACTGTATTTAATTTAGTCTCTCAACAGTTGTAGCATTGCGTATATTTTTTTCTTAAGTTTATTCAGATTTTTTTGTTAAAGCACAATGCGATACCCACATTATTGAGATTAATATACTAAGTAAATGGGTAAATACTGCAAAATACAGCTAGAATTGTTTTTCTTTTAAACTGTGTGTTAAAAGTGATAAAATATAATGAGACAAACATTATAAAGTTAGCACTTTTGTTAACTTAACAGCTTTGCAGTTCAAAACTTTGTATTATTACCAACTTTAACTAACCCTGTTGCAGTTCAAAACTTCAGTTTAAGTCTAGGAAACATTAACATAACTGAAAATTTTAACCATAAAATATTCTTATATTTTAAAATAGAACTTTCGCACTGCAGTATTTCGAAATTTTGCATACTAGTAAACTAGAGACCTGGGTACACTTAGATATTTTTAAAAGCTTTTTAAATGGCCACTGTAACCTTGCGATGTCGTGAAAAACTGAATAATGTGTTTAGTTTAGCGAAAAATTCTATCCACATAAGTTTGGATGAGCCAGCGAATTGCCTTACCAAAATGAAAATCACAGGAGTTACTGCACGAGACAACTTCATATTAGCAGTTGAAACTGTATTATGTTTCCATTAGATATCAAAGTTTAATCTTCATGCTTATAGCATTAATAATATGTCGCGATTCGCGTCAAAACGGTAAATAAAATTAGTGTTGAAATCGATCATTTGCGGTAAACAATATTTTAAAAGTAATCCTAATCCATCATGGCAGTGACTAAAAGTCATATTTAAATTGAAGGCTAGATAACTCGATTTATTATTTTTCAGCACGCGTAGCATGCCGCAGAAGAAACGAGTTTTGTCGACGGGAGAATAGAAAAAATGACAGAACGTAAAAGATTTCTATTAGAATAATTAGTTATATAAATATTAATTAGAATAGAATCGTGTCATACTTGTGCAAAAAAACAGTCGATTTGTATAGAAATAGCGATGAAATAACTTTGTCTTTTCTTGTTAGAATAGAGATAGAATCGCCATGCTACGCGTGCTGGTGTATTCAAACTGTTCTTCTTTAACCAAAGAGAGACAGAATAGATAACACAATGCCATAGACACAGGTTAAAAAAAAAACAGATTTTGTGCTCGACTGTACCTACACTAGAATTGTCACTACAATCACGCTATCTTCACATTGCGGTGGCGGGGTGACGTGATAGCCCTGATATTTTTGTAATTTTCACGCTGTGCTTGCAACAAAATAGGTAATTTATTAATATTTTGGTAGTGAGTGTACTCCTGATAACAGATATAATTTGAGCTATGCAGAGTCGAAAATAGGGGTGTGTCATCGGGCCCTAAGCACTGAGCGCAGACCCTGGAGGGGCACAGAAATGGAGAGACCAAGACCACAATTGACCTGACCATTCCGGTGTGGAAATGAGACAGAGCTATAAGTTGCCTAGAACCACCTCGTTCCCACAGTGTATTTGCTCTAGCTTTTAGACGTCATGGTAGGCCACCTTTTTTTTTTTTTTTTTTTATTTTTTTTTTAACGTGGTAAAATCATCAAATGAGACCTCCAACCCCGGGCAGGATGGGAGGTACTGTCAGACTTGTACTGACTAAAATCCACGGTGTCCTTCAGTAGCCCTTTATGTTCCGGGGTCACGGTAATAGAAATAAATTCCGCGACCCCGGCAGGCTTTGGCCCTCTGAGAGGGGGGCCCCGTCATTTTTACTACCCTGAGCTCGCGCCGGAGCTCTTCCCGCCACGCCTCGACTTCTCGAGGCAGCGGGGTCTCGCCCCGGCGCTGCGCCTCCACACGCCACTCATAGACGTGCTGGAGGGCAGTCGCCTCCAGATCCCAGGGTAGTAATCCGGCAAGCAGGTTCGCCGCTTCGCCGGCGATCGTGCGGTATCCCCGGATCATCCGGATAGCCATGACCCTCTGGCATGCGACCAACTTCTGTGGTCGCGTCCGGATGCTCAGGGCCCACACGGGGGCCCCGTAGAGGGCCATGGACCGCACGATACCGGCGTACAGCCTACGGCAGGAGGCGTTTGGCCCGCTGAGATTAGGCAGCAGTCGCTTGAGGGCGGCCGCTGTCCGGTTCAGCCTTGGGGCCAAACTCAGGAAATGCTCCCTGAAGTTCCACCGGCTGTCGAGGACGAGTCCTAGGTACTTCATCGTCCTCCCGACGCCGATGCGAACCCCCTCCACCGTTATGTGGGACTCGGTCCGCGGCGCGTTCAGGCGGCCATGAAAGCACATGGCCAACGTTTTGTGAAGCGCCACCTCGAGTCCCAGCTCCCGGATCCTTTGGACTACTGTCGCAACCGCTTGTGTCGCCTTGTCGGCCGCCGCCTGGTGCGACACTCCCTGTGCCAGGACGAGCGTGTCGTCAGCGTAACAAATTACGCTGACGCCGTCCGGGAGGTCGCCTCGCAGCACGTAGTCGTAGCCGATGTTCCACAGGGACGGCCCCAAGACCGAGCCCTGTGGGACACCGCACGACATCTCTCGCCGGTTCCACTCTCCCCGGTGACCGGGGTAGATGACGGCTCTGTCCGTCAGGTAATCCTCGACCACACGACGGAGGTAGGTCGGCACCCGGTGATACCGGAGTGCCTCCCTGATGCAACTCCAGGAGGGGTATTACAACGTCTTAAAACCAGGCTTATTCCGGCGAGTGAAAGAGACAGAGCTATACAAGTCATCTAGCGCCATCTCGTTCACTCACTGGAACAAGCCTGGTTTTAAAACGTTGTAATACCCCCCAGGGCAGGGTGTTGAAGGCATTGGAGATGTCCAAAGACACCGCCAAGACGACCCTGCCCCGGGCAACAGCATCCCCCGTCGTGAGGGCTCTAACGCGCATGATGGCGTCCACCGTCGAGCGCCCCCTGCGGAAGCCGAACTGGCTCTCCGACAGGTCCGGGCCCATCCGATTCAGGTGCCCGACGAGGCGGTCTGCAATAACTCTCTCAAAGAGCTTGCCCACCTCGTCGAGCAGCACGATGGGCCGGAATGCGGACGGAGAGTCCGCAGGGCGCCCGGGCTTCTGGATCAGGACCAGTTTCCCCGTCTTCCAAGGAAGCGGGAACCGGCCCCTCTCCAGGCATGCGCTAAAGAGCCCCCCCAGTCGAGGCCCGAGAGTCCCGAAGGCCAGGACCCAGGCTTTCCCTGGCAGGCCGTCGGGTCCTGGGGCGGTATTTTTGGCTTTGAGCCGCTGTACCGCCACTCTCAGGTCTACCTCGGTCACCTCTGGAGCGTCGTAGACGCCATGACCGCAGTTATAGAAGCTCACACTGGCCGCATAAAATAAAAGGCTAGTTAGTATGGCACTGCTGCTATGCACTGTTGTAATAGTTTCAATTTGTTTTCAAGCAAAACGAGGTTATTAATATTTTGGCCGCAACAGTACTCCTGATAACAGGTGTCCTTCGTGCTATTGTGCACTGTCCTCGAGTGTACCGTACGAATGCGGCGGTAGATTGTTTGTCTCTTCTGTTTATCAAGCATAGTTAAGATAACTGTTTATGTGTGATTTCACATAACATATAATGTTTATGCTGCAGTAAAAATAACAAAGTTGTGATTTCAAATCAGTACCATTAAGGTTCACACGGCTAAACATCAAGCTGTACAAAACCAGGCGCCTTAGTCAAACAGCATTCGACAGTAAACGACAATCGTTATCGTTCATCAGTCACCAATACATTTTCAACTTTATACCCCAGCGCGTAAAGTTGAAAATCTATTAAAAACTGCTAATCGATAACGAACGAAACAAACGAAAACGATCTGTGAACTTCAATAGATTTTCAACTTTACGCGCTGGTGTATAAAGTTGAAAATGTATTGGTGACTGATGAACGATAACGATTGTCGTTTACTGTCGAATGCTGTTTGACTAAGTTCCCAGTATTAGCTGACCGTTCATTGTGTGGGAAAAATTTAAGAAGCGAGACCAAGACAAACTGGTTTTGTATAGCTTGATGTGTAGCCGTGTTTACCCACTATAAATGTTCGCATTTACCCACTGTTTCGCCTGATGAAAAACAATGATGTAGTCGACGGTGAAGAACGCTTGCCTAGAAGTGAGTATTTACTCTTGACTTAAACACATATCACGTATTTTATTCAAGACAAGAATAACATACAAAATAACGACCCAACAATAATACTCGTATTTGACATAAGGAAACTTCCAATTTCGAACAAGGAAAGCCTCATTTGGCGCACACCTAACATCATCACGAAAGGTAGAGAAAAGCTCGAACAAGTTCCCGTATAAAACCCATTTCCTTACATTTCCCTACCATCAGTACGGAAGCCATAGTTCACATAATACTCACTTTAATGCAACCAGGGGGTCTAAAACGGAAACTTTATGCAATACTACTAAAAGTGATTCACTTCTTGAAATACCAGCAAATTCGTAAAAACAAACATATAATTCTTATACTTATAGCATAGACAGAACATTCAAATGTTTTGCCTTTTTTTTTATTCCTCTGAATTAAAAAAAAAAACTTTTGCCCATACCTATGTATTTCCAAAAACTTCTTTGTTTTACAAGAAAGAGACAAAATCCTACAATTGCTTTTCACTCTTTCTAGAGAGTATGGCAATTTTAGTCTAATAATAATCATTCCTTGAGATTGAGAGTAGTCTACTATTGCTAATAATGTTGCTAAAATTCCAGAAGAGAATCATTAGTAATATTGCTAACTAACCGTTTTAGACCCGCTGTATAAAATAAAATGAACCGGAACCATCTCATAAACCGTACAATGCATTTGAACGACATCTCTATTTACATTGGAATGCAGACCTTACTGCCTACGTAATAAGTGTCTTCGTTGTGCTGGATTTGGTCTGTGCCCATGTTCGGCAGGTAAGGTTGTGGGACAATGAGTGCCGGATTTAATAATAGAGTAAGGTGTGTTTTTGGAGTGCAAGGGCAGGTGTTATTTGAATAAATGCATGCTGTGTGGGAGGCGAAATGTTATGTTACGATTTCAAATGACATTACACACCTTATTTTTAATAAATAAATAAAAATTGAAAAAAAAAAAACAGAAATATTGGTAATATATGTACTTTTTAATAAAAAGTTTATCCCCATATGGAGGTGCATCGAGAAGATTAGCAAGTTTTAACAGTAGAGTTCTTATAGTTTCGGAATAAAGTGGCTGTGACATACGGGACAGGGATCAGACCGAAACATGAAAGACACGGTTAATCCATAGTTTCCTTTTTTTGGCATTTGGCTACGGAACCCTAATAAAAATGGGGACAAAATACTGAGGACCAGCTATTGGAGCGCTGTGTTGGGAGAAATAGGTTTAGCAGTAATTTAGGCTATTGATAACAAATGAATAACTTAATAACCGCTGTCTAATCAATGCCTCAAACATTATAATTACCTACCATCCACACATTCTCTTCACAGTAAATTAACCATAAACACTTCCATAGACAATAAAACAATGTCGTTCGTTACGTCACAAACAACATAACGCACGAAAAATAAAAAAGAAGATGGCGGCAAAACATTACCCGCCACTTTCACTGGCGTCGTCGAAAAACTAAAAACTATAATTACGGAGATTTGTGAAGCAAGAAAGGTTATGGCGGTAACCATAACTATTGTTTTGTCTTAAAGTTTAGACCATTAAGCCGGGTCGGGTAAGTCCGGGTCGAAAGGTGACAGTTCGGGCAAGTTCGGCTAGTGTGAGAATGTTCGTTCAAAAAATGAAAACGTCAAAACATTATTGTTTATGTTGTGATTGTACTCGTAGTATGGCTTTTTCACTTGGCGAAAGTGTATAGTAGTAAAAGTTAGCTGTGTATTTTCTTGGCAAGGTTAAAAAGTAATTAATAAAACTACATACGTCCAATGAAATTTAAATAGGTTGGCATACAAGCCTACCTGATGAATGGAAAGCGAAATCAATGGGTGTGCTGGAAACAAAATAAACATTCTTATTGTCTTTTTTTGCAACAGAATTATAAAAGCTGTAAAAAGTAGACTAGAATTATATCTTAATAAAAATCTAATTAATCTTATAAGGATAAACTTCAACCCACTCAAATACACATCAATCATGCATCAAATGCATTAAAGGTCAACGCAGACTATTGCGTAACATATCTCATTGGGTATGGGTATTATGTGATGCAAACAAGTCTGTATCAATTTTTTTCCTTGCATCTAGACTCGTAGGAAGATCTATATTTTTTTTTAATGATATAATAACTGAATTTTAAAATACTTTCACCTATAAAAATCTACATCACCAACGAGTAACATAGGCCGTTATTTTATGTTAGAACTTTTTATGTGCGAATTCCGGGGCCTTTCAAGATCAAAATGTAGCAAGGATTCAAAATGGCGCCACGCATGTGATTGACAAAAAAATGTTAATGGGGATTTTAATAGCTGTTGTACATACTTAGCTCAATGTTTGTAAGAATCCTACACAGATTACACAGTAAAAGTAAAAAAAGAAGGTATCATGACTTGAAAACATGAATGAATGAAAACATCTTCTTATTTATGGTTGTAACAAAAGTCGTTAAAGAAAATTTATGATTCCTACCTGTATGGGAAAGTGACCTTTAAAAGTGTACTTTTACCTTGTACTCTTGGGTTTTCTAACGATTTTTATTCTAATAACTTTCAAAGTATCATGTTCAGTTACTGCTAAGTGACATGATGTCCAAATTGGGACGTGAAAAGTTTTTTTTTTTCTTCAGCCTAGTCCCTGAAATTGTGCCCTAATTATACTCTATTCACATTTGGGTCGTCCCCAATATAAAATAGGCCTTGTAACTATATTTCTACTACATCGAAAAAGTTCTTTGATTTCGAATCAAATGGTTTCTTTAGGCCGTAAAAACGTTTATAATTAAGTCACAATCTTACCATCAGCGACATTGAATCTATCTTATAATATGTAAGTAATTAGGATTTTATAGGTTGATTTAAACTCAGATTAGAATGGGAACATTCTTTAACATATGGGAATTGCCCTTCATTTCAACTTTTAAAACGACATAGTAAACTACAAAAGCGTTTAAATTCATTGTTAATACCATTCACAGAATTCGGTTCTCACATTATGTGCAAGCGGAGTAATGTGTATCGACCTTAACCCGGCGCCAATGACGTGAAAATAATCACGGCGACGATGACACCGGGTCATGGTGACCCGGTTTTAATTTGAATTTTTATAATAGCTTTTTAATAGTTGCCTTTACGTTTATTATTGTGTATCAAAAAAGAGTATTTTGGTTAGGTACTCAAATGAAAATAATACTTATAAATCAAATATATCAATATTTATTAACATTCTCAATAACACATGCAAAATCAACTACAAAAATGTTACATGTTGATATTTTTTAATTTGTAGTTATTAATTATTTGAAACAATTGAATTTTATAGTCTTATTAACTAAAAAAGAGATCAATAAAACTTATCATAAAAAATATATAGTGATCAGTCTTCTTCTTCCTCGATAACAGCCATCGAACTGCTGCAATTATTGCAGTCTGGTACGAAATGTTCTGGGCATACAAAGATGCGGCATGCCTGACAAGTGTGCGATGTTTTATGTCCTTCTTTGATGGACATATTAGACATCTTTTGCGAGATCCTGGAAATTGCATCTTGTTCACTTCCGCTGTTATAACTACGCTGAGATAAGTAGTTATCATCATCAATGTCCGAAGCAGCCTGGGAATCTACAGGATTCGGGGAAGAATCTTCATTTTCAGAATCCGAGTCTTCTAATAACGACATTATCCACTCCGTATCATTAATTGCAGAATTTTTTATTAAACCTAAATAATAACAAAGAAAATGAACACTGAACACTAAAGTAATGAATAAAAGTAAGTCACAAAATTACGACGCCAGCGATGACGCTGGGTCATATGTACCCGTTTCAACTTGACGCAAATGTGTCTCACACCACGAACAACATTGCACCGATCATATCAACGAGGCGGATAGAGGGGGGCTATATCTTCAGCTACACGAACGTTCAATACAAGCGACCGAAGCAAAAAAATAATATGTGCCTTTAAAATTGCCTCGGGTCAATATGACCCAGCGTCATTGGCGCCGGGTTAAGAGCTGCGCTTGCGTCACCATTGTGAACGAATTTGACATTAAACACAAAATGTTCAGAGGTTACGTTGCGTTCTCTGCGCCAAGGCTGTATTAAGTTTAGATTATAAGTAATAGCGTCATTTGTTTTAAACGGCGTATAGAACAAAAAAAGGAGCTTGTATTTAAATAACAGCCGCAGGTCAAGAGTCGATCAGTGGATGGGTGACCATTAATTACAGACCCAGTCTCCTCCCTAATCCGAACTAACAAGTTAAGTCTAGTAGGTACAGGTTGACATTTGTAGATCTTTAACAGTCATTGAAAGTAGTCAGTGACCCAAAAATCTGACGATCACGAAGGGATATCTATCAGTACTAAATAGGTTAAGGCATTATTATGCGTTTCGAGTACGTATTGCACAAATACAACATCTTGTCAGCTTGTCACATAGATCTAACTACAATTGCATATAATTAATCTTTCAAAATGTACAAAATAAAGAAAATGTTTTTAGATATGCATATTTAAATACTAGTATGGTCGCGTGACGAGACATACAGCAGCCATCACGCAATATTACTTTATCCACTACTTAGCGATTTATAAGGCTAGGTTCGGATAGACGCGGTTCAGTTCGTAAAAACGTCACAACCTACGAGTAAGCGACTTTTAGTTCTTCACATGGCCCTCACAGATGCTACATAACATAAACTAATACCTTTTGTCATGGGCGTAGGCAAATAACAAAGTGCTATAATCTCGACCTTTATCTTTTGGCTGTACGATGCACGAAATTACAAATACAACGAACGTCTAGATTATCAGCAACCTAAGGGAATACGATTTGTTCCAAACATCATGGTTACTCTAGTGTGTCATTGGTCACGGGACTAACGAATTACCGTGACCCCGTAACGTAAAGGGGGGGGCTGAAAGACACCATGGATAGTCAGTACAAGTCTGACAGTCTCTCCTACCCTGCCCTGGGAGGACTCATTTGTTGATTTTATCATGTTAAAAAAAAGCGCGAGTGTCGTTACTGTGTCCAATTTGCGTCGCGAAGACTCTTGACATAATCTAAACAACTACTTCCATTTTCGCTTGACCATGCTCTAGGTCTTGGCTAAGAAGTAGCCGATGCGTAAAGTGCCCGTGACACTGATCGCCATTGTTAACGGTCTTTGGATAGAATAATCGCTCGTAATCGCGTCAGTGCAACGTCAGCCTTATGTCAAAATATTATGATTAGCTCGAACACGATGATCATACAAAATAGAGCGTGGTTGATATCTTCCTGAAGTGAATGTATTATTGATTGCATTAATTAGCGAATCGGCAATTAGGTGGTAAATGGTTTGAATGAAATCTAAATGATTAAACAGTTGCACATCGATGGACTTCGGTAAAACTGTCTGATGACTTTTTTTAGAGCTGGCTGCGATTAATTGAGTGACATAGGCATTGAAAGTGTTTACATTAATTTTCCAAAAATTCGTAGGTACTAGATTTTTTTTCAAAGATTTTTTTTAACTAAAAATCAAAACATCACTAGTTGCTATTATGATATATTAACAACAAGGTCCCTATTTTTTTTTAATTTGATTTTAGATAAGATTTCTAATTTAGTGTAGGCCGTTTGCATGTCATGAACTTATGACCTCCATATTTTATAAATATTAATTTTATAATCATTTATTACTTAACGTAATTTATTCTTAGAAACCATGATATAATATCTAATAATTAAATGTGCATTTAAATGTCTTTTGTTTAAAAGAAAGTGTCCAGTTATGGTAATTAATTTAAATGCAATATGATTTTCATAATTATTATAAAGAAAATTTGTCCATAAATATTATATAATAACTATTTATTTTCCCGTAAATAATTGTATAGTTGCGATTGAATGTTTTTCTACTTTCCTATATTTAAGTACATCGTATCTAAGGTGCTAAGTACAAAGCCACTGGCCATACTTTTAAAAACTGCCTGTCTTAGACGAAAAGTTAAAAAATATTTTACAAAAACGGGACAAAACTCAGATCACTGCTGAATGCTTCTTTCACTCTAAAAATGAGGTTAGTGGCTATTATGTAATCTTTTTATTTTCTCACAATCTAAACTTGTAATTCAGACAATAAACGCAGTAAGTATTTCGACCTTGATTTTGTACTAAATACTGAATGTAATAAATTAAAGCTTTCATTTAAATATTTACAAAGAGAAATTAATTATTTGGGACGGAAGACAATAATTGAATTCGACAGTGATTTCTTAATTGTTTTGAGAAAATTCTTGTAGTCAGAATATATTATTTCTTATTGAGATTTTATTAATATTCAGATACCTGAGTTTCAGATAACTTAAAATATAAAAAGTCTACCTTTTACAAACACACAGAAAAACTTTTACATGGTTCTTCAATAGCACGGTGATCCAAAAGTATCTATACTTTATAGTTTACTTTTGTAACCTATGTGTTAATCCAGGTTAAAAACGATTTTATCGGTCTGCCAAATTTTATCCAAATCTGTAGAGCCGTTTTTGCGTGATAGAGTGACAAACATCCATCCATCCTCACCAAAAGTCAAGAGCGATGTAGCTGATTTTTATGACAGTGATTCGTAAACACGGCTATGCTTCAAGCTATACAAAATAAGTTTATCTTGGCATCGGTTCGTATGATCTTTTCGAAGAATTTTCTGTCAGCTTATATTTGCTACGTATCGCTTGATGTGTAGCCGTGTGTACGAACCTTCAAACAAAACATAATTATCTCAATACAATTAAACGTAACCCCTATATAAACCAGATCTTTCTCCAAACAAAATGGACAAAAATACAGTATTTTCTCACATAAACCCCTTTTTCTCGTTATGTCAGCAACTTTAATTATACATATAATGTCGTCAGCACCAACCTGGCAGTACTACGAATGGACGGTAAGCTCTGGTAATACCTTTGATGGCTCGCCTCTGAATATATTTCGCTTCAAACCTGACAAAGGCTTTGAATCTGACCTTCAAAAAGAACTGCAATTTACCTGGAACAAAAAAAGTAAAAGTTAGTTCGGAAATCTTCAGGAATGTGACAAGTTCTTTGGCATTAGACCTACTTTGTTTTATGAAAGCTAAATTTCATCTTCAGCTATATTCTAGGCCCGAAAACGTCAGTTATTCTGTCACGTGTCCCGAAAGACAACGAGTATTGAGAGGCTTATGGTCCGGGGGAAGGTGGAAGGCACGAGTCACCACGGAACAGAATAAAAACAGTGTTTTCTGTTCCGTGCAAGTCACCCATGCGATGGACTGACCAGATGTAGACTGCAGTTTGTAGTCCGCTGCATCTAACACGAATAATATCCGCGACAGCGGATGGCTCGACCTTCTGTGTAGTGGCCACACTGCTGTGTATTCGTAAAATTCGTTAAAACAAAGTGTTTAAAATATGGACAAATATGCACAACGTTAATATTTAAGTTCTCACTTCTGCCTGCACTCCCAGAGTGCAACCCGTCTGTTCGACGAACAGCCTTTATTTCCAGGTTTTCATGTCAACGATAGAGCTTTAAATCAAATGTCAAGGTCAAGGTCTAAAAGAGATTTCAATTTGTTTTCAAAACTGGATATGTTCTCCATTTCAAAGGAGTGACTGGAAATCAAATTACGTGCACAGCGTGGCGAAAGATCATGTCTGCATTTTGGAAACTTTGAATGCAAGACAGAAACTTAATTTAAGTTTTGCAGTCCAGTATTGCATGCTCCGAATATAATGTGGATTACTGACACACTTTTGCAGAACCAGAATGTAAAATTAACACATAACCTCACGCCTGTAATCTCCACGGGGTTAGACGGAGGGCATCATTTGCCCAAGCTTTTTTCTCAACTTTTTTAGGGGTTGTCTTCCAGTCAAACAGGATGCAGCTGATTATAGCTGCATAGGCCGATTTTCCGTGTTAAGCTCTGCTTGTCGAGGTTGATTTGTTGATGGTTATTATCTGTCATAGCAAGTTTCCTCCGTGCCTAGGAAATGACATAAAGCCGTTGGTTTCGGCTGTCATTTGAGGATCTTTGATTTGAGTCGTTACTGTTAGTCAGAAGCTCTAAAGTTTAACAACCAGTCTCACCACGGGGTATCGTATTACCCAGTTACTGAGATGTGGATGTCCTATAGGCAATCGCTACATGTAAAATACTGATATCCAGCTGCATCTGGTTCGAGTGGAAGCCGTCCCCAATATAGTTAGGAAAAGGCTACGCAGATGAATCTTTCTCATAAGTTCGCACCACCGCATCTTCAACACCTACGTAAGATTTTTTAATCCGTTACAAGCAAGGCTTGGAACCGGTTTGAAAATAACCGGTTATTAAACGTTATTAATCGGTTTTATCTTTTATTTCGTTCGGAGTCGAAACGTTAAAAGAACGTTATTAAGAACCCTTATTAACCGGTTTAATCCGCAAGAGCCGAGTGACGCGCGGCGTTCGCTTTCGGAAGGGCGCGCGCGGCCTTCACATCACAGGGATCACGAGTCTTATTCTACACTACATCAAACACACGCACCGACTTGCTTGCGCACCTTATACTTACGTTGAAAAAAATAATCAAAACGATGGGACGAAAGAAAGTAAACAATGTTTACCATTACTTCGATTATGACGAAGTTACCAAAACGTCAAAGTGCCGCATGAAAAACTGGACAAGTATTACGGGTGAGTACTGAGTAGTAGGTACCTACCCACCTTGTTTTTTGTTTTGGTGTCGGGGGAAAACCTTCAAAAGGCTACCGGTCTTTGGGGAAAAGACCGGGGAGTGTGGGATTTTTACATCACTAAAACCACCCCTGTTAGGGCACATCCCTAGTGAGACTGTATAGTGGTCTCCAACTGGCTTCGCTGTACAATTATTGTGTACGGCGGCACGTGACCACTGTACCGCCGTCGTCTATGAAGTCACACAGAGTCCCCACTCTGTACACTCGTGACCCCAAACTGTCGCCTGCTCTAGGTTAAGCAGGCGGGGTTTCAGCATTTTAGGCAACGAGGCGGTTACCACCCCGACGCCTTCTTCTCCGAGCGGGATTTGCCCTCTCACGATCCCGCTCAGCAACCTCCTTCTGAAGCATGACAGTCTCACAGAATGAGCTGACCGCCCTCCAGTTATCAGGGTCTGCCAGCATAGCCTCTACCACCGCTGGCAGACACAAGTCTTGCCCGATACAACCTACTAAGACTCGTCGTTCAGAATCCCAAACGGGGCACTCCTCTAGCATGTGCTGCGCTGAATCCAGGCCGCCTTCACAGTGGAAGCAATTTGCAAATAGTTTCTCGCCCAACCTTGTTCAGATAATCGCCAAAGCAACAGTGACCGGAAAGTATCTGAGTGAGTCTGAAGGTAATTAATGCGCTCTTCTCTTTTGAGAGCCAGGCATCAAAGTGCGGCAGGATGGCTTCGGCAACGCGCTTACGTGCGTATTGCGGCTGCTGCAGTCGTTCCCGCCATTGCTCAAGCGCGTGTTGCCGTTCCGGCCACCTCATCCTTGCAACAGTGATTTCCACATATTCGGAGGCCATGGATTCGGTGATAAACCCTTGCGTCCATATCGGAGGTACCAACCCACCTACCTGCCTTTTGTAGAACGTTTTTATACACTCACTTTTCTTGTTTGTTTGTTTGTCGTTCCGGTTGGACTTTTGCAACTCAATTTTGAGGCACTTCCAGATAAGCTAGCAGGCTGAAATTTTCAAGGTAGTTTTAAACCCGATGAACAAAGATAAAAATAATTAATAGATTTAAAAAAATCAAAACTCACGTTTTTAAATGTCCTAAAAATAAGAAAATATAATACGGGGCTGAGAGAGGGGCCACTCAAAACGTGGGGGCGTATCTTTCCAAGTTACACTCACTATCTATACACATCATGTCAATATATATTATCCCATAAATAATCCCTTAGATAATATACCTCCTCTTGCCAAAATCACAGCTTGAATCCTTCTGGGCATGCTTTCCACGATGTTTTTAATAACGTTTTGAGGAATACGTTCTCACTCTTCTGCAATGACTCTTTTTAGCTCCCTGATGTTTTGTGGAGCAGGCGCACTGATCTTACCCGTCTCTTTAGAACATCCCACACATGCTCAATTGGATTGAGTTCAGGTGCGGGCGAGCATTGTCGTCCTTAAAATGGAATTTCCCCAAGTGCAGTCAATGTGGGTTGTGCATATGGAATTAGGACTTCTGTTATGTACCGGTGTGCATTTAAAGTTCCATTTTCTATGAAAAATAACTCTGTACGCTCCGTCGAATTAATTGCTGCCCAAAACATAACGGAGCCTCCGCCATAAGGAGTGATTTCTTCGAAACACACTTCCGCATAGCGTTCTCGCCGGCGTCGGTCCTATCCACACAAAGAGATTCTAGCTTCATCAGAAAACAATACTTTATTCCAGTCCTCCAGAGTCCATGAAGCACAGTTCCGTGCAAACTGAAGTCGAGCAACACGGTGCTCACAGAGTAATTTAGGGCCCCGAGCTGGGCGGTAACTCCTGATATTAGCAGCCAAAAGCCTCCTCCTGACCGTCCACAAGCTAACTTCTACTCCTCTTACTTCTTCAAGGCGCTTCTTCAGGTCCGCACTTGACGCTTTACGATTCCGGAACACCTGACTCACCAAAAAGCGGTCATCCTATTGGTTCTGTGCATCGTTTTCTTCCCCAACCGGGCCTTCTTTTGACCGAACCGGTCTCTTGGTATCAATGCCATCCGCTAAACGTATAACCTGAATTTTGGTTGGTAGTTACTATTTATTATATAGGTGAGCACTAACAAGGGATTTTATAAAAATCCCCCCGTAAGGGGGTGAAAACCTTTGGGTGTAAAATCTTATCCCTTAGGTTTATAAACTTGAAAGTTAGTTTTTTATAACTACCCTCCATTGTTGGGTTTTTCGATAATCACCCCGTAAGGCTGCGTTTCCACCAGAGATGTGCGAGGATGTGTAGCGAGGAATGTGTTTGTAAAGAACCAATAGAATCGCTTCATTTACCTCGGTCAGCACAGCTCTGGTGGAAACGGCTCAGCGGAGCTTGATTTTTGCACATACAAAACACGCGAGGGATGTGTACGAGGGATGTGTGCGAGGGATGTGTACGAGAGATGTGTTGCGAGGAATGCGTGTTGAGAAATGTGCTGCGAGGTTTGCGCATACTGTACCAGCCAGTCCATAGACGCGTCCTCGCACCACACATTAATGCCCATTTTCACAGCTCCGCTACACATCCTCGCACCACACATTAATGCCCATTTTCACAGCTCCGCTACACATCCTCGCACCACACATTAATGCGCATTTTCACAGCTCCGCTACACATCCTCGCACCACACATTAATGCCCATTTTCACAGCTCCGCTACCACATCCTCCGCACACACATTCATGTTTTTTCCCCATTTTCACCGCTCCCCGCTACACATCCTCGCACCCACACTATTCATGCGCCATTTTCACCAGATCCGCTACACATCCTCGCACCACACATTAATGCGCCCATTTTCACAGTTCGCTACACATCCTCGCACCAACATTAATGCGCATTTTTCCCCGCTCGCTACACATCCGCACCACACATAATGCCCATTTTCACAGCTCCGCTAACACATCCTCGCCACCATACCATTAATTGACACTTTTCACAGCTCCCGCTACCCAATCCTCGCACACACCTTACGCGCCATTTTCACAGCTCCGCTACCCATCCTCGCACCACACCTTAATGCGCATTTTCACAGCTCGCTAAAACATCTCGGCACCACACATTAATGCCCATTTTCACAGCTCCGCTACACATCCTCGCCCACCACCCATTATGCCCATTTTCACCGCTCCGCTTACATCCTCGCACCACACCTTATGCGCATTTTCACAGCTCCGCTACACATCCTCGCACCACACATTAATGCCCATTTTCACAGCTCCGCTACACATCCTCGCACCACACATTAATGCCCATTTTCACAGCTCCGCTACACATCCTCGCACCACACATTAATGCGCATTTTCACAGCTCCGCTACACATCCTCGCACCACACATTAATGCGCATTTTCACAGCTCCGCTACATATCCTCGTAGGCAAATTTTCATCGTACAGCTTTGGTGGAAACGCCCAAACAATTTCACAGCACAGCTACACATCCTCGCATGACACATTTCCTCTACACATCTCTGGTGGTTTCCACCAGAGATGTGCCGAGGAAATGTGTCGTGTCTGCGCAGCCTAAATTGGTGAAAAGAGATGTTTAAGTCTTCGAAAACTACACTAAAGCATGTTTAGATTTTCCAAAAGTATCCTATTAAAAGGGTGAGCGGAAATTAAATTCACTAAGTTCGAAGGTAGAACGAGACGAAGACACGCGCAGACGAAGTCGCGGGCAAAGTGCTAGTTTAATTTGCAGAAAATATCCAAAAAGTTTTAAAATATCGTAATCAGTTAGAAATCGTTTCAGCAATTCGCGCCATTAGTAAAGCAATTTTAGAATAATCCACAATAATCATTATTTTACTTTTATTAATTTAAAATTTGGAACGTAAAGAATCATGCCAGGATGTTTCAAATAACATGCCAATACATCGTCAAATAAATGAAACCTATATTTTATTGTTCTTCATCATTGAAGTACAGAAGAAATCTAAAGTGCCCGTTTTTTTTGCAAAAGAGTTTATAATGTCTAGATGGAGTGTCATTCTACAATCGTATCAAAGAAAACGAGTCAATACAATACATTTTCAAGTATGTGTGCGTGCAGGCGTTGTTTGACACTATGCGTCAATGTCTCTGTGTGCGTAATTAATGATACCAGCTACTGCAATTCTCCCTCAAAATCACATTAAAAAAAAGACTTATTTAATAAGATAAGTTTTAGGTGTATGTATGTAGTGTTATTCAGTTTTAGTGTCTTTTTATTCAGTTGTTACTTTTTTAAATAAATCAAACACATTAATTTAATTAGAGTTGGGTGGTTGAATGTTGTAGATAAAACAACTAAGGTAATTAAATAAGTATTACAATATATAAAATAATATTTTAAGCAGTATTTGGAACTATAAACCAATTAATATTTACCTACAAAAATTACGTTAAGTAGGGAGAGTAAAAAAAAGAAACTGGCAACACTTATAAAATATGGCGTGTTTTGGTAATCATAAAAACAAAAAATAAATATGTTCTTGGTTACTTACCGATGGTAGGTGATGTCTTTGGTATTTTTTAGTCTTCCTTTATAATTCCGGCACAATGTAATAGCACATACCGTCATTTTATCGCTGATATTTGTTTTTTACTTGGCGCGCGTAATACGTAGTGACAGTATAGCGACACGATCTGCACTGATTGGCGGAAGCACTAGTCAGCCAACAGTTGGCTGATACTTTTTGACACGTTTGCGCGCACTTGACACTCCATCTAGACATTATAATTATATAATCAAAGCATTTAAGTAGTAGAGTTACCTAAATGGTAAGGGTCTATCCTACGACGCGCTTTTCCAAAGTGTGCTTGTTTACAACTAGATCGTTCTAATAGTTCACGTCTGCGCATTGGAGGTAGGCAATAAAAACCGTTTAAAACCGGTAAATAGAACAAAACCTTTTTACGAACGTTTTTGGCTTCAAACCGTTTAATTTTGGTTAAGGTTAGAACGAAACCGAAAGCATAAGTTCTCTATGTACTTAGGCGTTAACCGGTTCGAAATTTTTACCGGTGCCCAAGCCCTGGTTACAAGAATATTATCTTAACTTACGTTTCATTTTATTCCTACATAATATTTCTCTCGAACGTTCGAGGCTCGTAGTAACGAACAACGCTCGAAGATGAGGGGTCGCAAAAGCCACACGAGAAAACTCAAGTACCGTATTTCGTAAAACAGTGAAATACCAGCATTTTCCTGTCTTTTGAAATGTCAGACCTCTGCCCGTCAATCGAAAGCCTGTATAAAATATATAAAGGCAGCCAGTCACGACCTCACTTTACTATCGAGCGGTTCCGTAGCTATTTTTACTGGGAGCGCGGAATTAAAATCACGACTTTGAACAACACGAAGTACGAGCTATCCTAATTCGTGTACTATCGGTTCTCGTTACTGGAAGGCACGAAAAAAAAATTGAAACTTAATATATTATGACTTTCTGGATATATACCACCCCTGGTGGCCTACATGACGTCTTAAAGCGAAAATAGTTCCACTGTGGGAACGAAACGGCGCTAGACAACTTGTATAGCCCTCTCTTTCCCACAGTGGATGGCAGGCCCCTGTACTATCCAAAAGGTTTGGAAGAAGTTATTATTATGCGATTGCGGTATGAATAAATCTGTGATGGAATCAAATTGTGATGTCATTCACTTTTTTTCTAAAACTTGCTTAGTTATTAACACCAACCAGATAAAATCCAGGCTTGGCTACTAAGAAATTCCTGACAAAAAAATGCCATAACACTTTCCCCGACCTGGGACTCGAACCGAAGATCTCACGCTCAACAGTCGTGCTCCACAGACCAAGGTGGCAATCAACGCTAATTGGTGTAGGAAGTAACAATTTTAACGATATGTTTGTATGTCACGATGAGTCGGAAACTTCATAAGTGATTGCGGGTAGTTTAACATTTGCGTGTGACCGACGCATGCGAGGAGCGTGTCCGAAATATTATTTTAATATTAGTGTTACACCCGGATTTGTTTTTAACTTCCGGTAAGAGTCAATTACGTAGCTCTATCTAAATATTTTTTTAAATACATCATCATCTTTATCTATAATATTTATGTTGTTAGAAATATACAAGTATGTTTATCAGTTGTCTAGTACCCTTAGCACAAGCTCTGCTTAGTTTGGGACTAGATGGCGTTGTGTGATAGTGATAAGTGTGAAATATTATTTATTTATCTATCTGCCTAGCCTTTTTTCAACTATGTAGGGTCGGCTTCCAGTCGAACCAGATGCAGATCAGTATTTCAGCTAGTAAGCAACAAATCTGTAAATATTTGACTGGAAAAGATGAAAGAAAAAAAAACTCGTGAAAAATTAAGGTCCTATTTCATGGATTGAAAGTGAAACCGCTCTTTCTTTTTATTTTCAAAGAACTGCCTTTCTATTCTTAAGCGAAAAGATAACACTATTTTAACCTCAAATAGAGAAACGAAAAACCCTTCTTCACCACGATATCTCTTCAACGAACACAAAACAACTGAAAATCACAAAAAAGACTGAACTGCCTAAAGTCTATTGTGATAGCAACAAAATGGCGCACATAGTAAGGGCCTCCTTATCTCAGAGAGGGATCTTATAGACCTGTTGCTAAACGAGAGGGGAGGAGGGCATTCAAGACTTAGAATGGCCTGTAAAAATAAGGCTTTGATAAAAGGTTTGGTTCAGATGAGAGAAATGTGTTGTAAGGTGCTTGTAGACAATACAATCTGGGTAAAAATTACGATCGACAATATTGTGTCCTAAATTCGCTCCAGGAGGCCGATTCTCGTTTTATGAGATGGTGTCGAACTCGACAAAAATTTCTAATGACGTCATTTTTTCGACAAATCATAAAAGTGGGGATGTCAAATTCGCCATTTGTCGAAGGCTAACGTTAGAGTTTAGTAAAATTTGTCGAAAAAATGACGTCTTTAGAAATTTTTGTCGAGTTCGACACCATCTCTAAAACTGAGAATCGGCCCCCTGAAAGTCGATTTTGGAGCGAATTTGGGACACAATTGTCGATCATTGTGAGTTTTGGCTTAAGGAAGTAAATACCAAAATAGATGCGAGAAAAACGTCGAAATGTGTTTTTTTTTTTATTTTGTCTTATAAAAAGATTTACCCGTGCGTCGTGGGTGCGTTTACCAACATTTTAACTCACATGCAGAAACACCCAGACCAGGGTCAACTATGGGTCTTACAAATATATTTTCCTCGTGTGAGCAACGTTTTGGGGTTGACTCCTCCCTCCAGGGTGGAGCAGAAGGGACTAACAAACTTAAAATCCTGTCCCTTTGATTCCCTTCGAGTTCCAAGGAGACAATACCCTGGTTAGACAGCCCCGCGTGAATAATATCAGTTGCATTAATTATTTCAAAGTGACTTTTTTTCATGGATAAGATTTTGCTGTCTACCCCTCAAATGCCAGTAAAGTCGTCGCATATGTCTTCAGACCAATAAACGTCTTTGGTCTCTACATTAGACCTCACCCAGGAGACCTCGAACCTTACTTTATCCGCCATGTTTTAGAGCGAGGTTTTTTGTCCACTCCTACGCAGCTGAACTTTGTGTCTATTCGCCTACGCATCGGAATTTATAGTGTTTTTAAGTAAAATTTATAGAATCGATAAATTTAAGTGATAAAAGTGATGTAGTGGTATATCTTATTACAACTAACAACTACAAGATGGGGAAAAATAAGGTGGACAATATTTTACCATGAATTCTGATGGTACCATGATTCTGGCAACGATTTTTTTATGGAATTTCATCTATGTGTCCTATTGCTTAGGGTTGAACGACAGGAGTCGCTGGTTTCTTTAGCGTGGAATTTGAACGGAAAGGGCAACCGAATCAACCGACTTTATTTTAGTCAGGCAAGACCCGGAGCACGCTCCACACCCTGCTAAAAAAGAGGTCATCAAATAAAGCCTTCATTTGATTAATTTCCCTCTTTTTAAACGTAGTAAAATTATCAAATGTATCCTCCTGCCCTGGATGGACCAGAAGGGACTGACAGACTCGTACTGAATAAAATCCACGGCGTTTCTACAATAGCCATTTACGTTCTTAATTCACGGATGCCTGTTTAAACAGTCCCGCGACCTCTTCAATACTCCTAGAGACGAAATTATTCACCGAATACTTACAGAAAGAAAAAATTGCCATTTCGAGAGCTTCGAAAAATCCTATTTTATTCCAGCTTTTTCATATATTACCTTAAAAATGTATGGAATAACTAATGTATTCCCCGACGCACATATACATGTGCTAGTAGAAGCGACAGCCTGTTGCATACAATGTTAGGTAAGATGCAAACGAGGGGCCGATCTCCGACGTTCTCGTAAAACATTCCTAAACTATGATAGGCCGTAAAATTGATAATTACCTGCCTACATAGTAACCTATGCGTTACGTCGATCAACCGTTTAGGTTGTAACTAGGTTCTATTTTTGAAATAATGGCAAATAAAGGCATGTGGGGGGAGGCTATTGCCCAGCAGTGGGATGATGTAAACTAACCAACATTATGTTATTCTTTCAAGCTTTTTGTCCTGTCTTGTCTGTAATCAAATCTTGTAAGTTATGATCCACTTTCCTGTTTCCAATTGAGCTGAAAGTTTGCACATATGTATATGTGTATCGCGTGACAATGCAATATTAAGATGACATGTAGCTGACCTGATGATGGAACTGGAAGATGGCCATAGAAATTTATTAATAAAACGCTGTACACCCATCAAGTTCAGCAATGCGATTCACTAACAGACACATCATAGATGTTAACATCGATGAGTTCACCGATGTTTCATCGTAAATATCGCTTCTAAAAACAACGTTGATAAAAACCGTATTCGCTAAGCTACATAAGCTCGTCGACGATCTGACGAACAACGATGATGAGTAGGATGTTTGCAGTGTTGCTATGTTTAATCTAGAGTATAATCGAGAAAATCTCGACTAACCTATTTTTAAGTTATTTCGTAATTTTAAATGAATACGAATTAACAATACGTATGTATAAAAAACGTTATATTTATTACGCAACGAATGTTTAATTTATTATATCAATTTGGACTTGGAAAATAATCAATTTTGTTTATAGCAATAAAACTAAACCAAATCTTTGACATTTTTATTTGTAGGTTATGTATTTCAAAACAAACAACTTGATCTGAAAGTTTTTTATCAAAATACGAAATTCCAAAGTTCTAAGTGGTTTTAAGTGGCTATGTGGACTTTAAAAAAATGTGCACCCCAACCCAATGGCGTTCTACTTGTTGTTTGTTTTAGTTTGGTTCCAAACCTATCGAAAGTAAGTTTATAGTAACATTTCTATTTAAATGTAGCACAGTTTCTGGAACTACTCTAAAAGTAATCAACATATTTATCTTTTAGTGTCTCGCAACGCAGCTCCTTCGTTAGATCAGCTGGAAAAGCTAGTAAGCTTTTTGGATAAGGAACCATGGTTGGCTATGGGGCATGCTCGTATGCTCGCATTCGCAGTCGTCAGGCATGGTCCAAAATAACAGCCCTGAACAGTGATGGTAGTGTGGGTGTACGAAAACATCGGAACAGTGGTGTAAGGTTGGTAATTATAAGTATTGTGTGTTTCAACTGTTACATTGATTAGGTACCCTTCTATGGTATAGTATCTTTTTGCATTGACAGCCCTCTGTGTATGTTCTTTATTACTAGATTAGTATTATCTAACGGATGTCATACGGTTTCACTCACATAGTTCCCGTTCCCATGGGAGTTTGGGGATAAAATAAATGTTACTTTACCTGTTACTCAGGGTGAATGTAGCTTTCTAATGGTAAAAGAATTTTTGAAATAGTCGCAATTGTTTTTGAGTTTATTAATTACAAACATACACACACTAAAATACAAATCTTTATTCTTTATAATATTAGTGTAGACTACATGGTAACTAGCAATTATAAAAGCATTTAAAATTGCAACGGAAAGTTAAACCAAATAGCAAATAAGTGTTCTATTTATTTAATACATCAAATCATAAAATTTATACTTGTGTTGCAGTACTGGAAGGACAAAAAGGAGCAGTTAAGAGGAAGTCCAGCTTAATTGCAGCCGCAAGGCGACGCACTGGTGGTGGCATAGATGAAGATTTGCCAGAACTGTTGATTGCCCAAGCAATAAGCCAACAAGTGGAGGTCAACCAGGCTATAGCTCAGGCTCTAGATAAAATTAGTGGTGCAATTAGAGATTTAATAAATAAATAAAAATAAAATGTATGCTAAAACATTGTTTTATTTATTAATTGATTATATTAAAATGGTACATACTATTTAAACTATTTTGTTAGACTATATTAATTTTATCTTAAGGTTAAACAAGAATATATAAGAAGTTTAAAAAACATCCACTTTATTTAGACAAACAATATACATTACTATTTAAAGTATATTATATTTTTAACAAACAAACTGTCTTAAAACCTGAGTTACTAACTAATAATTGTCTTAAGTCTATTGTTAGTATTTACTTCTATTTATTAACTATCTCGTCCACGCCACAGTCTATCAATTAGACGACTTCTAGCAAGACGTCCACTATCCAAATCACTGATAGAGTTCTGGCTTCCTTGTTGTAGTAACCGGATATATGTTAGAGTTAGAGATATATGTTCTTGCATTCTCACATAATATTTTTTGGTAACTCCCACTAGCTAAAAATGCGAGAGTGCATAAAATCTGGAATGAGAGTAAGTTTTAGACATTTTTTCACTATAAGTATAGTGATTTATTATTGATTTAGTAGTAGGTAATACCTTGTAATCTGTGGTAATACCTTGGTTCGGTTGCAAATTCCTCCTTGACGTTTCGTCTTTGCTAAGAATGGTGAAATATCTTCTTCCAATTGTTTAATTAGCTCTTCAGTCAACCTGAATACCTTAATATAGTATATATCAGTAGTAAGAAGATCCATATTACGTATCAGACGTGCCTGACGTCTTTTTTCTATATTATCTCGACGCTTAGCTTCTTCCAACAAAAAAATCATACAGGAAAGATGAACTGCCATCTAAAACATTAAAAATAGGCATAAACGTTTCAGGAATTAAAGTACGGTAAACAAAACAATACTAAACATTTATAATTTAAAAAATAACTTGTTTTACTCACATTTTAATTGTCTACAACCAAGGAAACATCTACAATTTACAAGCTTTACGCTTTGACAGTTAAAATCGAAGGCGAAGGCGCCGATGTCGATGAAGGCGAGGATGTTTTGTGTTTCTGAATACCGTTTTTCATACATTCGGAACCATATTTTAGTTCTTTGTCGCGCCGTCGACATCGTTGTGGCGCTACGACCGCGCAGTTTTAACTAAAGAATACCGATTGGTTTTCATCAGATGTTTCAACGATGATTTCTTGGTTGTAAAGATGTTTTGCCTTAGTGAATCGCACTCCAGTATCGTTTGATTCGTCTTGACGAGTACTTTGTCTATCGGAAGTATTTTAACAATGAAAACTTGTTTTTAAAAAGAACATCGTTTTTTAAATTTCAATTTTTTTTCGTGTAATGATCTTGCTTTTATGGTCAGATCAAAGTTTCCACGTGGTGGGTTACAGCTTTTCCTACCCATGGAGGAGGCCTGTTTTCCAGCAATAGCGCGCACAAGCGTTAGAAACGCGTGCATGATATCGCAATATCACGCCACCAGAATTTCAGCCATATCGTGGTCCCAAAGTACACCTCTCTTAAAAAATACTACTTTTCTCATTCAGAATCCCAGTCACATACAAACAAATAACAAACCTGAGCATTAAAAGAAAGGCGAAGAAACCTTAGCACTTTCAGAAGCACACATCTTAGCCAGTCCCAAGTAGGTTAATTAGGTGTACGGGACTCTAAAATCCAATTAGGATGGAATACAACTTCTTCCACACCTTGAAACCCTGCCAATATGTGGATTGATACAGAAGATCAACTCAAGCAACTAGAAGCGAGCTTTTTATTAATAGAATACCAGAAACTTTTTAAAAGAAAACAGAAAGAAAAAAAAAGTGAACATTACCTATGGTTTATTATTTCCAACCACCAATATCCTTTTATTAGTATCTATCATTGATATGGATTTTTCTCGTTTATTAGCGCTTTACGTCTTCAGGGTAGAACGCATTTTAAAGACATCAGCAAGCGTAGCATAGTGCCGTAGAAACGGCCTTTGTCGAAGGGAGAAAAGACAAAATGTCAGAACGTAGAAAGATTTCTACCAATTTAAGCATAGCAATGTTTGAAATATAGAAAAATAAATGTTTATATTCTTTAATGGTATACGAATCATGTCACACTTGTGCAAAAAACAGTCGATTAGTATCGAAACAACGATGGAATAACTTTGTCTATTCTTGGTAGAATAGAGATAGAATTGGTCATGCTACGCGTGCAGAGCAGAGTCCATGACATGACCAGGACAGATACCTTTTCGCCGGCTAGATCGTTCCAGTAGTATAATAATCGACCTCCACTAGACGAAACCCAACGGAAAAAGCTACTCCTTTAGATTAGATATTACTCTTAGGCTCTAGATCGAACCCAGGAGAAGGTGGCACAGTGTTAAGAGGACCTGGAGCTCTAGTTAATATACTGATGGTGACATTAAAAGATGGATGGGGTGACATGAAAGTCCCACACTGCCCAGTTTTATCCCCGAAAACAGCGCATTTTTCTTAAGTTTTTCCACGCTTCAAAAAAAAAGCACCAGACACAGGTTTGAGATTTAAAAGCCACTAGAAGCATTAATAATAACCAGTGAGCCTTCTGCTTCTTAATTTCACAATCCCCAGGTGTATTTAGCTATGCGCAAAATGACTATCATTACGACGAAGTTAACACTGTTGGTAAACCGCCATGATAATTTACAATTTGCCGCGCATTTCTGTTACCATCGTGTGGCATGAGATGACTGATGTATATTAACATTATGCGTAGTTTTACAACATTGCAGATTTTATTTTGGTATGTTTCGAAAACTTTGTATTAGTATCGATATGTATGGTAACATTGTAAAGAAGAATTTGTTGGTTTTGTTGAAACGACTACTGGTTCGAATTGAAAAAAATATTTATGTTTTGGATGGTCCAGTTATCGAGGCAGGCTAAAGGTAGGCTATATAGCAGGCTACGACCTGTTATAGAAGCGAGCAGCGGTAGTGAAACCGCGGGAAATTGGTAGTTATTGATATTTTTGAAAGATAATAGGTACTTTAAACACAGGCAAGTAAGATTATCATTGCATTTTAAAGACAATGTTGTTTTCATCAATTTAAATGTGTCAAACTTTGAAGAGGACAAGAAAGTTGGATTTCATTGTTAGTGCTGATCATTTTCTACAAATTATGTAGTATTTACGGAAAACCTTTAGTAAATTATGGTGGGCTACATTACATTGCAAAGACATAATCAAATCATATGTTTTGATATTACAAAATGTCAATAAACACGGAAGCTTACAAACAAACCGATAATCCGCCTATCTTAATCAAATCCACAGGGCATTACTTAAGCGTAACAAATTTTATCAACCCATCAATGCACACACAAGAAAAAAGTACAAACACAAATTACTACCGGCTTAAAAAAATATTACAACACCGATTGGCTACATCACTATCCGATTATGTAAGCCTTTGTCTGAACTAATGAAGCTGTCTACTGAACACTTAATTAAAATCCGATTACTTCAATTAGATTAAAACCAGTTAACAAAGGCACGCGGCGAAAAGTTGAACTAAAATTTTCAAGTACTTTATTTGACATTTTTGACGTAAGCCTTTGTAACTAGCGCCAACCTGAAATTTCAAATTAAGCTGGTCTTTCAAATTGAGCCGGCAATCTTGACAGTTTGTTGTCATGTCAAGAGATTGGACTGTTGACAGTTTAAATTAAGGTTGGATTATAAAGTAGTTTGAGATAGGATTTTATCAATGACGTTCAGAAACAAAGTTCTTGATTGCGTCTATGGTTCATCAAGATTATCTTGATTGTTGTTGAATCATGTTGTTGATGATTACCAAATGGTTCAAATATTATATGTTGGAAAGTAAACTGGTAAAAGCAAAACAGATGTACTATGCAACCACGACAACTAGACTCCGCATGCACGATCTAAGGAACAAAATCTATTCTGTCAACTCACTGAGGTACTACGTAAGCGAGGGGGACGGGGTACTGCGTAGTGATTGGCTAACTCAAGGCCTGTTCTGTCTCAAGGTATGTTTACGGCTCACAGGAGTGCTCGAAATAACACGGATATAAGACTTTTTTGCCTAATGTGTTGACAGACATCGGTCGCCTGTTATTAGGAGTCTAGTAATATACCGTCGTTGATAGCACCATAATGTGACGTCATGACGAAAAACATAGTTCCTCGTTCGTACACTTTTTTTATTTTTTTTAGCGTGGTAAAATCATCAAATGAGACCTCCAACCCCGGGCAGGGCGGGAGGTACTGTCAGACTTGTACTGACTAAAATCCACGGTGTCCTTCAGTAGCCCTTTATGTTCCGGGGTCACGGTAAAGAAATAAGTCCCGCGACCCCGGCAGGCTTTGGCCCTCTGAGACGGGGCCCCGTCATTTTGCTGACAGCTCTTTGAGGCGCGCGTGGAACACGACGCGCCGTCGACCCGGGCATGGTCCATGGTCGGACAGCGAGTTGCCCTTTACTCGCTGTCCGCATGCCCGTGCCTACGGTGGCCGGAGATCGTCTTGCGTCGTTCGTACACTAGAGGCGCTTATTAATTATTTCTTTAAATATTATGAATATAAAATGATATGTTGTAGGCCTCTGTACGGATGGAAATCACATCAGTTTTTAGTGTAAACTACCTTTTGTCAGTAGCTTCACCCGCTCAATTCTGTTCTGGTGTCAGAATTACTAAGTAAATACAAATTTTTCCTTGTTAATCTGTTCAGTAAACAAAGTGTATCTGAATATTACCATTTTCTGGCAATCAGTTTACTCCTCCAACAAATCAAATTTTGTTACTTCGCAACTATTTTCTACTACAACGATTTTCGCTCCGAAGTGAAAATAAATTGGCCCACTTTTAGTTTTATTCATAAAAGCCTTTATTGGATTTTATGAACAGAAGAGTTTAATTTTATTACGAATTCGATTACTACCATGCCCGGTACTTTTAAGTAATCATTAACTAAATTAATTTACATCGTAATTTTATTAAATACGATGTAAATTAATAGCCTGCAGACAATTTTGCACCTATTCGACAGCGTCAGAGTAGATTATATTTTGTCTTTTTTTAAATGGGATATAGTCTATTATTATGTATATCGCTGGCCGATCGTTCATCAACATCGTGATATGTCTAATGGAGGCGTTAGGGTTTGCATGATGGTTTTAACCGTACACGCATAACCGATACATGCGCCGACAACACACAAGGGCTTGCCTGCTTGTAATGCATGCAAGGTTAAAACCCTAAGTGTATGGCCTCCATAAGCACATCGCGATGCGGGCACTTCAGGATGTGCCCAGAAAAAAGTTAGGCGGCTCAACGAGAAAAATGTTTTCTTTGTCGAAAACACGACGGTATTTCTTAACTTGTCCTAGTGGAATAGCTTTCCATCGATCTGATCATTTTAAAAAACATAAATTAGCTTATTATGCTGTTCTCTTGAAGAAGTAGAACATTTCAAAAATGGCAATGCCACTGACTCATTTTAAATTGCTATCAACATCAACATGCTAAAACGGTTTTGCTAATAAGAACCCGCGCAAAATACACAGAAACGTTTTCCACTAAAACATTGTTACCTCCTAAATAAATATCACGTGAAAGCCAAGGAGTTTCCCATTCAGCCGCGCCATTCTTTTGCGGCAAAGTGGTCATTTCTATTCAGACAATCGTCGCACACAGACGTGTTTGCTAAACAGCTCGCGTCTTACTTTGCTTTACAACTAGGCTGTTAAGATGTCCTAGTTTTACTGAATACGGCTGTAAGGGATAATGGGCTTTGCTGCTTTTTTATAAGATTTATTCGCTTCAGTCTTTACAGTTGAATGTGGGTGTTTTCCAATTATCTGGTTTTTTTTCTTAGTAAATAACTAAGTTCTCTGTAGATGGGTCTTCCAGTCCTTCTTTTTTAAACGGGTACACCTCATATTATTTAGGTAATTGTTCTCTATTACGAAAGAATTTCTAGATACCGCGGCACTGGAACGCAAAGGATAATCGAAAGAACGGGGTGGATATTTAGCCATTTACCGTTTTCCTCAAAAAAGATAAATAACTGTTGAAGACTTGTCTAAAAAACTGTCAACATCAAATCTACATTTCACGTTGGGTCGTTTTTCAGTTACACTTTTTTTTAGAAAAACGGTCAACAGATGTTTATGGTTCTGTGGTAAGAGTCTGAAAATCCCTCCTTCTCCATCCACGGCGGGACTCATTTTTCTACCGTCATACAAAAAAGTAGGTTACTAACGATAGCTTGAGCGCTTGGTGTCTTGAGAACTGCCATATTCACGCGACAACAAGCGTCTCTTAATTAAAAATTCTATTACGACAAACGTTAAGCAAATTATTTCACACGAGCTCCAATCTTAATTATTCATAGGAAACTCGATTGGTAGCAGTGACAATAACAAGAAGATATTCTGAGCTGTAAATTAAATAAGTAATTTAGAGTTGTCTTGAAAGAAAGATACGTACTGAAATTCTGAAATAATGTAGGTAGCTGCTGAATCCATTTTAACCCATTTTTCATGAAAATTAACTCATACTGGAAGACATATTCTCTTGGGTTTCGGCTTTCGACTAAGAATTTCTTGTAACGAGTAGCGGGAAAATTATAACAAGGTTGTTTGGTATTGTCAAATAGTTTTTTATTTTTTTTATTTATAAAAATAAACAATTGAAGATGTTAGAAGAATTGCTCTGGATTACAATAATGGCCATCCCAGTTTTTTTTCAAGGTGCTCCAGTTGCTCCTTCTTGGGTAGTAAAATCATCACATGAATGTCAGAAGAGACTGGACCATTGACTCTTGATGACTAAAAGTCCAACCAATTCTTTCTGCTGGCTTTTGCGTTCCAGGGCCACGATATCCTGTTTAGACAGTCCCTCAACAAGCGTTTATACCCTAACGATAAATAAATAAATCACTTACAAAGTACTCCGATTTTCTTTGTCAATCTCAAAATCCCATTGACCTTTTGTAAAGTTCATAAAACCGCAGAGAAAACAAGTCTAATATTTATAAAAGAAAATAACAAACCTCTGTTCAAACAACATCTAGATAAAAGTATTGTCTTGCTATAATTCCCGGGAGGAACAAGCAAATGGAATGTCAGTCACTGTTAATACAAGGTAAGTCGACGTGGCTGCGATGTTAGGCCAGCGCTCACTTGCTCCTTTTTTTCGCGGAGACTATGTTTCTCCGTCCGTCAGGAAATAATTTAAATAGGAACCATAATTATCAGAATAGCCAAAAGTACTTTCTGGTTTCCTATTTTGGTTTTTGAAGAACAGTTTAATAAAATGGACTAAACCAGTTTAAAGGGATACTATATAATATAATATAATAAATTTATTCATTCAAAAACATATGGTACAAGGTTATACAGTTTTCTTATCTACATTAAATTCACAAATAAATTTGTGCCTGAACTAGGTAATCCTATACTGAATATTATTTCTGATTAATTAATGGTTGTCAAATGACTCATGGGATGATGGGACACACATCAAACCTTTTTTATGTTAGTTTTAAATTTCCATTTTAATTTTATTGTATTTATTTTATATTTATTATTTTACTCTTGGTTTTTTGACAAATAATTGCTTTTCGTTCATTTTGTATTTTATAGCACCTCATTAACACTTATTTTTAGTTTTGACCCAAGAACCTAAAGCCGTAAACTGATACCTAGGTTAAGGATAAAAATAACTGTGCATAAAAAGGTTTTTACCCAAAAGTAGGGTAATTACCCGCTACTTATTTGTACCTGAACCTTGTAAACTGACCTTAAAACCACCCAAAAACTTGTGCCTTGTATCTTAAACACGGTTCTCACGGTAAGTGCAAACACCGACCGGTTACAGTGAACCGCGTGGGTCGCCGGTTTGATTCTCCGACGCAATCTTGTTAATCGTTACGATCCATAACGAGGATCTTAGATTTATAGTGCTTTTATGTACTTGTGTTATGTACGGTGTTGTGCTTGATTAAGACATCTTTGAAGCAATTAGAACTAATAAAGGAGGCTGGAATATTTATATTTTCTTGAACTTTGAACTTTAAAAAAAAGAGGTTGGGTGTACTTTTTTTAGAGTATAGTAAAATCATTAAATGAGTTCTCCCACCCAGGGCAGGGCGGAGAGACGGTCAGACTCGTACTGACTAAAATCCACGGTGTCCTTCAATAGCCGCTGACGTTTCGGGGTCACGGTAATTCACTTTTTATTTGTAAGTTTTTCCAATTGAGTGTGGATTGTTACCACGTTTTCAAGAAAATAAGTATCTTCTAAAGAAGCTTTGATTGTTTTTAAATGTACCTTATATAGAAGAAATGTTTCCCTACATGACGCATTTCTTCTATAACGGGTACTTCTATACAAAGAACATTAAAAAAAACAATCAAAGCGTTAGCTATCGGCTAGCCGTTTTTATACGTACGGGATAATTCAATTGATTTTACAACTCGTGAAATGAAAAAACAGAAAGCCTTGACGTCAATTTCCAGTTGGAGTCTCTTTCACGTCTTTTCTTACACAAACCAATTTTAAATAATAAAAAGAATCAGATTGTTATTGTCAATTCAGACTTAGAATAACCGAAAATTTTAGATTAGTATTCCGACGGCAGCCATACTCGTAGTGACGTAGCTAAATGACGAGAGAGCCTCTACTCACTCGTGCATTTCATTGGTTTTTGGAGCGCAATGTGCGGTTGACGGCCACACGGTCACCGTGTGGTTTTAGTAGGTTCCCAAACCGACACGCTTCGTATAAACTGTTTTTAGGTTTCCCCAAACGGATGCTCCCGTAATTTTTCATTTACAAACGAGAAAAAAATAACACCCGAGTCAACTGTGGGCCTTTTTACCCGTCTACGCCAAAGCCAAAAGGAAAAGGACACCGGAGATTTTAGTCAGTACGAGTCTGATATTTCCTCCCGCTCTGCCCTGAGTGGGAGGATTCATTTTTACGATGATAAAAAAAATAATTTGACCGGTATGTATGTTTGCTGCCTGCGATTGTATCACACAATGTTCATTATGTAGGTGGCACACGACCACGGTTAGCAAAATATCGGTCAAATGATTATTGTTTTTGTTTTATACTTTTCAGTGCAGGATTTTTAGTAGTCGGGTTTTAGTTATTTTTAACTTATATTTTTGTTTACCTGGTAATATCATCAAATGAGTCCCCCACCCAGGGCGGGACGGGAGTGACTATCAAGTTGATCCACACAGGCTGCCCCCATTATGAAGGAATACATCTAAAGGAAAATGGCACGCCCAAGAATAACAGCCCACCTTGGACCAGCCTGGTGGATTACGACTAGTTCTTCTCAAGTAGAGGTCTGTGTCCCAGTAGTGGGAATTTTGTAGTATGTTGAGATATATGAACACGCAAGATGGAAGGACCTAACCCTTTATACTGGACTGGCTACACAAGGACCACGGCAACCGGTCAAGCAATATGAAAATGAGTTTTTTTTTTCTGTTGGACTAAACTCACACTAACATATGGTATTGGTCAAGGGACTATCGGGTAACCGTGGCACTGGAACGTAAAAGGCTAGTGCAGGAACACGGTTGATTTTAGTCAGTACGAATCTGACAGACTCTTCCGCCTCACCCAGGTGAGGACGCATTTGATGATCCGACCACTCCAAAAAAAGGGCATGTAACAATAATGATCACATAATAGTAGGACTCTGCTTTTTTTTGCGCTGGTCAACCGATGCTCAAGGTTACGGGTCAATATGCTAAACAAAGACTTTTTTTTACATTTAACCTCAATGGAGCCTCAAAAAATCGATAAGAGATCAATATGGCAGCACTTTTTGTAATACTATCACGTGGGCAATCATTGAGCAATACTTTTTATACGATACTCATTTGCTTAGACGAGGGGGCGGGCAACGAGCATGAAACAATGAGATAACAATTAATTTCTTAACTATTGGTTAGCAATTAATTTTGTGAAGTAATCTGCTGCAATGGTTTGGCTTATTGGCTAACGAATCAGTCATGGCATGATGTTAATATGTTAGTACTGTTAGTAGGTTACAATTTGGGTCACAATGTGTGGTAAGACTGAAAAATATTGGTATACACCCGTATTAAACGCAACGTAGCATTTTATGTTCCAGGATCACGGTAATTTGATAAGTCCCGCGACCGTATACTAAGGGTACTTATTAGTACAAATTGTCTTTGTTTAACAAAAACTTAGACCAAATTGATTAAGATTACCAATTGTACTTTCGAAAAAAATCAGACTCATGTAGGTACTTTATGTTTACCGGGGTCGCGGGACTAACGAGCTACCGTGACCCCGAAACTTAAAGGGCTTTTGAAGGACACCGCGAATTTTAGTCAGTACAAGTCTGTCATACCCTTCAGCCCTGCCCTGGGAGGGAAGGACTCATTTGATGATTTTACCACGATAAAAAAAAAGTAAGTACTTACTTTATGTTTACGTAGTGCATTCGTTGCTATAGTCTCAGCCAGATAAGTCTGGAATAAAATCCGTTGACCCCCGTGTACCAATGTATTCCACTATTTCAAAACGATAAGAAAAAATGTAAAGAAAGTGTCGTAACACGATCAATACAAACTTATCGTAGTAAGAGGCGACCTTGACTTTAGCTTTTATTTGAAATTCGAACGATGGTTTTATGAAATTCGAACATAAATTATTAGGATCAATTATCTTTATTCCAGACTTTTCTGGCGGGGACTATAGCGCCTCCATGCTCCGAGGCCGTGAATCGAGCCTAATATTTAGAGCACACAAATTATAACTATTTTAACTGTAAGACAAATTAATTAATGCCTCCTAACGCGAGAATTAAGTTAAAGTTAGTCTGAACGATTAAGCGCTTACACCATTTTCAATTATGTTAGACAATTAGGATTAACTTGGATTTTAAATGTAAGTTATTCAGTGAGTGTTATACGATTTATTATAGAATAGGGTGTTGTTTAGATACTTGTTTCATGAAACCGATGTTTTTGGAAATGCTCTAACCAGCCCGCGAAATTCAAAATGTCTTGGGTTTTTTTGCAATTTGCAGGGCATTGCTAGGTTTTATGTTGATTTAAATATTATTCGCGGCTGTAAGACGTACGTAGTTACAGAATTAGGTGTAATCATCAAAATCACCAATACAACCCTCCAAGTTCTTAAAGGACTAGGAACAAAAAAAAAACAAAAGTCATTCCTAGAGCGAATTAATCGTTGTCAACATAAAACCTAGCAATGGCCTGCAAATTACAAAAAACGCAAGAAATTTTGGATTTCGCGGGCTGGTTGGAGTATTCCCCTTAAGAGTAAGTGTCTTAGTTAAACCCGATTTACATTAGTCAAGTGTTTATCAAAGCAAGGAGAGTGGTCTAAATAGATCGGATAGTCACAAGGCAAAATCATCGTCTAGGTACGTGGCACTGTACTCGACTAATGTTAATAGGGCTTTATTTTTAAAATTTATCACCCAATCGCCTGATGTTCAGCAAAGATGTGGTCAAAACTGACGGTGAAGCACGCTTGCCTAGAAGTCTGTCAAGAAAGTTTCTCATAAAACCAAAAGAAACGACTTTTTGAGAAAAGACTTTATTTCGAATTACACAGTGAAGGCGCCATAATAAATTGGATTAGATATTTTTTTTTATCTTTGTTGATTTTTATCTCTACTCCAATATACCTAATTAAATAATATAATTTCTTGTCAGTAAGATATAATAGAAATAAGGTAATATTAAATTAGAATAAAAATAGATTCATTTTCTCAGAATTTCAAAACGACATTTCATACGTCTCGATCAAGATATAAAATTAATTAATAAGAAGATTACATTTGCCATCTATAAATATCATTTCCCCTCTTATCTGACATAAGCCAACGTCCAAATGACACGTTTTCCTGTTACGCCATAGTTCTCCTAGCGTGTAATTAAACTAATTATGGACATTTCCCATACATGTCATCTCGCCATGGAACCAGTTTGAAGATACAGGAGATGGTTATTTTATTAATAGATGCAAGAGTTTATAGCCATTTATAAGGAAATTTCTTTAAATAAATGAAAAAAGAAACCGTTGCTCCACTCTAGCAATTTCTCTTCGTACTTGGTTACTAATTTTCTTCGACTTTTAGGAGTAGAGACATGCTTATTTCCTCAAGATGTTTTACTTCAACGTTTTAAGAAGTCTTCAAATAATGCTCCAGGCTGGGTTCGAACCCATGACATACCTACAAATAACTCGGAAGTTGTGGCCTATACCACGGCTATTTTTGCAGCATGTACAATCGACAACGTTGAATCATGAACCACCATAAGCTTAATATTCTTACAGACATTCAAATACAATTATTCTACATTCGAGTAAACATACATGTGGATAGTAACGTTTTTGATCTTTGTCAAATTGACGGATTCCAACGACTTATTGTCAAAATGGGTCATGATACAACTTTGTCGATTGTACTTACTATGTTCAGTAACTTTGTTCAAGTTGAGTAAGAAGTCCTTCGCTTACAAATTGTGCCAAAACAATAAAACAAATGAAAGCGAATGTCAATTATACAAACAATATTAATTGCCATATATTAACAAACATTAATAACATGTGTGTTTTATTAATTTCGAACTTAACCGTTGTTACGACGAGGTTACGCAAAACTTTTTGTTTTACGCAAGTCCGTTCACAAATCTGTGTCAAATTGTTTATTGTAATTAATAATTTAATTACTAGCAGATTTGTAATTACTTTGTTGTTTCTGTAAACAAATTTTGATATCAAAGACTTTGTTTTACGAGCTTTTAATTATTTTCCTGATCAAATACTGTTAAGGAATTGTTGATACAATGCTATTATTTGGCGTGGCAAGGACCCAAATGTCATATCAGCCGTAGGACGTCCACTGATTCACGGCGGCGATAGGCGGAGACCTCTCGCGCCCGGCATTGGTTTCGGCCATGCTGCGGAGCGAGACGAAGTGGGAAGCGGTCGCCACCTTCTGCGAGGCAGTAATGCTCGTGAAGGAGATGGCGGGCCGCGAGAGAGAGAGGACAGCGTCCTCCCTCCGCCCCAACCGCAGTGGTACACGCCCACGGCGTCGGACGTCGGCAGATGATCTCCGGCCACCGTAGGCGCGGGCATGCGGACAGCGAGTAAAGGGCAACTCGCTGTCCGACCATGGACAATGCCCGGATCGACGACGCGTCGTGTTCCACGCGCGCCTCAAAGAGCTGTCAGCAAATGACGGGGCCCCCTCACAGAGGGCCAAAGCCTGCCGGGGTCGTGGGACTTATTTCCATCACCCTGACCCCGGAACATAAAGGGCTATTGAAGAACACCGTGGATTTTAGTCAGTACAAGTCTGACAGTAAGGGTGGGAGTCCTCTCACCCTTACTGTCAGACTTGTACTGACAGTAAGGGTTTGAATTTGATGATTTTACCACGATAAAAAAAAGGACGTCCACTGCTTAACGTAGACCTCCCTCCCCTATAGACTTCCAGTAGGACCAGTTGTTGGAAGCGGCTTGCATCCAGCCTGATCCTGTGGCCTTCATAAGATCGTCTGCCCACCTTGTTGGTGGACGTCCTACGCTGCGCTTGCCATTCGAGAACCTTACGGCCCGGTTTCACATCAGTACTGCGTGCTATGTGGCCTGCCCACTGCCACTAACGTGGTCCTTGAACGCAAAAGGGAACAGAAGGAACATGATAGCTATATCTCTGCAAATCTGCATTGGTTTTAAAAACTCTAGTTGACGGATTAAATAAATTTGTTATTTCTTGATTCTGTTCGGTTACTTTTTGCGTTCAAAGGCAGTCAATCCCGCGGCATTATCTTAAGCCTAAGGGTGCTCCCACATTTATCGACGCAGAATCGGCTAACACCGGTCAAAAAAAGCTTTTATGTCTACGTAATAAGGGTGTTACTATCGGCTCGGCTGGAACGACGCGGCGCGACGCCCGGCCGTCGACGAAACGAGCCGTTCGCCTTCAAATGAACGGCGATAAGTATAGTAATGTTTCGGCGCGGTATTGGCTTAAGCCGATTCCGCGTCGATAAATGTGGGAGCACCCTAAGATATCCAATTCAAAGAAAATAATGAACTTATTAATCAAATCATATTTCTCGCGTGCACTAAATACAAGTAGTGTCACATGCCACACGACGATAATCTATAAGTGTCAGTTTTTAGTATCTTTGCAGCGCAAGCGCATGTGAATGCTAATACCTAGTGTTTCTCACGATCCTGCGAACTTTAAACACGACACCTGATGATGCAGATAAAGTTGCAGAATGTAGGCCTTTGAGGAGGAAGGTGGAAGGTCAAGGTAGGATGTGATAGTGGAACAGTAGCATCTGTTTGTGAGGTTCACGATTCTGGGTACCATGAAACTAATGGTATCAACTCCAAGTTTTAGTAGGACCAGTATCTTTGGTCTGTTACTTTTTTTCTCGAATTTATTAACATATATGTTGAAAGCATTAGTAAATTGCAAATTAAATTAGTACGTCAGTAAGATTTTTGAAAAATAATGGATACGTTTTTTTTCTTTGGTTGAATTGATGCATATTTAATAACGCATGAAGTGCAATGTTTAAGTAGTCGAAATGTACTGTCTAATTTAATTTTTTACTGTATCTACGTAATTTAGTTTTCTTCATTTTCTTAATTAGCTATGCCCGATTTCTAATTTTTTATCAAGAAGATCCATGGTTACTCTTTTAAAACTATTTCTTTTACAAAGTTTTTATAATATAACAGTGATCATACTTAGGTATGAAACGACATTGTAAGAAGGTTAATTTAACAAATGTTAACAGAACAAAAAAACAAATAAGTTATTAAAAATTTAATGTTCCAGCTTATTTTACGTAGCGTGCTGTTAGTCTGTTAAAATCTTAATTAGATACTTTGTTAGTAATAAAAACTTTAACGAGTTTACTTGTGTTATGAAAATACAATGTTACTATAACATTGTACTTATTGTTAACACAAATCCCACGATTTATGTTAAGACGTTGCTCAACACAAGCAATTTTATAAATCGTATTTTTTTTTCGATTAATTTTCTCATAGGTTTGTTCAGGCTTTCTTATTTAAAAAAAAATGTTAATTTAATAAACCACTTTCGCGATAAAAAAGAGTTTTTTCTCTTAGTTTGGGGGCACGGTAGTACCCGTGGTAGTACTGTCGCCAAGTCAAGCAACAAACCGTCACGGTCGCGGGCCGTACCTTTTATCGAAGCAGCAATTTTATCAATCGTATTTTTTTTCGACCACCTACAACTTTGTTGTGGTGTTCACTATAACAGAACGTAATCAAGCATTACTTAATGTTAAATTCAAGCCATTTCACTGGATGAAAGCTCAGTCTTAAGGGGTGTTCTGTAATAAAGACTAGAGTACAAGGAACGCATACAAAGATCAGACAATCTAATTCGTTCAATAGTTCTGATGGTAAACGGATCTTTTATTACAAAACAACTTTACGACCTTTGACCCAGACTTCTGATACGATTTACGATAGAACTGCTTATTTTATACTGCCATAAATATAATATTGAATTCTGGCATCAAGAACTAGACCGATTTCTAAGGAAAACTACATTAGATCAAAGTTATGTAGGTTTCTAATTTAAAATTAATCCTACTGACATGAAAGTGGTATATTCCAACACTGATCACCCGATATTCTGAATATATTATGCAAAAATGACAAATATTTATCATTAAGGACACGTTTAAACAAGTCACCCATAAAACCATAGGCTCAACTCATATAAAACACATCAATATGCAAATAATATCTACAAACGGATACACTGAATCACTTTCGATCACACATCTAATAACGACAGGGAAATCGTATGCATACATTATGTATCATGTATCACGTTATGTAGCGAAAACAATAAGCCGGGCCGTTTGTCAACACAGCAGGTGTACTGCATGCAAAATCAATTGAAGCGCGTCACGTGTAGTGGTGGCCAAAAAAAGGCGGACAAGTTATTATAAATGTGAAGTTAGGGAAAGAAGGTCCACTAAAATGAAACATACTAAGCAGAGTAAAGTCAGAGATAAAAAGAGCAATTTTTGAGGATTCTGGAAGAAATCAATTGACCAATGGGACATATAGCTCCAACCTTGCTGTCCCGTCATTGTGCTGACACTTGCGCTTCAAAGAAAGCGCGCGTGGAACACGAAGCGCCGTTGACCCGGGCATCGTTCAAGACCGGACAGCAAGTCGGCCATTACTTCCGTCCGAATGCCCGCGCCTACGGTGGCTGGAGATCGACCTGCGAGGTCCGTTGCCGTATTATAGGCATCTCCGTATGGCATTTGTACTCCTCATGTTTAGAATGCACAGCAATGTAGCCAAAATAACCCCAAAATAGAAAGTGCTGACTCTGGTTGGGTAGAGTCTGGACTTAAACGTCTCAGAGTCAAAACTGAGTGATTTTACTGCATTTTTAAATTAGTTACATAACAATTCAATGTGCCATGCAATTATTAACTTTATTGACATCAATGTCGTCTTACACCAACATGAAACGAACAATCGACAAAAACTTCTTCGGAAAGTCTGTTTCTCATAATAAATTAAAAACTCGAGAGTTTACTTTTTTGTGATTATAATTTCGTTTAACAGTCATGTAACTTTTAATTAACAGCTCAAATGAAGTCGTTTACGAAATTAGTCTTTTGTAGTCAGCCATTCAAAAAATGTGGGAACTGAATTAGCAGGTGATTCAAAAACTAACAACACGTGTATTATTATTTATAAAATAGCAATATTATAGTCAATTAATAATTGAAAATCTTTTAAGTTGGAGAAATGAAACTTCTGAAGAAATATAATGAAACAGTAAAATTTGCTCATAAAATTAATTTATTTGTATGCCAACAGCGACGACCAAATTATAATAAGCAATCTAGTTGAAATCAAACAGAATATTTTAGCACGCGCTTAAGAAATTGATATTTTTAAATCAGACTGTGGAGTAGGAAAGGAAGGGCACCATAATATGCTGAAGTAATAAAATAAAGAACCAAAGCAAACTATAGCCAAAAAAAACAAAAACATCTCTCTTATAAAATGATTAAAAAAAGATCGCCAGACATGGCAATCTTCTTCTCTGAAATTCTTAAGAGGAGATGTAAAGTAAGAAAATGACACATTGACAGTCTTTTCAACTTTCCATATAAAAATTTCTCGCAGAGCGGATGGCCGATGGGGTCGAAAAGTGCTAGAGTGGAGACCACGGACTAGCAAGCGCAGCGTAGTACGTCCACCAACAAGGTGGACAGACGACTTTATGAAGGTTAAGATATTCACATAGACATTTCGCTTTTTATTTTTACACACTATTGTCTACATTTCTCCTTTAGAGGGTCTGCTGGCAGAAATTTCTTAAGAAATAAGCAGTACCTTTGTACTTTAGTTTTAATAATTATGTAATGTCCTGTAAATTTATTGTGTGTACATAAATAGTTAAATAAATAAATAAATAAGGTCGCCGGAAGACGCTGGATGTAAGTCGCTTCCAACCGGAACATATGGAGATCAAAAGGGGAGGCCTATGTTCAGTAGTGGACGTCCTATAAATGATGATATAAAAATAACAGACAGACAGACAGAAAACTGTTTAAATACTTTTACTTACTTATTATGGCGATTGCAACAGCATCGAAATATCGGGAGCTCAAAATAATGATCAATCAGGTAAGATACCTATCCTGTAAGCGACAGTATAAAGTTAGTTTAAAACCTAGAAAGCATAAAACAGTTTTTGAAACTATTTATAGTAAAGAAGAATAACATGTTATGTTGGCAACCGGCTTCCGACCGGAATGTCCGGTTATGACGTGATTACAGATTTGTCGAGGAGATCAAACTGATTGCGAATCGTGAGATTACGTAGAAATAAATTGTTAGACAGGGAACAAAAAATATCGTTGAGAAGAAACTAAGAGAATAAATCGCTATAGCGAAGCTTAGGAAATAATAACACGGTAGCATAATTAACTATTCTTAAATAGAAAGATGCAAGAAAAAGGTATAAAAAGCTAATATTGGAGTAAGATACACAGATAAAAGATTATAGTGCAATAGAGACATAAAAACAAATATGTATAGATAGACATACTTAAGCCAACGAAAATTTAACAATCCCGTAAAAATTGCTGAAATGGAAGATTTTCTTTGAAAAGGAAAACTTTTATCTTAGGAACTAGACAAGGTTGAAGCATCTTAAGAAGATGAAACTTTCCATGAAGTTGGGAAAAACATAAACACTGCCATACGTTAAGCTGAAGATGTAACCACCAAATATACTAAAGATATTCCTGATCTTCGATAGGGCATCGAAGATCTAAGAGAAGATAATATTACAAGGTCCCGGTCAAGGGCATTTCATTTCTTGTTTAGAGAGCATCGATCGTTAAGTAACGCCTTTTACAACTTCACTTCAACTTAAAGAAGTATCAAATGTCCAGGAAACACAATATTCAAGTACAAGTTGAAGTCAAGCACTAGTAGAGACGTAACTCGTACCGATTTCGCTTATTACCGCACTTTGCATAAGCAGGTTGATGGCCGAGAATCATTTTATATGCCTACTGCTAGCCGGAATGGAGAAAATCCAGTTCTAAATTGTTTTTTTTTTGTCTCAGCTGTGGGTGTGTTTTGATAAGAACGTGACTTTAAAAGAAAATAGATAATTAGTGTAAAGTTTAGAGTTATTCCACTCTGATCCCCAAACCGATTCCCTTTCATATATTTTTACTTCTAGGGGATCAGTTTTTGGGGATCAGAGTGGAAAAACTCAAAGTTTAAATGTAAATTCTGATTTTTTTTCACTAATGGTTAGTGATATGTTAGGTACCTCCGACTGCTATGCCGGAGGTCGTGGGTTCGATTCCCACCCAGGACAAATGTTTGTGATGAGCACGATCATTTGTTCTGAGCCTGGGTGCAATTTATCTATGATATAAATTGTATTTAGAAATATATAAGTATGTTTATCAGTTGTCTAGTACACACACGAGCTCTGCTTAGCTTGGGACTAGATGGCGTTGTGTGATAGTTGTAGAATATTATATATGAAATTCGCTTTCAATTTATATGGTAGCGGTAATACACAAACTGGCGGTGCCGGAAGCCGAGGCATTTGCGGTTTATAGCAGCCATAAGGATCAGTGGGTCGGAAGGATGGAGAGGTTACGATGCACTTGCTGCGGTCAGTCTGATTTATTTAAGTTAGGTTAGTTTGTAGTTTGGTGTAGCTTGATATTCACTTAAAACTCGTGCGATGTTAACTGGAGAATTATTCTAAGTTGTCTTACGTATTCCATCACCGTGACCCCGGAACATAAACGGCTATTGAAGGACACCGTGGATTTTATTCAGTACGAGTCTGACAGATACATTTGATGATTTTACCACGAAAAAAAAAAAGTTCGAAAACAAATCTTTAGTTGATAAGGCATAAAATACATATCTATATATCTTATTGTTAATGATATAAGTATTTGGATTGTTTTATATCACTCTTCACTTATTAGTAGATAATAGCTTTATTCGATTTCCATGCTTTTTTTTTTTTTTTTTTTTTTTTTTTTTTTTTTTTTTTTTTTTTTTTTACGTGGTAAAATCATCAAATGAGACCTCCCACCCCGGGCAGGGCGAGAGGTACTGTCAGACTTGTACTGACTAAAATCCACGGTGTCCTTCAATAGCCCTTTATGTTCCGGGGTCACGGTGATGGTATAAGACCCGCGACCTCGATTTCCATGCTAGTTAAAATATATAACCTTGAGAAAAAGAATGGCCCTTTTATGCGGTAGCTACTCTCAGCATAGTCATTATATTTTGGTCCTTCGAGTCGGATTTCCCACAAAAAGTCTTCGAAATAAAAATAACGGGTAAAATTCTTGTAGTTGTGTAGATCAGTCTTTACAGGATCCTAATGTATTCAGCTTCAGCCACATCTGGAGGCTATAATTTTTATAATACCAAGTTTGTAGAATCCTTAGGACAATCCATTAGCTTTGTTGAATATTTTATTATTTTTGCTTTCTACGGTACGTTTACTTGGATAAAGTATGAAGGTCATTTCAAAACTTTTATTACTGGTACAGTTTACTTTCCATTCATCATCATCATCAGCCGGAAGACGTCCACTGCTGAACATAGGCCTCCCTCTTAGACCGCCACGCCGAACGACACTTCGCCACTTGCATCCATCGGTTGCCCGCGACTCTCACGATGTCATCGGTCCACCTAGTGGGAGGCCTACCTACGCTGCGGTTTCCAGTCAGATGCAATCAATTTTAATTTTGTCCCTTCAACAGCTTAAACTTTACCAACTAAACTGTGAAGGTCAGATAAACAGCCCTATCATGTAAAGTTGCATCCGTTTACTGGAAGCCAACCCCAAGATAATTGGAGAAAAGACAGGATGAAGAATGATCGCAGATCCCACAACTTATGAGCTTTTATAAGTATCCGGTATTAAAACTTTTGCCACACAAAGTTAGACTAGATATCAGGAAAACTACATCCTCGTATCTCAAAAGTTTAACGTATAAGTTAAAGTTTACTTGAACGTATTGTGTTGAAATGGAATTATTTGTAATTTGCTTTAGAACAAAGACTGGAGAGTACTCTGCAATAGATGGCACTAAACGTCATCATGAGACGTTAGAAATGGAATGAAGACTTCTCCGTGGCGGTTATGATCCTCGGTGGCTCGGTTAGAAAAGAGCGTCGGATGTACTGAAACCGAAGGTCGAAGGTTCGAATCCTGTCCGCGGTTCGAAATTTTCTTTCCAAAGAAAATCTTTGAAAGACTGGAGTTTCTAGCAGGAAGACATAAATAAATTAGTACATAAATGAATGGTTTAATGCCAAGGGCCTCAGCTCAGCATTATGGAACACTTTACCACCTGACGCTTATTTTCAGCCTACGCTGCCATACGGTCAAATCGAAAATCAAACACGTATAGATACTGTGCCAAATTGTAATCAATAAATAAAAAGTGACTGCAACAAAAACAACATAGCTAGAGAGGTAACATAGTCTACGCCAATAATTGAATTAGTTCTCCTTACTATAGTTTCCTAGCTGAGAAAATTATCTAGACACACCAGCTAATGAAATATTGTCAGTCAGGACTAAGAGCTTAACTAAGTAAAGCTATCTTGCATGTGGTGACACGGATTATAGGATGTGATAAGACATAGTAGCGTTAGAGTTCGTAATCATCGCAAAGGGTAGTTGACATTGGATCGTAGAATCTTCTTTAAAGGTAACTGTAACCCTTGGGAAACTGAAGGAAGACTGTTTAATAAAAAGAATCTGACAGTCCCTACCGCTACACCCACGGTGGGAGAACCCTTGATAATTTAACACCCATTAAAAGGTTTTGCGAAAGCTATTGTATATCAGCTTTTACACGTAAATTCGCTCGCGTTATGGTTGGCAATATCCCACGGGAACGGTTTAATTTAACAATATGATACTCGGGGATAATCCAATTTCCTTTCAACCATAGAATTTTTGGAATTGGTAAAGTAGTTCCGAAGATTAGCCCCTACATGCAAATCCAAAAACTTTACACCTTGTTAAAGATCATATTGCAATTGATTCTAAGATAAGAAGACAATACATAATTCTGAGTTGTTACGTCATCGACACGGCGTCCATTGCTGTTCCAGAGGAAGATTGACGATGAGAAGAAAACAAACTTAACAGAGGCATTTTAAGAATCTAAGGAACCGCCTACACAATAACGATTCAGTGAACATGGAAGATCAACATTATAGAAACTGTATTGTTTAATTCGAAGAAAGTGACGCTCGAAGGTTACGAGAACTTACAATCGTTTAGTAGTATTTCCATGTTTTAGCATCTGAAGAATTAGGTACTTCTTTGGCGTGGAAAACTCATAAATTAAAAAAGACTGGTCAATGAATATTTTTTTCTTTTTCCTTGTTGTTATTTATTTCCAAATGCAAAAGGTGTGATGTGATGTGACTGACAATGACATGACATGTACGTTACGTTTTATGATCTCAAAATTACTAACATTAAAAAAATATATAAAAAAAACGACGTTCCTTTCATTGCAGTAACATACCAAGTTCAGCGCCATCTATCCATCGATTAGGGAGACAATCAAAAGAAAATCCCTCATTAGACATTCGGCAAAGACTTCGAAAGGATCTTCAAACGACGATACGAAAGTCAAAAAACTGTGTAACTTGACATAGAATAACGTATGGCAATCTTGTATTTCGGCAAAGACTATAAGTCTTTGCCGAAATACAAAAAGTTGTGAACATGATAACCGTTTACCCAGACTTACATTTATTAGGACTCTCAGCTAATATTTATCTAAGAACCTCACCCCAGCCAACAAGTAAAGACATCACTAGTTTTAATACCGCTTCAACTTCTAAAGCAAAACAGCTTTAAACCGTATACTCAACCACAAACAGCTACTAATCTTTGAGAAAACAGTTAGTAACTACCCACTTTTCAAATAAATACGTACATTCCCCTCGTTAATTTACGGATAAAAGGCTAAAGCGGGCCTTATTCTCGTTGACCAGGACCACAAGTACTAATTTCATGTAAATTACTCTTCAGTAAACGATTGAGCAACAAATACTTATTGGAGATAGTTTGTAAGCAATGGAGGGTAATCGTGGTTTTACAAAGTAATAGCGTATGTTTTAAGTACCCGCATGAGAAGGGTTGTTATAAATTATACCGTTTTTACGAGTTTAAGTGATTCGTTATCATGTAAGCCGTTTACAATTAATTTGAATTGGCTTCTAGCTTAATCCCGAGGGTCTGAATACGTGGTAATAAGTTTTTGTTTTGTTGAAAAATATAATTATGATTTTCGGTAACTTTTGTAGCCTTTTGAACTGGACATGTTTTTTTATGACAGGTACAATATTAATTTGACTAGATTTTTCCCTCTACATAATATTTTACCTCCTAAATGTGAGTTGTTTAATTGAGACTCTTCGGCGGCCACTGAGAAAAAGATCTTCAGTCATGAATTAGCGTTCTACCCGGACAAATGACACTTTGGTCGACCTGGGAATCGTTTCCAGAACTTCATGCTCAGAAGTCGAGTGTGACAACTTGACCATAAATAAACTGTGACCGAACTTTGTTTCGCTAAATAACATGCTAAATATTAATAATATAACTTGTATAGTTTATCGAACAGCTGTACAAGAGTTGTAGCTATTAAACACGTTCGGAACTAAATCCAAGCGTAAAACAAAGTTAAATTGTTAGTGGTTTACAATTTTGTTGAACACGGCTTTTAATAACCGTGATACTGCCAATATTCTATAGATAAAAAGAAGTACATGAGGTTTTTAAGGGGTGTCCTTAAATGCCTCATGAAATTCATTTTACCTCATACAATCTTGGCTACATTTACATAAACGACTGTCTATTTGACTTCCATAACACAGTTAGTAAGTACTAGGTGATACGATACCCTTAGTAAGACGGGTAGTCAGACTTTTGTGAATCTGACCACTCGTTACAACTGTCAAAGATAGTACCGGGTACCCCTTGGTAAGAATGATTGTCAAAACTTTCGGAAAACTGACTGCTCGTTACAACTGTTAAAGATTGACAAATTGGCAAGTATCAGAAGTATCTCAAAATCCTCTGATCTAAACTCGATTACGAAAACAACACGATATCGATTGCAATAGACAGGAGAGCACGTAATTCATTCCACACAGGTACTAAATGTCGACAAGGGCTTAATATAGAGCTCGTAAACGATACACTAACGATCAGTCGATTCAAATACAATACCGGTAATAAAACCTCATTTCCTGGTACACTAGTTCGAGGAAACATTTGATGATAATTGTGAAAGGACTCTATTACTCGCGGGACTTATTTCCATCACTGTGACCCCGGAACATAAAGGGCTATTGAAGGACACCGTGGATTTTAGTCAGTACAAGTCTGTCAGTCCCTTCCGCCCTGCCCGGGGTGGGAGGACTCATTTGATGATGTTAACTTGCCTAGAACACGCCACAGAGCTGTCAAACAACTGAATGAACTTGTACGCTCTCACTCATCCTGGATGGGACACAGTGGCGATGCGTGGTGTCGTCTCTATACGTAGTAATAATAGCTCAATGATTGAATCCTGATTTCAAAATGTGGATCTCGGAGCAAAATCTCTAACGTTCTGATAAATCTTTCAAGATGACAGTGGTCTTTATTTTCATTCTTAAAAGGTTGCTTTTAGGAGTAACATAATTGTGAAAGGATTGTATACTGTGGTATCGTAATATGCCAATTAAACTGATTCGATTTGACTGACGTGGACAATTGAAGGATTTAACAAGGACGAATCCTTGTCTAGATACTGATACGTTCGTATTAGAGACTGGTGACCGAGGCAAATTGGAACTTAGTCTTAGATTTACAGAGTTCGCTGGGCCATCTTCAGAGGTAACTGTGACCATGAAAGGCGAAGGGCAACATAAGGAAAAGGGTGTATTTTTTGTCAGTAATTCTGACAGTCTCCCTCCCCCCTTCCGTTCATTTCACGGTGGGAGAATCATTTGATGATTTTACCAACCAAAACCAAAGTTCACTGCTAGGTAAACGCTGACTTTTCTCAAGAAGAAATTAATCAAAAGAATGGTCAAAGTGTGCTCTATTATAGATTTCAGCCATTTTCCTTCTTTTTTTTTTTGCGGCACAAAATCATTAATCCTTGGCAGGGCAGGAACCAGGAGGGCTTGGCTGTCAGACTAGTACTACCTAAAATCCACGGTGTACTTCAATAGCCCTTTACGTTCTGGGGACACAGTAGCTAGTTAGTCCGGCAACCCCGGTATTGATTTCAGTCTTAGAGAACGGACTGTAGCGGTGACCTAACTGATTCTTGATTCCTCTCGAATTATGTCATGAATCTAACTGTCATGGCCGCATCACGTCACTTCTTAGAGCCACCATTTTGAAAGTTTAGCCTAACCTTCACCCATCAATGACTTTTAACATTAATAGGTCTAGAATCGAAGTTTACCGTAACAAAACGGAAAGCAAAATATAATGTTTGTTGCTATGCTAACATCAATAGGTCAGGAGACTTATTGATCTCGAATACAGTTCAATGATTTTCTAAGAGCTTGATATCGAGTACGATGTTGCTTTCAAAAAGAAAATACTTATCCTCGTACCTTTAAATTTTTGTTTTCGTCCGGAATCCAATATTTTTGTGGCTTTATTTTGACTAATATTATTAGTGTGATACTGTCTGTTTGGTTGTTATTTTGGTTGTTACTGAGATAGATTAACCCATCTGGATCTCGATGGTTAGGTATAGGCTACTTTTTTCCATAATTTTGAAGAGGGAAACATTTATGAATTTTGTTTGAATCATTTTATGCCGAATTAACTACAAATGCCGTTAATTATAGCAATATTTAACGTTAATACGAAAATTTAAAGCCTAGTATCGCGAAAATTAAGAACATTTCTTGTGCCTAGCCAAGAGGAGCCACTCTTTTCCTGTATTATGGCGGCATTAGGATTGCTTTAAACTTAGCAGTCAGGAAATATCAAAATATCCAACAGCTCAAAATATTGATCCATCGCCGAAGATACCCCATAAATTATATGGAGTATCTTCGGCGTATGGTAACGTATGGGGTATGTTATCTTCTTTTTCATATGTTATCTTTCTTCTATGTTAACGATAGCCATATTAATAGACAAAATCTATACGTATTAACGCAAGAAAAACCACAGGTGTAACCTAGTTGACGATAAATGCACCGGCCTTCCACGTCATACGGTGCGGAATGAAAGGCATTCCTGCATGAATAGAAGGTGGAACAATGAGGAGCAGGCATGCAGTGGTGAAATGGAATCGCGTCGCATTGTTGTGGCATAGTGACAGTAATGAAAATATGCAAAAAGGGACGTTAAAAATAGCAGTGGAAGAGTGCTTTTGGCAACATGTTAATTTGTTATTGAGCTTTGAATTTAAAGGTCGCAGGGTAATGTCGTTGCAGTCATGATTCCGAACTTAACTGCAGATGGTCAGTCCAGACTCCAGAGTTGTGCAATACAAAGAAAATAGTAGTGTCGCAGCGACACGTGTCGCCTGCTGCTGCTGTCTGCAGTCGGTTACGAACTCATCATCATCATCAGCCGGAAGACGTCCACTGCTGAGCATTGGCCTCCTCCTTAGACCGCCACGCCGAACGACAATTCGCCACATGCATCCATCGGTTGCACGCGACTACGAACTCGGTATCATAAAATCACTGGGACCTTTGATATTTAATATTTCTTAGACAAAAAAAGGAAGAAGTTTTTAAATTCGCAGTGAACCTTAAAAAAAAAATTAAGAACCAAACGCAGTGTTGTTCACAATTTTAAATTTTTAGCTCAGAAACGGGGCAATTTTTACCCTTTTATATATAGGAAGAATCCGTAAAGGGTTGATTTTTATCACTGAAGGCCTTAAAAGTAGAGAGGTGAATGAACTAACTAATTGCTTTGATAATGGAGAACCTTGAGACTTGATTAACACTGAGATATTAATTGTCAAGAAAACGGAAAACGGTTAGCAACAATACTCGGGTAGGAAAAGCGATAAATTAAAAGTAAGTTTCACAGCAATAATATCCTGACTAACTGAACTTATAAATGCGAAACGTGAGTTTGTGTATTTGTTTGTCACGCTTTCACTCCTAAATCGCAGACCCGATTTTGACAAATTTTGGTTTGTATAGAGAAGCGGACCAGGATACGGTTTTTAGCCATTTTTGGTTTAAATCTTGAAGGGGAAGAAACTGGCAGATGACGATCGAATCCACAGACAAAAGTTAGTTTATTAGGAGCAACTGATGAAAACGCAAAACAGTCGATTATCTATGAAAAAATCTACTTGATTTTAATTAAAATGTAACAAAATATCAGCCATAAATTCTAAGTCTTCAACCAATCTAACGACTAGCAGACAAGATACTAATTGTTCAGAAATAACGAGACCAACCTAGACTAAATCGTTTGAGAGAATTAGTTACATAATTACAATCCTGTAATAGTTTGTACTTAACAACGTAAATGCTTTAATTTATTAAACTGTTTGCTTGGAGCAAAACGTGTTGCTAAATTAAACAGATACAAAGTTGCTAATCGTCTGGTAATGAAGTAATACATTTTAGTTTTTTTATTGGTGTTTTTTCTTCATAAAAACCTGAATAGTATAGCTAAAAATAGATGCTTAATAACTGCCAGGTGACCAGTCATCATAGACTCCTATAGTTTCCTCTACAATCCTTTCAATCGAACCTAGTTATCTGCTGATTGCCAAGGAAGACCAAGACCAAGTCGTCCTACCATCTGGGTCGTGGTTCCACGGATTCAGGGCTCCAAATTAAACGCTTCCCGTCCTACTGCTCAGTCGGCAATCGGCACGCATCTCATCAATTCGGCAGTTTTAGGTTATCCATTTTATCCCACGATTTAAATAAAATGGGCATAAAAGCTTCGTAAAAATAATAGATAGAAAGAACACAGCTGACCCATCTAAAGAAAATAAACAACTAGGTAATTCACAAACACTAAAAAAACGTGTGATCAGTACAACAAAGCGTTATTAATGTTACGACCATTTTGGAACATTACGCCGTCCTTTCGCGCCATTCTGAACGCTGGACAAAATGGCCGCCGGACTCAAATTGTCTCCAAATGATCCTCATTTACCTAAGGTCAGGTTAATGTTTAATGAAGGCAAGCCACAGGTAGCTATAATAAAAATCCATACTGAGTACCTTCGTAAGCATTATGGTGGAGGTGCGTGATTAAATAATGTCATTTTCTTGATTGAGTTTTAATTCAAAAGCTTCACGTTGTGTAAGTAACGCAGTGAAGGAAATTTTACTATTTCCTTCGGTAATTAATTCAGTGGTACTTTGTTCAATAAATAATGTAGATCATATCAATAAAAACACATTTCGCAAATACTATTATTCACAAGAGAACTTCCGAATGTACACACGACTACACATCAAGCTATGCAAAACCAGTACTAGCTGACCGTTCATTGTGTGTAAAAATCGTGCGAAGCGAGACCAAGACAAACTGATTTTGTATAGCTTGATTTTTAGCCGTGTGTACTTGTAAGGCTAAAAATATGTCACGAGTACACTTATTGATGAGCATGTGCTTGATTCCCCAAAAGCTTGACTATAAAGATATCGAAAGATATCGGAGAAAACAACAAAGAACATGTAACAATAAATCTAAGCCACGAAAGTACTTTTACTCGTCAAATGAACGAGAAAAACAGCCGTAAAAGTCAAGTTACAAATTCCAATAAATTAGCTGCGTTCAGTTCAGTAAATGTGAGTAATAACTCCGGTCAGATCCGTTCAAGCCAAATGGCTTCTTTTTGCAGCCTTTATGAGCTTGCTACATCAAATATTAGCTTCGGGTTTAGGATCTGCGCAGATTGAGTCTAGAAATACTGTCTTTTGAAAGCTAGTTATGGGCTCTTGTCAATATTGTAGATCTGGCTTGAAGATATAATAACCCAGCAACCATTGCTAAAAAAGAACTTGAACAAGACAAATCGAAACCTTTTTTTTATTTGCAAAAATGAGTAGTTCATTAGACAACAATTCTTTTTTTAATTTTCCGTTATGTTTATCACTTATCGAATGACACTTTTTCAAGCCCGTCTGTGCGTGACGGGGCCCCTCTTAGAGGGCCAAAGCCTACCGGGGTCGCGAGGCTAAGGGGGTCACGGTAGACACCGGAACGTAAAAGACTATTGAAGGACACCGTGGATTTTAGTAAGTACAAGTCTGATGTGTTTGGGTCATGATTTTACCACGAAAAAAAATGGCCGTTTGTTCGTAATTTCATCTATTCAGGTATTGATAATTTAGTTTAAATCGTAACGTAATCCCAATATCAAATTAAAAGAGAAGATCTTAATATAATGCCTAAAAGATAACTGTATTTCTATGTTATTGTGCACACAGTCTTAGCTTTAGGATTAAGAGGTTTTTCCTCCCAAGAAGAGGTGGACGGGACTTGAATGGAGGAGATTGACTGAAATCCTGAATAATGGGTTTAACGTCTTTCAAGTATCGACAGCTTTAATAAAGATCAATGGACGCTAAACTGTGCCTGTGTTGTCAGAGTAAGAAACGCAATTTAGATGCAATGAATACAATACATTTATACAGTAGTGAGTAGACATTTTCTTTCTGAAGACAAATGATAATTAATATGAAAATCATATACGAATAATTGAATATGTTAAACAAGCATGCTTTATTGTAATCATACGTTATAAAATTGATTGTAGTTCTATAGCATTTATAAGGATCTAAGGATTTATGATTTATAACATTTATAAGGATTTTCTAACGCTCGAACGACGGTGTATATTCGTTGTTTTATTCAAATTTTAGCCTGGAAAATGAAATATATTCTATCTCGTTGGTTTAGTGGCTGCAAATACGACTGCTGAACTCTGGGCACATATTACTCTGGGTTCGATTCTCAGGTCGGGCATTGGGTTTGCATTTAAAACTCCCCAATAGCAACCACCATAGTTCAAATTCATGCCCGGCTTTCGGCAACTGGCTAACTCACATGGCACTTTTTTTTTTCTTGGTAAAATCTTCAAATGAGTCCTCCCAATCAGGGCAAAGCGGAAGGGACTGTCAGACTTGTTTTGACTAAAATCCACGGTGTCCTTCAATAACCCTTTAAGGTCCAGGGTCACGGTTATTTGATAAGTCTCGCGACCCGAGCATGGCACTTAAAATAATTGTCGAAATTACGGAAAGCTATAAGAACAGATTACTATAGGATACCATGCCTTAGGATTCTTGTAAATGTAGCTGATATTCACAACAGTGATTGTAATAATTTCCATAAAACTTTTTGCTATAATAACCCTAAAACCTTCAACAAGCAAAACAATCATGGCGGAACACGACATGTCCTGGAAATCTAATACCCCTCATCTCAGTTTATGTTATGGTGCAGATAATGGCGTTACATAACCTACCATAACGTCGGACAGGCGCAGCGTGTGGGCGAGCCTATGCGAACATGTTACGACACTGCGGGGACATACGGATGGACATTACTGAGGACTGCTGGCTTTCTATCGAGGTTTTATTTTCCGGGGTTTGTGGATTACGGCCTTACAGGGTTATAGGAGAATCGTGCTACAGTTGAACGTAAGATTTATGGTGGTAAATAGAATCATTACTAAATTATAAATGCATCGCGGGATTACCGTGACTCCGGAACATAAAGGGCTATTGAAAGACACCGTGGATTAGTAATTACGAGTCTCTCCCCCATATTACCAAGTAAAATTAATGCGAATTGCAATTAATGCAAAAGTTTTGATGTATGTTCGTGACTTAATCACGTCAAAAAGGCTTAATAGATCTGGATGGATACAGTGTTTAGTTATAGTCTGGAATAATACATAAGATAAGGTTATCCCGGTCTAACATTCCCGTGGGATAATCTTTAAGTTAGTGGTTGAAGTCGCTGGCTTCAGTTAGTACCTAGTTAAAATTATTGCTAGTGGCGGACTCAACTCTCATGACTAGAGAAGATCTTGAGGAAAAATAATCTACGTCGATTTCACATCAGTTGCGACACGAAAAAAATTTCTTTAATATTTTTTTTGTTTAGTTTTTTAATTAGTTACAATCGTCAAACAAAAGTGCTTTATCTTTTAAAAATCCGAAGTATATATCTTAGCATTACAATTTTGAACATTCACGTGAATCATAAAAGTACACAAATAAAATAAACACCACTTCATTGCGACACTCCATAATTTATTGCCAATTATTGTGTCGATACATAATTGTATCATTTGACAATTTTGTAACGATTTACAATGACCCACTTTCGATATTATATTTATTTTTGGTCCAAGATATATTGACTCAATAATACCAATTTAAGACTTAAAACCTCGAGCCTTTTATGTGGCACACTTTTTGTATCTTGACAGATTACATTTACATGTATCCTGGTGGCTTAATACATAATCTGACAACTTACATGCGAATGCAATTTATCCCAGCATTTATGTAATGATAAAAAGTTACTTGCAACATAATTGAGAGGAAGGAAATCTGGAATTTATGGAGGCCAAGTAAAAGAACCATCTTGACTTTGTGCAACGCCAAAAGTGCTTTAGCTCAAAAAAAAACCGGCCTCCCGTATCACGCTCATTATTTGAGATTATTGATAGTTATCAAAATTGAATTGATCCGTAATTTGGATACGAATTTGGTTCCTTCAGTAACATCCATTAAGACGCCAGATACAATTGAAATATCCTGTAACGTACAGGCAGACTAAGATACCTTCAATAGTTCAACGCAAACCATTTTCTTCTATGTATCGGTTGGCTAAGTTACACTGTATCATCATAGTCGAATTACTGCTTACTTGATCAAGTGAGTCCAGTGAGTTGCTATCTTGCCTTCCACCTTGCCCTGATCTACCAGTCTCTCCATCAATCTATTTCTAAAGATGTAACTCAGAAATATAATCTTTACTAAACACATTTAGCCCAGTACATCTACCATGAGTTTGCACGGCTAAAACTCGCTAGCGTCTCCGTAAATTATTTGTATGAAATATTGTACAGCGCCCCTAGCGGTCACAGTGAGAATTAAAATTCATACCATGAGCACTGTAGATTACGATTGGTTAAAAACCTAACGTAATCTATACGATGGTCACTAACGTTTTTCAGCTGTCACCATACAAAACGGTACCATGAGTTTCTAATACTACAGGCGCTAGCGAACAATACGCTTGCTATAGTAGTTACGTATCTCACTAGCTTTTTGGCGTGTGAAACATGTATTTACATTAACGTTATTAACTTTTTTGAGTATAAAAAGTCAAAATAATGCTTGCAAGAGCTTTTTAGCATGGAATCTGTTAGTGGCCGCTTAATTTGGGAACTACAACGTGAATTTCAAGTTACAAAATAAGTGATAAAAAAAATCTTAAAATTTACAGACCCATAAAAACAGCGTTTGACGATTTGGACACATTATGGTTTATTTCTTGCAATTCTCACGTCTTTAAAAACTTGAACTTACACACTTACACTACCACATTTTCACATTTTTTATGTTACACATTAAATTTCGTTTAGGTGGAACTATTTTATAACTTTATCTACTTTTTAAATAAATGAATACCAAGTAGAAACATTTCTTTTCATGAAAACCACCAACAATTATAACAGTGAGGCACTTTGTAGTAAATAATCCAAATAATCTATTGTTATAAACTTTCAAACCACAAACGCAGTGTCAGTGATACTGTGATACAAGGGCAAGGTCAACGAACAATGGGCGACAGTGACGTATTAGAAGTCGTTCTCTCTTCTTATTTTGTGGGAAAGAAAGAAACAAAACATAAAGAGTGAAGTTAGCAACACGACACCACCTATCGAGCTTACATTATCGCCTGCGTAAGATTCAAATAAACTCATGGTACCAGCAATATCGAAATCTATTTGATCCGAGTTAGCACGCTAGCGATTTCGACGCTAGCGAGTAAGTTTTCGATGACAACTCATGGTAGAGGTACTGAACGCTACCACAAGTTTATTACGAAATACTTGTAGTTATGAAATTTAATCGCGCCGTGACTAAAGCCTACTCGCCTACCTGAAACTCCTAACTTTCTCCCAGGAAGTTGGGAATCAATTTGTAGTTTCATCTTCCCTTTATGCAACCAATTATGGCTGCGACAAATTTGCTAACTGTATCACAGAATCCCGAGAGCCGTTACGTAATTTGTAATCTCTATGGTTCTGTTTAAAGTTTGAAAGTCAGTGTGGCCAACATTGCATGTTCATAGAGAGTGTCAAGTTGCTTTGTTTTCAGGCTTAGTCGTTTTCTTGACATAGTTGAATATTATTCAAAAGTACTTGCTGGAAAAAACTAGTTTTAAACATTAAAAATCATCATCATCATTTCGTTTAACGTTTATAAGACTTTTTTTTGCATCCACCCCAAGTAAAATGGGATGTCCTGCATCCAATTTTACGGTCGTTATACGGAAATACAGCCTTTAACAGCGGTCCACATTGCTGAAGTCAGCACAGCTTGGATGGACATCACATGTGGTCGCAATTTTGTGCAGTAATAAAAACTAAGGTGTTTGAATTCATATCCTCTGGTGTCCATTAACTTTTGATTACCTCTCTATGTGTAGAAGACTTAAAGCAAATACTCATGAACTTAATAGAAAAGCTTACAAAGCAACGCAATAAAGTCCTTTGTAAAACATTACTAAGTCAGGAAAGAGGCCACAGTCTTCAGACGACACCTTTGTTTAAACCAAGCCGTTAAATCCAACTAGAACCTCAACAAATCAATTGTAATGCGTAGAGACTGTTGTCAAATATGGATTAAAGTTATTCAGGGTTATTGTTTCTTTAATAGCTTGTGACAATTGTGACCTTTTGCTGTTGGGACAATGAACTGGGGGCTTACCATCAACTCTTTAAGCAAACAACGCCTTTAATCCCCTAAAGGTCAGTAGAGGTGTACTTAAATAGTGCATCCACATTCACTTGGTATTGTTGAAGTGGTTTAAGGTCAATGTAATTAGGGGCGATTGTCATAAACCGCGCATAGATCCAGACTTTGGCTGCTACTGAAATTTTTTGGAAGAATAGAAAAACCTAACATCCGCTTTGTCTGAACTGTGAAACGAACCCTCATGATAATTGTAAAGACTGCTTGGTGATCTGTCGTCATTACAACAAAAATAGTCCTCAATGTCTTAAGTAGATTCACTTGCGACTACTTATTCAATGAGGCAAGTCTCTTAGCAAGTGCATACAGATGATGGAGATGGATAGATGTATTTTATACCCCCATCTCTTTCTTATATGCAAGCGAAATTAAAGGGATTCCGCTAAAATAACTGGTGGTACGGACCCTGTTTTTAACACTCCCATTTATACAGGGTTATTGGTTAAGTCGACCTATTCCCTTTGAGGGGTTAAAGTAGACCTCATTCTTGACTGATTTTACTATGGGAACCCCTATCCTAATCCTTACCGTTTTTGAGTTATTAGACTTTTAATATTTTTCAAAAATATTCCACCTCTGCGTCATAAACTGGTTATTGTAAGAATTTTACGACGTTTAGGACGTTAAAGTGATACTTTTTCGATAGCTTACAAACGACTCATTCTATTAAAGCCAGTACGTTTGATAAATTACTCAAGCCTTGGGAAATAAATGGCTGTAAAGTTCAAATATTAAATTTTTTTGGGAGCTACCCTTGTCTCTCAGGCCAAATTTCTCAAAATAAGTGTACGGTACTAGATGTGCAGATTGCAGCAAAAACACTGCTGTCTCATTAGCTTTCTAAAATGGTACCACAATATCCACTTTTATTAAGAATATGGCCGAAAAAAAAGGGTTGATACTGACAAGGTGGTAGGTATTTTAACAAAACTTGTTCTGTACGAACAAGTTTTTCGTTACATTCGTTTTCGACGAATTTAAAAAAAAGAGCATATTCTAAATTCGACTGTGTTTTTTTCAATGTGGATGATCTTCTCCCACCAAAATGTCTTCTCCGCTAATTGTTAACTGTTTTTTTTTTTTTCATGTATCTTCTTTGATACGATTTTTTCTTGATATCATTATGTGGCCTTAGCTTTTTGACTCAATACCTCTCGCATGGCCAATTAGTTGTGTTTTGTCACAACCATGGGTCGGAATTAGGTACAGTTATGTACTTATACAGCGAAAGAATAACATAGCGATAGGTAACAAAAAAAAAACCGCTACAGAGTAAGTAAGAAAAATAAAATTGCAAGTGGAGGAAATCGATTGACAAATAGAAATTTAAATTCGAATTTAGAACCTCCTTCTTCTAATGAAATCGGTTAAAAGTGTATTGACGAGTTTGGTTAAAAAACCACCTTGTCAGTATCAACCCTTATTTTTCAGCCATATTCTTAATAAAAGTGTATATTGTGGTACCATTTTAGAAAGCTAATGAGACAGCAGTGTTTTTGCTGCAATCTGCACATCTAGTACCATACACTTATTTTGAGAAATTTGGCCTGAAAGACAAGGGTAGCTCCCAAAAAAATTCAATATTTGAACTTTACAGCCATTTATTTCCCAAGGCTTGAGTAATTTATCAAATGTACTGGCTTTAATAGAATGTGTCGTTCGTAAACTATCGAAAAAGTATCACTTTAGCGTCCTAAACGTCGTAAAATTCTTACAATAACCAGTTTATGACGCAGAGGTGAAATATTTTTGAAAAATATTAAAAGTCTAATAACTCAAAAACGGTAAGGATTAGGATAGGGGTTCCCATAGTAAAATCAGTCAAGAATGATGTCTACTTTAACCCCACAATGGGAATAGGTCGACTTAACCAGTAACCCTGTATAATTTAAGAGCTCGAGGTTCCATTGCACTGATGTCGTAAAAGTTGAAATTATGCTCACAGCATCAAAGGCATATATAAAAAAATATTCTTGAATCTAGAAAAGTTTGTCGAAGACAGATTAAATAGCCGTCTGGCTTTGTAGAACGTTAAAATTCAGATCTAGCAGATAAGTGGATGCTCCTTTTGAGAATTTTTAAGCAAGTTTGGGTATTATCTAGAGTAATCTTAAGTCGTTATTAAGATTACGTCGCGTGCTAACATCAGGCATTATGTTTTACTCGTTTCAAAAAAGTTTTAAATCTTTTTTTATTCAGTTTGTCGACTCAGAGCTAGACTCTGGAGAATCCCAATTTCTCAAGATGATAAATAAATAGTAACTCGTATGTTACTGTGTAAACATATTTTATCTTTAAAATAGATGTTAAATAACCTATACTACGTTTCGCTGCGGACGGGTCGCAGGACTGTGTGAATCACGGGACTGTCATGATCGCGGGACTGCCCGGGACCTGGAACTGTATTGGGTCGCGCGACTGTCTTTGGTCCCGGGACTGTAGATGTTAAATAACCTATACTACGTTTCGCTGCGGACGGGTCGCAGGACTGTGTGAATCTCGGGACTGTCATGATCGCGGGACTGCCCGGGACCTGGAACTGTATTGGGTCGCGCGACTGTCTTTGGTCCCGGGACTGTCTCATAAGGTAACCGTGACCCTGCGACCTCCCGTCCCGCTCTGGGTGGGAGAATTCATTTGATAATATTACCACGATAGAAAAAGTGTAAGTGCTTTACATTTTCACACAGTACCAGTAACTTGGCATTTATGTATATTTAAATAGAAGGTAAATAATGTATTCTACATAATAGACCTTACATTTACAAAACAACTTGATAGTGTATTGTTCCGACTGACAAGGCTTTCATTTCTTCTTCACTGAAGCGGAAACTTACAGATATCGAGACTTTATCAACCATACGGCAAATATTCAATAAACATACTGTACTGTCTATTTTTACTTACAAGTCAAATTGGATCAATGTAATATGAAATTCAACTGAAATTCTCAAGTTTTCGCACAATAAAATAATTTAGGTACTCACTTATGTAGAACATATTCGTTATTAGGCACGTCCACACAGAACCTATCAAGCCATAGGTAATATATTGTCTGAAATGTATTTATTAGAAGTGCTAAGACAGGAAACCTCCACGTGCGCCCGTGGACTGGAGTTCACTCTAGGATACGACCGGGGGGAAGACCAGTTTTTCGGGCCAGTGCACCCTGGGATGCGGGCAAAAGCTCTTTAAGAGACCCCTCAGGCACTGTGTGCCTAAGGGGTCTCTTTACCCGTATGCGAATAGCCTGTCGTGTCGACGCTCCAACGCGTGTCCTGATCAGATCAGCAGCCGCATTCCGCCCCACCCAGGACACGAGGACTCATTTGATGATTTTACCACCTAAAAACATATATTAAAATGAAAATTATCAATTTATTAGCTTCTACTACGGATATGTTGTGATTGAAGCCTCCTGTCAAACAAAAAGTCTTTTTGATCGTGTTAAAATCATAAAATGTGTCCTCCGACCTATGGCGGTTTTCGATTTACGAGAGCCCAATATTAAAATTAAACTAAAGTAATAGGTATTAAGGTTTAAATACCTTGAACCAAAATCGTGACTTAAAGATCAAATCAGACCGTGACAAAAGGACCTCACATTTCGATTAACTGTGCTATTACAGTTAGATTATTCTGGAGCTAGACAATAAGCTAGGCTGAAATCCTAGGTCCATTCAGCCTCATTGTGTCCTGACATACGTGGTAAATTAGACTGCTTAGAGATAGCCGTCTATTCAGAGAATGTGGTTCATTATGTGTCTTTGTAACATGGAACAGCGGGTCTACAACGATCACTTTTAGCAATACTCCTGATGTTTTTTTTTTTAATTTCCAGTGATTTCCAGCAAAGTTATTACCAATAGGGTATTTTACTGCATAAGTAAATTGAAAGTCTATTTCGTCCGTCAGTAATAATATTGAAAAATAATGGACACGTATTTTTTATTTTTTCGTATCAATGAATATTAACAAAGTTAAAACGCTTCCAAATTCGGGAGTGGGGGCTTGTGACGTCATTGCGCTTGTAAAATTGTACCGACTGAGTGACGTTTTGTGATTTTTAGAAGCGCTATAATTTCCTCAATTTTGGTTTACGTGACAAAAGAAAAAATACGGGTCTATTAATAATATTTTGTAATAATCTATATTTCGGACTAATATTTATTTTGAGTAAAATACCCATTCTTTTATTTTATTTTCCTTTCGTTACCAAAGGTGCAACTTATGTCGTACAAGAAAGAGATGATGGTTATACAATTGTTTTCATTGTTGTTGAAAAATACGGCAATTCTAACCTAGCTACGCTCAGATGACAGACTAATCTATGTTCAGATATGACTAGAAACTCTTCATGTGCGTGTTATTTTACAAATATTAGAAGAATTGCTAATAACACATTTTTAATTCAGGAAGTGAATCGCTTTTAGGAATATTGCTTAAAGTAGCCGTTTTAGCCCCGCTGTTCTATAGGTATGTTCAGGATGTCGGATGTCTGTAGTCTCTACTGGATGGATGTCCATTGAGGAGAAAATGAGATGTGCTGAGAATTGTAATTAATTTTATGATTAATTAGATGTAGTTCCTGGTAGGTCCTGTAAGTTCAAAGTACTCTCCATCGTGTGCTTAAGACCAGCTATGCTAATTTCTACGCTATTTTGCTTGTGTATATCTAACATCGCTGTCAGTAACTTAGTGAATACTAAACAGTACTTTCGACTCTGGCGCAGCGTTGCGTACAAGGCGATATAAATGTTGTACTTACGATGATAACAATGCTGATGTATGAACGATGCATGATAAAGAAAGTTGTTTAATATTAATCATTTTATTTTATTGATTGAAAAATATTAACCAATGTCTATTCAGTTTCTTGTCTGGTTCTCATCCATGGAGTTGACTGACTGAGACTGATGTTCCATATTTTTGTAAGTTTTATTGTTTTTTAAAAATTCAAAAGAGTTTGGTATCCAGGTGACTGTCGCAATACAAATCCACAGAGGTTTTTACTCCATGCGTCAATGGAAACGAAAGTCGTAAGGTATCGGAGACTTTCGTCGCTTTGTGTACGAAGAGGCTTGCTGGCCTACTTGAAATAAATGCTTCGATTTGATTTAGGTACGGAAAAGGCTGTTATTTCCTGACCAATACTGTCAGGAAATAAACTCATGCCATTTTGTCTATATGTTTCAGTTTGATAAATTATGAACAATGCGTTTTAGATGCCGATTAGGATGATAAAAATTCACGATGCACTTAATTAACCCACTAATTATGGAATATTGCATCGAAATATTATGCACATGTTACGAAATGAAATCGATTTGTATTTTCGGTCACTGTCGTCATTCATCAAGATATCGTAAGTTTTGCATAAAAATCTAAGCTTAAAATTAACATGTTTTTTTTTTTATTCAATCCTAAATTGAATTCGCCTTTAAAAACAGAAGTCAGAAAAACGATTTTTGCAAAACAGTAAGGTGAATAAACTATTTCAAGAGCAGAAGTCAATCGATTGACTGTACAACATCCGGAACCAGTGCAATTACTGATGTAATCATTGACTGGACAAATAAACTAAGATTTTGTAATTTGTACATCAAGGCCTGACTTTCATCATTCTTGAAGCAACGCCATTTTATTTTTAAATGGAGTTTGACAAGGGGTATTAAACACGGTAATCTTGTAAGAAACGATACAAAACCGGAATCGCATAAATTCAAAAACATGTCCTGCTTGTTGGAAATAAAAGTGAGATCAGTTATCTCTTGAGTTAACTGCTTCCGAGGTGAGATTTAAGTCTTGTTTTTAGGGTACAGTAAAATTATTGCGAAAACGAATTAGCAAGTAGGTAAAAGAAACGGAATATAAAGGGAAAAGTTGGTAGCCAACGACGATATATTACTAGACTCGTAATAACAGGCGACCGATGTCTGTCAACACATTAGGCAAAAAAGTCTTATATCCGTCTTATTTCGACCACTCCTGTGAGCCGTAAACATACCTTGAGACAGAACAGACCTTGAGTTAGCCAATCACAACGCAGTACCCCGCCCCCCTTTGCTTACGTAGTACCTCAGCGAGTTGACAAAATAGTTTTTGTTCCTTAGATCGTGCATGCGGAGTCTAGTAATATATCGTCGTTGTTGGTAGCTGACGACATGAAGCTGCAGTAAACGTCGTGTCGCAGTGACACTACTGGTTTCTACGTATTTCTATGAACTTCCCTCCGTAGTTAGCGACATGTCGTCTGCTGCTGCTGCGTGCAGTCGGCTACTAACTTGTACCTTTAATCTCTAATGGGTCATACGTTGTTGTATCAAAATCAGTAGGTAATCAATTCAGAATATCGTTAAGACTGGCAAAAAAATAATAAATGTGAAAGAAATATCTAAACGACTTGTTGGCTTTCCTGTGACGTAAAGAGTGGATTTTACCAAGTACAGCATTGCCATACAATGGGGCACATTACCAGCGATCTAACAGTGTTAAGGAGAAATTTTGATGCCTTGTAATTTCTGTTATAAGTTGACCTATTAAGGTTGCTTTTAAGTTATCACCTTATCTTACTGTTAGAGTTCTTAGGTCTGCTACGCACGTTAAGAAAAATCGTTACGATTGGCCAGTAAAGTTCAAACTGCAACGATAAATCTACATGTGTGTGTATGAGAAAAATGGGGCAAAACTCTTCAGTTTTTTCCATACACACTTGTAGATTTGTCGTTGCAGTTTGAACTGTAATCGTAACCATTTTTCGTAACGTGTGTAGCAGCGAACCGATGGATACAAGTGGCGAATTGTCGTTCCGCGTGGCGGTCTAAGGGGTAGGCCTATGTTCAGCCGTGGACGTCTTCCAGCTGATGATGATGATGATGTGTAGCAGCCATTGTATTACGCTTGCTCCCTCCACAAGGATTCCTCTGCACTATAGCTTGTTAGTTATTCTATTGAAATAACCAACCCACTGATAGTTTTTCTCCGAGTATTAGATTTTCTCTCACACATAATTCATAACAGTGCGTGAAAATTAACGAATTACCAATATTACATTGTGGTGTTTGTAAACTAGGTACTGTTAATCGTTGTCACATCTCTCTCTGTTACAGTTTCGTCACTTAAGTAATACTTCAACAAACATACGTTATTGACTAGGAAGCGAACTAAACATCACTTTTTTTAAACCATTAACTAGTTTTATAGAAACACTGTTTTCTGAATATTCGATTGAAAATCATCGACAATTTTTTTTTCTAGAGGCCTTTCACGAGTTTTCACGATTTTCTCACGTAAAGTAAACCCCGACTTTGACGTTAAATTGATATAAAAGGCATTTTTAGAACTGTGCATTTATCACCTAAGCCAAAAATTAGTTACTGGTTCGTAAACTAGAGGCGCTTTTCCATTTTCCAATACAATTAACGGCATAAGTACGTCGTCTTTAAGTACACTGAAATCTTGTGCTAAGGCTTCGAAAGAATGTAAAATCTCCACAACACAGTTACTGGGTTCTGTGCGACTTGATAAGACTGATTGAAACTGAGATTTTGGAGCGTTTAATTTATTTGTTAGGAAATTAGGAATTAGTAGAAATAGGAATTAGTTGTTGCTTTTTTCCATGACTGTACAGTCAATCCTTAAAAAATATATCTTAGGACCAAATAACCTATTTTCAGTAGATGATGACTCTCTCTTTTTCAAAATCGAATCAGTCCTACATATTTTTATTATTTGTACAGTTTAACATCAAGACAGCAGGGTAGACTTCCCAAGATGTGATATGCCGGATGTTATGAATCATATTCTACCAGAATAAACATTAAATTAAAATTGTACCCTTAGCAAGAGTTTTCAGTATTTGAGACGTAAAGTAAACTGGAACTTTGACAATTTCAAATTGACAATTTTCAAGGAAAAATTTAGTTCCTTCTTTTCACACCAGAGGCGCTGTTTCATATTTTCATACAAGAAACGCTGTAAATACTGGAAAGACGCTGTAAAGTAAAATAGTGAAAACTCGTGCTAGGGGTAAGTACTGAAAGTTTTGTTACACGTTACGTCATTGTAATTTCGTTTATTGTTGTTGGATATCATCTCCATTTTAATAATTTCACGTATTGTTCATGACATGTATTCAATTAATGTGTCAGTTAATAGCAAGGCTCTCGAAAACTGTCTTTACGGTAATGCTTTCATCCGTGTCAGACTTTGATTTGTGAAGTGAAAACTCTACAATTATGGATGAATGGAAAGACGTTTGTTACGGATTTGGCTTACAGATATGTTTATAGCCTGGAGTAATACATGGTATACTTTTTTGTTCCGGTAATTCGATCCCTCGGGATAATGAGAAGTTTTCTTTTTCGAGTATAAAAAAAGTGACTACGTTACTAGATTTATGCCTTCATTTTTGCACAAATCCACGAGGCACAGACTTCTCTTCTTTTTCTCTTGGCACATTTTCTTTATGGCGTGGAAAACTCATAAAGGACCATGCGCATTTTGGCCCATCGCTCAACAGCGATGAAAACTATGCCAAATGAAAGCTTTGAGGATGTTATGCATTTCTTATTATGGCAGCTAAGTCGAATTCGAGCGCCAACAAGGTGATTTCGAGCATTGAAAACATATGCACTTACCTAACCTAACATGTGGCAACATTCTCCTACTGATTTGAAACAGGTGTCATTCGAAGCGTGTAGTGGATACGATATACTTTTACTACGGCGACATTCTTCAAATGTGTAAGGTTCACCTGGAATATCTGAAAATGTCAACCTAACCTAACTGTGACAACATTCTCCTACTGATTTGAAACAGGTGTCATTCGAAGCCTGTGGTAGATAAGATATACTTTTACTATGGCAACATTCTTCAAATGTGTAAGGTTCACCTGAAATATCTGAAAATGTCAACCTAATCTAACCTGTGGCAACAATCTCCTACTGATTTGAAACAGGTGTCATTCGAAGCTTATAGTAGATACAATATACTTTTAGTATGGCGACAGTCTTCAAATGTGTAAGGTTCATCTGGAATACCTGAAAATGTCAACCTAACCTAACTGTGGCAACATTCTCCTACTGATTTGAAACAGGTGTCATTCGAAGCGTGTGGTAGATACGATACACTTTTAGTATGGCGACATTCTTCAAATGTTTAAGGTTCACCTGGAATATCTAAAAATGTCAACCTAACCTAAGAAGGCTGTAGCAATATTCTCCAACTGATTTGAAACAACCGAGGTTCGGGCACACCGCAATCGCGACGGTAAGACCCCTCTTTGAGGAGTGGCCGGAAAGACGTGGCTTCGTTCAGGAGGTATCTGTGTCGGATAGGGAAGAAAGATACGCCTGGGTGCCACCTGTGAAGATCGCCCGGAGGACACAGTAGGCGTGGGCATGCGGACAGCGAGTAAAGGGCAACTCGCTGTCCGACCGTGGACCATGCCCGGGTCGACGACTCAAAGATAGTCAGCACAATGACGAGGCCCCCTCACGGAGGGCCGAAGCCTGCCAGGGACTTATTTTAATCACCGTGACCCCGGAACATAAAGGACTATTGAAGGACACCGTGGATTTTAGTCAGTACAAGTTTGACAGACCCTTCTGCCCTGCCCGGGGTGGGAGGCCTCATTTGATGATTTTACCACGATAAAAAAAAAAACTGATTTGATACACGTGTTATTCGAAGCGTGTAGTGGATAAGACATATTTTTATGATCGCTACATCTTCAGACGTGTGGGTTTTACCTGGGATTCCTAGGCTTTTCTTAAACGAACCTAACTAACCCACCTATTTTTAAGTGTGGAAACCCTCATGGGCTTGTTGTGTTGTCAGCGTGGAGAACACGGAAGAGGCATGTCAGACTCGACTGACTAAAACCACTCGGTGTTCCATACTGCAAATCAGTAGGAGAATGTTTCCACAGGTTAGGTTAGGTTAGATTTTCAGATATTCCAGGTGTACCTTACACATTTGAAGAAAATCGCCATACTAAAAGTATATCGTATCTACCACACGCATCGAATGACATCTGTTTCAAATCAGTAGGAGAATGTTGCCACAGTTAGGTTAGGTTGACATTTTCAGATATTACAGGTGAACCTTACACATTTGAAGAATGTCGCCATAGTAAAAGTATATCGTATCTACCACACGCATCGAATGACATCTGTTTCAAATCAGTAGGAGAATGTTGCCACAGTTAGGTTAGGTTGACATTTTCAGATATTCCAGGTGAACCTTACACATTTGAAGAATGTCGCCATACTAAAAGTATATCGTATCTACCACACGCTTCGATTGACATCTGTTTCAAATCAGTAGGAGATTGTTGCCACAGGTTAGGTTAGGTTGACATTTTCAGATATTCCAGGTGAACCTTACACATTTGAAGAATGTCGCCATAGTAAAAGTATATCGTATCTACTACACGCTTCGAATGACACCTGTTTCAAATCAGTAGGAGAATGTTGCCACATGTTAGGTTAGGTAAGGGCATATGTTTTCAATGCTCGAAATCACCTTGTTGGCGCTCGAATTCGACTTAGCTGCCATAATATGAAATGCATAACATCCTCAAAGCTTTCATTTGGCATAGGTTCCATCACTGTTGAACGATGGGCCAGACTCCATATATTTCTGCCCGTGGTCCTTTAAAAGACTGGTCAATGAATATTTTTTTCTTTTTCCTTGTTGTTATTTATTTCCAAATGCCAATGGTGTGATGTGATGTGATGTGACACATGTACGTTACGTTTTAAGATCTCAAAATTACAATCAAGTGAAAAAAATCAAAAAATGACGACGTTCCGTTCATTGCAGTAACATACCAAGTTCAGCGCCATCTATCCATCGACTAGGGAAACAATCAAAAGAAAATCCCTCATTGAAGAACTGGGGTATGACTCAGTTACAAATAATAAGTCCAAAAAAATTAAGTTTGTTGGTCTTACTGACTAAAATCTATCTTTCAGGTGTCCTTTTTCCGTTCCAGGACTACGGTGCCTTTTAAGACAGTCCCGCGAAGTTTCTGTATCATAATTCTAAATGCCATTTTAGAAACACCTTCATTTCAAAGATAGTGTCCCAAAAAACCGACAAAGCCAATTTACCATAATTGTACCTACCTATATCGTTGCAACAATATCGATGTCCCGATTGTCGATACAATCGGTCAGAGCTACATAATATGTCCATGGAGCAACACGTGATTCTGAATAACGGTCCGCCAGGTGACTGATCAATAATCCTGTTTTTTACGCCGTAAATTAATTCCAAGAAGACTTGTTTTTAAAATAGTGTTCGTGTTCATTACGACAGCATAAAATACTAATGAGGTTACGAAAACTTAAGTTCGCTTTTGGAAGAGGTGTCAATAAAGGAACAGACGAAAAGGTTTAATAGTTTTGACCATAGACTTGATAGACTAATTATTATCTATCCTAATGAAAAGGAAAGAGATAGAAGGCCTTACAATTGTTTTTCTCGCTTTATCAAGAGTATGACAATGATGATGCAGATGTTCCATGCTCAATGTTTATGGGTATTGATGGTAGACAAAAATGTCGAAAATCATTCATCTATAGATATTATGTTTCTTTAGTTAACGATATTCTAGTCAAGTGTTGAAGACGCCCAACCTTTTTACCATAAAACAGAAAAAGTTCTTGTTGTAGGGTACAAAAAGAACAGACTTAACAATTACTTAAACTGATAAATCTTGGCTTTTTGCCCCTCAGAAAAACTTGTAGTACCTACTTGTTTTCTTAAATATATGTTACGGTAAATGTGATTAATTGAAAATTATTAATAATTATCTATTTTTATTAATAATTACCGAAAGTCGAGGTTAAAGTGATTAATTAATCACATTTGTCGGTTATTATTAATAATTTGACCCTAGTAGTGATAAATGTAATAAGTAAACTTCCTTCACAGGAGCAAGTTGACGGAGCCCCGCTCCGCGGGGCTCCTACTTCTGCGTGGTTAAAAAAAAAATAACCACGAAGAGGATGGCGGGGTCTTTCAGACCCCGCCATCCTCTTCTAACCTAAATTGTCCGAGTCGGGGTGCCAGCAAGTCCCGAGGTTAGGCCTAGTTCTAACCGGCTAAACCTAGGTGTAACCGACCACAATCGGTTAAACCTACGTGTATCATACTTATCTTCAGTTAGCACTAGGTTTAGCCGTTTAGTTTATTAATTTTATCACTTTTACCAATATGTGTCGTGAATTATTAATAATTACTACTAAAAGTAATAAATTTCGATCGTTTATTCACATTTACCAAAACATGTGATTATTATTAATAATTTTGTAAAATTATTAATAATTTTCAATTAATCACATTTACCGTAACATATACATCTAGTTAACTGTTCCTCCTTGTTAACCCTGAAAAAATGCTTATAAAGACCCTGAAATGGAGCAGAGAATACTAGTCTATAAAAGAAATCTCATGAATTGCAGTACAAACTTTAATTGGAAATGTTTGGATTACTTTTCATAACAGTTGCTCATTCTTAATTGAAACTCGTAAGGGTCAGGGCACACCGAGACGCGACGCTGCGCGCACCTTTCAATGTAGTGACTCAAAATCTTACTTGATTTATTCACTACTAGCGGCCCGTCCCGGCTTCGCACGGGTGGAGGACCCGGTCTAAAACCCGGTCCCGATGGTTACAAACACAACAAAAAAATAGTTATCCGAATCGGTCAAGCCGTTTTCATGTTATGTCGTGACAACGTAAAACGGGTTTCATTTTTATATATATAGATATAAGTAAGCCGCTTCGTACAGTAGGCGAGGCAAGTCACCAAACCCTTACGACTTTTGTATCTAGGTGACTGTCGCAATAAAAATATGTAGAGGTTCGAACACAACCACGCGTCAATGGATAACAAAGTTGTAAGGTATCGGGGACTTGCGGCGCCTAGAGTACGAATTTTATTTTATGATTTCCAGTATCGCATCGTCGCGTCACGTCGCATCTCAGTATGAACTGACCCTAAGTCATAAGCTGATTCGCTGAGTTCCTAAGTTCATAACAAGTTTGTACATAAGCTATACGGGTTCTAGAGTTTATAACTGATGCATGTTATGTTTGAGTTGGCTGTTCCTAGTATTATATCGTCTGTGTTTTATTGAAGCAGTGCACGCATGGAAACTCAATTTGCTCTGTAGTCTATCTTTACTTGAATATATGGATTTTAGATAGATTTTTTTTACTGTGTTGGTAAAATCATAAATTGAGTCGCCAGGACTCAAAGAATATTCATCAAATGAGTCCCACCCTTTTTTAAAAGTGGTAAAATCATCACATGAGTCCTCCTACCCAAATCCACGATGATCCTCTACGATCAGGGTCACCGTTACATGAGACAGTCCCGCGACCAGATTTCAGCTAATAGTCATTTCAGCGGTGAAAATCGAAAGGAAAATCTTGTCCTGCGGAGACCAAGGACTGTCAGTTGATCTTGGATTCTGAACCACCAAGGGCATTCGAATTTTGGACAACATCACAGTCTAAACTAGCATAGGGTCATTGGATGGGTTGATTTTACGGACGTTTATCAGATCCATATCGCCTAAAAGGGCAAATTTTTGTATCTACAATTGATACTTAGATGGTTCAAAATTATAAGAACGATGCAGCATAACAACAAACCACAAATGCAGTTCTAGAAAAATGCAAAACTCTCAGAAAACGTTTGCTTTGAGAATTCGTAGGCGTAGTAGAAAAATGATCGTAAAGAATTAGAAAATAAGCGAAAGGAATGTTGCTAACTAGGTACATAGCAGCAAAATATTATGTGTTTGTTTGTTCAATGTTTAGTTCGAAACAATGTTGACGAGGTGTTCGTAGGTGGATATGCTTTCTTTATTTTTACGTGATAAAATCATCGAATGAGTCCTCCCAACCAGTGCAGAGCTTGTACTGACTAAAATCCACGGTGTCCTTTAATAGCCCTGTACGTTCCGGGGTCAGGGTTACTCGTTAGTCCCGCGACCAAAGATAGATATGCTAGTAGCATACATATTCTCTAATAGTAACGACTGTGTAATATTACGGTACCTACTAATACTTAAATTATATTCACATACATGTATGAATTAATCTAGAATGGATAGTAGATAGGAAAGTACCTACCTAGGTACCTACCTATTTACGACTTCCTAAGTGTTTAAATACTACGAAGATAATCTATTCGGTAAGGTTCTATTTTCTGATCGTACCTACCTAATGGCTGTTAGGTAGGTACCTACCTATTATAATAAAATTACTAAATGATTTCACTTGAGATCTAAAGAAAACTAAAGTAGGAAAGAATTAATAGGTACTAAGAAGTTTATCTACTTCTAGGTCCTGCGTTATGATACAAAAACAAAAATGAAGAAACGTCATAAAATTTTGAAAAGAGAAGGAAATAATTTATAAATAATTTTATCTCTTCCTGTCCTTGTTCGGGATCACGTTTTCTTCCTTCATTTCCCGTTGTCAATCTTCTCGTTTATCATTCTGTCCCTTTTCTATTATCCCGTATCATTCCTCCATTCTAATTTAATTCAATTTCCAATGATAAATGAATATTTAAAAAAAAAACAGGCATGCTTAATGGGCATGGTCAGACATAGTAAAAGGGATCCCGAAAAAAAATGGCGGATTAGGTCTTTGAGAGAATTCTGTAGCCTTGAGCCATCAGTGGACTGTGATTAAGCTGTGCATTTTCTTGGGCCATAGTTCTTCTAATTCTTATCTCTGCAAGTAGGTAGGTAAAACATAATTTTAACAGCATTCATTAATTTGGTGGGTAGGTAACTAATGTGTGAGGTATGTTTGTTTTTGTTTTGAATTGAAATTGCTGGTGCATAGTTTCGTAACTGTTTATAATTTTTATAAATTTTGTCCGATACGATTTTGTTTTTTGAGTAGGTACATAACTAAGGATTTGTGAGTGTAGTGTGAAGCCAACGTGAAGTAGGTACATAATTATCTTACAATCACACATAGGTACCGACTTCTTTTATTAAGTGGTTTTATCGCCAAGACTTTACGAGCTAAGTTCACAAGACAATGGGTACCGGTCAGTACAGGTATTAATAAAGTAATCAAAATCACGAGAAAATGCTTAGAAATAAACAAACGTAGGTGTAATAATCACCGTTATTTATAAACAGTTTACATGCAACCGAATTCATGCGGGTTCACGCACACTAACCTGTTGCCAAAGAACGCCTGGGAACGGCGAAATATCAGCTCCGGACCGGTACAGCTCCAATTAGAATCCAACACGACACTGATTATACCATAAAATCACTGTTTACAACACTTATCGAATCACAACAGCGATCCGAACAATCTTCCAGTCGAAAAGTTTTAGACGAAAAAGAAATTGCAACACTACTTTTTAGTATAAAATTTAAACATTTAACTACTTTCAACACACATCAAGTTTATTTCCAACGCTATTACACAATTAAGGACGTGGGAATAATTAAATATGTACACTTTTAAACAGATTCATCTTTGTTGACGATCGTTTTCGGCGGCAAAATCGGCACTGACACGTGTTCACGCGGCGCGGGTATAACTGGACTGAAGCAAAAATGGCGGTGGCTGGCCGGTCGACTGGCGACGAGCGGCGCCGCGCAGTCAAAGATCATGCGTGCAGTGCACAGGTGAGAGAATTTATGTACAGGTAGATTAATGATACGGGTAAATTTAATTAGTTGCACAAAACAGATGCAATCGTTTGGGTTATTGGATGCAGAGGGTTGAAAATGCAGAAGGGATCATACATTGACTCAGTTGCCGTAAAAGAAGTTCCTCGTCACTTCCTGTGGTGTCTGACTACTTCATTTTCCTTGTGGTTAGCTTGTCTCTATTCAACTTTCTGTGAAGGAACAGTAGAAATAAATTACGATATTACTGCTTAAATCTTGAAGAAATACTACTTTTTATGACAAAAATGCAGTACATAGGTAGGTTCTTTAACAGAAACTTAGACACCTGAATAAAATTTACTAAAAATGGAAAGTATTTTTTCTTCTAGCGAAGGTCCTTTTAATTTAAGACTCAAACTATAGTTTTTAACTAAAAAAAAGCTGAAACGACTTGCTAGAAAGAAGGCGTCCTTGACGCATCTCTGCATTGCCTAGCTTAATCTATGATGCAAGCAACAGTGCAGAGCTACCGCGCTGCAAAAACCGGTTATTTGAAGACATAAAAAAATACTTATATGACTGCAAATGCTAGTAGATATTTATTTTAAGGATAACATAATTATCTGTTATGTAAAATTAAAAAGATGGACCTGCATTTAATTAACTTGTACTTTCCAAACAATCACTTTTGTAAAGTTGTAACGAGCGAGCTTAACCGATAGACTTTTTAGAATGTTGGAGCAATTAATCAGTTGCAAACTTTTGCATGAATAGAGACAACGAAACTGATATTTTATTAAAGTTTGTAAGCAGTTGGTTTCTTCTTTCGCTAACTTTTTATCTTCTTTCTTTTTCGAATGAGTCCTACCTATACTCCTATAGGTATCTATGTGGCCCACTTCTGTGTCAGAGTTAAATATGTCGCTTCTGGAAACCTACAGGCGTTTGCTGGTCCCGAGTATTTATTTATTTTATACCTTTCAACTGAATAGGGAATTTACTTATTTAAATTCTAATAAAAATCGGATGTGTGTGACACAGGGACAGACAGACAACCGAATGATCTTAAAAAGGTTCCGTTTTTTCCATAAATATTGAGGTTCGGAGAAAATAGAGAAACGATTCGACTACCCAAGTGATCCGAAGCAGGCTGAAAGCTGAAAGCTGAAATATTTCTCAGACCGATATTTTATTCTACGAAAAAGGAGGCATTCACGGTTCATACAAAATGTAGGTCGATATCGGAACGGAACGGATTGGTTATAAAGCCGATGAATCTGATTCTTTGCAAATATTTCTCTTGCATTTTTTCCTGTTGTAAAATATTTCATCAAGCGAAAATCTTCAGGCGCAATGAAATATTTCACAAAATAAATCAAAGTATACCGTAGATGGCTATTGAAGTAGGTAGTAGGTACACAGTGGATTTTAGGCAGTGCAAGTCTACGGTTAATGATCGAAGGTTGTGATAAGATATGTTTGTATCAAACTGTTCCTGTTTTCACTAAACCTAGCTAAATTAATCTCTTAATAAAAGTGTTCGTAGTTAATTGTAATTTTGTTTTCCAATATAACAGATTATATAAATACTAATTGAAAAATATTTTTTTTTATAAAAACTTTGTTCATAAACTCAGAAGAAAGCTTCAAAAATATCGAGAGGCTTCACGGCTTGAGCCTAGCCAATAAACTACAATCATTTTGTAACTATTGTTTAAAATTTTAATAAAGCGAGCCATAGACAATGTGTATCGATTTTAATCAGGCGTTCAGAACAAAGAGGCTTCATCGGCGTGGTTTCCACACTTTTTGTAAAATTTGCGGGATCGGGATTATTCAGGAATACCTACGTAACTACCGATAAATACGGGCTGATGGTTTTTTTTTAAAGATGTCCGATTGGATAAGAGTCAGCGCCCGAGTTTTTTCAACTTTTTACGAACGACAGAATAGGTAGGTACTAGTTATGTACAGAGTAACCTGGGTCCTTATCACAAGTTTTAACGTTTTGTGATGGAAACGTGTAAGTACTTTCACTTTAATTTGATGGATTAAATCAGTTCCTCGACTTTTTTTTACGTGATAAAATCATCAAATGAGTCCTCCAACTCAGGACAAAGCGGGAAGGACTGTCAGATTCGTTCCAGGGTTACGGTAATGAGATAAGTCCCGCAAACCCGGCAGACTTTGGCCCTCTAAAGGGGGGGGGGGGGGGCGTCATTATGCTGACACTCTTTGAGTCACGCGTGGAACACAACGCGTCGTCGATCCGGGCATGGTCCATAGTCGGACAGCGAGATGCCCATTACTGGCTGCTCGCATGACCGTGCCTACGGTGGCCGAAGATCGTCTGCCGTTCGTCGACTAGATTTGTCGTAAGAATTTAAAGGGCGCAGACGCATTAACCTATTTGGCCAATTAAACGTAAACCTTCTAGTCTGATGTACTGGCGTCCGTAGGTACATTCAATTGAGTATAATTAATTCCGTGAAGTATCAAAAGTAGGTTTAGCCGTTTACTCTTGTTTATTTAGAGATTTTATATACCTAAAGAAAACCTAGGTTTGAATTAGTTTCAATATCAAAGCTGAATCAGTTATCATCTCGGGCATGCGAAGGGCGAGTTATGGGTGACTCGCCGTCCGATCATGGACCATGTCCGGGTCGACGGCGCAGCAATCTGACGGGGCCAAAGCCTGCCTGGGTCGCGGGACTGTCTCACCTGGTAACCGTGGCCTTGGTACGTAAAGGGCTATTGAAGGATCACTGTGGATTTTAGTCAGTACATGTCTGACAGTCCCTCCCGTCCCGCTCTGGGTGGGAAGACTCATAGGATGACATTACCACATAAAAAAAGGGTTACCATCTCTATCCTTTGATGGGAAACCCATGGAGCATCGACCATGGTTATGCAATGACTTAGTTCTATTTGTGTGATTACCTGTTTTTGACTTAGTGTGAATTCGAAATAGGACACACAAGTGAATTAAAATGCAAATTATAAAAGAAAGAATATGTACATTTAATTCCCCACGTATTTTCTACTATTTACAATTTGTATTTTCGTACTTAAATTATTCTGGGAATATAAATATTAAATCTTCTTTTTCCACATATCTTAAATAGGTATTATAGGGCTCGCGTGACCGCATTCCCATAGATAGGAGCCCGATGTCTCGGCAGTGGGAACATTTTAAGCTGAGTAAACATATGCTATAACAGTCTAGGTAGGTGTAAAAAAATAATGTAATATAATAAATAAACTTAGTGTACATTATGAAAAAAAAACATAAAATATGTTGTTTACAACTTTCAATTTTGTATGTTGCCTTGTGAACAGAACTATAGTAAAATACCTTCCCAATTAACCTCCAGGCTTACAACTAATAAAATATTTAAAAATCGTACACTTAAGTCTTCCATTTTCTACATAGACATACAATTATTTATTCATTGCACAACTTTTGACAAACTTTTAAAAATAAGTAAATAAAAAAATCTCACAGACACTCCAAAAAACTAGATAATACACATCGAAAGAAGAAGTTGCAATTTCCATAGAAAATTACCCCACGTCCGACAGCTGTAAAAAATATCTTAAAAAATAGATGAAAATAAGTATTAATAAATTGCATACTTCCGATTGTCATCCTTACTGACTATCATACTTAAAAATTGCTCCAAATATTACTTTAGGCACAGTATTATCTTAAAAATATTTTACTTTCAATCATCCAATACCTACTACTCTAAGCAAGGAGCACAGGGTGCGTTGCGGCGCGGCGCCGCACCGCAATAATTTCGGCACTCACAGACCCTACTGGCACTCATAGACGCGCTGCAGGGCAGTCGCCTCCAAATCCTAGGGCAGTAATTATGTGTCCCATGGTGACAATTTAAGACCATTGCTAGATCAAACATTATTTGAATGACACACGAAGTCATTCATTCACAATATAAATTGACCAAAACAAAATGATGACAAACTCCACGATGCAATAGACAACTGGACTACTTTTCTGTTTGGCTGGTTTACGAGTATATGACAACAATATAGCAAATTAAAGAAAAAACTAAAATGAGTTTGAGGTGTTTTGTTCCGTTGTGTAAAGAGTTTGTATAATGTGTTAAAGTAATATTTGGCTACTAACATTTTTTTTTCGATGGAAACTGGAATATCAACAAATGAGTCTTCCTAGTATAATATCTTTTATCAAAATGAGCTATTACAGTGTTTAATTGCTTTTTAATCCCATTATAAACCTAAAATCAAAAGTTAGTATATTACAGGTATTCTGCCCCTGAATTAATATTTAGAGCATTTTTTTTATGTGCTAGCCAGTAAGGATGAGCACCGGAAGTATATCATTTCTTAATACTATTTTTTTGCGATTTTTTGAGATACTTATGGTTGCAGTCGGAAGTGGGGCATTTTTGCTACTTCTTCTTTGAAAACATTATTTTTATGTTATTATGTTGGTGTACTAACAGCTGTAATTTATCTTCACAGAAGACAGAATAAGTAAAAATTACTGCTTCATTGCAAATCAACGAAAATATTCAGTGAATATTTTTATTCAAGACTATGATGATATAATTGGTTTTAGAGTTATGACAAAATTCTCCAACTTTTTAGTGTCTGCATGCTTTTTCAGAATGTGCCTGCGAAGTGAATCCCTACGGAAGAACCCTTTGTCACAGTCAGGACAGCAAAAATTCTTTTCCTCATGCCTTTTCTGGTGTATAGCCAATTTCTCTGCATTCTCTAAGAACTTGCCACACTGTAAACAAGGTACATTATTTTGTGCATGCCGAGATTTATGTGTCTTCAATAAAGCAGCGGTGTACGATGTGTACTCACACATGTCGCATTTAAATATCTTTCTCTTAAAATGAACCTTCGTACGATGATTGCAGAGTTCACCCATTGTATAGAAGTTAGCTGAACATGTTTCACACGTGTAACTTTTGACTCCTTCATGTCTTTTCATATGATTAATTAAAATTGTTTTGCTCTTTAAAATTTTCTTGCAGACCTCACATTGTACTGATCTAGGATTGTGTTGGAGGACATGTTTGTAAAATCTGTTTCGGCCTTCAATGATTTTGCCACAGATGTGGCACGTTGTGATGACGCAATAGTCTTTGTGGCAGGACTCCCGATGTCCCTGCAGTGAGGAGTGCTGAGTAAAACATTTGAAGCAGTCTTTACATTGGAACCGTCTTACTCCGCTATGTATTACCAAGTGAGCATCCATATCCTTGGCCCTTTTGGTGCTATATTCACAATCCTTGCAATGGAATATTCTTCTTTTTCCCATCCCTTCAACGCGGACGGCCGACGCAGCTTGGCAGCTTCTTGTTTTCCGTTTCTTGTGCCTGTTGAAAGCTTTATAAGTTTTAAATGTTCTTTTGCAGCTTTCACAAATTAGCTTCATGGGAAGGTGGACTCTCTTCCAGTGTACAGCAATCTTACATTTACTTTTAAAGGAGCCCCCACAATCATCACATATTAGTTTCAAATCAATAGCCCTGCTTGGTTTCCCTCCTTCTGTGAATCCTGTACCTTGAGAATTATGATTTTCTTCTTCATCCTCAAGCTTTTCAACTTTATAATCTTCTTGTGTATCAAATATTGTTTCTTCATTGTCAGAGAGTTCATAGTCAGGTTCCTCATTTTTAGGTACTATATCAACAGGCAAGACATTTACAGGTTCCTTATTTTTAGGTTTTTCATTGGTTGTACTGACTTGTTTTTCAATACGAGATCCTGCAATAATAGGTTTTTCTTTGTCATGGAAATCATTGTTGGTCACTTCAATTTCAGTTATTTTTTCTTTAGATATTTTTATTTTTGTAGTTTCTGTTTGAGAGCTAGAATGTTCCTCACTTTTATCTTCAGTAACCACATCTATTTCTTGCTTGACCGGAACTTGAAATGTCACTGTACATATTTTGGACGACTGCTGAACAATGCTTAGGAGAATCTTGTTAGATGTTTCACATTTCTGTTTAAACACTATGGCTGTTTCAAGTTGCAACAAGCAGTCTGGACATATTTTACCAGGCAATCCATCATTTTCCGTAATCTCAATGTTTGCAACATACTTTATTTTCTCTGCTATCAATGAATTGTTGTATTTTTCAAATAATGACAAACATTTCGGAGATGTTTTTAAATCATACCGTAAACATACTCGACAGTCAATATTCTTCTTTTGTTCGCTCAGTATTTTTGCCATTTCTTAACAATAATCAGTAAACAACTCCAATTTCCAAGGTGTTTCATGGGTTTGTTATTCAAACTCTTTAACAAAAATGTCTATAATTTATTTGATAAAACCTCGTTATTATTCACATTAAGGAAACTGTGGATATTTTTTTGTTGTAGTTTACACAATCGTTACAAAATAAATGGCAAAATAGTCACTTTTTTATTAAATAAATAATAAATTATCTAGCAATAACGCAGAATGACATTTGTGAAACGACGCTGACACTGACATTGACACGCAGATTGACGCTGTCAAAATACGAACACGTTCAGAAATGCCACTTACGCTCATGGAACTATTATTATTTTACACTAGTAATACTATGATTTTATTGGAAACTTTGATGCCTTGAATTCATCCCAAAAAATCACGTTATGAAAGCCATGTTATTGCCATTGCTTTCTAGTCTTGGATTAATGCGTTTCTGTGTATTATTATTAATTACAGTTATTTTCAATAATTGTTCTAAATATGAGGCAAATTCAATTAAGCTTTGGCTGCAATATTTAATTTGAACAAAAAAGGAAAATGGAGGATGTGGAGGGGCAGAAGTAATGCAGACTCCCAGACCAGCCGGTTACACATGCGGATGGCCAGTAAAGTAATGGGTGACTCGCCCGACTCAATGAATAAACAAGGGTCGACGGAGTGTCGTCTTCCACGCGCGCCACAAAGAGCTGACAGTAATCTGTTGGGGGAGGGCCTTAGAGGGCCATAGCGTGCCGTAACTTGTAATGTCCTGTGCGAGTTTATTAAATAGTTTTCTTTCTTTATTTGAGGTTAAAAACTTTTAAGTAACTTCAGCTGCTATTATGATGTTTTAAGTTTATGTAAAGTACGATTATTAATTGTAGTCAGTAAAATGACATTAATTTGTTCACTATAGAAATTTACTAAATTTCCTTGTATCAGTGACAGTTGCACTTGTCATTTTACTAACTACAATTAAAAATCGTACTTTAGTCCTATATGTTATAGGGATTGGATACGAAAAGTAAAACGCAAATTGTAAAATAAATATTTTTTTACCTTTTTTGTATTAATATTTTACTATAATACATATCACTTTTTTCATACAATGGAATTCAGTTTTACTAAATAATATTTAACACAACTTATTATAAGTATTAAAGTAAAATACTAATAAGACATTGAAAGTTTTATAGAAACTAAAAAGACTAGCAAAACTTTATGGAGCACAGACACGCTTTCCTATTTTTAAATGAGAACATTCTTGCAGACAAAATTGAAAATAATTGTAATTAACAAAAACATGAAATAATTAATGTTTGTGATGACATTTATACTATTTTTTTAATGCATAGGGTGACCAAATTACAGTTTTCAAATCCGAATATATTTTTTTAAGTTTGAGAGTACATCAATCAGATACTTAAATAACATCTTCAAATTAAAAAACAGGGCCCATTGACTCCCAATAGAGTAAACTTTCAGTATCTATTACTAATCAATCGTTCTAGCCAGATGTAATTTCTAGCCAACCAGGCAACACTGAGCTCGTTTGACTGATGGGTCATGGTACAAAAGCCACGATGCCGTGTCAGAACTATTTAAAAAAATTAGGATCATGGGCCGACCAGCCGCCTTTGGCGCCTTTATAAAAATAAGATGGGCTATGCTCAATAATATTATTGTTACGTTTTCTCGACTGCTATTGAAACGTTTTATAGAACTGACGGTGGCTGAATTCAATAGTATTATGTTCAAATTTTACAACAAATATTTACACATTAAAAAGCATTAAATTGTAAAATATGGCGCCTTAACTTCTTTCTACCAATCATTCAATTAAACCATGTTTCTTATTTTTAATTCTAATTTTTATCTTACATTCAACTTTGAATCAGGGACTACAAATACTAAGGCACTTTTTTTTAGACAAACATTAGGTATTTCTACAAAACTTAAATTGAAGAGCTATAAATGAGTAAATCTCACAAATGAAGGTATTTGGTCCCAAAAACTTTGAAGATTTTTTATTATTATACATATAATGCAATAGTAATATTTTATAATGCCAACTTTACGTGTAGTAACGTGAAAAAATGATTAAAACTTACATATTTTAACCTATTGTACTTGTAACTAAATGGCTTTTGTATTAGCTACCGTCTGTACTTTTTATAACATTAAAAAGAGCTTAATAATGCTAAACTGTATCAATCCACACCATAATATTTTCCCGAAAATTAAATCAGTCTAGTGATTTTAGATATTTTTAGCTAATATAATCTTTAAACCACATTTAGAATCGAGGATTATTTTAGTTGACTCAATAAAAAGTTGTGGATTGGCTCAGTTTAGCAAACTGAGCCAAGTTTAGCAAAACAAGCCCATAAAAGTACTATTCTAATTTTATTAATTTATTACATGTGTGTTCCTTGGACTTTAACCCATTACGTGCCAAACCCTACCTTTTTAAAATATAAGTGCCTATTATGAAATCTTGCATTCCAGTAACTATGGTTTTAAATTTGAAGGACAATTTATTCTTATTTTCTTTGATATTGTATGAAATTTTTGTCACCACTATGTCCCATCCAGGATGAGTGCGCGCGCACAAGTTCATTCAAATGTTTGACAGCTCTGTGGCGTGCTCTAGGGGCACGCACTCATCCTGGATGGGACACAGTGGTGATGTGTGGTGTCGTCTTTATACGTAGTAATATGTTTCAATGGCTCAATGGCTTTGACATAAATGTAATTTAAACCTTCAGTCATAATAGTTATCAGTGTTTCTGCGTCATTTAGGTTTAGAAACGAAGTTCCTTATTTTAAGGAAAAGCAAATCTGTAACTGGGGAGGATTAAAGTTAGCTTTAATAGTTCACAGTAAAATAACCTTTATTATTGGAATGCGAAGAGCTAATTACATTTGGAATTACCAAGTCTACAAAGGGTCCGTCCAGTCATTTGTTATTAAATGCGTCAACCGCCCCGTAAATTCCAAATGTAATGATTCATTGATAAGTATAGTGGTTGTTATGTCAACAGTGGATTAATTAATTAGTCATCTACAGATCGTCAGTGTCGAGATTTTAATCGAAATTACGTCATTCACGTCTTAGGCAAACGAAACTAAAGTAAAACAGAATAATATTTCGAGAAGAAGCGAAACCCTTTGGAAATAGTGCTATCAAATATTTGGTACCTGAAGCTAATAAGTAAAAAAAAAAAAAATTATTTGTGTTCAAGAACTACAGTTATTTATCATCCATCATTACTGTGGAATATTGACACTTGGCGCTTGAACCAGGTTTAATTTTAATATAGCTACATTTCCAAGTGACACACCATTTCTAAACAAAATAATATTCTCTTCAAAAAAAAAACTAGCCATCTTGCTGCATCACATAGTCTGCCAAATTCCTGTCTTAACTAAAAATATTGTCCTGTGTCAAACACCTATCTTTGCGTCACCACTACAACACTTAACCTAAAATTGTAATAGTCTACTTAAAGTTAAGAACTAATTTTAAAATGAGAAGCTTCAATCTGGGGGCTCCTGGTGAGAGCAGTGTGGTACCGGGGTCGGTGAGGACTTGAAGGCTCTGGGGAAGAGGGAGGAGTACGAAGGAGGTGGTTCGTATTCTGGGGGTGAAGGAGGCAGGGGTTGTGTGAAGAGTTGTTGCGAAGCTGCTGTAACTGTGACCGTGGGGGAGAGGTCGATGCAAGATGGCGGGATGTTGACTGGCGTGTCTGATGGCTTGGAGCTCTTGCAGCAGCATTCTGGAAAAGAGAAAATATTGGTTGAGTAACTGCTAGGAATGAAAATGGTTGTGTTAAGCTTTACGAGATTCCTTGGAAAGCGAACGGGTAGCTTGAATGCCTGACGTTTTTTTTTCAAGCTGTGTGTTTGGTGATGCCTTACACGGTTAGGTACTTTTCGTGTCATTCAGAAATTACCCGCACTTCGCTTTTTTTTCTTGGTCTTGTCACTTTTCTGGGTTTCGTTAAGTTAGGAATAATAAGATTTGCTGGGCCCAGACCAAGACATATCTAAGAGAAGAAGTGGGCTATCCACCATATGGGTCCAGTGTGGGTCGTCTTCAAGGCTAATAAGAAATAACTTGATGAACTCACCCCAAGCCAAACAGAACATGAGTATAGTAGCGCAGACCAGCATGCCGACCACCAGGTAGCTCCAAGGTCCATACGGCTTCAGGGCAGCTGCGAACTCCATGAAGGCGTTGGAGGACTTCTCACCCTCGCTGATCTTCACTGTAAGGGTCAAGTCACCTGTTTTTAGTTAGGTTTATCTGCTGCTGGATTAACAGCACGAATTGGTATGGTTTGGAGAGAGTATGACAAAGACGTATCGCGCCGACCTTGAGTAATTTGGAATAATGACTGGGAGGGGATTTAAAAATTCTAAAGAACGAAAAATTAAAACATTCTTTTTTGAAGTTTCTCTCAGGTGACATATGAAAATTAAATTAGTGCTGAAACAACATTTTATGATGCTATTTTGTTTGGTTGTCGAAATTACAAAATGATTAAACATTTACAGATATAGTGGGTATCAACGAGACACGTATTTTAAGCGTTTTCTCTTCGATTATAAATGATCGAAGCGTTTTCTATTTAAATATGTCACAGTTTTGATTTATGAGAAAAATAATAAGTTTTTAATTATGTGAATTCAAAGAGTCATCTCTCAAAGTAGGTAAATCTGATGGAGGACATCTACGGTCTACCCTTTGCTTCATAGGATATTAAGTATAAAAAGTCACTTTTACTATGGCCCCTTCTCTATGACCCATCAAATACGGCAGAGTAAGGAAAAGGGACAAGTATTGCTGGCGATTGAAGCATTTTCCTCAAAAAAAAAATTTTGTTTCGATACCTACATAGGGTAACACTCACATGATTTGCAATAACCGTAATACTTTTATATTACGGGTATTGTAAGGTTTTTCCCTATTGGCTTATCCATATAATCCTTTTGTCCACAATGTGTGAATGGTGACAATACAATATTCCCATTCAACAATAAACGGGAAAGGATATACAATACATACTAATGTAGGTACTTTTTGTTATGTATCGCAATTAATAAGGAAACTTATAACAATAACATTATAGTCTGATTTGTTTTGAGAACACACATTGATAGTAAATGGGACATTCCCGTGTTACAAAAGTCCTGACGGATGATGACATCATAACTTATACAATCAATATTAATTATAATTATTGATATTTTAGCAAGAGTGACGACACGAAATGCTTCGAGAGAAAATCAATGATTAAAAACCTATTTTATAGATTGCAATGTAAAATCCTTATATAATATCTACCTACCTAATTAATCGCGAAAAAAAGGAAGAGCAAAGAGGGTCTCAATTCGAGACGTACTTACATATTTTGTTTTATCTAAGACCGAGCATAACTTTCTTAGCTTGGTACAAATATTTTTTGATATCTAAGTCAATGACAAATGAGCGTGTTCAATAAATTCCTCAATGCACGAGCATCATTAAATCAAGATCAAAGCATTTTATTTCAATTAAATTTTAATTTTTTTTATAATTTTATTCAAATTACCTATAGAAAAGTTGGTCGGTTAGTAACAATATTGCCCCGTCACCTAACATATTCAGAACACTGAATTTCAGAAATAAATACTTACTTATGACAGAAGGCTTTGTCATCCCTTCAGGCTGATCCAAGCCTAATAACTCCTGGTTTCTCGCTGCGAATCTCCTCAGCAGTTCCAGAAGTGGGGGGTCGTGGCGATGGGAGCAGGCTCCAGGCTCCTCGTCTTCTCCTCCAGGGCAGTGACGTACTCCATCGCAGACTAGGTACGAGGATATGCAGAGACTGGTCACCCCGCATATGAACTGGGAGTCGTTGTTGCAGATTGAACCTGGAGTTTGGAGAGGTAGAATGTTTAATGAAGCTGATGATGCTGGTAGATTTCAAACAAGACTACGTCAAAAAGCAAGTGATAACCGATTAATACATAATATAATGACTGCAAAAATTTAAGCTTTTCTTTTACACTAAATTTTTTTCGGGTAGTGTGGGTGACGTTATACACATTAAGGAAACAGCCGAATCAACTAGGTACTTATAAGGCATAACAATATTTGTTCCGTGCGGGAACAAAACCAGACACAAACACACAGCACGGCAGTTAATCGCTCAGCTACTGCCCCGACTGTGTGTTAACATTACTTCGCATCGATTAACGAATCAGCATAAATCACAATTTAAAATGTCACTTACGGGATATCTTCCGTGATTATTTATTGTTTTGAGTTCCCGATATTTCGACGCTGTTGCAAGCGCCATGATCGCGGGATGACGCCATGGTCGTCGTCGAAATATCGAGAACTCAAAATAATTAATAATCACGGAAGATATCCCGTAAGTGACCTTTTAAATTGTGAAATAAACCGTGATAGTCTAAAATCACCATAAATCTAATTAAATTAATTTCTGATTATAATTCTGTACCTCCAATATCTATTAAATGACACTGGGAATATCTATTATGCGGGTAGCCAGGAAGTACTTCCTGACATGTTTGAAATATGTGGATTTTAAAATGGGAAGCTACTTGAAAAGTTATCTGACCACCCCGGGCACTGGACAAAGTAATCAATCAAAATGGTAGGATGTATTTTCTTATGTACTACGAGTAGCCCTAATCATAAGCCATAATAAATTGACATTTCTCTCTGCAGTCACGACTATGTAGCAATTATTCTACCCTGCTTAACTTAAAGATGACTATCATTAGATAGACAAGTAGTGCTACTTGTATTCGCAACGCATTAGGACACTCAATCATTAAAACATGTCACGCATTCGTTCGTTTGAGACACCGCTGTCGAAACCGTTGGGCAAACGGTTAAGCTACGCACAAGGGTTACCACTGCAAAAATTAAAAGAACTGACAAAAGTCTGGGTAGTTAAATTATCAAATATGTCAAACCTGGATAGAGCGGAAGGGACCATCAGGCTCTTAGTGATTAAAAACTACCCTATTCCTTTGTATTCCAAGGTCGCCATTACGTATACAAGTAGTCCCATGAAAAGTCAAACAACCCGACATAACTGGAAATATTTCCAACTCAGGCACTACAGACACTGTCCGTGTACGATTTATAACTGCAGTTGGAGAATCTGTTTGAAAGCCCTGTAAAAAGGGTCGACGGCGCGTCATGTTCCACGCGCGACTCAAAGAGCGTCAGCATAATGACGGGGCCTCTCAGAGGGCCAAAGCCTGCCGGAGTCGTGGGACTTATTCCATCACCGTGACCCTGGAACATAAAGGGCTATTGAAGGACACCCTGGATTTTAGTCAGTACAAGTCTGACAGACCTTCCCGCCCTGCCCGGGGTGGGAGGACTCATTTGATGATTTTACTACGTAAAAAAAAGCCCTGTAAAAAGGCAATTTAAGGAATATAATAGTTTTTAGTTAGTCGATTCTGACAGGCCCTTCCACTAAGAACAGGAGGAAGATGATGTTTTTTTCACCACATCGAGTGAGAGAGTCATGGAGGACGCCTTTTGTTTCTTTTATGTCTTGTGCCGTGGCTGTGATGCAAGACGCATGGCGGTGACTCGACTTATGTTCTAAACAACTTCTTCGTCTATTGCTGTTGTAACGAGTCGTTTCGTCGCATGCAGTTCCTGACTTAGGAGTAAACGCTACTTACCACTATTAACTGCAGTGACGACCAACCGCAACTTCTCAGTATGCTGGTAGGGCGAGGTAGGGGGGTTCCAGACGATGCGCAGCTTTGATGGCAGCAGCTTGGTACCTGCTCTAGCTGCTACTCCTGCTGCGTTTCCTCCGCAGAGGTTCAGGCGCCACATTGGAGTTTTGGCGTCTCCGATGTACTGGAAAAAGATAACATGAGGTTAAATTGATGTAGGTATGTAATTTTTTAATTAATTTCTTCCCACTTTTGGGCAAAAGTCCATGTAAAATGCTAGTAAATCTGGTTTTTAATTGCTGTTTCATAAGGAGTTCGTTGAGTATTTATGATATGCAAGAGATCTTGCCAGAATTTGCGATTGAAGTCCTTTTACATCTTGTTAATCCCACTATACCGAGTATCTTAAAACTTTGATGACATGAGGACGCAATCAGAAGCTTCAGAAGATGCGGAAGAATACGTATTTGGTCAAGCAGTTAATGATTTTCCGTCTAAGAGCGCGTGGGATCCATTCACAGTGGGTCTCCATATCGGAGGACAACAACAACACATAGTACATGCAGATATAATTGAGGACATTTAACTCCAATTAACCCGAATATTCTTGAAATACATTAAGTGTACGACCACGCTATACGTAAGGCCCAGTTTCCATTGCAGTGGGGACGAATAATTATTCTTCCAACTCATTTGTTTACGGCGGTTGGATACCGGCCTTTAGGTATTTTTGCGCGAACCATTTTGACCCCTAACAGCAGTTCTTGTGCGGATGGACGTAGGCCTTTCTGTTTTACCTGTGACATTGCATAATTGTTACTGTTATCTTAATTTTCGTTGAAATGAAGTTTATATTGGTGTGCTTCTTGCTTCTTCAAAATTTCAAAATATTCATTTTAGGTTCTCAAATACTGCTGTTCTCAAAGGTATGATTATTGTGAAAGGATGGTATATTCATTGACACAGTCATGAGAAAAGATTGCAGACTCATAACCACCCAATTAAATTTATTTAATTTATATAATTTTAATCTTCAAACCAAAACAATAAAAGTTGGATCCCAAGTACAGTTTCGAAAGTGTTCTTTGAAAAGATAACGGTGAGAGATTGTTTGGACCGCATTTTCGCAAAAAATAGTAATTTCAATGATGTTGTGAAGGTCAGAATTATAACTTATGAAACGAACAGTTGTGGTTATAATTAATCAGCATCGTAAAGTAACAATACTCAACCCGTATTGGTTGAATCAAGACGTGATTGAATCGTAAAAGGAGACGGAGATTTCCTGGAACTGACAATACAGTTGGAAGAAGAAATCGCATATTTTGAATGATTCGGTCTTCATTTGTCAGAAATACCGTTACATGACATACTTGTGCTGATAATTAAATTAATGACAAGCAGTTTCCAGACACAGGCTTCGATATTTTCGTCATAATCATAAGCGTTCCCTTTCCTTACATACAGTGACTGCTTAAAAATGTCCCCTACAAACTTGCTCAAGGGTAACCACAGGGTAACACATATTCTTACTCTTGAGCTTTTTTTGACTACTCGTAAAGACTGACAAAGATTTAGCAAAACTACCGTATAATGTAATTTCATTTGTAAAAGTTGTGGTGCTTATTAAATTTGACACACGTCACTCCCGAGGGTCCCGAGTTCACATCTCTGTCACATCGCGCGCTACAAAGTAGATATTTGATAATCCTCACCAACAACTTCGCATAGCGTATTTGGAGTTACTGCAGAATTGGCAATGATTTTGTAGTTCCTTAATCATCAGTATTATCATTAATGAAAATTAATATACTCACAATAAGCAACTTGCAAGCATCAGTGCTATTATTAACGGGCGCTGATTGGTCGGTGGCAGTGTCCTGCGCGTGGGCAGCTGTCCTCGCGCTCCACTTGCGGTTGAGCGCCCCTGCTACTGGAGGCACCTGCACATCTGACATGCCTGTGATGCCTCTCTCCCATTCTGCTAGTGACTCCTGGAATGAAAGAAAGGACAAGAGTTAGATTCTAGCATTTTTTTTTGTTCCTACAATTTTTAAAACTTTTGGGACTTTAATTACACTGCCTACAGTTACCTACTGGTTAGCGTTTTGGTTGGAGAATAATATTAGGAAATTCCCTCAAGAATATCTGAATTTCTCAGTAGAAGCCCGTCGACAGGTTTTGTCCCAGTTAATAGCAGTAAAATCCCATAGGACTTGAATAAATTAATAATTGTGTCTTGAGATTTTTTTTCACGAGATGATATACCTAATTTTAAAATGTCATGCCATAGTCTATGTCAAATTGATAGTCATGGGATTTTTTAACCATCACGTTTATCTTAACGCTCATAATGCCACCGTGACCGACCTTAACATTTGCTACTATATTAAAGACAAGGCAGTTAAAAATAATCTTAAAACTATTTGTTGGAAGCAAGAAAAACTGGTCTTCCGATCAGCTTGCGTCACAGGTGTCAGAAACTTTGACAGGAACACGATTGTTGCCAAAAGTTGAGTAAGTACGTAAATAGTTGACGGAGTCATTGTGTCTGGCTGCTGGTTCGTGATCAAGGGTAAAGTCATCAGTGAAATCGACCATTCATGCTGACAAAGATTGTAGGTGACTGGTATTTTATAGGAAAACAATGATTTACAAAATATAACAGTCAGCCACTCTGGAAGTCATTTCTACGGGACCGAAAAGCTTCATTCGTACCGTGACTGAAGTTAATTGTAAATCTATTCTTCGAGAACATCAATATTGTTCAAAGAAAAGCACTAAAAAAAACATGATAATTGGCGACTGTGCAAGTCCTAATAGTTTTATAATTTATACAACACACTTTGTGCACAGAAGCTGTTGGTAAACCTTAATAAATAAATTAAACATCAAGGGACTCCCCTTGCGAACCTTTTAGTAGATATCGCTGTATAAACTAACTTATTTACCATTAGCATCATCATCATTGTCAACCGTTCGATGTCCACTGTTGAACATATGTAGCTTCTTTATAGATTTTCAAAATGACCGATTGAACATCTCAATTTAACCAGATTATTGCAGACTTCTTTGTTCCGAAGTTCGTGAAGCCAGCTCATAATTTTAGAGGACAAGCTAAGAATTAGGATAAATTACTTTGGAAAATTAAGTAATAAACTAACGCAATTGTTTCAGAAGCCACTGTAATTGTTACTATTAAAATAATATCAGACTCGAGTAGGCTATTAAGCAAGATAATGGTCGAAATAATTACGAAGATGATGATTGAGTTTTGAAGATTAGTTCGTTGTTGGTTAATGCTGGTCATTCTGGTAATGAGGTGACGGGAACTAGCCACAATGAAATGAAAGAGATTGAATATTAACTGAATTTTCAAGATTAACATTCTCATTAGTAAGACGTTGACAGGTATCTAGGTAAGGGATCGAAATGTAATTTATAACTAAACAGTAGGTAACTACTTAAGAACATTGCGACAATATTGCTATGGTTATAATGTAATAACTACCTTCCGAAATACAGGATTCCACCTAGTTCGGTTGTTTGTATAGTCCTTTCATGCACTTAATTTTAATTGTAATACTAATTTGAAGTTTTGTTTCATTTTCTCATGTCAATAAAAAACTTTTTTTATAGACTTGGTACTACTCTTTTTCCAAAATCACTAAACTAAACGCCATCTTATGATCCACAGATATCTAGATACAAATTCGGAATTCAAATCGCGAGCAATTTTATTCATACTGGTCGAGTATTAGCAATGTGCATTCCTTAAAAATATCGAAGTCTTACATAGACAGAATTAAAATGAGATAGAATCTACAGCATATAAAACAGGTCTATTCAACAAATCTTCATTTTAAAAAATAGCTTCAACTACGGCTAAATAAATCAGCATATTTCAGAGATTCCTTTATCGTTTTCTGCAACTTTGCCCAATTTGGTTAAGATCTAAATATTTATAGCAACCGTACGTATACTGAATTGTTAAAAACCATTGTTACAAAATTGTTGTCGTTGTACATTGCCAAAGAGGTCAGTTCTACGTGTGTACTGCCAAAAAGGTTTTACGTTAGCACCGACAATAACATCCGGGAGATCTTGACAAGGTCTAGGGATCTATAGATAGGGATTCGTCAAAGTAACTTAAATTCTATTTTAAGATCCGTTAGTCACAAACTGATTGTTAGGACCTAATCTATGACCTATATCATCTTCACTATGACTATAATTGATAGGGCATATTCAAAAGCCACCTTACTTGTAACAGATGATGTAGTCGATGATAAAACATAAATGGTTGCTGATTTAGCAGTCAAAGTTGATGTATAGCAATTTAATGCCTCCTAACAAATCCCACATTGAGACTGCTGAGGTGAAAATAGGAGAGGCTAGAAACTAGATACCCAGCAGTGGGTGGATGAACTCAAGCTGCGAATGATGATGATGATTATGAAACACAAAAACACGATAGAGAATCTGTATAAACGCAAGTTGGAATAGTACCGACGACCTGTTTGATATTCCACGTGTGGGCAAGGTCGTATAATGCAAGAATTTACGATTCAAATTGCACATATTTTTTGTACCAGTTTCAGAATTAGTACCGTAATCACGAACGACGAATCTGTTTCCTTTAAATAATGTATAAAATACTGTTTTTTTGCCAGCTTTGTTGTAAAATGATGAGAATATTCTTAAGTAGGAAATCCTGCTGTAAGATCTGATCGTATCACAGGTTTCCACAGGGCGCAATGTTTCTTCGACAGAGCAATTTTCTTAGACAAAAGATCTGTATACAAAGAAGCTGAAACACTATTTACTAAGTAAGTAGCAAGTAATCTAATACTGAATGAGGCGTATGGAACTGCTGCATTTCAAAATAAAGACTATGAACTAGCATCCCTCTTTGTCATTACTCTAAACACTGATGATGGACTTGAAGTCGGAGTTGTAGCCAACATGTAAAAATCAAAACAAATATGTCCACCATAGCTACTGTCAATAATTTACGACATAATTATTCTTCCTTGTGATAAAAAAGTGAACGAAATAATTTCCATTAAAAATTCTCGCGATATAACTCCCTAAACATTACACAGCCAGTCAAATCGTCTAATCGAAATGATAAAAAAACTGAAACGCTAAACAATAGGTGTTATGAAAAACCCTAACAATGGGATCTCTTACCCAACTTGTCGGGTAACCAGTATGTTCCACATGAGGTAGCAACTAGTAAGCCAGCAATTAAACCATTGTCTTTAGTTACTGGGCTGAAAATTTGAGAATTTGAGTCTTAGGAAAGTCTTTGAATAGATTTTTTTGAAACAAAAAGATATAAACACAGATAGAGACAATCAAAGGAAATTAAAGAAGGATGTGGTAAAGGAAATCATAGAATAAGTGACAGAGACTTATTGAACGCTAGAGGTAAAAGAGATAACTAAGAAGATTTAAAAAAGAAAGAAACAGGTCAAGGGGAAGAAGCAGTAATTGAATAGGGTCAAACAAAAACTGAATTGCATGTATTTTCCAGGGTACATAATAATTTATTTTGTTGCTAAGAAAAAGCAAACTGAACTTAGAATTTTGATAAAACAGTAGATTGCTCTAAAGAGGAAACTCTAAAATGCAAGTTATAGTATCTCCATCGACTTCATCAGTTCCACATTTTGCTATAAACTAAATTACTGCTTATCTTCTGTCACACAAACATTGCGTGTGAGACAAAGGAACAGTTATCGTGAGTGCAGTTGCATCATTATTACGCGTTACGTGCAGGAAGTGTTTGACGCCATTACTAATTACTATGTTATGAAGGCAATTAAGTTTAGCAGTAGCAAAATGGATTGGATTGGTGATTGATGGATTTGACATGCTAAATTGAGAATCTTTATGTTCGGCTCAAGTGCTCAGCTAAGTTATTACTTTCTTGAATTTTAATTTTTTGGACAAAAATAAGATTGCATTCCGTCTCGTCTTTTTCAACGAGTGTAAGTGGAAAGAAAGAGAGAAGTAAATTAAAATACGTACTAGAACTTATAAAACATTAATTTTTCTTATCGTAAAGAAAAATGGCAGAGTTGGGCCTAAAATTCAGCTACACGGGCTTCGCTCTACTACATATAGTCATCAAAAAGGTACTTCTTGGAACGCTTGTTATTAAGTTACCAAAAGATAGTCTTTGATTGATTTGATGTTACACAGGATTTCAATGTGTATCAGTAAGAATTTGTGGAGACAGAAACAAAGCCTAAGGGCAAAATAAAGGCAAGAGATTTAAAGATACAATCTCAATTTCACCTTCAGACAGGTCTCAAAGGTTCTCAATTACCATAAAATTTAGTTCATAAAGTCAGTTGTTTAATTACTAAAGTTATTACAACAATCATAACGCGTAATTGGCCAGCTATGTTCCGGTTGGGCGGGGGCTAGACTGCACTTCCTGTTCATAGACAATTGATAAATTATCTATGATGTCTGAAAGTGAAAATGTAGGAAGCGGAAAGTTTATGTAACTTTTGATAGGGTAGAAATAATATTGTAAATTGTCTCTGCAGGGTATAGTTGCAATTGCAGTGGAAATTGATATTACTAAATGTCGAGCTGACGAGCTTGTTAAAAATAATTACTTAGGTAAAATATTGCAACGGTTTTAGATTGTCAATTTTCCGGCTTTGCATTCATGTTATTATAATAAAGGTGAGTATCAATCTGTGAGTCTGCTATCTGATCAAGCCTTGCTAGATGCAGACGATGAATTGGGACAGCTGTTTATGGGCAACCTTTTTACCCGCAACGAGAGGATACGGAGACGGTACAGCTAACTCATCGAATTCTGTGACTCGCCTTATTTGGTGATATTGGTTTTGAGCACTATCGTGGGGCTGTACGAGTGATATGAGTTACTTGAAATACCGGAACAACTAACAGTTAGTTGACATTATATCACTCACTCGAGCCTCCCCAAATTTTACAGACGCATTTGAACTTTATTACTGATGCATATGGTAGGTAGTATCTTATAATTAGGCGAGACACAGAATTAGATAAGTTCACCCATATATGCGTTTTTATCTCGGCAATCTGTTTCTGATGATAATTTACAATCTCCTAGGAGGCAAAAGCTAGTATTCTCGATAAAGGTGTTCATTTCATTTCACATCAAAGTTAAAGTGGTTTAAACTGCTGATATTGGGAACCAATCAGAACGTATTGTGGAATTCAGAACAAGGCTCGGCGCCAAGATTTTTTGTTGGTACCGCTTGAAATGCCTGTGACTTGGTAACACAAAAGTGAATGTACTCGTATGTAGCATACATGTTTAACTGCAGTAAACAGCGTATTAAGAAGTCGTATCAATATTAAGACTTAGCAGAAGGCTACCCTCGACTATAAATAGGTATTTTCACCAAATATCTCTGATTTCCTCATAATGCTTAGGTATCAAAGTAAAGGTTTCGCTCTCAAAGATTTAAAAAAGGGGACCGCCCAAAAAGTATGGTTGACGCAGTGCCTAAGGGAACAACTACTGTGCAATGTGTCTGGGATTTGATACTCGCTTAAAACATTTTTACATGATGACTGAGGGATCTACTGCAGCCTACTGAAGCAAAATATTTCTATGAACTACAAGTACTTGTAGTGGTTGTTTATGTACGAGAGTCTAAATATTTAACGCTGTTTTACTCTTATTTTTCATTTAAACCTACAAGATCAAAAAGTCAGCCGGAAATACGGAAAAAACCTATAAAACTAATTATACGACATAATCACTAATGCTCACAATAATAGGGTTGCGGTGGTGCACATAACATAAAAGTTAATGGCACCATCACGTCTTCCGCAAGACCTTGAGCCCTTCACCTAGACACAGTTTCCAGCACTAAGATCTTAGCTGATCTAGATTGTATGAGTAATGTAAAGGACTCACCAATTGGTTGAACTGTAACAGTGCAATGAAAACGATCTGCAGTTTTTTTTTATGTGGGTGACAAAAAAGTATGCGGCCTATGAGTAGGTTGGAACAGTGCGGAATGATGGGAAAACATATTATACTCTGAGCCCTTAGCACGAGTATTCAGTACTTTACTTTACAGCGTCTTTCCAGTATTGTGTTTCTTGTATGGAACAGAGTCTCTTGTATACGAAGAAGGAACGAATTTTTCCTTGAAAACGTTTACTTCGTCACAATAACTGAAAACTCATGAAAAGGCCAGTTAGTAGTAGTAGTAGTGATCTTGACGTGACCAAACAGTTAAGGACCTAACTAAAGGCTATTAAATGAAATAGTGGACTGTAAACACTTTATAATTATAATGGTTCAAAAGACAGTATTAATGTTGGACTAGAGCTATGTACAACGAGAATAATGCGCGCGCGTCGTCGATCGTGTCCGATGATGGAGCCAGATGACAAAGCTGAAACGGGAGGATGGCAGCATAGCGTCGACCAAAGCAGAGGTTTTAGGCGAGATCGAGAGGTTCTATGGACAGTTATACACTTCGGTCGCAAAGCCCGTTGACAGCTTGGTAGGAGATCCAAGAGCCAAGCTGTCCCGACATTATACCGAAGATATCCCGGACATCAGTCTGTACGAGATTAGGATGGCCCTGAAACAGCTTAAGAACAACAAGGCGCCGGGCGAGGACGGAATCACCTCAGAGCTTCTGAGAGCGGGTGGAACACCGGTACTTAAAGTCCTCCAGAAGCTCTTTAATACCGTCCTGTTCGAGGGCAAAACGCCTGAAGCATGGAGCAGAGGTGAGGTGGTGCTGTTCTTCAAAAAAGGTGATAACAGCCTACTGAAGAACTACAGACCCATCACGCTTCTGAGTCACGTTTATAAGCTGTTTTCAAGGGTTATCACGAACCGTCTCGAACACAGACTTGATGACTTCCAGCCTCCCGAACAAGCCGGTTTCCGAAGAGGCTATAGTACCATAGACCACATCCATACGCTGCGGCAAGTTATACAGAAGACCGAGGAGTATAACTTGCCATTATGCTTAGCGTTTGTGGACTATGAGAAAGCCTTCGATTCGGTGGAAACATGGGCGGTGCTTGAGTCACTCCAGCGATGCCGTATTGACTGTCGGTACATCGAGGTGTTGAAGTGTTTGTATAATAACGCCACCATGTCGGTCCGAGTACAGGAGCAGAGTACGAAGGCGATTCCATTGAGAAGAGGCGTCAGACAGGGGGATGTTATCTCCCCTAAACTCTTTACTGCCGCAATGGAAGACGCCTTCAAGCTCCTGGAATGGCAAGGACTTGGCATCAACATCAATGGCGAGTACATCACTCACCTTCGGTTTGCCGACGACATCGTAGTCATGGCAAAGTCGATGGAGGAACTCAGCATGATGCTCGATGGCCTCGACCGAGTTTCGCAACGGGTGGGCTTGAAAATGAACATGGACAAGACGAAAATTATGTCAAATACCAATGTTGTGCCCACCCCAATCTCTGTTGGAAACTCGGTACTCGAAGTTGTTGACTCATATATCTACTTAGGACAAGTAGTCCAATTAGGTAGATCCAACTTCGAGAAAGAGGTCAGCCGCCGAATCCAACTCGGTTGGGCAGCGTTCGGGAAACTACGCAGTGTCTTTTCGTCCGACATACCTCAGTGCCTCAAGACGAAAGTCTTCAACCAATGTGTGTTACCAGTGATGAGTTACGGCACCGAAACGTGGTCTTTCACTATCGGCCTCATCTCAAAGCTCAAAGTCGCTCAGCGAGCTATGGAGAGGGCTATGCTCGGTGTTTCTCTGCGTGATCGAATCCGAAATGAGGAGATCCGTAGACGAACTAAAGTCACCGATATAGCCCACCGGATTAGCAAGCTGAAGTGGCAATGGGCAGGCCATATCGCTCGCAGAGCGGATGGCAGATGGGGCCGAAAAGTGCTAGAGTGGAGACCACGGACTAGCAAGCGCAGCGTAGGACGTCCACCAACAAGGTGGACAGACGACCTTATGAAGGTCGCCGGAAGACGCTGGATGCAGGTCGCTTCCAACCGGTACTTGTGGCGATCAAAAGGGGAGGCCTATGTTCAGCAGTGGACGTCCTATGGCTGAGATGATGATGATGATGTAGTGATCTTAAAGAGAATAGAATTGAGTCAATTTCGCTGCAATCGATTGGTATAATAACAAAAAGTAAATGTGATATCACAAAACTAAAAGATTTCGCTTTACTCCATGACAATACCTTCTAATAATGTATTTGTGTAATGGGTCCAGTCAACAAATTCAAAATGTGATTGGCTTGAGTGATCCCGCGGGTCCAGTTTAAATGAAACCAGCTAACTAAAAACTTCATAGTTTAGTGTGACAGTATTTCATAACAATTAAATTAATATTTGTAGCTACTTAATATGGCCTACACAACACGTAAGTTTCAAATTACATAATTACCTTCTATTTTCCTGGTAGGTAATCTGAGAAAACATATCTTTACATACGTATTGTTTATCTATTAGAAAATCTAAGTTATTTGTCAGGACATGTATAGTTAGCAATTAGTATAATTACTAGCATCCGTGAAAGATGATTAATTGTAACCAGTAATCATTTGACTAATAGATTGTTAATTGAGTGTTAAACACTTAACAAATAATAATAAATAACAATATTGTATAATGCTTGTAAGACAACATTATATATAAATTTTTCATTATTTATTAATTCTTTGTTCACCAATTGTTCAAATCACAATTTTTTCAAAGGTTAACTTTTTCATACATAGAAAAGCAAATTAAGGCTTTTTTTCTATGAATACGATAAAGTTTTCAGCGTAAAAAGCCTTACTTTCAGTATCAAATCTACAGGGTGAAATTGAATAGATGCGACAAATTTAAATATACAATAATACGTGTTGTCAACAAAACATATAAAATATCAAATGTAAAATTTAAAAATAATTGGTCAGTGTTAAGCTATGAACGGCAACGTTTAATAACATGAGTGATGATTATTGAGCATTGCGATGAGTGGGGCAAGATTTTTTGATACTTTAATTTTTCTTACATTCATTTTGCATATTAAATGCTGGAATATCGATAATTCGTACTCAAATAAAGCTAATAACATCAATGGACCTTTTGAAAACGATAATCACATTTTTTTTTTTATCGATTTAGATTGTCGAAAAAACAGTTTATAACTACTATATTACTGTAACTGAAGCTCCCATTTCATTTTGTCGCATTTATTCAAAGTCACCCTGTATAAAGGAATTAAAATCAGACAAAGTTCTTAGATATGCAAAAATCTCATGCCATTTTTAAAGTTTTCCATATCTCCTTATTCTCTTTTTGCTTCATTTTCTCACATTAATTTCCAATTGAATCAGTGTCCTTTAAATACAAACCCTTTCCAGTAAACCAAGTGTTCAAGTGAATTGTCAGCTAGATTAGTAATTCTTAACCTAGTCATAATCTGTTACAGCATTCAAAATAGGAACAAACAAACAAATCTAAGATCTAGATTTGATCTAGGTTTATAGCCTAAAGCCTGCCTACGCCAAGGCGACTGCAAGGTCTAAACAGACGTGATCCAAAAGACCTTGGCCTCAAATACATTAACGTTTGCATTTCTGTATAAAATTGGATTCCTTGTTAAACTAAGCTGTATGCACTTGTTACTTATAAATAACAGTGCAAAGGCTGTTTTTTTAACGTGGTAAAATGATTCCAATGTGAGTCCTCTCACTCCGGTAGGAGCAGAAAAGACTGGCTACAATTCACGGGTGATCCTTCAATAGCCCTTTTCGTGCCAGGGTTACGGTTACCTGATAAGACAGTCCCACGACCCTGGCAGGTGGTTGGACCTACTGCATATCTGACCTCAACAACCCAATAACTAGGTAATGCGATACGTCTTGGTAAGACTGGTTGTCAGACTTTCAAGCTTCTAACTAACAGTTTCAGATCAAACTGTCAGATCCTTTGGATGTTCTGGTATAATAAAATAATTGTAATGATAGTTTTTATCCCGGACGCCGGACGATAAATATCCCACGGAAACGAGAAAACCCACAGACATAAACCATTTCTACATAAACTTGGATTTCTTGTAAAAACTGTGCTATGTGCATTATTCTTGATAACTCCAATGTTTTATATACAAGTGTTTCTGAGGACTGAGTAAGCTTTGAATAATGTATGTGCATAATATGTTTTTATGAATGAACACACAGGTGTGGCAGGTAGCGAGGGACACACCGACGAACTTTTAAATTAGAGTTTGAATTATTAAAGAGTTCGTACTAAGTAATAATTGTTTTTGGTTAGTTAGCTTGAAGTTAATTGGATTTCTGTAAAACTGAGTTTCCGAAACTTGGGAATATTTTCTGCGGAAAATTAATTTAATCAATTGAATTCGCTAGCAAAACTACCTGGAAGTAAAAGGAAGAAAACCATTTATTTTTTAATACACATAATGGCAACGAAAGTTATAGACCTTAATAAATTACGTCAACTTCAGAAAGATTCTCAAATCAGTTTTACGGATCCTCTCAACAAATTCCTAACTAACTGTGTCCTTTGTTTATCTTTAACAATGTTACAAACAAGAAACCAAGTTATATAACTCGTTAGAGTTACCAAGGTATTCATTTATACTATCTAGAATCTAGAACCGTACAATCCAAGGCTGTTAACCCTACAGTTAACTGTTGTATACGTAGTTAAATAAAACCTGCAATCAACCGACCTCCGTGTCTATGGTAGAAAAAAACTGCAACGTGACATAGACAATGTGACATGGCTTGTAGGGTTGCACGATCGTTTATACGGTATCTGTGGTTGTGTCGTAACTTTATACTCTGGTCAAGGTGCGAACAAGTTCAAAGAAACAGATGAAGGTCTCCAAAGAATAGGGCCTAGAGGATTACCCTTCATAAGACCAGATAGCACTGACAAATGTTACGTTATTTTACAGTTTCACCAAGATACGAACTCACTTTCAACAAGACACGTAACAGGAAAAAGCGACATACAACAGGATTACAATAAGATTTACCCTGGTTTCTGTTAGTACATACATTCTTGAAATTGCCAAGAACACATAGATTGTACGCCGTCTATAGAAGTTTACAGACCCATGAAATATCTCAGTAACTCAACAGCGATGACTAGACAAATTCTAGAAATAATCTCAATTTTGGCTAAGGCTAAGCCTGCGGCTAATTGAATACGTGCATAAGTCAATCAAACGCTTGAGTAAAATCTACAACGTTCATAATGACTGTTTAGCTTATAAATTCTTCTGCAGGTAAATATGTATTAACTTAATTAAGTAACTGCTATCTAAACTAGATCTTAGATAAAAGACAAAGATTACTTCAATTAATAACAAGGAAAAATATAAATCTAAGCACAGCTTTTCACATAAACATCTAGAGTTAGACCAATTAGATAAAGGAACCTTGATTTGCGATGCCAGACAAACCATTATAAATATTCCCATTCTAATTATTCCTGGTCACATGACAGAAGCTATAGAATGGCTCCAATTTAGTAAAGTTGACCTAGAATTAAGCCACAAAAGATGGCCACACACACATATAGTATACTAAAAGAGAGGGATACCTCAAGGAGACATGGATTTATTTATAGCCCGTTCAGTGATGACAGGGTGTAGCGGCCATGATTTGGTATCCTAATCATAAATAGGGTGCGTAAATTAGGGAAGCACTTGTTATAACGTAATTTTTTTATACCATAGTAACAAACAAGCATACGGCCTGCCCGATGCAAAGTAGCCTATATGGACGGCCTGCAACATCAGAGGAATCGCCTACGCGTTGGCGACATTAAAAAATGCTGAAACTATTTTATTTTCATAAGTGGAGCAATTTGACTGGCCTGTTGGTCTAGTGGTTAGTGACCCTGACTGCTATGCCGGAGGTCGTGGGTTCGATTCCCACCCAGGACAAATGTTTGTGTGATGAGCACGATCATTTTTGTTCTGTGTCTGGACGTAATTTATGTATAACTAGCTGTGCCCGCAACTTCGTTCGCGTGGATGTCGGAATTTAAAAATGTATTTTTTAGTTGCAAGCGCTTAATTCAGGCCACGTTTTTCATAAAAAAGGTGTATTTAGAATTTTCTTAGATTAATCAAAAATATTTGACACTTGTATTCCACACCACACCACACCACACCACACCACAGCACACCACACCACACCACACCACACCACACCACAGCACACCACACCACTCCACACCACACCACACCACACCGCACCACACCACACCTCACCATTCCATTCCATTCTGTTCTACTCTAAGATTCCTTTAAATATTGCTTTAATTAATTTATATTTTGTATATATTATTATGTGAACCGATTACGATGAAACAAAATACATAATGTTACTTCAAATTAAACACGTCTATTCCAGGTTTTCTTTTAACGCCATCTGCCGTTGTAGTTTTGCTATTCGAATTCGAAGTTAGATCGCGCGACTGACGTACGAAATCAAATTGTGAGACCAAAGTGCACCCGTAATTTTACTTCTAAAACACTTTAAATTCAAATATCTTTTGATAGACTGAACCGATTCCAATGAAACAAAAACTAAATTCCTCTCCAAGTTACGCTTAATCGTTGTGTATAAAAGTTATCTACATTAATTTCGTACATTTTACGTGATACCTGGACAAATAAACATACAAACAGACAAACAGATAAACAGACAAAAATTCTAAAAATGCTAGAAATGGGTTCTATTGGTTGTCCTTTAATATCCTGGCTATATTTTTTGAGTTTTTTTTTAATGTACAAAAAAAACTTTTTTACAGTTTTATTATATGTATAGATATGTATATATTTAGAAATATATAAGTATGTTTATCAGTTGTCTAGTACCCATAACACAAGCTCTGCTTAGCTTGGGACTAGATGGCGTTGTGTAATAGTTGTGGAATATTATTATTAATTAATGAAGGTTCACAACCAGCATTCTTTTCAGATTCTTCATTCATTCTTTCACCTATATTTTCAGAAAAAAGAATATGAAAAAACCAGCCAAGATTTAGATTGACATCTCGGTAGATGTGATTATGTTATAACTAATAATTTATAATAATTGTCCACGTAAGTAATTGCCAACAAATCATTTTAATGATACACGCGTAGGAAATTATAACAATGCTTTTGTATGCTAATTATCTGCAAATAACTTAGTTCTTCCTCATTTCTCTGGGCTTGACAAAGTATGTCATTCATATTTTTTTAGGTTTTAGCTTTTACCTGGGTAGATACTTATTCACACCCGTTAATATTAAATCTCAACCCAAATCCCGTTCCTTTGCTTGAAGGCTGTTTTTGATTGGACATCTTATGGACTCGAACAGGCAAATTTGATCGTTGATTGACAGATAGATAGTTGAGAGACAAAAACCGAGATAGTTTATTAATTTCTAGCGTCTATGGCCCTCAGATAGCTTTCCGACAATGAAAAACGTTTTGAAATGGGATGAGCAAATTCAGACATAATCTCCTAAAGAACTAACACACTAACATTCTTTACATCTTTATTATACAGAAGATCTGATCATCTAATACTATCAGATACTATAGATCAGATTTTCTCATAGCAAAAAAATAGCTTGACTTCTGCGACCACATATTACAGTGACTAGCGTTGAATAGAAATATCCATTGAAATTCCTACGCGTCTACTAAAAGGAAAATGTCAAGAGAACTTAATGATAAAGTGATGGATGACCTGACTGTAAATGGTTGTAAAATCGATAAACGATAGTTAGAATTGCATCAGTATTGAGTACCTAGGAATTGCAATTTGATGCTATGATTCATTCATTCTTATGTTTTATAGCCAATTTTGGACGGTTGAGCAAAAACTAAGATGGTCCTTCGAACCGGATAGATATTATTTTTATTGTGATTTTTTCAGATTCAAGTTTAGTCAGTACCTATGTTTATAATTTATCTAATGAAGGCTTGGCCATACTTTTTACAAAGTTAACAAAACATTTCATTTTATTTTTTCTAAGTAGAATTTTAGTATTTTACTACCTGCTACTACGCATTTAATAAGTATGTATCTGTGACGGCAAAGACACACCCACACAACCTTGGAAATGGGTGACATAACGTACGGACAATCTTTTGCTCAAGCCTTTACCGTTGTGACGTCACAAATCCGTTTTTAATTGAATGGCGTGATTCATTTCATCATCGTGAGGAAGTTTTTGGAACGTTTTGTGTGATGTTAAGGAATGTAAACATTTTTGTGAGAATTGTGAACGAGTTTGATAGTTTGACAGGTCTCCAGAGGCAGTGGCGCTGCCCAAGCGGACATTTTTGGAACTGCTCAGATTAGTCCTCATTAATTTGTATGGCAACAAGAATATGAATCGACGAAATTCTACGTTGTCTATCTATCTTCTGACTTTATCTATTGCGCGTTGTTGGTAGCTAAGTTAAGACTGGTAGAACCGGTTCGGAAAAACGTCAGCCTGTGCTTGTGCCTCTGAAATCAAAATCGTACCTAAACCTACCGAGTGTCGTTTACGTGTTCATATAAAAAATGGAGTAAGCAGAACATACAGGAATTAAAACTTCAATAAAGTAGTTTACGTATAGTTCGCGATTTAGTATACTTTCTTTTTTTTTAACCGAACTTGCGCTTTTCTTACTTTACAAACTGCTAATAAGTTTATTAAAAGCTAAACTCGCGTGACAACTATTTTATTAGGCTATTAAACCGGTTAGTTTAGTTACTGTAATCATTTAGCAACAATTGATTGGTTTATTGAGTAATTATTGCAAATTGCGTACTTAGCAGTTGAAATTATGGAACCTTAATTAACATATTTGATTAAGGAAATAATCATGTTTATTTAATTCAACAATTCTGTTATGAATCGTAATATTTGTAATGATAAATATGTACAGGGTGTAAGGGACAGTCCTCCGCAAACCTTCAGGGCTTGCTCACTAGATGAAACTGAGCAATCTTCCATTTTTTTTTTCAGGAAATGAAAAAAAAAAATCGGCATCTCCATACAAAGTGTCCAATCAAGTTTATAATTTTGTATTGTGAGGCCAAGTTTTTTTTTTGTTTCCTGAAAAAACTTTTGTTGAAGATTGTTTAGATAGTATAATACCTATAGGTACATAGATATAGCAAGAAAGTCTGAATATGAATAATTATAAATTACAAATTAAACACCCAACAGTTGATAAACCTTGAAACCTCGCTGGACCTATTTTGATACTCACAGATATATATATATATATATATATATAATATCCGGCTTTTCATGTCAGAGGATATAAAGCAATGATATTATTTTGTGTGCTTTTGCCTCAAAACATCAATTTCCCAGAAGGGGAAAACCCAGAAAAACATTAAGTTATCAAAACTGAATATATTTTTAGCATTATGTACTTGGAGACGTTATTTACTTTTGAAGGGGAACTACTTTAATCTGTGTTAACCTAATTAGTACTATGATAACACTTATGTAAGACAATCATAAAGCGATCAACATTTCTCAGAAAAACTTGAATGACGTAAAAAAATATGGAGTTATGAGAAATCATAACTTTATGCGTCTTGTATGTATTTATCGTAGAATGTTAATTGTTTCAAGAATGTGTTATGGGCAGAAAAACCACAAGGCTGACCATTTTTATTGTGTTTCACGATAATACTTGCATATTAACAGAAAATACTTATCATATTCTATTTAATATAAGATCACGCAAGTATCCTTTGCAGGTTTAAGTAGTTTGATACTTTTAGTACAACCACATTCCACTATCTTGTATTTAAATAGTATGTTATAAGGGAGAGACCTTATTAGGACGATTTTTTAGTGGAAAAGTAAATAAATCAGCTCAATCCGGGAGTCGACTCCAGGAGCTTACGCTTAGCAGTAGCCCAACAATGCACAATTATCAAAAAAAAAAAAAAACTCTATTAAATAAATAACATTTAATACAGTTTTTTCTTATTATTATTTACCTGAAATTTAACGTCTGGACTCCTTTGAATTTCCTCCCGGAGTCTGTATAATTATCATCTCTTGCAAGTCAAGAGTGAACAAGTTACTTCTAGACAAGAGTGGTTCACCGTCGACCACGTCTTCGCTTAACATCAGACCAGATAGTGGTCAAACTCGAGTCTAATGCTAAATAAAAAAAAAAAACTGCGATCGACTTTCAAATGTGTAGAACATCAGAGTTTTTTTTTAAGAACGATGATATAAGATGGAGGCGTAGTTGTCAAACGACAGTTTTTTTTATATATATTCTATTGTCTGTCTAACATGAAAATGTGATATCATCGGTCAACATCTAGAGGTCACCAGAACTTAAACAAATTAATTTAACACTATTGACAAATTGACAATAGACATCCTAAGTTATTCTCAGAAGATGGAACAAAAAAAAATGTCTATGCTTGTGTATTACAGATTTTGGCTAGCAAGAACGTTCGAGAGACCTCAAAAGTAAATAATGGTAATTCTAATTAGTAATTACCATAATGACAAACAGACTTCAGCTAAAATTAGCAGCGATTATCACTTTATTCAAAATGGTGAAGTATCTTGAGGAATACGAAAATTCGAAGGCATCATTGCGCCAGTTCGGTAGTTTATGGTTATCGAAAAGGGTTGAATTGTGGTTGGCCCAGCATTGAGTAAATAGGTTGAAATGCTTTTCTCTATGGGCAGCCTTGTTTAGCGAAATAACAGTTTGGTATTCAAAAGGGTTGTCAGTAGCTTAGTGTTACGACATTATTTTAAGGCTCTGCCCGACAACGAGCTCGTTATCCTACAGTCTAGAAATTTATACAATGTGTCCCAGGGATAATTGACCGCCCGGCGTTTTTTGAATATTTGTACAAAATTATTAATAATTTCATTTATATTTGTGACTTAGCTTTAGACTTAGCTAGGCTTTAGTTTTTTTTATGATTGATTGGTGACCATAGCTTAAATGACAGGTTGCGGGAAGAAAACTTCCCAGTGGCTGTCGGGTGGCTAAGGAGCAAAGGTCTGATTCAAGAGTTTGTTGAATGTTGTTGTTGTTAAATCATAGCTGATGTTAGCAACAACTCGTCCTACACTAATAAATATTCAAGTTTAAAACGACCAGACTCATGAAACCCAAATCTAAAATTTACAACAAAACTGATATGCAAATCTGACACAAGTCTGACAGCATTAAACTAAGTTTCCATGGCACAAACATGGCATCAGTCCTTTTGTGTTCTGTTGACTCAGTACGAAACTGGTTTCCATTGTAGGAGGCAATGGTTGAGGATCAACAACTATTAACCGACTGATTTCTTGAAAGAACTATAGCTAATGGAGTCTTCGAAATTTAGTCGGGTGTTTAGCCTGGCAAGGAATTCCATTTTATTTACGCAGCCATTTAGATTTAATATTTGTATAGAATATTAAAGAATATTGTAGTTTTTATAAGTAAATCACGTTCTTGATATAGAAATAACAATGAGCATATTTTTTTGATGACGATTATTTACTTTATAGATATTAGCGAATACGTGCTAATTCAAATAATTATTAGGATTATTTCCTTTGGAACAAAAATAATACAAAGGAGGAAGCTTTGGTATTTAAAATGCACCCTTATTTATTTTTTTCAAAGAACGATGCATTTTCTTGATTTAGTTTCAAATCGAGAAGTTAGCTTACGAGAAACCTATATTATTTTTCAAAACCTACTCCATAATATAATTATTGTATAGTTGACTGTTTATCTTTGAAGGAAAATATTTAATTACTTAATTAAAGTTTTTATAAACTGTCAATGAATCTTCATAATAACAATGGTAATTGTTATCGATAAACTTCGTCAATAGCCTTTTAGTAGTTCCAAGTTAAAATAATCTTGAATAAAAGCGGGGAGAGACTGAGTTTCCTTACAAATATTTGTAATTTAAGGCATGAACTAAGCAAGACAAAGGGATTAAATAATATAAACGTTAACTACGTACTCTATTGCTTAAACCAAGGGTTCCTAAATCTATTTAGCTCGCGGCGCACATAGGTACACACGGCAACACATCAAGCTATACAAAACCAGTTTGTGTTGGTCTCTCTTTGTACGATTTTGACACACAATAAACGGTCAAATAATACTCTTGTATACCTTGATGTGCAGCCGTATGTACACGTTTAGATTTTTTCGTGACGCCTAGCTAGTTGATACTGGTGAATAATAAAACAATAATACCAGGTTCCGAACTCCACGAAATCACAGCACGTCAATCCGGGTTTTTTTGCTGCAAAAGAGATCAATGAGTCTATCCTCTTCGTTTTGGTGGATATTTTATTCATACATATAAATTTTTGGTTCCACGCATTATCAATCCGGAGAATGTTTGACGCCCCTCTGTACTCTCTACGACGCACCAAAGTGTCGCTCGCGACGCACAATTCGGAAACCCCTGGCTTGAACAATAGAAAAAAAAAACCGTTTTATGACGAACTACTTCAGTTTTCTCTTTCGAACAAGACCAGAATAAACTTAAGGCACTGTCAATTCAACGAAAATATAAATCACTAAAATATCGGTGATCTTCATATAGAGAAATCCCTGCAATCCAGGCCTGGGTGAAAGCACTCATTTGATACATTTAGCAAGATAAATAAATAAAAAGTGATGACTTAAAAGTTGCAGTTTCAAACCAACCGTGTCTTATTTCACCTATCAGGATTCAAGAACGTGATTTTCACATGCAAACCAATGATCAACTGTGAACAAGATCAATTGCATCAAGTACTAGTCTTATCAACTCACAACGAACCACTTATGAGAGTCATGAGATGACGTCTGCAGGCTATTGAGTTTGAAGACGACAGGCATGGTTACTAGGTAACTAGCTAGTCGCCCCGACTTAACATAGGTGATGGTAATAAACTTATTTGGTAATATGTCAAAACAGTCTTCTCGAAAGTTATTTTTTTAAACTTTGGCCCACACTAGAAACTTTTCTTATGCCGTGCAAACTAAAACTTTGCCACGCACCAGCAACTTCTCTTGTGTCGTGGGTGCGTTTACAAACATATAAACTCACGTACTACATACATATACCCATTGTTGTGTTAACAACTGAAGGACCTATGTTGTAAAACAATTCATGGAAAATATTGTCCTTTAACAGAGGGCACAATGATAATTCCTACTTTCTTGACACCCTCAAAAAGGGCGTGAAAAAGTTGTAAGGTCGGCAACACGCAAGCGATATCTCCGGTGTTGCAGCATCCATAGTCTACGTCGTCTACGGTGACCGCTTTTCATCAGGCGGGCTATGCTTGCTTTTCGCCTTCATGATATAAAAAAAATATCTATATTTCTGGATTATATCTTAAGTACAATTTCGAGAATTTAACGTTAAACAATAACGTTATTTAAGCCATAATTTCACAAAATTCAGTGAGGATTATCATAATAACTTCAAATGGGACATTTAATGGGACATGTATTCGTCAACTAAAAGAAATAGTATATACAACTCAGAGTTTAAGAGATCTACACTGCCTACAACAGACGGACACAACACACAAGTGACTTCAGTCTGATCTCCTTTGTCAAGATGTCAATAAATAATGATGCCATAATATGTGAAGATAGCTCATAGTTACGTGTTACGATGGGTTGTACTACTACTCCAAGTTGAGTGGCTATTATATTAATTGATAATTACTATTGTGTACCAGACAGAGCGTCACCATCACACGATTTGGCATTGGCTTGCTCTTGAAGATATGCAACTTCTTGTGGAATAAATTGCTTTGTGTATTTTTTTTTTTACTTTAGAGGGTTCTCTCTGCTAGGATCGTTGGAAAGTGGCTTGCTATCCCCATTTTTTCAAGATATGTAGTAATGGGCCGTTTTATTTGAGTATAGCCCAATTCAGAACAAAGAGAGAAGACCTAAGTCCCAGTACTGCAAAATCTTGGTTAATTGTGATCAAAAACCGCATTATTATTTTTCGTATTCAATTCATCCCAACGACGATATAGGTATTACTAGACTCCGCATGCACGAGCTAAGGAACAAAAACTATTCTGTCAACTCGCTGAGGTACTACGTAAGCGAGGGGGACGCGGTACTGCGTTGTGATTGGCTAACTCAAGGTCTGTTCTTTCTCGAGGTATGTTTACGGCTCACAGGAGTGGTCGAAATGAGACGGATATAAGACTTTTTTGCCTAATGTGTTGACCAGACATCGATCGCCTGTTATTAGGAGTCTAGTAATATACCTATCGTCGTTGATTCATCCCTTCCAGGGGTGAATTTGACCTTAGCTTCCGTGACCCCATTTATATACTAATATTATAAATTCATACTTATGCTGTCCACCGAAATGGAATAACCAGTTGAACTTAATTAACATAACAACAAATGTCTTTTATGAAACAATAGAGAAAGTAAACGCAAGATGGAAACGTTTCACCTACTTATATTTTTTTGTTGTCTGTTGCAGCATTGTTAAGAGTCTATTGTTATTCATTCAAATTTATTGAGTGTTGTGGACATGAGAAGTTATTAATAGATGATGCTGAAAAACTTGAACATTCACTTGTAAGTAATATCGAGCATTCGCCGTTTTTAATTTTACCGAACTTAACAACGAACAACAGCCGGCAAAGGAGTTTTCTTCATGAGATGTCAGACTTGACAGTCGGCTCGGCAAAAAGCTCGCAGGAACTTTTGTTAGAATGCTCGCTAAAACGCTTTCGTTTGTTTTTTCTGTAATGTAACATTCGTATGAATGCTCTTTACAAGCTAATGTTCGGTGTGTAATGTAATGTAATGTTAAGTTTATCGGTATAGATATATATGGATTAAAGGTAATTAATAAATTACCTACTCTTTAGAACATCTATTAGAAATTACATAGTGTCTGTGACAATGTTATTTTTTTAATAGTTGCATTGAACCCCAATAACCTTCAGCATTTGTCCCCATTCTAATTTTGTGGAAGAGTGCGGAGGTGACGTAGACGCATTATAATGAAAGAACATATACCAAATTATATTATGTTTGGTTATAAAAAGTTTATTTTAAAGCATAGATTAATAAATAGATGAATACAGAGTGTCATATTCGCATTCGCGAAAAATCTCTTAAATAAAGATTAGAAAAAAAAAGCATAAAACCAAATTAAGTATCTTATCCTGTAAATTACAATATATTTTTTTAATTTTCTCTGTAAGTGCCGTTGAAAGGTTGTTACATTTGTTTTTTTACACCTTTTTTCCAAGTAGCCTTAAAACTGATAACATAAACTTTTATACAAACGTCCCGCTGTCAATCAAATATTTATAAATACACGCAATCTGAAGTTTCCGTTTTTATTATTTCTCACGGAATCCTAAATTGACCATAATACTTTCAATTTCGATTAGGTATGAGCAATATTCTACTGCCGTGCGAAGTTTTAAATAATTTCGATTAATATTTGTGATCCTGTCTGAAATCTTTTACAAAAGATTATTGATCGAATCGACATTCCCTCTTTTTTCAAAGAATGAAATAAAAATTAGGAGAATCCCAAGAAGACCTGATACAAAAAATTATCGTTCAGATGACTGACGTATTAATTTGATCCTCTTTGTTTGAGCCGTGGGAAGACCAAAGTTAATATTAGCTTTTTGTGTGCATAATTTTCAGAACTTGGGTTTTACTTTTACTGCATAATAATAAACATCCATGACTAATCTATTAATGTAGAACCTTAATCCTGATATTGACCCACTATATTCGTTCATCTCTTGAGAACTAAGCTCCAATAGCTGTCTGATCATCATTATAAACCTCCAGTAATGATTATTTTAATTCTTCTTTTAATTCTGATTGGTTTTATAATGGCAGTTAAGAGCTACTTTTAAAATACGTTGGCATAAAAACTAGATGACAAAAAAAATGTCTTCATAAAAGCTCTTTGTTCGATTTTCTATACTCGACTTTTTTTTTTTTTTTTTAACGTGGTAAAATCATCAAATGAGACATCCAACCCCGGGCAGGGCGGGAGGTACTGTCAGACTTCTACTGACTAAAATCCACGGTGTTCTTCAATAGCCCTTTATGTTCCAGGGTCACGGTAAGGAAATAAATCCCGCGACCCCGGCAGGCTTTGGCCCTCTGTGAGGGGGCCCCGTCATTTGCTGACGCTCCTTGAGGCGCGCGTGGAACACAACGCGCCGTCGACCCGGGCATGGTCCATGGTCGGGCAGCGAGTTGCCCTTTACTCACTGCCCGCATGCCCGCGCCTACGGTGGCCGGAGATCGCCTCGCGACGTCCGACGCCGTGGGCGTTCACCACTGCGGCTGGGATGGAGGGAGGACGCTATCCTCTCCCTCTCGCGGCCCGCCTCCTCCTTTACGAGCATGACTGCTTCGCAGAAGGAGGCGACCGCTTCCCACTCCGTCTCGCTCCGCAGCATGGCCGCAACCAATGCCGGGCGCGAGAGGTCCCTGCCTATCGTCGCTGTGAGGACACGGCGGGGCCCCGCCCAAGCGGGGCAGTCCTGCACCGTGTGCTCCACCGTGTCCTCAGGGCGATCCGCGCAGTGGTGACACCCGGGCGTCTCTTCCTTACCCATCAGACACAGGTACCTCCCGAAACTTCCGTGTCCGGTGAGGACCTGCGTCATGCGGTAGGTAAGGACGCCATGGCGTCTCTCCAACCACTCCTCAAAGAGGGGTCTTACCGCCGCTATTGCAGCGTGCCCGTTCTATACTCGACTTAGCACCGAGAGTCGAAATCTCAACAATTTACGTAATTATGTGATGGGTTAATTTCACGACTATCAAAATGTAAAAAAAACAACATGAATGTAACAACAAATGTCTAACAAGACATTTGTTGTTACATTTCTCTGTATTTATCTGAGAAACAAAAAAATTGTACTTCTTTCTACAAAAATACACGGACGGAATTCTATGAAATTCGGCAAAGTTAAAGTTAATATGGAGAAAAATTGCAGAAAACCAGATTATTTTAAGTTGATTTTCTCACTTATGCTAACCCACCTCAGTATTTAATGTAAAATGAAAAATTAATTACTTATACATACATCGTTTTGTGTTTCTTCCTAAACGATAGATAAATTGAGCATTATCACGTCCACATACCTGAAACAAACAGAGACATGTTTATTAATTTACTTGAAAAATTAAAGAAACTGATAAGTCATGGTAGACAGATCAATGTTCTCCAAAAATCTATAAGGAAAACGTCACTATAGTGCAAATTAGCACTAAATATTACAAAAATACACATGACTTAAGACAAAAAGATAAGAATAACATGTTTTTATCAAAATCTTATTAGCGAAACTTGATGTTAATGAAATATGACCAATTCCAGTGCGGTACGTGACCATAGAAGCGTAGGAGCCAACGATTACTGCATAAGTACTTTATTTACCTTGGCAAGTTTGATTTGTTTATTACTTTAAAGTCTACGATTACTGAAGATTATACAACGTGTAATGTTAAAAGCGCAAAACCTCTCGTGGGGTAAGTCAGCCCATTTTACTGAACAAGTTTTTTTTTGCGGATTTCCAAAAGTCTTACACACTTACACGTTGTATAGAGAGAAGTGATGAGATAATTTTTCGTTACGATGTTATGGTTGGCGCAGTGTGTCGCAGGTTCTATTCCCGCATGGAAAAAAATATTTATCTGATCAACAAGTAGGTGTTCTGGGTCTGTGATTTTCATTTAATATTTGTTAAAGCACGATTCAGGAGAAATCAATAGTTCAGTGTAGTGTCGAGAAGTCAATTAAAAAAATTAAATCGTTCTAACTTTCCGATACGACAATACGTTCCCCGTCAGAGTTATAAAAAAAAGAAATCCGCAGGAAACAAGGGCGAACATTATTGAAAGATCCCTCCGATGTGTCCATTAAACAAATACATACATAACAATAAGATATAGAAATTAGCTCATAAAGCTCAAACGACAGGGAGTTCATTGCATGCAGGACCAATTTACCAATTTCCTCCAATTGACTCCTCAGGGGGCTGCAACGACTGAATCACACTCTCCCTTTGTGTTGTAATTGAACAAATGAAGCAGGAAAATATACTAAACTAGCTGTTGCCAGCGTCTTCGTCCGCTACAACTCAAATATTATCCCACGCGAAGATAAAATCGGGATAAAAAACTATTGTACATCCTACGTTAATCCAAGTTACATAAACTTGGTTTGACTGGAAGCCGACCCCAATATAGTTGGGAAAAGGCTAGGCATCTGCCTAGCCTTTTCCCAACTATACTATACTATCATCATCTGATGATGTACCAAATTTCATCCAAATCCAACTAGTAGTTTTTGCCTTAAATAGTACTAAATATCCATCTATCTATCTTTACAAACTTTCGCATTTATAATAATAGTAAGATTAGGTTAGTGTTAGTAAGATTTGCACCGACAACGGAACCCAGTAACTGAGTTTGAGACGGTAGACGTTCCATTTAAATTACCAGTATTAATTTATTCTGTTTGGACTGGAAGCCTGTAACATTATTTAGTGAGGAAGAAACAAATCTTTGTGATGCACTGTTGGGAAAAAATCCTACCCTTTCCATTCCAAATCATTCAGTTCAATCAGTAAAATATTTGATCAAGTTCGGTCGATCATGTCAAAAATTTGACTAATAGGCACTGTAACTAAAAACGTAATTCAGGAATATCTAGAAGTACAATAATCCCTATCGCTGTATTAAGGTACCAGCTAACCCTTGAACTCATAATTATATTAAACGATTCTCTTATAAATAGTCCAACTAAAGACAATAATCTTTCTGCGACCCCTGATCCCAGATCTGCAGCTATGCCATAATGTTTCGCGGTCAGTGGCCGAACTTATCTAAATAAGACCGTCTCGTGACAGAAGACAGATAGACATACAGATAGCCTTTAATCCTTTTAGGAGATAGCGAATGATTGCTTTGGCACAGATTATAAAAGAGGGCAGAAACTAATAATGAGGGCAGGTCTTCGAAGAACTCATGCTCGCTACAAAATAACAACCGATGAAGTCGATTAAAAAACGGTAGACAGTGGTACGGTAAAGGTAAGTAATGCTGACTAAGTGGGTTTAGTTAATACAAAACCCTTTGATGAATGATGAAGACTCCACAATCCATTAAGAAGATTGTGGAGTTCAGAAAGGAAGTTTCCCCATTTTAAAAGTTGGAAGAAGATGATTGGCAGCTGAAAGATGGTGGTCAAGTGTCCATAAGTAAATTATTGGCTCATCCTAAGACAATAAGTAGACTACACAACAGTTTTCTCAACAAAGAGGGCTTGGAACCAGCAGTGTGAACGTTGCAGGTACCTATATAGGAAGATGAAAGTAACGTACTAGTACTGATACAAAATGATAGAGAGATGATCTTATCTAAAGGGAACTGCTATATGGAACAGCATCCGAGCTAGTACAGGGGATCATCTTCAGTCCAAAACCGTCTAACGATGGACTTATGCCAATATGCCAACCATCATTAGATCAGGTTCTTATGTGTTGAAAATATTATTGGTCTTCCCCACGGTCATCGTTCTACCTTATCTTCTACGACTGTACTGGTACCAGTGTACGAAGCGAATCTCAAGATGTTTTCCAGAAATTTATTGCTTGATAAAGATACGCATTGAATTGATATTTGTTTTAAAAGAAAATCAATAATACTGTGCAAATTACTACTTAAGTATTCGAGGAAAAACCAAAGTAATGATGCTTCTCGCAGAAAAAGAATTAATACTTATATCATTGTTAACTAAGTGCTCAAATATTTAGTTTTCGTCATTAGCCATAAGTCATATTATTAGTACGTAAAAATTGCAGTCTGTCTATCTAATGGACTTCAATAACATTTGGTACACCGCCCATGACTTCTGGTAAGCCTTTTACACACACTTTTGATTTCGGGAACAATGAAGCCCCGGTCAAAATCTAGAATTGGCGTACAAATAACTCCCACAAAACACCATTTACTTCTGATATTGCAATAAATACTCTACTCCCAATTGGCCTTAAATGAAGTGTAAAAAATATTGTTCCAAATTCCCCAAGTTTGCAATTAAAACTATAACAACACCCATCATTGTATGCAGAAGATGCACTGACGAAACAATTCGCAAGTTCTTGCACAAGTCACTTGCAGTAATGGCTACTGCTTGCAACATATCATGTGAATTGCGATTCAAGCTGGACTATCAAGGTCCTTTTAATTTGCTCACTGGTGCAAAGAAACCTCTTTTAGCAGAAGTTTTTGGGTCAAAGATCAAATTATATCGTGTTGCTTTTGAAACAGTTGTTGCCGAAAGCTTCGGTTGTACTGATAACAATCTAAGGAGAGGAATACAGTTGAACTAGCAAGCGGCTATACACAAAAGCAATCTTAATTTTACTGGGATAAAGACCATTCTCATGCTGATGAAAATATTTGGGACAGTGGAATACAAAACGGAGACTATCATTATTTTAACTGTGATGAAAAAAATACCCGGAAGAAATAAATTGATAGAAGCCAAGCAGTGTAAAGTTTTTGCGACTTATGCTAGTAGATATCAATTAAAGGATAAATGACGACGGTATACAATTAAACTAGATTCATTAATTATAAAAGCTTCATTGAGAACAAGTCATACGTAACCGTATTTATAAGGTTTTAAAGGTTGTATTAATCAGAATCGGAATTGACTCAACAGTTGATAAAGTCGGTCAAGTTCAGAGGATACGTGATGTTTGCTACGTTTGCATGATAAGCGGAATTTTTTATTTATACATAATTCAATAATAATGCTAATTCCTGTTAATTTTGATAAACGACATTTTAGTTAGTATTAGAAATAGATGTAGAAGAAGAATTAGTGATCATTTTAAAAATTAAAACTGGTCCTTCGATCCGGATACTTCATATTTAGATAAGTACTTAGATTTTAGTACATCCGTTTTGTTTTAGACTCCCTGTCAAGATAATTGTTTCTGGAACTTTCCCCTGTTATCAGTATTACTTTAACCTTGGTAAGAGAAGTGTTTCAATCTCATTAGCAAACAAGCGAACGGTTGGTTCCTATTGTCCAAGATATGGGAAGTTTCACTTAAAGGCCATATCCGTGTAATGATTGACAGAATGTCAATAAAAACGTATCTTTCAGTGTAAATTGCAGCTATATGGGAAGTTTTAGTTACTGTATGACATAGTAGCTGAAAATAGACAACCGCAATAAAAATAATTGATAACAATATTTGACGTGGACCGTATAAATATTTTCCATTTACTAACAAATTGATACGACACGACTCCATAGAATTTATAACAAAATCGTGCTCAACACATTAACATCTAGTGCGTTTGATGTTTAGCTATGTACTTTCGTCATAGTACCTTTAGCTGTTCCTTTAGTTTTAGTTTTTTTTTTTGTTTTATAATATAATCTATCGATTGTTTTTTTTTTTTATTTGATACCCACCAGTTCTAAGTCTCATACGCACCGAGTGTATGGCTGATGGCAAAAATCTTGCCTCCAATGTATTTACTACTGTAAAATTCCTGATGGGAAAACCCAAGACACTTTGCCCAAATCGGAAATGAACTCAGGACATTAAATTTAGCAGTAGAGCTACTTGCTCCTAGACCCAGTAAACTAGCTATGCTATTTTATAAAATACAATTTCTAGGATGTAGTCTACGACAAAACAGTTGTGGAGACAGAGATTTGAGATAGTATCGCGACACGTTACTCTCAGTAGCTTTGCGAATACCAAACACTAGTTTCATCGCTGTAGGGCTGCAAACATCTTTAGAAAATATCAGCGCTGGTGATTCGAGGAATTAAAGATGTCTCAAAAAATTGGAAGTTTTGTCTATTTCAACTTGCTAGGCCATCGACTTGTTACGCAATACCACAGAGTCGTTGGCCTACGGATGGCCATTACACTATTAAACCCACTTAAGTACCTTTACCTGCGTACTAGTGTATAAAAACCTTGCTCGGCTACTTTTTTGCGATACAATCAAAGAATGAAAAAAATCAGCTGTAACGAACACCAAAGTTCTGATTGAAACTTAACTTTTTTTTAACAACTAGTCTTTAAAATTCTTCAACTTGTCGTTTTTGGTGAAATTCAGACGCGTTTTTAACTTAAACATATAAAACCAATGAGATACTCGTACAAGTCTTTGACGAGTAAAAGTGTTTTTAAAACCATTATCAGCCCTATTATAAGCATAATTATCATACGCCATCAGATTTCACCGTCAAAACGCCGTAGGCTGCGTAGGCGCCACTTTCTCGCAATACAAACATGTAGTTTAGAGATCATTATCTAATTTATCGTTCCAACCGCCTCAGAAGATCTTAAAGACCTATGTATTAGTCTAGGTTCAAAATAAAAGCAAAAAAAGGGATTAAGGTGTTTCGGTGCTACTCAAGAGAGGCTTATGTCTATAGCTATGGACTTTGATTTGTCTAGTTTGACTGAGTTGATGGAAAGATTGTTACTCTAACGAAATGTTCCTTTTTCAGTAGTTTCGGTAACGAACAGTCAATAGAACAAGATAAACTTAAATATCCTATCCTATAAGAAATGGAACCACATTTTGTCCCACAGGGCGTCACAAAAGAGAAAACTTCTTTTAATGCAGAATCTGGTGACCTACTCGTAATTCCAGTGTAGGAACGAGATGGCGCTAGACGACTTGTATAACTCCGTCTTTTTCCCACAGTAGAATTATTACTCTCGCTTTAAGACGTCATGGTAGACCACCTGGTGTCTATGGTGGTCCTTCGAGTCGGATCACAAAGTTGGTACCTTTCCACAAATAGAATACTGCATGTTTTTTTGTTTAGACTTTTTTTTTATTTTATGATAAACATATTTGTTTTTAAATATTGTTGTGTGCAGGTGCATTCGTGGCGTGTGCCAAATAGACGTACATTTTTTTTCTTCTTTTCAAAACTTCGTACATTAACGATTAGTTTGTTGCAGTGTGTAATGAATTAATTATTCTTTTTTTCGTTGTTGCTTTATTATGTACAAAGGGAAAATTGAACAGGTGTGTTTTCATGCGTGGATAACGGTTAAAATGGCGTTCTAAACGGTTGGCTTTCATATCAACTTTGGTTTCCCTTAAAAGTAGATTTTATTCAAATGGAATAATGAAGATGGTGGATTATTTGGTACACCCATAAACATCTCCTCCTTTGTACACCCATATGATCTACGCACAATAACGGCCGTTTATCAGCGATTATGGCGCCTCAGATTACACAATAAGAAAGGAGCTTACAGAGTCCCTAAATATCGGAAACTCAAACTTAATAATGGAAATGGTTAATATCCCATTTGAAATTCTAATGGCAATCTTTACGAAAGTGTTTTGTAAAATAAATTTTAAGAACAAGATGGCGTCATGAATTCCAATATTGCCTCGCGCTTAAAAATCCTTGTACAGGTAATAAATAAGAATAGCACAAGGTGAAGGATTGTTGGTTATTTAATTTTAATTAGCAATAAATCTGTTACTAGGCGTCTTTATTAAATTAAGCTTTTAAGATTTAAAATATCAAATCATTGTAGCTTGAGGCAAGTATAAGATTCCACCTTTAGCATGTTGAATCCCATAAAATTCTGTTTTGTGATCATGGTGATTTGACAAACTACCTTGTTTTGACGCGATAGTTGTAAGCAATGAATATTTCGAAGGTGAAAATTTTGAAGAGGAGGGTGCTGCTGAATTTACATAATTCAGCTCAGAAACTACATTTGAATATCCAACAGCCATACTATCGTATTTAGGGCATTTCAAAGCACCATCGATTTTCTTGACGTAAAACTAAATTATTTTGGTCATACAAAACGAGTATAGAAGACACACAGACAACCTATTGATGTTTCTAAATCTACAGAATTATTGTAGATACTGTGTAGAGCCAGGCCAGGGCCACACTAAAGAGCTAGCTAATGATACATTGACAGTTGATGATTGTTTGCAATAAACAAATACGTCATAATCCTACCTCAGAGTACATGACTCGTCAAGCATCTCATTGATTGAATATACGCATCATAGATACTTAATTGAGTATAATCCAGGCTTGTTATTACAAGTGTTGATTAAACGCAAGGTCAGAAACAAACAGACTACATCACCTGAGCAGGCAGCAATACGAACATTATAGGAGAGTCGTGACTCGAAGGACCAGAAAATTTCGAATTAAATTGGTATGATAGATATGAAGATAAAGTAACGCATGTTATTAAAAGAGTGAAACATATTGTTGATGGATGGAGAGGGCAGAGAGCCAAAGGAGTGGATGAGAAATGAACATGAAAGCAGAAAGTGCAGCAGCTAATAACAATATGACAGTTGACAGGAGAATGTAACAAGAACCGCAAAAAACTGGTAGGTATTGGCGACCCCAAATAACATGAAACAAGGGCAGAAAGATGAAATACTACTCATCTTTGGAGTCAAAACAAAGAAGCTTTTATTCGAGTCACATAACGTCTGATTCACCTGGCATCAGCTCAAGACATCAGTTATCACCTGGTACGCACTTTATCACAACAATAGCCAGATATTTGTCAGTCTAGGCTGTATCACCTGCTACGCTACGTGACATATTTTTAACATGACATAGTTCGTGTGCTTGTAATATTTCACTCAATGATGAAAATTGAAAATAATATTTTTGTGTCGTAGGATGTTTTTTACTTGATTGAAACAGATGGCGAGTTTATTCGTTGTGTGATCAGGTGAGTTGTTGCTGAAGGTTTAAAAAAGTTTTTATACTCAAAACTAATTGTAGATTGATGGAGAGACAGGAATAGATTCCGAAGAAGAGATGAATATATTGTGTGAGGCATGATAAGAAAGAAAGGGGATAAATGATAAGTGATATCCTAGCTTTGTAAGAGAATTTAAGAAATAAACATTTTACGGCCCCTGCAAGCAGCATATAACAAAGACAGCAACATGATGAGGTGTTATTGGAACTATACTAGTCGATATTAAAATGTAATTTTGACATCGAATCAAAAAATCGAATGATCGCAGTATCCACAACATTACCCATCAGCGGTAATCGAAGTCCGTTTTACCACGGTTAAGTCTGTCGAGAAAATTAGTATAAAGACAACGTAAACATAATTAAAATAAATGATCATTCTCATTAAAATGTGCAAGCTGTTTGCCTACCTTCCGAACATCAACCCAGGTGGCTCCTGTGCATATTAATTATTGTGTGTTTAAAGATTTCTTGCAGTATGTGCATGTGCAATGTGCATAGTACTAACGTATTTGTGCCAATGCAAGTAAACATAAAACAATGGCTTTAAGGTCGTGTGCTTGGATATGGGTATTATTATTATTATAGTTTTACCAATAAGGTGTTCGAACTACCTACATTTATTTTTATGTGCATTACAATTTTGCTGTCGTCAAGAAAGCAGAATTTCCATCCCCTTCAGAGGAAGCTTTAAAAACAGATTTTTTGAAGGAAGAGAGATTTAAAGTGCTCTAGAATTCGCAAAATTTAGCGCTTCAGGTTCGGGCTTATTACACTATTCAATATTTTGGAACTGATTCAATTAGTGGTACATTTTATGTAGATAGCTATCAAGATGGACATAGCCCAGATCAGACTAATAAACATTGAGTAGCAAAGGATATCTGATGAATTTCGACTACCAGTAGAGGTTCTTACTAAGCCGTAGACTCCAGAAGACATAAGATTTATATTTCTAAGAGACAGAAAGCAAATTGCCCCGCCTCCGAATCCAATCGCATAAACTCGCATAATTGCATAAAATGGCGGCTGATTGGAGGCAAAACTGACAGCGTCGAGGTAAATATGTCATGACCGTATGATTTAGTGATACGTCATTAGAACATGCGACATAATGCACTCGACAGACAATCATTGCAGTACATTTGCTTGTTATTATGTCATACAAATGTTAACAAGTTAATAATGTAGGTAGACATTTTAACAAGAGGACGATTTAGTTTACGCATACGCATTCAATACAAGATTTATGATGCATCGGTGTTGGACTTTTTGGCCGGTTTTAGGAAATAGTTCGTAGCTGAATAGCAGGATTGGTGCTATAGAAGTACGACTTTCTGTCTTTTTCATAGTATTCTTAGATAGGGTGGGCTTTGGGGGTTGGAAACTAATAAAACTACCACCTTCTACTTAGCAGTCCATCATCATCTTCATCCCGGGCAACGGCACTACAGGCTACTGCCTGGTTCGCGTCCTCATACTGTTGGACTCCTGCGCCGAATATTTTTTCTGTATTCTGTTTCTGCGCAGGAGTTGCAGTTTCTTCTGTGTGTGCTCGGTCTATCTTAAGTCTAATATTTTCTTCTGGACTATATAGAGCAAAAACATTTGAGTTAATTGAATACTTAGTCCTTCTAGAACTCTGAATTGTTTTTGAAATATCCAAAGAGGATAGAAAAACTGGTAGGAAATATTGTATAATTTCTTAGATGTATAGATCTATCACCTCACATAACGTGGGAACTCCCAGAGGCATGAGAAAATATTATTATACCGATATGATTTATAAATAATAACTTTATTACACAACCTTTGATATATCAGCATATAATTATAGTTCCGACATATTCGTGCGTGTTAAATAGCACGCCTTTATCCAGCGTTCTACTAAACATTACATAACTTCATGTTTTCCCTGAAGGCATTAGTTAAGGTGTAGGACGTAGACGTAAACCTACATTTCTCTGGTTAAATATTGCTCGTCCCCTTTGGCATCGATCATAGTAAGATAACTAGTTCGTTGAAAAATTATCAACACTAAATTTCGGTAACGGCCCGAAATCTGATTAAGCTCTTTTTATTTTAGAAGTTGCATTTCAATTCATTCTACTGCCATTAGTTTAATCTATTTGGGATTAGTTCTGTATGAATTTGCCTCCATATTTCTCTTTTTAATTAGTAAGCACTGTGTCGCGGTTTTCCTTCAATAGACAGAGCATAGGGAAGGAACACACAAATTAGCAGCAGTGTGAAGCCGGGAGTCGCCTAAGGAAAATAATTTAATTGGTAGTAGGAATACAGTTCAATCCTCAAGGTTCCGTATGACATAATTACTGCTAATCTCAACTACTGTTATGTAATGTGAGTAACTAAACGAAGCTTGAATATATTATAGCAAGTATACTGATTAGGGCTGCCCCACAGAACAAAAATGATGGGGCCACTGCAAAAGAAACTTACCTACCAGAATATTGGTGATGATTATTGAGGATCGAAAAAGCATTGGTAACAATATATTCTCATTCAATACGCTACCTTAATCACAAATATATAAAGATTTAATTAATTTATTACGGCAGTTAAAATCGTTGGTGGAAGCATTTGTCAAGAGGTAGGAACCAGAGATATCTTCTAATACAAATTGTAGATTCAAGAGATCTCAAATACTTTTAGTATCAAAATCAAATGTTTTTATTTCACATAAGGGTCACTTGCTAAACGTCAACAACAGCTGTTCGTTTTGGATTGGGCGTGATCATGGAGAAGAATCACCAAGAAACTCCATGGTTACTCTTCTAATGCCTCATTTACATTCAGCTGTAGTGAGCAGGGAAGTGGGCAGGACGAGTATGTAAACGTATACTTCTCATGCCACTGCTTAATGCCACTCGCGCTGTCCAGCAGCGGTCCTCAAAAGAGCGGTTTTTATGCGGACTTCAAAGGACCGGCAGCGCGAGCGGTAGGGCGTGTTTACATTCTGCTCAAGCGCTCAGTTGACGCCGAATATAATGCCTCGTAGAATTCTTCTGCATTATAAAATATTATCTTAAGCAGGTTGGTGGGCAGGGCCCCCGCATCCATATGTGCAAAGTGTGCAATGCACACGGGCGCCATCCTCTAAGGGCGCCAAAACAAACAAGCGGTTTTTATGCGGACTTCAAAGGACCGGCAGCGCGAGCGGTAGGGCGTGTTTACATTCTGCTCAAGCGCTCAGTTGACGCCGAATATAATGCCTCGTAGAATTCTTCTGCATTATAAAATATTATCTTAAGCAGGTTGGTGGGCAGGGCCCCCGCATCCATATGTGCAAAGTGTGCAATGCACACGGGCGCCATCCTCTAAGGGCGCCAAAACAAAGGGCCCAAAAAATAATTAAAAAAAGATTTTAAATAATTTAAAAATAGGAGTTGAGAATTAATATAGGATTACATACAAGTAAGTACTTTAAATATTTGATCTCACTTTCAGATTAAAACTTGAAGTCCGGAAACGTTTTACTTTTAGAGCTGACTGCGCTCGCTCTTCTATGAAGAATTACCTTGTTCTATTCCAAAAACCTAAAAAAATTCGCGCTCGCTTCGCTCGCGCTTATAATTAATACATTGCCATTCCGTTTTCTTGATCTTCCTTTTGATAGCTCATTTTTCAATACCAAATGCTAAACTAACATACAATAAGAATGTACGTTAGTTTAATCTTGTTGTGTTCTACAAAATTTTTAAAAGTTTGGCTTCTCTAAGATGGTATGGCACTCTGGTTTGGGTGTGAAGTTAATGGTTTCTTTTGTGTTTAAGTTCCGAGGCGTCAAGCTTTACAGCCCAGGGCGCTGAATTTTAAAATACACCACTGACCTACCTACCATAAAAAAAAGATGATTCAAAATGCTTTAAGGGGCGCCAAAATCCTTTTTTGCACACAGGCGCCAGTAGCCCTTACGGGGGCCCTGTTGGTGGGTACTTACAAAGTTCTATTACGATGAATAGATATCATCCACCATCGTCTACGACGTCTTTTCTTTTTTTTCATTAGATTTATTTTTAACTGACGCACATAATTATGTATCGCTAAAAGACACAGCGCGGACACTGCAAAAATTTCAACGTCTGCCATTGCCGGAACTTGAAAGCGAAGTGAGAGGCAGGGCAGTGTGTAAACACACATTTCCTTCGATCCAGCCACAGCAGTATTTAGGGAATTATTTCCGGCAGCGCGAGGAGCAGCGATAGGGGCTGAATGTAAATGAGGCATTTAAAACTTTTTATGCTTTTACAATCGGATTGTTACAATTTTTGAATACCAGCCTTGTCGTCTCTGTTGATCATAAGTATGGCAGCCCTAATCCACCACCGTGTCGATACATAGGTGGCATGACAAGAATCATAAGAAGCTTTAAATGGTTTCATAATCTTTATGTAACAGAACAAGAATGGCTCCACTAGTTCAAGAGAATATTAATGAACTTAAGTTTGGATTGCTGCTGATTTGTATATGCCCGTAATTGGCTGATTTCTGTGTGTTAGTACTGGGAATATGCGAAAACATTTCTAGTTATCTTTGCTCAATCATAATTGATCGAAGATGTTAATGTGGCTATCTATATTTCACTATGCTTATTCCCAATGCACCATTAAGCCCCTAAATCGAGAGATAATCGAGAATCTGGATGTTGAGCATTTTATAGGTGGCAGGTGCACTTACATATTGATATAATTTTCTTCTGATGAAGGTGCAAAATTTTTAAACTCATGTACTAAACAGTACATTTCTAGTACTGTACAGTACTTTCTTTCAGCACATACGCTGCGATCGACCTTACTAATATGTTATAATATTTTTAGAATGTACTTATCTCTAATTTGCTTTAGGAATATTACGATATTAGTAATTTACAATATCCTTATGTATCGTAGTTCCATTTTAATAGTTTGTGCATCCGTTTTCCGGGTGAATACACAAATTACTATAAAGTAATTAACGGATAACTATTATAACACGGAACCATTTAAGACCAATAGTCACGGAAGTTATACTTCATACTTCCTTTCAAACTTCTCAGCAATTTTGTGAATCTTAAAATCAATAAAAATGATTCTTGACAGGCCTGTGGGTCTAGCTGTGATGAGCACGGTCACTCGTTAGTGTCTGGGTGTAATTCATCTATAATATTTATGTATTTAGAAATGTTGTATGTTTATCAGTTGTCTAGTACCCATACCACAATCTCTGCTTAGCTTGAGGACTAGATGGCGTTGTGTGATAGTTGTGTGGAATATTATTCTTACGTTTCTTGGGAAATATTTTTGAAAGAAGTGCAAAAATTATGTTAAACTGTAAATCTACACTTCCTAGCAATTTAATGAGTCATATACAATTTACCTACACATAATTTATTTACACGTCAGTGTAATATGCCAGACACACTTCAACATCCATCACTTGTTTTGTTCACAAGATGTCAATCAAAGTTGTTTGTTATATGTCGATGAATACTTAATTGCGTGCGACTTTGCAAATATATGCTGGAGTTATTAGTTGAAATAATAATTAATTTACAAAACACGTACAAAAACGTTAAACTAAGTAATAATCTACGCATTTCAAGAACAGTTACGCAGTTGAAGGATACCTTTAGTTGTCTACTTACAACTAGGTTATGCATAATATATTTTGTTGGCACGGTTGTCGCAGTGGCATAGCGATCTGCTGACTGCTTCGTTGCGTATCACAGTTTCGACTTCCACGAGGAATAAATAAACCAACAAGTAGTTGTTCCGGGATTGACCGTCTATGTATGTGAATTTACATGCGGAGTTTGTGGTGTGCGGTTAATTTTTTACTATTTAACGAAAATCTCGCGTTTTACCACTACCTCGCCCGACGGTAAGAAATGGTCGGCAGTAAAGCAGGCTTGCCTCAAAAAGTAACTTATTCAACGGTGACTTAAAGACCATTCTCTCACTCCATAACAACAAAACACAACTCGCCTACACACCAGGGCACCTACGCATGTCGCTACAGGACACATACACATTTCGTAACAGGGTTTATACACATCATGTTAGTAACACGCAGTCAAGCTGTTTGCCCGACCGCATCGGTCCGGTCATTGGGCAAACATTCAGACAATTAACTCTTACTAATAAAAGGTGAAGGTGACGTATTGATGACATGGTCACACACACGATTAGATTACGTCTTTACGAGGCAGTTCGGTGGAACGGAGCATTTGTTGTCATGGTGATAATTGGGGGTTTTCTTGCGAAAGGTGTTAAGCTGGGGAAAGTACCGATAATAAAAAGGGTTGTCACAAAATGCTGATGGCATGGCACTGAGAATCTGGCTATTGAGAGAGGAAGATTAAAACAAAGTTGGTTGTCATTTTGGAATTTCTTAATAGTATTTGATTAAGCCTTGGTGGCCAAGTCTTTACAAATCCCTTGTGGACATTCAACAACCTATTCTGGATCTAAAATAATTTGAAAATAGCGAAACACAAAAATATACAGCTATTTATTGTAGGACATCGGAGTGAGCTTTCATTTCGACTAATAAATGTATTATGCCTGACCTACGAGAAAGCCCTTCAAGATATTTCAATGAAAATGCCAAGGCAGCTACGCAATAACAACCCTTATGCCAATCTAAATATTATGGTCCTTTCAACCGGACGACGACCTTTCATGAACACCGTAAGCCATATCTTTTTCATTACCCAATTAGTTCTACGTACGAAGGTCGATTCCAGAAATAAAGTTCTAAAAATAGTCATCTACTAATGTTTCTAAATTAAGGTTTTACTTAATACCAAGTTAGGTGCAGTCGTGCAGTAGTGACTAAAAAAGGTAATCGGACTGACCAGCGCCGACGCAGTGTATTTAGCACTAAAATGTACTCAAGTACCTACACAACTTACTATAAAGCATGTGTATCTAAGTACCTTGTGGTTAATTGTGCCTTTAAAATAAATACTAGATATTATATGTATATTATATTACGTTAAGTGTCTCTTTGATGGCCTAATTGAAATAAATGATTTGATTTTGACTTTTGAACCAACTGATTGTCGACGCGACAGTTGGTTCACCTTTGCCAAAATAATGTTGAGAAACTGATTTCTGTTACCATTACTGTCAATAATCTTCATTTTCAAAATTGATATAAAGAAATAACGAGAGCCATATCCTACAGAGTTAAAAACCTTTTTTTAATGAGACATTGGTTTGACTTGGTTTGACCGCTATCTCGCTTTGTTTATTAGAAGTTCTAGACTTCAGTGCTTCGTTTACCTTTCGTAATGTGGTTTGAGCTAAGTAAATACTATTTTACTCTTAACCTTGCGGTTTTATTTTTTGCTCAACATTTACTACGAAATCTTCTCTAATAGTAATAACAAGTAAAAAACATTTCACATATTCTGCTAAACATGACGTATGTTTTTAAATGTTACAAATATATGACGTCACATAACCGTTAAACCCTGATTATCACCTTGCAAAGTCCAAAACTTAAACTGGTTTTAAAAATCAATCAGTGTTCTGCGAATAACTTGCGCAAGAGTGGATCCGTCGCCATTTTTTGGAAGCTCACGCCCTCCTTAATGATTTTCGTCGAATTCTTTTATGTTATGATGTTTTCCTGTTTATTTTTACTCTCGGGATGTTTTGTTGTGAAATATTGTCCTTATAGAATAAGTAGAATTATCACGTACAGTCATCGTCTTCGTTACCAATCAAATAGTCACTTTCTGTGTGTCACGTCTGTCTTTAACAAAAAGAGATTTGGATGAAAGATGCATCAGAATCTGATTGAAAACTCTTGATAATGGAACTTCTGGAATACTGTTTTTCAATCTACACGAGAACGAAACCATGAGCAAATCACTGACTGTGTGTGTGTGTGTGCCTGTAAAAAAGTTGTATCGGGAAAAACACTGCAGTACCCATAATAGCTATTTATCGTTGTTTCATTCAGTGATAGAAGATACATTAATTTAACACAATTTCTTTTACCTCGAACAACCCCTAAACTATTAAAGTCCCTTGTTTCGTTTACTAAGCCAACCCTTTTCATTGGCCAACAAAAGATGTTTCGCCATTATGTCTACCTCATTTATCATTCTTGCCTTTCCTTTAATTTGCGAAGGCCTAACGATCAATAAAGTCATCGGTTTAATAACTTATACGTGGGTCTAACAACGTCAGGTCAGTCGTTATTTCGAGAAAACATTGCTTAAGTCATAGTTAACGCGTTGCAATTCATTCACCTTTTATGTACTAAAATATTTATAAGCCATGAGTTTTAATGGAGCCTGGATAATGTGACTAGTGATCTGTTCTTGATTGATACGATTTCTGCTTCTAAGCAAAATATCTCCATTTCTTATGATCCGTAATTGTTAGATAATGGGATAAAGCCAGGGCAGCCTTTACCAAAGTGGGCGATAAAGCCCCCTTGTGGCGCTGCAGGTTTAAAGGGGGTGGTAGAGACCCAGAAACAAAATGGGGGCGATTTGTAATTTCATCTAGCTAGGAGGACTCTTAGACATCGATTTATTCTCGAAGAAGGCAGTAGGCAAAATAAGTTATCGAACCCTTGAGCTAGGATAATTTATGACATATTAACCGTCCGGATTACAGTATTGTTAAGAGTTAAGAAAAGCAATGTAGACGTACAAATCGACAAATTTTATAAAACGTGAGCCTAACAACAAGTCAGCTAAATTTCTGAGAAAACGTTGCATAAGTTAAAATTTAACGCGTCGTAAAATCGCTCAGATATTTTATGAACATTAGGTATTTAATGAGTTTTAAGTTTCAGTGGAACTTAACAAAGTATGTAATTCCAGCTAAGTTAGGATAACTTTTGTTACGAGGTTTTAGCGAAAAGAGCTTCAACATTTGAAAATATATACAACTATTTTACTGATATACATATAAATGTCGACAGAACAAGGCAAACTGCACTACAAAACAAAAAATCGCACTTTTTCTCTCCCTGCACACTTCAGAAAGCATTAATATATTTTTAGCACACAAATATAATTTGTAGCGATCATCTCTTAAGGTGCAAATTACTCTGTGAGTGAAAGGAGAAATGTACGTGTTGCGGTGCGCGTACGCACCGTTAATGGCTGCTGGTCGAGCTATTTTTGGATCTTAGAACCTGATTGGCGGGTTCCTGGCGGGTTTTGCAGCCTTCTCGGCTGTTCGGTCGGGTATAGCCAATTTTAGCTTGATTTGTTCATAAGATACGTGGTGATATCTCTATGTGCATTTAATTATGTGCAACGGTTGTTTAAGTTATGTAAGTTGGGTTTTTTAAGATTTTCTGTGGAAGGTCTTTTGGTTCATTTTTATCAGGCTAGCCTGTTTTTAAATGACTTCCCGCAACGTAATTAGCTCCTGTCAGATGTCATTGGTTTGTGAAGAGTTTGAAGGTCAGATAAGCATCGCTCCATGTAATATACAGGTAGTCAACTGTATTAAATTACACTGAACACCGAGCTCGTTGTTTAAAAAAAACAGGCAAATGATTAAGTTGATAAAACACCTCAATACTAAAATTGAAAAAAATAAATTCTCAAAGCTCCTTATAAAACACTTTTGAACAAAGACATCAAGATATTACAATACTTATCGAACATCGGTATCTTAACGGTTAGGATGCGCATGCGGTTTCCAGCTCATAACTGAAGAATGCGAATAAAGCATGTTTTTATTTGGTTTTCTTTATGAACTAAGTGACCACACGTACTGCCGTTGGCCCCAGCTGTCATTTGTATATCTTTGTCAGTCGTTACTGTTATTTCAGAAGCTTGAAAGTCTGACAACTAGTTTTACCGAGGGGTAGCGAGCGGGACTGTTTTAACTTTATGGGCTATTCGAAACTAGAAAAATTTGGTAATCATATCAATTCCTGTGGCCTAAATCCAAGAAGGACACTCTAGATCAGTACAGACAGTCCCTCCCGCCCCAACCTGTACCCCTAGCACGAGTTTTCACTATCTTACTTTACAGCATCTTTCTAGTATTTACAGCGTTTCTTGTATGACAAAATGGAACAGCGCCTCTGGTGTGCGAAGAAGGAACTAATTTTTTCCTTGAAAATTGTCACTTTGAAATTGTCATAGTTCCAGTTTACTTTACGTCTTAAATACTGAAAACTCGTGCTGAGGGTACTGGAAAATGAATCCCATATGATGATTTTACGAAGTAAATAAGCTACTATAATATACCAAATGAAAACTAACAAGTCTACTAGATACCGGACAATATTATTAGAAAGCAACCTAAAAACGTAGAGAACATTACTTGCTGACTCACTAATAACATCATGTCATGCGGATACTAAATGACACCTTTTACATTACTGATTTCACTTGGCACAAGTGGACTGCCAAAATTATTTTCTCTTAACTCATTATAATGATTTCGTTATTCTGTAAAATTTCGTCTTCTGACTAAAACTTAAGGCATATCTGTATTAGAATCTAGATAAGTCAGTCTATACGTATACACTTAAGACATCTGGAAAATTATAATTTTCATCTTTCTTTTGTTTTTCACCCAGTCTATTTAGAGCCCTGTGGGGGTCGCGGGACTTATCGAATCACCGTGATCCCAGAACGTAAAGGGCTATTGAAGGATACCGTGGATTTTAGTCAGTACGAGTCTGAAAGTCCCTCCCGCTCTGCTCATTTGATGATTTTACAACGTAAACAAAAATAGTCTATTTATAGTAGAAGTGAGGTCTCCACTTCCATACTTCTCATTTACTTCTTTTTTAACGTGGTAAAATCATAAAACAAGTCTTTCCCGCACCATGGGACGGAAGGGATTGTCAGACGTGTACTGGCTAAAATCCACAGTGTTCCTTTAGTGGGTGTTCCGCGGACGGTTCTGATATACGTTTCACAGGCTTAGGCCTACTACAATCCCCCATACAGTTAATTCATCGTTTATTTGGTATAACGCTTCTCTAATAGCCACGAACAATTGTATATCATTTCACTATTTATACAAGACTTATTATTACACTTCACAGAGTTTCGAAGGTGACCTAAGAAACGCCATTTTGTAGCCACGAGTAGTCCCGCGTGATGCGGGAACGATTATAATATAGATTTTAAAAGATAAGTCAAGGAAAATGTATCGACTGACAGTCGGGAAAGTCCAATAACCAACAATGGAAAAATGGAAATTGATTTGTGATGAAAATGAGGAAAGATATTGAGTAATACTGATCCTTCGAGTCATAAGTCACGACTGATTAAATTCTAGTGATAATAATCTCCGATCTCGTTGTAGCGATTAAATAACAAAGGGTAAAAATAAAATAAATTTTGATTAGCGTATCTACAATGAAATTAATACTAGGTGGAACGTTAGCCACAGTAGACTTTGTAAAGTGATCCGGCTCGAAGGACAAAAAAGATTAAGTTATGGAACGATTGTTTGAATTAAAATACAATATTACATACTTACATGGTTATGAAACCGTCATACTTCAGTCTTAATTGATGCTAATTATGAAATAACTGTAACAGCATAAGTACCTGAAACCAAAAGAAAAACAAATAAGTCATTTAAAAACGAGTTATGAATGTTTGCACGCTTCGCATTTTTGTTTTGATCCAATTTTAGGTTTTCGTTTTTGAACGCAGCGCATTTTGGACTTATTTGACTTGTGATAAAGTAGCTGTCTGTGATTTTCTTTGCTTTGTTTACACGCTGGTGTCTATGGCAACCCACGTAACATTGCGTTCCATAAAAAATACAGCTGCAATCTTCCGGATCGAAGAACCAATAAAATATTTATACGAGCCAAGTTTGACGCCTACTGAGGTTTTCGCAGACTTAATCATTTCTGGTCTGACTCACGCAGATTGTTATTGTTTCGTTATTATAGGCAATTTGACAGCAGCAATAAATTGTTAACTTAATTAGTCCATCAGCTAGAGTCCAGCAGTGGACCACGTCAGCATCGTGGTCCACTGCTGGACATGGTCTTTCCCAGGCTACGCCGCATCACCCTGTCCTCTGCCTTTCATATCCAGTCTATCCGATACATTTTCTTAAGATATTTGGCAAATCTCGCTGAGGGGAGTACACTACACTACACTTGCTGATACGCGGTCTCTATTCCATTACTCGTCTGCTCCACCGGTCGGTCTATTGAAGTTTTGACAAACATTCATCTTACTTTATTTAACCGTACGTATAATAAGCTATTAAATTCATTCGGGCCACTAAGCCCTTTGTAACCTACATTTGAAGTCTTTGTCTAAATGTAGGTCACGAAGGGTGCACAGCGGGCTCTACCCGCCGTCCGACCATGACCCGAATAGTAATTATAACACTTCTTGATACATTTTACACGAACGAGAACTAAGACGATAAATTGATGGAAAACATTAAAAAATAGTTACTCGTTCTTACAGTAGAGGATTTTTCTTTTTCCGTACAATAAAAGACGTAAAATATTTCAAGTACGCTGTGGTAAAAAAAAAACCAAGTTTAAAGGGTGTAGGTATAACATAACACGCAGATTTTGAGTTAAATGTCTAGATAGGTGCAATTTATATTAATCCTGAATAAAATGAAAGTAATCGGGAGAGAGAGATTTTGCTCAGCAACGAGACAATGCAAGCCATTCACGAGCGAAACTTAAGAAGCAAACCGCTGGACTTTTGATTTCGAAAAATCATGCAGAGAAAATACGTAGCGATTTACAAAAAACTAACACAAAAGAAGCAATGACGGATACAAGTGATGGTATTTAACCTCGATCAGCGTTGCATTCAATTCACCCCACTTGTCGTTCTGATTCCTTTATAGAAGAGGAATATTACTAATTTGCTCGGTAACGATATCGACCTTCACTATCGTGGAAAATCTCCGGCAATAAGACAGAGGAAATCATCGATCGTTAAAGTTCACAAAAACTTGTTACAGACAGGAAAATGCCCAAAAAAGCAATGATAACACTAATTATAATACAAGTTCTAGATCTAATAAGAAAGAACGAACCTAGCCTACGTTAATTGTGATTTTCGCCATGTCTTGCCCTTAGCAGCAAACTCGTCCATATTGAATAAATCTTTCCATTTTATTACGTAGGGACCTAGGTAATTAGAAAGCTTTTTTTTTACCCGTACTGTATTTTTACAAACTAGGAATTACTGTATCATGGGTACGTTTACAAAAATAGAAACTCACATACTCAAACACCCAGACCCAAAACAACTGCGGGATCGAACCCAGAAGGAGCTTCAAGTCTAACCTTATGCAGTTGAATACCAATATTTTACATGAAGCGACTGACTATCTGACACATTTGTAATTGACTGCATCTGTGATTTTCGGGATATCCGCTCATACTAGTCACATACATTTAAACTTTGCTACTGCAAAAAATAATCCTTGTTTAATTAGCCCATGATCGACAAAATAGGTATGGAAAAATTTGTAGGGAAATTCTGAAGGATCAGAGTTCAAGTGTTTAGTCATAAGTGTGCCAATGCCTAAGACCTCGCCAATTGACTCTGATCAATCGTGAATGCATACAATTGCAATCATCACACAGTCGGTTGCAAATTGAACGGGGTTCAAGTATTGTATCATGATATGGACGCATGCGAGTCTAGGTTATTCTTTGCTTTTCTTATTGTATAAATGTGGTTTTTGTAATCTAACAGGCAGATTTGCTACTTGGGAGTTGATTTTCTCTCTTTTTTTCGCCTAAAATAGAAACATCGACGTTTAAAAGTTTCTGATTATTATCCATAGGATATATCCATCCATATAGTTAATAGAGTTAATAGACTTTTAATATTCATTTAAAAAAATGATGTTGCAGGAAGGTTTTCAGCCACTTCTTCTCCACTAAAACCCGAAATGGCGAAGGGAGTTTTGGAGAATGGATGATCAATTATGTATTCGTCGCGTGATCAAGGTCAATTATTTGTTATTCTCCGGGACTTCACTGTCTCGGCGATTGTTGATTCTGGCTTTGTCTTGTCTTCATGAGGTTTCAACTTACGAGGTTTATTCTTTGCACGAATACTTATTTTACTTTTTTTGTTATTTCTATAACTGAAAGTGCCACTTTGTTTTGGCCCGTTTGTCATATTTTAATAGTAGTAAGAGTGGTAAACAAAGTTATTACTACTAATGTATTAAATCATTAAGAAAATCATGTTTGGCTTACTTTTGTCACGTTGCACAGATAAGTAGGTAGGTTACCAATGCGATCATGACATTTTAATTATTTATTAGTCACACTATTTTTAAAATATAAATAGACTACAATCTGTCTCCATGTTTTCTATCAGTATTTAAATATAGCTATCTAGAATTTATGTCCAAAAATCAAGTCCAATTCACCTTTATGATATTTCAGTGTCAAGTTTTTTAACGTTATTTTCTTAAGTGCTATAAGAATTCCGATCAGTTTGGATCTATTTTTACCTATCTTCTGCATAGAATACCTAATAGTACTACGCAGAGAAGGGTCACTCCAAAAAAAAATTAAACAAATTTAAAATCTATTCACGAAATAATAAAGTACATTTTAACTGGCAGCCGTACCGCCCACCTAGTTTCATAATAGCCACAGATTCTGTTAGTTCAACAAAGTTTAAAAAAAAAATGTTATTAATTTCGACTTTGTCTTGTAGGTGACGCAAACTGTTTTTTTTCTGCAAGACGAAACCTATCCACGATCGACTGCGTACTACCTAGGACCGTGATGGTAGGAGTTCTTTTAGAGGTTTATTACGTCCAGCAGTGGACAGCATTTAGCTGAAGAGACGAAGAAGAATGATAGAGCCACCTACCCAACCTCACATAATAACAAAAATTTAATCACAATCGCTTACCTGGTTTCGGAAATTAACATCTACGAACCTAGTGACACGTGGTTTTTAAACTTAGATAAAACTATTTTAATTAAAAATTAATACCAGGTGTCATCAACGTGAACAATTTGAACCAAGACGACTTTGAACGATACAGAGGAGACAAAATCACGAGGCACATCTGCAGATCAACCAGTCGGTCGCATGCACTTACGAATCTCACGTGCATCACCACGGGTCTCTTTTCTTTCTCACGCAATCACTTTAATTGTTGTAATCATACTTAAGTATAGCAAAGGACAAAAGGCAAAAAACAAAAGGCAAAGGTCGAGGGTTTCTCTAAGCAGGCAGGTAACGGTGATCCTGGAAGGACAATTGAAGGCACATGCTGGATTTTAGTCAAAAGACTGACAATCCCTCCCGTCTCACTTCAGTCGGTAGGACTTATCTCGTGATCTTACCACGTTGACAAAAGGAGTCATTGAAATGTGTGAAACTAGGGAGCTTCTGCTCTAAATAGATTAGGCAAAAGGATAATGATGATAATTGACACCCAGGGCTCATTTGATGATTTTACCAACAGAAAAGAAAAGAAATAAGGCAAATTAGCACACTGACTGCTCGGATGGATGTGACTAAGCGATAGGTCAAAATGATCATGGTCTGTGGGAATCGAAACAGATCCCAATAATTATTGTCCCAGTCTTTCAACTTCTTCGGTCTTTAGTATGTTTAAATTTACAAACAAAAACAGGCATACCCGGAAAAACTATCCGCAAGGTTTATTTTTCCTTGTCCTTTACAATTTTTTCTGATAATTTTTCATTGCAGGCTCCAAGACAGGTAAATTCATTCTCCGGGACACGTTGAGCTTTATTGTCTCGGCGCTTTTCTGGTGGTTGCCATTTTGATTCTGGTTGCAGTTGTTTGGGAATAGTGTGGTGGGTTTGTCCAAAAAAAACCTGGAGACCGTTCAAAGTATTTGTTCAGTTTGGAATTCGAAATCAAGAAACGCAACAGCATCTATGCCAAAATTACCGTATTGATCTATAAGTTGCTATCTATTTTATTTTAAAATATTAGTTTAAAAGTGGAAAATTTTGAGATTTATATTTAAAATCTGAATATTAATGATTTGCAGATATAAATACCGGTTGAATCATAACGTCTAGTAAGGAGAATGCACCCGGATGAAGTTTGGCATTTCGAAACAACCAGACACAATAATAATAACGCCTACATAAATGTCATTCCGTTGTTGACTTCAGTCTAGTGTTAAAAGTCAAGACAGTCTGATAAAACTTTGATTTTTTCCTGTGAAAGTTTATGAAACCTAGTTTGTATTATTTTTCCAACTGAACTGGCCGTTGCAGTTAATTTGTATTTCATGGTTGAAGTGGGATTCTTATGAAATCATATTATTACTATTGATTTGATACACTGTGATTTTATGTCTCCGCTAGCATACGGTAACCTAATTCAAATAGTCTCCCATATCGTTTCTTAAATCGATCCATCCTTTTATGCCTGAAATACTTTTGTCACGTGTCTACGCTATTTCATCGAATTCCATTAAAAAAAATTAGTATGACGAATTTTCCGCAGGACTTCAGTCGCTAAGTGAAGACATTAAGAAGACAAAATTTGAAAAAGAAACCCATGAAACAACCGCCTTTTATCACTTCCACTATTTTAGCTGGAAATGAAATGACGCAGCAATCCTCCAGCATCACATATTCTAAATATATTCTTCTTCAATAATTTCGGGCTTTTCTTCTAGCTAATTTTCCATTTTTTCTCTACAGTAACTATACTATAACATAAATGGCATGGCGTCTTACAAAAATTCCTAGACTAGAAATAAAGTAAAACGAACAAGCGACGTATAAAGACGTCCTTGTGGTTTTTTATCTAGAAACTGGTTTTGTCGCCGACGGAGTTGTTGATGTTAGAAAAATACGATTGTGACTTAACTTTGAGAGCCTTCTGGAAATTTTGTAGAACTGGAAAACAGTTGAAATTTTGGCTACAGGTTTTTGACTTTTAACGGACTAGAATAACCTGATTTTGAAGACAAAAATGTATGGATAAATAAAATGGTTTAGTCCTGCTCCTTCAGTACAGCTTCCTCTGGCTTGCACAAGTGTACATAGATATCACAAGTGGCGGTAATTAAGTACCTATCTACAGGCTAAATTAGCTTAATTTTTATCATCATTTTTCTCCCTTTATTCCATTTTACTTGGGATCGCTTTCTTCCATTCTCTCATGTCAGACGTCATGTCATTATTTTTGCTTCCACATCGTTTCTTACAAAATCCATCCATCCTTTCTTTGGTCTTCCTCTTCCTCTCGATCTTCAAACGCATCACTATCTTAAAATGCGTGTTTGATCATTACTTTCTAAAAATTATAGTATCATCCAAATGCATCCATTTACATTTTCTCTCATTTTAGTTCATCTCACATGTTTATATTTTCCTTTCCTTTGATCTTAAGCTAGACATAAACTGAAGTCTTTGTTATTTCAACATCTTAAAACAATCTTGCGCAGACGCCGACCTGACGTAACGTTTGACAGTCAAACGCTAACGCGTTAAACTCAAAATGCAAATATGAAGTATTTGTTAGCCTCATTTATTTAAACGATAGCAAAACCTATAAAGATTAGGTGGTTAATGTGCTGGTTTAAAAATTAAAGTGTGTGAGTTTGTCTTCGAATTTTCTAGAAGTTTGTTGTCTCAAGACAAGTTCATTCTCCGGGACATGTCGAACTTCATTGTCTCGGCGCTTTTCTAGTGGTTGCCACTGTTGATGTTGATTCTGGCTTTCAGGATTTGTCACAAACAAAATAATCTGAACTAATATTATGAGGACGTAAGGACTTAATAAATATATTATGTTTCACTTTTTTTTTCACTGAGGTGAAGGTCCATTATATGTCTTAGAAAATAAGTTAAGAAACAAGCTCCTTGTGAGATGCAAATCCCAAGAAAAAACATTATGTCGGTGTAGCTACAGTATGGCGTAAAGACGTTATAATGCTGAATACAAAATAACCATTTCATACGACGATTAAAGATTTAAATTATTAAAAAAAAAAAAATTAACCGCCTTCAAAAACAACCACAAAAAAGGGTAAAATAACCTACAAAATAACTTTTCTTTCGGAAGTCGGTGGCTTTGTTTTATTATTTCGATGTCTTTTTGCCACCGACTTCCGAAAGAAAAGTTATTTTGTAAGTTATTTTACCCTTTTTTGTGGTTGTTTTTGAAGGCGGTTAATTTTTTTTTTTTTAAAGTTTTTTATTTTACTCTTTTTAGTTTTAATATTCAACCCAATTTTCTTGGCAAATACATCATTTTCTTACATGTGCACTAGAATTTTGTAATCCGTAGCACCGGTATTAACATCGCCCATGTTGACATAAAAGAAAGTTCCAATAAAATTCCCTATCTCAAAAAATGCTGACCAGAGTTCGATGAAACTTGCAGTATTCCCTAAGGTGAACTATCCCTAGTACAACAAAAAAACAATTTTGAAAATCGGTCCACAATTGGCGAAGTAATCGCGTAACAAACACGCAAAAAGTAAAGATCATCATGTCATCCAAGTAGGCGAAATTAATAAAAACGCTCACAAAATAAAAAGTACTGAACCAAATTTGATGAAATTTTTATGGGACCACACTGCAAGTATCCTGCATCGAACAAAAAAAGAATCACACTAATCGGACTAGAAACCTCGGAGTAATCGATGTACATACATAAAAAAAAAAAAATAAAAAAAAAAAAAACATACCGACCGAATTGAGAACCTCCTCCTTTTTTTGAAGTCGGTTAATTAGCAAGTAGGTAACCAAATTAGAGCCGTGAATTTAGACTACTTTAATAAAACTGCAGTAATTATGCTAATTCAATGAATTAATTCATTCGTCTCAATCTATATACTATATATTACTGCTTAGTAACTAGGCTAGCCCCATTGTAACTAGAGCCAGGCAAATCTAGGTCGAGCTCGTTATATCTAGGTTTAGCTGTGAATCGGCCTATGCAATCGACACCGTGGTATGTTGCATAATGCAGCAAAAATATCGATTGCAGAAGCAATATGGTTACATTCCCACAACGGTTTTATGGAATTGACAAGGCACTATTATTTGTTCTGTTACTGTCAGCCTGTATCATCCCACTGCTGGGCAAAGGCCTCTCCCCATGACTTCCAATTATTTCGATCTAAGGCTAGTGTGAGCCACTGGTTGTTGGTTGTCAGGTGTCAGGGCTCCACATTATTTGTTCTACGGAATTAAAACAAAAATAAAGAAGGGGATATCAATGTCGATTTCATGCACATGCCAAAATATATTTGTGTATTTTTACCAATGGGTACGTATTAAAATACCGAAATTTAAAAGACCGAATTTTAAAATACCGATGGACGGAATCCCGAAAATTGAAACGCCGAATGGTTGTTTGGTCGAAAGTTTTAAATCTCGAAAGTTCATTTGCCCGAAAGTTTAAAATCCCGAAATTTAAAAACCTGTAGTTTAAAATGCCGTAAATTTCCTTCACAGGAGCAAGTCGACGGAGCCCCGCTCCGCGGGGCTCCTACTTCTGCGTGGTTGAAAAATAAATAACCACAAGTCGAAGTCGACGGAGCCCCGCGGAGCGGGGCTCCGTCGACTTGCTCCTCCAAAAACCGAGTTTTTTGATAAAAAACATAACGACTATCGGCATTTAAAACTTTCGGTATTTTGAACTTCGGTGTTTTGGACGTCGGTATTTCAAACATAGGTATTATGAACTTTCGGTATTTTGAATTTCGGTGTTTTGGACGTCGGTATTTCAAACATAGGTATTATGAACTTTCGGGATTTTGATACGTACCCTTACCAATATACACAGAACATGGACCGAAAGCTATTTGCCTAAAATTGCCATACCTCTAGAAAGAGAGAAAAACAATTATATAAATGACTGGGTACGTATTAAAATACCGAAATTTAAAAGACCGAATTTTAAAATACCGATGGACGAAATCCCGAAAATTGAAACGCCGAATGGTTGTTTGGTCGAAAGTTCATTTGCCCGAAAGTTTAAAATCCCGAAGTTTAAAAACTCGAAATTTAAAAACCTGGAGTTTAAAATGCCGTAAATTTCCTTCACAGGAGAAAGCCGACGGAGCCCCGCTCCGCGGGGCTCCTACTTCTGCGTGGTTAAAAAAAAATAACCACGAAGAGGATGGCGGGGTCTTTCAGACCCCGCCATCCTCTTCTAACCTAAATTGTCCGAGTCGGGGTGCCAGCAAGTCCCGAGGTTAGACCTAGTTCTAACCGGCTAAACCTAGGTGTAACCGACCACATGCGGTTAAACCTACGTGTATCATACTTATCTTCAGTTAGAACTAGGTTTAGCCGGTTAGAACTAGGTCTAACCTCGGGACTTGCTGGCACCCCGACTAGGACAATTTAGGTTAGAAGAGGATGGCGGGGTCTGAAAGACCCCGCCATCCTCTTCGTGGTTATTTCTTTTTAACCACGCAGAAGTAGGAGCCCCGCGGAGCGGGGCTCCGTCGACTTGCTCCTCCAAAAACCGAGGTTTTTGATCAAAAACATAACGACTATCGGCATTTAAAACTTTCGGTATTTTGAATTTCGGTGTTTTGGACGTCGGTATTTCAAACATAGGTATTATGAACTTTCGGTATTTTGAATTTCGGTGTTTCGGACGTCGGTATTTCAAACATAGGTATTATGAACTTTCGGGATTTTGATACGTACCCAAATGACTATATATTTCTTTCCTGTAACCAAAGCGTTTATGATAATTTAAAGAAGACAGATGGTTCTATAGCTGTTTTTCTCTCTTTCTAGAGAGTGTGGCAATTTTATTTCACATTTGGCTTAGGAGACTCGGTCCATGATATTGCTACGCTTTTTTTTTTTGCGTGGTATATCATCAAATGAGTCCTCCCACCCCGCGTGGGGCGGGAAGGACTGTCAGACTAGTACTGACTAAAATCCACGGTGTCCTTCAATAGCCCTTTATGTTCCGGGGTCACCGTGATGGAAATAAGTACCCCGTCATTTTGCTGATGCTCAGCTATTGCTATGCTTTAAACTAATCTTAATAGAACAGTTGTCATTGGCAAAATGTGGGTGAACGCCACTTAAGATGTCTGCCTAACCTTTCTAGGGTAATAATGCCGTGGTGAAAGATTACAAGAAATAAAAATAAATAAAAAGAAAAGAAGTAAAACCGGTCATTCTGAAGGACGAAACCGTTAATAGAAGTTTCAGCTAAAAATATGTTTATGTCGTCTAGTGTCAATTTAGACAGATTGGTGAACAATAATACTAATAAATGAGTAAAATGTATATCATTATCCATGGTCTTAAAATGTCCAGTGTTCTAAAATAACATTTACAGGCAGGTTTGTAATGGTCTTCTGCGAGTGCAACGCCAGCACATCAACCAATTAACAGATTCGAATAAGTTGACCTGCTGACGTCTATAAATTGTACTTATTTACTGTAACGGATATCCGAGGTCAAAATAGCTAGGACCTCCAGTATTTTTAATACAACGTTTTCAAAAATATCTATCCGATATGAATCATTAGCGGTCGCGGGACTTATACCATCACCGTGACCCCGGAACACAAAGGGCTATTGAAGGACACACCGTGGATTTTAGTCAGCACAAGTCTGACAGTCCCTCTCACCCTGCCCGGGGAGGGAGGACTCATTTGATGATTTTACCACGAAAAAAAAAAATATGAATCATTGGCAGGTAACGACAAACACCATGAAAATTAACATATGAATTACCCTTCACGCATCAACAGTGGTTGCAAAAACAATAAATGGCTAATAAAATATCACTAACAAGCAAAAAGGTGATTCATTGGAATACCTGTTAGTAATACAAACTATTAAAGTGTAGTTTATCTGTTATTAAGTCTTAAACTTTACTAACATAAAAATAAGTGGTACTGATGTGATTCTTATTTATGGAGAATGCAGCTAGTCTATACATATAATAAAACTGTAGAAAAGTTATTTTTGTACATTAAAAAAAACTCAAAAAATTTAGCCAGGGTATTAAAGGACAACCAATAGAACCCATTTCTAGCATTTTTAGAATTTTTGTCTGTTTGTCTGTTTGTCTGTTTATCTGTTTGTCTGTTTGTATGTTTATTTGTCCAGGTATCACGTAAAATGTACGAAATTTATGTAGATAACTTTTATACACAACGATTAAGCGTAACTTGGAGAGGAATTTAGTTTTTGTTTCATTGGAATCGGTTCAGTCTATCAAAAGTTATTCGAATATAAAGTGTTTCAGAAGTAAAATTACGGTCAGTTCACACCAAGACGCGTAGTTCATAGCGCGATCTAGCTTCGATTCTGCTACATATTCAAATAAAAATTCATCTAATGATTATGATAGGATGGGATAGGATAGGATAGGATGGGATAGAATAGGATAGGATGGGATAGGATGGGATAGGATGGGATAGAATGGGATAGGATGGGATAGGACGCGACAGGACGGGACAGGACGGACAGGACGGGATAGGACGGGATAGGATGGGACAGGACGGGACAGGACGGGACAGAACGGGACAGGACAGGATAGGACGGGACAGGACGGGACAGAATGGGAGAGGACGGGACAGGGCGGGACAGGACGGGACAGGACGGACAGTACGGGACAGCTCGGGACAGGACGGGACTGGACGGGACAGGACGGGACAGTACGGGACAGGACGAGACAGGACGGAACAGGACGGGATAAGATGGGATAAGATGGGATAAGATGGGATAAGATGGGATAAGATGGGATAAGATGGGATAAGATGGGATAAGATGGGATACGATGGGATACGGTGGGATTTTGGAGGGAGACCTTTTTACCCGACGCTTCGCACAAAAAAATACATTGGTAATTTCCGACATCCACGCGAACGAAGTCGCGGGCACAGCTAGTAACTAATATAAGTGTGATCCATCGTCCTTCGAACCGGATACCTATGAATTGGATTTAACGCAAATCACATTTTTCATTTTCTACTCATGATTATTTTGTGCATCTTAAATAAAAAATGTGACTCACTGTTGAACGAAATAAATTATTTTTAAATATCTGGACAATAAAAGAAAATTCAAGAACCCAGTAAAATATTTATTTCCACAATACAAGAAACTGAAGCTTAACAGTTTCTGAAACAACAGACAATGGCCTTTTCAACGCTTTTCTTTGATTTTGGAAGCGACCTTGTTTTTCAAATTACTTCCTAAAGCGAGATCCATTGATCTATTGTTATGTTTATCCGTGTGACCTCGTTCGTTTAGTTTTTCTGTTAAACAGAACTTATTTGCATACAAATTAACTATTTGCAGTAATTTTCCTGTAACGGAAAGCCAATAAGGGAAGTTTTCCCATTTCTTTTGATTGTTTCAGAAATTCTGATGATATTTAATTTGTTACTGAACTGTTTAAAACTTCAGGAATCGCTTATTTTACTCCTCACATCATGATATCATGAAAATAAATGAATATTAATTAGCTGTTTATTGAAAATTTTGTTTGAGATTTAAATCCAAAATATTTTTTTCGTTCCGGAATTGCCGCTTGAACCACAATCTGTCAAATAAACGCTAAATTAAAGTTAACTAAGCAGATCAACCTACCCCAAACTGTCAATATTTTTCAACCCAATAAATACATTCTTCTTTTATTTTTCAGAACAGGTTTTTAACATTACAAAAATCCAACAAGAAATCTAAACACTTCATAAAAGGACATCATCATGCTTCAAACAAATGATCTATTACTAATGATACGATGAAAGACACATTCTTCCCATACAAATGTGCAACAAGTCCAAGCGCCATGATGTCCAAACATTACTCGTTAGACCATTGTCCACGCCTTATTTGGCCACCATATGTGGCCATAATAGGTTCCTGGTTACCACACCATGAGTAGATGTCGCAAACAATGAGACGGAGCCATCATTGTAACGGGATTTTGAAAGATACTGTGTGCCAAATTGTGTTTGTGTTAGGACACAGATTTGGCATGGTAAATCCTGGGAATTGATGCCAAATGTGGGTATTTCTCAAGGTTTATGGATGTTCAATATGATTGCAAAATTCGTTCAATTTGCGAGCATCACGAAATCGGGAAATAATTTACCTAACCAGTAACTATGTCATCATCTGCCTAGCCTTTTCCCAACTACGTTTATTGGGATCAGCTTCCAGTCGAACCAGACGCAGCTGAACATCAGTATTTTAGATAGAGCGACTGCCTTTTGGACCTCCACAACCCTACTGGGTTATACGATATCCCATGGTAAGATAACCAATAACTATGTCAAAGACGTTAATTTTTATAAGGTCTTTGTGGTTTTCTTGGAGGTCAGCGTATATTTTTCTATGGCTGTTTTAGAATTACATAAAGTGTCCATAAACAAAATGTCTTATTGCGAAGCATTGTCCTTCTAGTCTAAAGCTAAAGCGACCCAAAATTACTAACAAATTGAGCAAGGAGTCGCAAATTGTCTTCTGAGAGTGCGTGTCAAAGTCAATATGGGCATGATTATCACAATTACACCATTGTGGTATGACTGTGGCACAGGGAAGGCCGTAAGCCGCCGACAGTTTAGGTTACACGGTCAGTGCCAGGCATTTAATCATTGATGACACAATTCGTGTGAAATTATAAGAAAAAAGTGTGAATGATCTTCATTCATTGTAAATTTCAGGCCACTGAAGTGAAATTCCGGCGAAATTAGGTAAAAATGTTAGTATCTTTTTATCGTGGTAGACTCATGAAATGACTCCTCCCACTCCTACTGTCATAGAAGTCCAAGCCCGCCAGGTTCGCGGAACTGTCTCATCAGGCAACCGAGACCCTGGAACGTAAAGGGCTATTAAAGGATTACCGTGGATCAGAACAAGTCTGACAGTACTTACACGCCTTGGGTAGGAGGACTTATTTCATGATTTTACCTCGATAAAAGAGCCCTACTGTTAGACTTGTACTGACTAAAATCCACGGTAATTCTGCAATATCCCTTCATTTTCCAGATTGGTGCAGAGAGAATTCGAATTTGTTATACTTAAACCAACGTGGGAAGTTGAAACTCGAAGGTTCGACTGTTATCGATAAAACTTCGATAACCGATCGACTCGCATAATTGATTACTCGGTTTGATACACGTGTTGTGACTCACCCGTAACTTTACACCGTGTAATAATTGATTTTACTGCTTACATGTAAATACTTAAAAAACCTGTAGGTTTCTAAGCGAGGACATTTTATAGTAGCAGTATAACATAAATCATTAAATAAAACTTTTATAGTTTCATAATATGCAACAACAACAATCTTAGATATCTATTTATATTATAACCTTGTAAGTAACCTAAGTATCCTTTACAACAGTGCCAATTACTTTGTCGTTCGACATCAGATAAACAAATATTACCTCGTTACTTTGATTTTAAATCATCATCTCCCTGCCCGTGTCTTACGGCGCAAGCGCATCAAGTTTCATCCATTCTCTCATGTAAACCATCATGCCTTTTCTTACATTTCATTCCTTAATCAATTCAAAGTCAAAATTAAAGACGGGTGAATACTTGTCTTTAATTTTGAAACTTCTCTCCCGCTCTATCTACAAACCTTTCTTTCCATCCATCGCTCCATTTACTATCTTGGGTTGGAGGATCATGCCTGCTATGCCCTGGATAACAGTAAGTTTCATTTTGTCGCCGCTCTTTGTACAGACGCCAACACAACAACCTACCCTTATCTGTAAAAAATCTTTGATATAATTCCAACTTTATTACAAAAGCGGAACTTTCATGTTCGATTCGGAAAAAAGACAGGTTGACGTGCTGGCACTTGTGCCACAAAAATTCTAAGTATTTTCTACCGGAAAATGCGAGATGACATCTATTAAGGAAAAGGGTTCAAGGAAGTCTCTGAAAAGAAAAAAGCAGCGACTGTAATATCTTTTTACTTGAGGTCAATGCCATATTGAGGAAAACCACATCAGTAACGATCTCTAATGTCAAGATGTCTAGACAAGCGTCTTGTGACGAAACTTGGAGGAAGTCACGCCCTTTATATTGTGGTTACAATTAAGAATGAGCAGTTTTTCTTCAGACAGATAGCGGAAAATTCGACAACACACATTCTTGGAACTTTACCAAACAGTCTACGGATTTATATCGTCATTGCCATCCTATTGCCCTTATACCGTTATTTTTGGGTAAATAGCTACAGCTAGTCACCATTCTATCTTCTAAAGTTTGTTCCATACTATCTTCTAAAGTTTTCCCTCTCCATCTCTCATCATTTTCACCTCCATCACCGCTTGAATTGTTCACTTTGTTGTCACATGCATTTCTTTAGTAACCAAACCTCGAGTTTCTTTCAACTTTACAGGCAAAAACCGCAAATATATAGCCTAAACAAGTTGATATTGTTGTGTTTATTAATAATAATGTTGTCACACACAACAATTAGCACCGATCAAGTGACTTTGTTTCGTAACCAAAACCTACAACTGGAACCATCATTTGGAAACCTATAACACATTTAATTACATAGTTGGTTATGTCACAAGCCAATTAGCTGATGTAATTAACACCTAGATTTTTGAAACAATTACAAATAGTTTTACGACTAGTAGTGATGTTTTGTTGTTTACTTTTGAAAGAATAGTACCTACTAGTATTTTATTCTGCGTCATGTGTGAGTTGAACACATAATGTAAATTCACATACTCACATTTCACTATTGGTACTTATTGATAGATTTCTCCATGATGGAGCTGCTTCAAAACTTCATACATGTATATTATGACCCAGCTATAGCAATGGCAACAGTTCCAAGACTTCCAAGCAAAATAGTCATTACTCTAACTGTGTTAAACCTCAATTTTCAATGGAATTCTTTGTAACCAGGTAACCATAGACGTAAATTGCAACCGCAGTCTAGTCATACTCGTCAATTATAAGTATAGGATCATGCATTATAATTATATCGGTCATGGAACTGGCAAGCGTTATGAAGTAATCGGTGAGAAACCCAGGCAAAGAGCAATTGCTTGGGTTTTTCGTTAAATCATTTTAAAAGCAAAATTACTCTAAAAATTGATAATTTTACAGAGAAATACAATAATATTTTTTTGTAGATAATTTCACTACGTACTATTTTATAATGACCTGTATTGACCTTCCGAGCAGGTCGCGAGATATTTGCAAAATACTGAGTTTTGCGACCTTTTGACATTGATATCTTTTTTCTCCGACATGATATTAATGTTTTTTTTTATTATTATTTTTTGGGGAGGGGCTTTTAACTCTCGCTCTGGAAAATTAATGTCGATTTTTCACATATTCATTACAACTCCGTAATAAAAGGTGGGTAAAATTCAGCTCACTACTATTTTTTCCGCAGATTGGGGCTTAAAATGCCTAAAATGACTGGGCTCAATTGATACCGGACACAGAAAAATGTGTGTAAGTTTCAACTGTTTTTAAAACTCAAATCTTGTGACCAACGACGATAATTATATTACTAGACTCCGCATGCCCGATCTAAGGAACCAAAACTATTCTGCCAACTCGCTGAGGTACTACGTAAGCGAGGGGGACGGGGTACTTCGTTGTGATTGGCTAACTCAAGGTCTGTTCTGTCTCAAGGTATGTTTACGGCTCACAGGATTGGTCGAAATAAGACGGATATAAGACTTTTTTGCCTAATGTGTTGACAGGCGTCGCCTGTTATTAGGAGTCTAGTAATATATCGTCGTTGCTTGTGAAAAAGCCAGTTCAGCACAACGCGGCTTCGCAATATTGATTGATTGTAAATACAAACATGCGATAAACGTGCTAAATGCGAATGTAACCGATTAACATCGAAGCCGCCATTACGAAGTATGTTACGAGTAGGTTTCAAAAAAAGGTTTCACTTCATCACCCCGATCGTTAGATAACTTCGTGTTTATTGTTCACGATTTAGCAGTTTTATTAAAGCGTGACTTTTGTGTACTGCGTTGACGTAAAGTCTGTTTTTTAATCTCGGAGACTAAATTGACAAACGTATAAATGGCAAAGTGACATGGATTTCGATATCACTGGAGCGTTACCACAAGCTCTTAACGCGATCCAGTTGAGGTTGCAGGAAAGAGACAGAGCTGTACAAGTCGCCTAGCACCATCTCTTTCCCACACGATGTCCATTCTGACATTGTCATTTGTTAATGGCATGTATTTAATGCAGCAACTAAGTAAAATGAAAATAGGTTATAAAAAACAATAGAATGGGTACCATTTATAATGGGTTGGCAGCTAAAAAGGGGTATCGTAATAAGTGAAAGGTAGCATATTAATATATCAGTTATAGGCTCCGTTTTAAATTAAACTAGCATCGAGTTTTTCTTTTGGGAACTGAATTAATATCTAAGCGAAAACTTAATGATGAAAATAAAATAGAAAATGGGCATTCATAAATAATACAAATCAGATTCTATTTAAAATTATTTGTATGAAGAATAAATATAAACTAGCTTATATTATACATATATTGTGCGACTTTTTAATAGCTTTAAATAAACTCTAAAATGGCATGAAGAAAAAATATTTTGCGGCTTTTATTTTCAAAATTATAGGCCAGGGACCGTACAACCCCGAATATAAGTTAATTCTTTCGAAAGTGTAACAGGTTGTATGGGTTCAGTCAATAAAAGTGTTACCTCTTGGTAGTGGTAGCCTTTTCAAAACCCTAACGTTAGGGTAACCCTTTCAATAAGTTAACTAGTTCAAGAGGTTACCGGTTCATGTATGATTTCTAATTGAAGCAGATAACCCTTTGCAAGGGTTTGTCAGGGTTATCAAAGGGTTTTAAATCAAATTATTTTAAATTACGTTGGAGAAGGGGAATATATTTTGGCCTTGAAAGTTTAGAATCATTTACAATTTTTCATTAGTGTTTCTTACTCGGTTTCACAGGACGATACTTTAAGCTTTCTCGGTTTTTTAAGTTTTAAATAACATTTGAATATTGAAGATGAACAAAGGTAAGTGTATTTTAATTAAGTACAGTAAAACGGAGTGAATAGAGTATAAATACAGGGGTGGGTACATATATAAAGCATAATATAAAAGTTTTTGTAGTTGGTTGTAAGTTTGCAAGGCAAATTGCGGTTTACGATTTATGAAACATTAAAAAAAAAATACTCGATCTCGTTCAAACCAATTTTCAATTAGAGACCTATTCGTAGATACCCCACACGTATGGGCCAGGCTACGTCCAGCCACCGTAGGACGGGCAGCCACTGCTGCCCGTCCTACGATCGAATCGAGTTTGCCAAGGACACTTCCTTGGCAAACTTCAGGTGACTTTCTGCGATTCCCAAGCCGCCAGCCAAGCGTGGGGATTATGACAACCACCCCCCCCCATTATGATTGAAAACCACAGCACACGACCCCCAGTCCCCGGTAGCTCGGCTATTCCTGGTCTGGGTAGCGGATCGGGTAACGGCGGAGCAGGGGGTGCTAAGAATCCCCAGCAGATGCCCCGCTACCACCCCCAACGAACTTTGGCCCTAGCAACACACTACATCCGCACACTGAGGACCGATGAGAAGATTATCGAGCTGGAGGAAGAATTGAGCAAAATGCGCTGGGATATCTTGGGATTATCAGAAATCCGAAGAAAGGGTCAGGATACGATAGGTCTTGATTCCGGCAACATGCTCTTCTACCGGGAAGGAGACCGTAAATCCCAGGGTGGTGTTGGATTTCTTCGTCCGCAGGTCCCTCATCAACAACGTTATGAAGGTCGACAGTGTGTCGAGCAGGGTAGCATACCTTATACTCAGAATAACCAACCGGTATTCGTTGAAGGTCATATTCGATGAAGCAGAGGCATTGTATGAGGAGATATCCGAGGCCATACATACCTCCGAAACATACTTCACCGTTGTTATGGGGGACTTCAACGCGAAGGTGGGCGCACGGAATGGCGATGAGTTGAGAGTGGGCCCATTTGGGTATAGGCAGCGAAACCATAGGGGCCATCAGCGACTGGTCAACTTCATGGAAAAGGAAGAGCTTCATTTAATGAACTCCTTCTTCCAGAAGCGGCCATCCAGGAGGTGCTCGTGGATGAGCCCCGATGGTACTACCAGAAATGAGATCGACTTCATCATGACGACTAAGAAGCGAATATTCAGTGATGTCTCTGTGATCGCCAAGGTAAAAACCGGTAGCGATCACCGAATCGTCAGAGGCACATTGAATATCAATGTGAAGCTTGAAAGGTCTCGTCTGGTGAAGTCCACGCTCCGACCTGGTCCTGCCCACATCCAGAACCCGGAAGACTTTCAACTTAAACTGCACAATCGCTTCCAGTGCCTAACCGAATGCGAAGCCGTGGACGAGATTAACGATGAGTTGGTGGAAACTGTCCAAGCTGTGGGGTTTAAGTTCTATTCGCGCCGCAATAAACCTCAAAAGCTCTCAAACGGAACCATCAAGTTAATGCAAGACTGGACTGAGATGAGGCTGCATACTTCAGCTGATATGTCGAAATATGGCAAACTCAATAGACGAATCTCGAAATCAATGCGACGTGACCTGCGTGCCTATAGTGCAGCACGGATCAAAGAGGCGATCGAGCGGAATCAGGGCTCAAAAGTCTTCGCAAAGAATTCATGTATTGGGCAAAGCCAAATGACAAGGCTGAAGATTAACGACGGCAGCATCAATTCGACGAAACCGGAGATCCTGAGAGAGCTTGAGAGGTTTTACGGACAGTTATACACATCAACACGACAACCAAGTATCGATACAGCTTGAGACGCAAGAGCTAAACTGACTCGGCACTACACTGAGGATATCCCGGACATCAGCCTGTACGAGATTAGCATGATTCTTAAACAGCTCAAGAATAACAAGGTGCCGGGCGATGACGGAATCACAACGTAACTTCTGAGAGCGGGTGGAAAACCGGTACTTCTAGTCCTCCAGAAGTTATTTAATTCCGTCATACTCGAAGGCACTACGCCAGAAGCATGGCACAGGAGTGTGTATGTTCTTTTCTTCAAAAAGGATGACAACAGTTTGTAGAAGAACTACAGGTTAATCTCACTTCTGAGCCATGTTTACAAGCTGTTCTCAATAGCCATTACGAACCATCTCGAACGCAGGTTCTATGACTTCCAGCCTCCCGAAGAAGCCGGTTTCCGAAAAGGTTTTAGCACCATAGACCACATTCACACGCTCCGCCAGATTATACAGAAGACAGAGGAGTATAATCGGCCATTATGTTTATCGTTTGAGGACTATGAAAAAGACTTCGATTCAATCGAAACCTGGGCAGTATTGCAGTCCCTCCAACGATGTCATATCGACTATAGGTGTATCGAAGTGTTGAAGTGTTTGTATAGTAACGCCACCATGTCCATCCGACTTCAGGAAGAGAGCACGAAACCACTCCAATTGCAAAAAGGCGTGAGACAGGGAGACGTTATTTCTCCGAAACTGTTCACGAACGCGTTGGAGGACGTTTTCAAGCTCTTGGAATGGAACGGACTCGGCATCAACATCAATGGCGAATACATCAATCACCTTCGTTTTGCCGATAATATAGTCATCATGGCAGAATCGTTGGAGCACCTCGATGCTATGCTCAGCGTGATGAACATGGACAAGACGAAAGTCATGTCGAATGTCCATGTGGCGCCCGTACCAGTTGTTGTTGGGAATGATACTCTCGAAGTTGAAGACCATTATACTTACTTTGGACAGTTAGGTAGGTCCAACTTCGAGAAAGATATCGCCCAAAGAATCCAACTCGGATGGGCAGCGTTTGGGAAGCTACGTGATATCTTCTCATCGAGAATCCCGCAGTGTCTCAAAACAAGGGTGTTTAACCAGTATGTGTTGCTAGTGATAACATATGGCTCTGAAACGTGGTCTTTGACTAATGGCCTTTTAGAGAGACTAAGAGTCACTCAACGAGCAATGGAAAGAGCTATGCTCGGAGTTGCTTTGCGGGATAAAATCCGGAACACGGATATTCGGCGAAGAACCAGAGTCACCGACATAGCTCGTAAAATTTGCAAGTTGAAGTGGCAATGGGCAGGCCATATCGCTCGTAGAACTGACAACCGATGGGGAAGAAAGGTTCTCGAGTGGCGACCATGGACTGGAAGACGCAGCGTAGGTAGGCCTCCCACTAGGTGGACCGACGACATCGTGAGAGTCGCGGGCAACCGATGGATGCAAGTGGCGAATTGTCGTTCGGCGTGGCGGTCTAAGGGGGAGGCCTATGTTCAGCAGCGGACGTCTTCCGGCTGATGATGATGATGATGATGGGTCAAGCGAAAAAAAAATTATTTCGATTCTAAGTATGGGGGGTACCCCCAAACTTGGTTTTTTTTGTTTTATTTTTGTGAAAAAGACCCAATGCAGTTCACATAATACATCTACTTACCAAGTTTCAACAGGATAGCTCTTATACTTTCGGCAAAAACTGGCTGTAACATACGGACGGACGGACAGACAGACAGACAGACATGACGAATCTATAAGGGTTCCGTTTTCAGCCATTTGGCTACGGAACCCTAAAAACGCCTATGAAACGGACGTTATTCTACCTAATTATGCAACGTTTAACACCATAAATGCGCAAAACCTCTCGAGGGGTAACTCAGCCCGTGTTACTGAACAAATTTTGATCTAAGACTTTTGGAAATTCGCAAAAAAAATAAAAGATTTTCATACAGATGGGCCCGATCAATTTCTTACCTATTTTTTATTTTGCTAATTTCCTTATTAAGGTCTTATTATAACAATAATTGTTCAGTATCATGGGCTAGGCTGAGTTACCCCACGAGAGGTTTTGCGCATTTGGTGTTACACGTTGTATAGACAAAATCTGAAGGAGCAAGAGAGATCATAATAAGAGCAATAAAAGCTACAATGAATATTAATATAATTTATATATTTGCATATCTAATTCAAAGTTGTATTATATTTATATTATATTATATGAAACGATCGAATGACCTTAATGATTCCGTAAAAAAAGATAAGATTATACATGAAACAATCCCGACAACTCCAAAATGAAAAATACATTTAACTTTAAAATCACTGTAATAACTTCGTGTTGCGACTTGACGCGTACATATCGAATGCTACATGCATTCGATATTCGTTTAGAACTTTAAAGTAAAGGCACAAGATATAAAATTACAATATTTGTAGTCCCAATGGGTAACCCTGTCACAGTCGTTGAAGGGGTAACCCGTTCAAAACGTCTTACTATTAGAAAGTGTAACCCATTAAGAATGGGTTTTTGAATAAACAGGTATCAAATCGAAAGGGTTTGGAAGGGGTTACCCATTGATAAGGGTTTTCGTAAAAAAGTGTAACAAATATGAAATGGGTTTTAAAACAACACTTTGTCAAAACCCTATCAAAAACCCTTTCAACGGGTAACCAAAGTGGTCCCTGTTATAGGCGAATAAATTGCAATTTGTTTGTTACTTTGGTTTTCAAAAGAAGCAAATTCTAACTGGGTTATGAAATGGTCGACGGAGCCCCGCTTCGCGGGGCTCCTACTTCTGGGTGGTTTAAAAAAAAAAACCACGAAGAGGATGGCGGGGTCTTTCAGACCCCGCCATCCTCTTCTAACCTAAATTGTCCGAGTCGGAGTGCCAGCAAGTCCCGAGCTCGCTTCGCTCGCTCTTAAAAACTGCATCCAACCATCGCATCTTCCGCCGTTTTCACGAAATTATAATAAAAAAATATTAAAAATTAACTCTTATTCCTTTTTATTGTATTCCTTTTAACATTTAGAGCTGTCCGAAAAGCGAAGCCTGAAACTGTGTTTTTAGGCGGCACGAAATAGTTGGTAATATATTATCTTTGCCACCCTACTAACATTTTATTAGTCGCCAAGACATTATATATAGCTCCTCGCCTAATATTTCAATTGACTGGTATAGTTTATTTGCCACCCAAACGCAGCTGCTAGTTTTTAGTTTTTATAACACCCTTAATTTTGAACCTTATATAATATAATAGTCGCGAAAATATTAAATCGCTGGCAAGTTATTTTATTTGTTGCAAACATTTAGTCGACTTTTAAGTTATTAGTCACTCGGAAAATAATAAGCCTTTGTTAATTTAGTCTATTAGATTAAAAAACAAAGTATAAAAAGTCTATGCCAAGTTTTTTCGATGCTGTCAATACACTGTAGAGTTCGTGTCACGACGGAAGTCCTTTTGACGTGGCGCTAGTGTCTATGTAATTACATCAAGTTGCATTAAATAAATGAGTACCACAAATTTTCAATAGAACTTGAGTCGTGGCGCGGGCGCTAGATCTTCATCGTTGTGATTGAAATGAGATTTTCTCTATTTATGGCGCCTACCATAATGTCTTAATGCCAGGATAGTTCCAGTGAGGGTTTGAGGTGGCCCTAGACGACTTGTATAGCTCTGTCTCTTTCAGTAGGCCACCGGTACAAAAAGTATTTTAAACCCCTACCTTAACATCAATAAGTCGAACAGCGAAGGCAGCAGCGTCAGGGGCAGTAAGACTGAGCTGGCAAGGGGTGCGGGGCGCGGAAGGGGGCCGCACTAACGCAAGCGCAAGCGCAGCCCCCGCGCCGCTGTTGCTGCCCAACTCCAGCTTCTCTGTGCGCCCGCATAGCAGACTAGAACACAACCCTAGAACAATAGGAAGAAATAATTGAAGCAATTGATAAAATAAATGAAAATTACACGACGTAATACTCAGAAAAAACTGCACACTAATAAATGCCCTGAAAACTTACACACTAATAAATACCCAGAAAATTGCACATTAATAAATGCCCAGAAAATTGCACACCAATAAATACTCAGGAATTTGATTTGATGTTTTTATTCACAAAGAATATTATGAACATGAATTTTGATAAAAATATGAATTTTGAAACTTTCCTTAAAAACACAAGCAATGAAAAGCCTCAACGGCTTTGATTATTCTGGAATCACGGAATATCTACAGCCAAACACCGACACCCACGTCGTTATATTAACATACAGATTAGGAAAATAGGCTATGAACATAAAACCGTTTATTTTATTGCGAATTTGCAAGCCAAACGAGAAACTATAGTAACAGCTAGCAACTATGAAAATATAAGCAATCAGTGTTTGGCAAGGAAACACAACTGGTTTATCTAATATAATCATGTTTATAAAATTAAAATTAATCATCATTATCATCTGGAAGACGAGTTATACCCATGCACAAATTAATATTATTATTTTAGTTTCATTCTGCTCCATGTTAATTTTTAAAATTCCCAAAATAAGTACTCCATAACATAGGTCGACTGCTAATCGCACCACCCGCCCGTAAGATTTTTTTTAGCTATTTTTACTGCAGTGCTAGTAACCTTCGCGCAACTGCAAGCATAACCTGATAAAGTTAAATCGCGTTCAGATGAACGGTATGTTAAAATTTAAATTGTTGGGACGTGAATTTGTGACCTTTTTTTCATCGTGGTAAAGTCATAGAATGAGTCCTCCCACCCACTGTCAGACTTGTACTGACTAAAATCCGTGGTGTACTTCAATAGCCCTTTACGTTTCAGGCAATTTGATAAGTCCCGCGATCCCGGAAATTTGTGATCTTAACGACTTTTTTACAATACATTGACGTTGACTTAAACCATCTTAGGAATCCATTTTCAATCTAACTAAGAGGCTTTTGCAAGGAGGACCGGACCTAACAAGTATTACATAATCGTCAAAACCGGCTGAATTCTGTCAAATAGCTTTGTTTGTGCCGATATCGGCATACAGCCGCCTGCGCAGGTAAATTGTACAGAATTGTCGTCACTACGCCAATTGAATCTACACGTATTCTATAATTGTTTGCTTATGCTCATTTATGGTCTGGCTTGGACCAGTATTAGCTGGTCTCTTATTATATTGAAACTACGTTATAATCTAGGCCAGCACAATATCAGTTAAGTTTGGAAGGTGTACGATATCCCTTTGGTGAACCATCCATTAATTTCTGAGCAATAAATGAAAATAACCAAACCAAATATAGTAATAACTCAAATAGTTATGTAAAAATCTATGACCAAAACATACAGTCGCCTTTATTATACTTGAGAGGCTTCGTAGGGTTCACATTTCTTTGACAAATAATGAGATGACGTTAGTTACTCGTATCTTTGATATTCTACTCAACGTAACAAGCTCCATTTCAGCATTTTCTTTTCAATTTCTGTATCTACATCTTCTTTTACAGATAAATATAGACATGATATGTAAAAAGACTAAACAAAGTCCGGACGTTCGTAAGCCGATAACATCCGGACAAATCCGGTTCCAAAACCTAAGCACGTCCAATGCTAGAAAACCGGCAAGCGCCATCAGAATTTGCGATAAGCGCAGACGCAGGTTGTAAAGGGCATCCAGCCGGCCAGACAGAAATAAGACTATTTAAAATTCCTAGCTATTTCTAGCCTCATTAATAAAACATTAAATTAAATACCTTTAATGAATTTAAGTAGCTACCGAAAATAGCCTTCTGTGCGTCCGTTTGGTAATCGTTTTGCTCATTAACTCCTAGACTAACATGTTTTTGTGTAACGTTTTAGTGATTTCATGTGATATTTAGGTTTCATGTTATGCGTCAAGAGAAGACTCAATTTAATTATATGTTTTTTATACAATTAAGATAGTTTACTATAGGCAGTGGCACATATACCACTCGGTGTTTTTTTTTATAAAAACTTGAAAAACAAAACAAACTGTCAAATATTTCTTTCTGATAACGAGCAAGATGAGTTTGTTAAAAAAAATACTATAAAATAAATTATAATTAATAATAGTCTATTAGAGGACTGTTGAAGTGACACAATGAACAATAAGTTCTATACTTATGCAAATGTTGTCATTTATGATTTTACGAGCATCTGTACCGGTTGAACAGCCTTTTATGCATATACTATCTCGTTTTGTAAGAGGTTATCACAATTTAAATACTAGAATTATCTTTAAAATGTTCCAAGCGACCTATAGCAAGTAAGAAGGAAAATCAAAAAATACTAAATATATATTTTTTAAACTGCCAGATTTGCACAAAAATGCTGCAAAGCAAGCGAACTTATATAATCTTTAAATTCAAACAACCTTGAGGTGTTCAGGTGTTCGTAAAAGTTCTAGAAATAAATAATTTTTATATGGACGTCATTTTACTCAGTCATCAGTAAAACTTGACGTCAAAATATCGTCAGCCCAGCTGGTTGGTTACACAATACACTTTAGACGTTTCACGGAGGAAAGGACAAAAAAATATGGACGATAGTCGTTGCCAAATTAACAACTGAAAAGTATGAAGTTCTTTTGCAATGAAACTGAAAAATGTAGATGTTCCCTAAAATCAACTATTCTAACGCTCTCGAGGCACTCCAATCCTCAACGTAGCCTCATAAGTATCAAGCCAGCTCAGTAGACAACCGCTGGGCAGTGACTATTAAGTTAGCCAATAGCCCTGCTGACCGCTGCTACCGCTGAGCTAATATTTTTTTACATTTATTTTAAAATGTGATATATAAGTAAAAACAATGGAAACAATAGTTATAAAACATCTTGCAAGCAACAGCTACTAGTCTAGACTAACTTAAAACTATGATTCAATAGTGATGTCTCATTTCTACCTAAATTAACACAACAAATTAAATTCAAGCCTTTCGTTTAAAAGCTTCCGTGTCAAACAAACGAATGATACGCTTCTACAAATGCACACCTGGGGAAATGAAGCCTCACGCATAAATATTGACAACGCAGCCCCATTCTAAAGGTCTCATTATGCTAAGCCTACTCGAAGCAGTTCTATTTATAGAGCAGTCCGCGCCTTGCGTAAGACACACGGACAGAAAGCCGCTTCTAACTGCAAACACGTCTTCGACACACTGTCTGCATTGCAAGAAATCGATACTGGATAACTGCAGGCTTGTTTTCACTTAATAAGAAGTTGGTGTAACTGCTTGTGTAGGTTTTTTTTGTAGATGGTTGATTTGTGAGATAATCAATAGAGGATAATTATATTACTGCAGTGTATCTACATATTTATTAGATATGGCAACACTTTTTCACTCACGTAAGTAGTTAGACATCTGTCACTAATGTCAACTGTCAATTACAAATGGCGCCTAAAATTATAACATGACCGGATACTTCGTGTAATATTGTGAGCCAGTGAAATAGCGATTAAGCGAGAAAACAAAGGACTACGTTTACTGTTACATGTTATTTTAGCATTTATTTGAGTTTTCGATATTTCGGCACAGCCAAGCGCCGTGATCACGGATCGTCGCCATTGCCAACGTGGTCAATATCATTTTACAACTTCTAATCGACGCGTTAGTGACCAGAACAGTTAAAATAAATGGATTTTGAGTCTTGAAGACCTCAATTACGTTCGTGGCATAAACGTGCATAGACCTCTTACTTAATAAAAGAGGTGTACAAACTCTTCATCTTATTGTGGAGTTTCTATTCGTTTCTTAGACTGTAGACTACATGATCAGACAACCCACTGTTTTTCCGTTATAGCAATTAGTTTTATGCCCTTACTATAAACCAAGTATCATTATACACATTCTAGGATGGCGTTTATCGTGCTAAAAGCCGTCAAGACACCGCAAGGTTTCCCAAAGACCCGGTTTGTCACACAACTTAAGTAGGTTCTGCTAAGTGAGTCCAAATGGTGTCAATGCACTTAACATTCTCATGGCAATACCATTGCAAATGATCGGGCACAGTTCCAATAACTGTCCTCAAATGAAACAAATGCAGGTGAAGAACCGAAGTTAGCCGAAGACTGGCGAAGTTTTCCGAAGACCAGAGTATTTTCAGAATACCCAATGAGGACCCAATGACGTCTACCGAAGTAAGAAGAACGAGGTTCCCCGAAGATTGACGAAGTTACCCGAAAACTAACTTTACCATTTGCAAACAAAACCACAAATTACACAATACTGTGCAGCAGTTTAGCTAGTTCGTTCACACCACATACCAATGCACGAACACTGACATAACAAAGAATCGAACCCTGTATTTATAAATTACGTAGTTCCGTGAGTACGTTTCTATTGTACGTAACTCTATCGGTCGTTGATCTGTAGTGACGTCATTAAACCTGTAACCATGAACACCAGTGGTATTTAAAAAAGAGATTTTAAGAGAGCGGTTTTATGATCTGACAGTTAAGGGAAAAACGACCTTGGTGTGACTGAAATAGTCTCTAGTGTACTATTATAACATTTCCCGTATTCGCCGGACAGAGTTTTTACATCAGGAATTTAACTCCAAGACGACTCGTATTGTTGTCCGGTAGTTGGCAACATCTCACAGCAGCACATACCAATTATAATTGGTTACACGTGGATGACAAATCACCCTCTCTCACTGAGAAAAGATCTGTGTTGCATTGGGAACTCTTTAGGCTGATTATGAACTCATCTAAGCTACCCAATATTACAGAGAGAGCAGAGGTGGCCCAGACTTACGAGTTACAACTCGTCGGTTCAACGGGTCAACTCGGTGGTGGGTTCGAACCCCGCCCGGCGTACTTTATGTAATTTATTTCATCACCACTGCTCTCAAAACGGTGAAGGAAAACATCGTGAGGAAACCGGCATGTCCTAGAACCAAAAAATCGATGATATGTGACATCTACCAATCCGCACTGGGTCCCAGCAATGGGAACATTGTAGGCTGATGATGATGATGAAACCCAATATTACAAACAAGTCATGTTATTCTCATGCGAAACTTCCAAACATATCTACTTTACATAACAACATTGCCAGCAAATTACTGAACAAAACATACATCTCACAGATGCACTCCCTTGAACCGACAAGGCTTGAAGCCGCCATTACAAATAAGCCCTGACATATTGTTTGATGCAAATAAGGGTACTTGTCTTATGAATCATGAGGTAACAACTGCGTATATCACTGAGCAAATACGAGAAAAAACTCAAGACATCATTATTATGGGTGACAAATCGTCACAATGTGCATAAACCCTTTCCGGTGATGAGGATCGAGGAGTGACTGCTGAGCTTCATGTGGGATATGAGGATAATTCTAAAGATGGGAATGATTACTTTAGCAAAGACTTGGGTTAAGCTGACTTTGTTATTAATGGTTCAGTAGTAGGTTCTGAACTTGAAACAGATATCTATCATGTCTAAACACTTCAAACCCACGACGATATATTACTAGACTCCGCATGCACTATCTAAGGAACAAAAACTATTCTGTCAACTCGCTGAGGTACTACGTAAGCGAGGGGGACGGGGTACTGCTTTGTGATTGGCTAACTCAAGGTCTGTTCTGTCTCAAGGTATGTTTACGGCTCACAGGAGTGGTCGAAATAAGACGGATATAAGACTTTTTTGCCTAATGTGTTGACAGACATCGATCGCCTGTTATTAGTCTAGTAATATATCGTCGTTACTTCAAACTGTCGTAATTTACAACAGGGCTTCAAAACAAATTCAGTCGTTTTTTTGGATTTCGTCCATTCATTACACTATGCTGAGCCTTGAGTTTCATAGTAAAAATCTAGAACAAGAAATTCCCTACAAATTCATCATGTTGATAAACCAACAAAGTTATGAACAAACGTCGCAACCTTTAAATTAGGCAGGGCAATTAGTAGGAAGTTAATAAATTAGTGACGTCACTAAAGACTTGTGCAATGAATGCGCCGGCGCAGGACACACGTGCACCTTCACGTTGCAGAGGCACTAACACGAACGTGCGTCATAAGCGTAACGTAAATATGAACGACTTTTTAATCGAGAACTCTGCTTTACTGTAGAATTTAAAAATCAATAATGACTTTTTAATTAATTCTTAAAATTAAGTCAATACACACACATTCATTGATTCTACTCATTAAATATGAGAGGTACGCAAATGGCAACTTTATCGGATAAGTTTTGTTTGATTAAATTAATTTTCTTTTTTACCTCTGTCGAGTCACATCTTTTATTTCGGCCACTGGCTTTCCGAAGACCTAAAACACAGCCCGGATATTTAGTGGGAGTGCAAAGGTTTGGTTGCTTACTGCAATATCTTGGCTAGCAGATTTACGAATGGTCGATTCATAATCAATTTTAAAATCGTTCATACCTTACGTTTAAACTGCTCGGGCTAACTTCAACAGTTTCACAAGGATTTCATATATTACAGTTGAAAATGTAGAAAACACACACGAAACAGGATGTGAGGTAAACATTGGGAAACGTATAAATCGATTTGTGTGGTGGTTAGCAGTTTGTGTATTGGAGAATAGAGTGATTGAACAGACAGGGCATATGCTCATGTTTTTGGGCCATCCCACTGCTTAGCAAAGACATCTCCACATAACTTTCAGGTTAAAAGTAATAATACTTAAGTAATAATTAATAACTCACAGTATCTTAGTGAAAACTAAGGGTAAGCAAGGCATAATTGAAGTCTATATGGAGATAAAGCAGATAAATATAATATTTTTAAATAATGTGGTACACTGTAGAATAAATTCATTTTGATTTGAATAATATCACTTGCATGGAGACTAATCTTGGCTTAGATTGGTCACCATGATGAAACTAAGGTTTACTACTTGTTCATAACTGGGTAAATGATTAAGATCGTAACAATGTCAGTATTAAAACTACATAGTTTTATAACAGCTAGGTGACAAAGACTTGAGAAGCCAAAACGTCACCATCAATAAAATTTTTGCTTCCAAGAATTTGATGATGTTAATTTTCATACAAATATTTGTCGCTGTTGAAACAGCTGAATGTATGGGCAGTGTAAATTGAATTATTTGAAGTATTATAGGATGTCAGAGGTGTCATATTACCCAGTTAACCTTTAAATTGTGAACCTGCTGTTGCGGGCGATGCAATCAACGTGGTAGCAGCAATTAAAGTGTAATTAACATACTTCACGATAAGTTTAAGCAATATCGATAGTTGTATTTTTTGAAAATTATCCACAAACTGTTTTTGAAAATTGGACAACTGGCTGTTGCATCAGCTTCAACTGCAATGGCTGCCCTTGATTTAATTACTGGAAAAAGTAGTGCTGTTCTGTTCTAACCCTGCATGTTCTAGAACCAATTTAAAGACATTATACCAAGCCGCACTGGGTAGTGAATTACATGCTGTCACAGAGGACTGTGTACCTGCAATAATAACAGTCTGGCTATGATGATGTTGAAGTTGCCCTAGCTCGTGCATGGTCTACATGTAAGTTAAAATGAAAAGGTAATCAGCGGACAGACAGACAGAAAAGTCACTTTTACAATTATGGAATTAATGGATAAAGATTGAACAGTTGATAAGGTTGATATTCCAAATTACAGTCTCAATACCTGAGAACAGAATACCAACAATTGCAGCCACCCATTGTATTCCAATAGAAAAATGATTGATTCTCCGACAGTACATGGACAATACAGACGCCATACGTGTATGACATGACATAATCAGTGAACGTTAATGATAGCCATTCGACCGTGAAGATATATTTAGACGTCAGGTTGTTTGCAAACATTGTTTACTCTTGCAAGGAGATCGGAACGGTGAGAAGGATAGACCTTCGCGACAATCAAACCATACAAGCTGGTCTGTCATTGTTTGGAAAAACCTAACAATGTGAGATCAGCTTGAACTGGAAATTCCTTGAAGAATAACATGTCCAGTAGATGTTAACCTCTCATTGTTGGTGCGGCAAGTCTATCAGCAAGGTCAGTTTATATTGGATGTGTGAATCTACGGGTTCATAGTCGTTGATTAACTCCAGGTCAGGGGTCGTTACTCTTGCTAAGGTCTTGCAGGAAATATTGTTAAGATGAGCTTCATGGACAGATTATTCTTTATTTAGAGTTCATATCGGCATGTCAACGTTCATCCTTCACTGTTGTACAAGAATATACGCTCTCCAGACCAAACATTGTAGCGTGTGTTTAATAAGACGAATTACATTGAACTCTTTTGTAATAAGAATAAGTGTTATTATCTGTATGTTAATGGACGCTTTGTTTCCTCTTATAATCGTTTTCTTTCTTGATTGTTTTATCAAGACCGACTACTTTCAGACATTGTAGTTATAGACTGAGTTATAGACTCGTTTCTTTTAAAAGCCTATAATATATTGTCTCGGGATAAACGTACCTACAAATCAATTATAACTTTTTTACATGCCTGTATTATCCCACTCCCAGAATACGATTTCTCATTATTATTTACTTATAATCTTATATATAAGGTAAGTACTTGTTTTTTTTTTCATTTTCTGTATCATTCCACTTCTTCGATTCCTTCGCAAAATTATTTATAGATTCTAAACACAGTCCTCTTATCAGAGTTTTGATCAAAGTGACTTTATATTGTTCATTGACACGATCGACACACATTTATTTTGATAGAAGGTGAAATTCTCGAGGGTAAAATATTCGTATTAACATTAGACATAAAAATAAATAAGAAACATGATATTGAATAGAAAACTAGCGTGGAAAGAGCGGTCAGTGAATTATTAAAATACTGGAAAACAAAGTTGACATTGACTTTAGTGTGCTGAAGGTTGGTCGTGAGACAGTCAAGGTTGGGAGAGCGTCGGGTGAACCAGAACTAATGGCCGCCATTAACTTTCTTGACTCTCTCTGTCTTAGAGACTGACATTTAAAAAAATAGATCGATCTGTATCACGAATACGTACCTATACGTGACGTAACTCAACAATAAATACGCCGATTATAGTTACAAGTGTGTACTAATTAGCATTTTGGTCCAACTTTTTGAATATAGAAGAAATACCCCTCAATACGTACTTGTACTTGACGTTAAAGTTTAGTATTCTGGCTAGCCCATTTGGCTTCTCCTCCTTCATCCTTACGATAATATTTTTCTTTTTCAGTGGTTTGAAACTTCATAAAATACAATTTCGGACTTTCTGTTAGAAAGTGTGGTGCTGATGAGGCTTGCTCAAAACTGTCGATCCTACAAATCGTCTCTTTATTTTTTTACATTTTGGTTGCGTATTTCCTTTTCAGTATACATCAGGGCATAAAGGTTTCGTGATCTACCATTTAAACACTCTATCACGAAATGTGATGGCCATAAAATAAAGATTAGGATCATGCATTTTTCTACTTGAGATTCAGTCCTACTGATGCTGTCAATTTAGGCATCGCTGACTCAGTCTACTAGCTCACCTCGCAAATAAATAAAAAAGTGACCATAAATCAAGTGTAGTTCGTTATTTTTAATATCCTTCGAATTAATAACGCAAGTAACCAAAGTGAAAGCCGCGTATATACCTGCCATGTAGAGGTTATCTCTGCCATTTATATCTACTTTATGTAAATATAATGTGTTTAAACACAAGCTGGCTTTAACAATGATAGTTTTATTTACTTAAACTGTACTGAATATTATTTGTTCAGTATGATGTGCAGTTAACGCTGAATTGAAAATCTGTTTTACTCTAAGATTCTTTTTATACCTTATCGAAAATGTCTCTTTCGTTGATTGGGTCGGCCCAATTTCTTTTCTACTAATTTTCTCTACTGTCTACCGTTTCACTATTACTTCCTTTACTTCGTTCATAATTATCACATCAACTAAAAACCTCCTTCTTTTCTATGGTCTGTCTGATTCCCTTTATCACATACTCAATTACCCATGCCATGATAAACTATGCTTAGTTTTACAACTCAATTTTATTGCTTTCGCAGTGGCATCAAAAGCGGTTTTGGAGTACTGTAAAAAGGGCGTCGTTTTCGAGTCACTTCAAGACTTAAACCAAAACATTTACGAATACTGCTATAATTATTGGCCATTTTTGAAACTGTAACTAGAACACCCCATACAAAGCAGGTTGCAACCACCACAGAACTCCCATATTCATAGTGTTCCACTGCCTATGTGTGGCGACCTGTTCCCATGTGTTGATTCTCAGGCGAAGCAATAGGGCGCCATGCGGCCAGGTCAACCGTTTCTTGGCATACTTGGATACGGATGCAGATACCGTCTTGATTCCAACAACTATGGGAGTATACAGAAGGCAATTTGTACTTTATTTTGGTGTATCAGGAGTATAAAGTGCTTTAGTGTGCTCAATTAAGTAATTAGAATAATGGACTCTAGTACCGTTAGTCGAGACACAGATTTTACCATTTCGTTCTTCTGTTTTCTTTCCAGTTAATGAAGCTTAGTCATGCTTTCCATAAATGTCTTCTTGTCCTTTGTGTGAGATGTTCTAACTAATACTACTACATAAGTTGAATGAATTTTGTAAACGTGCCGATTATAATCAGCACTTTCAAAGGTTCCTCAAAATGCCAGACCGCTTTACTCCCGCTCATTCAGAAATATTTCTCAAGACACTCTTCTTTGGCTATCACTGTGTGGAATCAATCCCATTCAATCCCATTTCCTTTAATTTTAATATTCGAAGTTCAAAACTGCCTCTTCAATGGCCTAATTGTAATAAATGATTTGACTTTGACTTCTCCTTTACTTATTCGTCTCAGACTTCAACGTCATTGTGTTCAAGAGTTATCTCTCTATACAAAAATACACGTACATTAGATCAAGCCGATCAAGGGACATTTTCTAACGGCTTCTGACAGACAGTTACGTGACCGCTTGGCCATCAGCTAATAGACTTTGCAGCGTTCGTCGTATCACAATAGGATTATCCGAAGCCATTTGTACGGCCATAGCTTCCTACATTTTGCTGGCTAGAACTTCTGCTGTACTAGTACTTTGTTTTATAATGTTGTACGATATCCTTAAACTAAACATTCGGACATGTTAATTCAACCAAAACTGACCTGTGTGGTGCTTTAACCGTCTCATAAAATGGAGACCTATTTTAACCCAGTAGTTTGTACGTTCTTGCCTAAACATGTTATTGTTATGAACAGCTACTTCGCTAGTCATTGTCTGAGAAGTACCTTCATAATTATTTAGTTCAAGAGCATCAACCCGATATTTTGTCATTTGATCATGTTGTCTTCAATTAACCCCTCATATTTCTTAGGTCAATTATTTCTAGCCATGATTTGGTCAGCGGACTTTGACTTATTTTCAAGACTACTCATGTTTTTAAGACCTGAATAAAAATACCGGAAGATTCCCAGATAAACAAAACACAAGAAAGAGTAATATTTTAGATATGAAAACAAGTCAAGGTTGAAGTGTACTAAAAATAAAGTGTCAACAAAATATTAGAAGTAAATATTTTATATGCGGAGATCGTGAAGGTAATTACATGTTCAGAGCATAATATAAATGCTTCCATTTTTTTTGGTTTTGAGATTTGGCAAGCTGTCACTGAGCTAATTAGTGCAGCATAAGTCATATCTAGAAATAAAATTGGCGAATGTATAGGAAATATGCAAAACAGTGAAATCTCCAAGCAAACACATACTTTCCTTCTTGGCAAGTACGCAATTGCAAAAAGCCAGTGTTACCACGGTTTTGATAATATTTATTATAACAAGTACAAATCTGGCGATTCTGGCTGGATGAGGGTTTTTTTCGATACAAGAAATAAAGGACTGTCAACGAAGTTAGATCTTTATAAAGATGATAAATTGATGAACAATCTATAAAATAAAAGATAAAGATACATGGACAAGAAGTGGTTAAACTGTGTGGTTGAATTATTCAAGAAACAACTTTCTTTCTTCTTTTATTATCTTTCGAGGTAATGCTCTCTTTTCTTCTATTATCTCTATTACTTGTTATGTCATTCTAGTTATTCTGAATCACTCTGTCTAGAATGGACCGATGACCTGAAGAAGGTGGCTGGCAGTGGCTAGATGAAACAAGGATGAGGTCTTGCGATGTAGCGCTCCTTGGGAGAGGCCTATGTCCAGCAGTGGACTGCAATAGGCTGAAATGATGATGACTTCGTCTAGGACAGTTTTAAATACGTATAATACAAACCTGACTGAAGTCGGGGCGGCTCGCTAGTAATTAATGTTGCAGATAAAGAGCCAAACGTGGTGATCAACGCGAATGCAATCAATGATAAATATTTTTAGGGTAGGCGCCATGTCACATCCTCAATAGATATTTTCATTGATACATAATATATTGTTAAGCAGCTGAATCATTGTGTTGTCTACACGTGGGCCAGTTTCAGAATACATTGTTTGTTATTGAATCTTGGCAGAAAACATTGTGAGTTCACTCCTCTGTGGAGCAAAAATAGCCGGTTGCCACAACCGTACCGTCATCGAATGTTTACTATGCGAATCTAGGTGCATTTACATTAATAATAGAGAAATTATATAGTATACTCTTGTCGAATGCATTTGGAAAATCTGTGCCAAGTCGGCAATGTCTTTAGCATTCTACGAGTAAACACTTGTTTTGCTCTCAAAATTGTTGCCAAAAGTTTTTGAAAGAATAATTGAATTTATAGCAATAATTTTTTGCATGTTTTTACTAGCTTCTAAAAATTCTTAAGATTTAGATTTCCAGTAACAAATATTTATTTTGACAAGAGGAAAATGTATGCTGTGTTGAATGTTGTTTTTCTTGAATTATCCATTATTTGAACTATTGATGCTAATAGGTGTTCTTACAACAATAGATCCAGCAATGCCACTGTCTGGTATACACTTGACAACATCTATTTTGAGTTATGTGACGTTTCTCCGTGCCATTTGGCGCGTGGCACTGGCCGTGGCAGTGATGAGTTGATTGCTAACACACTGTTTGCTCTCTTCAATAGTTTCGTTAGCGCTAACATCTTTCATATTAAAGGGCTGTCTCATGTGATTGAATGGACACGATGATCATTGAAAGGCACTGCAGCTGATTTAAGTAGGTTATTTTGCAATCAATTCTGCGGCAGCCCAAAGTCTACCATTTGATTCTGCGACTGTTTTCTGTTTAGGTTCTAGGGAAAATATTTATATCGAGGAATATTTTAATTCAAAATCCAGACAAACCATTAATTCTATAGAATTCGACCAGGTGATTAACCTAAAAAAAATGACAAATAGGTTTTTTGCGTACATTTTATAACCACAGCAATTTAATAAAGATTTCGCACGTTATTCAGTTGCTAAGTTTGATACTGGGTCAATGTATTGTACCTAGATTAAATTCTAAATCTGTCGCGAAACTGGTTTTGTATCTGTGTCGAGTATATTTGGAATTTTGAACACACATAACATTATATCATTCAGTCCTAAATAAAATACTTAGATTATAATTTGAAAATAACTGCCTGCCCGATCTCTTCACGTATTTTCGGCGGAATTATATGAGATTGGGCTCAAGAGTAGATCAAAAACATTGACAAAATGTGGGATAATTCAATACTCAATTCTTTATTGCATTCCATATGTAACAAACTTAGATGGTAAAAATAAAAATAGCACAAGATCAATATAGACCTTGTCGGGCACGCAAAAATTAGGAGAGACGAAGAGGGCTGAGTTACTATTTACTTAATTAATTCAAAATTCTTAGATAGTACCTACGCCTGTGCGATAATTCGATCTCAAAGCAAGAGAAGACGCATTTTTAGTTCTCTTTACCTCGTAACTTGGGACAGGAATAGGAAAATAATGAATTAAATTACCAAGATTACATTAATAATAACAATTTATTGAAATGTCACCATTGCTAACTAGAAACTTTTCAGTGCAGCAGTAGCCTTTGCGATTATTTTTATAAACATGGCCTTTGTAATGTTTATCTTACATGCTTCCTACCCATTGATTAAAAACAATGGATTTTCCTTATAGACATCAATTATGTAATTAACAGCATGTATTAACCTGATCTCTTATGTACATACCTGGCTATTAGTACTACAGGTGGTAGCGATTTATTAATTGCAGATATTTAAAGCCTTTTCCCCATTAAATTTCAATGGGTTGGTAAAGTTTATGATCAATACCTACATACTTATTTTTTGGTGATATACCAATTATAATTGGTGATTCGTACAGTGTTTCCCAAACATTCTTCTGCTATTGCCTGGTAATTTTCACATTATGTACCTTTTCTTGACCCACATAATTTAAATCCAATGATGAGATGTGCATAACTTAGTTAACCCATTAGGTTAAATAATAATAAAAAGACCTGTGACCGCTATTTTATTTTGATGGCCCGGTACTACGTCGCGAGCCAGCAAATGGGAATCGCTGGTCTAAGTACAAGACCTACCAATCTACACTGAGCCTGCGTGGTGGATATAACAACATGCCTATGGCCCAGCAAAATGGGAACTATAAATGCTGATTATAGGTATTAAATTGCCCAACTTTTTGTTACCATCCCATCTCAACATGACACCGCAAAAATGACATGTTATCATGATTTCCTTACCAGAACGTATACTAGACAATGTTGCCATAATTATCGTAAGAAACAAGCGTGATTAGCAAGAAGGTGCGTGTGCGCAACGACCCGCCTTAATTGATAGGCTTCTAGTAAACAAGTTATAAATACTGTCTATCTTTAGCCATGCATCTGCGGAGGTGGGCGAAGTAAGCACTAACTGGTTAGGCCAACTTAGAACTTGAAAGAAAAAGAACTCAAAGGATCTTATTTTTTTCCTGGATTAGGTACCTCTGCGATAGACTTTCTTAATTAACATATAAGTATATCGTGATTTTCGATATATCTGCTTTTTAAGAAAATCCAAGATAGGCACCTAGTGGTAAGGTATATTGAAGGGTTCTAGGTTAGTCGCGGAATCTTGCAGTGATATAGAACATTTTAAACGTAACGTCTGCAGAAAACACACTAACTTTGATTTTAGAAAGTTTACCGAAGTGAATATGTTGTGAGTCTCATAAAGACTTCCAATTTCCATGCTGGCAATAGTTTAGTGCACAGCTATTAATAATGAAGAAAAAAAAGTTGAACGATTTAAACATACCAAGGTAGGTCCTACCATTCTTATAACAACCTATGTAGGCTGAACCTAATACTTTTTGTGGGTCATGAGCAATATTAAAAAAAAAAATGTTTATCAATGCTCATGGACCATATTCTCAACAGAGCAAAAACTTTGTTCTCAATGGCAAAAACTACGTTAATTTTATTTAGCGAACTGTGTGAATGGAAATTATATCGTCACGCACTGATGCGGGTAGTTTTGTATTTTCGGAGTTAAATGGCCCTACCTCCATTAGCTTCCTCTATGTACCTAATTGTCTACTGATTGGAAGCATGGTATATTTAGCAGGTAGGTATAATCCTTGGAAGCTACTGGATTAGATGAATACTATGAAAACCTGCTAATTAATTCGTATTTTGTTGAAGTAACAGATTTAAACAGACACAAAAATCGACGAACGCGGCCTCTAGTTTAAAGATTAAATGGTAGGTATACATTTTGAAATCAATCGAATGTAAAAACTAATTTACTATGTAGTCCCTCGATGTTATATAGAAGGACCTCATCGAACTACGAATTCTTATAAATATTCTTTTTGCAAAACAAGTTGTGTGGAAACAACAACTTGTTTATTAACGAAGGTCGCATTAAAATTAACAGAAATTAAATAACAAGCGAACTCACCTGATGGGAATATATGTGAAACGAGCACACAAAACACTAGGAATCCTGTCAACATTTTCCCAACAGTGCAATTTCGTACACACTTGACAAATACTCAAAAACAATAACAGTTCTCATCGTGTTTGAAAACAAATTACCAACAAAATTAAATCACCAGTCACCACACATTAGTTATCACTCACGGCACTAAGAAACTGTTGATTTTGATCAGAGTAAAAAGTAACAGTTAAAAAGTGATCGAAAATTATTAAACGTTCGATGCGTGAAATCGGAGCAGAGCGACCATTTTGGCGCAAAACAACACGTCCGCGCGGCTAAACGCGGCGAGGCGGACTTGCCGCGTCGACTTGATAGTTGACTATTCAACGCGGCCGGTATCGGCGGCTGTGGCGCGAGGCTTGTTTGGGCGGTTCGCTATTACAAACTGAGGCTGTTGCGACGCGGCAGTTGTTCAGACCGCTCCCCATCGCCTCCACTTCATAACCAATCTTGTGTGACCTCAAAACGTTTGTATTTCCTCAACCAGCAAGGGTCGCTGTTTGCTGGCCGGTTAGTCTGTGCAACTTCATTCAACTACGCATGAACTCTCTCTGGCAGTCTTCCGGGGTGACTTCTTGTTATTTTACAGCAAGCAACGGTACTCAAAGAGAACTGGAATAGTGACATGATGACTTAACTTTTAGTAGGTACCTAGGGACTATTACCGTGTCGGCTTTGCCGAATCATTTCGTCAGTTTGTTCATAATGATATCATCGATATTTTGCCTTCAATCAAATATGATAAATGACGTCATCATCAGCTCAATTCTGCTTTACGCTGCTCATAGTGGTCTTAAAGTCACGACACTCTGATCTCTTCTGTAAACGTCCATCCAACGTCTACCTAATCCAAAAATGAAATGTGGATGAATGGAGAGGAAGATCAAAGAAAAGATGGATATCTACCATCTATAGATTGTGTACGGAATGCTAAGAAAGAGAAAAGGAGTAAATTCTGCCTTGACATCTTACAGGGGAGAAAGGAAGAACAAAATTATAATACTCAGAAATAAATGACATTCTATTCTATTCTATTCTAAAACGTGTTGCGCCGACCCCAAGTAGAACGGGAAGAGGACAGGAAAGTGATGGATTGTCCTGCTGTCTATTCTGGTTTAAGCAAACATTCAGTTTTCCATGGCCCAGACAAGCGCAGCATATCATCAGATCCATCGTTTATAGCCAAGAGCCACGCAAAGTGCACTTGGCAAAAGTTAGATAAAGCCATTAGAATAATGAGTGTGTACTTAATACTCTTACCACCTCTTAACATGCCTTTGCCTTTACAACATCGCTCATAAGTAACGCCATTTTATGGGGCACGGTGGCACCAGCGAAATGATCATTGCGAAAGGTTTCTCCACTCTAAGGACTGACGCCAGCACATTATGTAGGTACCTACTGTAATTTTTGTAACAGATTTACAACTTTACCGCTATATACGTTTACGATTTATGTTTGATTGGGTGTCAGATTATGCAAGATTGATGTGATCTGAGAAAAGTCCCGAAGTACTGACGACGTGAAGACAGGGTTAGCGCAGTGGCTAAGTGATCGACTGCTGCGCAGTGCATTGCGGGTTCGTCCTCCGCACGAGACTAATATTTGTATGTAAAAAAAAAGTAAGTACTATTTTTCCTTCAAACTTGTACATCTTCTGTACTCGTAATCGCACTTGAAGTTGTTTTTCTCTCCTTTTAGTGATTAGATGGTTCTTGGATGGTTCTTTTATCTCTATTGATTTTATCGTCTTCTACAGAGCTTTGCAATTTTAGGCAGATAATGCTCGTTTAATAAATTTGTGAAATTGTAAACTTAGCAAACAACGGTACAAAGACCCAGATGCCCAAAAGTATTTAAAAAAAAAATTGACAGTTAGTACGTGACTGAACGCACGTCACACCAGTTGACAAACACTGTCAGTGTCAAAACAGTGAAGTGTCAAGCCGGCTGGGTGCGCAGGCGCCGGGAAAAATAAAAATCTCTCCGCAATTTTATTAATTATTTAAAAGTACCAGATGTGATAATACCAGAAAGTGAATAATTAACATATCAGTAGAAGTTTTATGACGTGTTAAACATAACGTTTAAAAATGGGGGTCTCACGTACAACAATGAATGTGTTTCTTGGGTGCTGCTCAAGCGCTTTTCTTATGGAAATTCTGATGGCACAAAAGCCTAGCAGCGCAAATTTAGTTACATTCCTGCAGTTCTTCTTTATCACACTGTATGGGTTCGTAGTTACTACAAAGTTTGGAACGGTGAGTCATTTAAATGGAAATAATTACGTCAGCTCATGTTTCTCATCGTATTTATTTTTGTTATTTTCCTTTTATGATTCCAGGCTCAAGTACTTTTAATTTATTCTCTTCTGCGATAAAATTCATTATTTTGTGGCTTACTTTTCCCCCTATAATGTTATTAGTTTGTCCTAACTGTTAGCACGATTATTTTTAAATTCGAAAAGTCTAGTATTAAAATTCATAGTAGGTAAAATTAACACTTAATCAATACTTAATACCTACCTACCCAATCCAATATTGGGTAAAAAATAAGACTTTAATCTATTCCTTAAACTGCATCATTGTAAAAGAATGTTCAGTGTTGTGAGGCCTGTATCCCAGCTTTGGGAACCTTGTAGATGTTTTTTAACTCCCATACCCTGCCTAACTCTAGGTTGATTTAAATTGATCCAGTAGGGTTCACCAATGTTGGATTTCAAAATGAAATAATTTGATCCAATGTAACTGTAAGATTTGTGTGAAACCTGTTAACACTATTCCAGTGCCACTCAAGCACTGCAATCCAATGACTATGGATCCAGCTACTGGATCAATGTAAATCAGACTTTAGAGCAACATCTTAATATGAAAAACAATTTAAGGTTTTTAGTTATGACTGTTCAATTGTTTCTTGTAAGAATCTAATAAGAAATTGTTGTTTTAATAAATATTGGAAATATTTGCATGCACTATTGTTTCTGTTCATTTAAATACGACTCTTTGACTGGTTGTATATCCATTTTAACCAATAAAAACTTCTACTTTTACAGGTAGGTCCCAAGATACCTCTAAAGCAGTATGTCATGCTAGTCACTCTCTTCTTCATTACTACTGTGGCAAATAACTATGTCTATGCCTTGCATGTGCCTTCCACGTTGCATATGATTATACGGTAAATATACTTTCAATTTTTATCATTTATCAATTCATCTTTTTCCTAGAAATTGATTATTGGTTATTCATTGGTCAATAAGGACAATTTAGTCAGACTTAAGTGGTGATGATAATCTAAATTGACTCAGCCATGAATTCCAATTGCTTAATTTATGTCCCTTGTGCATCTTTAATTAACTGACAAAACTATATGTATATGATGAAGTTATGCAGCCTATACTAATCTGCCAAAATTATATTTAAGATTAGTAAAAATCTTCTCAAATTTTAAAAAGGGCACCAGTTCTTTGGTTTTTTTTATTAAGAAGTTATGATTATTTTTTTTTATTAATATTTCTCCCATAGAGAATTTGTGCCCCTGACACTTTGATAAACCACAGATTCCTGCAAGATACTTACCATACTTTTAACTATCGATTTTCAGTTCAGCATCCTCACCGGCCAGCATGCTAGTATATTGTTGTGTAAAGAAACAAATGCCAAAACTTAACAATGCCATTGGTTCAATACTGATCAGTGTTGGAGTGGCATTGGCAATGTATGGGGGAGCCCCTACTGACGAGGAAAATAAGGGAACATTTCTGTATTGGTGCATCGGTGTGACTATTCTATTGGCTACGTTGATAACTGGCGCTTTTACTGGTCTTCAACAAGAGAGGTTGTATTCACAGTACGGGAAACATCCAAATGAGGTGAGCATTGCAGTATTTTTATGTTGTTTGTGCATTAAAAGATAATCCTCAGTAAATAGATAAGATTTTTGAAACACCTAACAAAGTTTATCTACCTACTTCAGTGACTTTCTGTACTAAGGACTATTTATAGGCATCAAATGATAATGATGTAATGAACTAATAACACCATGTACAGCTAGATAGTACCTACATACCCATATTTTTATCTTTTAATGTTTGTAGGCTTATCTAAAGCACAGAATGGGTAATTAGAATTATCTTTTATTACATAGTCTGCACTAATTACATAAACAATGAAGATAGTTTCATGAAAAACAGTTGTGTTTTAAGATAAAAAAATATTAGACTACATACTATTGCAGCGCAATGTGGCGTCAAAGAAATACGTTAGCTCGTTAAAAGTATCGCAAGAACATAGATCAACTGTGATCTGTAACAGATCTTAGTTTAAAGAATATGTTCAGCAAGCTGGTCAATTGTCGAATGAGCAGTCATCCAAACTGTAGAAGTGATATACATTTTGGGGTTCAGCTCTTAAAACTTTGATAAACTTCTCTTACAGATGCTGTTTTACACACATGCTATTCCTTTGCCAGTTTTCTTTGGAATCTCTTCTCAATTAATGGACACATCATCAGATCTGCCTTTGGATGCTTGGTTACTAATTGCACTGAATATTATTTCCCAATTCTATTGTACGCATTCAGTACATGACTTGGCGACCAAAGAAACTTCAGTAACAGTGACTTTTATATTAACTTTGAGGAAGTTTGCTTCCCTTTTGATCTCGACTATAGTTTTTAAGAATAATTTAAATATTTACCATGTTATTGGTACTGTGTTAGTTGCAGTTGGTACATGTGTGTACTTCGACTTTTTCTCTGCTAGAAGACAAAAACCAGTCAGTATGAAAACTAAATCTAATTAGGGCTTTTCAGAGTACCAATTTTATACATTTACATTCCTCTAAATTTAACTCTACTGAAGACAAAATTGTGATTCTTGTTTGTGAAATTTCGACTTTTAGATCTTTATTAAGTTTTAAGAATTTTTTATTTTTAGATGATATGTTTTTTATCATATTATACACCTGTTTGCATTTAATAAAGTTTATGTATAATTAAATTTAATGTATACTACTTTTAGTACATTAGAACTATGTATATTTATGAATAGTTTACATTTATATTAAGAAATAAAAATATTTATATTTTTTATATCCCACATTTATTTAAGTCATCTTAAATTATTTTTGTATGTAAATTATAAAGTAGTGATTCTTATTTATACAACTTTGTAAGGTATCTACAGCAATAAAAAATATACAACCTTACAGCGAATGAAAGTATTTGCATTACGATAGACAAATGAAGCTGCTTGTACCATAGTCTAAGAAATAATATACTAGTAACCTACTAAGATTCATACACACAATCGCTCTATATTCACTTCACACCACTTATATTACAGAATATTTGTCCAATTCTTCAACTGCCATAGCATCTTCATAGTCTGAAAATATGATTTAATGTGGTTAACATTTTATTTAGAAGTTTCATAAACACGGTTGTTGCATGTAGGTATAATTTCGTATCAGCTCTTCAAGAATTAAAAATAAAAGTAAATTAAAAGAGTTAAAAACAAATAAACAGTTGGGTAAAAATTAAATTACGCGAAAATGCCAGTATAACCGGGAAAAAAAAACTCTTTAAGGCTTTACGTACCTACCTGCTCTTGCTGTCAGAGCGGCTGCGTCTGTCACGGGATCGTGATCGTCGAACTGACGGCGAGCGGCGGCGCACAGACGGGGAGCGACGAGGCGAGCCCGACCTGCCGCGCGAGTACGAACGTCTGCGCGGACTGCGACTGCGGGATCTAGCAACATAACCATGTCATGACACGTCCACACTCCTACTACTACAACACAGTACAACTTCTACACCTCAAGGATAATTTCAATTGAACAGCGCTTGATTAATCTATCCCTCTTTGCCAAGAAATTAATTTAGTTATTCACCGCTTTGTTGAATTGACATCTCTTCTGTGTAATCTTGTATGACAGTATTTAACATAATTAGGGGCCCCATTTAATATTTACAGTCTACATTTACACAAAACCCTAGTTACCTACACCTTTGAGCGCCAACACGACGTCTCTCTAATTCTAAGTATAGGCAAGGTAAGGTTCTAAGTATAGGATTTAAAAAGTACCGAGACATGGTGAGCCTGCGAAGGTTGACCGTTGTGGGGCTGCAGTGAGGCCGAAGGGATATTACTGAGGCGGAGGCGAGTTTCAATGTTATCTTCCGTCGAACGGTGGCATAAAGTGGAAGTTTCAAGAAAAATTGCGGTAACACGGGGATCGCCGTTAGGTTGTATTCTAGCTCGGTGCCACGGTGACGACGAGTGTGTGCAGTCGGTGAAGCATTAGGAGTTGCAATGACATTCAGGATGTTTGTAGGTTCCTATACTGTGTGGCCCTCTATAATGCATTTGATTCAAGTCCAGGTTCGGATTACGGTTGGGGACTAGGTGATGGCGGTCAGGAGGTAAGTTATAGGGACGCAGATGTTGGAGACTTCGGCTGCGCGCAGAAGTTTGAAGAGCCGATCGCAGAAGTTGAGCGGGATGTTGTTGCGAGCGGCGTTCGCGGATGTCAGATTGGTAAACGAGCCGTAGTTGTGGTGAAGACATGTGGTGAGGTCGTTGGTGTGTTGGTGGTTGGTTGATAAAATGGACCTGCAAACGTTCCAACACCCACCACTTTTAATATCTCCAGATCAACTTACTTAGCTACTTGTTTATAGCAGATTTGATTAATACAAGAAATTCTTAAGATTATATAGATAAAAGAATAGTGTCAAAAGTAAATAAATGTAGTTTAGAGGTCGATTTGCTAATATAAGCTTTGACTCAGAGGTAAATAATGATAATGTACAATCATTAACGACAAGTAGGTACTAATGCGTTTTGAGAATTAACCATTTTGCTACATTAGAAAGATAAAGGGCACTTATTGTTAAGGATAAAGCAATTACTGTTAATGTTTCAATTAGGTACTTTAAACGATAATAGAAGCTCTATTATTTCTGATGACACAATCATTATTATTCCTCCATGTTTTGTAATCAATAAATTGGTAAACAACACCGAAAAGAAGATGAAGAATTTGTAGTGTACATACCTGGAATACCGACGATCTCTTCGGGTGCGGCCATTAGACATTTCCACGCGAATGCGAGTGCCACAGCATCGACTAAAAATAATAAGAAAATGTATCTAAGCATACTGGAATCTGTTAAAACGACAGTTAAAACACCTGCAATGAAAAGTAAAAATATGGATACGCGCCAATTGGCTGTGGTGTGATTTTAAAATCGAGAGAAATGTTTACACCCGCTCAAGGCTACTTGAATGGAGCAAAGCTTTCTTTTGAATGGTAGGTATAAGGTGCTACCAGTATGATTCTTATCTTTTGAATTTGTGCGGTTTTCTCTCTGCAATTGCATGGCAAAGTCTTCTCGCTTTAGGTATCATTTGATGAAAAAAAAAATGTTCCCCATTCCAAGACAAGTGGTATCCATGAGGACATCACATCTCAGTCTCAGTATGGAGGTACCATGATCTAGCACACTTATGACTCAAGCGTAACACATTGAGAGTGAAACGGATCTAAGGAGCGTGCAGAAAACAACGCAAGGATTTGAACTCGAGACCTATTGAACGACAGTCGATGCTGTGACCGTTAGGCTATTATAACTTACAGAGAACACTCGAATTTAGTATTCGGCTTCGGCCTTTAAATATTAAGTAAAAGAAACTAAGATGTACAACGAGTTAATTCATAAAGCAAACATGAAATGAAAAAAAAAGGGTGATCATCTTATGAATTTATTATGACTCCAAGGGAAACATTCTATGATTGAAAAAATAACACGTGGTAGGTATTATTACAGTAACAAGTAACGTGAATTACGTGTACCTGCCTACTTATTTACACTCAGTTAAAGTTGGCAAGGGTAGCAGCACCACCACATCAAATGGGTCAAGTGAATCTAAAATGGCGGATGAATACCAGCTTTTTTTTTAACAAGATTGAAAAATAAAGGAATATAAACGGAAACGCTATTGAAGATGGACATCAAACTAACTACAATGATTACTTACGTGCCGTCCAACCCTCGCACGGAATCTTCAGCGTCCCGTGGGTCCTCAAATTCCACAAACGCAAATCCTGGCGGGTTTCTCGCCACCCACACATTTCTTATATTTCCATATTTAGAGAATACTTTCTCTATTTCATACTTGGACGCATTTGTCCCCAGATTTCCCACATACACCTTGCAAGAAAGATCCCATTCTCTGTAGCGGGACATCTGGAAGAAAGCGTAAAAGCAACGTGTAACATCTATGCGACGCCATTTTGATCAATTTCCACTATAATGAATTAACTGCGCCTCAACACAAAAAGTAAAACTTACTATTAATAAAACACTGCGATAGTAGCAAAACTAAAGGAGGAAGTACTTGAACAGTACTTAAATAATTCGAATATTTGAAACAGACTCTAAACCAGGGGGGTGAATGTCGCCTACAAGGCACTTTTAATGACTATAATGCTGCCATCTATTGGTCTTGCACCCTAACTGTTTTTTTTTTTCTTAGAGCTGCCAGTTTTTAATGGTTACTATAATTCAGTAACTTCTTATCAAAATAAAATGTCCGTTAAAAAAGAGAAAACTTTATATAAATGAAATTTGTTCAAATTATTTATTTTTTCTATGTCAATTCAGGTTTTTTTTCAAATATTATATTAATTTGGAAGGTGTTAGAAGATTTTAATCAATTTGCCCTGGCAGCACTAAGATGAAAATTTTCAAAGTTCAACCGTCAGTCCGTGACATTTTCAAATGACCGTAAACTGCAAATTTTCATTGTTTTTTAAATTCTAATGGTGTATTTCTGTGCGTTGAGTGTTCTTTCTCCGCAGCTACATTCGAGTTGAGCTAGGTCCTCGTCTTAGTTCATCAGATAAATGCGATTGTGGACGCTTTATTTATAAAAGTTTTTTTGTGATATTGTGGACGCTGTAGTGTTTTTAATTTTCTTTTCATGCGATAGTTTGGATGCCTTAGTGTTCTATGTTTCTGTCCTTGTGTTATTGTGACTTTCGTTTTTAAGTTGTTCTTTTATCTTGCGGACTCACTCAGTTAAAAACTGACAATGCCAACTACAAGAAGATGCGTATTTGGATGTAAAAAAACAGGTAAGGCTGCAAATCTACCGTTATGTATTTATTATCATTACTATAAAACAAAGTCACCCCGCCACGTGTGTCTGTCCGTCTGTCTGTCTAAACGCATTAAACTCAAACGGCATTGAACCATTATATTTTTGTTGGAGAATCCTATATGGCAAACCGGCTTCCTCTACCCCTAGTAGCATTTTGAGTTGGCGATTTGTTCGGCCAACAATCACGATTTGTTAGCCAATGGTCCTGCATGTCCCCTTTTTAAACGTATGTGCTAACGGTGGAAATAACATAGGGTCATCATGTCAGGCCAACAATGTATTCCCCCACGAAAGCCCTACCGAAATGCCTACTGCCTATTGACGTTGGGCCATTGTCGAAAGTACAACCAAAGTGTGTGGGGAATTTCACGTAGGCTCTACCAAGCAACTACTTGATTGGTAAAATATTAACATAAGTGGATAACAAACAGGATTTCTTGCTGTGATATATTTATTTCTTTTTATTTCAATTTCAATAGATGCCAACTGCTTAGCAATTACCTATATCTTATAGAAAATTTCAATTTAAAATGCAAGAAACACAATACCGCATTTAAAAAATATTTTGAAGACATTGTCATAAACATTTTGATTTACAGTTGGTGCCGTTCAATCAACCGAATTTTATCCAGCAAAATAGATTATGATGGGGATGATGAAGTGAAAAGCGCTGCTCAATTGTATTATAATAAACATAAACACAATAAAATAATGCGTTTTATTTACTATTATAAGCCTACTGAGTATATGTAAAGTAATGTTACCTACCACAGTTATTTTTAAATATGTAATACACTTTAAAATAGGTATTATTTAGATCTACACTTTTCTTAAAACACAGCTTTTGTTGTTGTAGTGATTTAACTGAGTGTTCGAAAAATCTCAAGTTTTTAAAACAAAAGCAGATTTTTAAGAAAAGTGTAGATCTAAAAAAATACCTATTATAAAATTTTTATTCCACTAATTGACTGCACACAAAGGAAATGTAAGTTACGTATGTGTGTGTAAACATATAGGGTAGTTTAGGGATCAAGACCAGCAGATGGCGCCACAGAACGAGGAGACACATACACACACACAGATAGCTCTCTATCTCTAGTATTATTACTGTACTCTGTGCTCTAAACTTTCACCTTTTCAGTATCAACGTCGCGAACGGAATGAAGAAAAACGAATGAATGGAACTTTATTGATTGAATGAATTTTTTAAGAAAGAATGAACAATTTGAACGATTGCATGATGCCAAAGACAATGAACAGAAGCCCATAGACAAAAAAATATGATTGTCTATGAGGCCCCGCCGACTCGCTGAAACTTCCGTTTATTGTCTATACCTCATTCCCCGCGGTCCCCGCTTCACTTTTTGTTATTTATTTGTCAAACAGCTGATTGTTTCATTGAATTGCGATGAATTTCTAGAATAGAGTTCAATAAAAATCGATATACTTAACGAATATGGACGTGGTTGGACTGCTGAACAATATAAACGACAATTCGAATATGTTTGCAGTGAAAACATGGACGTCCGAGTGGTCCGACAATTTTCAGGACAACCAAGTAAGTATTGATTTTTCGGTCTTAGTTTAACAAATTCGTTAATGTTGTGAAAAGTATGTGATAAAAAAAACAAATCGCATACGGCGTGTTAATGTCATCAAGACGGAAGTATTTTGTTAGGTTACAAGGGTAGAGATTTGTAATAATAGAAATCTGTATCCTTGAATTCAATGTTATCGTGTGCTGTGTAAGAATAGATTTGGAAATAGTCCGGTTATCAATTAATGTATGATACATTATTGTGAAATTTTAATTTGTGTAGTTGCTTCAACAGCAAGCATATTTAAACCTTTTTTTCAAAAGTTATTTTTCCACAATTTGACCCATTGATTCTTTTATTAGTCATGTTTAAATTTCATGTACAAGCCTGTTTTCCTACTCTTTCAATGACAAACAATATTAAATTAATTATTTCTTCAAGTTTTCTCTAAACTTATATTAATCATAATTTATATTTCTGATACGCTTACAATATTGATAAAACAAGGCCTATCTGTTGTGACTTTGTTTTTGGCCCTGACCTATGCCCCAGTGAATAGACCATTCAAATAAAATAGATAAAATACACAAAAGATGTCTAAGATTCTGAACAATAACAACTTTCATATTTTAGAGCTCCTCCGTTGTTGTATATTATTATCTCTATTATATAAAAATCAATTGCTGTTCGTTAGTCTCGCTTGGTCTGGCTAAAACTCGAGAATGAAAGTCAGTCAGGGTCTGGATCGAATTGGCTGATTTTGGTTTTATATTATTTTGGGAAGTCCAGTCATATTAAAACAAAAATAATAATTAGATGTATGTTTTCATTCAAAATACCTCAGGAGGATATGAACTTTGTACTCTAGTTTGACTCATTATACAGTGTAGCTGCTAAATACAATTTTAATATTTATCACAATGACTGGCAAACCTTGCCTAACCTTGTGATAGTAGTATTTCAATTAGACAATATCTAGGAAAATTGCAATGTCCACTGATACATCAAATCAAGATAACAAAAAGATTTAGCTAAAAAAATATAAAAATGTTGTGCCAGTGAAAAATACTTATTTTATTGAAGAGAAAATATTAGAATTTCTGTATATTTGTTTTGCAATGGATTGTAAATGATTTATAAGATTTTTAACTTCTTTCAACTGATATGTCTACTTTATCAGCGGGAAACCAAGAGCAAGAAACAATGAGAAACAGAGCCTGTACCTGTGTACAGGCTCTAACGGAATAAATTTAAATGCCTCGGGTCTCTACAGACCCGAGGCATATAAATTTATTCCGTTAGTTACCCAGGTTACCCTTCGATAGAATTTGATTAAAAAATGTAAATGTTATTTTTTTTTATTCAAAATTACCACATCTACCATATCATATTATTAACTCCCTATTCTTTATTTTGATTTTATGTAGTTTGACTTAATTTTTCTTTCGAACCAGAATAACATGTTGGTAAAATAACATAAAAAAAAACTCAGTTACATTTAAAAGAAAAACCCCAGCTTTTTAATCGTAGTTTATTGCTAGTTTTACTAATAAAAAAGGTTACAAGCCTTTACCAGTCATATTAATACTCACTGTTTCGTCCTTTTAACTGTTCATTTCGCGAGTTCGCAACACGCATAGTCTGTGACTTTGACCTCTCCCACAGGACATTGCACTCGCTAATAAAGCATGAGTAAGCTGTATGCACACCAATCATCCATTAGGCAGACAAGGCTGTTACGCTGGATTATCCTTCAGCACGAAACTAAAGTAATCTTCACTAATATTATAAAAAAGCGGTAACAGTGAACAATGCTTGCAGTTTTTTTTCGCAACTCTGGAGGAAGGTGATATAACAAACAAATAAGAACGCCGGCGGGCGGGCCCAAAACATCACGTGAAAAAAAAATCTCTCCCTGGCTTCTTTCTTTTTTTTTCACGGTATTCTATGAGTCCTCCCACCCTGGGTGGAGCAGAAGGAACAGTCAAACTCGTAATAACTAAAATTCACGGTGATACTTCAACAGCCCTTTACGGTCCAGGGTCACGGTAACCTGAAAAGACAGTCCCGCGGTAACTTATCTGTCTTGTTGGCTGATCTGATTTCGAAGAGATTTGGTACAACATAACATAAAGTCATAAGCCAGAAGGCTTCTTGGCAGACCTCATAGAAGATGGGGGGACGAGCTTGACATAGTCAATAACCAGTGGTCCACTTTGGCCCTGGACCGTGAAAACTGGAAGTCATGGAGAGGCCTCTGCCCAGCAAAGGCATGATGTAGGCTATCAGTATCAAGTCATAGACTATTACCGGGGTAAAGACTCAGGCGAAATTATTCCATGGAATATTTTTCAACCACTTTTATTGACGTCAAGATCGGGGAAAAGCCGCTGAGCTATAACCCAAACATGATTCAGTTATTATAGATGTCAAAATAGGTCAATCGTCACGAGCTTTCCTCAATCCTTATAGTCTAGGCATTGCCTGCCGGGCTCAGAGTAGGTACCATGAAATACTAAGAGCAACCTAAAGGACACAGAGGTTTTTTAGTCAGTTATAGTCTGGCGGTTTATATCCCACCCAGGGTAGGAGGACTTATTTGATGAATGTCCATGGCAAAAAAAAACGAGCGCGTCTTACAGTACTTCCGTGTGAAGAGTAACATCTCCCTTTTGGTAATTAGCAACGCGATTTCAACTTTGAGACAGTAGACTTATCCACAGACGGACCTCAGCAAGAGTTGCTTAACTTTCATACCGAAACAGACCTTTGAATGAGCTAAGTGTAGTCCCACACATGATTGTGTTTACCCATAAAGGACCCTGCGCACCATATTTCGCAACCACCCGGTGAGGAACTTGCTTCAATATTTTGTGTTCGTCCTGTGTGGGCGAACCATCGAACGCCATCGATAAAATAAATAATCGAGTCTGAACTGACCTACAAATTCCATACGCACTCAACGCACTTCACTCAAAATCTAATCATAATTGAAATAAAATGCCTGATAAAAATATTTTGCTCCAATTTGTTTAAAACAATATCAGTTACCAATGACGACGGACATTGTGGTCGAGGTTCGTCATTGTGATGTTGATGTTATCTGACTTTATCACAATGCGTGCGCGCATGACATTGTCGTGATTGTGGAAAAATTGTTTTCGTTTATTGCTAGTTCACGGAATTGGCTTTTTAGTACGTTTTGCAAATTACATCTGGCATGCTTATTTGGATACACGATGCAAACCCACAGAGGTTTTTATGCCTCATTTTTTCTGGCCTTCTTGTTGTCTGACTATTGGTCTTCTACACAATAAACGAGGAAGCCATCAATGATGTCCCCGTCAAGTTGTTGTACTATCGGGTAAAACAACAGGATTGATTGGTTTCTTGGTGATATTTTGTTCCCTAGGTACCTACCTATTTCCAAAATTGTGTAACTGTTGCTAAAATTGGTTCTACTGCTTGAAATACAATTGCACTACCCACTTCCATAAATTGCCGTATAGGTACATCTTATTGCTGCAAATACAGAATCCATTGATTGGACACTATCCAATGCTGAATACAAAATAAACCTCCATGTCTTGGTTTTACATCTATATCTATATATATAAAATTCAAAACTGACTGACTGATCTGACAACGCACAGCTCAAACCGCTGGGCCTAGAAACTTGAAATTTGGCATAAGCTCTCCTTATACCACGTAGGTGAGCACTAAGAACGGATTTTGCGAAATTCGGCCCCTAAGGGGTTGTTTTTGGGGTTGATAGTTTGTATGAAACTTTGTTACTACAGGTGTTAGGAATTCCAAATTTTGCATGGGGTATCTTTTTAGAACGTAGATGCTCACTATGGCACGATTTTGCGAAATCCGACCCCTGAGGGGTTTGTTTTTGGGGTCGATAGTTTGTATGAAACTTTGTCACTACAAGTGCTAGGCGTCTCAAATCTTGCATGCCGGTTCTTTTTAAGACGTATATGCTCAACAAGGTAGAAATTTTGTGAAGTTCGACCCCTAAGGGGTTGTTTTTGGGGTTGATAGTTTTGAGACTTCATTTTTTACATATGGGTTCTTTTTTAGACGTAAGTGATACTAAAGAAGGGATTTTGCGAAATTCGACCCCCAAGGGATTGTTTTTGGGGTTGATAGTTCGCATGAAACTTTGTTACTACAAGTACTAGGAGTTTCAAGACGTAAGTGATAGTTAAAACGGGATTGATGTATTGATAGTTAGAGGTCTCAAATTTTACAGGAGGTTCTACTTTAGACATAGGTTCTCACTAAGTGAGGATCTTGCGAAATTCAACCCCCTTATGAGTAGTTTTGGGGTTGTTAGCAAGGAATCCCAATATATTCATTGGGGTTATTTTAAGAACGTAGGTACCACCCAAGACGGGATACTGCGAGAAAGATTTTCGAAAAGTAACTCTTATAGAGGGTGGCTGGGAGTAAAAATTCACAAAAGCAAAGTTCGAAATTCACGCGGACGAAGTCGCGGGCGGAGTGCTCGTTATAACATAAAATAACAAACTTCCACCAAGTTTTCATTTCTGGATAGGTACTTTTTTGTATAAACTCTACTTTAGGCCGTTTAAAACAAAATGTGCCGAGAACCACAGCCACGACCAATAGTTGTATCGCAGAATCTGATTGCTCAGCGTCTGCTGAAATCAAGCCATAAATACATCAGTTTATGAAACTCCATTAACGTGGAATCCTGCATGAATAAATTAGAATGTGACCAACGTGGGACATACTGCATTTTTCTTACATAGTTTTTGCTCTTCAACCAAGGCCGTGAGTCGACACTCGTGACCGTCAATTTGATTAAGTTATTTGATCAAGTTTTTCTCTATTTGCGCGACCTTCACAGCAGTAAATTAAACGACGTAGTATGAGTTAAGATTTTTTGTCTTTGACACACCTCCGGAAGAAAACTTGTTTGCCCGCGCGCATGACCTTATGCGGATTATATCGCGTTGTTGACATTTGACAATAAATACAATAACAAAATGAGTAAGACGTAACCTACGCGAGGAAGGAGGCAAATCATTAGGTGCCTATTCATACTCTTTCTGTTTTCCTGTAGATTATCTCAATCTGGATTTGTCGGACTGTAGGTTCATAGGCCTATTCCGTTACCATTTTTTAAGCGGTGCACCGCACTAGTAATTTCTCCTGTATCGTGAATGCGTTTATACCCAAACACCAAGTCCCCATCTACTATAGTAGTTCAATATTTGTACCGTGATGGGACAGAACCTGGAACACCCGTAGCAGTTGATCATTCATGCCGTCAATGCTGAAACTGTCCTCCTCTATATGATAGGCAGAGTCTGTACATGAAATCCAAACTGCATCAGTCTGACCGCGTCTCCTGATCATAATTCTGGAGTTATTAGATCAATGTAAAAGTTTTTTCACGATGTTTCTACATTATTGTGCTGGACAGTAACAGTTGTCCCCTTTTTGGCCTAAATTTCGCCCTGGGTGGTCCTGCTATCTCAAGCAGTAAATTAAAGTTAAAACGAACGTTATTAAACATACACTCCCTTTGTATTTGGACTCGTGAATCATTTCTTTGTTACAACTTTGACCCTTTTGCACCTTATTATCTTTATTGATTGAAAGTCGCACGTGGAATACATTACCTAAGTAATCTGCGATTATAACATAGCACGCTACCATCAGCCCACGCTCATTATCATTTGGCAGAAATTAGAACTTTTTTCCTTTGTTATTTGGTGTCGTAGAAACAGTTGAAAAATCAACAGTAATTGGACCTAGACAAGCGTGAGTGCTTTGTGAACAGTGATGCGGAATCATTGTGTTTATTTTGCAGAATTGCAAATAAAACAGTTTTTTTCTTTTGTTGTTTGTTAACATAGAAACAGTTGGGAAAAATTGTCGACGCACAAAATTAGTGATAGACAAGCGTTTAGTATGTAAACAGTGATATGAAATTATGCGACTTTGACACAATTTGATTTTCTTTTGTTGACACAAAAACAGTTCATAAAAAAATTTACTTAGACAAGCATAGTAACCAGAGATTTCAACGCTGATTTAACAAAAACAACTAATATTTGTTGTTTTCTGACATAGAAATAGTGTTACAAAAAAAAATAGTCAACACACAAAATTGGATCTAGGCTAGTTCTAGTGCGTTATTATTTCAATTGGTATCAATGTGGTCACAATGTGTAGATAATAATGCCGGAAACGTATTCAGAATTCGTATAACATCACTATCAGCTGTTACAAACGAACGTAAACGCGTCGTATGTCGCAACGCGGCTAGTCGCGCTATAGTTGCGCTTGCGCTTACGGAGTTACGACAGAAAATGAAAAGTCGCATGCAAGGACTAAACTTGTTTACAAACTCGCGATTAGTGGATCCATTCTGTCTTGTGTTTGACGGACGTGTTACCGCGAAAAAATAACTTTTTTTGTGAAATATTGCTAATTAAACGCATTTTTATACTTATGTATAATCTACAGAATTTCCAGGATATTGTCATAAATAAGTGTATGGAAATAATTAATTCAATAAATATGTGTGTTATGTGAAGTGACTATGGTGTTCTTTGTGGCATGCGTATGCGTCATTTTAACTGCCCAGCTGGGAGACAAACAATATCGCGTGAGTGTAATGATTATTAGGATGATTTTTTCATTGTGTAATTTTATTGCATTTTTTTTTTACTTTATTTTTATGTACTTAAGCCTCTTTTAGACGATCACAAGACTTGATTAACTGAATTCATTGTCCATTAATAGTCCGCAATATAGCCAAACTTGCATTCGACTTGCATGCAATTTCTGGTATCGTGGAAATGTGCCTTTATGCTTCTAACATGGGGTTTATCTTCAGTTTTACTCAAAGTTATTCACTTTATAAATAAAAAGAATAACCTTAAAACATGGTAAGGTTACAATTTGTTTTGTGTTTCCGATATATCGGCACTTGCATAATCACAAAACCTCGAGACAAATAATAAAACTACCGTTTTATTCGTTAAACTACTGATTTGATTATTTGTTTTAAATAAATAAATTCTCAGAAGATACTATTTTAATTTATGAAAATTGATGCATTAATATTGCACAGGAAGATAATATTTCAAAATTATTATTTTGACTATAAATTGCAGTTTAGTCTGGTGTTTTGAGGAAAATATGATAAGTAGGTATTAATTTCATTTAAATGTGTTATTCAAGATAAAGTGCTTAAAAATGATCGTTTTTATTATTAAAACATTTATAATATCCATTGTGTCTTGATCTTAAATATGTATTAGCTGCGAATCTGCGACAGATAATATAGACTAAAGATTAAATTAAAAATCTTTATGAATGAAAATCTTAAGGCATCTAATTTCATTGAGAAAATATAAACACCGATATTAAGTCATATGTTTATGTTTCCTTTAAAATATGACGCCATTGGCGCCTCCATTACGTTTTTGTTTACTATTACCACAGTCTGTTTATCCAATAACGCAGCAAGCGTGAAGATAAGATACCTGACTCGATCTTCTCTTAATGTTAATGTCAGCAGTCTAGTTGGTCCAATGTCAGCAACTTGTATAACGTTGCAGAAATAGACAAAATTCTCAAGGCCTCATGCTTTGACATTATTTTATCGCGGTTTTTGATAAATGGTTTGTGTAAAGACGTTCGTTCGTTGTCTAAAAGGTCGTGCGTAATAGATTAGTTATACAGGATAAATTGTCCAGCTGGGCAAGAATGACTCAAATGGGGCTTGATTCCTGGGCAGGAATATTGATTTTTCAAACATCTTTTTCAGCTGGAGTCTTAGATTGCATTTAAATCTTTAAATTGCCCACATTATAGGCCACTTTAATCTAAAAGAAATCAGTTTTATTTCTATTATTGAGGTATTCTTCATAACACCTGGCTCCTGCGAATAAATTTGATAGGAGCCTTATTAGAAATAGTTAAGGTGCCATTAGCTCAGGTACCCTTTCAGCGGGTGCCCAATGTGGAATTATCATTTTGTTCATTGTTTTTTTTGTACCCTATCACAATGTTGTCCTATTTAAATATAAGGTTAACTGGTAGAGAATACCTACTGACATTTAGCGAACCTGCGTACCACTACATGAGATATTAAAAAATAAATAAAAAAATAATTTGTTACCCCGGTGAGACACAAGTTCTACGTAAGTGGAAATGCATATCACGCACGCAGACCCGTAGAAATGTTGATATAAGAGTGAGGCGCCAAAAGTGCTTTGTGTCGTGTTGTAGCAACTGATAGAAGCATTAAATGCCACAGCTGCGTCGACGCAAGAGAGTACGCAGGCCGTCGCAGTCGCAGCAAAGCGTCCAGTCCAACCTGGCTAGCAGTGGAACACTGTCCGTTGTCTAGCTCTCTTACTTTTTTTTTAGTGGCCCATGCTGAGATATGATGCACCTTTTAGCCTCGTACAGGACCAGATTTCTTATTTTATTTGTTTTCCTTATTTTCAGTTGTAGTTTTTAACATTGGTCTGTTCTGTGTGAGTCCAATAAAACCTTTTCTTTCTTGTCACATCGCTGGCAACATTGCGACGACGACTCAAAGCAAATGAAGCCTCACTTTTAATCCACACTGTGTCTTTATTCAACGCTGCTGGTGGCATTATTCAAATAAGGACTATAATATAATGCAGTCAGTTATAAAGTTGAATGGTCAAATAAGGAAGTCTGTCGTCGGCTTAAATTGATTGTCAAACATAAACAGCTCATTCGTATTCAAATCCATGTTTCTAGTTATTTTTCGCATGTAAATAAATATTTACTTTATGTTAGTATCTATTAAATTGATTTTTGACTGAACGGTATCTATTCTGTCTATAATAGAAAAATTATTGATAAAAACTCCTTATGTTGATCGCAAATGTTGTGCATCATCTGATATCGCACCTTGCTCGCTTGCCGCGACTTGATTTTTTGAGACAATAGAATTATCCACAGACAGACCTTGCCAACCGTTGCTTTACATTGATGACTTATTGAAGATGGTCTGTCACCTCGGCAAGAGTTGCTAACATCTGACGGCTCACTTTATCACCGCGCGCGCTCATTAACTTCCGATTACACACTTCCGTTACATTTCAAGAAGTCACTGTCAGAGAAGCTGTATGAAAGATGTCACACGTCGCAAAAAGGCGTCTCATAAAAATATGTTAATATGTGTTAAGGCCTATTTACACGTTGCAAGAACTTGCATGCAAGTTTGACTACATTGCGATTATGTGGTATTTGTTTTATCAACTGAATTCATTATCGACATAAACTTTTTTTTCATCAAATTTTATGCAGTCTAAATAGGGCTTAAGGCCTAGAACTTGCATGCGACTACATTGCAGGACTACTACAGGTGACTACATTGCAGTATTTGTTTGAACAACTGAATTCATTGTCCATTAATAGTTTGCAATGTATAAAACTTGCATGCAACTCTCATGTAACTTCTTGCATCGTCTTTTTCAGGCTTTACGCCTGCGCTATACCAATGTCTCACTGGATGCTCATACCGTCATACCTCCTAGAACTTAATTAAGCCTGGTGCCTCGAACCAAAACAGTGCAATAATTTAACTATCCTGGGTTGATATAATATACACGTGCAATATAATTAAAAATTCCACACCTTGCTATCCGCAGTTTTCACACATTGCCTTCAAGGGCACATTCATGTGTTACTTGCCAAATTAACAAATAGAATGAAGGTTTGTTTTCTTGGTTAATATTTATGGTGTACTGTGTCGACTCGACATCTTTTGTAGAAACACTAAATAGTAATTTTCCTGTATTTTTCGAATATTTGAGGGTCGATTAGGCAGTAATTAGCAAATGTTTCACAAATAATTGACCTCTACGATTTAGTAACTCGATTGCTCTCATTCGCTAATTTTCAAGCAAAACATGTTATTTCTTTGTCAGAATAGGTAAACATTTAATTATAGGGGCATACCCACTTTATCTTAGCTAACGACATCATGCACGCATTTCTCAAACGTACACGCTGCATAAACAATAATTATGTATTGTAGGTAAATATTGAACAAGATAGATTACATATTTTATGCAAATTAATTTACACAAAGTTTTTTTTGCTTAACGTAATTTTTAGTGGTACTTGTCAGAAGGTCATTGACATTTTTATTCTTATCTTAATCGGTATTAAAAACTTTCACAAGGCGTTTTAATTCTTTTCGTCAGGCAGTTATAATTTCTTCGTATATTCCAACAACAAACGTGACTTTTATAGTAATTTGATAGGTTATTTTAATTTAGTTTTCAATAATTAAATCTAATATGAAGGGGAGGCTTATGTTCAGCAGTGGACATCTTCCGGCTGATGATGATTATGATGAAATTAGGGTATCTTGCAAGCACGTCTCTATGAATGTCTATGATTTGAATCTTATGTGTGTTATAAATATTTTTATTTTTGTTCGCAGTTGCTGTGGTCAATTTGCGGTTGTCTCCTCGTATCCTTAGTGGTCGTATTTTTCTACTATTACAGAAGATGGAGGTCAAAAGGTAATTTTATTGTTCTTATAATTTAATTGTATGAAACACGGGTTTAAATTGGAAATATTGTGTAGTAGCTATGAAAAAAAATAAAATAAAATCAAATGTAGGACTTCAGCCTTAGCTCAGTCGCGCTTCATAAGAAAACGAACCTTACTGGCTAAATGAGTCTTCCTATTCATATAATCAGCTTGATCACAGTTGTTTGTAGGAATATGGAACTCGACGTTATATTAATAAGGTTTATATTCGGGTGAAATATAAGTAAGCCTTAGAACTTTAACATGCTTGGTATTTTACTCAAATCAAACGAAGCCGTTGGCAAAAGCTAGTAATTTTTCGACATCTGTCATCCTTTACCATATTTTTCCAATATTATTTAAGTCTTTTCTCCAGCCACTTTCTTAAAAAGAATTGCGATTTGCCACACCAGCATTTCTTATTTATGCTACTTTTTTTTTAATCATGTTATAAATAACTTTTTCCAGAACTGGCCGGTGCCACAGGAGGCGTCGGCGCAGCGGGGGATCCAGTAAAGAGGTTCCGGAAACGAGACAAGATGCTGTTCTACGGACGACGTATGCTGAGGAAGGTCAAGTCCATCTCCAACTCGGGGCAGGGACGCAAGAGACGAGCTGTCATGCGGTTCGCTAGGAAACTGCTGCAACTGAAGAAGGAGACGGCTCCTGAACAATTGAAGGTGAGGATTGATTATAGTCTCCGACAGACATGCTGTATTAAAATTCGTTGACCCTCATGTACCAAAGTATTCCAATTTCAAAAATGTAAAATAGGCGACTTTGACCTTATGTTTTATTTTGAAATTCGAAAGATAGTTTGAAATTCGAACGTTGCGTTTTTAGGATCAATGACCTTTATTCTAGAGTTACCTGGTGGGGACCATAGTAATTCCATGTTTATAACTAGTGAACCGCTCCGACTTCGCATATGTCCAATCAAGGTGAAATTAATGTATGGCTATTTCACTCAGGAATATTAGGATAGTTATGTACGGGTGAAAGAATTTTTGAAATTAGTTTAGAAGTTCCAGAGATTATTGAGACAGCACCTTTGGCATAGTTGGGCAATTGACTGCTGCGCGCCATGTCGCGGGTTCGATTCCTGAAAAACATTTGTAAGATCTACAAGTAGTTGCAGCAACTGCTTATAACTCAAAAAAAACAAAAACCTCAAGTACTGCTTTCGTCATACCTTCGTGTACGTTTAATTTATGCCAAGACCTTGAGTTGTTAGCGTTATTTTATTTTTATGCTTTATAAAATACACATTGTTCTCTAAAAGGTAATTTTACGCGTGTAAAGAATACAAAGATCTATGTGTTGATCTAGTCATTGATGTATTATTTGCAAAATAGCGCAAAAAAATTTAATAATTAATATCTTAAAAAAAAGATTTCCCATGGTAGGATATCTTCCTTATAATGGATGTGTATAGAAACATTTTAACGTACAAACACAAACAGCCCAGGCCCATGCTAAATAAAATATTTTGATTTTGAGTGGCATTTTGAGACCTTAAACCGAGAAGGGGCAAGATTTATCAGCCCTTTTCTTTCAGGACCTTTTATTAATGTTATCGTCAGCGACCACAGCTTTGCAGGCAGGCCTTTTTGACTCTTTGCTGTTCCAACTTTGAAATGAAACCCAACCAATTCATCTTATAAAAGCGGAGCTTCCGAATTTTACTAACCTATCTCCTCTTTATCCCAAGGTACTGGAACCTCCAGCAGAATACTTAGAAGAGGACCTGACGAGTGACGACAGGGTTCCCCCAGATGCCCTGTATATGCTGCATAGCATCCGAGTGTTTGGCCACTTCGAGAAGCCCGTGTTCCTCATGCTCTGTAAGCATACGGAGATCCTCAACCTGCCTGCTGGTGCTTTCTTGTTTAAAGTTGGTAAGTGAACTTAAAATTTAATACTATTTACTAGCTTATGAAGTTACTCGCACGAAGTTAGGTAATTTTCCCTCAGGATCTTACCACACCAGGAGCAGTGATGGTAGTGGTTCACCCAGCAAAGCGCATTTCTTTGTGTAATTTATTTCACCACCGCTGCTCTCAAAACGGTGTAGAAAAAGATTGTGAGGAAACCGCCACGCCATAGAACCAAAAACTCGAAGACATGTGACATCTACCAATCCGTACTGGGCCCGCGTGGTGTATTTTGGACCACTCCTTCCCACAGAGAGGACGCCTGTGTCCCAGAAGTGGCTGATGATGATGATCGCGGACTTAACTGTGTATAGACGATCTAATATTTGATAAAGTTTATAGCCAAGTTTAAAGACTGTGCACTATACAAAAAAAAAATGCTTAGATGGATTACCATCGTTACTTATACAGCTAAACGGAATATAATATCTCTAAAAGATTATTCAAATAAAGGCCTTTTCTGTCTTCAATAGTAAAGAATACCGAATCAACTTTGAAAACTCTTCCTTAGTCATTAATCACTTTGCTACATTATTATGTAAAACTTGTGCATAAATTCATGCTTCTGCTTACACCCAGCAGTTCAGGCTATGATTTGCCAGTTAGTGGAATTTTGATCAACATTTTACACATCTAGCTGTTGCCAGCGGCTTGACCGAAAATTATCCCACGGGCACATAAAATCGGGATAAAAACTATCCTATGTGTTAATCCAGGTTATAAACTATCTGTGTACCAAATTTCAGCCAAATCCGTTCAGTGGTTTTTGCGTGAAAGAGTAACAAACATCCATCCACACATACAAACTTTCACGTTATATATTAGTAGTTATAATATTAGTAGGATACAAGATTCCTCTTTGAGGGTTGACTCCTTGAAAACCATCAACAAAATTCAAAAGTAACATACACAATACATTTATCAATTACAGGCGACACAGACGAGAATGTATACGTGGTGCAAAACGGACGCGTGAACGTGTACATCACGAACCAGGACGGCAGCAGTTTGTCTCTGAAGGTGGTGCGCGCGGGAGAAAGTGTCACCTCACTGCTCAGCTTCACTGATGTCCTTACTGTGAGTAGCTATTTTATCTTTTCTTTTTTAAATACTTTCGAAGTGGATGACGGGAGGGCTTTACCCGGGAGTGGGACAGAGAGGGCTAATTAAAAATTGTCCCGCACTGGGATTTTCTCCTATATCGTGGGTTCGTTTTTAAACATTTAAAATTACCTATACTACCCATATGGAACAAGTACTGATAGATCATACAAATATTTGTTCTGTGCGGGAATCGCAACCTATCTATAAAACCCTAATCTCTACAAAGTTAGAGTGAACTGGCTTCTTCTAGGTAAGCTCGCTCCATCGTCGACCTTGTCTTAGTCATTCCTGACCTAGACTAAGGTCAGGAGCAAACCCATCTTACTTTAAAAAAGCCTCGATTTCTTAAGAAGAAAGGTATCTAAGGTGAATTGTATGCAAGATTCGCCACTGAACAGGTTTACTTAGCTATTCTTGACAATTCCTTGATAAGACTATGTATTTTCAAACATAATACACTGCCCTAGAGTCCAGACGCGTAAGAGGAATCCCTCAACAAGACTACGTACTTTCAAGTCATGGGGAGAGCCTGTGCCTAGCAGTGGGATGATGTAGGCTTACAGTAATTTCATCGTCGATATTCATAACAGGCGTGCTATAGCCTATCTTATTATCTCGGTCTCCGTCATTGAACAATGTTCTTGTGTTTTCAGGGTCACTCACAACCATACAAGACTGTCAACGCAAAAGCGTTAGAAGACTCCCAGGTCATCAAGCTACCCATGAGGGCTTTTCAAGAAGTTTTCAAAGAGTACCCGGATATATTTGTTAGAGTTATACAGGTTAGTTGTAACATATACAGGGTGAATTTTTCAACTGGGCGTGGATGGCTATATCCGAAACTATGAGGAATATCGAAAAATGTTAAAAGCAGTCTCGAGGCCGATTTTGATGAAAACTAAAACTGCATCATTGGATTTTAGAGAATACGGTATTTTACTGCATAAATAATTTGATAATCTATTTAGTCCGTCAGTAATAATATTGAAAAATAATGGACACGTATTTTTTATTTTTTCAAATCAATGAATATTGACAAAGATAAAACGCTTCCAAATTCGGGAGTGGGGGCTTGTGACGTCATTGCGCTTGTAAAATTGTACCGTCCCAGTGACGTTTTGTGATTTTTAGAAGCGTTGTATCTTCGTCAATTTTGGTTTACGTGACCAAAAAAAAAATACGGGTCTAATATTTTTTAATAATCTATATTTCGGACTAATAAAAATTTTTGAGTAAAATACCGTATTCAATAATCCTGGCCAGGAATCGAACCCGCAGATTTTCAAAAGAAAATCACATCCTATATTATTACACTAATCGATACTGTTGCTAATAGGGAACAAATTCTGGGAAGCAATCATATAAGCTAAACTTAAGGAAAACGTATAATTACAAAAAAACTGATTAATCTTCAAGGCAAAGACTGTCTATGTATGTCCTGTATAGTAATCCATTATTGAACTTTTTTACAACAGTGGTGGTCTAAGTGGTTCGAATCCAACCAGGCGCATTTCTTTGTGTAATTTATTTTATTGATACCAATTTTAAGTTTGAATACAGATTTATTATTATTATTTTACTCTCATAACAGTGAAGAAAAACATCTTGGGGATTCAGAATGACACAGTACATACACACAATAGTACACACGGCTACACATTAAGCTATACATAACCAGTTTGTCTTGTTCTCGTCTTGTACGATTTCTACACACAATAAACGATGAGCTAATATTGGTTTTATATAACTTGATGTGTAGCCGTGTGTACAAGTACAAAAAATCCAAGTCATGTGATATCTTCAATCTGTACTAGCCCGGCATGGTGGATTATGGTCCACTCCCTCTTACAAAAAGGGGGGCCTGAGTCACAGTATTGGGACCATTATAAGCTGATGATGAACTTTTACAACCCTATGGCCATTTAGATGGTATAGAATCTTACTGGAATAGCCAGCTGTCTCCTGTTTGCGAACTTTGAAAGAAAATGTTCGAATCTCTTTAAGAATATCTCCAAAAATCATGTCTATTTTTTGATGTTTTCAGATCATTATGGTGCGTCTACAGAGAGTCACGTTTACTGCTTTGCATCAGTACCTTGGTTTGAGTGCCGAGTTGGTCAACCCGGTAAGTATTTATTATCTAATTTTTTTTTTGCGTATTTGAGCAACTATTTTGCGTTCTATAGAATTCTGAAAATGAGTTATTATATCGAGAGAAGAGTCTTTTTATAATACCCACTGTTGGCCAAAGATTACTCCAATGTCTCAAACTACACTAATGGTATGCATAACTATCAAAAAAATCTCTTTTTAAAGTTATATCATTTTTTACAGTTAATATCTATTCGAATTTCCGCCATACTTACTCTAAATTTATAGAGAACTTTACAGGGTCGCGACAAACGCCGGCCGACGACGGTGACGTCCTCTCCCGCCAAGTCATCAAAGATGAATAACGTGGACAGCGGAGTGAACATGCATTCCCCTCACCACAGTGACAGAGCTATGTCTGAACAATCGGTAAAACAAAACTACCCGCATTTTCAATTTGTTTTGGCGCATGTGAGTTTTTATGAATGAGATTGAGTTTGCTGACTGATCATGTGAACTATGGTTTAAATGGTTTTAATTTGCACGAAAACGTGTTCAAACTTGTAAAACATCTTGTCGATAGAAAAAAAAAAAAACATTTTCATCAACAATAATGTGAACATTTAATTTTTTCGAATGAGTCCTCCCACTCATTGCAGGAGGGACTGTCAGACTTGTACTGACTAAAATCGACGGTGTCTTTCAATAGCCCTTTACGTTCCGGGCTCACGGTAGCTCGTTAGTCCCGCGATCCCGGCAGGCACATTTTTTGTTGGAAATCACTTTCCGACTTCGACCATTTTTTCTTGTGTTTGTGTGTGTTTTTTTTTTAATTTGCAAGAAAAGATTGTGTATTTATTTTATTAGTTTGAGGAAATTAACAGTTATAAACTTATTTTTCTGCGTGGTTTGATCTTTAAATTATCCCAAACAGTTAATATGATGACCATGGGATACAAAGTATTATTACAGCATCATTTTAATATTTTAGTTTGTGTAACTAACATGTTGAGTGTGATTGCATGTCAGGAGGGTCACGCGACGTCGTCTCCCATACACATTCAGGGACGACGACCCAAGCCCGACATGGTGCCCGACATCGCGCAGTCTAACACGCCGCAGGTAACAATAAATATTTCGTGGTCTCCATTTTAGGAAACCAATGCGTCTTTGGTCAGGACAAAACTTTGTGCGCCTATGGACGCCTTTGCTTTGCTTTTTTTAATACTTATATCCAGCTGTATCTGATTCGGCTGGAAGGCGATCCCAATATATTTAGGAAAAGGCCGTAAATTGTCCAAACAAGGGAATGAAAGATTCAGCTTCAAAACAAATGGGTTGCGATGGCCTAATTGGTAAAGCGTCTGGAATATTTATACAGAAGAAGTGGGTTCAAGTCCCACTCGCGACTTAATATTTCTTTCTTCAAAAATGTTTTGGCAGATGATGATGATTAGATACACTGGTTCTTGGCGATAAGGGCGGTGTGGGAGTTTGTACCTCACTAAAACCACACCCATGGCCATCACCAGCACATGGTAGGAGGCCCGGTTTCCTCTTAAAATACCTGACCGTGACAAGACTATCTATGGACGCCTGCAGAAATATTTTAGAACCCTTTTTGAAGAGTCCCATGTTGTAGTTTATTGAAATTCTCAGAAGGAAAAAAGAACATTTAAAATGACAAACGCATATAAAGTTAATCGGCACGACTACCAATGCCAAACAAAATATAGACAGAGTCCTTTCGCAATGTAGTCCGTGGAATGTGCATTAAATCTTTATTATTTTTTGTAGCAGCAACCAGATGTCCAGCCGACGCCGTCCCTGCAGAGGGCTCGGGAGGGTTCGTCCTTCAAGAAACACAACACTGATAATCTTGACGAACAGGTGTATAAAACATTCCTTTTTATTTTTTTAAATTAATGAACAGATATTCACCAAGTAAAAGTCCTGTAAAATGGAAACTGATCGTCCCCTTCTGGATAAAGGCCTCTTCCAATGTATGCCATTGAGTCCAATCCTGAGCGTTCCTCATCCAATCTCTAGCGACTCATATATCATCAAACTGAAGATATTTTTTGCCGTGGGGCGCCGGCTTAGAATTGCGCTCCCCCAAATCATCCCGTGGGTGTCGTAAGAGGCGACTAAGGGACAAACCGGAGGTCGGGCAGCAGCGTCCTCCGGGTACTGCACATCCTCACTGCGATCGCCAACCCGCCTGCCAAGCGTGGCGATTAAGGCAAATTACCCCCTATAATGAGAACCACAGAAACCAGGCCCCCAGTCCCCGGCAGCTCCGCTATCCCTGGCGCGGGTAGCGGTCAAGGTAACGGCGGAGCAGGGGGTGCTAAGAATCTCCGGAAGAGATCCGGCTACCCACCCCCACGACGACTGGCCCTGGTAACACACAACGTACGCACATTGAGGACTGACGAAAAGATCTGCGAGCTGGAAGAGGAGCTGAGCAAGTTACACTGGGACATTATGGGGTTATGCGAAGTCCGTAGAGAGGGGGAGGACACCGTAACCCTGAAGTCTGGTAACTTGCTCTACTACCGGGAGGGCGACCAACAGTCCCAAGGTGGTGTCGGGTTTCTCGTTCACAAGTCCCTCGTTAACAACATAATAACCATCGACAGTGTGTCGAGCAGGGTGGTATACCTAATACTCAGAATATCCAAAAGATATTCGCTGAAGGTCATTCAGGTATACGCACCGACCTCGTCACACTCCGATGAGGAAGTAGAGACTATGTATGAGGACGTAAGTAGGGCCATACATAGCTCAAAAACTCACTTCACTGTTGTTATGGGGGACTTTAACGCAAAGTTGGGCAAGAAAAGCGGTGATGAGTTGAGAGTGGGGCAATTTGGGTATGGGCAACGGAACCCTAGGGGACAGAGGCTGGCCGACTTTCTGGAGAAAGAAGAACTCTTCATGATGAACTCTTTCTTCCAGAAGCCGCCTCACAGGAAATGGACCTGGCTGAGTCCCGATGGTTCCACGAGAAACGAGATAGACTTCTTCATGACCGACAAGAAACGGATATTCAGTGATGTCTCTGTGATCAACAGGGTGAAAACCGGTAGCGATCACCGAATCGTAAGAGGCTCGCTGAATATCAATGTTAAACTTGAAAGGTCCAACCTGATGAAGTCTACGCTCCGACCTACTCGGTCCCATATTCAAAACCCCGAAAGCTTTCAACTCGAGCTCTCTAATCGCTTTGCTTGCCTTGAGAACTTAGTTTCAGTGGACGAGATCAACGACGGGCTAGTGGAAACTGTCCGCACGGTAGAGTCTAAGTTTTTTAGACCCGGCCGTAAAGATAGACCTCAGAAATTGACCGATCAAACCTTAAACCTCATGGCTGAACGACGTTTGCTACAGTTGCAGTCTTCCGATGACGCGAAGTCATATAGGCAGCTCAATAGACGTATATCTAAGTCCTTGCGGCACGACCTGCGTCTCTTTAATACGAATCGTGTTAAAGAGACCATACAGCGAAACCAAGGCTCCAAAGTGTTCGCGAAGGGCAAGTCTATTGGGCAAAGCCAGATGACAAAGCTGAAACGGGAGGATGGCAGCATAGCGTCGACCAAAGCAGAGGTTTTAGGCGAGATCGAGAGGTTCTATGGACAGTTATACACTTCGGTCGCAAAGCCCGTTGACAGCTTGGTAGGAGATCCAAGAGCCAAGCTGTCCCGACATTATACCGAAGATATCCCGGACATCAGTCTGTACGAGATTAGGATGGCCCTGAAACAGCTTAAGAACAACAAGGCGCCGGGCGAGGACGGAATCACCTCAGAGCTTCTGAGAGCGGGTGGAACACCGGTACTTAAAGTCCTCCAGAAGCTCTTTAATACCGTCCTGTTCGAGGGCAAAACGCCCGAAGCATGGAGCAGAGGTGAGGTGGTGCTGTTCTTCAAAAAAGGTGATAACAGCCTATTGAAGAACTACAGACCCATCACGCTTCTGAGTCATGTTTATAAGCTGTTTTCAAGGGTTATCACGAACCGTCTCGAACACAGACTTGATGACTTCCAGCCTCCCGAACAAGCCGGTTTCCGAAGAGGCTATAGTACCATAGACCACATCCATACGCTGCGGCAAGTTATACAGAAGACCGAGGAGTATAACTTGCCATTATGCTTAGCGTTTGTGGACTATGAGAAAGCCTTCGATTCGGTGGAAACATGGGCGGTGCTTGAGTCACTCCAGCGATGCCGTATTGACTGTCGGTACATCGAGGTGTTGAAGTGTTTGTATAATAACGCCACCATGTCGGTCCGAGTACAGGAGCAGAGTACGAAGGCGATTCCATTGAGAAGAGGCGTCAGACAGGGGGATGTTATCTCCCCTAAACTGTTTACTGCCGCAATGGAAGACGCCTTCAAGCTCCTGGAATGGCAAGGACTTGGCATCAACATCAATGGCGAGTACATCACTCACCTTCGGTTTGCCGACGACATCGTAGTCATGGCAAAGTCGATGGAGGAACTCAGCATGATGCTCGATGGCCTCGACCGAGTTTCGCAACGGGTGGGCTTGAAAATGAACATGGACAAGACGAAAATTATGTCAAATGCCAATGTTGTGCCCAGGGTTGGGCAGTATTTGAATTACTTGTATTTAAAATACGTAATTGAAATACAAATACGTATTTTGTATTTGTATTTCAATTACTTCCTTAAAATGTAATTTGTAATTCGTATTTCAAATACCTGACGACGAAGTATTTTGTAATTAGTATTTCAAATACATGAGGCTCCAAAATACATTATAACAAAATACATTTAAACTTAATTTACTGTCATTGCACTCTCTGCTATGATGGTAAAGCAGCTAATTAGAGTTGGCAATACTGCACCTGTTATGTACCGACGTCAGCACATCAAGCTACCTACCACAATCTGTCAAATTTCATTAATAGATTTTGAACCTTATTACAATAGTGGAAGGTTATTTTTTGATTGGTAAAAATTTACGGATTCGGGCAGGTGGACCTGCTGGCGTCTTTACACTGTATCCTATGACTGTTCGTCGAACATAGCGCAAAAAAACGCAAAAAAATTAACGTCGAATTGAGAACATTCCAGGCCATTCAGCTCATGCTGGTCTAGATTACATATTTAGTAAAATGTAATTTGTAATTAGTATTTTGTATTTCAATTAAAAAAAGCTAAAATACAGTATTTTGTATTTTATATTTTAAATACTTTACTTAAAGGTATTTTGTATTTTATATTTTAATTACTTGCGATACTGTATTTTGTAATTTGTATTTCAATTAAAGCAGAGCATGTATTTTGCCCAGCCCTGGTTGTGCCCACCCCAGTCTCTGTTGGAAACTCGGTACTCGAAGTTGTTGACTCATATATCTACTTAGGACAAGTAGTCCAATTAGGTAGATCCAACTTCGAGAAAGAGGTCAGCCGCCGAATCCAACTCGGTTGGGCAGCGTTCGGGAAACTACGCAGTGTCTTTTCGTCCGATATACCTCAGTGCCTCAAGACGAAAGTCTTCAACCAATGTGTGTTACCAGTGATGAGTTACGGCACCGAAACGTGGTCTTTCACTATCGGCCTCATCTCAAAGCTCAAAATCGCTCAGCGAGCTATGGAGAGGGCTATGCTCGGTGTTTCTCTGCGTGATCGAATCCGAAATGAGGAGATCCGCAGACGAACTAAAGTCACCGATATAGCCCACCGGATTAGCAAGCTGAAGTGGCAATGGGCAGGCCATATTGCTCGCAGAGCGGATGGCAGATGGGGTCGAAAAGTGCTAGAGTGGAGACCACGGACTAGCAAGCGCAGCGTAGGACGTCCACCAACAAGGTGGACAGACGACCTTATGAAAGTCGCCGGAAGACGCTGGATGCAGGTCGCTTCCAACCGGTACTTGTGGCGATCAAAAGGGGAGGCCTATGTTCAGCAGTGGACGTCCTATGGCTGAGATGATGATGATGATGAAGATATTTAAAATATTTAATTTTTAAAGTACCTACCTCTTTACAAACAGTTATTGCCATTTTTTTTTTCAAAGCAGCACTGCCTACACGCAATCTTTATTATATTTCTCAAATATCAAATACTTCCTTTATCTTTTCAGGCATTAATACAAATAGCAACAGAGGCATTCGTGAAGGAGCTAGGTCTTGATTCTGACACCGTGTTGCAAGGGAACGTGCAAGTTAGAGACCTGCCTGCAGGAACTTATATCATGAAGGAGGAGAGTCATAAGGTATGATTAATAAACTTGTTAATTATTTGATGTTGTGGGCATTTGGAAGGACACGTATTTCGAGGCTTAAAATTAGTTTATTTTGTAAAAATAAATGTGGATCTAAAAGATACTCCTTGCAATATTATTTCATAAAAATTACATCGAAGCAGTACATTTCGGTAGAATATAAAATAAAACCATATAAGCAGTTGGTGAAAAAAAAGTTATGCGAAAATTCTGGGCCCGCCAATATTAAAATTTTATGCCAAGATGGGATTCCCAAAATAAGGATTCATTTTTTTTCTAGTACTGCTTAACACCAGCGTGGTGTATTTTATCGGTTTAACAAAAAATGCGAAATAATTATCACTAATAAAAAAAAATTTTTTTTAGTGATAGGCTCTCATTTGACCGATATCTCGCCTAAGTAAATCGCCTGGTAAGCAATAATGTGGTCAACGGTGAAGCATGTTTGCCTAGAAGTATACTATTCACTCTTATCTTGAATACCGCAATTTTTAAGCTATCATTTATAGAATTTTACCTCGAATACTACTATTCCAAATGCCTATGACAAAAACTTACAAAGTTATGATCTTATAAAACGTCCAATTATAGATATTAATTCTTTTCACTATTAAAATATTTTATAATTTCCTTCCATAAGCTGTATTACAGTATCCCCGGTGAGCCAGAAATTTCTCAGGTACGGTTTTGGTGTGATACATTGACAGTTGTGCATACCATGATAAGAACCATCAATATCACTGTCATTATCACTAAGGCCGGCTTCCAACGGCTTGAAAACCTGAGACTAATACATCTAAATATTTATTTTAAAAACTGCAAGCAGTTGAGGGTTGCGGGTCTGTCTAAACAGGGTACAGAGGCCCTGGAACCACAAAGGTACTAAAGGAACAGGATGTTTTTAATCAGTACGAGACTGACAGTCCCTTCCGGATTTTTATTCAGTACGAGACCATTATTAATTATAACTTAAAACGGGATATATATTTTTTTATTTGTTTTAAGTACATTCCGACATTTCAGACATTTTCTTTAGCTCCACTTAGGGCTTTGCCATCCAAAAAAAAATTTTTGTTTTGTGGTATGTTTTTAGGCAGTTTGTGTTGGGGAGCCCCTTTTAGCTCAAAAAGGGCTTCATTGTTGACTATAGATTAGCAAAAGACTTATAAAGGAGGTCATTGTAATAAATGACTAGGTTTTTAACGAGCCCATATATCTTATTACCATAAATAACCCCCGTTAGAGCTTCACTTATTTTATACTCTCTGTAACTACCCACTTCTATGTTTGATTTTGTGTCACGTCCGAAGCCTTACTTCTTAATTTATTTGCTTCTTCCATAAATCATTGAACTAGTAAAAGAACCTATTACGTTTCAGACCAACCGGCCGAGCCGGGCGGCATTTTACAATGCGGTAAGGAACAATGAAATGTATGAACAGTAATTACAGTTCATATTTGCTTGCAAGTTACGGGACACGTCGCTACGTATCGCGGAATGCCGACGGATATAAGTTTGCATGCAAACATCAACTTTCGATACATTTCAATGTTCTTTATCGCATTGTAAAATGCCGCCCGGCCCGTCCGGTTGTCTGAATCGTACCTACACTCCTTTTTTTTTGGGCAGTTGTTCTAAAATTGTAGTATAATTAACTGTATTGTCTTGTTCAGGATGTGGCGTTGGTATACCTGCTGTCAGGAGCTCTTCTGGTGTCACAGAGAGTGGCGGAGGGCGAAGGAGAAGTGCACATGTTCACTGCTTACCCAGGTAAATCTATCATACATTACTCCTGATACAATTTTTTTTTCATCATGATTCGAATGTCAACAGCATCCATTTACAACCAGTTTATCCATTTTTTTACGGATTTCAAGTGTGCATGTTTGTTATATTAACATCATAAAACATTACGCTACGAGTAATAGGAGCAGAGCAAGATATGAAATCGTGGGGAACAACTAGTCGGTTGTATAGGTTTATTTTGCTCATACATTCCACACCATTTCCGAGATATAAGCGGAAGACAAAAAAATGGTACCTTCAACCCCCAAAGCTCAAGGGTTAGGGGCGGGGACTTTTGATTATGTTCATCTCCTAACTAGTCCAAATAAAGTTGCGGAGTCAATTCTGTTTCAAGACTTTCCATCTATAATTGTTTGTTGACTGGGCTATTGATAAAATAAAACCTTTGTATGGAAATAAACTTATGTTGTGAAACAAATATTTGTATCGAATATTTAATAGTGTCCGCCAATCGCTCAGCTTCTGCACCTACCATATTAAAAACATAATTTTCTCCCTCCCCAGGTGAAGTAGAAGGCGGTCTAGCCGTACTAACAGGCGAACCCAGCTTCTTCTCCATTCGCGCCAAGCACTTCTCCAGGATCGGTCTGCTGTCCAAGACCACGGTGTACAGCATCATGAGGGAGAGACCTTCAGTAGTGTTGCATATTGCTAACACAGTGGTGCGGAGACTGTCTCCGTTTGTGAGGCAGGTGGACTTCGCGCTAGATTGGGTGAGTTTTGAGAAGACTTTTGGTAGAAATAAGTTTGATTTTTGTCTAATGGTACTAGCACAAACTCCCTGCGAAAATTATTTAAAAAAATTGTTTAGATTATGTTTTGAGATAAAAAAATTGTTATTCTATTTTTGATGGTGATAAGTGGAAGCAGTTCTTTTTTATGGCTATCCAGTTTCGTGGTCACTTTAACGAGATCTTGTCTCCACCTCGTAAGTCCTGGATAGACACGACACAAAATGAAAGAAATTGGAAGAGAAACAGAGCTTTGGATGGCAATAGGCTGAAGGAGAGAAGGATGAGAGTGGAAGGGGGAGAAGACGTGTGAAAATGGACCAATTATATTGACTCAAATTTATATTCCGTCTTCTATTATTGGTTGAATATTACAAGCCTCCTCTCCGTTCCGTTCAATCGTATCCGTTAATCTAGCTTTTAGCCCGATCGGCATCCGATTTCAATAATAAATGCGAAATGAAGTTTTTTGGGTAGTAAAATCCATAATTGAGTACCTCACTCACACCCGCACTAATACTGCTGACTAAAAATCCACCCTGTTCCTTCACTAAACCTTTGCGTTCCGGGGTCACTCTTACGTGTACCGACGGTCCCGCCACCTCAATGAATAGTCCAAGTACTTATAAACCCCTTTCACTCCTCAGGTCTTCCTCGAATCAGGCCGCGCCGTCTACCGCCAAGACGAAGAATCAGGGTCCACATTCATAGTCCTGAGCGGTCGTCTCCGATCAGTCATCACCCATCCTAATGGCAAGAAGGAGCTGGTCGGCGAATACGGCAAGGGAGACCTCGTGGGGATAGTGGAAATGGTCACTCAGACTAGAAGGAGTACCACTGTGATGGCGGTCAGAGATTCAGAGCTGGCAAAGCTACCTGAAGGACTGTTCAATGCGATTAAACTGAGGTTCCCTGTTGTGGTTACCAGGCTGATTAACTTGTTGGGGCATAGGATTTTAGGTGAGTGTCTGGTGTGTATTTCTCCCATAAAAATGTGGAATTCCGAATTCCGGTCCACGTAACAGTGGTGTCACATCATAAATGTCAATCATAATTCCGGGATTTGCAGTAATGCCGTAGTAGTAGCAGCAATTTTGTGACATCACTGTTGCCAAGATCAAAATCATATCTTGAAGAACAACAGTGCTTACAATTGTCCTGTGCTTCTATAAATTAAGAAAAGAAACGTTGTGTCGAGCTACTCAAAATCTTATTCTATTTACTACATCAAAAGATACACAATTCACCGATGACACAAGGAAGCGCGGCGCTGCGCGCACTATTTAATACCGACTCAAAATCTAACTTTATTTACACGAAAAGATATAAATTTCGAGTATCGTGGCGACATGTTCCGCCGCGTCGTGTCCCGTGTAGGGATTACTTTTGGGAGTTAAAATTGCGAATCTTCTAAATACATTAAAAAAAATATGCAATGCAATTTAAAATAAAATCTGTAACTAAAACCCTGTCTCATTATATCCAGGATCCTGGCAGAAGCCAACAGCCACTCTAGGCGGTGCTGCAGCCATCGAGCCTCGTCCGTCGCAGCACAACTTCTCCACAGTGGCCGTGGTGCCCGTCAGTGACGACGTGCCGCTCACTGCATTCACCTATGAGCTTTATCACTCACTGTCAGCTATTGGTAAGTATAGATTTTAAGGCGTTTGGTGTACTTATCCAGAAGACGCGGACTCGAGTTCTTCTTTCCTCAGAAATCTACACGAAAACGACGTTATGTTAAAGCGTATAAATATTTAAATCTATTATTAAGTTTTATTGTATTACTAGCTATATCCCGTGGTTTATCCCCCGCAGCTCGGGTCGTTTGGGTAGCGCGTATCTTCCTTGATAAACGGACTATCCGACACAAAAATATTATTTCAATTCGGACCAGTAGTTCATGATGATATTACGATAAAAGCGCTCGATCAAACAATGATTCAATCAATGGTTTGAAAATTAGATGCACTACATATATGATGTTATGAACATTCACTTGAATAAACTTAAGATCATTTAGAATTTCGGTAGTCGATAAAATGATATTCGACAAATTGGCATTCGTTTCCAGGTCCCACAGTTCGTCTAACTTCTGATGTGATTAGAAAACTCCTTGGTTTAACTATCATGGATCCTAACAACGAATATAGACTCAGTTCCTGGCTGGCACAACAAGAGGATAAACATAAGGTATGGAGGAAGGTTACATAATCACATTATTCAACAGAGCCCTGCTTTGCCAAAAATTATCAAATATCTGTCCAATTAGCGGTTGCCAATTTGCAGTTTGTAAAATATATAGCGCGTAAAGGAGATGTTATTAAAGGCAAATCGCGAATTTGCCCAGTCCAAATTGAATCCGTTTACAAAATGTCCAAATCTCGAAATGTTTAATTCTCACAATATCCAAGTCTCAAAATGTCTAATATTTGAGAAAATGGTAAGGATTTTGACATCTGGCGTAGTTCGATATTTTGAGGATTGTACATTTTGCCCTTAAACGGTGAATTAGACCAACCGCAAAATATGTTAATTGGGCCGATCGTGAATTGAACCAATCACTTCATAGCATATGTGCATATGTGCATAGAATCCACGCAAATTCGACACCGAAAATTATCAAAAGTCGCGTCTCACCTATCTTTCAGAATCCCTGTTCTAAAAGCAGGCTACTTACAACTTCTGGTATATCACCTTATTCTTATGCTTTTGTTTCCAGGTGGCTTTATACCAATGTGATCCCAGTCTTACACAATGGACTCAGAGATGTATTCGTCAAGCTGACTGTATTCTCATCGTGGCTTTGGGAGACAAACAACCAAGTATTGGCAAGGTAAAATAACTTTTCATGCAGCCTTATCTATCTATCTATCTATACAGGGTGAATTTTTCAACTGGGCGTGGATGGCTATTTTCGAAACTAAGAGTAATATCGAAAAACGTTGAAAGGAGTCTCGAGGCCGATTTTGACGAAAACTAAAACTGCATCATTGGATTTTAGGAAAATCAAAAATCCTGGCCAGGAATCGAACCCGCTGATTTTGGAAAAAAAATCACAGCCTGTATTATTACACCGTTCGATAGTGTTGCTAATAAGGATCAAATTCTGCGAAGTAATCATATACGGCAAACTTAACTTACAACGTTTTTCGATATTCCTCATAGTTTCGAAAGTAGCCATCCACGCCCAGTTGAAAAATTCACCCTGTATATAAAATTCAAAACTGACTGACTGATCTGACAACGCACAGCCCAAACCGCTGAGCCCAGAAACTTGAGATTTGGCATAAGCCTTCCTTATACTCCGTAGGTGAGCACTAAGAACGGATTTTGCGAAATTCGGCCCCTAAGGGGTTTTTTTTGGGGTTGACAGTTTGTATGAAACTTCGCTACTACAGGTGCTAGGAATTCCAAATTTTGCATGGGGTGTCTTTTTAGAACGTAGATGCTTACTATGACGGGATTTTGCGATAACCTACCCCTGAGGGGTTTGTTTTTGGGGTCAATAGTTTGTAAGAAACTTTGTTACTACAAGTGCTAGGCGTCTCAAATCTTGCAGTTCGGTTCTTTTTAAGACGCTAACGCTCAACAAGGTAGAAATTTTGTGAAACACGACCCCTAAGGGGTTGTTTTTCGGGTTGATAGTTTGTATTAAACTTTATTGCTACAAGTGCTAGGAGATTCAAATTTGGGTTCCTTTTTAAGACGTAGACGTAGTTGTAGTGTGTAGTGGACATAGTTTGCTCATCATGATGGGATTTTGCGAAATTCGGCCCCTATGGGGATTGATTTTGGGGTGATAGTTAGAGGTCCCAAATTTAGCTGGGGGTTCTATTAAGAACATAGGTTCTCACTAAGAGAGGATGTTGCGAAATTCTACCCCTAAGGAGTAGTTTAGTAAGGAATCCCAAATAATGCATTGTGGTTATTTTTAGGATGTAGGTGTAGGTGCTACCCAAGACGGGATATTGCGGTTTGATAGAATTTTTATTGAATTTTGATTTAGATTTTCCAAAAGTATCCCTTAATGAGGGTGGCTAGGAATAGAAATTCACAAAAGCAAAGTTCGAAAATCACGCGGACGAAGTCGCGGGCGGAGTGCTAGTAAAACATATTTTAGTCAGTACAAGTCTGACAGTCCCTCCCGCCCTGCCCGGGTGGGAGGGACTCATTTGATGATTTTACCACGATAAAAAAAAGTTCTTATAAAACATAGTTTTAAGTTATCATTAATTTTGAGCAATTTAGAGGAAAGTAATGTAAATAAATACGTAACGTCTGCTCAGTAACCGGGTGTAAATAATGCACATTTTCCTTTTTGTAGAGATACAAACAGAAAAACAGATAAACAGACAAAAATTCTAAAAGTGCTAGAAATGCGTTCAGGTTAGTTTCAGCATTGTAGACAGTATATCTTTGTCGTACGAAACCCTAATTAACCACAACGAACGATGAACCGGCGATAACTATCATATTGACTGACATGTGTACTGTCTAGAAAGTTTTATGGAGAAATCAACATTCACTGTCTTCAAATCTTCTAAAGTTGATAAATCACTGCGTCAGTATTGTTTTGATTTAATATCAGAGATAGACATCTGAGTTCATTATACGGGTCGATGTCGAATATTTTCATCATTTATCTGCTGCTTATTTCAGATTGAGAAAGAAATCGAGCGTCTCGCCATCCGTACTCAGAAGGAACTGGTTCTCTTACATCGTGAGGGTGGCGCGAACCCCTCGGGAACAGTTCACTGGCTGAATATGAGGACTTGGGTCAGTCAGCATCATCACGTGAGGTGTCCACACAGGATGTTCACTCGGAAGTCGCAGTATCGCATCGTGAGTATTTATAGGTTTCATCCTCTCTTCAGCTTAAGGCGTCCATTAGATGGTCAATCATTTTCATCAATCATGAATGATAGTTGAATGATAGGATTTTTATTGCCTACAATTTTCGTCATGCAAACGTCAATCATCGCATTAGACGATAGGTTTTCCGTTAGTCAAACTCTCTGCTATGGTTTTGCCATGGCAAAACCTACTGTCTAATGGGCGCCTAAGGCTGAAACTGCATAAAGCGGACCCCTCGCAAGGTCCCATCAAAAAGTACTCCGTTGTGGAGACCCGTGTGGACGTCCGTCACGGGAAGACCGGTCCGCGTCCGTGTGACGGAGGCCCACACGGGGACACTTGCGGTTTTTCCAAAAACACAAAAGGGCTTGTTTAGTTAAACAATACTCTGTGGGTCGCAATCACGTTTAAAATTTTGAATAGTTACTAACTCTAAAACAAATCAAATATTTTTATACTACACCTGCTTGGAAAGTACCTTGATACTTTATCAAATTTACGGTACAAAGGTCATTGCATATCGACCAAATATGCGGGGAGAAAACGCATCTGAGCGGGAGAGAAAAGTGTATGAAAATCCATTTCTAACGTGGTTTTTCTTTTTTAATTTTAGGTAAGACTATGCGCCGGTAACCTAAATATCAAAAGCCAAAAAGTTTTTACAGTGAGTTTTTATCTCCAAGTTCGCAAAATGACACTGGCCACTAGCTGTGTGTTGGATGGTGTCGGGCTGGCAGTGCGACCCTGCGGCGGCAGGATAAACAATTTGAAAAAAGAACTTGTGAAAATTGCAGACGCCATTGGCGCCATTTTCAATTTGTGTGTTGTTTGAGGATTCAGTTTTCGTAGAAAGTAATTTGTTTTCCTCGTAGGTGTAGTATAAAGCACTATGTATCAATCGAGAGAAAGTGCGATTCCCGATCTCGGGTATTTTAAAGTCCTCGGCTTCGCCTCGGCCTTTAAACGATACCCTCGATGGTAATCGGTCACTTTCTCCTCTTGGTGAACAATGTACTATTATTCTTAGTCTTTGGCTTCTTTGACTCTTTTTGACTTCTTTATTAACATTATTTTGTATTGTTCTCCGATTCCAGAGCGAGCTGTACAGCAAGGTGCTGATGTCGGAGGCGTCTGTCCACTCTGACTTCTCCCGCCTGGCTCGCTGGCTGACGGGCACGTCCGTGGGCCTGGTGCTGGGGGGCGGCGGGGCGCGGGGGGCCGCGCACGTCGGCATGGTGCGCGCTATACAGGTACACAACCGTACTCTAACGAATGCTTGGAGTTTTCCCAGGGTTGCTCAGACAAAGGAGGAGTCGGGCGCGTGAGGGAGAGGACAGCGTCCACCTCACGACCCAGCCGCAGTGGGAGACACCCACGGCAACGAAAGCCACAGGATGATCTCCGGCCATCATTGGCGCGGGCATGCGGACGACGAGTATTAGGCGACTCGCTGTCCGATCATGCACCATGCCCGTGTCGACATTCTCTTATGATGCGATATAGCGATTACAGTTTGTTTTTTAGTCCACTTTTAATGGTTGAACTTTCTTTTTCGTGGCCGCAAGCCAATTTGACCCCATAATTTAAAGGTCATTTATCGGAAAAAAATAAAACTAAAACCTCTTGTTTCCGATTCCAGGAGGCCGGTATTCCTATCGACATGGTGGGCGGCGTGAGTATCGGCGCGTTCATGGGCGCGCTGTGGTGTATGGAGCGGAACATTACTACTGTCACGCAGAAGGCACGGGAGTGGTCTGTGGTATGTAAAGGGCATTTTATTTTCCAGATAAATATCATGAATGTTTTGATTTTATTATCTTGTTTACTGTGACTTAGGAATTGATTAAAATATCCGCCGGGTGGATGTCCTGTACGCGCGTTTCGGTCGCACCTGCTAATTTGATGATGTTACACGATGTGATGTGACACATTACTGTAAATATGGTGATGTTACACGAACGATGGGACTTTTCAATTAGGACTTAGGAATTCATTAAAATATCCGCTGGATGGATGTCCTGTACGCGCGTTTCGGCCGATCCTGCTAATTTGATGATATTACATGATGTGATGTTACACGTTACTGTAAATATGGTGATGTTACACGAACGATGGGACATTTAAATACTTAAATGGTGTTCTACTTCTCTAATTGTTAGATTAGTTTCAGGTTTCAGGTACCGATAGAAGCTCAAAGTATTAAAGGTGCCTACAGTTAAAAAAAGATGTGTGCAATTCACACGTTTTAGGAGTGAGACCTTAAACAATTTTAGTTTCTAGATAATGAGCTTCCTAACTCATTTTCACCCACGTAAAATCTTATGAATTTCAGTGTCTGTTGGTTTTTCATTTCGTCGACTTTCAAATCACAACAATGCTGAAGAAGTTTTCACTAAAAAAAAAAAACAATATAAATTGCCGTCGATATTTTTAGAAGGCATAAAGATGTCTGGCGGAGTCTGACCCAAAAATACTATTAAATTCTAATCTCCCTTCCAAAATAATTCCAGAAAATGACCCAATGGGGCAAGCAGCTCCTAGACCTGACGTACCCGGCCACGTCCATGTTCTCCGGTCGTCAGTTCAACACCACCATCCGCTCCACGTTCGGAGAGGTCCACATCGAGGACCTGTGGCTGCCGTACTTCACTGTCACCACCGACATAACTTCCAGCTGTATGAGGGTGCATCGACATGGTGAGTTTGTTTATGATGATGATGAAAAGGCTAAATGATGTAGGATAGTTGCTTGTATAATGATGCAGGATCTCATTGATACAGTAAATAAATAAATACATAAATAAAAATTACAAAATATGTGTAATAAGAATTTTCTTGAGCACACCAAACCACCAAAAGGTTTACAAACTCAGCAGATTCTTGGTTGCAGTCGAATTGTTCTCTCAGCAAAAAAATATGATGGTTAAAATAATTCTATTGTAAAGAAGCATGTGTAAAACTTCAACTTTTTGTCTTCGGTTAAAAACTGTTAAAATCAGAGTTTTCTGTATCTTTATACAAGCTACATAAAGTCTATTATGTAGGAATCAAAAGTATGTTTTAAAGTAACTTCCACATGATCTATTTATAGACCTTTTGTTTATGTTACTTTTGATTGATAGATAGTGCATTATCAGAATATTACACTGTCTTATGGCTTCCATGACAGTTTTATAAATATTCTTTACATTATTCAAGTGACATTATGGTTTAAAGATTTTTTCTATTATAATACAAATAATATTGAAAAATAAATTCGCGTTCTTTGATGAAATAATTGATCTTTGAACTGCGGAAATATTTTTCTTTAGTCATTCATATGAAAGCAGCCAAATAACTTTTATTATTATTATTTATGTGTGTGTGAAGCTATTTTATAAATTCACATTTGTGTGTGTGCAATGTTCACGAAAATTGCAAATTTTATTAAAAAAGCTGAATAAAATATCACAAGAATTCTAGCGAGTAGTATTAGTTACAAAATTAACACAACACATTTCGTGGACAGGAAACTGTTTTTTTTGTTTGTTTTTGATTAATTTAAAGCTTATTCGCACTATACTAACCAAAGATATATTTATTTGCTTTAAAATATTATTTTTGAAATGGAAATGTCTGGCTTTTTTAATGTGTGGCCAATTTTGGGCGCATTTTGGTGTTTTCTAAGAGGTTCCTTCTACTATTCTACTTTCAAGAACCTCTAGACGTAAAAAAATGCGCCATAAACATAAGCCAATGTGTAAACTACCATATAAAAATATATGTATTGATGTGTATGCATGTTGAAATTGATCAAAATTGTTTAAATTTTTGCCGTTGTTATAATCTGCAGACCAGATTTAATTTATATGACAGACACTGTATAAGGATGTTCACAGACATGTGGGTTTAACAACGTTATGTCTAACTATAGCTGCCAAAAGCCTTTTCCATGGCTAAAATTGACAGCAAATCTAGCTATGACGTCATAAAACTCCCGTAAATCTGTTAACGCCCTAATATTCTTACATAAATGTCTCACACGCGGCTTTAGTGCAATATCGACGGTCGAAACTTCAAATACCGTGCCTTGCTGTTGGATATTCAACTTTCAGCTTAGCGACTAAAGTTGAAAATCAAACTGCTAATGTCACTTTTTTACTGTCGATATAATGTCATTTGGCCACATTAGTGACGCGGGCGCCTATACCTTCATACGATCAACATATCTATGATGGGAATAGTCGTTACAAGTATACCGTGCTAATAATTATACAGCTTATATCAGAATGGTGTTGTCATATTTAAGGAATTCTCATGGATCATCAAAGTCATAGACTTATAGCATGGACTTAGCGTACCCTAGCCAAATATCAAATGAAATTGCCATACTCTCCAGAAAACAATCTGATGGGGTTCTCCATAGAAGGCCGAAACCTTTTAGGGTCGCGGGACTATTGAAGGATATGGATTTTCTTCGCTTCAACTCAGTGGATGATCTTACTACGTAAAAAAGATTATTATAAAATGAAAGAAATACTAAGATACTAATAATCATTAAGATCAACCATCTCTTTTCTAAACATTAACATGGACAGTATCTATGTCTTAAAGTATTTCTAGATTATTAGGATTGTTTTTCTCCCTTTTTAGAGGGTATGGCAATTTGAGGCAGATTATGTTTGGTCCATGGTCGAAGTCTGTGATCAAACTGAACATCTTTTTCTATGGGGCTAACATTGTAATCGAGAAAAAGTAATCTATTGCTCAAAAAAAAATATGCATTTCGATCTTTGGAAAGAGATTAGAGAAGTACTCGCCAAAAAAAATACATTTTCGAACTACTTTTTATGGTACAGTTGATATTTTTTTTCAGTTTTATTTTACTCTTTTGAAGAATTCAGTTCGAATTTCTGGGGATCTAAAAAGGCCTAATTAGCAATTCATATATTATGATTTTGCCAAAGTGGCATTTTTAGACCACCTCAAAAACCTTCTATATGACTACATCACTCCGATATACGCTGCACTTTATTCGTGTCATTTCGTTTTGTTCGTCTCTGCATACATTGTGACAATTTTTGGTTTCATTCGTCCGCCACAATCTACAAACCACACTCACTTGCATTTATATGTTTGTATGATGTTACAAGTGTGTTTGTTACATGCAATATTTATGTGTATTAATAGTATTTTGTGTCCCCACTCCCCCTTTCTCACTTTATGTTCTTAATCTCCCTCTATCTCTTGGTAAAACTATTCGATATAATTTTTTTTTAACAACGATACGAATCCGACATTTGCCATTGGGAAGTTGCCATTACTCTTTTAAAAAAGCGCTTGTGATTGGTTTACCTAACGCTAATATTAATTGGGAGTTCTTATATTTAAAAAAAAGTATATAATTTTATATAAATCGTCCATACAATGTCGGGTTGGATGTGATGTAAAGTTTGTATGTATTAAATCATCATACATTACTCATACATTCTCTCATCTTCATGTATATGCATGAGTGTGGTTCTAGTTATCATTTCCTCATTTTAATTTATTATTAACCTTTTTTTTACTTCCCATCTGTAGTTTGCCGCAGCGGAAACGCAGCGTGTACGCTGTTTCATCGTAGCATGGTGCATGTACTGTGTAGCAATGTCTATTTTCATCATAGATTACTCGAAACTCTATATTATTGAGCTCAAAGAATTTTTCTATCACGTTCATAACCTATCCATGGACTGTGTTGTTTAACTTTTGACTAATACACACGTTAGGTTAGTGAACATAAGGGTCAGATTTGCGTGTTTCTGTAGGTTCGCTCTGGCGTTACATTCGCGCGTCGATGTCTCTGAGCGGGTACATGCCGCCGCTCTGCGACCCCGTAGACGGCCACCTCCTATTGGACGGCGGTTACGTCAACAATCTCCCAGGTAAACCAATCACAGAGCCCGGTGTGTTGCGTGCGCTTCTGATTGGCTGTTGGTCACGCTCGCACGTGTTAGGCTGAGTGAAAATATTGTCGTAGACTCTGTGAGTAAAAGAAATGAATTAATTGTCATTTTTAATTACTTTAAAGTTTAAAGTAAAAAGCAAAACACAATCAGTTCTTTTAACTTTTCTTCGACACAGTAATAAAAAAATTATAAATGGTATAAACTAATCATTAATGTTGAAACAGTCCTAAAAGTAACTAAAATATTATCTTCGTTAGTTTAACAATGTATTAGTTAAAGTGCCGTCTTATAAATAACTAAAATGTCTAGAAACAAAAAAATAAACTTAGTTCCATTTAAACGTCAATACTTAGTTGGGTATAGTCTTGTAGAAACGGGAAATTGTAACTTAAAAATTTCTATAGTTTAGCTCTCTTTCACAAAAAAAACTATCTTTCAACACATTCTTCACTATCAACCAGTCTGAATTCTCATTTTAAAAGTCTCTCTTCCATTACTAATTTAAAAAAAAAACTAACCTAAAAACACGCATTCTATTTTTAAACTTTGTAAAAAAAAAATTTGCCATAAAGAAGGACGTATATTGTCACTCAGTCTAGCTAAAAAGGTAAGTAATGGCAACGGCCCTTCTTGGTCGGTCGTTCATTGGTGGGAGTATCGTCAGGTGTGTTGTGGAGGTACTGCCGCGCTTCGATGAGCATAGCTGGGATCTTCCCGCCTATCTGCGACCCTATGGATGGACATCTGCTGGTCGATGGATGCTATGTCAATAATGTGCCTGGTAATGTATTTAAGAGTATTTTTATTTAGTAAAGTATGTTAGTTTAATCTCGATTTACTCATAAGTATGTTAATCCTGAAATCTAAGTGACGATTGTCCTTAATTAAAGTTAATAACAGAGTTTTAATTTAAAATCTTTAAAAATATGACAAAAGGAACCAACCCACAATGCCTCAACTTTCAAAACTGATATTGGAAAGTGGAATACGAATGAAAGAAAAACATAAAACTTCTAATATTTCTGAGTTCGCCGGCGTCAAACATAATAATTAAAAAAATCGCGGGTCAATTTGTTCACTAGATCGACTTGCCAAATATAAAAAAAAAAAATTAAACTAGGTCTCCGTTAGGTAGCCGTTTCGAAAGAATGCTCATAAACACCGCGACATGAGTTTTTTTGTACAATTATAATCAAAAATCATATCGTGCCAAAACAAACCGACCGAGTGGCTTGGTTCGTTTTTGTTATAACAGTCAGGATTCTAATTTAATATTTGATGGGCTTTGCTATGGTCCTTCGAGTCAACCCCCCGCAAATGTAAATTTCGAGTAATATCTACGTAAAAGCAGCTATTTCTCAGGATATCGTCTATAACATAACTTTTAACACTATTCCAGCGGACGTGATGAGATCCTTGGGTGCCAAACACATCCTTGCTATTGACGTGGGGTCTCAGGACGATACGGACCTCACCAACTACGGCGACGACCTGTCTGGCTGGTGGCTTCTTTGGAAAAGGTGAGGACTGTGTACTTGTGTAGTCAAGTTAGTGCCTTATGACCTATCTTATAGGGGCAGCATAATGTTAAAGTGGGTCAAGTAGTGCTGGTCACCGACTGGTGTAGATCTGTGATACAAGTAAGAAAGAAAGAAAAATAGGCTTATTTGCCAAAGAAACACGTGCGTACAAAAAACATAACATTGATCAGTAAAATAATGTAGTTTTTTTTATTATTTATTTATTATACAATACCAGTTTACATTTTTCTTAGAATTATCCACCTTCTAAATCCCATTCATTGGGTGGATTGAAGGCGCTTGTCAATCGCACTAAGTGTTACTTATAAACTAATGTGATAATTATAGTAGTACATTTATATAGTACCGTTACTTAATTTAACCTTAGGAAAAAGGATGTGAGTAAGTTTTTACAGTGTTTTACTTGGTACTGTTATTAATTTTCTGCACTAAGGTCTTTTGTGGTAAAGTATAGTATGGCACGGTAACATATACTGGTCTCGTCTTTGACCAATACGTTTTGTGTATGGTTTGAGAATCTATATCAAATAAAAATGGGTATGGGCTCACAGCGCAACGCTGATTGTTAATGGTCATCGAAAAAAGAAGTACGAAAATCATCCGGGTCGAAGGACCTAAATTAATTGCCGTTATGCACTGAGCTTGTGTCAAACTTAAGTATGCAAAACGTAGTCGTCTGTAATTATTGCATCGTACATGTCAGGTTTTGACTGTACATGAGTAGGCAACAAATTAAAACAAACAAAACAGCCAGCTTAGAACATTACAAACGATTAAATTAATGATTATAAAAAATAAAAATTAATTAGAAGGAAAATGATTTTAAATGTAACTTGGCCCCTCAACTGTCACACGCATAACATACCGAAAATAGATCTTAACCATCTTAAACTTGATGAATGAACGTCATAATTGAAATAAAAAAAAGATAAAAATGCTTTGAACTTGACCTTGTCGTAGCACGTTAGCGAATATGAAGAGGTGCTAGCTAAAAATAGATCGAATTTCAAATAATGGCGGGAGGCCGCCATTTTTTTAGTGTCTCACTGATTCGCTAGATGGCGCTACTTACTGGTTGAGATAATTGTTTACAATTTATTTTTAGTACCGTTTCAATATCATTAATTATTATTGCAACAAATAACACATTGCTTGCATGATACCATACAAAAAACATTATAAATAATGGAAATCCAAATCACCACAAAAACAGGTCACGTCAAGTTTCGCCAAACTCACCAACAGATGTCACTATGCTGTGACGTCACGTTTCTGAATCGCGGTGTTAAGATTCTCCGCGGCCGAACGACTACCGGGCGGTACTGTAGAGAATTCATACTTACCTGGCATAGGGGATACCGTGATCAAGAAGGCGGTTCCCCCAGGGCGAGGCCTTTCCATTGCACTGCGGTTAGGTTGACCCCTGCGATTATCCCTAATGTGGATAACTCGGATGCGTAATTTTTGGTAGTGGGGACTGCGTCCGCGCCGTCCCCCTCAGAATTGTACGAGACGGGCCCGGGCTGAGTGAATCCATGTACGGTTTGAATTTATAACATGGAATCAGTCAGCTTCTCTAATTTACTAACAGCTCACTGAGCACTGGTGGCGACAGCTCCTGTCTTAAACCAGACGAAGGCAAATTGTCCTCTCGTTTTGCTGACATGTATTGTTTTGTTTGTTGAAAGTATCTATTAATACCTACAGTACTTTCACAGTATAGCACGGTAATATAATCATACAGTACTCCAACTTCATAGAACGACGAAAGCGAGCTATACTACGCGGCTCGATTCGGGGCGCGCTCGGGGTGAGACAGTCCCGGCTGTACCGGAGTGTCGAGCGGACGGTTTTGTTTTTTTTAACAATCACCGCGTGTTTTTATCTCTAAAAATCAGTTCGAGTACATATCTAATAAGACGAGTAGTTTAATTAAGCTTTATATTAGAATGCGGATTTATTTACTTTAAAATTTAACAATAAGCATTCGTACGCTCAGTCGTGGGAAATTTTTTCGGTTCAAACTCAATATTCGTTTTTAACCGTTTGTTTTCAAACAAAACTGATTTTTAATGAATCTACCAACAAAAACACACGCATTTTTATTGATTCCTATTCATATACAAAGATTTCATTTATTAATAAAAAGTTATTTAATCACAAACTAAATAGAAACAGAAGTACGAGGAATGTTATTAATGTGTAGACGGTAGCCTAACGATGTTTACGTACGCGCGCTTGGTATTAAATTGTTGCGGCCGAGTTATATGTATGATTATATACTGTGGTATAGTGTTTTGAACGTAGGATTTTAGCTTTGTCACAAAAACTATGATTATTTAAATGATGAATTCAAATACCAATAACCGTTTCTTTGCTCATTTAGGTGTGTGCGAATTGAAATATTGATATTTTGCTGTTTTAACATGACGATTGTATATTGCTTACAGATGGAATCCATTCACAACGCCAGTAAAGGTCCCCAACTTGCCTGATATACAGAGTCGACTGGCTTATGTGTCTTGTAATAGACAATTGGAGGTAAACTGTTCTTTTATTGATATTAACTTCCGTAGATATCTTAACTTATAAGTACCGTATTATTTGTGTACGTAGAAGTTATAGAATCTCGGTTTGCTAAATCTATTTATCTTTTCACATTGTTATAGATATTGAGTATTATTTTTACTCGACAGTTATTTCTTATGGCTGGGTTTGTCATTGGAAAACAAGTGTTATTAATTGGAGTTTTTGTTATTGATATTTAAATACCTAGTTAAGAGATTATTTACAGGTGTATAGTAGGATTGCGTAAGGAGTGTTATGAAAGAAAATTAAAAGAAAAGCATGTTCTTCCAACCCCAAGTAGAATCGGATAAGGGTAGGAAGATGATGACGATTCGATGTAGCTTGATTTGCGTTTATATTATGTGTGAAGTCTTAACTGGAGTTTAAATCTCTGTCGAATGAATTGAGTTTAGCTTGAAAATATCACGTCCAGTTTATTGCTGAAATTCGTTCTAATGGGGATGCATCTGGTGACTAGTTACCGGTCGCATTACTTGCAACATTTCGTAGGTAAAATCTAGTTGAATTGACATTTAGACGTTTGTTTTTGCCTCACACTAGGCCGCATGCCTAGTCGCATGGCAAATCGTGTGAAAAATCGACTTGTGTGGTCGCCTTTCCGTACTCAACCTCATAATTTCCATTCACCAGGAGGTAAAGAAATCAGACTACTGCGAGTACATCCGCCCTCCGATCGACGCCTACAAGACCCTACAATTCGGCTCCTTCGACGAAATCCGTGAAGTTGGCTACAGACATGGAGCTGCTTACTTTGAGGGACAACGGAGGGGCGGCGGGGGAGGGGTCAGTGGAGCTGCTGCTGCGGAAGGGAGACGACACGATGCACCCTCACTGACTGAGTGAGTAGGATAGAGATGGATGTTTGTTTTAGTGTTGTGTTACCGGCTTGTACTCAACTTCGTGGGATGCGGTGGCGGTTGTCAACTGTTTCGAAGGGATCCCATTATCATTGATTTTAAAGGGATTCTGAAAATAATTGTTTTTTTGTTTGTTTCGCTAACTAATCCTGTAGTTCTTTAAAAGCTTGAACACATTTTAAATCGTCTTTCAATTCTGATGTTACCGCGAATTTTCTTATGCCGCCCATACACGGACTGCTTGCCAGTGATCAATATACGAGTACACAAGACTGCCTGAGCAGTCTGTGTATGCTTGGCCGCATCGACCGCCGGAAGCATCGGCTGCTCGAGCAGATCTTTGTATACTACTTGGCTATGCTTTTGCAGTTCGAAGCAGCTTTATAAGAATTTGGCGTTTTAAAATTTAGAGATCAAGCAGCTTTGGAGAACAAAAGTTACCTTAATAATATTGCATGTTAAAATTCATTTTCACTTGTAACCTACTATCTTTTCATCCACCATAATTATCACTGTGCTTGATACCCATTTAATGTTAAGTCATAAAAGCAATTTTGTGTTTTTATATTTTTATTTAAATTCTAAATTGATCATGTGGTCCCTTCGAAAAAAAATCAAAGGCGAAGGACACACGAGACAGCACTCTTAAAGTGAGTAGCTGACAGTAGTACTTGGATCTTTTTACTCAACCGGTCGACACCAACTGGGGGTTAGATCACTCTGTCTCAACCGATCTACGTCAACGGGCGATGGTGTTCGCAGTGAGTGGCAGTAGTGAAACGTTCTGTTGTTCTATGAGGTACCGCTACGGGACAACGTACTACGAGGGTCAACGGAGAGGCAGCAGGAGGCCTAGTGCATTCGGAACTGATGGCAGGAAAAGTCACCCGCAACCATCGATTACCGAGTAAGTCTGAAGTGGATTAGTAGCCGGTTATGTTAAAATGTACCAAGCCACAGGGTATTACGTCGAAATAATATAGGAGAAATGAGACAGTTGAAAAAAAAATGCTTTTAATGCTTATCGCTCAGAATAATGCTGTGATACATTCGTAAACATAATCACAGGGTTGTGGCAATCTTATTTCCTATTTTGTAATATTATTATCACGTTAAAATACACATGAAATCAAAATTTATTTAGAAAATAAGCCAGAAATAACGATCCTTCACTAGAATCACATATGAAAGTTTTATGTGGGTTGGTACATTTTTGCATATTTTGGATCCAAATATCCTCCTTACTGATCTATCTACGATGAAGTGTGCCAAGGCTTGGAAGAATTTAAATCTACCCTTCTCTTTAACACAGAATTGCTTCGTTTACTACATAAAGGATACAAGGTGTATGTATAACGTAAATAACCTGGTTGAGACATTTATTCATTTTCATACACAATTAATAATAATGCATTTCATTTTAAGTAGTTGCACCTAAATAACTTGTGTGTACATTTAAAAAGGTTCATATTACATTGTGCGTTGTATTTCTGATCAGACAAAGGTCTGTTATCTCATAACATTATAATATTATGTATAAAAATGCTAACAGAAATTCAGACTTTTTAAATTCGAAGTTTAGTTGGTGTTTTACGAATCGAATCCGCGAATAAAAATACATGACGACTTTACATTTTTTAATGAAGATAATGTCAATACTACTGACTGTTGATAAAACGATTATGGAACAAAAGGAACACAGACCAAAAATAAAAGGAAAAATTAAATATCAACAATTTGCATACTTTTCAAGCAATCAACAATCTCAAATCTACAAGGACATTTTAAGGTTATTAAAGTCTTTTATGACTTTTAATCAAAAAACTATTATTTTAATTACACAGAATACTTTTCAAAAATGCTAGTAAGATGATCATTATCATCAGCCCCATAAATTCTTCCCTTTCAACCCCATTCTAAACAAAATCCTCTTCATCAATTCCAGTTACACATTCACGGACCTAGCCCAGATGGTATGCTCGGTCCGCACAGCAAATGACATGGACAACGAATCCTCCTCATCATCAGACTACGAGGAAGACCAGCGGCATTTCGAGGGGTACGCCTCGGAGCCCAGCGCTGGGATACTGGAGGTAAGATCACGATTATATAAACGAACTCTCTGCCTGCGTCTGTTTTTCCAAACGCATTCAACCCTAATCTCTTCAAAGTTGGAGTGAACTGGGTAAGCTCGCTCCATCTTCGACTTTGTCTTTGTCCTGACCTAGACTTCAGGAGCAAACTCCTCGTATATAAAAAAAGATTCTGAAAATCACCACTACTCTCAAAATGGTGTAAGAAAAACATCGTGTTTTCCAAAACCAAAAATTCGAAGACATTATGACATCTTCCAAATCGTACTGGGACGGCGTTGTGGATACTCCGTTTCACAGAGAGGAGGCCTGTGTCCCAGCAGTGGGAACATCATAGGTGGACCATGCTTATATTATAGTTTATTCTTTTTATTCTTAGTATTTGAGTGTTTTGACGTTTTTTATTCATTCTAACTTATGTAAAAGTTTGTTTGATTGTATTATCTTTTTGTGTAATGGTTAAACTTTATTCATGTTTCTTTGAATAGTTAGTTGCCTTGTTAGTGTTTCAGTAATCATTTTCAGTTTTTATTGAACTAAAGTTTCTTATTTGCTGTATTTTTGAGAAGTATATACTTTTTCAATTCATTAGTCAACTGCTATAGCTCGAAATTAATATTCTATCTCAACCCACATCCTGACCTGCTTTTTGTTGAAGACTGTGTCGGATTGGTTATTTATGATTCAGAAAAGCAAACTCGGACGTTGATTCGTCACAAAAAACAGGATCAAGATTGTGATTGAGATAGATTGATTTCCAGCGTTTTACTGAAAACGAACCCCAACATACATGATTACGATTTTTATCATCTACAAAGAAAATCCATCAAAATGTTACCTCCTTATCGAGTCTAGACAAATTCTAGCCTGCATAGTGAAGTAACAAACATTATAAATACTTCTAAATAAATAAATATATATTAAAAAGCATCATATATAATATTCAGATGTCAAACAAGGACGGGACGGCCGCTTGGATCAGTGACACAGAATTGGTGGGCACACACACAGCAAAGCACTGTAGTTTGATTTACGGTGTTGAGTTGTATCTTTTTTCTTTTTTTTTTGTCTATGGGAGCTGTGACGTCACGGGCTTGGTTGTCTATTTCTGTGTTTTGCTTATGGTTTTGAGGTCCTATTTTAATAGTGAAACAAAAAAAAAAGCATTTCGTAACTAGTCGCGGGAATAGAAACTTTTGTAACAAATAAATGTAAATATAATTTGTTGTAAATAATATTAAATTAGGACTTATCATCTATCAAGGGTTTCTCATTACCTCATACATTTGTTTTTTGTTAATCACTTTATATAAAATACTAATATTCTAATAAGAATAACTAAATATTTTGGCAACTAAAATGTGATTCATAACGCAATTAAAACTGCTAAATATCTCAATAAGGCTATGGAATTTGATATGATATATTAAAACAAAATATATGATAGATCAAAAGTCTCATAAAAACAATTATATTTTAATGGGTCCATTTTTTCTTGGATCCATTTTTTTCATGGGTCCATTTTTCCATAGGTTCTTTTTGTCATTAGCGCAAACAAAATATATTTGGTCAGTGTTTACACATAGCTCACTAGCGTGTTTACTTTGTTAGTTCGAGTATTTTAAAATGGGTGCACAATAAGTTTTTAACATACAGTTTGTAATTAAATCACAAAAATGCTCGACAAGGTGTTAATTGCTTGGTCAAAGACATTATTTATTTTTTAATTCGTGAAGAAGGTATAAATGTAAATATTGCATGCTAATTGTTATTGCACGTCTAATCCCCTTACAAAATTCCATTATCACATAATTTTAAATCACCAATTTGTGGAAACGCTAGTGCTAGTACATATTTTAATTAAAAAACGAATAGATAAAAGTCTTACAGTAAGTATAGCTTGTCTTTAAAAAAAATAATACCTACACTAACATTTTGCTGCATTTGCCTACTTAAAAGTAATTATTATTTTAATTTACTAAACACGAGTAACCAATTATTAAAACCAATCACCCTTAACAAATTAAATTGCAATTTCAAAACTTTCATTATAACCTAAAACTTTAAATTTTCAGGAGGGCTTACGCACCAGGAGGGTAGGTGGCTCCCTCTCCCTCTCAGAGGACGAGATTGACTCGGAAGCGGAAGTGTACGACCCTCTAAATAAACGTGGAGGCGGCAGGTGAGATAGAACACTGCACGATCTGTGCAAAGCGCTCTACGAATACGTACAGTACACCGACTCCTGCGCAGAATAGCGGGCGTAGGTACAAGACATTGTGTGTCATCTAATTCCAGTAGAAAAGTGATGCCAGTTGTCCTCAAGACAGAACTGTCCTTCAGAAATGACATTATTGTACAAGACTTTACTTGTCGTCTAAATTCCATTAGGGTTGTCAGAAAAGTCCTACAAATTAGATATTTATGTGTCCTACATATATGACATTTAAGTGTCTTGCAAATATGAAATGTGTGTGTTATGTAAATATCACATAGTTATGTCATTTTAGTGTCCTATATAATATCATAATGTTCAGTCACTGTGATATGACACATTTGAGTGTCTTGCATATGACATTTAAGTGTCTTTCAGATTGAACATTTAAATATCCTGTATGTACGCCATCATTTAGTCTCGAGCCTGTCTTTACAGTAACCCGCGGCTGAAATAAGGCAACTATTTGTTGCAAATTTAGTCTATGTAAAAAGCAAGATGTATTGCTAATGACATGTGTGCATGTGGTTGGAGGTCAATACAAATTGTATTAGTAAGTATATAGTTAGTAATGTGAAGTAAAATTTGAGAGGTGTGGATATTGTGATATTGATGTTATTGGTAGATTTCGAAGTGCAGTCTGTGTATAGTGTGATGAACTTGGGTGCAAGGATCTTTTGACGCTTGGGCAAGCTGATAGAAGGGCCTTTTTTCTTATCATGGATAAAAAAAGACAATATGGCGACGATATTTCTGACTCTGTCTAAGCTCCAATAGATCCTTAGTACAGCTATTAGAAAAATTGTGCTGTTAGGTTAGCCAGTTTCTTCATCAACAGTTAAAAGTCAAATTATTAACTTGTATTAGACCATTTTGAGATTTTTAAATATTTTATACGCTTCCGGAATTGTAAATTTAAGTTTTTGCTCAAAATTCGTCTGCGAGCAGGATTTGAATCGCAATTAAATGCGATATAATACACCAGTTGCTTTTACCAACTAACCTATCACGGTCTTGCTCGACAGGGTCGAATTTTTCACTCAATTTTACACGACCATTACTGATCTTAGAGTAACTGGTATTCTTCATTCAAGTTACAGCTTAACTTAAAAGCTTTTATAACTTAAAAACATACTTTAGCTTACTTTTGTTGAAGAAACTAGCCATGAGTGAATTGTGTATCCAAATTGGATATTCCTTAGCGGGATGTTTGCAATATGTAGCGATTTTAAAGTGAGATTTACTTTGAGTTGAACGGAGTATGTAAATATAATGTATTTCAGTGATTATAGGCCTGTAGATCCTCAGAAAATCCCAGTTTGCTGTAACGTGCGGATTATATTCATTGATTTTATGGCTTATGGCATACATGGATTGCTAACATTTTTTCTGGATTCTACTGGGATCCATTATTCAATGCAATTAGATTTAATATTGTAGAATATACCGAGTAACAATTACCTTTACTTTTCCAGTATAGGTATTAGGTATTAGAAAATATAATAATAAAATTCCAGTATTGAAGCAAATAGAAAGGCCTAATCTTGATTTGTTAAAAACAACTTAAGTTAGTAGGTAATAGAATTGCATTTTTAGAATTGTCTTTACATAAAATACCTACAAACATAGCTAGATAAATAAATAGATAGAGTATTCCCATCTTGTATCAACACTATTAAATTACTATAATCTCTAACAAACTAGCCAAGTAAAACCTTTTTCTATGTTCTCAGCGCATAGCTTCATGTACATCGAACCAGTGATGTGAAAGTGCGCGAAAAATATTATCGATAAATACATTTTATAAACTATCGATAAGACTTGCGCTTCACTACCCTGATAGCTCGTTTACATTGGATATGTAACTAGACTGTTAGCAACTAAACACTTGACTAGCGTAAATAAGGCAAAATCAGTAGCGGTCGCTTTTCTATAGCATAAGTCGCTAAAAGATAGCAACTTTGTTCAGGTTGCTTGGGTTAATACGAGAATGATTTTAAAGATAAGTAAGATATTTCAAATTGTAATTGATTTTCTATATAACACTTGCTTCACAAACTGTCTGGTTTATACAACTGTGCACAAAATATATATTTTAAACAACATAATCGATGTAATTCAGTATCTCCACAGATATGCGATTAATCTTTTGTACTCAAATAAATAGTGATTTTTTATTTTATAAATTCAGCTGTTTGCACTTTCTTATATTTTTGTACGAAAATTCTGTATTTCTTGAATTTGTATACATATACAGTATTTTTTTGTGTTTTGATTTTTTTATTTCTCGCAATGTTTGTAATGTTTTAAGAATTAAATTAAATGAATTTAAAACTTATCGACTGAAAGCTTACCATCCTTACGTTCGGCGAATTAATAAAATACAAAATGAAAGTGAAATATCAACATTTCCTTTTTATTTTCAAAATCAGTGTGTTTTATTGCTCAAAATTTTGAGTTTGAAAGTTATCGCTTGATAATTGATTTGTGATTTTAGAATAATATAGACATAAGTGGCATCTAGTTTCATCTCTCCCATATAGTTGTAAATTGTTCCTTGTTCTGTGAAAAGACTATGGTGTCAGGTCGCGTCCTAATTGACGCGAACGTGTCGTGAACATTCGACAGTGACTAGGCAGCTATCGTGTGTTCGATCGGTCGCTCGCTTTGATTAGGACGCGGGGCCATTGCTATTAATTTCTTTGAAAGAAAAAATAAATAAATATTAAATATACATATACTCGATGTATATTGTGCGAATGGAATTATAATTGTATTTTATTGAAAGTTTTAATTTTGATTATTTTATATATATTTTTCAACTGTATCACTGCATACGTCTCGATTTTTCATGTTATCTTTACTTACGTACTGTAAACTTACAATTTTATCTGTGTAATATTGAGGGAAGCCTGTAACTTTTGTAGATAATAATTTATAATTTAGTCTAAGAGCTAGTACACATTGGGCGCTCGGCGTTGCATTAAGCGCGTGCATGTTTGTGTACACTATCAATATATAAGCTTTTTGTTCTCAAACTGGGCGTTAGAAAAGCGCGCGTTTAAAAGCGCCCAATGTTTACACGCTGTAACCGACTGAATGTAGCTTTAAGTATGCCACGAGGCACAAAACGTGTTTAAATATAAACCAAATGTCTAGCTCAAATATTGTAATTCGTATAATTTATAAAATAAATGCTTATTATTAAAGTCTCGTGTCTGAATTATATTATCATATCTAACAAAATCACCAAATTATATTCACAAAACAAAAGGTTTACAAAATTATTGCTTGGTTTTTTGATTTTCTCAATCTTTGTAAGGCTCCATGTTCATTTTCTGAATAAGACGTTTCTTATTTTCCTCGACCTTCTCCAGATAGCTTTTTACATTTATAGCGTTAACGTTATCCCCTAGATTGACTTTGATCGTCTCCTCATTCTTTATAAACCTTGTTCGGTAGAAATGACCAATGTCAACGCCGTAATGTTTGGTCTCCGTAGTACCGTCCCAATGTTCTGGCTTCCTAATCTTTATGTCGTCCACAATATATTTTCCTAAGTTCTTTCTAATAAACAATTTGAAGTCTGGACAGTCACACATGTTGATCATCACCTGCATAGCTCGTAATTGCAGCACGGGCACGTCTTTCGCGACGGCTAAACTCGTCAAGCGCCTACTCAGTTCGTATGCAAACTCCTTGATCCGCCATTTTGACATCGTTGTAATAGAAGTATATTCCATCAAACCGACCGTACTGATTACGATGTTAAGATTTTCAGAATAGAGATAAGGTAATAAGAACTTTGTAAGATCATGTTTATCGGATAGCTTCTTCCCTATGCTGTGTTTACACAGTTGTCTCATACAATCCATAGCGCCTATTACAACTCTGTGGTCATCATGCTTGATTAGTTCCAACATTACCTGAAACGCGTTCGCTTTCAGTGCTTTCGTTGGGTCACAATCGGTCAGATTTTTCAACGTTTGAAGGTGTAATATGACAATGCCTATGTGTTCATTTTTGACGATTTTGAGGAGGTTTTCAATGATGAAGTTGTTTTTTGAGAACACTTCGCGGCCGTGTCTACACATGGTTAAACTTTTGATGCATTCGGCTGCGGCATATCGTATTTCCTTGCGGTCTCGCAGGATAATGAACATGAGGCGATCAACAACAATGGGTTGGGAAAATATCCGGGTCCTACCTTGGTAGTAGTTTCCGAGGTGTCTGAGGATTATGCAGACCTTCTCCCTGACTATAGGGTCGCGATCTTCGAGGAGATCTATAAGTCTGTAAATGACGTTTAGATCCACAAGGAATATGGCGTTTTCTGATAGCTGTACCTGTTAGAAGATAGGTAACGTTTAGTATAGGCTACTACTGACTACACAAATAGTAATAGTATAATCAGCGAGTTGTATAGTTTACGAGACGGCTTGATTAAAAATAAAACATGTTCGGGAATTAAACAGCTGAGCTTAGTTCGTGCGTAGCCGACCCGAAAGATATTTTGCCGGTCGGCATGACTGGAATTAAGTGTAATTATTGCTTTTATTTCCCTCCTATTTTTCAACACAATGTATTATTTTCTACACAATGTATTTTGTTATGCAATAAATTACTTATGACCTCACCTGATCCATCAAAGTATGAATCGCTTGCAACTTAATGAAGCTATCCTCAGAGGTGATATCCTTGTTGATGATCCGCAGTCCAACGCGTTCGAAGCCCATGCGAGTCCGGGTGATGTCCAGCCATGGAGCATAGAGGGATGGCTGCATGGACACCATTCTTTGTGCTGGTGGGTATTCTAAAAACGAAATTACTTTATTGCTACCGTGCTTTTCTTGCTGTGGTTTTAATAGGCAAGATAACTGAAGAAATTTAACTAGTCCGTGAGGTAGATAGAGACGTTTTTAACCTGCATAAGTGTTAAACTCATTATTGAAATCGTTTCAGTCATTTCGGAAAAGGATTTAACCTTTTAACCGTCAAACTTCATATCAATTGTTGTGCCACCAGCGGCAGGCACTGTAAAAATAAAAACGAAAAATATTCTCCAATTAAGACGGATGTTCAATACTCAAATTAAATTAAATGAGTCTTTTCGTAGGATATATCCGACGTTGGCGAAATGGACCCGAAAATATTTGTCGGATATATCCGAAGTTGGTGGTTAAAAGGTTTATGTATGAAATGCCGTATGATATACAAGCTCTTTTAACGTTAAAATTATGAACATTTACCACAATGGGGATCAAACTGCGTCTTCCGCATGGCGCGTCGAACTGCCTTGTTGACTAGTTTCGGGTCCATACTCGTTGTAAGCTGAAGATACGAATTCTTGTGGGGACAGAACATTTTTGAGCCTCTTTAAATTATCTAAAAAAATCAAAAGTAAACACTAAACGACCACGTTTTGTCGAACTACCCCTTCTCTTTTGTAAATATTTCGAATAATAAGGGTCCACCAAATAAACATGAAACAAATTGGGCAAAATAATTTGACGAGTAAGTGCATTTTGAAGACTTCACTGCGTTGACGTTGGCGCACCAACGCACAGATTTACGTTTGCAATATTGAAATAGGTATTCGAAGAAGGTTTTACTAATAAATAAGTGGTACGGAATTCAGTCAGCGGCTTAGACCCCATTCGCACGAGCGCTTTTTTAACGCGCGTAAACCCAGAGCGTCGAATTGCTGAATGGGTAATTTTCGGTAGGAGCCCAAGCCCAAGGTGGCGCGTCGTGTTTCGACGCCAAAATGGTGTGGGGTTGCGGGTTTTTTCTTAACCCAGGATACCGCGGCCCTGGAACGTAAAGGGCCTTCCGAAGGACCACGGGTGGCTTTTAGTCAGTAAGAGTCTGACCGTCCCTTCCGCCCCCCCAGGGCGGGAGGACTCATTTGATGATTTTACCACCTAAAAAAAAAAGACCCAAGTCCTGCGGAAAATACATGGTAGTGCAATTTGTTTGGTGTAATGACAGTCACTAGCGCCGCGTTAAATGGACTGCGTGGCGCGGCCTTCAATTTGCTTGTTTTGGCGCTTCAATTACTTACACTTTTCAGGGGTCGGTATGGATAGCTTTATTGCAATCGCATTACGAAGAGATTTTATTTCTTCTTTCTTTTATATGAGAAAGAGATAAACAGCTTATGTAGTACAGACGGCGTGCATCAAGCTACCCTAATCTGACAAAATTTATGTTATCCTTTTTCAACTCTTTTATTTATCTCATTAAAATTAAAACGTATAGAAAATGCAACCTCTTGTGTGTACGAGGCGATGGACATGGCACACATGCCATCTGACCGGGGTATAATCTCCAAACAATCTCAGTTTTTATCTTTTCTCTTGTTAATGGCTTCAATCAGTTTCGTCTTTATAGCAGTCATACGGCTCATATAGCTGTAAACATCGTCAGGTGTTACAGTATCACCGAAATCCTCCTTGATCGCGTTCACTTCTTCCATACACATGGTTTCGTAGTTGTAACCAATTGCAAGCCCATAACTTGAAAACTCACTAGTACCCGACCAGCTTTCATGAGGTCTTATCTTTATATTTTTGGTGATTACCCTTTCCCAGTGCGTCTTCAGTTCGATCCTAACATCAGAGCATTCACAGAGGTTGATCAAAACCTGCATCGCTCGTGCTTGTAACACTGGCTGGCTTTGCGCAAGTGCCAAAGCAACCAAACGCTTCACAATAACATACGTGAACTGTTTCATTCGCCATAATGACCGCTCCGTTGTCGTCGTGTACTGCATCAGGCCAAGAGTGCTAACAACCACCTCGATGTCTGGAGAAATTAGGAAGCTAATCAAATCGTTGTTAATATCGTACTTGTCTGCTAATTTCTTGCCCACGTTGTGTTTGCAGAGCTGTGCCATGCAATCCATTGCCGCTTGTACCACTCTATAATGATGGTAAATCAGAAGCTCCCTCATTACTTGAAACGCATTCGCTTTTAGCGCTCTGGTCGGGTCATATTCTGATAAGTTTTTTAGCGAGTTCAAATAATATAAGACAATCTCCATGTAGTCGTGTTTTATCATTTTGAGGAGGCACTCGACTATTCTGTCATTCTTTATGATGACTTTGCAAGCGCACTTATTTCTTGTCAAAGTTTTAAGAAGCAGGGACGCTGCATATCTTACTTCTTTGCGGTCTTCCATGAACATGTTTATAAGGTGTTCGATGACGATGGGTCGTGATATGATTTGCTCCATGCCCTGGTAGTAGGTAGCTAGGCGTGTGAGGATGATCGATACCTTCTCCCTGATGATAGGATCTTTGTCCGGCATCAGATCTATGAGTCTGTACGCCACATGATGTTTGAGCACAAAAAACACGCTCTCTGGTTTTTGTACCTGTTTGAGATTAAAACAAATAGGTATAGGTCACATATTTTTAAACTTTACGTTAGTTTTCATCATCATCATCATCATCAGCCGGAAGACGTACACTGCTGAACATAGGCCTCCCCCTTGGACCGCCACGCCGAACGACAATTCGCCACTTGCATCCATCGGTTGCCCGCGACTCAATAAAGAGACGACGTTAGTTTTATTAAACTAAAATTGTGTAAGCTCTCAAAATAGTGAATGGCGTTTACCACCAACGTAGCGAGCTCACTCTTTTTTACAAATAGGTTGGCTGTGGCAGCAGTATGAAAGGCGATGTCTTCAGAAATCATATCAAAATTACTAAATAATCACCTGATCCAGCAATGTGTGAATAGCTTGCAATTTCACTAATTTATTATGTGAATTGAGTTCTCTGATGATGATCTTCAGCCCAATTCGTTCGAAACCCAGGTAAGCCTGTGTGACGTCAACGCATGGTGAGGCAAGGGATGGTTGCTGTGACTCCAGTTTTTGTGCTGGTGGTAATGTGAAATCAAGTGGTTTTTCCTTGCCTGGAATTGAGGAGAATGTGGGGAAGTTACTTAGAACTAGATATTTAGATTAGGTGGATGTAGTTAAGTGTTTTGTACTCGATTATAATGCGTCCTAGGGTTTTCAGAAGAAAAAAATTACAATGTTTTCTGTTTTTCTTTTTCAAGTTTTTAGCTTAATATCGTCAGCTGGATATTAAAAGTAAGCTGGTAAGTATTGGCTGACCATCTGAGGCCTGCGAAACTGGGGTTAAGCAGCCTTGATCTATATCATACCATAATTACGCGTCGCCATTATGAGTCATGAGGCGATAGGACTACGGCAAGGAGATACCTTTGGTCTTCAACCAATTTTGACGACACGGTTGGCGCAATTGTTAAGCAATCGACTGCTGCGCAGCGTGTCGTGGGTTCGACACCGCACCAAACATTTGTATGACCTGCAAGTAGTTCTTTCGGATCTGGGCGTTTGTGTATGTGAGTTTCTATGTTCGTAAACGTACACACGATCATCATCATCATCATATCAGCCCGGGATCACTCTGCTGGGTATAGGCCTCCCCCTTTTTTGCCATATTTCTCGGTTCTGTGCGTCTCGCATCTATTGATTCCCCGCGATCCTGACGGTATCGTCAACCTAACGGGCCACCCGAAAGGCAGTCAACCAGTCAAAGGCAGGCAGTGGTTTCTTTGGCCGAACCTTGGCCACCATTCGGTCGAAACTTTGCTCCATCTGCCATACAGGAAGAAATATACCTTTCGCTGTTAAATATTTTTTCTTCATTGCGTACCGCACTACCTTATTGATGACTCGTGGTTCCATGGCGCATACAGTTTGAAGATAAGAATTTACTTCGGAGTGATGGAACATGTTTCCCTTTTTTGAGCTACGCTAAAAGAATTAAAAACTAAAAGTAACAAAGTGTAAAATAACTAAAAATATTGTGGCAGGGATTTGATGACGTTATCAAGACAGGTGATTGGTTTGTCTATGTTTCCCTTTCGTCTTTGATCTATGCGTTTTTAAAAATTTTATGATAAAGTTTTCAAAAACAGGTTTTACCTAGGTAGGTACTTGTTCGAGGAAATAGCATTTACTTACAATAAAAAAAAATAACAATTTAAAAAACCCCCATACAAAAACCAAGTTTCCTTTAAAAAGTAAAAAATAATAAAAATACGATATTTCGGCACTGTTGCAAACGCCATGATCACGGATCATCACGGTTCATCCGTGATCATGGCGCTTGCAACAGTGCCGAAATATATATATATTCTTTATTGTGCACAATATTTACAATAAAAACCAAACTTAAAATTACGTTCACAAAGGCGAGCTTATCTCTATAAAGAGATCTCTTCCAGCCAACCCGTAAAACTGATTAGAGATGATAATACACGGGGACAAGATAGTATACTCGTCAAAACAAAATAGGGGCCACTTATTAAATTGCACTTTAATCAAGTGTCACTCTTATTCTGTGTACACAATAGATGGTAAATACCTTGTTAAAGTTTCTTTCAAGTATTAATATTGTTTCTAATGCACAATTGGAAATTCATAACTTTTTTTTAATTAGATATTTGAGATTTCTTTGAATTTACGGTTTGGTGTTTTTTATTTTCCAAACTTCTAACGGAGTTTTCTTAGACTTATACAGCAAGTAGGCTATAACGATTGTTTAATCTCATAATGCCATTTATTCGGAGACATATGGATGCAAAAACAGCCAATTGGGGTGTTACCTTAATCCAGGGGGGACATAGCCAGAACAGGTAGGTCTTATGGTAGAATATTCGCAACCAGTGGTTCAAAAAGTTTGAAACTGGTCTCAAAAGACGGGTAATATCACCAGACGCCGTGATTCAGGAAGAAAGTAAGTAAGTAAAGCCTAAGAAGACCATTAAGTTTGATTAACCGCGCAAATAGAGCGAGAATCTACCGCGCGGACCGTACAAACTCAGCTCAACGCAATGGCGTTGAGCTACAGGCACCCCTATAATTGACTAGACTATTCCGAATCGACTCCATGAAGACTAACAATACTCAAAAAGATGCTTGTTTCTTCTCCAGTTAACTGGAGCGTATGGTGCAAATCGTGAAACATTTGCAAAGAGAAAAAATATCTAACTGTTTTGAATGGGCTTCATTGCTTTTTATTTATGACTGCAGGCTTATTTTTTTTTTATAAAAACTGACTCATTAGAGTGTAGAGAAGATCTAAACAACAGGTTTCAGATCTTTGCACTCTTGAAACAGACTGTTCCGATGAGATCTGAATTATGCTCTGGGGCGGTTGTCTCTATCACGCAAAACTGAGCTCGCACTTCGTAATAACGTTGCTGTAACTGCTCAAAATTGCGTAGCGAATGTGGAGCAACTCCACATTATCCCATTCGCATAGCAACGAGTACCTGAGTTCATCTTCAAGCAGGATAATGGTCGAGCGAACACGACGCGACTAACAGTGCACACATTCGCTGACGTTCGAATTACGATGTTACAGTGGCTATGCAAGATTTTGACCTAAGTTTTATTCAGCATTTAAAAGATGAGTTAAAGAGGAGTGCAAAGGAAAGTAAAATGTCCATCTCCACCCAGCTGGATCTCATTATGTCTGAAGACTTGCTGGTAGAGAATCCCAAAGAAAATGTTTGGTATTTAATCCTGAACATTCCACATCCATTAAAATGAGTAGCACAGAGAGAACAGAGTTAAAAGAGAAGCTTTAAAGAACACGTTGGAACATTAAAGACGTTATTTTTTCGAGTTTTTTGATGTTTTGTGTAAGTTGATACATTCCTGCAATTCCCCACTTTTTATTCAATTTCGTTTAATTTAACGATTGATTGGAATACAAACTTAATTTTTGTGTATTTCCAAGTAAAATCGTTAATATTAATCAGATTCAGTTATTATAACTAGTAATATTTAGATATTATATAATAAATCGACAAAAATCTGTTGGCCCTTATTTTCTTTTGAGTAGTATACATAGAATTATTACTAATTGGTTATACATATTCATACATATTAATAATATATATCATAAAATATATACAAACAAATATTTTATAGTATAAAAATATATAAATACATATATATCATTAAATATGTACACACATATAAATATCAAGATATTTGCGATAGGAAGTGCTCTTTCAATCTATCTATCTTTTAAATATCGGAAACTCAAAACAAATAATAAACATGGTAAATATCCCGTTTTGAAACTAAATAATAACAATAATAATATACTTACGTGTGGCATATCAGATAATTACTTAGGTATTCTAGACCACTTTTGTGGTAGGTACCTACACGATTGAGGTAAAGAAAAAAATATCGTACAAATAGATATAAATATTTTATTTTACTAAAATTAAGTAGGTACATAATATTGTAAGAGGTATTATTTGGTCAATATAATTAATCTAAATCAAGTAGGAGATGCCTCAATTTCTTTAACGTCATTCTTTATTAAATGTATTCTTTATTTCCTAGGGTAAGGTAATCTGAATCCTTTCCTCCTGCACTTAGTGTCGACTATCAGTTGTGCCTGTCTCTTCAAGTAGCAGCGCGAAGGTATGTCTTCTTCATCTTCAGAAGCTGAAAATTAAAAAAAAATCATATGCTCTTCATCAGTACAGATTAACGTCATTTAATGGTATTGTGTTTTTTCTAACAGCGAAGCACAGAAACTGTGTCTTATCGTATGTCCTAAAAGGTAGTTTTTTTTGGAACTACAATCTGATGACTTTGGCGATTGAAAAGAGTGTTCATGGAGTTTCTTTCACATTCTTCTCCCTAGAGATCTACGCCCGGTTGGTGCCCATTCCAATAATGGGCACCAACTGTACTTTCACAGTGACTGAAACTGTAGCACTATAACTATTTTTGACCTGTTTTTGTTGCCTAGACTAAATCTGATCAATAAACAGCCTATAATGCTCCCCTTGCCCTTTAAGTCCCTGCACAGGCCTTCTGTCAATTTTTTTTTGGAATCCACTTAGTGGTTTGGAATATGTCAATCTTTGAATTTTTGGTTCTAAGTGAGGCATGCCAGTTTCCCCACAATTATTTTCTTCACCACGAAACATTCCTACATACTTATAAATCAGAACCTTTACCAGAGCCACCATTTCTCTCTTTTCTTCTACAAAAGAAAATAGTTAATTTAGGTACGTACTCTGGGCCTTCACAGGTTCCTTTTGCAGAAGCTCCTTGTAAGTAGGGATATTCTTCTCTGATTCTTTCGGCGTGCTCTGACTTCCACTCATTCCTGCCAGTGATGCTGCTGCGCTGGCCGGCTAGAGATCAATAAAATGCTTTATATTTCGTTTAAACCTACGAATTATCGACACGACGAAGAAGAAGAAGATTTAGAAATAGCATAAAATATTGCGTTTTGGTGGCCCTTGTAAACGAGTGCATTGCTAACTCGTGATTCGGGGAAGAAGTGCCGTTTGCATCACGGACATAATAAATGCGTGCCACAGACAATGCTATGTGTAATGTCAGTCAGCATCTCTTTGCTTTGCAGAGATAAGGTGCAGGACCAACAGCTTAATGCACTTTTAGAGGCATGGCATTCCAGCCAATTTACAAAACCTGTGCTGTTGAACTATTTACCCGACCGAACTGTAGTGTTACCCACGCCTAGCAGTGGCGCATGCGGCCATGGAACGAATAGTGCAGTACCAATACTATTTAGTGTATTTTGTCAGTAAAGGCAGCATAATCATCAGCAGCATATCAGCATAATCATCTTACAGTAGAAGGCACCATGATGATAGTGCTATCCTTCTGCTTCTCTTTGATATCTTCGGCTTTGGCTCGTGCCTTCTCATAGCGGGTGGTTAGCACCGTCACCAGCTCCTGCACGTCTCTAGCTTCGGCTGTCCATTCTGGCATGCTTGGCTCAGGGATAATCTGGAATATTGTATAAATAATAAATATCAAAGATCTTTTTGAATGTCCTAGATACATAGCTGTCTCACAAAATAACCACGTTTTAAACCGTTCAGGTTTTTTAGCTGAGGAATAGATGTACGCACCTTACTGCCGAGACACACATAATTTTGAATATCTACCATTTGGTACTTCGTAAGAAATGTTCTGGTATTTACCCAGAAATTTTATTGCCAGAACATTTCTTACCAAGTACAACAAACAAACCGTAAAACGGTCTTTGGAGTCATATAGAATTAATTTCAAAAGCAAAATTCCAAGCAACTTTTTAAACTTACGTCCAACAGCTTGCACAGCTCATACAATAATCTCTTAATCTCTAACAGCAGCGTTTCCAGCTCGTCCATATTCTTCTCTAGCTCTTCGAAGATCTCGTTTTCTTCTGCTATCTCTTCTTTTAGTGCTGTTATTTGGTCTTGAGCCCTGAAAATTGTTGTATTCAAAGTAGAAAGGTATCAGAAATAAAGCATACTCCTACAAAGATTCCATTGTCGGGACACAGGTTTTCTTTCTTTGGGTGGAAGTGGGCTGTAATGTCGGACTCAGGGTGGGGGTCGAAATTAGTGATTGTGCCAACTCGATTAGTATACCGTTTTACAAGGCACCCTCTTGTAACCCTCATCTAGCTGCCACCAGCCAGTCGTTTTCTGAATATCAGCGTCAAAATGTCAACTTGTGTAGCAGAATCAGCCCTAAATAGCACCAAGCGTCCATGTGGATTAGGTGTTAGTTGGTTGATGGATGTCTCAAACATTTTCAACAAACGTATTACGAGAAAAGCCATTCTGGTGGCCAACCATGACATTTTAAAACTAGTGTAATTCAAGTGTGGGAAAGAGACAGCTACACAAGTGGTCTAGCGCCACCTCTTTCCCTCAGTAGAATTACTCTTGCTTTATGACGTCATAGTAGGCCAACTGATCTCGATACTACTCACTCATCTTTATCCTTAACGGAGGCAAACTTGAATGCTTCTAATTCAGCCATCATGGTGGCTTGTGTCTGTTCCAATTCAAGTTTCTCTTCCTCAGTGGTCTGCTGAAGGTAGCTGAGCCGTTGGGAAGTGTCACGTTGAGCTTGGAATCTGCCGAACACTTCTTCGGCATCCGTCACTCCTGGAAAAGAAGATTTACCAGTTTCTTAAAAAAATACCAGCGGTTATGCGGACTTTTTATATTGCGGTAAGTGTTTTCGACACTTTTTTTGTATCTATTTCAACTTAGGTTCTTTATCTTTACTAACATCATAGTGAAAATTTTATGTGAATTATCCTGGTTGAAAGAAAAGTTGAGTAACCATCTCTCTGTGTATCTGCTCAACCACGACCACTCTGACAAAAGTGTTTTGACTAAGAAGAAAGGTTGACTAACCGTGATGACTACTCTAGAAATCAAGTCATTCATAGTCATGCAGCCAACCAACAAGTGCATTGATAACTTAGTAGGCTTACGGCTGATTTTTCAATAGTCAGCAAACTTTATCTGCAGTAACTTTTATCTGAGGAATAAAAAGGTCGGTTTGACAGTTTATCTACTTATAGAAAATATGTCAAATCGCTATTTTTACAGATGAAAGTTATCTGACAATTGAAAAATCAGCCCTTAACCATTTTAAATATCCTTTTGAACAATGAATGTATAATGTTACCAGTCAGTTTCATAAGCCTCTGGAAGATGTCTTCCATCTGCTGAGATGCTGTTTTTTCTTCCGGGACGGTTTCTCCCTCCGTTGATCTTGTTGATTCTTGACGCACCACTGGTCGGGCTATGCAAGGAAAAGAAGAACAAGTGTTCATGATAGGTAATCAATTAAATCTACTATACCTAGTTGTGCAATTTGCAGTTGCTTCGTAGTGTCGTTAAACTTCTTCCATAGATTGAAAAATGGTGATAACAACCTTTAGGTCGTTCTTATTATTGACCAATCTTATTACAGTGAACATTACTAGTAAAACTGCGGGTGTACGGAACGGGTGTATGCCGTCAGAATTTCTTTAAGAAACTTGCCGTAAACCTCGGCCGCGCGCGCCTTCGGTGCTTGTCTGAGCGAACGCCTATGTAGCGCACCAATAATTGGTTACGTCATTATATTTAGTTTGTATGTGTTCGTATAGATGGCGCCGCTTGTCATGAGATCTAGCTTAAAAATCGATGACTTCAGCTCACCTTGAGGAGGAAACACCCTCTTTTCCAGCTTCTCCAATTCCCGTTTCCTCTCAGCGAAGCGTTGCGCAAAGTAGGCTCGTTCGGATGCTCGGGAATGTTCAGCGTCATGCGCCCGCGCAGCCTCCGCTGCTGTTGCTGCTGTTGCGCGTATACGCATCTCTCCTGCTTCTTCACGGATGCGCTGTAATGTGTATTACGGTGTATACTGTACTCCTGATTATATGAATAACTCAATCAGCTTATAATGTTTCCAATATTGGGACGCGGGCCTTGTCTCGGTAAGAGGGAGACCAGCTACAGGTCTAGTGCAGATTCGGTCGATATTCAATAAAGGTTAAGGTTGGCCATAGCTAGGTGATCCATCTCATACAGAGTTTCAATAAAATATACAATCACAATCTTAAAGTGTAGTTACCTCTAGTTTCATAATTTCTTCTTTTTGTTTCTCCAGAAGTTCTTCAATTCGAGTCAATGAACTTTCAAATTTTACCGAATCATCTAGAAGGGCTTGTCTGTAAAGTGAAATATTTATATTCATCATTTTAAACCAAAAACCAAAGTTTTACATAAGAAAGACTTAGGTTAGGTCCTTTTTTGAGATAGTTATCGTTTGTTTTAAACTAGGTATGCTAACAAGCTAAGCTAAGCTACCTTTATCAACTAGGAAAATAACGCTTTCAAAAGCTTTCACAGTTTACAACTTAATTTATACTGTCACATATGGGATATCTTTCGTGATTGTTAAATTATTTTGAGATCTCCATATTTCGCTTTTGTAAGCGCCATGATCGCGAGTTGACTCAAGTACGATAAAACTGATAATACAAACCTAATTGAGATGTATTTCTTCTTTACAAGCTCAGCCTCCGTCCATTGGATGAGAACCTTATGTATCTCGTTTTCTAAATGCGAAACATTCTGTGTGTAAATTCAATATTATTAGTTTTTTATGTAGCTACCATACCCATATTCAGAGACTAGAATTTTCTAGATTTCCCAAATTGTCTTCGAACAATGCAACTCATAAACCGCGTCTACAAGCGAATGTCAATTTCGTCCACGTACATACAAATCAGAAATTATCCATCATTAGATAAATAGTATAAAATATTATGTCCTAAACAAAGTCATCTGTTTACCGTATGACTTCCATCAAAATTTGTTCAGCCATTACTCGAAAAGGTTACAGACAGACAGAGTAACTTCTTCACAGTGGCACTTCCACATCCTTCAATCCATTATCAGGCTATTATTGTTTCCACTGTTGGGACACAGGCCTCCTCTCTGTGAGAGTGAGCTGTAATCGCTATATGCAGGTAGGCTGATGTCACATGTCTATGATTTAAGATTCTACATGCTGGTCATCACTCGAAACATATTCGTTCTCAAATCTACATCGCACGCCACAATAACTTTCATACTTACCTTCCTAGCTTTGGCATTGTTTTTAGACTTCACAAGTATTCCTTTATTGTTTTCTATCAGAAGATGTTCATACTCCTTCTCTAACTCTGCCAGTTTCTTTTTTTTACTTCTCTTCTCGTATTTTAGTAAATCTAGAATCTTCCTTTGTTCTGTCACTTTTAGATCTAGATTGTGGATTATCTGTAAAGTTATGAAAACAAAATGTATTTTTACCAGGTGTTAAAAAACATGGTTGTCATGAGTATGTTTGACCAATATTGTGATAGATAATTATATTGGGTCAATAGATATCAGTTTATACATTTCAAAGACACAGTAAGTATTTTTTTAGCGATGTAGTATCATCAGATGAGTCCTCCCACCTAGGGCAGGGCTGTCAGACTTATACTGTTTTTCAAAAGCCCTTTACGTTCCGGGGTTCATGGTAGCTCGTTAGTCCCGCGCGTAGACCCGGGAATACTCCATGGTTGGACAGCGAGTCGCCCATTACTCATCGCCGTCCGCGTGCCCAAGAGACAGTATTAGGTCTAATAATTAAAAAAAACTCTCGACAGTAGCCCTATCCACCTCTTGACAAGAAACAAGATTCTACGTTACCTTATCAGCACTCTTATCTCCCATAGGACATACTTCATTGAGATACTTCTTTATTTGCACCTCTTCTTCTCCAATCACTGCTCTCGCCTGCGCCAGCTCTGCTAGTCTCATCTTTATCTCTTTCTTCAATGTATCGATGAGGTCATTGTTTTGTTGCTTCTCTGCTTCGTTTTCTTCAAAGTTTGACTTCCTTTGGCCCTCTGCGAAATTGTGATAGAATAATTAAGTGAATTTAAACGTGCCCAAGGGAAATAATGGAAGACTATGAACTAAGGAGTTCACAAATTAGATAAGGCCGGTAAAGAAATAGCTGAAACAAACTCAGAGGTTACTGCCGTTTTTTAAATCCAGATATTGTTTTGGTGAATTTATCTTGGGAATCATGTAGATTCTCGTTTGAGATGGTCTTTCTAAGAAATACTACACAGATATGAGCGGACCTGTGCAGTCAGTGCAAACAAGTAGAACTTAAAATAATTCTGGATACAGCTAGCCTTAGCAATATCTTACTAGAAAGATAAAAATCAACTTTCTTTCTTGTATTGTATCTCATACGCACCTGATAGTTGTATTTTCTTTTTAATTTCAAATATTTTCGTGTTGATTGTAGTGAGTCGGTCCTCTGTTTCTATTTCAAAAGGATGTTTTTGATAACACATCGCCATTTCTATAAATATTGAGCTGTGATTAATAATAAAAACGATGCGAGTTCCACCCTTTGGCTAGGTTCACAATAACAGTCAGAACGACGGTGTTATTGATCAAACAATGTAAGGGATTTAAATGTAACAAAATCATTCGATGTTGTCCCATTAAATTCTGTCTTAGATATATGTTGGTATAAATAATTATATCACCCGTTAAAAATATGAATCAGTTCTTTATTCAAATAATTTAATTTCAAGTTCAACCCCTAGTAAATACAATTCTAAGCGCCATCTGTGTTGTGGCGCATAAACAACAAAGTTCAAAAGCTCTTGATTGGTTGCGCGCACACAGCGCTGCTGAATCGCTTGATTTCTCCATTGAATCAACATTCCTCCGCGTACGTTTGTATGTGTGCGTAATTCGGTTCTCACGGTGTTTTAGCCAAATATTCTACAATTCATGACTTAAATCAGTTGTGTTCTGCTTCCAAATGATTAAAACTAATACCTCAACTAAGTGATAAAGCTTAGATATTAAAATATGTGATGTTACAAGGGGTGCGCACGCACACAAGCGCGCCGGCGGCCATTTTGATTTACCGTACGCTGTGTATTTACGGACAAAGCCGTCAGATGCGAGCGGGACGCGGCTGCGCACGTTCCTACCGGGCTTTACGTTATTTTCAAACGTGTTTTACCGCTAAAATGTCCAATAAACAAATGTTTTCAACGTAACAACAGTTCAAAAACAAAATGAAGTGTCAGTTCTTACATTTGGTTCCGTGAGTGTTGATTATTTGGTGTTCAAACGACATAGAAGGAGTAAAACAAATGTGTGTGATCCATGTGTGAATGTTGTGTTACAAAATGTGGTCGAGGAACTTTATACCGGATTATGGGATTCAATTGCTGTCAATCTTCATCGTGCTGTCGACACTGGCCACCAGGATCCATGGTGTCGAAGGTGAGTGCTAGTTATACAAGTAGTTGAGCTTATGAAAGCGCGGTCTGCAAGATTACGCGGCCGAGTTGCGTTGGCGCGCTTGCTTAGCGAGCTTTCGGCGAGCCGGTGTCTTTTTCATTTAGCCGGGTTACCGCTCGGTTCTCACAGTAGGGACTTGTGAAACGAGTCGTATTAAAAACTGGAGTGAATTCAACGCATCGCATTTTTTAATGTTTTTTAATTGTGCCGCGTTTGTTGACGTTAAGCGCAGCTCGTAACCCGAGCTCGTATTATAGCATCGGCTTGCTTTCAGCTCTGTACACTGATATTTTTACCTTGATTCTAGTAGGCATATGCTTGTAGGCTGTAATATTTAGGTACCCACGATGGGCATTGTATTTAGAACTAGCTATCTGTATACGTACATAACTGACCGTTATAGCTATGCGCTTTTCTTCAGCTTATCTATTTGTTATATCTGTCTGCGTATTCTCAATTACATTCACATTAATATTGTCGTTAGGCTATACACCAACGATTATACATTTGTTTATGTATACTACACCTATCTAGGACTTCATCTGCCACATTATCATACACCTTAGTAATATCTTTCTCAAATTCTACATCTTCAAAGACTGTACAAACAAAGTCTGTACTTTTGGGTTGTCCTCCGTTACCGTGTTGGCCGTGTGGCTCATACATCTACATACAAATCTCCTAATCCCATCCTCTCTGAATATGTATGAACGTTTGGCTCATTCTTTCCTATTTAACTAACACCATAAGGTGTATTGGAATTGGTTTGGATCCAAGTAATAATGTCTTCGTTGAAGTTCCGGGAACTGCAGTTAAAAATTCTAATTCATCCGTCTTAGCTTTCCTAATTTCTGTTAAATTTTCTACTAGTGTTATTATATTATGGAATTTATTGAGAAGAGTCTTACCGTTAGTAGTAAGACATAAATCATTCATATTGTATACAGTTTTGCCATCTTTAGCCATAGGCATATTACTGGTGGCAGTAATCATAAATCGTGTGCGATTTATTCTCTGCCCGCAAGTTCTAGGGATCTCTTAAGATATTTTTCAAGTGACTCCACAGAAAGAAGGAACTCATAGTGTTTTGTTTTATTACGTTATTTATATTGTCAAATGAGTTTGATTTGCGGGCCCCCCTATCTTTAAAACTGTCTGTTGATAACTAGTTAATTTTTCTTGAGAGTCTTCTTCTAAAAGTAACCAATCTTTTTTTAGTAGATTCTCATTGATTTGCTTCGAAAGCCTTTTTTTTGGGAATTTAACAACACGTGTAATTTCTAGAAATTCAGTATTTTCCGCTTTTATGTTTATTGCCGCCTTGTATGTTTGAAACAAATGTCAGATTTGTTATGCGTGGTCTCCAAAAAAGCAAACACATAAAAAATCGAAATATCCTAGATCTAGTGATAAGAAAGAACAGTTTAATTCTATACATTAACTTCTCGGCGTGTTCGCCTATACTGGTCTGGGTGAATACCAATGTTGGTGCCAACCATTTGGTATTCGATGCATCTCCACACGATTTCTGTGGTCGGGACTCGGCCGGGACATTTAGAATATTGATCAACCGTAGTGTCACTTTACAGTTTAGAAAGGGACAATGTGTACATAAATTCTCGATTTTGAGGGAAAGTTCTTTTTTTGTTTTGGTAATTGTTAGTTGTTTTGTATGCAGTGATGATAAACGGACGCAATTCAACTTAAATCTGTTCTGTGTTTCGATTTTTTATTGCTGTTTTCTGTAATATTGCTCATTTTAAATGTTTATTGGCTTGTGAACAAGTTTGTATTTCATATTTTTGTCGCCTGCTTTCGTTTAAGTTTACATTCTTCACATATTTAGGTATTTACATGTCCTTATTTGTGCATGCATGTTCCTAAACCTTAAAATGTGCCGATAGCTTATATTGGATTTGTTATCGTCCCGTTTTTTTCGCACTACACCTTTTTCAACAACTTCAGTGATGTATGGTATAACAATTTCTTTTCCAGCAATCATTATTTTATCCTTACGAAGTCTCATAACGTTATCAAGTTTTCAAACTCATTCCTTTATCTACTAACCGTCATTCACTATTACCGGGTATGCACAAACAAACTACGGTTAATGTTATGGACACAACGGCTCAAATATTGTTTGAAATCATTAATGGTTTCCGTTTGTGTGTTTTGCAGTTTTCGCTTTAGTCGTTTAGATAGTCTGTTTATCTGGGTTCAAAGGTATTTGAACCGGGATTAACCGACAATGTAACGCATGTGTCTGAACGCTTGACGTTTCATTCAGATTACTTTTATCTGAAGATTTACTTTATCTGACATAATGCCTATCTGTTATTATATTTAGTTTCTTAGACTTAATCCTGATTGCGCCACAAATCACTGAAAGCGTTCATGGTTTCTTTTTGTCTATTATGTTTGCCTGTCTGCTAGCCTGTTTTATTCTATTCCTTGGCATAGGCCTCCCTCTATTCCTTCCACTTATTCTCACCACTCACTAACAAGCATTTATCGCTATATTTTTGTAAACATCATCAGGCTGTTTTGTATTTTCTTTATAACATTAGCATCAAAGCTTCCTAGAATAATACTGCTGCCTTACAAGGATTAGTAAAATATACAGTTGCTAATCTGTTGACTTAAGCTTTAACAAATAACTCGTTAGCAAGATTAACCCTGTTATCCATAAAGTTACTATTAATTTCTTAGTACGGCTCCATCTCTTTGGTTGTAGTACTATTGCCATCTCGCTCCTTTTAAAAGGATGTAACAATGACAGGTAAAAATTATGAGTGTCAAGTTTATGACTAGGGGGTTGATCTTTTGTAGAGGTAGTATAATTTATGAAATTCGCAGGTTCAAGGGTGTTCGAATACAGCGCTTTGACGGATTAGAATCAGATTTAGAGATACCTCTATTTACTACAATCACCTCTTTTGTCACTATATGATTATTTTTAGCTTCTATATAATCATTAGAAACTGTATTTGACTTTACATTGGCTTTATTATTTTCTGTTTTTATCAAATTACTCATGTTATCTTCCTTAACAATTACTGCATCCGTGAAAGATACAAATTAACTAAATAACTCTGTCCACGTCTTTGGTTCGCCAGCCATGCAGATGTCGCCATGTTGTACAAACAGACGGTTCGCTCCAATTCTATAAACACACGCAATTAATGGCCAATTGTCCATGTTGTAGCCGGCGGCCACTCGCCCGGGGTCACTGGACACTGTCGCAAATAAATCTCAACTAAAGTGTACCCTGTATGACCAATTTCTCGTTTAATCTACATCATTTGCATCTGTTGTAACATCAACATCAATAACCAACCTTATTTCTCGCAAAATAAAGTTTACATTTGCAAAATCATAAAACGCCTTCGGGTGTCCGCGACAAGAAATTGTTCTGCGAATCGCCTTTACTTATTTGTAACGTACGTAGTCTGAGAAACATTGAATATTTGAGCAGTTCCAACTTGCTGAGGTTACAATGCGTCGGTTTTTAGCTTTTCTGTTTAGAAATATTTAATTTAGTTACACCTGTTTGCTCAAATGTAACTCACAAACAGCTTTGTAAAATCTTAAAGGTCTGTGTTACCCATGTTTAATTTATAAGCGGAGCCTTAAAATGCTTAGCTTCAACGTCAATCATATCATATTTCTAGTTTCAGCCATTCACAATCACACGGCAACTTAATACTCAAAGCGAAATTATCATAATGTTGCTAGACTTCACATAAATCAGCTATAATTGTTAATGATACTTGACTGGTCTTACCAAATTAGGAGCAAATTTTTTGTTGCTTGATATTTCATATCAGAATCTATTTCGTCAAACCGTTGACAAACCTAGGTGTTGCCATACAAGCACAGAGTACCTGTGTGGTCTAAACTCGTAGTTCGAACTGTTTACTAAATTGCTAATTAGGTGTTTACGACCATGAGACACTAACTGTCAAGTCTTTCCGTTGCATAATGGTTGCTTTCTGATGGTAATGACCACTCAAGTTGGCGCTACGCTTAGGAGTTTATGCTCTGGCATGGCTTTGAAATACTCGTACATTGTAATAACACCAGTTCCTGTGTTGAGTGCGGTAAAAGCACCTTTAACGAAATAAAGCTTAGTAGTTAGTAATGCTTTTGCTCCTCTCAAAGATATTTTGCCTTTTACCAATGTGAAATTTCAAAAAGAAGATGTAATAGATTCTAATAGACAAAGTTCCGACAATATGAGTAGAATATAAAGTAATGAGGAAATGAACAACACAATACATATATGTATGATAAGCCAGAAATACTTTAAGGAAGGTCAATATACCGTTGATTGGAAAACATCCAGAAATATCGGAAAATCTTTTCAAAAAATAATAAGGCCTACATGCTTCATAAAGTCTACATCGATTCTGCGGATGATCGTAAACTGATCAATGGCTTTAACAACTTAATTTAGACTTATAAAGTCAAGCACACTGGATAAATCAGAGCCTATAAATTTGTAAAGCTTATAAAAGTTACAATGAGCAACATTATATTGTAAAATGAGCATGAAAGTGATTAGAGCATTTGCCGGTTGGAGATTTTTATGAGTGTGGTGTACTTTTGGTAGTTTCTTTTATGTACTAGTTATATTTTAATCCCTGTTATAAAATTCTACAAGGTTGGCTTTATTCTGCAATTAATTGCTCTTTGATCTCGTTGTCTTTGTTATTAACATGAAGGGCTTAACAATCCTGCATCTTCAATGTAGAGAATTTTATGTTAAAATTGTACTGCACCTTAGTATTTATAACATGCCTAGCCTGTAGTTGCATTAACCGCTTGTTTATCATTATTTTCTTCACTGTTTGAGCAAGTACCACCGTTTCCTTTACATTAACGATATGACAAGTTCTAAATTCCTCATCAAGGTTCTACCAAGTTTCTTCACTAAAATCTCCAACTATTCCCTAACCCATACGCATCTCAGTATCTATTCCTAGTTATCTGCTTGCGTTGTTTGCTCACACAACAGTGCGCCGGCGCAGCGGCACGGTGCTCAAACACGGCCGTGTTTGGACCTCACGGATGTCAGATAGGGTTGCCACCTAGCTGCGTATACCTGGCTATCTTTTCCTTTATCCTTGTAAGTCTGCGCATCTTGCATATTAGTTGGTGAGTATCGCTTGGTACAAGCTAATGAACTTTTCCGTTTAGATACAAATGTCGGTTTACTGATGCTATCCAAATATTTTTTCCGAAAAGGTTTCATGTTCTATGAATATTTTATCAGGTAACGTTTTTGAGACTTTTGAAGTCAGTGATAGCCCTGATAGACAGGTTTACGATATGAACTAAGAGGGGACGAGTGTTGAAAGTGATAAATCTGTCCTGAGCATTTTATGATTTATCCATATTTGTGACAAGTTCCATATAGGACTATGATTATCACGACCTCAACACGACAATTCATCAACTTTTCTCAAAGGGATTTCTAAAATCTTAAAGTGAAAATTCTGTGCCGATAAAATATTTATTACAAAAATCGCTAAAATAATTGATAGTGACACTATTTAAGATTTTACAGCAAATTAAACTCATCCCAATAAGGAAAATAATAACTTGCCAATCGCTTTAATAGACATCTTGATCAAGATTATTTAAGAAACATATTTTTTTTTGTCCGTAGTGATTATCCACACGATCCAACGTTATTGTCGCTGATTAACGTTCGTTTTTAATAAATAAATAACAATATTGTGAAGTAAAGTTAAAAAAAGGCAGACAATGGAAGACTTTCGCATGAGAAACCAACATTTCCCATACAATACTGGTGGCGTACGCGCAATAAAAACATGTCGCTGCCTCATTGGTGACGTGGAAAACCTCAAAACAATAATTTTTACATAACACACCCGCATGGTTTCAGCTTCTTGTGAGAAATGTGGCAAAATATCGAAAGAAATTTCACTCGAGATTCTTACCTATCTCAAGGCAAAATTTTATTAGGATTCTGTGTTTCACTGTTGATTATATAATTATTGTTTGTAATGGATGCCTCGTCAAGAACTGCTTTATTGGTAGAAGAAATTGATTGTGCTGCATGTGTTATTCGTAATATACTTATATCTGATGACGGTATATTCCTCAAAGACATACTATAGCATTCTTTATTAAGCATTGTTACTTCTATATTTCCGTAGTCTTCCTTAACATTACACGTTATCTTTACTACACCGTTTTAATTCTTACTTCACTTCATTCTAAACAGTATATTCTAGCATCCTGGATGATTCCTTCAAAATATTCTAACACATTCTGTTCTAGTGTTTACGTTGCCTCCATGCATATGCACTAGTAGTTATCGGCTGTCCGTTCGTCCGTTTGCTTTAATAATAAGCCTGCGCCCGCGCTGCTGTCACGATCTTCAAACATAGCCTCGAGCTAAGCGGGTTTTGTTGCGGGATACAAAAATGAAAAAGTGTTAAAATGTGGGTTGAGAATGAGAAGAGCGGTGAAAAAAATTAACATTGAAATAATCTTTGGTAAAAAAGGCGTTAGATTTTGATCTGTTTTCGACTTTTATTGCAGGCTTGGGCATGGGTCAATGCTTTATTCTTTGCATCTAAGTGTGAAGTTGTTTTTTGCATTTGTTGTTATGTCTGATTTTACACCTTCGCAGCTATAACAATATTGTTCCAGATGAAAGTTCTTTCGAGAGTATTCAAATAGGTCACTATGGAGTATTATTTTACAGTTTTATTCTCAGATGAAACTAAACACAAATATTTATCAGCTTCACGTAATAGAATTTCTCTGTAACTGATACAACTGCTAAGAGTATTTACCATAGAAAAGTTCATTTCTAAATCCAAACAATTTCCGCTTTTTACTGGTCAAAGAAACCTGATGATTCTTTAACATACTAAGCTTCATGTAAATATATCGGCTATTACCGTTTATTTGTCCATTTGGTGCCTTCGAAGTCCAAAACCAAAGGGTTGTGGGTTTCTTTCCCGTATCAGATGTCTGAATCCTCTCCCACGTTAAAAACTTCGACAAACATATTAATTACATTTGACAAAACCTTTTTGACATTATTTGAAGAATATCTTTCTTTCAAATCAGCAGCAAAGTTATTTTTGTCTGCATTTCTATTCTACGATGGTTTGTCATAGTTTATAAATTGATATGAATAATAAAACGATGGTCCATTAGCGCATTCTATCGGTTGTACGGACATCGAATGTGTATCGATAAATTAATTACTTATTTTTCCGTTCCCTTCGAATAGATTTATTGAATGATTTATTTGATGTACAACTTATGTATCTTGGATTTTTGCGTCTTTGTTCAGTTCCGGTACTTTTGAAAAATTGTTATTTACAAAATTTTTATCAACATCTATAGTAACTCAGATAAGATGATTAGAAATACTGGTTTATTTTACATTATTTTCTGATTATGACATAGAGTTAACATTTTTTAGTTACCTTTTATAACTTCCAATGCCTCGTCTCTTCTTAGCCAGCCAGGTGCCATATTCTTTACTACATCTGACTCAAGTTTTTATCAAAGTCAATTAAACTATTGCCGACTATTCATAATCAAAATTAATAAAGTCCATCACACTCCAATTCATAATTTTTAAATACAGTCTCACGTCTGTCTGTCTCGTTTTTTTCTCCAACCTGTCAATTGTAAATTACCAGTTTGGTTCCTAATTGCATCGTAAGTCAATCCAGACGATTACTACACAAGTTTTAGCAGTAGGACTAGTTTATGAAAGAGTGATGATAAAGTTATTATTTCCACTAAAATGGAGGAATCTGATACAACAATTGAAGATATCGCTCTTCACAACTATTGCTTTATTTCTTTTACTGCTTGTAGCTTCGGTTACATTTTTTATAGATAGTGGTCCTTCGGTATTTATCTCAGTCTTGACCTAGACGATCGTGAAAGCTCAGCTTATCTCAAGTTATGGCAATCAATGTCTGTGATCTAATGTCTGGTGGTATTTAGCCAAAGATTGATTTAGCATTGATTATTGCCTTTTGTTGAGTCATAACTGTAATAAAGGTTTTGGCCAACTGTAAATATTGAAGTAAATTTTGTGTATTGAATAATATTTTTTCTTTTGAATATTATACAAAGGGCACTAGATAAGTTTTGCAAAACAACGTTTATTTTTACAGCCTTTCAAAATAATTTCCATCACAGTTTATACACTTAGTTATACGTAAAAACCAATCATCAAAAATGTCATTCCATTTTTCTTCTGGGAGTTCTGAACAGGCTTGGTCCCAAGCAGCCAAAAGCTCGGTATCTGTAGGAAATCGTCTCCCTTTCAACTTATCCTTAATGATAGGGAAAAGAGCAAAGTCACAGGGCGCTAGGTCTGGGCTGTACGCAGGATGTTCAAGCACTTTAACGCCACTGTTATTCAAAAATTCGACTGTATCACGTGCTCGATGCGCGGGTGCGTTATCGTGATGAAAATGCCAAGTATCCATTCTCGAATTCGGTCGAATTTTCTGAAGCTTTTGAAAAACTTTTGGCAGACATTCGTTTATGTACCAGGACGAGGTTACAGTACGCTGACTTTCCAGAACAACTCGTTCCAAAATACCTCGCCGTGTAAAAAATACAGCGATCATCTTTTTTTTTTACTGAACGTGATTTTCTCACCTGAACTGGAGTTTGTTCATTTTCAAACAGCCAAACTTTATTTTTGTTTTTCGATGGTACGTCAAAGTAATATAGCCATGTTTCGTCACCAGTAACGATATTATTGATGTTATTAGAGGTACCATTTTCATACAACTTTAGCATTTTTTTACACCAGTTCACTCTTGCCTCCTTTTGTTCAACTTTGAGATCGTGTGGCACCCATAGTGTACAAACTTTTCTTACGCCGAAAATATCGTGAAGAATTTTGTGTACACTTGGTGCACTTATCTGCAGGATCTCTTCTATCTGTTTATAGGTTATACGTCGATCTTCTTTTAATAATTTTGACACTTTCGCAACGTTTTCTGAGCCAGTAACTTCAATGGGACGTCCTGACCTTGGAGCGTCATCAACATTAAAGTTACTACGGTCAAACTCACGATACCATCGGTAAACTGTTGTGCGATGTGGACACTTTTCTCCCAAAACAGTTTTCATTTCTTCCACACACTCATCTACTGACAGTTTACGCAGAAAGTTGTAACGCATAACAACTCGCAACTCGGTATTAGACCATTCAGACATTTTAATTGTTGAAAAAAGTTTATACCAGTTATTTAAACGATTAATGTCGGGTTATTATATATGAACTATCAAGATACTAGCTGTAATTTAAAATAAAAATATTTTTGTCTACCCTCCGTTAATATTATTAATGTATTGCAAGACTTATCTAGTGACCTTTGTATTGTTTCACTGTTACTTACAGTTTTTGTAAATTTTTGCTAGTTCAGCTTTAATTTAATTTCAAGAGTCAGCTTCGTGTGACTCACAGTACAGTAATCTCAAGTTAAAGGGCAGAATATTTTAAGCTTGTACTTCTTAAACAAGAAAGTGCCAACACAAATCTTACAGCCAAATAAATCACTCTTCGAAATAGCGTCCACTTAAGACCTGTGGAATTTCTAACAGCACATAATTGATTTTAAATTATTCCGAAATACATTGTGCTGTGTAGACATACGTGTAAGGCATTTGGATAGCCCCTGATAAACCCGGGACCGTGTTACCTGTGGGCTTCGGGCTTTTATTGACGCCATATCCAAGAGATTACGTTTTATGAATCTTCTCTTCGATGGGCTTAAAATATTTAAGTTTAGTGCTGGCTGGTTGCTGGTTGATAGCGTCCGAAGGGAAGGGACTATTGTATAATTTATTCTTAAAGTAAGAATTGTGGACTATGGGAAGATTTGATATTTATTGAAGAAGGTAAGACTAATTTGTACAGACGACAACAGTTTGAAAGATGAAAACTTCTGACTAAATTCAACATCATTGTTTTACCTTCCTTTTCTGCCGTCATCCAGGCCTTCCTAATCTTGTACTAGTTACTTATCTCATCCAGTTTAGTGTTAATGTAATCCATCAAATCCATCAGCAGCAAATATTTCCGAACATACTCCACATTATAAATCACTAAAGACTCATACAGTTCAAGTTTCTGAAACTGTTTTGTCTTTATAATCATTAGTGTGAAAGTTTGAGAGCCTCGTACATTACTTGTTAGTTGCTCATCATTAATCATTTTTGTCTTACAAATCTATTATTTCATGTTGGTACATATCTTTTGTTTTGGACCGAGCCTTCGATTTCAAACTCATTACGATTCTTTAAATGAAGTTTAGAGCAAAAACTGGGTGTGTAATTTAATTTAGCAGCAAGTTCATTGTGCATGTGTAATATTGAAATTGAAATACGATTGCTGATAATGTTTGTATCGTCATGAGTTCAAAAATGATTGATGGATGACTTCACTTTTATACTAGAGCATCTTTTTTTCTAATCAACCGTCTAACGAAGACAGTTCTGTCTCAATAACGGTTTTGTAAGAACCTGTATTTAGTGAACCAGTAATGTACCAATATGTAGTCTTCTTTCCTAGTAAATGCTCTTAGACACTCCACCAGCTTTTTAGGCCTTTCTCGATGTCCTTCCTTAATAAACCAAAAATTCGATACACCAAAAGCTTTTCATAAAACAAACAGAACGTTACGTATCAATAAAGACCTTTAGCCACCGTCCAACTGTTTCATTATTAAAACAAATACGATAAAACATCGAGATAAGATGGCGGCTGTAGATGATGAATTACGAAATGACCTTTCATTGTTTTGAGTCGGTCAGCGGCAGCAACATAGCGGTACCGAAGTGCAATCAAGAATAGATCATCAAGTACCTTCATAATATGCAAAAACTGGAATGACATGTGAGAGAGAGTTGTTTTTGTTTGAAATTGTAATTGAGACTTGTGATGTGTGAATGTGAAATGTTTCATCTCTTGAGGGAATGTTGTTAGTTCTTTATTAACTGTGAGTTGATGATTAGCATTTTATAAGAACAAGTCTTTAGCAGTTTCTGCTTTGTAATGAGACATTACAATCTTTTAACAATAAGGAGGAGGAGTAAGGAGCGTTTCAATAAAAGGCGGGAATCAGCGGTAAACTGGTGTATTGAACAGGTGTGCAACATAACGCGCGCAAAGGACGCACATTCTAATATGGCGGCAGTGCCAACTTACAAACTATAAAAATTGCTACTCGCTACATCTTCTCCCTCCTAAGTTACAGAGTACTGCTATAATAAATCTTAAATATATTAAAATACGACTAATACACAAAACAAAACTTAAATCTATAAACCTATTTATAATGCACGCTTCGCTCGTTCATAAGCACGCAGTGCTCGAGCTGACGCGTCTGGTGGTGGTGGCGTCAGTGGAGCTACCGAGTCGGCTGCTGTCACTTGAGCAGTCGGCTCAGGGCCCTTCTCCGGAGTACGCCACACGTCGCACTGATCAGCTTGTGCTATATCGTCAGCACCATCAGACGTGTCTACGTGTTCTTCACCAACGACCCCAGGCACGTCCACACACGGTCCATCGCGCGACCCTTGACTCGCTCGCGACAGTGAAAATCTATTTTTATTTCGCGCAGGAATAATTTGATCCGCATGCCTACGCCACTGAGTACCATTTCCGATGTCCACATTGTACGATACAGGGCCCGTTTTCTTACTGACCGTGCCAGGAGCCCACTTTTCCCCCCACGCAGAATAGTCGCGAGCAAAAACGACATCGCCTACTTCAAAATCCCTGATAGCGCCCGGCCCGTAGCGCACCTGTCGTTCCTGCGCAGTGCCAACTACCGCGCCTAAATCGGGCCGCAAAGCGTCCAGGCGACTGCGAAGCCTCCGCCCCTGCAACGCATACGCTGGAGGTACCCCTGTCGTCGCGTGCGGGCAGTTCCGGTACTTTAACAAAAATTTACTTAAAGCGGCGTTCACATCGTCCCCTTCATATTGTGCTCTTTTAATTGCCTTTTTTACAGTTTTGACTGCGTTTTCAGCCGCGCCGTTAGCCTGTGGTCTATATGGGGCTGAAGTTACATGTCTAATTAAGTTTTTATCACAAAATTCTTTGAAGTCTCGAGCTGAAAAAGGCGGACCATTGTCCGTTACTAGTTGTGCCGGTAAACCAAAACGCGCAAATATACTTCTAAAGGCATTTATAGTGGAGCGAGCATCCGAACCCTTCATTGGTAACGCCTCTATCCACTTCGAATGTGCATCGACAATAATGAGGTACCTAATACCGCCACAATCACCAAAATCTGCGTGCAGGCGCTGCCACGGGTGCAGCGGGAACTCCCAAGGGTGTACCTGCGCTCGCGGCGGCGCGTCGCGCACAACTCGACACGCATCGCATTTCCTACATATGTCTTCTATATCATGGTCTAGGTTCGGCCAGTACACGTAACTACGTGATAAATTCTTCATTTTGTTAACCCCTAAATGACTTTCGTGAATTTCAGCTAAAATTTGTTTTTGTAATATTTGAGGAATGACAATTCTGTATCTGTATATTAAACATCCCTGATCCACTGACAGTTCCAGCTTTCGCGTAAAATACGGTTTTTCTTCCTCGCAGTTAGGTGCAGCTGGCCACCCAAACAAAACATAGCCCTTAATTTTATTTAAAATCACATCACGTTCTGTTTCTCGAGCCACATCTTTAAACGAAATAGGGAACGTGTCTGCAATTAAATTCAAGTATTCTATCGTACATTCTTCGCGAATTTCTTTAGCTAGAGGTAGCCGAGACAGTGCATCAGCCGGACCATTGTCCACTGATCTCACGAATTCGACCTTATAATCATAAGCTGCTAAACGTGCCGCCCACCGCTGCAATCGACTTGCAGCCGTTTGAGGTATACCCCCCTTTTCACCAAAAATATGTGTCAACGGCTGATGATCCGTTTTTAATAAAAAGTTTCTGCCGAATAAATACTGGTGATGTTTAGTGACACCAAATAGTATAGCCAGAGCTTCCTTATCAAGCTGACTATAGTTACGTTCTGGTGCACTAAGTGTGCGCGATACGCAGCTGATAGGGCGCTCGCTGCCGTCGTCGTAGCGGTGCGCGAGCACGGCGCCTAACCCGTACGCGCTGCTGTCTACCGACAAAACGAGTGGTCGCCCCTCCTCATAATGCGCCAGTACGCGGGTGCTTAAAAGAGCCTGCTTTGCTTGATTAAATGCTAACTCACACTCAGAGTTCCATTGCCATACCACCTGTTTTCTTAATAAATTATGTAGTGGGTGTAACAATGTGCTTAAATTATGTATAAACCGCCCATAGTAGTTTAACATTCCTAAAAAACTTTTTAATTGTGTCGTATTTTCAGGTTTAGGTGCGTTAGCTATGGCTTCTAATTTTTCAGGATCTGGTTTCAACCCTTCTTTATTTATTATAAACCCCACATACTTAACCAAATCTTGCAAGAAACTACATTTGCTAAGTTTAACGGTGAGTCCTGCGTCCCGCAACCGTGTGAGTGCTGCCCTTAAATTGTTTAAATGATCTTCATCATTAGCCCCTGTTACGCAAATATCATCTAAAAATACGACACAATTTGGAATACCTCTTAAAGTTTCTTCCATAATTTTCTGAAACTTCTCTGGTATACATGACAAGCCGTATGGAGTGCGTCTATACGCAAATGTACCTATGTGCGTGGTGATCGCGGTATACAACTGCGAATCCTCAGTTAATAAACACTGTTCGTATGCGTGACGTAAATCAAGTTTAGAAAACTTTTTACCACCACTTAATGTGGAAAATAGCTCTTCAATACGTGGTAAGGGGTAGTAATCTCGCTTTAATTTCGGGTTAATCGTAATCTTATAATCACCGCAAATTCTTATTTCCCCGTTACGTTTCACTACCGGTACAATCGGAGTACCATAATCTGAATAATCTATACGATAAATAGAACCATCGGCCTCAAGCCGCGCGAGCTCCCTCTCGACGCGTTCGCGTAGCGCTAGTGGGACGGGACGTGCGCGGACGTACACGGGGTCATTGTCCGTGAGTAATAGCCGAATTTCGCGGTTACAGGTACCTAGTGTCTCAGTAAACACAGTTGGGAATTCTTTAATTAGTTGGTCCACGGATTGACTATCAGAAATATTATTAAATTGCATTTGTTTTATTTTCAATGCCCGAATCCAATCTCTCCCCATAATGGGGCGCGCTCCCCCTCTAATGACATGCAAACTTAATGGATGAGTTTTATTTCCTTTAAAACTAACTTCTACCACAATATACCCTAGAGTATCAATCCGCGACCCACTATAGCTGCGTAATACTAAATTATCTTGTTTTAATACTTTACGCAAAAATAATTGTTTATACATGGATTCACTTATTGCTGAAATACGACTCCCTGTGTCAACTTCACACCGAACTTTAAAGTTATCAATTAACAGTTCTAGGAAATAAGGTTCATTACCGGTACTCGTAGACTCCACCTTACTTGATAAATTGAACAAATCCTCTTCGCAATCACTCACGTAATTCTGCCTGGTACCACTTTCTCGTTCACGCACATTTTTGCACATCACTTTTAAATGCCCTTTTTTATTGCACTCATCACAAGTGTAGTTTTTAAATCGACACCTATCTGCGGCATGACCCTTTCCGCAACGCCAACACGGCCTGTTGCCGCCGTCGTCCGCTGCAGCCGCTCGGGCGCCTCCAGCGCCGCGCGCGCCCTGTTGCTTGCCCGATGTCGCTGCCGGCGCCCCGCGGCGCCCTCTGGTGTAGTGCAGCGCCTCCGCCGCCGTCGCAGCCGTCGCGCTGCCGCCCGCTGATTCCACTGCTGCCACCGCTGAGGTCGCGGCGCTTACCTCAGCGTGTTTTTCTGCTGCCTCTAGAGCGAGCGCCAGCTCTACCGCCGCCTTGTACTCGATCGTTTTCTCAGCGAATATTCGAGATCGCATTGCGTCGTTCGCTAAACCAGAGACAAACTGATCTCGCAAGTTCTCTTCGAGTTGTGCACCAAAATTGCACGTAGTTGCCAAATGCTTTAATGCTTGCAGATATTCCATAAGCGGCTCGCCAACACGTTGTCGGCGTAAGCGGAATACGTGCCGCTCTGCTATCTCGGACCGTTGTGGCTCTAGATGGTCAGCCACTAACTTAACCAGATCATCAAAAGTTTTGTCTTCGGGAAACTTTGGCGCGCACAAATCGCACATTAACGCATATGTGGGTTCTCCAACAACCGTAACCAGTAAAGACACTGTTAGTTCGTTTTTCACAGTATTTAACAAAATGTATTGCTTTACGCGGCGAACGTACGCGGCCCATTGCATTGAACTTACATTAAACGGCTCTAATTTACCGATAGGCATGATGTTTATTATTTACACACTATTATACCAACTTTATAGTCAATTACAAATAGTATTTTAAACGCACGGTTCACTATAATTCATCGAAATCGTCGCCAATGTAAGGAGCGTTTCAATAAAAGGCGGGAATCAGCGGTAAACTGGTGTATTGAACAGGTGTGCAACATAACGCGCGCAAAGGACGCACATTCTAATATGGCGGCAGTGCCAACTTACAAACTATAAAAATTGCTACTCGCTACAGATAATCAGTCGATACATCAGCATTTTCAAGTCATCTTCTATCTCTCTGTAACCTGATGATTGCTTCCATATTTCTACAATCTTAATACACTGTTTATTCTTATTTTCTTTTTTATAATTTAATTCATCTTCATGACCACCATCAGACTACTATGGTCCCTTACCACCTATAATTCTCTCAATCAATAGAACGCATCTTGTATCTCCCACAATTATATTTAAACATATCTTATTTCTAATAGCATCTTAGTCTACACTAACATCAGTTATACCATCCATACCTTCAAACAAAAGCCCTCAGACATAACCAGCTTCAAAATCGTCCTAACCATCATAATTAAACCTACAGCTTACAATCAACTTGTCAATCTTCAAGTAACGTTCTACAGGTGGTATAAGGTCATACGGTGCCGTAATTGGATTACGGAATGGCTCAACTCAATTGGTGCATGATGTCTACAGACTCTCCGGCTAGACTGATGCTTAACGCTTGGTTGGGTAGTCATTTTAATTGTGTCTGGGTGTTAGCATGTTTGGGTGAGCTTGGTGAATGTTTGTTTAGGTGTGTAAGACGGGGATTATGAAGATATGAATATTAAAGAGTTTAAACTGTCTTAGTGCATTGACTTAGATTTTGTATGGGAGCAGCTTTTTGAGGTCTTGAATTAATAGTTCTTGGTACTAATCCAATCAAGCTCGATATTAGGGCTTGCATTGTCGCAAGGATTCTGACCTAACCGAGATTTCGCGAAATCATAAAGCCGTATTATGAGACCTCGTCCGAGACTGCTTTCTCTGATATTTTATTTTTAAATGATAATTGTCTCTTAGTTCGGTGTTTGGCTTTTGTCGGTCTTGTACTGATAGTTTGATAGTCACAAGAGTATCTAGCCAAAGTAAGTTCAAAGATTTCTGTCTATTGTATTGAATTACTTAAACTCGTTTACAAGATACGAAATATTTGGGCATAGAAAAGTTGTCTTGTAATATAAACATAACTTGCTCTGTCATCTTTTTAATTCCATCAAGTATTTTATCTATGACTTCCGTGGCAACAATTCATTGCATACAATCTCTTAGCATCTTAATTCAAATGGGACTAATTTCGTCCCACAGATTTCCTCATTTACTCGATAATCTTATAAAACAATGAAGTCGATCGCCTTAGCATTAAGAAACGTCAATTAATTTCGTGTGAATATGATATTTTCGTAATGTTGCGCGCGCAGCTAGTCGGATAATGATGGGAGCGCGCACGCGCATAAAAGTAAGGAAACTGCGGCAATTGCTGTGAGACTGTTGTGCTTCTGTCTCACACGTTCGCATTACTAATATTGTACTAATATTAGTAGTATTAGTACCTACTTATCCAATTATTTATATTTATGATTAATTTATAATAAATGTAAAAGTACCCCTATCTGTCTGTTCTTGCCAAGACATGGTCTACCCATGTCTTGGCTTAGCACCTTTATCTGTGTATATCTTGATATTTTTTTACCCTTACTCGAGCTAGTAATGTTTTTTTTGCATGTCTTATTGTTATTAATTACCGAATCGACACATTACAATCTTACATATTCAAACTTATCAGTGTACAAAAGCTTTGCTAATAAATTTAACACTATTATTAGAGCGTCCAAAATTGTGTTCACCATGAAAGTTTCACAACATTTGCATGAATCGATCCTTCATTCCCCACTGACCTTGATCTAAAAACCCATAAATGGTTCGAAAAAAACAAACATAAAAAATATATCGAAGTTAGCATTATCACTTATGATACTGAGACAAACATTGTCGTTTGCGGTGTCCGGCGGAAGTGGTCCGGCAGTTTGATAGCGGGTCAGGTCCGGACAAGTCGACGGAAGGCCGCTCTCGGAAGCTCTATCGTACCGTGTGAACGCCGCTATCATGCGTACGCGCCGAAATGGGCACCAGTCGATTGAAACTGGATACTTAATGAATGATCTGTGGATATGGATGCGTAATGAATGAGAGATTATCTGATCTTACTGTGTAGTGGGTCAATGTATTGATTGCAATGTGCGTTTTATCATTATTATTATCCTGCCCCTTAGTCCAATTTATTTAAGATCGATGAAGCGTCTTTTCTTCTTCAGTACCTACATCGACATTCATCCTTTGTTCTGAAATAAAGAACTGTTTAAGTTATTTATGACCCATTTCTGTCCCATACCGTTCCCATTACTAAAATATAAACCTTGTTCTATGTGAATGTGATCTTGGATTAATTGAACCAATGTGATTATCAAGACTCATTTTTTAATCATACTAAGCTTGTAATCATTAGAGACAATCCAGTAAGAAAGACTTCATATTATTTTAGATAATGATACTTAAAAACACTTCACTTCAAAAATATGGCACCAAAAGCCTGCAACATGTCGACCGCACAGTCATTGTGGTATGACCTCGGTTGCTTGTCGAAATCCAACCTCATTGGCTAATGAACGCCGGCTGATCTAAATCGACGATTTAGAATGGTTCCGGATTCTGGTTGATATTTGGTACTTACCTATGTTATTGTCTTATGATATCAAAGATTTTGACTGTCCGTGATTGATAGTGTATTTAATTAAACAACTTGTGTGGGAATTTATATAGCCGCAATTAAAATTTTATAGCCAAGTATTTTTTGCGCCGCACTTTTATCGTGTCATGTATCAAAAAATCCTTAAGTTTTGTAGGCTACAAAACATTTAACAGCTAATTAGAGACACATCAAATCAATTTCAAAGTAATGATAGTCAACTCAATCAATGCCTTAGACAAGTCGAAATACTTCAAATTTTGAGAAAACTTTTCCCCAAATATCAATTCTGTTACCAAACTGAGTGCCATTTAAAATTTTATCGTTTAACAACTTCCTTCGAAGTCAAAAGCATTGTCAACACTTAATAACCCAAACTTTTGTTTAAAGTGCTCTCAAAATGGAGTACGAGTACTTGCGTTGTCCGGAAGAGTGGAATCCGGTAAAGTTGTGTTGTCAGGTCCCTCTCATTGTGGCGACTGACAAAGAGCCGTAAAGTTGCACTTGTTCATCTACCTGCTGCCATCCATTGTTTTACATCTCGTGGTGTTTTTAATGAGCTGTAGATGGTGTATGCAAGGGATGGTCTGGGGTGTCCCGGTTTGCTTTTGTCATTTTTTCTGGTGTGGGTGGTTAAGTATCTAATTCTATTTTGATGACTCATTTAAAGTTAATCTAAAGAATAAGTACCCAAGGACCGACCAGATGTGTTTCGAAATTCCTGTTTAAATTCTATTCTGATTTTGATTTCTATGAAAATAGTGATTCATTTATTTAAACAGCCTATTGTTTAAAGATTTCGACATTCCTTTGAGCTTCAACGTTTATCCGTTCACATACACATCACAGATCAACACGAACTGGGTGCCAGTAAAGCTAGCGAGACTGGAAGAGATCTAGAACGTTCCACAGTTGATGGGCTACTAAAACTTAATGATTTAAACGTGGCTTCAAGTGCGCCAGATCCTGGTGAAACAATAGCATTAATTATATGGATTATCCTTTACTCAGTCGGACTTGCAAGGCTTGGTAATAACGGTATGAGCTTAAAATCGACATCTGGTCCGCGGGCCCTGACTGACATGCGTAATTGCTTAAGTATTATTATAAAGCTACTGAAACCAGAAGGCCAGTCACCGTTGACGGTTAAATACCCATTTGCGTACCGTGAGACCATTTAAATCTGTTTAGATTCAACCCGTATCTCAGAATCGTGGATTATAAACAAATTTAATTGCTACTTACTTAATCGTTGTCGAAAATCGCGTGTTCAGTAGCAATTTCGGGACTTGAGAAACATTAAAACATCGTCCACATAGACGGAGTCAAAGAAAACTTAAAATGAAAATTATGTGATGATTTATCAAGCTTTATAATTATGTCGGCGCGAATAATAAACCAAAATACATCATTTATACGACAATTTAATGAATAAAATAACCTCCACGTGGGATTTCGACACACTCGGTAATGGTTAATTATATAATACCGGAGTATCGTGTCGGGCGCTGCCGCTGCTGTAATTAATACCTCTAAACCTATTCCATGGCTCGTTTTTTGTCTGTCTGTGATGATTTGTGCTGAGAATGGACCGATGCGCGGCAGCCGCGGACACACGCACGCTGCGCATGCGATGTGCACGGTAGTTGCGTAATACAAGAGATCCGAGCGTTTTCTTTTCTGTAATTATGTTCATTACATCTTAAACGGTTTGATATGTTATTACAAGTAATAGGCAATTTTAACGTCTCAATTCATATTCGCATTCGACACTAGTTTCATTGATCTCGCTTGGTACAGCGAGGGCTGGGGACCGTTTACCTGCTCGTCTCCCTTCGCTCAGCCCGAAGGCATCGCACCCTCCGAGATTTGCGCCGGGTGCGCAGGCGCAGGTGCTCGACGCACGACGCCGGTACTAACCGTCTATTTTACAAAAACAACAAAAAGGCCCAGTCGGGAGCGATGGCAGCCGTGTCATGTTATTTCGTCGGTTTATACCATAAAAACGAACGGAGAATTTGGCCGTTTCCGCTTTCTCGGAACTGTGATTCACCTCGCGTGTGAGCCTCCACTATGATTTATCCACAGATTATTGTTTGCGGTCAAACTTGAATGTTTTATGCGATTAAAATAAATTTTGTTAGAACATGAATTTTAATATTCAACTTTAATAATGCATGTCGGTATGGGACGCCGGCTAAGTCTTCTTAAAGAGTCTTTAAATTTATCATTTAGAGGACGCTTTCACCAGCATAAGTCACGCAATGCCGGGGATAATAAATATCAAAGTTTAATGATGGCAGGATAAGAAGAAATCTATTTATATTGAGGCACCTATAGTACAATGAAATATCGATGAAGAAACTGTATCATAATTATGTACGGTCAAATCGATTATACCAATACCAGCCTTCAGCGTGCTTTTTGGACCTTAAACTCTACACCATTTACATTCCCATAGTTAAACCCATATGTGTAACAGCAATTTAGTTTCATACTTACATTATAAATATTATTGACATTGATAACCGTAAACAATGAAAACAAAATTACAGAAAACAAGAACTCCAAATATAACAGCTTGTTAGCCAAAGTAATGGTGTTCACTGGATCTTCGCCAGTCGGCCTAAATATTCCGTTTACGGGCTTAAAGTAGGGGTATTACAGTAAATCGTGAATCCAGGCTATTGTGGTTTAGACGTATATGGGATATTTAAGCTGATTCCCCGAGGGATTTTAACCTGTGGGTCGCAAACCATTTCGTGACCTTTAAAAGAAAATTGGACATGACTATTGATTCTAATTAGATGATGCTTTTGTTCGAAGGCTTCAGTAAATGCTATAAATGGCGGATAGTATTTGAGGCTTGAATAGCGTCTAATGGAGTGGTCGGAGGTTCGCATGTTATTCACAGTTGTGACAATGATGCAACACTGCATTGTAAGACAATTTACGATATCTTTCTTTCAACGCACAAAGCGGCTACAGCAAAGAGAACAGGTGCTATAATTTAAGAGATTTACTTTCGAAATCGTTGAAATCTAAACTCAATTCCAGGCTGAGAATTTCGCCTTGAGCGGTCCTCTCACCGCACAATAGTTTACAGCCACCAGTGTTAAAATTCATCATATTCTTACACATAAAACACACCACTTAGATTCTGTCTGTCCTAACGACGTAATTTACGATCACCCAGTTCCATAATTGGCACACACAACAAATCTATTTCATCGAGACTATTAGTCATTGTTAGCGGGTCTGGTACCCTGGCTAAACGACGCTGCTCATAATTTAGCCGTTCATGGAGCTACGGGATAATTATGATTAATTTTATGCATGAATTGAGAAAGATTGGCGCTGGAAAGGATTGTGGATGTGAGTCGTGAAGTGTTGATGTAATACTCATCTACTCAGATGAGTTTATCTCTTACGCTGATCATGTAAGCAGGAAATGAAATCAAAGCAAGTTGAACTCTAAATAAAAACATGTCACATAATTTTGAAACCTGTATTAATAGAGTCACTGAAATAAACCGCCTATCGGTAGTGTTCTACACGAAACTATAATCGTTTTCGAAAGTAGCCAACTCCCAAACTACAAGTAACATAAACAAGTTGCTCAACTTTAAAATATAACCGCAATAAGTGAGGCACTTTGAAAAATTACATGCCCATCAAAAAGCTGTAGGTTCAAAACTGGTAGAAGACATATTGTACGGTAACCACTTCGGTGCTGACGCCGTTTGTGAACCTCGGACTAATATACAAGTATTCGATTTACTATCTGTTCGTGATTAATGAATGCTAGGGAGAAGCCGCCTTTTCAACTTCGACTAATTTGTTGAGATCGTTCCGCTTAATGTTATGTGATTATAGCCTTTATCTCTTGATAGTTCTTGTATGTAGATTAGGGGAAACGGTTTTGATTGATAAAGAAATGGACGTTGCTATTGTTTGATCTTTATTTGGTTTATCTAACGGTGTTTTTTCTTGTACATATACATTGTGCTTTACGATATTGTATGAATCATCAAAATAATACTTCAGCACTGCATGCAACAAAATCGTATTGAAGCATATCCCAATTTTACGCTTACCAATAAACAATTTCAATATTATACTGCGATAATTTGCGAGTATGGACCGTGGAGCACAATTACGTAGATTTGAGAACACTGTAGTCGGTTACTGTCATGACGAATTGTAATCACCATTCTGTGATGGCTCTCGCAAGGTTCGTGTTCGGACCAAGTTTGATCAAATTCTTTCGGAATGTTATTGTTAGAATTTGATTCATGTTTTATTCGGTTAGTTTGGTAGACGTAGTTGAGAAATGGAAGAATTATTTGCTCCTTGATGTAGAAATTTCTATAGAAAGAAACTAGGATTGCATAAAAGGCAGAAATCTAAACTAAATCTAAACAGTTGTAAATATTACAAACCTTGTTCAACAGACTTATTTAAATCTGAATCTACCTCCGATCTGGAAAGTAGAAAGGCACGAGTAAATGTAAATCATTTTGCTAAAGATCCATCTTTGGGCCAAGCTCCTTCTATAACGGGTTCCAACGATTCCATTCCCGATGATAGACAGTATTGTGAGGTAAGTAATGACTCGGCTTGCTCGCTATAACATTGGATAGTGGTGTTTTCTCATCTTCGTTTCTCATCTGTTTTATTGGATTCGAAATTTTCTTTTGAGGTCATTGGTTATTGCTATTCAATGAGCTTTCTTGTGTTATTGATAAAATTGTTGAGTCTGTTATCACGTCTGTTGTAACAGTTAGAGTATTTTCCTATTTGTATGTATCACTACCGTAGCTTCAGATATCTGCTTTGGCTATTTCTTAAGTGCTCGTACTGTTTTTATTTCTATTCCTCCATGTGCTATCTACCTTGTATCTCGGAATTCTACAACCAATATATTAAATGGACAACACAGAAAGCTCATTGTTTCGATCTAATTGGCAATGAAAATTCTAATTCCAATGTTAGGTACATAGGAAGTAATTAGGGCTTATTTATAGAGCTACCTTATCTTTGGGCGTCACGAATTCTCGTAGTATCTATGCACCTGGTCACCTGGGCCAAGCAATTGTTTTCAGTACTGCTAGAAACAGTCGCACGCGCATGTTGCTTGGTATCTATAAGCTTGCATTGTCCATCGGACCTGACGCCGTGTGGTCATTGTTTAATAATATCTATTGTACTATTGCATGTATTTATTAACTGTTAGTTTTCATTGACTGATGTTATGTTAGTTAGCTGCAGATGTGTTTTTGTTACTTTGATTCAGCTGCAGTTGCTACTTTAGATAGACAGATGTCATCGAAAACATTGTTCATTTTAAGAACTTCGAAAATATAACAAGGTCTTTAAAAAACATCCCTCGCGGACAAGTCCGGACTTGTACAGTAAGTTCCTTAAACTTGAACTTATAAGTACAGGAATTTCGCAGTTATAACTCCAAACTGGATATTCTGGTATGTCAGAAAGTGACCAAAGGTGGCATCACATCGTGTTTTTATCCTCGTGTCTACGCTTGAGCGGGTCCCATTATTCCCTAGTTGTGACGTCAGCGGCAGCTGCAACTAACGTACGCCACGTATCGTGTTGTCTCTTTCTAACATGGGGTTTTAAGTTGCTATCTCTTTTCCGCGCAAGTGCATATCTATCATCCGGTCAAGTCTACTGCGCGCGCGGTGAAACTGTATCGATTTGTGTCATTTTGTTTTTGAGAAATTCTATGGCTGTTAGAAATTTTTTGACTGTCATTTATTTTTAGGTCTTTTTGAACTATTTTTTGTCTTATTCAAAGTCCTTTATGAATTTTATTTTAGTCGACTCTGTAAAAAAATGGCAAAAAATAAACAAGTTGTTTTTTAAGAATTTTTGTCTTTATAGCTAAACTTTGAGCATATCAAAGTTCATCAACATCAAATTCTTTCAAATCAATATATCTAAAAGCTCCAAAAAGCTACACAGCATCAAACTAATCGCCTTATACTATCGAACACCCACGTGTTCGGATCCCAAAACTTTTTTTCTGTACTTTTTTTTCTTTTGTACATTTTTTTCTCTAATGGCATATGAAATGTAACACAAAAGGCCGACAAAAAACTATACTATTTCTATGCGCGTTACATGCAATACGCATGACCTTTATATTTTGTTAGTTATTGTGCTTTTTATACGTCAAAATGGCGGTGTTTGTATTTATTATCAAATGAATTGTTTTGGCAGATTGTTAGTAGTTGTGGGTTTGGTAATTACTTTAGTGAAACTTTGATCTTAGTCATTGATATTTTAATAAGTATCAATTTTTTTTAGGAACTTGTTATACTTATTCTCTTCCATATTATGCACGTGAATTATTAACCCTGTCTTTGTTACTCATTTGCCGTTTAACTCCAAAACCATGAATTTTTACTAAGGTTTTTCAATTAAACACATAAGTAGATAGCCACGCCCAAGAGACGGACAAACAAGAAATAGTAAATAGAAATAATAAAATACTTATTAAATCTATGGAATCTGTAAGATGGTCGGTACTTTGGAAAAAAAAATATGAGAAGAAAAAGAATTTAAAAAAAATTGAACGGATAACTTAGGTATGTAAAAATAAAATTACCAGAGACAGAATGTGACACAAGATTCTTTCACTTTTTTCATTGCAAGCAACATAACAAAATTTAAATTCCATGACATAATGATCGTGCGCAACATAGTATGCAAAAGCACTGCGCAAGCGCACCACACCTGTGTCGTGTAACGGAAGCGCGGGAACAACGCGGCACTGTTTAATGACGTCATAACGTCTCTTAATGGCGGCAACATTGTCAAGTGTGTTTACCCAAACAATGAAATTCGATTGCCAAAAAGAAAAAATCCGAAATTTTGGTATGGATTTTTGAAATTGCAACATTGTAGATGATAACCATGTAATGAATGTTGCAATTGAATAACGAAGTAAGATACAGCTTTTTATACAAATGACTCAGTATAGCCAGTACAGTAAAAATGAACCTCAGTGGATTTGTTTTTTTTCGGAACAGACTCTTTTTTTTTTTGCGTGGTAAATTCATCAAATGAGTCCTCCCACCCCGGGCAGGGCGGGAGGGACTGTCAGACTTGTACTGACTAAAATCCACGGTGTCCTTCAATAGCCCTTTATGTTCCGGAGTCACGGTGATAGAAATAAATCCCGCGTCCTTCGGAACAGACTCTAATTAAATAAAAATCCACCGTTTTCCTTCGGTTGCTGTTTGCGTTCAAGACCACTGTTATTTTTTTTAACAAACGAAAACACGGTCAGTGAACCACATTCCCAATCTGAAGATAAAATAACAATTTAATTTTAAATTCACAATTAAATTACGTCATTACTCTTTCAAAACTTTAACATTACAAGAAAAAGAAACGTAACCCAAACATTCAATAATTTCGAAAAATTTTGTTTTCTAAAATAATAGCGATAAAAAGACACATGCAGCAGGCGGTCCATGGCGCCACCAAAGATAATGGCACCTTGTAATAAAACTCCATCAAATTAATATCCACCTTTGATTTTAACTAAGTTTAATTAGCCAGGTTAAGTTAAACCGTGAGAACAAACGTTCGCCGGCCGTAACAATTACGAATTTGAGATTTTTATGTTATAAACTTATGTGTCTACATTTTGTGGTATTAAAATTTAATTACTTCGAATTTAACTTGTGCTGTGCCGGTTTTGATATTTGTATAAAATATTTCTCTGTTACTTAATATTATTAAATTAATAATGTTTTATATTATCCATAAATTATCTCATTAGCAGCTTTAAACTTAAAAGTTATGTCAATACAAAGTCAATCGATCATTGACTTTTTCTTGATTTTCTTTGACTTGCCAGAGTTCTTTGTTTACTATAGAAGATTTTCATGTTTTATTTTTTTTGTTTTCTTTCTATCTATTTCATAGGACAAGCTATACAACGAGCTATTCTGCTCTTCAAATGGTTAATTTATATGTTTGTTTGTTTGGCGCCGCCTCAAAATTTATTTTTTGCTTTTCAGTTCGATGTTTCGTCGGTTTGATTTTTTTTTAAAAAGGTCTCTCTACTAAAGAAGATTTTCATGTTTTATTTAATTCGTTTTCTTTTTATTTATTTCATTAATCATCTTCATCACAAATCATCTCAGGACTGGGGTTCTAATCACACTATTTATGAATACTACTCTTTCACCTTCCACGTTCTTTTACCCTTCATTCATCACCAGATCAGTTCAACAACTCCACATAGTACCAATTTTCCATACAACAGCAACGTTTTTCATACAAAAACATCGTAAAAATCAATGAAACACATGTGAATGATCGTGGCCGCGTCGCCAGATGGGCCGCACTTGTGTTTTCGTTGGGGGATGCGGTGGGAACGCTTGCGCTCGCGCATCTGTGAGCCTTACTTGCGCAGACGCTGCCGAGGGACGAACGGATATAAAGGATAAGGGAGATGTGTGGTGTGTAATTAGGTGGGATTATTATCACTTTTCTTTTGGGACCGTTTTGATGTAATGTGGCTTATATTTAATTATGGTATGTTTAAGAAAAATAATACCTACATCTCAATTACATGAATACTAATAAAAATTTGTAAAGATCAACTAACCCTAGCCCTTCGGGGTGTATAACATTGATGATATTAATGTAGTAGACATTTCGACAAGGTCCAACATATACCAAAAACAAGGGAATTTGTGGCATCCTGCGTTTAAAACAAGTTCAAAATCATTGCTCTATGTTCCTAACTATTTTTCAACTTTTCATCAAGCAAGTTACATTAGTAACTTTTTTAAACACTCAACTTGAGGTCACAACAAATTCTAGACCACAATTACCTGACCCAGTTCAAATCATTACCCTACTTATTATTTCCCAATTAATTTGTCATCTAATAGTTGAAACCTTGATTGGTCAAAGTCAGCTGACAAATTGTCGGATTGTCATGTGGAAAATTGGTCCAACACTGATCTATTATGTTCTACTATCAAGGTCGTATGGTCGGGTTGCTGTCATACCCACCTATTATAGATAATGATCAACTAAGGTCAATATTGCGCATTTATTCTTATTATATACACAGTTGACGCGTTCCGTGAGAATATGTCCGATTTGTAGGTATATGTAACAGCAGTTACTAGAAATCTACTGGTGTTAAGATGTATAGTTGGTCATTCATGCAAAGTTGATCTTGTCAGTCATAATAATTAAACAATTAATCAACATAGTCCTTTATCTTTTTAGCTACATGAATAGACGGCATGTTGTAGCGTATTCGATTCCTGCAAGGAACAAATATTTGTATGATCTACAAGTAGTTGTTCCGGGTCTGGGTGTTTGTGTATGTGAGTTTGGATGTTTGTAAACGCACCCACGATTCAGGAGAAATGTTTAGTGTGGGGTAAACTTTCAACATCATAATTTCAGCCGACTGCAGTCCATTGCTGGACATAGGCGTCTCTCAAGGAGCGCCACAGCGCACGATCTCCTGCTTTTTTCATCCATCCACTGCCAACCACCTTCTTCAGGTCATCGGTCCATCTTGCCGGGGGGCGTCCCACCCTATGCTTACCTACACGCGGTCTCCATTCGAGAACCTTCCTACTTTACCTATCGTCGGTTCTGTGGCAGACATGACCAGCCCACTGCCACTTCAGCTTGATACAGATTTGGACAATATCTGTTACTTTGGTCTCTAGTGCGGGGTAAAGTTTAAAAAATAAATTATTAGACCCCAACATTCTGATACGAGCTGATTAGTCCAAAAAAATAGAACAGTAAATAAATAAGAATTAATCATAGGTGAAGCTTACAAGTAAATGGGTAAATCCCGTCAGGACCAATTTTGGAATAAAAGTCCACCCCAGGGCATGGTACCTTGTAACCACTTATCGTCAACGTCAGCGTCCCTAAGGACCAATCTTTATAGAAATCTATAGGGGTGGTCTTTTGAGTGGACGCAACTCTCCTATGTATTTTCGTAATCTACACTAAATGTAGTAAGTTTGGATCGGGTAATCTCTGAAACTTTAATCAAAATACTCATCATCATCATCAGCCGGAAGACTTAAACTGCTAATCATATTATGTCTCCCCCTTGGACCGCCACGCCGAACTACAATTCACCACTTGCATCCATCGATTGCCCGCGACTCTCACGATGATGTCGTCGGTCCACCTAGTTGGCTTACCTCCGCTACGTCTTCCGGTCCGTGGTCGCTACTCGAGAACCTTTCTTCAGCATCGGTTGTCAGTTCTACGAGCGATGTGGCCTGCCTTGGGCCTGCCCATTCCCACTTCAACTTGCAAATTTTAAGAGCAAAGAGGGAAATAAAATACTAACGGAATAATAAAACAGCTACATTATTAATTGCCAAATATTGTGGTTTTCACGCAGAGGATGTCACGTGTAGGAGCAATACTAAATATTTACAATGTATCCTATGAATGTAAGGTTTTTTAGACACTCATAAATGCATGATAAGCGTGTGATATATCAAAAGACAGTAGCGTTTTATGACTATGTATTAAGTCATTAATATTCATTGATCTGTGAGAATTTTGTTCAAGTGTTTACTGAAAACGGGTTTCTTAATTTTAAAAGTAAAATATAATTATGAGAAGATCAAGCTTAACCACTTAAAAAACTAGCTCATCTTTTAATTTAAATAAAAAAATTGCCAGCGTTTTTGGCAATTTTTCCGTTGACGTGGATGAATTTTTTGACGTCCAGTTTTTCGTTTATTGCGTATGGGTATTTTTTTAAACAAAATATAAAATTGTATACTTAGTAAATTATTTTGAAAAGATTTGATTAAATTCGTGTTGGCTACCGGCTCAAAATTAATATCGTTATGACAAAAATGTCATTTAATGAAATCACAGATGCTGAAGGTACCTAAATATTTTTTGATTTTTTAAAGTTTTCATAAACATATTTTTACAAAATTACAGTAACTATTAAGTTACTCAAAGAAGAATGGGCAGAAATGTATGGACCCCGTCCCTTTCCTTGTAACACTCCCATCCATAGATCAAATGAAAGTACGTGAAAAGTGTATCATTTTATTGTATGACAGCAAACCTCTAAGCTATGGGAGAAAAAAGTTATTGAGACTTTTATGTCAAAATATGAATTTCAATTTTCAGAAGAAAACATTTCTCTTAGCTTTTTCTCTCTATGATAATATGTATACAGATCATGAAAAAGAGTAACATAGTTGACATAGCGGCACCCACTTCTGACTTTTTAAAAGAAAATCATAGTACTTAGTAGTGATAATTGTATGAAAATAATGAATTTAAACTAGTTTAAATGCTAGCTACTAGCTTTAAAGGCTCAATCCACTACCACAGCCCCTACTTAGAAGAACATGGCTTTAATACCGTCACATGCCGCCACAACCAAAACGTTAGGTACTCAACTAACTAACGAGGTAGCAAAGGAGTCAAAAAAATCACCAGTGTACTATACATGGTCGTTGAAGTCATTTGTTGGTTTCCTTCATTAGTGTAGAAGTGCTAACAGTGTCTGAATAGCTTTTTTGTCAAAGTAATGATGCGTACCAGCACCAACGCTTGTACCCACTCATCATTACCATGTGTAAATCTGTGAACATCGCCGTGTGGAGACACGTTCATATAGAGTATATGGAAATATGTGGCACGACTACAATATCGCCGCGATTCACTCGATTGTGCAGATAGCGCCTTATTCTTTTTCAAAAACGCTATTATTCAATATTACAACTGACATTTTCGAAATCAATGTGTTCCATTATAAACTCTGTGAATCCCGGCCGAGCTTCCATATACAAATTCTCGTAATAAACACTATGACGAATTCTCGAAGACTCGAAGTAAAGATCGCGAACACGTAACACATTGTTGACGCCTGTCTTCTACTTTCATAGTCGACAAACCCAATCGTTAAGGCACAGAATCGCTGATGAGCTGAAGGTAGTCCGATAAATTGGTTAAAGAAAGTTTTTTTTTTGCATATCATGTGACATTTGTCAAGCTGACATCATCATGATTTGTTATCATGTTCCTTTTTTTTGTGTGTACCGGCTCTCAAATAAACACTTTTCTTTATTTAACGGCAAACTCTACCATTGGGTTCATTGGTTAAATCAAGAAGCGCCCCCCCTACTGGCATTTTTTTTTTTTAATACAGTAACGTCAACGATGCATTAGCACACTGTATTGAGTATGGATTTATATAATTTAAGACCTACATGACTTCTGCCTAACATTATGTATCGTTGGTATTTTGACATTCAAGTCTCAATAACTTTTTTCTCCCATGGTTTACAGGTTTGCTGTCATACAATGAAATGATACACTTTTCAAGTGCTTTCATTTGATATATGGGTGGAAGTGTTACAATGGGTGGGACGTTTTGTCCATCCTTCTTTAAAACACAGGAATACCTTGAACTATGTAAGTTACGAAATTAATAAACGTATAATAAATAGTTCTAACTTCAATTGTATCGATCTTTATAAACCTTATACAATTTGTTATCAGCCTCTGATTGATTCAGAATCTTTATTCGCCGTGACCAATCGAAACGATCAGTTTGTTGCGTCTCATTTTAGGGTTGCCAGAATTAATAAAGTTTTTTTTCATTACGTTTAAAATTAAAAAGACTTCATTGTAATTTTTTATTGGTGTTGTTTTATTATAAACTAGCAAAGTGCTGATTTTTTCTAAATTAGTATTTTGTAAAAAAAAAATTGTCATGAAAAGAGCGGAACACGATAAAAATCAATCATCCAATTTGGTGTAGTCGTTCGGAAGAAATACACGTCTACATACGGAAAATAATGGAAATACTATTTAAAGTTTATATAAAAAAAAAGAAAAACACAACAGACAAATGATATGGCTGTATTTACCATGAAATAATAAAAAAATCATACCTAGGTATCCTTGATAATTAATTAGCATTACTTTTAAAAGACAACTACTATTTATTATTGTATTATCTACCATTCCTTAAATCTACGATATCAATTCCTATGTTTCTACTTTCTTGTAAACTATATTGTGTAAATATTTTCAGCATGAAAAAAAATGTATTCGCCAATAACCTAACATCCTGATAACCCTGACATTTGTACCGCGGCACCTTTGATCACTTGCTTGTTTATACCAATTAACTAGCTCGCGCACACGGCTTCGCCTGCCTCACTAACTTCAATCAACCGTATTTAATTACGTAGAGTAAGATGCCACTATTTCTGTTAATTACCCACTACAATTTCTTGTAATTGGTCTGTGTAACTATTTTGTCTTTAATCGTTATTTTGTTAAGATTTATGGTTAGAATTCTTTCAACATTTTTGTTGTCTAGCAGTGACTTCATCTAATGACGTTAATTTCATTGAATCTGAAGGAAAATTGTCGTCCATTGCTTCATTTAAATTGTTTTAAAATGATTTGAAATTAATATAATGGGTACCCTGGTATTGTGATTGTAAGTACACAGTAAAACACGTAATTACACTTCTGTCAGAAAATAAAAACATGAAAAAAAACAAGTAATCCAGAGACAACCATTCTTCTTCAAAATTCAATGAAACCTACTTACACGAATCCTCGCGCGAAAAGAGGCCACAAGACCGACGTTAGAAGTTGCCAGTGTTAAAAATCACCTACTGATATTACTCCAGTCTTACTGATGAATGGGTCTATTCTCTAGGATCGATTTATGCCTCGTTCAAACGTAGCCCATTAGGCCACTATTATAGGAGTAACGCCAGTAACTCGACTTAGAATTCTGAGAGACAGTGGGGTATTCAAGTGTCGGGCATGCTGGAAGAGTTACAATCTTTAATTGAGAGAAACTTTTGGGTGGGGTTGTAATGGTTTATTGAGGGTATTTGGAGCGGTGTTCTTCTCTGATAGGACACAGCTGTGTGTGCAGCGCTGTCTCAGGGTCGTATTTATGATTTAAACATCATACAACATCCTACCCAATACGCGTTTCAATTTGAAGTAAGAAAATAATAACCTTGCGCCATTTTGTGAATTTCAGTTGTGAATTAAAAACAACGAGAACTTTGACGTTAATTTGATGGATAAATTGGTTCCTCGTTCGTATACTAGAGGCGCTTCGTAGAATTTATGCTAGAGACTTAGGCCCGGTATCCACCAAAGCGGAGAGGAGAGGAGATGTGTTTGGATAACCATGAATTCAACTGAAGCTAACGAGAGAGGATGTGGCCACACGCTAGCTGGCGATTCTAGTCTATTCTACCAAGGACAGTTATTCAATCGTATTTCTACCAAGTCTACTGGACACATCATCGAGTATGAGAAAAAACGTTATTTTCAATTTTACACATGCTTAAATAATAAAAATTTCTACGTCTGTCATTTTGTCTATTCTCCGCACAAACCCCTTATGGTGGCGCCTGCACCTGCTAATTGGTATTAACACATTCTCTCCTCTCCGTTTGGTCGGGCCTTATATTGGTCTGGCTGATCAAACTCTGGGAAAGTATTGTCATTTCTCCAGGCAGTCTAGAATTGCTTTTTCTCCGGCATTGATTGTGATCATTATGATTACGACGCCCACTGCTAAACATTGACCTCTTGGTGTTCGTAACAAAAAACCGGTCATAGGTCAGATTAGTGAAAGAACATTTGCTGTAGTTCTTTGTTCAAATAATAATTATAGCTTTAATAAAGCAGTTTGGAAATCAATACAGTAATTTGAGTGGGTGAGGAATTTATGCTTGTAAAAAATAAAAAGAATTAATATTTCAAAAAAACTTTAGTCGGTTTAGTTACATTTTCGTTCTCAAATCCAGTTTGCTAGGTTTTAAGAGTTGCTTATTATGAGAAATACTCCTAATTCTAACTGATATTATTGTATTATTATTGTTTGCTTGTTAGTTTTCTACGTCTAAACTACTGAACCGATCTTCCTGATATGCGTACAAGTGGTCACTTGTACAAAAACGATCATAGGGTAATCTCAACACAAAAAAGCACTGTTCCCGCACATTTTTTAAAAAAATAGATGACGCCGTGTGTCTTTCTAATCATGACTGAATTATAAGTGGAATTACAAGCAGAATTTCAAGCAGAGCACAACTAAACGATTGTCAAATTCTAAATGAACGCAAACGAAGCCACTGGCAAAATCTGGCCAGATATACGATTAAAACAAGGTTCTTTCAACACTACCATAGTACTCCAAAGCTCTAAACTGACCCCAGTATCAGTAACTATCATTACCAACACGATATCGAACCCGGACCGGTAATCGTGTTGTCATGTAACACAGCAGGACTCCCAACTATGGACATAGACCATGTCCTACCTGTACCCATAACGATTTGTCACAGGTATCAATTCTATAAATCCATGGTATCGGTGTACCATAGGGCACTTGTTTGTATTTGCATTTTGAGATTATTTCGAGTGTAAGGAAGTGTGCGTTGAGATATATTCATAAATATGTTATTGTTGGTATATGGAAGATTCTAGTTTGAAAGGATCGTGTATGGAGGTGATAGGATATTGGTAAAACTAGTTTATTTTATGACTAGGTTATCTAATCTTTGAATCATATTTTGTCTGACCAGCAGCGCCTTGTGTGCAGTGCTGTCCCGGCGCCAAAACTGCGGTATTCCTAAAAAGCTGACAGCCATAAAATACAGCCTAGGAATTAGCTTTTAGTGAATAGCGTAGTAGTATTTGAACAACTGTCGTTTGCTTCACGAAAGTCGTTCCTGAAGGGTGCAAATTACCCATTTTTTTAAAACTAATGCGATTAAAAGTGTACTATGTCTTAATCCAAGTGAACACTCCATTTGATCAAAAGAATTTCATTGAGTTGATAAAGTTTGCAGTGCCTAAAACTCGGTCCAAAGTTCACAATCCAACTTCACCGCTCCAAAAACCAAACCAGTTTCTTGACCAACGGAAGCGCCATATTTGCATATTAGTTGTTTTCTCACTGTAAAAATAGTCTTTATTCTTTTGCCAACATTTGTATAATGGCTTACGACAGTACCAGTCCACATATTCGCAAAACGGGATGCATTCCCGCCAATGTTTGCAGTATCTTTGCCAATATTGGCGCCTAACGCGTACCTTAGAGCCAAATCTTCTACACGCAACGCCAACCATTGGCTGTAGAAGATTTGCGTATTGGCCACGGACGCCACAATCAAGCGTGGGTTTGCCAGATAAATAGTCCAATTTACAACCTCGACTGACTAATGGTGTACTAATGAACTAGCGACACATACTCCTAAGGCAATAATGTGGTACACCGATGATAAAACGACGAGATAAACTGAATATAAAGTAGAATGTTCGATTTGTACCGTGGTACTTTTAATTAGATGGTGTTAGGGCATTGCGTAAGTGTGGGCTGTCCCTAAGTGGGCGGTGACTTGTAGTTTAAGATGCGGTAGACGATAGTTTAGTGTCGTTTCGGCCATTTGGGACACTGAAGTCGTTAATGGCCTTCTGGATACGGTGACTTTGAAAGCGAAGTTGGAGTGAAAATATATTAGTTGTGCTTAATTGATAAGAGCTAATAAACATTGGAGTAGTTTTCTCAGTCCTAATAAATTAACAGTTTTACTGGTAGTTCCCTTTTAGCAAAGGTTATGTTAAACCGATGCAGACAGATTCCAGCTACGGGTTTTGTATTCTAATAGATATTTCAGTACATTATCTATCAAACTCCGGGACGCACAGACTCGTCTACAATTTGCCCAGATTCAAAACCGGCACGCAGTTTGACCAAACCTTTATTTTGCCCATTTTCTGTAAGTAGGTAAATGTTTTTTTTTGGTTTTAATTGAAATGAGAAGCGCAATAAAATTTGAAATACCGCCTTAAATTAAGCAAGATCCTTTGCTCTATTAAATTCTAGTCCATCTTTAAGGGAAGCATGTTAATTAATTATTTAAGTGTGTTCCTATTGCCCAATTTTAGTGCATTTAACATACTGGTTGCAAGTGGCGGAATGTAGAAAAACGCGGATCGTCGATTGAGAGCAATTTGCTTAATCATCTTGTTGAATGCGCTTGCACAGAGGAATTTAATGATGATTTCGGAGACATGCTTTTGAAATGATGGAGTAGCAGTTGGGCAACGCTAAATGCTTCTTGAGATGACGAAAATGATTTAAGAGTTCTGTATGTGAGTTTTGTTTTTTGGGCATAATCACTTGATGTTAAAAGCTAGAAAAATAGTGTACCAACATGTGTCGGTTTTGCCTAATTTTTTTTTCAAAAACTATTGTTTTAATTCAGTAACCAGGGGCCTTAGTCAAACAGCATTCGACAGTAAACGACAATCGTTATCGTTCATCAGTCACCAATACATTTTCAACTTTATACCCCAGCGCGTAAAGTTGAAAATCTATAAAAACTGCTAATCGATAACGAACGAAACAAACGAAAACGATCTGTGAACTTCAATAGATTTTCAACTTTACGCGCTGGGGTATAAAGTTGAAAATGTTTTGGTGACTGATGAACGATAACGATTGTCGTTTACTGTCGAATGCTGTTTGACTAAGGCCCTTTTCTATAGAAGAAACCACAGAACACCGGCATTACCAAACCAATAAAATCCAGTCACATAATATCTTAGCTCATTTAGCTCATATTTGTCGAAGAAAGTCTAGATCATCGACTTTCTTAGCTTACTCAGACCCTCCATTTAAGGCCTTATGTTATGAGTGCAAAGCGCACTGCACGATTTCACCGGGCAATTAAAATTAATATGTGGGCAACCCGTTCTTGGGCATAAATACCATTTTGTTTTAGGGTTAATACTGTTATCGGTATTAACTTTCGATACCGTTATTTTGGAGTCGGAAGTCCGTTGATTTTTTGTAGCAGTTACAAAACATGGCTTATGTGCTACTTAAGGGTGATTAGCAAGTAGCCGTGTCAATAAAATGGTTTTTGTTTTGTAAAAAAGTTTGTGACCTCTATATTACCTCCTTTAAATATGCTGTCACGATAATGCACAGAATTTAATGGAAACAAATATCTACATAAAACTATCACATACGAAAACCCGACAGCACTCGTTATGAAGTAGCTCAAAAGTCTTAGAACTCGACGAACTCGACTTAAACTTGGCAATATCGTAATATGAATTGCAGTAAAATTATTCTATTCTAATACTCGTATCTATTCTGATCCAGCAGTAGTGTAGAATAAGTTATAGAATAATTTTATCGCAATGCATATAACGATTTTGCTAAAGTAGCCTTTCTCCTCGTTTCTTTCGAGGATGGCGAACTTTACTATTAGTAGATAATTATTGTATTTTATCACAATTCATTTCGTTCAGAAATAACTGTTTACACTTAAAAATCTCATTTGATTCTATTCTAAAGTTTCTCACAAGTTTTTATGACGAAATTTCTCCACAGCACAGCCCTACCGTAAATGGACAAATGCAAAAAACTCGCAATGTAATTGAGATCAATATTTATCGTTTGCTAAACCAGTCTTGGACTGCGGATAACTTCTCAATTCGGCGCTTTGTATATGTTACAAAGTATTATTGCTTGCTTTTGATAAAACCCGCCGAAAGTGCACTTTTTTACATAAAACTTCGGTATTTTATTACATTTAAAACGTTCTTGGGACATTGTAGCAAATTTTTTTGGGATATGTAGTTTAAGTTTTGTCCTTAAAAGCTACCGTTGAGGTTACTGTAATAATCATGGATATGGGAAGACAAGGCTATTTATTTCTCACGTTGCTGTTGAACATCTATTTTGGTCCTTATGATCTTAACTGAGTCCTTGAAACTTCAGTGAATAGATGTTTGTTGTGTCATTGCAATATTGTTTTGTTTCTCATCGTCCGCCTCTTTTTGGCCACTGCTGGACATAGCCTCTTCTAATATACATCATTGATGCCCGGTCCTGGGCTTTCCTTACTCAGTCTCTGCCGTCTGCCTTTAGCAGATATTTCCTTAGCTTTCCTTTATATTTTAACTCTTTTTTCTAGTCTACTTGGGAACTTATCTTTGTGTATTTCTGTTTTCGTATTCAATTTAAGTCTTAGTAATTTATTTTCCTTAGATATCAAAGGAATTTTGTTTCCACAATACCTTGCTAATCTTCTATTTTACTTTAGTAGTTAAATATACATATTTCTTGTTTTCCCCACTTCCATACCAGACGTGAAGGGTATCGCGGTGCCTATTATCAGCATTCGCCATAACAATGGATGGTCGATGTTAGGGCCTTATACAGAGCGATTGTCCTCAAGTCCTTCGAAACTCCTAATGCGTGCTATGCTTGTGTGAACTGCATTGTTAACGTAACGAGATGGTGTTAGTTATACATTTTTTTTTGGCCTTTTGTTCGTTACCTGGTGTTGAAGTGTCAAGTTCGATAGGATTTTTGGGTCACCCAGTTTCAAAATCAACGGCTTTGGCTGTATCGGAGTCAAAATTATGCCTTTCTTCTTTGTCATTTTGATTTTTAAATGTGTGATTTGTCGACATCAATATAAAATTTATCTGTTGCATTAAACATTCAATGAAAAATAAAATGTTTACAACCATCTTCGTGTGTATATCTAATAAATGTATAATTCTGATGCTGTTGATATTGAAAATGGAACCGTTTTAGACAAGAATGATAATAGAAGCAACAGATGGAATAAGAATGCCAGAAGATAGTAAATAGATCCCAGTACTAACAAAGTCAGATGTCAAATCCCAAGAGAAAGCTCCAATCAAATTATGTATGACACAGCGACATATTAGCCCAGTATTGTACGACCATGTTCAACATTTCGTCATCCATTGTATGTCAAACGGTATTAATGAATTGCCCGTCGATTCATCACCGAACAATGGACAGCGAAGCGCTTTTGTCGCTAGAAAACCGCCCGATGATTATGTTAACAAAGTCGGGAGATAAATGTGTGGAAAAGTTTAGTGAACTCTGTATGTGGAGTTTAAAATTTGTAGTTTTGAAGATGCATCGTTTGACTCCATTTTCGGGTTAACAGCAGGTACTACTGTTTCTATTTAAACTGAATGTTACTTGATGATGATGAGTATTTCAAGTTTTAAACTCCTGTGCTTCTGTTTTGAGAATTAATTGCAGTTTATTAAAATTCTTGTCTTCATTAACATTCTTGTCTGTTGCAAGTAAATTATTCTTAGTGTGTGCATAATATACTAAAGCTCTAAGCATGTCTTTCTTTCTTCTCTCTCTATTGTTTTTTCCGTTTCTTTTCCTACCTTTTTTTTATATCATTCAAGGCAAATGCTTGTACACATCTATCAGCCACCATTATTGTTTGTTTCCCATCTATCTTTATTACTAAACTTTAAACCTTAAGCTATAAAATACTTGCTCTAACACTTTGAATTACATCTCTTATAGTACCTTCGCCTATCAATACCTTATTACCATTTGCCATTATACTTCCATCTATATCTTTATCTATATTCAGGAAAATCTTATTCTAAACGCCCATAGAAATCGCGATTGGAGTCCATGTTTTATGCCCATCGTTCTTGGAATAACGGGACCTATACTAGACCATAATATGCAATATAACGGCCTTATTGCCATGTGGCCTGGACTGGTTAATGCAGGCCTTTTTGTATAAAGCATGTTATGGGATATTATACAACTCTGAAGGATGCATAATCATTTTTGGTGCAGCTAAATTTTTTAATGCCTATCGTCAGGAAAAGACACAGTTTATCTGATTCAATCAATGCTCTTGTATTGGCCATTTAATACATCTTGTTTGTTAAGTCAATTTGGTAAATTAATTCTTGTCTTTATCTGTTGAGAAATGGACTTTAGCTTCATAGATTTTGAAATGTTTTCCTTTCTTACGTCTCTTCATAGTTACTTATGAACACAGCGACAATAACACTTGTCTTCTTCTGTTTTGTCATCAATGAATGTTTTCTCTTAAATATCAGTCCTTTTAGGTCTAAAGTCAGTATTGCAGACTGATGTTCTTAATCTACATGATTTACAGTTGTCAGATATAATACAAGGCAATTTATTCTGAGAACTAGTTCAACAGAGGGGTTTATGATCGAGTATTGATCTAGAATATGAGTCTTAGATCATTCAAATGTGATGTTTATTACTGTTTTGAAGCTTTTAAGTTATTTGCTTGATTGATCTGGTTTATGTAAGTGTTTGTTTTTTCTTGTTTAGGATCCGTTGCATGTAGTATTGTTTACTTGTGCTTTAGTATTTATCTCCTCGTCCTGATTACTGAAGAGTTTTGTATCAAAATTAAAAATATCACTGCATTGATCACTTCTGCTGTGGCCAGGCGAAGCTTTCTTTTCTTTCTATTCCTTAGCTATGATCTCAGAAATAATTCTTTGCTTCCGACAGTTACAATATGTTTCACGTTTATCCATTTTACACTTCAACATCTTATGATTCATTGCTTATTAACCCCCAACTTCCTAATACCCAAAATGACCTCCCAAAAACAACAAATCTAGTTCTACCGAGATGATATTGATATAAAAGCGAAGTGAAATCGTGTCGTGTTGCGAGCGGATGCGACGTATAAACGACGGCATCCGTTATTACCGCTGATTTGAGGCCCCTGTTAGCTATCGTATACTATCAGGCTATCGGCCGTGTTACACGACCTTCGGTGGCATGGGTCATTGTGGTAAGGTTGGTAGTTGGAAGATCTGGAACGGAAAATTTTGAAATTCGAAAAGTTGGAGAACAAGTTTGGAAGACTCTAAAATAGCTAGTACAAGACATGTGTTTTGTTGCACTTCAAGATGTCAAATTTTTTGTCTAGTCCTGGCTCCTTTACTAGGAATTACAAAAGAGCTAAACTTCCTATACATACGTATATACTTACATTAAAAATTAAATAATAAAAGTGGGCGTGGTAAAAAAACAAAAGTTAATAAACGCACTTTGGGATGACTTTGCATACGAGACGAGCCCCTGACTGATATGAAAGAAAAATAAATTAGTAAGGAAGTGTAGATAGACAGAAGCATTTCCGCAAGTGTCTATTTAAACTTATAGCAAATTGCTTTTCACGATATTCATCAAGTGACCCAATATCTTTCAAACTCCTTCGACCATAAACTCCCCCAAAACATCCATTCAAGTTGATAAAATAATAATAAGTTACACCGGGCGCCATATTTGATATCGTCGCAAAACTGTGACTATAAGCTGCGCATACGCCGCGGCTGCTTATGTTTTTAGTATTCGCTACGGAGGGTGAGCACGACCCCCGGTGAAGGGTAGGTAATAATAATCGGTATTGGTGTTTCTAGATTGTTACAGTAGAAAGTTAATTGTTTATTCAGACGGACATTGTAATTATTTATTGGTGTGTGTTATTATTATTAAATTAGGGATGAACGGATCCTCTAATTAATGATACTATTCAAATAAAAAACTTCCGTAATTTCATTATATTACTCCTTCTAAGTTTTGTCTCTGTATCATCTTCTTTTTGGAATATCCGACGCCCTTTGAGTCTCCTGGGTCGTGAGGTGGAGAATGATCCTTCCCGCACGTAGCCGCGTCTACTCTGCATCTCATTAAAATAGAGTGGTAGAAAAAATGCCCAAAAATAATGTAAAACGTAGAAGATTATTTCATTTTTGATAAATGATACGGAAGTTCGGAACACCTTAAGTGTTAATTATAAAAAAAAAAACTGTTGGTTCCCAAAAAAATGTTACACACTACGTTTGCAATAATGAAAGTAAACACCTACGCATTCATTTATAATATAAACCAAGAATTATTTTACAAAATCTATTAGAAACTAATTAACTACTACATAGAAAGACTTAAATTTGTAGCCGTCTCAGTGAAAGACAACTAATTGATCATGGTAATTAAGTTTGGTGAACCTATTTTTGAATGAACCGAACTGGTTTTTACAGAGACAGGAATGGTCATTTGTTAGACAAAGTTAATACGCAACCCTATGTGGGTTACCCGTACTGATGTTTCTAAAGGACACATAATAAAATATGATGAACATTATTGTGAAAGGCTACTGATAAAACCGCAGGTTTGGCAGTCAACACCTCGCTTCTCATGTACGAGGTTGCGAGTTCTAACTCAGGCAAACACCAAAGTGTATTTTTCAATTCTAAGTTCATCTTGCCACTGACATCGGTGACGGAAAAAAACGTGAGAAAACCTGGAGTCCAAAGCCATGCTAGAGGCCTGTTGTGTTCCTAGAGGGGGTTTAATTAACTCTGGAATCAAAGGGTGTCCACATCTTTACACGAAAAGAAAGACTGACTAAAAATCCACCCTATTTCTCAAATGTCCGGCAACCGAAAGGACAGTGTGGGCTTTTAGTCTGTATGAGTCTTACAGTCCCTTCCGCTCCACTTAGGCAGGACATATTTAATGTAAATTTCCACAAAAAAAAAAACAGCCCATAACTCCATTACACCTGATTAAATAACAATAACCATACCGTGGTAACAACCACAGTCGAACAACACCCACGCGTGTAAGCAGTGGGCCACTAATGTCCACTAACGGTACATAATGGTGTGTACTGGCCCAGCTTCCGCGACAGCCATATTGGACATAATCATTTGTATTTCTTTTCTTGTTTAATTTAATTAACGGAATTCTAAATGATGAAATTTAAAGTATGGGACTAGTTAGTTAAATGGGGCTAAAGGTCGATGTTAAAGAACTTGGGTGATTAAAGTCGCGGGGAGCAGATGTATGAGAGACGCTAAGAACTAAGAAACATGACAGAGAATGGGGAGGCTCAGCAGTGGGTGATGATGAAAGGTCGTTCTTTAATCAGTGATGATGAGAGATGGATGTATGACCCTTGGATCCTATCAAAGTACACAGCCGTAAACACAAGTGTTTCGCGGCTGACATGTACACTTTGGGTCTTTAGGCTCGAATCTCGGATAAGATTTCACACTGAGTGTTGAGTTGAGTTTGATTGAGACTGACTTGAGTTTCTTAGAAATTACTTATCAGCAAAAATTTATATGTTTATATTTCTGAGACAAAGAACCTATTCATGCGTACGCGCCTACCCTCCGTTCAGTTTTTCATTCGTCTCGTTCGTGTGCTAGGGACTAGTCACAATACTTCTAAATCTAAACATATTATAAAAGTTAAAATAAAAGTGAGGTTTCAGTTTTCCCCATCACCTAATAAATTAATAATGTAGTCAGGTAAAAAGACATGTCGGAAGTCAGAAGCAAACATTTAAGTTTATCGGGTAATTTCATATAATCCAGACTTGTACCTATACTTTAATATCCTCTAAAACCTAAAAACTCTCAAGAAAGCTTGAAACTTTCTAATCATAAAACATAAACACCAATATAAATAAATCATTTTTCTCACATAATAATTCCTTATCACATTACTACAACTAATTAGCGGATTATTTGAGTAATTAACAATTACGTTGTAACAGCCACTCCACTGAAAGTCTCGCTTAATTATCTAATTACCAAAATAAACAATAATAATGAATCATTATGATTGATAAGCGCGGATACGATTTCTTTTAATTATTTATTAACCTTTCTTATCAGCGAAGATAGTATACTCAACTTTGATTGTTATGACGCTGATGAATGACCCGAAAATGAGTAAGTTGAAAGTCAAAATGTCATAGCATTCAATTTGACGTTGACACATTACGTTGATAAATTTCTGGACGTCCAAAAATTTTCCTGTTGACTTTTCCTAGTTAATTCTGAGACTTTTCAAGTTTTTGTGACGTAAAGTAAACGTTAATTTTGATTTAAAAATTAGTTCCTCGTCAGGACACTGGGGGCGCTTTTACAATTTCCCATAAAATAAATGTAGTAAATACTTCAAGTATGTACGTTGTAAATAAACAACAAAAATCATGATTGTGATAAGGCCTAAGTAAAGTTACGGTAAAAGAAGTGACCACAATTTTAAATAAAATAAAAAGTGTTTTTGCGGTCAGTTACTATCGTGATTTCAATTGACATAGAAAAACCATACTTTGTTTCACATAAACAATAATCTATTAGAGCACCATCCCATTCCAAAACAGTGTAAAAACATCCAAATATCTATGGGAACCGCGAAAGATTTTCCTATTCACATTCCAAGATGGCGGCTCTTCTACAACTGTCAAACAAGCCAGATTCACCGTGAAATTGCTAAACGCAAGCAATTATTGTTTTATACGAATATGTATTCGAACATATCGGCATTCATCGAACATCGACATGCGATTACACTCCCGTAGAGTTTGACAATTAGCGTTACCAGATTTGGGTATCGGCCTTTTGGTATCTTGGTTACCAGCTTGCGCGGTGTCCGGTTCTCGTTTTTTTGTGATTTCGTTCAAAAGCTGAAGTTATGGCTAAACTTGTTTTTGTTTATGAATTGAGTGGAAGTTGAGAGTTTAATATTGAATAACGAAGGAAGTAATAAGCCAACGGTCCATTAATGCAAGCTTGGCTAAGTGATTTTCGTTTTTTTTTTCGAATGTCCATCGCCTCGGAACCAGGTGACTAACTAACCTATGGTGTGGATTTCATGAATATTAAATCCAATCTCACGTCCCTATTTATTTTCACATTTAGATAAAGTGAATGAAAAGTCTCTCCACAATTTCTTTTCAAATACTATTTACGAAATCGAATCGATTTTAAATATCTGAATTATAATTCGATGTATTTGTAAGCGTATACCCCCGCGGGGTTCATGTCACAACCATGAATTTTAAGTAAGAACACGAAGTATAGCATGTGGTCAGAATCTCATAATGCTGTCAAAATGACAATAATGAGCTGTTTATACACAATAAACATCGGATGTACTTTTTTTCTTGTAACTCGTATTATGTTATCATGGATATCTCTGTTGTCCATCGGTGGGTTATCTTCAATGTCAACTTTAGTCAGTAATTTGGACTTTCAGTGAAGACAGTTTTGTGGGAAAATGTATGTGGTTGTATCTAAACCATATTTTATGCTGTTAGTTACTGTACTGTCACCAACTTAGGTGTTCCGAAGGACAAAATTGAAAATAAAGTCTAAAACACCATAATTTCAACACTAATGGGAACTGATACCTTTGTAGGACTACAGTGGTACTAAGTGATTGTTGTTCTGCAAGAAGGCTTCCGGATCCGAAAGAAAATCACACGTCCACACATAGGAAAGATAAGAGCAATTTCTACGTCGAAAACTTATAAAAATGACATGTACTTACTTTGTACAGACCTGTACTCATACAAATGCATAATTTTAAGTATTTTATCTTAAATTTGTGGTGCATTAATGGTTATGGTAATGGTGACCTAATGTCGCCATTACCATAACTTAGTGCTGAGTTACTTTAAAAACAAAAATGATTTCTTTGCTAACTTGGCAAATACTCTTCTTGGTATTGACAGTGTCCACAAAATTCTCACTAGCAAAGCTCTTTCTTATCTCGTGTTTAACATTATCTTTGTCGCCGTCTCAGTTTACACGTATATGTAAATACAGGAATCGAGGTGGGCTCTCTGAACGTACCTATTGAACGAATAGTAATTTGGGCGGTTATAATTTTTTGAAGAGACAGATGATTAGTCTTCATTTTAAAAGATAAAGAATCGATAGCAATTCTAATCCTCGGTAAGGTAAGGTATGGTAAGGTAGTGTGACTAGCCAAGTTCGGATGCAAAGGTCACACAAAAGACGGACGCACGGTAGTGTTAGAGCCAAGTTCACAAACTTTCCAATTTATATTAGGTATTGTTTCTATTTAATTATTATCATTCTATGTGAACATTATTTACAACTGAACCCCTTATCACTACAGACTACAGATCAAGTTGTAACTTGACCGTCACTATCACACACTCCGCGGAAACGCACGATCGTAGGCGATTTTTAAATATATTTTTTTCAACTAATGTTTATATATTTTTAGTAGTGTTATCAGTGGTTTACGGCAACGTTCCCACGGTCCAGATACGGTTATCAGGACTTCCTGAATGACTCAATGATAGTCGAATCTGATGATTTTTGTGCCCATATTTACATGTTTAATTTGAATTTTATACCTATTATTGTTATTTCCTTGTATTTAATTTTCCGGGTTGTAAATTGTCCTGTAATATTCTTTATTGAATCCAATGTGCCATTCATAAATCATCCTAACAGGAAAATTAGATATGTCTCAGGGGCCAATAGTTATTGATGATTATAAATCCATTTTTTACTAAACCTCAGTGATGTCGTTTATCGAACATTAACAAAAAGAAAATACGACGAAATTATACTAATTACCGAAGCAATTTCTTTCGACAACCGGCATTTTAAACATAGGTCGTGAAACTCCAAACTTGGTGTATTTGAAAAGCGACGCAAGCGCAATATACTAAAGTAAGTGATCAATAAAACATCAATAAGAGCCAGTCATTACTTGATAGTCATTCCTCAAGCAGTGGTCGACATCGATCAATGTCCTTTACATAAAGCACTGTACGCTGCGTGCGCGCAGGGTCGAATCGAACGAGTTCTGTGATTGGATATTGACAAACAAAAAAAAAAAAAAACAAGTCGTACCTAAATTTTTGTCCAGCTGTATGCGACTTTTACGCAAATAGTAACAAAAAAAAAATTTTAGTTATTGGTTTTACCAAAAGTTGTATGAAATAAAACCTCATTTCTAACAGCTTCTAGTGACAGGCTGCCAATCTATCGCCAAAATAAAAATAGTTAATAGGCCTGTCATCTGTCAGTATATAATACGAATTCAATCAGTGTTTCTGTCATTTTGGCATCCGCTTGTCAAAAGTTATGGCGCCATTTTGTTTATAAGTTTTGAAAAAAGAACGTTTTGGTCTGCAATTTTTTTTCTGCAATTTTCCAGTAATAATGATTAATGAGGTTAAAACGTGACTTGTTTATTAAAGACTTTGTGTACCCCCCCCCCCCAAGTGACATTAAAAGTAAGTCACTATGACATTAAGTTTTTTTATCGTTTGTCAAATCAATCTAGGTTAAAGGAAGTGACGTCACGTTAAACTTATTTCGTTTTACATAATTTATGTTTTCTGCAACACTCATTTTAAAACCGAACCGGTTTTCGGTTGCAGGTTTAAATTGCTAAACGGCAATTTAATATCAGATAGCTGTCACACGAATTTAGATTGAGTGGTTTTGAGCTAAATTGGTCTTGAAGAGTGAATTAGGAAAACTCCCAGTAGAATATTAACTACTAGCGATCGCCCCCCGGCATCGCTCGAGCCATAAAGGTGTGCAATAGAAACCTTTTTCTAGTTTATGAATGAAATTGTTTGCGTAGTTCGAAAGATCTAAGCGTATTCGTTAAACCACTTTGTTATGCGACTTCAAAAAAATGGTTCTAAATTCGACTGTTTTTTTGTACTATGAAAAGATTAATAGATAAAAACCCATCCCTTAAATCCTGTCCCAGGCACTCTTCCTTCCTCCGATGCCTGAATAGAACCTGAAGATAAGCCTCCATTTTTGCATTTCATCTTTCTATAACATAAAAATGGATCACAAAATGTGTTGCTAAGCCCATAACTTGAAAACGGCTGGACCGATTCGGCTATTTTTTTTTTTGTGTTTATAACTATCGGGACCGGGTCCTCCACCCGTGCGAAGCCTGGGCCGCTAGTTGTAAATAAATAGCCATATCAACCTCAAAAACCGTTTATTTTTCCATAAAACCACATTAACAATGGGCAGAAAATTATCAAGAGGCAAGACTCCAGCCGGTCCTGCGTTCCTGATCAGCAAAAACAATGGCTGACCTTATACGGTGATGGTAGTCGCATCCAGTTTTTACATCAGCACCCGACCCATACGCGAATTTGGGAAGTTATGCGAAAAAACGAAAGAGACTACTCGCTTTGTTTAAGTTTTCGAAGTTTCGCAGTTTTAGGGATCTTAACGAGTTTGTGTTTTTAGTTTTTGTCCTTTGCCGAAGATAGAGGTTGAAACCGATTTGTAGGAAAGTTTCGGGATCTATATGTATTTAGTATAATGTGATTTTATTAATTTTGATATTTGTTTGGGGGTTCGACTGTGTCCCTCATTTTGAAAGTGATGTTGTCTTAGTCTTTTGGCCAGAAAAAGTATTTGACATAGTATGTGACATGACCCTTTGATTACTATGAAGTTTGCAGTTATAAGAATAAGAAGCAAAAACAATATTGCCCAATCGCATCGGATATTTCCTCATCTCAAATTATTATCGTATTTTTCATCATAACCAAATCGCTTACCAAAAATTTTGCATTATGCCGTATGCAGTATGAACTGACATTTATTTCACTTCCTGCAACCTACCATAAAGTCAACCAACTCTGATAGAATTCGACAATGCTCACGCGCATTGTTTCGAGACAGTCAAGGACACAATTAATTTCAGGTCACTCGTTCAACTGGGATCAGATAAATGCCATGATCCGCATACCGAATGGTTGGTAAAGGGCTTTTGGGGACCTTTCGTTTATATTAAAGCCTAAATGCGTCCGATTGAAGTTATAGAGAAATAAATATGACATTTTGAAGTCGTGTGTAATTAAATTATTCTATAGTTTGATATTTGCTAAAGGCATACTGGCTCCCAGTTAAGTAGCAAGCGATATTCTTAAACGCTTTAACATATTTTCAACTTTATGCACCAGCACATAAAGTACATTTAAATATAATAATAATAATATTCCACAACTATCACACAACGCCATCTAGTCCTAAGCTAAGCAGAGCTTGTGTTATGGGTACTAGACAACTGATAAACATACTTATATATTTCTAAATACATAAATATTATACGTAAATTACACCCAGACACAGAACAAAACAAACATTTGTCCTGGGTGGGAATCGAACCCACGACCTCTAGTATAGCAGTCAGGGTCACTAACCACTAGACCAACAGGCCTGTAAATATATCTACTATGACATCATAATAAGCCTTTAATAAGACACAGGCCTCCTCTAAATAAGAGGAAGTGGACCGCAATCAATCACGCGAGCAGTTTGGTGATCAAATTGCGCAATCCAAGTGAAATGCTTAAACCTAACTTAGTTTATCAATGTTGACTTATTATGAACTTGTTCCCACGCGTGTCAATCACCGAACATGTTTGTATTTGTAATGATAACCTATCGTGTGCTTACGATTGATGAAATTATGACTTATTCTCCTTCCTGTCAGTTTTGGGTACTTACTTATTTATTATTCGTTATAAAATATTTGTAAATGAAGTTAATTAATGTCATTACTGCTAAGAATTCTGTTTGTGATTTTGAGCTTCAATTTTAGAATTAATTATTTATAGATCTTTGGAATTAAAAACATTGTCTTTCTTTCAAAATTTGTTAATTGATTTCCATTTTTATTACAAAAGAAGAAGGTTCACTGTTCGTTGGGAAAATTAGACAGATTGGGGTAGGTCGATGTCCGAAATTAAATCTTTTGAGTGATGGGTTTATGGCAAAATTGTAGATTCGCAACTGTCAAGCGTACCTACATCAGACTTTTTAAACCAAGTATGTAATGGTCTACAAATCTAAAAAGGCAATGTGAGGTATGATTACAAGCAAAAACTATCTTTGTTAACATTCATTTCTTAAAAATACAAGAAAAAATAAACATCCATCCATCAAAAGTTTGTGTAAGGCTTACCCACTCCCATGTCGAGTTACACTTTCAAGTGCGATGTTTACATTCTTACAAGAGTTAAGTCAACAAGTGAAAACTAGTCTTATCATGTTTTAATTTTACCAAAATTATTTATCGCTTGTCCAAATATCTGCTTATCCCTTATCTGATTTCGCTTAAAAGCATTAACTGAGCGAAAATCGTTAGATTTTCTCACAGTTTAACATTTTGCAAAAAAATAAAAATATCACCATAATCTTGTTTATTTGTGTGATAGCATTTTAATGTAAATAAGTATGTTTGGTAATTTTGTGTGATATTTGACACAAGATTGAATAACTTTCCCACGAAAAAAAAAATGCAAAAAATGGCCTATACAATTTTTCAACATTGAATTTTGGCAATATTATTAACATTCTCCTTGACCATGATCATCCAGCCACCTCACTGGCTCTCATAGAGAGGACACCTATGTTCCAGCAGTGGAACTATTATAGGTTGGAAAATGCGTGATCATCCTAATTTATTTGATATCGGCACGACTTTGCTCTTCTCTAAAGTCTTCACTTATGAAGTCATTTCTTTTTAGCCATCTTTCACAAAGTCTATCTACGATTTCTTTCTTTCTTACACTAAAACTATTTATATTTGACACGATACCCGGTTTAATTTTATTTCAATTCACATCTCCTTACTTTAAAACGATAGCCTTTTAAGTTGATCGAATGTATTTTTTGCTGGCACAAACAAAATCGATGACACTGTATTGTATTGTACATACGGCTACAAATCGAGCTATGCAAAACCAGTATTAGCTGACTGTTCATTATGTGTAAAAATCGTACGAAGCGAGACCAAGACAAACTGGTTTTGTATAGCTTGATGTGTAGGCGTGTGTACCATCTTTACATTGTTTAAGCAAAAATAAACAATGAATATTTTACTCCTTAAACGAACTACTACAGTTTTTACTCCTGAACTATTTTTATTTATTTATTTAAATTAAATAAATGCCGCCATTTTGAGTCCAATTTCCTGGACTAAATGTATCCGATACGTTTGGGTGGTCTCGATTCTGACTGATCGATACATCGCGATCGAGATGGTATCGAGTTTGAGTGTTGATAACAAATCGAATGCTTTAAGTTTTTCATCGCTACCACGGTTTTTGTAGAGCAATCTTCTTTCATATCTGATGTTGTATCTGAATATTTTATGTAAATATGTGGTAGAAATATGTGCATTAATTATGATGTAGGATTATTTATAATTTTTATCTGGTGAAGTTCTTATAAGATACCCATCTAACTTAGCTCTTTTTGGTCTACTGTAAAGTAAACAGCTAAGTTAAACTTTTACTTAGCTGTTTGCCTTCCAGAAACATATTATTACATTCCCAAAAGCATAGCTTGCGGGAGAATATATTTTTAATTTTCTTTAAATATTTTATGGGTAGTTGTAGCACTTGCACATTACTGGCGATAAATGTATATTACAACCATTGAAAATGAAAAGTTCTTATGTAGTTTTCATCCATTGATACAAGATAGTATTCAAAATACACAGGATCGCCCTTTCTTAATTTTTCGAGAATAACAAGTCTTATGCATACCTATCTTAATCTTCCATCTTTACAATTCAAGTTCCGATTTTTTTAGGTACTTATAGGTACACTTCCACCCAAAAAACAGACCCACTAAAAATTTTCATTCAAAATTTTTCGTCTTCTTTTTCCAAACACCTAAAGTTCCCCAAAATGCTTTGATAAGCCGACTATCACAGCATCAGCAATACTTCTCGGGGACACGAGCAATATGTTTGAGCACTGCACGTCACTTGATCTGTCACTTTAACACCGGATCATTCCGATGCTTTTGTCGCCAATCAATCTTGTTTAAAGTTATTTTGTTCTGCGTTTTGTTTCATTTTGGCTGCAAGTCGGCACTTGAGGTTTACACGTCCTTGCAGAAGAATTGGGCGACTGTATTTTGTTTGATTAAAAATAATTAAACTACTCTGATGGTCTAAATCCTTTAACTTTTCTTTATTTAAAACTTAGTCACACAAATGCCAAGACGTGAAAATCCCAATCAATTATAAAGCCTCTTCATTAGAGACAAAGTTGAAAATCTATTATAGAAAGACATATCCAGGTAGTTGGATATAATGCTGTCGCCTGCACATTTGCAATCTTATTAACCTCTTAGTTTCTGTCATATTCTAGTTTTTGTGGAGCTGCTAACCAAAATTCATACATCTAGTTTGGTTTAGCAGGGACGAAATATTACTAGACTCCTAATAACAGGCGACCAATGTCTGTCAACACATTAGGCAAAAAAGTCTTATATCCGTCTTACTTCGACCACTCCTGTGAGCCTTAATCATACCTCGAGACAGAACAGACCTTGAGTTAGCCAATCACAACGCAGTACCCCCTCCCCCTCGCTTACGTAGTCTCGGCGAGTTGACAAAATAGTTTTTGTTCCTTAGATCGTGCATGCGGAATCTAGTAATATATCGTCGTTGGGTTCAGCAGTTAAGGCAATGAGTTTTCTATCAGTAAAAGATGAGTATCATGTAGTACTGAATTCCAAAACCTTGTTATTGTTAATTCCGTTCCGATTCAAATGATAACTGAATTTAGATAACACATAATGTATTATAATTATTGTTTTCATCTATTAACATACAACGTTGACCTCAGGCTATAGAATAAAGATTTATTTCACAATCTTTACAGATCTAATGGCGGCTTTTATCAAGATCTGTCTGATATTCAGTATTTTTATTTCAAATGTTAGCTGTGACCTAGAAGGCCTTTTATGGAAGTGTATAATGACTGCCGTAGTTACAATGTTTGGGCAATTAATCAGACGAATTACTTGTTTATCATTTTTGTGTTGCAACTCTAAAAAGAATTGCTGTAGCTATGTTTATGGCTTTTGTAGCTGACTTTTCAGTTTAATTTTATTTTTGAACTTTTTTAATTTTAACTTACAGCAAAGGGTGTCTGGAAGATATCGCTATTAGCGATAAGACCACCATTTGTAGCCATAGAAGAGTTTTAAGATACAGTTGTTTAACAATTTTGGTTTACGAAGTATTTTCTATGTTCTATTTATCTATCTGTGATTTTCTTTTGTATCTAAGTTTTATTTCATGAAGTTTTTTTTTTAAAATTTTGTTTGCTATGACCAGTAGACATTCGGTATTTTTTTCTGTATTATTTATAGCTATGTGTTTCCGGTTACACGCAATCAAGCATTTTCTGACAACTAAGTCTACTGCAAGTTGCATTGCAGTATTCGAATACTGATCTAAAAAGCCTTTACTCCAAAATACCCCTAGCTAGACGAAAAAGACATCATTATGATTTTCTCTCTCTTTTATTCTAAGAAATATGCGTCGCAAGCGCAGCCACAGGTAACAGTTAGCTCATATTATAGAATGCTAATGTGATGTTCTCCTTTTCTCAGGTTTCGTGTCGTGTTCGCCTTCGCCATGCAAAAATGGCGGAACTTGCCTGTCCGCACCCAGAGGAGAATATTTTTGCAAGTAAGTGCTTTCATTTATTTTTAGCTTATACAGTTTATGCAGATATAAAATATTTTTTCATTGTTATTTTTGTATTAGTCATGTTTGTTGAATACCTAAGGTTTAATAATATAAAATGCGACAGAAATACGAATAAGGCTCTTTCGATAGTTCGACACTTTAGTATCAAGGGCTTATTAACAGCAGAAACAATAGAATAGTTTTGACTAAATATATTGTATTAATTTTTGATTCGATCGCATCGTAATAAGCATTTTTATCGGTCCTTAAAATCCGAAGTAGCCTTAGGCACAGCCATGATAATCAAAAATTACGAGTACAGGCCCTCAACCTCAAAAAAATCGTTACTAGTTTTCGAAAATTGATACCCCATCCATATGCCATGAAACCGTTAGAATTATTATTTCACCGCGCCCCATAGATACCCACATACACTCACACACACGTAAGCCACGCGTCTGTGCGTGTAACTGCGGTGTGCGCACGCGCATGTGTGCGTGTCTCGATCAACGGACAGATGCGCAAGCCCTTGGCACTCAAGTGGGTCCTTAATTGCATTAAAAAATATATTGCAGTAATGAATTTGTTGGGTTCCTCCAAATAAATCATCTGTTTGAATGTAGTTAGGGAAGTAATTTACGCTTTTGTTGATGTAGTTTTGTAAAACATCGGTTTGTTTTTTAAATATTGAGTTTCGTGCATTTGGTAGTTTAATTTGAAATATGACACACTACGAAGAAACTGGATTGTGGAGGTCCGATGAGAAATACATCTAGTGGACAGGGTGCAGACTAGAACATAGATAAAGCTAAGATAAGAATGTTTTAACTTAAAGCACTACTGCACCTGAAATAAAACCACACACAAATAAAATACAATGATACAGAACCCAAAGGCCCTTAGGCCATCCCTAACCAGTTTAAAAGCTAATGGCTCTCCATCGTGTCGATTGATACGTGACGTCGGGCCAATATACTGCACTCGGCCACTTTTCGATGATCGCCCAATAAAAAGTAACATGGTCGCTTTTTTGCTAAATTGCTTTTAGCCTGAGTTTGAAGAAGGTAATAAATATTGGAGTAACGATTTAAGAGACCTAAAAGGTTTGATGAGTTGGAAGCATCCAAAAAGAAGTAAAAAGAAACAAAACTAATAAATTTGACATTATTGATGATAATTTAGTAACAACAAAAGATTCCACGGTTGTTAATGTTAAATGTTTATTTAAGGATATAAAACAAATAGAAACGAAAGATAAAACACATGTTGCTACAACAGAAAATTCCAATAACCCTACTTTTCAAATGGATTCTGAGGACAATGACAATGCGCTTGCGACTCGACTACGAGAGCAAGCATCGGTTGTCCGCAAATATTATGACAAGACTTCCAATAACTTGGCAGAAATGACACTGCAATAACAAGTAAAGACCGAAGCTTATACCCCATAAGTGTCCCTTTTGTTAGACCCCTTGAAGCGTTTAAAATATGAGCATGTTCGTTAAAATCCCTTTCTTTGACCCCAAGACATGATTCTCAAAGGATTGAAAGGACCCTTCGTTATGATGAACGGATTTTATGATTTTTAATTCAGATGAATTGCTTTTCTGCTGTAAAATTGCGATGTTTTGGTACTCGTAGCTGTAGTTTTCCTAGATTTTTACGGTTGTTCATCATTATCATCTTTTTGCACATTAATACAATAGATTAAAATATTTATTGCTACATAATCTATTACTATAATATCAAATTTAATCTTGATACTATCTTTACTACCGTCTGTCTCTTCAGTTGAAGCAATTGCTTGTCTATCATTTGATGTAACTTCAAAACTATCTTCATCTTATGCATTTGGTTAAACAAATGTAGCTTTATTAAAACCTGTTGCGATATCAATCTCTGAGTCTAGACATGTTCAGTCATGTAACGTGACGAAATATATGTACTGTTTCATTATCTGCTACTTGATGACTGGTTCTAAGGTGGAACATGTTCTTTAGGAGGTTTCATGGTTGTAAGTTGTAGTTGCTTATTAATTTCAAGGATGTGTTTTCCTTAAGTATAATATTGACATAGATGATACGTTGACATTAGTAGTTCTTATTGCTGCTGCACAAGTTTCATATCTAAAAGACAGTAGATCGTAGGTCACAAGCCCAGTTTGTATTAGCTAGAAGACCACGACGCCTTAACTTTTGTAGCAAACTTTGATTGATCATTTTGGAACGTTGAAGGTGTCCTGGTGATAGTCAATTTAGATGACAAAACAATGACGTAGGCACAACACATTGTGTATGGGAAATCATAACACGTATAACAAGCCTAGACATAAGGTCGAAATGATTATGTCCCTTGGATCGTGTAAAGCCATTAGAAAAATAATAGGAGTTGATAAGTTTATACCAAATTCATAATATCTCTCCTCATAAGTCCCGTACTTCTATAAAAGCAGATCTTCGAAGAACCGGTTATAGAGAGAAGTTCACAATCGCAGGTAATTCTTACCTTTACGTGGTACGGCACAGTCCCGGGGCAATAAATAGTGGCCCGCTATCAGATGGCCATATATGTCATGTTATGTGCAGGGATTCACACTAGCTACCCTTACTATAGTATCGAAGTGAGAGAGAAGTGAGAAATGCATTAATAAGTGAGGAAGGCCTTGATCTTTCAAAAGGTGTAAAATACAGAGCTGTTTTGTCCTGTATAGAATTCAAGCGTAGATTTTAAGTGTTGTAAATGAAAAAGTAGATCTTGATTATTAAATTCTGTTATGACTAAAACGCAGAAACTTGTGAGTTTCTCAGTGCCAATGATGAACTTTAGAAGTAAGCACTATTTTAATGCAAAGCCTTTCCTCTAGCAAGATTATTGATTCATTCAGACAACTATTCTGCTCGTTAAGCCCCGTCTTACATTGATCTTTTTTCCCTCATTTATTAATATCACAGATATTATGCTTACAGCGTCGCCTGCAGTCACCACTCACATTTTTCTCACTCATAAGATTATGACCCTCAGAACCAATGGTACGGACATAACCGCGGCAGATCCCTTTGTTTTGTGCTCATTAAAATGGTTGCTTTTATGGTGATAATGGCAACTGCTATGACCATAAGGTCTGGCGGAAGTTGTAGCTCCGCTATCAAATACATATTTGTATCGAGTATCTCCTTATCCATGTCTGTGGCAAGTTTTATACCGGTTGAATAGATAATTTCTGTGTGATTTTCCTTCGGCAACACTGTCGTTAGATTTGTCATGTTACGATTATTTTTGCGTATTTGGTCTAGTGGTAGCATTACTACTGCTCAGTGAGACATCTTGGGATTCGAATTCCAGGTCAAGCAGAGTTTTGTTTCTCCAGGCATTTTCTCGTAGCAGTTCGGACTTTTTATAAAATGGAACTGCCTAAGTCCTATTTTACCACTAATTCGGTAAAATGGGGCCGAAATGTCAACCAGTGCGCCCATTGGGGATACATCGTAAAATATGGTCTGTGAAACATAAGCGAAATTCTTAACTTCAGTTAAAAATGACTCATTTAGTATTTGACTCAACCGGACATTCCAAGTTAGTGCTTACTTACTATACTTTTTTGGTAATGAAGACAATATGTGGTTAAATTATACAGGTTTTTAGTTCCACACAAAAAACTGACCATAAGTATGAAAGGTACTTTTAGAAGATGCACAGATAATAGATAACAATTGTCCTCTCGTCTAGACGACTAATGGAGGTGGGCGGCCGGCCTGATTCCGCTGATGTCATGCGCGCGCGCATCTCTGATGTACCGATCTATGGACACGATTTTTTTCGGGATTATTTGTTTTAGGAGCTTTTTTTGTGGGGTTTTTATTGAGTGAGATGTAATTGGTTTTATTATTTGTGTACTTTTTATTAATTGAAGATGCTGTTATTGTCTGCATTGTTCTTCTAAATTACACTTTGAGACTATCTTTAAAATTTAGACATCAATGAAGAAAACTACATGTTTTAGCAACGCACAAGTGCCCCATGTGTGGAGTGAATAGTTATTTGCCAAAAAAATGTTTTTTTTTTTTAATTCAGCAAAAAATATTAGTAGTTCAAAATTCGATGAAGTAATAAAATCTTTTCAAACTTGGTCAAAATTTTATTGGAAAACGTAAAGCAATAATTTCAAATGTGTCTCAAATTGTGTTGTATTATTATCTACTAGAGGGGAGATCCACCCTAACATTACAAACACAAAAGAATGTTTGTGAATGACCCCTTAAACACGTGTTTCTCAAAATATCATTCAAATCATTAGGATTATCAATTCAAAAGCATTTATGATATCAAATTCACCTAACATAACCTTTATTACAAACATTTACAATGATTATAGACCCAAATCGTTCGTATAATCGAAATTATTCGAATTCAATTTGGGTACATCACTATTAGCGACGATAACAATTTACGATTATTCGATTTTGTATCAAAGTTGTAATAGGTTGGGCTACAACACTTGATAGTTCCATCGAAATAATTATGGATTGTGTTTAGTAGATTTAGATGCATTTGGTAAGGGTTCTTGTTTACATATTTTAATCTTGACAGCACGGCTAGCGCAGTGGCCGTTCGATCGCCTGTTGCGTAGCGTGTTGCGGGTTCGATCCCCGTACAGAACAAATATTTGTATGATCTACAAGTTGTTGTTTCGGATCTGTGTGTTTGTACATGTGAGTTTAAATGTTTATAAAAGCTCACACTAAATATTTTAGTTAAAAAGAAGAAAAAAAACTTCTAGCCAGGTCCGCCACGGCTATGCACGAGTTAAAATTTTTGACCAATCAGTGGATGTTCCGAAAAAAAAGCTTGGAATTTAGTCTTTTTTATTTGTCACACCACCATTAGGTAATGCTAGCATATACATGAGAAATAACTAAATAACGGCAACCATGTATTTATTATTACTTCACACACTAAAACAAAGCACAATTACTTTAACCCCAAAAGTACCGAAATCTTACAATTACTGACACGGGATTGAACCCACGACCCTTGGTCAGACATGCGCACGAAAACGTTATTTGTGTGATGAAATACGTTACGTTGTATTACTGGATGACTAACCTGCGCCTGCGTCGGTAGGAGGTCAAGTTAATGTAGAATTTGTGCTTATGATTACGGTTTTTAGAAGTTAGGTAGTGACATATGAGAATGGTAAACACGTTTAGATAAACGAGTTTATGGGATATGATACAACGCCGTCAAAAGAGGTAAGATTTGAAAAAGGCCTACACATCATTAGGGGGTTTAAATTTGAGGAAGAAAATGGAGGGACATTGGATTTCTTCCTAACACAATGGCTTCAGAAGAAGTGGAAAGGAAGGAAACCATTTCCCAGAGTTGGGATAGAATAGACAGGGACATTGCTGATGTAAACTGTTAAAATTGAAAAATCTAAATTAGTTTTTCTATGTCCAACTTATAATCTAAGCGTCAAAATTATCCTTGTGGGGATACCTTTTATAGATAGATTTTGTCGTGGTTTAACTCCTAAGTTCTGAATTTATCCAAGACATAATAGATATAACGTTGCAGTCACTAGCTTTTTTCTAAGAAGAAAATACGTGTGCTTCTAAAACTAATTAGAATTAAGTTAAACAAATCAGGTTCTTCTATTTATAGCTTAAATTCGTTCTCACACATCCGTGGCATCTTCATGCTAATTTGAAATAATTAGTTTGTGACACCCAATAAAGATCAGCCGGCCATTTCTACAATTTCCAATTTACGAATACTTACACATAATACATAGGTAATATATTTATTTCTTTATACTCGATAAAACTGCCTAGATCCAGTTTTACAGCATGCATTATGTATTTACATACATATATGTGTTGAGACATAAACTTTTACGATGCTCTGCTGTGATACTGAATTACAAAATGTATTAGATGATAGTATAAAATTCTATGCATATGTAAAATATGTTAAGGAAAGAATGTGCGAGCTTTTTCATGTGGGGTACGACGATGTTAATCGTAAATAATATGCTAGCAAGAGAGATGTTTCAGCATCAGGATTTATTTTTAATGGGTTGTTTATGGTATACGGGAACGACACCTAATCAATAATCGCAAACAGGGTGATGTGACGCAGCTTGGGAGAGGTCTATGTCCAGCAAAGCAATGAAATGCATAGGCTGATTTCAATAGTCACCGGGTCTGATTGTCATAAGTAATTACCCAGACATCAATAATCATTAATCATATAGTCGGATTAGTAACTTAATATTATTTACTCATCCTAGTGAATTAATTATTTAGACAGATAAACAAACAAAAACAATAAAATATTCTTCAGTTGAATAAAAATAATAACCTGACAACGTAGAATTGCCATCAAAAAACTTTTCAACGTGGTCAAATTGTTATATGCCAAAGAAACTGGCAATGCTTATCCTTTTCAACTTAAGCTTGTAGCAGGTGGCTGCCGAATGTCCTAAAGTATACCTACTCTAGACTGTGAGACTGACGCTGATTATGTTTTCATCAGTCTAGTACTCTAGTGGGTCATCAGTCTACAAAAACACTACAGAAACACTATTACAACGGCTGTCAAGTTTCATTAGACACAGTAGTTAAAAGAGTTCACACGAACAGTTACGAAATATGAAACCAAGAAGTATTGCAATGTTACGCAATGTTGGTTTAGAAGAGGGTAATGTGTTTTGACTATGTTTGTCTATGTGTGTTGCTGTTTGACTGGCTGTATTGCCAATTGTAGTGTCAAAGACATTGTACTTTGTTTTGACATTCTGTTTTGCATAACAATGATTAGGTTTATACCTTTGTTGAGTTGATGCTTGAGAACATTGTGATGTTAATTGTTAAAACAAACACTCTTTAGTTTAAAAATAAAAGTTAATTATAGCTAATAAGAATGTTTACATTAGCTTTAAACCATAAAATTACAAAGACTTATTGGACATAATATGCTAAAACTGACGATTGTAAAGCTAATCGATTCTTCATAAGCCTTCAAGACACTGACATATAAAATAATGCTAAAAATGTTACAACAAATTACCAAAAGTACTAAAATTATATCAACTTCTCCTTCCCCCTATCTGTTCTCACAAATTCTACCCATTTCCGTAGCACTGTAACAGTAACATTAGTACTAAATGAGTTTATAATAAAGGATTCCACAAGGTTCTCCCCTGGGCCCTCTCTTTCCACTAAGAAATGCATTAGTTTAATTGTAGGCCACGTCGAAGTCTCGTTACACTGGATTGGGATAAAAAAAGCCTTTTTAGAGTCCGGTATAAGTGGGCAATTGATGTTGACTTTGAGTACAGTTTTTGTGAAAGAAATTACGTAATCGATTTTGAGATCGCGTTTTGGGAGTTCTTTTTAGAAGTTCTCTGAAAGATGAGGTTTCCTAATTTAAATAATAAATTATGTTCATTGAATACGCTGTAAATTAAAATTGAGAAGATATAGTGTTTTAAGAAAACACGATAGATAAATATTGATTTGCTTTCAATAATCATTAATAAGATTTCCAACATTAATTTATAATGCCAAGACTTAACGAAAAACCCTATAGAGTGCAGTAAATGTAATAAAATTAAAATTTAACGACACGAATTAGTAATTAACAATAATGACAAATGGGTGATCGTGCGTATTGACCATCAGATTATGATCTTTTACGTAAACCATCTTCACTTTACGCTCATTTTCATATTTACCTAAATATTTTTTCTTAATATTTACAAGTCGTGTTTTTCTCATAATATAAACGACACCTGCCTAAATAAATTTCTTAAAAAGTTACGGAACCAGTTTCTTACGTACGGCTTACGACCACGACCATGCGACCATTTCTCGGTTTGTTTGACTAAGTTGAAGGAAGATAATAGCAGCGACTTCCTCAAATTCGTTTCGAGATGACTCGTCTAAGAGCGTGAGAAATAAAATGATAGTTTTAGAATTGTTTTTGGAGGTAGTGTTAAGACGTGAAGACTTGTCATGCAACTCTTTACTTGTTATTTAGTTTAAGTAATGAGATTTTTTTTAAAGAGTTATAAAAATGTAAACTGGTTCTGTTTTGTATTGTCATTGTCTTTGTTTTCATAATTCTGATGAAATTATGAAGACGAATAAAGTGTGTGTCATTGATCTAGCTAAAGAAAATAAGATTTTAGTAAGTCGAAAAGGTAAAAAAATTACGGGGTCGCTTGATTCCCGTTTAAATGTAACTGGGAAAGAATTCAATGCTTATCTTTTTAACTTTATTTTCTTATGGTTTACAAAAGTTAACTAAACCAGAACCATCATTAAACACCCACCTAATCAAATCAACTTAAAATCTCCGATCAAGTTGAATTGAAATTATATCTATCTCTAGAACCAGATCTTGGTGATACGGCTTCCATTCAATACAATCAAAGCTTCAAACTCAGTCTTCACAAGTCTTCGGCACTTTTGTGGAGATTAGATCTTAATGAATCACGTGCGTAGTGTCACTTTGTGGTACTTTTTGTGCCGCTGGAGTATCAGTTTTCTGGACTGGTTATTTAGAAATACCTTGTATTGATGTACCTAAAGATTGAGCCAATTCTTGATTTGCTTTTGTTTGATCTAAGTTCAGTATCTTTTGCTTTGTCCTCCACCATGTTTTTAATTTTGTGATCTCCACTTTTATTTTTACCTGAGACGTCATCTGTTTTAACATCATTAACAAGTAGCAACATGTCGTCTTCATAGCCTTTTAACAGAAATTCAAAAAGGACCAAAAAGACTGATCTTAACCATACATTTGTATCGGCGATAATGACTCTCATCGTATGCTATTATAAGCTCAATTACCATAAACACAGGTTGCAGAATCCCTCGTTACGTATTCATACCACGTGGACAGTGCAGTGCCTTGAAGTGGATTCAATTTTCTGGCTTCTGGGAAATAATTGTCTTAGGACAATTTCAGGAAAGATGTAACTACTTGCTGCTAAAGAATTTGGTGGCATTAAGTTTTATAAATAATAAGTTTTCGGAAGAAAAGTTCCTCGACATTAACTTAATATTAAAAAAAATATAAGCAAAGAGTTTGATATCACTAATGATGATTGCAACTTAGGTATTGAGTATGTGTATGGTCATGTCTCCAAAGTACGACCATAAATACTTCTAAAGTCCCCAAAACCGGATTCAAAAAGAGCTCACCCCAGAACTACTTAAAATGCAAGTCCCAAATGGGCCCAAAAATACGTGGCAAAAGTAACACTAAAAAGATTAACTCCTTTTGAGACTTAAAACACGTTCCTGTCTGGACCAAATGTTTGTCTTTCAGTTTAAATAAGTGTTTTGCCGACCACCATGACACTTAAAGGACATGCTGCGGTCAAAAAGATCAATTACAAGAGTTTTTCAGCTTTAAAAACCTTTTAGCTTCATGTAGTCCGTTATTATGTGGACAAGAGGAATCTTCGTGGGTGGATTGTGGTTAATTATACGAGTAAACGCATTTGCAAGCAAGGAAAAGCTAGCTTTTGTAGCAACACATGTATTAATTTATTCTTCAAATCCTTGTAAGAATAATTCCTCCGTCGTCTCTGTTGAACAATCGATACCTACAACGGCGTATAGTGCATAAAATTATGATATATTATTTCATACAACGCTCGCAGCGAAATAAACTTGATACACCGTCCCGGAACAACGAATCACGTATATAAGCGCACGCGCAAATCGCCGCCATTGTCTCAAATTCGCCCAAACAAACCGGTTCTCGAGATAATAGCACCAAAACGATCGTCCACACACGCAATCTTGGAGAAATTCCGACTGAAGTAGTTTTATTCGAAACTTTAGGGAATCCTGTCCAAAGGCATCTCTCGATAAAAAGTCATAGACGGCCGCTTATTTATCGGTGGACCAACAAATAAATTTTAAACAGCCATTATGGACGCTACTGTGATTTCAAATATTATTATTTTATTTCTTATCTTCTGGTACAAGGAATTTCATTCTGCTACCGGTACAGGCCATTAACAGTGATAGAAAATTAGTGGCGTCCAACGATTAATTGAATATTAATGTTTTTGATTGGATTCCGGAGGCTCCAGTTATGAGTTATACGCGCTGACCATACGTTACAATAATATGAAGCTGTCATCTTTGTAAAATATTTTATCTTAACATGAGAAATAAATTGGAATATAGAAAAAACACGATCAATTTGTATCGATTTCAATGAAACGAAAACAAATATCATCATAGATCGATTAAAATTGATATTAGCTACACTTTTATTTGATTTGAACACCCGTGGGGATGAATTCAAAGCAACAACAGATTACACTTTGTCATTATCAGACACTGCTTTAGAGCGGCAAAAGATTTCCTACACGGCACCAATGAATAATAATAAGCCCAAAGGTATTGAACCATGACTTTATGCTATAAATAATGTGATACAATCTTTGCTCGGTCGGCAACTTGTACATACTCAGTCATTATAGGCATACGGGCCTTATGAAGTTGGTACATGCAAATGTGTGCTTCTGTTGCAGGTTGAATCGGCATTTAGTATAAGAGCACCATAACTGGCTCAGCTTGAATATAGCAAACGGTAATACTGTCGCTTAGCCAAGGAACGTTTTAGGAATTTCCGTCGTACAGAATTTGAATGCAATCCATTTGTAGTCTGAGATCGAAGAAAATTTTCATAATCCTTTGTTGTTAAGATGATAAATTCGAATATGGAGAAGATGTAGCTTCAATAAATAAAACTATCATAGGCACTGACGAAAAATACGATGAAAACGTAAAAAATATTAACGTATAAGAAATAATAGGATTAGACAAGAAAAATGAAGTGACAACTTTAACCTAAAGGAAAAATGGTTAGAGGAGCTCTTGGGTTCAAGTAATTGTGTATATGACAACACTCATTTAGTAAAAATTCAAATCGATGGATTAAGTACTGAAGATATTCATGATGTTTTATCGAACATGTCAAAACATGGTGTTAATCGGTTGAGTAACGATAGGGATATATCAAATATTTGAATAATACAACTGTTTTATTATTCATTGATGAAAAGTCTTAGGTATTAACAGATTATAACCGTGCGAAATGATCAATAGGAGATGTAACGCTTTATCATACTTTCAAATTAAAGATTCACCAAATTAGTATGCGTCAAATTCAGATTTTTTATTTACATTTACAGAGACTTTGATGATAATATATTATATAACGTTATCAAGGTTAATCCTTGCACAAAGCTGGACGTTTCAACTTATTTTGAACAAAAGCAAACCTCAGCTAATCCATGCGGTCCACTGTAACCTGGTCACGGGCGAGTTGATTTTTTTGCACCTTTTTTTCGAAGCGTTATCGGCTCTCGATGATTTAGTTTCGTATTCACGTTTAGTATTTGGCAGATGTTCAGCGAACGTTTGATGGTAGTATTTGCATTTTTATCTGTTTTTATCCTGGTGTGATGTTTCTTTAGTTTTTAGTTGCTTATTAAATTTAGACAGTATAATTTGGTCAATTTTGTCTGAAAATTATACAGTAGCATGAGTGAAATTGGTATTTTTATCTTAAAGGACACCATAAATTGTATTAATGACTTTTTGTGTGATGTAAAGCTTTTAAGCTTTATAATTCAAGAGTAGATATTTTTAGCATTTTATTGTCATAGATTTCCGCACAGTAACGCCTGATTCTATGTTATTTTGTATGTATTTAATTTGCATTCTAGTAGATCACGAATTCGTCTTTGAACTTCAATCGAGAAGAACATACCACTAACTGCATTCAATTCTACTGAGTCCGTTAACATTAGCACTTTACCAACAGTTCTAATGCTTGTCTAGTCCATTTCCCTAAATTGATGGCTGGTTCGTAACAGTTTCCAATCTAAATTTATAACAGTATTAAAGTTTCTCAATTCAACTACAATTCAAATTGAATCAATGCTTGTTCTCGTTGCGAACATCGATTCCCTTTACCGTATTGTAATTTAGTTTAGGTATCACATTTAGAATGGCTCCCTTCCCTCGTCCTTTGGCCAAACTGGAGCATGTGGAGTACCTGAGTTTATATTCTTTAGTTAAATTAGTTTGAGAACATTTAATTTATCTAATGTTTAAGTTGTCATTACCTCAAGGGAATTATGGTAAATTCTGCATAGGTCTCTTAGATTATTAATAGTTTACAGCATGTTACGCTTATATAGTTTATTAGATTATTGTGCAGGGTGTGGTCTAGCTTTTAAATAAATCTTATTCCATTTATTACAAATTCATTTTAAACTTTATCTTCTTTGTCAAACCTTTAATAAGCCTTTACCATTTTGACTATCAGTAACTTAAACTATTTCTTTGTTCGCGTAAGAAGAATGTGTTTATCTATCAGCTTTGTCAGTTACCGAAACAAATCGTTGCTCATTTAACAGAGGTCGTCCATCGGCCTTAACATTTTGTAAAAAATATTCGGCAGTCTACGCTTCAAAAATATTTATTCTAATTGACATTCTATTCAGCCAATGGTCTAGAAGAGGTTTTATAAGACAAGTATGAGTTCCCACAGTAACCTGCATTATATTTTAGTGTTTTAAAATTGTTTAATTATTATAATGAAATGACGTTTACATCGGCCTTTTGCGTAAATGAATTAATCTTGTTTTGTTTGCTAATCTTAAATTGCGGATTACGACCTGGGTTAATACGAATATTATTCAAATTGTCATCTTTAACATTATCCAATGTTTTTGATTTAGTACTGAGCCTCTATAATTTTCTCATTGTTTTTTTTTACGTGACACGTCAATTTTTCATTCTTCATCTGCATAATCTGCTCGGTATGTGACCGAGCCTCTTCTATGAGAGAGAGTGACCTCTTAGTGACGCCCGTTCAGTGCGGAGTAGTAGGTACACAGCATTACCTTAAAATAACAATTTCTAATAAGCAAAATGTTTGCTCACTTTATGATTTTACCGTTACAAAGTAGCAAAAAATTACAAATCTATAACAAAGCTTCTGAAAACAATACCTTACAATCACGACTGTCAGGCTTTGATATCAAACATCAAGTCCTCATCAAGTCAGCCGGATCAGTCCTAATGAACGCTTGCGACGCCATTTATGGGCTTGTTCGGTGCGCAAGCGCAATCGGCTCAGCGATATCTGTATCACATCGCATTGTCGTTAACGATGTGGATTGTGTGAAATGTGGAACGGTTCTGGGCTTTTATATTGTTAAGAGTAAATGCGGGAACTTAAAATTTCATGTCATATCATCATCATCATCATCTCAGCCATAGGACGTCCACTGCTGAACATAGGCCTCCCCTTTTGATCGCCACAAGTACCGGTTGGAAGCGACCTGCATCCAGCGTCTTCCGGCGACCTTCATAAGGGTCTGTCCACTTGTTGGTGGACGTCCTACGCTGCGCATTGCTAGTCCGTGGCTCCACTCTAGCACTTTCGCACCCCATCTGCCATCGCTCTGCGAGCAATATGGCCTGCCCATTGCCACTCAGTGCTAATCCGGGGGCTATATCGTGACTTTAGGTTCGTCTTACTGAATCTCCTCATTCGGTATACGTCACGCAGAGAACACGAGCATAGCCCTCTCCATTCCGCCCGCTATTAACAACCCCGTGGTTGATAGTGAGAAGTTTTTGATAGATAAAAATAATAATTAAAAAAAACCGTTATTGTTCCAGGTTTACTTAAGTACTGATCATAACTTAAGAAGGATAATAAACATTTCGTGAAAATATGTTGTCGTCATTTTGTGGTAATCTGATGACAGTACGTTGTGTGGTTTCCTGTCAAGTTTTATGATTACATCTTTCAAGTAAATATGCTTTTTAGTTATCGAATTGTGATTCAATCACCTTAGCAATGCCACTTATTTGAAATATATGCACCGCCACTAACGCAACCAACTTAAAATCAATTGAAATATATCAAACGGGAATCAAATTTGATATTATATTTCCAATAAATATAATAATCACGATCATTCAAGATTATTGAGATATTGACAGCTAAATGCAGGCGGAACCACGGTCAGCTTGCATCTCATAGAATATTCTCCATTAATGATATAAAATCTTGATATGGTGTTCATTATAGCTATACAAAGGTCTTGGAATCCAAATTTAGTGTCTATGAAATTTAAATAATTGATAAAGATTGTGTAGATAAGGTTATTGAGACATTACGGTTCGGTAGCCTTTTGGTTGACTGGGATATTAAAATAGAATTTGAATTTAGAAATAAAGGATTCAGATATTTATATTAACTATAATTTCTATAAAGAGAAGACAAAACAACGGTAGACATTATTAATGATGCGATGATACAATGTGAAGATGATAAAAAAAATTTTAATCAGAACGATATAAGCACACCTAAAATAGACAATTGACGCTGAAAACTGTTGAAACAAAGCACTATCGATCTATTTACTGTAATGATTGAGAATCTATAGGAACACAATATTTACGATCAGCACGATATTGACATTAGTCCCGACAAATAGACAAATCATCTAACAGTTTCTAATGAGGCTTATTTGCTGTTCAAAGGATATTGTTTTGTAAAAACAGGTCCACAGTTTTGGATTAAATAATCATAAGCATAAAATTCATACTCTCGAAGGAAAAGAATATTATGAGGATTTTCAACTTTACCAGTTCAAGCAACAATTTTGACCGCTACAGTTATTTCTTTCTCGGAACACTTGAACACACTATTTTTTGTAATAAAAAAAAACGGTTATAAAAACCTTTGTCGTATTATCACGCTTTATCTTAACAACAGCATAAGTAATAAAGAACTTGGACTTCTACTAAAAAGTGCCGACGGAACCGCTACAGAATTTCCCTTTGCTGCTGAACTGTCAACCTTAATTTCTAAGTCATAGAGGTGGTGGAAATAGTTATGATATTCTGGTACGATTTCCGTGAAAATTCACCTGCGCTCGCGCCTATCTCGATGCATGAAGCACGTCTCATTCGGTCGCCATGTTTTTATCTTACAGTCATATGTCTTAATGGTCTAAGACCACATGAGTAAGCACGAAGGGTTCATACGAAGTTATTTTCTTAGTCTTACAGTTATTTAAATTGTAACGTTTTAGTTTTTTTTTGCCAGAATTTTCTGATCTTTTTATCACGTGGGAAATTGTTTGTAGGCCTATTATACATCTATCAGTTATATTTTGCTCTGTGGCTATTATGCGAAATGGTATATATGTTTCACCTCTTCTAGCTATATTGTCATCTCCAACCACATCTTCCACACCAACCTATATTAAAAGGAAGTCTCCAAACTCTTGCAATATTCTGATCGATCATCTGCCTTTAATATCAGCGCGATCATCATCATCGTTGACGACCAGATCTTAACGAATAGGTCTAATGATCCCCTCGAGCGCAACAATGCGATTGTTAAGACATGATGTATCGAGTAATTTAATCATTCATTCACTACGTTTAAATAGTATTGGTAAATCAGACTGCATGTATGTGCTGCCACCCACGGAACGGTATCGAGGAGATTGGAGTATACTTAGGTTATGTTAGGTGAAGTTGGAAATACGTTATTGTAGTCTAAATTCTACTACTACTTAAAATATCGTCCTTTAAGCATCGTATTACAAATTAAAACACCGTTAAGTTTCCTATTTTTTTATTCATCGATGAGCAGTTATTATATTTTTTTTTGTCAAAAGATCCAAGTTTGACAGAAAAGATTTAGGTTTTTTATGTATCATCTCTTTTAGAAGTCTTTGATTTGGTTTATTGTCTACTATAAACTGCCTAATTCTTATATTCCTACTAAAACATGTAGATACGACTAACAATACCAATAACTACGTCACACAACGTAACGTACTCTCAAGATGATTCTTGTTAAACCATAGCGCGTAACACGAGCTATCCATCTAAACTGTATTACAACATCTGAAACTATCAATTATACGTTTAATGAAATAATAGCTGCGGTAGATCACGACTATGGTATGAATAGGGCTGACTTGACTATAGCGATCAAGGCTAAAGAGGTCATCATATCGAAACATAAAGAATCTATCACTAGAAGAAGTGATTCTTTGGTAAATGCAGGTAAAGTATAGCAATTTGCTGAGATGCATTCTGATACAGATGACCGCATTGCTTGAATTACTCTTAATAGATGCAAAAAAATCCTTCTCGAAGGACATTTTGCGAAATATATTGGTCTTAATTTTTAACTTCCGCATGCATTTGCTTTTGGGTGGTAAAATTATCGAATTAGTGTTGCTACCCCGTTCAATGGGAAGGGACTGACTGAATAAAAGTCTAACCTGGTATTTCGGTTGCCCTTTGTTTTCTAAGGCCATGGTATCTTTTTAACACAGTCCCCCGAACTAACTCCCGGTTGTTTGTAGGATGGTTTTGATAGATAGAAATAGTCGGATGATAGCAGAACAAACCATGATACTTTTGCAAAGGTATAAAATAATGGATGCCATAAACAATTTAGTAAAGGAAACTAAGACAAGATGCAGAACAGACAACCCTACAAACAGCATGTAACATGCTTGCACCGCTTTTTAGTTAAACGAGAATATGTTGGTATATAACTGAATCAAAGCATTCGTCACTTAAATCCGTCACTGATTTTGATTGGCAGTTAATTCAAAATGCTTACAAGGAGCCCATTAGAGTTTCTATTGGACTACCAGCCACTACTTTTGGATAATCGTCTTATTAGTCTTGGCATGCAGGAAGGACCACTACGAAACATTAGTCGTGGCTAAGGACCAAGAGTAATGGATGACTGTGTTGACGCTGATTAGCTTTTGGTTTATTGGTTAAAGCTTTGACTGATGATAGCTTCAGTTCATTTGCATGTCCAACATAAGGTTATCTTATACTAATATACGAGTACCTCTGTCATGTGCATGACCAATTTCATGGATGACTGTACCACATTTGTCTAACTGTTGGTCTAGTGGTTAGTAACCCTGACTGCTATACCGGGGGTCGTGGGTTCGATTCCTACCCAGGACAACTGTTTGTGTGACGAGCATGATCATTTTTTCTGTGTCTGGGTGTAATTTATCTATAATATGTATGTATTTAGAAATATATAAGTCTGTCTATCAGTTTTCTAGTGCCCATAACACAAGCTCTGCTTAGCTTGGGTCTCGATGGTCTTGTGTGACAGTTGTGGAATATTTTTATTATCTTCTATGAAATATCATAATCATTTATGACTATGTTAATAAACTTAGATTTTTAATTTAAGCGGCAGTAACCAAAAGCCAAGAGTTTATCAACGAAGATTTATGAATGAATAGAACACACAGTTTTTATTGTAATATTAATTTCTTTCCCACAATCATATGACCCTCTAAACAAAGAAACATTTATTATTAATTATATTCAGATAGAAAACAATGGACAAGAGACTTTACAGGGCAATGGAACTCTAATATCAGCTGATGTTGCAATGCGGTTGCCACAGCGGCTAGTGAACAGGTATCATTAATTAGACCATGAATACAAAAGTTGTAGATCGCTGGTAATTCATCAATTGACTGACCATACCGTTCCTATTGTTAACATTCATCAGCTTCATAGAGAAAGGAGCACAGGATATTTCAACATCGAAGTTGTTGGCGTTATGAATATTTATCATCAACATCAAAGACCTCTTCTACTTTCTGCTAATCTTCCCCGGTTTGCACTGGATTCACAATGAATTTTAAATTGTTGCCTGATAAAGCCATTGACCCAATTCATTCCTGTACCAAGTTGACTGTATCAGTTATGGGGAATAGTCCATTATTCTTAGTCGAGAAATGAAACATTACTACGAACACGACATTAACCAACGCAATTCCCTCATCATTATAACGAAATACCGTTATAACACTAACTGTCTACCTAACTGTCAATTTATTTAGTCGATTAATCATTACCCACAAAGGCACATCCCTATTAATGCCTAGTGTTGTTTACGGACTTTCGCCGGCTGGCGTGTATCACGCAATTCTGTAGCAGTGCAACTTGAGAACAATGGTGTGTTAGCTTAGCGCTAACCTGCGCGCACGCATGCTTTCGTTTCACACAGTTTGATGTAATATGGCGCAATTTTATTGTGGCTAATGTCAAAGGCTCTTTATAATTTATGTTATTTATTTTCTTGAGTAATGTCAGTTATTAGAGTAATTTTTGTTGCGTTATTCGTTTCATGTGCTAGAAATTTTTAAAAGCTTTGTTTTTTTTTCTATGAATGGTGATTTGCTTTCATTTCATCGAAAACCACTGCTGGTCATAAACCTTTTCTAAGTATCGCCACACGACCCTATCCTCCGCTTCCCGCATGCAATCTGTCCCATCTTATGAAGTATCGGTATAATCGGTCTCAATCTGCATTCTGATTTAAACTACTTCAAAAGTCTATAACATTCTTTGTATCAACATTTGTATACCATTCGTCTAATGTCATAGATATAATATCCTCTTAGCTATACACAACAATGGTATAATCAACACCACGTGCTGGACCAATAACACGGCTGTATCTAGCATGATTCACGGAGACGTGAATAAAATTGTTATCTAACGACCGGATGATGGCTAGGCCACGGACGTATTATGGAGCTTTGATCTGTTCGTCTGTGAGAGCTCGATTGATAGATCAATTACCGATACATAGTATGTTGGATTGATACGATGCTTATGAACCATCAGTATTGATTTGTATTTACTGTTAGATAATGTCACATACATCGATATAATTTATTTATTTATTTATTAGTTTGGGAAAACAAACAGTTACACACTAGAAATAATCATTACAGTAGGTATACATAATACTTATTATAAGTCTGTAACTCACTACGTTATCCACAGTTTATATATGACGTACATTTTTGGGAACGTCTACAAGTGAGACACAATTTCAGTTTCTTATTATCAAGTTATACATTATACAAGCCATTGATTTTATTGTTCAGAGTACTTCGAAATTTACTAGCAGACAGAGAGAATATATCTACATCTGAGAAGTGTGTATTATAATTTTGTGCCAAGCGACGAAGAGGTGCACGGATACCAGCATTTGTGCGACAAGAAGACACGGCGAACAGGGGACGCGCGCGCACCTCTCGTCTCACTACAGTTCTAGGTACAACATAGGACAAGCTGTTTGTAATATCCGAACAATCGTATCTATTAGCGCAAAGGTCGTAAAGAAACATAGTTTCCAGAAAAGTGCGCCTGGACTCCAATTTTGTAAATTATTTCATCATTGGATGTAGGACTCTATTTAACTGGTAGTCCTGTCTCATCTTCTGCTTCCCTGAATCTGATTCTCACGACTTCAGTAGACCATCGATCGACCTGCAATGCTTTATACATACTGCGATCATAATCTAAATATTCTTTTATGTAACATAAAACAAAAAATACTACAACATTAACCAAAAAACCACTACAATTATCTTCATCTACATTCGCCCACATATCAGTACTGTCAGCACCTTACGCAAGTCTTGAACTTTAACTCCACACAGCATGGTACTCATCATTTGTCAGTCATCGCATCTGAACGATTTACGTAAATATCAACGGTGGGGTCACTAACCTTTACCCAATGAAGTCTATTGGTTTAGAAATGTACATATTTTGCTTGCTCTTCTTATCTCACGTTTGTTTTGGGACCATCTTTAATGGAGTGTCTATGCGTCATGAGGTCAGCGGTCATGTGTATATTTTGTGCAAGTTCATTATTATTTTTAACTTTGACTTTCAGACAATTTGTTTTAGCGCTGTAGTTTTCAACAAATGGTTTATTATTATAATTAAATTCTGTTCATTCATCTCCATTATGATTACCAGCTCTTGTAGCTGCTTCTATTTCATTACTAATAGCTCTCAATGTCTCATCGAACCCGAGACGTGACGGGACGTTCCCGGCCAGTGCGGCGACAAAAAACAAACTAATTTCAGATTTAGATTACTCTCTTACCGTGACTAAAAGCCTTATAGCACTGTTTACTCAACGTCGACCGTTTATCAACGCACGATCTTTCTAAATCCGTGATACTTGTGAGTTAAGGTTCCATGAAAATATTTGTGGCATCTATCTTGAGACTGGTTCGCGCGTGAAGAGGTAACGCAGCATTGGACTCCCAATTTGCTCTGCTGATATTGAGAACAAAAGTCGTGTTTATGTTATGATGTAACAAATGGATGATGCCTTTAAAATAATTTGTCTTATTTCTACTAATTATTCTTGTTTTGGATAAACAATTTGTTGCTTCCAAAGAACAATTTTCATCTTGATTATAGGTCCAGATTATCAGAACGGACAGTAGTAAGCCGCCATTGAATATCTTATTTAATATTTACATTCCATCATTGAAGAGCGCATATTTATCCGTAATAAAATCTTTTGGTATTCGATCGTAAACTTCAAAAAGAAAAATGAGATCTCATTCACTTAACATAATATTTTCCGTAGCAAACCACTTAATATCTGAAACTTGGTAAATTACATCATCTCCTGCTCTATTTAACAGCATTCCCATGTCGTATAACTAATTAACTATATTTAACAGCTGCCGCATTTTAACTGATGCTTCTATTTAACGAATATTAAAGTTAAGTACCACTAAATGTCACTCCATATATTTGTTAGTACCTTTGTCGCGTACAATGTACTCTTTGACTGGTTGTGCGTGTTAATTGCTTTTAGTTATCATTGTTATGTTAATTTTGAACTTTCTTTTCAACAACTCGATCGAATTTCTCTGGGACTTGTTAGGAAGTTTCATTTACAGGTATCGATGTTGATTCAACATTATAAACATGTGTCTTCTTCAATCGAACAAGAATGTCTTTTGTTTTTCGAGTATTACCTCAAAAAGGGTTTTTGAATCACGATTGATCAATATGAAATGGTGAATTATATTGATCCTTATGATTTCTTATGAATTGCCTTTTGATGCATTATTTCCCTTATCACATCTATTAAATTAGGCATAACAATGGAATCCCTCCGTACTGGAAAGATGGCTCGCTAGAAGTGGAAAGAGTGGAGAGAGGCTTTTGCCCCGGAGTGGGACAGAGCAGGCTAGTAAAAAAAATGGAATCAAAAGTAGGAACAATGTTTTTCACAGTAGTTGACCAGCTTTTTGCCGTCGGTATATCTTTCACCATTGTCTGATCGACCATCTCGGACATGACGGCCCTTAATTGGAAGTTATTGCAGCTGAAAACGTTTGGTATTGTAAATTATTACACCGTGCCACCAATCAGTGTGATTGATTCGTCTGAGTAATGCGCGCACGCAGAATTTTAATTGAAACCTTTAAATGGATCGATCGGAATGACATTTACGAATGTTTTGATAACACTGCGATTCCTTGAAGACTTTGAAGTGAGGAAACAATGATGTTTCTTGCGCGTCATTCACGTTTTTCTTTACCTGAGTATTTTTCTTCTTATAATTTCAACATCCTCATCCCAGAACGATCAAATAGTTCATACATTGTAGTAAGTATGTTCTTTGAAGCCAAATTGAGCTCAACAGCTTCTACCTGTGGTTTACCAGATGCTACTTGACCACAAATTATGCTATATTTCCTTCATCTTAACAGTTCCTCTCACAATTTAGTTCGTTTATCCCCATATTGTTAGCACACTTAGTCGTATTTTCAACAAGGCATTGTCTGTCTGTGTGTATGTCTGCATCGGTTCGCAGTAACACATTGTGTCTGATCTTTAACCTGTTATTGCTTGGTATGTTTAAGCGCGGCATGGTCGCCACGCCTTACAGTGATCGATGCTTGGTTTCTGCAATTAAATAGATGAACTTTAAGTTCGGTGATTACCTTATTTCGTTTGGGTAATATTCTTGTGGTATTTTGGGAAGAAGCATGACATAATACCAACATAGTACTGTAGAAGGTTGGGCAGGGGGTAGGGCGAATCGAAGTCACGCGCAAAAGCTAGTCTTTCTAATATTTGTTTTTATAGTTATCTAGGCAGCTGGTGGGTGTTCGATATTCCATTTATCAAAGTGCTTCAAAAGCGAATGTTGATTGGGACATTTGCTAATTGGGGTTATATAACACTAACTCATAAATTATATCAATTTACTGCTAATTTTATTCCAATTGAATTATTTTTATCTGACTGTTTATCTTATGTAAGTAAGGAGGATTTATTATCCATTTTGTAATCTGCTATTGCTTTCTAAATCAAGTCTGATGGCTTTGAAAGTTTTTTTTAGTTTCCTGTTCCGATGCTCGCAGTTCAATGGTTATTTTATCTTTTATAGTATTGCTCCCAAATCTTCATTGCGGATGTCATAGTTGACCATAACACTCTCCAAACAGAATTGAATCTTTAACTGTTATAATTAAAGACTAATTTCCTGTATCAAATAAACAAGAGAGTTAAATTCAAAGGAGTTTCAACTGTATCATTGTTGAACTAAGGTAGATTGTTGAATGAGAAAGCAAATACTGTAATCGATTTCTTAAAATGGACTGTTGCTAAGTAAATATTCAGAGATGAAGTTCTAAATCGATTCGTTGGATATTTATTTAAGAAAGAAAAAAAGTGTTCGTGCCTCTTCAAAGTTGAACTGAGCGGGTATCGATTTGACATCGAGTGGAGTATCATTCGATTGTATGGATTCGATGCGTCATAATATTGTTGCTTGTAGTGTAAACATAGCGTGTTTATTCGATTCGTGGTCTTGTCTTGATTGTAAATGAGCATTTGTAAGTTTGTTTTGGTTGTTATTTCTAGCATTGGTTTTAGAAAGTCTTGTAAGCAGCATGTTGCACTTTTAGAATTTTCATCTGTCGATTTAATGATTATGTATATGGTTATTATTTAATCTGGCTTAGACATTTATGGGAAATGTAATGATACTATAAATTAATTGATACATATATCATTTTTAATTTGATAAACATAAAAATCTCAAGTGGACCTCAACAAACAAGTCACCATGCGAAATCCCCACATCAAATAACCCGAACTTAATAATAAAAAATACAACATCATAAAAGTGTAAATTTATTGTATGCTACTTAATTTTTAATCGCCTTCGAAATGCCTTGTATATATTAAAATTTATTCAAGAGATAATAAGACCACATCATATTAAGGTCTCTCTAATTTCGTGGTATGTCCATTAGTAATTATGTATTCCTGATATCGTCCATTGAAACAGGCACAGTGCCCGAATGTTAATAAAATTAAAATGAGTTTTGGTAAAACAACACTCTGTATATGGTGCAAGTTTGAAGATAAAAGCGATAGATGTATTTGAAGACAGAGTAGGTTAGAGAAAATGTCAATCATTTTTGTAATAAAATTTCTCATTATTCACATTTAATTAAACAAAATGCGCGTAGAGTATGCCTTCAGTATGTATGATAGCCATATAGGCAAAAATTACGTACACAGATTATAAAAGTTATTTTATTTACATTTTTATCGGGATATGCAAGAAACCTGAACCTAGATCTTAAGGCTCATATAGCTCCTGAAAAACACCAGTTAGTCATATGTTCTTCTATAGTTATTAAGGACCGCTTGTTCTTCTCACTTAGACCAAAAAACTCCGTAAAAAGCGTTAATGCGGTGCCGACGACCGATTACCCCGTTCATTTGAATAAGCCCCCGCAATTGTATTGAATTAAAAAAACCAAATAAATACTGCTCCAAGCAGGAATGCTCCGAAGGATGATCCGAAGATATCAGCCAATCAGAAACCAGGAAGAATAAAGAACCGTCCCTGATTGGTCGACGAGGTTGGTATTGGATTTCAATCTCATTGAACTTTATCTTTCACTAATGTAGTCCCCATTAAATCTTTGTATGTATTTGTCTTAAAGATTTAATGGGACACCTTGGCTTATCACTTTTGTAGATGATAATCTCATGAATTTTCATTTAGGTTAATTTGAAGGTGGGACGTGTCTGAGTTTCCAATGTTCCGATTTACATCATAATGGTGAAATAAATTATTCCTCTTGTAAAAGGTAATTTCTATAATGAGCTAATTTATTATTTGCATTATTAACTTATCAGAGAAATCATAAACTAAATTGGTTTGTTTTAAAATTTACCAGAAAAAATCTGAAACTCGAAATATCTCCAAATAACATCGCTGCTACAAGGGATCACATAAAAATTTAAACCTCCTTATACAACCTGTACTCGTATCGTCAAATTGACGGTCATCGTTAATAGCATCCAAAGCGGCTTAAGCGTCAATCATGAAATTTGGATTAAACCCTAATTCCTTAGACGAGGAAATTACCCGTAGACTGCACTTAAGCGTTATGAAATCCAACGCCATAACCTGAGTTAGTTATTATATTAATCTTTATGACCATAGAGACATAATACTAACTTGGATGAGGGTAACACAGTAATGTGAAGCTTAGCACGAGTCCTGATAACCAGGCATGGATAAAATCGGACTATGGGTGATGATGATATAGTTACTATAAAGACACTAAAGAAATAGAAAGGATCAGAAGCAAAGCTTTTACGGTTCTATTAAGCAAAAACGTGATCTCGAAACACAAATCCGTTTGTAAAATAGTCCATACTAATGTTAGTCAAGTCTAGAAACGTGTGATTACTTATGCACAGAGCCATCTCAAAACCTATGTGATTGTCTGTAGCTGTAAACCATATCCGGGTAGTATCAGTACCGGTTGACGATCCAATTTTCTGCTATTTCTTAGGCTTTATTGTTCTGCAATGGAAAAAGTAGGGTAGTGGTAAAAAGGATTTGATGGCGTCTAGAAAAAAAACCAATTTAGTTTTCTAGAAAGCTCATTATAATTTCGCAGAAGCTTAGGATGTAGCATTCATAAAATTCTAGGTACAAGATGATAACGTAGATGAAAATAATATCAAGCTTGTAGAAAAAACAGCAACAGGAAAAATATCACATGGATTTAAAAAGAAAGATTGATCTAAGGATATTCCCAGATATAACGTGAATATTCACATAATCGTGCGACGTCGTAAAAATTTATAAAACCATACGATTGTTATTAGAAATATTAGATCTATCGTGCCATAAAGTCTTTTGATTTTCGTTACCCGCTTTTATTAATGTTAATCTATTAGAAGGCTTTACGGCTTCGGACCTGTTTGGTGCACAAATTGGTTTCCTAAGATGAATGGTGCTGTGAACTTTATTGGTGTGTGATTTTACGATTGGATTATTTCATATCTCTTAATTTGTGTAATTGAGGACTGAGGTCCATAACGATTCGTGAAATAGTTATGGAAGAGTAAATAGGTACGGCTTTCTTTTGAATTTTGCGCTAGTGGTTATTTAACAATTACTAATTCATTGTTCTCGTCATCCTTCATGTTCGTCAACTGCTGCAATAAGGTATACTTCACTTTTGATCGCCATATCAACTGTAATTAAACTGACTCCATACTAATAACTCAAAAAGTAAAAATACTCCGTACAATTATTAACTCTATTTTTTTTTCTCTCATCCTCCTGTCATAAATTACCAATAGAGCGTCCATTTGGATTATAATCGTCTTCTCAAATAAAGCTAATTACCCATACAAAGCGGGAACCCTCTTAAATTATGACAGGTTGAAGGCTGGGCGGCCACCTGCCCACAGTACCCACTTCTCAGTCTAACCTGTTGATGATTCATATTTAGTTACTATACTTAACAAGCCCTAATTGTGAAATCTGTGGGATATTGAAATGACCTTGTTGTCTTGTTCCCTTGTTTACTTCTAGTCGCGATTTTATAATTTGACAATGACTATTATTATTTCATCATTATTATGTTTATAAGGTTAGGTAAAAATGAGAAAATTAAACTAAAAGACGAACTAAGCGTCTTTTAGTTTATTTTTCTCATTTTTATCTGCTTCACTATTATCATTTTTAGCAGTAAAAGTATTGAGATTTTTATTTATAACGCGATAAAAATTAAATAGCCTAGAAAAGGCGATATTTACACCCACCTCTACCACTTATCTAGACCGTCTTATAATAATAACTGTCTCTCCAGCTCCACGATTGTAATCTCCCACACAATCAGTGGAACAAATCATATCATCAAACTAGTTATGACTGGTGATGCAACTAGGTATGCAAATTGTCCAGCGTCGGGTCATCGGCCGCCATGTTTGAGCATCGTCGCGCCCCCATTGGTCGGATCTGAATCGATTCGTACTGCGCCCGCGCAGTAAGGTCAATGTCGATACGCCTTTGATCTGCTACCGATTTTTGATCTAGTATTAATCTTGTGGTTTAGGTTTCTGGTTATCCACCAGCTTTTGAGTTTTTTGTTAATTTTATATATGTGACGTCATATTTATTTTTGTTTTAGACTGGTTTTTTTTGTAACAGTCTGGTTACGTTTTATTAATCGTGATAACCGGCATAATTAGTTTAAAATTAATTAAAATATAAGTATTAAAATATTCTTCATCCCAAAATTATTAATTTTAAATAAGACAGTCAAGGAAAATGTGAAAATCTATAAATCCGTCTGAACGGTGATGGAGCGTCACATTATTCTATTATCTTTGATAACATCTACACGTGAGCTGCCCACGGCGCGCTTGCGCATGCGCCGCTTAGAAAGACGCATGCTTTCACGTTTTAGGGACAACATCGAAGGTATAAGGCTTAAAATATAAGTGACAATAGAATTTCATCCATAAAACGCAAATGCATTTAATTTAAATAAATTGAGATCAAGTGTTGTTAGTTATCTGAGCCAATATTCCACAACATTCATATTTAAAATCTAACGATACTTAGCGGTTCAAATGTCGATTAGCATATTTTATATCTCTATCTCGTCCACAAAAAAAGTGTTACTTGTACCATAGTGTTATCTGTTTATAAAAAGTCCTTATTCGATTGATCAGAGGTTCTCATGTAGATGTAGTTTCTAGGAACGAAATAATTTGCATGTTTAAGATGACCTGCTGCTTTATGGCTTACCTACGCTATTATAGAAGTATATTTTTAGCTATGAATTCAGAAATCAATCAAGTATTTAAATTTTGTTTGTCATCATCTCAATTTAGTATATTGATATTTCGTATAGTTCATTTTTAAGTATTCATTCTTCATCTTTATTTAGAAAGATCCGATCTCCTACAGCGATTCCTTCAATTCTAATAGCAGCAGCTAACATTGATAATAAAGCATTAGCATCTTAAAATATTATTGCCTTAAAATATATCTCATATTAGTACCACTTACTTTTATTTATTTTGAGAAAATGTGGGCGGTATGGTAATTTTCTTCAACGTCGTCGTCTTCTTATTCCACACATCTTAAATCAAGACCTGGTTCCCAAGATTTCCTGTGTCATAAAAAACTATGCACAATATCACCAGCACAGCATCAATAAATTCTATATTACATGCTGAATACATACATATTTATACCAGTATTTCTCGCTTGCATATTTGAATCTCTAATAAGAGCATTATAGTTGTATTTCATGCCCTATTTCTATAACCACTTCATTTATAAGTTTATCTAGTTTCTGGGTTAGTGATAACTGTGTGGGTTTATTTATATTTCCTGTATCTAGATTGTTATTCGCTAATAAGGACTTGGTAGTAGTTGGAGGAAAATTAGCTGTACATTATGTTAATGAGATGAGCTTTACTAGCGTCACCAAATATAAAGTTGTCATCTAATTAATTGCGAAGATCGTCTTAATTAATTCACACATAACATCTGCTAGTTTGTTAAAAGAACATAAATTATTTTTTTATGTATAGTTTAAGTAAATATTCGTCCGAAATTCACATTAAATGGTAAGCTAGCGTGGCAAAGTCATGATTTATTTCAGACGCCTTGAGATATTAGCATGATTATGATGTGAGCGCAATTTAAGTAGAAAAGTAGTTCAACTTGAATCTAATAATTTATCCTAAATTTCAAAACTGTGTCGAGAATTTACGAAGTAAGACGATCATAACCCGGTTGTGGATATATTCAAGCATAAAAAAGAAAGAACATGAATAAACCACAAAGCTGTGGCCAGAAAGCATTACAAGCATCTCACATTGTATCTCATCTTCCTCGTTCACAACAAAACATAAAAGCAATCACAAACTCAAACCACATTTGTAATCGATTATAAACCAATTTCAATTCTATCATACCACACTCCACAACAGTCCTCACATTATTATTACCAACATTGTTTCCAATGTAAAAAGGCAGCAAGAACCGGTGGTTAGGCCAGGTCGAAGCGCCTGGGGCGGTGGCGCGAGGCCAATCGAGAGAACGAAGCCTCGAGGGCTCCCATGCGAGCCAAGCCTCTTTCCCACCAAGACGTAAATATACCGCCACGGGATCCTAGACTGTACCGTTCGAATTTTATCAAGAGCTCCGCAAAATTACTAGCATGAAACAATTTAGGATTTTGGACTAATTCGCCCAATGGATTCGCTGTTTTTTGCTCCAGATTTACCTTTTTTGTGTCTACCTTTTTGCAGCTGTCGTTAAAATTGACGTTGGTTTTAGAGTTTTTCAGGTCTCTATAGTTAATTTCCTATTCAACCATAACATTACCTGTCGCAATAAACTCAAGTTCGTTAGCTTCTATAATCTTTGCTTAGAACTGAATATAATCTTGAATATATTGCCCAAGACTGTACTTTATGTACAAACTATAATCTCCTTAAAGTAATGTTTCTAGTTTGAAACTTATCTTGCTTAATAAATGCAGCTTTCGCCCTGCGCTTGTTTACGTATAAATGTCTTTATTACTGTACATTTATACAATCTGTTTGTTCGCTTTCTAAAACAAAATCGCAAACGACATGTCATTCTCACATACATAATAAGATTGCTCAATTATTCAGAGAAATAATCTGGGTGAATTCAAGAGGCGTCCATTTTGAACGTTTTAACGTCTAAAGCGTGTCTTTCTGTCACAATAGGGTGACAAGCGTTGCCCAATCGTTATTTATTTTAAGAAGTGTTCGTCTATGGCTTAAGTTATCAGCTTTAGAAGGCAGTACAATGTTTTGGTATGATTTATTGCGATATTGCGCCAGAAATTCCAAGACTTGCCATCAGAAGACATTCATTGTCTTTAAATCATAGCGTTGAAGAATAATGTAGTCGTACGTTATACTTATCTGCACTCCAGTCAGTTGTTTGGGTTCCAATAATGACACTAAGATCTAAACACTGATTGGACAAAAGCGGATCGGCTCAGACGGCTCGCAATGGTTTGTACCAAATTAGTTATCGCTGTCGTCCTAAACTTGTGTCGGGGAGAACGGCTTAGTATTTGCATATAATGGCTGAGCGGCGCGACCACGACTAAGATTTGGAGCACTGATCTCAGTGTCGTGCGCCTCTCCGCCACTCCATACATCATACCACGAGATTACGATTCAATCCCGACTTTGCACATCAGTGTCAACACACAGGAGTTCTCCGCAAATGTTTGCCAATTACACTGCGCAATCAGTAGCTCGTTTGCAGGCAGCTCCAAAAATGACACCGAGATGCCAACTCAGAAAAACTTAATAAAAGTTTATTGACTTTAAACCTCATTAAAAATAAAGTTCGCATGACTCACGGCAATCGAGCAGTGTTAATGGAAAATATTCAGCAATCCTTATCACGGTGATGTAAGGCTTAAAATCGCTCATTTGCCAGTTATGACAGCAGTGCTAGTGTATGTACTCACATATTCTTATGGTTTTAACTACCGACTGGTTGGTTATTCGAGTTGTTGCGCCGTTTAGCACGGTGACCCGACCCCGGGCGTGCTCGCCAGTACAATCTCATTGATTCGATATGAGATTAAGCGGCGTCCGTGAATGTTTCCATTTTGAATCCGCGGTGATGCTCGCTTGAACTCGCACCCGGATGTCATGTTCGATTTACATTTCGTTCTCTTGTTGCCGCATTCAATAGCAGTCGTGCTCTAGAGGTATTTACGAGCGAGTACATGATTGACGGTGGTGCGACGTCTGATGTAGACACAATTGTTACGTCCTGAGTACAGATAGATCAGGTTCCCACTATAGAAAAGATGGAATTCGATAATCGCAAAAAAGTGTTACGATCGCTGGGGTCGCGTGTTTCCCTGACGATCAGTATGCACGTCGCACACGAGCCCACATGTCTTGTTTACAATCCGGTGTCGCACGTAGCGATCGTGAAGGAACAATTATGTTGCTGAACCATGGACTATTGTATTCGCGGTTTGTGCGACCGTTAGCCGCGACCTTGAGCGTGATACGTTGAACTCTGGCGCTCAACTTGAGGTATTAATCGCTGCGGTTCCAAAAAGAGAAAAAGGTTCGGAAAGTGAAGTCGCAGAGATACGAGACGGTCGTTACTAAGCGTGCATTCGTTTGGTTCGAGCGCCCGAGGCCAATCATGTCTCGGTATAATAAAGGGTTGCGCGCGTCCTTTCGGCTCGGCTTTTAGATTTATGGGCGAGGTAGGCCGCGAGCCGCCGCAGCCGACGCCCGCGCCATACGTTTGTCACACTACTATCACGATCGAATGCTTGCATCCTCTATTGACTTCAGTAATTGCCAACATGTGCTCAATAGCACACAACGCCACGAGCACCACTGTTGCTTACAATTAAAATAAGAATTGAGTACCATGAGTCCATGATTAATCTTCCTAAATGTAACATGACATGGTTACGCCCATATTAATATTTATGCTGATCGAAGTAGATATCGTAAATCGAAAGACTTTTGTTTTTATTCGGTGATGCTATCGGTGTTACGGAACAAATATGGATGATTATTTTATTTTCGTGTTCTCTTTTGCCTGGAAGCGTTAAGGCCAGATTTGGGTCTGATCGTTGATTTATGCTCCTCTTTGAATATGTTAGTTTCTGCAATTATCTTAGGCATCTGTGCTGGATTTAAAATATTGTCCAGTCTCATTTGCTTCTTCGTTTATTTCTTTTACATGGGTGATATTCTCATCCTTGTTAACAGTTAACTCGTTAAAGGATTCTCATTACAGCTTCACACATCTGTTGGAGATGTTATCTCGGATCTAGCGCCAAGTGGAGCTGCCGTTTCAGGCTCGGACGCGGTTCTCGCAAGCCGTTAAATGATCCGATTGATCACGTATCTTACTTCGTTTATGTTCAACAGTCCTGTTTCTGTTCTTTCAGGTTTCCAATTACATGCTGATTTAATTTTAGAATTAACGGAGGATTTATTTTAATTTGTGTTGCTAAGTTGCTGTTATTTAGTGGCTGCATCGTCCTTTTTTAATTTACTTGCGTTTGTAAAAATGATTAATAGTATTTATGATTCTTAGAAGATATGACATTGATTTCATTATTTTTCAGGTCTTGTGACAATGTATGTGTCTTGTGGGTTGTCTTTTGCAGAAAGTAAATTGTCAAAAATTTAAACCAGCTGTCAAAGCAAAAGAACAAAAATATGAATCTCATAATACTGATAAAAACGCGAAACAATTTTTGCATAACGTAGATAAGCTTCCCATGAAAGCTCATAAAGATTTTAAGACCAGTCTAGCTAAAGTGGCCAGCAATACATTATCAGTGATTACTTCAGTTAATTGGATGCGTTCAGCAGATTAATAACTAGACCTTAATAGCAATTAGCATAGATTATAGAATTCTATGGCTACTGTAACGGCTTGAGAAGTAATACTGACATGAACACTAGTTCTATTCACTGAGGACAATTTAATTTGCTTTTACTTTATTGAACGTTGTTCTGATTTAAAATGCCCGTTATTTACAATGAAAGCCTAATGGCATTTTCTATTGCCTTTCTTGTTGTTAATTTGGTCTTAATCCTTTACTTTAAAATTTCAGTCTTCAGTTCTATCTGTAATTTAACTTCTAAATTTTTTTGTATATTGTAATATTATTGTCTGCTCGATGGGTTTACCAACAAACTACGTCGTTGTTAGTTGAGAATCATATAAGCTTTTCAATCATTACATTCTATTACATTCTCTAGTCTCTCCAACATTGCATAACTCACCTCAGCTATATCCAAACAACCATATGTAAAACTGACAACACATGAAACCTTAAACTTCAATCATCTTGACATTACTTACATAACAACCGACCATGACAGAACTGCATCGAGGCAAAATTTCCGCCCGATCTCTCACGGAGAGACGCGGCTGCGCACGGGTATGGAGGACAGGGGGGAGGGGTATTGCACGTGTGTGCAGTAACTCGATCCCGATGTATAGATAATTCCGTATTGTTGGCTACATAATGAAGCAAGGGGATGATGAATAGATCCAGGATCGGTTTGGTATAATGGTTATTTTTATTTTTAATTTGTGTAGGTGGGTAGGTGTACTTATTGGGATTGATGAGGGAGATGGTTATCAAATGGCTGATACGATAAGGTAAAACAATATTGGAACTGGTATTATGGGAGGCGAAAATTATTTTGTAGATGATTCTATCTATACTGAAGAACCCAAGGCTTAGTTAGATGACGAGAAACACGACAAAGAGATTCTTTCACCAACCAGTTTTCTTACCAACAATTCAACCAATGATTGTCCCATCATCACTAGGTGCATTAAACTAAATAACCTCCGATTTGTAGTTCATAAAGCACAATGCTATCACCTTGACGGTGACGTCGACGTTGTCAGCAGACGTGTGCTCAATGGGACCGACGGATGTTGTTCTGCGGGTGCCCACAGATCAACCGACAGATGTGTTACAAACCTTTTTGTTATGTGCTCTAGCATCTGTGAGGTCAGGACCATAAAAAAAGGGTTCGTTGATCAAATTGGCAGTTGTGACTGTTTGTGTATTCGGGTTAAATAGTCCAACTGCTCATTTCAATTTAATGTCATCGATAATTACGAATGTTCTGACAAGACTATGTGAAATGACTTTATTATCAATTTTAAATGGTTTAAAAACGTGCAACCTATCTTTTTAAGTCATTCAATAGACCATTAGCGAGGCATGTTATCACTATTTTTATGATATACCTTTCAAAACAAGTTGTTTTAAATATGTGTATGGATACATCCAAAAATAGCTTGGCAAAAAATTCCGCACTACAAAGTTGGCTACAATTATAAATTTTACGATCAATTTATATTGAACATCATCCAATATTAATTAAGACTATAGAAGAAGGGTTTCTGAGCTAAAGTGTCCAGTCCAGCAGATGTGGAGGACCTTCGGTAACATCTGCAATTTAGTCACCGACCTTGCTGCAAACAGGTTCTTAGTTTACCGTTGATTGATGAGTTGGAAATTCGTGGTATACCTATCTTCCTTTCGTCGGTTGAATTTTTGAATTTAAAATGAGATTTTTGTGGTTGAAATATATCTGAATCTGACAAGATTTATTGTTGATGTTCGCGTTAATTACTATGTTTGAGTGGTTTAGTGTGTCTATGGCAAACATCATCATCATCATGTCGTGTAGTATCGTAGTCTGGGAAATTAATACTTTGCAAATTGACCATAAATTAAAATTATATATTCAAATCTGAACTGTATTTTTTACCTCTGTGTGATATGGTATGGCAAATTGATGTAGCGTTTCAATTTAAATAATACAAATTACTATCTGTACTAAAACACATATACTCGTCCACATTTGCAAAGACAGTATCGAACTCAGCCGTCCAGCTCAATATATTCACATTATAATCTACTCTATGAAAGTTGGGAGCGCAAGATGCGCGCGCGTCACACACACTGGCGCGATGCGCGTGCGCCTGTGTGCGTGCGCGTGGGAACGGGCGCGGCGGACGCGTGCGCGGATTGTGACATGCGACTATTGTGAATTATTTAAACAAATCAACATTTTTTCTACCTTTACGACTTCACTTGTTTTAGCTTATGATGTGTATAGTAGAAATTGTAGAGGAGGATTATTGCTATGTTCCAATTCATTGAATTTGTTGTTAGAATGCCAGTTGGTGGATATCTGATGCTATCAGCCTCTTCAACCAAGAAATGGATTACAGGGATGAGTAAGCGTCTATCATCATTCATGCGTGCCTTCCTTGTTATTTATTACTGTGCAAGCAATTATTCTGTATTATGTGTAATCATACTATCATTCAATCCTTTAGAGATAGTTATAATCCTAACGCCAATATTTCCCCAACCAGAATCATCCTGAGATCTTCAGATCTTTTGAACTATTTGCACTCCATATAAGTAACCGTCGAACATGACTTAGCTAACCGTATCTTAACCCAGCTCCCAAACCTTGTATTAGATAACCTCTATTTGTCCATCGACATCTAAATGATTCGATGTAAAGATTAAAATATGACTTGCACGATCTGACTGATGATTATTTTATGATGAAGATACTGGTTCGTAACCTGTTATGGTATGAGTATCTTAGATTTTATTGTGTTTATTAATACTTTTGAAATTGTCTATGATAGGTCTGTTAGTATCTTAGATGGTGTTGGAGCTGTTATGAGTAAACCTAGAATTAGAGCCTTAATAAGACATGATAACCTGATCTAGGAAAACAAAGTACTTCCGTATCTGTTGCATAATTGCTGAGATCATAAATATGAATAATATTTCTTTATTGTATAATGATGTGTTGATGCCAGTAAAATCAATGGCTTCTCAGTTATTCCTACAGTTTTATATTTTTAACTATTTAATTTCATGGATAAGTTGTTGAATGTTTCAAAAACATCATTATTAGTTTCCAAAAATACGTTAGTAAATGCAAATATATTGGTTTAGTTAGCATTAAGGCCTGAATCTGATAAAATATTTAGCGTAAAATCTTTTTCGTCATCTTACTCGGGCAAACCATTTACAGTCATTACCTTTGCCAAATGTTTGTAGAGTCACGATTTCACAATCGCCTCGAATTTTCGGTATCATTACATTGACCAACCTTTTATATGCCGAAAGATTGCCAAACTATGCGTCAAATCCGGGTTTTTGGACTGGACTTTTTATTGAAAAGTTTATTTTGAAAGTAACAATCAAAAGTTGGTTAACTTTTGAGGTTTTCTTAGGTAAGTTCAATAAAAGGACATAATTGCCGTAGCATACTGAACAGGTTTGCACATTATTGTCCTCATCAAAATTCTAAAAGTTATACAGCTACGATTTCCTCAACTCGATTTGCACATATCCATCCCTCCAGCTAAATGAACCGTCTTTCACCAATACCTTTACAAAGTCTTTAATCAATACAAAAACAACCTGAATATTCTTGTTCAAACTCTTGTCTGGTACTTAAGGTTCAAAATCCTGGTCACTATTCTTCCCTACCTGAGGACAAGGTACAGTACTCATTGTGGGATGGCGTATTGTCCTGGATACAGAGCATAGACCCTCTGTATTATTTGTTCGCGTTCCATTCTCCTCTCTGCGTTTAATGTCCTCGGTAAATTGACTTTTGCTAGTGTCGTTAGAATTTATGCATTAAGTTAGTTGGTTTTTGTAGCCTGCTGTGGTGCTGGATGTTTGATTATTGTTCTATCTTTTGCTCTTTTATCTTTGTCTAGCTCAAGTGCTTTAAAGTTTTCCACAAGCATTTAACTTAGCTCTTTTCTGTTCAACTTTGGTTTTCTTTTAACTTTATCTAAGATCCAAAAGTTTGCTACCACCGTAATTGCAACAATAAAGTACCTATCACAGCAATCTTGCTTATTAAGAAACATCGACTCATCTCATTTAGCGGGAGCCCCACTATAAATCTTGTAGTCTTTCTTTAGAAAAACTTGAAGAATTCGAGTGCACGGAGGTTACCTATTACGTGTAGGTGCGGGTGTCCCGTTCCCCCCTCTCGCTACCGTGGCCACGCCTCTCGGCAAATTGCGTCCGCCGCTGCGCTTGCGCCGCGCGTTCGCCCAATCACGTCCTAACATAGATCTGAATTTAAGCGATCTAGATGCTTGAACTGTGTCTGAGGTTATGTTAGTACTTTGGATCGTGGTAAAAAAGGTGGATTGGCAGATGATGATGTATAATGTGGTCGTAGCGTGAGAGGACTGCAGTAAACTCCTACAACATATGAAATAATTACAAAAGCTTTTACAGTAAAAAACTACATCAATATACAAGCAACCATAACGTATGAGGATCTCAGACAATGATTTGTTAGAAATGTATTTCTGGTTCGGTTACACTAACAATTGCTCTCGTTAGGTCAATAACCTAAACTAGCAAAAAGCCGACCTCTGAACTATGAATCATTCTTACTTTGAACTTGTTCCTCAAAGAATCTACCACCATACATCGTAAAATAAACCATATGAAAATAATATTTCGCACAAACTCCAGGCACTATTTATTACGACGAAGTACTATCAACTCTCCTATCTATTTTAAATCCTAGGACATAAAGTTGCTATAAAGGGGTTCAAAAACCTTTAGCTTATTACGTCAATTACTGGGGTCGTGTGGGCTGTGGGGTCTTATCAGCTGGTGTCTTCGGGGCACTATCGGGAAGATTTACACGGAGAGGGAAGTCTCCGGACTCCGAGATACAATCCTGTTCCTTTGTGTTCGTATCTCTAATTGTAGTTACGCTAATTAGAGGTTTAGCTGGATCTGCTGCAGATTCTTCTACATTGTCTTTGGCTTTAGGAATTTCTTGTTTAACTTTGTCATTATTGCTTTTAGTTGTTTCTACTGGTTATGTTATTTTAGTGCTTCTGGAATGTGTATTACGATTTACGTTTGCTTTGAGCAATTCAACAGATGACGAATGAAAAATAGTAGCAGGAACAAAATCATTTGTCTAATACCAATTCATTTAGGACAGTGTAGTGTATATTCTTCAAGATGATCAGTGGTGTGGAGGAGATCCTACAAATAATATTATAAATGCGGAAGTGTATGTTGGCTTGATTGCCGCTGAATCAATTTTGTCAAAATTAAGTAGGTAGGTACAGAGGTAGATGGGAGCCTAGAAATGGTCATAGGCCAAGTAGAGAGGGAAGAGGGAAGCTGCACTCAACAGCTAATTACAAAATATATAAAAAATCATTTAATGAAACAACGATGTAACGAAATCCAGTACCTACACCAAATGAGCATTGCTAATCTAATTTTACACTTACATATAACACCATAAGATCTTTCTGGGAATCGGAGAAATCTGATCGGCGCGGGCGCACGTTAGCAGCATTTTTACACATGTTTAACAACACGTGTTGGTCTGTGTGTCACATGTATACATGTGAGAACGGGGTCTACCATTATTTTTATGGTCAACAGTAAATGCATAAGTAGGTTAAAATGATGATTTTGGAGCAATGAGGTGCTTAACATGGCTAGTATTCTTGGTTTATGAAATAGAGTTATAAAGCCGTTGATAGAAGCTTCGCCCGCTTTCGAGCCGAAATTATCTCACAGGAACGTTACTCGGATGAAAGATATAGTTATCTCTTATATCCGAATCCGTTCAGTAGTTTTTGTGTGAAAGAGTAACAAACATCCATCCTTACAAAATTTTTATTTATGATAATTAATTAGATATATTAGTGTCTAACTGTCTACGTCTATTTTGCCAATCCAATTTTGATGTTCAGACTACTTATCCTCGTATTTTCATTTCTTAAGCAGCACTACCATAAATCCTTTCTAAAACCGCGAACTATCTAAACTCCATAGCGTAAACTAGCTTTAAAAATTCATTCACAAAACAAATAAGACATTGTAACCACAATTTGCATACAAAGCCAGGAGAAAAGAGAAGTATTTATTGAACAAGCGAAATGTAATGTTTTAGTTGCGCGCGCACCCGATGAGCTATGGCGCTGCGTCTGCGCATGCTACCGTGCGTTTTATGCTCCCGCCATATTGGTTTTTATTTATTTTTTCAACGAAGGTTATATGGGCTATGGGTGGCTGTTAATTTGGTATGATGGAACTGTTGTGTTGTGGAAGTCGGTCGTAATAATAAAAGGTATTTATTTTTGTAAAGAAATAATCGATTAAAAGCCTTTAAGACTTCTTCAGTAGTCTGTCTGTAATTGTTTCTTATCGATTATTTTGTTAAAATAAAAATATTCGCATCCAAAGAGAATACATGCTACATTTCAAGTAGGTACATCAGAACGTTCATTTCATCCTTGATCATGGCGCTTGCAAAAGTGATTAAATATCAGAAATTAAAAATGAATATTAAACATGGTCCATCGCATTTAAGTTCTAATTCAAACTTTAATTTATTCTAACATCCAGTTAAACATTTCATGCTTCCTTCAAGATGTATAGCAGATTTTCTAAGCCAACAGCGACAAAAACTTAAACCAAATACGCCTTTTATACAATTTAACACCAATTAACATAATTCCCATACAAAACTCCATTAAAACGGTCGAACATCATGAGTCCATTGCACTTCTTTTCCGCCCTTTACGGGTCGCATAACTGGGCATGTCCATAGATGCGCGATCGCCTAATGATGACAGGAACTGAACTGGTTCGGCAACTGTATGTTCTCTTAGGAAAAAACTGGAGATCTCGTAGAAAAACACTTTTTCTGGTTCAACCAGCTCGTTACCGTTACAGTTACAAATTGGTATGAAGTGATTAGTGCTAGGTGTGGGATGGATGCTCGCCGTTTGCCATAGATGTTCCTTCGTAATAGGATCTCTGTCAATTTATTCTAAACTTATGTTTGGTATAGCCCAAAGAAATAACAGTAATTCTGGTTTTGAGATATTCGCAGAACTGAGTTTAAAATTTATTTTATTTCCTCTTTCATTATTATCACTATCTTAATCGACGACACCCAAAAAATTTAAAAGAAGTCATCCAAAAACTCTCAATTGAAAGATCCGCCGATACAAAATCTTGATCACCGCCGGAATAACATTCACATTTCGATGACACTTCTGCGCTAAACGATTTACTGTCAAGATACACCCTATGCGCGTGCGCTTCGTCGCACGCAGGCCGTCAGCGCGCATCAGATAACTAGCGACATGCGAAGCTATGCGCGCTTCCACGAACCGAACCCAACGGAATATTTGTCGTATGTCGCGCGTTTAATCATATTATACATGCATTCATACATGCCCATGCTAATTATGATGTACCGACTGTTGTTGGTACTGTTACATTTGGTACAAACGCATTTGGAAATATAATTTTATTTTTGGGACAGATTTTACGAACATTTTTGGGCGCTGCTGTTGTTAACACGACATTTAACAATATTTTAGTAGGTCCTACATGAAGAAATCCAAAATTCTTTTCTAAGAAGCAAATTATAGCGAACTCTAAATACTTTCTCTTTCTTATCATTACAACACATCAGCCTTACCCAGTCATTACCATAACCCAATCTACAAAAGGACCACTTTCTGTTGACTTTGTAACATTAAGTGCAGTCCTTTAAAAGTCGACTAAGCTCAGCGTATCGTATAACATAGAGCAAGCACGCAACTATTTATTTATTGCGGGCACTGGCTACGACACGGGATCTGCTGTCGCCAGCCATAAATTATGGTCGCACAACAAACCTTGGTCTTGTGCGCTTTCCAACTAGTTGTGTGCTTTGACGCAAATGTGGTCCTACGATCTTTAGTGCTCGAGGACCAATTGGAACAGATAGTTGGACTTATTAATGATTTTGCAGGTACTGAAATAAGAATTGATTTGTGCAGGTGTAGATAGTGGTGACTAAAGCGTTGACTCCAAATGCGGGCTTTTTTTAATCCAAAAAGGCTCCAAAAGTTTTTAGAGAACATAAAATAAGGTTCGAAACTAAAAAGGTTTTAGTCGGCGGCGACATTAAACCAGTTATCATAACAAATCATAAAATACGGCAAAATATTTATGATGCCGTCGTAAAAATTGCACATAAAACCCGTGTCGGCACATCGGATCTTCTTTTTCACCCTCCTCTAGAATTAGATCAGCGATAATAATAATTTATTGTCCGCCCTATAATGAAGATTTAGCTCCTAGTCTTGTTAGGCGAACAAAAGCCCTATTTCCAGGACAGGTTATAATTTTTAGAGATAATCTACGGAGCGGTGGCCATCGTCATCTTGCAGTCTTATTGTTTCACTGATGCTGTAATTAAGGGCGGTGAGAAGCTTCCTCGGCTCTCGTGATATAATTTCTGTTTATCTTCAAGACACTTTTATAACTTAGCCGGTAATAAAAGGTTTCTTGGCAGATGAGCAACTAATGGCATTTGTAAATGACTCACGAGATAATCTTTACTAATTTTTGAAACTGCTTTATTTTATAGTACCAGAATTTAGATTTCGATCTCATAAGCTGTATTTTCGTCAGTTTTTTATTGGTGAGCAAAAGTTTTGGTTCGAGTTTACGAGCTAAAATATTCTGAAACTTCTTAGCGTTTGCAATACTATCATCGAGGTATTCGAGGTAGTAGGTCCAGTGCATGCACCCTATACCGAGGTCACTGCGTGGGTAGCCAACAGGCTCGTCCTCCCACGCCAGCATATACAGGCTCATAGCCTCACAGGCTCACCTCAGCTTTAATACAACCAACCTAACGAAATCACGATAAAGCCATTTGTATTTGGTGGAATCCATTGTTTAGATCCAAAACATTTTGCAGAAGCAGAAGTAAATTCTTGGCGCATTTTGTATATTTCAATGTTGTGTTTTGGAAAATGTGTTAGGTTAACATCATACTGCTAAAGTTTAGTAGGAATCAGTTGTTTTCATCTTCACAGGTTCAACTTTCCCATTTATCAGACTCCGTTGAGTTAGAACTAATAACATTAATATTCATAATTATTAGAAAATAAACAACGTTACATCTATACTCACTTTATGAGCTTTACGGGCCATAAATTTTGAGGTTATAATTGTAACAAATAATGTAAACAATATTAAATACACAAACCATTTAACGTGAATGTATAATCAAACAGCTACTATGGGTTTATGATGTTCAATTTGTGTAAAATGTCTATGATTGCTTGGCCACACTTTATTTTCCCACAACACTTCAAGTGTCCGAATAGAACGTTCTCAATAAATGAGATTTACTTCGTTTAGTTCAAAACATTAACATACACGTGGGTGAGTACACTTAGATCGGGATTGCTATCGGTGATATCAACTAATATAATAAAATTTCTGTGGGTGTTACATCCTGAATTGATCTTTCTTTAATCACATTATTTAGAAATGACTCTTATTTGTAGTATTTAAATCTGATACGGTTATAAATTACAATGAGGTACTTAATCAAACAACAAAAACATCGGAAGTTTTAAAAACGTTCAATCTTGCAGTTTCAAAATTTTGTGACGTGTGTAAATCAACGAGAGTGACAATGATTGTTTTTATACGCATACAGTCTGTTCGGTTATCATGTCATTGTAATTTATCGTGAGATTATGATAATACGGCTTTTTTACTCCCAAGAAAAGATTTTCTCGCTTACGTGGGCGTTCTCCGTCCATTTTATCTGTGAACGTATTGGGCGCACCACCAATTGTGTCAAGAATGTCTATATCAATAATGTTTTCGACCGTTGCTTTGTTATTTACTGTCAAAAATGTATTCTGGATTTCGAAAACAGAAAAGCTATCTTTTTTTCTTCCGTCTTTTATACCAATATTTATGACCTGCTTAGTTTAGGTAGAAGTATGTAGTTCCTCTTTAAAAGTCAGATTCTTAAGTATCATTAAACCTTATTATGAGAGAGGACCTTTAAGTAGCTGTTTCTGAAAGTTATGGCACGATAACTGAGGGAAATTGATTACTTAATGGCGTTCTGTGACGATGATCCAGCGATCCAAGATTACCTACATTAAGGCTATCTGCAATAACACCATCATTATACAATATACATCTTGGTTCACTATAAGCTTATGTCGTTACTCTATTTTTGTTTGTTAAATTAATTTCTAGAATCATCGGCCTTTCAAAACTAAATCATGCTATATGCTTTGTAAAAGACCTACAGTGTCCAGTCCTACTTTCACCATCATCCTGCATTTATCTCATTCTTGAGGGTGGCAGAACACTTTTATTTCATTCTTCCATTCACTCTCTCATCTATTGTCTTCTATTGCCTTTGCCATTTTTACAAACTCTAGTCCAAAAAATACATCCATATTTTAAACCACATTTCCAATTTAATATTGAGACTCAAAAACGCACCGTGGCGATACAAAGACCGAGGCTTGCGCGTGCGCACGTCACGTGGTCGTGTTCGCGACGTATCTGCGTTATTTATTGTCGACGTCCGGCCCGGGCTGCACGACTGCACACCTACGTACCGACACCAACAGTATGTTATAAGCCTTATAATGTAAGGAATATGTTATAAGGTTTATTTCTGAAAGATTTTACATTTTTATTTTTTGAGAGCGAATTTAGTATCAGCATAATCTGACTATAACGTTCCACTGGGACACATGGTTCCTCTCTGAAAGAGATTGTGGGCTGAATTCACCGTACGAGTTTGTGTATTGACGTCTCATATCTTTCAGTTTTTAGAACATCTCGTTTGCCTTTAAGATTTGTTTGTAAACGCACCCACGACACAGGATAAATTCCTAAAGTAGGGCTTATAAAAAAAAAAGATATGCTGTCGTTCCCCTTACCATGGTCTCTTCAGTTTTGAGAGTAAAGTTGCTGCACTGCTGACTAGTTTACATACACGCTTGGATAATATGAACGCAATATCTGCAGATAAAACAAAGTATGAACCTGTAAAGAGAGACTATTTCATAGAAAAAGCCGAGCTCACAGTGCCATTGTGTGCCACACAGACCTCCAATGGAGACACATTCATAAATACTAGCACTTTAAATAGAGTAGCATTAATCCATAAACCTTTACATATGTCCTGTGGCTCAGATGTGAAGCCAAAAAGTAAAATAAGCCTTTATGAAAAGACTAGAGAACTATGAATCAGGACAGTTGTACAATGGCTCGGAGGTATACCCAACACACATTCCGAAGCCAATGGACTCAAAAGAGTGTAAAATTACAAGCCCAAGTCGCAGGTTACTCACAGCGGCTTTAAATGCGTTATTATTCACTTAGGAGAAAAGTGGATGTTCCGATTCGCGAGTAACGAGCTCCTCATACAAATCTGTCTTCCTTTCGTTTGCATCTTTGTGTTATACTGCTTTAGGTTCAAAACATCCTACTTTTAGAAGCTACAAAATTTTGTCCTAAGGTTGAATTCTAGATCAAATATATCTGTCATTGTTATTTCTAATTTTTTTTTAATAGAACTGTTTTTCTTTTGTTTTCATATCATAGCATCTCTTGCGATCAGTGGATCTAACAGATGCCTCCTTTTTGTTGCTTCATAATATTAACATGTAATTTTCTTTGTTTCAGTTGTACATCCAGATACGCGGGCGAGTTCTGTCAGCATCTGAACCCTTGTCACAGTGAGTCTAGTCCTCGATGTCAAAATGGAGGGTCCTGCCGCGTCAGGCCAGGAGTCTCAGGAGGTCCTCCTTCCTTCGCCTGTGACTGTCCACTGGGCTTCAGTGCATCACTATGCGAGATCAGGATACCGGCTGCATGCGATTCTGCACCTTGTCTGAATGGAGCTACGTGTCGATTAACCTCATTGGATACGTATGAGTGTGATTGTCCACCGGGTTATACAGGTTAGTTTTGATTTTATAGCTACAATTTTATTTAGTTTGCGAATCTCTTCAATGGGCCAAATTATTGGTTTGTTGCAACCTACAGTCGTATTTTATGGCAACTAAACATGATCGTCGTTATTTTTAAAAAATAAATGGACTAAGCTTGATTAAGGATATTACTTTCAAGTGTCAGAGTGATTATTCCATTCAATTTTATAGTGTTATTCCACAGTTTATGTATGTTGGCTTCATTAAGTTTCACATCATCTGTATTTCAATTAACACCAAACGTGTTTATAATCGTCGTTCCTATTAGAGGGGAAGGTATCATTTCTTATTTCCCTTTGATTGTTTCTCTTCATCTCCAATCATCTTTTATCCTATTTACTTCTCGCTTCATTCACATCTTCGCAATCATCCATTTCATAATCTTCGTCAGAAATAGCTTAGATATTATCACGATAATTGTCTGTCCGTCCGTCTGTATCTTTTATCCTTTATGCGTAATTGGTTACGCATTTTGATGACTAATAAACAGGTGTTTGTGATACAAGATATGAATTATGGTTAAGATACAATTGGAATATGGAGAATTGATTTTAATCTTTGTTACATTAATTGGCATCGTCTTAGACCGTTTATAGTGCATATCCTACACCATTTATAGCCTTTGTTATGACCACAACTGTGAGAGGTATTTATTCACATTTTTAACGACGTAATGTTAGAAAATAAATCCGCAACAGACATAGCAGTAATCATTATTAAGTGTATAACATAATTATTTGAACAATGGATCCCTCAGAATGACAAATTAATTAATAAAATTCTGACAGTCATTAAGAGCCCAAGTAAAAATAAATCCATAGAATCCAATAAAGAACAAACAGACAACACAACATATGAAACTCCGTAAATCTTAAATCACCATCAAAATAAGGAGAGATTTAATATACTTGGAAACGTAAGCGGTATCAATAAAAGTCAATATAAATCCGTCATCTAAATCGATGAAGATTTTTATATTATAGTTGGTATACTATAAATTACGAGTATAAAAGTTGGAGAACTAAAAGCGAAATTCGATCAATCAGAGCCTCGAGCGAAACTTGTTTTTGAATTATGATATCAAGATGATTTAGTGAACTGTTAAGGTTGTAAGAAGGAGGAGTAACTAGTAAATTTTGGAAAGTTGTTACTGCGTTTCCTATCAAATACTCTTTTATAAATGAAAGCCACTAAATTCTAACTTACTTAGCATAAGGTTTATAGTCCAGTCAATAATATTTACAGTTTTTCTGTCATGTTAACTGCAGTTTAGAACCAAGACGTTTCGCTTTTGTCTTCAAAACTTCTGAATTCTTGATCCTCACCGTGAAGAATTGGATTTAATTTGTGAAGATCTGAAATTAAAGATTCATATTTTTTAATACTTTTATTCGAAACCTTCAGTTGGTATCCCTTCGCTTTGTGGTTTCCGAGCGTGAGCCAGAATTGATTCTGCAATTAGCCTCGCTTAATGTGCACGCACAATGGTCCATTTCTTTATTATTTTTGCTCTCTTTATTAAATCCATCTTCATAACTATTTACACGATCCTTCCATTCATTCTTTAGTAGTGTGACTACATTTTGTATATCCTTTTAAGGATTATCTCTTTGTACTAAGTACAGGCATGTCTTAGCTATTTTTATTTTTTTTATTGCCATTACGGTACTATAAAGTTGACGGCCATAAAATTGTTCTATGATGTCATGGTTCGGATGAAGTTTATTTGTAGTTTCTTTGACAGTATTATTGTCACAACAGGACGTTAGTTATTACATTTTAACTTTAATAATTGTATATTTTTGTGAAGATGGATCCGTAATAGATTTAATTGTTCCTGAGTTTCTGAGATTGTTGGTTTTATATCTTATGCTCTGTCATTTAGTACTCTGTAGAAATAAATTTTAGTACTTTTCTTAAGACCCGTAGCTTCTGCTACTGGTTATACGATCTGCAAATTACTAGTGCGTACTAATAGAGAATATTATATCTGGAGATCACTATAAAAGAAAATAAGTCGAAATCTAGAAGATGTTTGTTATTTCGAAGCGTTTCTGGCTCTATAATTTTATTTTATTTTGTCGTTACAGTTATTAATTTAGTATGTGCTAATATTTATCTAATATTGCCAATCTTTATGGCAGTGGTCATAAATATATATGTATTATGTAAATCTTGTTTTAATTTCAAGTTACGTACGTTCTGGTCATTAGCACTTAATAAAGTGGAGAATATTCTGATTTTATCATAATAGATATTTTCTTTTTTATTCAATTTGAAATGGATTCAGACTTGGCCTCAATCTAGACCAGAAACAAAGATGAGATATAACATAAACCGAATATTAAACCAGCATGTGTTTAAAAAAACAAAAATATTTTTTGAATGTATTTAATTCTTCTGAGAATGTTTTTTCCAAAACTTAATGAATAAACATTATTTCTGGCGTCTTGGACACATTATATAAGCATCCATTTATTTAATAAATTAAATCCAAAGCACATTTTAAATTCAACCGTTCAGTTTTATTTTTAAAGAGCAGACTTGAAAAAAATACGTAACTGTCGTCACTCGCACCAAACGAGTAGTCTACACAAGCCAGTCGCCACCATAAGAAGGGAATCTGAGCAAAAAATCCTCGTATGCGTCTGCGCAGCCGCCATCTACGGCAAGCAATTATGGACCGCAGTGACGTTTAGAAGCCCAGTATATTTGTATAAGTGGGTCTAGTGATTTAGAATAGTGGTAACAGATAATGGGTTAAGTTTTTAGGACTAATTTCCTTTCTAAGCTGTAAAAAATAAACAGACTTAAATTCACTTAAAAAGGGGCCTTATAAAGTGAATTTAAGTGGGAAAATGCATGCTTTTAGTGATTACAGGCTTGATTTTTAGTTATAATTGGAAGCGCACACTTGTATTTGAAAGAAAATTGCATGAAACTGTGTAGCCTCTGTTAGAGATCCAATAAATAAATGAGAATCATGAGGTCAATGACTGCTAGTTAGTCATTACTTAGTTTTTTACTGATAGCGTGTATGTAATATTAAATTAACACGAAAAAGTGACCGCCACCGGAATTAGCACTCACGATTTCGGACGCCACCGGAATTAGCGGTGAATCACAGCTAAAACAAAAAAGAGAAAAAAGTAAATTAGAAATATAAAATAACCAGTGTTACATGTTCGCGACGACCGCTCCACCAATTACACGTCTACCTACTTTTTGAAACAACCGCCATCGCGCCAAGTCTAATGAAAAACAATTTACAATTAAACGAACATATATTTTTAATAGATTACACGGAAAATTACATATTACAAATTGTTTCTATCACACGGGAGTTAGAGAAAGCTGTAGAAAGTCTGCAATTTGTCATTTCCTGAACACTCCGTAATACTTTTTGAATATCATCAGTGTCGTACAGTCGTAAGTTCGCGGTGTGAATGCGACCAATTTGCTTTTCAATTGTTTGTGCAACTAATGAATTAGACGGTTTACCGTTTTTAATGGCGGTGAAGCTTTGAAGTTTGTGGAATTCTGGAGACTGTATTTACGGTTCTTTTTGGATTTTAGTTCTCAAAAAATCTTTTGAAGGCAATAGGTGGTAGCGGGACTGTTTTAAAGGTTATTGCAGCCCTGTAACTGAAAGGGTAAATTAAGAAACAGGGTGCTATTTAATCAGTTAAGTCCGACAGTTCCTTTGCCGCAACCCGGTGCGAGAGGACTCATTTGATGATTTTCCAACAAACATGATCTACCTAAATCAACTTTAATAATTATAATTGCTGTAAAATAGTTATTCTTAGTCCCGTATGACAAAACGTCGCTCAATTCTCAAGTATTATTTGAGATTCAAGCCATGTGATTGGTTGAAACTAGTTTCAAATAACGCTCGAGTCTTGCGGGACGTTCTATACGGGCCTTAATGTTTCTTCTTTGTTTTTCTAAACATTTCCAGCCTATTTTGATTTTCAATTTTACCACCCATCTAAGAGATTGAGACTCAAAGCAATAGCGTTTTTATTGCGTCATAAAAAGTCTCAAGTAAATAGGTACATATCAGGCGTTAAACATTTTGTTTCTAAACTTGCATAGAGATCGAAACTCTGTGCCCATAACATCAATTGAGCTCGTTCTACCAATCAAACTAAATTCTTTCGTTTAGTCTATTAGTCAGCCTAGCATTCTTATTAGATGATGAATTTTGTGAGGTCAAGTTAGTAGACCGGCCGTTTTTGGGAGTTCTAATTTAGTTGTTTTTGCTTCATCTATCAACGTTTTCTTGCCAACTTGCTTGCTTTCTTACAGTTTCTGTGGAGAAAGGTATGGTCTTCTAACGTTTGCAGTGACACATAAAATGTGCAATGATAATATCATCCTTTTCCTTACTTTGATGTATCCTGTTCATACTAGCATCCCATTTCATGACTATTATACGGACTGTCCCATTCATCATCATTGTCTCCCTAAAAAATGTTTTAAAGACCGAAGCCTGTAATGGCAGTGCTAGTTTTAGGGCTCTCTAATCGTTTGTCATTCAATTTGATATTCTAGGGCCATTGTAAAGATTATTTGCTGAAGGAATATAACTACTGTTAACATTATTCAAGGAAGAAATCAATAGTATATTGACAAATTCACCACAAATGGCTGACGGATGTTTTGAATTGTTACTTTACGGAAATGAATAACCGTGACCATCCTTATTATTATCGCTTCTGACATCTTTCTTAATTTCATCGACAGCAGTTTGATATTTTTTAACAGTAACGGTTATCGATTCAAAAACGCCTTCTTATTTTATTGTAGTCCACCCACAAAGCCTCATTCTATGTATGCCATGCTTTCTCGTAAAATTCCCATATTAAAAAACTAATTCATATGCAAATCAAGCCCCAAAATATCAATTGTAAAACGATGTCAAATTCCCAAATTGTATCCGAAACAACAACAAAATTATTCGATTAACAATCGATTTGAAGTTATCGATATAATCACAATCATGGATACAAATGATTCGATTAATACCGACTCGTATGTATGCAAATTGTTTTTAGCCATTTTTACTGATTCACACGTCTCATCATTAATATTCCTGATTAGGTAATTATGCGACTAGCAGCTTTTCTTAATGGCGTTTTTATAGGTGATATATGTTTGGTAGCCTGTTTTATTAGTTCGTTCGTCTACGCGTCGATGTCATCGAACAGAGCAATGTCTTCTGGCCTTCGAGATGAATTATTAAGTTCCTTTTTTGCATAAAGCTATTAAGAAATGTCAAGATTTTAATTGTTATCTGACGTTTCTGTTTGAAGAAATTATAATCACTTTTTCATTATTGTTTTTATTCTGGTCGGATTGACCACCGCCTTTATCGTACACACGTCTACAAATCAAGCTATGCAAAACCAGTATTAGCTGACCGTTTATTGTGTGTAAAAATCGTACGAATCGAGATCAAGACAAACTGGTTTTGTATAGCTTGATGTGTACCCGTGTGTACCTGTAGAATGTATGAAAGTGTCCATTGCATGTAAAAAATACATGTTCCATTCATCAATGTTCATAGTTATATTTCTCTAATTTCCTTTTCTTTTCCTCAGGTGACGAATGCTCCCACGAAGACCACTGCGCGTCCCAACCCTGTCGCAACGGAGGCAGATGCGTCGCCGACAACTCGACCACCGCCGGCTACTCCTGCGCCTGTCCTCCTGGTTTCACTGGCTCCCGTTGTACTGAAGACGTGGTGGAATGTTCCAGTGGCTCCGGTCCCTGCCACCATGGCCGGTGCTTCAACACCCACGGGTCTTACACCTGTGTTTGTGAACCAGGGTATACGGGGAGGGATTGTGATGCGGAGTATGTTCCTTGTGAACCTTCGCCGTGTCATCATGATGGAAGGTGTACGCCACTGGATCAGCTGCGATATGAGTGTGATTGTCCGCCTGGTAAGTAAAGTTTAATGGTAACTCATGTGGCTTCAGTAGGCAATGAAACATGTATTTATGTAATTCTTGAAACCTTTGGTCCCTTTGAAAAAAAATGTCATCATGATAAGAGCTCACCATAAAAAAAAATCCAATATTGGTTTCGATGCTGAATTTATGAAAAATATCTAACATCTTCATGATTCATACTCGGATTATCAAAATTACAGTTTCAATTAAACCAATGAAGGACCAACTAGAAGCGCACACAGATTCAATCTGCAAACCCAACAAGATAATAACCTACTCCCAACTGGTAACAGAACCAATAAGCACTAATCACCCAACTAAAACAGGGCGTGCAACTTATTCCAAAGATATTTCACCACACACTACCTCGTACAATAACTTTCTTTATGAACATATTGCCCATGTTGGTCAGTGTTGTTCAATCAAAGAGATGTACAATGTTGCAGTACTGGTTGCCATAACAGGGGCTACTGCGGTTGCAGCTACGCAGTATCGTTTCGCAACAGGACGGGCGTGGCAGTACATAGGTGTAACTTTATTGACTGTATGTGTCGGTGTTGTGGATATTAGAATTGTAGAAGGAAATTAAATTATCTTAGTACATAAATAGACTGATTTGAAGGCAAAATCTGATGCGTTTATAAATTATACGGAAGATGAATTTATTGTTTTAGACATAGAAGATCAAAATGTAGTTAGCAATCAATGTAAGTGGGCAATCTAAATAAAAAAAGAGTCAGATATTTGCCTAACAATCAAACCAGTCTTAAAAAAGAATCTCTTCTGATAAGCAAACAATAAACAATCATTTAGATAACATTACTGTCCCATCCATTATACTTATCTTGAAACTCGGCAGTGTGCTCAGCCAAGTTCGGAAAAGATAACCCATTTCCAAAGTTAATTTACAACTTACGCATTATAACTGCGTTTCTATTACCCGCGTTATTAAAGTCCAATGCACTAGACTAGACCAACTTTCCAAGGTCCAACGTAGCGACATAAATTTCTCGTACCAATAAACTGCTTAAGGGGAATGCTCCAACCAGCCCGCGAAATTCAAAATTTCTCGCGTTCAGAATTAATCATCAAAATCACCAATATAACCCTCCAAGTTCATAAAGCTCTAGGAATGACTTTTTCTGTTTTTTTTTGTTCCTCAGCCTTTATGAACTTGGAAGATTGTATTACTGATTTTGATGTTTATAATTCTGTAACGACATACGTCTTACAGTCGCGAATGATATTTTAATCGACTTAAAACCTAGCAATGGTCTGCAAATTGCAAAAAACGCAAGAAATGTTGAATTTTGCGAGCTGGTTGGAGCATTCACCTTAAGCTAAAGCAAATATAATTCACACTATGTAATGTCATTTCTCTTGAAAGGACCCGAGAAGGTTCGAGATGTTTACTGTCTTATCGTAGCAAGTTTATAAGGTACCTTTAAATATGGGTTGTGTGTGAATTGTATTAATTATATCATCGTCTTTATCTTGGTAATTTCTGGGTTGATTTGTAGGGAAAGTGGGTGATTTTGTCGAAAACTGTTTGGGTTTAAGTTTGGAAGAGATGAGGCAGAATTTGTGATTTAATGCAGATTAGATGGTTCGAAGATTTTGTATGATAAACGTTAATGTACTGTTTATAACTATACAGCTGATTTGAATAAACTTTTGAGCTCAATGGGATCTAAATGGTGAAAATGAATTTGTTCTCGGAACAGTAAACAAAATGAATAAGAAAATAAAATTATGAAGTTACGGAAAACCGATCGACACTATTAAAAGTTTTAAAAAAAGTTAACAATTAATCTGTTGTAAATAAAGCTGACGCTGATGAACTTTTCATGTAGTGTAACGATAATGAATGGTAGAAAGTAAACTATGATTATTATGAAACACAACACAAAGACAACGAAACAGTTAATAAGGTTTCAAAAGAGACTATGAAAATACCTGCCACATCTACATACAAAGCAAAAAAACCACCTAGGATTCTAGACTAACATCCCAAGTCTCACGAACATACGCACTAACCAATAAAACGGACAGTCATAATCGTGTCTGCGTTATTTACATCACGGCTAGCAACTTCGTCTGAAAGGCGACCGTGGCCTCAGGCGACCACGACTTGGACGAAAGCGGTACACAAAATGGCTACACTGCATAAATCTATAATGTTAATGTGCTATGTTTATCTATACTGCAAATAGTTCGAGTTCTTGAAGGTATTTGATCTTTGGGTGTTGTGCCTTGCAGAAAGTTAGACAGAGACCTACCCAAACAAAATCATTAAAATAGCCATTATTCTTTCATCAATCTACATTGTGTCTATTTCATTGATTGGAGTCCAGTTCATCTTACAGAACTAAGGTCTGTGGCCCAATAGTCAGAACATAGGACTATGATAGACACGTTCGACTTGACTTTTATGAATTTATAAAAAATACTGTTAACTAATTTACAGAAAAAAAGTGAAACTATAATACAAGAAGAATTCAAGCTTACAGATAATACAAATGCCGCTGATGTTGATAAAATAAGAATAACAATTGACAAAGTTAATAATAGGTGTGAACCAGTTAATTCATATAAACTTAGTTACTAGGTTAACTTAACGTAAAGCTCAACAATTAGATACTTTTAAACTGGGTTAGTCACAATAGTCCAACAAGCTATGAGATTAAATCTCAGGAACTGTTCTTTTTAATTTATTACCAATTTCCAGTTTGGGTTTATCAAGTTGTCATAACCTGGGTAAAAATGTCTGCTTGACATGCGCAAGCTGCTTATAAAGACATCAAAATATGATGAACAACTACCGGCTTTATCTTAATCTTAAGAAAGGATGTCATGATTCAAACAAATATCGAAATAAGACAAAAATTAAAAATATAGTCGTTGAACTCCTTTAGCCTCAAGTTGAGCTACACGATTACTGTCAAATTAACACAAAACTTAAAATGAACATGATTATGGGGAAGAAAAAAAATCTGTTTGATTTTGTCAGGAACTATGATTATATCTGGACTTTAAAAGAGACTCGTGACCTCCTGAGTTCGTTTTGGTTTTCATTCTCTAAGTAACCGCATATTATGAAATAGAATCCTCAATCAGTTTTTATATGTAGACATGTAGCATTCTTTTAGAAAGTAACATAAAGAAGTATCCAGGCATCATAATGTATTGCTTCCACAGTCCATTATTTTAATATTCCGTGTAATTTTCTAAAAACTAACCGCACTGACGCAACAGTTACGTCACAATTTTTGTAGTTGCGCCTGCGCATCTAGGATTCATTAGCTTCATTACGCTCTTGCAAAATGGTGGTGAGCAGTTTCGAAATCCAGTACTGTGAAATGTTCCATATTTTGAGGTTCCATATTAGGTTTCTGAGTAAAAACTGCGTAATAAGGAAATGATGCTTTAAGTGATAGTACTGAGAATTTAATAAAGCTTTTTGTAATTGTATGTGTTGGTAGTCTGCAATTAAGTGCAGTAACTGTTTGTGTTGCGTAATGACAAGTAGATATAGAACACGCAATGTTTGTTCAACGAAAAGGGAATGAGTAATGCATAAGTTTTTAAACAAAACTGTACTGTTGATGAGGCCCTAGCATGATTTTTGAGCAGCGTATGATTACAGATTACTCCGACATAAGTTTTATGCTTAGGACTAACATGCGAGCTGTCAAAACTTATTCCTCGTACGTACGGTAGAGACATTTTCGAAATTCCAATGCTTGTGAACTTGCAGTTCACACCATTTGATCCCTCCATTTGAAAACCTCAGAACATCAACATCTCAACCCTCTTAACAAAATCATTTTCAAAAGCCATAAAATTAGACCAAACAACTTGAACTATACGAAATAATTGACCAATGACTCAATACATTTCAATGAAAACCACTTTCTCCCATACATTCCTCTCAGGAGACATCCATAGACCACTTAAATTGGCTCAGTGACGTCAGACACCATGCCCAAGTGTGGGAAAAGTAATACACACTTAATTAACACCCGAAGTAGTATACTTGTTTATTGATTTAACAGTTCTAGAGCGAATGGTTGATCATGTGAAAAAGTATTTGGATTTATTTGTGGTCTGCTTTAATGATCTTTGACTGTACTTGTTATGTAGCTCAAATATTCAGACGAAGCCATTGGCGTATTTATTTCTTAATTTCCTTTCTGCATTATTTTATTACTACCCTTGTACCAAAACAACTTGTCATCTCCGCATGAAGTCACTTCTTCTTCTGCCTCGCCACATCCCGTTATTCGGGGTCGGCTTTCCTTATCATGCGTCGCCATTTAGTCCCGCCATGAAGTCACGGCGTATTTTATTTGATATCCTTTCTAACAAAATCCATCCAGTTTTGCATCGGTTGCCTTGATTCATCTTTTTCATCCCATTCTCACATTATCTAATCCGCTTCTTTTGCTTCGTCCATGTTTATGCATCTAACTATACACTTATATTTTCAACCTTTTCTTTGTTTTAAAACATTCCCTGTTTTTCTTTCCATTATTCTCAAATTATCATTTACTTTAATCCCAAGTGCTTTGTTGTTTACAGTAATCTCAACAAATGCATAATCAAGCATTTATCTTAAGCTAGGTTGTCAGGTTTTTACCGCATTCTCATTCAACTAAGTATGATTTTAATTCTGAGTTTTGCACGCTTCGCTAAGTCATTTGATTACATGTTTATTATTGCAATCTCCATTGTAATAAACACTCATAATTGCTATTGATTCTAGTTTCCAGTTAGTCTTTATTTTAATAATACGTCAGTAGTTAAATGGTTATTAATAATACTGCATTCTATTGCAATGTCATAATGTAATGTTTCATTGGCATTATTTTTATTTTGTTATTTACATCTGTTCTACCCTCTTGATTTCTTAATATGTCATGATTTTGATTATTATCACTTGCAAATCGCTTTTTTGATTAATTCTCATAAGCAAAGAATTCGATACTTATCTAAAATCAGTTTTTAAAACTTGCCTATACGCGCTTTACAAACCATTTCAACATCCTCCTACTTAATTTAAAACATCAATCATTCACCATAAAACTATTCATTACGTCTCCATTTCCTCCATCAAGAATAGATATTATTAATTTTCCTATTAGTTAATATAAGAATCATTAACACATGTTTGAATAGCCCTAACATGTGTGTCTCTGAAGTAACTGCTTCCGTAATAGTCCCAACTTATGGGAATGTATGTATGGAGGGAAACGATATCTCATACTTCTATATAGAAGCTCCTTCATAGGCGGCTAACAGTTCAGTTGCGAGCATTACATCCATTGGTGAAGAGAACCGAACAGTGTGCTACATGTAATGAAACAATATTTGTAACAGTCACTTCTGGTCGTAAATTGAATTGTGCGATGTTGCGTTACAGCCGAATACTCTCATCAAGAGAGCACTTTATTGGTAACATAAAGATCAAAATATAAACTTGCATTGTTACAATACAGACGAAAATTTAGTTAAAAGCGTCTTATTATGGTAATCAGATTGACAATTTAGATTCTTAAACCTTTTCGTAATACGAAATACCAATATTTGTTGCCAGTATTTGTGTGTCTAGTCAATCATGGGCCAGAGCGGACAAAGGTAAATATTACGGGATTTGGGAATCATATTTGGAGAAGCATTGAATATGAAATGTGTGGGCAAACATTTGATAAGATTGTCGATATCGAATCTTCTTGGGAAAGAAGAAGAAATAAATTTATATTGTGAAGCTGTTGACAGTGAATTTGAATAAAAGTTCAATAATAAGAATAATTTCAAAGAATTTGGTCCATATCAACTGAATACTATAAATTATTCTTTCCTGTACCAACAGCTTTTATTAACTAATGAATGTTTAATTCTAAGCATAGTTAAAAGCACAATAAATATAGTATGATAATTTTCCAATGGAAATTAGAATTTGGGAGCGTCGTTGCCTATCAAAGACTCAACAGAAAGCATCAAACGTTTTTATAAACAATAAAAATTTAAGAATTTTGTTTCCAAAACACTTAAAATTGACGGTGTGTAGATAAAATCTGCGTTTGCGCATCACCGGTGACAGTTTTATGTTGATCTCCGTTTCATTCTCTAACCGCTTTAACTATTTCCAATCTTATTAAGTGCTAATTAGGATTGTAGCATTTAATTATATCCAGATTTTTAAAATAGTTAAAGTTTATTTTATTACCATGTTTATGGATTTTTATTCTCTAAATGAGATGGGAGATACTTTTACTTAATTTGGGTATTTTTAATTTCTTGTTGGTGTTAGTTGAATCAAGTTTATGAACACTTAAATACACGGTATAAATATTTTTGTCTTTTAATTTTATCTCATTTCATCATTATATCTGTCCCCCTCTTTCTAGTTTTATTTATTTTCTAATTTTTATTTTATTTAAAACAAATCTATTTTAAGTCTGCAAAAGTAATCATAGTTAAAACCGTAACCAAAATATTGACTCCCGACTTTCCGCACGTTGACTTCGAGGCAAAAAAAGGCGTTGAGAGATTTAAACGAGGCGCCTCCACCATAAACAGTTGCACATGTGTTACTCGTGGGAACTGGCCGGTTAATGAACATAATGAGATTCTTTACTCGCTAATCAAACTATGAACCATGGTGTGATTTCGACACTTTAGGATTGACCATTGATCATTTACTTGTACTTGTATCTGCAATTCTAAGCCGATCTTTATCAATAGCTGTTCTATCTATTACTGTTTCTAATTGAATCGTATTAATTGTTGTGTCGTGAGATTCATTACACAGATATTCTTTTGTCTCATTAGAGTTTATTGTCTTCTTTTTAATAAGATTTTTTGTTCCCCACTTAGTGCTTAGCGTGTTGTTTTAAGAGACAAAAAAGAGGTCCATGACTAAACTTAGATCTAAAAAGTTCTTGTGATATGGTCGAGTGGTTTTTAATTATAGTGATTATTGTTAGGTTAAATAACCTGGTTTTTGCAAAGGTATTCCAACTATGGTCTTTACAAGAATTAAGATTTTTTTAAACTAAAGACGTCATTTATTTCTCAGTAAAGATTGTCATGGTAAAGATATCTTTGACACAACACATCAGCCATAGATATAATAAATTACAAGTGTTTTTAATCCACATGGTGCTTTAACACTTCAGCCGAAAATAGAAAACAGATGTGGTACTCAGAATAAAGAGTCTATCAAAATTTTAAGAGCATAGATGACTAATTAATTTGGGAACTGTTACTAATAGAAACTCTCATGAGTGACTCATAGTCTAGGAATTCACGAATAAGCTTAAAACTGTATACCTCAGTTACAGTTTTCTTATAACCAATTTTCAATAGATCTGATTGAATTATTTTTGTATTTTTCTCTATACATCAAATTCTAGCTTGATCATCTGGCATCTCTTCTATTTTATATTTTACATTGTATTATCTGTTATGGGGTTGTAAGTCTAGTGGTGCAATACCGACATAAGTTGTTGCACTTAAACACGCATATGGTTCATTCAACATGTGCAGCTGTAACGTGCTGAGTTAAAATCGATAAATAATTTGAACGTCGGGAGTTGGGAGTTTATTACTTAGGCCCATAGGTAGATTCATACTGTAGAGTTGAATAATTTAAGCAATCTTCTCTCAAGATATCATTTTGTAGATATTATAGAAATTCTTGGAAGTCTAGCTATTCGTTTTCTTGGATACATATCTCAAGTTCAGCATTGAAACCCACATAAATATACCTAATAGTAGCTCAAAGCAATTTATCATTCCGCCATTATCTAAATCTCTCATCTTTCCCCAGGTTATCGCGGCCAGAACTGCGAGATCGACATCGACGACTGTCCCGGCCATTTGTGCCAGAACGGGGCAACCTGCGTCGACGGGCTCAATTCTTACACTTGCGAGTGCCCGCCCACTTTCACCGGGACCCTCTGCGAGACCGATGTCGACGAATGCGCTCTTAGGTAAGTCGAGTTTGACCTTAGTTGCTATAGTCTTATGATGTCCTGGTACTTTCTGATCTGTATCAGTACTTTTATCATTTGTGTTAGCAGCATCAATATTAGTTATCCTAGTAATGTGTACGTAATAATTGTAAATGTTAAATTAAACAGCATTAAAATTTCTTTGCATTTGGTAAATCATGAACAAGCGTAGGATAATACTTCATACTATTTGTTCAAGTTGAACTTTAGAAATCCTGTTAAACATTGTTTATTGAAAGCTAACAAGACAATTCTAAAGTATTTTCTAACATCGTAGCCTCCGCTATTCTTTGATCATTCCACTTGTAAAGGACAGTAAGAGTAACTGACAGTATTGACAATCAAATTGAATGACAAGAGAATAGGTTCTTGATGTTCGATAGAGAATACGAGACGAAATAATAGCTTTTATTACATTGCAGAAATCTTTCACGTTAATAACGCTATTTGTCAGAATATTTTATTGTTTAATATCATTGTAATGAAAAAAAAAAACACGAACACCAGATTTTGACCTTGATTCCCAGGCATTCTTGGATCTACTGGTGTCATTCACATACATATCTCGTCTATTTTTGCACTTACGAGTTCTGAGAATATCAAAACTAGTCGAATAATTTAATTAACAAATCAGCATAACAGAGATGCTATCGTTAATCTAGATGAATGAAGATATCCGCCGATCAACACGGTTAAGATCGGCGCAAATCAACAAAGCGCAAAAACCGTTGCTTTGATAAAGCTCCTCAGCAAATACTGTCAATTATTTAAAATTAATTGCAGTTTTATTAAAACGTCATTACTCGTGTAAAGGCCAATGGATTCAGTTACCGGCTTTTTAAGAATCACTAAGAAGTTTCCGTCTACCGAGACCGACCGTCTTAAGTATGACTCAGTCAATAAATTTTTAGCTACAATTAAGTTTAATACGCAAACAATTTTATGTGCACAGTTACAGCTCGCCAATTTGTTGCATCATGTATCCTTCTTGGACCTCGAAGCCAGCCTATAATTGACAATGAAATATTACGGCTGCCCCATCGAATGTCATAGAATTGTCGACTTTATTGACCAGATGAAAGGGGCGCGGTATGTTCGGACTGGAAAATATGTGTTGCCAGATATTATTCGCTTGTCAAGGAATCTGCGCGGCCCAATTAAGCCAGCGGCAGCGTCCCGGCAAAACGAAGTCTGGAACGGATCGTATGATTGCACTGCCGAAAAAATAGATTTGATCAAAGATTACTCTTTATTGCGAACACTCAAGGCTCAATTTTGGGAGGAAGATAATTTTAAAAACAATACAGCTTTCCGATCTCTGTAATTCAATATCAGACGCCATCTTGGATGACGCTGCGCATGCGACTATGTCCATATTATACTTTTTTGCGGAACTTGTTAAAAAACCGACAAGTTAATGAAACGAATTACTGCCAAATGTTATTATAAACGGGCTAATGATATCTACATCTGTATTGAGATGGTTTTTGTATGATACAATATCATCTCGGTTGTGTGTCGATGTATTGGGCGTTAATTACAAAATAACTCGTCAAGAAGTCAACGGCCCCTCGACTCAAGTGACGACAGAATAGCGGAACACACTTTATTCTTCCTGTTTACTCTCTTGTGTTTGTACTTTTGATTTTTTCCATATGTTTTCGTTCCTAATTCCACTAATTTCCTTGTTCAACGTCTGTTAAGTCTTTACTATTCTTGTGGCTATTATTTGTTATGTCTCTAACCTGCTGTGAATCTTGTGTAATATTTATTGCTTTATCTATTTCAACCTTGACATTTTCGTTACGAATTCCTTTTAATATTCTTCCATTTCATCTAAATTCTTCAACTTTAGCCAAATTATTATAATTTACTTTAGTAACTGGTCTGTTTTGAAGACAGGTGATTATTTCTTCCGCTTGTTTCTCACAACTTAGTCTAAGAGCAACGTCCTAAGTCGCCATGTGCGATGCGCCGTTCCTACATTAATTGTTAGCTAATGATTGGCTACAAAAAACGCCATGATGTTCCTTCGTTCGCACGGTAATAGTAACTTCGTCTTCATAATACTTTGCGTTTGTACTATACACGCAAATGACTCCATTTTTTCCAGTAATTGACTTCTGAAGTGATGATTAGATGTATTAATGATCGTTCACGTTTTCTTTATTAAATAAATAATTGAAAATGATTTGCATGATTTGATTTATGAGTTTATGACTCCTAGACTATCGAGGAGAGGGAGAGGGACGAGGGAGATTTTAAGTCTTCATCGTGTCCTTCATTGGATTGTGAGAATATTCATAAATTCGTCTGGCTTCTATTTCGCCTTTGGTCGAGTTTTTAAGTGGATCAAATTCACATCCGCCAAGAATTTCAGCAAAGATTATGGCTTCTGTGTGTCCGGAATTAAAGGCTTCTGGATGCAAAAAGTCTTTCTCAACTAACCGCGGCTTAAAAGCTTACGGTACTTCAATGTATTTTCTTTCGCACGGGAATTAATGTAACTGTGTCCATTTAATTCTCAGTTTCACTAAATGTCGCGTGTATCGAATGGTTGGCATTCAAAACATTCACTTTATCGTTCATAATCGTGAATATTTTAGTAGTTATTAACTGTACTATAGTGCTATCTTGCTCAAAATATGTCATAAATGGAACATTCCAATAAGGCGCTTGAAAAGCTTGTAGATGGAGATTGATCGATGTCTGGGAGATGAAATATGAGGCGCCTATTCTTTCTATCTCTTTTGAAGCTTGGACAATAGTAGACGATGCTAAAGGTGCATCGTCAATACAAAAAGATTGTACTTAAGAATGTTTTACTTGATTATTTTCATTAGTGTTTTATTGAAGTCGATCTGTGTGATGATTAGTTCAAATATACCTTTCTTTATCTATCCTATAAGTTCTTAATCCGACCACCAAGAGATTCCCAATGTTGATCAATTAAACAAAGTAAAAATCATTACCAAAAAAATCTAAAAATTTGTAACCACTCCAAAAACATTTATTTTTTGGGTCCTCTGATATATTGTCTACGTCATAAAAGTAATACGATTATAAAAATGAATATTATATTATTACCCATTTCTTTTGAATTAATCGTCTCCATACAAACTATTAATATTTCGACCGTCTATGGATATGTTAGACCTCCCGCTGCAAAGGCCTCTTACGAAACCAAACAACCTATATTTTCACCCTGACCTGAATTCTAATAATTCTTATCACAATCCAATAAAGTTGAATTTCGTTCACAAAATTCGTTCTTGAATGGAAGGATAACTTTGTATAGACACACTTTAGCGTAGTGTTGTTGCTTGTGTTTTGTTTTACTTACAGCATGTAGTACGGGGTTTGCTTTGGTAATGTGATTTTGGTCTTTATTCCTTTCGGGTTTAGCTTTGTTTTTGGTTGTGGTTTTGGTTCATGGGATAGTGTCACAGTATCCGAGTCGCTGGCTCATGAAACGCGTCAGATAAATGCGTGCCCAATATCGGGTTACGTCTTGGTGCCTTTACTTTTTTATTTTCGTTTGGTTTTGAAGCTCTGTGAGGTGGAAGTCGATACAGTTTTTATATTAAAGTTTCATGCTAGATCGGGCGCCCTTTAGGTGTTGTGTTTAAGAGCAACGTCTTATTTGGAATTTCATCACTTATTCTACCTTTGCGTAGTGTCTCGGGTTTGATTCCTAAACGAAACAATTATATTTACAAGTAGTTGTACCGGGTCTGAGTGTTTTTGCACGTGACTTTCTATATTTGTAAACGCACGCACGACACAAGAGACATTCCTAGAATATTTGATTGATGGATTCTACGATTGTTGTAATAGTTAGAGCTATAAAAATATTTGGCAAAATAATAAAAAGAAACAATATCCCACTCATAGAGCATAGTTCTGTATTCCAGCATAAAGATTTATAGACTGGCCTTACATATCTCTAAGATATTGTAACATTGTCTATTGATTCAAAGCTTATTTATTTCACAATTCTCGTGACTTATTGGATATACAATAACTAACAGTCCAACACTATCTTTATGATTAATTCAATTTCATCAATCATCTCGCTACGTCGCCTAGGGGATAAACAGGTTCAATCTAGCGTCAGCCATGACTTACGATGTATCCGCTGCGCTTGCGCCGGAAGCATAGACAACGGTACAGGTGGCGCTGCTATCCTATTACCCATGTTTAGTTTATTGGTGAACTTGCATCTCGTATTTTGTCTTGTATCGTAAGAAATTAACTTTCATTTGTTATTATATTTTGTTTAGAAGGAAATAACGCTTGGTTCTTGCGATTGCTGATATGATAATTATAATATTGTAGTTCCTTCTTCCTATTTTTTTTTTTACATATATTTTTTAAGTGGCAGTGAGATATCGTGGGTGAATGCATGGGCATGAGCTATCATTATTCAATCATATTTATGATTGACTCTTTATAGAAAATACGAAATTCTGTGAAAGCTATTGTATTCTCTTGTATGCGACCCCTGGTTGAAAATTGTTGAAAACTTAAACAATTCCTAGTTTTTCCCAATAATATTTGCATATATCAATTCTTTCCTGCGGCTATTCAAGAAAAAGTAAGGGTCAGATGCCTAGAGAGTATTGTGATACTGTCTAAACAGGTGACACTGGAACTGGGAAAAATAGTGGTTTAGTTAGTACCTATTCCGAGTCTGACAGTTAGTCAGACAGAAGAAAGTGCTGAACCGAAGGCTCAGGAATCACGCAATGCTATTCTATCCGAAAAAAAAATATCCTGAGTCTTAATTAAAATACCTCTTCCTTCATTAGTTCAAAATGTTGATAGAAGTAACTATTACCACCAGAATTCTTAACTTAAATGTTTATTCATGATGTGTCCCGTAGCTCTTCAATTATTCGTTAGTACCCCTTTTATTAATGAAATGAGAAAAGTTTAATTCTAACAAACGGTAATGTTCGTTCTCGTTGATTTAGGATGGACCATGTTTGGGATGGAAAGGATAGTTGGGCTCGATTTAATTAACACTGAGCGTTTACATTTAAACTTAGGACTAAGTATCATTGCTCTGCTGAAATTTGAAGTTTCGGCGTTGAACTAAACGTTGAAAGCTCAAATGTCTACTTAAAAGAGGTTGCCTAGGGTTCCGTTTTTTGCTATTTGGCTACGGAAACCCAAAAAGACAATAAAACAATAAAGTTTGACGCCTCAAATCCATAAAATGTTTTTTGGTACTCCAAATAAATTTTAAAAACCACTCACGTTACACACCGAAGCTATAAAATCCCAGTAAAATACGAGGACTATTAAAAACACACCTACACTTTGAACATCAAAGGACCAATCCAATCAACCCTTCTAAAAAACATAACCTCACCTAACCTCAAAACAGTTACAGAAGTCTCCAACAAATTACTCACAGGATTTACAACGTGTCGGCAGGAGTAGTCAGCCATCTTGTTAGGCGTACAATTTTATTTTTTACCCCGATTCCAAGGGAATTGGCTGGCTAGGAAATTGTCGCATAAGTACGCACTATTATAACTGTTCAGGTGATGGTGGGTAGAATGCGTCAGCTGCCTGTCTTCTTGTGAAGGTCGGAGGAGTCAATTGAACTTTGAATAGTGATCCTGTATGGGTTGTTTTATCAACAGTATGGTCCTGTTATGTAAAATTATTATCAAGTTTACATTGTGCGTTATTGGTCGCAGTATGTTTTCATCAATATTGTCGTCTTTTTCTGTTTATGAACAATTTAAATCCTCAATTGATTTTGTTAACATCATTGCCATAATTTTTTCTTTAATTTTTCCAGCTTTTCTTTAGTAAAACTTGTGTAAAATAATTTAGAAAGTATCACCAGCCCTTAGAATAAGAAAGAATTTGCCTTATTACATAAACAAGTTCTTAACATTCTAGCGTAGTTGCCATAATTTGTAACTGACTAGCTACCAGATCGCCGATAGGATATTCAATTTGAGCATCATCGATGGGCTATTAATCATTTGCTAATCGATTATTTTATATGCCGAGGAGTAATCTGCTCAGAGATGCGTACCGTCGCTTACAGATGCTGTAAGATAAAGGCTATTAGGGATATGCGAATCTGGTCCTGCTATCTTTTGGTTTATTAGCGTCTGGTTTATTATAAAGCTCAGGTTAATCTTCTTGTGCTTTTATTTTCACATCAATTTGTTTAATGTCTTCAATTCTTTATATATTGGTTTTGTGATTGTGTTTGTTCACGGTACTTTCTCGTTTACATCAATCACCTTCCAAGGTATATTGTCAATCTCTTTCATTTCCTCAAAACACTAACGAGTGTACACGAAACCTGTTATTTCGTCAAACTTCATCACTTTTTTAGCATACCTACTCTTTTAATATTGCTGTACCGTCCTCGGCAATCAGCCTCATATAAAACTTTTTATTACCGAACTTTTTGAATATGATACTTTTATGAGGAAATTGCTTCGGCACAATTTGCGTTGAACACGCACTGTCGGTGTAGATCGTTAAGCGAGGCTGCGCTTGCGCATGATGATGCTACCGGGTACTCGAAGCGGTTGGCTTAAGTGGGGAGAAAGGGCGGGAGGATAAACGATGAAGGGAGTAATTATAATCAGGTACTGTGTACGTAGGAGGTCGAAGTTTTTTGTTATTTATACGATATAATTACTGATCGGAATTTGGCTTCATTGTCAGGGGCTGCCTTACCAATTAATTAAAATGATATGAAATTGCAGTTAAAGAATTATGACATGACTGTTGATTTTATTTCTTTAATTAAATTTAAAATCACAGCCTGATTAAAACCAGGAAGTAGCAGATAACAGTTCGACGTGTGTTATGCCTTTCCCGTGTTAACAACATAATCAATTTTTATCAAAGAAATATCAGAGAAGCTAAATCAAAGCCAGTTACATCTAAAGATCAAATCTTCGATCCTGATCTGAGCAGCGGCGTCGGCGCACCTAGTGGGTCCCGTAAAGCGGAGTGATTAATGATGATGACCCCCGCAATCATCTCGGTTCACTTCCGTGCAGAGCTAGTGATGAATGGACCCCCATCTCGGTCTAATAGATAGATAACTGATGATAGTTATATTGCCAGCCAGCTATGCTGAAGTAAAAGGATTCTGCTACTGCAGACTCTAAGGCTATTGATGAGTGATGAATATTAAGCTTTATTTTATGGAGTTGGAAGTTGTGCTATTCGTCAGACGTCACTAAGAAGATTTATCATGTAGAATTTTAAAAGTAGGAATTAGTAATACAGGCACGCTTAATGATATACTAATTGAATGAAATGCAACGAAATCACAAAAAATAAGAAGTGTTTGACACAAAAAAAAAACAGAAAGGCGTAGTACTAATAAAGCAATAAAATCATAGTTTATTAATATCGTAAGATTTTATTTCCGTCACTTGATATGCAGATTTTACCACTCAATCGCAATGGTGTCATATACAAGTTAAAAATCAACAATTTATTGACACTCCCACAGAATTTACGATGTTAAGCCTACGAAATATTGAATTGTGGTTTAGAGTTAGCACGGTTTAAGTTAATGATGGCAAGCGAGATAGCTTTAACAGAATCTGTATTTTTCTCTCTCTTTCTGTCTTTACTTCCACAACGTGTAACGTTAAAAGCGCAAAACCTCTCGTGGGGTAACTCAGCCCATGTTACTGAACCATGTTTGTTCTAAGATTTCGAAATTCGTAAAAAAAAAAGATTTTTCATACTGATGGGCTCGATCAATTTCTCATTTTGTATGAAAAACCAAATCTTTTTTTCGCGAATTTCCAAAAGTCTTAGAACAAACATTGTTCAGTAACATGTGCTGAGTTACCCCACGAGAGGTTTTGCGCTTTTAACGTTACACGTTGTATATGTTAGTTCATCGCATTATACTTTTTTATATCTATCGTGTTTGGACTCAACAGTATCGGTTTTATGACGAAATATACATTGTTTTCGTTTTACGTAGGTCTTTTTATTACTTGTATCGCTATATTGCCTTCAATACATCACTCTTTTGTTAAAGTTTAAATCTTAGTTGCTTGGTCATTGATTGCATTAATTTCTTACATGGTTACGTATGTTAGTAAAGCATCAATGTTTGCTTGAATTTCTGAATGTATAGGTATCGGAAACTGTATCTATGGTGACATTGTTATCAATTCTCTTGTCGTTAATTTCATAGTGTTTGTTGAATCTTAAAGGTCTCATTTTGATTTATAAATTGTTTGGAAAGGTAACAAGTTTATAACAGTCCGTTTGAATTCTAAATCAGAGTGTTAATTTCGTAATATTATTTGTATTCAAAATGATAAGACTAAACTATACTAAGTAAAGGCTCTTTCTATGTCTATAATTTTGTACTTGATTTCTATATCGGTTATACGTATACGTATTAAGTACTATCCTTCTTTATCATCTGTCCCACAGCTGACAGGGACTTCCCCGGGACTTATGCCATCACCGTGACCCCGGAAACTATAGGGCTATTGAAGGACACCGTGGATTTTAGTCAGTACAAGTCTGACAGTCCCTCCCGCCCTGCCCGGGGTGGGAGGACTCATTTGAAGATTTTATCACGAAAAAAAAAAACCACTGGGACTTTCCGCTTTTCCACCTTTTTCTGTTTAATATCATATTCGACTTATGCCTAGAGTATCATTATTATAATAATGAGTATACATATATTGATCAACATTTCAATATAGAAAGTAGTTCATTAGGTTTTACTTGTCTATTTCAATTCGCTATTTATTATTTTTATTGATGCCAGTTTCACCACACCCACTCCTTAACTTATCAATCTGACACCACCAACATACGACCCCTTAACTATATATTAAAGGTTTGGCAATATTGTTTGCAATTTGATCTGATATGCGCAGGCGCTCGTGCCGCGCCCGTTCTCGATCCTTGCCGATCGTACCCGATTGTGCCCGAGCGGCCGTATAAATCTTGTGTAATACGGACTTTAGTGATTTACATTGCACCTTTAGCCTTTATTGTGGAAATATTTAAATGTAATTACTATGATTTTTCGTTGATATTTTTAGTAACGGGTTTTGGTTGGCCTAGATGATAACAATAAAGGAAAGGAGCGTAGCTGGCTATTAGCCTTTTATGTTTCTTTATTTTACTCCATAATTATTCTTACTAGTAACATAAAGAAACCTAACCTACCCGTCTTTGGTATAGACTTCTATAATCTTTGACGGCACGGTTGGCGTAGTGGTTAAGTGATCGACTGCTTCGCAGCGTGTCGTGGGTTCTATCCCCTTCATGGAAAAAAAAATTTAGGGCATGCAGGTAGTTGTTCTGGCTCTGGGTGTTTTTGTATGTGTTTTTCTATGTTTGTAAATGCACGCACGACACAGGAGAAATTCCAATTGTGGGGCAACGTTCCTTTTAAAAACAAAAAAAAGTTACATAATAATTGTTAATTAGTTACAAAACGCAAAGGAAAAATAACACCCGTAATTACACCACCAGGTGGTTATTTAACTCCACAATACATATTAAATCTACAATGTCACATTAAAATACAAGAAAATATGCTAAAAGGCTATCAACGAGGAGAAAAATCTGCACCAAATTCCACCCCGAAATTACGACGAAGGTTTTACACAAAAATTCAAACCTCCTTAATAAGCTATATTTAAATGCTTTTTAAAACTAAAACTGGTGAAAAAAGATGGCGGCCACTTTTCGGTAATTTCGCGGGAAAACTTAATGTTGTTTTTAAAACATTTTAGTTGAAGTTTTACTCAAATGCTTTAAAGCTATGATATTGTCTCTTTGTTTACTTATGAAACTCTCTATTGACACTATGTTTTAGTAATAAATAAACATATTTGCTATTAAAGTAGATGAATTGTCTTTTCTGTTATGGTAGTTTTCTGGCATTATTTTTTTTTTAAATTTAAACTTTGAAATAAAATAAATTTTCTCTTGACTATTTTTACTCCACTGCCAAAAAATGAAGTGTTATGTTTAAGAGTTCATGTATGTATGTTATTTCTTCTTGACGAATCACTCTTATTGATGCTGCTTCTACAACTTTTTTTTTAATCTTTCGTTTATTTTTAGCTATTTTACATTTTATCTTTACCATCAACTAACCTTACTTTTTCTCCCCCAGGCCTTTAGTCTGTCAGAACGGAGCCACATGTACGAACTCAGTGGGAGGATTCTCTTGCATCTGCGTCAACGGATGGACTGGTCCAGAATGTTCTGTTAACATCGACGACTGCGCAGGCGCAGCGTGCTTCAACGGTGCTACGTGTATTGACAGGGTTGGGGCTTTCTACTGCAAGTGCACGCCGGGGAAGACTGGTAAGTTATTTCGAGTTTGTCTCACCAATTTCTAAGCTTCATTTTTATATAGAGAGCAATCAGCTAAGTCAATATTGTAGTCAATTGGAATATAAAAACTCAACAGTAACCATTGAGCAGTACCCAAACAGAGAAAGATCGAGAGGTCGGAGGATGTTTCTTCTTCAACGGAGGGTGAGGAACTTTAAATCGTGTTCCTAATTCCTCTATAGTTAAGTTTAATTAGTATCTTTCTATACCTTCAAGAACCTCGATACCTGCAAGGTCGCGGGACTGATAAAAACAGGTAACCCTGAAACGTAAAGGACTATTGTAGGAACATAGTGGTTTTTAATCAGTACGAGTCTGACTGCCTTTCGCTCCACCCGGGAGGACTCATTTGATGATTTTACCACGCGCAAAACAAACCTAGATACCTACAGGTAAATTTACTATGAATATCTGACATACCTTCGTTACAATCTATGTCTGGAAGCTATGGTGAATCTTACAAATAAGTCCTTACTTCCAGAATTAATTTTCTTCAATCTTAACCCTTTCTTTTTTTCTCCAGGTCTACTCTGCCACTTAGACGACGCGTGCACCTCCAACCCTTGCCATGCGGACGCCATCTGCGACACTAGTCCCATCAACGGCTCCTATACCTGCTCCTGCGCATCCGGGTACAAAGGATTGGACTGCTCCGAGGATATCGATGAATGTGAACAGGGTATGTTGAATATTGAAGTAAACAAAATAGAAATTGTCATTGGTCTTGGTTTGAAGTTTTTAAAGGAAAGTCATCTTGTTGATCTAAAAAAATAACAATAGTTTACATGTGGTATAGAACAGATAGTGTTGTGACAGTTGACCGTTGTTAAAGGCATCTTTTTTTAGAATCATTCATTTGCCCGAAATACGTTTGGTCTTTCACAGATTTTATAAAGCACTAGCTGACCCGTTCCCACTTCGTTGGGCGGTAAACATACTAACTTGGGGTGGACTACCCCTAACATTTAGGGGGATGAAAAATAGATGTTGGCCGATTCTCATAGATACCGGATAAGCACAAAAAAAATCATCAAAATCGGTCAAGCCGTTTCGGAGGAGTATGGCAACGAACACTGTGACCCGAGAATTTTATATATTAGATAAACTAATTTAATATTCTATTCACTATTGTAGGCTCTGTTTTTTGGCTGTCGTCATCACGTTACGTTAAAATGTGACGACTCCAGTAAAGAAAAATCGTCAGTTTTCTAAAGATCCACTGCCGCAATCAATACTCAGTGCTTAGCTTTGACGTTCCATTGTTTATCCTCTTGCCTCACCCTTATAACCAAGTCACAAAGTTCAATACTCCATTATCTTTGTATCAAATCTCTAATACTACTCTTCTCTTCTCAGGATCACCATGCGAGCACGATGGAATCTGCGTGAACACGCCAGGTTCTTTCGCCTGCAACTGCTCCGTTGGCTTCACGGGCCCTCGGTGTGAGACCAACGTCAATGAGTGCGAGAGTCACCCCTGCAGGAACGATGGCTCCTGTCTCGATGATCCTGGCACCTTCAGATGTGTCTGCATGCCTGGTAAGTGGTATATTATTCTTGTGTTTTCTTTAAGGGTTCTTAGTATAGTTGATTTCTTCTGGATATTAGGGAAAGAACAGATCAACCTACCTCAGTCTGTCTTTCTTTAATAGTTTAATAGATATTCAATATATTTTTCAACAATATTGGAGGTTAATTGGACAGATCCGGGCAGGTTGACCTGCTGGCGTCTGTAAATAATGATGGAGAAAATTAAACTTCTTAAGGTTTGTTAAATGCTATTTGGCGTAGCACTTATTACATAAAACAAATAGGTAACCTCATTAAGATTTTATACTTAACTGAACTTACACTTTCGTTAACTTTTTGAGCTTTAATATTATTTTACTGCGCGCAGGATTACAATTTCATATCTTTGCCAATTTTGAAACGCACCATGTCCAACTATCCATTGCTTAGCCTTAAAAAAAAACTAAGACATTTACAGTTTTGTTTCTGGTACCCATTTCTAGATTTATGACAATGGCTAGTTAGCAATATGATAAGTCTGTAGCATTACTCATTGAGAGCGTTAAGGAACTTGCTATACTCGCATATTGATCATAAATACTACCTACATCAGAACCAGTCCCTGACTCATAGAATTAATACTCAAACAACTTATCTTTTTGAAACAAACACACAAATTGCCTTATCAGGCATCTCAACGGCTGTATCACTTATTGAGCATAAACCTGAACATTTACTGGATATTGTAATAAACAATACTTAGGTGAACTTGTACTGTTAGTACAGTCAGCGAAGGGGACTGGTCAGCATGGATTCTAATGGGCCATAGCTTCAAAGACTATTGCATCGGTTTTGGCAAGCGAAAGCTACTAAAGGTACAAGTTGGTCTGGCGACATGAAGCTGCAGCAAACGACGTGTCGCAGCGACACTACTGGTTTTTACGTATTTCTATGAAATTCCCTCCGAAGTCAGCGACACGTCGTCTACTGCTGCTGCGTGCAGTCGGCTTTAACCAACTTGTACCTTAAATCTCCCAAATTTAAGTGGATAAGAGATTTTCCTTTCTTGCTTTTATTGCTGGCATCCTTAACAAAGTGATGTTGGAAAACACTCATATATCAAGGTATCAATTTTTGGGGTGGCGGCTGACTTACCAGGTGATCCTGGAATGTGTATTTTAATGAGTACGAGTCTACGAGTCCACGGAGGGATGACTCATTTTGATTATTTTACTACCAAAAACACCAACACAAAAATGAAGAACAGAGTAATTAAATAAATAACTAAGTGAAAATTATTGCCAAATCCTTGGCATAGCTAAAGGTCCCAAAATGGTAGGTCGATGACAATTTTATGGTTGTCAACTTATCAAGAGCAACGTGCGTCTGTACGTATCTCTTTTGCCAACTGTACCTAAGTGCAGGTAGGCCGTCGATTTCCCCAGTAAAGCTGGGCTAAAGCCGCTAACTTACAATTTGCTTCCAGTTGACGGCAAGCTTGATGATTATCATTAATTCCTATTAGACAGAGACGGGGCGATAGACCGCGAACTTAGGGCTGGCGATCTTCTCTTTTTATAACTGTACTTGGTATTTCTAGTCAGGAGATTTATAACATTTTTACCTTTGTTGTCAACTTGCCTCAATGTTGAACGTGTTCTTTATGTTTTTCTAACTTTTCTTATATTTTCTAGCGAATCTGCCAAATGTATCAAAATCACCACATACGCTTTTCTTAGGCCTGCATGCTCTTGATTCGTATTATTTTTTATGTGTGTAGTTTTTCTTTTAACGTTTTACGGCACGGCAATTTTGTCTTATCGGAGCAATTGAAGTAAATCGCAGGATATGGTAGCCTTGTTATTAGCATTATCAACACCAGTGACTGTTACAGTAATGTTCTGGCGATTAAAACCTCCTTCAAAAGTTCTTTACTATGATATTTCCCTTTCCTGTAGTTTACTTTCGATATTTGTCCATTATATTGAATCACATCACCGTTTCTTCTCTGTCCTTTTTCTTCTGTCAATTTTCTCTTAAACATTGCTCTGTGAGAGTGAGTAGGCCGTAATCAACGCCAGTGCGGGTTGGTGGATGTCATATATCTTCGAATTTTTGGTGCTACGACATGTCGGTATCCTTCACTGTTTTGCAGTGGTGAGCAGTGGTGACTAGATTATACTAAGTAATGAGCCTGGCTGATTTCGATCCCACGACCTAGTTGGAACCACTGGGCCTCCGCTGCGGCTCCACAGTCACACCATCAACCATCCATAACCGTTTTAACCATCAGTTACGTTACTGATTGCTCCAATTTACACCAGTAGCCGTACAGCCCTAGTCGGGACCCGATTCCCATGGCGATGAGAGCGTCTGCGCCTGAGCATTGTCTCAACACGGAAACGATTGCGCGCAGACCTCACTATCAACGTCACAGTTAACGTAATCTTTGCTACGCTGCGCTGCGCTAAACATTGTGCTATAATACGTAGTATTATGTCTGTCCCCTAGGTTTTCATTCAAGTAAGAGGTGGGATTGCTAGGAAGGAGGCAGGCTTGCGTGACGATTTAGTTGTTGATCTTAGGGAAAGCTTGGAAGGTACTGGCTAACAGGACTTACAAATTGCAGGGAAGCAAGCAAGGAGTGGTAATTTAAAAGAAGGTAGTCATTTCCAAAGTGATTGAAATAGTTAAAAAGCAAAATGATGCTGCAAAGAATGCTATGTAAGCAATATTCCTTTGTATAACTGCATTTCTTGTCTATACTATAATTACGCCAATGTTTGCTTCCATTTTCGTACGACAATTCGGGAAAATCCTGGACCAAATGCACCATCCTTGATTTGGTATAACAGGTTATGCCAAATGATCCTTCATTTATACATTTTTACTGTAATAATATTTATAATGAGGTCTTTAACAAAGTTTTCCATAGACCTTACTCTGCCATTCGCCCCACTCCCTCGACTACGCTCATTCATGAACCTAACTACATTACAAAAGACAAACGGAAATCGGAAACTCCAGCCACGATAAACTCAGTTCTTGTCATTATTAATGTTTTAAGTATTGAAATCTTTTAACACAATCTGTTATTGCTAAACCTTATGTCGAAGGGTATCGGCACATCTTATTTTAAGTGTCGCTTCAAGTTCTGATGGCCTAAAAACCGTGTGAATTTTGTATTATTTATTAATTGCTAGCGTATCTAGCGGCTTCGTTCGTTTTGAGTTCGTTCTTTGTCTCAGGGGATTATACTAACGAGGTAAAAGGTGTCCTGTATTAATTTGGACTTTCGTCTTCCTTTGTACCAAATTAATATCATGTAACAGATTTGGACGTGCTTGACTAACAAGCATCCATCCATCCTTCCAAGCGTCCAAACTTCCGCATTTTATAATATAACAGCTATAATGTTAGTAAGGATTAGTGTCAATTTATTTAGGACTGAGGTAGATCCTCGGTTAATGTGGACAGTATTAACTGTGATTGTGAAAGAAAATATGAAACAATGATCAGCATAATGAGAATCCGTGATGATTTACTTAAAAAAATTCGAATTCGATTTAAACGCGACCTTCCCGTTTTTTTTCCACATCACGAATCATACTGAATATCTCGAAAGCCAAAGGACACTATAAGACAGTCCATTAAACTCAAAAGCCAAGTCAAATGGACGTAACATGTTAAAATATGTCAGAAACGCAATGGTGCGAGCAAGACCACTCTCTGGAACGGTTTTACTCCCATGAGTAAACCGACCAAGTGATATAGTACCCTTTACTGATACTAACATCCTTATGATGTCCTGTCTTTTTAAAATGGAAGGGTTATAGCCAGGTTGTTATGGTATAATATTCTACTTTAATAACGCACAATTTTTATGATGTTGTTTTGTCCTCTTTCTTCCTTTCCATGTTGATGTCGTGGAATAGGGGAATTGTTAATTTAGTTGGTCTGTCAACCGTTGAATACAGTGAAATATTAATTTTAAGACCGAATTCCTAAAGAAGGCGTCTTAAATTCGACTGTTCTTTTTGTGGGTTTTCTATTGGCCTGGATCTAGTTTAGAAGCAAAGAGAGGTTGAAGCAAGGTCACCAAAAAGAAGCTGGAACTGTCTTGTCTACGGATGGAACACAGTTAAATCTTCTTGGTACCGTACCATCTAGCCTTTACTGCAGGTAACAGGTATCCTATGGGGCCGTGCCTCGGTATGGACCGCTAAAAAGGGGATTCTACCTCCCCTAAAATATGTCTATTTTAATCAACACATTTTTGTATGACTTCGCTAATTCTAAGGCGTTTAATACTAGCTATGCGCAAACAATTCGGACTGCGGTGCGTAATGCCTAAGATTTTTTTGTAGGTAAAGATACAACTACAATAATTTTCCATAGTGATAGAATATGAATGAAAATTACTAAGCTCATTGATTCTCATCCCACGGCGAGGCAAGGGGGGTCTCAATAGTACGTAAGCGATTCCTCTGCCCTTTGACCCCACACATCCTGTAGATGGCGTTAATTTTATGACTACTGTGTATTGGTGTTACCAGGTGGTTCAACAATGGCTATAATATTGTTAAGTGGCTTTGTTCATCTTGAAAATGTAGCATTTAATAACATTACCGAATTATTAGGCAAAATAATGTCATCCGTTGCACGATTTGCTGTCTCGTCGAAAAGCACAATGATGAGATATGTTATTAGCGACAATAGTTTCGGTAAAATGTGCTTACGTCGTGAGTCCTCCATCTGTCGGCACAATGATCCGTTAAGAACTGTTCAGTTGTAGACCTAACGAAGAACGCCGAAATCAGTTAAAATGGTGTTACTAATTAATTGGCATATAATTATTACTGTAAGAGTCATTAAATTCCCTTCTTATTTAGTGTGTATTTATTGCTTCAACAGTAATATTCCTTTCTTATCTCTGTACTTTCTGTTGAAAGCTCTAAAAGTCATAATATTTCATTAAAAACAACAAGGAATTGAGTCGTCATTACACCGAGACCACAAGTTCATCTGGTTTTGCTCGTGTTACCTCGCGATGCTCGACTGGGCTCGAACTTGTCACGCCGCTTCAAATAAGGGCATGCCTCTACCATGCACTGTATGACGACATTATAAGTTTTTATAAAAACATCTTCAAAGTTCTTTGAACTTCGTTATTTAAAAAAAAGACCGTTGGAATATTTGAAAAAAGAACAGTTATTTTTTGTTAGCTTTTGCCCGCGCTTTTTCACGAGCTCGCTCTATTTTTCCCTGTTAAATTTTTGTGCAAAAAGAAGTATAGTCTTTAATTGTCTCTAGGGTCCCAACAAAGTATCTCATCATCGTCAAAATCGGTTCAGAAATTTCGGCTTGAAAGCATAATAGCTAAGGAGTGTAATTCCCAACCAGTCTCTGTTTCTTGATAGCTAAGGTTTACTTTTAAGCAAGCATTGCCTCATTGTTACTTACCATAAAATAGGTAAGATAGTTTTAAAAAAAGATCCCACCTTAAATAAAAAATAATATACCTACTGACTATCGCATTTATAATATTTGTTATAATTGTGTGACGTTTCTAGAACATCTACATTTCGATAAATAAGTAACGATTTTTTACCAATAAATGTGCAATAACTTGCCAGCTGGAAGATATATTATCGAAAGAAATGTCCTTTTAAAAGATACAATGACAGCAGTGGCAATTAATTTTCTTTTACACAATATTATACGTAGCAATACAGTTAGTAACGTAAAAAATGCACGCCATTCATCACTGTTTTCATTCATCTAACTACTGTAGATCAATCATAATTCCGAAGTAACTCTTATCGAGAGTTTTTACTAATGCGGAGCACATTTGAAAATCACTGGTCTATCTAAAATACTGGAAAAACTAAATGTGTATTTGATTCACCTAAAAACTGTTTGAAACTTCGTGCAAATTACAAGTGTTTTTAGATTTCCGCTGTTAATATCGCTGTTGGCATAGATTTTCTCACAAAAAACAAAAGAAACAAATTCCAAATCGGTACAGGCGTCTTCGAGAAATCGGGGAACATACATAAGAACAAAAGATTCCGACGAATTGAGAACCTCCTCCTTTTTTTGAAGTCAGTTAAAAGAAACAGTTGTTCTCTTTGCCAGCCGTTACTGTTAGTCAGAAGCTAAGTTACCTAAGTACTAGATTATTATAGTTCAGATATTCGCTCTATGTAAAATACTGATATTCAGAAGCATCGGGTTCGACTGGTATCCGATCCCAACATACTTGGCCGATGGTACTGATGGGAAATTCCATGAACACACGTAGATTTTATTGAAAAACCTTCAAAACAGTTCCCACATCTTTTGGGGTTTCCCAAACAAATACCTACATAGTAATAAATACATAATATTTAAAGCATTTAGAGCCAGCTGGGCATATGTATTTAAAACTGATATTAGACATTCATATATGCGAATAGTGGCCATTTGCATGCAACAAACATTCTCATTGTAGCTGGTGATCCGAAATCGTGACGGTGGAGCGACGGCGTAAACTATAGGATATCTTTATAATATATCTGCTGTATTAGGATACCAGGATTAGCAAATGTGGATGGAGTATGGATCTGAGGAACAGGTCAGCTATCAACATCATCATTTCACTGCTGGACATTTCCCACCCAGGGCAGGGCAGGAGGGACTGTCAGAGTTGTACTGACTAAAATCCACAAGCAGGATTTGGCCCTCTAAAGGCCTCCCGCCATTATGCTGTCGCTCTTTGAGGGGGCGCGTGGAACACAACCCCCCGTCAACCCGTGCATACCCTCACTGCTGGACATAGGCCTCCTCCTCTATAGATTTCCGCATTCAAACTATTGTATCTTCTAAATCTAGAAAGCACAGATCGTAAGTTAGTCAAAATAAAAATCTTGTCCTATCCTCTTTTGAAATTGAATGTATGTAGTTCTGTTCGATGATCCCCAAATAAATCCGCTCATCTCTCATACCTTAATCCCCAAATGACCACTTCATGCGCCGGCGCTGAGGCGGGGCATCCCCACCACGGGCCTCACCATCACCACTCAATGGTCATATCGCTCATAGAACAACCGCGGCTTAGTTATAACAAATTTTATTGGCATTGTTTTCGGTATTCGTAATGCCCACTGGAGTAGAATTAGCAATAGGCCTATAGCGAAAAACGTGTGACGTTTGGACAACGGCTTAAAATAGGCAGATGCTGTGTCTTCTTGTATTTTTGCAATGTATGTGTCTGTCTAATCCTATTTCCATACTGTTAATATAAAAAAGTGAAAATTAGTATGGATGGAGGGTTGTTACTCTTTCCCGCAAAAACACTGAACGAATTTGGATGAAAATTTACTAACTTCTAAGAATAAGCCTGTGGGCCTTACAGTACTTATACATACCTATACATATTTGGGAAATTCTAGGACCGCCATATCTATGATCAAACTTCTTAATTTTTTTTTTATGTAAACGTTGCCTCTCACTATGAAATTCTCCTGTGTCGTAGGTGCGTTTTTATATATATAAACACACATACCTACACAAACGCCCACATAATTAGTTTTCTCCTACATAATTTTAATTTTCTGTTTTAAATCTTATGTCCCTGCCATTTATTTCTATTTACGTGCGCAAGAGTGGTTAAGTGAGGTTCTTTTATGAGATCACTGTTTCCATCAAGTTAGATTTCATTCCTTCGGTCTGGTTTAGAACAGGTACAAGATATTTCTGCTCATTTTTTTCTTTGCTTTTTCATAAATTAAAGTAAGATTCTACCACTCTAGAACCGCTATTTTATTTAATTCACTTTTAAGGACATAAACAGTCTATTTACGACTATAAACTTCAATCGAAATGAACTCTATCACAATATACATAAGAGTCATTCAACTGTGATTATTTTCACTTTTTGCTTTGCAGAACCACATTCCCAATTTGGCGGGATAGTGATTTTCTTAAGAATATCATTGCCAGCTTAAGAAGTTACGTAAACAAACTAATCTGAACTGTATCCCTTTACAATAAAGGTCATGGAACCGCAGTTTTATTTTTGCTTCTTTAAAAGGGCAGACTTGATACTGGTCGGAGCTAGATTGTCCTGCCTCGAGCACTTTTTCATCCATTTTACGAATATCAGCTTTAGCTTTCTGGCTTACGGCTTCATTCTCTTAATCACACGTCATCGTCCAGTTCAACGTAGGACGGAGTAAACAATGAGCAATTATGAGCCCTATGTATGTGGATTAAAGTTGTTTTTTGTATGGGTTAGTTGATGGTATGGTTTTGATGAGACTGGAACGCTGACGTCAATTAGCATTCTCGAGAGACGGGTCTTTGGTATATAAACATAAAATCTGTTTGTCCGTCATAATGGCATTCATGAGGAGTCTATAATATGAACTCGACGTCTATTGTACGGGCTGTATTGTAATGTATAATTTGATTTTAGGACAATGGAATGATGATGATGGACTGGGCTTCATTTTTTTTTGTTTTTGTTTCAATGGATTATCGTGTGCAATAGTAGACATGACTACATATCAAGCTATGCAAAACCAGTATAAGATGACCGTTCATTGTCCGAGAAGTTGATACAAAGATTAAGACAAAATTGTAATAGATCAACCGGACATCTTATATCGAGGAAGGGTATAGACTATAAATTATCTTCTTAAGATACTAAGATACATTAAAGGCACTAACTCCTAAGCTTTCCAAGTTTAGTTATGTAATGGCTCAAATCAAATAGTTTATTTCAACTAAGCCAATAACCGGCACTTTTGAATTGTCAAAGGACATAATATAAAACTAATACAAAAATAGTTATGGTGCTACAGTCTCAGTCACAAGACATTAAAACTTTGAAAGTACCATAGGTGCTCATTCCAAAGCGTAGATCTCTGTGGAGAAGAATGAGCAAGAAACTCCAAGGACACTCTTGTTCATCAGTCCGCTTCATCCTACGGTTGGACAAAGGCTGATCATGTCTTCCAACTATTTTGATCCAGGCCTACGTAAGGTTATTTTTGTCTAGCTCATCCCGCCAAAGATGTTTTGTAAAATTTCCTTCTTTAAAACATTTATTTAATGTACGCTAATCTTCATTTTTCCAGGTTTCACGGGAACACAATGCGAGGTGGAGATCGACGAGTGCGCCAACAACCCATGTCTCAACGGAGGAATCTGCCATGACATGATCAACGCGTTCAGGTGCACTTGTGTGATAGGGTAAGTCTTCATTAGTGTATTAAGTATCTATCTATTTATCAATATTATTTAAAATAACAGTATCTACATCATCAATTGTATATTTGTGGCTTTTAGGATTAGACACAACACGTCTTAAGTCACTGATTTTACGTTGATGATTTTATTACTTGTATGATGCATTTAGGCAGAAACATACTAACGTGTTGTGGCGTGCCAGAAGACATATTACACGACACACCATTCGAATGTGCCCATAACTACACTAATTGTATGAAACTGACATGCTTCTGGCGCTACACAACACGCCACGAAACGTATGTTTTCGCTTTAATAAAAAAAAATACAGACAGCAAAATCTAAAATAGTTTAACCTGCACGTTGAGTATAAAAATTTTTTCTCAATGTGAATTTTCTGAGCTACTATTTTATTTCTTTCTTCTTCTTTTTCTTCTTTTTAACTCATCTCCCCCTTTCTTCTCCAGGTTTACGGGTGCCCGTTGTCAAGTCAACATAGATGACTGCGCGTCAAGTCCGTGTCGTAACGGTGGGACCTGTCATGATTCTGTCGCTGGATACACCTGTGAATGTCAACCTGGATATACTGGTACGTTATATATTCATTTCTTTGTCCTATAAGCTCCTTTTCAGTAACATTACATTAACAGTTTATAACACTTGGTTGTTCAGTAACTGTCCAAACAGTCTGTTTTCGGCACTCAGTAACTGATCAAACAGTTGTGCATTTCTTGAATTCTTATCAGAATAACCGTATGTGGTTCCGCATAGACAAAGTCATCATTGTCATTGATCAACTGATTTAGGTTAATTGGTCTGGTGATCTAAAAAGGCAACTTTAGCATTATGATAATCCGAATTGCATTAAAATGATTCTGTATCTATAAACCTCCTGGTCTATGGCGTCTCCAAACTCATTCCCGTAATTTTGTTACTAGCACATTCAATACTAACTTCAAAGGTATCAGTTTACCACTTCATAAACTAAGATAAAATGTTCAGCTTAAAACTTAGTTATTTTACCTTCATTTCTGTCTTAATTTTCCGTCAGTTCCATATTTCTCATCAACTCTTCAATTCCACAGGAATGTCCTGCGAGACGAACATCAACGACTGTCTATCAGCACCATGTCATCGCGGCGAGTGCATCGACGGAGACAACAGCTTCACCTGCAACTGTCACCCAGGGTACACCGGCAGGGTCTGTCAGACCCAGATCAATGAGTGCGAGTCTAATCCCTGTCAGTTTGGAGGTAAGCACCACAGCATCATTATTTTTCTAGAAATTTCAACTATGTTGGGATCGCCCGTATTTGAGACGTAAAGCAAACTGGAACTTTGACAATTTCAAATTGACAATTTGCAAAGAAAAAATTTGTTCCATCTTCGCACACCAGAGTCGCTGTTCCATTGTTTCATACAAGAAACGCTGTAAATACTGGAAAAGTTTCTTTTAATCGTGGTAAAATCATCCAAAGAGTAGTCCCGCCCAGGGTGGGACGGGTCTATCGGACTCGTACTGACTTAAATCAACGGTGTTCTTTCAATAGCCCCTTGCGTTCCGGTGTCCGTTCCTTTAGGTACGGTTACCTAATAAGCCAGTCCCGCGACTCCGGAAAGCTTTGGCCTTCTATAGGGGTTAGATAATAGTATGGGGAGATTGCATAGCTGACCACAGTGAACCAGTAACTGGGTAATATTATAATCCTCGATGGTTGGACTGGTAGTTTGTTGCAAGGCAGGATTTCTCAGATACAATTTTATCGATAAAGCATCGCAGGCTAAGGTGAAAGAAATTGTTGTAGCTATATGACAAATTATATGAAAATCTGGACTTGTATTGGTCTCAAATACTTGAACCCTGAGCAACTCCTATTATGTTGATTGGTACTCGTTTCTCTGTAAGAGAACAGGCTTCTTAGGCCAGAGTTGTGATCTCATCATTGAATGAACCATTGAAAAGTATTAAATTAACATTTTATTCACGTTTAAGCTCAGAGTGATGCTTTCAAGTGATTCATCGTGATGAATGTAAGCGCTTGTCACGCCACAATCGATGTGTCACGTAATCTTTAATGGGACAGCGAAGCTCATTGGAGTATTTTTTAAATTGTTCGGACTTTCAGCATCATTCATTCCCATAAGATCTATTTTAGGGTTTTCGAAGATTTTACCTGAATTTATATATTAAACTGATTGCAATATTTAAATTGTTCAGAATTTCAGTAACGTACGAATAAGATAGTGTCTATTTTAGGGTTTCAGTTGTAAATTTTATCTAGGTTTATACCTTGCTTCTATTAAAATTGCCGAAATGTTGGTGTACTAAAAAAGAATGGCGTTTGCTCATTCCTTTCATGAGCTTAACCGCGTTGATGCTATTTTTTTTTAATCTTTTCATCATTCAGCCGGTATACGTCCACTGTTGGTCATAGGTCTCAATATACGTTACTGGACTCGTTCCTGAGCTTTCCTCATCCAATCTCTCCTTTCAAAGGTACTACACTATGTTTGCCTAGTCACGGTCTTCACTCAAGGACACGTCTACTTGAACGGTTTTCTGTTCTACTAGAGATAAGACCACTGCAACTTAAAATTTACTAATGCTTTAGTTAAGTCACGGGAATGTCTCACCTGGTAACCCCGGCCCTGGTACATAAAGGGCTATTGAAGGTTCACCGTGGATTTAAGTCGGTACAAGTCTGACAGTCCCTTACGTCCGGCCCTTGGCAGGAGGACTCATAGGATGATTTTAACACGAGAAAAAAATGCTTTTAGCTATGACAGCAACTTACAACCATTCCACAAATATGAATAGGTATGTTCCGTAGTCTTAACTGCATCAATATTAATTCCTTCTTCAATTCTTTCTCAGGCCACTGCGAAGACCTGATAGGTGGCTACCAATGCCGCTGCAAGCCAGGCACCTCGGGCCGCAACTGTGAGATCAATGTCAACGAATGCTACTCCAACCCTTGCAGGAATGGAGCTACCTGCATCGATGGTATCAACAGGTAAGAAAATAGCCTTTGGATTTAAAACTAATTTTTTACCATTTCCTTCTTGCTTTTTCACGTACTTATATGATAGTTGAGCCAGAGAGTTGTGGCTTACAAGTTGTAGGTCGTGGGTTGGAATCCAGCCAGGCGCATAACTCTGTGTAATTTATTTCATCACTACTGCTCACAAAACGGCGAAGGAAAACATCGTGAGGAAACCGGCATGTCCTAGAACCAAACATTAAAAGATATGTGACATCCACCAACCCGCACTGGGCCCGCGTGGTGGATTATGGTCCACTCCCCCTCACAGAGACGAGGCCTGTGTTTTAGCAGTGGGAACGGTATAGGCGGATGATGATGATATGATATTGCTACAAGCAATAACGAAGTACACTGATGCACTGCTTATAAAAAAAACTGTATTGCACCTTGAATAATAGTCGGACAAGGAATAATAGTAGTATTTTTAATAATGTTTTCTTATTCTATCACAACCTTATGCGGTCTAAACTAGATAGTAAGGCTTTCAATCCACTTCAATGCTATATTTCAACTGAATGTATAAAAGCTTTCGAGAAGCTTGATTTTGTAATTGATGATAGAAATTCTTTTTGACCTCTTTGTCTTTACCATGTTTTGTAATTATTCTAATGCTTTTTTATTTTTCTTACATGCAGCAATACTTATTTCGAGTAAGTTCCAAATCATTTAGTAAAATGCATGGTATTCAGTTTGTTTTTTTTTTTAAATAAAAACTACTACAACCTACGTACGTTTAAGTAAATAGGTTTTAGTAGTATTGTTTGTTCTGCATGTAATAAAAATAAATAAGAAACAGTAAAGTTAAATCCTGTGTGTTATCAATGTATCCTTTTGCTTTTCTTACCTACCTTATAAATGAATAAATATAGACATATATTAATTTTCTGGCAAGCATTTGAAAATGACAGAGATAAAATGATCCTCTTGAATTATTTAATGTTTAATACATTTAGAGCGGATTTGACAAAAAATTACGAGGTCATTTAATATACCTACTCACACGATCATTTATAAAGTTCAGAGGAATCCAGAATCAGGTCTAAGAACCATCATACTCTTCCGTCACCAGTGCCCTTAAACTCAGCCATCTGCCCATACTCGTCAAACAACCCTCTAATGAGCCCGCTCCTCCCAGGTACACGTGCGAGTGCATCCCCGGGTTCACGGGCCAACACTGCGAGACGAACATCAACGAGTGCCTCTCGAACCCCTGCGCCAACGGAGGGAAGTGCGTCGACAGGATCAACGGATTCCGGTGTGAATGCCCTAGAGGATATTATGACGCTAGGTATGGACGGTAGCAGGGACAAGCTGGACTACTGTTTTAAGGGTTTTGGGTTTATTTTTATTTGGCAAAGGAACAAAATTTACTCACATAAAAGACTGGAAGACTTGAAGACTTGGCAGAGGAAAATAGACTTTATTTAAGATAGGGTCAAAGTCATTTTGGCTGCGCGTTATGTTAAACGCCAAAGTGGCCACATTTGTTTAGACATCACCCATGATAGTCTTTAATAGTGTCTTACACAAAAGCGCTTTTTTTAAGTAGTCAAACGGATCCTAAAGCGATGGATTCACTTTTTGGAACTTTAAAATCTTTTCAACAAGCTCTGTCCAAGCTTTGGTTTGATCAAATCCCTATTAGATCTTTTCTAAACAACTAATTCTGGAGTAATTAAGGAATCCCCATTAAAACTCCCATTTCTATAAAATTACTTGAAGAACTGTCCTCCAAATTGATCTGTAGTTATCCCTGGTACTAAATATTATGTTTCTTTTACAGATGCCTTTCTGACGTGAACGAGTGCGCTTCGAATCCATGCATCAATGGTGGATCCTGTGAAGATGGAGTCAACCAGTTCATCTGTCATTGTCTGCCAGGATATGGAGGTAAATGTCAATCAGTAGACAATTTGACTTAGCAAGTGACAAACCATAAATGAAAACGGTCTGCAACAACAGGGCGTTTTCGTTACCGTTTGCCATTTGTTTATTTCGCCAAAAACAGAAAGTTAAAAGTCTCTATTTAATCGAGAGAGAGAAGAAAGAGAGAGAGAAACAAATTTAATCGAGATAAAATCAAGGAATCTGTAAAAAACCCTCGAGCACTGTGGTCTACTATTAATGAAATCACAAATTATAAGCCACCTAGGAGCTCAAATGATGACCTACTAAAGTTAAAAACAAGCCCTCAAGACTCAATTAACTATATTAATAATTATTTTAGTAACATTGGACAAACTTTAGCTCACAACATCTCAAATAGCTTTGTACCCTCAACATCTTGTAGCTCAGCTAGCCCTAATCCGTCCTCTTTTGTTTTATTAGACACTACTCAGGAGGAAGTTAAAAATATATTGACCTCATTAGACTCGGGGAGTGCACCGGGTTGGGACGGAATTCCTACTTGTTTCCTTAAACAAGCCAAGGAGATCCTTGTCCCGCTGATCTGTGACCTGGCCAACTTATGTTTTAGCACTGGAACTTTCCCCTACCTTTTGAAGCGATCTGTGGTTACTCCTGTGTATAAGGGTGGAGATAGAGACGACGTTTGCAATTATCGGCCAATTTCTGTGCTGACTTCCATTTCTAAAATCGTTGAGAGGCTCTTGAACGACAGAATAGTAAAGTACCTGAATAAATATAACATGCTTTCTTCCTCTCAATACGGCTTTAGAAAGGGAATGTCGGCCCAGGACGCTACTGAAGAACTTGCGAGAACTATAACGAAGGAAGTAGATAAGGGCAACAAATGTTTAGTGACCTTTCTTGACCTCAAGAAAGCTTTTGACACCGTCTCTATCTCAAAACTTATACACAGGTTGGAGAACCTAGGATTTAGGGGTTCTGCTCTTTCTCTTATCAGCAGTTACCTTCAGAATAGGAAACAGGCGGTGAAAATCCAAAACCATGTTAGTGGCGAGGAGAACGTAACGTTTGGCGTCCCGCAGGGCAGTGTTCTCGGCCCGACGCTCTTCTTAATATATATTAATGAGCTTTGCAACCTCAATATTAAGGGTGCGAAAATACTGTCCTACGCGGACGATACCGCTATAGTCTTCTCTGCCGGGACCTGGGACAAAGTTAGAAATGAGGCTGAGAATGGACTAGCCCGAGTCAGTTACTGGCTGAGGGAGAACCTCCTTACACTTAACACTCAAAAAACTAACTACATCTGTTTCTCTAAATACTTAAATTCTCAGCCAGGGCCTGACTTTGTCATTGGAATTCACACCTGTCATGCTCCAACCCTACGTCACTTGTAGTTGCCCTAGAATTCAAAAAGTGGATTCCGTCAAGTACCTGGGCATTGTTGTGGATCAAAGGCTAAGTTGGTACCCACACCTAGAATTAACCATGGGAAGGGTAAGAAAACTCATTTGGGTTTTTAAATCTCTGAGACATGTTATGAATACAGACCTACTGAATAAATAGTATATTTTGCAACGATTGAATAAAGAGCGGATTTAAAGCGAGGGCCATTATATGAATCAAGAGCAAGCGAAGGATTTTAATTACTGAATCACGACCGTAGGGAGTGATTCATGATGATTGATTCACGAGCGAAGCGAGTGATTCAAGTATTTAAATCCTGAGCGACGCGAGTGATTCAGGCCCTCGATTTAAATCCGTTTTATTCAAGAGTTGCAAACGATACTTTATACCATGACTACGAGAAAAAGAAAGATTTGAGCGATAAAAGATATTCAACGAAACAAAATAATGATTTTTTTAATAAGACTGCTCGCGAAGAATCGCTCGGCCACTGCGCCAACAAGCTGACATTAAAATCGGAACAATGATTTGAATTAAGAGTAATTTTCATATTAGCAAGGGGGTTGTCCAGCATCTCGCTCGATGTCGAATGTACTAAAGTGTTCTAAATTCAAACACCAAAACAGTGCGTAAAAGACTACTTTTACGCACTGTTTTCCGTGAGTAAAAGTAGCTTTTTCGAGGGGGAATGGTATAAATATATATTGCACTAGCCCAGTCTGTTATCATATACTGTATTTCGGTATGGGGGGGAGCAGCTAAGACATACTTCTTAGATCTAGAGAGGGCACAAAGATCCTTGATAAAGGTCATGCTCTGTAAACCCTTCAGGTTTCCTACAGAAACGTTATACTCAAGTTGTAAACTGCTCTCCGTTAGAAAACTGTATGTGCTGCACACTGTCCTAAGATATCACAAGACACTACCTTTTAACGCTGACAAACTTAATAAAAGACGATATGATATAGTAGCCTCTACATATCCGGCACGATCAATTTTTGCTAGTCGCCAAAATGTAACCCAAGCGCCACGCATTTATAATAAACTAAATCGGATACTTAATATCTACCCTATGAAGCTGTACGAGTGTAAGAGGACCAGGGGCCTTAGTCAAACAGCATTCGACAGTAAACGACAATCGTTATCGTTCATTAGTCAACAATACATTTTCAACTTTATACCCCTGCGCGTAAAGTTGAAAATCTATTGAAGTTCACAGATCGTTTTCGTTTGTTTCGTTCGTTATCGATTAGCAGTTTTTAATAGATTTTCAACTTTACGCGCTGGGGTATAAAGTTGAAAATGTATTGGTGACTGATGAACGATAACGATTGTCGTTTACTGTCGAATGCTGTTTGACTAAGGCCCCTTGACAAATTGGCTCCTCACACTTAAGTATGATGACGTTGAAGACATTTTGGCTACACTAGGCTGAACTTTATTCGAACACAGCTACACTGAACTAATTAGTTGGTATAATAGAATATAAAATCTAAGGACACCCTTAGGAACACACACACACACTCACACACACACACACACACACACACACACACACACACACACATACATACACGCACACTCACACACACCAAATATTCATTCACATACAATTAACTTCACGCATACACATACACAATCATGACTTTTACTTTACTTGATTTTGGTTTCTTTTCTTTGTTTAAAAATGTGTAACCATAGTTAGCATAGCAATATATTTTGTATATCAAGGAAGAGCGAGGTTTATCCCAACACAAGTATCTTCGGATTACTTTTTGGGAAGCCCCGGCAACTTAATTGTACAAATTGAGGTTAATAAACACATTTTATTTTTTTATTTTATTTATTATCTATTTTATAAGAATAACAGTTCTCTGGAATGTACTTACAACTGCTAGATTTCCCAAGTTACCTACTCTTATTCGATATTTCCAACTCGGCAGTATTTGTAGTTGAACAACCGAGTCGGTCCAAATCAATGTCTAAAATTTCATTCAGCTCGTGCCGACTGGCATATTCCGTTTCTGAATTGAATTACCGTCCGGCTTTACCGAATATAATTGTTCTCCAGATGTTTCATAGATAGCAGTGTTTCGAATCTTCGATACTAAATCATTCCCTGTTTCAGGACAACGCTGTGAGCGCGACATCGACGAGTGCAGTTCGAACCCGTGTCAGCATGGAGGAACCTGCCATGATAGGCTCAACGCTTACAAATGCGACTGTGTGCTTGGATTTACTGGTAAGAACAACTAAATCGTTCTAAAAATTCGGAAGTACAAGAGTTTCCATAGAGTAACTTTCCCGTTTTGCAATTTGCAACTAATTTTGTAGGTCCAACTGACGAACTTTTTGGTAAATCATTTAGGAATGCTGGTAAATTGTTCAAAAATTAATAAACATAAAAGTATGGATTTCAGTTGATGTATCTCACGCTACCCTTGTCATGATTAAAAAGTCTAATAATTTCATTCGTTTGAAACTTTTGGTACCGTTTTGCAATGGTTATCTTTAGTGTTCCCATACCATATTATATTGTAAATTGTTATGTTCGGGCTTTGTACTTCATTTTCAACATTTCCCTCATTAAATTATTTATCTTGGTTCATCACTAACCTTATCATCACCTTTTCAGGAGTGAATTGCGAGACCAACATCGATGACTGCGCCGGCAACCCGTGCCTGCACGGCGGCTCGTGCATCGACCTGGTCAACGGGTACCGCTGCGTGTGCGCACCGCCGCACTCCGGACGGAACTGCGAGAATACACTGGATCCTTGTACGCCTAACCAGTGAGTATTTTTTCTGATTTCAAAAATTTATCGGTTCTTTAGAATTTTCGAAATTCTTTCATAGCTCAAGTCGTCACGGTCGGCATATCCCAATTCGATCAGAATAGAGAAAATATTTTTTTCAAAGCTTGTTTGATGATATGCATTGTATTGGATCATAGAATTAATGGCGTAGCATCATTTTCACTATTATATGTTGCGTGTTTTTAATGAAACTAAAAGCGATCTCTAAGCGTATTGCTTTGTATAATGACAGTAGTAACAAAGCAGTTTGGCATGACAGACTGAAGTGTAGTAGAAAATTGTAAAAAAAATACTTAATTGATTTTTGTGAGCGATAAGCAGTTAGTTTGATAATTTTTAATAATTTTCTTGAGTTTAAATGGTCGAGCCGATTCACAGGTCTGCAACCAAAAACACCATGTCTCGAGATGTTCATTATATTAGAATATAACATCTTCTTTTTCCCCACAGATGTCGTCACGGAGGTCGTTGCGTAGCAGAAGCCTCATACGCGGAGTTCACCTGTCAGTGTCCAGTAGGCTGGACAGGAGCCTTGTGTGAACGAGATGTGGACGAGTGTGCAGTCACCGCTCCCTGTCATAACGAGGCCACTTGTATCAACACTGAGGGTTCCTACGCCTGTCTGTGTGCCAGAGGATACGAGGGAAAGGACTGCGCTATCAATACTGATGATTGCGCGTCGTGTGAGTATTTATTTTGTTTTGAGCACCAATTTTTAGAGCACCAAATATACTTGTCATTTGATCACTCATCAATTTTTTGAGGAGTTGCTCAAAATAATATTCCTGTTTGGGCACCTGTTTTTAGAGCACCAAATATATTTGTCATTTGATCACCTATCATGGTTTTGAGGAGTTGCTCAATGAAGTATTCCTGTTTGAGCACCGTTTTAGAGCACCAAATATATTTGCCATTTAATCACTTACCTATCAATTTTTTAGGAGTTGCACAGTGCTCAATAAAATTCTCGTTTCGGCACTTGTTTTTAGAGCACCAAATTTACTTCTGCTATTTGATCTAATATAATCGTTATTAATTTATCAACGTTTTTCCCCAACAGTCCCTTGTCAAAATGGCGCCACTTGTCTGGACTCGATCGGCGACTACAACTGCGTGTGCGCAAGTGGGTTCGCCGGAAAACACTGTGAGGTGGACATCGACGAGTGTCAGTCCAGGCCCTGCATGAATGGAGCTACTTGTAACCAGGTAAGGACGAGTGTGCTTGGATCATCATCATCATCAGCCATTGCTGGGTTTAGGTCTCTTTTACTTTGTGTTAAGGGTCCAATTTCCCATGTCAAAACCACCCAAGATATACCTGCGATAGCAATTATGTCGTCTGCTTCCATCATCATGATCAGCCGGAAGACTTCCACTCCTGAACATGGGGCTCCCCCTTAGACCACAATGTTGAACGTCAATTCGCCACTTGTATCCATTGGTTGCCAGCAACTCTTACTATCTTTGGTCCACTTAGTGAGAAGCCTGTCTAGGCTGCTTCGTATTTTGTCTGATTATATTTTAACCCCTGACGGAAAAAGTGAAAAAGTGGGGTGTTATAAGTTTGACGTGTCTTTCTGTCTGGGGGACCGGAAATAATAGTAGATACCTAATAAATAATTGAGAGCGGTCCCCCAACGTGACGTATTATAATTTATTATCGCTCTAGTCATCCCACCATACTCTACAATTTTAGATTTTTGCCTCAATTAGTTTCCTCGCACTCTCCTTTTACCAACTACGATTGTCCCGTGATCGATCGCAACATTTAAGATACTCATTCCATCTTTGTTTTTTCTAGTACGTGGCATCATATACCTGCACGTGTCCACTCGGCTTCTCTGGCATCAACTGTCAGACCAACGACGAGGACTGTACAGAGTCCAGCTGCATGAACGGAGGGACCTGCATCGATGGCATCAACTCTTACAACTGCTCCTGTCCACCTGGGTAAGTTCTTTTATCATAGTGCCTTTAGGGATTGGGATCCCTAAAGACGAAATTAGAGAAATTCCAGAGACGCGGGATTATTCCAACGAGTTACTGTGGCCCTGTAATGCTCTGAAATTCTTTTGTATTCCACCTGATTTCGAAAGAAGTCATTATGATGATTTCCGAAGCTCCAGAAAAAGGAATTGCAAAGTACATCCAATGCATCTATTGAAGATATCTTTAGATGGGCTGTTTTGTTTTGCATTTTCATTCATTTATCGAATACCCGTTTAGCTGCTGTGCCTTGCTGATAACCACCATAATAACCAATAAAGCAACGACGATATATTACTAGACTCCGCATGCACGATCTAAGGAACAAAAACAATTCTGTCAACTCGCTTACGAGCGGGACGGGGTACTGCGTTGTGATTGGCGAACTCAAAGTCTGTTCTGTCTCAAGGTATGTTTACAACTCACAGGAGTGGTCGAAATAAGACGGATATAAGACTTTTTTGCCTAATGTGTTGACAGACATCGGTCGCCTGTTGTTAGGAGTCTAGTAATATATCTTCGTTGCACTAGAGCATCAAATCAAAAATATTTATTTACTAGCTGTGCCCGCAACTTCGTTCGCGTGGATGTCGAAATTTAACAATGTATTTTTTAGTTGCAAGCGCTTAATTCAGGCCACGTTTTTCATATAAACCGTGTATTTAGAATTTTCTTAGATTAATCAAAAATATTTGACAATTGTATTCCAGGTTTATGTAGGACTATTTTCCTAATGCCCGCTCTCACAACACCACACCACACCACCTCACCCCACACCTCACCACACCACACCACACCACACCACCTCACCCCACACCTCATCACACCACACCACACCATTCCATTCCATTCTGTTCTACTCTATGATTCCTTTAAATATTGCTTTAATTTTTTTATATTATGTGAACGGATTACAATGAAACAAAATACATAATGTTACTTCAATTTAAACACGTCTATTCCAGGTTTTCTTTTAACACCATCTGCCGTGCGTTGTAGTTTTGCTATTCGAATTCGAAGCTAGATCGTGCGACTGACGTACGAAATCAAATTGTGAGACCAAAGTGCACCCGTAATTTTACTTCTAAAACATTTTAAATTCAAATATCTTTTGATAGACTGAACCGATTCCAATGAAACAAAAACTAAATTCCTCTCCAAGTTACGCTTAATCGTTGTGTATAAAAGTTATCTACATTAATTTCGTACATTTTACGTGATACCTGGACAAATAAACATACAAACAGACATACAGACAAACAGACAAAATTTCTAAAAATGCTACAAATGGGTTCTATTGGTTGTCCTTTCATACCCTGGCTATATTTTTTGAGTTTTTTTTTAATGTACAAAAATAACTTTTCTACAGTTTTATTATATGTATAGAGAAGATATATCGACATGTTTTATTTATTAAAAAATTTAGTGGCTTTTATTTGGTATGCACAATTGGTTCTTTTAGGGCAGCTAGAGGCTTTCTGAAGGCAACGTGGGAACAAATATGAAAATATTTCCCAAATTCTTTTTGTCTCATTTTGCCGGTCAGTTATAAAAACCGTTCATCTCCATTTTTGCTTCATCACAAAACTAATCGTATCCTCGTTCCTCCCCAGCTACACGGGCTCCAACTGTCAGTTCCGTATCAACATGTGCGACAGCTCCCCGTGCGACAACGGCGCCACCTGCCACGACCACGTCACGTACTACACGTGCCACTGTCCGTACGGGTACACCGGGAAACATTGCGAGACCTATGTTGATTGGTAAGTTATGCTTTACTTGTTAAGGCCATGTATTTGTTGAAGTGGATATTAACAGTCTTGGACCTAAAATCTTGGGATTCTCTTTGACTTTTGCAAAGTATGTAAAGCCCGTAACGTAAAAGGCTATTGAAGGACACCGTGGATTTTAGTCAGTGTGGTCTGACAGTCCCTTCCGCTCTGCCTTGGATGGACGGACTCATTTGACGATTTTACCACGTTAAAAAATGTAATGTTTCTATTTGTGATTGTGTTTATTTTTGACAACTATAGCTTTCATGTTCTATAGTAGTTATACATACATTTTTATTCGATTTTATATCAGCAAAGAATATCTCGCCCAAGAAATAAATGATGTTTTTGGTCACTGCGTTCACAAAAATGTATTCGCTGATTACCCATTTTTTTATAAGTTCTGCTAATTTTTCATCACATAACAATCAAATAAAAACCGTTCTCATTCCCACAGGTGCGAAAACAACCCGTGCGAGAACGGAGCCACATGTTCACAGAAAGGACCTCAGTACACTTGTACTTGCGCCCCGGGTTGGTCCGGAAAACTGTGCGACGTCGAGATGGTCTCATGCAAAGACGCGGCTATCAGGAAAGGTATGGATTTCAGAGGTAATTTAGAGTGTTAAATACTTCCTACTAAGCTTTCCTTTGTTTTATTCTATCCCCTTACTAGATTATTTAGTCTTTTTCTTTCTATTATTTTTATCAACCAAAAGGTATTCTGTACCAGTGGCTAATCCATCAAAAACTTTTGTCCCCAGGTGTAAAACTAAAAGCACTGTGCAACAACGGATCATGCGAGGACATCGGCAACTCTCACCGTTGCCACTGCCTCGAAGGCTACACAGGTTCCTACTGCCAAAAGGAAATCAACGAATGTGATTCAGCACCGTGCCAAAACGGAGCTCTTTGCAAAGACCTTGTAGGAACCTACCAGTGTCAATGCGCCAAAGGATTCCAAGGACAAAACTGTGAACTGAACGTAAACGACTGCCTTCCCAATCCTTGCCAAAATGGAGGAACCTGCCACGATCTCATCAACAACTTCTCATGCTCCTGCCCCTTCGGAACACTTGGTAAAATCTGTGAGATCAACGTCAACGACTGTAAGCAAGACGCCTGCCACAACAACGGTACTTGTATCGACAAAGTTGGAGGGTTTGAGTGCAAGTGTCCACCTGGCTTCGTTGGTCCACGATGTGAAGGAGACATCAACGAATGTCTTTCAAATCCATGCTCTTCTCCGGGCACTCAAGACTGCGTCCAACTGGTCAACGATTACCATTGCAACTGCAAACCTGGCTACATGGGGAGACACTGCGATGCTAAGGTCAACTTCTGCGCCAACTCTCCTTGTCAGAACGGTGGTATTTGTACAGCTATACAGGGAGGACACGAGTGTCTTTGCAGTGATGGCTTCTACGGCAAGAACTGCGAATACTCAGGATACGCTTGCGATTCTAACCCTTGCCAGAATGGAGGATACTGTCGAACTTCAGAAATAGGCGGCTATGTTTGCGACTGTCCATCAGGATTATCAGGCATTAACTGCGAAATCGACTCCATGAATGAATGCCTCAGCAATCCTTGTAAGCATCCTGAAGCGAGATGTATCGACAAGCCTGGTGACTACCTCTGTTACTGCCCAAAACAATGGACTGGAAAGAGCTGCGACATCCATGATCCACACTCCAGAGGTGGTTACGGAAGTCCAGTAGGATTGAACGGAGGATTCAGCAACAAGAAACCAGGTCTAACGTTTGAAGAGTTAGACCTGGCATTCCAAAGAGAACAATGCGTGAAGCAAGGCTGCAAAGAAAAGCAAGGTGACCACCACTGCGATGAAGAATGTAACACTTACGCGTGTGAGTTTGATGGCAACGACTGTTCTTTGGGTCTGAACCCATGGGCAAACTGCACAGCGCCAATCAAATGCTGGGAAGTCTTCATGGATGGCGAATGTAACGAAGTGTGTAACACCCAAGCTTGTTTGTTTGACGGCAGAGATTGCCAGAAGTCCTTACAACGCTGCAACCCCATCTATGACGCCTACTGTCAGAAACATTACGCCAACGGCCATTGTGACTACGGCTGTAACAACGCTGAATGTAACTGGGACGGTCTTGACTGTGAGAACGAACCTCCACACTTGGCTGAAGGTGTGATGTCAGTCACTCTATTGATGGATATGAAGACCTTCAAGGAAAATTCCGTCGCTTTTCTCCGAGATTTAGGCCATCAACTACGAACGACGATCTTGATAAAGAAGGACCATTTAGGCAACGACATGGTCTACCCATGGAAGGGATCAACCGACGTCGGATTGCAAGACACGGAGTTTGGAAAGAAACACAACATCGTCTTCACTGAAAGGGGGCAATCAGGAGTGCAGGTCTACTTGGAAATCGATAACAGAAAATGCACTTCTATGTCGAGCTCTGAATGTTTCTTCTCGGCAAGAGAAGCTGCAGAGTTCTTGGCGGCGACAGCTTCCAAGCACTCCTTATCGCCTGATTTCCCGATCTTCTCCATCAAGGGGGTAAACACCCCTGATGATACTGGAGAAGTTCCAACGAACTCCAAATACGTTTTCATCGGAGTAATCTTGGTACTTCTGGCTGGATTACTTATCGGTGTATTAGTCACAGCTCAAAGGAAAGAGAGCAGCTGGTATAACATGGTTCCCTGAAGGTTTCATCCGCAACAACTCATCAACCAGACGAAGATCACGCAGACGTGGTCCTGACGGGCAGGAAATGCGGAACTTGAACAAAGGCTCCATTGGTTGTATTGATGTTGATATCAATGGTGGTCACATGGGACCTCCTCATCACTGGTCGGACGAAGATGATGATGGTTCAGCGCCTCCTAGAGCTAAGCGAGCAAGAGGACCTGGTGACGCAAATGGTGCTCCTGGTGGATACGCGTCAGACCATACTGCTATTACGGATTATGAGGAAGCTGGTCATGATGGAAGAGTCTGGACTCAACAGCATTTGGATGCTGCTGATATCAGAGTACCTCCTAGCATGATGACGCCACCGGCTATCGTGAGTATTGGCTTATCTTCCATATCACCTATCTTCAAACACCACTTCAGAATTTTCTCTAACCAAATTTTTTTCTTCCAGCATGATGGCCATGTAGAAGTAGACGCTCGAGGACCTCTGGGCATGACGCCTCTCATGGTGGCTGCAGTCAGAGGAGGTGGACTGGACACAGGGTCTGATGCTGAAGATGAACAGACTGCTCATATTATCTCGGAGCTGGTAGCTCAAGGAGCTCAGCTGAATGCTGCTATGGATAAGACTGGAGAGACGAGCTTGCATTTGGCTGCGAGGTAAGGACTTATATATGGATGATACTAAAGTTCTATATCGTGATGCACATTAAAAAAAATATCAAAATGAGAAGCGGAATATAATAGTGAGTGAAAGGGATGAATGTGTAGAGAGTAAAAGAGAGCTGAGTACTCCTAAGCAATATTACTGGATTATGGGTGGATATTTGGATTTAGAAGTTAGATATAAAAAATGCAAATCCAGCATTATAAATTCATTCGCGAAAAGCTATAGAATTTCACATACAGTTTCTGCATACTATTCAGAATTTTTCAACTTATAATCACAATTAATATTCGAATTCTTTAAATGTAGGTACTGGTTTCTTAAAGTACAAACCTTCTGCATCTTTATTTTTATTTCACTGTCATACTAACTATAACTTCTTCTTCCCCTAGATACGCACGCGCGGACGCTGCCAAGCGTCTCCTAGACGCGGGCGCCGACGCTAACTCCCAGGACAACACAGGACGCACGCCACTGCACGCGGCCGTCGCTGCGGACGCTATGGGCGTCTTCCAGATATTGCTCAGGAACAGAGCCACGAATCTGAACGCGAGGATGCATGACGGGACTACACCACTTATTTTGGCTGCAAGGTAAGTTTAATGATGAAAATTCTCTTAGTTTAACTTTTTTCCAAGAAAAAACTTCATCTCATTTTCAAGTTCTTTGTTACGATAAAGGTACAATTTCAGGTTTTAAACAGATTAAGTTATATGAGATCTTTTTTAAAATGTCTTCAAGTTTATATACTATCTTAAATTAAACAATCTGGACCGATCTTGTCTGTTTTACGAAATTTTACGAACCTAAAAACACAAAAGCGGTGGATATGGCAACATTTGAGAAAAGGGAAGGTTATGCTAGGCTCTCTCCAAAAATAAAGAAATCACGACGTAGGTATTGCCGAAAGGAGCCTCAATGTATCCAATGGAGATTCATTTATTATGCTTCAAATATTGAAAAGAATCAATGGAAAACACTTTACTCATAATTTAATTTGAAAAATCATCTATATTTTTGGTTACCATAGACCAGTCGTATTCGTTACTAAATAAACCCCTCATTAACCCCAACAGGCTAGCCATAGAAGGCATGGTAGAGGACCTGATCAACGCGGACGCGGACATCAACGCGGCCGACAACAGCGGGAAGACCGCGCTCCACTGGGCCGCCGCCGTCAACAACATCGACGCCGTCAACGTGCTGCTGGCGCATGGAGCCAACAGAGACGCACAGGACGATAAGGTGACATATATTATTATATCTAGGAATTGTAACCCAAGGTAATAGGCTGTAGGGGAATTATCAGTATAGTACCTATTTGAATTTTGCCAGAGGTTTCTCATGGTGAAGGAAGTAAGCTTTTCACAGCACCAACAGGATTCCAACTTTCTAAATCATAACCAGGGGATAGCATTAATCATAATTCGAAGCACTGGCTCGTGTACTAAATTCCTGGAAAGCAAAGGATATCTGAAGGAACAGGGTGGATTTTGAGTCTTATAGTCCTAAACAAACAGAATATAATATGGTTTATTCTAATCTATTCTGGTGCTGAAGCAATCTTTTTACTGTTGCTGAAGGGGCATTTATAATTCGCCAAACGATTACGGAGGACAGTTTTTTATTCGTGATTTATCAATTGGAAGGATCATCATATAATTAAAACTACCTTTTACTCTGAAAATCAACAGAATCTTTGCTTCAACATAATTTATAACACTTTTCCTTCCACAGGACGAAACCCCGCTCTTCCTAGGAGCCCGCGAAGGATCCTACGGAGCCTGCCGCGCGCTGCTGGACGCGATGGCCAACAGAGAGATCACGGACCACATGGACCGTCTGCCGCGGGACGTGGCGCAGGAGAGGATGCACGACGACATCGTGCGGCTGCTGGACGAACACTGTCCGCGCCCGCCGCCGCAGCATCATCATCTCATGGGTGAGTTTGATATCCTCATCAAACTCCTGTCTTTCAAGAACACAGGGTTTTTGAAGGTGTTCAAATTAGGAATAGAATCTAATTTTTCCCAATCGAACTTGAATCTTCTCTTATTGGGATAAAGTTGAAAATCTATTAAAGATGATTGGGGTAGCTTAATGTGCTTTCGCTCGTTGGTAGCCTTGTTTCACCCACTGCTTAGTATTAGGCGTGACTACTAAATTAAAATGCTTCTAGAGACATCTTAGGATGAAACTTTCTACATCAATGGATTTTGTTCTCAGTCAAATGTTTTGATGATGACATACAAAGTTAAAGAAGACTGAAGTTGAGAAAAATCTTGACGTTATTGAGTTTTATTACACAGTAGTTTTCTTAGTTACCAAAATGTTTTAAATAAGTTCTTTTATAATCTCCAAAAACATTACAACATAGCATATCCTCTGCTGGATTATTTTAAACCTATCTCCCAAATCATCTTAACATTTCACCATGAACACCTTTTCGAATCCAAACGACGATTTTGGAGAAAAATTCCAAGCATTTCACCTACACATTCCATCAAGGTCCCTATTAAAACCTACAACTAACATGATCTTCTTCCACAGCATCACCAAACCCTCATCCGCAGCTGATCAGTCAGCCGACTGTCATCAGCACGGCGGCGAAGGGGAAGCCGAAGAAGTCGCGGGCGAAGGCCGGACCTGACAGCCCCGACCAGCCATACGACAACAATAACTTGCAGACTACGCAGATTAGACGGTATGTTATTAGTTTGTAAACTGGTAAGGTCACTAAGGAGCTTCTCCATAAAGCGATGCGAGGCAATTCTACCGATTCCAACTACAAGTGAAAATCATCCTTACCACTGCGACACATGACATAAAACGTGCGGTTATCTACGGGTAGATGAAAAACAAAACACTCTCGCCATAACGTCGTCAAGTCAATCGAACTGCATCATTATATCGTAGTAGGAAGGACGATTTTCATTTTAAATAAAATGAAAACAGTGCTGAAATATTGGAAAATCTAAACAAATGAATATGGTAAATATCTCTGAGATACTGGTAATTTATTTCACCATCGCTACTTTCAAACCGATAAAGAAAAACATCGTGAAAAACCGCATGTCTTAAAATCAAAAATTCAAAGATATGTAACATCTACAAACTCACACTGGGCCCACATGGTTGATTATGGCCCAATCCCTCAAACAAAGATGGGAATTCGGTTTAGAAAATCGCCATTTAGCTCTGATAAAGTCATTATATTAGTATTCCGCTGGCGATTAAGTATAGCAGTAAAAAATATCTACTAATAACTGCAAAAGCAATGTAAACGCTGTCGATATCCTTAGAACTTTTACTAATGTTAACTTAATAGTATAATTTCTAAGTTTGTCGACTCTCGGTATATTTTTTACTAACGTATTTCTAAATTGTGTTGTTACAGGAAACCTAGCGTAAAAAAGAATAATAAGAAAGTGGCACAGGAAGTGCCGCAGAGCGTGGAGAGTTTGGGTTCCAGTTTGAGCCCGGTTGAATCACCGCTCCAAAATTTACAGGTAAATTACATAATAACTTTAAATATAAGAAATCTTAGGCAACTTCAAGTTTCTAATATAAAGAATGAAGAGGTTCTATCGATAATTATACTCGTACATATTCGAGACACCCATAGCATAATTATTGTTTAGCATTAAAATGTACATGCAATATCCAATAAATTGATGCTCCATCAGTCGTGTTTTCATTAGAATTGCCGGCACGTGTCCGGTCGGCCGGTGGTCCGGCCGGTGCAGTGGCTGAGAGATTAGACTGCTGCGCTACGTTTCGCGGGTTCGATTCCCGCACGGAACAAATATTTGTATGATCTAGAAATAGTTGTTCCGGGCCTGGGCACCCACGACACAGGAGAAATTCCTAGTGTGAGGAAAAGCTCTTAAAAAAATGTATAAAAAGCATGGTTGCACTGAAAATCATGTTCGACCCAATGCGACTTCGGTACAATTAAAAAAACTGTACTGTCGACCCGAGCATGGTCCCTGATCAGACAGCGAGCTACCCACTACTCGCCGTCCCCTCCTGATAAACAAATTGTTTTAGGTTATTTGTGAAGAATGTTTAAAACCATTTTGTATTTTATTGTAGGACTTGCCGTCGCCGTACGACGCAACGTCGCTGTACTCGAACGCGATGGCGCAGTTCGTAGGCATCGAGCAGCTAGTGCAGCACAAACAGCCGCCCAGCTATGAGGACTGCGTCAAGGTAATACACATACACATTATATTGTTACATCCAATTTAGCTAGACCTTTAAGTAGGCTAGATCTTAGGGTCTTATCGCTAGCGACGTTTTCAAGGTAACCTTTGAATTAATAAAAAAGAACAACAAATACTGTAAGGCCCGGCGTCCAGGTGATAAAAAGCATTATACATTAACTTCACGTCAATAATAGCTTGAGGCTACTGCATCGGCAATTTCTACTTTATTGCTAAAATCCTCAGCCGTGCCGATACCGATAGTGGCCGCCGGGGCTCTTACAATATTTATTGTTCTCTCTTATCCATTCAAAATTTACCTTGAAAACGGCTTTTAGCAATAAAACCGCCTATTGTAACTTAGTCCGAATAAGACTCGTACTAAGTTCCCAGTTTGTCTTTGAAAATAAATATCTATCTACTTATAATTTTTGCATTGTGTACGTATTAGGAAGTATTCTATCTATGAATCCTTCTTCTTTTTTGTAATATTTTGATATACAGATATAAAAAAGAGTCTTTATTACTCCGTGTCGTAATCAAAGCGAACACTCACGCGAATATGTTCTTGTTATCTATGTCATTCATTTTGTTTGAAACCAAACGGCGCCCTCTGTCGGCCCGATAACACGTTGGTATTCGCTGAACTAAATGTGTACGACAGTTCGTCTGCCCCTTGTACCGATTTTTGATATGAAGTCTATTTGAACCATACAGCAGTTGTTTTATCACTAATTTTAGAATTTTTGAAATGTGTCTGTATAAAATAAATGTTGTAATAAGAGCTAGTAACTAATAAAATCAGTGCTTCGTCCCGCAGACGGGTCAGACGCTGCAACAGTCGTTCGGCGGCGGCGCGCTCGGAGCGTCTCTCTCGCCGCCCTACTCCAACCACTCCAACCACTCCAACCACTCGCCCACGCACAGCAACCACACCACATCGCCACATGCATATATAGGTAAGAAAAACATTTTATTACTTAGACAATTAAAAGGCAGGGATTGTATGAGAAATGCTCAGGACATTAGCGTACATTGAGAAAAGCATACGTCCAGCTGTGGACGAATACCGGCTGATGATGAACATTTTATTAATATTACAGAAATATCACCACTCCTGTAAAGACTGAGTGAACCCTCAATTCGGCGTATAGGTTACTATTGAATTACAGTAAAAAATATTATTTTCGTACCACTTGCTCAAAAAAGTGACATTCTATGCCACAAAAAGCGAACATAACAATAGTCGTTTTTAATCTGTGAAAAACAGGGAAAGAATGTTGTACTGAATTTCATTCTCTCTCTAGGGAGAGAATGTAATTTAAATTTGGAATACTTAGATTACGGTAGACTCGATCGAAAGCTAACCAGAATAATAAAACATTAAAAAATAAAGATTTCGAGTCGACAACATATATCTGCAAAATTCGGATTGTCGAGTATTTGTAAATTTCTTATGATTTTCTGACCAGACAGATCGCAGCCGCCATTATTGACATCGGTTATCATGTTGACTTTTTTTTTCTTTCTTTATTTTCGGCCTATGACTTACCATGACACCTACATTTAGTACCTTGATGTGTAGTATTTGGGACACATGTTTCACCCGAGCGAAGCCGGATTTTCATCTAGTTAAATAAAATTACGAAAACCGACGAGGCCGTATGAGCTTGATGCCTTTGCTTTTTTAATTTGCCGCGTTTTTGTATTCTTCAAATACATAAACGTTGAGTTTATTTTTACTTATTTTTATAAATAAGTTAATGTTTAAAATGCGTATCTCATATTATTACTGTGTTATTTTTTTCGCAAATGGTACGAAAAGTAGAGTATTTTCCTCGGTGATAAAGCTGTCTTAGTCTTGGGTGAACTTAAATCCCTCGCTACACTCAGGACTCGTCTTAAATCCCTCGCTTCGCTCGTGATTTAAGTTTTTAACAACCTCGCTACGCTCGGGAGTAAACCTCGAGTCCTTCGTTGCGCTCGCGATTTAATTCGCCACCCGCGACAGAAGACCCTGCTTTATCCCCTTGGTTAATAATCTACTATATTTTCATAACTATTATAGTTAAATCTGGGAAGTGTCTTTAAAGAAACCATGGATGATGACAAAAGATAAAATCCCTTGTCAAGATAAAATGTGGAACTTCAGTACATTTACATTCTATTTTTTAGTTTCCAAGGATTCTGTCACAGTAGAAGTATCTAGACGTATTAAGTACCTACAAACATTTTATTCCATTACTATTGACTTCCGTTTATTTAGACCTGGTTTTCAACTTATGATTGTTCTTCCAGGATCTCCCTCCCCGGGCAAGTCCCGGCCATCTCTGCCGACGTCGCCGGCGCACATGGCGGCGCTGCGTCACTCGCATCAACACCAACTAGACGCTGCGGCATACTCGGCGTTTGCGCAGCATCTCAGTAAGTACATCTTTTAATTTTAACTTATTCTCAGCTTTTCTTTTTAGTAAGAGGTATAGCGGCCATGCGTGAAGCCAAAAGTAGTTTCAGTGAGTGAACGAGGTGGCGCTAGACGACTTGTATAGCTTTTTCTCTTTCCCACACTGGAACTACTCTGGCTTTGACGTCATGGTAGGCCACCAGGACAGCTTTCCGAATTGCCCTTGATAGACAATCGTTGAGTTCCCATCCTAACGAGCAAAGTCAATATAACATCAATATTGTCAGTTAATCGTGGGAAGGCGCACTACAAGATAAAGAGATAGCTAAACAAAAGTGTATCCTTCTACCTTAGAATACGGGAGAAAAACTATTGACCTGTGTTCTTGGAAGCATTCTCGAGAATTCGATCGGCTGAAAGAAAAAGTGTTGAAACTGCATTAAGCAGATGCGTTCCTACATAGAAAGTGCTCCATTGCGTAGATTTCCGTCACTTTTAATCTTTATTTTTTGCCTAGTGTTTTGATAGCTTTTATCTGGTTGTATTACTAAAGCCAAGTTTTCTTCTCCAGGTGCCAATGGCCAACACAATGCACAGCTACAAGCGGTGATGACACACGCGGCCGCACTCGGACAAGTGCAGGGCGCGCAGCATCCTGCGCTCACGAATATGATGTCAAGTAAGTATCTTATATCGTCCTGAAACTTTTGACTAGCTGTCCGACCATGAACCCTGCCCGAGTCGATGGCGCGTTGTGATCCACGCACACCTTAGAGTGTTAGCCTGCCGGGGTCGAGGGACTAACGAATACCGTGATCCCGGAACGTACAAGTCTGTCAGTCCATCCTGCGATACCCTGGGTGGGAGGACTCATTTGATAATTTTACCACGCTAAAAAAAACACAATAATTGTACTACGAAAATAGTTTAAAAAAAATTACATAATTAGAGTTGTTGATGTCTAATTTTGGACGAATTCATTCAGATCAACTGCACTGTGTTAGATATTGTCTTATAACTGTGCATCTACTCTGAAAATTATTTTTTTTTTCACCAATAAATAAAAAGTTTTTCCTAGTATACAAGACTTACAAACCCCTTTTTTCTCCAGGTATATACGGCGGCTGGGGCATCGGTGATACATTCCCGACACCATCACCAGAATCACCAGATCACTGGTCAACACCATCACCACAGACGCCCCTCACTCAATCCCCGCACTCTGATTGGTCGGATCGCGCCGCGTTATCCCCAAACGACATACAACAGACGAATAAGGGGGCGACGGAAGCCATCTATATATAGACATAAGTTAAGATTTGGATTTAGATGAATTTCCGACGTTCTTTTTATTTTGTAAGTGGACGCTTTTTGTTGAATTTTGTGAATTATGAGCCTTTAGCAAATTTTGCCTCAAACTGGTGCTAAAATACTGAACTAAAATGGCAAATTGACATTCATTTTTTATTTATATTCTATAAGCATTTTATCCAACTTCATCTCACTTGCAAGACAAATTTAGTCTTTTTTTAAACTAAACGATCTTATAACCTAGTTGCTTTATTTTTTACATAATTTCTTATAGATGCAAATATAGACAAAAATGACCAAAAAATCAATTTTCAAATTATTATTTTTTAAATTATGGCAACATTAAACATAATTCAACTCCAAAAGCACCACAGAATAAGAACGTCGAAGCAGCATACTAATAAAGACAATGTACAGAAAGACGCGTGTATCACCATTCGGCGCCATTGTCGCGTTCATTTGGCACCGAGCGGCCGCGTCGAGAACATTAGACTGACTTGTACAGCCATGACTCGAATGTATAGCTTTTAAACTAAGTGTAGAATAATGCACTAACATTTGGTAATCTCGTGATTTTTAGCATTCCCTTTTTCGGTGTATTTTATGCAAGTTGACTTGAAAGATTTCCTTGGAAATTAAACGGTCAATATGCGTTCTTATTTGCTATTGTCGCGTTCATTTATTCGAACAGTTGCACGGCACTCTGCGACGCGCGTTCATATTCGCCGGACATAATGATAAAGTGTTCGCGTGTTCGTGCGTCGATAATCGATTTGATTCGGACGCGGCATCATTTAATTTTTTTGTATTGAAATATTGTTACCACAATATTTTTTGGATAATACTATTGTATTTTTTCTGTTGGCTCGTCGTGCAATAAAACACCTTGCCATATTAAAATAGAGCATTGCAATCTAAATTACAAAACATCTTACTATGGGAACAGCATCAGAAATACACCGAAAATAATCACATTTTGATAAATGACACACTTGTTACGTTGTTGATTTTTTTTATTATTTACTTGTTTGTAAGCTGTGTTTTGAACTATCGATTTTTAATCTATGGTTACAATTCACTTGAGATTTGTTAATGTGCAGTTGTGCAGTCAAGTCGTTACATTACAAAAATGGCGGCCCGGTAGGCCTCGACTACACATTTGTAAGGAAATTATTTATGTGTGATTCTGTAGCTTAGGATTTTATCGCTTTTAGTGTGTAGATAGTTTCGATTTGTTACTAAAGCTGGGATAAAATTTATAGCTAATTATTATTATTCGTTTTTTAAAATTAAGCTTGGCTTTTAACAGATTTTGGAATTGAAAAATAGTAAAATTGTAAAAGAGTTTTTAAGAAAAACGTGTTTAAATCGGCTTTAGAAACAAATTGCGTTATTTTAGTATTTAAATGTAATATTGACTGAGATTGCTGCCATTGCATTTCTCATATTTTATTTTAGTATTCTTTTTTAACGTTTTTTTTTGCAGACTTTATTATTTTTTGATCTGGCAATAATCTCAGTTTTGAATATTATAATTGATAGTTTACATATCTTCCGTATATCGAATCATTCCATAAATTGCTTCCATTTTACTTTTATGCAGAGGTGCCGAGAAAATACCTGTTAATGAGGTATAACAAACATATTCATAGACATTATTTGATATTACAAAAGTAAATTTGAGCCATTCCGTGCATACATTGTTGCCATTAATTGCATATTCGTGCCACCTCTTGCATATTGCATATTCCAATTGATTTAAGATCTCATTCATTCCATTTTCGCTTTAAAATGACAACATATAAGTTGATTTGTTATTATTATATATTTAATAGTTGACACGGGATCACTCATGCTCAATTTTAACTCAATTCCATACATACTCTATTATATTGTAATATATTTTATATAATTAAGTAATTTTAATATTTTTTATAGCTTCCGATGTTGTATCGCCTTCATCATTGTAAATATTTTTATCTTTTTTTTAATGTAAGTAATATTTAAATGCGAATGAAATAACTGATCTTCGTAGTTTTTACGATAGTTTTATAGTTTTAATTTTATTTTTTTTGTGTCATCTTTCATGTGCCAATGAGCAGATTTGAATACTGTACCGTTAGTGAAAACGCACAGAAATTTTACATGTGTATTACTAGTTGTAGATTAAATATTATGGATAAGCGAATTGTGCTTCCTAACTGCTTATATTTAAGCAATAAATGGCCCTAATAAAAAAGGAATTGGCTAAAGTACAAAAGGACAAATAAATTCGTAATTTTTCGAAGTAAAAAAATAAAAAACAAAAAATTGTAAGTAAATGAAGACTGTAAAAGATAATTAAGTGCAAAAATTATACTCATAAACGTAACTCCGTGTTTTTTTTAATATTTTTGTGTGTGTGTAAAAAGAATCAACTTGGCGTATTTTTGTAAACAAATGGCACATCCCTAATGCACTTTGAAGGCACTTTGTTACGAATAAAATGATGAGAATGATCTTCAAACCGTGTGCCTTTTAAATAAGATGTTTGTAATTTAAAACTATTAAATTAGTTTAGTGACGTAGCTTTAGTTCGTAAACTTGTAAATATATTTTAAAACAATTATTTTCATTGAAGGTAATTGCATTTACATTGTAAGGAAAAAATGAAATTTTAATAAATGTTCTCCCGTAATGACAATAAAGGAATAAAATAAAATTTGGTCGTTTTAATAAGAATACAATTTACCACTGATTTTTTTGTCCCCTATGAAATATTTTGTAATACAGAAGTAACAATATAATAAATAAAAAAAAATAACATAAAAAATTCGATAGTAGGAATGTATTATCTTACGAAAACTAAAAAGTATTTATTCCTATACCGGAAGTCAACAATATACCTGTCTTTCAGCCTGTTGACAGCGACTTCCGGTACCTCTCCGACGGTGGCGCCCTCTATACTTACCGTTGGTACTAAGTATTTCTAGCGCGCCTCAGGTGATCACCCGATTTATCGTCATTATAGCGTCGTTTTTCGCGCCGTTCGGTTGATAGCGTTATTTTAAAACTTCGCGAAAAAGTTACCCTCTTATTTGAAATTAAGTTTGGTAAAACTATTTTAGTTTAAATTCGTGAATTTTTTACCTCTCCGTTGTTATTATGGAAAATCCTAATAATAATTTAGAGCCAGAATGTGATTCTGACGGTTCACTATCGCGTAAACGTCGTTCCCCGGCGCCAAATGCAAGAGATAGTGATAGCAGTTCTTCGGAAAGCAGTGGACCCAGCCCTGAGAAACGCAAAGTAAGGAGGGACTCCCAAACCGTGAGTTATGCACACTTCGAGTTTTTATCGCAACAAGTGGCTTATTTAACAAATATTATTACGAAAAATTACGTTCCGGAAAATAATTCAACTTCAAGTGCTAATGCAAATATTAATCCCAGTTCCGTACCCACACATGATTTAAATTTACGACGACCTGAAAACTTGTCCAAGAATAACAAACTTCAGATTTTATCGGAAGTCGGTACAACAGTAAAAGATCCGATTTACCCTAAAGCAAACGAAACATACCTTAGAAAAATAACAGAACTACAGCGTTTCAAGCGTGATGATTGGAATGCCATTCGGTTTTCGGATGCACAAAAGAAATATTTAAGTACCCCCGGTTTTGTAGAATTGAATGTTAACGACGAATTGAAGCGTTTTGAATCCGACATGTTAAAAGAAGATTCACGCTCATATTTGTTGGAAAGATCTTTTGCTGGATTAACGAATGCTTTACTTTGTCAAAAAAATGAATTGCAAAAATCGTTACAATCATTAGTGGATTGGTCAAATGAGTCTAGAGAATCTTTGACACCCAACTCGTTATTCGGAAAAGTAGAATCATTGTTTTCGAAAGAATCCGCCTATAGTGCTGTTACTGATGATTTATTGCAAATAGTGTGCGGCCGAAGGGCCGATCTAATAAATGTTCGTCGAGAGGCCATGTTGCGCCAAATTTCCGAAAGTTTTCATCGCGATGTCCTTAATAAAATACCTCCTAGTGCAGAATATATTTTTGATGATGAGGCAGTTCAAACCTACCTCCAAAAAATTGGGGGGGTGGATAAACTTACTTTATCGACAAAATCAATACCCCAAACATATTCTAAAGAAAACTTTTATAAAAATCAAAAACCATCGACTAGTAAACAAGCGGACGACAGGTTTTTTCGTCGAGATACCTATTATAAAAAACAAAAACCGGCCGCTTCACACCAGAACAAAAACCAAACGAGCAACCAACGATATAAACCAAAGGGTAAGAAATCGCAATCGCAGGCTATCCCTAAAAACAAGCGTCGCGAATGACTGTCGGAGATTTCAAGGCGGCTGTCTGAAGCAATTTCAATATGCTTGGAGCAATCTGGGTGCGCCAGACAAAATATGCCGATTGTTGAACGGGGCACGCATACCCTTCATAATCAAGCCGCCACTAATATTTCCGAGTCCCACAGTTTTAAAATGCTACAGAACCAAAACCTCTCCCAGCATGACAATAGAAATCGAAAAGATGCTCGAGTCGGGGGTACTGGAACCTGCAGAACAGACGCCCAGTTACCTCTCCACATTCTTTTTGGTACCCAAGTCAGATCAGACCTTCCGTCCAATTTTCAATTTGAAAAAACTAAACCAGTTTGTAGTAGCCAAGCCATTTCAACTGTTCAGTCACTTCCGTGTTCCGAGTTTTTTACAACAACAGGATTGGTTGGCCAAACTAGATCTGAGCCAAGCATATTTCCACGTGCCCATTGCACAGCAGCATCGCAGGTTTCTGAGGCTAAATTATCACCAAAACGTACACCAACATCAGCTGCTCCAGATGACGTGTTTACCGTTCGGCCTTTCATCGGCTCCCAGAACTTTTGCTTCGATAACCAATTGGGTAGCAGAATTCCTGAGGAGTCACAAAATCAGGTGTGTAATTTATTTGGACGATTTTCTTTTGGCAAACCAGTCAAAATCACAGCTGGAAGACGACATCGCATTCACAGTAAAGATACTCCATGTACTAGGCTGGACAATCAACTACGAAAAGTCTGTATTGGTTCCGACGTAATGCCTCGAGTTTCTCGGCATTACATGGGACACAAAACGCAACGCAAAGTCCCTGTCGGAACCGAAGTGTCTAACGCTACGCAAAGCACTTCACCAACAGCTTCAATTAGCCAAGTGGTCCCTCAAACAGTACCAAACGCTAATGGGGAGACTGAACTTTGCAACGTTCGTGACTCCGAGAGGCCGCCTTCACTGTCGTACTCTGCAATACTACAGTCGACAGCTGTCGGTGAAACACCCGTATCGGTCGATCACTGTTCCTCAACCAGTTCGATCAGAGATGGAGTGGTGGAGTCAGGCCATAGGAATGTCGATGCCGATACACATGAGCTCAGTGACGTCACAGCTTTTGACCACAGACGCATCGGACATCGGATGGGGGGCTCAATTAGGCGACACGAATATTGTGGGAACCTGGACAGATTCTCAAAAGGTATGGCATGCCAACAAAAAAGAGATGTTTGCCGTTTACGCAGCTATATGTCAGAACCAGCAGCAACTTCAGGATGCACAGGTACTGCTGCAAACCGACAATCGGACAGTAGTCTCTTACATCAACAAGGAGGGCGGCACAAAATCCAAGAAACTGCTGTATCAAACTCGACAACTTCTTGCTGTTCTAGACAAGCACAACATTCATCTGACAGCACATTATTTTCCGGGCAGGTTCAATGCCGAAGTAGATGCTCTTTCTCGGCAGAAGGCTTGTCCAGAGTGGCATCTCACGAGGACAGCAACGACATCGATTTTTCTCAGGTGGGGAACGCCGGAAATAGATCTCTTCGCATCGAAAACAGCCCACGTAGTACCAAAGTACGTGTCACCGGATATCACCGATCAGAAAGCTCAACATCACAACGCATTCTGTCACCAGTGGCATTACAAACTAGCGTGGCTGTTCCCACCACCAAATTTGATACCGCGAGTTCTCCAACATCTGAACCAAGCCAGCGGAGACTACATATTGATTGCCCCGCAGTGGAGAAAGGTATTTTGGCAGGCGGATGTTCAGCAGCGAGCGCGACATCCCCCTTATCTGATTCCAGATCTACCCTACACTCTAATAGACACCAGAACAGGGATGCACCCGCCGCAAGTACAAGACCTACACCTGGAAGCATGGCTGATTTCGGGTGGCAGGATATTTTGAAGGACTGGACAGATCAAGAACAAAAACTGTTTATGTCAAGCTGGCGAGGCTCCACAATCAATACCTACAGACCGGTGTGGCGCAGATGGAGGCGATGGTGTGAGTCCCATTCGATTAATTTTAAATACCCTAATGTTCAGCAGGTAGCTCGATATTTAGCACATTTACATTGTGACATAGGTCTTGCGTACAGAACTATTTTGGTACACAAATCTGTTATCTCAACTTTCACACACATAACGTCTAGTATTGATTTGTCTTCAAATTTCTTTATCAAACACATTTTAAAAGCTATTTCCGTTGCAAGAGAAAAATCTGCTAAACCACCTATTTGGAACCCTAAGAATTTATTGCAACACATGACTGCTTACAATTTTGATGAAAATAATATATTTCAAGTATCAAGACATGTGGCTACTCTTTTGTTGTTGGTATCAGGTCGTAGGGTTTGTTGAATATTGATTATCTGTTTGCTGCATCTATGTATTCACATATTTAACACTGTGACAGTTGTCAATGTCATTTTTGACTTTGACGTTTTTTTTTTTATTCACTGTTCATTGTCTGTGATGTCACCTTTTGCTCTCCGTTGTGATGTGTAATTACCAATTAATTAATTTATATGTATTCCGACAATCATAAGATTTTCTGCAACATATTTTGATAAATATATTGAGGAATCACCGTGCAACTGATCTGGCCTTGTTATTTACGATCGCCGAAACCCTTCTCCACGCAAGGCGCACTCCAACAGGTTATGGGCCCAGAATTGAAGGTTAGAAATTTTGCTATAATTTTACAACTGAAAAACAAGAAGGGTTTCATCAAGAAGGCGATTTATAATGGGCGATAATGATTCCTCAAAAACACCTGGAATATCACACATTGAAAAATTATCAGGTGTGGCAAATTATTCGACGTGGAAATTCTGTATGCGGATGGTATTGGTACTAGAAAATCTGTGGGATGCTGTAACAGGGGACGACACGGATCCCGGGCATGTTCAGAAAGCGTTGGCCCGTATATGTCTAAGCATTCACAGTAGCTTGTTGCAGAATGTGCGGGATGCAAAGACTGCTAAGGAAGCATGGGATAAACTATCCCAAATTTATGAAGATAAGGGGCTCTATAGACGAATTTTACTACTGAGAAAACTTTACCGCACAAATTACTCTGAATTCTCCAACATGAGTGAGTACATTAATGGTATTATGACCCTATCACAACAGCTCGCGGATATAGGAAAAAAGATAGAGGACTGCGAACTGGCGGAAATTCTCCTTAGTGGCCTGCCTTCTGAGTTTGATGTGCTTGTGTCGGGTCTGGAGACAGCAAACATAAGCAATACACTATCAAGTGAACTGGTGCGGACTCGATTATTACAGGAGGATCATAGAAGGAATTGCAATGACACTTCTAATCCAGTATCGAGTACGGCCTATGCAGCAAATAAGAAGATAAAAGTTTGTCACTATTGCAAAAAAACGGGACACATCAAGGCTAGATGTTTTAAATTGAAAAAGGACAGAGAGGCCAAGAAAGGTGAGGAACAGAAGACTTTACTGACGACTGCAACTGCAATGTCTGTGCGTCATCATGAGTGGATTGTGGACTCTGGCTGTTCGATGCATATGAGTAACAACAGTGAAAATTTTATGAACTTAGTGCAAACTAAAAGTAAGGTGTGCGTTGCTAATAGTGATCAAGTGGATAGTGTTGGTAAAGGAACTTTACAGATTTTATTGGATAATAACCATAAAATTGTAGATAATGCTTTGCTTGTCCCAGAGTTAACGTCCAATTTATTGTCTGTTAGTAAATTATGTGATCAAGGTTACAATGTAATATTTAATGATACAGGTTGTCACATTTATGAAAATTGTAAAATAATGGGAAAAAGTGTAGGTCATGCCACCAACTCCAATGGTATTTATAAACTTGATTTCATCTCGTGTAATAAGGTCTCGCACGTGGAGCATTCTTCAGCTTCTCTGGAGGCAGTTCAGAGAGATCAGAGTGCAATGGTAGCAGCAGTGCCAGCTACTATCTGGCATAAGAGGCTTGGTCATTTAAGTTATGGTGGGATGCGTGTTCTGCGGAACAAAAACATTGTCAAGTTTCAGGAACAGAAGCTCGGGGAGTGCATCGGTTGCCTGCAGGGGAAGCAGGTGGCCATGTCATTTCCCAAGTGTGTTGCGAAACGTGCCACGTCTCCGCTTGAACTCGTCCATACCGATGTATGTGGACCCATGCCTGTGTGCAGTTATGGTGGTGCAAGATACCTTCTCACATTCACCGATGATTACAGTAGAATGAGTTGGGGCTATTTACTTCGGCACAAGAGTGAGGTAATGAAACAATTTATTTATTTTAAATCTCTTGTTGAAAAACAATGTGGTTTTCCCATTAAGTGTTTAAGATCAGATGGAGGTGGTGAATATTGTGGCAATATTTTCACGGAATATTTAAAGGCTGAGGGGATTGTACACCAGATCACTGTGCCGTATTGCCCTCAACAGAATGGAGTGGCAGAGCGGCTAAATAGAACAGTGATGGAAAAGGTCCGGTGTATGTTAATGGATTCAGGCCTAAGCAATGAGTTTTGGGGGGAAGCAGCAATGACTGCATTGTATTTAAAAAACAGATGTCCCACTAGTGCTTTGGCTGGATCGTGTCCCAAGCAGGTATGGTCTAGGTCAGGTTCCAATGTTGAACTGAACCATCTGCGAGTATTTGGCTGTGTGGCCTTCTCGCTTATACCTGAGAGCAAGCGTAATAAATTAGACCCCAGATCTGATCTTTATATTTTCGTTGGTTATTGTGACACGACAAAAGGATACAGACTAGTTAAACCCACAGAACCTAAGCGGATAATCTTTTCAAGAAATGTAGTATTTTTGGAAAATAAATTTTGGAAAGATTTGAGCAATGATTCTCATGAGCAAAAGGAGAGCTTAGATAAATATTTTTTATATGAATCTAATAATTCTAATATGAATGGAATAAATATGAATAATTCTAATATGAATGGAATAAATATTGGTAATTCTAATATGAATGGTATAAATATGAATGATTCTAACATGAATGGAATAAATATGAATAATTCTAATATGAATGGAATAAATATTGGTAATTCTAATATGAATGGTATAAATATGAATGATTCTAATATGAATGGAATAAATATTAATAATTCTAATATAAATGATAACTCTGATAATAATCAAAATGTTTCTGTAACTGCAGATGGCACTGTAGATGAGGGCGATTTAACAGGTCCTGGCAGCACTGATCTTTCCTGGTCCAGCGCTGAGCAGCCTCTGTCCAGCCCAGAACCAGAAGTTCCAGTGGTTTCTTTTGAAAGGCCTGTACGGAGCACTCGCGGTAAGATGCCTGATAGGTATCAGGACTTCGACCTCTCTATGATGGTACAGGAGGTAAGTGAACCTTATTCTTACAGTGAAGCTATGTCATCACCATGCTATAAGGACTGGCATAATGCCATGGAAAAGGAACATGAAGCTCTTATGTCCAACAAAGTTTGGAAATTAGTTCCTAGGCCTGAAAATACAAATATTATTAAATGTAAGTGGGTTTATAGAATGAAATGTGACCATGTAGGTAATAGCAGATACAAAGCCCGTCTTGTTGCACGCGGTTTTTCACAGCAATATGGAGTGGACTATGATGACACTTTTTCCCCGGTTGTACGTCGTAGTACTATGCGTTTGTTGTTTGCTATAGCTACAGAATATAATTTAAATATTGACCACTTTGATGTTGATACTGTTTTTTTAAATAGTGACCTGAAAGAGAGTATATACATGGAACAACCAGAAGGCTTTAATGATGGTAGTAACAAAGTATGTTTATTGTTGAAAAGCATTTATGGGCTTAAACAAGCCAGTAGAGCATGGAATTTGAAAGTAAATCAAGTATTGTTGGAAAATGGTTTTATGCAATCAAAATGTGAACCTTGTATCTATATTAAGAAAGAAGATAAATGTTTAACAATAGTTGCCCTGTATGTGGATGATTTCTATGTTTTTGGAAATAATGTTGAAGCCACAAAAACTTTGTATAATCTGTTAGAGTCTAAATTTAATGTTAAAAATTTGGGAGCTCTACAGATTTGCTTAGGTATGAAAGTTACCAGAGATAGGAATAAGGGCATGCTTAAACTGGATCAGTCTGAGTACATCAAAAGATTATTGTGTAAGTTTGGGATGGAAAATTGTAGGCCTGTTTCCATCCCAATGATAGTAAATGATAAATTGAATAAACCTGAGCCTGATCAGCTTCTTAGTAATGATGTTTATAAATATAGAGAGCTTTTAGGCTCACTTATGTACTCGGCCTGACATATCATTTGCGTGTAGCCAGTTGAGTCAATATAATCATGGTTTTGGTAAAAAACATTGGCTTGCTGCCAAGAGAATCCTCAGGTATTTAGCAGGGACATTGAATCATGGCCTATGCTTTTATAGAAGCTCTGATTTATATGTTACTGCCTATGCTGATGCAGACTGGGCCAACGATGTGCTAGACCGTAAGTCTTACACTGGCTATGTGATAAAATTAGGTAAAAATAACATCAATTGGGAATCAAGGAAACAGAGATGCGTTGCCCTTTCCAGTACAGAGGCGGAATATTTAGCGATAACTGATGTCATGAAAGATTTATGTTTTCTGAAAAATTTTTTGTTTGAATGTCTATGTAAGGATATCGACGTTATTTTATATAATGACAATCAAAGCGCCCATAAATTATTAGAAGCTAAGGAATATTGTCACAAGAAAACAAAACATATAGATTTGAAATATCATTTTATTAAGGATTTGGTTCAGAAGGGGTTTGCCAAGGTGAAATATTTGCCTAGTAATGACATGATTGCTGACGTACTAACTAAGCCGCTGGGTTCGACTAAGCATAAAGAATTTGTAAACAGGATGAATGTTAATTAAGGTTTTGTTGTAATGTTCATTGGATTGTAATGTTATTTGGATTGTAATGTTAATTGAGATTTTATGTTCTGTTTGCATGTTAATTTGCATTGTGCATGTATACATTGCATAGCTTAAGACAATATGTGAATAAGGGGAAGTGTTGAATATTGATTATCTGTTTGCTGCATCTATGTATTCACATATTTAACACTGTGACAGTTGTCAATGTCATTTTTGACTTTGACGTTTTTTTTTTTATTCACTGTTCATTGTCTGTGATGTCACCTTTTGCTCTCCGTTGTGATGTGTAATTACCAATTAATTAATTTATATGTATTCCGACAATCATAAGATTTTCTGCAACATATTTTGATAAATATATTGAGGAATCACCGTGCAACTGATCTGGCCTTGTTATTTACGATCGCCGAAACCCTTCTCCACGCAAGGCGCACTCCAACAGGGTTCACGACCTTACTCTGTTGCGAATTGATAGCAATAGCTTTGTCGATGAAGATTCTACTATTGTATTGTGGCCTGCTTTCGGTTCTAAAACAGACAACCATAACCACAGACAGTCTGGATGGAGGCTTAGAGAACACCCTAATAAAAAATTAAATCTGATTTTTTGGTTAAGGCAGTTAATATGTATTACTTCCAACTGTCGAGGAAACATAAAACATTTATTTATTATTTATTCTTTATTGTGCACAAAAAAATTACAATAAAAGCAATTATACATTAAGTTCACAAAGGTGAGCTTATCTCTTTAAAGAGATCTCTTCCAGCCAACCCGCAAAACTGATAACGAGATAACCAATACGGGGACAAGAAGATTGTACACACAAATAATTAGGTACATTTATACTTAATTAATACAGTATTTAAGCAAATTATACATAAAATTAATATATAAAAACATATAATATACATACACAAATAATATATACATAAATATATATATACATAAATATCAAGGTTGTTGCGAGAGGAAGTGCTCTTTCAATTTCAGTTTAAAAGATGTTACAGAGGGAGAGTTTTGGATAGCCTGTGGTAGACTGTTCCATAGTTTCGTAGCTCGATAAGTAAAGGAGTTGAGAAAAAATTTAGTGTTCGCTCTAGGACACTCAAGTACCTTGGTGTTACAAGCGCGCCTAGGCCGGGGATTAGGAGGTAGTAAGCGAAAGCGGGAGCGGAGATAGTCAGGAGTGGACGGGTCTTTGAGGATTTTGTAGAGAATAGATAGGATGTGCACATCACGACGAAGTCGGATTGGGAGCCATTTTAACTGAGCACGAAATTCAGAGATGTGGTCATATTTGCGAAGTCCGAAAATAAACCGAATAGCAAGATTTTGTAGACGCTCAAGTTTATTTAGTTGCTCCTCAGTCACATCCAAGTAACACACGTCAGCATAATCAAGAGTAGGAAGGAGAAGTGCTTGAGCAAGCATGATTTTAGTTTGAAAAGGAAGGAAGGTCTGGAGTCGTTTGAGAGAATGGAAAGAATAGTGCATGCGCCTGCTCACCTCACTAATCTGAGCTGTCCAGGACAAGTGACTGTCAAATATTACTCCCAAATTCTTTGCTTTATCCATGTATGGGATACAGATACCATTTAAATAAATTTTGTACCTATAATCATAGCCTGTGACTTAGTGGGATTCACCAATAAGCCAAAGCTATTTGCCCATGTTTGTATGGCTGAAAGATCACAGTTCATTGCTTCAACTGCATCAGGGAATTCATCCAATGAAAAGTGTCGGTAAATTTGTAAGTCATCTGCATACAAATGGAAGGGAGAAGAAATAACTTGAGAAATATTTTTTATGAAAATGGAAAAGAGCAAAGGAGAAAGAACGCCGCCTTGTGGGACACCAGCAGTGAGATTCACCCAATCCGATATTGAGTCGTCGGTTTTCACACACTGCTGGCGACCATGAAGATAAGACCGGAACCAATCGATCACAGAAGGAGCAATATTAAGAGAGCTTAGGGTACCAAGGAGCATATCGAGGTCAACTGAATTAAATGCGCTACTGAAGTCAAGCAGAGTCATAACAGTCAGCTTGGTGTTATCCATTGCATGACGAATATCCTCCGTGACATTCAGTAACGCACTAACCGTACTATGAGAAGGACGGAAACCGGACTGGAAAGGACAGAGTAGGTTGTTGGAAGTAAGATAGGAGTAGAGTTGTTTATGAACTACATTTTCAAGAACTTTCGAAAGTACAGGAAGGATTGAGATTGGACGGTATTGAGAAAAAGAAGTTGGATTGGAAGTTTTGGGAAGAGGGATAACAAAAGCCTTTTTCCACGCCGTAGGAAAAACATTAGCCCACAATGAAGAATTTATAATGTGTGTGATAGTAGGCGTAATGCTTCCTAACACAGGGAGGAGCATGTCGAGACTGAGATCGTCACTGCCCACGGCCTTCGTTGAGATAGAAAGGATACTCTTCTTAATGTTGTCCTCAGTGACCGGATGAAATGTAAATTGAGAGCAGTCAGGTGGGTTAAGGCTGGAAAGATAAGAAAGAGATGATGTTCTAGTAGCAGTGTCGAGCGAAACTGGTGGAGTAGAAAAGAAATTGTTGAATGCATTTAGATCCATGGTACCACTAGTGGCATCCATGGCCTTGCCCACTCCCAATGACTTTAAGAATCTCCAGGACAGAGCCTGAGAAAGATTTTCTAATTTAGAGTGAATAAAGCGACGTTTAGTATCCCTACACAATCTGTTGCAGATGTTACGCAATTTTTTATAGGCAGCTTTGTTTCCGTCAGAAGGATCCTTCCTAAGTTTACACTTAGCTCTGTCCCTTCTTGCCATAGCCCTCTTAATATCAGAAGTTAGCCAGGGAGCAAGAGCATGTATTACAGTTAAAGGGGATATTAAACCTGCGTCTAGAACTGTTATTGGTGGATGGGTTAGATCTCTTTTAAAAGCTGCTGGTATTGATGCAACTCCAGGATCAGTAAGATCCGCAGTTGCTTCTCTCAATTTCGTAGAGAATTTTCCTATTGATCAAATTCTTGCAACCGGTAACTGGAAAACGATTCACACCTTCCAGAATTATTATCAAAGAGAACTTTTAAATCGCAATGATTCAAGTGTTCCCGATAATTGTACATCTTTGTCTAATTATTTTGATCCTGTTGATTAAAAGTACTCATTAATTTATCAAAATCATTTATTTTGTTTTGTGACTATAATTATGTCATACCAGAGTTTATTTATAATACATTTACATAATAATATTATGTTGCATTTTATTAATCCAATAATTTTGCACCCATTAAACACATTATAGCGTCTTTGGGTCTAGCGCACCAGGTGATAACAAACACATCACTCAAGATGGATTCCGGATATTGATACAAAACAAATAATAGAGAGTTTTACATAAAATAAAACGTACCTATTATTTTTTCATCAATATCCGGAATCCAGGTAAGGTCTACCTGGTGCATCATGAGTTCCATAATGACGATAAATCGGGTGATCACCTGAGGCGCGCTAGAAATACTTAGTACCAACGGTAAGTATAGAGGGCGCCACCGTCGGAGAGGTACCGGAAGTCGCTGTCAACAGGCTGAAAGACAGGTGCTTGACTCAAGATGGATTCCGGATATTGATGAAAAAATAATAGGTAAGTTTTATTTTATGTAAAACTCTCTATTAATTAAGAGAAACAATAAAAAGAACAAACGAAGATTTTAAAATATTCCTCAGCTGTCAAAATAATTATTAAATACCCTTACTTCGTTTCATTATTTTAAAAATAGAACAAAAGAACACTGATTTGAAACAGTTGAAAAGCGACGGAATAGCGAGAACCCCGTTTAGTCACAGACATAGTGTTGATCAGTAATCAGTAATATTATTCAGAAAAGATGCATTTTGAATTAGAATTGGCGATAAGTGACTAATTGTTGTTTAAATTTACTTTAATATTTAGTATGACGACAGCTGTCGCCCGATAGAAGCATGGAGGAAAATGTGACGGTGAGTGTTTAACAAAAATATATTAAATATTTACTTATTTACTTATTTCCAGTTGTATTATATCATGAGTTACCAACGTTTTTCATGTAAGTTCTGTATGTGTATAAATATTGGCCGAGGCACTTTAAAACCTGGCAGACTAGTATACTTGCAGATTTTTTTTTTCTTTATGTAGGGTACTTAGTACTTAACCACCTTTGGGTAGCAGTTTTTACCAAAAAAAAAGTGTTACCGACGCAGTGTAGGTATTTAATGGGTGCATTTAGCCGATACAAAATCTGGTCAGAAATCGGAAATGGGTGAAGTTTTTTGACAGCCGTCTTAGCCTATGCTTTTCTTTAAGATTTTGTATCGGCTAAACGCACCCAAAATGTTTTAGATACCTGTATGTGTGCAGATTTTTTTTTTTATTCTTTTATCTTGATCTCTTGCCTCGTGTGTACTGGCTAGACTTCAAATTGAATTAAGTCGGCAATATGTGTGGTTCAGTGGATCATATTAGGGGGTAGTCTATTATGAAAGCGCCCAATATCAATAAACTCCATGCAATTCAAAAGATCATTAATTTACAATCAAAAACTTGGATACATATAGTTGAATACACGCAGCTTACTTTTTTATTGTAAACATTAAATGAGTCCTCCCACTCATGGCGAAATGGGAGGGACTGTCAAACTTGTACTGACTAATATCCATCTGGTGATCCATCGATTGTCCTTTACGTTCTAGGGTCACAGTTACCTGGTGAGACAGTCACGCGACCTCGGCAGGCTTTGTTATTCTAAGGTCTTCGTCAGACATGCAGTTTAAATGCACCCATAAGATGACCCACTGACCACAACACGTGCACAAAGAATGCAAAACCCTTGAATCATCATCAGCCTATAAATGTTCCCATTGTTGGGACACTGGCCTCCTCTCTGTGAGTGGGCCCAGTGCGGGTTGGTAGATGTCACATGTCTTCGAATTTTTGGTTCTAGGACATGTCGGTTTCCTCACGATGTTTTCCTTCACCGTTTTGAGAGTAGTGGTGATGAAATAAATTACCCAAAGTAATGCGCCTGGCTTGGTTCGAACCCACGACCTACAACTCGTAAGTCAAGGGCGATACCACTGGGCCACCACTGCTCTTAACCCTTGAATATTAAACCTCTAACTTCCCTAACTTTACCATCAGCTCTACACGAGTTCCCTCCAACCCCGCGGCGGGCTCACTCCCCGCTGGTGCGCCATAGCCGCAGCAATGGCCGCGCTTGCAACAGCCACGACCATCGGCAACATCGCCGTTCTGGTCGCTTTACGACGGTCACGGACTGCGCCCGCGCATTACCCGCTCGCGAGCCTGGCTGCTGCTGATTTGTTGGTTGGGTTGTTTGTACTGCCGGTTGCTGCGATCAGGGAGCTGTTTTTATATCAATTGGGTAAGTAGCTTGTTTATTATGCCTGTTCCGTATTTCACGTATTTGTCCAATGTTTGCTCGAATATGAGGTAAAGAAGACACGACACAGCTCGCGTAATTCGTTGACGACAGAACACAGTTCGCGATTTTAAGCCCGATGAGAAAGCCAGTATTTGTAGTGGTTTCAAGATTATTTCAAAAACTTTACTTAAGGGGGTAAAATAGGGGACTAAATTTTAATATGAAAGTATTGATCGATTAACGGATTTAACGGCCAGCTAAAACCGGTACATGCATGAAATTTTGGTCCTTTTTTGTGGTAAAAATGCGCATTAGACTTTAAGAACGGATTTTAAATAAGCCATCAACTGATTTTTTTTTTATAATGGGATATTCAATTTTTGTATGAAAATTCAATTACATCCGATTTGCTTTAAACTTCGAATGTCAACAAAAGGACAACCCTGAAGTAATCATTGGTCAAGTCGGCGGCGGAGTGCTAGTAATAATAAAAAGGGACAATTATTCAAATAGACTTTTGGATGGTATAAATAAATAAAAAAATGATAGCGAAAAGTAGTCAAATATCTAAATATAGGTTTTCCAAAAATCCAATGCTTTTGATTTGATTTTCATCAACATAATTATATAGAATCGGTCTCGTTTCAGATGTCATCCTATAACGATGTCTAATCAAATTCTGGTTTGTAATCCTAAAGGCATTTTCCTTATACATTTCCAGACAAGGTGATCTGCACCAGCTGGAAGACCCTGGACATCACATGCTGCACTGCATCAATCCTCTCCCTCTGCTGCCTTGGCTGGGAGCGCTGGTCTGGCATCACAGCTCCCTTCGCTCGAGCTCAGAGAGCGAAGCGAGCGAGACTGTTCGCTGGTCTGGTCTGGCCGGTGTCTTTAGCTGTGGCACTGCCTACTATCTTTATTCCGTCTCCGAAAGCTTTGGCTGGTGAGGGGAAGGGGTGTCCTGATAATACTAATCTTGGGTGAGTTGTTTCTTCCCTTTTGATTCTGTTTAATATTACAAAGACATTTTTGATCGATAAAAATTGATTAAAAACTTGTTGATCGAATGTCCTGGCGGTGGTGCATGCACATATATGTACTTAGTAAAGGTTTCCAACTATGACCAACTATTTGGCCAACTCGATCCATAAGAAGGCAATAAATACTGCAATCATATTTAACGGCACAGCTAGCGCAGTGGCTAAGCGGTCGACTGCTGCGCAGTATATCGCGGGTTCGATCCCCTCACGGAAAAATTCATATTTATATCATCTGCAAGCAGTTGTTCCGGGTCTGGTGTGTGTGTATGTGAGTTTCGATGTTTGCGACACATGAGAAGTTTTTAGTGTGGGGCAACGTTTTTAAAAAAACTTATATAAAAATACTGAGGCATCCCAAGGATCTCAGATTCGACATTTTTACGCTTTGAAAAAACTGGAACACATACCTAGGTACTTAGCAGTTCATGACCTATTCCTCAGGATAGTTCGGTTTTGAGGGGAATCTTGAGACCTGTCTCAAGCAATTTGATGGCACGGTTTGCGCAATGTATGAGCGATTGAGGGTGGGTTCATATCTGACGGAACATAAGTCGCGGATCATCGGTGGAACGCCAAAACAGACAAATGTATGAAAAAACAATTGACTGTTCACACTCAACGGATGATCCGTTAGTACGTCAAGGAACATTCGCATGACTGTTGCACTGAGTGTTGTGGGTTCGACTCCCGTATGGAACATTTTATATCCTACAAGTACCTAGTTGTTTCGGTTCTAGGTGTTAGTTTAAGTGTTTGTGAACACACTCACAAATAATGGCCTTCAAGGATTAAGGGATTACAGGAGCTATGTAAAATATATGTATCCTTATTTCCAGGTACGTATTCTACTGTGCTTCCCTATCGTTCTACATACCCGCCATCGCGATGATGACACTGTACGCGCGTATTCTGTGCGCCTTGTCGGTGCCGCTGCAGATACGGTCACACCGCGGCGGGCCGCCTGTACCAGATACTGGTCAAGGGGTGAGCATTTTTCTTAATCACTTCTAATTATTACAAGCGACATCCCAACTATCTAAAACCGTCGTAAGCTTGGTTGCTAGGGGTGCTAAGACAGGAAACCTCCACGTGCGACCGTGGACTGGAGTTCCCTCTCGGATACGTCCGGGGGGAAGACCAGTTTTTCGGGCCTGTGCACACTGGGATGCGGGCAAAAACTCTTTCTTAAGCACTGTGTGCCTAAGGGGTCTCTTTGACCGTATGCGAATAGCCTGTCGTGTGGGCGCTCCAACGCGTGTCCCTCTGATCAGCAGAGGGTACAGCGGCGGAGCGGGCTTGCGGATGGTGAGTAATGCCACCAAGCCCGGGTCGGTGGCGCGTCGTGTTTCGCGCCAAATGCCTGCTGGCGTCGCGGGTTTTTTCTTAACCCAGGATACCGCGGCCCCGGAACGTAAAGGGCATCCGAAGGAACACGGGTGGATTTTAGTCAGTAAGAGTCTGACAGTCCCTTCTATCCCACCCAGGATGGGAGGACTCATTTGATGAATTTACCACCTAAAAAAAAAAAAAAGGTTGGTTGCTAAGAGGCAATTTTTGAGAGTCACTAACGTTTAAAGTGTACATAATAGAAATATGTACGGCTTTAATAAATTGAGGTCCAAGCAGTAGCTGAACTTACCTTTTAATGCTTTCTTGGTTTGTTGAACGGTTGTTTTGACTTGAATGTGAAGAAAAAAAGACTACTGTAATTCGGCTAGTGCTGATCGGTAACAAGCAAATACGAGAAGGTTTAAACCCAAATGATCAATATTATGTATTTCAGTGATCGCTGCCCAATTGAGCAAAATCATACTGACCTCAAATTGACGAATGGTAAACTTGTAACAGTAAGAACGCGTTTGGCATTTCGAAAGTTTTCTGATTTTTGCTTACCTATACTTACGACTAGCTGTGCCCGCGACTTCGTTCGCGTGGATGTCGGAAATTACCAATGTATTTTTTTGTGCGAAGCGTCGGGTAAAAATGTGGGATTTTCCCTCCAAAATCCCACCGTATCCCATCGTATCCCACCGTATCCTATCGTATCCCATCTTATCCCATCTTATCCCATCTTATCCCATCTTATCCCATCTTATCCCATCTTATCCCATCTTATCCCATCTTATCCCATCTTATCCCATCTTATCCCATCTTATCCCATCTTATCCCATCTTATCCCATCTTATCCCGTCTTGTCCCGTCCTGTCCCGTCCTGTCCTGTTCCGTCCTGTCTCGTCCTGTCCCGTACTGTCCCGTCCTGTCCCGTCCAGTCCCGTCCTGTCCCGAGCTGTCCCGTCCTGTCCGTCCTGTCCCGTCCTCTCCCATCCTGTCCCGTCCCGTCCTGTCCCGTCCCGTCCCGTCCCGTCCTATCCTGTCCTGTCCCGTCTTGTCCCGTCCCGTCCTGTCGCGTCCAGTCCCATCCTATCCCATCCTATCCCATCCTATCCTATCCTATCCCATCCTATCCCATCCTATCCTATCCTATCCCATCCTATCATCATCATTAGATGAATTATTTGAATATGTAGCAGAATCGAAGCTAGATCGCGCTATGAACTACGCGTCTTGGTGTGAACTGACCGTAATTTTACTTCTGAAACACACCGACACCGGAAGTATCAATTAACGTAAGGGACATTTTGGCGAAAATGAGTTATATATATCATTGGATTCAGAATTTCGCGCTCTATCGATTGGTATTATTAAAAAAATTCTATCTTCAAAAAAATATCCCTTACAGTACAAAAATTTTGACTGCGAAAAACGTTTTCTGAAAAAAAATGTGATGTAACAGTCATTAATATTTTTTCTTCTCAAAAAATTGAAGTAAGTCACCGTATTGAATAATTTACACCCTTACATTAAGCCTCAAATAATTCGATTTATATGACATTGTCCCTTACTTTAAATAAAAAGCCCCTAACTTTAAATACATGTCCCTTTATGTAAATAAAATGTCTCTCACCTAAAACATTATGTCCCTTACTTTGACGAAATCTGAAGTTTGTATAGAATGTTAGGGATCGGTGACACTTACGACATAAAACTTTCCGAAGAATTACCACCAAATAAAATAATAAATATAAGAAATGGGTAAAGGGGTATGGAAAGAACAACTGTTAGACATAAAGATAGTTAAAATATAGTTTACAGAAATCAATCTGCAGCTGAAATTCATATTAAAGTCCACTTCTGGACATAGGCTTCACCCAAGGAGCGCCACAGCGCTGCGGCCTCCATTCGAACTCGAAATGAGCTGAAATTACTGCAGATGAAATACGTCAAACAGATATTTATTCGTTTACCTTTCACATAACCCATGCACCTCTTATTCTATCTTTTCATCCTCTCTATTCATCATTTCAACTTGCACTGCCATCACGCTAATACCTACCATCTTCGCACAAATCAAGTTCTATTTTTTCTTCGGTCTTTCGTTTCCAATACATTCATTCAATATCAACTCTGAAGAGGATAGGCATCCTCTTCAGAGCCTACACGTCATTAAGTCAAGTGGAGCAAAATTGTTAGCAATGAATTCCAAGAAAACTTTAGTATTTTATTAAATTGATTAAATAATAAAATTATAAAGACAATTAAAGCCGCGTTGACACGGTCAGAGTGTGCTCGGACCGAGTAGGCTCAAACGAGTAAGTTTCATACAAAGTGTACTCGGATAGTGGTTTATAATGTCAAATATTTTATAGTCAACAAAGAAAAAATAACCGATTATGTTTGAAATTGTATCTGAATTGTCAGAAACTTGTTAATCGAAGAGTTAAGACGGGAAAAAAATAAGTCTTTTATAGCAAAAGGAGAAGAATTTGGACTAGTCCTTTGATTCGGCGATAACGAAGAACATCCCACATCTAGCAATGTTCTTTGAGAAAGTGAGTAGGTAAATCCTGCTTCATGAACATCTAAAACTATGTAGAACTACTCTAAGCCTAGTCGTATCCGAGCCGACTCGGAACAGTAGGACGCGGTCCGACTCGGATCGGACTTGAATCTGCTATAGCTAGCAGTAAAGCCTGAAAGTTAACTCATTTTCTCTTTTATCTCGTTTCTATAGTGTTAAAATAGTCTAAATTTTAGTAGATAATCTATTGTTACATTAAATTGCAACACTGGTAAAGTCCTTTACAGTAAAATTTCGTATAATTTTCTACTTCTCTTGCTGCTTACACTAGGCTCGACGGATTATCTACAAAATTTCAGTAACGTAAGGGTCATTTAAACATTTTTTTTTAATGTAAAGGACATGCTATTTTTGAAAGTACTGGGAATTTCTAAATCTTTCGTATAAAACAAGAAAGAAGGGGAAATTCTAAGAAACTTTGCCCTGAACACCACAAAAATTGGACCAGACAGTAAAAAGTTATAGACAAAATAAAAAAAAAAATATCGTTTTTTGGCTCTCCTGAAAAGTCGAATTTTGTCCCTTACGTTAATTGATACTTCCGGTGTCGATATTCGAATAACTTTTGATAGACTGAACCGATTGCAATGAAACAAAAACTAAATGTTACCTCAAGTCACGCTAAATAGTTGTGTATATAAGTTATTTACATTGATTTCGTGCATTTTACGTGATGCTCGGACATATAAACATACAAACAGACAAACAGACAAACCGACAAACAGACAAAAATTCAAAAAATGCTAGAAATGGGTCCTATTGGTTGTCCTTTAACACCCTAGCTATTTTTTTGGATTTTATTTTGATGTACAAAAACGATTTTTCTACAGTTTTATTATATGTATAGATAGAAGAAGAAGAAGATATAGAAGATATAGATATAGAAGTTTCATTAAAGTTTAGTTTAGGCTTAAAGTTCTTGAGTCCATTTATTTTCTTCCATTCCAGGACAAGGCACCCCAACCAGGGTTGAAGAGATGTATCACTGTAGACGTCATTTGTACACCGGAGTTTCAAGCGAATACCGCGTAAGTAAAATTTCTATTTTGTTCCCTTTTCTCAATTCGCTGTAAGCGTATCACCTGGGGCTGTATTACAACGTCTTAAAACCAGGCTTGTTCCGGCGAAAGAAAGGGACAGAGCTATACAAATCGTCTAGCACCATCTCGTTCACTCACTGGAACAAGCCTAGTTTTAAGATGTTGTAGTATGGCCCCTGATCATCTTTCACGTTCTTTTTTGTTTTAAGGCATGTCCTGGCCAGTTGTATTTCCCAACTATATTTAGTGATCTTTATCACAGTGTGCCTATACGTTTATTACAGTCCATTGCTATCGATCAAGCCGTGTTTTCTGCTCTTGCAAATGCTCAATGCGGAAAAAAACTCCTATACAAAATCGTACAAAATAGATGCACTTCTGAATTTCTTCTGTATCGTGGTTTCATTTCAAAATATTTAAAGTCACATATAAAAACAGCGTGTGGCTTAATAATTACAGCCGCACAGACCGGTCTTCCGGGTTAAGCCGCGCTTGCCGAGGTTGGTCTGTGGATGGGTGACCTCTGTCATAGCGAGTTTCCTCCGTGCCTCTGAAAGCACGTAAAGCCGTTGCTCTCGGCTGTCATTTGTAGATCCTTGACAGTCGTTATTGTTAGTCAGAAGCTCTAAAGTCTGACAACCAGTCTTGCCATGGGGTTTCTTATTACCCAGTTACTGGGTTGTGGAGGTCCGATAGGCGGTCGCTCCATGTAAAATACTTATATTCAGCATCTGGTTTGACAGGAAGCCGACCCCAATATAGTTGGGAAAAGGCTAGGCAGATGATGACATATAAAAACAGTCTAACACGGAACATCTACGCCTTGTTGGCCATATAAATAAATATATGTAGTGCAGGAATCACCCCCAGACACACAGCGAAGCAGGCCATCTGTAAGTCACTGCGCACATTGTACTATACTACTCTCAGCTTTGTTATTTTCAGGATACCATCACCAAAGGGCTGTCACCTGAATCTACCTGAAGGATCCAAAGTTCAAAGCTGCCCCACATCACCTGTAAAACACCCTGGAGCGCCGTAAGTCTGTTTAATTTCTTTATTTGTGGCTATCTATTGTTTACTACTCAATGATTACCTACCTGACCATGATATTCGCTAATAGACTATACCGGGTCAAACAGCATGAATACGGATGCAGGCGGGCTACAGATGTCGTCAAAATCGGTTTCGGGTTTTAGGTTTCGGGATCCGGGTTTCAAATGCGAGTGTCGAGTGCCGAGTGTCGATTGCCGAGTGCCGAGTGTCGAGTGTCGAGTGTCGAGTGCCGAGTGCCGAGTGCCGAGTGCCGAGTGCCGAGTGTCGAGTGCCGAGTGCCGAGTGCCGAGTGTCGAGTGCCGAGTGCCGAGTGCCGAGTGTCGAGTGCCGAGTGTCGAGTGCCGAGTGCCGAGTGCCGAGTGTAGAGTGCCGAGTGCCGAGTGCCGAGTGCCGAGTGCCGAGTGCCGAGTGTCGAGTGTCGAGTGCCGAGTGTCGAGTGTCGAGTGCCGAGTGTCGAGTGTCGAGTGTCGAGTGCCGAGTGCCGAGTGTCGAGTGCCGAGTGCCGAGTGTCGAGTGTCGAGTGTCGAGTGTCGAGTGTCGAGTGTCGAGTGCCGAGTGTCGAGTGCCGAGTGTCGAGTGCCGAGTGTCGAGTGTCGAGTGTCGAGTGCCGAGTGCCGAGTGTCGAGTGCCGAGTGTCGAGTGTCGAGTGTCGAGTGTCGAGTGTCGAGTGTCGAGTGTCGAGTGTCGAGTGTCGAGTGTCGAGTGTCGAGTGCCGAGTGTCGAGTGCCGAGCAGTGCGAGTGTCGGAGTGCCGAGTGCCGCGTGCGGTGCCGAGTGCCCGAGTGCGACGTGCCGAGTGCCGAGTGTCGAGTGCCCGAGGCCGAGAGTGTTCGAGGCCGAGTGCGAGTTGTCGAAGGGTCGAGTGTCGAGGTCGCGTCCGCGGAGTGTCTGAGTTCGAGTGCCGAGTGCCGAGTTGTCGAGTGTCGAGTGCGAGTGCCGAGTGTCGAGCTGCCGAGTATCGAGTGCGAGTGTCGAGTGTCTCCGACTGCCGAGTGTTAGAAGTGCCGCGTGTCGAGTGCCGAGTGTCGAAATGCCGAGTGCAGAGTGCAGAGTTCCGAGTGCCGAGTGTCGACGTGCCCGAGTGCCGAGTGTCGAGTGCCGGTGCTAGAGTGTCGTAGAATTCAGTGCGAGCTACGAGATTTCGAGGTGCGGTACGAGTTCGAGTGCGCTTACCGAGATTCGAGTTGCGAGTACCGAGAATTCGAGTTGCGAGTACCGCGATTCGAGTGCGAGTACCGAGATTCGAGTGCGAGTACCGAGATTCGAGTGCGAGTACCGAGATTCGAGTGCGAGTACCGAGATTCGAGTGCGAGTACCGAGATTCGAGTGCGAGTACCGAGATTCGAGTGCGAGTACCGAGATCGAGTGCGAGTACCGAGATTCGAGTGCGAGTACCGAGATTCGACTGCTAGTACCGAGATTCGAGTGCGAGTACCGAGATTCGAGTGCGAGTACCGAGATTCGAGTGCGAGTACCGAGATTCGAGTGCGAGTACCGAGATTCGAGTGCGAGTACCGAGATTCGAGTGCGAGTATTGAGTTTCGAGTGTGAGTGCGAGTACCGGGTATCGAGTGCGACTACCATCGCAAAATAAAATTGTATCCCATTTTGTTCCCGGGTGTATGTAATGTGTGCGAACATACACGATTATAATTTCGACTTGCGATTCGCGTGACGTATCGGTGGGCACCTAAATGGCCGTCGTGCTCACGATGTGTCGTGGATTGGGACGTCGCGTCGTGGCACGGCCTACGGGCCGTACTCATGCAGTCGATCTCATGCAGTTTCGCACAGTTTAGCAGCTAAAAACAACACCACTTGAATTTTGTAGTCTTAAACCTATCTCCCAGGAGTCCCAGGCGCTTAACATTGACTGGCGTCTTGCATTAATCTCGAAAAGTCTCCGTTTTATTTAATGTGTGCGAACATACACGATTATAATTTCGACTAGTGCGATTCGTGTGACGTATCGGTGGGCACCTAAATGGCCGTCGTGCTAACATTGACTGGCGTCTTGCATTAATCTCGAAAAGTCTCCAATTTTATTTTTTAGTTTCGTTTCGTTTTAGTTTTATTCGGTTTTCTATCCAAAAACTAAATGATCGTTTACCTCTATTTCCAGTAGCTCCATCATATCTCGTCAGCAACGTGCTACGCGCACCATCATCAGGCTGATGTCGTTGTTCCTTTTTTGCTGGACTCCTTTCTTCATCATACTCCCACTTGGTAAGTACTACAGATTTTAGTCTTTCGAGAGGTATACAAGGATGGCTTATTTGGCTATCACATTACTATGGTAGGAGCAGTGGTGGCCTAGTGGTATCGGTCCCGACTTACGAGTTGTAGGTCGTGGGTCCGAACCCCGCCAGGCGCATTACTTGAGTAATTTATTTCATCACCACTGCTCTCAAAACGGTGAAGGAAAACATCGTGAGGAAACCAGCATGTCCTAGAACCAAAGATTCGAAGATATCGCACCCCTCCTGGAAGAATCGCGTAACTCAACTTGCGTCAATTTTTTTTATTAATGCAAAAAATCGACCGTATTTAAATACACCTTCTCACAAATTTTCATGAAGCTAGCGCCAAAAATAAGGGCACTGTCACAAAAAATGTGAATTTTTGCGACAAAAAATAAAATAGTTTTCCAGTCTTAAAAAGATGTATACATACATATATTTGTTTATTTTAAAACTTTCCCTGAGTATAAAGCCATAAACACACATACCCATAACTAACACGAAGAAACAAAATAACCTTATAAAAGTAAATAAACATAGGCATTTGTTCTTGGATACTGTTACGAAGGCGTGTCTTGCAAGTCCACTTACTTACTTATTGCACGAAACTTGTTGCGGGACTGTTTTGCGTTTTATATCGTTACGTAGTTTCTCCGAGGTGTTGTCATAAATACCTGACGCGTAGCTGCAATTGATTCTATACGATTGCAAGAGACATAATAAGAATACTGCGAAAAACTTTATAATAGGAGCATGGAATGCGTACATTCTTGGATGTTGACTCTACCCTGTGTCCCGAGAGGAAAACTACCACCGTGGCAAGGGAACTCTCAAGATACAACATAGATATCGCGGCTATAAGTGAGACCCATCTAAGTGGTAGCGGAAATCTTTGCGAGCAGATGAGTATGTATTATTGGATTCTAAAACCAGGAGAAGAGCAAGCAGCTAGCGGGAATTGGCTTCACAGTGCGTAACAAAATTACGGCATTCTTAACTCAACTTCTGAAAGGAATTTATGATCGCATAATGATGTCGTGCTTGCCAGTTAATGATACTTAATTCTATCCACATCATCAGTATCTACGCACCAACCTTAACAGCTAATGATGATAATAAATCAGAATTCTATCGGGACCTGCCCTGCGTTCTTACGGGAATTCCACCTCAAGACAAAATTGATTGATGATTACGAAGCATGGCGTGGTACCCTTGGTTGGCATGGAGTTTGGAACTGCAATACTAATGGCTTGGAGCTTGTCACTTTGTGCTCAGAGTTTGACCTGTGCCTGACTAATACCTCCTTCGCCTATCAGATAAATATAAGATCTCGTGGGTGTACCCTAGATCCAAGCAATAGCACCTTATTAATTATATTATTGTGCGTAAAAAAGATCTGAACCACGTCTTGGTAACAAGAGCTATGTGGGTTGTGGAGTGTTGGGTGTGGTCAGACCATCATCAAATCGCATCGACTAATCCGATCGAAGATGCGTTTGTAAGTAAAAGCTCGTCAACGCGCAGCGTATAAGAAACCAGTGAATGTTTGTGTTGTCACGGCGCCAAGGCGTTTGTATGCCAAAAATTCATGATATCGTGTCATGTACTATACCATAACCACTGAAGGAAAACCAGAACTGGTTCGATGACTTACATAGGCAAGAAAATCAGAGCATTTCTTGAAAGCCACAAACTAGAACTGAGATCTCTATCAAAATCCGACAGACATGAAAATCCATTCAATTCGAACTAAAAATTAAGATCCGTGACTTAAAAATCAACAGTGGCTGGATAGAGCAAAACACATGCAACTCTGTGCTGACACAAATCAAACGAGTACATTTATCGAAGAAGGCTTGAAAACAATTTTCGGACCCAAATTGAGAAAATGGCACCAATACATACTTATATACTCGTGACAGGGACTGTAAACTGACAGATCATAATTAAATCCAAGATAGGTGGGCTGAACATTTGAATGGCGCTCTGAATCTCTGCTCTCAGATAACAGATTTACCATACATTGGAAATCTTGAATGCCGCCCCATCAAGGAGAACTTAGCTAATCCATCAACCCTTGGTAAATTCATGTCAGCCGTCAAAAGATTGAAGAACGGTAAAACACCAGAAGCCGACTGTCTACCATCATAGGTTTACAATTAATATGCTGGTCCACAAATACAAAGTAGGCTCTTCAACTTAGTGCTCAAGGTATGGGAAGCTGAAATTGTACCCCAAGACTGGAAAAATGCCTCCATTTGCAAATTTTATAAGGATTAAGGTTAATTATTGGACCGTGGTTCTTACATCTATCTCCTGTCTTCCACTGGGACGGTACTGGCCCATATCATCGATAGCTGCTTATCAAACCCTGTGGAACAGATACTTCCAGAGACGCAATGAGGTTTTAGACCCTAATAAATATAACAAGTGATGTGAAGCAAGGCTGTGTCATGGCTCCCACGTTATTTTCACTCAATTTCCCGGCTCTGCTAAATGATGCTCTACTACACATACTACATAGTCTTGGACAGATTGAACTCAATTTTCGCATTGATAAAAGTGTCTTCGACGTCTCACGCTTCAGGGCTGCTATTTTTTTAATGCGGAGTAGAGAGATAACACGCAGTTGAAAGAAGTGGAATATTTATTATATTATTATAAAATTACAAGTGACATCTTTACATAAGAAAAACAGGTTTCAGAGTGACATAAAAGGATCGAACAACAGCTATAATATTTGAATTCAAATTCAAGTTCTATATGGCCAGCGTTACACTTCCAACACCCCCACATAACGTGGGCATCATGATGGCTTCATGCCACACCAAGCTGACGAGTGAACACCTCGTGCTTGACACAGCCCAGAGGCTTAGTGAATATATCTGCTAACATCTCATCCGTAGGGATGTATACAATTTCTACGTTAAACCTATCTATCATATCTCTAACGTAATGAAATCTTATTTCTATATGCTTGCTCCGTCTGTGATGAGTGTGATTGATAGCAAGCTGTATAGCAGATTGATTGTTACAATACATTACTATTTTACAACTAGTCGTCATTAGCAATTCCTTAATTAAAGCTTGTAGGAACACCGCTTCTCTACTCGCTTCGCTCAAGCTGCAATACTCCGCCTCGGTGGACGAAAGCGATATGCAAGACTGTTTGTAGGTACCCCAAGATACCAAATTACCGCCGTATTTAAATACATACCCCGTGTACGACTTACGGTCAGGATCTGCCGCCCAATCTGCGTCAGAATAACCCTCAAGAACGGGATCTACATTCGACTTCTTAAATACCAAAGCCTTTTGCTTAGTACCTTTAAGATATCGCAATACACGCTTAGCTAGATTCCAATGGAATTCCGTATAACAATTGTTAAATTTACTTAAATATGACACGGCAAACGAAATGTCAGGTCGTGTAGTTACACATAAATACATAAGACTACCAATCAACTCTTGATACGGAAACTTCGTTATAACGTTATTTGTAGCATTATTAGAACTCTCAGTTACCGAACTAACATTAGTTATCATGGGAGACTTTACAGGCTTACAGTCTGTCATGCCAAAACGATCTAACATATTGTCAATCCGCTTTTCCTGACTAAGTTTGATGGAAGTTGCATCACGTTCTACCTTTATACCTAACATGTTTCGTACCGGGCCTAAGTCTTTGAGTTTAAAAACATTTAACAAAGAACTTTTTAACGTCTCAGCCAGACGTTTGTCATTATAGAAAACGAAAAAATCATCGACATACAGAGCGATAAAAACAATTGACTGACCTGATCTCTTAGTGAAGATGCAGTCCTCTTGTTTACACTGTCTGTATCCCAAAGATAATAAGACATCTTTTACCTTTTGGTACCAGGATCGTGATGCTTGCTTCAACCCATAAACAGCCTTTCGTAATCTATAGACTTTGTTCTCACTCCCAGAACATATGAAACCTTCCGGTTGTTGCATAAAGATCTCCTCCTGCAAATTTCCATTCAGGAATGCTGTTTGCACGTCTAAATGATCAATCTTAAGTTTCATTTCTACTGCCAGAGATAGCAACAATCGTATAGAACAATGACGAACGACCGGTGAAAAAGTTTCTTGGAAATCTTCACCATATCTTTGAGTATAGCCCTTAGCTACCAATCTTGCCTTATAACGTGTAATGTTCCCCTCCGAGTCTCGTTTAAGAGTAAAAATCCACTTATTTTTAACGATGTTCTTGTCAACCGGTTTATCAGTAAGCTCCCAAGCTCCGTGTAAGATAAAATAATCAATTTCCTCTTTCATGGCCTTCTGCCATAACTCTTTATCTTCACATTTCAAAGCTTCTTTGACAGTACGTGGCTCTATGGGCTCTGTCACATTACACACATTAGTTATGTTACAGGTTGTCTTAGGCATACGTGGACGTAGGTTATATCGTCTACTAGTAGAGTCTTGCGCCGATTCAGGTGACGATACCGAATCTTTACTAGCCTCGCGTTCACACTCCAACTCAATAGGATGATTTGGTGATTCTGCAGGAACTGTATCTGGCTCCGCCTCAAGTAACAGGTACTCTGGCTCCGCCTCAACCGACGTAGTTTCCAACATCTCCCTCTCATCATCACCTCCTGTAAGATTAATAGTTTCAAACACACGTTTTGACCCTATTTTATAATTTCTCCCTGGAAATACAGATTCGTTGAATACCACATCACGTGATACAACGATCTTATTGTGATCAGGGTTGAACAAACGATATCCTTTGACGTTATCACAGTAACCTAAAAAAATTAGCTTTCTACTTTTGGGGTCTAACTTTTTACGTTTACAGTCATCTACATGAGCAAATGCCTCGCAACCAAAGACACGCAGATTTTTAAGGCTCACTTTCTTACCAGTCCACACTTCCTCTGGTAATTTACCAGAAAGTCTTGAGCTTGGCGATCTGTTGATCAGAAATGCCGCAGTGTTTACAGCCTCTGCCCACATCTTGTCATCAAGATTTGCATTATACAGTAGACATCTGACCTTGTCAAGTAAAGAACGATTCACACGCTCCGCGGATCCATTCTGCTGACTAGAATAGGGTACCGTCAGCTGATGTACAATGCCTTTCTTTTTAAGAAAATCCGTCAACTCAGCATTAACGTACTCAGAGCCATTATCTGTTCTAATTACCTTGACTTTAGCACTACACTGATTTTCTACCAGTCTAATAAAATCTTTAGTGTACTTACACACTTCACTCTTCTTTGCAATGGGATAGACGAACACCTTCCTGGAGTAGTCGTCTAGAAACGTGAGGACGTAGTTCTTGCCTCCGAGAGAAGTAGTCGGCATCGGCCCCATGACGTCACTGTGAATGAGTGCCAGCCGCGCCTCAGCTACTTTTTTGTTATGATTGGTCACAAAAGGAGCGCGGGATTGCTTACCCTTAAGACACACATCACAAAATTTCTTCTGCGTATTAACCTGAAAATCAATGTCATTAGCTACCTTCCTAAGTGATGCCAAGCTGTCAAAATTCAGATGAGCTAAACGTTGATGCCATAACATCATATCCTTAGACGTAGATGACGTTGTCAGATTGACTTTACCCACAGAATGAAGCATGTAAACTCTCCCAACTTTACTAGCATGTAAAACTACTTTACCAGCTTTAAGTATGTCACATCCATTTTTATCAAAAATAAATTTAAATCCCTTTTCAGTTAGAGTAGACACAGATATTAAATTAACAGTAAGGTCAGGTACAAGCATTACATCTTTTAAAGTAGTATCTATTATATGTCCACAAGAGTTAACCGTAAAATGCACTTCACCTTTCCCATTCACACCTAACTTCTTTCCGTTAGCAACACAAACCTCCTTTGTCGACGACTCATCAAGAGCTTGAAACCATTCTTGGCGTCCTGACATATTATCTGTCGCTCCAGAATCAATAATCCACGAACTGTCAGTGTTAAGTGCAGACAACACCATGGAAGTCGACGTGGCTCCATTACGATCCAATTGAGGACAATCCTTTTTGACATGTCCTTTAGATCGACACTTCCAACACCATGACTTGTTCGTACTTGACGATGTACTAGCGTGTTTTGATGTACTTGAGGCATTTTTCTTCTCGCCTCGAGAGCTATCCTTTTCATTACTACGATTCCGTGTAAATAAGCAGCCATCGCCATTATCAGTGGCGCTCCATCTCTTATCTTGAAGAAGTTTTGTTTTAACCATATCTGTAGTTATGTCTATCCTAGAATGCTCCAGAGCCATTATCATTGGGTCATAATCTTGAGGTAACTCTTGGAGCATAATAGTAGCCAGAAACTCATCATCAAGTGGTTTCTTCATGTTACTGAGTTGTTCAGCAAGTGTCAAGATCTCGGTGACATAAATCTCCATGCTATCAAACTGTTCTAGCTTTATCGAGCATAAAGTTCGCAGACACGACAATCTCCTTTGCAACCCGGTATCATCGTAAGCCTTCTGCAAGGCATCCCATACATCTTTCACAGTGGAAGCGTGCTGGGCCCATAACCTGCTATTTTTTTAATGCGGAGTAGAGAGATAACACGCAGTTGAAAGAAGTGGAATATTTATTATATTATTATAAAATTACAAGTGACATCTTTACATAAGAAAAACAGGTTTCAGAGTGACATAAAAGGATCGAACAACAGCTATAATATTTGAATTCAAATTCAAGTTCTATATGGCCAGCGTTACACTTCCAACAAGGGCGAGCTGGCGAATATTAAGACGTCTTGGGTTCCGTACTTGACATACTCTGGTTTTCTGGAAGATATCTCTATTAGCGATAAAACTGCCATTGTAACCATAGAATAACTATTTTGGTTTACAATAAAGTATATTTTATCTATCTATCAATGCTGATGATGTATGCCTGTCAGTTGATCGTGTGGAAACTCTCCAAGACTATCTTAATAACATTCAGGCCTCCTGTTCTAGATTTGGCTAGTAATAAGCGTAAAGAAAACCCAAGTTAGAAAACAACCACCAAGGGGACGCCGCCCTGCCCGGGCTGGGAGGACTCATTTGATGATTTTATCAAGTAAAAAAAAAGGGGACGTGACGATGTCGGCTCAACCGTTAAGTTGAATTCTGTATCATTGGATACCGCATTTTAAATGTCTCGGGAAGTCTAGTCTCCAACGACAATTGTCTGGCGTCTGAAATTCCCGCACGGATTGCTAAAGCAACCGCCGCGCCGCCTTTGGGAAGCTTCACAAGCGTGAGTGGACCTCTTATGACCTGAAATTGCACATAAAAATATGCGTTTATAAAGCCTTTGTTTCACCAATACTCACCTACTCCGCGGAAACCCTTGTGTCGATTTAGAATAAAACTTCTTTTGTATAAAATACCAAGATTTACTTATCTTTCCTTCGGATGGGACTAAATGCTGTTAGGTTAGGGGGCATAAGCTAGTGATGGAAGTGAATAAATACTGTTACTTCATTAAAGTTCGTTAAAAGATTAAAGTCAAGACGTTTCAACAATAATAAAGGATTTTTTTCTGTGTTTTAGTAATTGATAGAAGATATCCATTTATTTAGCTTTTAGGCACTTCATATTACATACCATAGGCTTCTATGGCATGTTTTTTCTTCGGACACCTATAAACATAATCTCAATCGATTAATGTGATTAAAACGCAGCAGATTATATTGTTTTTATCTATTTGAAATCTGTATAGTAGTGACATACAATTTTTGTACATGACAATCTGTGAACAGTAAAACAGAAGTTTACGATGTTATACTTCATTATTTGAATATTTTTTCCAACAAAAAACAAGTTAGTTCAGAAGCTCCAGTATAACAAAGATACTTTCGCATGCAAAAAGTATGTATTTATGTTTACTTAAATGACTTCTTCGTGTAAAAACTACGTAAGTGATACTTACACTTTCGGACTAACCTAAAATTGGAGTATGAATAATGGAATAACTACACTTAACGCAGCTAATGCGGTACACCAAAGATGACAACAAAGCAATATCCATATTTACAACGGCATCTTTTGTAACAGTTTCGGGGATTATTTGAGTAACCGTATAATTCAACCTTATCTCACAGTATACATAACACAATGAAAAATCGGAAACTCTATCATTTCACCGCTGCTAAATGCCATCTTTTGATCTATAAAAGGTTTTCCTAGGATTTTTTTGCAATCATGAACACGTTTTTTTAAGCTCCTGAAAAGTTGGCCGATTCCACTTACCGCTTTCTTACAGGAAGGGTGCGATATGTGACATCTACCAATACGCACTGGGCCCGCGTGGTGGATTATGGCCCACTCCCTCTCTACTACTCTTCGTGTAAAACGGACATCATGTAGTTTTGCTAATCAAATTCTCGTAAATGTGTACAAAGAGATTTGAAAGAACCTATAGAGCGGGCATTGGGAAAATTGTCATACAAGATTGTTGATGCCGTGCGTCAATAGCTCTATCATTCTAAGCGTTGCATAGCAACACGACTAGATACAAGACTGAACGGCTTTTTACATAGTGGTAAAAAGTTTTGGATCACAACTTTCATCGTGATGTCCCGTCTATTGCTTGTATAATTATAGTTTAATGTCTTTGGTACCTACCAAAGTACCATGTTATGTCCTATTGGAACTTTTTTATAGCGTTTAGTATAATAAGTAACTACTTTTGGGAGATTTTTTATTAGGACTGTTTTTTTTTTGGTGAAAATCATCATTATCTGTTCTCCAGCTCTGAATAGAGCAGAAGAGACAAGACTCGGACTTGACTGATTAAAAACTATCATAAACCTCCTAGGAACTAATCTCTTCAAACATTCCCATTATAAAGATGATTTTTGAGGAAAGAAAAATTTTAGATTGCAAGCGGGATTCGAACCCACGTCTTCTGGATAGGTACTCCAGACGCCTTAACCAACTAGGCCATTGCAATCCACACTTGCAAGCCGAAATTCTCCTTTCCTTTGTTAAGGCTTCATGGTAGCGTGGCGCCATCTCTTGGATTAGTGTTTAACTAACTTCCACCCAACACGTTGACATTACAGCCAAATCAATGTTGTATAATGAGATAGCGTCTACCAAACTAATTAAAAAATTTTCTTTCCTCAAAAATCATCTTTACGATGCGCATCGCATGCGTTAATGCGTATAAAAATAATTAATTAGTTTGGTAGACGCTATCTCATTATACAACATTGATTTGGCTGTAATGTCAACGTGTTGGGTGGAAGTTAGTTAAACACTAATCCAAGAGATGGCGCCACGCTACCATGAAGCGTTAACAAAGGAAAGGAGAATTTCGGCTTGCAAGTGTGGATTGCAATGGCCTAGTTGGTTAAGGCGTCTGGAGTACCTATCCAGAAGACGTGGGTTCGAATCCCGCTTGCAATCTAAAATTTTTCTTTCCTCAAAAATCATCTTTACGATGCGCATCGCATGCGTTAATGCGTATAAAAATAATTAATTCCCATTATATTTTACCATCTTGAAATTTATTTCAGACGCCGTCTGCAACTGCGTCTGGGACTCAATCTGGCAGTGGTGCACATGGCTTGGCTTCACCAACTCGGCGTTGAACCCGCTGGTCTACGCAGCAGCATCGCCCAGTGTACGCCGCGCACTGCAAGCTTCGTTTTCAAGCTCAGTCCGAACTGAGGTGCCGTTGACCCCTACTGTTAGAAACCGTTGATGTTGAGGGGTATGTACTCCTAAATATATATATTTTAAATGCATTTTTGTTTATCCCAGTTCAATAAAGAAAGGAATCTTAAATGGCGGCGCTTATCGTGTTTTCTCTCTCGCACTCTAGTGCGGTCTACAGTCACTCCCGCGCGTAGCGTTAGCAGAAAAAAAAATAGTTTTGAAGTCTTGACGCGCTCAATGATCTTTTAAAGAATATTTACTAGGTTATTATTGTTGAATTTTGTTTTATTGTTAGCTTAAGTTTGAGAAATTATTCTGATCCAGTCTTGTTTTTATTTTTTTTTAATTTGAAAAAAACTAACTTGAAATTTTATGTGCTGACTGTACTATCTGTCAACGCAAGTACATGCCGCCATTTTAGATTCCTTTCTTTAATGAACCGGGTTCTAAAATAGGAGATTTTCCATTTCGGACCTTTTCGCGCATGTTTAGACCTTTGGCTTCAACATTATAGTGAAAGATCTGTGCGTCACGACGCATTCCGCGTCAAAAGCGGGGAATTGCAGAAAATCTTGAGGGTGTGCCCCATGGGGTACGTGTGGGTAAGGGATCCTTTCCAGGGCTAGGGGGCGGACTAGATTACCAGGGGGCACTGCTAAGGCTACTGATGGGGTAAGGGGTCTTACTCACCATACCCCTAGGCTAAAGTAATGAGAAAACAGTTGACTTGTTCAACAAAAACTCAGTTTTAAAATAAATAATATTTTTATTTACACAATACATTCAATATTTGTGTACACTTCTTTGGCATAAACACTACCCATTCATAATTATTTTAAAACAAATATATAAAAATTGCACTCGCAAAATACTGTTTTATGTGAAATATTAATCTACACTTAGAATTTACAAAGTTTTAACAACAACAAAAAATATTATTTACAACTTAAATAAACTTTGAAATAGACTACGAACAATGTAACAGCCTAACAACTAAAATATTGTGCGATATAATATTATGTTTCTTTACTAGAAAAAGAATGTAACTCTGTGTACTGTACTTTAGAATGTTTTGGGTTTGCACTCGGCAAGTACACTCGGCGCCTTGCATGTAATGAATCTTCGTTCTTTTAAGAAGTTATATTACAAGGTCTGTATTATGCATTGCATCTATTCGCATGCACATCTATTTTTTTTTTCGTATGGAACATTTTCATCACCAGTACCCCTAGCACGAGTTTTCACTATTTTACTTTACAGAGTTTTTCCAGTATTTACAACGTTTCTTGTATGAAAATATGGAACAGCGCCTCTGGTGTGCGAAGAAGGAACCAATTTTTTCCTAGAAAATTGTCAGTTTGAAGTCGTCAAAGTTCCAGTTTACTTTACGTCTCAAATACTGAAAACTCGTGCTGAGGGTACAGTTCGTACATGATCTTTCACAACAAAAATTTGATCACTGGTCGATCAAATTATTCAAATCTTACTCCAGTATTCTAATATGCCTTCGACTAATCTCATTTTTCCTTAGAAAACTCTACATAAAAACAATAATAATATTAACAATCTGTACATTTTTTTCTTACAGCTGGTATCTCAAAATGGCGGCGACTGACAAGATGGCGGACAGGAATATTGACGGGCGGGAAAATGTGGCGGCTCCAGTGAAGTCTTTAGCGTCAGGGGAACAAGTCTTGCAAGTGCAACGGCCCGACAGACAGTAGCCAGGTTCGTCTTCTTCAGATACACATTCCTGAAACGATAGATTTATGAATTAGTTAGCTTTTGTCATAATCCGCCATGTCTTAACGAAAGCATCGTCTTGTGAACGTGTCCATGAACAGTTTGATGAACTAAGGCGGCTGTCCCAGTGGCGTTTTACGAGCGCTGGCGTCTCTCCATTGTATGCCCAGCGTCAACTTTGCGCAAACGCAACGTTGACGTCACGATTTTTTAGTAGCAAGCGTTGGCCTTGCGACCTCGCAACGTTATCGTCGCGTTTATTGGCCATATTTATAAGCGCGACGTAAACGATGCATTCAGCGGACATTTATGGTTGGCACGCGACGTCAACGTCAACGTCGACGTTGGAGAGACGCCAACACTCGTAAAACGCTAGTGAGGTACAGGCCTAAAATGCGTGAACCACTGACAGAAGATGCGAACTATCGCTTTGGTTAGGAGCCGGCGTTTAAATTGAAGAGATTTTTTTAGGACTCGTTTGAATTGGACTAATTTTTAAATTTGTTATGTATTGACTCTTGTAATGTGATATATTTAATACCATTGTAATTGAAATGTGACTGTTATGTGATAGGGTGCGTCCAGGTGGCCTACCATGAACTCTTAAAGCGAGACTTAAGGTTGTGGGAAAGAGATGGCGTTAGACGACTGTATAGCTCTGTTTCTTTCCCACAGCCTAAACAGGATCGCGCTAAGAGCTCGTGGTAAGCGCTGGTGCTCTGGCTCTGGTCTGGTGAATGTGCCGCTCGCTAGCCGCTTGCGAGATGCTCACGAGCTTCTTTTTTTGGGGTTGTTCATACCGCTGTCCCACTGGTGTTTTACGAGCGTTGGCGTCTCTCCAATGTCTTCGTAGCACCAACGCTGAACAGACGTGACGTTGACGTCGCGTATTCGCGTGGGAGCGAGGTCGCAAGGCGAAAGCTTGACGGCAACGACGGACTAGAGACTCGCGACATCAACGTCGCGTCTGCCAAGCGTCCACGCTGCGCAGACGTTGGAGGAGGACGCCAACCCTGGTAAAACGCCAGTGGGATAGCGGGAGACCTCGAGCCCTGGGGTGGAGCAGGTCATCAGGCTCTTCGCCACCCTGTTCCTTCAAATGCTCTTTGCGTTCCAGGGTCGATGTAACCTGCTTATACAGTCCTGCAATGCCAGCAGGCGTTTGGCACAATGGGGGCCCGACCAGTTTGCCGACTGCTAGGAGGCGTGCGTGAAATACGACGTGCCGCGACCCAGTCCTGGTCCGATCAGTCGACGAGCTACACATGCTCGCCACCTGCAAGGTCGCACCTACGGTGGCCGGAATGTGATGCACCGCGACACCCTACTTCCTGGACGTCTCACGCCGGGCCTGGGCCCTGGGGTGGAGGATGCCCTCTCCCTCACGCATTCCGCCTTCTCCTTCGCTAGCTTTACGGCTTCGCGGGAGGTGACTGCTTCCCATTTCCCCTTGCTCCGATGGCCTGAACCAGTGCCGAAATGAGAGGTTGCTGCCGCCTATCGCCGGTCGAGGAAACGGTGCGGCGGTGCTCTGTCTAAGAGGGGCAGACCTCCAAGTCCACCGGGCGATCCACACAGTGTGACATTCAGACGTTACCCTCCCGAAACAACCATCTGCACGCGTAGCATGACCAATTTCATTTTAATTCTACCAAGTGATTTCTATTCAATTCTACTGTTTTTTGCGCCATTCAAGGACAGAAACATTTCTTTTCAATATTCTTAAAATTTCTGTAAAAAAAAATTCTTCTCTCTAAACCCGTTTTACGGTGCCATGCTACGCGTGCTTGAAACTCTAGAAAATCCGTGTCCGGTGAGGACCTGCGTCAGGCGAAAGGTGAGGATGCCGTAGCACCTCTCCAGTCCCTCTTCAAAGAGGGGTCTTACTGCCGCGATTGTGGCGTGCTCGTGCACTTTTGTTGCAGCATGTACTTGGGTTGCGGCAGTCGTTCCTTGCCGAAACCCAAGTACGGACAAGTCGCAATCGCGGCGGTACGACCCTTCTTTGAGGAGTGGCTTGAGAGGTACTATGGCATCCTCACCTGCCGCCTGACGCAGGTCCTCACCGGACGCGGAATTTCGGGAGGTTCCTGTGTCGGATTGGCCGGGAAGAAACGCCTGGGTGTCACCACTGAAGATCACCCGGAAGACACGTTGGAGATCTGCCCCACTTCGGCAGAGCCTTGCCCTGACGGAGGCGGCGGCAACTTCTCGAGCCCGGCATTGGTTGAGGCCATGCTGGAGGGGGAATGGGAAGCGGTCAGCTCTTGCGAAGTAGTCATGCTAGCGATGGATGAGGCGGAATGCGCGAGAGAGAGAACAACCTCCACCTCACGACTCAGCCGCCGTTGGAGGCGTTCACAGCAAAGGATGTCGCAAAGCGATTTCCGTCCAAAGTAGCCGCGAGCATGGACCATGCCTGGGTCAACGGCGTGTCGTGTTCCACGCGTGTCTCAAAGAGCTGTCAGCACTGACATGTGGCCCCCATTGACAGCCATTTGCCTGCGGGGGTCGTGGGACTGTTTGAACAGGTAACTGTGACTCTGAAATGTAAAGGGCTATTTAGGAGCCGTGCTGGTCGCCCTTCTATGCATGTTTAGGTTGCGCTAAAGAGGCACACCAAACAATTACAGAAACTACACGGTGAAGCTCGCGTGCATATCGCGAACAGCTCGAGAGCCATACATTCACCACATCTGGACGAACCCATAGATTTTAAGTGATGAACATGAATAAAGAAAATTAAATCACATGGAATACTTTCATTTCTCCAAAATTCCTAGGCGTAGGTACCTAGTTACAGTAAAACGCTGCAACTTTGCCATGATGCCCTAACTTTGCCTTCTTTATTTCAACGCACGACGTCGTTGACGCACGACGCGACGTCGCGTTATCACCAATAAACGTCACGCGTCATGCGTTGGGCATAATGGTAAAGTTGCAGCGTTTCACCGGTACTCTCTTTCATAGAGAGGAGTCCCATGTCCCAGCAGTGGGAACAATAAAATTGAAACGTCTCTTACCTCATCCCTCCGACACTCCTGGCCGGGTCTCCTCCGGTGCCAGCAGCGCTCAGGCGTGCCCGCGGGCCGCGCGCTGTATGCGCAGGCGCAGGCTCCGCCCAGGCACAGCGCCGCGCCCGGGGACCGCGCCTCCGGTAGACCAGCCAAACCGTCGCATTGGACATCGTACTCGCAGGAATCGTTCAGTTGTTTTACAGCTGTAGAAATGGAAATAGTTATTTGTTATACAAGAGTGCAAAGTTGATTTTTAACCGCGTGCTCAATTTTGATGACCGAGCAAGCGAATGATTCTAAAATTGAATCACGAGTGCAACGAGTGATTCAAAATTAGAATCATGAGCGATAGCGAGGGAATCAAAAGAGCACAAGGTGAAAAATCTTTGCACTCGAGTGCAACACGTAACTTTTCATCCCACCTCAGCGAGGAAATGACTAAATGCAAAAACAAAAAAAAACAGATGTACATTGAACAAACACAAGATAGGCTTTTCTTTCAGTTTAGGTATTAACTAAGGCATTATTATAGAACAGAATATTTTTAAATTAAAACAAATAATACTTAGGTAGTAGTTGAAAACTACTCCTCGACAACCTTCGAACATCAAGTGGACACCACAGCAAGCGATCAGCTGTGGCGGTCACCGGCCGCCATTACTGCTGCTACTCTTTTGTTCATACGATGTTCTAAATTCAAATTTACTTTATTCACTAGAGGATAAAAACGGCTTTTACTCACTTGGGGATAAAAACGGCTTTTACGGTCAGATATCGAAGAGCAAAAGTACCCTTTCCGAGATGGGGGGATGAAAAATAAATTATTGGTAAGTACACACGGCTATACATCAAGTTATGCAAAACGAGTGTGAGGGTTTACTCAAGGCGCGATGCGATTCAAACGAATTCCAACTACAAGTGAAAATCAACCTCACCTCTATGACATATGAAATAAAACATGTTGTTATTTATGGGTAGATGAAAAACGCAAAAACGATGGCCATGACGACGTCAAGTTAATCCAATTGCATCATTATTTCTTAGTGGCAAGGTTGATTTCACTTGTAGTTGGAATACGTTCAAATTGCATCGCATCGCGCAATGAGTAGTCCTTTAATTGATCGTTCATTGTGCGAAAATATCCAGTAAAGCGAGGCTAAGTTAAACTGGATTGCATGGGTTAATGTGTAGCCGTGTGTACACACAAAATCCTCTAGACTATAATCAAACCCTGGAATTTCTAAGTTCAATAGCGTTCAGTATGCTAATTGGCATGCCCTTGATACCATAATATGCCAACAAGGTATGCCCTTAATTACTAGGGCCAAATTAATTGATAGTTAGATGCAGTTTACATACATCCCGTTTACCACTTTTAACGTGATTAGCATTTTACTAGGCCAGGGTAAGCGCTTTTAGTTCGATTTTGGAGTCAACTAATTTTCACAAAAGTGTAGCTAATTACTAGAGGGTAATTACTAGGATTGAACTGCTAAATATCTTGGTTCTAATAAGGTCAGGGTTTTAATGTTTATAGGTCTTATACTTCTGGTGAACTTGTTTTTAGGACTTAAAAAAAGTACAACAGTCTACCCTATTTCTTTTAACACGTTCGCGTGAGCAACCCCATTTCTGACTGTTGGTACTGAGGCGCACCTTTTTCCCATACAAAGTTAAGCAACGTCTAAAGACGTCCCGCCGTATTACGTACGTCTTAAAACTGTGTTATGTGGCGCAACGTTATTTCACGTCCGAGTTTCATGATACGTTCTTCTTCCTGATCCATTTATAACAATGCAATATTACACCTTTACTAAAGCAAATAGCAATATAACTATATGTTACGTAATTATAAAAACCATAACACCATTTATTTATGATTTATTACCATATTTTCACTGTTCAAAATAAGCGCATGCGCAAAAACACAGAAAAACCGTTAAGAACTTCTCTTTCGAAATGATATCAAATTCATGTTAGTTATGACATTGTTTGTTCCTCAAAAACATGCGAATACTTATACCAAGTAAGTGTAATAAAGAAATGTATAATAGTTACTAATCTTTTATGCTAAAATATTATGTAATCCAGATAAGTTGTACGGCGTTCACAACACACACACACGTTAGGTCGTCTCACTGCGCGCAGGTCAGCTGGCAGTGGGGATAGCAGTACAAGGGAGGACGTCATAAGACGTTGCGCGTTTGTGCGCGCTACCTTTGCATGTGTGCGTACGAAACTAGAAAAATGTTTACTTTTTTGGTCATGCGGCGGTTGTCGTTTGAAAAATCGAACGTGATGCGGCGCTAAGTAGATGCGCCATAAGAATTTGCCCATAAAATAGACGTCCAAAGACGTTCCGTCAAAATAAATAGGACAATCTAGAGGCCGTCATATGACGTTGCGCCATTTCGTAATTATATCAACACGACGTTGTAAGACGTTGCTCACGCGAACGTGTTAAAGATGAACGTTTGTTTGTCAAATATACTAAACATCCCATTTTAAGTTCTAATAACACCTACTTATTATTTCGAGAGTCAATATACAAACTGTCAGCAATAGAAAATACACAAATTATACTCACATTCCACACAAGAGTTGGTTCCATTATGTGCCACCCAGTTGTTCCTGCAACGACACGTGCCCCTGCACTCCAGACCTGGTCCTGCACACTGCAGCTGATCCTCACACTCCTCGCCCAGAGCAGCATCTCGGACACATCTGGATAACAAAGATCAGACATGATTTCTATTAAGTAAAAACTCAGGCATCACAAAAATCTTTTTAGAATTTCAATCGATCTTGCTCAAAATTGCCAGTCATATAATGTTCCAACGCTTTATGCCGCACTGGAATGCTGAAGAGCATGAGGCTGTGTCTCCAGTAGGCAAACTGTTAGCATCTGACTGAGCAATCCGCAATGTTGTAGCCATGAAAATTGAGTTATTTGCAAACTCAGATCAATTTTCGTGTGTCGCAAGCAAGTCATGGGTTAGCCGCTTATTTAGGTGAACAAGCATATCGTCGCCGCCGACTGGAACCGGTCTTGCTGTGAGTCAGCCACTAACTGGTACAGTCGGCACACGTAATGCTGCTAACAGCGTAAAGTGAGCGCAAAACTAGCAAACTGTGGACACTCCATTTCAAATATTTGGAAGGGCGTACTAAACCGATACGCCGCAAACTCAGTCGGCTACTAACAGTTTATTTTCTGGGGCAACTATAATAAAGCCTTAAATTTCAATCAATCCTGCCTTTTAACCTTTGCTGTTGGACATACACTGAACAGTGGCCGATTCTTGGTTTTAGAGATGGTGTCGTCATTTTTTCGACAAATTTTACTGAACTCTAACGATAGCCTTTGACAAATGGCGAATTTGACATAGCAACTTATAAAATTTGTCGAAAAAATTACGTAATTAGACATTTTTGTCGAGTTCGACACCATCTCTGAAACCGAGAATTGCCCCCCAGGTTGTTCTACATCAGCAAAGGTTTAAACTTCCACATGCAGTCTAGTCAAGACGCTTTTTCAAGGTCGCTGGTAAATCTAGCTGGAGAATATTTCGGACAAGCTTGTCACACACATGAATAGATCTGGAAGTGGTACCAACCTAGTGCCATTATCCCTAGGACTGAACTGCAGCTGGCAGGAGCAGTATCCTCTGACGCAGAACACCTGCCGCGCCGGACCTTGATCACCTATGTAGCAGTTCTGATCTACCACACAACGCTCGCCGATTACTGCAAAAGAAAAACAAGAATTTGAAAATTCCATACTTAGTATTTATTATACCAGCACTTCTCTACATCTCATAACAGAAATTTAGCCAGATGGTAATATTAAAATATAGATAGATAAATCGGTACAGACAAATTGTGCATGCAAAACCGGGCAAGGATACGTCCATACATAGTACTGAAGGTGACTGGGCAAAGTTAAGTATCATAGGTCCACATTGGTTTTGAATCGATGAAAATTGAAAGTTACAAGGAGAGATTTTTGGCCAGCAGTGGAATGATACGGACCAAACAGTAATAGATATGCCTAAATTCGGGACGTAATTTGTTCGTAACCATAACGCTATTTTGTTTCGTTTATGATCTCACTTCGCTCTAGTGAGTGAGCTCACTTCGCTCGGATTCATTTTAGATAAGTTAATCATCCTCAATTCTTAACTATAAAAAACCTACTACAGAACTGCTACTGCACTACTGAACCTACGTATCCCTAAAACAAGACAAATAGGCGCACTACCTCAAACACACGTATAAACTAGTTTTTCATTGTAGGAGATGTAAGAGGAAGAGAGTAATCATTCCATCGTATAGCCGGCGCTGCATCGTACGGCAGTTTCTTTCCAAGAATAACACCTATCAATGTCTATCTAGGGCCATACAAGTGTGTCTAGAAATAGATGATCTAAAATAAGAATCGATATGAGTAGGTAAATACGCTTGATAAGATACTCGTAATACTTAAGCAGCTTCCTACAATCTATTTTTAATGTTGAGGGTTGAGGAAATGTTTCTTAACATGCAGATAGGTATTCTACATCTGGGTCGACGGCGCGTCGTGTTCCACGCGCGCCTCAAAGAGCGTCAGCATAATAACGGGGCCCGTCTCAGAGGGCCAAAGCCTGCCGGAGTCGCGGGACTCATTCCATCACCGTGACCCCGGAACATAAAGGGCTATTGAAGGACACCGTGGATTTTAGTCAGTACAAGTCTGACAGACTCTTTGATGATATTACCAAGATAAAAAAAGGTATTCTAAATTTGATAAAACCTATTTAGTTTCTATGCATTACTTGCCAGATTAAAAACTTTTAGACACATTGAATTGAATGAAGCAGACCACCTTTCGGAGTATGTTTATGCAGAGTTTCACAAAATTATTTTTTCTACAGGATAACTAAATGCTAAAACAAACCGGACTTCTGACAAGAACTCAAAGTAAGGATATCTGACGAGCATTTCGATTATTTGGAGCTGCGTCGATCGTCTAATAAGTAGTCCGTTCCGGTACCAGATCATCACTATCTGTATTTTTACTGTCAAAGATACAAATTACAGGCTTTAGGTGCTTTCTTAGCACGGAGAATACTTGCTACGATAAATGATCATCCATCCATAGATCAACCTCGGCAAGCTCAGCCTAACCTTTAAGATCGACCTGCGCAATAGTAATAATTGATTGTAAGTGGAAAACGTGTGTCATAAGTAATTTATTAACAGTAACACTTACTGGCAGTCTCATAACAGCGATCATCCTCGAAATGCGCGGTGGATGCGCAGGCGCACACGCCGTTGGCGCACTCGGAATGAATGCCGATCGTTGAGTGGCACTGGATATGCTGCACGCACTCCTCACCGATGCGGGCCTCTGGAATTAATGGATTGATGATATTAAACTTCGTCAAATTCGACTGACAAAAAATCAAACAATTTGACCATTTTTTTTTTAATAAAAAATCTTTGCCCCACACTAGTAATTTCTCCTGTATCGTGGGTGCGTTTACAAACATAGAAACTCACATACACAAACACCCAGGCCCGGAACAATTACTTGCAGATCATACAAATATTTGTTCCGTGCGGGGATCGAACCCGCGACACACAGATCAGCAGTACAATTGCTCAGCCACTGCGCCAAACGTGTCGTCACCTCCATATTAATTATAAATGGAAATAGTCTATCAACTGACATCTTGATTGAGCAATGCGTTTGGTAGACGATGTTAAACATAACAGTCAGAATCACCCACTAAACAGAAACACATTGATATTGTATCACCAATTTGACGGATAATCATCTGCATAGCCTTTTCCCAACTATATTGGGGTCGGCAAGTCAAACCAGATTCAGCTGGATATCAGTATTTTACATGGAGCGACTGCCTGTCGGACCTCCACAACCCAGTAACTGGGCAATACCATACCCCAAGGTAAGACTGGTTGCCAGACTTTAGAGCTTCTGACTAACAGTAACGACTGTCAAAAATTTACAAATGACAGCCGGGACCAACGGCTTTGCGTGCTTTCCGAGGCACGGAAAGCACGTAAAGCCGTTGGTAAAAACTCGCTATGACAGACCAACCTCGGCAAGCGTGGCTTAACCCCGGCCTGTGCAGCTGTAATTATTTAGCCACGAACTCCTCAAAGACAAACGTACCTTTCAAGCATCCTTTGGTCGTGCTGTTGAGTGCAGCGTATACGAAGCCATCTTTGCAGACGCAGTAGCTGCCGAGCCGACAGAACGCGTTGTCAGGGCAGTCCATGTCTACTGCGCACACGTTGCCCGTCCGACCTGGGGGGACAAGAGAAAACATTTTGATTAGAAAATGGAAAAATTGAGTTGTAAAAGTTGATTACTGCGATTTATGAAAGTGATAGAAATAAAAGCTGTAACCAATAATTAAATTGGTAAAGTCAGTCAGTCCGAAATTAATCAAAATACGGGCTTTTGTGCACTACAAGGAAATTTACCGCCCGGCAATCCGATTCCTTACAATTGTCAATGAATTTCAATAAATTCTCAATAAAAGTTGATGTAAATCTTACTGCCGGACAGTAAACATTCCGAGTAGTGTAAAACGCCCTAAGTGTTCAAACTAAAGCTTCGTGCACACACACAGACTAATAGTAGCAAATATAACTGAATAATTTTGAAAAGGACTTCTTGAGGAATTATTGAATGAAAACTTTCTCAGCAGTGCGTAGTTATCAAGAATATTTTAATAAGTCAAGATGACATTCAAAATTGGCGAATCATCGTGAAACGCCTGATAAAATTCTAATAGCTACAACTAACACTAATTAACTTTGCGCATAAATATCCTGAAGAAGATGTGAGGGACAGTCATGCGTAAACAATAACCTATTAAATAAGTACAGCGAATATTCGCGGCGAGTAGACATTCGCAGTGATAGCTGAAGTTTTATTAAAATTGGTTCATCATTACTTTTTGTCATACGTGCGACTATAGTGCAACTATTCTATAGTGCGACTATAATCGCTGTGTGTGTATGGTCACTACCGTAAATAGTTGCTTTAAGAGCGTGTACACGCACGGCATTTCTTACAAATCCTTCTTAGGAATGGCTGAACCAATTTTAATAAAACTGCACACAGGCTCATTAACACCAAATTAAAAGAAAATAAGTGTGTTTTCATATCACAAAACAGTCATATAAAATTCGGGGAATGTAATCTATCTAGGCTAGAACTCATAGTTGCACATATTTACTGTCTTTATATAAAGCTAAGATAAATAATGAGCAACATAAATGACGAATTCTAACAAAGAGATTGTCTAACAAGAGCATTGCTAATTCGTTTCACAGAAAATGACGTCATGAAGAAAATCAATAAAATTACGGAAATGTTAGACAATGCTATTGAATTTTCAACGTTCAGATTAGTGCAGAAAGTTGTAAATCTAACAGCATGTTACGACGTGACGAAGAGGAAAATTGTTGCTTAAAATAAATTGATAAATATAACAATTTTTTATTGTCATTGTTGGTATTCTTTTGTTTAAATTAGAAGTTAAGTTATTCTGCTCAATTTCCTTGAAGAATATCTTTAGTCCAAATTGAGTGAAAAAATATGTAAATTAGTTCATAATTTTAATGAGATCACGTTGTATATTGTTGGCAAGTTTATTTTGAGGAGTTTAAGTGTTCATCTTTTTTGTTTGAAACAATGAAAGTTAAGCTGGTGCCCAAGGCTCCCCTAGTAGAGAACTGTAACCAGTGATGTTGCGAATGTTCTATTTTTGACATTGAATGACATGAATGCGAATATTCAATTCCAATATTAGCGAATGCGAATGCGAATATTCAATTAAAAAACAATCACGTTTAATTAAAACACTGCATGCAACGAGAATGGAAAACGTATGTAAGAGAAGCTTTAAGAGGGTCAGTCATTGAAAGAAAAGCAGAATGAAACACGTGCCTTAGCATGTTAATTTTATGATTGATGTTTGCGATTGATTTGATGAACTTATATTGATGAATGGCGACATAAGCGCAGACTGAATTAAAGATGAATGGAGAGGAAGACGCCAGATAAGAATGAATGAAATGGACTAGCCTGTTGGTCTAGTGGTTAGTGACCCTGACTGCTATGCCGGAGGTCGTGGGTTCGATTCCCACCCAGGACAAATGTTTGTGTGATGAGCATGATCATTTGTTCTGTGTCTCGGTGTAATTTATCTATAATGTGTATGTATTTAGAATTATATAAGTATGTTTATCAGTTGTCTAGTACCCATTACACAAGCTCTGCTTAGCTTGGGACTAGATGGCGTTGTGTGATAGGTGTAGAAGAAGGAGTTCAAAATATTGGTATATTTCACGCGTCCGTAAAATTCGCTTATTATTTACATTAATTTATGCGGATGCGAATGTCTAAAAATCTGCGAATATATGCGGATGCGAATGCGAATATTCGCAACATCTCTAACTGAAACATAGTATAACCAGAGTGGTTCACTCGAAAGCTTAAGAAAATAAATATCGGTAACACGAGAAACATTTTGAGCGCTAGGTAACCTTTTCAATATTATTTTACTTAAGCCGCGTTTCCACTTTGCTGCCGAGCAAACATTTTGTTCAATACAAATGTTTGTTGTTATGGCAGTGTTCACTGAAAACTGAAAGCAACTAGTTCTTCTTTTCACTATGATAGCTGAACGAATATTTTTTCTGTACCCTAAACACGAGTTTTCAGTATTTCAGACGTAAACTGGAACTTTGACTATTTTAAATTGCCAATTTTCAAGGAAAAAAATAGTCCCTTCTTCGCACACCAGAAGCGCTGTTGAGGCCATTTTTTCATACAACAAACGCTGTGAATACTGGAAAGACTCTTGTAAAGTAAAAAAGTGAAAACTCGGGTACTGGACAAAAGCTTGTACGTATGTTCGCTAAAAAGATCCGACGACCACCGAGCATGTCAAACAATGAGCAAAGCTCAAAGGCTAGCAACGCATCGCCCCCCCACCCCACATCGTCAACGGATCTTTCCGTTTGCTTTCAATGTTTCATTTTACTAGGACAAACACCACACGCTGGCTCGCCTCCAGTGGCCTACCATTACGTCTAAAGCGAGGAATAAATCCAAGTGTGGGAACGCGGATGGCGCTAGCAAAACTTGTTAGTTTTGTCTCTTTTCCACAGTGGAATCACGGTCGCTTTAGGACGTCATGATGTGCCCAAGGAACTGAAAAACTGACCGCTAAGTTGAAATCCCGGTCGGCGAGTAAAGGGGAACTCGCTGTCCGAACATGGAACTCCCTGGTCAACGGCGCGTTGTGTTCCCACGCGCGCCTCAAAAGAGCGACAGCCTGATGACGGGGCCCCCCTCTAAGAAGGCCTCTAAGCCTGCCGGGGGTCGCGGCGACTATCTCATTACCGTGAACCCGGAACTATAAAGGGGCTATTGAAAGCCACCGTTGATTTTAAGTCAGTACGACCCCCCTGGAACACTCCCTCCCGCCCTGCCCCGGGGTTGGGGAGGACTCAATTGATTGATTTACCATGTAAAAAAAAGGTGGAAAACGCGACTTAAGAAACTGAAAAAAACAAAAAGATCGTCCGTCAGTCGTCGTTGTCAGTCCCAACAACAAGAATGTTTACTCGAACTCACAAAGAAAAACTATGGAAGCTTTGGAACAATATTTATTCTTTCTTTCAGTTTCAATGACAACACGGGAAATGTGAAATCTATCAAGTCATTTTCGCGATACCATTTGTTTGCACGCCAGTTTAATCACTGACAAACTACGAACTTACCTATTTTATGGCTCGACTGTGTACGTAAGGTATATTTTTTTATGGCCAGACAGTGACCGTTCGCGAGCATAGTAAAGTTACAAAAACTAACGCTCTAAAATTCATTTTTATGTAGTTATCTTGTCGGTTTTGGAACACAGACTTATAATTACATATTAGCGTCAGTAAATAACTTTGCATGCAGCAAAATGAAATTACCATCAATTCTTTATGAAAAAAAAAATAATATTATAAGTTAAGTATATTAGAAGATCACAGAAAGAAAAGTTTATAATAATTAAAAAAAAAACAATGTAATTCTACGAAATCTTAGTTAAAAACACTTTTTAATTCAGGTGCTCAAATCATCAAATGAGTCTTCCCACCTAGGGCAGGACAGGAGCGACTGTCAGACTCGTGCCGACTAAAATCTACGATGTCCTTCAATAGCCCTTTACGTTCCGGGGTCACGGTAAATCGTTAGTGTCACTCTTTCAGGCGTGTGTGGAACACAACGCGCTGTCGACCCGAACATGGTCCATGATCGAACAGCGCGTCGCCCATTACTCGCCGTTCGCATGCCTTAGTTTCAAAAACCCTACAATAAACTTGTACCCAAAAATAGACCAAAATTGTCCTTAGTTAATATAAGTATTTATGTATTTTTTAAAGTTTGGATGTTTTAAAGCTGCTTTGCGTCCGTCACGTCACCGTCCAGGTCCAGTTGAAAAACAGCGTCGAGCACTTAGCTGCTCGACAATTTGCTGAACTGGACCCATTTGTCGTAGCCGTGGGACACACAATGCTATATTATTTGCTGTTATATTTATTGTTTTTTATGTTATATAATTAAATCTTTTACCCACTATTTTTTTTTCTTCTTTTATTTGTTTATGTTGTGTGTACCGGCTACTCAAATAAACTTTTTTTCTTTCTTTCTTCTTTACCTATGTTTTTTTTTCGCTAACGATCACTACACTGCGAGCGCGACTGTACCTTTATTAGGTATATTTTTTATGGACTGAAGGTTGTTTTTTCAGGCGTTTGTTTGCAAGGTTGCTCTATTTTAATCCGACTTAGATAAATTAGATTGTTTTAAGGGATTTTTTATAAGCGGCAAACAAAGACGCACTGTTGTTCAAGATAAAGAAATTTTACTAAGGACTTAATTTTGTTTAAGACTTATTTTACTTCTTATAACTTCTTACGCAGGAGGAGCTCGTGGTAAATTATTATAGCCGGACAGGCCGATGTTCCCGGTTAAGCCGGGCTTGTCTAGGGTGGTCTGTGGATGGGTGACCATCTATTATACTGAGTTTCCTCCGTACCTCGGAAAGCACGTAAAGCCGTTGGTCCCGGCTGTCATTTGTAAGGTTACAGGTACACGTATAAATCGGCCAAGAGGCCCTTATCTAACACACGATAAATACTTCTTCCCCCGTTGGGTCTAGCTCTTTTTACACACATAGTTATACATTCAAGAGACTAATACACGTAAATGTGGCCACAACACGGTCGTTACTGATAGTTAGAAGCTCTAAAGTGACTCCATATAAAATACTGATATCCAGCTGCATTTTCGACTGGAAGCCGACCCCAATATAGTTGGGAAAAGGCAAGCAGATGAACTTCTTACGCAGATGTGTACTTACTAGTACCCCATTGTTTTTTAAGTCCCATGTAAGTAATCGGAACGAGCCTATTGCCATCAACCGGGCACATCAAATCTAGTCCTAGGTACTTCGTGGCTAATATTGAAAAATGTCTTATTGAAAAACATACTAACACTGCGTGATCGAACACCTCACGTGAATCGAATCCAGGACCCTATGCTCAGTTTTTCTGGCGACCACTAGACCAACGTCCATTTTTTTTTTTTTTTTTTTTTATTTATTTATTTGTTATCAGGCAACGAAGGCCCATAGATAAAATACACAAACATAATCTTATAACTAATAATAAACTAATACATATTCAGTACAGTAAGGGTTAGTAAAATAAAACTTAAAACTATATTAGTAACACTTCACTAGCACTAGTCTATGCCAACAAAAGTTAAAGTGATTTTACTTAATTTTTTTTACCTAAAAAATCTTTGAAAAAAGTTAAGATGTAAGTAGGTGGGTAGGTAGTTGATTTTACATGTAGTAATTTTTGGTCACCATATCCCCAATGAAATGAAATGTTTTTTTTATGCAAGTAGGATACATCAACCCTATTTTGTCATTAAACTAGGAGAGGCCGGTGTTTCTTAACTACTCTGAGAAGAAACAGCCGAAACAAACTCAGAGGTCACAGTCTCTTTTAAAGTTCAGACATTATAGGTAATATGTAAGTAGCTTTAGTAGGTCAGGTTATTCGAGGACTTTGTAGATCAGTTTCAAAATGATTTTTTGAAAAAAGAACCACACAAATTCGAATGGATGTAAGATGGGGGGTAATACCCCTTGAATATATCCTGTAAGACCACAGAAATATCTATGTGTAAGACCATACCCCTTGTTAAGATATCCTGTCAGACAATATCCGCTTAAACATCTTAGATAAGGAAATTACAGAATAATAATTAATTAAATTCATTGACTTACGTGAAACACGTGGCCGGTGGCGACGTTGAAAAAAATAATGGACACGTATCTTTCGTCTATTTTCCAAAATGTAGGTAGTTGATGATTGAGAGAAAACACATTTTGAACTTGGTAAAAACTATTACGTCACAATGCACTAGAAATTATACGTTGTTTGAAAGGAAAACTAGGTCTTAACACTTCGCTAAACGAGTTACAAGATTTTAAAAATGGAACTTTAGATTTTTTTAGCCAATTATAAGACACTGGGAAGGTTATACGTACGTTCGTTTCAAAGTACCGAACAAGAATTGAAATTAGAATTATGGTGGGTAGTGAAGAAAACAATGTTTTTAATAAGTAGGTACCTACGATATATCGATTATTGCTGAGTCGATTAAATATTTTTTGTTTTAATAAGTAAATCAAATTAAAAATACATAATTTAGATTAATTCGTCATTTTTCGTTATGGCAGATAACAAAAGAAAAAATACGGGACATTTACTTTTTGAAAATCGAACTGTCGGAATTTTTAATGCTTATTAGTCAAAACCTATCTTTTTTTAGTACTTAGATTCAAATTAAGAACACTATAAGAGACTTTCGTTCGGAAACCAATATGTATATTAATTATTGGTATATTTTTGTATAAAAAAAAGTTTTATTTATCTTTAAAAGTTAGATGAAACCGAGATAAAATACTAAAACCATTAATTAAAATTAATTACACTTTAAATCGGCCGCGAACAAAAAATAATTTTAAACTTTCCTTCTAAAAACTGTCAAACTAGGCTAATCCATTTTGAACCAAGAAAACTATGTTAATAAAATCTTTAAAATTACTTTTTTTAAATTGTTCTAAAAACCTGATAAATTACTCAGTCTTGTTGGAATCTGTCGAGCATCACAAAAGAGATTAATAAAGTCACCCGTGCGGAACACAGGAGATTTAAAATGTGTTACTAAGTGGAATATTTGAGGAAAGAAGCCATAGTTATTGTGAATTTCAAGATTTAAATCACTAATCCTACTAATATTATAAATGTGAAAGTTTGGAAATGTGTGGATGGATGTTTGTTACTCTTTCACGCAAAAACTACTGGATGGATTTGGATGAAATTTGGTACACAGATAGTTTATAACCTGGATTAACACATAGGATAGTTTTTATCCCGATTTTATGTTCCCGTGGGATAATTTCCGAGTTGTAGCGGGTGAAACAAATGGCAGCAGCTAGTCTTCTATAATATAAATGTGGATCGCAAAATGTTTTGCCAAGCTTGTAACTCGAAAACGGCTGGACCGATTCGGATAATTCATTTTTTGTTGTGTTTGTAACCATCGGGATTGGGTTTTAGAGGTTTAAGTCCGCTTATTATATAAAGCTGAAGAGTTTGTTTGTTTGTACGCGCTAATCTCAAGAACTACTGAGTCGAACTGAGTTTATAAGTAATAACACAAAAGTGTTATTACTTATAAACTAAGCGGGTATGCGGACGGCGAGTAATGGGTGACTCGCCGTCAGATCATGGACCATGCTTGGGTCGACGGCGCGTTGTGTCTCACGCGCGCCTTAAAGAGCTGTCAGCAATCTGCCGGTAATAACATAGCGCACTCTCCAAAATGTAGATTTATTTAGATTGTTATACATAAAAATTGTTACAACATTCAAAATTATATTGTAGTCGTATGATGAGGTTTCATGCATTTTATAGCTTACAGAAATTTAGATATCTATCTAACTTTCAGCCAACGCGCATGCGCGACGGGTCTACTCCGTGGTAGCATTCCCTTATTCATTCCTGTTTGAGGGAGACCGGCAAGCGGACGCCGGTCGCCCTCGAATAGGTCCAAAGAACTCCAAGAAATAAATAGTTAATTTCAGGCAGTGTATCTCCGACGGGACCCCCTTAGAGGGCCAAAGCCTACCCGATTCGCGGGGCTGCCTCATCAGGTAACAGTCACCCTTGAACGTAAACGAATTGAAGGATCACCGAGGACTCTTGTCAGTAGGTATATTATAAAGTCTATCAGACCCTCCTGCCTAGCACTGAGTAGGAGGACTTATTTGATAATTTAACCAAGATAAAAACAAAACTACCGTTACTTGAAATTTTATTAAAAATTAGAGAGTAGAAAAAAATCAATTTCCTTCGTTGTTCGCGGTTTTCGATTATCACCGCCTATTGCGAACGATGCTGCGTTTAGATCGATGCTTCGTTGAGTGAGCGGTCGAGTGCGACAGCGCAGGTTCGAGTCCAGTTCAAGTGAATCGAATCGAGTGTTGCAAATGGTTCATAACGGTTGATGAGATATCTTCGGTTGCTACAATGGAATGTTGGGTATTAAGGCTTATTGTAAATGTGGTATTGTGGAATTCTTATTGTTTTCGACAAGATTCCATATTTTATGGCAATGAAAAACTACTGAAAGTAAATAAAAGAAAGAGAAAAATCGCTATGTGCAGTTATTTTTGGTAAACTTGCATTTGCCCGCGGCTGGCTTCGAAAGCATTAATTTGGAATGTGACAGTCAATTCGGTGACATGTGGCGCTACGCTAGCAATTTTCATAACAACGTTATTGTTGTTTGCTAGGGGACAGTACTTTTTATGAGATTAAACTCTATGACTGCTTCTGTATACCTGAAAGGATAACAAATAGACAATAACAAATTAATTATAACAGTGTCACAGTTAAAGCACGACCTCAAAACTTAGATTTTCAAACTGGGACCTGAATTTAACAAGTAGGGGAAGCCGGGGCATTACGGGCACCCGGGGTAAGATGGGCACCCTCTCTTCCCCCAAGGATAATAAACCGAGACGCTCGGAACTAGTCGGGTCGCGTTCCAGTCGACCTAGCGCTAGCGAGAAAAGTGATTTTGTGCGTGTAGATGCGCATCGTACGACGACAGCACGAAATTACGTAAGTTGATGCATTTGATATAATTTTTTGGTTTTAAGTCTGTGGTATAGCTAATTCATGTTTGTGTTCAATACCCAGTTATTAAGTAAATTGCTATGTTCAATTATGTGTCTAAATAACTACAAAGAGTTGTGAACGAACCACCACATATTCGTTTGATTTCGATATAATTTGTTTTGTTTGACCTTTGGGGCATTATGGGCGGGGCAAAATGAGCAGGGGCCCGTTTGCCCGTTTTGTACTGTCATTAAGTTGATATTTTTTCTGCAGATATAATTATGGTTCGCCACTACCAAACGAAGACAGAAGGTGCCAAATGGAGCTTGGAGGATATGGAAGCAACCGTAAAGGATGTGGCTAGTGGCAGATTAAGCTATAAACGGGCCTATCAATTGGCAACAAAAAATAACATCCCCCATAATTTTGATCCGACTAAGAAGGATAAAGAAGAAGACCGCACAAGAAAACCAGTGGCTGTGAGAAAAACGGAAGGAAGAAAAAGACGAAGAAAAATGAATAATTGTACTTTTTGTGCTCGGTTTTAGATGTACATGCCTGTTATGCCCATTTTACCCCAGACACGGGGCAAAACAGGCAGTTTCCCTATTTTTTTAAAGTTCTAATTGCACTAAAGACTGGTAGCCTAAGATGATTATTAAAGATTAATGATAATAAGGAATAATGAGACTAATAAATGGCTGTTGATTTTTTTCATTATCTCGTTTATCTTGCGCATTGCCCCGGTTTCCCCTAATAGTTATGTACTGTAGGTACTGCTAAATTGAGGGAATAGGCATCCCTCAAAAACGCCTGGTTTTAGAGATTTAAGGGATCGACTAGGAGCTCTAGTTTGCTATTTCTAGAGCGAGATCACCATTCTATGCCATTTCTTTCATGAAGTGTCAGTGGTTGACCATTGGAAAGTCATAATGACGCCATTATAATTAGTAAATTACCAAGTTGTCAAAATCAACAGTCAAATTATGAAATCAACGATAGACTATCCTGACACTATTGTAATAGCAGACTAGATGTTTTGTGCGGTTGTTATAGTTCACGAGCTCACCTGTCTAAGTCATCCAATGACTCATAAAGACACTTATCATTTAACGAGGTTCGTCCTAACAAGTACACTTGCACAAGTACTCTTGCCTTGCCCTCCTTACGTCACTTATCACATACGGCAATACTGCAATTGGCCAATATGACTGCACACGTCGGTATTTATGGAGGAAAATCTTTTTTAAAGACGTGTGGTGAATTTTATAGTTCTAAGACAAGGAAAATCATAGTTTTTTAAGGTTTTCCTTGTTCAACTTCGGTAAAATGGAAAATCTAGATTTATAATACTTACAAGGAATGATTTCTTTTTTTTAGAAAAGACAAGTATGGGTAACATTACAGAGGCTGACTGGCCGGTTGGTCTAGTGTTTATAGAACCCCGACTGCTATGCTGGGGGTCGTGGGTTCGATTCCCATCCAGGACTAATGTTTGTGTGATGAGCATGATCATTTGTTCTGTGTCTGGGTGTAATTTATCAATAATATGTATGTATTTAGAAATATACAAGTATGTTTATCAGTTGTCTAGTACCCATAATACAAGCTCTGCTTAGCTGGGCACGATCAATTCTAACTGGTCCAATCGGCAGTGTCATGCCGATTGGACCAGTTAGAATTGATCGTGTGTGCGCGTGGAATCCACGCAATTGGCATGACAGTTAAATATGGATGGCTTGATCAAGCCGATTTGATCCTGCCGATTGGAAAGTGTATGGGGGTTGGTTTATTTGATTTCATTAGGACAAGGCTTCAACTGAACGTCATACTGAAACTTTCGTCATGCCGATTGAACGATTGGCAGTATGGTGTAAATGGACGAACTGCGAACTTGATCAAGCTTGAATCGTAATGCCGATTGGACGATAGACAGTATGGTGTATGGTTAGCATTACCGAACATAATAGAAACTTTTCTGTAACATCGACAGGATGGTGGTCGCGGGACAATGGTGATTTTGGTGAGGCTTAACACCATCATTATTGGTTATTACTTTTAAGCTTTCCATTTTCAAAGTCAAAAGAAGAGAGGTTATAATTGGTTAGGCCTAAATTAGTTAATATTACCAAAATCAAAAATAAATTGTTTAAATAGGCTAGCTGTCTGCAACAGATTATTACCTGACACAAGTTATTATCACGTTTCTTTTCACAAATCACGGTAAAATCAGTAATGTAAGGAAATGGGAAGCGAATGAAAGATTTCTTACATCGTGGGAGAGTGTGTAACACACTTATTGTGTTAACTTCCTTTACGTAATCAGTATACTTTATATAATAAACGCTCAAACGCTACGAATCGATCATAATCGTTTTTTTTATCGTGGTAAAATCGACATGAGTCCTCCAACCCAGGGCAGGGCAGTAGGGACTTTATGGAGAGACTTTTACTGATTAAATCGATTCCGCAACGATTCACCGGCGACCGGTTCATCATTGGACGTTTCGTCGACAGGACGATTCACTTATGGCCGTTTCACCGATAGAATCTTTCACCTTTGGACTTTTCGCCGATACGATGATTCATTTATGCCCGGCTCATCGATAGAAATTCGCCGTCAGGACGATTCGTTTCATCAATAGACTCTTTCAACAACAGACGTTTTGCTGACACGACGGTTAACCTATAACTCTTTAAACCTAAAAGTTCTATCGATAAATGGGCATAAATGAATCGTCGTATCGGCAAAAAGTCCAAAGGTGAAAGATTCTATCGGTGAAACGGCCATAAGTGAATCGTCCTATCGACGAAACGTCCAATGATGAACCGGTCGTCGGTGAATCGTTGCCCCGTCAGCCCTTGAGGCATACCTTTACTACTTATAATAATTATGTGTAGGATGACTGAAACAAAGTGATTTACAGCTTGCACAAGATTGATAAGCAGTTGACAAGCTGTTTAAGGTTCTGCCTTTGTTTACTGATAAGTTGATATCTCAGTCGATGACATAAAAAATTAAGCCTTGAAGCAAACATGTCGAAACGTGGAGTCATCGCGGGAATTTGAAATATAGGCCTATGTTGTAAAAGTTTTGTGGATAACAAAACAGTAGGTGAAGATGGAAATTCGTTAATGATTGTTTATTTTATTTTTTTGCTTGATTTTCGTACTTAAGATGTTAGCAGAGCTTTTAACTAGAATAATTCTTGGTTATAGGAAGAATTCTCGCAAGTATGCTCAATTACTCAGTTTTGCATGGCCAATTAATAATCATCTTCATCTAACAACCCAGAAATCGTATTAAACCGCCATTGTATTAAAGATGCTGATAAACTTAAGTATTCACTTCTAATAAGCTTTGTTACGACAGTACATTACAGAAAAACAAACTAGAGCATTTTAAGCGAGCATTCTGTCAAGATTTTCGCCAACTGTCAAGTCTGACATCTTCATAAGAAAAAAAATTTAGATGACCATCGATTACTGCGTTCGCTAAAAGATCGTGAAAATGTTCGGAACTTCGGAGCGATTACTGGCTCTATGCTTGGCTGTCAACACCTTTATGCTCGCAAATACATCATATAATCTAAAGGTGCTCCCTCACCGCCAGCATTCGCGCCATCGCGTGTAATGTAACATCAAAGTGCGCATTGTGATGCTCTATTGTCTTCCGTGACTGATGAAATGTTCGAATCTGTAACGTTACATTACAGGTGAATGCTCTCGGTGAGGGAGCGCTTTAACAAAAAACAATTCGGGTAAAAATCTTAAGTAGTAATAATAATGTAAATTATTATACTTAAAAAGGTTTTTCGTCCACCTACTTTTACTTTTGATCACGTTTTACTATACCTAACTACTGACCGTAATGCAGTTATTGGTTATGTAACTATCCTCAATAATCAACAAAAAATGAGGTAAATGACCTTCCGTAATCACACACAGAGGCGAATCAAAGTAGTATTAAAATAATAAACATTATTACAAAATTCAATACTGGAACATTACGAGAAACATTGTAATTTCTTACACGAGCAAAATTATGCAATCACTACCAATAATAATTTTAAAGATATTTTCGAACACAACCTAATTCTTTTTATTTTCACTACAATGTATTTGAAATATAATAATTAAGTATGTCTTAACCTACAGTGGATTTTAATAAAATTATTTAAGTAAATTAAAAAAAAAAACTCACGTTTTTCCGGCCCCTGTCCCATAGCAAGCCCCAGAAGGGCCAAAAAGCACAGGTCCCACCCCTTCATCTTCACAGGAACCGGCAATCGGCAAACGTCGGGAGAGATCGGGATCCGTTCGGGAGCAGAAACTCACGCGCACACAACCTCACGTCTGGGAAAAAAGTTAAGATATATAATTATACTATAAAGTAGAGCTGATAAGATAAGGTATCACATCTCTATGATTAATTGTGTGATAGGAAAAATACTTGTCACGAGATGGACGGGAGTGGGGATGGTTATGGCTCTATTGTAATAGATTCTTAGATAGAGCTGATATAATTTATAATTACTGGGAAACGTTAAGTAATATGAGGCCTATCTTTTTTAAAATTAATAACTTCCTATAGCAAATATCTTGATATTTATATGTATGTATATATTTAATGATATATAATATATGTATGTATATATTTTTATATTAAAAATATATTGTTTGTATATATTTTATGATATATATTATTAATATGTATGAATATGTATAACCAATTAGTAATAATTCTGTGTACTATCTTGTCCCCGTGTATCATCTCTAATCAGTTTTACGGGTTGGCTGGAAGAGATCTCTTTATAGAGATAAGCTCGCCTTTGTGAACGTAATTTTAAGTTTGGTTTTTATTGTAAATATTGTGCACAATAAAGAATATATATAAACTTCCTATTTTTTTTATCTATCCTACTAATATCCTATCATATCCTACTATCCTACTATGTATGTGTGGATGGATGTTTGTTACTCTTTCACGCAAAAACCACTGAACGGATTTGGCTATTTGGTACACAGATAGTTTATAACCTGGATTAACACATATGATAGTTTTTATCCCGATTTTATGTTCCCGTGGGATAATTTTCGAGTTGTAGCGGGTGAAGCCGTTGGCAACAGCTAGTTCTTCATAAGGCATTAGGCTGCCCTCTTATTACATGGAACGTAAAAAATATCTGGCAAAATGTGGATTAACTATTGGTGATATAAAATGTGGACCAACATTATATAGACTGGTAATAAGGTGATGTGTACCTTATCACCTGCCTACTAAGGTACACAGAGCTGTTCCTTAATAGGCAGTGGTGAACCTAATAAAGTAGACGATTACAGGTTTGAAAAAAATCTGAAAATGTATAATTCTTCTTAGGTTTACAAAAGAACTACTCTTTAAGATCAAGAAAAGGTTTAAAAAAAACTCTTAGTAGGTAACTAAGCTAAGTTTTATAGAAAATTTTACGCCGTATTAGAAACAGTACGGATAACGAGTCTTCGGTAAAGAAAGTTAAGTTCAAGTTGCTAAGTTAATTATCACTGACGTGAAGTAGGTCAAGCTAAGTATAGATCATTGTAACGAATTTCCTTTTAGAGGAAACTTTTCCAAAACTACTCGTAGAAAACCCAAGCTATCCCTTGAGGAATGTTATTTTCTCGCTTGCTGAAAAACCGTATCCGCCTTGTCTGATTCTGAAACGATTCGCCGACGACCGGTTCACCATTGGACGTTTCGTCGAAAAGACGATGTCTTCTATATTAATTGTCGGAGTTTATACCACCTGCAAATTCATATTCCAGGAGGTCGCCAAAAACACTGGCGACCTGACTAAGAATAACACTGGCTACTACTCATCATTATGTATGAATTAAAAAAAAATCTGAACTCCGCCAAGCGATGCAAAGTACTTATTTCGAGCTCGCTGCGTTCGCTCTCTAATCCTGAGGTTTTCCTAGTTGTTTTTGAATGCTCACTTATTCATAACTGCATGGCAGATGAATCTCGCCACACATAAAAGTCAGCAGATATCTCAATGTAAAAAACTAAATAAGTATGCAATAAAAACACCATTTTTTTTCTTAGACAGACCACCTAATTTCTGATGCAAAATTCGTGACAAAAAGTCCAAAAACAACTAGTTTCCGAAATAATGTTAGACACACAAACAGATAAACCCTTTGCGTCATAAAAACGAGGAAGGTACCTAATAAACTAGATTAAAAAGTAAGTTTTAAAGAAACAGTGTTATCATTTCGTGTAACTGTTTCTGTTATTAGGTCACTATGTTTTCTGATAAGCATGGAATGAGAAATGAGCGAGCATGGTGTCTTAAATCAGCCGTGAAGCTCTTAACTGTGTCGCCATCTAGTGGTAGACGAATGAATTTTCTATGGTGTAGTTTAGCCCTATTTTGCCTGTGCTTGTAATAATCTCTACAGTAACGTAGATGTATTACCTATGAGCACTCAAGAATGGAAAGCAGTTCAATTGAATTGGTAAAAGACCTTTTTCAGCTTTCATCATTATTATCATCAGCTGAAAGACGTCCACTGCTGAACAAAGGACCCGTCTTATACCACCACGTGAATGATTGAATGATTCGATCCCCGCACCGAACAAATAATTATTTGGATGAACTACCTAAATAAAATATTGGGAAGGCAAAAGGTTCCTTTAGGTTCGTGAACGGGCGCTTTCAGTTGGGACTGGTCATCTCTTAGCTGCCATGGTCTATTTAATAACTTTATTTTTGAATTGTCGTTTTTATATTTACTAATAACTTGCCACATCGTTCTCACATAATGTACCTACCATCTGATGATGAATGATGTAACCAAAGATCTGTAATAATTTTGGCGATTGAAAAAGAGTGTCCATGGAGTTTCTTGCTCATTCTTCTCCATAGAGATCTACGCTTTGGAATGAGCACCTACGGTACTTTCACAGTTTTTATGTCTTGTGACTGGGACTGTAGCACCATAACTATTTTTGTACTAGTTTTATTTTGTCTTTTGACAGTTCAAAAGTGCCCGTTATGGCCTAATTGAAATAAACGTTTTGATTTTGATTTTTTAGGAACCTTTTTTCTTTTTTTTCTTTCTAAAGGTTCTTCCTTTAGGAAAAACCTTTGACGGTGCAAAGAAGCAAAATGAACACAATGATAAGAGCTGGTTAAGACAGGGCACACCTAAATAATTGAGATGATTCTTCTTCTTCTTTTTGTCCTCTCCTAACCAGCAGCGTACAACATATTTAACTCCTCTTTAAACCAAAAACAAGCCAATCACTTTCCCACGATAAATACAACTGTTAACACGTCCATTACAAGATCTTTATCACCCAAATGATACACCCGAACACAAATCAAATGCAGTAAATACTACAAATCGTTTTAAACAATAGTTTTTACTAGTAAGTACTTATAATTTGTAGGCGCTATTCGCTCTGATGGTTCGAGAGATTCTCACGGTGATTGTTCTAGCGTAAAGAAATAGTTTTGAAGAAATTCTGATATGTTATATTTGTTCTAGTTTATAATTATGTATCCCTATCAGAGCATTGTAGCCAGGCACATTACTTTGATTGATTTCGTCACTACCGCTCTCAAAAAGCTGATGAGTTTTAATAAATATTTGCCCTAAAAATGCATACTTTCATGAATGCTCGATGTACACCAAATTGCCTTTTTTTGCCCCACACTAACCCAAACTAAATTTCTCCTATGCTTTGCTCTTAAAAACATATAAACTCAAATACACAAACGACCAGACCCGGAACAACTCCTAGATCATAGGTACATATTGTTGATATTGTCCTATTGATATTGTATTCCCTTAGATGTCTCAATAAATTACGCCGAGCATTACAATTAGGCCAAAGAAATTATATAATGAAGAGTGTGTTTGTTTGTTTGGTGGAATGCGCTAAACTCAGGAAATACTGGGGGGCAATTCTCGGTTTTAGAGATGGGTGTCGAACTCGACAAAAATTTCTAATGACATCATTATTCCGACAAATTTTACTGAACTCTAACGTTAGCCTTCGACAAATGGTGAATTTGACATAGCAACTTATAAAATTGGCGAAAAAAATTACGTCATTAGAAATTTTTGTCGAGTTCGACACCATCTCTAAAACCGAGAATCGCCCGCCTAGTTCGAATTGATATAGTAAAAATAGTTCAAAGTTTAAAAAGTTTATCTAATAGTTTAATAACTTATCATTTGAAGACCACACAGAAACGCGGCGCTTCTAACCCATATAAAAATAGAAACACAATATTTACACAAGCATAATATATGTGTCAAGTATAGAATTACCTCAACTTAACATTCTGCTCGGGTATCGGAGTTACACGCGCATTGCATTCGGGCTTGCGCAAGCGCATTTACAAGTTTTTTGCATTACCAGCAAACAAATACATGCTACAGAATGTTGGTCTTCGAGTTACCTCATATGTAGACGATATATATCTATTATTAAAATAAACTAGTTTATACCCGCGTAGTGGATTACTGTGTCCCAGCAGTGGGAACATTATTTAGGTCATCATCATCATCAGCCGGACGACGTCCACTGCTGAACATAGGCCTCCCTCTTAGACAGCCACGCCGAACGTGAATTCGCCACTTGCATCCATATCGGTTGCCCGCGACTCTCACGATGTCGTGGGTCCACCTAGTGGGTGGTCTGCCTACGCTGCATCTTTATTATTTAGGTAGACTAAGCTTAAGTTTATCATCAACTATGCCTGCGTAGAGATTGATATTTGTCACCCAAGGAGCGTTACTACCGGATAACAGCATGGTGGCGCCGGGGGTGCTGTGCTAAGGCAGGCAAACCTCACGTGCGCCCGTGGACTGGAGTTCCCTCTCGGATAATCCGGGGGGAAAGGGACAACAAGACCAGTTTTTGCGGGCAACAAAACTCTTCTTTAAGGAGTCTCTTTGCCCGTCTTGCGAATAGCCTTGTCTTGGGACGCTTCCAACGCGTGTCCCTCTGATCAGCAGAGGGCCACAGCGGCGGAGCGGGCTGCGGACGGTGAGTAATGGGTGGCTCGCCGTCCGACGAGGACCAAGGTGGTGGCCCGGGTGGTGGCGCGTCGTGTTTCGCCCAATGCCTGCTGGGGTCGCGGGTTTTTCTTAACCCAGGTTACCCCGGCCCCCGGAACGTACAGGGCATCCGGAAGGAACACGGGTGGATTTTAGTCAGTAAGGTCTGACAGTCCCTTCCGCCCACACAGGGCGGGAGGACTCATTTGATGATTTTACCACTAAAAACACATAAAAAAAAAAACGCATGTTGGCGCAGTGATCTGTGAAAGATCGACTTGCTACCACTGCATGTCTTGGATTCGGATTCCACACGAAACAAACATTTGTTGTGCTCTACATTAGTTGTTCCATGTCTGGCTGTTTGAGTCGGTTAACAATTTTGTAAAACGCAATCACCCAACCATCTACGTTGTATGTGTGACGCAACCACGATATTACAGCACAAATTTCTAAACGCGGGATGAAAACATAAAGAAAAAATCTAGGTAGGTAGATTTTGTTTATGCCTTATGGCCGTCAACTTGATAAAAGAGTTATTTTCCGGTCTTATTCCATTTTCCCCGTGGGTGATCCCCATTGATGGGCATTAGGAACTTTTTGTTCCACTATCCCGTTGACCCAAAATTTTTATTTAATGGGGATAATTGAATTAAAAGATTCAATAATCCCCATTCGGTGGTACGTTAAAAAATAAAAATATATGAATCATTGTTCATTTTTAATTAAAAATATAACTTCTTTTACCTAATAAAATCACCAGATTGTACAATTATTAATTGAAACTACAACATATAACTTTCTTTTATCTAATAAAGTACAGATTGTTACAATCATTAATTTAAACTGTCGCATGAAAATATTCTTTCTTATACCTTGTTGTAAATCAAATATACACTCACTTAAGTTTTCTAAACAGTGCCCCATCGTACTTTCATTATTAATGAGTTCCCTTGGACTTCCTGTATATAATTATCGGATGATGCTTTTTTTGTTTTTCCGGCTACACCTTTTATTTTCAGAAACCCCCAATGCAAAGAACTTCGTAAGACGATGCACTTCATCCAACGCTTGTGTGGAGCTTCATAATGTTGGTGGTTTCTTTATTTTCACACGCTTTTTTATTTTGTCTTCCATGATTCGACTAAATTCGTAGTGCCGATGAGTCTGTCCAAATACACACCACGTTTATAAAATCATATTGTAGCCATTGTGCTGACATTGTAATTTCTAAATCCTTGCCTATTATCATCATAGGGCTTGGGACCGGAAGGCAACATAAACCAACCCACAATGATTTTATCTGATGGTAACAAAGCCACTTTTGTTAGTTTGAGTTGTTTTCCCTTTCTGCCAAAAAATAAAAAAAAAATTGCCTGGGGGAAATGGAAATAAAAGCCGCTAATAGATATATTGACAAAAACATTTCGCATTGTGCGTTCATCGGAGCCACTTCATAGTCAATTTAAATATTTTCTGGATTCACAATCAGGTAAATGCAAGATTTTTAAATACTAAAAAATTTCATATGTTTTGTTGAGTTTTATGGCCCTCATGAGGGCAGAAACAGTGCAAAATGTGTTATGTGTTTTTTCTGTACTGCCAAATCCCCATGAATGGTGGTAGAGTTTGGGAAAAGGGAGAGGACAGATCCAAAACGTTCCAGCACTCCAGAACAGCTTCAAATGTTCATTTGATGTCGGGCAAATTTCAGAGCAAAAACTATACATACAAAACGGATAACCACTGCCATTGTAGTCCTGCTAAAATAATTCCTGATGAGCGGGAGGTACTTAACTTCTTCAATACAGTTTTGAACTCCAAGGTTTACTTACTTCAAATGCTCATTGTCTCCTGTGGTGTATATAATGTTGTTTTTGATAGACTCAGGGCAGGGAATTCTTTTATTTTGTCAATCCGGTATCTTTTAGTGACTCACAGCCGCGTGTACGCAGTGGGAAAATAGCAGGTTGCTTCTGGATCCGCAAGTGGAGTTTTTATTGGAATAACCTCAAGGTACTTCATTCCGTTCCGCGCAAAATCAGGTTTTCACAAACATTGTGTCGTTTCTCAGCTTACAACTGATTGTCCTGTAAAAGTAAGTAATATAATAATTACTGTTAACATTATTTTTTAAGTAAACAATATTGCACTTACATATATACAAAATAAAAAAGTAGGCGATTTAACAACCTTTAAAACTTATAACAAATAATGGTTGTTATCCCTATCAGAATAGTTCAACAAAACATCTTCACTTTATGTCTTACTAAAATATGAATCAAATTAATTATAACAATCACTTCAGCACACTCTTTTACAATTACACTAGGTTGTAAGAGACGTGTTTACAAAAGAATGCGTCACACGTGTCGCCATGACAGAACAGGTTTAAACTTAAACGTTGTTTTTTAAATGTGATATTGATAACGTGATATTGATACAACACACATACCGGAGTTATTATTGTCATTATTATCACAAAATATAATAAGTAAACTTACCTGACAGTGAGGATCTTGGGCACATTTTTACGGTTGTTTTCTTTGACACTCCACAAACTCCACACAAGTTTTATATTTGCATTTTTTACTGTATTGATGTCCGCCCTGAGGTAGGGTAGCTGTACCCTTTTTTAACGTACTCTAAACAAACGTCCGTTGAACTACCAGCCATTTCCTTTAGTTATTCCTAAATAAAGCTAATAAACTGCGAACTGAATAAGAACCTTCAACAACGCTTGAACTACACGACACACACTACACCCGTAACGACTAACGAAACAAAAACAAAGAGGTCGACCCATCACATCGAGCTAACTCGCACCCCGCTCCGCAAACCGCCTTGCGCAGCGCGCCTCTAGAAAATGAGGCATCTTTTACAAGTATTGGTGTATCTTATTAGATAGATAGATAAAGTCTATGCCCAAACAGCGTTAAACAATTTCCGTTTGGGGCAACAAGCTGTTTTTCGTTCTAATAAAATCGTAAAGTAGTATGTAGGTATTTTAAAATTTCGTTCTTACCTTATAAAAATAAATTACAGGACGCCATATATTTTTATTTTTATATTGGTTTTTTATTTAACGTACCTATTAGAAAACTTAAGTGATTGGAATCTTTGATTTTACAGGGATAAAAAGGAAATATTTTCATGCTAAAAGTTTAAATTAATGATTGGAAACATCTGTGACGTTTTATGAGGTATAAAAGGTATAGTTTTTAATTCATACATGTAACAGATTCATATATTTTATTGTTTTAACGTAACCCTCTAATGGGGATGTTGACCTTTTTAGTTCAATGTAGCCCCATTAAATAAAAATTTTGGGTCACGGGGAATAGTGAACAAAAAGTTCACTAATCCCCATCAATGGGGATCATCAACGGGGAAAATTGGAATAAAGCCTATTTTCCCCACAGGAGCATACTACCAGTATATAAAATATTTAATGTGATAATCCACATTATAATTATCTGTCAGATTGCATCTTAATCCGATCAGTAGGTTTAAATTGTTTTTTTTTTAAGTTGTAATATCGTCAAATGAGTCCTCCCACCCCGGGCAGGGCGGGAGGGACTGTCACACTTGTACTGACTAAAATACACGGTGTGGTTTAGCTTGAAAGAAAAAAATCAAATTCATTCATTTCGGAAATGAGTTCATAGTCAAATGTTAGTTTCAAGTAAGTTAAAATGTACAACCACACCTACACCTATTTATGCATAATGTAGCATTTAATATAAAGTCAGGTGAGAAAGTAATTCTGTCTACTAGAATATTTCTCCTAGATTAATTTTTAACCAGTTTACACAAATGGCTTTCTCATTTATTATCAATCTAGGACGAATACTTTCTTTGAATAAACCATTTTATTTTTAAGTATTGATTTAGAATTATAATTCTCGCTACAGTTAATACTATTATCTTTAAGACTGTTATTAACTAGGAGTTTCTTTTGCCACTTCATCATCATCTGCCTAGCCTATTCCCAACTATATTGGGGTCGGCTTCCAGTCGATCCAGATGCAGCAGGATATCAGTATTTTACATGGAGCGATTGCCTATCGGTCATCCACAACCCAGTAACTGGATAATATGATACCCCATGGCAAGACTTATGAGCTTCTGACTAACAGTAACGACTGTCGAAGATCTACAAATGACAGCCGGGACTAACGGCTTTACGTGCTTTCCGAGGCACGGAGGAAACTCGCTATGACAAATGTCCTTCGCCACTTGTTCTGGTAAAATTCTGGTAAATATTATCTTTTTTTTTTACTGCATAAAAGGCATCGGACATTAAGGATGGAACGGATTCTAATGACATTTGTCACAAGGATATAACTTATCCTGAATTTAGTTAATGATTATTTAATGTTTATCCCGGTGGATGGTATGTAAAACGTGGAATAAAATTGATTAAAACTCGGGTGAAGCTACAGGCAACAGAGCATATTTAAATAAATGACGTAAGCAATCGATTTTTCATTGACTTTCGTAACACAAAATAGATATTTGATGTTAAAGGTTAGCTTTAGCAAGTTTTTAGCCACATTGGCTTACAAAACCCAATGTAATTTTGAAACCGGAACAATTTTACAAATAAAAAGTAGTTTTTATGGTCACATAATGGTCAATTTGTAAACAATTGAAGCACGACCAAAATCACGCTGAGAATAATATTGTGTAGGTATCACTTGCGCTGGTATACATGGTGTAGTTTTTTAATTACTTGATATTTCAAGTTATTGAATTGTATGGTTAGGAAAAAATCATATTCTATTGAAAAAGGTTTACTGAGAATGCTTTGGTAATCACTGTTTTACACTATCACGGTTTATTTCACAATTTAAAATGTCACTTACGGGTTATCTTCCGTGATTATTAATTGTTGTACTTGTACGCCATGATCGCGGGATGTCATCCCGCGTCGAAATATCGGGAACTCAAACCAATTAATAATCACGGAAGATATCCCGTAAGTGACATTTTAAATTGTGCTTTGGTAATGATTGTATCGTGCTAAATCTATTTAAAAAGCGTGTGATTGTGTGAGTGCATTATGTGTTCCTCACGAAAAGTATACAAGAATTAGATTCAAAAAGGTTGAAACAAGAAAACTGACTTAAGTCACTGCTGGAGCAAAAGTATCAATCAATTTTTTTTAACATTGTCTTTCACTAAAAATTTCTGCTGTGTCGTGGGTGCGTTAACAAACATATAAACTCACATACAAAAATGCCCTCATAGGAATATCAATTAAATTATCAATGATATTAAGCTCTAAGATGGTCAACTGCTGTTTTACTCTAACGACACGTCATGATCATCAATGTTTTTATATTCTGGCAAACATTTTATCTTAATAAGACAAAGTTGCAAATAACATTGTCATTACCACCTTGTCTTAATTGATAGCCATCTTAAAAACTAATAATTAATAATCATTTCATTAAACATTTTATCAAACAAGGCCGATTGTTCGATCAATAAACTAACTATTGTTATAATACCATTTACGTTTTTAGCAAATGGTTAAAACAATGTATAGGATTTGACAAATTGTTAGCTTAACTACTGATTAAACAACTTGATCTAAGGTGAACACCCTGTACACAACAAGTAAATACGTTTGTAATAAAAATTACGAAATGCAAGTACTAATCCCAAGGCTTCCAAGGTACAGTCGAATAAAAAAACGTTTTGTATCACGATCGATCGTGACGGCAGATAAAACGCGCGTGCGTCTGCGCCCGCGCACCGGCGGTATCTTCGCTTTGTACAAAAAGAAAGGTCAAGTTTGGAGGATTCTTCTTTTTTTTTGTATATTAAGAAGGCTCTGTAGGAAGTAAAATTTTGTTCTGATAAGATGAGCTTTGTAATGTTTTTTGAGGGCTGAACCCGAGGCCTTTTCTTCCAAAAGTAAAATATACAAGTATTATGAAGTTTTAGTTTGCGTTAAAATAGGTCTCGTTCGAGACTCTTTTCCTTTTTTCGATATTCCTCATAGTTTCGGATATTCCGCACCCATGCAGTTGAAAAATTCACCCTGTATATTATCATGTTGAAGCGTAAAATCAATCAAGTTAATATGTCAATAAAATCTAAAATCAGTACCCTTTTTTTTTTTTTTTACGTGGTAAAATCATCAAATGAGACCTCCCACCCCGGGCAGGGCGAGAGGTACTGTCAGACTTGTACTGACTAAAATCCACGGTATCCTTCTAAAATCAGTACCCCTAGCACGAGTTTTTACTCTTTTACTTTACAAAATCTTTTCAGTATTTACAGTTTCTTGTACGAAAAAATGGAACAGCGCCTCTGGTGTGCAAAGAAGGAACTAATTTTATCCTTGAAAATTGTCAATTTGAAATTGCCAAAGTTCCAGTTTACTTTACGTCTCAAATACTGATAACTTGTGCTGAGGGTACAGGTCTGGTTAAGTTTAGCTTTCTAAGTAGATTTTACAACCAGTACGCCACACATTGTATTACAAATCAGCAAACGAAGACAAAAGCCTGTCGGAAGGTTTAAATTAGCATGCCGTATATCACCTCAGTGTTATATGGATAGCTAGAGAGAGGATCCAAGATGGAAACGGAAGACACATGACCTCTACTACAATCATGGAAGATATACCTACTTCCTAACCAACGACGATATAATACTAGACTCCTAACAGGCGACCGATGTCTGTCAACACATTAGGCAAAAAAGTCTTATATCCGTCTGATTTCGACCAGTCCTGTGAGTCGTAAACATACATTGAGACAGCACAGACCTTGAGTTAGCCAATCACAACGCAGTACCCCGTCTCCCTCGCTTACGTAGTACCTCAACAAGTTGGCAGAATAGTTTTTGTTCCTGAGATCGTGCATGCGGAGTCTAGTAATATATCGTCGTTGTTCCTAGCCTTGCGATCTTGAATACTAGTTTGGCTCGTCGAACCGAGTTTGCCAAAAGGGTGGAACACAAAATTTTGAATGATAAAAACAGGACAGAGTCCAAAATATCACGTTGCGTGCCAAATGAAATTGCACCAATCCTTGAGGAAATAAAATAAAATACGAACATCACAAAAAGAAAAGTTTACTTATAATAATTTAAAAAAACATAACAATTCTACGAATTGTTAGTTTCAGAAACACTTGTTTTAACTTGGTGAAATCATCAAATGAGTCCTCCCACACAGGGCAGGACAGTACGGACTGTCAGACTTGTAGATACTGACTAAAATCATAATAAATCATTTCATTCCTTCAATAGCCCCTTACGTTCCGAAATACCACGCTGTGCTCTGAAACAGCAATGGTGAAAAGAGAGCTGCCAGGCTTAAGTGGGATTGGGCAGGCCACGTCAGTCATATGCGGGATGACCGCTGGGCGAAAGTCTCCACAGAATGGGTGCCGGAGGATGGGCGACACCGCAGAGCCAAGCCCAGAAAGAGAAGAAATTGGGGAGCTTAACTCGTCTCATGGTAAGCGCAGATGTGTTTGAAGATGAAGCACGCTTGCCTATAAGACCCCAAGGTTATAGCTGACGGGAAATATTCCACTCCTTAGCTGTGCTGTCCTAACCTCAAACCCCCCCCCCCCCCCCCCCCCCCCCTCTAAACCCACAATACAAACCGGACAGCGCACACAGCGCCATTGTCCACAATTATCCACCGTGACGTGATGTATGCCTCCTGTAATGTAATTAGCTAACTCAATTAACACAGGCTGTTGACTCGGCTCTGTGGTCCAAAGTAAATAAGGCTTGCTAAGTAAATAATTATGTAAATATACTAGAACTTTCCGGTGGCTTAGGGATTAATAAAGATTATGTTAATCAATTTTGGTTGTAAATTTTTCCGCAAAGGTAGCATCGGACGACTTAATTAAAAGTTTTTTATAAGTAAAGTTCGGCGTGTGGTTTTGCTAAATAGCTATACCTGGAAAGTAGAGGGGAATTGTAACAACAGGGTGAGTTTTAGTTAGAGTCTAAAAATCCCTTCCACTCCACCTAGATCAACAGATTGTTTGATTTACCGGACTTCGAAAGAAAAGCCAAATTAACTTTTGATGACATTGGCATCCAAAAAAAAAAAATAAGTACCTTTGTCTAAGTGGGGTAGCCTATTTATCTGCACAACAAAATTTTCCAATATCGTTTCAGCGAGTTAAGTGTGAAAGCGTAACTAACTCACTTTCGTAGTTCTTATAATATTAAAGTTTAGATTAAATGTGGTGGCAAAGTCCAAAAGATCCGTGGTTTGAGTCAGCCTGTGGGTTGGTTCAGAGATAGGTCAATAGTCTATTAATTGAAAACGATTTTAAAAAAAAACGTTGCCCCTCACTAGGAATTACTACTGTGTCGCGGGTGCGTTTACAAACACAAACGCCCAGACCCGAAACAACTACTTATAGATCATACAAATATTTGCTCTGTGCGGGAATCGAACCCGCGACAGGCAGAGCAATAGTCCAATCCCTCAGCCGTCAAATTCTTTCGGCAGTTTTTGGGTGGAACATTCACAAAATTAGTCAGAATTAGATACAGTCACTATCTTTTTACGATTTTCTCAAACTAAGGCTTTCATTTCAAGGTTACTGTCAACTACTCTTCAATATTTAAAAGTCGAGTGTCTTGATCTCTACAAGATGGATTATGAAAAGGCAGCTACGAGTATAAGCCCCTTCGTACACAAAGCGACGCAAGTCTCCGATACCTTACGACTTCGGTATCCAAGCGACTATCGCAACACAATTCCATAGAGATTCGTTCACAGGCACGCGTCAATGGATGCTAAAGTCGTAAGGTATCGGAAACTTGAGTCGCCTTGTGTACGAAGGGCCTTAGTCTTGTTTTAAATTAATAATTTACATTCACTTGATTTGGACAAAAGGACCGACCAGTCTTACCATGGGGTATGGTATTGCCCAGTTACTGGGTTGTGGAGGTCTGACAGGCATTCGCTCCATGTAAAATACTGATATCCAGCTGAATCTGGTATGACTGGGAGCCGACCCCAATATAGTTGGGAAAAGGCTCGGCAGATGATGATGACTTGTACAAAGGAATTTATAAGGGTTATGTGAGTGGACCATGCATCTTACAAAATAGGACGTCCACTTACAAGGAATTTCTCGACTGGAGACCACGTACCGGACAGGATAGGACGTCCATCTACAAGGTGGATAGACGATAGACGATGAAGACCACAGGGTCACGCTGGATGCACGCCACTGGAAATCTATGGGGGAGGCCTATGTTCAGCAGCGGACGTCCTACAGCTGATATAAGTGGTCGCCTTAGAAAGAGCTACCCGAGGTTCGAGCGACAGGCCTGTTTGGTCTAGTGGTTAGTGATCCTGACTGCTATGCCGGGGTCGTGGGTTCGATTCCCAAACAGGGCAAATGTTTGTGTGATGGGCATGATCATTTGTTCTGTGTCTGGGTGTAATTTATCTATAGTATGTATGTTTTAGAAATGTATAAGTATGTTTATCAGTTTTCTAGTACCCACAACACAAACTGTGCTTAGCTTGGGATTAGATGGCGTTGTGTGATAGTTGTGGAATATTATTATTATTGGACGTCCTACAGCTGATATGAGTGGTCGCATTAGAAAGACCTACCCGAGGTTCGAACGAAACCAGATGCATTAATTTTTAGGGTTCCGTAGTCAACAAGGAACTCTTATAGTTTCGCCATGTCCGTCCGTCTGTCCGGAGTTTAGCTCAGAGACGCCCAGTATTAGAAAGCTGTAATTTGGTGTACATATACGGATTTGTTGTGCCAAAAAAGTGGTAAGTAAAATAAAATCTCGTAATTTTTTTTTTCGTAGGGTACCTCCTGTAGCTACACTTAAAGTGGGGATGCTTTTTTTTTCTCACGTACCCTTTAGTGTGGGGTATCATTAAATAGGTCTTTAAAAAATATTGATAGTTTTCATGAACATTATTTTAATAAAAAGATTCGTTTGTAAAATATTAAGCTTTAATGTGATTTTCATGACTCAGTAGGCTTTATAAGTTTACGAGTAATAGTCGACCATCTTATAAAATGTACTTGGATAACATATTTTCCTAAACAAAATGTATCGGAGAATATGTTTTTCAACTACAAATGTAAGTTTGTCAACTTTAATTAGTTAAAATTAAATTCAGCTAATCGGTTTAGTTAGTTCGCATAAGTATTTTGATGGGCAACTACGGAACCCTACACTGTGCGTGGCCCGACACGCACTTGGCCGGTTTTTTCATATTAATCTTTAGTCATCATAATTTTAAAGTTCTAAATAACAATTCAAATCTTTTCATCATGCATTGTTTGATTTAATTTTGATGACATCGTACATCGTTCAATTGTCAATGAATGACTTAAATGGCGTGATTTATTATAATCCTGACTCATGAGGTTGTTAATTGAGTATACAATAATGACTCATTCAATAAAATGCAGTAATTAATAAAATTAATTACTCTTGATTGAAATAAAGTTAATTGGTAACGGATTTCCTTGTGGTTATGTTAATAAATATGGGAAGTATGTTTCCGTCAATTTGTGTTGTATTATTATAGGATATGAAAAATAATATGTCTATCTTGTTTCCACTGCTGGAACACAAGCCTTCTTTCTGTGATAGGAGAAGGGTAAAATCTGTTCCATTTTTTCATCTCAATAATCAAATGAGTCCTCCCGCCCTGGGTGGAGCCGAGTGGACCAAAAAGGACAGTCAGACTCTTACTAGCTAAAAAAACATCGTGCCTTCACACATCTTTTGAGTTTCAGGGCCACGTTTCCCTATTTAAGCAAACCCATAACCATGATCCACCCCCTAGGCTAGGCTAGGCGGTGGAAGAATTTATGGTTCTAGGAAATTTCAATTTCTTCACTTAATTTTCCTTCAGCGTTTTGAGACCAGTTGATAATTATGATGAACTAAACTAAAAATGCTCGCTAAATGCAATTGAAAATAAACTTTAATCTTATTTTATTTGGTCCAAATTTTCATGACAAAGTCCGTTAAAAAAAGATTATATCATACCAATTTTTAGGTCGATTCAACCATGTTAAACTGCGGTTAACAATTTTGATTGCAAAACGAATTTATCGCCGATTTACGTAAAAAATATTTCAACCGAAAAATCAGTCAACTTTCTAAAAATTGTTTACGCTGTCTCGATTTGCGAGAGCTATGTAACAATGAAATATAATATTTAGTATCGCATGTTATAGAAATATTACGATATTGAAATGTCGTTACGTTGATAGCTTTAGATCAAGCATATCAAAGTACCTATAGATAAAAGTTGAGAGCGTAGACGATCAAAATGCATTTAGAAAGTTATTGAAATTATGCGATTTATTGTTGCATTTTAAATTAATAAAGATGATTTTAAATATTTTATAATGCATGAGCTTTTTGCGAAAAGAAAAATGTCAGCTGCGAGCTGGACTCGAACTTATTCAGATTACAACTAATATAATATCCAGATGAACGAAACATATCCAGAAGGAAATAAACTCAGTTGAATATTTCTTTCTCCAAAAAAGCTTTAAACATACGATTTTTCATCTAGTCCAATAAAGTTCCCATTTTACACTATCGCAAGTGTTTCAAATGTAATTAATAAAATCTCCTCCAAAGAAACTAACATAATTTTCAATTCCAGTACAGATTTAAATAAGAACCCCAACCCACACTCGTAATCATCAATCCAATAACAATAAAACCACGTAACCATTAACCATATTCCAGAGCATAAACATTAATCTTAATTTAACCGGCTGATTTATTAATCAGAGGTTAAAGCGCGGTGCGACCCGCTGCGGTAAACTCGGGTTAAATCAATATAAACAAACGTTGTTAATAGAATTTTACATTTAGATAAAAAACATGTTACGATTGGTATCGGAAACTGGTATCGGGAACTATATCGTTTGTCGATAACGACATGTCGATAAGCGTTGTTTTCATCTTTGTTTCTCGTTTTTTGTGTCGCCATGCTTTCTGAAGAATTGAGTAGGCTTGATTGTCAACGTGATTTGGTCTTGGGAATGACAAATAACTATAATAATTAGTTCAGGTAACAGTTTGTTAACATCCTATAGGTAGGTACATTTTTTAATCATTTGTTAAAAAACAAAGCTTTTTTTTATTTTGATAAATGCATAGGATTTAACAGATAGTTTAACTATTTTTTAGTTTTTTTGATCAGTGGTTAAGCTATTTGTCAAAAAATTAATAGATGAGAGACGTACCTACATGGTAAAAAAATGTATACGATTTTAACAATAGTTAAAAATAGTTAAGCTAACTATTTGATCAAACAACTCGCCGTTACCTGATTAAAATTATACGAAAACATTATACCTACTTAGTCAATTGAAAAGGTTTTCCGACCATGAATTACTGAAAGACGATAAGATTAGATTATTTTACGATTCATACTTAGGTGTAGTAGACATTGGTGAGGTCATAACTAAAGAATTCTATTGTTTTGTAAATACCGAGAATTTGTAGAAAATCATAAAAAAATAACATTAAGCCTGTAATTCCTTTTTTAATTAGTGATAAGGTAAGGTAAGCGAAGATGTGGTCGAAGGTGAATTTTTTAGAAAAAAAATAATATAAAAAAACGTTTTAGTATATTTTTTAACTTATTTTCGATTACATATATACTTTATTTATGGATTTCACTGGTTACCTAGCTAAACTAATAGATAACTTGTGTTAAGGTTAATAAAACATTGACACGATTTTCGCATTTATAATAGTATCTTGTTATATCGTATTATATCATAAAAAGACAACATTGAGATCATCTGTATTAATAACAAATTGCATAATCGTCTCTTACCAATATTTATAATATACTTCGTAAATCGAGTGTACATGACAAACATATAAGTGTCTTATGTACTTTTATTGAGAGGCACCGTTATTAAATAAATAGGTAACTAGGTTTCTAACAACTCTGCGTAAGATAGGAAACGCCTAATCTATTCGCGAAAGTTGTATGAAACTAAGGGAAATGAGTAATTTTCATTCATAACTAGATACGTAGGTATAAAGTCTTGTACATGCAGTAATTATATCTGTAGAATTGTTACAGTAATTAAAATTTATAACCGACCAAAATGAGAAATGATAACTTTGGAGGGTGTGGGCATGATCTCTACAATTTTATCCTACCGGCAATTAGTTAGAGTCCTCCCATCCAGGGCGGAGAGGGAGGGACTGTCAGACTCTTACTGACCTAAGTCAACCAACGGTGATCGTTCAACAGCCCTTTTCGTTCCAGGGTCACGGTTTCCCGACAAGACAGTCCCTCGACCCCGGATATTGAACCTAGTTTCTGTGCAAATAAACATTTATATTATTCTAAGTATTCTATTCTGACTAATAAAATCGGTGTATTGGCATTTGGCAGTAGTCCGGTTGACCAAACTAAGAAACTTTTTTGTAGCAATTCCACCCTGTTCATTCACACGCCCTTTGCGTTTCAGGGTCACGTTGTCCTTTACAAAGTCATGGTTAAAAGGTTCATTACAGGTGGCGGGCGTCCTGAACCTAACCTAACCTAACCCATATTTAAGTAGGAATGAGAAATGATTGCTAAGATTAAGAAAATCGATAAGGATTATTAAATATTTTTTTATCAGTATTATACTTTACTTTTTCATTTGAAAATAGTTTCAGCACTAAATAAAATAATGTAGGGAATTTCATCACGTGTATTTAAAAAAAATCAGATACATTTGCAAAAAAAAATGAAAAGCCTGAGTTACTTAGATACCTGCCTCATTCTACTACACCGATAAAAACATTTGACGTATTTACTTCCTAAACACATGATGACAACAAAACTAGGAAAAAATAGAACATAGATACATAAATAAAAACTTAACTGTCTTGTTATTCAACAAATATGACTCACCCATTATTTTTAAATAAAAAAAGGAAAACATGCCGCTCAATAATTTCTTGAATAAATAAATAAAAAAAAAAACATTCAGAAATATACATAACTTTGATATTATTAAACTAATAAGCCTATTTATATTATGTAAATCATACACAACAACGACATACGGCAGAATTTTTAAAATACGTTTTCGAACGAAGTAGGTAAATAAAATATTTAAAAGAATTCTAGAATTCCATCGATTCAAATTTAAAAAAAAAACCCAATGTTATTACATAGTTATCTGTACATACGCTTATTAAATAAAAAAACCCACCTTTTTATATTAAAAACTGAATCCAACACAATCACTTAAAAACACAAGGTGTCACAATAAACATTGCTTATATTTCCGAACGCACACGTGAGTAACACAGCACTTCTGAACGAACGTCTGTCGGTCAACGCGGTTGAAATCACACTGACCGGACGAAGTAAGTGATGATAGCTGTATTGTAGATTAGATGATCGTTCGCGAATTTAATTTTCTTTCCTATTTGAGTATGTACGTATTGTTGGACGTTGGACAGAGGGGTATTGGCTACTGTCATGCTTACTGTAAGTCTCTAACAAATGACGGGGCCCCCTTAGACAGCCAAACTAACGAGCTACCGTGACTCCGGAACATAAATTAGATTATTTTCCTTGGTTTTCAAGAAAAACTCTCATTTATTAGAAAATCAGATAAAAGTTAATTCCTCTGGGTCGCATTTATTGAAAGAGGAGAATTCTATCCTTTATGCAATTTAGATTGAAGAACTTTGATGAACTAGGTAGGTACCCCCCAGAGATAGTCAGAAAGGTCAAAGTGTTGTTAGCATTTCTTAAGAGTCTGGGATGGACTGAAATATCAGTTTTTCCATCAGAACGCAAAATACGTTCCTCAAACGTGGAGTCCTCACCAAGAACAGTGATGGCCCAGCGGTAATGACCCCGAGTTACAAGTCGTGGTCGTGTCAGACCAGAACACATGCAGTCAGTTGCATATACTTTTGTAATTTATTTTATCGCCAATGATTTCAAAGGGAAAGATAAGCCCATCAGAACATTTTCCCTAAACTTTCTTCATTCAAGCAAAGAGTAGCATAGAATCTATGATATGACTAGCTGTTGCCAGCGGCTTCACCCGCTACAACTCCAAAATTATCCCACGGGAACATAAAATCGGGATAAAAACTATCCTATGTGTTAATCCAGGTTATAAGCTATCTGTGAACCAAATTTCAGCCAAATCCGTTCAGTAGTTTTTGTAGGATAACTCATACGAACTACGTTCAACTATAACGTAACCTCAGTTGATTGATTTGCTTTGGCTCGGTACTGACAGGTAGGGGGCAAAAAACTGGTGCCATGTTCTTTGTTTGGTTGGGCCTGTCCTTACGATATAAGACAATGTTTTATCACTAATGCTTTCAAAACAGATAAGGAAGATATTGTGAATAATAAAAACATTGTGAGGAAAGCAGCATATGTTCTAGAACTAAAAAAATACAATTAATGGCTAAAATACAAACAACATAATAGTTGCTCAGACGGCCGTACGTCTTCTGTAAGTCTGCAGACATGACCAGCTCACTTCCACTTCAGTACCCCTAGCACAAGTTTTCACTCTTTTACTTTACAGCGTCTTTCCAGTATTTACAGCGTTTCTTGTATGAAAAAATGGAACAGCGCCTATGGTGTGCGAAAAAGGAATTATTTTTTTCCTTGAAAATTGACAATTTGAAATTGTCAAAGTTCCAGTTTACTTTACGTCTCAAATACTGAAAACTCGTGCAAAGGGTAAATGCTGATTCTTCGCACAATGTCGATTACTTAAGTTCTCTTTACTAGCCTGATATCCAACACATTCATTCTAAAACCCATTTATTTGAAATAAAACTCAATTTATTGATATCTTCAAGTAGCAGTTTATTTGATAACAATCACTTCAGCGGGTTGCTTACCTAGAACATTGATAACCTACTGATTGGTTTATCAGGGAACGTCAATTGATAAGGAGTAATACGAATTTGATTCTATTGTGAGTCATTGATGTTAAATTAGTTTGTTTTTGATATGATTCTTATACCTATTTATATTGCAATGCTGGTTGCAATTCAAAAGGGAATTGGAGAAAGGTGACTCTATTGTTTTAGCGAACAAAGAAATCCCGTGTGGTGTTTTCTAGTAAGACATCAATTAGAGGTCCCGAGGGTTTACTCTCTTAGTGTGTCAACGAAGATGCAGGACCGTCATCATCTGCCTGCCTTTTCCCAACTTTATTGGGGTCGGCTTCCAGTTAAACCAGATTCAGCTGGATATCAGTATTTTACATGGAGCGACTGCCTGTCGGACCTCCACAACCCAGTAACTGGGCAATACCACACCCCATGGTAAGACTGGTTGTCAGACTTTAGAGCTTCTGACTAACAGTAACGACTGTCAGAGATCTAGAAATGACAGCCGGGACCTACGGGTTTACGTGCTTTTTAGGGGTAAGGTTTTGATTCCAAAATCGGGCATATTGTTTTTAGCGTTTTTTTTAGTAGTACCTAGACACAGAGGCTTTTTTATCGTGGTACCTCATCAAATAAGTCTTCCCGACCAGGGCAGGACGGGAGACACTGTGAGACTTGTACTGACTAAAATCCACGGTGTTCCTTCAATAGCCTTTGTCATTCAAGAGTCACAGTTACCCATTTATACAATCCCGCGACCCCGGAATTAACCCAATACCTCGAGGTATTCCAGCTAGGGCACCTGGCACCTGCGAAAAATTTTGACAGGAGCCTTATGTCGAATAGATAAGGTGCAAGTAGCTCAGGTGCCATTGTCAGCGGGTGCCCTAAGTGGAATACCTCAATACCTCGCGTGCAGAAAGCGCTCTTCTTACAAACAGCGCAGCGTTTTAGTAGAAACCTAAAATCATTTACAGAAACCAAAAAGGAACATCATCCATTGAATTAAAGGTACCAAAAGTGTGTCAATCTTTATTATGTATTGTAATTTATTACCAAGGAAACACTATAAGGTCGTAGCGTGTATAGTATTTCGTTTTACTAAAGTGACTCATACAAAACAAGTCATATAAATTAAGTGGGAAGGTGAGCTATGTATACCTAAGTAGCTAGGTACTATTATTTCGCTATTGTCACATTGTCTAGATGAAAACTGACGTAAATTATGATAAATACGCTGACGTCATAACTGTTGAATGCATTTACGTAACGTATTTTAGACTGAGTAGCTGAAAAATCATCGATAAAGGATCGAATAAATATCGTCCCCGTAGTTGGAAAATTAAATAACTCTGATTTTGTAGTTCTGAGATAAACGCGATTTAGTGTTTTTTTTTCAGTTAACGTACATTTGTTAAAAAATGTGAGACAATTTTACTGTCGGTAATTTGATATTTTGTGGACCTGATTACCTTTTACATTATGCTTTAACAAACTGAACTCAATCTTTAACGATAACTAAATAACATATAAAAAATCAAGTTGTTTAATTTTGCCACAACTGTTATTTATAACGTACTAAAATTATCTACTAATTTCGGCTATTTATTTAGTTTTCCTACGAACTAAATACATTTGGTAGAGTAAAATTTGGTGAAATAAATGCAGTTATTGAATTTATCAAACTCGAAATATTTTGAAATGTAAAATTTTGTGGCTTTGTACGTTACTATTACTTCGATATTTTTTTAACTATTATTGGTATTATATAAAATAAAAGTTGTTTTATGATTCGCACCCTTCCTGTAAAAAAGCGGTAAGTACACATCGGACAGGTTTTAAGTCATGAGAGGTCTACACACCCTTGTAAAGCGTCTTGGAGAGTTACCACACGATCAACTGACAGGCATACATCATCAGCATAGATAGATAGATATATTCTACTTTATTGTACACCAAAATTGTTACGCAACTATTATAAACTTTACTAATGCTATGGTTATAATGGCGGTCTTATCGCTAATAGCGATATCTTCCAAAAAACCAGTGTGTCAAGCACGGGAACCCTAGACGTCTTACTCTTCGCCAGTTCGCCCTGAAGCGTGAGATGTCGAAGACACTTTTATCAATGCGAAAATTGAGCATCATTTAGCAGAGCCGAGAAATAGAGTGAAAATAACGTGGGAGCCACGACACAACCTTGCTTCACATCGCTGGTTATATTAATTAGGTCTGAGAAATCGTTTCCATCCAGCCTTTTTCAACACTACCCAAAGTGGAGCGCGCGCGATCGAAGGCCTTTTCTAAGTTAACGAAACACATGTACAAAGGATGGTTTTGTTCAAGGCTTTTCTCTTGAATTTGTTTCATTATGAAAATGCCGTCAACAGTTCCTCTGCTCGGTGTAAACCTGCACTGGGTCTCTGGAAGTATCTGTTCTACAAGGTTTGATAAACGGCTATCCATGATATAAGCCAGTACCTTCCCAGTGGAAGACAGGAGATAGATGCCTCTGTAAGAACCTCGGTTCAATAATTCACCTTTACCCTTATAAAATTTGCAAATGGAGGCATTCTTCCAGTCTTGGGATACAATTTCGGCTTCCCATACCTTGAGCAATAAGTTGAAGAGCCTACTTTGTATTTGTGGGTAAGCATATTCGCAAACCTCTGATGGTAGACAGTCGGCTTCTGTTGTTTTACCGTTCTTCAATCTTTTGACGGCTGATATGAATTTACCAAAGGTCTGCTAAGTTCTCCTTGATGGGACGGCATTCAAGATTTCCAATGTATGGTAAATCTGTTATCTGAGAGCAGAGATTCAGAGCGTTATTGAAATGTTCAGCCCACCTATTTAAGATTTGCTTATGATCTGTCAGTTTACAGTCCCTGTCACGAGTATATTATAATATATTGATGCCTATTTCTCAATTTGGGTCCGAAAATTGTTTTCAAGCCTTCGATAAATCTGCTCGTTTGGTTTGTGTCAGCACAGAGTTGCATGTTTATTGCTCTATCCAGCCACTATTGACTTTTAAGTCACGGATCTTAATTTTAAGTTCGCATTGAATGGATTCGGATAATTTTCGTCGAACGGTGTTTGATAGAGATTTCAGTTCTAGTCTGTAGCTTTCAAGAAATACTCTGATTTCCTTGCCTATGTAAGTCATCGAACCAGTTCTGGTTTTTCTTTAGTGGTTATGGTATAGTACATGACACGCTATCAAGAAGATTTTTGGCATATAAACGCCTTGGCGCCGAAACAACACAAACATTCACTGGTTTCTTATGCGCTGCGCGTCGAGGAGCTTTTATTTACAAACGCATCTTCGAATAAGTCGATGGTCTGACCAGCACTCCACACCCCACAATACTTCTTGTAACCAAGATGTGATTCAGATCTTTTTTTACATACAATAATGTAATCAATAAGGTGCCATTGCTTGGATCTAGGGTGCATCCACGAGGTATTATATTTTTCTGCTAGGTGAAAGAAGTTATTAGTCAGGCACAGGTCAAACTCTGAGCACAGAGTGAGAAGCTCCAAGCCATTAGCATTGCAGTTCCAAGCTGGGCAGACCGTCACTGTATGCTCCACCGTGTTCTCCGGGCGGTCCACACAGTGGTGACACCCGGGTTTATCCTTCCGCTGAATCCGAAACAGGAACCTCCCGAAACAATCGTGTCTGGTGAGGACCTGCGACAGACGGAAGATGCGGACGCCGTAGCGCCTATCCAGCCACTCCTCAAAGAGGGGTCTTACCGCCGCTATTGCGGCGTGCCCGTGTTATAGGTACCTACTAATGTGTTTCTGCTGCAAATTATTCGATAATTGATTTAAACGTAGGTACCCTACGTAGTTTCACTCTTAAAAGAATGTTTAACGAAAATACCCAACAAAAACAATTTGTGTGACAAGCTAAAAGTAACCTTAATTCTTCTACTTAAGAGTCAAAATTCCAATGAAAGCAGAAGAGTTATCAACTTCTCCCACAACTCAAAATGATTGATATTCAAACAGATAACATCAAGTATTTATAAATTAAGTACGTTATTTCAAAATTCTGCATAGCAGAATTAAATAAATAGAGTTATTTAGTTTTCCTAGAACTTCGTTAGTTTTGTGAAAGAATTTTGAAGTTGAGGAAAAATTCAACAACTCATGTTATTTAATTTATTTGACATTCAACTTATCATTGACCACAGTTATTGATTTATTTACTGAGTTATTTATTTTTCCTTTAAAAAAATATTGTTTGTCTGAAGATATTTATTATTCCATCTATCCGACAAAAATAGCTATATTTTTGGAACGGAATAAGATACGAAAACGCCTGTAAGGCTCAAATATGCGGCATGTTTTAGGTGTCTTGAAAATAGGGAAAAGTCAATATCGCCAAAATCGGACTTATTTAATTTTCCAACTACGGGGACGATATATATTCTTTGTGTTATTTTAGACTCTATCTATCTCTGAGCCAATTCATCGTCTATCCATCCATCCGAAAATCAAAAGTCTTGCTTTGGAATAAATGAAATAGGAAGAAAAATCTAACGTGTAAAATTGTGTTTTTACTATTTACCTGTACATAAATTCAACAAGATCGATAATGTTTTCTTTAGGTCTTTCTCTTTCCTACAACTGGGCGAAGACCTCTACTTCTTCGTGACATCTAGGGACCTACTTCTTTCAGACAAACTTTCGCGTCCTCCTTCAAGCCTGCTCTGATGAAACCTACGAGTATGTAGTTTTTAATAAAATACTCTATGCCTTTTGAATAACAATTGTACAAACTAGATACGTCAGTTGAAATAATAAACAGTTTGGGTACGGAATCCTAAAGATCATACTGTTCTGTGTTCTGTTTAGATTCTTACATTCTTAAGACTCCAGCTGGCTACACAAAAAGTAGTAAATTGCTAACAAGCTAACAAAGCCATTTAATTTTTCATCAAAATCCGCTCAGCCGTTTAGGCGTGATTGATTAACAAAAATTCATCCTTCCATCCAAACTTTCGATATTATAAAATGTTAGTAAGAATAAAATCAACAGCTGTCTGGCACATTTTTTTATCAGAATTTTCTAAAACAGTCCGTCCGAAAAGGTTCCGAGTCCGACGAATTGAAAACCTCCACAGTTTTTAAAGTTGGTTAAAAAGGGGTCAACAACATCCCATCCGAACATAATCTGTACAAAAAGCCTCTCCCCATTGAAATCTGACGCCACTTTCGTAAGTAAAAGCGCAATAAAACATACGTAACAAAAGTATCGGCGCCCGCGCAGCCGTGTGAGCAGGATGCGCGTGCGCAAGCCGGAACGCCCGCGCTGACCTTGAGCGACGCTCTACTAATGTGGACACGCTGTTTTCTCCGGATACCGTGTACTGGCACTAAGTTATCTTGATAGCTAAGTACTAAGTAGTACTTTGAGAACCATTGAACAGGTTAGGATGTCATAAATCCTAACTAGTCTTACCTATAAATATACGAAACTGACTTTGCAAGTTTTTTCAGCGATTCTGGTGACTTTTGGTTCTGAGTTTCATGAGACTCTGAAGACGGTTATAAGCTTACTACTTCTTGTCATAAAACTTCGTATTTCGGAAATCCGTTGAATGTCGGATATTTCTGTTTCTTATCTGAAGAAATTTTTATCCTCAGGAGGCTGCTGTCAGTCCACACGGCTACACATCAATCTATACAAAACCAGTTTGTCTTGGTCTCGCTTCGTACGATTTTTACAAACAATAAACAGTCAGCTAATACTGGTTTTGCATAGCTTGATGTGTAGCCGTATGTACAAGTCTGACAGTCCCTCCCGCCCTGCCCTGGGTGGGAGGATTCATTTAGTGATTTTGCCAAGTACAAAATAAAAGGAGGTGGCTTTTTTTTTTTTTTACGTGGTAAAATCATCAAATGAGACCTCCCACCCCGGGCAGGGCGAGAGGTACTGTCAGACTTGTACTGACTAAATTCCACGGTGTCCTTCAATAGCCCTTTATGTTCCGGGGTCACGGTGATGGTATAAGACCCGCGACCCCGGCAGGCTTTAGCCCTCTGAGAGGGGGCCTCGTCATTATGCTGACGCTCTTTGCCACAAATGCTCCCTCCGAGGGAGGGGCGAGGACCTTGTCCTCTCTCTCCTCCTTCGCGAGCACGACTGCTTCGCAGAAGGAGGCGACCGCTTCCCACTCCGTCTCGCCCCGCAGCATGGCCGCGACCAGTGCTGGGCGCGAGAGGTCTCCGCCTATCGCCGCCGTGAGGACACGTCGGTGCTCCGCCCAAGCGGGGCAATCCTGCACCGTATGCTCGACTGTGTCCTCCGGGCGATCTACGCAGTGGTGACACCCAGGCGTTTCTTCCTTTCTCATAAGACACAGGTACCTCCCGAAACATCCGTGTCCGGTGAGGACCTGCGTCACGCGGAAGGTTAGAACGCCGTGACGTCTCTCCAGCCACTCCTCAAAGAGGGGTCTTACCGCCGCTATTGCGGCGTGCCCGAAAAGGAGGTGGCTTATATCAAGTCGAATCCCATTGATGTATCAGGATATTGGATATGGCAGGTCAGCTGAATGCAATTTTTGGGTAGGCGTTTCAGGCACGCTGAAAACTTGTTGGAATACTTTTTAAATTTTTCCTAAAAACAGAAATGCAGACCTGGTTGACTTGATGAGCGGGATTGAACAAAGCCATACAAATTTTAAAGATGTTATTTTATTCGTCCCAAAAAATAATTAAAGGAGAGGAAAAATTAATGAGCCAGATCATTTACTGCTATACGAGTATTAGGAATGCGAATTTCAGACCATTTTCGTATTGATTATAGGAAATATTTACTGTCTTTTGTGGTTACATGGATGATTCACTTATCGTACTACGTTCTTTGCGAAGAGGCTTAAAACCATATAAGAGTAGGGTTTATAAATAGCTGCCTCGTATGAATGTCAAGTCCAAGGTATTGCTTACGATTGTGTCCACTTATTATTTTGATTTCTGTCCTTAAATGGTGAGAAAAGACCTTGCAATTTGTTGAATTATCTGTTTAAATTATGATTGTATTAATTTTGACTTCTTTAGCCTACAAAATATAACAATAGGTACGGGTTTTGATGATTCCCAAAAGGCGAAGTTGTCTCAATAAAATTACTACTTTTTTTACTACTTAACTTTTATTCAACCAAAGTGGTGATCATAAATTCATCGTTATTGGTATTCATTTGGTAAATTTTAAAAATATATTTGGAACTGTGGTAGTCAAATGAACTTAGCAAACTGCTGTATTTCTTGGCTTTGGCCGACCTTGTAAAGGTTGCCGGAAGACGCTGGATGCACGCTTCCAACCGGTAGGTAGGTATATGTGTTGATCTAAAGGAGAGGCCTATGTTCAGCAGTGGACGTCCTATAGCTGAGATGATGACTACAACCTTGGGGTTATTAAGACAAGAGTTAATCATTAACTTCTAGGCAAGCGTCACCGTCTACCATAATTATCTTCGCTAAATGGTCGTCAAGCACAAGCCTTCTCGGTATAAAAAAATTTAAAAAAAAAAGCCAATATCGAGAAAAACCAAAGGGCCATCGCTTGATTATGTTCAGCCCTCAATCCATTATCGAATTCAGTGTACCTACAAAGTAACTAAAATATGGCTAAAAATAACAGCCAACCATCTCTAATCGTTTAATCTTCATTTAAACAGTGCCTTAGGTATGTACCGGCCGTTTTGTAAGAGATCGTGAGGTCAAATCAATAAGAGTGACCTTAAGAAAACAATCTACTAACATTGCTACGTATGTGTGTTTGTTTATAAGGAAAACATGGGTGCTGACTAGTGATGTTACGAAGGTAAGATTTTGACACTCGCGAATGCGAATGCGAATATTCAATTTCAATATTCGCGAATGTGAATGCGAATATTCAGTTTTTAATCAATCATCATTTTTATGATTGAACTTTCCAATTTATTTCGAAATTATTAAAATTATAATTTATTTACGTTCCTATCTGTAACGAGGATTGAAAAAAGTATTCAGAGTAGCTCTAAGAGTGGCATCAGTGAAAGAATAGCAGAAAGGAACACGTTTAGCTTAGCATTTTTTTTACGTGTTAAAATCATCGAATGAGTCCTCCCACACCGGACAGGGCGGGAGGAACTGTCAGACTCGTATTGACTAAAATCCACGGTGTCCTTCAATAGCCCTTTATGTTCCGGGGTCACGTTTATCTCAGCATGGTCTGAAAGATAAGAATGGAAGGAGTGTGTGGAAGAAGGAGTACCAAATAATGTTATATTTTCGTAGTTCGTATTCGCAAAATATTCGAATGCGAATATTCACATCTCAACAACATCTCTAGTATCAACGGACTTGAAATGTTAAGTTGTACTTAAACTATTTGTCCTTATAAAGTCAGTTTTGTGGTCAATTTTGTGCAGGGTCGACGTCATCATGAGTTTTGGGCAGATTGAATTGTTCGCACAGAATTGTTTTGGGGTTTTCTCATGTTTTAGTGCAATTACTTTCAATAGACGGATGTTGAAAATTATCCGTTAGGCATATTATTTTTCGTTTGATTTAGATACATACGGTCGGTGTTGTAATTCACATCTCCACATACTGTAAACTTTATTTTACTATTTCCCGTGGTTTTATCCCCGCTGCTCCTATAATATTGATTGTCACCTGATGTTTTAAAGCCTATACCGTTACTCGATAAAATGTATCTATCAAGGTATCGACTATCTAGCAAAAAATGTTTTTTCTATTCGAACCTAATTCTAAAAAAAACTAAAATTCGAATATTCACATACACGCACCCGTAACAACTACATATAAGTCAGACAAATAATTATTTGTTCCTTGCGGTAATCGAACCCACAACTCTGGAGCGTAAAGGTAACCAAAAGAACAGTGTTTTTAGTAAGTAAGAGTCTGACAGTCCTCCTCATAAAGCAGAAGGACTCATTGATTGATGATTTTACAAACAAAAAAAAAAAGAATAATAGACAGAAAAACATTGTTTACTTCCATAGACATACAATGTAGGATGTAGTGGTACATAACCTACATAAGTAGTAGTAGGTTTATATTGTAGAGGCTTCTCATAGCGTTTGTGTGCCAAACGAGAAAACCGGTTTTGTGTTACTATACAAACATTCAGTTATGTACTATAGCCTTGATTCTGAAACCTTGAACTTGTTTATTATACATAACATAATAACATTATTTTATTCTACGAGTGGAGTATTTTTATGACCTCACAATTTGAATATTTTTTGGCTTGGTGCCTTCCATGCAACGACGATATATTACTAACTCCTTATAACAGGCGACCGATGTCTGTCAACACATTAGGCCAAAAGTCTTATATCCGTGTTATTTCGACCACTCCTGTGAGCCGTAAACTACCGTGAGACAGAACAGACCTTGAGTTAGCCAATCACAACGCAGAACACCGTCCCCCTCGCTTACGTAGTAGGTACCTCAGCGAGTTGACAGAAATAGTTTTTGTTCCTTAGATCGTGCATGCGGAGTCTAGTAATATATCGTCGTTGCTTCCATGTTTCATACTGTAACAGTTGATAAAAATATGTTATATTAGAATGAGTGAGTGAGTTCGACGGCTAATTGGGACGGGTATTATATTTTCTTTAAAGAAAAAAGGGAAGGAATAAAGTCATATAATCTTAGTGTATAAATAGGGACGCGGATAATATGCCCCTGGCATTAGTCCTCCTTCCCATGTGCAAGAAGGTTTATATAAATAAATATGTATATGGTCTTATAGTATCGCCTTTACTAGTCAGTCCCAGGGTTATATTTGATTGTCGCGGGACTGTCGCAATCACGGCACTCACTCATCGGGTAACAGTTACTAACAGGGTCTTTGGGAACTTAAAGTACGAGTCTGATTGGTGCTCCCGTCTCACCCTGGGTGGGAGGACTCCATTTGATGATTTTACCCACAATGGAAAAGGGGTGATAATTGGTACTAAGACATACAGTTTGCGACTGAAAAGGACTGTTCTTACTAATTTTCAGTCTATTCAGTAAGAGTCTGACGGTTCGCCTCCGATCTAACCCAGGGCGAGATTTCCCCGGATCTGGCCCTGCCTATTTACAATCATTTTCTGCCTAAGTCCAGACAGAAAATTTAATGATGTAAATACGAGTTATAATTCTGACATCGACGAGCCCCATTATAAAAAGGTTGCTACTTACTTTTTCCAATTTACTATTTGTAATAAAAACAATAAATTTCAGGACCAGAAAGAATTGAGTCTGGAGATAACATGCTACGAACATACTATGATGAACAAATAAAATGGATATTAGGAAAATCAGACCGGAACAAGAGACAGACAGTGAAATGAATATGAACGCAGACACAATATACTTTGAAAATAGAGAGTTATAAGACTACATACATTATATAGGTACTACATAGTAATTACAGGCATACAAATCATTTCAGTTATAATATTTGGAAAAGATTTTTTTTAACGTTTCTTTAATAACCGTTAGGTTTACCTACTTCAGGCGAAAATCCCCTTTTGGGGTGTTGCAAAGTGTTTAACATTTGTTTGTGTTATTGCTAGTGAGGTGCTACAAATAAGAAAAAAATGAATATGGAGAGAAATTACATTCCTGTTTTTTTTCTGGCCAGTATAAATATAATAGCGCACAGTTGACAGCATCAATATTTTGAAAAAAAGGAACGTGGTTTTTTCTTTTGTTTTATATTTTTCTCAGAGATAAAACGCATAAAAATTCTGTTAGTTCATAACAATATTTGTTCCGTGCGGCGAATCGCTCTTTTAATTTTCCATTCAAGCAACTCAATAAATACTTCAAGTAATACCTACGCCGTAAATAAATACATCTCTTATACTAAGGTTCTCCTAAAAAAGAGTATATTCGGCCGTGAAAAAATTGAAAATGAGATGCCTTTCTCAAAATAATCAAAAGTATATAAAAATAAAATGTCTGTCTGTAAATAATTATTTTTTATGAATAGCAACACCCGTCTCAAGGCTGTTTTGTATCTCCATTGTTATTACATTTTAGGGTACCGTAAATGGTAAAACTTCGCATTCCTGTGAACTACCTACCTCATAAAGGTATTCATATGTTTTATCAAGCCCTTATCAGAGTTTTCAGTATTTGAGACCTAAAGTAAACTGTAACTTTTGACAATTTCAAAGAAAAAATTAGTTCCTTCTTCGCAAACCAGGACCAGGGGCGCTGTCCCCATTTTTTCCATACAAGAAACGCTTTAAATACTGGAAAGACTCTGTAAAGTAAAATAGTGAAAACTCGTGCTAGGCGCACTGAGCCCTTATTACGGAGTTTTCATTATTTTTACTTTACAAAAAGGAACAGCGCCGCTGGTGTACGAAGAAGGAACTATTTTTTTCTTGAAATAATGTCAAAGTTCCAGTTTACTATATGTCACAATAATTGGTTATTTAGTCGGCCATAATTTTCTATATTAATAATTTCGTGCTAAAGCTAACCAGAATAATATAAACATTAAAAAATAGAGATTTCGAGCCGGACAACATAGATCCGCAAAATTCGGATAGTCGAGTATTTTGTAAATTTCTAATGATTTTCTGACCAGACAGATCGCAGCCGCCATTTTTTGACATCGGATAACATGTTGAGAAGTTTTTATTTTTTTTCTTTATTTTTGGCCAGTGTCATGTGGTGTATTATGTAGTTACTAAACCTCCTTAGAAAACCTATAAACTATGAGTTACCGTGAGGCTAAGCGTATGCTGAGACGCAGACAGTGCAGCACAGCACAGTACAGCACAGTGCAGGGCAGGGCAGTTGAGGCAGACATGTGCCCCCTTCGCATGCTGCGACGCAACTGACATTCGCATCATAAACAAAGTTAACCTAGCAACGAATGTATCCAGCATACACAATACACGCTCGCGCATGTATTCTGTGCCGGCACTGCAAACGAGACGCAGAGCAGGACAGACACATGTCTGCGTGGTATGTGCCTGCGCCACAGCGTACGTAGTTCAATGACGTTCCATGCTTTACAAAAATCTACTCTGCTCTGCGCTGTGGTTGGACCTGCGTAAACCTGCGTCTCAGCATACGCCTAGCCTGACACCTACATTTAGTACCTACCTAGATGTTGTATTATGTTTGACACACGTTTCACCACAAGCGAAGCCGGGTTTTTCATATCGTTTTTTACATAATTAAGAAAAATATCGATAAAAAAAATGCTGCGGTCTTGTGAGTTTATACGGCCATTGTGAATTAAAAAAAAATAGATACCTATTAAAGTGGGATGGCCCGCGGCGGTGACGCGGACGGTGTGTTCCATATTTGAAATTTAAATTAAAAAGCATATTTTTTTTACTTTCCTTATATTTGAAAATGAAAAGTAGAGTGTTTAAACACGGGTGAAAGTCATCAATTCCCACTCGGACTATAGCCGCCCTCGCTTCGCTCGTGCGTCTAAATACCTCGTATGGGAATTGATTTCTTTCCACCCTTGTATAACAATCTACTATTTTTCCTTGAAACCAATCAATTTGAAATTGGTCAAAGTTCCAGTTTACTTTAACGTCTCAAATACTGAAAACTCGTGCTAAGGGTACTTTACTGTACCCCTAGCACGAGTTTTCCCTAGTTTACTTACAGATACTTTCCAGTATTTACAAGCGTTTTTTAATGAAAAAATGGAACGCGCCTCTGGTGTGCGAAGAAGGAACTATTTTTTTCATTGAAAATTGTCAATTTGAAATTTTCAAAGTTCCAGTTTACTTTACGTCTGAAATACTGAAAACTCGTGCTAAGGGTTACAGCCCTTTGCTCCGGCGCGATCTCAGGGCAGTATGGAGGGCACGACTGTCGCGACCGACGGGCCGGGCACGCCGCAATAGCGGCGATAAGACCCCTCTTTGAGGAGTGGCTGGAGAGACGTCACGGCGTCCCTAAGCTTCCGCTTGACGCAGGTCCTCACCGGACACGGATGTTTCGGGAGGTACCTGTGTCTTATGAGAAAGGAAGAAAACGCCTGGGTGTCACCACTGCGTAGATCGCCCGGAGGGACACAGTCGAGCATACGGTGCAGGATTGCCCCGCTTGGGCGGAGCACCGACGTGTCCTCACGGCGGCGATAGGCGGAGACCTCTCGCGCCCAGCACTGGTCGCGGCCATGCTGCGGGGCGAGACGGAGTGGGAAGCGGTCGCCTCCTTCTGCGAATCAGTCATGCTCGCGAAGGAGGAGGCGGGCCGCGTGAGAGAGAGGACAAGGTCCTCCCTCCGCCCCCACCCGCGGTGGTGGACGCCCACGGCGTCGGACGTCGCAAGACGATCTCCGGCCACCGTAGGCGCGGGCATGCGGGCGGCGAGTAAAGGGCAAACTCGCCGCCCGACCATGGGACGCGCGCCTCAAAGAGCGTCAGCATAATGACGAGGCCCCCTCTCAGAGGGCTAAAGCCTGCCGGGGTCGCGGGTCTTATACCATCACCGTGACCCCGGAACATAAAGGGCTATTGAAGGACACCGTGGATTTTAGTCAGTACAAGTCCTGACAGTACCTCTCGCCCCTGCCCGGGTGGGAGGTCTCATTTGATGATTTTACCACGTAAAAAAAAAAAAGAAAAAAAAGGGTACAGCCCTTAGCACGAGTTTCCAGTTTTTAGAGTTTCACTGACGCTTCGTTACAGGACCTGATGGACGTTTTCGGAGAGCGCTAAACACGCGCCAGTTCTGGGCCAAGTCAATATAATATTGTCATCGACACGTTACAAAGAGAATAGGAAGCCTCCGAATTATTGACCTCATGGCCCCGACTCGTACTTGACCGGTTTGTGTTACTTAAAATTACTAGCCTTGAACTAAGTAGTTCTCACGATCTTATAACAATAATTTAAAAGATATTAAGTATTAGTATTTTTCTTTGTATTATAAATGTTTGACTACATCTAATCTGGCCTTTGTTTTGTACAGTCGTGAGCAAAAGCGATTTCCCCGTGAAATGTAAAGTACCTACTCTATAATTCGACCAAATTATGTAACGCATTCTTAAGATTATAAAGTAACAATTAACGAATCCAATCAGTAAGATAATTATTTTTCTATCCTACTGATGAAAAATAATGGTGGTCGCAAGGTAATCAGATCAGAATCTGATGACTGGAACTCTTCAATGATGTCTAGCAAATCACCGGCTCATCTGCAATATCGCGTATCCATTGTTTATGCAATCACAGAACATAATAATTATTATGCATAAAAAGGGTTAAAAAAAATGAACGACTTTTAATAAAACACAAAACTTCTCTTTTGAAAGTCGGTGGCAAAAAATTCAAGGAAGTGAGAAACAAAGTTCCGAATTCCCAAAGAAAACTTGAACTACTTTTCATTTTTTCAATAATATTTTTATTTGTTACGTTATTTATTGAAAAGTGAGATGCTCAACAAAAACTAAATAAGTGATGAGCAACACTGGCGGGCTGTTGTATTACTGTGGTAAAGGTACGCATTACAAACTCAAACAACAAAAGTTCCAGTACATCAATGAATTCCAGAACAAATCTAAGTTCCTTTATTTCGTATCCGCCCTAATTAACAACCACATCAAAGCTAAAAAAAACCCTACAAACTCACAAAAAAGTAATTGACCTCATTATAGGTAAAACGATTAACTCGCAAAACACATGCTCTTTCTTTCAACTGGGTCAATTTGTACCAAAAATATATTTAACCCGAGAATGCTCGATGTATGGTCTTATTGACCGACTGACCGGTTAACGGAGCGGATAAATATGGCGGCCGGTAAAAAACTTGATCGGTGGTTAACAGTTGCTATGTTTGCACGACTAACGATTAATGTATGGTTGATGGCATCGACTATAGAGGTTGATGGTAAGATTAAATAGTTTTTTTTTTTCTTTTTTGATAGATTTGTATTTGCTCGCCGTCATAATTAATTAAAAGATGTTTAATAAATTTAAAAATAAAACTCTGCTCATCGCCGTCAGCTGGTAAAATTAAAAACTATCCAAGGGAACGTAATACCGAGATAAACTGAATTTTATATGATATTTCGGACTATTATCTATATCTGAGCAAAACGTCAACTTACGTTCCTTTCTGACGTGTGATTAAGTGTAGGTAAATAAAAATCCATCGATTCATCATCATCATCAGCCGGAATCACCCATATTTTTTACGGTAAATTTGCCGTATGATTATAGTCTACCATGAGTGAAATATTATTAAAAATAATTAAATATCAAAACAATTAGGTAAAATAAAAATAAAATGCGAACAAGATTATATAATTAAGGAAACAGTTTTTATTTAAATGACTACACCTAAAACGAGGACAAAAAAAAAGCAAAAAAAAAAATACAATATCACAAAACAAGACAAGTGAGTTATATCATTGCTTATTTCTTTAGAATTATGGCCGTTTTTTTTTGTTCATTTATAATACAATTTTAACCCGTTACTGCTAATATTCCACCAAAATATACACAGAAATTACCACGTGTCAAATTGACTCAGGCAATCCGCATCCCTGGTGGGGATCGAACCCACGACCTTTGGATTAGAAGTCCAACGCGCTATCCTCTGCGCCACAGGGACAGTTACAGTATACTATCATAAACCGGTCCACAAGAAATGCAATTAATTTTTAGAATTGGAAATAGGTAATTGACTAAGAGTTAAAATTAATTATTTGATAAGAAATTTAGGAGGAAAGTGTAAATTTAAAATGGAACTTATTAAAATAATGAATTAATGGTGTGGCTACACGGTTGGCGCAGTGGTTGAGGTCTCGACTGGTGCGCTGCATGTAGCGGGTTCAATTATAGCACGCGTAGCATGGCGATTCTATGCATATTCTACCAAGAAAGGACAAAGTTATTTCATCGTTATTTCTACACAAGTCGACTGTTATTTTCGCACAATATGACACCATTCATACACTGTTGAAGAAAAGAACGTTTATTTTCCAAATTTTTACATTACCATGCTTAAAACAATAAAACTATTTCTACGTTCTGTCATTTTGTCTATTCTTCCGTTGACAAAACCCCCTTTCTACGGCGCCATGCTACGCCTGCAGCACGGAACAATAATATTATAGACAAGTAGTTGTTCCGGGGTCTGGCTGTTTGTATAATGTAAACTCACATTCAATGTTTGTAAACACACCACGAAACATGTGTGGTTCCTAGAATGAGGCATATAATGTTTGACCCCCCTGATAAATAGCTAAACGTCGTCGTACTATTAAAATTACAGGCGTGATGATATTCCTAATAATTACGTTGAACATTTTTAATAATACCACTAAACATAAAAAAAAATATGACCACGGTCATTTGAGGGTTTATATTTTAGCAATTTAAGTTTAAAATTAAATGGTTTTTATATTTCTTCTTTTTACCGTGAAATTATTAAAATATAATTAATGACGCAGAAAGAATAATATACCTAATAATTACAATAAAATAATCATTTAAAATATTGGTTTTTATAAAAAAATATCTTAAATTTAATTTTGAATTGTTTTGTTTTTTTTTTTAACATTTATAAACGTAAAGATGTGACTAGTAAAATGAATAAACGGAAAAATAATAAAAGATTAATCATTTTATTTTTATTTTGGAGCAGAATTTTCATCATTTCTAGTTAGATAAATTTTTATCATCATCAGAGATTACACAGAGCTACTTTATTAACAGTACATTATTTATCATTATTAATTTATTATAATACAAAAAAAAATCATTGTAATTAAACATTAGCGTAGGTCAGGCATTAGCGTAGGCATAATTATTTTTTATTGACGTGTTATTTGTAGGTAGTTGAGCATCTTTTATGAAAGTCCATTGCTGTTCGTTAGTCTCGCTAAAACACGAGAACGGCTGGACCGATTTGGGTAATTTGGTTTTGAATTATTTTGAAAGTCTAGGGCAGGTTTAAAAGGTGAATAAAATTAATATGATAAAAAAAATATTCTCAGTTTGCTTGGTAAAATAATTTATTTATTTATTACAGTAATGCCCTAACGATACATAAATTTAAACCAAAACATAGGTAATTAAAAATGTTAAAAGTAGCTAAGCTAGTCGCGGACTAGGAAAGCGATAATTTAAAAAACATTGCTAAACATTTACCACCATATAAAATCAAAAATCCATTTATAATATCTATCTACCTACCTCCTTGAAATAAATAAAACTGTTTTTTTTTACATTAAGTATGTATTATAATACCCGTGGATCTATTTCTGTAATACTGCTCCCACGCAGCCGCTACATATAACAATCAATTAAATGTAACTGAAGAAAAACTACTATATAATGTAACTAATAAAAAACATGTAGATGGGTATTTCAGAAAAAAAAAACTTAAAATCAAAATATTCCACAAAAAAAAATAACAATCTCAAAAACAAACATTCTTCAAAATAAAATAACAAACAAAAAATACTAAAAAAGGAATGTCTCACATGCGATTTTACTCCCAGTGAAATATCGCATCCCTGGTGGGGATCGAACCCACGACCTTTGGATTAGAAGTCCAACGCGCTATCCTCTGCGCCACAGGGACTGTGAGAGACGCGCTGTAATACCAAACTAGCTTATACGTGACTCACACACGCACATGTGTACAGGTTTTATCAATGTGTGGGTTTCATTGGCAATGTTTTAAAATGGGTGACGTAGTTGAATAGGAAATACGATGGTTCTAAAATGAATAGAATTATTTTATGTGTTCAAGACGAATTTTTATTCTTTATTTATCTTCACGCTTTTTCTAACGGGTTGAGCTGAGTTTCAGGTTATACTGATATTAAGATTGTAGGATTATCGTGTATAAGATAATACCCACGTATTTATTTTTATAGATTTTGGGATAATATGCTTATTATTTCAAGATTTCATTGTTTAAATATTAAGTGCTCGAGGAATAAAATTGACTATATTGCCCGTATCTTTACGAGAATCGAACTCACGACTTCGAGGTCAGACAGTGAATAAGTATTCTGTGGCTAAGCTATTTCGGTCTTCTTGGCTAATCGAATCGACCTAATTACTCATAATACATTTGATAACAAAAGTAAATGATAATACATAATTACATAGGTTTATGTGAGTATTTTTTTCCTACGACACATCCTACGATGCTACTTCTACTATCCAACTTTAATATTATACGTAAAAGTTTGTTTGGATGGATGGATGTTTGTTACTCTTTTGCGCAAAAACTACTGAACGGATTCGGGTTTCATTTGGTAGACTGATAGTTGGATTTGGGATGGATTAACTTATGACGAAAATGGCGATTGCTTTTATCCCGATTTTATGTTCCCGTAGGATAATTTTCGAGTGGTATTGTAGCGGGTGAAACCGCTGGCAATAGCTAGTTTTTATTATTGTTTTAAAGTAGTCATATTACTTCTCGGAATGTTTGTATTTTATTTTAAATCATACGGAAGAAGACCTTTCAGTAAATTAAATTGACAAACTGCTAACATATCGCTAAAACTAACAAAATTAAGTTCACACTGGGTATTTGTTTTTTTTTCCATTAAGCGCCTCGCATAAACGTGCGGAGTAAACGGAGTAGCGTAGGTAGGTAACGTACATTGTAGCAATTTTACAAGCTAAACATTTTTAAGCGAAGTACTACAACAAGCATCGGTATATAATCGCCAATTAGAAACTATATTCGATAGCTTTTCAGAGTAAATCAGTGATAAGTTGCTGGCTTGTGAAACAGAGGCCTTATTAGCATGAATTCTACGTATTTACGAGTAGCCTTACAACGTATTTGAAGTTTTACGATGTAATTTGTATGGAAAATTAAACTAACTAAACTTTGAAACTATTTTCTAATAACGTATTGCCAATTTTAAAAGTGTTGTATCTTCGTCAATTTTGGCTTACGTTACAAAAGAAAAAACCAGTCAAATATTTTTCGACAATGTCACTAACGTACTAATTACCTACCTATATTTTTTGTCAAATTCCGGACTGAAAAAAAAACAATCAAGCTTTCCCAGATTTTGATATCGAACCGGGGACCACATAATCAGCAGTCACACACACGACCAACGAGTTAGTAGGTATTATTATCTCAAGTAATTAACACATGATCGCAATAACATTACGTTAGAGCCGCAAGTTTGTGCTAGCCCTACGGAAGACCTTCAATATCCTAAATTCTAAATACTCCACACCCAGTGGTTCACAACATTTCGACACGTCATTAAACAGTTGGGCATCTGAACAAATAAAATGTGTGTTTCTGAACTACATACTACGTTGTATTTAGTGTAATACTAGCTGATGCCAGCGGTTTCACCCGCTACAACTCGATAATTATCCTACGGGAACTTAAATCGGGATAAAAAACTATCCTATATGTTAATCCAGGTTATAAACTATCTATGTACCAATTTTCATTCATATCCGTTAAATAGTTTTTGCGTGAAAGAGTAACAAACATCCATCCACACATATACAAACTTTCACGTTTATAATATTAGTAGGATCTTGGATTTGTCTTAGTTACATTGACAGACGAAGGGCGGTAAGATGATGGATTTGTAGTTCTCTGACTAAGATCTATAATTATTTTTTTTGGGAATTATATTACCGGGTTTAGCTCATTCACATTTAGACACGACACTGGCATATTATAATAGTTATCTCTCGCTCATTTTCCATAGAAATGTATGAAACATTCAATCCGCACGATATCGTGTCGATATCGTCATCGTCTAATATAAAAGCGCCCATTTCAATGATCCCGCTTGTGGAAGTCAGATAAGTCGTCTCTTCATGTAAAATACAGATATTCAGCTGTACCTATTCGGTAAGATAGGCAAGGTATCTTCATCACATGCCTCGCCTTTTTTCAAAATAATTGGAAAAAGGCGAGGCATGTGATGAAGATGATTATGGCAATTTAATGCCTAGTACTAATAACACCTTCAATGTCCGAAATTAATAGGTAGGTACTCAGCTGCTTCTGTTTGGACATCGATGGGCAAATTGGATCGTTGATTGGTTTAAATTCAACCGAGATAGCAACCAGAGATAGATTATAATCAGCGTAATATTAGATACATATCAAGTAACACATTGTGTGACAAGCGAATCGACGGTTTAGAATGCATTGATAACGAACCGCATATAAACCATTTGAAGAGCGTTTTTACGACTGTCGTTTTATTCCTTGCGTGTTTTGTGGACCTTGGGCTTACTTACTAGGACGGATTGCTGTTGGTACAAAGTTAATTGGCCTGGTACGCACAGAAGACTCGGATTCCCCAAAGGGATCCTTCGGAGAAACCGTATCTTCTGTTACGACGAGATCAGGTGTACAGGCTTTATCCATCTTAATGAAACTGAACATTTAAGATACATAAATACCAGGGGTCGCGGGACTGTACCAATCACAGTGACACGGAACATAAAGGGCTATTGAAGGGCACCGTGGATTTTAGTCAGTACAAGTCTGACAGTCCCTCTCGCCCTGCCCGGGGTGGGAGGACTCATTTGATGACTTAACCACTATAAAAAAAAAGATACATAAAATGAATAAGGTGTTCCCCGTGTTTTCACGGCCGCTGCTCGGCTCCTATTGGTTGAAGCGTAATGTTTTATGGTCTGTTTTTTTTGGGGCGTGTCACACTAATCCCAAACCACTGATCAACTCCTGAAAGCCAGAATCAACAGTGGCAAACCACCAGAAAAGCGATTCTGTGAGCGATTGAAGCGCAATGTTTGTCCCGGGGAATGAATTTACCAGTGCAAAGAAAATTATGAGAAAAGAATAGTGAAGGAGTTAGAAAAGTACATATATTTCCACTTTACACTTGTTTTATGAGTCTTTTAGGTGGCCATCTTTCTCGAAAATAGTAGGACTATCAAACCCAAAAACATTTGTCCTAAAAGTACCTTTATTTTCCTATATTTGGTTCATTGTTAATCAATCAATGAAATGCCTAAGACAAAGACAAGAACAGAATGTTGTAAGCCTATGATTAAATTAAAACCTTCAACCCCTCTTTATAAACATCCGTATTGGTCAGTAACTTGGTGTCACTATCACTGGGACAGGTAACAGCTGTGCTGTGGGTCAAAACGGATGTCGTTTGTGTTCCCTTGACCACACACCCTGATGTTCAATCAAGGAGTACTTTCCCCTGAATTCTCAAATTACACTTAATTTCCACATGTGCTAATACGGCTTCCTGTACCTTTAACACCAGTTTTCAGTATTTGAGACGTAAAGTAAACTGGAACTTCGACAATTTTAAATTGTCAATTTTCAAGGAAGAAAATTGTTCCTTCTTCGCACACTAGAGGCACTGTTCCATTTTTTCATACAAGAAACGCTGTAAATACAGAAAATACTCTGTAAAGTAAAATAGTGGAAACTCGTGCTAGGGGTACTGAAGTCACAATTTTGGGAGTTACGACATAGCATGACTAACAGCTTGATTAGGATCTTGATCGTGGTCTTCCAGTCATATGATATATAGGTACATATCGTCACCATCATTTGTCTAACATTTTCTACTTAGTTTGGCTCCCAGTCGAACCGGCTGCCGCTGAGTATCAGTATTTCACATGGAGCGAATGCCTATCTGACATCTATAACCCAGTAACTAGGTAAAATGATACCCCCTAGTTGTCGGACTATCAAGCTTCTAACTGACAGGGACTGTCAAAGGTCTACAAATTACAGCGGGAACAAAGGCTTTACGTGCTTTCCGAGCCACGGAGGATGCACCAAAATATTTGTATTTTAGATTAATACCTGGTACAACCTGCGCAACCTAATAGCTGGGTAATATTATCATTGGCTTGCTTGACTTTCGTTTTTTTTTTTTAAAAAAGACGTTGCCCCCGCACTAGGAAATTCTCCTGTGTCGTGGGTGCGTTTACAAACCTATAAACGCACATACACAAACGCCCGGACCCAGAACAACTATATACTTGTAGATCATACAAATATTTGCTTCGTTCGGGAATCGAACGCGCGACACGCAGCGCAGCAGTCCAATCGCTCAGCCACTGCGCTAACCGTGCCGCTAAAATTATAGTTAAGCAATAAGTACGTATAACCCTTAAGCAAGACGTTCGGGCTATCTTGACTAAGCACAAATCTCGAAAAATCTCTGATGAAAAACCCAAAAACACAACCCAATAATATAATATTCGACCTGGAAAATAAACCCAGAAAGTTATGGCCAGCGGATCACACATCTTTTGGTTAACAAGTGGAGTAGCTAAAAATACAAATCATTATAGACATAGGAACGGACCACCCACCGTTTGTACTAAAATGACCACTAACCCTCACTACCTCATGTCCATCAATTTAGCAGCTAGCAGTAAACATATACTACAACTGAAAGTGCTCGGCTCATTGTGTCAATGAATCACGGAGATAAAGTGTAATTTACGCAATTGACTTTTACTGGCGTGGGAAAGTAGCTACTGATATGGCAGTGAGTTTTTCTTCTTTATTTGGTTACGAAAACTATTTGCAATGGTATAATTGGTACGGAGTAAAGTTGCAGTAGGTTTTTGGTCAGTAGTGAATAATTATAGGCTATGGATGGGTATTGGGTAACCATTTATTAAAGGATAAAGCCGTTGGTACCGTCTGTCATTTATAGATCTTTGACAGTTGTTATTTTAGGAGCTGGAAAGCCTGTAACCAGTCTTATCAAGGGATATCTTATGATCCAGTTACTGGGCTATAGAGGTCAGATAGACAGTCGCGGACGTCGTAAGACAATCTCCGGTCACTGTAGGCGCGGGCATGCGGGCGGCGAGTAAAGGGTAACTCGCTGTCCGACTATGGACCATGCCCGGGTCGACGGCGCGTCGTGTTCTACGCGCGCCTCAAAGAGCGTCAGCATAATGACGGGACCCCCCTCTCAGAGGGCCAAAGCCTGCCGGGGTCGCGGTTATTCCATCACCTTGACCCCGGAACATAAAGGGCTATTGAAAGACACCGTGGATTTCAGTCAGTTCAAGTCTGACAATCCCTCCCGCCTTGCCCGGGGTGGGAGGACTCATTTGATGATTTTACCACGTAAAAAAAAAATAATAACTAATATTGATGTTCTGCTGCATCCCATTAAACTGGAAGCCGACTCTCAACGCAGACGAAATTGCGACAATTTAAAGAAATACGATAGCTAATTAGTGTTAATAGCTCAGACAGCAAAACGTGATTTTAAAGATAACGGTAAACAGCATTCTAACTTATTTTTGGTAATTTATTGCACAATTGCGGTTTTTTTACCGCAATCTGCGTCGTCGCTTGCGCCGAAATGAGTGTTAAATTGTGACTGCACAATGTGCTCTTTCATCGATTGTGTAGACATAATATAATTTATTGGAACTGTATGTATGTAACTGTATATACTATATTATTAACTGCATTTGCTGACTGTTGGAAGAAACTCGTTGAATTGTTGGCGTTGTGCTGATAAAGCGTTACTGCTGAACTTAAAGCGTTCGGTTCGGTTCCTAAAGGGTGAAAGATTTTCCAAATGGAAAACCTGGTCGCGGGACTTATTTCCATCACCGTGACCCCGGAACATAAAGGGCTACCGAAGGACATCGTGGATTTTAGTCAGTACAAGTCTGACAGTCCCTTCTGCCCTGCCCGGGGTGGGAGGACTCCTTTAATGATTTTACCACGATAAAAAAAAATGGAAAACCTACTATGGGTCGCAGTACTGTCTTAATACGTAACAGTGACCCTGGAACGTAAAAGGGCTATTGAAGGAATATGATATATTTTAAGTCGTTAGTACATGTCTGACAGTCCCTTCTGCTCAACCCTGAGTGGGAGGACTCATTTGAGGATTTTATCGCGATAAAAACATCCATATAAAACCAATTAAAGTTTTAAATTAATTTATGGAGAAAGGAGTTGTTTTTAGCTTTACTAATGTTGCATCTTATTGCTGATCTACTTAGAGTCAACTTTTTAATTAAAGTCGTATTTTTATTTTCACTAGCAAGAAGTCACTAATTGTCCTCATTTATTATCAACAAAGTGATAATTAATATTATAAAAGCTCTCCTAATAGTTTCATTACAAAAAAAAATAACACAACTTAATTTCACATTTAAGAAAAGAGCAGTGCATTTTTTTGCATACATACCTACTCTACAAATATACTTCTTATGTACTTACAATTAAATCCAAGATTCCGTGCAAGACAAATTGACGGACAAAAACAGCTTGCCATGCGCAATAAAACCAATGCGCGCAATAATCGTAACACATACCTACTTTACTTCACAAACAAACAATGAAACATCCATTATAAAATATCTAAAAAATCACAAAACATAGTCACTTTAATTTTTAAATTATTTTAAATAAAATTCACAACACAATTAAGTAAATAAATACGATTAAAAAGAGAAGTTTATTTGATTACATCCGCGTTGCTATGGTTACGGCAAGATGGCGCGCGTTTACGCATGCGTACGGCCGGCCGAGCAAGCATAGACTGTCAGTTGATCTTTGTTTTGGCGCCAAAGCGATGCCTCCATGATGGTGCGCATTGGTCCGTGTGAATTCCTTCCGTGATTGCCCGGGAAAAGTTGAGGCAGTATGGTGGTATAGACGTGGGCGCCGCCTTAAAAATTCTCGGCGGCGGCGCGCTGACCAAATTCAAACGGCGGCGGCGTGGCGCCGGCGGCGTGGTTTTCTACTACCTTCAACTAAAACTCGAAATCTACTCCCTATCTTCTTTAAACCGGCCGGCTCCTTGATGTCGTTTTTTTTTTGTTTTGTTTGTCATCTCGCAAGTCAACCTCTAGTAGGATGTGTACGGCGCAACCGGACTTTTCTGTGGATGCCTTAAAATTTAAGGCCTCCAGGCAGGGCAACAAACTTAGTTAAAAATAAACTAAGCGACCACACGCTAAGAGCCACTCATAGACGCACGGACCTCAGCTTAGGGCGTCGCTGTGGAGGCGGGAAATGTCAGTCCTATACAGTACAGTAAATACCTTGTCCTGATCTGGTCATCAGGTACAAAAAAACTTATATCAGAGAATCGAGTACTCAATAAGAAAATAAGCAAGTTGGTGCGGCATGACCTCCGAACCACAAATTAACGCGGAATTGAGAAGGCAATAGAAGAAAATCGGGTTGCTAAAGTGTTCGCCCAACGCTCGCATCTGACGAAGCTTAGATCACCAGTTCAGAGGATAACCGAGCCACTCTAACACGCCACTGCACCGATGAACTGCCGGAAATATGCCTAGATGAGGTGACGATGGAATCATTTCGGTGCTTCTGAAAGCAGGTAGAAAGCCCGTACTTCGGGAGCTCCAAAAACTATTCAAATCTATTTTAGACACTGGGACAACTCTAAAGGCGTGGAGCAGGAGTGTTGTGGTCTTCTTTTTCAAGAAGGGCGACAAAACCCTATTGAAAATCTATCGTCTCATATCACTCCTGAAGTCCTGATCCACGTGTATAAACTGTTTTCGAGGGTCATCACAAACCGCCTCGCAAGAAAACTTGACGAGTTTCACCCTTCCGAGCAGTCTGGGTTTCGCGGAGGATTAAGCATCATAGTCCACATCCACACAGTGAGGCAAACTTGTCTCTTTAAAAGACCCTGTACTTTTTTTATCGTGGTAAAATCATCAAATGAGTCCTCCCACCCAGCTCGGAGTGGGAGGACTCATTTGATGATTTTTAGACTTGTACTGACTAAAATCCACGGTGTCCTTCAATAGCCCTTTATGTTCCGGGGTCACGCTTATGAAACAAGTAACGCGACCCCGGCAGGCTTTGGCCCTCTGAGAGGGCCCCATCATTATGCTGACGCTCCTTGAGGCGCGCGTGGAACGCGACGCGCCGTCGAACCGGACCTGGTCCATGATCGGACAGCGAGTTGCCCTTTACTCGCTGTCCGCATGCCCGCGCCTACGGTGGCTGGAGGTCGTCTGCCGACGTCCGATGCCATGGGCGTCTACCACAGAGCCCCTGTGCATACCATTTGTTGATTAAGAAAAGACCTTTGACTCATTTGAAACCTGGTTCTACAATCACTGCAGCGATGTCAAGTGGACTGGCGGTACATCGACTGCTGAAATGTCTGTATGACGTTACGCCACGACTATGAGTATCTAAGTACAGAACCAACAGTCTAAACATATCCTGCTGCGCAGGGGTATGTTATATCACCGAAACTGTTCACCACTCACGCCGCGCGGTGAATGTCGGCGGCGGCGGCGGCGTGCGGAGGGCACAAGGCGGCGCCGCGCCGGCGCGGCGCCCATATCTAGGTGGTAGATGCGGTATCAAAAGTGGGACCCAAATTATTGTTGGACAATTTATTTTCCTTCTATGATATAAAGTGCTCGTCAACTGTTTTTACCTTTTCATCACTGTTTTCAAAATATAAAGCAGGCTAAGGTAAAACGATAAAGTGAAGATGGTTTCCGAAAACATCATCATCTATCTGGCCTTCCCCCTATATAGGGACAGGGACTCAGGATGGCTACTATCGCGTTTTCTTTACCATTCTTCCGTATGATAAAATTAACATTCACAAAGAAAGGTCTGTCTGAATTTCTCAAGCAATGCACCTTACTTTTCTTTGCCTCCTGAATTTACCTCACCTATTTCATATTGATCTCTCTTTTAGTCTAATTTCTAGAACCTACCTCAATAAACAGACGGATCTAAACTGAAATTAAAAAATAAACAATACAACACTAAGGGTGTGGACCCATGCTCCACCTATTTTCTTCACCTGGGTGAAACACGAAGACTACCAATTTCGATTTTGGGTCTTGTTCCGGTGCTCAAACGGATGACCATAATTATATTTTTTTTAACATCCTATGTAAAATTGTCCATGATACAAAACACAAGTATAATTCTATCAATCTAATTGAACAATACCTTTTTCTACCATCATTGCACAATCGAAAGAATTGAAACTATAATGTATCGATCGATACTCCATAGATCACATGCCATTTGAATCGAATAGAATCGAGATAAAAATTTATTGTTCTGTAATAATAATGTTTCGTGCATTGTCGGGCGTCTGACCGGATCCGATGTCGGTCAGACCGGACGGTGGGTGTCCGGGCAATGACCATGGGTTTGGTGAAGGTGGGACAGTTTTTTCCTGATTTTAGTCATGGTAATGTCTCGGTGGCTTCTTTGGGTAAGCTTATCGTTTTTGTTTCTGTAAAAATTTGAGACAGAAAAACTTTTTTTAACCTTATAATAGGATCGGAAGCGATGACACGTTTGGCGCAGTGGCTGAGCAATTGGACTGCTGCGCTCTGCGGGTTCGATCCCTGCACGGAACATAAATATTTGTATGATCTGCAAGTAGTTGTTCCGGGTCTGGGTGATTGTGTATGTGAGTTTCTATGTTTGTAAAACGCACCCACGATACAGGAGAAATGCCTAGTGTAGGGCAAAGTTAAAAAAAAAGATTCTACCCACTGTTCTTCGCTACGCTCAGGATTATTTTTATGTTTGGACCACTCGCTTTGTTCATGGTTCAATCCTAGAATCCTTCACTTGCTTAGTTTACAATTCTAGTAGGTATAAAAGAACTGTCAACATCATTTTTAACTCTCATCATCAGAATAAAAACTCATAACCAATGAGCGTATTAAAATTCCTTAAATTTCCCAAAACTCATGGTCCTCCTACAAACGAGTACAAAGAACAGACTCGTGAACAATGCTGGTATTACGTGAGCGCCGGTTGGCAGACGAATCGGGGCACATAACTAGTTTTGTAGCCTTGCGCTTGACTCCTGCCTGGGTGGGCTGATCAGGGGCTCGAAACAGTGGAAATGAGGTTTCGCAGGTTTTTTTGTTCATGAAAGAGTCTTTCCAAAGGCGATGAAAACTCACCGTTTTATGTTTCCTTTACTCTGTTTTTTTCGGGGTTTACGACATTCATAGAATATTGGCATTTTAGGATCATCTATAAGGGTACTTAAGATAAGACACGGGGGTAAATAAGATACCGTAGTCTCTCTGGAACGCAGAAAAACCGTAGTAACAGAGTGAGCTTATAATCAGTATGAGTCTGATTTTCTCTTCTGCTTTAGGCTTTCACTTCTCCAGCACGCGTAGCATGACCACCGTAGAAACGAGTTATATCGACGGGAGAATCGACAAACTGACAGATTGAAGAAAGATTTCTATCGTCCTAAGCACGGCGATGTTTGTCGCGTAGAAAAGAAATGTTTCTTCTCTACGATAGAAAGAAGTCGAGCATGCCGACAATATTTTCTCTACTTTTGACACTTGGGGGAAGACACATTTCTTCTCTACAAGAGAAACTTGTCTACATCAAATCAGACCTAGACAAGTTTCTTTTTATTATATTCTTGATGTTTATCGACTTAAATTTGTTTTAAAAACAAGTTAAGGTCCTTCCAACTCAATCGCTTTAGTTTTTAAGCTTTATAAAATAAAAAAAGGCTGAATAAACTTGTAAGGAAAGTGCATTCAACTTTTTTTTTAATAAGAGTTCCATGAAAAAATATAAAATGAGAAAATTTCAGTGAAATAATGCAGACAGCTAATCTTTCCAAAGTTTTTTACACAAAAATATTTTGCAAGGTCATGAGTCATAGACATGCAGCATAGACCCAATATTATCTGCCTAAAATTACCATACTCATAATTTATCATATAATAAATATCTGTCTCCTATAACACATAGATAATGTTGTACATTTGTTTTTCTCTCTTTCTATAAAGAATGTTATTTTTATTTGACATTTTGCTAGGAAAGACTCGTGTTCATACATGGTTCATACTGTGTGCCTATGGTTTTGATACTTTTTGCGTTTTGTTGTCGCTTTGATTTATGTGCAAAAAGTTAGTTTTATTACAAATGAATGCACATATTTCTAGAATTATGGATAATTATGTCTAATTTCAATAAATCATTTTAATTTGTATTGAAAACTTGAGAATTTAACACGTTTTTTTCGTTAACTAAACGTTTTAGTTCATTCACAGTTCCGTCATTCGCCGTTGCTATGGAAAGAAATCCTATGTCTTGTCTTCATAGAAACACGAGTCTACAGGCCGCGCCATGCTCGGACAAAAGACATATCGAGTGGGATAGAAAGAGCTTTGTCTTTTCTTGGTAGAATAGAGATAGAATCGCCATGCTACGCGTGCTGGTCGGGCCTCGTTTGATGTAAGATCAATAAAAAAAAACAATGACTGATGCAGTTCCAGTGCAGAGCAGCACACTAGATAAAATAGAAACTGAAAATGAAATGAAATTAATAGCTAATTGGCATCCTTTTCACGGGATACCGTGTTCTTAAAAAATATCGCAGTAGACCAGCGGGACTATTGCGTATCTCGGTGTCTGTGTGGTGACAATCAAATCGCTGTCAAAGTTAAATTTCGTATTGGCTTTTACATTTGCAACGATAAATGTAATTTTCCTTAAAATCAACTATTCTAACGCTTTTGAGGCACTCCACGCCTCAACTTAACAGGGCCCCAAGTCTGCTAAATTACAAATGGCTCAATTGAATATCAATTGGATCTCAGTAGCAGTTTTAATACATTTGGTATTCTGCTACTAATTTAAGAGCAATGGTTTTCCAGTGACATTCCATTGAACTGCTATCAGAATATTTGCTAGTCTGCTCTTCAATCGTGTTCCAATCGTAAATCGATTGTGGACTTTATCGGTATTCTACTCTTATTTGACGTTTGTTTGGCAACACCTACTGTTCAACTGAGAGTCGATTCCACTTACACTACGATTCCATTATGACTCTATTGAGCTTACATAGAAGTTTTTGCAGAATACCAAATTTATTCTAATCGTAATGGTTTCGGGATTGAGTCTCAATTGAATATCAATAGCATGTGATTTAAATAAAATTAGCAGACTTGAGGTCCTGGTCCTGTATCAAGCCATCCAAGTTCAGGATGACAACTGTAGCTGGTCACTGACTATCAAGTTAGCCAATAGCCCTGCTGGACTTGAAGACATAATGTTTGAGAGCACAATTTTTCATCATCAAAATGGGATAAATATATACCATAATGCACCTGTAGTGTATTGTCCCCTCAAGTTATAACTGTGCACTAAAGGAAATGGCCCATTACTGTGCTCATTCTCGAGAAATCATAAGACACAACCTCTCATTAGGTTTTATTTGTCACGGTATGAATATTAACAAGCAATTATTGCTATGAAAATCAAATTGTCTCATTATGTGAATCAAATATAATATAATAAATACCACTTAATTACATTCCAGGAAATATTACTTCAATGAAAACACTTTGGAGGTTTTGAAATATATTAGACCAGCAATCGAAAAGTTTGTTCATCAAGTTCCCATTCTTTCGACGGGGAAGCCTAGCATTACTTTTCCAGTTTTTGTGACGTAAATTAAACTTTATTATCGTAAATTAACTGGAACTATGACGATAAATTGAAGAAAAAATTAGGTACTCGTTTTACAATAAAGGCGCATTTTCTTTAAATTAACATTATAATAAACGCAGTAAATACTAAAATGTTTATTTATCAGATCCTTTTGTTTCATCGGTTCAGTAAGAAAGCTTAAAAAAAACAAATGTGTAGTTCTACTTACTTACATTAAAATACAGCAGAACTAAAAAAGAAAGTGTTTATCGATATTTCTAGAAGTAAAAATCTATACTAATATTATAAAGCTGAAGAGTTTGTTTGTTTGAACGCGCTAATCTCAGGATCTACTGGTTGGAATTGAAAAATTATTTTTGTGTTGGATAGTACATTTATCGAGGAAGGTTATAGGCTATAAAACATCACGCTATCACCTATAGTGACTTAACCCTTAATTTGGCAGCGTAAAGTATACTTAACATAATATTTGAAAAAATCTAGATGTCAAATTTTCTTCCGTGATTTCAAATTTTATGGGCTAGGAATATTTCAATGATAGTTAATTTTAGTAGGAAAAAGTTTTTACCGGCCTGTCAATATTTTCCTTGACAATAGCGAACCAGAAAGGACAATGAGACAATGTCATCTGTGAGCCATAAATGTAAATATTTATTTTTGTTGGGTTTTGGTCTAGTTTTGATACATATTTTGCTTATTTATATTTATTTATTGTGTAATCAATACGTTAAAAATATTAGAAATCCATTCTTCACCTGGATATGAACACGAGGAGTCAGTGAATTTGATTGTTAAGTATACTCAACAAAATTCGATGGTGAGTAATCTTGTTATGTAAAGTATACTCAACAAATATGCATGGTGAGACTTATTGAAATAGCAGTTTCAGCACTTTTTCAAATGAAATGATGCATTATCAGTCAGGTAATTGATTCCCCTCTACAATTTACACAAATCTTGGCTTTTGCGCCACTAGTGCCACTACCAACATGTACTACAGCTACTAGCAAATCGTCGGAGACAGAAAGGCTGTGGTCTGTCTCCACTTCACTTCACTCAACCTGATCCAGATAACCCCTGTACCCAAAACGACAATGTAATCAAGTTTAAATGGTCTCATAGAAGTTTCCTTCATTGTGCGGAAGTAGATCCAGAAAAGTGCGAAAGCTCTAGGGTCCCGATAGAAAGAAAGAATTCAATTATTTCATCGATTTCAGCTCTGACAATCTGTTTGATGAAATTTGTGCCAAAACTAATGGTTACTTATGGTGTTAACTAATTGAAAATTGTTTACTACATAAAAATACTGCATGTAAACATTTTTTTATATACATATTATATAATATTATATACATTTTAATTCTTTAGCCATAGGATTTTGTTAAGTATACTTTACGTTCTGTTTTCAGGAAACCCTTCATGTAATATTTTTTTTATTATTTTTCCCGTAAAGTTTGAATGGATATTAACGCAATATATTAACGCCAACTTTCTACTTCAACTTTTTTGGTCTTGCCAAATTAAGGGTTAAGGATGCGCGTAAGAAGTCGCGGGCAGAAGCTAGTATATTGATATGTGCGAATTGACGAAAATCTCAGAAAAACTTCCCCCTTCAATCGAAAAACTTTTCCCTTCATTTCACACGAAATTAAGAGACAGTGATTTGTTTTGCGATTACAGAATTTAACATCAATACCGATACAACAAAAAAAAATGTTTTATCGGTTTTAAATATTGACTTTGACTTCCGCTAACACAATCAGTTGAACCTTGTAACGTATACCCACCAAGGATCTATAATTTATGAAACAGGTTATCAGAAAACAAGTTACTATAACTCTAATATAAAACTTACAACTCGCTATCATGAATGGAACCATTTGACATTAAAATAACGTGTTTCCCATGAATGGGACGCACCCACTAAATGTCATGCGCGTTATCAAGTCGTCCATGCGTGCTGTGGGACGTCACAGATCTATGGGCATGCGTGTTACGTTGAATTGGTACCGCATTTTAATGATCAATGAAAATGGAACATGGTGATGAGATGAAAAATAAAGAGAGGAATAGTTCAAATAAATGGCTAAAATGTCGTTGATGGTCTAATTTAGCGATTATTAACCTTCACGGCTGGTCAACCTACCTCAAACTGACAAAGAAAATCTAATACTTAAAGAAATTTGACAGATTGAGGTGGGTTGATGTGCTGGCCGTCTATACATATTTGAAACCTATGACTACTCTTTTTTTGGGGCTATGAAAGTAAGTTCTCTCCTTCAGGGACGCGTGGAAGGGACTGTAAGACTCTTGCCGGTTAAAATCCACCTTCCTTCATTATGCATTTGGCGTTATAAGGCCTTTTTAAACATTCCATGGCATCAAGCCTCGTCAGTTTTGCTGACAGCTTCTTGAGGAGAGCGTGAAATATAAGGCACCAACGCAGCGGGTCCGGTTTTTAATCAGACGCCTCGCCGTATCCATTGATCGCCGAACGAAAGCGCCTAGGGTAGTCTGGGCATGCGGGCGGCGAGTAAAGGGCAACTCGCCGCCCGACCATGGACCATGCCCGGGTCGACGGCGCGTCGTGTTCCACGCGCGCCTCAAAGAGCGTCAGCACAATGACGAGGCCCCCTCTCAGAGGGCTAAAGCCTGCCGGGGTCGCGGGTCTTATACCATCACCGTGACCCCGGAACATAAAGGGCTATTGAAGGACACCGTGGATTTTAGTCATTACAAGTCTGACACCTCCTCCCTGCCCGGGGTGGGAGGCCTCATTTGATGATTTTATCAGGTAAAAAAAAAAAAAAAAAAGTGTAGTCAAAAATCGCGACTCCCGACGGGCGACACCCAGTGTCTCCTGCGGTGCCTGCCGGCGAGCAGTGATTGCGCAAGTGCTCCGAGGAGACTGTGTGGTTTAGTCAGTCGAGTCTGACATGCCACTCCGTCTTCCGCAAGCGAAGGAAGTTCATGAGGATTTCCACATGTAAAAAGGGTGTCTCACGCGGTGACTGGGGCGTGAGGCCTCTTAATGCGAAGTAATAATATCACGGCCGGAACAACACACTATAGTAACACATTATATTAGGGCTACTACTGCCATCACACAGAGGGAGCTTTCGATATGCAGCTTCCAAAATATGGAATAACCTGCCACCACCAATTAGATCAACAAACACCATAGGCTCATTTAGAAGACAGTTGCGGCAGTATCTGGTGGAGGAACAACGTAAACTGGACATGGTCGCACTGAATGTCTCGATTATCTGATGTACTTGCCTAGCCACACACTAAATTAACTCGAGCATGCTGCTGTTTTATGAACATGCATAAATAACTAAGGTCACCCCGTCAACTCCTGTAGATTTTCACTTGCTCAGGCGCAGCTGTATAAATCTCATTTCATGATCGGTGCGAGTATTCTTAACAGGTGCTCGCAACTGCTCCCGCCTGGCCGCTTCGTTCCATCGCGTTGTGGGAGATCTGTAGCAAAAAAAAAAAAAAAACACACTATAACAACCGCTTATCTCTGAACTACCTATTAGATAATAGTACGCATGGCTACAGCGAGTCCTTAGACTTACCTAATGTGTCTGACCTGCTTGCATGCGGCTGGAACGAACGATGCAACAGTTATCATTGCCACCTTTTGTTCTCATCGTTGATCAGGTTTGACCATCGGCGGTTCTCGCTTTTTTTTTTTTTTTATAAGTTGACATCCCCAGCTAAACTGCAAGAGGGTAAAATAAATTAGTCCCTTTAAACCTTGTTTCACCTGCTGCATACATGAAATGATATTTAATTAAATAATCTATATCAATATTGGCTTACCTTCCATATTTCAACGTGTTTCAAATTTTTGCACCCAATTTTAATTCACATTTATAAATTATCTTCCAGAAATATATTTGAATAAATAAAATAATCTTAAAAACAAGTCTGGATATTATGTCCAGTGCTCTGCGTACGAGATCTGTTGCGTAATGAGCCTCCTAGCTACGAATTTAGGTACTGTATTAGGCACGTAAACAAGAAGTCTGGCAACGCGCGAAACAGGTTTTTTTGTTAACTCACTAAGTGTTATCGTCCTGCGTCCGTCCTATATTTGTTTATGTTTTTAGATTATTTTTTACTACCTACCCTATATTTATTATCTTGTAGGTACATGTATATTTAATTTATTTTCTACATTCATAATTATATTTGTTTTCCAAGTTAATATAAGTATTTATGTACATATTTCACAACACACACATAGCACGATTGGATGTTTTAAAGCTGCTTTGCGTCCGTCACGTCACCGTCCAGGTCCAGTTGAAAACCAGCGTCGAGCACTTAGCTGCTCGACAATTTGCTGAACTGGACCCATTTGGCGTAGCCGTGGGACACAAAATGTTATATTATTATTTGCTGTTATATTTACTGTTTTAATGTTATACAACTTAATCTTTTATTCATTTTTTTTCTTCTTTTATTTGTTTATGTTGTGTGTACCGGCTACTCAAATAAACGTTTTTTCTTTCTTTCTTTCTTTCTTCTTTCTTTCCATCATATCTGCCATCAATACTTTTATAATGTATGGTAGTAGCGGTACCTGTAGTTCATGCCAAACCTCATCATATTCATAAAATAGTACACAAAGACTTTACCGGTCTTCACATTTAATTCCGGTACAAATAACAACCATAATTACTAAAGTGGACCAAAGAAACTATTAAACTGAACTCAGATACATATCTTCATTAAAAATCGCCTGTCAAAAAACAAAGTACCCACAAATTACCTCTCAGTTCCGAAGCAAAATCTTATAGTCACGAATTTGTAAAAGAGATGGTGCTATACATCATTGTGTAAGAAGAAAAGAGAGGCTAGATTTAAGGCCTGTACACATTGGCTCAATACGCTGGCCCAATGCGCTGGGCCAGCGTATTGAGCCAACGTGTACAGACCTACATGGCAGTATATTGGTAGTTGGCGGGAATACTGGCCGGCCAATCGAAATTTTTCGGTTTTTCGTGCACCAATCAAAGGATCTTGACGGGCTTCGCAAACAGTGTTTACACGTTGCCCCAATGTGTTTAAAGCGACATTTGAAATTCATTATTTTGGTTACCATCCGACCCTTGCTCGAAACGCCAGCTCGCGCAGCTGAGCAAGTAACGTCAAATTCCCCAAATAATAATTCGACCCAGCCTGACCCTTGCTGCCCTCCCTCAATGACTACACTAAGCCTAGGCCCGAACCCCACAGGGGGTGCCCTTAGTGTCGTTCATTTAATGAACACTTAGTTTGTAAGCCCTGGCTGGGGGCCTTAAAGTATTTTTGGCCACCACAGGATTGTCCGGTTAAGTAGTTTCAACCTTCTAGAGTTGTTGTAATACGAGAGGCCGCGTCAAAAAAAAACATTATTTTGGCCCAACATGCCTTGGCCCAATGTGTACAGCGGGCTTAAGGCTTTCATCGCACTGAAGTTCCCACGACAACGTAGGTACTTATGTACTTATAGTTATTAAATACTTGTCAGAAGCAGTAATGTTGCCTTGAAGTTATTCGGGTATTGTTAGTACATAAGATGCTCTACAATGCGGATCTTTCTTTAAAGGTGGCGCGATTTTTTTTGTAGCTAAGATTCTTACAGACGACAATGATTAATTGGCTCTATTCACTGTATGTAGCGAAGTTAGTAATTGTCTGGCTATATTTTTTAAATGGACTAAGGTTTTGACTGAATTTTGATTTTTTTCTTCCTTAAAAACAAAACGTTGCCCCACACTAGGAATTTCTCCTCTGTCTGGGTGGGATTACAAACAAAGAAACGAACATACATTTATACACCCAGACCCGGAACAACTACTTGCAGTTCATACTAATATAATTATTATGTATTTGTTCCATGTGGGGATCGAACCTGCAACACGCAGCTCAGCAATCGATCACTTAGCCTCTGCGCTAACCATTTTTTTTAAATCGTTGTTAAATCATCAAATAAGTCCTCCCCGGCGCCCATTACTGTTGGACTCGTACTGACTAAAATCCACGTGTCTCTCCAATAGTTCTTTACGTTTCAGGATCACGTGTCTCTCCAATAGCTGTTTACGTTCCAGTGTCACAATTACCTGATAAGACAGTCCCGTGACCCCGGCTGGATTATACGCCAACCGTGTGGCCTAAAATAATTTTCTAACGCCAATGAACACCACAAATTGACGACCACCATCTTAAATCACCATTTCTTAAACCCCCATTGTTCTATACAACACTTCTGTTAATACCCAACTAACACACCATGAAGATATGTGTACAACTCCATAAACTTCGAAGCTATAAAAAACCTGGGTGTTTCACAAAGCATTGATTCATCAATGTAGGTCGATTGTCTGACGTAAATCATTAATTTTGAGTGCTCGCTTCAAGTTTTATGTAGTTGGGTAAGAGGTGAAAGAGGTTCGGTGTTTGTTTGTTTTTGTTACGCAGGATCTTTTTTTTAAACTTTGCCCTATCCTAGACTTTTTTCCAGTCTCTGAAAACTCAAATACATACACCCAGGTCCCAGACCCAGAAAACTTCTTATAAGTGAAACAAATATTTGTTCCGTGCGGGTCGGCTGTCGGCAGCAGTCGATTGGTCAGCCACTGCGCAAACCGTGCTGTCACAGCTATTGTTATTAGGTAGGAAGACTCATTTTCATGGGTGGGAAACAGGGAAATCATCAAACCCACGCAAGGACGGGAGAAGTCTCCCAGCTTTTGGGTGGTCCTGGAAGGTATGTTGGACTTGTATGTCAAAAGACAAAAAAATGTAATAGTAAACCAACGGGTTCTCCTTCTTGGGTGGATCGGGAAGGACTGTCAGACGCCTGACTAAAATTCACGGCGTTCCTTCTATAGCTGTGTTCGCTCGAGGGTCACGGTTACTAGTCTAGACAGTTCCGCGATTCCGGCAGGCTTTGGCTCTCGCCGTATAGTTTTTATACATTGTTTTTTACGGTAAACTTTTTTTCTTTGAATTTTGGATTAATAAAAGGTGTGCACCTTTTAATCCAAAAACAATTTGAATGGGAAATCAAACACCACAGTAGGTACACTATTAATAAAAACATCAACACTCTCTCTTCTTACGAAAGGATTCCATTATTCTTTCCCACAAAAGATAAACAAAGAATCACGATGTGTTCATTAATAACTGCGCGTACGCATTGTGTAATGAGAATTAATCATGGCGGCTGTGACGAGGCGTTTGTTTGTTTGTATGTGTCTGTGCCGATGCATTATGAGTGGTGTTCTTTTTTTGGATTTTTGATGGAGTTTTGAGCTGTCGAGTTGTTCTGTGATTATTTTTGAAAGTCAGGACTTTTGAAATGAAGGCAATTAAGATTCTATTCGATGTATTTCAAGACATCTACAGCTACCGACTAACTTTTCGGCAATTTTGCAACATGGACGCATAACCATCTCTATTACAAGGATGCAAATGTTATCCGAATTTGAGTAAGGAATTGCTGAGTAACAGCCATGGACACTGGATTTGAGTTCAGTTGACAGCAATCATGGAAATTCAATTTAAGTGGGAAAAATGTGACTCTTTCATTGTGCTATTAGGTACACTTCTGTCTAAGAGACTTAGAGGGATCACAAGCGTGATATTGGATAATTCAAATATTTTATCTTCTTCTACTCGTATTACCTATGCAAAAATCTTGTTGTAATAGCGGCAACAGAAAATCACCTGTGAAAATTTTGTTGAAATTTCCATGAGATACAGCCTGGTGACAGACAGACAGACAGATGGACAGCAGAGTCTTAGTAATAGCTCGTACGTAACCCGAAAAAGTATTGTTTGATGTCAAAGTGAGCACGGGTCAGCTAGGAATTTTATGTAATTTTGATGACTTCACGCCTCTGGGCAGACGGTGTGGACTTCAGGGTCCACTGAACGAAATGATTTACTTGAGACCAATGAATTGGTCCTTTGTTCACGCAGTTCAACATTTTATTGCTTTAAGCTAATTAAATCTCCACGTTTAGTTGAAATAGTGTTAACAGAAGGCCCACTGTCTGATTGGAATCAAACAACGAGCTTTTTAAATAATTAAGTATTATTAAAAAAGCGTTTTATGCTGAAATTCTATTGAAAATGAGTACAAATTAAAACTATTGTAGTTCAAGATAGATTTATCTTGATTTGTTGTTGGATATACCTAACAGTATAACATTCTAATTTGTGTGGGTCATAAATACCTGTTAAATCAAGGAGTCTAAAATTCGTTACCATAAATGGAATATTCTATTCTATTGCCCAATCCCCAAGTAATACACTAGACCCCTGCCGGGTTCGTGGGACTTTACTTTTAGCTACCGCGACCCTGTAATGTAAAAAGCTATTGAAGGACACCGTGGATTTTAGTCAGTACAAGTCTGGCAATCCTTCCTGCCCTGCCCTGGGCGGGAGGACTTATTCGATGATACCACGTAAAAAAAGTAATACAGTAGATAATATAATTTTATAACAAATCGTACTTACTTATTATTGACTTTTAAGACCCCCTGGATGGCTTTTATTTTTTGTTATTTTCATTCCATCAACTTTTAATATTAGGTGTAAAATCTTTTAAAATTTTCAAAGTATGTCCATCATCAGAGGTTGATGATAATGGTGATGAGATATCATTACAACGTCATATTATATCATTAAATGTAATTGTCTCCGCACAATGAATTACGTTACGCTCCTAATTTCTTCTTTTATGGGAAAAATACAAATTACCATTCCTAAGTTTAATCATAGGATTCTGAATTGTAGTGTTTAGGAAATAAAGGTCGGTGTTGCTTAAGATAATTTTGGTGTAATTCAATGGGTGCATTGTCATAAAGAATTTGTTGACAGAGTCGACAGTGATTGCGACCTGTTTTATGCCTACACCGTGGAGTCTTCATTGAAGGCAAAATTAGGTAGGCTCTTCCCATCGTATTCCTATTTGTCTTGTAAGCCCTCAAAAGGTAGGTACCTGTATCCCAGCACTGAAATTATTTCAACTGCTTATCCCTACGCACTGCTCTTTCCAATTTGTAATGAACAAAAATAATTTTACAAAATAACTCTCTATCATCTTTTTTTGTAATTTTAGTTAAATTATTTGTATTTTAGCTTTTGCACGACGATTCGTTCACTTTAATTTAGAATTTAACAATCGATTTGACATTAGGTTGTGCCATTTATTATTATAAGGACGATATAGTACCAGATTATGTCATAATGATAGTACCAATTGTAGTAATATGATTGGTATAACGGTTTATGCGTGAAAAATAAGAATTCGCATTTATAATATCAAACAAACAATGGGTCACACAAAAAACAGCATCATCAACAGTTCAACCGGTCAACATATACTCTTTAGGCATAAATCTAAACATACCCCAGCTCTGCACCATCTGCATCAATTTATAATCTTTGTAACATTGTGTGTGTTCTATCATTTTAATGTCAGGATCCTATCATCTTTGCGGTCATTATACAGATTGGCCGCGTCCAAGTAATTTCTTTAGTAATCCACTAGGAATGTGGGGTTAAGAATACCTTGAGGGTATGAGGTCTACTGTCGGGTACTTTTGATCATTGGGTTCTTTTTTAACACGTAGGTATTTCCCTCCGGCATTAAAAGCACGTGCTAACGGACTATCACTAATTATATTATCTGTATTCTATGAATGAATAGACAAAGCAATGTTATTTCTATACAATTGGAAAAAAAATTGCTCGAGTATTAAGAAACGATTCGAAGACTTGCAGAATAGAAACATTTTTTATTACATACATGGCATGGCCGTGCTTAGGACTAAAGAAATCTTTCTGCATATTGTTTATTTTTCCGTGAACAAAACACTAGTGTCCCGCCACGCCTAGGTTTTAATCTGAATCCGAAGAGATACATATTCACTGTCTTCTTGTTTAGCATGAGCATTTGCATAAATTTCCAAGCCTTCATAAAATAAATGAGCGTAAAATTGATTACTCCTGTCTACCACGTTTAGCAATTACACTACCTTTTAACTTTAATTAAAATCATTCAGTGAGTACGGCAGGACGGGAGGTACTATCACACTTGTACTGACTAAAATCCACGGTGTCCTACAATAGCCCTATAAACTGTACGTTATGGGGCCACGGTTACTTAATAAGACAGTCCCGCGATCAAGGGAGACATTGGCCCTCTAAGGTCGTCCCGTCAAAATTACACTGCCTGAAATTAACTATTTATTTCTTGGAGTTCTTTGGACCTATTCGAGGGCGACCGGCGTCCGCTTGCCGGTCTCCCTCAAAGAGGAATGAGTAAGGGAATTCTACCACGGAGTAGACGTTTCGCGCATGCGCGTTGGCTGAAAGTTAGGTAGATACATACATTTCTATAAGCTATTATCTGCATTAAATGCGTGATCTCATAACACAATTACAATATTTTGAATGATGTAATAATATTGATGTTTATCAATCTTAATAAATCTACATTTTGGAGAGTGCGCGATGTTATTATTGTTATTATTTAGAAATATATGAAAGTGCTATCGTTAGTCAATAATCAGCTTTATTTAATAAAATTATAACGACTATTTACAAAGATTCGCCGACCATTACAACGGTTTTGTGGGGCTTAATTTATAATTTTGTGTTACTACAAGAAAATAAATAAATAATAATATGGAACTGCACAATTTGATTTCACCTGGACCTTACCATCTTCCGACTACAAGACGAGAATGAAATGAAATTAGAATGTGAATAGGTTACTTCTAGGCGTGGAATACGATTCACCGTTGACCCGGGCATGGACCATGATCGGACAGTGAGTCGGACAGTGAGTCGTCCATTACTCATTAAATAAAGGGCTATTGAAGGACACCGTGGATTTTAGTCAGTACAAGTATCACAGTCCCTTCCGTCCCACACTAGATGGGAGGACTCAATTGATGATTTTACCAGGATAAACAAAAATCCATGTCTTTAGAATGACGATATTTTGTAACACAAAAACGTCTGTACGGCTATCACCGAATTATTAATTCATCCATCTATATATATAAAAATGAAACCCGTTTTCCGTTGTCACGACATAACATGAAAACGGCTTGACCGATTCGGATAATTATTTTTTTGTTGTGTTTGTAACCATCGAGACCGGGTTTTAGACCGGGTCCTCCACCCGTGCGAAGCCGGGACGGGCCGCTAGTAAGTTATAAATCTTAATTATAATGGTAGTGAAATTGATGAAGTTATAGTGTGTATAAGTTAAGTTATAGTTAAATGATTTTGATAGAAAAAGATTTCGAAGATCTGAGTTAAATTAATACGGTTTATTATTTGTTTTTTCTATAGGTAATATTATTATTTATTCTTCTTAATAAGCGAAAACTTTTCACGTCAATGCCAACTCCTCACCATGAATTCCCAAGCTCCTGGCATTAAAACAATGTATGTATAAATATGAAACAAGTTACTCTCAACATGTTCCCACGGCGTCGTGTCTTATGACGTGATTACGAGTGTCTGCGCCGGCGCACCATACACGACACACGATCTACGAAGATAATCTTGTAATTCTTTTAGTACTGGTGCTTTTGTGGATGTTTTTATTGTGTGAACTATGAAAAGAGAGTAGTGCTTGTTAGAGTATCGCAGTCATGTATAGTCCAGCCTAATGATGTTTCCCACTGCTGGGACGCAGGTCACCTCTCTGTGTGTGTGAGTATGTCATTCCCTTTCTCCACATCTCCACATCACGGTTCACTTCGACACCCACAGCCAGTGTCAGTCGTTGGAAGGTAAATGTTAAAATTTTCAGTTTAGGATATCCTGTACTTTACTATGTGGAAAAAATTGCTAAATAAGTAAGTATTTTGAAAGCAACCGATGAAATTATTTACATACAAAAACTGAAGTCTTTGTTTTTAATACGTTATACGCGCTCAGAAAGTGACGCGCTCAAATGTGGTCAATTGACAAACCTTGACTATATTGCCCTTTTTCCACTTGCGATGCCATACTACTTTAGCAACTAATCGTGAAGTAGTGTCACATATTAGTGTGCTAAGTATTGCAATATTTAGTTATTCATTTGTGCGTTAGTGTGCCGTTTTTGAAGATAGAATGTCGTATTTTTTTTTTTTTCGCGCTTGCAACAGTGCCGACATATCGGAAACTCAAAACAAATAATAAACATGGTAAATATCCCGTTTTAAAACTAAATAATAGTTATAGTGACCATGTCAGTCTAAAAACTTATACAGGGTGACTTTGAATAAATGCGACAAAATGAAATGGGAGCTTCAGTTACAGTAACATAGTAATTATAAACGGTTTTTTCAACAATCTAAATCGATAAAAAAATTACGCGATTTTCGTTTTCAAAAGGTCCATTGATGTTATTAGCTTTATTTAAGTACGAATCATCGGTATTCCAGCATTTAATATGCAAAATAAATGTAAGAAAAATTAAAATATCAAAAAATCTCGTCCCACTCATCGCAGTGCTCAATAATCATCGAGCACTCATGTTATTAAACGTTGCCGTTCATAGCTTAACACTGACCAATTATTTTTAAATTTTACATTTGATATTTTATATGTTTTCTTGACAACACGTATTATTGTATATTTCAATTTGTCGCATCTATTCAATTTCACCCTGTATAGAATGTCGTGTAGGTAACGTATCTATTCATTTATAATATCATTGGTTTTTAAGGTTTTACAGTTATCCTAAGTCAAGACGAAAGGCAAGGATGAAGTTTAAGATGGAGCGAGCTTACCCAGATAGAGCTGGAACCGCGAACGGACGGACATGGACACGGACGGTGGTCGCGAGACAGGAAGCCTTAGTGAGGCCTACGATGCCGTTGCCCAGAGTGGGCAACTAGGAGGTGCATCCCAGCCAACCTAAAAATAAACGAACAACTTTTTAGTTTTTGCTCCATATAAAAGTTTTCATAGACTCCATATAAAAGTTTGTACAGCAGAAAGTCACAACAACAGCACTAAAAGACATGATTTTGGAAAATATCAACACTTTTACACGTCGGATTTTAACTAATTATTTGAGGTCAGTGTTTCGAGGTATTCCACGAAGGGCACCCGCTGACAATGGCATCTGAGCTATTGGAACCTTATCTATTCGACGTAAGGCTCCTGTCAAATTTTTTCGCAGGTGCCAGGTGCCCTATGTGGAATACCTCGTACCTGAACTGACTACTCTGAGAAGAAATAGCCGAAACAGACTCAGAGGTCACTGTCTCTTTTAAAGTCAACATTATACTGGTCAAGTCATACGAGGACCATGTAGTTTAGTGTCTGAGTTAGTCTTTTGAAGAGATAACCACATAGATTTGAGCGGACCTCTCCAGTCAATGTAAGCATTTTTAGACATTTCAGAATTTTAGAAAAGTCAAAGTCTAATCATTTATTCCAATTAGGCCATCAAAGAGGTAGAGAGAGAAATCTGCGTTCCTAATTAGCAACGCCAGAAAACTCTCAACTCACAAAGTGATAAAAATGCCAAACAATCACGCGCCATTACCATTTTTAAAACAACTACTCTTACAAAAATACCCGCAAGCATAAGTCACAATTATTTCCGCGTCCATTTTGATTATGGCATCCATTTTGTCTTTCTGTCATTTTGCCGCTCATAGAGGTATGTAACGAGCGTCATTTGTCATCGCTAATCGTCGGTATGATGTCGGGATTATTATTATAATAATTATCTGTAATTACGGTTCTTTAATTTAATTATGTTAGCTTGAAAAATGAGATTGTACAGATGATGAAAGGTAGGGTCAAAAGGTTTTAATATTTTTAATGTAGGAAAGCAAAATGAGAGTAATTTTTTATGTTAGAAAAAATGTTTAGGTTCGTCCGTGTTGGTCGATAGTTTTATTGTAAAAAATAAAACTAAGAACTATACTTATAATCGTTATGACGTCACAAGCACACACTGTCGATCGAATATAACATTGTGAATATTCATTGATTTAAATAACAAAAAAAACGTGTGAATTATTTTTCAACATTTAACTTAACGGACTTAACAGATTTAATTTGCTTAATGCAGTAAAATAATACTACTACTCAAATACACTATTGATTATTTTTGCGAGAGAGAAAGGTGAGATTACAAGCGAGATGTTAATATTTATTTCTAACAGCGCCATCTGTGTTATCATGTTTCAACTACAGCTACATTATGATTCCCTTGATCGCAACGTGGTGAACGATGGACCTTGTTTTGATAGTTAAACGCAGTGCACCTAGATGGCGTTGTAATAAAACATTCTCTTTACTTAGTGTGGACAATTTTTACATTTCTCAGCTCAGTAGCTAAATGTACAAAGTTAAAAAGTACTTAATATTGAAAATGAAAATTAATGGTAAAACAAAGTAAAAAAAAAACCGTTGAATGACAAAAAATATTGTAATTTTTATATCAACTGCTGTCGTCGAGTGAATGGAATGGAATGGAAGATTATAATTTTTATTATTTAAGTAATGATTAAGTTAAAATGGGTACAATCTAGTTTATGATCAAAAACCTTATTTATTCCCACATTAATACTTTCAAGCACATCCTCAAACTAGATCGGCACCAGATTTTGATCTCCATAAAATGTCTCTCTACAAACCCCCTAAAATTAAATATCCCTGTACCAAAACATAAAAATCTTTTAGAATCAGCAACGGACCCACAATTTCAAAGCATTTTTGAACCAGTTATACACATACCTAGTCATACTGATCTTACAATAATTTTATGCCGTCATCGTCAAATCATTATACAAAATATTTTGCCGACATCATTGTTTGAAGTCGATCAAATGATGATGTTAATCATCATCAACAATGCATTGTGCTTTAGATGCGTTTTGCATGACACATGCTTAGTGCAATTTGAAGTTGGGGCGTAATTTGAATGAAAAGTAGTTTTAGATAATGTTACAAAATTTACGATTTATTTTCAATAAATTATAATCTGATTAATAAAAATGTTCAATCCGACATAAGACGCAAAAAGATTATTCTTGTCAGTAAATTAAACTGGAACTTTGACGTTAATTTTAAAAGGAAATTTAGTTCCTTGGTCGTACTAGAGGTGCTTTTTCAATTTTTCATCCAGAAAACGCTTCAAGTACGCTGTAAATAAAACACTTACAGAAATCTTATTATTGGGTCTCAGTACCCCTTGCACGAGTTTTCACTCTTACTTTACAGCGTCTTTCCCGTATTTTTACAGCGTTTCATAAATATGAAAAAATGGAACGGCGCCTCTGGTGTGCGAAGAAGGAACAAAATTTTTCCTTGAAAATTGTCAAAGTTGCAGTTTACTTTTCGTCTCAAATACTGAAAACTCGTGCTAAGGGTACAGATCATTTTGGTTAGTCTATTTTAACAACTAACCGCAGAAATTTTTACAGTGAAAATAATCCATTTTAGATGCCCTCTAATTCCCTTCTAATAATGAAGTAGACAGTAGGCTATAAAAACTAAAATTGAATACCACTTAGTTCAAAAAATATTTGCAAACCGCTTGACTGTAAAAGATTAATTTTAAATCCTTACGTATCAATAACTTCCCTCGTTTTTATTACCTCTATAATCTTTGTTTACCGCCATTTTTGACAATAGACCATAGAGCTTAGCATTATAAAGAGATAATGAGGCGCCCATCATAGACAATTTTTTATTTTTTTAATACGTGACTAAGCATACAGGGGCGATTATTTTGGGGTTCTGTTTGACAATAGAGGAAGTGATTTGGTTTTTTTAGGGGCCCATAGTTGGCGAGTTGGTCTAGGAGTTGGTCAAATATTCAATATACATATAAAATTCAATATGCAATTTAAATAACCTTACTGTCATAATCTGATTTATAATAACCAAGTGATTATATGTAAATTGCATTTTTTTTTGGAAATTATATTATTATTATTATAAAAATGCGATGAGCACGAACAGTTTGGAAGTTCAAGTTTTTTTATTTTAGTTTTTATTAGTAGGTAGGTATACATAAAAAATGTTTTATAATGGCTTAGGCTCTCTATCAGCCACGACGGGTGATGTTACGAAATGAAAACATAGTTACAACTTCGATATTCTCTAATACGCTACAACTATTAAGGTACTAGATTTTTCATACTAGGAATTTCTCCTGTATCGTGCACAGTATACGATCGCTCAACCAATACACCAACTTTTCCGCCTCTGAATGTGTTATACAGCTGATAAAAAAAAATTAAACCCTGAACAATGATTGCCCTTAATTTAAGCTTTGTCCAAGATTCAACATTCATGAAATAGCTCCAATAAAATAATCATGCAATTAATTTTTATTCAGAAATGTTTCGTAGTCATCGTAGACCTGCGCTGACATGCGGACAGCGAGTAAAGGGCAACTCGCTGTCCGACCATGGACCATGCCCGGGTCGACGGCGCGTCGTGTTCCACGCGCGCCTCAAAGAGCTGTCAGCAAAATGACGGGGCCCCCTCTCAGAGGGCCAATGCCTGTCGGGGCCGCGGGACTTATTTCTATTACCGTGACCCCGGAACATAAAGGGCTACTGAAGGACACCGTGGATTTTTAACCCCCTGCCGGGGGTCATTGATGATTTACCAAGCTTAAAAAAAGTCATCGTAGACCTGCTACGACAGCGTAGCACTCATAGAAAGAATTGTCGTAGCTCAATGATTTGAGTCAGGACAAATCATTTGTAGATCTTTGACAGTCGTTACTATTAGTCAGAAGCTCTAAAAGTCTGACAACCATTGAACCAGTCTTACCGTGGGGTATCGTATTACCAAAGTAGTAACTTTCTACTAGTAGTAGTATTCTATGCATAATACTTATATCCAGCTGCATTTGGTTCCACTGGAAGCTGGCAATATAATTGGGAAAAGGCTAGGCAAATGATGACAAAATCTGACATGATTAAATCTAAAAAAAAAATGCATTGTCTAAATAGGCGATTCGATGTTGTATATGAATAATGTAAAATACATTTTTTTTTGCAAGATGTTTTCATGAGAACCTTCCACATTATTTTTAAAAGAGCCTCAAAAAATTGCATTTCTAATTAAAATGCAAAAAGCGGAACTCAGAATACGTAAATAGCTACAATATTCTATAAATACGGCTGTTAATCCGCATTGTCTATACTTCTTGTTTATGGTACATGAGCATAGATCACGGATGGGTGGTTATTTGTTTATTCAAGCATAGCGGCTTATAGATAAAGGTGGGTGAGCAGTGAGCAGGCCAATCTATTGAGATGGTTTCACTTTTCATACGTTAGAATAGATTATAATCCTACTGAATAGCTCAAATAGTTAATTTGTGCATCTGTCGATGAAGATCTTTTTCAAATACATTGACAAGAATTATTAGAATTTAAAAACGGATATTATTTACTACTAGCTTCTGCCAGCGACTTCGTACGCGGATCCTGTTGCTTATGCCAGCAAAAATGGGGTCATCAAAATCGAAGATCTGAAACGTCTGATGTCGCTTTCTTCTAGAGCCTGGGGACGGGAAAACAACGGGACGTGCATGACGTTTCCAGGTCTTTCATTTTTGTAAGTGAACAGAAAATGCCCATCAGACTAAACAACTCTTGCTGCTCAGTTATTATTCATATATATGTTATAGTGTAGCTGGGCTCTTGGAATTCCACATCTCAATTTTCATACGTCAACAGAGAGTACTCATTAGGCTTAACAACTCTTGCTAAGACGTCATTCCTATAAATGTTATAATGTAGCTGGGCTCTTGTTATTTACTAAATATGTATTTTTATTAATCAGTCTTTATTCGAATTTTCACGCAGAACGATTTTGTCTGCTCTGCACTAGTGAGATATATGACTGTGGATGAGGCGACAGGAATCTGAAAGGATCGCAGCGGCGGTGACGCATATGTAAACACTAAAAATACTTAGATTATCCAGTATTATAAATATTTAATATTTAAAGGTAAATAACAATTTACGATTTCTGGTAAATTAATTTTATTCAACTTTTTTTTTGTTGTATATTTTTTCAAAATAAAATTACAGACTGTTTTCACTATTTACTATCCATCGTATTATTTTTATCCCTAAAAACTTGAAATAACAAACAAACAGCCAATCACAAAACTATTCACTGACCAGCACACTTAAATCCATACGGGCAATACTCGTTTTAATCTGTCACGCCCCCAGGCAATGCAATGACAATCATTATAACCACTTATGGCTATTCCATGGCTTATGATTCTGCCCATACCCTTTATGTAAACAGTATGATGATATTCTATTGTGCTGGAACAAAACGCTTCGCCCCCTACTGGGAGGGCATAGAGTAGGAATGTGTAGAAGCGTCCTCCGTACGCATATACTGCCTATCGTTTCGGGGGCGTAATAAACTTGTCGGAGAATAATATTGGTTGGGTCACAGTACAGCAATGTTTGCTAGTTAAATAATGGAAAGTAGGGCCGTACAACGTGGAAATGCTTCCGCCTGCCAGTGACTGAAGATGTTGCCAGTGGTTATCTTTTCATTAAGGACTCGGAGTGCCCCAATTCGTTTTACGCCAAAAAATTTGTGTTCTTGTTAATCTGCTTAACATTTTTTTGGCCTCTTCATGAACTTATGCGTAGCCATATTGTATTGATGTAATGTATGGCTAATAAAGCCAAAAAATCTAATTGTTTTTCACTATTTATAACACGCTGTTACAGTTTCACTCATGAGTGAGTGTGATTCGTAGGCAAATAAGTATTCGAAAGCAAACGAATCTGAACGCACACGGTCGCTTCTCTATAATATTTTAGTCTTTGGCCAGAGGTTTAGCAGAGCCCTGCGGGCGAATATTCTATTGTCGTTAGAAATGTGACAATTGAGATTTCAGCCAACAAAATATTTTGGAAATTTTATTTTGTGTTCCAGTTTGCCAGTCATGGTTTTTGATATGGGATAAGCTGCTATGCAGTGACAATGTGTGGAATAATCAATCAAGTTGGTTCAACTGAGGTATGAAACTGGATATCGGTTTGTTTTGTCGAGTGGTTTACGGCCATCACATTTATTTTTACAAAATTTTAGTATCTTGAATCCATACATCCATATAATCATTATTTGCTGTATTACATTGAGCATTCTATACATAATTTTATATGCGTTTACTGTAAGTATTGGATCAAGATTGGGTTTGTGCCTTCTTGGCAGCCTACGTCTTCTTTACATGCAGTGGTTTTGTTATTGTATTATTTATTTCTTTTAACTTAATTTGTGATTATGGATTTCGATGACTGTGGTGTGGTTGAAAAGAAGTACTTTTGTCAAGATATTTTTTTGTTGAAATTGGTAAATCTACCATTTAACTGATAACATTTAATGTCTAAGCTCATTTAATATAAATAAAACAATGGCTGAAACGGCGAAAATACTTACTACCTGAATTTCACCGGCTCTTTTAAGATCTTGATAATAATTTAATGTCTATACTACTTTTTAAATATCTATTTTGTATGCCTTAAGGACCGAACATGATGGAGCTTTTTTTATGTGAACAACAACTTGCATGCCTTGTATGTATAGGTACTCATGATTCTACAAATAAATGTCTTGTCTTGTCTTGATATTAAATTGAACTCCGCTTAAGTCACTTAAATCATCATCTACAAATAATGTAAAATTTAAAAATATACCAATAACAAAACAAAAATATCAAATTAAATAAGTACAGTAATTACACCACTCGCAATAACACTTGGAAATTATTTTAAGACCCTATTAAAAGACGCCGTGTCTATCAGTCTATGACATTGTCTATGAAGACCATAGAGCATAGATTATAGACGAAGGGGTTGCATGGTGGCTGAGCAAGTTAAGGGTGAAACTAAGAATGTTGTACAGTGGGTGCTTACACTAATTGAAAATGGTCGGGGAACGTGGATTGTTAGAAAGTGGATAAGAAACGAAGTCGTAGTAAGGCGAAGATTTTCGTTTTGTAAGATAGATATAAATAGAGATTAATATTGTATTTATGTGGCTCATTAAATATACCGCATAATATGGCGTTAAAACTTTTATATATGTATTGTTTTACACGTAATACATGAAAAAGAAAATAGACCTAAATAAAAGCTATTGGTATATAATATATTGGATATTACTCGTATAGATAGTAAGTGTATCACAATGGTTGTTATAAAACTGAAATAAGTAATTTTCTATTGATTTATATGAATTTTATAAATTTTTCTTGCAGTCATAGAACAAATATTAAAAAAACGCAGTAGGGTTACAAGCTTTCGTTACAAAATATCAAAAAACAAATATGATTGAATATTATCAACAGTTTACAAAACTACAGACACTAAAAATACATTCAGCTTATATCGAAACATAATTCTCCAAACTCCAATAATTTATTCCACGATTTTTCGTATCCAGTCCTCACATACTCCACGGTAGGGTTCACACGTGCACTTCTTGTGGTTCCGTAAGTAATTATTAATTGTCTTGATATCCCCCGATAAGATAAAGTCATCGGCGATACCCTTTAATTGCGTTTTAGGGTATACCACAGACACTGAACATGATAAATTAGTTTTGGAACTCAAAATTAAGGGATATCCATATGGTGTTTATGTAATGGGTTTAAGAGTGGCCATTTTGCTTTTAAAAGTAACGTTTTATAGGCCTATTATACAAAAGAAAGGGTAATGATCTGTGTTATTAGGAAAGGAATGAGTTGAGTGGTTTCTTGGTCGGTGAATTAAAGAATAAATCTATGAGTCTTACAAAAATAGGTAGGTAAGCTCTTAGACTTTTTTTTTTTAATCTTTTTAAAATCTTCCAAACGAGTCCTCCTATCCAGGGTGGGTCTAGAGGGATTGTCAGACTTGTATCTACTGACTAAAATCCACGGTGTCCTTCAATAGGCGTTTACGTTCTGTGGCTACGGTTACCTGGTAAGTCATTCCCGGGTCTGCGGCAGACTAGTTCTTTGATGGTGAAGTGATTTTAATACTTCACGAATGAAAAATGTAAAATATTATGGTGGATTTGTATTGCGTATCTTGTAGCATTACAATTGACATGATTACACAAAACTTCCTTTGTGTAAAAGAGCTTTCTGAAATACCTACTAAAATAATTATTGGGAGATCCTATTCGAAATTAATATTCAATCTATCAAGCTCTCTCTCAGTATACAGATTTAGTAGAACCTTCACAATTAATACTCGTATGTCTTCTTTCTACTGATGAATGAATTTTCTAAATCAGATTTAAGTTCTTCCTAAAAAAATACAGTGTGCTTATATTATTATTTAATTTAATTTTTAATAACATTTAAATTAAATTGTACAAGCTCACAAACGTTTCCTCTTTATAATGTTTTATAATTATTATGTCAAAATAGGTAAGTTCAGAACCCTTACCAAGAGGTTTCAGTATTTTACTTTACAGCGTCTTTCCAGTATTTACAGCGTTTCTTGTATGAAAAAATGGAACAGCACCTCTGGTGTACTTAACGTCACAAAAACTGAAAATTCATGATAAGGCCTAAGCCTTATTTATCACCAAAAGAAAGTGGTTATACCCAGAGCATACTTAGCGTTGTTTCAGTCCCATATAATACCTAGAGAGCAAACGTATTGTTAACAAGAACAGTGTAAAAACACACATATTGCAACTCCAGCACGGATGCAAATCGACAAACAAATAAACATAATGCATATAAATCAAACGGCAAAAACAGATGTACGATGTCCTCATGAAATGATGCGCAACGGAGGGCGGTCCTCGAACAGTTACGAGGATTCACGAACGTACCCGACCTCGTCCGATTACATATTAATGAGGTGACATATTTGCGCGGAATGCTACAATGAGCTATGTGCTATGGGCACTATGGGGCAGTTGTTGTTTTATGGTAATCGTCCATAGCTAAGCTATGCCTATGCTACGCATAAAATACTATGCTCATATTGACTGATTGATTTCGAAATTAGAACACTGACTACCTTTTATATCGTGTCCTGTGAGATCAGTCCATTATTGTTCATTACCAACAGAAACTGATGGACATTTCTGAGGGCGCTTAACTTGTACGTCAGTTCCAGGCCGACTCAATTTAGATTGCCGTTGTCGCAAAAAGAAGAACACTGCTCCTCATAATAAATTAAACATTAGGTTTAATTTAATATTTCGTTAGATAAAATTCATTATTATCTTTTATTTATCTTTCCATTTAGTTTACCGATAATTTGAGTAACATGTAAATGAATTCATCATCATTGGTTACACCAACAAGTTTATTTCATACTTTTATTCATTTTGGGTTCAAACATTCCAATTCTAGTGCAACATGCGGAAATATTACGCTTATTTCAAATGAAAATGTTGACAACCTCTCTTAATTCTCGGTATAGTAGAATTCGAAACAAAAAAACTGCCAAAACAAATGAACAGCGCAGCGAATCGACCACGCTACGCACAAACAAATGAACAACACAGCAAGCAAATAGCAAACCTCTCCCTGCACATCTAGTAGTGGACAGTCGACATTATCTCCATCACAGACAACAGAGGAATGCGTTTTAAATATAAATGCTATTGTAAGGGTTGCATACCATTGGCTGACCAATCAAGCAAATAGCTTGCAGAAATTACATGCCATGAGTTTGCATAGGAATTAGTGGATTCCGTTTTGACCACTTTCAATGTTTATGAATGCTTTGACACTCTCGGGTTTGTTGGCAATGTAATAGTCATTGAAAATCTGCGGTAAACAGGATTACAAAACAAATTTAGGAGAATACGTAGTGTCGCAGGATGAGCTCGTGGCTAAATAATTACAGCCGCACAGGTCGATCTTCCGGGTTAAGCCGCGCTTGCCGAGGTTGGTCTGTGGATGGGTGACCATCTGTTATAGCGAGTTTCCTCCGTGCCTCGGAAGGCACGTAAAGCCGTTGGTCCCGGCTGTCATTTGTAGATCTTTGACTGTCGTTACTGTTAGTCAGAAGCTCAAAAGTCTGACAACCAGTCTTACCATGGTATTGCCCAGTTACTGGGTTGTGGAAGTCCGACAGGCAGTCGCTCCATGTAAAATACTGATATCCAGCTGAATCTGGTTTGACTGGAAGCCGACCCCAAAATAGTTGGGAAAAGGCTAGGCAGATGATGACGTAGTGTCGCAGGACCGTCTGTAAAAGTTACCCTTTTTATCGTGGTAAAATCATCAAATAAGTTCTCCCGCCCAGGGAGGCACGGGAGGGACTGTGCAGACTCGTACTGACTAAAATCCACGGTGATCTTTCAATACCCCTTTATGTTCTAGGGCCATGGTTACCTGATGCAATTATAAAGGTGAACTGAAGGACAAAATGTCCCTTCCAGTCCAGTCAGGGCAAGATTTGATGATTTTACCACTAAAAGAACATTATTTATGTTTCTTAAATTAGGAGTATGATAGACACACAAACAATGTTTGCTTTCAGTGTAGTCAATTTCATGTTTTTAAAGAAATGGTAAAGGAATACATCGTTACGAAACTGGCATGAACATAAAAGATTCGATATGTGATAAGTATGATACGTCTTGTTATGTTGTGTTTAGGCACATAAATGAAAGTGTGTTTAGGCACACCTATTAAAACTTCTTTGGATTTTGAAAAGAGATGTATTTTTCTTGAGTTACAAAAGGCGGATAGACGCCAGTCCCGACATGACAGTTCCGAGAGACGCACCGGACGCACCACAGAAAAAATCTATGAATATAGTGTTGCCACTTCTGGAGCACAGATAATATAAAAATGTCTTTAACGAGTTGTAGGCTCGTACATAAACTCCCCCCGTTGAAGGACGGAGAGCTTCAACCTTGTAGATCTTCACCAGTAGGAAGAGGGCAAAGCCGTACTAGAGATCGACGAACGCAGCCTCTTGAGGTGTTGATATCTGCGACTCGGGATACACCGTCTGGTCCAGGATAAAGTCTGACGACACGTCCGAGGCGCCAGTTGAGTGGAGGGGTGTTGTCTTCTTGTATAATGACAAGATCTCCAACATTTAGTTTCTTATCCTCAGTCTTCCACTTAGTGCGTTGATGAAGTTCGGAGATATATTCCTTTTGCCAGCGCTTCCAGAAGTCTTGCCTTATTTGCTCTAGACGAGCGTATCGGTCTCGATGAGTAGTCATGCAATCGCCTTGCACAGGGGTTGGCAATGCGTTGAGTGGTCTGCCAATCAGAAAATGCCCTGGGGATAAGGATAGGAAATCGTCGGGGGATGAAGACATTGGGCACAAGGGACGACTATTAAGAACGGCCTCTATTTGTGCGAATAAAGTACCTATCTCTTCGAAGGAAAGGTGGGAATTTCCCATGACTCTTTTAATATGATATTTTGCAGCCTTGATTCCAGCCTCCCAAATTCCACCGAAGTGAGGACTGTAAGCAGGTATAAATGAAAATTTTATTCCTTCTCCCGCTGCAAACTGAGAGAGAGATTCGCTGTTTAATTTTAAAAAATTACTTAATTCTTTAGAAGCGCTTACAAAATTTCTCCCGTTGTCGGAACAAACTTCAGCTGGCCTGCCACGGCGGGCAACAAATCGACGCATAGTCATAATGAACGCCTCCTTTGTCAAATCACTTACAGGTTCTAGATGAACGCATTTAAAACGTAAACAAATGAATAGACATAAGTAGCATTTTACTAATCTGGCCCCACGTCCCTTGCGATTTAATATAAGAAACGGACCGGCGTAGTCGATTCCAACAGATTTGAACGGAAAATCAACGGAGACACGGTTGATTGGTAAATTACCCATTTTTGGGGATAAAGTTTGCCCACGAACACGCACGCAAGTAACACATTGCCGCACAACGGTTCTTGCTAGCCTTCTTCCATTTATAGGCCACACGGATTCTCTGACCGTTGCTAACAATAGCTGTGGACCAGCATGTAAACTCCTTAAGTGTTCGTGTATAAAATAAAGCTTCGTCACATGATGAGAAGAATCTAACAGTATTGGATGTTTTTTATCAAATGCATAATTGGAATTATGTAATCTCCCACCCACTCTTATTAGGTTTGTTGTGGGCTCAAGGAAAGGAGATAGACTCAATAGTTTAGATTTAGGTAATAATGACAATTTTGACAGCATTCTTTTATATTCAAGAGGAAATGATTGTTTTTGCGCAATTTTACATATGAAAACAAAGGAATTATTTAATTCATGCACTGTTAAAGGGCCAGAAAACTTATTAAGTGAATTTGTTCGTTTGGAATTGTGTAGAAAGCGTAAAACGTATGCAAATGTTCTTTGTAATTTAGAGAAATTTGAAAATACCTTGAAATCAAATGTAGACTCAGGTAAATTAATATAATGAACCTTAACTTCAGGTAGCTCAATATTTTGAATTTGATGAAGCCTTGGCCATTTTGATTCATCATTGTATAAAAAAGAGGGGCCTTGCCACCACATCAAATTGTCGCGAAGATCACGGGCGTTTACACCTCTCGAAATTAAATCAGCAGGATTGACGTCTGTGGGCACATGACGCCAATTCTTGCGCTTAGTAAGCTCCAAGATTTCAGCTATTCTATTCGCCACAAATGTTTTTAATTTACTGGGATCATTATTTATCCAGCATAATACGATATTAGAATCGCACCAGTGAGTAATTTTAGCAGGAGAAAGTCTTAAGGAATCTATAACAGATCGACACAGATTAGCTGATAATAACGCCGCGCACAATTCGAGGCGAGGTATAGTAGTAGGCTTTAAAGGCGCTACCTTTGATTTTGAGCATAATAGTCTCACTATCACCTCACTGTTTTCATTTACCGTTCTCATATAGATACAAGCGCCGTAGGCAACTTGTGAGGCATCGCTGAACGAATGTAGTTCTATGGATCTTGGTGAGTCTCCAATTACTTTACGTGGGATATGAAGGTCTGCAAGTAAAGGTAAGTTTTTTGAAATTTCATTCCAACTTTCTTGTATATCGTTAGGTACAGGCTGATCCCAATCAATTCCCTTTGTCCACAACCTTTGTATTAATATTTTAGATTGAATTATGCATGGGCTTAATAACCCAAGTGGATCAAAAACACGAAGGGATTGTGACATTATAAATCTTTTTGTAATTGTATTATTTGTATTGTTACCTTTTACAGGAAAATGGAATGTGTCATCAATTGGATCCCACCCAAGACCCAGAGTACTGGAGGATTCACTCAAGGTGTGTTTTTCCTTTGAATTAGTTTCTATGTTAAGACATAATTTAGGTAAATTACTTTTGTATTTTCGAAGGGGAAAACAAGCTGCATTTAGGGCAGTAGAGAGTGCCTTTTGTATGTATATTAGTTGATCACCATCATCTGAACCTGTGATGACGTCATCTACAAAAAAATCATTTTGTATTATAGTTTTAATTAATTCGTCACCACACTCTTCTCCTACCTGCCATAGACATTTAGTGCTAAGATAGCTGGCACTTGCAGTACCGTAAGTGACAGTATCTAAACGCAACGTTTGGATGGGATGCGACTCATCTTCTCTCCATAGTATTAATTGAAGATCACAATCATTTGGATTCATAGCAATTTGTCTGTACATTTTAGCTATGTCGCCAGTCAAAATGTATTTATACTGACGTGCTCTTATTAAGATGGAGAACAGAGAATTCTGCAAATTAGGCCCAACCATTAAGATGTCATTTAGTGAGTAGCCAGAAGTTGTAGGAGTTGAGCCGTCAAAGACTACTCGGATTTTAGTGGACTCGCTGTCCTCTTTAAATACAGCATGATGACATAAGAAGTATGAAGGATTTGGAATTGAAATAGATGACTCTGAAAGATGTCCTAAGTTTTTATATTCACGTATGAATTCTACGTATTGAGACTTTAGTGTCGGATTTTTTCTAAATCTTTTTTCGAGATTTTTGAAACGTTTTATAGCTTGATTATGGGAATCGCCAAGGCAGTCAGGTGACTCCTTTAGTGGAAGTCTCACCATAAATCTGCCATTACTCAACCGAGTAGTGGTTTCATGAAATTGTTTTTCACACGCTATTTCGGTGGGACTGAGAAGCCGTCTCTGAGGGACATTCTCAAGTTCCCAGAATTTAGTGAGCATCTCATCCAAATTGTTGTTAGAAACAATTGCATGATTGCATTGAATATTTTTATTGTAATTTTGTGAATTGATAGGGCCTGCTATGAGCCAACCTAATTTGGAATTTTGTAATTTAGGATTATTTGGACCTAGCGAGCGTTGACCACTGACTAGTATGTCCCAGAAGAGGTCTGCGCCGATTAGTATATCAATGGACGCAGGTTCGTTGAATTTTGGATCGGCTAATATAATACCCTTTGGTATCTTCAGGTGATGTGTATCAACGGTAACCTTTGGAATTTCTCCTGTAAGTTGGTTGAGGACAAAGCAAGACAATTTAACTTGGTAAGTGCCATGGATTGCCTTTATGTGAGTAACACAACTTTCTGATACTGTGTCACATTGATTATTTCCTATGCCTATAACATTTAATGCATTTAGAGAATTACTCTTTAAATCTAATTTTTGTTGCAGAGATTTAGAAATAAATGTGGATTGACTTCCACTGTCCAAGAGCGCACGGACTCTTTCGGTTTTAGCATTTTGAGGATTATGCACTTCTATGATAGCTGTAGATAGAAATACATGACTATTATTTTGTTGAGAGAAAGCCACTATGGTCTCTCCTTTAGCATCTTTATTATCGGTTGTGTTACAGCTGTTAACTGATACACTAGAATCGTGAAGAAGGCTATTGTGTTTTTGATTACAATGCCGACACGAACCCATGCTGCACTCAGTAGCAGGATGACCCTGGCGCAGGCAATTCGAGCATAATTTGTATTGGGAAATGCATGACATTTTCTCCGGAATGGATTTTGACTTAAAAGTTGGACAGTCGTAAATCCTATGGTTACCATTGCATACTACACATAAATAAACATTTGAGGAATTATTACGCGAAGTAGATGTAAACACATTGGTATTTTGATTATTATGGTTTGGTTTATTTGATTTGTTAGATTTATTGTGATTTGTCTGAGATTGGTTGTTCGATGGACGTGGGTTTTGTTGTGATTTAGAATTGTTGTTATTGTTGTTTATGGATTTATTTTGATTAAATGATTCTAAAACATTAGCACGGTCAATTAAAAATTTATTAAATTGCTCCAAAGTAGGCACATCATTCACACAATCTATAGTGTTGCGATACTCTTCCCATTTTAGTATGGTACGACTGTCTAGTTTAAGCAATATAATAAATATTAGAAGCATATCCCAGTCATCTGTGGGTAAACCTAATGTTTTTAAAGCTCTAAGATTTTTTGTAATGTTATCAACTAAGCACCGAAGTGATTTATCTGACTCACGGGTTATTGGTTGAATGTTTATGAGAGAATCTAAATGATAATTCATAAGAATCCTTTTGTTGTCATATCGCTCACAGACTTGCTTCCAAGCCTCTTGGTAATTAGCTGAAGAAACCTCCAGATTTGAAATAACAAGTGCAGCATCCCCACTCAGGTAAGATACAAGGTAATGAAACTTATGAATATCTTGAATGCGCTCATTATTATGAATCAAATTAAGAAATGTATCCCGGAACTCAAGCCAGCGGAAGTGTGAACCATCGAACTTAGAAATTTGTATTTGAGGTAATCGAAAACCCACATTTTGATGATCTGAGTCCGCATTGATCAATGACTGATGGCGCTTACCATTGTCATCAATATTGTAACTTTGTAGCACTGTCTTGGCTATAGCTATATTTTGAATGATGTCTTGTTCAATGCGTTCTCGCTCATCAAGTTCTGATTGAATGTTGGAAGAATTTAATACTTCTATCTCAGTCTGCAAATCTTCAAACCTTGTCGATAATTCTTGAAACTTGTTTAATCTTAAAGTTAATTCTGCAAGCTCTAAATTGGTCAACTCAGGATTTTTTCTGATTTTTTCTAAATAAATTTTAAATTTTGTTATCTGACCTTTAATTGAGCTGCGTTTAACAAATAATTCTCTAAAAGTTGCATTTGCAGGGGATTTATCATCACCTTCATGACTCATTTTGATTTAAATTGAATAACACTGTTTTAGTACTAGAACATATACCGATGGAATTGAATGTATCGACAATGTTTTGTTAAATTGGAAAAGGAATAAAAAGGATACTGTCACACTCCTCTCCTCGGTGGAACTCTCCGGAAGACTCGAACCAGATGGCTGGCTGCAGTCCCTCAGCCACAGGCTATGATGACTGCAGACTCAGTATAGTTCAAGTTAACGCCTGAAAATATCGTTATACCGATTTTTAAACAGGAAAATGTTAGAAAACTACCGGAAATAACGGTAGGAGTGTGAAGAAAAGATTGAATTAATGTTGATTATAACGCGTAAATACTCTATTTTAATGAGCAAGGAGAGTAATCACTTTACTTATTGTACCTAAGTTTTTGGTACGAAAAACTAATAAAATTTTTGATTATGGCACTGAATAGAGGCTAGTTGTTGTTATGGATGTACTTTTGAAAGGATTTAGGACTGGAATTTGGAAATTACGACGATGGAATTTGTGGAACAAGGGAAGGCACTTAACTCGATTTTGTTCGATGATTCCCTGGAATTCTTCTTCATCTTTAGCTGATGACTTGGTGCAGAAGACCAGGCTATCTCGTAGGTGGTTTGTAGTCTCCCAAGTTTCGCTTTTCCAAGAATTTTCGTAGCCGGCGCGGCGAGTACAACTGACCTCGCGAACACGTGCCGTATTGATACAAGAGTGTCCTGTCACGGTCGCCAATTATGTTTAGGCACATAAATGAAAGTGTGTTTAGGCACACCTATTAAAACTTATTTGGATTTTGAAAAAAGATGTATTTTCATGAGTTACAAAAGGCGGATAGACGCCGGTCCCGACATGACAGTTCCGAGAGGACGCACCAGAGAAAAAGTCTATGAACATAGTGTTGCCACTTCTGGAGCACAGATAATATAAATGTCTTTAACGAGTTGTAGGCTCGTACATGTTGTTATGTACGAATGTTTTTGTTTTGTTTGTTTTTCTGTTTTTTTTCTTTAATAAACTCCCTTTATTTAATGCCCATTGGATTACATACATATAAGATCTTTTAGGCTTTGTGTGAATAGGTACAGTATAAACACTATTTGTGTTGCTCAAATTTTATTGAAGAAACGACATTTTAGGTTTATTGTATCCTATTCAATATTATAACAAAATTAATAAAATAAAATCAATTCTATGCCTTCCTTTTCCATCAATCTATCTGACTTTTCATGACACACATGTTACAGAATCAAGGTTTAAAAAAAAAGAAATAAAATAAGAACCAAAGAGATTCTAATGCCAAATAGAATCTCTTTACAAACATATGTATATTTCCTGAAAAAAGGTTTCGTAAAAAAGAAATAACAACCATATCTACATAATAAATACAGCTTTTTCTCCCTTGCAGCCTGCGACTACCGTATAACTGTCAGCAGTCACTATGCCGACAGTAGGCAGCGACTGTCGGACTGTCGGCATAAAACATTGTGCGGTGTATCCGCGTCTCTAAATGGGAGCAGACATGTTCGTTTGCATTATAAAACAATTGGAAACAATGGTGGCCTTTTGTTTGAAGTTGCAGAGTTAATACAAGGGAAGTTCAATGTGTTTATTATGTTGGCTCTTATGATAATAAAAGAGTCAATGATTATGTTTGGAAATCAGAATAATGAACCACAAAAAACTGTAAATGAATATTAAATTTTTTGAGACACAAACTGAAATTTTGACGTTAATTTGAAAAAAAAAGTTCTTCGTTCGTACACTAGAGGCGCTTTAATAACGTAGCTTCCTACTGCTGGCTTTATTATTAGTTAAATTAATCGGAGTCCACACCGGGGTCCCATAACCCGAAAAAAAAAAAGTTTAGAATTGGATCAATAATTCCGGAGATTACACCCTACATACAAACAAATATAACCTCTTTGTTAAATCAGAATAGATTGGAAATTGCAGACTAGTTTTCTTAAAGGCTTATTTAAATTGCATCACACAAAAAGGGTTGCTAACTACTACGGGGTACTTCTATGAATATTTTAATAAGTTTCTTTCAATGAAAAATCAATAGAATAGCAAGAAATCCTTCAAGTTTGACAGGCAGTTATATTAGAACTTTGGGAACACGTCAGTCAGGGTCGGTACGGTAACGCGACTCCTGCGCACACCAGCACAGCGCATGCGCTAACCCTTACTGCATACCAAATTAGCCGGTACGCCACATACATCTGTTCTTTGTTGGTACTGTCGAGTAGAAAGGTGTTCGAGGGTTAAGATTGTTAGTAATCAACTGTACGGCAACATAAGAAGAGGCCTAAGGCCTTAAAGCGTAAGTACCTAATTCCACCGTGGAAACGAGATGGAGCTAGACAACTTGTAAAGCTCTGTCTCTTTCCCACACTGAAATACTCACGCTTTAAAACGTCATGGTAGGCCAACTGTTGTTAAATCACATGAATGTAGTAAAAGTAAGTTTATTATCATTCGTTTAAAATGTAATGAAAGAATTTAATACCTACCTATTGAAGCTTAGTTCTATTATTAAAAGTTTTTTAAACTAATGTTAGAAAATATAACTTATATTTAATTTTGAACTCTAATTAATTTCATTTCAGCTGGAATAACCCACAATAAGCCAAAGAAAATGCTGAAATATTAAAAATCACCTATGAAAAATGTACATTTGTTTAAAAACTACAAAATTTTCTAAAATGAACTACGAAAAGCAACGGGCTCTAAAAATCAATAGAAGAACACTTCATCAACACTTTTGTCCTCAACAGTACTTAACCCTGAACAGCGCGGTGGGTATTTTGATCCCACTTAAGATATTACATATTTGCATACTAAATTATCGTTTGGTACGTGCTGTCTGTCTGTCCGTATGTTTTGTAGTGCGTAACTACGTAACGTACCCGCGGTCCCGTTTCCTAGTTTTATAGGAAACGGTCGATTGATTTTATATGTTGTTTTGGGGCATTTTTATTGAGAGCTAAGCTGTTTTTGGTAGAATTTAAATAGCTAATTTAAAGCTGCTACTGGGTACTTAATATGGGGTTACATTCATTTCTTATTCTGTGGGTCGTATTAGCAAATAATGACCCTAGTAGTACTATTTTATGTTGCGCTAGGGATAAGTTTTATGATGTCATAAAATAAAAAGCGGGTAATGCAATGATGTGCAAGTAAATGTGTATTTTTTTTTATTCACGTTAATGACAAAGGGTTGGTCTTCGGTTTTTCAAATATAAACTAACATTCATGTTTCATCATGCCATTAGAAAAAAACTCTATAACAAAATATAACAGCTAATTTGCATACAAAATTGCAATAATTTTTCGCCCTCGTTAACTGATTTGACCAAATTGAACACCACACAACAAAATAACTCTTCGACAAGCCATTGTTATTTCAATATCGCGATTAACCCCACAGTAACCACAAAGCGCTGACCATAATTAGACCACAAAATTCTAACCCACGTCTCCTATTGTGATCGAAGTATGGACGTATCATTATTTTAACAAAATAATTAGGTTGTACTAAATATTTAAACGGTCAGTGGACTATAACAATCGGCCATTGTTGTAATGTAAATAATTTATAAAGTTAACAATGGGCGCGTGCTTAAAAAATATGTGATTGGGATAAAAATGGTCCGGTGGACTTTTGAGGGTTGATGCATCTGCTTGGTACACTGCTGTAGACATTACACTTGATCTATGCGCGGATTATGAAAATCTTGTTGTTTATTAGGAAATAAATAAAATGGCGATAAAAGGTGGATTAAATTTGGATTTGGGGTGCATTTTTTAAGTTTCTAGTAATGGTATTGGAATGAAAGCAAATTCCGGTTTGTAACTTTACGAACGCAAATATTTGGCATTTATTTTAATATCTAACTTGCGGCAACACTTACGTGCAATTTAAAATAAGTTGAACAAGTATATACCTAAAGCCTTGTTTCAGTAACTGCAGATCACACAGTGACTTTAACACATCCTAATCTGAAAACAAACTAAAGCCGATTAGAGTGGAAGCCGACCCCAGTTGCGATGCGAAAGAGATATTGTTTGTAATGCTTTCATATATACCTAACCACTGAAACGATTTTGAAGACTTTTAGTACAGAAATAGATTGAACTCTGGAGATGGTTAAAGGCTGTAGAGGAGGAAGGCAACAGTGCAAGCAACAATAACTAATAAATAAGATTCTGCAACGATTCACCGACGGCCGGTTCATCATTGGACGTTTCGTCGACAGGACGATTCACTTATGGCCGTATCACCGATAGACTCTTTCACCTTTGGACTTTTCGCCGATACGACGATTCAATTATGGGTTCATCGATAGAACCTTTCACGTAGGGACTTTTCACCGACAGGACGATCGGTCGGTCGGTGAATCGTTGCAGAATCAATAAATAAAGGTGTACCAATTTAAAAACACTGAAGAACTCAACAGACCCTGCCGGGGTCGTGGGACTGTCTCACCTTTTAACCGTGGCCCTGGTACGTAAAGGGCTATTGAACGACCACAGTGGATTTCAGTACAAGTCTGACAGGCCTCTGGACTCTGACCTCTGGGACCTCTTGGATCTCTGGGACCTCTGGGACCTCTTGGACCTCTGGGACCTCTTGGACATCTGGGACCTCTGGGACCTCTGGGACCTTTGGTCCTGGGAGGGAGGACTCATTTGATGATTTTACTACGATAAAAAAAGGACTCAACAGACGACTATCGATTTGTTTTCTTCTTACTAAAACTCAGAAACACAGACTTAACAAATCAGTTTGTTTCCTTAGAGGTTTCCAAAAAAAACACAAACTTGAAAGAATCCCTCATAACCAGCTAATAATAAAAACGTTTGACTCCAAAAGTTCTCGAAACATTTAAAACTGAAGTAAATTACTGGTTAGATAACAAGAAATAATAGTGGCTTCGAACTGGGTCACGGGTGACGGCCACAGGGTTGTCAAGGATAGGAAAATTATACGAAAAATTAAACCTTGTTAATCCGCTTTACGTTCTTTCTTAGAACATTATAGAAAAAAAATATTAATACTTATAATATAGGAGACAATAAGTATAATTAATGTGAAAGGAAAATTTCATTTGATACATTTTCATGCCTAAACTGCTGAACCAATATAATCCTGAAATACATACACTTTGGTGTACAGATACTAATATTTGGCATCTCAATCCGAAAAAAATACTGTCCCCAAGATAAATAACAATAACGGCCTTATGAAAATAGATGGCTTCACGGGTATTTTAATCATAATTGAATTAATTATAATACAAGCAGAGTTTCCTGAATTAATTATCAAAATCTAAGTTAGCGAGAGCCGTAGTTAGCCGAGTGCCACCGTACCACAACGCGAGCATGCGGGCCGCGAGTAAAGGGCAACTCGCTGTCCGACCATGGACCATGCCCGGGTCGACAGCGCGTTGTGTTCGCCCCTTCGTACACTAGGCGACGCAAGTCTCCGATACCTTACGACTTTGACATCCATTGACGCGTGCCTGTGTACAAACCTCTTGGATTTGTATTGCAACAGTCGCTTGGATACCGAAATTGTATGGTATCGGAGACTTGCGTCCCCTTGTGTACGAAGGGCCTTCCACGCGCGCCTCAAAGAACGTCAGCATGATGACGGCCCCCTTCTAGAGGGCCGTGAGCGAGGTTACCGTGACCCCGGAATATAAAGGGCTATTGAAGGACACCGTGGATTTTAGTCAGTACAAGTCTGACAGTCCCTCTATCATGGGAGGACGCATTTGATAATTTTAGCTAGTAAAAAAAAAAAAGCGTGAGCGATGCCCTGGATAGAAACTAGTAATATTTAAAAGGAAATAGAAAAAGAGCTCTAATATAATCGATATTCGTCAGTTTTTAACCGACTTCAAAAAGAAGGAGGTTATCAATTCGACTGAATGTTTTTTTTTTTTTTTTTTTTGTGTGTGTTTGTTACGCGATTTCTCCGGCGATTGTGGACCGATTTTCAAAATTCTTTTTTTGTTCGAAAGGAGATGCTTTCGGAGTGGTCCCATATTCACCAAGTCAAGATCTGATTATTGGATCCTGGAGAAATCGAGGGCAACCCTCAAATTTTATAGGCCCACATATAGTTTTTCGCAAATATTATGAAGTAATTTAAGTATTTGCGTGTGGTAATCATAATCTCATGTAGCTGAGCTGATGATGGAAGGTACAACTCCTTAACAGTAAGGAGTAGGCATCGACTGATTTAGTTTGTGTTCGCTTATCTCCGGAAGTACAAGTCCGATTTAGGTCATTCTTTTTTTGTTATACTAGGTATCGTTCAACTGAGGGAACACTGCAAGTTTCATCAAAATCAGTTCAGTCGTTTTTGAGATAGGGAATTTTATTAGCTAATGTAATTGTACATGAGCGATGTTATTACCGGTGCTACGGATTACAAAATTCTAGTGCACATGTAAGAAAATGATGTACCTATTTGACAAGAATTTGGGTTGAATATTTAAACTAAAAAGAGTAAAATAAAAGCTTTTTTAAAAAAAAATGTAACCGCCTTCAAAACCAACCACTAAAAAAGGGTAAAATAACCTACAAAATAACTTTTCTTTCGGAAGTCGGTGGCAAAAAAGACAATTAAAAAAAAAAACACCGACTTCCGAAAGAAAAGTTATTTTGTAGGTTATTTACCCTTTTTTAGTGGTTGGTTTTGAAGGCGGTTACATTTTTTTTTTAAAAAGCTTTTTTCACGTGTGTGTACCACACCTGTAAATGCGAAGACGAAAACATTTTATTTCATGAATTATTTATTGTTCGTACTTTGGTAAAATATATTTCTCTGGCTGCTCCATCTTTCTTGGAAAGATTGAGAGACTTTCGTATACCGCTGGTTATTTACTGGCTGTGAGTGATGGATTGTAGCATATTAATGTGTATTTATTTATTTTTTAAATTAGAGACAAATTTCTAAAGCATAAAATTGATTGACATAGTAAAACTATCATCTTAGCATCCTTGATTATGATTACTGACAAAATGTGTACACTAACAGGATAGATCAAACCATCGGTTGATATGATATTTGTCTAAAAAACGTGTCAACTGCAAAAGGCATTGAACGTTGATACAGCACAAAACAGTTGGTCATTTTGCAGTTATACTTTTAAGACAAGTAAAGTGTAACTAAAAACGGTAAGAGAAGTTTATTTTTTGTAGTATAACAGTTTATGTTTATCTGCTTTTACTTAAAAACAAAAGTACAAGAAAGGTCACATAGAAAAAAAAACACAAAACTTCTAACGACAATGACAACCCTATCCGTGTAAACAAATTGTTTCGAAAGACAAGAAACGGCCTTGCCTCGACGTTTTGAGACACTTCGCTCAATTAGACAGAGTGTCGTCTTTCCCACGATATTAATGGGAAAGTATCGTAGTCAATGGGAAGTTTTTATTTTTTAATTCGTAGTCAATGGGAAATTAAAGTTTGAGGTTTAGAAATACGGTAATAAGTAGTTCTGTTGATGTGTTCGTTGTATTAATTTTATTTTTTAAGATTCTGCATGGTTGGTTTATTTAATTTTGTTTCTTCCCCCTTATTCTCCATGTAAACCTACCATTGCGAATGGGTGTAGAATCTATCCCTTCCTATTTAATTTTATTTTAATATTCGACGTTCAAAAGCGCCTCTTTGATGGCCTATTAGAAATAAACTATTTGATTTTGAGTTAGGTCTACATTTACTCATCTTCTTATTATAGAGTTTTTATAATTTACGCAACGAGTTTTTTTGCGGACTTATCTCAAGAAGTAACCATGGCCCTGGAATGGAAAGGTAATAGAAGAAGCAGGGTGAGTTTTGGTGATTGATAATCAACTTTGATTTGATGATCAGAATAACCCAAAAACTGTAGCTCTGTTTCACAAAATTAACTTAAACTGCTACTGGCTTCTGTAATCTCTGTCACTATTAAGAACAAACTGTACAAGAGAAAATTTCTTAAGAAATTCCTAGTGGTCTACAGGCTGAATTAATCATAATTTGGTTTTAATTAAGAGCGACGTTGATCAATGAGCGTTATTACAAATTGTCTTATAAGAACTTTAACACAATTACAATAAATGAGGTTAGTAAGCAATCAAGTTATGATTGAGTGGCAGTGACACTTTTCACTAACATAGATGAACTCCTATGTGAATGCCTAAATATTTAAATTTTATTTACCGGTTCGGGGTACCTAATACCATCAGAGCCCTTATCACGAGTTTTAAGTATTTTACTTAACAGCGTCTTTCCAGTATTTACAGCGTTTCTTGTATGGAAAGATGGAGCAGCGCCTCTGGTGTACGAAGAAGGAACTATTTTTTTCCTTAAAATTAATGTCGAAGTTCCAGTTTACGTCACAATAACTGAAAATTCATGATAAGGCCTCTGAGTACGAAACCTACATCTTCGGCCGAAAAGAAAAGAAAAGCCTTTCTTATTCTTTACCACTATCTTCGAATTTTTGCATCTAGGACATGCCGGTTTCTTTACGATGTTTTCTTTCACCGTTTTGAGAGCAGTGGTGATGTAATAAATTACACAAAGTAATGCGCCTGGCGGGGTTCGACCCTCGACCTACAACTCGTAAGTCGGGACCGATACCACTGGGCCACCACTGCTCCTTCACCACTTACGGACATAGTATTAGTTAGTGTTTATCGTTAAACTAAAAATTGGTAACACTATGATTGGACAGACGTCCCGACTTCCGATATGTTGTCAGAATTAATAGGGAGTATGGTTCACTCAATAGTTTCGGCTTGGGTCATTATTTTCATTGACGAACTAAGAGAGTAGACGCCCAGAACCTAGTTTTGCAAATTCAACAGTCGCTTTTCTATAAGTATTAATAAAGGATATTAGGTATTTATTGTTGGAGTTTTCCATAAGGAACTATTTTGTGGCAACCACAGAATCTGAATTCGTATATGTGTCGTTGTTGGCAAAAAGCTCGCCCCTGCCCTGTAGACCATAACTGGCAAAATGTGAAGGTATTTGTCTGCTTTACTCTTAGAGGTGACAAACTTGATGTTGTATTACATTAAGTGTTAACTACTTGTGCTAACGGGCATCTCAGTAAATGGAGGTCAGCATCTAAGTGCCTAATGATAATCTGCTAAGTCATTTCTTGCAAGTGGCCAGTTACCCACTATCCTCAATTAACTATAGTGCTCTACTACTACTTTCTATTAGTTGTTCATTACTGTATGAGTAGCTGCTCATTTATTTTTCAAGTTTAACATATTTGTTCCACACTAGGATTTTTTCTGTGTCGTGGGTGTGTTTACAAACATTGAAACTCTATACACAAGCAGCCAGGCCCGCCAACTACATATTTTTTCAAGATACCGTAGGCGCATGCGTGCGGGCGGCGAATAAAGGGCAACTCGCTGTCCGAACATAGACCATGCCCGGGTCGACGGCAGGATTCCACGCGCGCCTCAAAGAGCGTCAGTATAATGACGGACCCCTCTCAGAAGGCCAATGCCTGCCGACCCAGTAACATAAAGGGCTATTGATCGGGGGAAAGATAAATAAGAATAGACAGCGGGATTTGAACCTGCGAAGTCAGTACATCAGATGCTCTTAACAACCGAGCTACCGAAGTACTTACCAAAAACCGTACCAAGACGAGAGTAGATTGAAGAATGAAGAATGCTTGTTTTCATAAAAAAACCTTTTATAAAAATATTTATTCCGTGAAGAAGCGTTGCAGCGCAACAACAGCGAATCATTCAGCCACTGCGCCAACCGTGTGCTAAGGTTAATTTTCAGAAGGTTTAATGAAATCTTTTAAAATATTTCAAATAACAAACACGTCGCAGCTTTTTTTAACAGTTCGTATTCCAGATTCCCAGAACCAGTCAACTGGGAATTTAATTTAGAGAACATAATACTTTTTAGTTCAAATTACAGTCTAACACGTTATTCAATCGTTATCTGTTTCATTTTGTTACATTGATGATGATAACTCTATTTATTATACTCCTGTCTCAATCATTCATCAAAATTCAAATTACCTACTCAGAGCCGCCATTAAAAAATTACACAAAATAAAAATGTCAAACATCTCATTACATACACTCGGGGACAAAAATCCGTTACAAATGTTTTAAAAATAAATAAATAATCTAATAAAACAAATTAGTGACCACTGCAACGTTCGATTTGAAACGCCTGCGCTCGCGCACCCTTCCCTGATCGCGTATGACCATAATAACCATGTTTGAATTTCGAATAGTGGTGTTGGATGGGTGAAATGTTTGTATGTTTTACAATATTGGTTTGGTTTTAAAGTTTAAATGGAACTTGTTGGGTCGATTTGTTTTTGGTATTTTGAAATGACAGAAGCATCGTGGTTTCTGTGGATCTATAAGAGAGAGATGGATCTATAAGCGGAAGGATTCAATGAAAGTTGGACTTTGTGTTAAGATATTAATTGAAAATACAGCCAGCACGAAAACCATTCTAAATAATACATTATATTTATTCATTAAAAATAAATAAGTACGTCAAAAACATTTTTAAAATAGCAACTAGTTCCTTTGATTGTAACATCTGAAGTTCAAAAGTGCATCTTTGATGGCTTGAATTAACTTTGAAAATCCGTAATTTTTTTGGAACTTTTACTAAAACGGGCAATGTTTGGAGTCAAACTAGACCTCTTACCTCCTTCTTAAAAACCCGTAATAAAGAATACGTATTGCGCAAACATAATTCTATTGGAACTAGGAATGACAAAAACCACACGATACGTAAAACCATTCTTTTCCAAAATACGCCACTCAGTAGGGGCGCGTAATGCGTATCTATTCATTACATTCTATTTATTGGGCGTATCGAGTGTATACGCGCGGTTGATAATTTTGTCCGCATGTGTAATGTGTTAACTTGAGGTGCGATGCGGGTGGCAGATGCACGTAAGTGTACTTTTAATGGGCCACCATTGCTTTTTGTGGTTACTCGAAAGTGGTTTGATAAAAAATGTGTATTTTTTGGAGTAAGTACAATAGTTTGTTGGCGACAGTCATTTGTTTGACTGCCTAGTTGGCCACTGAGCTTGAAGCTAATAACACGGAAGAAAAATTATCTCCGTGATTCGATTCCTACGTAAAACAAATGAACATGAACATATAATACAATGAACTCAACACGTTACGTATTGTATTTCGAACACGGAATCTAGGCATTTTAGCAGAGACCAACTACTACGCGTCTGCGGGCACAACTTGTAGGTTCGGTCGTTGTTGAACACTGTTTTAAACTATTTAAAATGACGGCGCTTGGAACAGAGCTTTGAAATACTGGAACTACAACAACAAATAAATAATCACAGAAAACAGTCGAATCCTCGGTTGTCAAATGACAACCGAGTCTGCGGCCAAATGGCCACGGACACTGCGACCGAGATGAATGTTTGGTAGCATAGCTGAGCGTCCGGCCAAGATTGTGGGGAATCGATGACGCAGCAATAATTGTAGTGTACAAGAATCTGCGCCTACAAGATGGCACTTTGTCTCATTCTCTTAGTCTGATATTAATATGTGGCTGTGCTTTCCAAGACACAATATTTTCGAACCGCTAACTTCAAAACCACGATACTACATTTGAGAAATTCCTAAAAGAATAACCAAATAACACTTTCAATTTGAGCCCTGGATCCGGCACTCAGCAGTTTCACTTCCAAACGCGAAGTCCAACGACACTGAAGTACTCGGGGATATTCAGAGAGTATGTAAGCAACAGTTTCAGCGTGTTAAACCTAGCAATAATATTCTCATTTGTGGTTTAAACCCTTTTCTTCGCTTTTGTTGGCGTTTTGCCAAACAGCGCTTTTGAAATATGTAAGCCTTTCCCACTTTACTGTAAGCGCCTTAAAGTGTCACTGCCTGTTCAATATAGAGAAGCAACAGCTTTACGGGAAAATATTGTATTTATTTCTGAAAAGGAACACTGTCCAATGTTACTGGGATAGATAATTACAGAACTGAAATATGTTGTGGAAATTGGACATTGGTACTGGAAATTGTATTCTATTGGGGTTGTAAACCAGTAAATATGAAGAACTTACATACCTAAAATCTTTCATCTCTTCCTCTGATGGTAATATAAATTGAGTCCTTTCAGCTAGAACTTGGCTAGAAGTCTGGAGCCATTTGTAGTGTCCACCAGCTTCTGTAAACAACAAATAGCAGGATGTGCAACTCTGGTAAAATCTATGAAAGGTCATCAAAAAGCCCTGTTGAGCTTTTCTTCACTGTAAAGAAATTTTCGGGCAATATTACAAACTTCTAGCTCTAGGGTTCAATGTTTTTTTTTACGAATAACCCTTTACAAACTACAATAATTTCTTGTGCAGCACTTTACTGCTATGTTACTCCACCTTATCTAATATCAACTAGGTACATATATTGCTGTCCAATTCAACCTAATTCTATTACGACTGCTCTAAAAAAACATTATTCAACAGGACATTAGACACTACACAAAATAAAATATTCAATTGTCCAAAAGCAAAGCAAATTGTTTAAGTGTAGGGGTTTCTAAAACCGGTTTAAGCGAAGTTCAAAACGGTACATTACAATCAAATGGAAATCAGATATATTCCACAATGACAATGGACAAATATTCTGTTTTATAATAGAACTTGATGGACACACGTTTAATTCTATTGTTGGTTTTGTAATCATATGCCGCAGTCCTTTTTTTTTGTTAAAAAGTTGTGGAACTTCATTTTCTGTTGTAGTTGGGAATTTCCCAAATGATACGGAGAAATGGGAATGAAAAAAAAAATTGAGAAATAGGCAGACAACAGCAAATTTTCTTTTTCGGTTTCTAACAGCTTGTTACAACATTCAATGATGTACGAATGCTTATCGTACAGACGCTAGCAGATCAACCTACCTCAATCTGTCAAATTACTTTAATAGAACTAAATCTTATCATAATAGTGGAAGGTTTGTATTCTATTGGTAAATTTTGACAGCATCGGGTAGGCTGATCAGCTGGCATCTGTATTTTACTGTTGCTAAACATCATTATGACACAGGTTAAAAATAAATAATTTAAACTGCAGATGAAATCGAAAACATACTGAAAATAGCACAAGCCTTTCCCAGTTAATACGTGCCAGAAAGATAAATGGATTCCCGATACACTCGCCATTTATCAAAATCTGTCTCTAAGTTTATTCGTTACGACCATCCATTACTTTGAGCACTGAAACCTATATTTTTCCTAGAACTGAAAAATATACTTTAACACTCATAATATAGAGTACAACCACATTTTGGCAGTATATTACATTTTGACTGCAATATGGGAACGAGCTTATATTGATGATACCATGCTGCTATTGAAATATTTGTACTTATAGTTGCGGTGGATTGACTTTTGATCTTGACTTTAGGCTAAGTCAGCTTATCTATAAGCCTGATCACTCGAACTTTGAAGAGAGACAGTGTAGGTTGTATGCGTCCAGAAACACAGACGCAGGTACTGTATTTCAATATTTGCTGTACACAATAATTATATGAAAATGTTTGGAAGCAATTGGTGCAAATCGGTGGAATAACAACAGTAACATAAAATATAAGTAGAAGTAATAGAAAAACCCAATTAGACAGCTTGACTCAAGAATCATGCATAGGAACTCAGCGGCAACGTTAGCGACCTCGATACCAAAGAGGCAATAATTCAACCTTTTTCAGTTAACATCGCACCACACACGTCACAGCAGCAAGGCTGGGAACATTCCCAAATGAAACGCCGAAATGGGAAAAATCATAATATCAGAAATGAAATAAATGTAATAACTGACTGACCATAAAGTTAGCTATAAACTGAATCGTAACAGCACTCTGGCAGGTTGGAAACATGAAAAATATTTGTTAATTAAGCGGGGTGATAGCGCAGTTTAGGAGATGTCTATGTACAGCAGTAGACGATAGGCTGAATCGAAAAAAAAAAACAAGTTCTAAGACAGCCAAAAGGGCTTATGAAACCATTTCGCCTCAATTTTTAACCTAAACAACCAAAACTTCACCGAAATAATGGAACTACAAATTCATGTATACAGTGGCTTACATTTTTAACAACGTTCTATTTATTGTTTATGGTTCAATAAAAAAGGTCCAATTTGTGAGGCCGCCGCGAACAAGTGCATGGCAGTGTGGTCGTTAATAAAATGTGGCGTTAGGTAGAGGGTATAGTGACAGTGGTTAGAGCGAAAGCGAGAGCGGAGCGGGAGTTTATTCATTGTTGCATTTGAAGTTAACATATTTTCTGTTGAAAAATGTGTAATGGGAACATTATGTGGATCCAATAGTGGACTGCTATACAACACAATTCAAAGGATTATAGCCATCGCAGGTATTAGAACATGATGAAGTTAGCACAAAAATATATAGATACAAACAACAAAACAGACATAAATATAAGCATCAATAGCTTATTTAAAAATCATCATCATCAAAACGATGCTGCCCTGGGTGGAGCTACAGATACACAAAGACTTTTACTCACTAAAAACTAGCATATTCCTTCACATTGCACTTTGTGTTCTGCTTGAACAGTCTCGTGGTCTCGCGACCCAGATGAAAACAATTTTATTTTTATCGCGGTAAAATCATCAAATTAGTCGTCCCACCCCAGGCAGTGCGGGAAGGACTGTCAGTACTCGTACTGACAAAAATCCACGGTGTCTTTCAATAGCCTTTTACGTTCCGGTGTCACGGTAATTCGTTAGTGCCGCGATCCCTGCAAGCTTTGGCCCTCTGTAGAGGATCCCCGTCAAGTGAAGACAGTATTTCAAAGTCTAAAATTCTGAACCTTGACACTAGCTAGAGTTGCATGTGCAAAAAAATCAGACAAAAAGCAACATAGTGTAACCCGCTCTCGCCTTCACTATAACCTAACCCTAAAAACAGTAACGCACCACGATGACATGTGGACAATTTTTAATGACATCAATGATAATGACACGCGCTTTGATGTACCACTGTCCAACTGATGGACTTTTAAACGCATGTGCTCGTAATTATTTAATTTTTATTCGATTGTTCGCCCCGGTTTGGCACGTGCCTTATGACATCTGTCCAATTTAATGTTAAATTAATTTTAGGAGTTTTTGAGACAAATTATCCTGCGCATCGAGAAGTGGAAATTTTAATTTGTTATTTTGTTTTTGTTTTGTTTTTTTTTTTGTAATTTGTGAGGTATTGTTTGTTATGTAATGAGGTATAATTTTTTAGTTATCAGTCAATATTTATATAGTTCATCTCTATAGTTTAAAAAAATCTAATAAGTACAATACTCTTCTGTCGTTGGTCTGCTGGAAGAAATTTCTTGTTGAAATAAGGTGCCTATGTACTCTTTTTTCTGAATGTCATTTCTTGTACTTAGGTATTTTATGTGTACATAAATTAATAAAATAAATAAATACTTAGGATCACTTACAATGAAACACAAAGTAAGTATTTCATCATTATCATAGCCGTTAAGACGGCCACTGCTGTATAGTGCAGTTTTTGGGAAAAGAGTTCATGAAACCAATTGAAGAAGGCTTTTGTCCAGCTATTGGACAACATAGGCTGAAAAGAGTTTCCCGTGGGATAAGTTTCGACCTCCACACGGGCGAACACGCAACTAAAGCTAGAATAAACCGAAATCCAGATATAAAGTTACTAAAAATATTTCGTACAAAAGAATTGTTGCTATGATCTGGTCTGAAACCATCGATCGATGAACCACAAACAAAAAACACCATTAAAATTAATTGATTCGTATTTGCAATGCGAGTAACCACAGCAACCCACGGGGACACAGACGGCAACCACAGCATAAAATAATTGCAACAATAACGCAATATTAGCACGGCACGCGCCTGTTGCGAGATTTAAGATAAAGTGAACAATTATAATATTTGCAGCTGGTTCTATGGCCGCAGTTACAATTTGCTGCTGCGCTGCGTGTTCGATTTCTGCACGTTAAAATACTGTTAATATGACTAACAGAGGCCTTACCCCAAGGTCTATAAGTATTTTATTTACAGAGTACTTACAAAACTAAAAGACACAGAAAATACGTTTTCATTTTCTCCGTTTATTTCATGGAAAACTGAAAAGCGCCTCTAGTGTACGAACGAGGAACTATTATTTATCATCTAAATAATTAACGTCATAGTACTATTTACTTTATGTCAAAAAACGTGAAAACTAGATTCTTTGGTTTTTCATGGATTTGAAAAATAAACAATATAGCGTTGTTCCTTTCTAATATTAGCCACGCACTAAATAACCCCATAGCACACAGTGTAAAATAATTGCAACAATAACGCAATATTAGCACGGCACGCGCCTGATTCGAGATTAAAGATAAAGTGAACAATTATGATTGTCACAGCTGGAGTTATTGCGTGTTTTATCGGCAATCTGTCATTTGTTGGATTGTGGTTTGCAAAATTTCGTTTTGATTTTTGCAGTGATATGATATAACGTGGTACTTTTGGCGTGTGTGAAGTAACTCTGGCACTTAGTTTTTGTTATAATTATTTTTTAGAATTATGCCTGTCCTAAAAACCATTGAAAAGCCAAAAGATATATGTTGCGACGATTTTTGGCGCTCAAATGACGTTGACGTCATAAATATCTGTGAAATGTATTGAAAAAGGAATGCTTGTACTGTTATTGAATCAATTAAGATTAACATTGATTTGACTAAAACGTCAAAATATTGGTGTAGTAGTTTGGTACTTCTACAGTAGATGGCACAAAGTCACCGTATAAGTACAATATTGGGTCGCGGGTCTTATACCATCACCGTGACCCCGGAACATAAAGGGCTATTGAAGGACACCGTGGATTTTAGTCAGTACAAGTCTGACAGTACCTCTCGCCCTGCCCGGGGTGGCAGGGCGAGAGGTACTGTAGGCCTCATTTGATTTGAAAAAAAAAAAGTACAATATTGTCTAGTTGGTTACTGATACAACAGGTCACAGGTTCAAACCATAGTTGCAATCGAATTTTACTTTCCCCAAAATCTTTTTGTACTGTTGTTCATCATAAATGTTAAGTGGCGTATTTCTTTACATTTACATGCAGTGATTCAATACAAAAATCCTTTGGCGCTCCGAAGATTGGTGGCCTCTGTTTTGTTTAGTATTTTGCGAGATATATTTGAAAATTATAGCATTGTTAATGCCTGACTTTGGCCACGCGACAAAGATCCGCCAAATATCGTCTGAATATCTTCTAAAGCATTACGATAATAATTGTCACAGCTGGAGCGATTGCGTGCTGTTTATCGACAATCTTTACAATTGGCGTACTGTTATTTGTTGGACTGTGGTTCGCGATTGTGTTGATGTATAGATTCGAAAGTTTTTGGAATAAAAATGTTACGTAGTATCCAGTTTGAGTGTTTATAGATTTTTGACTAACAATGTTGAATATCTTAGTGGGGAACGGAGATTCGCTGTTTGTTTATGATACAGGGTCTAACAGCATAAGCACAATCTTCTCATACGGGTAATTCAGACTATTAAACTGGATTGGTTCCAATAAGATAAATGTAGGTACCGGAATATAGAAATTGGAGTCTTTAGTCTAATTGTATTTGTCGATACAATTTTTTATGGGGACTCCTATCGATTTTTTCTTCATGGGTCTTGTGAACGTTATCCACATAAAATATAAAAGACACAGTGGCCTACCATGACGACGTTGAACGTGAGTAGTTACACTGTGGGAAAGAGACAGAACTATAAAAGTCGTCTAACGCCATCTCGTTCTCTCAGTGGAACTACTAACGCTTTAAGATGTCGTGGTAAGCCTCTTAATTTCAGATTTCCAGACATAGAAGATTCAGGCTCTGAATAACAACTTTGTTTAAGTTTTATTGAAGCAATACTTATTTCTTTACTTTCATTTGAACTTTAGTTTATGCATTTATGCATGCACTGAGTTTCAGAAGCTATTTGTGAAATAATTTGGTTATAAAATGTTGCCCGCAGCCGTTTCTGAAAGACCAACTATAAAATCTTTAAGCTTTCATACTGTAAGGCTTCGTAAAATATAGGCCACGTTGAACCCAAATGCACGACGTGTGACGTTACAATCCAATGTCATACATTACTACTGTAGTACCCTGCATCTTGCTGCAATCTTACTTTATACTTGTGCTTACTCTAATTTTATATATATCTTATATTATTAATGTGAAAGTTTGTGAGCATGGATGGATGTTTATTACTCTTTCATGACCTGGATTAAATTATAGGATTAATAAATAAAAAGTTTATTCCTTATCTCGAACCGACTTTGATAAAAAATGTAAAGCCGCTGACAATCATTGCTGGCAATAGTTTGTATCGACGTAAACATGAAGTCACGTACTTAAATGCAGAAGTGAATAAATAATCTTTGCAAAGCAATTTATTGACTAGAATTTCAAACCCTGTTCACTACAAAACATTTTGGTAAAAATGACCAGTTTTGGGATATTCGAAAAAAAAAACAGCATAAACACAATGGACCTCTATTACCAACAATGTTATTTGTTGTTACACTAAATGATGGCCCATTATTTTTCCCCAAAATCACTTCCCTAATAAAATCAATACTTTGACCAAACAATAAATATTCAACAGCAAGTCAAAACAATAGAAAACATGTGCATGTTTTCATTGCAAGTTTTGTGCAAATACAGTCAGCGACAAAAGTCGGTTAACAATGCAATTTTTTTACACACTATATAAATTGACGTAAAATTATTTTAACTTTTAACTAGGAACAACTTTAAGTATTTTATTCAAAATCTAGATACCTCAATTCGTGGGATCTGTTCGAGCAGGAGGGGCAATAAATCATATCGTGGGACCAGTTAAATTTGTGGGGCACTCACCACCTTATATGCATTATGCAATTGGTAAAAGGTAGATAAAAGTCGCCGAGAAAGAAGCCAAAGTAGCATGCAGTTGGAGATTCCTATGTGTAGCAGCGGACCGGCTATACCTAAACAAACCATGATCAAATAATTACTAATAAAGCTTCTCTAAATCGTAGTGTTCCTCAGATTTTAATCAGCTGCCGTCTCTCGTAAATTTATAAATACATACATTACAATTTTGCCGAAAATTTTCCAAAAAGAAACTTTAAAGAAAAGAAAGAAGTAATAACTTTTTATTCCTTCAAATATTAGCTAAAACAGAAAAAAGATAAGATTTAGTTAAATGAATTTTGTCGCTATCTGTACAAAGCTCACCCCTATGTTGGTAGCAATAAAATAGCGTAATGTTGGACGTTGATGTGTCGCACATAATTATGTTATGTTGGATAGGGGCGGCAGATGTGCAACATAGATACAAGTGGCTTTAGTTTGTATAGTAATTTTAGTTTTTTTTTGGTGCTCAATACGGTAAAAATATCTGGCGGATGACTGAGGAGTAAAGCCTGCGAGACTGTATACGCAGGTTACCGTGACTCTGGAGCGTAAAGGACTATTGCAGGAACTCCGTGGATTTTAGTCAGTACGAGTCTGACAGTTCCTTCCGCTCCACCCAGCTTTGGATGAGAGATTGGATAGTGGGCGGTGATGCAAATTTGATGTTTTATCACGACACAAAAAAAATTAGGAAAAATCGTTAGACTCATAGATTTTGACAAAGCCCCCTAAAACTTTTGGCCTTATTGGCCTTAGAGGATCAAAGCTGACCTACTGTGACTACCCTGGCCCCAGGCTATTTTAATTTTAGTCAGTCACAAGTCTGGAAGGCCTTCCTGCCCTGCATGGGTGGGAGTTCCCATTTGATGATTTTTAAACGCTAATAAAAGATAATTATAGATTTCTAACGTACCAAGTTTTTTTATCATTCGACCTTCTAACCAGACTTCAGTTCAAGTCCAAGGTGACTTTAAGCATTTTAAATATTTAATCTCTAAACTGATTTCTTTGCTATCGATCCTACTGTATCTGGGGCTAGCACGTGAGTTTGAGTTTCTAAACACTTTTTTTATCGTTACAGAATTCATTATCATCTTTATTTGTTCAGCTGGGTAAGGTCAATATTGAATGTGCAAATGCAACGGATTTGATTTAATCCTTTAGAATGCAGCAATACTGCAGTTCAGCAGGACATAGTCATATATCTAAGTTCTTCTTTCTATCTTCTATAATATAATAATGGATCCCAAAACGTGTTGCTAAGCTCACAACTCGAAAACGGCTGGACCGATTCGGATAAATCTTTTTTTATTGTGTTTGTAACCATCAGGACCGGGATAAAGAGGACGAAAATAATCAAGTTCACGCTTGCGAAGCCGGGACGGGCCACTAGTAATATAATAAATAATAAACCGTGTTCCTGTTTTGCTAAAACCTTTTTTTTTCTCGATTTGAATTTCACAGACGCAAGCATAATCAACCTACCACTATTCGTCAAATTTTTTGAATGATTTTCAACCATATCACAATACAGGAAGTTTAATTTTCGATTGGTAAAAGACAGATTCGGGTAGGTTGACCTGCTGATGTGTGTTCCTCTCTTATACTGAATTAAAATTTGTAAAAGTACACAACGATACAGGAGAAGTCCATGGTGAGTTAGCTTTAAAAAAAAAAAATTAAACAGAGAAGAAGGCTAGAAAATGGACGGACTTTCCAAATTGGTAACCGTGATCCCGGAAATTAAAGGGCAATTGAAGGGAAATGGTTGATTGAAGGGAAATGGCTTCAACAAAAAAGGCTAGAAAAGGATTATCAACTTTTTGTAGAAGTGTTAAAACAATAACTTTTAAAAACACTATTAATGTACATCAATTGACTCAAAGTTTGTTTATTCCTCTTTTAAATCGATACAATATCTTGATCGAAAACGATTTATTGTCCAAAATAAAAGTTTTACAACCGATTCGTAATCAGGCCAAAAAACTAACAAAGATTAAGATTAGGATCTTTGTTACGGGAAATTCATCCTTATTGTCTATGTCTAAAAGCCTACCTGTCATTTTAGCAGATGTTCTGTCAAAAACTATCGATACAAGACAAGGTTAAGTTTGCACCTAACATGGACTCTATCATCGTTGAAAGAGAGTACTATTCACTATCGCAGTTGTAAATAAAATATGGTGAACTTGAGTAGTGATGACAAGTTACAAGATCAAAGATATTAACAGTTTTGTTTTTATTATCGATGTAAAAGGGAATGCATATTCACGCTTTTTCTGTACTAGTAAGGTGTAAAGTAAATAAATTTAAATTGTTTAAAACTGACGTTTACTGTTGATAAACATGTGTCTTTCTTTCTTCTTTTCGATGAATAGTTTAATAGGAATTAAGTAGGTGCTTATTAGAATTGGTAACTGATGATGGCACATCTAGTCCCATATCAAAATGAAATATTCATAGACAAAAATGTTTTTAACTGACCTTATCTACTTTTGGGAACACAATTCTGGCCTCAAATATAGACTATAGTGCGGTTAAAAATAACGTTTAGCAATAACATGCTCTGTGCTTATTATTTTTATTAGTGTATTATCTTATTTATCTCGTTAGATTTATTTTCAAGTGATAATTGTGTATTTAAAAGCTTACAAGTGTTTAAAAGAGGTCCATGACGGCACAATCTGGCGTCATCAACTTGTTACTGTCCTTCTTAGTTCAAACGCTTACCAATAATTGGCAAGAAGGAAGCCATTTAAATAAAGAAAAGAAAAGGTAAAAGTTTCTCGTTAATTCGAAATTGGAATAAAAAACAAAATACAGCTGTTTCTCAATTCAACTTACATTCTTAAAAGTTACCGCTCCAGATTAGCTTTCAAAAACTCACAATGAATTCAAAATTCAACGTCTTTCCCAAATAATACACGCTTCAAAAATCTTCAAAGCAAGTTTCCTTAATCCTTGGTCCAATTGTATTTTTTCAGTGATTGCACAAATTGTTCATTATTCTGCCAATAGAAAAAAAAATGCAGCTGGCCGTCACCACGTGCCATAGAAGAATTTTGCTCCAATTCCCTTTGTCACACACCCTCGCATTAAAAATAAGAAGTTTCGAAACGAATTTATAATTATTTCTTTTCTTACGACCGAACACAACGTTACCTTTGCCTTTGCCATAATCAAAATGGCGACCAAATCGTTCTAGAACGTCACTTTCGCAATTCGAAATTTAAAATTGTCGAATTCGAATTGACATTTCATAGACCTCTCAAAAATAAAGAAACTAAATTAGCGTTTAAAGTGAGTTATTCAATTTTGAACTCTTTTTCTTTGACAGAAGGCAGTGTGTAAATGAAGAAATATTTTGGTTTTCTCCCAATTCACCGTAAGATTGTGTCCGGCATTGTAAGATTTACAATTTTACAAAATGGAAGTTGACAGTAGCGTGCGGATTTATTGCTTTACAAAAGTTTATAACAAATCATTGAAGAACAGTTTCATTGTACAATTTGTATGTACGATAACAAAGAGAATATAAGGCAGACTTTGTAAAAACTTTTATGCGAAGGAAAAAGCTTAGGTGACCTTTGAATATTTGAACCCAGATAATTATTAGATATGTGTGAAAATTTTAAAGATTTTTTTTTAAATTACGCTGATGTAGGAGAGCCGCAAATACCTACACCCGTACCAATTTGATCTCATAGACTTTATTTTTTTTCTATTTTATATTTGCTCATAACATCTAAGTTGCCAAAATACATGCGAAAAAATACTAAGAAGCAGACTCTTGGAACTGATAGTTGAAATACAGGTTTTTACCTAGTTTAGCCATAAATTTTTAATTATTTTTCATGTAGTGAAAATATAACATGTAGGTACAAATGCAAGCACATCAACCTTATAACAATAGTGGAACGTGGAAGTATGTTTGATTGGACGTATTGACAAATTGTGCTAGGTTGACGCGCTGGAGACTGTCCATAAATTGTAGAAAATCAAAAATGTATGTAGGTAAACTTTAATTTATAGTTATATTTCTCATTATTTTTATATTTTAAAGTTTTCGTACTTCCCAGCTTTGAAGAAATCGGCCCGTCTTTGTTTTCATCGCTCTTTACTTACTTCTCTTTTCTATACTTTGACCTTCTTTTAGGTTTCAAAGTAAGCGAATAATAATTCTTTTTTACAAGATGTCCATCTAAATCTACACAACAAACTCAGTACGACCGTGAAATATTCTTATTTGACATAAATATCTTGTTTTTTTTCTGCGTCGGATCCTGTCAAAGAGCAGGCGACCACGCGCTTCACCTGGCCCCTAGTGATGTACCCCCTACAAGCAGGCACAGACAATTTGTTCGATAAATATTTAATCTATGTTCATCGTCCAGACGGAAGGAATCCTTTTCAAATATAGAACATGTTTCCACCTTTGTTACGTAACGAGCGGTTTGCGTTTTAAATTTTCTATTTCGAAGTTCGAATTTTTGTTTGAATTCGAAAAGTGTGCATTCACGAAGATGGACGTATTGGGAATATCTTTTTCTAAATCAGTGAGAATTTATAAAATGGCAGGTAACATTAGATACTATGGTTTAGATAAATTAGTCGAACTCCTTGATTTTATCAAAAAAGAACATATTTTGACCATAATAACCACCGTGAGCTATTACGACAAGAATTACATAAAATACTACCTACATTACTCCGTTTTTGCAAACTTCGATGAACCATAATATCGATACAATCCCGACTCTACGTCTAACAACCATTCAACCGCATTTCGTCTCGCAAATACCTTTGCACAAAACTCCTTCAAGATATATTTATTTATTCCGTTTCAAACAAAAGAAGGGTCTCGGCAGCTGATTCAGTTTTTTGTAATAGAAAGACCACATTTAACTAACTCTGAAAACACGTTTACACGCAAATATCACCCGTATCACTTCAGTAATAAGGTGGAATGGTGGCATTTTAAGACTGCATAATAAAGTTGCCAAACGAAAAAATAGTCCACGCGTTCAAGAATTAGTACTCAAATTACTTGACTCCACCAAAAGAGGTCTTGTTACTAAAAAAGGGTACGTATTGCGGTACCGCATTGTGCAATTAAAAATAGTGTAAATGTCTTAAAAAAAATAAAGGAAGTGGGTTGAAGTTTGTCCAATTTTGACAGCTAATCCTGACATTTAATTAGTGGTGTTGTTAGAAAATTAAAAGGATATTTTTTCGTGTGGCAATGATTGAGCCATTGAGATGGTTAATTAAAAATGTTGATTATTGTGTAACACGCGCCCCGGTTCTCTAGATTTCCGGGATTCTTTTGGTGGTATACCAAAATGGAATGGTTTAATTTTTTTTTTTTTTGTATCTTGGTTGGGTTAGTTAAATAGCTTTTAATACAAAAAAAAAAACATGGAATATGAAAAAAAATAATGCGTCTGCTCTGTTATCTGGCAATTACAATGGCACATACTGAATATGATCGCATAGAGTAACCGTAACAAAAGTTCTAAGAGTATCTACCCTATTAAGCCTTGAAAATTAATATAACCCTTATTATATGATACTTACGAAAAAATGTTTGCCAATCGAGGCAGTCTACATCTGATGCTCCTGTAATTAAGGAGAATTGAAATGTATACAATCGAAACAGGTCAAGCAATTCGATTAACCAAGTTTTTTGACCACCCGGGCCCTTGCGACCTAGTTCAATCCTGATCCGATTCCCACACAGATACCGTAAGTATACAAATTGCAGTCCTAATCCGATAGAGTCTAACGTAAGCATGCCTGATTGAATCACGGCACACACGGATACAACGAGTGGAAGCGCCAGGCAGATTAATTTACCTCCTAGCTTTACCTGGTACCCTGGTACTTTGCTCCTGACCTAAATAACTAATAAGATAAGTGTTTATCTAGACAGAATATGTGTGTTCTAGTTAGAAATGGAAACGATGTTTTTTGAGGTCAATTTTTTCTTCACTAGGCTCTTGTTGACGTAACCAGTATTAATTTTATTCTCAGAAAACGGTGGCGTGACGAATTGAAGACTTTTCTAGGAGATAGGAGATAGGAGGCTGAAAAGGCAAGATTAAAGGAGGATTGGAAAGATATGGGGATAGGATATCCACAGTTGTAGGATAGAATAGGCAGTTAGAAAACATGTCATTTATATTGCTGGCCTCTTGTCTTGTCTTAAAAGTATCAAAAGCTTTGTTTTCTGAAATTGTTAAGTTTTTATACTAGCTGCTGCTCATTTTTGTACCCCTACTGCTCAGCTCCTATTGGTCGTAGCATGATAATTATATAGCTTGTAGCCTTCCTCGATAAATAGATAATCAAACACAATAAGATTTATCAAGTCCACACGGTAGTTCCCAAGATTAGCGCGTTCAACCAAACAAATTCTTCAGCTTTATACTCGTAATATTAGTAAGTATGGATATCTGAATGTGTTTAGATTACTTCGTAAATTTTGAACATAATACACTGATATTCAGTTTAGTATAGTTTTTGTATTGTTAATTAAATTCAAATAGAAAAGCGTTTTATTACCCTCCGATGAAACGCAAAACTAAATGGTACAATACTATGAACAAATATGGCAACGCATTACTAGCAAAATGTCCCTTTTTTATGCATTTTACCCGCATTTTTAATTCATTTAATATTTTGTTCATATTCGTTACTTCTGTTCTTTATTCAAGTGCACACGCTCGGTTGGACGCCGCATTCGCTTTTCAAATATCATTTTATGCGTTTCATTTTATCGTGGACAATGACTTCGCCATATCGATAAAGTGACAACGTGGACAGCCCTAATCGTGTTATTAAATGTCATACAAACGCTATTTTCGGTTATATGATTATTATGATTTTTGGAGCATTTAATTTTTGCGTTGTTTTTTGAAGAGGGCGCGAAATAGTAGCTCGATGCTGTTGAAATTGGTTTCACAAAATTATATTGTGTCATTTCTTGATTGTCATAATTATTTTTAGGCTTTGCACAACATAAAAGTAAAATCTCGTTGGATAGTTAACTTATTCAATCACTAGCTTATAATCTGCCCTCGACTTCGTTTGCGTGAAGTTTTGACTCCCGTCCACCGCGTGGCGTCCCATCACCGGCCCGCGCTTTTACCGACTTGCTAGGCTCTATCTTACTAATATAAATGCTAAAGTTTGTGATGATGGTAATAGATAAAAATGAACGGATCGGTGTTTGTGACTTTACCGTGCAAAAACTACTTTACGGATTTGGATGAAATTTTGTAGAAATATAGTTTATTACCTGAATTAACACCTTGGATAGTTTTATCTCTTCATGTGGGATAATTCACGAGTTGTGACGGGCGAACGAATTAGGACTAATATAGATTTATACAAAAAAATACTGGATTATTGGCTGCAGAGATTACCCCTTACTTTACTACATTTTAATCCTTATTTAAAACTGTTCTTATACATAGAATATACTTTATTATACACCCACAAAATATAACAAACAGCTGGTTCCACAAAATGGCTCATTTCAATTGATACAACGATGGTATAATTTTCGAAATGCAGATGCGATGCAAAGTTTCCAAGTACCACAGGTAAGTACAGTCAATATAACAATACTGCCTGAAGCGATATCGGCGGTTTTAAACTACTCTAAAAAAACCCTTTTACCCCTAATTCTCTCAACCAACAAATATTAAAATGGGAATTATTTTGAGGTCGGATGGATGTCTGTTACTCTTTCACATAAAAACTACTCAAAGGATTTGGATCCGGGGTCGCCAGACTGTCTCCGGGTTCGCGGGACTGTATTTTAAGGTACAGACCCTGGAACGAAAAGGTCTATTGAAGGATCGCCGTGGATTTTTAGTGAGTAGGAGTCTCACAGTCCCTCCCGTCGCAACCTTATCCAAAAAAAAACATGGTAGATTCTTGGTCAAATTCTTGGTAAAATCACTCATTTGATGATTTTACCACGATAAAAAATAAACAACAATTTGTGTAGGTAACTAATCTCTAAACAAACAAAACTGGTCTTCATTTGTACAGTCAACATCAAAAGTTCAGATTTTCAAAATCCATTCAGATTTTACCACATTCAGATCTTCAAAATCGCTTTACACCGTATTATTAAGTCTGAATGTGTTCAGCAACTTTTGATGATGACTGTACATAGATAGACTTTAGTGTCGAATAACACATAGATGATAGTTGTTTCATGAATTTGTTGAAGACTTTGGTTAGACGTGCTAAAATCCGGAACTACTGGACCGCATTATAAAAATATGTTGGATAGTCCATTTATCGAGAAAGACTATAGGCTATATAACATAACACTATACTACCAAAAGGATCCGAGCAATCGGTGAAATCAAGGCTAACAGCTAGATTCGACATAAATTACGGACGAAGCCGCTAGCACCACTTGTTTTTTTTTTTTAAATTCACAATCTCTTCTAAAAATCTTCAAGAAGATGTTACATATTGATTGATGCAGCACCTTGACATTGATCCGATACTTATACCATAGATAACAATCGTTACTTCCGACCTTCATGTACACAATGTTGCTACACTCGGATGTATATGCAATCGATAAAGGGGTAGGCCTAACACGAATGCGCGGAATAAACGTAGGGTTAAGCGATTTTATAAAAAAAAGCGATATCATACTTTATAGTTTCAAGATAGTCACAAAAATAATTATTAGGTACTGTTTATTCGTTCCACTAAACCTGCATTATCTCACTAAGGGCTGATTTTTCAATAGACAGATAAACTTTATCTGAGGAATAAAAATGGCGGTTTGACAACTTATCTATAGAAAATATGTCAAACAGCTATTTTTATTCCTCAGATAATAGTTAGACTATTAAAAAATCAGCCCTAAACTTTTTCAATTAACTTTCAATCCTTTTTTCAAAATAATTCAAGCGCCATCTTCTACTCGTCGTTCTTCTCGACACGGCAGGCGCGCATTGTCAGGGTTCTTTCTCTGGACCCTATTCTTGATTGACCAATGACCAGTGGGCCAATATTATGTAATTTTAGAAATGTTAATTTTTATATAGGTGCCTATTTAAAAATGTAGGTATACAACACCAAAGTAATTTTAGAATCGCCAGTTTTACGTTACTTATGTCGCCCGTTTGTACCAGACCCTCGGAAGAGGAAATAAAATCGTTTACAGACGAGCTCCTCGATTGTGGGCAAAAGGGTTGTATTGAAGCTCAATTGATGTTATGTGAAGCGATATTGCTTTGATATTGATACGTCGTTTTTTGTTGTGAACGATCTGTGAGAAGTAACTACTGATGGATGGATTTATTGTCGATTCATTTATTTAAATCTTTCGCTGAAGTGAGGTAGGTACCACCAGATGAAGCCATCCAATGGAACCTGAACTTTCTTGTTTTGTGATAAAGTCAAAAACAGATTGGTTTCTTTTGTGTACAATGTTTACCTACTTCGTTTTTGTGCTATAGATAGTTTTTCTATATATTGTAAAGGCCACGAAAAACAAGAAATTCTTTTAGCTTCACACAAGAAGTGGCCATCGTCAAAGTTTTGGAAGTATGTACATAATATTAAATCAGATTTGGCATGATTTTTGAGGAAAGAAAAATTTTAGATTGCAAGTGGGATTCGAACCCGCGTCTTCTGGATAGGTACTCCAGACGCCTTAACCAACTAGGCCATTGCAATCTAAAATTTTTCTTTCCTCAAAAATCATCTTTACGATGCGCATCGCTTGCGTTAATGCGTATAATTAATCATAATTAATCAGATTTGGAATATTTTTACATTGTAGCTTGACAGACAATTCACTGTTAATTTAGTTGCAAGATCCAAGACAGGTAAATTATTTCTCCGGACACGCCGAGCTTAATGGTGGTAACCACAGTTGATTCTGGCTTTCAGGAGTTGCAGTGATTTGGGGATAGAGTGGTTGGTTTGTCCCAGCAAAAAAAAGACTCATGAATCTGGGAATAGTAGAAAAATACTAAAAGACAGACGTATCTGTGTAGCCACAATTTCAGTAAAATTCAGCCATTCTGGCCTGAATGAGCATTAATAGACACAAACCTTTGGTTACACAAATCAACAAAGTCAAAGTCAAAGTCAAAGTCAAATCATTTATTTCAATTAGGCCATCAAAGAGGCACTTTTAAACGTCGAATTAAAATTAAGGAAATGGGATGGGATGGGATTGATTCTACACCCATTCGCAAAGGTAGGTTGTATGAAGAAGAATGGGCAAGAAACTCCATACTTACTCTTTTTAAAAATGTTTTACAATATTTTTTTACATAATTGAAATAAATAATGTAAAAGCAATGTACCTTGAAAATCTAAACAAAACATGATTAAAAAATAAAATAATAGGGAATAAAGAAAATAGCAAAAAGGTACATGGTGTTCACATTTTAACAAAATATTGCAATTAAAGCTATTTTACAAATACAATATATGGAGTGTGTGAGCATTCAAATTTCAACCAGCTTGATTCTGTTTAAGCCCTACATTGTACTATGGAGCAGGACCAGCATGTTTCCAAACATTTTTATCTTGAATATAATCTTCTAATTTATAATAATTATGCTTGTTTACTAAGTGTATTTTTTATATAACTTTTAAATTTTCTTTCATTTAGATTTAAGATTTCACTCGGTATTTTATTGTAACACTTAACACAGTACCCCATAAAAGATTTTTGTACTTTAGACAATCTAAAATATCGTTGATCAATTTTATCTTTATTTCTCGTATTAAAATTATGTCTGTCGCTTATTTTATTAAAAAGATGAGGATTTTTCCTAACATGCATTATATTTTCATAAATAAATTGACAAGGCACTGTCATTATATTTATCTTTTTAAATAGTTCCCTAAGAGATTCGCGACGACGAAGATTGTAAATTGCTCTGACAGCTCTTTTTTGCAAAATGAAAATGGATTCAATGTCAGCTGCCCGGCCCCACAGTAGAATGCCATAAGACATAATGCTGTGAAAGTAGCTGAAGTAAACCAAACGCGCAGTTTCGACGTCGGTTAACTGCCTTATCTTTCTAACAGCATAAGCGGCTGAGCTTAGTCGCCCCGCTAGAGATGCTATATGGGGCCCCCATTGTAATTTATCATCTAACGTGATTCCTAGGAAAACCGTCTGATCAGTAAAGATGCACAAATTGTGCACTATAATAATTTATGTAGTAGAGTATGTTGAAGTGACTGGAAGCTACCATGGGACTTGTAATGGCACTCGGCCGTCAATAACTGTCAGACATCCACCATGCTGATTGACGTTCTATTAGCAGTTCGGAATTACCCTGGAGGATACAAACATGGTGTTTGTTTTATTGGGTCAACTTGAAGTAATACCTGATGTACATATGTTCAAAATATGGTAAGTCATTGTCTAACATGATATTTCACGTTTTTGTAAACTGGAACTTTGGCCTTAATTTCGTAAAAAATTTGTTCCTCATCAACTAGTGTCGCCTTTTTCAATTTTCTATACAATAAAAGCAGTAATTACTTCAAGTAAGCTGGAAATAAAACACAGAAATCTTTTGTTAAGGCATCGAGTCTCAAAATCTATTATGTATCTACTCTGTCTACTCACTATAACCACTAAAAATAAAGATACTACGCAAACAATTAAGAATGTACTATTATCAATTTTATGATGGATCTGTGAGATTTCTCACGCATTTCATAATCACGATTCTTAACACGTTAAAAGGATGTATTTCTTTTTTTATTCGATGACGAAATTATTTTAACTGTTATCGTTAATTCACATCTTCCAGTCATAAGCAAATTGGTAAACAGTAGCTGCTTATAGAGCTAAAAAAAGAAGCTTAGATAAATCTCTGAGAAACCATAGGTCAATCTATTAAAGACTCATCATCATCATTCTTCAATTGAAGAATTACTACTGAAGAAGAATTACTATTGTAATAGTAGCCATCATCATAAACAATGAAGACAATTTTGGTGTAATTCTGTTGACATGAATCTATACAACGTGTAACGTTAAAAGCGCAAAACATCTCGTGGGGTAACTCAGCACATGTTACTGAACAATGTTTGTTCTAAGACTTTTGGAAATTCGCAAAAAAAAAATTGTTTTTGCATACAAAATGAGAAATTGATCGGCCACATCACGAGAGGTTTTGCGCTATTAACGTTACACGTTGTATAAATTATTCGTTTATTTCATACCATGATGGATTTTAAGTATCTAAAGTTATACCCTAGCTAGTAGGTATAAGCTGCTGAATTACTATTTTACTAGTTTTAACAAAGAATGCAGATGTTAAATATTTATATTTATAGCAGTGGAATGCTTTATATACAAAGGCCAATGTGGACTTTTATCATCGAACCTGTAACTCTCTACCCGATCTTTCAGAAAAATAGTGGTTCAATTATATGATACTCGTATTTACATTATCACTTATTAAAAATGTAAGACTATTTTCAAATTCAGATAACAACCTCAAAATCATCAAATATTAATTCCAACCTATCAACAATTCAATTTATTTCACGTTCATTTATATTTCAGGGGATCATAATTTTAATCAATCAAATTCAGCTCGTCGTTAAACCTGTAAATTAAACTTTCAGGACTCTGAACGTTTAATTTGAAAAGGGATATCCTCTGAGGATAAAAACAGTTAAACAATTGGGCAGGGTTAAAGCTTAAACATTAAATATTCAGGAGGGTAGACCTTGGATGAGGCCTGAACAAGGAGCATGAAGGTTAGCACAGAAGGCTAAAGCCTCATTTAGACGGAGCAAGAATACTCGTATGCGAGTTTCACTACATTACGGTATTTGTTTGATCAACCTAATTCGTTGTACCTATAAAGTCCGCAATGTAACGCAACTCGCGTGCGAGTTCTTGCATCGTAATAGGAGATATTATATGTTTTATTTCTTTTTTATATATGTTTTTTTTATAACATTTGGGCTATATGCGACCATAATACATTATGGAGTCTCATTATAGTTGCTTTTATTCTGCAGAAACTGTTTATTTACGGAGATTTCCACACCTGAAAAATGTATGGTGGGGTCTATCAGGCATCCACCTTAACAATAGTAGTGGGTGATATCGGACTTCAGATTACTTATTATGACGATGATGACAAGACTATCATGTCACAGACAACATGACTAAACGCTAGATATTAACAATCTATCTCAAAGAAAACAGATAGCGATTTGGGTGTAAAAAATGTACGGAGTTGACATTTATAAGCTATCGGAAAGTTTTCCGAATTGATATTACAACTTCACCGTAATATAATTATGTATGTTGCGGCTAATATCCTAAGTGCGGTTACACCTAGGTTTAACCGGCTAAACCTAGGTGTAACCGACCAACTGCGGTTAAACCTAGGTGTATCCTTTTTAATAACGAATTTCTAGCGCATAATAGCGATATTTTTTAAGAAATCGTACCAATGTAATGCCAAGTTTAGATGCACTTTAAAATTTGATGCATTTCGGCCAGATGGACTCATTGATGTGCATAAGGTGGCGGGTGGTGGTGGATGCGAAAGGAGGAGGACTGAGTGTGGGACACCTAGGTTTAACCGGCTAAATGTAGGTGTAGCCAACCACAGGCGGTTAAACCTAGGTGTATCCTTCATTCCAGGAGCAAGTCGACAGACATCTGCTTGGTTTAAAAAAAAACCTAAATTGTCCGAGTCGGGGTGCCAGGAAGTCCCGAGGTTAGACCTAGTTCTAACTGGCTAAATCTAGTTCTAACCGAAGATAAGTAGGATACGTCTAGGTTTAACCGCATGTGGTCGGTTACACCTAAGTTAAACTTTGGTATAACCGCACATTGGGCTTTATCCGTAACATACTTTTTTTTATCGTGGTAAAATCATCAAATGAGTCCTCCCACCCCGGGCAGCGGGATGGACTGTCAGACTTTTACTGACTAAAATCCACGGTGTCCTTGAATAGCCCTTTATGTTCCGGGATCATGGTGATGGAATGAGTCCCGCGATCAACCGTAACTTATATGCTACTTCCTTTTTTTAACGAATTTCTTGCAAAAAGAAAACGTATCTAAGGACCCTTCATGACCTTGCCAAAAGTCCAAGACCTAGTGTAAAGATATGTCAGCTATACAAACAAAATGATAATATCAACGATAAGTTGCCTTTTTATCATAACACCGGGTACCCTTTGGTACCGGCAGGTGGTAATCTAAAGAGGGAGGTACGTGTTTAATCAAATATTTAAATATGGCTTAGCAAATGCTGTTTAGCATTAGGTCAAAAAATTTATGTAGGTCAAGATGTTTGCCTCAAGACCTAGATACCATATCCATATATACCTACCATGCTTTTATTGCTATTTTTCTTTTGTTTATATTAGTTTTTCTTATAAGTAGGAACTATAATGCAATGCTCTGAACTCCATAATTATTTCCATTTCTTTTCGTCCTGGCCACGAAAAAGATCAATACCTATCTGTTAAATGTTCAAATTCCGAACTTTCAAAATTGGTGTGACAATATTCTACAAATCGGAATTGGGAAGTTTGGAAATTCCGAATTTGATAATAGTAACCTATGATTTGGATCATTTTCGAAATCATTTGAATGCTTTTATCTTGTCTAAAAACAATTTTGAATACCACTAAAAATAATACAAGCCCGGTAATATTCACAAATTAACATAATATAACACAAACATGCACAAATCCGATCGGTTCCGCGTAGGTGCGCAAGCGCAGCGCTGCACAAAACATGTCATTATGGGGTCGACATGTTAATATTCGTCAATAAATGTACATGCATTAGTTTTATCATGCACTGTCATGCCTATTAAATAAGTACAATGACACCTGCCTTGTTTGAAATCATACATAGTGTGTACGTTGTTTTTTCCTAGTTTTGCAATGGTGATCTGGTACTATCAAATTCAACCTGCGACTTACTATGTGTATGTATAGTTGTTTATCACGAGCTCTGTCTTCGAATTTGCTATTTGACTGGATTCCAATTAGCCCGGTAGATAGATTATCAAAAATTATTTGTCATTTTTTTTCTTTTGTGACGTAAACCAAAACAGACGAATATTTTCAGACAATAATAAAAAAATAACGAACTAATTATAATTGCTTTATTGATGCTGTAAAATGCAATTACATCTTAATTATTTCATCCTCATTACTCTAAAACGGTGAAGGAGAAAACCGTGAAGTAACCGGCATTTCCTGCTAGAACAAAACCAAATCAATGTTAGGGATCTAGGATAATTAAAAAACATGAGATTTAGAGATCTCACACTCACTTTGGTTTAAAGTCAATTATCTAAGAGAGAAACTTGTGTCCCAACAGTGGGAACATTAAAGACTAATCATTGTTTTTTGTCGCACCAACAGTAGACGCGAATATGAAAAATGTCAATGACAAATTATTGCCACGCCCGCTATTTCGACAGCTGGCTTCACCTGGCATTTGATTAGCATGGAGACTAACAAGACCCTTTTCAATCAGTTCTAATTCGTGACGTCATGTTTCCGTTAAAATTTTGATGTTGTGGATAATTTTTGACATTTTAATTACCGTTCAAAAACTTGTAATAGAGTACAGAAGCGCTATCATGACTTTTCCCGTATTTGTGACGTAAACTTTGACGACAATTTGAAGAAAAAAATTAGTTCCTCATTCGTACACTAGAGGCGCTTTTTCCAAAAAATAAACGCAGTAAGTACAAATAATCTGTAAAATACACACACAAATCTTGTGATATTCCTCAGAAAAAAATCTATAACGGAATCAAACCTTATATCTGATGCCATAATATCAATAATTAGTGTGAATTTTACAAATAAAAAAAACATTGAAATTATCAAAATTTTACAGAACTTAGATATATGTAACAATAGTATAACAGTTGGAAAAAATGTGGGTGAAACGAAGAGGCAACATAACATTACACCTGTTATCCCCGAATGGATAGGCAGAGCCGTATAATAGTACACCCACGAAATCCAGACACTCATCCAGAATTTGAATTTTCAGTCAAAATTACTACACCCATAGAATTGAAGCCAAAATCGCGCGCAAATTGTTATAGGAAGCTGGGTGCTTACACCCAGCTTCCTATAACAATCAACATCATGGCCACTTCAAAACACTCACTAGTCCATCTCCCACATTAAAATAGCCATTCTAATACAAAACAAAAGAAAACCGAAACCACACTAAATCACTGAACCAAAAACCATAACCAAAGTTAAAAAAAAAAATTATAGCGTCATCGAAGAGTCGTTAACGTGGGACCAACTTGCACCGTAATCCCCTAAACCAGGCGGGTCAGGGGTCAAAACATAGTTGATTTATTTGTGAGCATAGATTTATGGGTAACTTGGACTGGGTACATTGAAAGACCAGTTCTTAGTAGCTATTGGTTCGTGGAGTAATAATTTTATTAGAAGCTTTTTGGATTTGGGAATTAAGTTTAGTGGTTGCAAGGTCTACTGCTAAGGGTCTAATTCCTAGTTTAGGCAAAATATTATCAAGTTTTTCTATCCTGAATTAGTCAGCAGTAGTGTAAGTATGAAATTATGCTTATTGCCATTAAATTTCAATGCGTCGTATCTCCATCAATCATGAGTGACGTAACAAACACGACAACATATAATTTTTCTGACGCAATGATTCGTTTTCAGTTATGATGTTATCTTCGTGTTATCTCAAAAACTTAAAATAACCTAAACAATGCATCCTTGAAAAGAAATATACGGTAGTTAAGTAAAGGTAGCAAAGCAACCGATTTTTTCCAAGCCGAAGAATAAAACAAACATAAACATCTTCTGTTACTACAACTGTAAGAAAACTACAAAGCCTTGTCTAGTACTCGTACGACTGAACAGTAAATAAGACTACCTAACTCGATTATCTTCCTTTACTGGGTTTATACGTCTCTCATAAAATGTTTAATAGCAAAATCTTCTGGAAAACAATCTAAGCATACACCTGGGAGATCTGGAATATGAGAAGTGCTCTCAATCTTCGAAGTGCAATTTTGTTGGTATATCTTTGCAATAATGCAGTTTTGTTGGACTCCTGGGTGATATTTATTGGATACATCCGCATTCCCTTTTCCCAACTTATTTCGGGTCAGCTTCCAGTAGATTTGGATGCATCTGAATGTATACATGGAGCGACTGTCTATCTGGCCTCCGGGTTAATCGGGCTTTTGAGAAATAATCATGATTTTACATAGCTTACTTTTATTTTACATAGCTTTGTCCCAACTATGTCACTTTCAGTAGAATCGGATGCAACTAAATGTACATACATGGAGTGACTGTCTATCTGACCTGTGGAGGTCCCCCGGATTTTGAGTAAAAGTCATAATCTGGATAGCCTTTTCTCAACTATATTGGGGTTGGTATTCAGTAGAATTGGATGCTTCTGAATGTATATATGGAGCGACTGTCTATCTTACCTCCATAACCCGGTTTTTGAGAAAAAAACATCATCTAGATAGCCTTTCTTCCTTTAAAATCGGATGCAACTGAGTATCAGTACTTTACATTGAGTGACTGCCTAGCTGACCTCCACAACCCTGTAACTGAGTGATACGATATCCTTTGGAAAGACTGGCTGTCAGACTTCAAGCTTTTGACTAACTATAACGACTGTCAAAGATCTACAAATGGTTGTCAGGAACAACGGATTTCCATACTTCCAGTTTTTGCGTTATATGGTAAGTACTTTCTTCGACAACCGGTACCGATGCATCTAACATTAGGTTCTAAAAGCTACTTCAAAAATTTACAAACTCGTTTTATTTACAAGTAAAATGAAACCTTAGATACTCAAATTCGTACCATTAACAATTAAACTACTGACCCCTGAACTGCAAGCCAAATATTTTCTCATCGTCAATGACAACTGAAATCAAGTTTCATTCGCTAATTTCCCACTTCACTAGTCCTCATTGTAAATTTTAAATTAAATGTAAGGCAAGGAACACACAAGCGAAGTCGGAACTCGGAACTCCCTGAACCCTTGGTAACAAACTAGCTCCTCAAGAATCGAGCCCGTAAATTCCCATAACGACTATGCATTGTTGACGAAAATAAATCAACATTTACATGAAATGAAAAAAAAAACTAGTTTGGCGGACTAAGAAAAAAAATAGAAGGGCGAACCCCATTGTAGTCTTCGCTCCGTTTTTGCACACGGAAGTTCCCGTTTGAAGAATACGCATTTTAAGATAACAATGCAACAATACCGGATTGACAATAGGTTAGAACGAGAGCAGTTCTTTTGTGTAAGGAGCAGCTGATCTCTACTTATTACTTTAACTTAGAAATGCAAAGACGGTAAAGTAACGGTGATTCAATTTTTCCCAATTTCGAGCTCCAGTTTTGGTTGAATTATGCAATGTGCACCCACCTTTAGTGCCATCTGCCTCTGTTTATTTCTTTTTAATAATATTTTTGAGATATTTTTATTTTTATGTAAATCTTAGTTTGTGCATTGACAGTATAACAATAGGACTAACAGTTTACTTTTTCAAATAAAATATGTCTTGTTAAAATAAGGAAAAGTAATCCCTCGGAGATTGATTTTTGCATTTTCACTTTTCACAAAAACAAAACATACACAAACTGTAGGGTCACAGATGAACTCTATCAACGAACACGATGATGCTAAAGTCAAAAATCTATGAAATTGATTTGACCTACAGGATTGATTTAGTACCTCTGTTTTTGAAAGTAATACGAAACGGATCTGAAGGTCCTCATACCTAAAATCATCTATCATTTCTCTACAAGGCGACCAAAATTAGTATACACAAAACGACCATCAAGGTACTTAGTTCCTCAACAGTCGTTTAACTCGTCAAGTATCAGGAACTGCCCATAAAACCGCAAACAAAGCCGGGTACAAAAGATGTATGAGTCGTTTTTTTTCTCTCTACAGGAATGTCATTCGTCATTTTATTTTTATACACGACAAGTAACAAGAGTTAACCCGTTCGCCGCGCGTGCCACTCATCTAGGCATTAAGCTAGACCATAAATAGTAACTAGTTTACCACTTAACCCTATAATTGCAACCGTTGGCAGATGCAGTGTAGCACGCGCCTAACCTTTGGAAAATGTCAAGTTTTTTCATTGCAATTTTATTATCTAGAATTACTTCAAAGTCGATATAAAAATGTCTTAAAAGTGATAAATTGGTTTTAATTGTCTTCGTTCGTTCAACGAATTCTATAAATTGCAACGGTTCCTTGTTAAGTCGTGTACTTGAAGAAAATTATATTAAGTGCATTTCCGTTTGTGTTCTAATGGAGTTTTTCTATTATTAATGAAGCAGTTAAATTACAGTAAAAGTACATAGAATAAAAATAATAGTCAATATAAAAATAATCTATTACAGGACATGCCATTAAAAATGCTATCGTGTGAGGTAGTATTAATAAATTTATTTTACCGGCCTTTTGTACATAATACGAGGTTTGCAAGTAGGTTACTTATAGTTTTATTTTAAAAAAGAAAAAATATTTTTAATAACTTACATTTAACATAGGTTTCGCCTCCCTGGATGTCTCAAAATGGTCTTATGACGTACTATCGAGATAAGAACTGTCCTATATCATAACTAGTATATTGTGAGTTGTGTGACCCACAATGCAATGACCCAAAATTTATGGAAATATGTAAAATATGTAATTTTATTCATCACAGTGTAAAATCCTAACAAATAACTCCACGTTTATAATATCTGTTAGGAAAACAATCGGTTTATAACACAAGTAAAATTTTATGACTTGTTTACTCTAAATAGTCTACGAGGTATGGCAGACCACATACAGTAACCGTTTTACAGCTCATAAATCTAATTTACAAGAAATAAAAGTCCCAAGACAGGCCATTAGCGGCGAAGAAATTCAAAACAGACCGTAAAAGATTTGTCCTCTAATCCTTACTAACCCAATTATCACATTACATGCATATATTACTGTTATATATTTAAATATTATCATATCGATAGAATTTTTATTAATTTTTACCACTTTTACTTTACCGACTTCTATTTTACTATTTGCGACTTAAGTCTGCAGCAGAAGGGTTAAAGTCGTTTGAAAAATATTTATTTATAAGAATAAATATATTGGCTTATTTCGTCCATCTTTTATAACGTTTATTGATGGGGCGTTTTCTAAGATCAGTGCACAAAAGAGTAACTGCTCCATATAGATAAAAATGTTTTTATTCATTTTTTTTTCTTGTGTAAAAAATTCGTACTGTCACCCCTCTTTCTAATGTGGGGTTGGTGATTATTTTTTTAATGCTCTCTTCCGTGAATAAAAAACGTGGGTACGTCTTCGGAGATAAAAAATAATTTAGTACCTTTCTGTGTGATTTTTTTTTCGTTTTAGATATTGCTATTTCTGTTTAGGGAATGATTTAGATCAGTTGAAATGTAGTGAGGTGTAAAATTTTAAAATAATTATTTTCCGGCAAAATAGTTCTTGCCAGAGCCAAAACACAAAGAGGCAGGTATTTTTTTTCTTTTTTTTTCAAAGTTGACAAGCGTGAGAGATATTAAGTAAAATAATACATAACAGTACCCCTGTTATTTTTGAAGGGTTAAGCTATTATTTAAGTCCTACGTTTAGGGGGCGGTGAGCAAAATATTGCTATTAATCGGATGCCAAAATAAATTCAGGGTTACCGAGAAGTAAATGATGAAATAACCCAATAGCACTTTGATCTGCTGAACAAAGCTTGTGACCTCTAACTAGACATCTAGATCATTAAGGCAGTAAAAAATAAATACTACGAGTAAAAAAATTTGAATGCGTAAAATTACTTAATTTATTGTTCTAGCATAGCTTTAAGTATCTGCCTACTAATATAATTTTATGGACATTTTCATTCTTCAAAATATAAAATAAATAATTCAAATAAAATTTCAATTCTGTATTTAAAATTTTTGATATCCTACAAAATAATTCTGTTTATCAAAAAATTACATAATAATTATTAAGTTAGGATAACTTAGAGCTGTTAAAAGTACACCCAGTTTGGGCAAATAAATAATTCGTGAATTTTCACTGTTTTCGTAATCCATCCATATAATAAATACTATATTAATATCTTAACCTCACACTATAGCAATTTTTAAAACCTCTACTATTATAGAATCATCAGCTGCACTTAATTAACACTGCCGTGCTAACGGGTGCGCCTGCGCAAAGGTTAGACTTGAACGTTACATACCAATGGTGACCTTTGTTTTTGCGGCAGCACTGGAGGGTTATTGATTTTTTTAATGAAGGTCGTATTTATAATTGTGGAAGGAATTAATTTCAGCTGGATAGGGATAAAAGGTGCAGGACGTAGATAATACACGCTAAGTTTCGTGTCTTCATTTTCATAAAAAAATGAACTGGAAATGCTGAAGTGTGATAGGTATTTATTTGGAAAATAAGTTTTAGCAAACACTTTTACACGACGAAACATTTTTTTAAACTAGATGAGGCCAGTGTTTTGTAACCAGACTACTCAGAAACCAACTCAGAGGTGATCGTCTCTTTTAAAGTCCAGACATAAATTGGTTAAGTCATGCGAGGACCCTGCAGATTTGTGTCTGAGATGGTCTTTCAAAGAACCACACAATTTGAGTGGACTTGTCCAGTCAGTGCAAGCATTTCAATGTGTTTCATATCCGTATACTTAATATAAATATGAATCTTAAATTAAATCGTTTAAGCTACAAATTAATGTTGTCATTTTAACCCTTTGTTGCGGACGTGGTCCGGATGACCCCCGGTGGTGACAGATTTGTTTTATTTTATTAAGACTGACAGGCGTTACGCCCACGATTCCCTGAAGGCTTGAAGCGGACGTTGGTCGCCTTATTTAGTTGGTTTACGGCGCTTTCTCTGTATTCAGAGTGTCCAGAGTGTTTTGTCCAACTTAATCTTTGGCGCAGTACTAGCTGTGTTACTCTGAAACACAGTCGTCACACATACACACACACAGGCAGAAAATTTTGTGTAATTTATCGCCGCAACGGCAATGAAAATTAATATCGAAATGAAATCGGCTTGTTCATATAATCAGTAGATTTTATGTATAATTTATCGCCACAACGGCTCTCAAAATGACAAAGACAATTAATAACGAAATGAAATCTAGATAGAACTAGGTATATCAACTTGATGATATGTGCCATTTACCAAGTCGCATTGGATGTTTGTGCTGGACTATATTCTCATCATATCAATGGAATACTAGAGGCATACAGCAATAAAAAAATATGTTAGATGCTGATTTTGTTTCGCTATTTCATTCAACTAAATTCGCCATAATGTTACATATTCAAACATACCCACCTCCAAGTCCAACACAACACCTTTATCCCATTATAACCATTCAATACCCAACAATCGAACTCATAATTAAAATATCCAATTATAAAATCCGCTATGCACATATTCTGTCAACCCTTTGTCTGCCGCCGGGGTGTGGGCGACCGGGGTCCCCCAGACCCCGCTGTGCCCAGCGTGCGATTTTAACCGGACAATACGTACTACATACAGACAAGAACAACTGACGTGTAATGAACACGCATTCAGATATTTTGTGTTAAATTTTCGACACGTGTGTTCAGTATTGTGTTTGTTTTCTCGCCTGAGGCGTCAATAGTAAAGGGTTGATTTTTGGACGATAGTTTAATGGTGTTAGTTATTTTGGGTGTTAATGAATGTCATAATTAATTTTAGAACGGGAGCATTGTGTTATTAGAGGGGTATATGGGACACCAGAGAAAGAAAGTGTTTTGTGAGAAAAACCTTATAATTAAATAATTCAATGCGACACACTCTCAAAGATAATCAACGCACGCCATCTTGGCTCGATACCCATAGACAATCTATGTCACCACAGACAAACTACTTAGTGATGCCACATTGTAGTCACTATTTGTGGTGGCCGACAAACATTTTGTAATATAGGCTTCACGATGCCAAAATTAAAGAAGAACAATTACTTTAGTGAGCTTTGGTTAAGTCCCGAATCACTTAACAACACTAATTAAAAAATAACTATTTTTTTTTTTTATTATTATTATTTATTAATCATTGGAATTGATTTTGTTATCTCCCGAATTTAGTTGTGTAGAAGACCAACATTTTGAATTTGAATCTTATTTAACAAGAAAAAAAAGTCTACTACCTTTCCTTAATACTGTCCATATTTTTTTTTGTTACCTAATGTAATTATGAATATAGAAAACAAATATTATAAAGTTAACACTAGTACTCTCACCCCATTTGGTAGTAATTTGACTACCAAGAGGAGTGAGTTTTCTCTGAAGCTTTCCATACCAAATACAAGCCCACACAAAAGCGTATTAATAGCCTTAACCCTTAACTGATCGGGCACGCCGCAATCGCGGCGGTAAGACCCCTCTTTGAGGAGTGGCTGGAGAGACGTCACGGCGTCCTGACCTATCGCATGACGCAGGTCCTCACCGGACACGGAAGTTTCGGGAGGTACCTGTGGCTGATGGGAAAGGAGGAAACGCCGGGGTGTCACCACTGCGAAGATCGCCCGGAGGACACAGTAGAGCATACGGTGCAAGACTGCCCAGCTTGGGCAGAACACCGACGTGTCCTCACGGCGGCGATAGGCGGAGACCTCTCGCGCCCGGCATTGGTTTCGGCCATGCTGCGGAGCGAGACGGAGTGGGAAGCGGTCGCCGCCTTCTGCGAGGCAGTAATGCTCGTGAAGGAGGCGGCGGGCCGCGAGAGAGAGAGGACAGCGTCCTCCCTCCGCCCCAACCGCAGTGGTGTACGCCCACGGCGCCGTACGTCGCAAGACGATCTCCGGCCACCGTAGGCGCGGGCATGCGGACAGCGAGTAAAGGGCAACTCGCTGTCCGACCATGGACCATGCCCGGGTCGACGGCGCGTCGTGTTCCACACGCGCCTCAAAGAGCTGTCAGCAAAATGACGGGGCCCCCTCTCAGAGGGCCAAAGCCTGCCGGGGTCGCGGGACTTATTTCTATTACCGTGACCCCGGAACATAAAGGGCTACTGAAGGACACCGTGGATTTTAGTCAGTACAAGTCTGACAGTACCTCCCGCCCTGCCCGGGGTCTCATTTGATGATTTTACCACGACAAAAAAAAAAAAAAAAACCCTTAACTGATGACACTACCTTCTTTATTACACTTCTAACAAATAAATCGTATGCCATCGCATCGGTTCCTACGTCGGAAGCCTTATAACCCGTAAAACTAAAGGGGAGAACAGAGTTACAGCTCGTAAACGTCGGGTTGAGTATGGTAAAGTCGGATTGATGGGTCATTATTCATTGTAAGCAGTGTAAGTACACGTTGTAACTTCTAACCAACAGAGGTCGCTGTTCGCGCTGATTCTAGATGCGCTAATAATAATTGTTATTTTAGCCAGAGGTTTTTTGGAACTAGTTTTTTTTTTACAAACACTGCAACTTTGGAAGTAAGGATCCAGCAATTTTTCTGTGTACAGATACCACTGGTCGTTAGTTTTGGCCAAATCTGCCGGATGCCCGATGACCTATGGGCCCAAAAAACCACTATGTGGAGCCCTGACACAGCCAGAAAGTGTCACGTAGATGGCATACCTCCCTGAAGATGGTGGAATGAGCTAGACAAAACTAACTTTATAGCTATGGTTAATTATAAATCAAGCGTTTCTCAACCACGTTAACGATCCATAGATTCCATTTCGGTGGTAACAGTATTTTATTTCAGATACCTAGCAACTTTACAGTACTTTTCAAGATTTTTCATAATATGCCAAACTCTACACATCCTATCCTACTAATATTATAAACGTGAAAGTTTGTAAGTGTGGATGGATGTTTGTTACTCTTTCACGCAAAAACTATTGAACGGTTTTGGCTGAAATTTGGTACACAGATAATATTATAAACGTGAAAGTTTGTAAGTGTGGATGGATGTTTGTTACTCTTTCACGCAAAAACTAATGAACGGTTTTGGCTGAAATTTGGTACACAGATAGTTTATAACCTGGATTAACACATAGGATAGTTTTTATCCCGATTTTATGTTCCTGTGGGATAATTTTGGAATTGTAGCGGGTGAAGCCGCTGGCAACAGCTATAGTAACTCCTAAATCTTTATACTCTATTTAAATAGTTTATTAGATAATAGTTCCACAAACTTCAAACTATCTAACAGATCAAACACAACTGTTCCGGAACATCTGTTATCCTTCTGATAATCTAATTTGTACAAATCGTTCGGAAACCAATAAAAATAAACTTTATGTGGACCCTCAAAGGTGCGGAAATGACAGAAAAAAGGTTTAAATTTTTTAAACTGGCGCGAGTAACAGTTGTTTATAATATAAGTATTACTTATAATATTGTTATTATTGTAATCGGGTCGGTATAATTTGATAGTTTTGTTGATTTATTGCAACGACGATATATTTACTAGACTCTGCATGCACGATTTATGGAACAAAAACTGTTCTGTCAACTCGCTGAGGTACTACGTAAACGAGGGGGACGGGGTACTGGGTTGTGATTGGCTAACTCAAGGTCTGATCTGTCTCAAAGTATGTTTACGGTTCACAGGAGTGGTCGAAATAAGACGGATAGTTAAGACTTTTTTGCCTATGTGTTGACAGACATCGGTCGCCTGTTATTAGGAGTCTAGTAATATATCGTCGTTGATTTATTGCTACTTTAGTGTTACCGACTTTGCAGGAAGTTAGAAGCCGAAAAATCTGCCAAACTGTATCGGAATACCCACTGCAGAAGAGTGCGACTCGCGATTGCGCGAGCGAATCCTAAGCTTGACTTAGGCAGTAGACGATACCGTATCGTTTATATCAGTCAAGTCCTTCCTCGGGAAGAGGAATTCCATGAATTCCGTACCGTTAAGGAGGATAAGCAGTCGTCCTGGTATCCAGCTGCATTTCGTTAGACTGGAAACCGATAATTTCTAGAAAAAGGCCAAGGAAAGTATATGATGAGTTCTGAACGACTAAAGAAGTGACAATAGTTTTCAAACTGTAGCTTGACTCTCACAGGTAGAAAGGTATATCTGCCTTTCTCCTATTTTCAAAGGTTATACACCCAGCGATTAGACATATGCAGAAGGAAAGGACAAGGGTGGTGTTTTGACGAAGCAGGCAAAGCCCGAGGCAAATATTTAATGTCCAACAGAAGATTAGTTTTTAACACAAGCGACGTTGAGGCTGATAAATCGGCAACCACAACTTGTGAACAAAAAACTGTATCTAGAGCGATTTCTATTTTAGTCCCACTGTCCCAGTGAACTTAGATCAGATGTTGACCTCACATTGCACTTGAAAACTTTTGATAACATGACTTCGCCATCTTGGACACCTAAACTTAAAAGAATAGATATATCACTTGAAGTTTGCAGTGTCATTTTAAATTTCTACACTCCATACAAAGTATTTTCGAGCATAAAATGGGACAAAATGTATTTTCTATAGATACTAATGTGTAAATTCCGCCATTGTATTGTCGAATTTAATACGCACTTAATAAACTATTCTTAACACAAAATTGACGACTTAAAAAAAACAATGCATCAAGCAAAAGTTTTATAACAATGAAAAGTTAGCTCTAAAGCTCAGCAAATAGTATTCGAAACTCCATGAATAAGTTTTGTCGCTTGATGCGTTTTATTTAAAGCTGTCAAAATCATCTGTCAATTGTTGCAATTCTCTAGAGCCTGCAATCATAAAGGTGTGTCCAAATATCGCGCGGCAATCGAGCGCGGCTGCCGCGCGCGGCCCGCCGCGCTTTGATTGGACGACTGCCGAGCGCGGCAGCCACGAGCTACCTGCCGCGCGAGAACCCTGCCGCGAACGGTGTTAGTGTTGGTTCGCCAATGGTTGTGTGTGGACGGACGTATTATAACAAGTAAAATGGATGGAATGGAAACAGCAATTCGTTTTATTGAAATATATGGCTCCCATGGTCCATTATGGGATACTAGACGTAAAGAATATCACAATAATAAGGTGAGAGAAGATATATGAGATGAAATAGCAAAAAAATCGGACAACCAAAAGCAGCTTTAAAATTGAAAATGAAAAGTCTTTTGAATTCTTATAGAAGGGAGAGAAACAGAAAAAACAAGTTATGTCACTGGTTGTGGTAATTTTAATCTTATTACATTTTATAACAGTAGGTACTTATTATTAATTTTTTGCCTCATTATATTTCCACTATACTAGTTCTTAATTATCTCTTAAAGGCGTGAACCGATTTACATGATTCAAACTGATAAAATGGGTTTAGACCTAGACCTTTCATTTGACACCACAATCGTTAAGATATCTGAACAAAAAAAAACAAATTTTCAAGTTGCTCTCGTAATTATCCAACATGTATGAAACGCGTAATTCAATTCTTTTAAAAACTATCTTATCAATCATTAAATTACTTTAAACTGGGTCTAATTCAATCAAAAAGGAATCAAATTTTATTTGCGAACAACACGAAATATAATAGATAACACGCGCGAGCTCTGCGACAACAGTGGTTGTCGCACCGCACGCGTGTCTCGGACATGCCGCGCAGCACTGCCGCGTAAAAGGTCTAAACTAGCCGCGCGGCAAATTTGTATCCCGCGATTGCCGCGCGTAGCTGCCGCGCACCTTGCACGCCGTGTTTGGACACACCTTAACTGTGTGCAAAAATCTATAGGTACAGTTTCCGAAATACAAAATTCACCATTAACTATTTGTGATAAGGGCCAAAATAGATTATTGGACGTAAAAATAGAGGTTATGTTCGAAAAGTGTCCAATCATTGCATTTGATTGAGTCTGTGGGCACTTTGGACCCGCGTTGACATTTGACTGTTAACGCCTTTTTGCGACGCCAATATAGGGACTTGTGATATAGTTTATCTGGTGAACAGGTTTTGGGAATATGGGGTAATTGGAAAGAACCATGAGGAAAAGATCCAAAGATTGGATGAGGAATTTGAATAGGTCATTTTTTAGCCCTCTGGGTGTCACACTTACTAAGGGTAGGTTTCTTCAATTGCCCTTGACGCTGCAGGGTCACAAAATTGACTCTTTTGATTAAGTTCACACACAACAACAACAACAACGACATCTTTGTGATCAGTTCAAATCAAATCAAATCACCACCGTATAGTTAGGTATATTAAAAAGATAAAAACAACAACTAAAAACGAGCACCAGTGTCCCACGACGTATTAAATATTTAGCAATCTGTGCCCAGAGCGCAAGGGTTTTCTATTTTGAAGGAACTTTAATTTGTAACTTTAATTATTATCTGCCCTTATAAATAAACAGACAAATTGAATTTATAATAATACATGTTGGTATATTATCGGCAGTTTGTCACTGTCCCTTACGTGATGGTAAAAATAACATATTATAAAAGTCTCATAATAATGCTACGTCAATGTTAGGGGCCAAACTACAAACTATGGTGGCGACAATTACACAACCTATTTATCTAACATCCTACTACACTACCCACCCTCATAACACAAATACCAACACCATACACTGTACCACTCGTCATGACGTCACCAACGACGTCACGCCTGCGCGGGCGCAGGTGTCGCCTAATTAACAAGGACAACGTGAGAAAACAACCAATTTGCTGCACTTTACCGAAATTACGGCTCCAATGTACCAGTTTATGGGCGTTTGGTACATGTACCTTTAATTGAATTTGGTGATAATTTAAGTAAGGTACTCGTAAGGGATGTTACAGTTACAAGTTAGACTAGCTGTAGCATAGTATTTATAACTTTCTGAAAGCTTTTGTTGTGTTCTCGGGACGGTGCTTTTTTTACGATGAAAGGTACGCTATATGAATCAGTACAGTTTACAACGTAGGTATGTGCATTTCGAGATGTTTTGGACAAGAAAAGATAACATTAGATAATTAAAATTCGCATTTATATGCTAAACAAGGTTTGTTTTTCAATGATTCCTGAAGAAACTTGAAGGTTTTTTGAAAACATAGAAATAGCCGTTGAAAGGTTGAAGCTGGAACTGAACTTTAGGCCCTGAATAATCTGAACGAATGTAAACTAAAAAAAATACGCCTTATAAGCGAATTTAGATTATTAATAGACGTGATGCGAAGAATAAAAGTTAAGTGAGATGATAATAATGCAAAACTACCTTAAGATGACTAATTTATGAAATTCTCTTCACGTTTTATTTTTGAGTGATAAAATCAACAAAAGAATCTTCTTGCCCTGAGTGTAACGGAAGAGACTCTAAGATTCATAGGTAGTGTCTAAACACACCATGCCGAGGATACGCGACGTAAGTTCGGCATGATTACGCCTGCAATGCTATTTGAATTACTGGCGACACATTATGCCGAAATTACGTCGTAAGTTCGGCACTTATGGTGTGTCATATCAGCCGAATACGTTGGAACGTAAAATCAGCCGCGGAACTTCGGTCGCGTACGTTCGGCATAGTGTGTTTAGACACTTAGACTTTGACCCTGTTCCTTCAGAAGCCCTTTATGTTTAAGGGTCACTGATACCTTCAATTCTTCGATTCTTCTTCAATTTTTCTTCTTCCTCTGAGTGTAGTAGACAAGTATACCTAATGTTGGCTTCTCCCGGCGCGTGAAATTGCGAGCTTACCTAGAGCCCCGAGCCTGCCCGATACATCTAAAAATCGGACATCCTTGCTCTAGTCGCCCCGTGCCATCGCCTTTGTATTTTTTTTACGTTGTAAAATCATCACACGAGTCCTCCCGCCCCTTAGTGTCAGACTTGACTGACGAAAATCGACAATCAGTCCTTTGTGTACCGGAGTCGCGGTATACGTACGTAATTACGTATGTCCCGCAACAATCACCTTCGTATAGCGCGGTGCTCAGCGCGACTCGTAATAGTAAGCGATAATTCACTTATTTAATTTGTATATATCCCCAATTCTTTATCCCAAAACTGTTTTGCCTTGAGACTAGTAAAAAAAGTTCCCAAAAATACCATCTACGGAAAGGTTTTTGTGATAAATAATACTCGTGTTTATTGTGTAACTTGGTTTAAAAAAAAAAAAACTTTTACACGTCACGACCCTTATTTTTTAAAGCTAGATGAGATCGGTGTTCAATACCTGACTACTCTGAGAAGAAACAGCCGCAACCACCTCAGAGGTCACAGTCTCTTTTAAAGACCAGACATTGTTTCGCTCAGGTCATACGAGGGTGTATGAGATGGTCTTTTGAGGAAAGAACCACACAGATATGAGTGGACCTGTCTCGTCAATGCAAGCATTTGCCGGTTATCGTCTAGGTCGACTCATAACTCTTTACTTAAGGAGCTCAACGAAACGACGAACAATACCAAAGAGGAGGCATGTTAAAGTACGTTAAACTAGTCTAAACCTCAACAACACACAAAATACCTCCCACAAATCTATCACTGTCTGTTACAACAACAGCAACCGACCGACGCCATATTGGCCGACAGGTGCCAACACGTAAATCAGATGAGATAATAATCTCTTAATTTAATTTATTTCCAACGGATACATCACGATATGGAGGGACCTGTTAATTGAGAGTGGAACTAACGCAGAGGGGTTCTGTGGTAAAATCTGAGGGAATCAGGGGGTGGACTAGTTTACCGTTAAAATAGAAATAGCATAATCAGCTTATATTATTCCCACTGCTGGGATACAGGCCTCCTCTCTGTGAGAGGGAGTAGACTTAACCTACCTCAGTGCGCGTTTTGACAGAGTGTCAATGATGTCTTCGAATTTTTGGTTATAGGACTTACCGGTTTCCCTACGCCGTTATCAGATCAGTTATGACTAAATGTTTTTCACAAAGTAAGTGCTTTGCAGGGTTCAAACCCACGACTTACAAATCGTAAGTCTTTTTCTTATCGTGGTAAAATCATCAAATGAGTCCTCCCACTCCGGGCAGGGCGGGAGGGACTGTCAGACTTGTACTGACTAAAATCCACGGTGTCCTTCAATAGCCCTTTATGTTCCAGGATCACGGTGATGGTATAACACCGGCTTTGAGGCTCCGCGTGGAGCTCTTTGAGGGGTACATTACCAATGGCAATGTACCCCTGGCCATTACCATTGGTAACCACTGTTCTGGATTGGATTAGCGATTAGAGAAAATTCACATTTTTTTTTTAATATATCAGTTGTTTCGCGTTTTACCACTGTCTCGCCTGATGGTAAACGAAGACATATGGTCGTTTACCTAAACGTATACTAATACTACTCTTGACTAACATTCTCGACACAGAATAAAATTTCGTTAGAATTGACAGGTAAGTATCCCCAAAGAAACTAACTTAGATATTCTGAAACTGACAACTGCTAAACTGTTAGTTGTAGATCGTGATAACTTTATCTTAGAACTACGATACATATCAAACAACATCATGATCTTTTGATTTAATGCTATCAAGTTCTATTGTTAATGCTGGCTTAGTAGGTATTTCAACTTTGGTTTTTGATACTTACGGGATCCAAGGTTGTTATTAAAGATCGAAGACCCAAGTAGGGTTTCCATCCGTCCGGGTTTCCCCAGATTTGTCCTAGTTTAGAGGGCATCTTGGGAGCCTCAATTGTAGTCGAAACTTAAAATATTTAAGTCTTGGGCCGCCCGCGACACACGCAAACTTTACCGTCCCCCCAGCCCTCCCGACGGCGACGAAGTTGTCACGGTGTGCACTTCGACTTATGTCCGGGTTCTGGACTCTAAAAACCGGGTCCTGGTTTCCAAATTTTAGAGATAGCAATCGTAGACCCAAGACAGACTTAAGGGAAGGCCTATGCCCATAAGTGGCGGAAATCTCTTACATGAATTGTCTTTACGGTAACTGCGACCCTGGAACATGAAGAGCTATTGAAGGAACACGGTGGATTTTAGTCAGTACGAGTCTGAAAGTCGCTTTCGCCCCGCACTGGGTCGAGGAGAAGTCATTGATGATTCTATCACGACCAAAAAGGAGGTTTCATTCTGCTTTCTGTCCAGAAAAAAGGTGTGAATTTAAGTATGTAAGTATTTTAAACAATAACGTTCAAAGCATGGAAGCAACACATATTTTACAGCAATCCAAAAAAAAACTTAACAAATTCATAATCATTGACAACTATAAATTAACAAGGCAACACGTAATAACACTAGAGGCTGTCGGAAACACTACAACAGAATGAAGGAGACATTAAGGACCTTACGCACCTGTCTGCGAGCGTATAATTAGGAGTACGTAAAATATACGGACTCACAGTATAAATATTAGTGAATAAGTGTGAAGGTGCGGCTCTCAAAGATTTTGTTGATCTTTAAGCTGGTGAAGAAAAATCAGCTTAAGGAATAATTAGATAAAAAAATTAGGAATAAATGAAGTACTTATAAAACATCGGAAGACTGAAAGAAAAAATTTATCCGTTGGAGACAGTTGCTTGATAATTGCGAAAGAAATGATTTTTTTTTAATTAATAAATATTACTTGGGTATCGATAAGATAACTTTCTTGTCGATACCCAAGTTTCGTAGCTTAAACTCTTCAGCAACATTTTATCTGAATTTATTATTTTGCTTGGATTTTTCATAATATCTCAAATTATACTATTAACCTTATCCCGATTGCATATCTATTAATTTTGATTATTTGATCACATCATCATTTTCAGGCTAGTTTCACCTTCTGCTCAGAAAATTCTACTATGATTTCCTGGTCCAATATCTCAAAGTACCACAATATTAAGTTCATAGAAAGCCCACCCCCACTTTGAGAACCTCAATATTATTGAACAGCAGGTGCGTAAGTTGCGCACGAGTCGATCTCTTGACGTTATAAATACTTTAACGTTCTTGCACTAATTTGTTTCACTGACAAACTGTTTTATTTTACTATACATGACAGCCGTAGATATTTTGTTTTTGTTAATTCGAAGTTTTTTTTCCGGACTGTGTTTTCTACGCCTATTTGTGGTTGAAAAGAAATCAATGGTTATCGGAAGGGTTGAACAATCACTTGGCATGTGTTCTTGATTAATGAATCAACCTGTTTCTTCTGCTTGAATTGATCAATGTGGTTTTTTTCATAAAGAAGAATTGGTTCGTAACGATTTTCATGAGGGCCAACATGCATAGTTACATAATTATATGCGATTAATTTTATCAATGAACAAAATATTGTTGATGTTTGTATGTTCTTTGTAAAAGGGAATGGACCAATATCCACGGCGTGGACACTTGAATGGAAACTCGCAAAAATAACCAAAGACCCTTTGCCAATAAGGATCCAAATTAGTTCCTCTCTAAAAAACGGACTGTTGTTAAACAAAACAGAAATCTTCTGAGCCAAAATTATAAAGAACTAGCGGCCCGATACGTGCTTGCTACGTATAAAGAGAAAAATTTAATAAATGAAGAACCGCTCGACCGATTTAGTGCATCCTTCACAAAAACCATCTACTAAAATAGTCCTAACATAGCCTAAACATTTGGTTTGGATAAGTGAGCCCGTTTTTGAGTTATAAAATTACAACAAAAACTGGCATTGATTTTTATAGATATTGATTATTATATCAAGGAACTTATTGACAAGGATTTTAATGTGTCTTCCTATTCTACGTCGACTCAATAAGTATGCGACAGACGCGACGCCTTGGGCCTTAGTCAAAGAGCAGATCACAGCAGACGACAATCTTTATACCCCAACGCGTAAAGTTGAAAATCTATTAAAAACTGCTGAACGATAACGAACGAAACAAACGAAAACGATCTGTGAACTTCAATAGATTTTCAACTTTACGCGCTGGGGTATAAAGTTGAAAATGTATTGGTGACTGATGAACGATAACGATTGTCGTCTGCTGTTTGGCTAAGGCCCCAGGTCAAGATTCTTTTGTCACCTTTCCTCGTATCCTTTGTCAACATACAAGGCCTAACAATAAATACATCAACATTCTTTATATCCTAAAAATATGAACCATAGAAAAATCACAAACAATTTCATTTTATTTATATGACAGTTTTTACTAAAAAGATTGACTTTTTTAAATCGCGTCACGGTTGATTCAAGTAAATCGGATTCGTCGTAGTACTATTGTCATTTTCTCATAATTTATGGTGTATTTTTTAAGTGTAATATTTCTTGTTATTTTAGGATAAGGTATTTTCAAATGAGGTATCGTAGTGTGTATACAACGCTTGGTAAATAAATAAAAGTAACAGAAATAGGATTTTGAAATTGGAAGCTTTTTTCGCGCCGAGTTGTAGCAGCCATCTTGGATTATTTTGACAAGTAAACTTGAACAGACAGTAGGCCTGTGGGTTGCCCGGCATTGGTTTCGGCCATGCTGCGGAGCGAGACGGAGTGGGAAGCGGTCGCCGCCTTCTGCGAGGCAGTAATGCTCGTGAAGGAGGCGGCGGGCCGCGAGAGAGAGAGGACAGCGTCCTCCCTCCGCCCCAACCGCAGTGGTGTACGCCCACGGCGCCGTACGTCGCAAGACGATCTCCGGCCACCGTAGGCGCGGGCATGCGGACAGCGAGTAAAGGGCAACTCGCTGTCCGACCATGGACCATGCCCGGGTCGACGGCGCGTCGTGTTCCACGCGCGCCTCAAAGAGCTGTCAGCAAAATGACGGGGCCCCCTCTCAGAGGGCCAAAGCCTGCCGGGGTCGCGGGATTTATTTCTATTACCGTGACCCCGGAACATAAAGGGCTACTGAAGGACACCGTGGATTTTAGTCAGTACAAGTCTGACAGTACCTCCCGCCCTGCCCGGGGTTGGAGGTCTCATTTGATGATTTTACCACGATAAAAAAAAAAAAAAAAAAAAAAGGCCTGTGGGTTGGCCGTGTTTTTTGGGTGAACAATGGTTAAGTTCTAGACCACAATTACAGCACCTTTTATGACGGCTGGGTGCTATAAATATCATGTTTATTACCTATATTCTTCCTCTAAGCTAGCCCCCAAGTTCTTAATACTCAGAATGGATGGAAAATTAGATGTTGTACTTAGTCCAGCTTGAATTTGAAGCTTCATCGACCATAGAGTCGTCTCTATAAAATCTGTGTTAAGTTGTGATTCTCGTAACGTTATCAAAGACGGAACCCCTTTTATTTTATTTGTTTATTTTCCTTTGATAAAAAAACAAACTTTCTACTCTCACTTCCTCGCGTATAAATTTTCTCAAAATAATAAATTACTTTTCCTCTGATACAGTATTTACGACTTGCATAAGTTTGTTCATAAAACTTGTTTTATATGAAGCGTGAAAACTTTCTTTTTCATTGCGGGGAAATGTTAAAAAAGAAAATTTTGGGGAATGACTTTTGACGTGGTTAGTTTATTACGAGAATAATTTAAAATCTTGTATTTTTATTTAATTTCGGGTATGACCACTATCTCGCCTGATCAACGACGATATATTACAAACTCCTAATAGCAGGCGACCGATGTCTGCCAGTGCCAACACATTAGGCAAAAAAGTCTTATATCCGTCTTATTTCTACCACTCCTGTGAGCCGTAAACATACCTTAAGACAGAACAGACCTTGAGTTAGCCAATCACAACGCAGTACCCCGTCCCCCTCGCTTACGTAGTACCTCAGCGAGTTGACAGAATAGTTTTTGTTCCTTAGATCGTGCATGCGGAGTATTGCGTAGTCTAGTAATATATCGTCGTTGCGCCTGATGGTAAACGAAGATGTGATCGACGGTGAAGCACGCTTGCCTAGAAGTAACCTAGTCACTCTTGACTTGAAGACCTCAAGGTTATACCTAGCTGTCAGGAAACCAGACCTTGGCAGGAAATTATGCTCCTTTAATTGTTTTTTTTTTGAGGTTTTTTTTTTTGTGCTTACTTATATTTTAAACTTAGGTACTTCAAAAAGGTTCACCTTTCGATTTTTTTAAATATTTTTTTTCTTACATAAAGGACTATGCCCAAGTCGGGCTAAGCGGATGTGTAAAGTTGTTTTTTCTACAAAACCGTAAAACTAACACCATATCAGCTAACAGTATTAATAACAGTCCCAAAGCCCCACATAAAACCATGACAAATCAAAACCAAAGCCAACTAACACAAACATCAAAGAGAAAATGTCACATAAAAGCAAAATTCACGACTGCACAGCAAATCGTTTAATTGCATCAAACGGGAACGAACCTACTGACCAACATAACTACCGCTACCCGCTATGCACACAAAGTAACGGAGTTGCAGTGACTCGATCATTTTAGTTGATCGCTATTTCCTTAAGTATGGTTGAAATGTAGTTTGTAAGTATTTTTTAGCACTTTACTTACTTTATTAAATATAGTTTTTCCCACAGTTTTAAGATAGTTTACTGCCTTTAGCAGTGTTCAAAAAATTGGTTGCAGAACAGAATTTAAAAGTCTCAGTGGCCCTGGAATGCAAAGGGGCATGTGTGGTAACAGAATGGTTTTTAGTCATTAAGTCTGAGTTAGACTGCCTGTTGGCAACTGTCAGATAGTCTTTTCCACTCCACTCAAGGCTCAGGACTCATTCGATGATTTTTACACCCCAATAAAGTGGTGTTTACATTAAAGTTACGTAAACACTCTCAAATTTTAGATTTTCTTGCTCGACCTCATTAATTGAATGTGTTTGAATTCTGAATGTGAATTCATTTTAATTCAATCAATTTAAAAAAAATTATAGGTACATAAGTATGTCTCATATTATTATTTTTTAACAGCTGTACGGATTAAGATAAAAGTGCAAGTAAACCATGGCCTGGACTAGGATAAAGGATATAAATCCCATTGATTTATTTATTTATTTATTTATTTATTTATTTATTAGGCAAACCAACTAAATACACGCTAATACATTTTCAGTATACATATTTTGCGAATACAATACATTGCATGCATCTAAATTAAAGGTAAGCACAGCATTTTGTTTACATCTCACTATACAATAATAATATTACATTGAAATGATAACTTTAAATGAATAAAATTAACCAATGTTCATTCCTTATTACATTCTTAGTTATAATAGTAGTTTAATTATAGAATTACTATTATTATCAGAATTACTTACAATGAAATATGATTGAATCAAAACAAAAACAATATATATTAATAAAATTAAAAACAATTAAAAACACACAATAAATCGAGAATGTTTCAGTTTACATATTATTTAGCACCGCTCTTTTAAATGTTGTAATGCTGCCTGAAAATATGTCCAAATCACAGTCGTGGAAAATTTCGTTGCATCTTCTGAGAATATAGGAGAGGGGGGCATTACTCCCGTATTTAGTTTTGCGGCCACCGGGAGCAAAAGGTTTGTAATTATGAAGCCTGGCTGATGACCTGGGCACGTTTATAGGAATTGATGATAGGAGCTGCGAGCAATCCACGCCTTTGTTTAATATTTTAAATAAGAAAACTAGTCCTGCGAAGTCTCGACGCCAGTGTAAGGATTTAATCCCAAAATGTTTCAGTCTATCCTCATAATTTTTTATTGTTCTTCGTATTCCAGACATATAAGAGAGTCTTTTTATAAATTTGACTTGTATTTTTTCGATACGTTGAATGTTGTTCTTATGTACTGGGTACCAGATAATTGAACAGTATTCTATATGACTACGTACTAAAGCCGAAAATAAGATTTTCATTGCTGTTACATTACTAAATTGTTTTGTGTTACGATTCATAAATGCAAGTGTTCTGTTGCATTTATTTACGACGACTTCAGTTTGTGTTTGAAATTTCATTTCTGCGTCTATGATAATACCTAGGTCCCTAACTTCAGACGCTTTGCTTAATATCTGGTTCCTCATGGTATAGGTCGAGTTAAATTTTTGTCTTTTGCGGGAAAATTTAATGTGGTAACATTTACTAATATTAACCTGCATGCCGTTATTCTCACACCATGTGCAGAGCCTGTCAATGTCCTTTTGTAGAAGAAATTCATCACTCCTATTCATGACTATCCTATATAGTTTCAGATCGTCGGCATACATTTCAAAATAGGAATGTTTTATAGAGAATTTGACATCGTCAATAAACATTATGAAAAATATCGGGCCCAGATGCGCCCCCTGTGGTACACCAGATGTGGCTACAAAGGTATTGGATGAGTGTCCATTGACGACTACTCTTGCTGTTCGTCCAACCAAGTAAGACTGGAACCATTTTAGAAGTGACCCGTCAAAACCGAATGTAATTTTGAGCTTTTGTAGCAGGATGCTGTGGTCGACTTTGTCAAATGCTTTGCTGAAATCACTATAAATGGCGTCAACTTCATTGCCATTGCTCATGTTAGCTAGTGTACGTTCTACAAAATTGGCTAAGTTTGTAGCCGTTGATCTATTTTTAAAGAAGCCATGCTGGTGTTCCGTAATTGAGCCCTTGATATGCCAGTTTATGATGGGACATAAAAGAGATTCGAATATCTTTGCTAAAGTAGGCAATATACTAATAGGCCTATAATTACAGACATCAGCTTTGTCTCCTGTTTTCGGAATGGGTATTACGATGGCTTCCTTCCAGGACTCGGGAAAGGTTCCTTCAGATAACGACCGATTGTAAATAATATGTAGTGCCTTAGAGATAGCTTTAGCACACTCCCTAAAGAACAATGGAGGTATACCATCGGAGCCCGGTCCTTTAGAGACATCTAAGGTCTTAAGTTTGTTTTGTATGCTTTGTTCAGATAATGTTACCTGGTGTAAGCTGTTACTACTGGTGGAATTGTAAATATGAGGAGAAATGGGGTTATGGCTAGAAATAGGGTTGTATACCGACGCAAAATTCTCTGCGAATAAATTTGCAATACTCATGCCTTCGGTTGCAGTTTTATTATTGAGCCTCATGTTTCCGGGTATAGAGCTTTTGTTATTGCGTTTGTTTTTTATATATGACCAAAAAAATTTAGGATTTTTAATAACATTATTTTGAACATTTTTTAGGTATTTCTGATATAACTCTTTTATTTTTCGGTTAGAACGGTCCTTTAGTATTACATATTCGTATTCATCGCGTTTGTTTTTATATTTCTTCATTCTCTGACGGCATTTTTCTTTTTCTTTTAACATTTTTACTAAGCTATTATTGTACCAAACAGGATATGATTTTTTACCAACATTTTGTCGGGGGACTAGTTCTGAGATAATCTCTCGCAATATGGAATAAAAGGCAGCAACTGACGTATCAACGGAGTCCGATTTCAAAACTTTGTCCCAATCTATATTTTCAAGACGATTTCTAATTTCACGGTAGTAGTGTAGTTGTAGAAGTTGTAGGTTTTGTTAATTTTGTTTGCGATTGTTTTATGAAGTTTTAGTTGAATATTAACCTGTAAGGGTGGGTGATAGTCGTCGACTTTTGAAATGTAATCACAGGAGCGAAAAACTTCAATCGGATAAATTAAATTGGATATGACTAGATCTAGAGTCCTATTCTGTTTGTTTTTGATTGTATTGTACTGGTATAGGTCGTTCGAAGATAAGAAGTCTATAAGGGTTTTACTGACATTGTTGGTAATGTTATTTGGCTCTGTGTGTTTGTGTAACGATGATTTTGTCCATTCTACACAGCTCAAGTTGAAGTCGCCTATTATAATTAAAGGTTCATCATGAATTACACTGCTAACTCTATTTGTAAAGTAAGTTATAAGATCATTGTTAACCGGGGGAGCCAAGTAAGTGGCGCACAGGTGAATTTTTTTAGACGATTTAAGGGTGCGGTTGCTTGATAAGTCTAGTGTTACCCACAAATCCTCGCAACGAGACTCGAATGATGCATTTCTATATGCATTTATAGATTTAAGGACTGCAATTAGCACGCCACCTCCCTCCTTACCCTCAGAAAAAGTTCCCGACTGTCTATCCCTTCTAAAAATTTGATATCGATTATCGAAAATTTCTGCATCCAACACATTTTCATTCAGCCAGGTCTCAGTGAGCACAATCACATGAAAATTCATAGCAAGGACATTCATAAAAATTGTATCTAATTTACCACGTATACTTCTAGAATTTTGGTAATAAATACATAAATTATCGAATTTTATAGAAAAAATATGTCAACAATGACAGAATGTGATTGAAATAAGCTATTCTAACTTTTTAAGACTTTCTTGACTAGTTATTAACCGTGTTACTGAGCCTTCGTCTTTCCTGACAAATATTTTCCCATTTCTAACCCAAACGAATTTGTATTTCTTCTCCTTGACTGCGATTCTGGTGGCTGCATGTAAAGATTTGTTAGATGGAGTGAGGTGTTCACTTACAAATACCGGCGATTGTTTATCTCCGTAACCTAGTAGTTTGGTATTCAATTTGTTGCTTTTATTTGACCTGTTGTAAAGAGAAATTGCGCCAAGTAGATTGTCACGCTTAATTTTGCTTGGCAGCTTGCAGATAACTGCTCTCGGTTGGTTCGACGACGGGTTCAGCTTTTGTACCCTCGCGCAAGACAATATCTCACTTTCTGCCAGAGGATAAGATACAACCTCACTCAGTTGTATTATAGTTTTGACCAGGTTCTCTTGCTTGTTTTCGGGTAAACAGTGTATTTCGATATTGTTTTGTCTAGCATCTTGCTCTAATTGTGAAATTCTTACTTCCATTTCGGTAACTCTCTTAAGCAAGCAACTATTTTCATTGCGCAGACATTTTACCTCCTCATTACAAGCCTTAAATTGAGCCGTCATGTCTTCAAAATCTGCGTTCATGAATTTGATAGATTTTTCAAATCCGACTATTTCCTCTCTCATGGACGAAAATTCGTCATTCAGAATTTCCTTGATTGCTGCGCGTGTTTCCGTTCGTATAATTTCTAATATTTCAGAGCGCAGTACAGATTTAGAATCCTCCCCGTGGTCAAAATTCCGCCGTCTTTTTTTGTTCCGGCAAGTGATGCTCATCAATGAGTCATAATTTGGCTCTGTGGATACGCTGATATTTGGATCCGAGCGGTGATGGATTAGAGGTGATTGTCTTTCTGGATTTGAGGAATCCGATATGACAGGCGTGGTAGGAGGTGTCTGTTTTAACGACATTGTGCTTTTACAGCGTATTTAGTAGGAAAAAAAGAAGAAAAAAAAATAAAAAAAATATAAATGTAATGCTGGATATTGTTGTTAAAAATGTCAGTTTCGAATTCTGAACTTCTTGTATGGCTTAAAACAAGACTTTTAAAAATACAAAAAGAATAACAGCTTGCGCGATTCGAACTCGTGTTCTGTGTTTCGATCCGTACTAATGACCGCCAGACCAAACGTACTTTGAATTAACGTTTGAAATTGGTAATAGCTTCCCAGCAGTGTTAAAGACGGGTCAGTGGCGTAGTTGTGGTTTGGGTTGGTACCGTTATACACACAGTTCAAAGTTCACATAACACGCTCACTTTTAAATATGAGATTCGTTTTTTTTTTTAGAAAATGTGATTTTGAGATAGTTCCAGTAGGTGTATCACTATGATTTTTTCACAGAATGTCACTTATATCTTGCACTTTATATTTGTGAATACTTTATAGAAAAAACAACTTTTTCAAATAAAAATTATACGGAGAACTGACCGCAGATCTGTACACGACTACGGACGGTGACGTGATTGAAATTGATACGTTAATGAAAGCTAAGTTCTGACCTCCACATGAGAGTCAAAAGAAATCGAAGGAAGTGAAACGATATTTATCATTTACTTAAATTGCCTTCAGATAACTGCGTAAAAAGCCACATGTTACAATACAGGAACACATTAAGTAAAACCACAAACGAGTAGGTATAGCATAAGTAATAAATTATTCTTGTCTAACACAACCCAGATACTACCCCAATATATTTCCCTAAAACAGTTTCCAAACTACAAATTAAACGTATTTTTCAACTGTCCATCCAAGTCTAGAAAAGCATTTATCAATGGAAACTAATGAACATTTATTTGCCGCCAGTATCGAAATTTCCGCACGAAACAAGGGAGTCCATTCAAGCTTTAATAGCTTTTTTATCAATGGCTCTTATCAAAGACAGAGTTATCAACAGACCGCTAAAGATAAGGCGGGAAAACAATGCACCGGTCGAAGAAAAAACTTTTTACATCTTCCCGACCGTTCCACCTTCAATAAAAGACATCCATCCCACTCACACATCATCTTTCAATAAGTGAAAGAAAGAGATAGATACGTCACACGAATGTGACACCGAACCCCAGGTAAAGTTTGAATACCATTTATTCGAACGCGAGCTTTGCGCGCGAACACACGGTTGCGCGAGCGTTTCCATTTTCAAAAAAGTTTTCGGCGGTTTTATTCGAAAATGAATTCGTCTATGGAAAGTGTTATTATTTTTTAATTTTATATTTTTTTATGAACGAGAACAGTGTGTTTCAAGGAGTTTCTAGTGATTTTGTGAAATGACAGTTGGTTGTTTTTTTGTTCGCGGACCATCTTATTGTGCAATAGGGATTATTTTTTTGTACCGGAGCTAAGGATACGGTGAGTCGGGTTCCCATTCAATGAGACATTCGTGTTGCAACTGTTACCTTTATGGTGTGTATATTATGTAAAATACATAAATTGTGTAAGATCTTTTGATACCTGAAATAGGGTTGTTTCGCCGGTTTCGCGACCACCTTCAGTACGCGACCATTTGACGGACTAAGTTTCTTTAAATCAAGAAAATAATATTTGTAGAGGTAACATACTTAAAAAATAAATCTAACGTGCTTGCTAAGTAATTATGAAATAAGAATTTGCAAAGTTTGAAACAAATGGGATAACCCAGAGCCGAAAAAAAATTGTTAAATGCGCGTCTTGATTCCGCGGTGAGTGGACGTAGCGCGAGTTGAAAAAAAAATAACACGGCGCGCGACGCTCAAAGGTAAGTTTTAATACTTATTTCATGTTTTACACACCAGTTACCATGTTAAATTGTAAAATCGATAAGTATGGGTTATAATTTAGTTGTTTTTTGCATTTTTTAAACTTATTTTTAAGATAAAATCAAGTGGTCGGTAACCGAAATGCTTATTTATCGAAAACGTTAGATAGCGACCACATGGTCGCAAACCGACGAGATCAGCAATATTTCGTTTTTACTAATATCTTCCTAATGCTTCATACAGGACTGTTACAATTTTGAATGTAGTATTGTAAAAGTTTTTCTTTGTAGTTCTTTGGTAAGCGACCACCAGTTTCTTTGTAAGAAGTTTGTTTAATTTGCCTACGAAATTGGGCGCTAAACAGGTCGTAAACCAAAGTTAGCGAAATAAATACATTGGTTTCCGGCCACCATAATTTAGTATGAGAGAAATAACGGCCGCTAACAGAAATAAGTATGAAAATTCATTGAGTATGCGACCACATCTGATTTTTTGAATTTCGTCAGTTATTTAAATGTCCGTTTCATAATTATTTGTTGTAGATACCTCATCATCTCAGCCTTACGACGTCCACTGCTGAACATGGGCCTCCCCATTAGATCTCCACGTATGGCCGGTTGGAAGCGACCTGCATCCAGTGTCTTCAGTAACCAGGCAGTAAACAGTTTCGGGGAGATAACATCCCTCTTACGCCTCTTCTCAATGGAATCGCCTTCGTACTCTGCTCCTGTACTCGGACCGACATGGTGGCGTTATGATACAGACACATCAACACTTTGTTGTACCGATAGTCAATACGGCATCGCTGGAGTGACTCAAGTACCGCCCATGCTTCCACCGATGCGATGGCTTTCCACAAACGCTAAGCATAATGGCAAGTTATACACTTCGGTCTTCTGTATAACTTGCCGCAGCGTATGGATGTCGTCTATGGTACTAGAGCCTCTTCGGAAACCGGCTTGTTCGGGAGGCTGGAAGTCATCAAGTCTGTGTTGGAGACGGTTCGTATGACGAACCGTCTCCCCCTCGAAAACAGCTTATAAACATGACTCATAAGCGTGATGAGTCTGTAGTTCTTCAATAGGCCCTTAACTTTTTTTGGAGAACAGCACCACCTCACCTCTGCTCCATGCTTCTACATAATATTATGGATACTGTTTGACAAATGATTTTTGATTCTACTACAACTATGACTAAGTCTCTACAAACTGTAAGAAAATTAATTATTAATTAATTTTTTCTTATTAATTATAATAAGAAAACATTACGCAAAATGATTACCATTTCTGTTTTTATTAAATTAAAATATTTTTAAAGCGATTATAATTGTTTTATTGGCATATTTTTCATATTATAATAGTGGTCGCAAACCAGCACACTGGTGGTCATAAACTGATAAAAATGGTCACAAACTGACGTTTTCGCTATATTTTCACTTTTTCAGCATTTTATAAATATTTTTGTATCACAGTGTTTTATTTTATGTTTTGTATCAAAACTACATTATATTTGGGACAAATTCACATTAACATATACTATTTTGCGTGAACACAACATTTTTTTTTCCTCGTCTTAAGTGGGCAACTCAGCTAACTGGTCGCTAACCGGCGCAATCACCCTATTTAAAGTAAGATTTTTAAGTTGGATAAACTTTTCTCATAAAGATAAAATTTAATTTTCACGACTGAATACTTTTGTTCAAAATCTTTTAATTCACCATTAACCTCAAAATTGAGATGAGAAATAACAGCCAATTACTAAAATATAGTCCCAAAGTTACATCGCCCGCCAAAAGTTCAACACATGTGAACGACCCTCACTTTCAGCTGAAAGCAAAAAGCTTCATGGTTGACAGCTCGCTTGTAGCATGGATATTTACAGTACTGAAAACTTATTTGTTTCTCTTATACATTTTAGAGATAATAAATAGCACTAACATTATAATATTTATACTGAGCAGTGAATCTCGCAGTTCTACCTTCATACTTTTCTCATCTTTATTTTAATTTTATAAAACCTGAAGAGTTTGTTTGGTTGAGTGCGCTAGTCTCAAGAACTATTGATTCGATTTGAATAATTAGTTTTTTGTTAATTTGTCCATTTATCGAGGAATGCTATAGGCTAACGAGAGACTAGACCAATATGAGTCTGTGAACAGCAGAAATAGTCTAAGCTTTAAAATTCCAGATTTATATTTAGTTAGGCCTTTTTTTATATCCAAAACACTGCTCATAACTGTCCTATAGACTGGACCTAGTTTCTTACCAATACGCAATTATGTTATAACACTAGTTTAATATACTTACTTGTAGGAACATATTACCCACTTTAGACACATTTAATTAACACCATTTATGAAATCCAGGCTAAATACAGACATACTAAAAATTAACAAGTAATAACGTTATTAGCAACCATTTCTTGAGTTATAAATCGACGGAAGTTTTAGCAAGTCTTGCTCATGCGCATTTACATATAAATGCATCCGGTTTCTCTTGTGTAAGCAATATAGATCATATCTGATCGTATCTTTTTATTCGTTGTCACTGAATCTATGGTTGGTGTCTCAAATAATTTAAGTTATTATGATTTATGCTGTGTATCAAGATTTGAGGGGATGTAAAGTAAGTAGGTATTAATTTCGTTTTTAGCAGCAATTTTTGAATCGGTTACAAAAAATATTTAGTAAAAGCTATTTTAAAAGCATCAGAGTCTTGTAGACTCTAGCTTTCCAAGATAAACTTTTAAACGTTATCGAAATGTTATTACCCCTCTGGATATTCGAATCACAGTAACACAACATGCAAGATGGAGCCAACCACATATGGTTGATCATCTATGGATTTGATTTAATATCTGTATTTATAACCTAAACCTAACATTAGTTAGGAATTTATATAGGCAATCGGTATCGGTTATCTTTAATAGAAAAGCTCAGATTTTTTCGGAGCCAACTACTTGTGGTTGATCATCTATGGATTTGATGTAAAATCTGTATTTAAACAATCTAAAACGATTACCTACTTTAAATTCATAAAGAAGAGCTCTATGAATTTTCCTTATAGGTCCCTACGTTATTTACCTTAATATTTTGCACAGTTGCATGGTTAATTGGGCATGCTCCTTTTAAAAAGTAGAATATAAAATCCGTAGTTTCGTCAAAATACCTAAGTAGACTTTTAACACTTAGTCTCTGTAATAAAATAAAAAAATCAGGAAAACTCTTTAAAATTACAGCTTTTCAAGACGAAACTATCTTACAGTTACAAAAATATTTATTAAAATAATTTCTAACCGCAAGAAAACTGCAAATCATGTACCACAACTAATTATTCTTTGACTACAACCCCTTACCAGTGTTGCCAGTGTCCCATAATCTACATGACATAAATATTGATCAAGCTAACATTTTTATGTAAACTTTATGTGCATATATGAGTTATAAACGCGTTATAAATTCAACCGATTCGTTATTGAACGACAGTTTTGTGAAGTTATTGACTGGTCATGGCTGAATGATTTTGTATTTTTTTTGTTCATTTTTGTATCGTCAGCAATTTACTACGTACGGAAAAAAGTGGATGTGATGTTTGTATGAAAATTTGGAAAAAATAATAATGAAAAAAAACATGTATAGGTATAAGTAAAAAGGGGGTCAAAATAAATTATGATTTAAAGAATTTTCGAATCTAATAATAAGTTGTTGAGAACTGGGTAGCATAAATATCCATTGAAAAACTTATTAAAATATCCGAGTCCTCGAAAAGCAATCCAAGAAAATGTGAAGAAATTATAATAGATAAATTATTCTTCTCCATAGATCTTCTCGGCTCAAAATTACTTCAAAGGAACATGACATCACATGATTCTTGCATGTCACAAATAATCACATTAAATAATAATTACCGATAATAGTAGAGATTTTAAAAGAAAAACTTTAATTTTATAAAAATACACCTTTCTGCTGACCATATCAATTTTAAAAATCGCGAATGCCAAGTTCATAAAGTCAAATACCAAACTATAAGGGCTCTCACACACTTAACTGCGCCACAATAAAACAAAAGATCATAACAAGCACTTCTCAAGCACTTTGGTCAGTTACGCCCTTAATTACAGCGAAAGCGAGACGGAAAATACACCTCACTCCCTTATCAAAAAGAGAGAGAAGAGTAAATAGATTATAATAAAGCACCCTTGCGATCCAGCGGAGCGTACGCGCGGATTTTTTTGCACGAGTTGAAACCTCTTTGGAGTTTTTTTTTTTTTTATATTTGAAGTCTGTGAGAACTCGGCTTTTACAGTCTAGTGCTTTCGTTCAGTAATGGATAACCATCACGCTATCATTTTGTGGGAATGGGAGTTTTTATAATAAAGTTTTTATTTTAATTCAGAGAGTTAATTGAATTCGTTGTTTCGTGCTTTGCGGCGGAAATGGGTCTGATTGATTTATATTCCACGTGGTTTTTAAACGGTTTTTAGATTCGCCATTAAAAGGTTGCTGTGTAATAGAAACGTGGTAACGGGCAGTTTAATATTTTGCACTTAGTAATCATTCTTGGAATGTAGCTGTAACGCCAGTTTAGGTAGGTAAATCAAGAAGCAACACTAGTTTATTTTTTGTATTTTTTTATATATTGACGTTAAAAATGCTTTAACACTTTTAGAAAACCCTTATTTTAGGAAATAAAATCTATATAATTATCTGTATACCTTAGTTGTCGATATTGTATAAATTAATCTTAATAATCACAACAGACAAATAACTTTCTTCCTTCCCCTTGTTCATTCAGCAAAATCAAAAAAAGATACACAACCTCTTTACAAACTGTCTCTTCAGAAAAAAAAAAGTAAAAACAAATCATTGATCGCGAAACAAAAGACTAGTCGAACGCTCGGAACCACTCGCTCCTTTAAAGTGTCAACCAAACCGTAAAATGTTTTATTATCATTATAATTTATTTGTTTAGCTATAAACGTGGAGTGCGCATTTAATTAAAAGATTCAAGGGGTTCGTAGTTTGTAAGACATTAGAAAAAAATGTCATAGATTAATGTGTACCGGTTCCTATTTTTTTTTTGAGATAAAATATTTGTTGGCCTATCTTGTAGTTGTCAAAAATTTGATGTATTTTGATGACACTCTTGACATTAGCTGTTGATTTTATGAAGCTTTGAAAAAGCGCAAATCATTTTCCCGCTTATTTCCAATGACTAAAATGGAATTACAGAAAGAATAAAGATTTATCTATACATAGACTTTGCAAAGTGACATTTTTTCAGCATGGTGGCTAAATTAAAATTAGTTTTTTATCATGATAGATTTTTTTTTTCTAAAAAATCTTTTGAAAATATTTTTTATTAAAAAAAGCCTTTTAAATCTTTTTTTTTCCCAGTCGTTGGCGGCATAGAAAGCATAAATTATAAAAAAGGAGTTCTGACAAATGATTGGAAATTTTTGGCCATCACTTCTACTCTTTTGTGATCGAACTAATTTACATTTTAAGATGATAAAACAAAGATAAAATACAACAAAAAAAAAACAGAAAAAATACCTTTTCATTTATACCGGTATCTTTGACTTTTTCAAAGTTATTTACATTCAAAAAACTTACAAGTCACTAAAAAGTTAACCCATTAGCGATCTCGTGTGGGACTGATATTTTTTTTGCCAAAAAAAAATCTTTGACAGTTCTCACGGACGTAAGAGAAAAAGGTCGGACCAAAGCGGGTTGAAAAAAAAAGTGAAAATTCTAAATACAAATAATTGTAACAGTAACGAAGGGTTGGAGTTAGTAATAAAAGTAAATTAAAAGATATGGATCACTTTTTTCTTTAATTGAAGAGTGATTTGTTCGAGTGCCCTTGTTTTTTTTTGCACTCTTATTTTTTTATAACAAGATGTAATTGAATGAAATTGCATTAAATATTAATAACTTACTTACTTAATAAAGAAGGTGTCCCCCGCTTATTTAGATTGTAAAAATGCCGATTAAAATATCCATAACCTTTTTTTATATAATCGTGATAAAATCATCAAATGAGTCCTCCTCCCCAGGCCGAGGCGGGAGGGATTGTCAGGCTTGTAAGTCTTGTAGGTGCTGACTAAAATCCACGGTGATCCTTCAATAGCCCTATACGTTCTAAGGTCACGGTTTCCTGATGAGACAGTCCCGTGAATCAAATTTTCATAACCCTAATTAAATAATTAACTAACAATTTCTATTTTCATGTAAAGTATAAATTACGTAAAATTATATTACGGTCATCACAAATGGCTCTCAATGGACACACTTGAGATCCTAATATACATTACGAAGTACCTACAAACATACTTTAATATAAAGGGGTCGCAAATGGAGCAACCGAAGTTGAAGTGTATCCAATATGAACCCCTTATAAGCCTTTTGGTAATAATCAAAATCTTTATTGAAGAGTACTTAAATTGATTTCTCGATTGGTTTCTCTTTCAAATTATATAAAATTTATTAGTGGTATGGGTTAAATAACCACAAAAAAATATGAAGAATGAAAAATAATTGTACTTATTTCATGATAAAAAAAATTAAAATAGGCATCTCTCAGCTTTTCAGCTCATATTGCTGGTTTTTGAATAGAGTATGTATTTTAAGTTAAGGAACTTGCAAAACTCAAACATTTTTTTTAATTTTATGGATTTCGAATAAAAAATCAGCCACCTTAAGTTTGAATGACTCTGAGTTCTATTTTCAAATACTTGGTCCAGAACCTAGCAGTAACATTTTTTAACAACTGGCAGGTTTGACAGTTGCAAAAAAAAAGTTATACCTCAAGCTAACAATAACAAGTCTACATGGATTTCGGTCAAACCCTATCAATATAGCTTGAAGGGTAAAGACGACATGCATTACGACTACCCTACAAGCCATAAGTAGGTGTCAACCCGTAACTGCTGGGAACTTATCCCCTAATCCTGGCCGCCCAGAGGTCAGGGGCCAAATAGGGCTGATTTATATTGATAAACCTGCCACCTGGTTTACCTGGTGACTTAGAAACGGCCATGCTTAACGTTATTTTTAAAATTAAAAACTATTGAACATTTCAATGCAGTTGTAGAAAGTTGGGACTTGTCAAAGGGATATGAAAGAACGTAATTTTAAAACCTAATTTTAGAAATGAAAAACAATTTGTTGTAAAAACCTACTTATTCAGTATTTTTTTTTAATCTACTGTACAAATTATTACAAAAAACAGAATCATGGCGGCAATGAAGAACGAAATATTTAAAAGCTAATGTAAGAAGTCCCTTATCTTAGCAATGCGAGTTCTATTTTCAAACCGCTCTGCTTAAAAATAAAATCTTAATTGTCTGTGCCAAAAGTTTAGTTTTAACTGCAATCCATAGACAAACAATATGCACCGGTGATTCTGTTATTGGAAAACGCTCGACCTTGTTTTCCATAAGCGGAAAAGTAAATTCGCAATCGGGTCAATATTGGAATATTGGATTTTTTAAACTGGATTACTCTGTTGGCGTTGGAAAACGGGATAACTGTTCCGTTCGGAAATAAATACGTGTTAGTGTTGCAAGTTTTATTGAAAAATACTGTTGTAATAGAACATTAATGTTGATAAACGCGACTGATTGCTTTAACTGGTTGTTTTTGGCTTAAAAATGAAAAATACACACTCATCTTTTGTTTTTTAATCCATATTTTATAGATAGATTACAATTCACTTTTTAAATTAAAACTTTAGGATTCAATTTAGGATTCACTCTTTAAATTAAAACTATTATAATAAGCTGTTAGAAGCTGCAGCAAAAGTATGTTAATTTTAATAAGAAACCATTGTTTTCTAGTAACATTTTATAACCTATGTACCCTGCTTGCATACAGTTATGCAGTTTCATTCAAATCAATGCAGTCATTTCGAAATAAGAATTTGAAAATGTAGTTCGGCTTACACGGTCCTAAGGTTCTTTATAATCACCTTTTAATTTATGCCAGCAATAGGCAGTGCTGATCAAACGATTAGATTTAATAAATAACTTTTTTTACCACACGTTGGTTCGAACCAGGTCAAGAGTTACTAGGTCTAGCCGTCATTTGGAGGTCACCAGTAGGTTATTTTATTACAAATAGGTATGTAGAACCTTTTTTTTAGAAAGAATCATTAGTTTTTAGTACTTACCCGACACATTTTCTCCAAAAACTGCGGTCCTGAAAACAAAGAATAATCCAGTGAGATATCTTTAAAAGAATTTTCCTTTCCTTGATCGAGTAACAAAAATCAGAAAATAATTTTGAAGGAGTAACAAAAACATAACTTCTACTTCCCTACACACAAAAGTTTAGATAAAATACCAAATACCTGATTTTCCTACAACTAATCAGTCTGCCCATGACACCTCCTTCTCGTAACCTCAAAATTCAATCAACCATTTTCTTGTAACTGGCAGGAATTCAAATCGTTCTAGAACTTCGAACTAGCGAAACGTCAGAAAAGTTTTCAACTTTCGAACAACGCGAGTATTTTCAATTGTGACCCGACTGACGCAGGGTTGTTTACTTGGCCCTAAACTTTCTACGGGCATTCCAGATTAGGCAAAGATTTGTCTTTGAACGAAAGTTTCAATCTTTTTAGGGAAAATGTGTGATATGCATCCATTATTTAAACGTAGTCTTCGAATTGTTGTTAGTTACCTACTGGTTATGGGTGTGTCTGTCTTGCAAAGCGCTGTTTATTGTAAAATTAATTCTGTAATAATGAATTTTCTGCAGTACATAATGCTTTATTTCTTTAAATAAATGCTTCAGCAAGGAATACAAGTTTGACGTAATAAGTTTTCACAATCAAAAAGTTTGGTTCAATCTATTTTGTATCTAGACAGGCGATCTCTTTTCGCACCTGCTCTACTAAAGTTCAACTAAAACTACTACTAAAATAACATGGTGTCCATCAATCATTCTTACACCACTAACCGTTGAAAATCAAGCCGGTATTGCCATGAGGAAACAAAACACCATCGCGCCATTTTGAAAAATCACATCAACAAAACGTGTTCTCATTTCAAAAGTCGACAATAGACTCAAAGCTTATTTTTTTTCGCAAACGTTGACTTAGGCACAGGGGCTAAAACTTACAGCCAGGTTAACAATAAGGGGAGTATTCTCGGCAGTCTTAAACTTAAAAAAAAGTGCGATTCTTTACCGTTCAACTGTATTGTTAGAAATAGGTTATAAAAATTTAACGTCTCTATTATAGAGTTGGGATTATGTTTTCGATATTAATCGGTTATACGAGGACGGTTTATGGTTATTTTTATTGTGTTATAAAGTAAGTAGACTTTATATGAGGTTCTAAGTAACCTTGGTAAGTGGATTGGTTTTTAATTTGCTTCTATAACGTCAAGGCAGGGGTTAATTTTCGTGAAGAGAAAATATTTGAAACCTTTGCGAAACATATTCAATTCTCTGTGTTTGTGTCGTTCCAAGTAATTATTGTTTGGCATTTAGTTAATTAGTTGACCTAGCCCCACGCCTTAAAGTAGTTGCCTTTCTCTGAAACCCTATTAATGTTATTCCATTACAAATAGACTAACTAAATAACAGATACCAGTATCTACTTTCCCATTAATTCACAATTAACCTATTCTGTATCTAGCACAATAACAAACCGTTACGTAATATTAAAAAGAAATAATAAATATAGATTAAAAAGTTTCGCCACCGCTACCTCACCTGTCCAAAAAGTTTTTTCTACAAAGTCATCTGCTCCATAAATTAGTTCACAATACATAATCAAAGATTCAATACAAGCCCACCCCTTGATGTCGTCGTAAATTTCCCACAACGACTGCCGTGTTCCTTGTCACAAAATAAATCATGACATTTACATGTACTCTTTGGTTATTATAAAAAAAAAACTAGATCGGAACTTAACAAAACGGCTCCTCAACAAATGTCTTTGTGGCTACAATCATAATTCTACCTTGCTGCATTAGAAATAAGGTTGGAGTTTGCCTGGCAAGCGGAAATGTCAAACCCGCAAATGCTTCGGACAGGAACGCATCTCCGAGTTTCGCACACTTCCTCAAACAATAACGCGGGAGAGCAGAGCAGGGTTAACAAAAGGATGAAGTTACTCCAGATTTTATAACACTTCGATATTATTACTCCAATTTCTTCGGAACATCAAAGGTGAGCGATTGTTGGGTTAACAATAGTTTCAATTTGGTTGAGCAAGGGCTTGCTACCTTTGACATAACGACATCTGCTGTTTTTTTCACGTCTTCTTCTTATTATTTTTGGAGAAGAATAATTTTAAAGCCGTTTTGCGATTTTGAATATTTCCGGATGACAGATTTGATTTACAAAATATTAATTTAAAAATAGGTATTTTTCTTGTTTTATTGCCCGTGTTGCAGAAGAATTGTTTCAAAGAATGTAATACAAGTGCCTACATAAATTATTCGTTTATTTTGACTCAATTGGAAATGCAAAAAATTCAAACATACAGAGAATTTGAAAAAGACTGAAAAACTGTTTTTAATAATATAAGTAAAAATGTATCCAATCATAAAATACGCAATAACCGAAAAACAGAAACATATACTAATCAACGCAACAATCGATTCTAAAAATTTATAGCCAAAAACCGCAATAACGCCGCGGGTAACATCCCTATTGACACTTAATTCAAAATGGCGGCTGGCCACTGTCCAATAGTCATTTTATTTCTTTCCCATGGTCATCGACATGTTTACCTTTTAAAATTAAAGTATCACTACTAGTATAGAGTTGTAATTTTACGGACAATGATTTTGAAGTAAATATTTAGGGGGTAAAATTAATTGGAATCATTATTTTTTTATAATAGTGATGGTTTTGCTTCTAATGTTCGTGTTTTAAATGTTTTTATAAATTTGTTTTATTTTATTAATTTACCGGCTTCCCATGGTTACAAATATTCTACCTACACGGTGGATTTTCCGAAAACCTGCACCAAAATCTTGTAATTTAAAGAATAGAACAAAAAAAAAGAATTATCCAATTTGTTGCAGGCGTTTCAAATTGATGTGTAAAAAGTCAGACAATGGCAAATATCTACAAGAAATAACATAATTTTATACTATGTAAAGATATTTCGGGTGTTACGATCTCTTACTTTGATAAACTCGTACATATGTAGTAATAACTATTTCTTGTCGATGTTCTATTTTATATTTTAAATTTCTTTATTTAAATAATAACCGCTTATTTGAAGTCTTAATCATCATTTAAAGCAAGTATTTAAGTAATGGCTTAATCCTAACACAAAACATCTCAAAACTCATAATTTCACTGAAATGTAAACCACACAACCATTTTTAAACGTTTCTGCCTTATAATTTACAGTTCATATTTAAATTGCGTAGGTTTCAACCCGCTTCCCTCATTAAGGGCGCTAAGGACGTAAGTAAACATAACATTCTGCTAATGAAACATAAATAAAAGCCATTTTTTGTGCGCACTTCCCTTTTTTGAGCAAACTAAAACAAAAATTACGAGAGTGATTTTGTAAAAGTTATATGCTTAAAATAGGTATCAAAACGTATAGCCCATGTAAAGGAACATGGTGTATTTTGTCAATAAGTCTGACAGTTCTATGCAGACCACAAAGCGCGGAAGGAATCATTCAAAAAAACATATAATATAAACAAGAACTCTCAGCTTTTCAAAAGCTTAAGATAAAATTATGTCAGAGTAGGAGAATTTTGGACATTAATAGAAAAATGCATAATTTTCTCAATGTCCAGAATTCTCATACTCTTAAAAGACATTTTTATTCGATACTCCAATATTTGACCAGAATCTTACTAGCTTTTTATAAAAAAAAAAACACAATAAGTATAGCTTGCAACATCACAAACTGTCTTTCAAATATTCTTCAAAATATAACAGATCTTCCAAAAAAATCGTCGTTAAAAATTAACTTCCATTATAATTTTGATTCATAGGGCCATGAACCAAGACCCTATGGCATGCGTATGCGCCACCATATGGTCAAAGATTGATAGATAAAAATGTCGTAATGAGCGCATAACGTTAAATAGATACAGTTTTTTGACCTCACCGAACTATGTTTTGTAATTTGAAATAAGTAGATAGGTGACCTTATTGTTGGCTTTCTCAATTGACACTCGAAGTGTTACAAAAATACTTTCGAATAATATTCGTAGTGTTAAAATTTTCCTAAGAAGAGTTTAGAAAATTCACACAATTCTATTTGAAAGTTCTAACGTCTATCGATCAACGTGAAATACGGTTTCTCATTACACCTTTTATTGATTTCTTTGACTACACTTTTTCATGTTAACATAGTTGGGAAGAGGCTGGGCTAATACGATATGTTTTAGTCAGTAGGTACTAACTAAAACATATCGTAGGGGAGTGTAAGGGACTGTCAGACGTAAGTGGTATAATAGATCATAACATAGCTGCGTAGAGTCGAAGCGTTAATCTCAGGACTTAGCAAATTCACCTTTATCTCAACAACGTAATGCACATGAATCTCTTGATATGTAATCGAGAGGAATTAACAGAGAGAACTGCTGTGTCAAACAAACGTCTGACGGTCCCTTACACTCCTACCTACGATACTTTACCCCGATGATTTTACCCCGTCAAAAAGGGTCAAATAAAAAAGGAGAAACACCGCATCTCAATATAAATGTTCGTAACTTTACAATTTCTATAAAGATTCATAATGGAAACAGAAATCTGATTAATTTCCTTAGATAATACTAATTTATGATTATAATGTACGTTTAAACGTGCTTTTAATAATATGTATAAGTTGAGTTACCTAATCAAAGTAATAATCAATCAATACTGATGTGTTTCTTCTTTTTCCGTATCAAACTCTTACTTGCTACATTCAAAACATCCACCATCAAACCTCACAAGTCTAAACAATGGAAATAAAATTAAAAAAAACATCAAATTACGTAATTGCACTGTAATTGTCAGCAGTTATCGAGGCGCCTGCGTTTGCGCACGCTCCGGGAGAGGGAGGGGGTTGTGGGGGGCGGCAACAGCTGCGCGCGCGTCGCACTTAGCATGGGAAATTAATACTTACGAGTAAAGTCAATAGTATTAGTTGTAGTCAATTGTTTTTAGGGTAATGTGGATGGAATTTATTTTAGTTTTAGTTGTTGCAGGTGTTTAGGTCAAATGGGGTAAATTAGGGTACCTGATGGATAATGCGGGTTTATTTGATATTTTTTGGGGTAAGTGAAGAATATTTTGTTTAAAATTAATGATTGCAGCAGACGCAAGCACATCAACCCTGAGTGCCTTTTAGTTCTCCCACCCAGACTGGTACAGGAGGGACTGTCAGACTTGTAATGACTAAAATCCACAGTACCCTTCAATAGCCATTTACGTTCGCAGGCTTTGCTCCTCTAAGGGGGCAGACTAACAGAGCCCCGTCAGATTGCTGAGAGCTCTTTGAGGCATGAGGAGACCCGGGCGATCTGACAGCGAGTCGCCCATTACTCGCCGTCTCATGCCCACATCTCACACCTTTGCAATACGTAATGAAGCTAGAAGATAAACGCATGATTAAAGTAATGGTATTAGAAACACAAAGTGCATTACATAAAGTGTTATACATCTGTTGATCCAGTTTACTTCAATTATAATTAGAGCACGTGCTAAAGACAGATGTACGAACAAGTTGAAAAGATAATTACTATACCTTCAAAGGTAAACCCGTTTGTTTTAAAAAGCACTACACCTGATTATCATTATGTCGTCGCTAAAAGCCTTCATTAATAAATGGTGAGAATTTTTATTAATTTCATGTGGCTTTGGTCTAATTAGAATGGAAAAAGTGGCATCGGATGGGGCTTATATGACGAGCGGCATTTCATACGACCTTTCAAGTAATTATGTTTCGAAATTACTGAATCGATTTTGAAGAAACTGTTCAGATAGTTGTATTTTAACTAAATTAAATCTATTTTTCAATTAGGTATTAATTTATTATCAATATTTATTTTTATCGTGTAATAAATTACACACACATATTTTATTTTGTATGTAGGTTTGTACATAACTAAAAAGAGGTAGAATCGAATATTAATTGCGGTAAAAAATCTTGACCACATTGTTAAAAAAAGAAAAGATTAGACCATTTTCACAAATTCAAAAACTTTGTATAATTGTTCTAGCTTAAGAGAAACTTGTACATTGAGTCGATAATAAACGTTATTATTATTATTATTTTATGCTAATTTCATACGATTCATTTAATTTAGACCCCCAGAAAACTCAATGTTCTGCGGCACAATAGCGATGGTCGCTACTTCGCTAGTAAGTGCTAGTAAGTCACAAAAACAACCCTAGTTTTCTTTAGTCTATGAAGAGACGTCATTAGTCGCACCTAGTTACTTAGTGTTAAAGTCAAAAACTTTTAATTTGTATCTAAATAACTTTTTCGTGGCGGTGCGCGTAAAGAATTTCCTGAAGAAATTAGGAGGGAAATTTTTGCCCAGATGTGGAACAGTACAATACAAGCTTTAAAACTCTAGCAAGAAGGTGCTTAATTACTCTCTGTAGTAAGACTTATTAATAGGGTGGGGAGATTTTGTCCAAATAAAAATTAAAGAGGTCATTTCGATGTTAACGAGAAAAGATACTGTAGACAGCCAATATCCTGTCCAAAGAAAATGTTCCAACTGTCAATACTTAACGTAACTTATCACCACTTAAAACTCTACCAACCCCAATTTCGGGACACGTCAACAAAACAAATGACGTCACGAAACCGGAACCAATAATAAAATATTCCGAAATGTCCCCAGAACATGACAGCATTTGAATTCCATTATTGAACCATAAAGGTTCCGTAGAAACGGGTGCGTTCTGAATTATTCATGTACAACGCCACCTGTCGGTCAACCGACAAACTAACGTTTGTTACCATAAATTATGTACAAATAAATATTTGAAACGTCTGTGTTTCGTGGAAACTATTAAAGTATGTGGGAGTGGAAAATTTTAGGAAAAGCGTTCCATTTTCTGCGAAGGTTTCGTCTGTGTCCACCGTTTTACTTATTCAAGAATGAACAGGCTTCTTCAATTCAATAAAATGCCCAATAAGGTGATCATGACAAGTTTTCTTCAAGTTTTTCTGCGACCAAATCTTCGCTATAAAGCTATAGTTAAATAAAATAAGCTATTTAAGTTAGTAATTTAAGTTAACTAATCAACGCACTTGCCATCCCTATTTTTTTCTCGCTCGTTAAGGCGACTAAAATCTTTATTACGCGCGCTCTTCACAGGATATTGGACAATATTAAAACCCCATGACGCGTTTTAATATAAAAGGAGAAGATAGTGAAAAAAAACAAAATATTATTCTCGTAACAAGAGATAATCTTTAGGACAGATTTGATAGCCATCCCAAAACACCATTTTAATTTTACTTTCTGCATCGCTAAATCCTTGAAAAATATTTCCAACTGAAAACAAGACCTTTATAACGGTTTAACTGAATTAAATAAAAACCCCTAAAGCGCACAACAAACTCAAGGTAACAATTCGTAAAAATTCAATTCTTGTCGACAAAAACATCCGGCCATCTTGGCGAAGTTCAAGACAATGCCGATGGATGTCCTGCCACGTTATCTTACCATCATGCCGTCAATAGAGTCCTTATCTCAAGAGGATGAAGTTTCAATTTCAATTGTTCAAGTGACCTACAATCTTATCTTCTTGTTGTACCTATACAATAAGTCGTATGACTACGGAATAAAGGTCAATACGGAAAGGACAGAACGTTCGATTAACTTTGCATTACTCTGTAACCGCTCAGCAAATTCGAAAGATTCAAATTCAGAATCCGCTAAAACGTGTTCCATTCTATTCAGCCAGCAGCTTTGACGTTCAGCACGCACCATACGTTCTAAAAAGTATTCAATTTTTGAATCTAAACCTTATTCCTACGTGATTCTGTCATTTAAAAACTATATCGGCCAGTAACATGGAGTTTGTGCATTGGGTAAGAAACTTTTTTGTTCGCGACCCCAAGTTTCGCGAGTCGAGACGTGCATTCGATATTAAAAAAGCTTCAGAAAAATCTTTAAATTCAATAGTAATTTGGTGTTGAATAGGTAGGGAGAGGATAATGTAAGTACGCCCTGTTTTTGCGGTGTTGTATTTAGTACGCGAATTTCTGGAGTCGCATTGTGTACACACTGGTTTCTTGCCCAGCATGAGGCTGTCACAGTACCGTGGAGATGAATGGAGCGACCAAGTTTCTAATTACACAGTCAATTTGGTAAGTAAAGCGGGAAACATGAGTTATTGCCCTGGCCCGTAACCGAGATGAAATCGGCCATATTTAATACGCGACAATAGATTGAAAATTTCGTGAACGACTTAGCATAATAATGTGCGTATTTGATTGTATTTTAAAACGATTAGTTGGTGATTAGCCCATAATAACTGTGCGCAGTTCAAGGGCGTACCTTTTGAGAAATTACCGTTTTTGTTTGTTTTGCAAATTGTGCCACTGGAAGCCGAATTCTTTAGCACGTGTTTCAACTGCAAAAGAAGCCATATTTTAATTTTCACGTGCAAGTTGAATTTGAAATAAATTACTTTTATAATTGAAATGTTAACCGCATTTGCTAGATGAACCAGCATTTTGAAGAACGTTAAGCATTTTTGTAAGCACTGGAATCAGTCAAAAACGAAGTGCAGCAGTAAGAAGACCAAAACAACATCTTCAGCTGGTCATAGATTTCACCTTTGTGTACTTAATTTTAATTGCTTTTATTGTAACTTTTTGTGGACAATAAAGAATAAATAGATCTGTAAAACACTACGTCACCAAAAATTCCATGGACAATCATAGATTCACACCCTTCATCATCACGAAACTTTCGCTGTTTTTGCAACACGCAAAACTATTACACAACAATTAAAAAAAAAGCATGAACTAAAACGCGTGCAATCGATCGTATTCGCGCCATAACTAATGTCATCAGTGCCACATTCCAAATTGCATACGCTACAAAACGTGTGATGGTGCAAATGGTCTCTTAACGGTATGGTTCTATACCGTATTGGAAGCAATTTGATCTCATATGGTTACATTATATGAAATATCATTATGTGGTTATGTTAAACTCGTCCCAAGCCGGAATCTGGACTTGTGCCCGGATTAGTAGCTATAGACTGCCCACAATTACTGGGGATTTCAACATTACTGGTGAAATGGTGTAATGTAAGTACACCTCTTTACTCTCTTTTTGGCACTTATCATAATTATTTGTCTACCCCTTTTCCAACTATGTTGGGGTCAGCTTCTTGTCCAATGCAGTTTAATACTACTAGGAATGACTGCCTTGCCTATGACCTCCTCTTTAGGCAGTTTGAGTTTCAGAATGCTTCCAATCTTTCAAACTGAGGTTTAGAAGATCCAGTATAGATAACAGTTGGATGAATAATCTCACTTAAGGCTTGATTAAATTGGGGCCTAGGAGACCAAAGTATGATTCTCTAGTATGATTCTGACAGATATCGGTCATGGCCGATTATCTCACTGAAGACTGTCATCGGGAAATATTAGTCACTTAGTTTTTAGTTAATTAGTTATTACACCCTGACTGGAGGCCTGAGTCATGTAAGGCATCCACAGAAAAGCCCAGTTAAGCAGCTCATAACGTAGGTGGACATGAGAGAGCGAGATGCCACTAAAAAAAAATTAAAACGACAATAGCATGATACACAAGATATGGACAAGATAGGTACTACAGAATACCCTAAACCTAAATGGCCAGTGAAACACCAACAAAGGCCACCCCAGTCTTAAATTCAATAACTATAGTACAGACTAACCCCACAAACAGTCACCGTATCTATAAGAAAGTCGTTACGCGCATCTTTCATATGGTCGCGAAGAATCAAAAGATTTGGCTTGCCGAGGGGGAAGTGTGGAATGATATTTACGATGATCGCATTCACGCAATGCTCTCGATGACCGAGACACATGCACATAGGGTTGTTAGCTGTGCGAATGAACAAGTCCGGATATTTTGGTCTTATCCAGACTTGCTACACGATAAAAGAACTTTAGGACCATGCAATAGAGTCGAAAGAGGCTCCATTCTACGTTTAGCGACAACGTATACTTCGCTTTTATAACATGAGTATAAAGCTTTTACTGGCTTACTCAAGCTTAATCGTTGATAAGATTGATCACTTCTTAAAGCATTTCTTTTTTTGGAAAGCAGAAATAGTTAAAAGAGTATCTACTAACATTACATCAATTACAAAATGTCCATGCAAAAATTTGTCTGAAATTTTTCAAATTTTCAAGGTCTTTCCAATTTTAAAATTGTAATTGGCAACCCTATCAACAAATCGATATCGAACATAGATAATAACCATGGCATGAGTTTAGAATAGCCGTGATATGCCATCGATGACGTTAACGCTATTGTAATGGTTTTACATTAAGGAAACGTTTTATCTTAACGATCTTATGTGGGAGAGGAAATTGGCCGTAGGCATATGAATGATTGAAGTATGATGATAGGCTTATTATGGAAAATTCTTGAAGATAGTAGTATATAAAATGTACATTATTATTCGCCAACTGAGAAGAGTTTAAAAGAATAGGTCGTAAAGTTTACATCAGTGCAATTTTTACATATCAAGGGTGTTTTTAGGGCGATATCAATCTTAGAGGGGAAGGAAAAGGATCATGATATATGTCAAGAAGGTCCTTTTGTCAAAATATTGAGAATGATGCACTTTAAACTTAAAAGAGCAAATGCATAATATTACTTTATGCTTTTATGAAAATTATGCATTTATTCGGTCAAGTAAACTATAAATTATCAAAAAAATCAGAGACACTCCAAGTGACTTATTAAAGATTAACAATCCATTTACAGCTATTTCTTATTTGAATCTTCATCTCTCTTCAAATTCGAATAAAATCCATTCCATAAAGATTATTCTGGTTTCTGCTAGACAGAAACAAAACAACTATTAAAGAACAGTTAACAACCTAACTGCCATTTTGAATTTTGCAGTCTAAAACATAAGCTTCAAAGTAAAGGCTCTATGGCTCCTAATATTTCTTCAGAACCTCGTATCTACCTACATTGTGAACAATACAAACTATGCCGTCTCCAATCAGTCAATGTTTGTGCCCATACATTATACATGCGAATACATAATCGCTCACAGCTCAGATCCATGTGAATAGTACATTGACATCTGTCCAGATGACTAATGTATGGTGTAATTGCTTTGAGTCAATTGTTGCTTTCATTTATGGATACATAGATCTGTTTGCGTCTAGATTAATATTTGATGGATTAGGTCATGGTTGATTTGATAAATTAGGTTTTAGCAATAAATTATAGTGCTCATTTATTACGAATAAACGAGTCTTCTACTTTTTCACAGCATTATTTGATTTGACCTACATTAAACTTAAGATCACAGGCATAAAAAATGGTTGACTCACTCCTAAAATGACTGTTTTTTCTCATTCCAGATCCAAAATGTTGAAGTGGGCAGTCTACGGTAAAAAGAATCAAGAACTTCGGGTTCCCAACGACATTGAAAATGAAGACTGCGAGCAGTATACCGATGAACCTTACAACAACAATAACAAAATCAGAAGATCTCTTGACGCACAAACAGTCAAAAAGAGTAAAAAACCTAGCAGATATCAACGAAGATCCTTAGGATCTAATGCAGTTAGAAAAAACTTGAAAGCAGTTGATAAAGAAAATGTCAACTACATAGGAAATACACCAAATTATTACAGAGAAGGTTTCATCAAGAAGCCAGAATGTACAGCGCTGAAAGATGTCAGCAATATCACTCCAACAGGAACCCCAGTCAAGAATTTTGAAAGAAGAAAATACTACCTAAACGGTTCCAAGGATGACATTCCTCCAGATTTACCACCAACACCACCCACTTATAGCAGAAGAGTAAGAGAGGCGAAGAAGAGGAAACTAGAAATGGCTAGTGCTAATGAAGTATTTAGAAGAGATAGCTGTGTATATAAATCTGAAAGAAGAATTAAGCCTATTGATAGAAATTCGTTAAGCCCAAAGCTAAGTCATAGTTCCTCTGAGCCTTCACTAAGTGATCTGTCTGATAGACTGAGTGCTACAACAACAAGCAGTAGAAACTCTTTTGCTTTAGGGAAACAAAATAATCTTCCAGTATGCACAACAAAAGCAGTCAACGACGGCCTAGTTGAAATAGAATATGACGAAGATCTAGTTCTTAACTGTATAGAAAAGCCTCTAACTTTAAACAAGAGTACTATAGAAAAAACTACTTTACCTATATTTGGACACCACATATTTATGGATAATCCTCTATATTTTAATAATAACGATATCGGTCTCACCAATATTAGGCCTTTGAAGAGGACAAGAAAGAAATCAAACGATTTTGAAAGTTCTTTCAAATCTCCTTCTGTTGACAAAAAGGATGTCCATACTCTTGTAAGAGAAGGATGTTCACCTGTTTCTATCACACCTTTATCTACGAAACTGGCAGCCTTGAGATTCAGCACTATGAGTGTACACAGTAAATCACAAAGGGTTGCCTTCACCAATGATATTACAGAATATTTTCCCAAAGTAGAGAATCCTTTTACTATCCCTCTAAGGGACGAAGAAACGTCTACAGAAATGGAAAATAAATTCATCCTGGGAAAGGACTTAACAACTAATAATACAGACTCAACTGTGTCCACCACGCAAATGGGTGACGTAACACTTGAGAGAATGATTGAGGATATAATTAAAAGTACAAAAATTATCAAATCCAGAAGAAGAATACTGAACAAAGCTCCAGAAATAGAGATTCAAGAAGAAATTCCTCCACTAGAGACAGTTAAAGATTTATTTGTGAATCCTCAGGCGGAAAACAAAGCCAATTTAATTAAAGAAGCTAAATATGTGAACTTATCGCGAGAGAACTCCGTATCACCTAAAACTACGCCAACTAAGAAGATGCCAGTTCATAGGGTAAATGACAAATTACTGAAAAATCTTCCAATAGGCTGCTTCATCTTAGACGATGGTGATGGTTACAATGAAAGGGAAGTTAGAACACCTGACAATGCTATAGATGGCAAACGTAAAGCAAGTCCAAAGAAGAGGAACACAACTCTTAATAGATCACAGTCTATGAATGTTTATTATGAAAGAAGAAATCTGGAATCCATGTCATCAGAATCCACGCCTGACTTGTACTCGGCAGCAGAGGAACGAGCAAGTCTGAGACTAAAACGGCAGAAATGCATCCGGAGAAAGAAATCCACAGTTAGCAACGACAGTCAGTGGAAGAACAAAGATTTGAAAACTTCAATTCTCACCCTCGAAATTGGAATACCTAGTCCAGCTACTGAGCTTCCTAATACATCTTTATGTGAGCCTTTAAGTCCTCCATTATCAAATCCAATTGTCAATGATGATTACCAGAATATATCAATGAAATCTACTGTCTCTCATAGCAGTTTGATGCCTTATGATACCCTAAGCAACTCTCACAACAAGAGATCCAGAGAACTATTTGGTCTTACTTTAGAACATGGCATTCCAAGTCCTATTACTCCTGTGCCAAACCTTAAAAGACCAGGTAAAGTGCTAAGCGAAGAAAGAGCTCATAAAACAAGTAAATTGGATGAAGACTTCCTCCCAAATGATGCGTATACTCCTGTTATTGAGCACAAATCAATTCGGAGATGTTTAACCTACTCTCCAGAAGAAAATAGCATAAGTAGCAGTGAGGAGAAAAGACGGAGCGTAGCGAGCAATCGTATGGAGCAATCTAGCGAACGGTTCCAGCCCTTAAAAGGGACGATAGATTTAGAAATAATGACAAGGAATGACGTCATAGACGTGCACGGTGAGTGGTGACTATCGACCTTCATTATACCCTAGTGTTATGGTTGTGTTCCATTTCTATGGAGTATTGAAAACCCTCTTTATGTTTGCAGTTATAAGGTGCCGGGATCTCCTGCGGTCCTCAGGGAAAGCGGATGATATCAATGCTTATGCGAAGGTTGGTAGTAGATCATTTTGTAACGTTTTGGGTTACTTGCTAACAGCTTTTTTAATTTGTTCTTTTTCTTTTTTTTTTTTGGGTAAAATGTTTTAAATAATTGTATTTCATACGTTCATGACATGAAATGACATGTTTTCTGTATGATTTTTGCCATCCTTTTTATTATTTCCTCTCATTAAGTGTTTCTGTCCCAGTTACTGGAAACTTAAGTCATTGATTTTAAAATGAAAACATTCGAAATAGGCATTAGGCTAGGCCTAGGCCAAAAATTGTTTGGCGTCCGCTCTATAAAACTAGTAAGTTCAGACTGAATGTAAAACGTGGACAACAGAGTACTAGCACAACCTTAGGAGACCTGAGTCCAACAGTGGACAACCAGGAAAAGCTTAGGTGATGAAATAAAATTTACATTAATAATAATAATTTCATCAACGTCAAATATTATACCTCCATCCCCAGGTCGTAATCAGCGGTGTAACAGAAAGCCAGACGCTTCCATCTCAGAGGTCCATCTTTCAAAGAACATCAGTGCTGTATGGCAAACGGGCGCCGGAGTTCCAGAGGCACTTGAAGCTTCCTCTACCAACAGCTGTGTATGAGCATCAGGTGCTACACATATCTGTTTGGCATCGAGATAAGAAGTATCGGTAAGTACTATCTATTATTTTTTAGAAAGAAGAAACAAAAAAAAATATTTTAGGTCAACATCATCATCCGCCTATAAATTTACCCAGAGCGGGAACACAGTCTCTGTGAAATCTGTAAGACATTATAGATAATAAAAAATGAAATAAAGGATATTGGGTGCTTTTGGATCGCAAAAAAATATATCGAAATTGAAGATCATGATGAAAGTTTATATACCAATTGGATATTAGTAAGGACGGATGTGGCTGAAATTAATTTTCGTGCAAAACATACTGGCTTTGTACGATTTTATGTGATGGAACCATAATTTTAAGTGTACTATAACGTAACGATGCAAAATAATAAGCGAGTTTTAACTTCACACAATCTGAATGGTAAGTAAAATATTTTAGTTTGAATTAAATATGTCAGAAGTTTCATTGCTATTTAATAAGAATGTATTCATTTGTAAAGAGGACGATGGTGAGCTATAAAACACGTCTTTTCAAAGACTTCAATTAGGTATCTATTTTTTTATCAGTCAATGAGCTGTATTGTTCAATTTTACAGCACTGCATCAGTTGTTTATTTCTTTGAGAATAAGTGAAAAAGTAATCGAATCCTAAACTAAAACTTTGCTAAACTTAAAGATATATAAAATAAAATTACATCTGTACCAATTATAGTACATCACCTACTACGATTCTTACAAAGTCTACACTCCTATTCCTGTTTAAACATTTTTACTAAAAATAGAAACGTAATCAATTTCATCGGAGCTTCCAATTTATCGGCAAGGAAATAAATCCCTCGAAGCCAAAGCTTATGACGCCACTAAAACGGATTTATCGTTTTACCTATAATTAAATAAACGAGCCTAACCTTAATATTTTAAGTAACACTGAATCGTTACCTCTTTAGGTGCTCTTTAAGCTAGATTTAATACTGTACTAGATTAGGTAAAGGACACTGGGTAAATAGTGATTATTTTAACGCAATAATTTTAAGATTGGAATTGTTTTATTCGCTTATAGCAAATCGGCATCTGTCTTGTCTTTTCCGATCTATGCTGAGGACTAAACGAATGCAGCTAAATGCTAGTATTTTACATGAAGCGACTGCTAATTTGACCTCCACAGACCAGCAACTGAGTAAGACTATCTGGTAAGATTTTAGAGTTCTTATCTGCCATTTTACTTGCATTCAAAATTTTATCTAAATACCATAAATATTTATTTAATTTATACATTTTTTTAAGCTACAACTACCTAGTTCAAAGAAAATATTTATTTTATATAAGTATACGTATTTTTAAGCTATATCCCCAGTACAAAAATATATGTATAGTCGGTGCCAGTTAAGATGGCAATAGCGGACATTGACCCCTACCTAATAAGTCCTCGTATAATGATATAAGCTCAGAATTAGCATTTTTTATAAAATACCGAATAAATTAGCAAGTATATTGTAAGGATATATCTAAGTATTCATAAGATATCAAAATGGTAAACATATTTCACCTATACCTAAGATTTTATATTATTTTTATATTTAAGACTCACAAGTAAACACTATCATATCACAGAAAAATGCTGATTCTGATCTTATGTCATTATACGAGGACTTATTAGGTAAAGGTCAATGAACGCTATTGCCATCTTAACTGGCACCAACTATATTATTATTATAATGTAATACAAAAATAAAAGATGCGTAATCAATAATTTTATATCTAACGTACTTTCTTATAATATTGGCCACACCTGTAAAGGTGGTCTTCAAAGTCTACCGTATTTCACAAGTTAAACAAATGATTGAAAACTACTGGATCTATATCATAAGGTCTATTTTCACAATCTTACATAACCTCAAACGAAAACACTCGGTGACGCACGACGATACGTACTAAACAAACATATATCTTATTCCATACCTAATTAAGTGATATACTGAAAAAACACCCACGGCATTCGGTTACTACCCAAACTTCTTTTCCTACCTGAAAATATTCCATTAATATGTAATATCCTTCGAGTTAATCGCATTTCATTATGGATAGACCTGAATTTTGTATCGAGCTCGACTGTAATTCAGTCGCATGTTCGAAGGTATATTTTATTCACGGAATATAAGATTAGCTGGGCTGTATAGCTGTGGTTTAAACTTGTATCATGATTATACAATGAAATACATTGTTTTGGAAGTAATACCTACTGACTGTTTTCCATAATTATGTAACAGTTAAAAAGTAACTCTGTCTGCTAGTTTGTTTGTCTCTCTGCAAAAATATCTGTAACGGCTGATCGGATTTGGGTTAAATCTGGTGCGCAAGCAGACCATGACTTGGGTTAGGTAATACAGGTTTTATTGCAGTAATGCCTGCCTGTTATTCAACAATCATTTTGAAGTATTACACGAAGGGCACCCGCTGACAATAGCACCTGAGCTAATGGCGCCTTATCTATTCGACTTATGGCTCCTGTCAAAATTTTTCGCAGGTCCCAGATGCCCTTCGTGGAATACCTCGATCATTTGCTTACATGGAGGCCTAATATAACCCCTATTAGGCTTTCAGTTGTACATACTTTGGCAAAAAAGTCACAAATTCTTAATTACGAGAATTAGTAGAGTGGACACAGCCCACAGAATTAAGACACACCATATGATTGCCCGGTCGAGCAGCTCACAACCTCCTCTACGTTGACCTGCGAGATACCACAAAAAAAAATCCATTTCACAGTATTAACCAGCTGAAGTGTTGGTGATCTTAATACTCATATTTTATAATCCATGGAGATGTGTTCTTGAGTGGGGACCGCAAATCGGCTAACGTAGGGGAAGACGCCCTCGAGCTAGGAGGGGCGTCGATCTTAGGGTGTACTGTGGCAACAGGAGAGCAGGATAAGATGGAGTCAAAATGGCGTAAGATTGGAGAGGTTTATGTAAAATAGTGGGCTGTTAGGGGTCGATGGCAATGGTTCTTAATTAGTTAAAGTTTTAAAGAAGATTCACTAATTTAGAAAAGATATAAATAAGATATAATTATGTTGATATTTCTCACGCCACGATTACACTTCATTTACATTTTATTATTGTGGTGGGTTTGCTCTTCACTCTAGTCTAGGTAAAAGGAACTGAAACAAGGCCTACGATGAAGCGATCCCACCCAGAAGAAGCCTGTTCACATACAGTCAAACTAAAAAAAAACAACAAATATGAAAACAAAAAAAAATCTCAACGACTACCCCCAATTAGGCCCAATTCAGTAAAATACCGGGCAGCTAGAACCCAACCCTGGTCTTCATTTTAGTATCTGCCTTGTGACCGAATTCATCGTCCCACATTTCTGGCGAAGTGATTATGGCCATCCCCCGAGACTATTCTTTGTAAAGGGCTTTGAGAGCAGTCCATATCTAGGACATTATAACGTTTTGGGGTTATATCTTATGTATCTTTTGGTAACTAAGTTATTTACTCAACATAATTTGTGAAATGTGAATGTGTCTTAGGAATACCACTGGCTTATCCTATGGGGAATGTATGATCAATCCTGTTGTTAATAATTATCTATTTAGTTCCTAAATGTGTTTTAAATAGGCTTAAAAACAAGATTATTAGCCTTTTCTTTTTACGTGGTAGTTTAATCAAATGAGTCCTCCCACCCCCACTGTCAGACTTGTACTGACATAAATCCACAGTGTCCTTCAATAGCCCTTTATGTTCCGACCCCGGTAGGCTTCAGCCTTCTGGGAGGGGGCCCCGTCATTATGCTGACGCTCTTAGAGACGCGCGTGGAACACGACGCGCTGTCGACCCGGGCATGGTCCATGGTCGGACAGCGAGTTGCCCTTTACTCGCCGCTCGCATGCTCGCGCCTACGGTGGCCGTGGGCGTCCACCACCGAGATTCTTAGCCTTTAGAATATCTTCGTCTTAATCAAAATCTGAGGAAAAGTTCAAAGGTCACTTTAAATTTAAAAGCGATGAGATCCCAACTTATTGTAAGTAAGTAAGTAAGCAAAGTTAAAACTTTAAAGACATGAAACAGGTTATTAAAACTTATTTATTAGAGCCTGTGTTTCAAGTAAATTGGGTTTAGGAGATAATAAAACATAGCCGTTCATTAAAAGTAATACAGCTTTGGATAATTTAATTAACGGTATAATTTTTAAGACCAAAAATAATTTATTGTTACAACTTAAAATGATAGATTTTTTAAGTCGATATTAATTTTGGCACAAGTTATCCAATATTTATTTATTTTAATATTTCCAATACTACCCTACATTTTTCCCTTTGTCAAAACCCATACAAAAGCAGAAAACGATATCAACGCAATTGTCACGAAAAAAATAGCCGAAAAGCGAACACTTCGTCAAGTCGAGTCAACGCGTGACATGAATAAATGAATTTCGAACGTCAGCATTCAAAATGTTAGCTGTCTATGGTGAGCCGCCATCTTTTTGTCTTTTTAAAAAGAGAACATAGAAAAATAATAATATTGCATAGCGCATGTTTTAAAATAGGAGTGCTTTATTCACTTTTCCTCTGTAGCACTTTCATACATAAGATATTGGGGAGTTGAAGTGACGCTGGTTCAACGGGACCTGCGCACAACGATCGATTGCCCAACGACGCAGACCCGGGCAGTTGCGTTGCCGACTCTAGACGGACAGCGGTCCCGTTTTTGCCGCGTCTACCCCTTTATAAAATACGCATAGATTTTTTTTAAAGTGCTGTGCTGTGAAGTGTTTGTGGTGTTCTTATTTTAAAATAAAGTGGATTGAATTTTTTGAAGGGTAAGGTTATTTTTTCCTTTCGTTTTTTTTTCTGGACTATTCATTTCTTGGATTGGATTTATTTGTCACTGAACCTACATACCCATATCTTTTATTTCTGTTTTTTTTTTTAATTTTTCTATCGAAAACCATCCTGCTTATATATTTTTTTTAATATTTTACGTAGTAAATTCAAAATTGTAGCTGTAGGTGTTGAAACTTGAAAAACGAATAATTTTAACATCATTTATTTTAAATATACGATGCAATTTCTATTTCAATTATGTGGTCCTTCAGAAAACAATTTAACTACACGAATCGCGCAACATCCTTTGTCACAATTCTCGAAATACCAAAACCAAAAACTCACATTTCATATATTTACGTAATTCCGTTCGTGATATCATTAGATATTAAGTAACTCATTATTATTATAATAATTATAATGACATTCATCCCCTCACTGCGGTGGCATCCCCTTGAAAGTCGTTATATAGGGATATGGGTTACGTCCTTACGCGGCATGAATCGTGGGATGTCACACTAACACAATATTTGAATGTTGAAGTACTTATTTTTTTTTCCATAATTTTAGGAGCAGTCATTCTCTTTAGCATCTAATATTTTGTAATCGGAAATGTTATTAATGATGAATAATTAAAGAAAATAGTTTATAAAAAAAATAACAGGAAAATCTTACACGCCATGGATACCATTTTTACTGTCAACCACTGCTTGGCAAAGGCTTCCATGGCCTATCCAGGGCCAATGTGAGCCAATGCGATGCCATAATAACACAATAAAAAAAGTAATTCTCATTATATTGAAACCAATTTTTCCAATTCCTTTTTCAAAAATAAGTTTGTTTTTTGAATGTGTTCGAGAACCCTTTTTAAAAATGTCTTACCGCCCCTGTTAACCTAAATTCCCGCAGGTACCTATTATGCTGGTTTACCTTTCGTAGGAGTGGTTTCGCTAGTGTACCTAGGTCATTGGATAGAATGTGAACTCATTGACCTTTGAATTTGTGCTTTAGTGTTAATATTTTAAATTTTTTTAGCTGGCAATATTTTAACTTCAAGTTTATGGTTAGTAAAGCTGGTATTTCGTTACATTATAGTGTTGTTAAATAGTGGGTATTTTGGCAGCTTAACAGAAACTTATTAAAGAAATTATTGGTATATTTTGAGAGAGGAGACGTCCACTCGCTAAAAACCGGGTTTTAAAAAAACAACAATAACTTGATCACTCGATACTAATCAAAGAAATTCTAATAACTCTTCAGGATTTCCACAATTTTCCCAAAATATATAAGTTTGTTTTTTTTGTCTAAATTATCCCCATATTTTCTAATTTCAATCCAGGGCCAAAGTCGACCACTGGTCGTTGATTTTGTCCAGATCGTCCCCCCATCTTCTACGAGGCCTACCACAACGCGTTCTGGCTGTGTCAGGGCTCCAGAAAGAGGATATTTTGGCCTACAGGTCATTGGGCATGCGGTACACGTGGCCTATCCAGGTCCATTTTGACTTTTTAGACAAATGAGGCGTTGGTACCCTCTTTTTTGCCAACATCGTTGAACTCTACCTATATACCCTCTAAAATTAAGCTTAGTACTAAAAAAGAGCTAAGCCCTAACCTTTCGTGAACACTTAGATCTTGTACCTCTTGACCTAGTTCCAGCTTATCAGCTTAAAAGCTCATTTATTGAGCTTAAGCACACGACGCCGACGGTGAGCTATTACTAACAATTTATTTAAAACCATAAATTGCTACCTAATGCTATTAGAGAAAAGGTATAAAGTCACATATAATTAATGTTTATGGCACATGGGGATATGTATGTGTGTGTTAGTTATTTTTTTAAATTTCTGCTATCGAGTGATTGCCTGACGGGATCGCGGGACTATCTTAAAAGTAGTGGTATTGGAATGCAAACAGCTACAATAGAGTGGATTTTTGGTCAGTAAAAGTTTCCTTATTTATTGATGATAACACCCAAAAAAGGAGCATGATCTAATGGATAAGACTGAAGTTAGAAGAATATTACAAATGTTCTGTTGAATTGATAAATCTTTTGAGAACTGTCAACTCCTTTTGGTCAGTTTTTATTAGCGACAGCTTAAACAATTTTAATATTAAACAATCAAAAATTACTCTGTAATACAGTAAATTAAAATACCTCTCCAAACATGTATACCAAGTAGAATCTACACCCGGGATCAAAGAGGGTCAGCAGAATGACGGGTCCCCACTCAGAGGGCCAAAGCCTACCGGTGTCGCGGCACTTATTCCATCACCGTGACCCCGGAACATAAAGGGCTATTGAAGGACACCGTGGATTTTAGTCAGTACAAGTCTGACAGTCCCTCCCGCCCTGCCTAGGGTTGGGAGGACTCATTAGATGATTTTACCACGAAAAAAAAAAAGGAGAATCTACAAATTCTTTGCAGTTTTTTGAAAGTAAGAAAAACTTAATTAACCACTCCCAGTTCCTGTAGATTTGAACAAACCTCGCCCCGGTACCCCAATAAGAGACATTTTCCTTATCTGAGGACATCAACACGCGGAAGCTCCTGAATTATGCATGCGATACGCATTGAGGTGTGGATTACTGTATTAAATAAAAGGAGATTCCCCTGCTCAAGGATTGTGCTTGCAAAGAATTTTGCATCAAATTCTTGCCTTGATTGCCAGAGCATGCCACAGAGCTGTCAAACAACTGAATGAACATAGGCGCGCGCACTCATCCTGGATGGGACATAGTTGTGATACGTGGTGTCGTCTCTATACGTAGTAATAATAGCTCAATGATTTGCGCAGGTGGACATGGTAACAAGAAATCAACCGACGGTGCGTAGTTCCTAATTCAAAATACGGTTGGTGCCTAGTTTTGGGCAGCGTCCTTTAAAAATATAATTTCATTATTTCTTCTTATTTTTTTTTAATTTTTGTCTACTTTCTTTATCTTTTTACTCGTAAACTTAAAAACATTTTCTGTTTTCTACTCAGTAGATTTTATTTTTCTTATTTTGCACTTTTTGTGGAACTTCAGTTGCTAAGAGACACAGTAGTACCAACTTTCAAAATTACATTAAAAATTCACAAGCTCAGGTACGGTCAGAGCAAAGAAAACAAAACACACTCGAGCCACTTGGGAAATCTTAAGAATAAATGAGCCATCTTTGAACGACCTTGCTTATTTTATTGGTCTAGGTTGCAAGAATTACTACTGAGCATAAAGTCCTCGGTTCGACTCCCAGATTGGGTGAAGTGTTATCGGGTTTTTGCTTATTGGAATTGCTTTAATTAGCCGTGTCATCCCGCCGTGGGTGGAGCGACACGAGATGTCAGACTGTCTTTCTGGCTAAAACTTTGTTGCTTCACATGCAATTCCAGGGACCGCGGTTTCCTGTAAAGACAGATTTGCGATTGGGGCAGAAATGTGCGATTGGGCATTGTTATTTTTCATTTCTTTCCTCCTAGGCAAATAAGGCCAACAAAGAGGCACTTTCGAACGTCGGATAATTAAGTTAAAGGAAATAAATGGGATTGATTCTACACCCGATAGGAACGATAGGAACTTTTAGAGTTTCTTCCCCATTCTTCTCCACACGAATCTTTATGGAGAAGAATGGAGAAGAAACTCCATACGCTTAAAATAACCTGTACTGCTTATTTCTTATTCATGTTGCTTCTGTAAAAATGGGTAATTGCTTGGGCCATCGATCGTGAACGTGAAGGTGTCTTGTAGGGCATCCTAGGGCTAATACTAGGAAGTAGAGTTTTAAAATTCCACCTAAACGTGTTTTACTAGAAAAGTACTATCATCGGATTAATTCTTGCTATACATCAGAATTTCAGTTCGGTGTGGAATATTAATATTATCTGGTTATTTTAGAACTTTTTGACATTGCCGCACAGGCCGATCTTCTGGGTAAAGCCACTGTCAGGTTGGTCTGTGGATGGGCGAGTCGTTACTGTTAGTCAGAAGCTCTAAAACTTGACAACCAGTCTTACCACGGGGTATCGTATTACCGAGTTTCTGGGTTTTGGAGGACCGATAGGCAGTCGCTCCATGTAAAATACTGATATTCGGTTTGACTGGACAGATGAGATGATAATGCTGCCCAACAATAGTCATTTATCTTGATGGTAGGTGAGTTGAAAAATATTTTAAACTCCATACAACCGTGCCGCCATTTTACTACCCTACTAATATTATAAACGTGAAAGTTTGTATGTGTGGATGGATATTTGTTAATCTTTTGGATTTGGCTGAAATTTGGTACACAGATTTCAGCCAAATCCATTGAGTTTATAACCTGGATTAGCACATAGGTTGGTTTTTATCCCGATTTTATGTTCCCGTGGGATAATTTTTGAGTTGTAGCGGGTGAAACCGCTGGCAACAGCTAGTCCACAATATATTAGAATTGTGTGATCAGTTGGTCTATTTATCCGATTTTGACTAAATTACATTGAGAACTTACACTTTCCGTATATTTTGCCTCGAACATACGTAGTCGTCTAGATAATAATTGGGGGATTACAGACCTAATTTAATGTTATGTAAATAATTCAACTCAAAACTTATGTATTCTTTCAACCTATACACAAAATATAAACCTAAATATGAGGAACATAATATCATTTCATTACAGTAACGTTTTATTAATAAACCCCGACATTTCAGACCCTCGAAAATGTCACGAATATTAATAAACCACTGAAAATTAACGAAACAGCGTCAAAGGACAAAGTACTATCGATCTCTCATCTAATATTCTTTTCAGTGTACTGAATAAAGGCCGTAAATAAATCTAATTATGGATACCAATCTGTACTGAAAGAAAATGGAAGGTCGAAATTAAGTGATCTATTACAAACGTAGTGTTTTATTATTCAATTGAAAATTACAGCGTTTTTAACCAAGCATAATTGTTCCCTATCTTAGGCATTGCTCGCAGGTCGCGGGAACCGCGGCCCTGGTACATAAAGGGCTATTGAAGGATCACTGTGGCTTTTAGTCAGTACACGTCTGGCAGTCCCAGACTCATTTGATGATTTTACCACAGAAAAAAAAGACATTGCTCGTCGTCCGACAAGGATCAAGAGTATTTCTATCTATCTAAAAGGTATTGAAGTTTCAGTTACTGTGTCTTGAGAGGAGACTGGCACACTATTTTTGTAGTATTTTTCTTTTTGTTTTTTATCTGTTTACAATTCGAAAGTGCCCATAACTGGCCTGCTTGAAATAAAAGCTTTTTATTTTTTACGTATTCCTATACGAACACAAGCCTATCCGGGTCTTTAGCCTCTTTGTTAATTTAGGATATTAACTCTAAATGTGCTACATCTAAATCGGCTCATTAGAAGTCCCTTACAAACTTTGCATTAAAATAGAAAAAAGTTCAGATATTTTTGGTTATTTGCTAAAGTAGTGGAGAAAATAAGAATAAATTCTTAAGTTTTTGAAAGGGTCACAAAAATTGCCTGCACGTACGTGTAAAAAGCCTACGTGTAGACAATTCTGTGGTTACATTTATTTCACTGTTGCTATGAGAAAAAAGGGAAGCCATTTTTTATTTTCTATTCTTTGTGTTCGCCTTTTCCTGTTCCATACGCTTATATTTCGCATTGTATATTTAAGGTAAAGTAAAATATGGCGGAGTGGTTTCATAAATCCACAGTTAATAAATAATACTAGACATTTTTGCCGTAAAGTTATAAGTAGAGTAGGTTTTGCCTGATAAGCTTTAGTCCCATGTTAGACAGCAATTAAGTTTTTAAGCCAAAGATTCCAATTGTTAGCCAATTGCCTATGACTGAGCAATACAAAAAAAAAATACTCTTCTACTATTAGTCAGGAGAGTTTACTGTCATTTAAAAATTAATTAAATTAAAAAAAAAAACCTTTTATCACCAAAAGGGGAACATTTCAGCACATTTAAAATGTAATAAACGTTGCCTCACTTAAGGATTTAAAAAATTTAAACTCACATACACAGTCATACCCAGAACAGCTACTGCTTCTAGATTATACAAATATTTGCCCCGAAGAATGGGCAAGAAACTCCACTCTTTTTCAATCAGAAAATGATGATACCCTGGTATAATACATCCACTTATAGGTATGAGAAACCCAAAAAAAAAAACCACAAACCTGGCTTAAAGCCAAAAGAAGATAATGATGGATAACCAGCTCCATGCTAAACTTATGCAAGTGTAGATTGTGACACATTCCAAAAACTTGGAGTTCTGCCCATACTGAAAGCGAAAATGTGTTTGAAAAGGGAGTTCAGTGAATTTTAATTAGTTAATCTGTTTTTTGGTACACACGTCTACACATCACGCTATACAAAACCAGTATGTCTTAGTCTTGCTTTGTACTATTTTACACACAATAAACGGTCAGCTAATACTGGTTTCGTATAGCTTGATGTGTAGCCGTGTGTAGTTACTGGTGGAATTAGTACCTTAGTCAGGTTTGAATAATATTCCTATTGCTAGCATCCGTATCAAATGAACTTAGACTTGATTTGATGACTAGATCGTCTAAAGGTAAACCTGACCCTGGAACGTGGAGGGTAACTGAAAGAACAGTCTATCAGTAAGAGTCTGACAGTCTAAAGAATGAAAAGCTATTCAAAATACCCAGAAGTTTTTCTACATTTTCCTCATAACGAATAAAACCAGATAACGACATTTCAGCAAAAAAAACCTTTTATTTCACCCATAAAAATGTCTTATCCAAACTAGTCCAAAGTAATACCATAAAGAAAGAAAATAACAATTTTTTTGGATGTTTGTTTGTAACGAATTTACTTAAAAACTACTGGACCGATTTAAAACATTCCTTCATTTATTTTTGGCTTTAACATCAGCGAATAACATAGGATCTATTTTATTTTCACTTATGCGAATCCGGGGCGAGGAAGAGAGTAAAAACATTTATTTGATTCAAAACCACGTCAAACACACAACGATATAAAATAAACACTAGAAACAGAAAAATTGAGACTTTGAACTAAAATCAAAAGGAAAAACACAAGAATTGATGTGTGTCCCATGGGTGCGCCAGAAAGGCCCAGTTTAGCCAAACTAGTGCTCGACACTCGTTTACAACTGGACCTGAAATAATTTTGTTGATTTTTCAAAAACCGCTTGTCCGATTTCAATAAAATTAATTTTTAAAGAGAAAAGAAATTTTTTCAAATCAGTTGGCAAGCGACAAAGTCATATGCCAAAACATAAAAAAAAACAAACATCCGAATGGAGAACCTCCTTCTTTTTTTTGAAGTCGGTTAAATACTCATACTTCCTGTTCCTACGTGACACGAGATAAAACATTCACTCTCACTTTTAAAATCCTTTACATATCGCTGAGCACCGCGTAATCTGCTTACCCCAAGCGAAAGTGTAATGAATTAGGTTATATCGAGCAGTGTGCGATGACCTGTAACTAATGCGACCTTAAAACCACAACGTAGGGTTGGTATATACAGTTTTACTTGTACGCCTGTACGGTATGCGGTAGTGCCAACATGTAGAATGGAATGTTTTTAATTGAATGTTGGTATAACTGCGAAAAGAAACGTATTTTAAATTATTGTTTTTTTTTTCCCTAAAACCATATCATATTGCCAGCATTTCAATTTCTTTGGCAGAGAAGACAAACACTGACAATGTGGGCAACTTACAAAAATGACTTTACGGTAGTGCCAACATGTAGAACATAACATTTTGTATGCATAGAATGTTGGTACCTCTTCATTTCAGTTTATCCGGTTGGTAGAACAGCGAATAGAGATAGTATTGTAGTCTTTTCCTTATTGCATCCTTCCAGCATTTATTTTACGAGTATTTATGTTTATTACAGCTATCTTTACCATAATAAAACCTGGGCGGCAATTACAGGTTACTTCTAGGCAAGGGAGGTTCACCATCGTCCACATCTTTGCTTATGTGGTCAAACGCGAACCTATCTTTAAATAAAATAAAAAATTGGCTTGTCCAAAGATCTGTTCTGGTTGGAAAGTAGCCAGTCATTTCTAAAAACAGCCAAGATATGATCTTACTTAATAATATTATAAAAAGCTCGTAGCAACAGGAGAGTTTTTATAAGGAGGTTTAACATTAGTTTTGCAACAAAAAAAAAAAAAACCCACCTAAACAATACAATAAACTATGATCAAACCAAAAAGAAAAATAACAACCAGACCCATAACATCACTCTACATTCCAACGTCCATTACATATTCCACACGAAGAAAACACTCGATATTAAGTAATAGAAACCTTACCTAAACATTAAAACTTTTATTAAGGCCGTTATGAAAGGCCAAGGGGAAAAAAAATAACATATTTCTTGTGTAGATTTGACCTATCACGAAGTATTTGTAAAAGGGTGGAATGAGAAACCTACAGGGCATGGAGAGTCCTCGACTGAGCCTTTTCCATGCATACCAAGAACGGATTTTATCGTAGAAACTAAAAGCGATTAATTATTTTCTAAGTAGAGAGAATGAGAAAGAAAAAAATATAATTTTTTACAGAAGTGCATGCAACAACTCAATCATGGTCAACTCAAGGTGCATGAAAAAAACAGACACATTACAACTTACTAAACTAAATCTAAAAAAACAAATAACAAAAACAAAATTCAACAACTGCATGCCTTGTCTGTAAAAAGAAAGGTGACCACTAAGCATAATGCTGTGCTGTGAGAGACCTACAGCACAGCGCTGGTTCAAAAGTTACCAGTGTTACAACTATGGCGCTTTTTAACTTTTTAAACTGTCAGTCACTGTCAATAGGAAAGCTGTCAGTTTTGTCACGTCATTAGTGTCACATGCTAGGGCCACACTAATTGGAAAGCCGTTAATTTCGCGATGAAAGAAAAAAGAGAGAAAGATCGAAAGAAAAAAAGGTTTATTGGCACATTGATGACGAAATAAGACTTTAAGCATTCGTTAAAACGTCTAACATCTCTATAATTAACAGCTTTTCCCGTTGTTAGTGTGGCATGTGACATTAAATGACATAACAAAACTGACAGCTTTTCTTTTTTTTCCCCTTCGTCCGTTAGGACAGGCAAAGGGTCAAGCCCATACAGCCAGGTGACATCTTTTCTTTGGGCTATGACAGAAGAAATAAAGGGTCTCCACGCGCTTTCAAAGTCACATCTCTAACCGGAGTTGATGCAGTAATTTCGTGTTTTAATCAAAATGATAAACTAAAATGAATAAGACAATACTAATTGAAAATGTCAGTCCACGCCCAGAGGATTTCCAACTCTTTATCCACACACAAAAATTGAACCCCAACAGTGCATTTATTTAGTTCAATAGAATGAATAAGAGAGTACTAATTGAAAATGTCAGTCCACGCCCAAACGATTTGCAACTCTTTATCCAGACAAGAAAATTGAATATCCAACAGTGCATTTACTTAGTTCTTTAAATTAAATAAACAGGCTACAGTCAGACAGAAGATATGCACCACTGAACACAACCCCATACAATATTTCTATTTCTGCACGGTTTGCAAATGAGAAGTGTGTACCTTTTCAAAGAGCTTGCGCTGAATTGCCGGCTTCATTATTTTATGCATCAGCTTTGCTGGACTTTATTTCGTTTATTTTTTGAAAATGTTGCCTCTCTCTGCTATCTGCGTTTCGTTATACGCTTTTGTGTTATGAGTATGCTCGAAATTTTTACTGTTATTTGTTTGTGTTGCAGTAACAGTCAGAGATATACAACATTTCCTATGTCGTGTTTTATAGAATATGTTCTTATTTGTATAAATATTTGGTCTACTATTGGCGTTGGATAGTGTTATATACCACAGCTGATTTGTTAGTTTATACCACATTGACTAAGTATTTACTATCTACCTGCTGCCGGCCTGCAACTAGGCAACAATTATTGACGCAGTGGTTTCGCGATTGACGATTCGGACACGGAACAAATATTTATTTATGACTAGCGGCCCGTACCGGCTTCGCACGGGTGGAGGACCCGGTCCAAAACCCGGTCCCGATGGTTACAAACACAACAAAAAAATAATTATCCGAATCGGTCAAGCCGTTTTCATGTTATGTCGTGACAACGGAAAACGGGTTTCATTTTTGTATATACAGGGTGAATTTTTCAACTGGGCGTGGATGGCTACTTTCGAAACTATGAGGAATATCGAAAAACGTTGAAAGGAGTCTCGAGGCCGATTTTGACGAAAACTAAAACTGCATCATCGGATTTTAGAAAAATCATAAATCCTGGCCAGGAATCGAACTCGCTGGTTTTGGAAAAAAAATCACACCCTGTATTATTATACCGTTCGATAGTGTTACTAATAAGGATCAAATTCTGGGAAGTAATCATATACGGGAAACTTAAGGAAATGGCTGATTTTTATGAAATTGCTATTTTTTCATGTTACTTTACATCTACTGAGCCACAATTTATTCGAAATTATAAAATTTCATTGTTTTCAATGCCTCACTGGGTTTGACGTTTCAACAATCCCACTGTACTTAGCAATACGACATTATTGAGTTGAACTAAAAATAGCATTATTTTAAAGAAGAAACGGTAACTTATGTTTCAAATACAGTCTTTGCCTTGAAGATTAATCAGTTTTTTTGTAGTTATACGTTTTCATTAAGTTTGCTGTATATGATTACTTCCCAGAATTTGATCCTGATTAGCAACACTATCAAATGGTATAATAATACAGGGTGTGAATTTTTTTTCAAAATCAGCGGGTTCGATTCCTGACCAGGATTTTTTATTTTTCTAAAATCCAATGATGCAGTTTTAGTTTTCGTCAAAATCGGCCTCTAGACTCCTTTCAACGTTTTTCGATATTCCTCATAGTTTCGAAAGTAGCCATCCACGCCCAGTTGAAAAATTCACCCTGTATAGATGTACAAGTCTGATTCTGACAGAAACGTTATAAAATTAATGTTATGTATTAGTCCACGTTATAAACCATCTTTGTAATAGTGTAAGTACCAAGTTTCATCCAAACTGAGTGAGTAGTTTTTGTGTGAAAAAATAACAAACTTTCATCTATACATCCGCAAAAACATGCGCATTTAAACATGGGAGTCAGATAATTATATTTACACTGTAATCGTAAAAAAGCCGGGACGGGTTTCTACGTAAGTATATTTACTTACACAATCACCTTCATACTACCTATACCTTTCCTCTATTTCTATGCCCTAGTCGTTTTCACACTTTTATTTTTCTAGCACTATTGGTCTTCAGTCCAGGCGATTGTGCATTGTTTTACAATGGAGGCTAGAACGCCTTTGTTCTGTGTTTTATTGAAAAGTGCTAGAAACTCGAGAGTGTCGGCACTTTTCCCGTTTTTTCTGAGGGCTGCTACACACTGTTGTTCGGTACGGCATGTTAGATTCGGCAGTGTAATTGTTATGCTAGTAGTAAGTTAACTGGTAGAGATTGCCTTGTGACTATTACGTATTTGAATAAAGTATATTCGACCCGAAATACTACACATTATTCGGGTTTCATTCATCAAGTTTCCATTGACAAACTTTATTCGAATTCTCAAATTATTTATAGCTGAATCATAATCGATTTTATTCAGAAAAATTATAAGCGAAATCTTCTTTCCTTATATGGAAAGTTTTTCTTTTACATCGACAAAGATGTCTCCTCAAAAAAAAAACCAACATAAAATTCAATATCGCCGCTCATATTTGCCGACCCGAAAACATGTGTGACACCCCTTACATTCAACCCTTATAATAGTGGAGCCATATTGGAAAATTCTCGCCCTGAATGCTTCGAAAGGGAAAACAAATGGAGCATACTTCCTATCGGCTCTGTGGCTTTCAACTATTCTGTGAAAATTATTTGAACAGGGTCTTTTTTTTTTTTACGTGGTAAAATCATCAAATGAGACCTCCCACCCCGGGCAGGGCGAGAGGTACTGTAAGACTTGTACTGACTAAAATCCACGGTGTCCTTCATTAGCCCTTTATGTTCCGGGGTCACGGTGAGGAAATAAATCCCGCGACCCCGGCAGGCTTTGGCCCTCTGTGAGGGGGCCCCGTCATTTGCTGACAGCTCTTTGAGGCGCGCGTGGAACACGACGCGCCGTCGACCCGGGTTGAACAGGGTCTGTGTTTATTTAAATTCTTTGTCATCTTTGGTCACTTTTCGGACTAATATTATTAAGATTTGAAAACATAATAATTAGACTGTTCCTACTGTGGTATTCATTATTATTTGACTCTGATCTACTGCCAGTTAGTTTGTTAACTTCAAAGATTTTTGGATTTATCTACATTTGTTCTTTTAATTTCTTCGTTGTTGCATTTTAGAAATCTGTTGAAAACCTTGCATGCTTCCATGAATGCCTCTACTTCCCGTTTAAGCAGAGGTCTACCTGATCAATTATAGTTTAGACATAGACTGAGGACAAACTAATAATAGTTATTACATTATTCACATACGTCGCCGACAAAGACACTGGAAAAGTCAAAAATTATTTGTGAAAATCTATAATAAACTATACTTTAAAACACGAAATAATTCAAAACAATTTTCAACTATCTAGCTAGACCTTATGTCGACAGTTCTGTAACGAAGCCGCATAAAAAAAAAAAAAACTTAACAAATGTTTTTGACCGAATTTCACAACCTCATCGTTTCACCGCCCGTGGTTAGGTCACAGTACTTTATTTATTTATTTAACTATTTATGTACACACAAGCAAAATAAAGGAAAATACATGTTTAATACTGATGTACAACTGTGATGTACTTTCTGACAATACCAAACGACAAAACCCAACATCAATAAAATATACCCTTTAAAACCGTTTCCGAACGTTACAAAAAAGACCATAAAACACATAATATTATCAATAAGTAACAAGTCGATCTCCAGAGGGCATTACACAGTAGGCCATAAACACTTTGGGCCATCGTAAAAGACCGCTGCGTGAATCTTGGATTAGCTCCCAGCTCGTAATGTGCCGTTTATTTAGGACGCCAGTGTAATTGCTCTGTGGGTGATGTTTTTACACTGGAGTGATGCAAAAAAGAAGTGTAACGGGTTTTATTTTTGACTGGGACATACCATGTGGATAGAAAGAAATCAAAGAATGTCTGCTACTATCCTTACATGCTCCTTTTGCCTCGTCCACGAGAGTAGGTAGATTATGAGTATTATGCTCCTGATCTCGCAAGTTTAGCAAGTAGACCTGGTGGCCTACCATGACCTCTTGAAGCGTGAATAGTTCCCCTGGTCTAGACCATGGAAGCCTTGCAAAGTATTATTTGACCACCAGGAACTTCTTAGTAGCACTTCTGAGTGTAAATTTAATTGTGGTTGATGGAAATGGGCTCTCCCAAACATATATTTTTAAAGGGGGGGAGGGTAATTCATCAAATGAGTCATTCCGCCCTGGGTGGAGCGAAAAAGACTGTAAGACTCCTTACTAACTAAAATTCTATCGTTCCTCCGGTCGTCCTTTGAGTCCCAGGGCCTCGATATCCTACTTAGTCAATCCCGCGACCCTTGTAATTCATACCTAAATAAAATATGGACTTAAATAACTACGTCTTCACCTAATCTCCTGAATAATAAAGCCATGAAGTTCAACAAGGTTTTAATCCTGTTTTACATAATTTAGTAATTAGTTGACCCAGTTCTGCTGTAAAAAGGATTACAATGTTAGTTCGTATTTGATGGATAGGTCGCGACCTCATTGCTTGTAACTTTGTCTGTGGGTGGCAAAGACAATGCAATAACACTTTTTTTTTTCGTGGTAAAATCATCAAATGAGTCCTCCCACCCCGGGCAGGGCGGGAGGTACTGTCAGACTTGTACTGACTAAAATCCACGGTGTCCTTCAGTAGCCCTTTATGTTCCGGGGTCACGGTGATGGAAATAAGTCCCGCGACCAATGCAATAACACTAAGTGAACTTACAATAATAAATAATTGCATTTGTGTAAGTCATAAGAACAGGAGGCCTACCATGACCAATGTGGAAAGACGTCATGGTAGGCCCCCTGATTCGTACAGATAAGAAGTGGAATTCCTTGTCTTTGTTTCCTAATAACTACATTGAGGTCTTAGAGTTAAGAATAAAAAGGTTACTTCTAGGCAAGCGTGCTTCACCCTCAACCACATCATTGCTTACCATAAGAGCCCATTGCGGTAGAAAAGCGCCCGAAATAGAACACATGCATTCCCATGTATCTTCACAAGTCAACGCTTATAAAACGCGGGAGGGATTTTTTTTCGAACTGCTTTTGAGTGATATTGTGAGAATCTGATATTATGCGAATAAAGGTTTTTAAGTGCTAAGCCGTGTCATTTAAGTCCAATTTACGTTTTTGACAAATGCGAGATATAGCCAATCACGAACCTGTAGTTGAATAAAAAAAATAAATGACATAGACAGTTGTCAATGCCTTCCATAATCTATTTATTTCTACAATGTTCATCACGGTTCATGTAAAGTTTACTGAAAGTTTTATTCAATTATTTTTTTATGTACGGTAATAATTTGACGGCACGGTTGTCGTAGTTGCTGGACAGCGCTACGTGATGCAGATTCGTTACCTGCACTAAACAAATATTTGTAGGGCCTACAGGGAATTGTTTACTGTCTGTGTATGTGTGGTTAAATGTTTGCAAACTAACCCACGACACAGGAGAAATTCTTAGTATAGTGAGAGAGTATTTTTTGACAATGACGTCATGTTTTGAAGAGCTACGGCCAGCGCCACGTTAAAGTTCTTTTGAAACGGCGCTAGTGTCAATGTCATCATCATCATCAGCCTAATGTTTTCACTGTTGGGACCAAGCGTCCCCTCTGTGGGATGGACTGGGGCCAGTGCGGTTGGTAGATGTCACATGTCTTCCAAATTAATGATACTAAGACATGCCGTTTTTCTCACGTAATGGTAAATCAAATTGAGTACATTAAAAATATGTAGTATCACCAATTTTCAGCAGGACTTCAGTTGTGGCACGCACTTACTGTCTTTTGAATGAAAAATTTACGAAATTATCATAAAATTTGATTGTTATGATTTTATCATTGAAACAATGCATGCTAACATGCACAAATCCATGTTAATTAACTAAGCCTAATCAAAAACTGACTTCCACAAAATCCAATTTCACAGTAAACCCGGAAGAGCTCCGGAATTGATCCCCCTACGCCATTATGAAAGTTTTTTGAGCATCCAACTTCCAACTAATGTTTAGCTGAGCACCCCTGCCTGTTAACAAGGTAGGGCTGCCACGGAAATATAGTTTTTATAACCATTCATTAATTTATTAATATGTTTTTAGTGTGATAATGGCTAGAAACTGGCAGTTGCAAAAAAAGGTTATTTAAAAATTACTGAGTAAAAATTGCGATTTATAAAATACTTAGGTAATGAGGGATTTTCTTTTGATTGTTTCCCTAGTCGATGGATGGATGGTTCTTGGAAACTACTTTTTATTTTTATGGTTTAATAGTTGGCTAATACATTTTTTATTATTATTTTTTACATATTATATCGAAAAAGCATACCTCAGTTTAAAAAAAAAAATGTATTATTTACTAAGCGATAGGTTCGCGTTTTCTACCTCGTCTTATGGTAGGCAAAAAAGTAAAAGATGTTATTGTTGTTATTTGAATCATTCTTATATTAGTGTCATAAAAATATAAGTACTTATTTATACAATCCTTCTTACCTGCATTAATAAATCAAAAACACTTCCTAAACAGCAAGCCAAGGTTTGGGCTTAAATTATAAACAAACCAAGATTAATTTTCAAACTTATTCGACACAACTTTCGAGTTACACCTCAAAATTAGTTCATTAGTTACCCCCAAAAGGTTTTGGTACCTTTTGAAGAGAGGAAAAGTTAGCAATTTTTACTAATTAAAAACAAAAAACTTTTTAGTAGAGGGTCCTTCACATTATGGGTGAGGTGAATTTCGGTCGCTTTCATACAAAACAAAAGACGCGACGCAATAACGACGATATATTACTAGACTCCTAATAACAGGCGACCGATGTCTGTCAACACATTAGGCAAGAAAGTCTTATATTCCGTCTTATTTCGACCACTCCTGTGAGACGTAAACGTACCTTGAGACAGAACAGACCTTGAGTTAGCCAATCACAACGCAGTACCCCGTCCCCCTCGCTTACGTAGTACCTCAGCGAGTTGACAACATAGTTTTTGTTCCTTAGATCGTTCATGCGGAGTCTAGTAATATATCGTCGTTGCGACGCAAAAACCGAAATTCTGCGACTCTCGTCTCAAAAAATACGCTCGTTTGGCTCCACCCTAACATTTTGCGACAGGAAAAATAAAATTAAAACAATAAAAATCAAGTAATTTGTTGAATTTTATCCGTAATCAATGTATCTTTTTGTTATCATCTTGTTTACTCGAATAAACGATTACGCAACGGAAAAGAATGTTTGTTCATGCGAAAATCGATCCTAATTCCATTGACAAATAGGGCGTATAATCCCAACATTTTGTTTGATCATTAGGCACATTGTTGTTTGTATTTTATACAATTTGAAAGATCATGCTTTATATTTTGACTTTTGACATTTTAACGCACAATTTTTGATATAAATAATCCAAAGTACGCAAAAAGAACGGTCATACAGTTTAATAGAAATAAATGTTTTAAAATAAGAACAAACTTATTCATTGCCTACCCTACACTATTTATTTTGTTTAATATTTTTTTTAATATTTGACAAAAAAAACATCATTAAGAACCATAGACACTACACCTATCGAAAAACTAAACTTCACGAATTAATTTTTGCCGCCAAAATTATGACAACTTTAATGCATTGACATCCCTAAACCTCATTTTGTACATGGCAAACAGGGGCTGGGCTGACATTCCTGGCTGTTTGCGCCCATGCCTTTGACACGAGCAAATTTTTTTTATGTTTGTTAGCCTCTGAGCTAATATAGCTCCAGTTTGATTGGATTCCTTCAAAGGGATTTTGTTTTTTTTGAGGCAGTGTCATGGGGAAATCAAATAAAAAAGGAACGTGTGGGTTTCGAACTCAAACTTTTTTTTGTTGAAACTTTTTCGAGGCAATACTTAGCAAGTTGCCAGCGGTAGTTTGTATGATTTAGTATGTGATGGCTTGGAACTGACTGGCTGACTATTAGACACAAAGAGCAATTAAAAGAACAGAGTGGTTTTTTAAGGTGAGTCAAGTCAAACAGTAGTTACGCCCCACCGAAAATGGGAAAACTCCTAGAAACTATTGATGTTTCCACACAAAAAAAAAACTTTAGGTATAAGTTAAACTACCAAAATATACCTACTATAATAAAAATGTTTTGGTACATAATTAAATAACTGTCTATAATGTAAGCTCATAGACCTTTTCATAAGTGAAACTGCTGTTGAAACAAGACATAGTTATTATGATAACCCCAAAAGCTAACATATCGTAATAACTGCCAACCTGTTTCATTTGAGGGTTTCAAAACCCTTGACTCAAATAGCCCTTATCCCAATCATCAACCCTTAAAAGATGAGCTCGTTGACGTAACCTACAGACTACCTACCTATCAGACAGACCACTTAGCCCGTCCTGAATCCCATATCAATTACGTGAAAATTTCCTACCACGGTTACCTAGAACGCTTATACATATTTGCCTACGCTTCCCCTACGGCCGTAACTTCCACAGTACCTATAACCTTCCATCCGTAACGACATTTCAGGGCGGCGCCCCGACCGGCGGCAGTTTATTTACCGGGCGGCAGTTTATTTAGCAGGCGGCAGTTTGTTTACCGCCAGTAAGCCAAAGGTTAATAGCGCTCGTCAAATGCTTAATAAACCGGTCGTTATTACTGGAAAAAGGTTACCGAATAGTTAGTAGTAGTTGGTGTTAATTTGTAATGACGTCAGTTTGTCGATGGAGTTTAATTTGAGATACCTAGTTATAAGGCTCATAAGACGTAAAAAAAATGACAAAAGTTTAAGATTATCACAAGTTTGCCGAGACAATAATAAACAATCGCCATTTTTTTTGCGATATTCTTGCGTTTGAACACAACCTATTTCGTAAGCGATAATATGGTCACCGGTGAAGCACGCTTGCCTAAAAGTAACCTATTGACTTCAAATATTTGCCAGATCCGTCTCAAATGTGCATGACTGAACTTGCGGATCACAGCCATATATGTGAGCCATACTTGTCTTTGGACAGTAAAAGGGTAAAAACCACTACCGTTACTGCTTATGAAATAGTTTTAAGACCATCAACTTTAAATATACGCAATATAAATATGTACTTCTAAGATATTTTTTTTTAAAAGGCTGCTAAAAACAAATGCAAATTAAAAACCACACAAGCCACCCTTAATACTTAAACTAAACCATCCACTTTAACAAATCAGAGTCCTCAGCTCACCCCTCAACAACTAAGCTCAAACATCTACATAATCCAGGGTAACTGGAGTCCAAACGAGCTGGCACGAAGCCAAACTACCAGCCCTTTAGCCAGGCACCCCTCGTGCATGTAGTGAGTAAATAAGATGATCTATGAGAGTATTGCTCTCAAGCCAAATGAGTATTTATGTTAGCTCACTTATAAGGTTGTTTTTGGTTTGTACTTCGGTTTTGTGGAGATTTTTTGGGTAAAAAGTTTTGCAGTCACAAAAAGGATTAGTGATTAAGTCGTCGAATAATGATTTTAACTTAGAGATCTACTTAAAGATCTAAGTATTTAACAATAGTTTAGGTTCAAAAACATTATACAGTGGTTACAGTCGTAAGTTGGTTAATCGTATCTACATCCCTGTAAAATCACAGAAAATAATCTAATCATTATAAATAATAACAATACCTAAATATTAAGAGTTATAAATAACAAGAAAAGTATTGAATTAGATTCTAACAACGCTTAGTAAAACCTAGTATTCAGGGCCACTAACTAGTTCATTGTAAAACTAACAGTGTACCTAAATTCTCGCTTCAAGTATTTGAAGACCCAAATTCACCCACATCAGACCTCAAACTAGACCTATCCCAAATAAAGCACAGAACACACCGCTAGCTAGTGAGCGAGCGAGCGAGTACACTAGCTAGGTAGGCGAGGAAAGGGCAACTATACAAACTAAGCGAAGCTTCGGCGAGCTTAAGATGACTTTGTTCCTTTCTGACTCTAGTATAGGTCAGAGATGACAAAGGAAGATGGAGCGAGCTTACCCAGATGAAGTCTATTCGATCTAACTATGAAGAGATTACAACTATTAGGGTTTAAATCGGGATATTTACATGTTTATTATTTGTTTTGACTTTTCGATATGTCGGCACGTTGCAAGCACTGTTGTTTACTACTTCGTACGAGAGACGAGTGTTGACTTTAGTCAAAAGAAGATCACAAAAGCAGGAGAGAGGGCGAGTGTACCTGGCGAGCCGAGCGAGTATCATTTCACCTCTTTTCATGCTTATGGTTTATACCGTGAACTACAGAGCTAAGCTGCCTAACAACGAGATCTAATAGCATCGCTGGCATTGTCGGATATCTCACTAATATTGTTTATATTGCCGACTATGCTTATCTCCGTAGTTTGAGGTGTGAATCGCACTATGAAAAGAGGAGAAACGATTATCATCCCGCTCGCTTTATCGCTAGCTAGCAATGTGACCTGTACTTAAGGTTCTAGTAGAAAACTTATAGCATGTATAGTTTTCCAAAAAGGTTATCCCCTTGGGAGTATACCCACAAATAAATAACTACTTCAATTTTATTCCCTTTTTTATGTGGCCTGAAAGCCTGAAACTGCCCCTTGTCTCTTGGTTGGAAAAAGAAAAGCCGTTCGATACAAATCGTTTCTCATCACGCGAGGAGCAAACACCCTGGCATTAATGAATTGGCAATTTATACAAATTACTCTATTGTTTTTTACGTTCGTGAGGAAAATTTCAGTATATAGGATTCTAAAAGCTATTTGGAACATGTATTATGGGTAATTGGTACGTGTTTTTGTTTTAATATTATGTAATAGGTTTCTATATAGCAGCCATAGCTTAGTTTTGGATTGAAAGTAATGAGTTGCTACTGAAATCATCATCTACGAAGGCTTTTCTAAGAAAATACACTTCTGGACACATCTATTGGCCCACCTTGTATTTTCAGTTTCGTTTGGTCCTAGCTAAAATTTTATATTAGTCGAGCAAAAAGTTTTTATACATTTTTGAACCTGGCAACATATACAATTTAATTCAATAGTCTTTTTTTGACTTTCGAAACAAGATTTAAAGAACAAAAGGCCAATTTGGAGCTTTTCGTTGCTATCAAACAATCGAATACTAAGAAAACTTGGTTTTATTGGTTTACTTACTGGATTTAATTCTTGAAAAAGTGTGATATCTTTGGTTTGCAACAAAACATTATTATCCTTAACATTAAGGTGAGGTTCTATCAATAATCTATGGCTACTTCACACTGAAGTCGCCCGCCCACCTGTGGCACTTATTCAGGCCGGACACAGCAAGAAGAAACGTGAGTGCTCAACTTAATTTAAGTCCATCTGCGGTCCGAACCGATAATGTTTATCGGAGTGTACCAGAGCCTGGTCGGCTTTGTTTCGTCGCCAGGAAGCCACGACTCGGGTCACAACTGAAAGGCAGGATCGATTCACGATGACGACCAGCTTGAGAAATCGTCACCTACCTTCCACTGAGATCCAAAACCACCTTCGCACTGCACGAGTATCTGTGAGCGCTTCGAACGGTTTTTCGGGAGAAGGTATAAAAAGAACGCGATATGGTACCACACAAGCCAGCTAATGCGGCCCACCTAACGCGAGCCCACAGCAACAGCGCGCCTTCATTTCGCACGGCAGGTCATTTAAAATTGGACACAGCAAGGTTGGAGCCGTGTTCTCTTTTCTGATGAGTCTAAAATTGTGTTACATGGCAATGATGGAAGGAAGAAGGTCTACCGACGTAAGGGAGAGCGTTTTGCACAATGCTGCTTTGAAGAGAGGACTGCTTATGGCGGTGGCTCATGGACTGTCTGGGGGCGGTATATCCGCGAGCGGCAAAACTCAACTTGAGGTTGTTACAGGACCACGGCTGCCAACATTAAATGCTGAAAGGTACATTCCTGAGTGCTTAGAACCTCACGTGATACCATACGCGGACTATGTGGGCCCAAATTTCCTTTTTATGCATGATAATGCAAGAGCCCATGCGGCCGGCATCGTCAGGGAATATCTTCGGGATGTGAACATCACAGTTATGGACTGGCCAGCCAGAAGCCCAGACATGAACCCCATTGAGCACATGTGGGACGAGCTAAAAAGACGTGTTAGGGCTCGTCAGCCAGTTGCCCAGACGGTGCAGGAGTTGAAAACTGCCATAGAAGAGGAAGGGGAGATGATCCCTCAAAATTTCATAGAGTGGTTGATAAACTCTATGCCTAATCGTATGAGAGCTGTGGTAGATGCCCATGGAGGCAACACGCGTTATTAAATTAAACCTTTATTTGATAAAACATGTTTTTTATTCAAAAATCAATTGCCTTTAACAAGACGCATATCCGACTTGTTAGGCGTAGCTCCATGTTCTATGGTATTCTGAATTCAAATTTAAAACAATACGATCGAAAAAGATGGTAAAATGTATCAGGTTTAAAACTGCATCAACAGTTTTTGTTCAATCTAGCAATAATATTTCGGTAGGGGCCATCGAAACCTAAACTCTAAGGTGGGCCAATAGATGTGTCCAGAAGTGTATTATAACGTTACTGACAGTATATTTTAACCTCTAAAACTAGCAACTAAACACTTAGGTACCAACTTAGACGTATAGACATGAAAGACATTTTAAAATCGGCAAAGCTAGCGCAGGGTAATTATAGGCAAATATGTTGTATTTGTCCTTGATTTCTTCTTCTTTGCAAAATGTATTTCTTGCCAAAAAATGTCTAAATTTTGAATTAATTTTGACTTCTGCTTATATAAAAGTTCTCTTTAGTTGTAAATGACTTTTTAAAAATCCGGTTTGATATAACAAAATGTGACTTCGGCAGTGATATAAAAAGTCTATTGTATTTTTACTTATCTTTAAACTGAAACCGTTATTCTTAAATTACACGGTAGAAAGCCGTTAATACTCTCATAAACAGATTCCATAACCCCGATATATACAGGTATATGGGGTCATAGTATCTTCCTTGCAAAACACAGCTGCTCGATTTCCTTCAAAATAAATTTCCGTAATGGCCTGTATCATACGCAAAATACTCCGCAAACCAACATGACAAGGAATATTTTCTCAGTTGTTTTCAAGACATAAAACTCCATGTTGTTTACTAAGGCTGAATTTTACGTTAGTCAAAGTATTATTATGTCGTGTTTTTGCTTCGGAAAGCACGTAAAGTGTTAGTCAGAAGCTCGAAAGTCTGACAACCATGCTTACCAAGGGGCATGGTATTACCCAGTTACTGGGTTTTAGAAGATAAGCGGTGGCTTCATGTACTTTCAATACTATAGTTGGTGCCAGTTAAGATGGCATTAGCGGACATTGACCTCTCCCTAATAAGTGCTCGTACATAAGATCAGAATTAGCATTTTTATAAAATATCGAATTAATTAGTAAGTAAATTGTAAGGATATAAGTATATAAGTATTCATCAAATATCAAAATGGTAAAAATATTTCCACCTATACCTAAATTTTCGTATATTATTTTTATATTTAAGACTCACAAGTGAACCGTATTATATCACAGAAAAACAATAATTATAATGTCACTTACGGGATATCTTCCGTGATTACACATTTGTTTGAGTTCCCGATATTTGGACGCTGTTGCAAGCGTCATGATCGCGGGTTGACTGGAGAATGCGGGTGGATGAAAATAAATTGTTAGGACCAGAAAAATCTGTCTACCCTCTTTCTGTCTCTTGCTACGTGCACTACTGGAACTCGACACTAAGTCACGGCAAAACACACTCGTCACAACACAATCGTCATAATAAAGACTCCACAAAACTTGGTGATACTGTGATCACCAAGTTTTGTGGAGTCTTTATTATGACGATTCACAAATGGATTCCATGTACTTAACAATTTGAAGCAAACAATGATGATGATATATGTCGTATTTGTAAGACAAGCCATATTAACTTGTGAGTTTCTTGGATAGTAAATGTATTTACTTATAATATTAAGTAATGCTTGCTTCAAAATAGCCTTTATTTTTTGTTCTGACCACTTACATTTGGGTCTACTTAGGACCTAAGTACGGAACCCTTTTCTAAGTACGTTCTCTCTTCTGTCGGAAGATAATGTTCTAACATCCTAAGTGATCTTATATTTTCATAAGCTACCGATTTTTTTCTCAACGGATTGTGGTACATTTGTCACGTTTTATAAATCCCATACAATTATAGTTAATTCGTCACATGTATTAAAAATGTGAACATGCAATAATTATGACTTTAAAAAAGAATATGGACGACTTTTACGCGCGGAAATGAAACATTATTTAAAAATACTCCGATTTGATTAATCGTTGGAAAAGCCGTAATGTTGGAAATCGCGTGACTGTTTTTTACTTTCCCTTTTACGTTTTTACTCTCGATTTCAACCACTTTTTCTACCTAACATAATTTTATATAAAATTTCTATTAAATAGGCTGTAGACAGCATAGTAACGTAGGTACCTATTTAATAAGATTTAACCGGATCAATTAATCTAGATTAGATTAGCTAGTTGATTGGAACTAATTAGATGTTCTACTAATAATTAGAACGTATGGTATGTTCAATTGGCAGTACAAAAATGTAAATGACGTGAATCTGACGTCGAATCTGACATGTTTTAAAAAGAGAAATGGTCGCGTTTTGCAAGTTATTTTAACCAAGCCTTTCCTCCCATCTGTCCCGCACTATAAACCCATATATTTTACAGTAAATTCTCAAAAAACGATGTCGTTCGTATCCCAAACGGTTGCGGGGCTGAGTCAGACGCGAACGCGGGAGGACCCGCCTCCGCGGCAGCACTGCTCGCACCAGCACGCCCATCGGCAAATGCAGCTCAGCAGAAAGAACAGTCTCCCAGAATGGGACCCACCAGAACAGAGAACGCGAAAGAACAGCCTCCCAGCCGATCTCTTGGACAGAATGACGGAATCCACCATCAGCACCATATCAGAAGAGTGACAGCTATCCCCGTAAGTTTGGTGTCCCCGTCACTCTAGTACGCATGGATGCACTCCAAATGTAATGCACAGGATGGGAGGAAAGGCTTTGGAGCAGCCCCTTGCATGCTTAGCGGCTTATGTGATTAGGGGAAGACCCTGCACGAACCCTATAGATATATGTTGTGCGTATATGTTGTAAGCGAAGATGTGAAGGATCAAGAAGAAATGAATGTAGATGACAAGCAAGAGAGACAAGACAATGTAAATGTATTGCCAGTTGATTCTGGATTATTTGATGATAATGTACAAAGAAATGTGAACTTTATAACTGTACAAATACCAGCTATTTACAAACCAATTCCTTTAAGAGATTGCTTCCTACTAAAGATGTATGGTAATCGGAGAAAGCCAATGACACGATATACAGTATAATGTATGCGAGTGGACGTAATTTGTCTCCCGTGTATAAAAAATTCAACGTTGTGCTCATGTCTAGACGTAATATATGCGTTCGTATGAAAATCGATAATGTCCAGTTGTTAAGCAATGTTGTTGAATCCGAGAAATAATTTGTGAAGAACTGAAAACACATTTTCATGGTAATTCTGGTAACAGAGGATATCAAAAGTATCGAACATTTACCACAATGCTTCAGACGGTTAATATTATACGAATGGAATACTGTCCAGAAAGTATACAAATACATTTTCACGTTACCCCTTTTTTTAATATTATTCAGAATTTCTCACACAAAAGTAAAAAAAAACAAGATAAGAAATAATTTACAACAATCCGTTATTCATTTTCACATAAATTTTCCACAAAATCATTTAAATACATTTCAGAAATCACACGCTTCTCGTTAATCGAGATGAAACTCCGAATCTCCGATATACACGATCAAAAACGAAAATATTAAAATTTTAACAGCAACGGTAAAAATTCGCTGCAGAAAATCGAGAGCGGACCGTTCCCCAATTAATATTTGTAATCAATTTAAATTTCCAGTAACCTTGCCAGCTAACCCATTGGTGTTCAAATATGAAGTTGAAATTGGTCCAATTAATGACGAACGTAATTGAAATCCGATCGATTTCGTTCGGGAAATTCGCCATTTCTTTCCTAACCATACGTTTACAGAAGCTAAATATCGTGGTTATGTCAAAGATTACTGTATTAGCTAACCAAATTGTGATCTACGGAGAGATTATCCCTTTTTTGTACTTTACTGATAAAATAAAACTTTTTCAGACGTTGTTGCTTTTCTCTTTCACATTAATGAAGACAAAGATGGATCAGAAAAGTTGCGAAAGCTTAGAATAATTTACGATAAAGTGCTACATAAAACAAGAACGTTACATAATTCTGTGTTTACAAAGGGGTAGAGGTAGGTAAACAGAATTGCATATAATATAATTAATTCATCAATACCACTACCATTTACAAAGATGAAATGCTAGATCGTTGGATACATACTCATACTTAGTTCATTGCCCCAATTCGCTACCAGTTTGTTACCGACATGTGAGCATTTAAGCCTTATTGGACATAATGATGTGATCTAACAACCAGTGGACGATGAAGTATCACGCTCATATATGGAAGCCAGACCAGGCCCTTGATTAGACGGAAACAAAACTAAATGGCCTATTGGAGCTGTTTCATAATCTAGATTTAATAACGTGTGGTTCGATTATAGGTACGGTTATGTGAAAGGCATTGCCATAAATGTGATTTATACTGGATAAATTTTCGTTGAACTACTTAGAATTCACATACTTATAATCAACTGTTAAGTCTAATACCAGTACAAAAGTAAGATAATCATTGAGTGAATTTCAACAGGTCCTATAAAATCTTCATTTCCGTGGTTTCTTTAATCTTAAGCTTTTTTTAAAAAAAGAATCGCTCTTATTAAAGTTTTTGGTCATTTATATATTCTTGCTTAACGTCTAGCAGATAACTTAAAAAACTAACGAGATATAAGGATTTAAAAATTTCGTGCCACGGCGATGAAACATGCGTGCACGGCAATGAAACAAGCGCCCACGGCAATGAAAGAACTGTGGCATGGCAATGAAAGAATCAATCAACGATGAGTACAATATATGTTAAAATTAGAACTACAATTATATTCAAACTGATTGGCAGACTTTGACAAAATAATATTATGCATCATACCGACATTTGAAATTAAAAAAAAAATCCTCTTGTACATGTTTATTTTCAAGCCCATAGCCCACCCATTGTGAAACTCAGTCGAGGCCATCAAGCATCACGCTGAGTTCCTCCATCGACTTGCCATGACTATGATGTCGTCGGCAAATCGAAGGTGAGTGATGTATTCGCCGGTGATGTTGATGCTAAGTCCTTGTCATTCCAGGAGCTTGAAGGCGTCTTCCATTGTGGCAGTAAACAGTTTCAGGGAGATAACATCCTTCTTACGCCTCTTCTCAATGGAATCGCCTTCGTGCTCTGCTCCTGTACTCGAACCGACATGGTGGCGTTATCATACAAACACTTCAACACTTTGATGTACCTATAGTCAATACGGCATCGCTGGAGTGACTCAAGTACCACCCATGTTTCCACCGATACGATGGCTTTCTCATAGTCCACAAACGCTAAGCATAATGGCAAGTTATACTCTTCGGTCTTCTGTATAACTTGCCGCAGCGTATGGATGTGGTGTATGGTACTATAGCCTCTTCGGAAACCGGCTTGTTCGGGAGGCTAGAAGTCATCAAGTCTGACAGTCATGACTCAGAAGCATGATGGGTCTGTAATTCTTCAATAGGCTGTTATCAACTTTTTTTAAGAAAAGCAGCACTTCACCTTTGCTTCATGCTTCAGGCGTTTTGCCCTAGAACAGGACGGTATTAGTGAGCTTCTGGAGGACTTTAAATACCGGTATTCCACCCGCTTTCAGAAGCTCTGAAGTGACTTAGATATACGTCTATTTAGCTGCTTATATGACTTCGCGTCATTGGAAGACTGCAACTGTAGCAAGCCTCGTTCAGACATGAGGTTTAAGGTTTGCTCGGTCAATAAGTTCTCAGGGAAAGCAAAGCGATTAAAAAGCTCGAGTTGATTTCGGGGTTCTGAATATGGGACCGAGTAGGTGGGAGCGTAGACTTCATCAGGCTGGACCTTTCATTGATATTCAGTGAGCCTCTTACGATTCGGTGATTGCTACCGGGTTTTTACCCTGTTGATCTCAGAGACATCACTGAATTGAAACTGCTTGCGTGTGTGAGTGTATTTACGTGTGATATAGTACCAAATGTTACGTCATTTTGTAAGGTTAACATGAAAACAACTTTTTGTAGTTGACTGTACAGTAAAAACTCATCAAATCTAAAGAGAGACCAGAGAGAAACAATCTAGAGTTAACTTGACAAGTTTTGTACTGTCAATAATCGGTATTACCTGAATCGCGGGTGACAAAAGATGATTTCTTTGCCTAATCATACCATGGCGATGAAAACACAAGTCACGGAAATGAAATACCTGACCACGGCAATGAAACTAAATTGTTTTACAAGGCATGGCAATGAATTTTTTTTAATTGCCATGTCTTTTTTTTCATTTCCATAGCAAATTTCGGCCACGGAAACCACGGCAATGAAAACACGTCGATGAAAATCAAGGCAAAAAATATAAATAACAAAAAATCTATTAATTATTCGAAGAAATAAGCACCTCACAAATGAACATATGAGGAATGGTGTTCTATCGAATGCTTACTCATGAAGACAAACTTATTCAAATATCAGTTATATCTATTCACGGCGATGAAAGAAAATTTTTCCAGTAACATAAAAATTGATTATTTAAATTTATGGTGCGAAAACGCAGGCACGTGTGTACTTCCTTCCACGTTGACCACTTAGGCAGCACTAATATGCAACGTTTAGCATACCGGTAGGGGGGAAGAAAGTAGTAGGTAAAACAATATCCTTGAACATGATTAGGACACGGTGATGAAGGGTAGTTCTGGGACAAGTGATTTTTTATTAACCATTCGTTGTTTTGTTTAAATATTTGAATAAATGTATTCTGTAGCAATACTTTAACTATTCATGTATCAAATAAAACGAGGTTTTAGTATAAATAACCAATAGATTTTTATCAATGTGGAATAATACACAACAAGGTGAAGTGTGGACAAACACGGCAATGAAAGATTTCGAGGTTTAATATATTTTTTTGGAATATCCATTAATCCAATTAAATAAACATTTAGTGCTACACATAGATTACTAATTTACCTACCCGGAAAAAAAATTGAGAACGTTATAACTATATTTTTTAGTACCGATTTCATTGATGCCACGCAATTTTCGGTCCCGGGAAATTCACTCCATTGTGACACAGTTGAGTAGAGACATACCAATTCATCAACAATTCAACTAAACTAACAACAGACGTTTCCGAGCTCACTTACGTTTTAAGTAAAGAAACCCTCACGCCACTTGAAGCCAGACTAGGTAGAAACAATTTATCAGATGAACCTGCAAGGTCGAGCGAACTTTCCCCTTACGTGCATGCTAATAAAGCACGCAAAGCTATTTCTGTTAGAGTGCATGCCACTGCACAGCTGTTTATAAGCACAGATCAAACTGCGATACCTATAGAAAATAACAACATTCGTGTTCAAGTTGATTACACTGGAAATAATTGTGAAGAATGTGGAGTAATTGTACCAGATTGTTATAAAAATGGAATTAATGAAGCAATAAATAAAATAGAGGAAACAATGGTAGAAAAGAACAATTGAGATACTAATGAAGTTGAAAGAGACGATCTGAATATCAAAGTTGGTGAGAAAAATTATGAACAAGGAAAATTGGACGATACTGAAATGAATTCGTTCAGAAAATCGCAAAAATTGGACAGGAAAATTAATAAAAAGCCTTCCCATTCCTGAAACTATGCGTCACAGGCAAGCCATATCGATGACTTCTTACGTAACACGCATTACGTATGTAGGCCATTACTCGCGAGCCTCCCGGCTTTGCTGCATTAAGGGCGGCTTAATGATGACTCATGTATATTACAGGCCCCACTCGTCCAGCTTTTAATATTTTACTAATAAAAACTGTATTTGAACCAGCGTATGTTTCTGTATTTGTAATCCCCGCTTTAAACGCTATGTCCAACGTATCATCAATGTTTGTGAACTCTGTATACCTTTATGATTTTGTAAAATTGTATTATTTTACTCGTCGGCGTATTATTCCCTAATGATGTTGTGATTTCCTCGTGCGTATTTATTATTATACCCAGCTAACCCTTATTTTGTATCGCTATCTTTATCGGAAGATCTAATTGTATCCAATGGTTATAAACTTTCATCATGGTCAGATCTTATTCGTTCTCATGAAATAAATATCCTTTGTGAATCCTTTTGTCCATGTGGATCCGGTGTGGACTCGCCATTACTATACATAACGGCATCACCCCATTGCGTACATTTACATATTATTCCCATCTCGTAGACGATCTATTGACCTTTAACGAGCGAAAATGGAGCAGACAAGGAACATTCACCTTATGTACTCAATTCAGAGTTCAGTTTAGAAAAACAGTCTTATGTCGGGACCAATGTTTGCCCGGAATAATACTTGTTCTACATCTCGCCGAACTTGAAGCTCGGAATAAAAAAAGAGCTGGATTTGGATCAACTTAATCCCAGGATAAAACTAGTGTTCGATTGGGAGATACACTATCCCAGGATAAAACTGTACAGTCATTTATTAATTCTATCTCCATTGTTACAGGCGGAGCGAGTTTTTAGGATGTGTCTCGTTCCCACTAAAAGATGCAATTAACTGCGACATATCCGGCACGTACTTCCTGCAACAAGGCTCTGGACGCGGCCAGAACGCGGCGCAAGCGCACGCAAATGACAGATTCGTTAGAGAGGACCGCGTGACTGAAGGGGATCCACGTAAAATGGCTACTGACAACATTGAAACTAGCACTAATGATGGCACTAAAGAAAACCATAACGATAAAGGTAAGTTTAACTTTACAAAATACATGTACTATTATAATTGTAAATAGGTACCCGAAGGATTAGACGAAGTTGTATCGCATAATATACGAACATTTTATCAGTAACGTCTCATGTATTGGGAAAGATGGTAAAACAGAATGCCTTTGGCACGAATCCAAAGAAAAATAAATCATACTGCCAATCAAGACTGAAGGCTATCAATCCTGTTTTGTTTAGGTTCTGCATCTTCTACTGGCAAAAAGTTATAAAAACATACAGTTGCCTAATTAAAATAAGTATTTTGAAAAATTGCTATAGATTAATCAATAAACAAATATCTACATTAAACCTGAGGGACAACGCTACCACTAAAGCAGTTCTCTTTCCTAAAATGTCTGTTTCGGACGTTTTCATCCTGAAAAATGTCACTTTGTTTAGTTAGGTTATTTTTATGTTTTGTTAAATGTCCATCTTATCTTCACCATCACCATCTTCAACAGGAGTGTCAACAAACGGCCCATCATCAACCACAGCGAGCCAGGCTCAAGCGGTGGCCGCTGCTCTCCAAAGAGAGGCTGACGAGCACCTGTTCCTCCGATATTTGGAGCTGGACCCGCCTGAGGATCCAAACGCACCCAAGAGAGCACCCAGGAACGGACGGACTCCGTTTACCACCACAAGGAAGTGAGTACGATCTGTGCAATTTTCTTTATTAAGTAGAAATATCGACTAAATCATTTTGGTCTGACCAATACGCAACGGCTATATAATTACCAAATTCTTTGATAAATCTTGTTGACTACTTGTTTCATCAGAACAAAACAAAGCTTAAATAAAACTTAACACTTTATAAGTGAAACTTTTCCAAAAAAAAAATAATTGTAAATTATTTCAAAACTTGCTTCATAATTGACACACGATTTGTATCCGTTATTTGACGCCTATTAGCAAATACTGTAGTATAACATCTCAAGTATCAGTTCTCATCTTAGACATTTAGGCTAGGTAGGTACATCAAAATTGCTTACATATTTTTGGATAATTTAAAAAAAGAATATCCTTTTCAACGAAACTAACCAAATCTTTGTTATTTCCAGACTTATCCGCGGCACAGCCGGTGGCTTCGGCTTCACAGTGGTCTGGACCAGGCCGCCCAGGGTTGAGAGGGTGGCGGCCGGAGGATCAGCAGACCGCGCTGGACTCAGAGCAGGAGACTACCTCGTGTTTGTGGGGAACAAGAACGTGGTGACGTCCAACGAGGAGGAGGTCCGGAGTCTTGTCAAGTAAGTGGATCTTACAAGATTTGATAATTGTGGATGCAGATGGGAGCTACTCTTAACTATAGACGAATTGAGAATTCTAAGTACTAGTTTGAAAAACCACTTCCGAATCGACAGTAATCGCTGTGACAGCGATAACCATAACCCACCAGCTGGTCAGCTAGCCACTTCACACCTCAAAATATTTTTATTCACTATTTGAAACCAGTGACTTTGAATTCAGAGCTTTTGAAATCGAGACTCGTTCACCTTTTAACTTAATTGATAATCAAAATTCAATTGATTTAGATAACAGAATCCTCTTACTAAATTGCCTTTCTTCTCTCCAGATCATCAGGTCAAATGCTGAACATAGAAACATTCAGAAGGGTACCTCCAAACGGTGTCGGGATCCGACCAAGGCTGACCCAGGTGACCATACCTCCACCGGAATCCACGCCACCTCCAGCCCCGAGGTCTCCTCGCGCTGCTGCCCTGGCGTCCCCGGCTACTGCAGCCCGACCTCCCACCGCCTGTTCTTCGACCAGTCAGTCCCTGGACCGACGCAAGCTCCATCTACCACAAGTGACATTCTCTAAAGAGGTCGGTAACGGAATCATCGTTTGACAGCTCAATGGTATCGTTTTGGAAACTAGTCATCTTTCTGGCCAGTTCGTTTGACGTAAACCTTGCAATAGATTCTAGAATATTAAAAATCTTGATTTCATTTAAAAGCGAAATTGACATTGCCTCTGCCAGTTACTTTTCAATGTCATAGCGAAAAACTCAAAGTTCGGTATTTGGTTTTGAAATTTTGCACACACCATAAGTTAGCTACCATGCCGACCAACATGATAATGAAATTGCAGCAAAAGCTAGGTCCTTACAAAGTCAGTATGATGGATTTCTATATGTGACCTATCCTAGAAATCAAGTTTTACGTTACACTAACGATTTGTATCACTCATTTTGTATCACTTCAAGTTACCAAAATTGGATTTCTATGTTATTTGTGGTAAATTACATTTCATCAACAAGTTTACGTCTCATGCACTGGCCATTAGAAACATTATTCGAATTTATTATTTTGGTATTGAGAGACAAAAATTTGACGAATTTGGTGCTAGTATCAAACTTTGTATTTTCTTCATTTGTGGCGTAAAATTCATTAGTGTGTACAGTAGTGTGTATCTCATTTTTGTTATTAATATTATTTTCTTTTTTTTATGTAAATACTTCATAATACATTCCATTATTTTAGTTTGTAATTGCTAGATTTTTCTTAAATTAAGGAACGATGTGTACTGCCGGTTTTTGATCGAAAATGTTTATAACTCTTTAGGCATTACTGATGAAATTATTTATTTAGATGGTAACGTATATATTTTTATGTCAAAATTTTATTGTAATTTAATGTATTCCTTAAAAATCTGCAGTCTACACGGTATTACTCGTAGTTAGTGTCTATTAATTAAATTATAGTTTGTAAGTGAAATCATTGAATGGGGAATCGTTACGTTTAAGCTTACCTGTTTTTGTTAATATTTATTTTGTTACTGTTTTTTTCTTTTTCTTATTTATTTTCTTTGTCTTAGTTCGTGCGTGTTGTATCTTGATAGTATCTTTGTCGTGTTTTTATATAATTTTCTTTTTTTCAACTTTATGATTTTGTATTCTACTCTTAATTTATTTTACTCGTGTATTGGATGCAAAAAATTTGGTTCCTGTTGTTTTTATTTCGTTTTTAATTTATGTTCTATAATTTTAAGTGCAAATAAATTTATTGCTTTTATTTCCTTTTGTTTGTTTATTTTTGGTGTTATTTCTTGTTTCTTTATTATTTTCCTCTCACTATCACCTTTTCAATCACCAACCATCACATTAATAGGTTTAGCACCAGCAATTGACAAATTAATATGATTTCAACAGGTGCTAGTTTCGGATTCATGAACATTCCGAACAAACCTTGTTTCTGATTTCTGCAAATTATGCAAAAGTAAATTATTAATTCGCTATGTGAGTTAAATTCTTAGAGAATATTATAAATCTCACTTACAATAAAGTACTTCTTTTGCCCTACTAGGTACATAGATAAGGCAAAAATTAAACATCCTACTCTCATAAGTCAAGGATAAATAGATCTTTTAACATCTTACTATTAACAAGTGTGCGTTTCGTCGGCTGATGAAAGTGTGCTAATTTGTCTTAAAGGATATTTGTGCCGACAACTGAGGGACCCACGGTGTAAATATATTTACCCTAATCTACTACCTCACTAACTTTCGGCACAGCGCTCTTTCTTACCTTCATTACATCTTCAAAAACGGCGGGAAAAAATTGCAAGGAAGAAACGTTCAAGCAAATCCCTCGGATTTTCAGGCGTCCGTAAGCTACGGTGACCGATTTCCGTCAGGCGTTCCGTATGCTTATTTATCAAGTACCTACATGAGATAATAAAAAGATCTAAAGAAGATGTCTAGGACTATTAAATTTCATTACAAACATAATAATAGTCAGCCGTTCACGCTACGATGTTTAGATACACGATTATTCACAGTTAGAAACTATGATCACAGCTGATGTTGCGATAACGAGGAAAAAATTAATGCCACAAAGTAAAGGTTCCTAATAATGATACCTTTAAAAATAAATGCAGTATGGAACTTCCATGTGATCCTATAAATAACACTGCATACTCTATTCTTAACAAACATAGGTAGTTTTACAACACTTTCTAGAATTGACAGGGATAATCTAAGTTGTTTTAAGCTAAACAAGATTTCACCACGAATTCATATTATCATCTCTTAAAAGCCTAAATTTTCTAACTTCCCTCATTAGAACTTAACAAAACTCTTGACCACCACCAGACCCCAGGGCTAGCGACTGACGGCCGAAAGCGCGCACTCCTGGCGGTGGTCGCAAGAGAACAGCACTACGGCACATGTCTCCAATTCGGCCTGGTCCGGTTTGTGTCACCCCTGGCCGAAAGAGCAGACCTCATAGCCCCTAATGATCACCAGCTGCTGTTCCAGAATATTGAAGAGGTAAGTAATCAAGGACCTAGAAGACCTAAAGATAGCGCTCTGTTAATAGATTTTCAATCTTATGTTTTGAAGTATAATGTTGAAAATCTAATCAAGATTACAGTGCATTTGTTCCTCCATTTCGCAGCCCTTAACTTTATGACGTACAGTTGAAAATCGATTAAAAACTACATAGTATTTTCGTTTACATATTCAGACCGATAAACAATCTAATTCAAATAGCATACTACTTGAATGTATGACGAAAAACCAACATTGTAGGCCATTATAGTTTCTAATGGATGCCCATTACAACCAAGAATATAATAGATAGGTATTACTATCAAAAATATAATAGGCCTGACCTTGACTAAATTCATTCGAACTTTACTTGGATGAGTCGACACTTTCTGTAATAACCTCCAATAAACTATTCAACGAATTACTTAATGCTACTAAGTAGTATTGGTTTTAGGGTTACCTACACACATAATGATATCTTTATAAATAACGAAAAAGGGAAAAGTGAATCAAATTCTTACTTTCAAGGCCGTAAAAGATTTTGAAAAGACATTAAAAGAGGAGGTTACCTAAGCAAACATGTAGACTCAAACGAATTAAAATGGAACACTTTCGAGATACAGATAAAATTAGCCGACGTCTAGCAATAAAATAGTAGATTATTAACCAAGGAGATAAAGCAGGGTCTTCTGTCGCGGGTGGCGAATTAAATCGCGAGCGTAACAAAGGACTCGAGGTTTACTCCCGAGCGTAGCGAGGGATTTAAGTTCACCCAAGACTAAGACAGCTTTATCACCGAGGAAAATACTCTACTTTTCGTACCATTTGCGAAAAAAATAACACAGTAATAATATGAGATACGCATTTTAAACATTCATATTTAACATTAACATATTTATAAAAATAAGTAAAAATAAACTCAACGTTTATGTATTTGAAGAAAACAAAAACGCGGCAAATTAAAAAAGCAAAGGCATCAAGCTCATACGGCCTCGTCGGTTTTCGTAATTCTATATAATCATAACTGCACAATAAATAAGTATTCTTTTTTCAAAAAGTTGTATAATGCCTTATAGGATACAAACTCAATGGTGTAAACACAGATGTAGTTCAATATAAACGGTATCTAAGTGTTCCAAATTTAAAATCACATTCTCTCCCTAGGGAGAGAATAAAATTCGGTACAACTTTCTTTCCCTGTTTTTAACAGATTAAAAATGACTATCGTTATGTTCGCTTTTTGTGGCATAGAATGCCACTTTTTTGAGCAAGTGATACGAAAACGTCTATTCTTCTTAGGATGTCTCATTCAATAATAATGTCTAGTCTTCTTACGGTATAGATGACAATCTAAATTGAATCGTCCCAGAACTGGGCTACAAGTAAAGCGCCCTCAGAAGCGTCTATCAGCTCTTGTACCGAACAATCGGCATGCACAGCACGATGTCCGACATAAGAAGATCCTTCACATCTTCCAAATAAGGTTGTATTTCTAATTTCATCCCTGGCAAAGTTTCGATGTACTGGAAATTGAAATCAAAATTGTAAGCAATAAGTCATAAACTAAGGATGAATGAGACACTCAAAATGGTAAAAAAGATGACAGAACTATAGTAACTAACCATCCACTTCCAGATCTTCCGACTATCAGAAGACATCCTGGACCAAGTGGTGCAAGACGACGGAGAGATTCAGACGTCGACGGTGGTGGCCATCTACCTGCAGAAGACCCCTGTGTTCCTTAGCCTTTATAAGAAGTACTGCCTTGGACTTAAGAGAGCCGACTGTGTTTTGGTAAGACGATTGAGATGTTGATGAAATGTTTGATATTAGAAGGGAGTTTTATCAACTGCTTATCACACTGTTTGATGATGTATAGGAACCTAATTCGTGGACAACTTTTAATTAAGAGTGAGAAGTTTGCTAACGAATTGGTTATATCTAAACCATTCAACCTGATTTCAAGTTATGAAGCAGTATAGATTCCTACAGGGTTTAAGATATCACCATCAGCAATAACCACTATTTCTCGCGGAGGAGCAAAAATAAAGAAATTAAATAGCACTGTTTAAATATTTTTGTGCTCAACAAAGAATTTTCTCACTTTATATTCATAGTGAGTCTTTTCAAAATAATGGCAAAAAAATAAAAATATAGTCACACAATAAATAAGGCATCAAGCCCATTCATTAAACATCTAAAAGATTCGTAACCACATAGAGAAGCCAGTTAATTCATGAAACTTCCTAGCATTACAAATCCTCTTCCATAACCAGGTAAAAAAATCAAAAGACCCTAGCGGAGCATTCTCCCGGTTCTGCACCAGCCCACCAATACCGCGGAGAAGACCGGATATCACGTCATTGGTCCACAAACCGCTGGAGCAGTTCCGAGAGCTGCTGCGGCTGATGAGGTCAGCTGCGGCAGCCACAGGAGCTGGCCCGTACGACCAGCTGGAAAAGAAACAGCTGCAAGTTATTGTGGAACAATTACAGGTACAATCGATGATTCATTCACCGTCGAAACCTATCTATAATAAAAAAAAAAACATATACCTACAGATATCTACTTCAAATTCCGAAAATTGCGAACTGCCTCGTTTGTGAACTAGTTGGACGACTGCGAAGCATGAAGTTTTGGATTCCAATCCCTTGGGTTATTTCGTTTTTCGATTAGGGATTCCTTAATAACAGCCATAGAATCTCTATTTCTGCCTAGTTGATGGCAAATGGTAAAGACAAACAACAACAACTTGAGGAAACCGGCTTGTTCTAGAACCAAAAAATCGAACCGGCACTGGACCCGCGTTGTGAAACATGGCCCATTCCCTCTCAGAGAGAGAAAGCCTGTGTCCCAGCAGTGGGAACATTATAGGCTGATGAAGCTAAAGATGGCAATAATTCATCTACAATATAGAACGTGGGTTTACTATTTGGTACACCTGACAAATAAAAAAATCTATGGGCAATATATTGTTATATTTTGCAAGTTAATTGCACACTTGGAATTTTCACAAAACCAGCAAAAGTTGAAAAATTTGCAAATCAACAAAGATTTCAGAATAGGTAGTCAGGGGCCATAAACATTCTGTGATTCTTGTACAAGCAAATAAATAAATATTGATATTTCCAGAGTGGTTACCAAGACGTGACAGCTGGTTCAGGGCTGATGGGTCTAGCTGGTGACGGCAAGCCGCTGTTGTCCGTCGCAGACTTGGAGAGTCGACTCGTGTTCACTAGGTGTAAGGTAAATATCGAGGGTCGAGGACTGTCTAAATGGGTAACCGTGACCCTAAAACGTAGAAGAGTATTGTAGAAATACCTTGGATTTTATGCAAGGCTGCGAGTCCCTTTCTCCCGTTCCACTTTGGGCAGCACGACTCGTTTCACCATAAGAGGCTAAATAAAATTATCGGAAGATACATAATAAGATCAAGTCTCGTTTTATTGATGGATGAATGATAGACAAGCCAACACCAACGTTAGGAAAAAGATAAATAGACAATGATTCAATGTAATCAATATGTCATTCGAAGATTTGTCACAAATTAATGCAATACTATATTCGTAAGTGACCGTAGGCGTAGTTACACAAGAATCCTATGAACGAAGTAGTTTTTTCAATGAATTTAGCACGCAACAGGTAAGGAAAGTTGCAATCGCATCCATTGCTACTAGTTCTAATTAATCAACCGGCATTTTTATGTCTCACTTTTACTGCCTTATGTGATAAACCAGTTGTTCATATTAGATTATGCTTGCGGGTTTGCCCATGTTTGGACTACGGTAATAATCATCCGAGTTCGAACTATCGGGATCTAAAAGGTTCCTATGTGTCTGTGAATTCGTCCAAATGATTTCGCCGCGTCTTTGAGTACCAATTCAATCAAATCTTACGAATAAATACAAGTGGTATAGTCTGTCGCTACTCTCAAAACAATAAATCGTAAAAAATCTAGGCCAAACCACAAATTCGAAGAATTGTCCAAAATCTACAATTTTGTCTTAGATAAGTGATGGATTTGGCCTGAAACCATCACACAGAGGGGACATCTGGCTTCAAACAATGGGACCTTTAAAGCTGGTACACGATTATGCCATGCACTATAACAATCCAGATTCTTAAAACAATTTCTCTTCTTCCAGCCATTCGTGCTAAGCACGGCAGGTCGGCAGTGGATCTTCGGCGGCGAGCTATCCCGGGTGGAAGGGCGCGCGGTCCGACCGTACTGGGCGCTGCTGTTCAGTGACCTGCTCCTCTTTGCCACCGTGTCCCGGGACCGAGTGCTGTTCGTGACGGAGGAGCCTGTTGCTCTGGGGACGGTTTCAGAGGCGCAGTTCAATGTTAGGAAGAAAGGTTGGTATATGATGACATTTTTGTTGGGCCGACTTCAGAAAAGAGGCTAGTTTCAACATCGTTAGCTCTGTCTCATAATGCACTAACTAACACACAGACAATGAAGTAGCGAAATACATCACATAGACAGACACAAAGCTAGCGTATGAAATTGGTATAAGAAACTAAAGATGAACAAGTGACCAGGTCAGTTTAAGAACTTATGTCACATTTGTAGATATAAACGCTTTGACAACGAATTCAACTTGTCCAGGCTCTTTACAGCTAGCATAGTTATAATTATTTTAAGCGAGAAACCATTTCAACTTTCTTTTTACAAGAACATCTCAGCAGTATTTCCCTATTTGAAGATATTTAAAGGTATTTCTTACATTCCAGCGACAGAGTTCCGGCTGATCCTGGGCCGAGCGGGAGGCGAGTCTCCTTTAGTGTCATGTTCGCCGCGCACGCCAGCTCGGACAAGAACCATCGTGCTCCGGGCTCCGTCTATAGACCTCAAGGCAGTGTGGCAGAGCTTACTGCAGAGGCAAATGTGAGTATTTTTACTGTCAGATCTTCTATTTTGTAGTAAACGGGTATGACGACTTATAAGATGGGCAAATTAGAAAATTCAGAGTTAATAATTAATCTCCCATGGTTTCAGTATGCCAAAATCCTACTTAAAAATAATATTCGGGATCTGATGGACAACGGCAACTTTTGCATTCAATTAGTGAAAAATGTATAGACAGCATTTCAAAGTCTTTCCCATAAAATATTCTAAACGGCACTTTATCTCTTCCAGTTACCGAGCTCACACGATGTCAGGCACGCCGCTCGGCTCCCCGCTGGACTCTCCCGACCCTCAGCTGACGTTCTCCCTCGCCACGCTGGACTCGCAACAACGCCAGGTATCCGCATCCAGTATCCAACGGCACTCCAGCCTGGCCCTCTTACCGGCCAGCTCTTACCGATCCCACCTCAACATGCTCGTTGAAGAACGACCAGAGAAAGAAGTCAGAGTCAGTTTCGACGTCAGAACGAGTTCGATCTCTCCCATTCCTCAACCAGTCCGAGGACCTCTCAGCACTGTCTGGAGAACAGCTCCTACCCCTGAAACGCCTTCTGCTAATCTATCCCCGGCAGACTCTCAAACGTTCTCCTCCCATTTTGTCTCGTCGTCGAGTATTGAGAAGAACGATGAGCCTCACACTTCTCCCAGTGCCCAACTAACGCCTGATGGTGGCGAAGATTATTCAGAAAGTTCACCCTGCAGATGGGAATCCTTCGAAGCTGATTTAGCTCTCGCAGACTTGGATGTAGACCCCTCGTACAAGCACGATGTCGAGGAGCGCATCTTCCTGCCCGACGATCCCCTGCTGCAGCGGATGGTAATCCCAGAGCGGCCGACTCCGCCGGCCTATCTGGAACTTTGATCCGCGGAGTCCGATCCGGAGCTAGCAGACACCTGCTACCCCCGGAATCGCAGAGACTGGAGATAAAAATTTCTGAAGGGAACCCTTCAACGGTGTGTTCTAGTAGTCATGTTTAGCCGGTGTTTAGGAGATGGAGTGAAAGCTTTCGCCGCGTAGACTGGCGAGTTTGTTGGATTGTTATAAAATCGCTTATAGTCGAGATTAAGGTTGTGGTAACAAAATTTTGAGAGACATATTTTCGAACATTAGCAGTATTAAAGAAATCTCGGTATTTTGATTATATTAGAGAAATAATTTGTAAGTCTGATGCCCCACTTATGATATGCGACCGGGTATTAATGAAAATTTACTTATCACAGAACTGAATTCACGATTGGGTATTTTACAAATCGCTTTAGTGTAATCGAAAATGTGTATGCCAATATTTACCAAATAGAAAATCAGTGTCAAATGTAACTTTAGGGTACCAATAGTGAAGATTCGTGTACAATACATTACACTTTTTTGGATACCACGTTTGCTTAAGTCTTCCGTCCTTTTCTTAAGAAATTCAAAAGGCTTCGTTACTTTGGTACTTGTTTGACGGCGCACTCCACCTACTTCTTGATTCCTCCAACTGTGTAATGGAACAATTAGCTAATAAAAATGTTGATGTTGTAAATGTACAGACACTGGACATTGTAAATCTGTACATAGAGTTAATTGTACAGGTCATGTGGATATTTGGCGATCTGCTTCGCGAAATCAATCATGTAGTTGCCATCATTGCACACTTAGAGCATTTTGATTTGAACAATGCTTCTTATGTTGAAATCTTCATCGCCATTAGATATAAATATATTTACAAAGAAAAATGGTAGTCGATGTTAAATGTGACTGATTTATTTAATGCTTTTTTATTTATTAGTGTAATAAATGAACACTTAGAGTATTTATTCATGTAACAGCAGATGTTTGTTAACGAAAATTTAGAAGATCGTATATTTGTGTCGCTAGCATCGCAAAATGTTCACATAACCTAACACTTTCCCGGGAAAATTTTTGTATGTGTATAATATTTTTTTTTACAAATCTACGTAGTTAGAATCCGATAATTTTCGATGTCTTTGGCTGTGTGTAAATTTTTAATATAGTCTTATTATAGTATGAGGGAAAAATTATAATTTTGAGAAAGCATTTTTTATTATATTTCCGGTTTCTTCAGTACATATTAATGGAATAATTAAAATATAAAATTTGGATGTTTATGTTTAGATCGGAGCAGAATATTTCTTATTATCCGTAAATAAAGTGATTTTGTCAATGGCGAAATATATTTCTTTTTATTTGAAATTGGTTAAGGGCCCACAATTTTGCGACGCTAACGAATATTTGATATTTTTAATTGAATGACCTACCATTTTTCTCTGTAAATATTCACGTGTTAGGTTGCCTACAATTTATTTTAACATATAAAAGTTCAATTATTGCAAAATAGAAAGGTGTTAATTAGAAAAAATATGATTGGCTTTATGTAGCAAAAAGTACCTATATTTTAATCAAATAATTATAATTTCGAAATAGAAAGTTAATATGAGATAAAGCTTAACATAAGATCGTACAATATCATACGTTATGAATCAACTAATAAATATAAAACGAAAAAAACAACTGAGAAAAAAATTACAAAATTAACACTGTCCCGACATACACACACTTAAGTAAAACAATACACACACCTTTACAAGTATAGAGGCACTTTGATTCTAGATCATGAAAAGTTCGCTCACCGATATCTCGTGCATAATGTTTTACATTATAGAAGTCACAATAATAAAAGAAAAAGAACTCCTTACTCATAATAACAGTTATGCAAAGCTAAGTTTAAGTATGCAATACACGTTAAATAACCATAAGTTGACTTGTGATTTTGAATCATAAAATATCTCTAATGAAGCGCCAGTGAAAATGTGTTTCGGAGGCCTATTGTGAGTATAATTTTGATTATTTCCAAACATCCACATGACTTCAATTCCCTTATACATGATTATTCACTTATCTTACAAAATGTCCAAGTTAGTCACATGTATCCTCAAATTGCTCGAAAACTCTGAAACTAGATGACTCTCAAAATATTCTAGACGCGACGCAGTTCAGTGGAAACACAGACAGGAGGAGGAGGGAGTAATACGGAGGGAGCCAGAAGTACTCGCAGCAGAGGATCCACTCTTCATCTACAAAGATGGATGACGCAACTGCCTGAGGCTGAGGAGTTGGATCCACCTGAACCTGATATGGAGGTATGTGATGGTAGAGACACAAGTGTGAATACCCTAGGGAATAATCTGGAAAAATATTACAAAAACGAACTATAACTATAAGCTCGTTTTAATTAAACAAACGCCACACGAATTCTGTACAAACACTGTCTAAACAAAGCTGACATGAAACAATGCCTAAATATCATCGATTTTGCTGACAGGCTGTACTGAAAAATTCCAGATCTAAAGTGCCAGAAAATGGTCGCGGGACTTATTCTATCACCGTGACCCTGGTCCATAAAGGGCTATTGAAAGATACCGTAGATTTTAGTCAGTACAATTCTGACAGTCCCGTCCGCCCTGCCCGGGGTGGGAGGACTCATTTAATGATATTACCACGCTAAAAAAAAAAGTGCCAGATAATCGAGTATGTATCTTGTTATTGTTCATGTTTACTATTCATATAACGGTATTTCTATTCTTCTAGATGTGGAGCGTAGAAGAATTAAGAAAGCGATCCAAAGAGCTTAACCTCCTAGAGGTAGCCGATCTTGTTTCAAGTCATGAAGCCAAAGGAACATCACCTGCTGAAAAGAAAGAAAACGATCGAAGTCCTTCAAAAAGCAGTAATTCTGGAAGTCAAGTATGTATAATGAGCGATCAAGTGGAAATATTGTGATGTCGCTATGTTAAAACCACGTGTTGTTTCAGATAACGGTAAGGACAAGCCCAGTGGTGGTCGACACGATACCCGTCTGCAGACAGTGCCACAAAAAGTGTTTGTCCAAACCAAATAGTCCCCTTGTGTCCCAAAAGGAACCGCCAGTGATACCCGCCAAACCTAAACCCGAAGCATCGCCCCAAACCTCAAACTCCAATAAAAGCTCTACCAGTCCGTGTAGTGCACACTGCGGGAATCGAAAGCCAAGAAACTTCTCACATACACATCTAGAACGTAAAAATGCTATGAAGTTGCGTCCAGAGGATGGTCCCCAGAGCGGCAAAGAAAGTCATAGATTCAATAGAACAAAGTCAGAGAATGCTCAAATCAACGTCCTATGAACTCAAAACCGATTCGCCAATTTTAAGCAGAAGTGCTCATTCCGTTCATACAAAGAGCCAGTTAGAATTAAGAAAAGATAATTCAATAAGATCGCCGAGCCCATCATCAAGTAGTCGAAACAGTCCATTGTCTACTAGCCACACAACCTGTAGTTCTATGGTCTTTAATTCTAGTTCTAACGATTTAAGGATGTCCAATTCGAACATCGCCAATCAGGTCCAATGTGTCATTGCTCAAGAGAAATACTTGAATGAGGTCAAATGTGCTGAGAGCATAACTTTAACGAAAACTAAAACAGTCACGTCTAACTACCCTTCACCAGCGTCTGCCAGAAAAGAACAAATAACAAGACAAAAGGCAGAAAATGTATTAAACAAAGTCTTAGGCATGAATATTGTGACTAAGAGGGAAAACGTCGGTTCTTCTTTGAAGACGTCATCAGTATTTCTAGAAGACGATGTGATACACGAAGATGACCATGACTTTAAAATAGAAAGAGGTCTAAGACGATCTCCTAGAATGGGTATTTCAGCAGTCAGTAAAATGAACGGAGACATTAATAAGAAGACTGAAAGAATGGATGACATCATTGCAAATAATGCTACAGATGCAGGATCTGATGAAGATTTAGAGTTAGGACCCCTAATGTTGATGGGTCTATCGGCCATCAATCCTGCAGCGCATTTGATGAGAGTAGAACCTTTCAAGAGAGGTTCAGGAACGAGTTTGAACAACCCTTGTTCTAGACCAGGTAGTCTTGGCTCGATCAAGTCAGAGTCTCCAGTTCCTAACATAGCTGTTGTTCCACCAACGCCCGACTTTAATTCCACTAATAAGACTGTGAGTTTACTTTTGAGGAGTTGGTTAATTACCCATAGATTCTGATGATTATGAACTAACTCTTATATTGCAGGATGACCTTGTAGATGAATCCCCAGATTCCCCCTGATGTCCCAGATGACCTGCCTTATGTGACGCTCAAAAGGTGTGTTGATAAATATCGTAAAGTCATAGTTTTAAAGTAGTTGGTATTGTTGTAAAGACTACTAATGTTGTTTAAGATATGGCACAATGTCAAGCCTGGAGAGATTACCGTCCGATGAGACTGACGATGGCAACGTAAGACTGACAGTGCAGGAGCCAGAGACTTCGAAAGCTTATAATAATCCAGGTAATTGCTTTATAGAACTACACAATGCTACTACTACATTTTATATATTCGATCCATAAATCGATGGTATTCCGCGTTAAAGTTTATAACCGCGTGCCTCACGCTAGGTCCTCTATTTTTCAATTCTTCCGTTTCTATGGTAACCATACTTTGTTCTATTAACTATTTCATGTCAAAAATCAAATAGTAACATCTTATCGAATGTTTCCTTCAGTGAGCGGTGCCGCTGGTGGTATAATGGGCTATGCTGCAAGAGCTGGCTCATTCGTCGTGGAGAAGATGAATATCTTCAGTTACACTGAGAGTGTACCCAGCACAGCCATTGCGCACAAACAACCCTCGTTCTTAGAAAGGTATGTCTTTGTTAATATAACTAATATTTTTTTTTTTTTCTATTTTTTGTGAGACTGTGGTCATCTTCGTGTCTAAGTTATTCAATTCGGCTCTGAGAACCCTACAGCTAATATTTTTTCGTCTTTTATGAGATTACGATTTGAACTGCCACTACACCTAACGAAAGTGACATAACAAACCATGAAACCACACGACGCGAGGGTAAAAAACTCAGGATTTAAGTAAAATTTGACCACATTGGCTGCTATTATTAACTACAATTGATTTATCAAGTGCATTTGTTCTTCCTGTGAAAAGGAGGACTTCCAGTCGTACCTAAAGCAAATTTATTTTTACCGGGCTGTAATTTTTTAAGTACAGTTTTGAATTCTATGTATAACAATATTTTTCCCGATATAGGAGGAAAGCAAGGCAACGAAGACCTCGAGAGAGAACGATGAGTATGTGTGGGTGGAAACAGTAGTGCATTGAGATTTGATTACGATTGTAATACTCATAGAGCTAAATTGTAACAAACCAAACAAAACTAGATTTAGTATTTAGCTCTAACCTAATAAGATTTGTAACTTTAGAAAAAACATAGAATTTTGCTAGAAAAATGGAGCTATTCTTTATAGTAAAACTGATTTTTATAATCAAACTAATTTGCTAGATCTAACAAAACAGAAATGTTATTACCAAATTACGAAATTAGATTTAAAATAGAATTAACATGTTTATAACAGTAGGTACTCGTAACAATTTTTAATAAAATAAGCAAAATAGTATTTAATTCGTAGAATTGTTTAACGTAAACGTAGTTTTTTTTGTGTGGGTTTTATACTTTTTTATATTATAACAATTATCATCTACTCCAGTAGTATGATGAATCAATGTATTCAACGTAAGAGGTCTAGATTTGCTCAAAACAGATTTGTAAATAATTTTAATTTAGAAAGTTAATATTTTTGTAGTTGTTTTTTGTCTACATCGACCTCTTCTGTTTTCCGCCATGTTAAAAGTTCTAATTTTACCAGATGCCTTGGAGTAAGTGACTGGAAGTCAACAATTGGTACTGAGGAAGGTACAGGAGAAACGGGGGAGGGAAGTGGAGCAAGCGGGGAGGAAGCTTGGGGCACTCCATCCTCTGGAGACCTTTCAGACAACCTGCCTGATTCCGAACATGGAACACTATCGGTAAAGATGATTGGAAATTCCTTTCCTTAAAGTAAAGCAGACACATCCTTGGATAATTTGATTACCGTTAATGACATCCGCCAATTTATTAGAAACAAAGATTCAGTACTTAGTAGTACATAATTGTTCAACAAACCCATCTACATCTTCTATAAAATCATCATCCTCATTAATTTACCGCCTTTATTATTCTACTTGGGACATTGTAATACATTTCTACTTTAATTCTCGCCTGTCAGACATCACGGCTTTATTACTCATTCTGTAACAATTTTTAACAGGTTTCTTATGCCTTTTGAACGGAAAATCCTTCACAATTTCAGTCCCCCACGAAGTCATCATCATCATACGCTGGTGATGACGACACTGAGCTGATGATGGACGAGCTCCTCATGGCTCCTACTATTACCGGACCAACGACGCTAAGGCCACTTCTTCCGAGGTGAATTATCAAGTCTTTTGATTGCATGTTCTTTTTTTATATTTTCTAACACTTCATGTATTTAGATCTTTGACTAAAGCTTCACTAATAGATAAAAAGTCATTGCTTACGCACAAATATAGTTCAAATACATTTTTAAAAACTTGTGCAGTATTAGTATTTTGGCACTCAGATGCTTATAGAACAACTATTTTAAAACAAGCAAGTGACACTCTAACATTTCCAAAACTCGTTGCTAGCTGATAGATTCGATTTAAGTTCAAGTTATATTGAATTCTGGAATAGCAAACCAATCGACATTCACATACAAAATTTCAAAGACATGAAACTAATGACAATCTTGAATGTAGGGATGTTTTTAGAAGAAGACTAGAACCTCTCATGGAAGAAGAATGCTCTGACAGCGGAAGCGAAGACAACAAACCTACCCCCACCAACTCTGACGACCAGGTGAATATTAACACTAATTAAAATAAAAGAATTACTAATAGTTGCACCAAAGTTCCAAAATCCAAAGTATTTGAAACAGTCACCCTTCACGATAAGGTTAAAAAACAAGAAATTGCACATTTAAATGTAAGTAATAATATCCTAGAATTTTCCAGAGTCGAAGTTTAGTGCAAACACTTTCCCTTGTCACCGACAATTGTTGTTATATTATGTAATAATTAATACGTACTTAATGTTATATGTAATTTGTGTCCCAACATATTTGTTTAATTCGAATGTAATATGTGTAATACCATACCTAATTAGTCTGTCAAAATTGACGTTTACCACTTTAATTCTCTCAATTTATATGGTTTAGTATTCTATGTTATACCTATGTAGTCCCTTGTCCTAAGTCAAATTTGGCAGATAGTGAATAATTTTATAGTTGTGTAGGAGTATCATTGTAACCCATGGCATGCCAATAACCATACAAAGTGACGTTATTGGACACAGCATGCTTGTTGCATGACATATTTGAGTAAGACCCAGTATCGTAAATGTTAAATAAGTTGACATTACCATAGATTCAGACATTAACAATCGCGGTTAGATCAAAATTAAATTCAAAAGTCGAAGCATTGAAGATTTCGAAATTTTTCACCCTGGAGTTAGATCCAGGTTATTGGCAAATGGAGTAAACTCCCGTAGCTAGGTTATATCTCACATTGTGACTGGTCCGCTGGTGCGGCGCTTGGCGCAGGACAGCGAGCGTGGCCTCGATGCTGACGACTGTTGCGACGTGCCGCACCCGCCGCCCTCTGCTTCAGATCAAGGTGAGTTCGCAACTCGTTTATGTGGATGATGTTCTAGTTTTCGGTAAGTGTGTAGAGGATCATGTGTGCGAATGTCTTGTGAACGATTGTAGAGGCTCGCTGTGTGATCTTGGGAGGATTTATTGTTTACTTTGTTGCTTGCAATCTTTCATCTAACTTGTTGCTGTTCGAAGCAATCTCCGCTAGCATCTCTCTCAGAGCATTTTATACTAAACTATCATAAACTTTCTTTCCATCTACTGTAATTATTTTATCTTGCATAAACTGTGACAGTTTAGAGACGATGAATGCATGGGTTTAGAATGAAAAATAATAAAAAATAAGATCGGCATCAACTTCAACATTCACACAACACAATGTCAAGCACCCAAAAACATTACTAACAGAGAAAATACATTTTGACAGAGAAATGGACAGCTTGACAAATGATGAAAGGTGAGAGATGACAAAAAGTCTCGTCGTATATCAACACAAATGCCGACATTTTATTAATGGCACGGTGCATGAGTATTACTTTGAACATAATTCGTACACATTTTACCAGAAATAATAACTATTTTAATTTTAAGCTTAGCTTCTTCGTTTCCACACTCAGGCTTAAAGTTAAATATCAATTTCTGGTAAACAGGTAACGTTGTTGATGTACCCCTGTACTGGCACGATATCCGTAAATATCTGTAGCTATAGCACTCCACTTATAACTATCATATTTATTTATATTATATTTAAATACTATATCAATTTATTCGATACATCTTTTCTATACGAACCACATACATAAGACACTGAACTGTTATGGACTGCTCACGATGTTGGAGTGGTTTCTGGAGAGTATAAGGTTGGTGATGTTACAGAAGCAGAGGACGGGTGTGTGCACGTCGACCAGGATGCTGGCGGGGGGGGAGGTGGTGGCGCCGGGTGCGATCTGAGCCCCGACAGGACACCCACCAACGAGGCGCCTTCGACGCCCTTACTATCTGGTACGCATCATAACTATTCATGACACAACTATATGACAAGCAAAATGAAATATAGACGACACGCTTAGCGCAGTGGCTGAGTGATTGGACTGCTACGCCATATGTCGTTGGTTTGATTCCCGCACGGAGCAAATATTTGTGTGATCCACAAGTATTTGTTTCAGGTCTGGGCGTTTGTGTATTCACATACACTTATCTTATCTATCTATCTATCGTCTTTATGTTTAAAAAAAAAAACCTATATTTGGTTCTAAGGTAAAACTAGGTGGCTGAGACGTCACGGCGTCCTGACCTATCGCATGACGCAGGTCCTCACCGGACACGGAAGTTTCGGGAGGTACCTGTGGCTGATGGGAAAGGAGGAAACGCCGGGGTGTCACCACTGCGAAGATCGCCCGGAGGACACAGTAGAGCATACGGTGCAAGACTGCCCAGCTTGGGCAGAGCACCGACGTGTCCTCACGGCGGCGATAGGCGGAGACCTCTCGCGCCCGGCATTGGTTTCGGCCATGCTGCGGAGCGAGACGGAGTGGGAAGCGGTCGCCGCCTTCTGCGAGGCAGTAATGCTCGTGAAGGAGGCGGCGGGCCGCGAGAGAGAGAGGACAGCGTCCTCCCTCCGCCCCAACCGCAGTGGTGTACGCCCACGGCGCCGTACGTCGCAAGACGATCTCCGGCCACCGTAGGCGCGGGCATGCGGACAGCGAGTAAAGGGCAACTCGCTGTCCGACCATGGACCATGCCCGGGTCGACGGCGCGTCGTGTTCCACGCGCGCCTCAAAGAGCTGTCAGCAATATGACGGGGCCCCCTCTCAGAGGGCCAAAGCCTGCCGGGGTCGCGGGACTTATTTCTATTACCGCGACCCCGGAACATAAAGGGCTACTGAAGGACACCGTGGATTTTAGTCAGTACAAGTCTGACAGTACCTCCCGCCCTGCCCGGGGTTGGAGGTCTTATTTGATGATTTTACCACGATAAAAAAAAAAATAAAAAAAAAGGTAAAACTAGGTGGTGGGCGAGTAAAGGGCAACTCGCCGTCCGACCACGCGCGTCTCAAAAAGCTGTCAGCAAAATGACGGGGCGGGGCTCTCAGAGGGCTAAAGACTGCCGGGGTCGCGGGACTCATACCATCACAATGACCCCGGAACATAAAGGGCTATTGAAGGACACCGTGGATTTTAGTTAGTACAAGTCTGACAGTCCCTCCCGCCCTGTCCGGGGTGGGAGGCCTCATTTAATGATTTTATAAAGACAAAAAAAAAAGGTAAAACTAGGTAACCCGCCCTCGTTAACAAATCACCCGGTCATTTTAGCATTCTTAGCGTACAACATGACCGAGGCCGAGAGCCATTAAGTAAGCCAACAGCGGTTACCAAAGCGTGTGTATCCGAGCAGTTCTAGTGGTAGAATGACGGAGCGTTTTTTCAACTAGGGCGAATTATCTAGTTTAACCCTAGACGTAAGTTAAACTGTGATGATGAAATTTTAGATTCAATTTCGATTTTTACATTGCAATTACTGTCATAATTTAAAGCAACAACCATATAAGTAACGTTTTTTTTGTCCAGTTTCAAAAGAGTTTGCGGAGGTGCGTGTCACTGTTGGAGCTGGTCGTCGGGGCTCAGCCAGCTCGGACAGCACGCCCTCCACACTCGAACGCACCACTATACACAACCCTACGACACTCAGCCCACCCGTACCAGGTGAGCTGGGATCTTACTACTTATGGACTTTACCCATGATGTGATTCGTGCGATTTGCAATTTCTACTAACTGCAACTGAAAATCGACCTTGCTACTAAGAAATAATGATGCAATTCGATTGACTTGACGTCGTTTTTCATCTGCCCGTAGAGAATTGTTGTGGTTGGAATCGGTCGAATTGCGTTCACATCGCGTCATGGGTAAGCTGCCTTATTTTCACATCAGTTGAGTTTGAATTTTACTAGTGAGCTCCAGCATCTCCAGCTCCATCAGGACTATCTTTCAACAATTCTTTGTTAACTTTTACACGTGTAAGCTTATAAAAAAGTGTGGAAAAACGCTAAAATAAAAAATTTCATCAGCCGTTTCAGTCTCGGAGCAAGCACCAGCACCGGAGGCTACCTCACAACCGGAGGAACAGAGACCACCGACGCCGGAGCGACTCAGTCCTCGAGCGGAGATGAGGCTGGCACTGGACCAGGGGAAGGACATGCTGGCCGATCAGGAGGTGTCCTGGGTTCGTTTTCATTTACTGCTGATACCCGTTTCAATAAGTAAGGGGTCAAAAACTAAAGTTGTAAAAACGATTAACTGATTATGGTATGTCTACGTTGAAAGCCCCTGGATATAAATAAATTAATGGTGTTTTCTTTGATGACATTTTATTTTCTGTACTTTTATTGTACTGACTGAACGTTTAGATTTCTCTCTCCACTACTAGGCGTATCGTTTTCAAAATTAGAACAGGTGGACTACACGACGCGAAGTCAAGTAGTTAGGCTGTGGGAAAGAGACAGAGCTATACAAGTCGTCTAGCGCCGTCTCGTTCCTTTAGCGGAACTACTCACGCTTTAAGACGTCATGGTGGACCACCAGAACAAAAAAATGCTAATACTCTTAATTTTTTTAGGCTGGCGGGTCCGACCCCTGGTCGTTTCGCGCGGCGTGTCAGCGCTCTCTCCTGCGGCGCGTGGCGAGCGCAGACGCAGTGACGTTGTGTCGCGCGCACCCGCGCCGCACCGCCCCGCATACTACTTCGCGCAATTCTGTATATGCTTGGAAGGGTACGTTGGAAAACACTCTATAATCATTGCTGCATCATTGCACTCTAAAATGCAATCAAATTGCATCTGCTCCAAATGAATTGGTTAGGATCAAAGGGAAGATGATACACACAGAAAATACGATCTGTCAAAAATGATAACAAGCAAAACTCTGAAGTTCAATATTTAAGATTCTCTAACTTTGATCTTCGTTACTGACATTGACTGAAATGAGATTAACATTATACAAGAAAAAATAAAAATCTAAACTGTAATTGAACCTCATTATGTAACATTTTATAGTTCCAGAAAGCGAGAAACCTATGGAGATGGAGCAACTGGCACGAGCGGAAGTTCAGACGATGCGTTCGCGGACGCGCTCTCTATGCCAGAACGGGAAGATGTTAGTAATCTTGCAGTTTCTTTAGAAATGCATTTTCGAGCATACGCTAATGCTTTTGATAGATAATTATGAGAATGTTGCTCTGTGAAATCAAACCTTATATGGTAACTTTTGGCACGCTTAAATACCTCTATAACTGCTCCTATTTAGAGCCTTAAGATAAGCTAAATAAAATCACATCTTTTAATAAAGAAAATAAATTGTTTACGAGAGGGATACTACAAGAATCCATCCTAGGTCCACCAATTTTTGGTTTGGTGACTATTGGTGGTAACTTGCTATAAAGGATAATTACTCAAGACTGCTATTTTCTACTTTCAGAATGGGTTTCCTCCGTCGTCGCGCATCGTCCGATAGCCCCCGCCGCGAGCCGTTCGTCCTGGCGGCCACGAGCGCGCGGCCGTTCTCTCCGCGCCGCACTTCCGTGAGCAACAACGGCTATTACAAGATATGCTTTGTCAATGGCTATGTGTGAGCACAGCGCACGCACCGGCTTATCTGTGCCAATCAGCTGGATTTAAACATTCGCGGGAAGTTTTTTCATTGTTCACACATTATGTCCAATTGTCCAGCATTCTCTATCGCCTGTGCCTATCTCTTTTTAGTTTCTGCTGGATCGGTTGTGCGGGCTGTTTTTAAATGGTTGTCACTGTTATATTACAGACAGGGATGTTAAGGGTGTCGCTAATTAATAATATTATTAGTAATGAAGAAACTTCCTATGTAGTATGTACACGATTAAAAAATAAGATGTGAATTTCCAATTGAATATTGCGCGGTAAGAATAAGTGAATATGTTCAGAAGTGTCAATGGGACAATTAAAACCTGCCTTAATTTTAGATCCAAAACTAATGTTTAAACAAATTTCGTCCTAGTCAATAAATTAGAACAATTAAATAAAAGCATGTAAGGTAGTTTGTAATGGGAAAAGTAATTCGAACTGTTCAAAACGATTCAATAATGGTATAATCGTGTTTTATAAAATTTTAAAGGACATTTTAATATTTGGAAGTCTTAGAATTTGAGAATGTAAGTGGAAAGTATAAAGAACTATTAATATACGAAACAGTAGTGAGTGATAATGTTTATTCAGTAAAAATTGGCCAATAAAATTGCCTTTCTTTTCAAAATCTTTAAAAATTCGTAAATGATATTGTTAAATTAGTACTTAAACCTTTTTTAGTAAAAATATTCCATGTTTTTAACCTTTACCTATGTCTTAAGATTATTACCGTTTGGTATATTGTTATGATTGTGGATGTCTGGCACTAAGCTCATGTCAATTTGTTCTTTGCTTAACACTTAGAATTAAAGTTTAAATCCAGCTTTCAGATATGCTAAATTTGTTTTTGTTGTCTGTTGAACTGATCTGTCCATTTTAATTGGAACGAGTGTTCTCGAAAATATATTTTTAATAAAATATCATTAAGCTTTTCATTCTTCATCCTGCAGCTTAGCTGATCCTTCCTTTATTTTACACAACCCTTTATTTTGTTTAGCGCTAATAAAGCCGTCCACTTCTTCGTTTTTGCTAATATTTTTTGCATACTCTTAGTGTCTTCAATGTCTTTAATATTTGGATTTGTAAAGAGACATTTCACGCGGTTTATATCCTCTAGTTTCCACTTTGCAATCTAAAGTAGCAAGCTAGCGTAGACCATACAGGGTTATTTAAGATTTACTCGTATACGTAGTGTTCCAGTCCACCTATAAGGTCGACTGGTTCATAAAATTAAATGTAATAACCCTGTATTTTTGTTTTAGGTAAATTTAAAACCGTAATAGAAAATACAAAAGTAGCAGTCCATAAATAATGCAATATTCTTACAGGAGAAACATTTCGAGAAAAGATTCTGGAAACAAGTGACTAGAAGACGTCAATCTCTTGGATCTATCAGTCAAATATAGACTGGATAAACAAAACAAAAACGATGAAATAAAGTGTTCACGTGTAGAAGTTCACAATATAGACGTAGATGATTCAGCATTAGAGACTGTAAAACTAGACGGTCAAAACTTGGACCACGAATAAGATAAAAACTACGGAGTGGTTAAAGACGTTTAAAGACTTAAGGATGATGATGATAATGATGATGAAGTCAATGGATTGCCAAACGATACCAGAAATATGCCAAATAACGACGAAAGGGACCTGTCAATACTTCATATCTTAGAACCATTGTGTTTATAGTACATTACACTGAAATAGGCCTAATTATTGACTGTAAATAAAAGAGCCGTTTATTTCTCATAGTTGTACAAATAGAATTATTTGTAACTGAGCTTGATAGAGGATGTAAAATATGTGATAGGTTACGAACTGTTTTAACTTTCTTGTAAATTGTTAAATCTGATACGAATCAATATGTAAATTGGATTTTTCATAACCATTGTAATATATGTTTTCTCGCCTTTGTATTCTACGTCGATTTGTCCTTTGAAATGTGTAACGCTTGATTTCATATGTCGCACGATTTTAGATGAATCTTCTGTGTGTTAAACAGTATTGTACACATTAGATGCGTACGGAGGTTCGATATTTTTGATAGGTTATACTGGTACCGAAGAAACCTGTACCAGATTTAATTTCTTTATCAAATTCGTAACAAGGGTTCAGTCAACGGATATTATAATCCTTGTATTCTTTGATAGATAGTAACCATATTAGATTTCCATCAGACTGTCTACGTATTTAATAAAAAGAACTTGGTAAATCAATATTTGTTAAACCTGTGGCAATGTCTTTTATAATAAACGATCCTTAAATAACGTTAACTTACTTTTATAATTAGTCTTTTGTCAGTTTTCACTAATACCAAACCAAAAAGGCAACTGGTGGGTTTTCAACTCTGGGCTGTGTCGATCGAGGCAAAATTCCAACATTACATGAATTTGAATATGCATGTGCTTGGTGTTACTGAAAACAGGCACTGAATACCTTTCGCACTTATGTGCCACATTTTGTAGATATGGAACATATTATTAATAAAGAATATAAATTATTAGGAAATTTGTGCAAAAAACATTGCTTAATTAAGTTCCTAAATGACGAATTACGTAGGGGAATTTTAAAATTAATATCTATTATGTAAACTAAATTTAATTTTTTGTAGATAACAATGTCATGATCGTCGAATTTATTAATTTTAAACTCCTTGTAAACTAAAAGTTGTTTAGTCTTGAAATATTTTCATTTGTGTTTTGTTTCTCTTTATCGATGGATCAAATAAAATTATAAATTAATTTTTTGACAATGTTATTTTGTTTATACAAATATCGAAACGATTATGTATGTAGTGCATCTAAACACTGTTTAAGCTTTCACGGTTTATATCTATAATTTAAAATGTCACTTACCTACGGGATATCTTCCGAGATTACACATTTGTTTGAGTTCCCGATATTTGGACGCTGTTGCAAGCGCCATGATCGCGGGTTGACTGGAGAATGCGGGTAGTTGAAAATAAATTGTTAGGAGCAGACAAATCTGTCTACCCTCTTTCTGTCTCTTGCTACGAGCACTACTGGAACTCGCCACTAAGTCACGGTAAAACACACTCACAGTATCATCAAGATTTTTGAGGTCTTTATTATGATGTCGGCTGCCATTTTTGAGCATGTTGACAACTTGATTCCACATACTTGACAATTTGAAACCATCCTGTCGATTGAAATTCTTGTGTTTTCTTATTTCAATTGCTTCTCTTTGCAGCCTTGGTATTTACCTAATGCTTGTGAAATTCGATCCAGTGAGGTCCTGACTTCAGCAAATGTTCTGCTATGGCATATTTTTGTTCATCCTACTTATACATATACTTTTTAATAAAATTTCCCGACGTCTGGTCAAAACGGGGAAAGGAAAATAATAAAAACAACAACATAAAAATGTTAAGGTACGTATATTTAATATTAAAATACATCAATTCACAATGTAAATACAAAATTTACATGTAAAAAAATTCAAGTGATACAAAAAATATTAGATATTTTTAATGTCTTAGCACCACATGGTTTTCTTCAGTTTTAATTTTTTAACTGGCAATATAAAGATGAGGCCTATTGCTGTTTTCATTTGTTTAAAGTAATTAAATATTTTCTTCCGAAAATATCACAAATATTGCATTTTTCTTAAAAATCATACGTTAACTCTCGGTAGATACGGTACCGGACTTTCATCAATTAATGGAAATAAAAAAGTTTTTTCCAGAAAATAAATGTTACAACCGCTAATTGAGCACAATTTGCACTATCCCATTGCCCTTTAAATCCCACACTCACATAGCAATCGAGGCAAGAAATACTTTGAAAATTAAAGTAATGGGCCGAAATCAACATCAACTCTTACATTGACGATATCATGATTTTGCAGACAAGAAAAGTATAGGTACTTAAAAGTAGAATATCAGTAAAATCGCCCGTCTTGCCTCAATTGCTAGGTATAACTCTTCATTGACTTATTATATTTACCTATATACAACTAATATTAGTGTTGGCAGAAAAAAAATAAGGAAAAAGCGAAAAAAAAACTTCAATAATCTTTACCAAGATTACTAAAGAAAAATATTTTCATTTAAAAAAATATTCAAAATGTACATAAAACTATAGACATTTTAATGATTGTTAGGAAGCGATATTAATTCATTTTGGCACAATGTTAGTTTAATTATATTTTTATAAATTTTATTTTATTGAAACTTATGATAAACTAGTTGACCTTTTAAAAATTTGTTAGGTATCTAAAATAATGGTATATTTTGTATACAATGTACCTACAGGACACTCCTTGCTAGAACTATTAAGTACGAATAACTAACTTGAAACAAAATACAAAAGTATCATGCCAAATGTAAAATATAAAAAAATAAAATTCCACGTGACAAATATACATTTGCAATGTAATCTAAACTTCATACCGGAAATATACACTTGTATACTTAAAATTTTATGTCACTAAAATAATGCCAAGCAATAAATTTTATATAACATAAATTCAATTATAAAATATTATGTCACTCAAACAGGTATTAGTCACGAACGGACGGAATTGCATTACACTAAAACATCAAGGAATGTAAGAATAAATTCAATAAAAAAGGCAGTGAAAATTATCACTTGAGTAACTTTGAGCATAACACAAAACTTACAATATTTTGTTACTGCTAACAATCAATTCCTGAGATTTCTTTCAATTTACAAAATTGCGTACAACGCCATCTCTGTATCGCATCATGACTTACAACGCCTACGTTCTGAATCGCGCTGTCAAAAATCTATTCGCGCCATTCTCGAGACGCTTGGAAGGTTCGCACTTCAGATGATGTGAAGGTTGTTAATCCTTGTGGACCTGCAACAGATACATTAATACCTATATTACTTTTGGATAAACACACACATGTTTAGGGAAAAATCATCATGAGGGCCAAATAAATAAATAAATGCTGATTGATATTGGTAGTTAAACCTTAATGCATCCTTGGAAATTCTGTTTCTTACACTTTTGAAGGACACCGTGGATTTAGTCAGTACAAGTCTGGCAGTCGCTCCAGCCCTGCCCTGGGTTCGAGGACTCATTTGATGGTAAATTATAAAATCAGGCGTTACTTTGCGGGAATCCATTTCAAATGCATTTTTTTTTTCATGACATTGAATCATTTGATGGTCTTACAACGTAAAAAAAATTCCAAACATTTTTTTTTTTAAATTTTCGGTCTACATTTTTCCGCAGTTATAAAGCAACCAATGTGTGCTAAGAATTATTTCTTGTTATAATTCTTTAAATACAATATTTAATTAGTCTCTGATAACATAATTTCTTATAATATTCCTGAGTTCGATAAAGCCAGTAATATTATAAGATCCTCACCTCTAATCCTGCGTCCAGGCGTGGGTGTGACATCACCTTCAGGAGCTGTCCATTGTTCCACCACCTCCGTCGCTGAGCGAGCCAGCGATGGTTGGCTCACAGAGCGATGCAGCGAGTGACGGGACCAAGACCTAATGAGATGATGATATTATAATTTTGGAATTCTTGGAGAAGAAAAACAAGATCAGTTGGTTCTAACAACCATGTGAAGTTTTGAAGAACTCTTATAAAACAAGTTTTGTTTAATTTATTGCCTTTTCATTTATGACACTGCTCTTGTGGCTAAGATACATGTAGTGCCAAAAAATAATTTATACCATTCCCCCTCGAAAAAGCTACTTTTACTCACGGAAAACAGTGCGTAAAAGTAGTCTTTTACGCACTGTTTTGGTGTTTGAATTTAGAACACTTTAGTACATTCGACATCGACCGCGATGCTGGACAACCCCCTTGCTAATATCAAAATTACCCTTAATTCAAACCATTTTTCCGATTTTAACGTCAGCTTGTTGGCGCAGTGACCGAGCGATTGGACTACTTCGCACCCACGTGTGTGTGGAGCAGACTTAGGTATTAAATAAAACTTTATTTTGTTTCGTTGAATATTTTTATCGCTCAAATCTTTCTTTTTCTCGTAGTCATGGTATAAAGTATCGTTTGCAACTCTTGAATAAAACGGATTTAAATCGAGGGCCTGAATCACTCGCGTCGCTCAGGATTTAAATACTTGAATCACTCGCTTCACTCGTGATTCAATCATCATGAATCACTCCCTGCGGTCGTGATTCAGTCATTAAAATCCTTCGCTTGCTCTTGATTCATATAATGGCCCTCGCTTTAAATCCGCTCTTTATTCAATCGTTGCAAAATATACTATTAAAGATATTTATAATGGAGAAGTAAAAACGAGCAATCTTCTGGAACCTCACATTATTCAAATTAAGAATAAACTATTTCAGCATTTGGAAGTGAATAAAGAAAGAAATTTGTTTTTCTAAAGCTCACTCTAGTATACAAAGTTTTGGTAAGAATCTGGAAAACGAAGGTTTCACTCACTGGTTCTGATGGAAGGGATGTTCGGAGTCGCTATCGTCGTCATAGTACCGTCCGAGCTGCGTGCCAGCCGACACCTCCGAGTGAGTGTCCGCTTGCTCGCGTGCGTAGTCCACCATCATCTCTGACATTGATCTGGAAAACGAAAAAGATCAGTTTTGTACCATAACTTCAATAAGGCAAGAACCACAAAGGCATATAAAAGGGAGGTTTAGGCCGTTTAGAGGGAAAGGAGTGAGGTCAGACTATCAAAAACTAGGGTGATGTAAAAAAGGATTTAAGGTTTATTTGTGAAAGCTTATAAATAGCAAATGTCAGTGCAATTGTTACTATAGAGGACGGAGTGGACTTGATGATGAATAAAAGTCAGTATTCACCACTGGGAGATTATATTTCCATAGGTTTTACATTCGCTAATTCAGAACAGGTACAACTTGCGTGGTTACAGTTTGATACTTCTAGTGGTGAATACTGACGTTTATTCATCATCAAGTCCACTTCATCCTCTATAGTTACTACCATATCACCTGGGAATGGTGGAAATAGTAAGCTTCCCGAAAATTAAATAAATTAACTTATGGTAACGGAGAAGCGTGAGCCAACTTGAACTGCAAAAATTAATAGACATCTACATAGAACTGTACAAATTCTCAATTATTATCTATTTCGTAGCGAACTATTCGGGGTAAAACGTGGTAAGACTCTCCTTAAAATCTTTCCACAAGTTACTGCTATCTGAGATGAAAACTACAAAACGACCATCCTTTGAACTTGTCAGGATTACTTCAGCCCTCTAATACAATTTTCAACTAAAAACGTACCTCATATCAACATGGTCGCTGCGGTAGGAGGACCGGCGAGACCTCTGCGGGTCCCTCAGGGAGGTTGCGTCGCTGTCGTACTCGTACAAGGTCGGCAGGGAACTGCGGCGGGATCGGGAGTCCCACTCTGTCTTCTTGCGGTAGCGGTTCTGGAGGAAATAAATTTGTTAAAATTGTATGCATCATAAAGGCATGTCAATGTGTTATAATTTTTCACTAAAATAAGTTTTCTAAAACTCTCGAACTGTTTGTCGAAGCTGGATCACTAGCTACAGTAAGGACATTCCATGAGGCCATGAGGCCTTCCTCCGTATGATAAACGTAAGACCGTCCAGACCAGCTGCAAAATTAGAGGAATCGCAGATGAATCACCACCCATAGACAAATTCGAAAACCTCCAGTGCCTGAAACTACATCGAGAACGTTTGGCGACTGAAATAGGTATGCCATATAATACGTTCTAGAGAGTGTCTTTTATAAAAAATTTCACACTCATATTAGGTATTACTCTCATCAACGCCAAAGCAATCTTTGCCCCTTAGCTTACCTTGGGTTTATCTGGAGGTGGAGCCAGTATCCGAATGATCACCTCCCACTTGGGAGGAGCATACAGTGGTGCGAATCGATGGTCATGTGCCACTCTGCTGAACTCCTCCCGGGTGCTGGAGCGTGCAAGTTCTCGTCGTAGAGTACTCTCGTGGGTGATCAGCTCACGCCAACGGAGACGCTCCTCGCGGGTCAGGCGGTAGGAGCGTTCGGTTTCGGCTAGAACCTGGAGATGATGGAAATTCTTAAGTGTTTGGTAACTAACATAAAACAGCCTGAAAGAAAACTAGTTGTCGAACACATCGGAGAAATTTTGCAAAATACCTTCTCATGTTGAATAACTGATGTAATCTAAACAGCTAGGATATTGAAACAGCCATTAGCTTAAAATCTTAGATCATGCACCCAAAAAAAACTCAAATATTTAAACTACTCAGTTATGTGCAGCCTTATTTTGGTTTATAATAGTATCATCATGACTCAGACGAATTCCAAATTCTTACCTCATCCTGAGCCTCGGTCTTCAGGACCCTCGTCAGGACACTCCAATTGACAGGCACAGGTGGAGCAGGTATAGGCTCCGGTACATCCTCATCATCTTCGTCTCTAAACAGAGGGTTACGAGCTGGAGGCAGTTCCGGGAGGAGGGGCAGGTCTGATGATTGAGATTGGGTCTGGTAGCTGCTTGATGCGGTCTGCTTGATCAACTCCGGGGAGAATAGGTCAGGGCCGCCTTTACCTGTGGAAATAGAGATTTTTGTAATCATTGTGAATTCTAGGGGAAACATTGGAACAGATCAATATATTGATATTTTAGTAAATCAATGATATTTTAGCAAATCATGAAATAAAATGTAGGATTTTTGTAACATTACGTAGAAATCGAAAATTCACACGCTCTTAATATCCTGTCTTAAATTCTAATGATGCTGATAACATGTCAGTTTAAAAATTTAGGTGGACCGACGACATCATGAGAGTCATACATGGATGCAAGTAGCGAATTGACGTTTGGTGTGGCGGTCTAAAGGGGAGGTCTATGTTCAGCAGCGGACGTCTTCCGGCTGATGATGATGGAGATAAAAACACTATGAACAAAATAACCGAATAACCCTTACCAATATACTTCTGCGGCGGCAACGACAACGGAACCCTCTCCATCTTCGGCGTCAACGTCATTCCTGACGCGGAGCTGATGTCGGAGAAGTTCTCCCACTGCGCCTCGGGCACGGTGTGGTTGCGGATAGTGACGTCGAACTGCGGCGGAGGAGGAGGCACCTGCTTGTACTCCGTGACCAGACGTTTGTGACGCTCGATGTCTTCAATGGTCTTCTTCTCCGTGATCGTGCGGAGGAACACGTCGTCTACTACGTGAGAAGTGATCTCGGGTTTTCTGGTGAAGGAAAGATGAGTATGAAAAGCTGAGCGATTAGACTGCACAGCATGTCGCGTGTTTGTGTGGCCTAGAAGTAATTTTACCGGTTCCGGTGTTTGTGTATGTGAGATTAATACAGAAAAAACTCCTAGTGTTGGGCAACGTTTTTTTTTTAAAAAGAAAAGAAGAAAGATGTTTCAACGGTATCGCATACTTAGGATTCGCATCAGGCGTTTAAGCAAGTTCTATTGGAAAAAAAATTAGCACTAAAGATGTCAAGTTTCTAAAGTCTCGTGTTTATACCTACTTCTTTATATCAATAATCAGCCTATTTGTTTTCCAACCACGTTGGAACACTTCACAAATGTACGTACATTACTGAACTTTTATGTATACGACTTTATAGAAAATGATATTTGACTTCAATCGCTTTTTTTAAAAATCCAGGTCCTTCAATAGCCTTTACGTTTCGGGGTCACGGTAATTCGTATGTCCTGCGACCCCGGCAGGCTTTGGCCACTTCAGCCGCATTCAAATTAAACAAACTCAAATCAATGAATAACTTACCTGGCAGGCATGATGGGTGTTTCAGGGATAGGCTCAAGACTCTCCATCAGCATCTCCTGTTCTTCGGTCTCCAGACGCTCCCTCATCACAGGAGGTGGCGGAGCAGGTTTCTGTACACAATAATGTTTTTTTTATTTGAAATGCGAGAGGCAAGTTAACGACAAATTTGACTTCTGTAGCATAATGAAGTGATCCTACTTTTTGATAATAAAGTTTGGGCTGTTTGTGACTTAATTTCATCGACCAATGTGAAAATTAAAATTGATCTGTTTTTATTCTTCCACGACTTAAATCTCGTCCCCTATAAACTTATACCTTGCCTTTTAAAGACTCTACTTTAAGATTTTTTAACAAAATGAAATATCTACAACTACAATACACAAAACCTTTACGAGTTACATTAGTAAAACAATAAATTAGTATACCTTGATATGGAACATCCTGGCGTGTGACCCGTCAGTGACCTCAGTAACTGAGTGCGTGTCGGTCATCTCAGTGTTCAGCGACACGATGGACCGCGGCCGTCTCGACCACTCCTGGTTAGTCACACAGGTGATGATGATGAGTTACATTATTATGGTGAACATTATGTATATGTGGTGTATGTGTATATGAGAGTGAGTTATTTTGCAATCATTTGATAGTATTTGTAATGTGTTGTACGTGCTTTTATTATAGGGTTGATGGGTGAATTTTAAAACTGTTGTATTGTTGTGATTTTTGATTTGTGCTATCTGTGAAATTTGTGCATGTGTTACATTTGATAGTTATTAAAACGAGACCATTCAACAATTAAAAGATTATTTAAATTTCAACCAGTGCCGGTGTAAATGACACCGGTAGTAATAATTTATTATTCGCCACTGAAGACGGAGAATCCACTTCAAAAAGTCTTTGCTGAAATATTCATATTCCTTAGTATTATAAAGTTCCAAATCAACAATGGAAACATGCACCCCCTCATTTCTTTACAATTGAACCCCTTATTTAGTGCTATTACTCACAAAACACTCCTTCACCTCATTCGTCTCTTCCCTCCACATACCTGTTTCTCTCGTTGCACCTGCGAGTAGACCGCAGGAGGTCTGGGCGGCCTCTCAGGAGGAGGCAGCTGGGAGGCGCGCGCGGGGAGGGGCAGGGCCACAGGGGATACCGTGCGAACTGATTCTTGTCGCTCGTGTTCTTCTGAGATCATCGTTTGTCTATGGAGGGGTGATAAATTGTAGCATTTAGTAAGTTTTTAAAAAATAACCTCTTATGGCCTGTTTTGAAAGTTTTATCAAGCCTGATTCCTAGATATAATTGTGCAGACGCCAACTGAACAGGTCAACTTACCCGAAGTTAGAACACTATAATGATATCGCAAACACTATAATGATACTTCCTCTACCGGTCTCAATAAGAATAATAGTGGAAGAATTGCAAGGTATTAACAAATTACTCTTAACAACAAGTAAATACTATTGGCGCCCGACTGGGCCTTGAGTTAGGTGACAACTCCATTATGATCGCAGTTTTTTATTTGCGTGGTAAAATCATCAAATGACTCCTACCTCCCAGGGCACAGAGGGAGTGACTGTCAGACTCGTACTGACTAAAATTCACGGTGTCCTTCAATAGCCCTTTACGTTTCGGGGTCACGGTAATTCGTGAGTCCCGCGACCATTATGATCACAGATACAGTAAAAGAGTCTCACCTGATACTTCCTCCATCAGTCTCAGTCAGCGTGATGGTGGAGGGTGGAGAAGGTGGCACGACTGGTCGTTGCACGCGCACGCGCACGTCGAAGGCGGGTGCCGCACCTGACACCAGGCGGGCGTTGGTTGCCATCGCTTCACGAGTAGAGCCGTAGCCTGATAGTAAAAGATGTAAGTTGATTAATCTATTTGGTGATTTTAGGTACCTAAAAGTATATAGAAATGATTAAATGTAACAATCTCATTATAATCAGTACAATACATAGCTTTAACTTAGATAAACGTACGAAATTAAGACCGTTATAGACCCTGTCTGTTACTGCTGCGAATATTTATCCACTTTTCTCACACGCCTTCAATCCATTTGCACTAATTATGATGGTTATAATGCTAATGATAACGAATAATATGCAAAATGATAATGAATTAATAATACCCACATTTTTACTGAAACACTTCTGTCCCAACAGGGCGCCATTAGTAACCTTATTGGCGCCCAAGTGGGACTCGAGTAACTTTTTAGAACCAAATAACAACCTACCTTCGCTATGATAAGACTCGTCCATCATAAAGGCGGCGTTGCTGTGCGCCTGTTCGGCTTCGCTTGGCGTCTCTGACGGGTAGTCGGAGGGAATGGTGTCGGAAGCCACGCTCGCCATTTCGGCGGCAGCAGGGTAGACTGGATGAGCTCGAGGGATTTTGACTTCTGTTGAGAAGAAAATAAGTTTCAAAAAGCGTTGTAAAATAATACTGTAGAGTTGAGTTTTGTATCATATTTATTAGTCTGAAAGATAGATTACCACAACATATTTAACCCGTGGTTTTTGTTTACGTAAACTAAAATTGATGAAGATACAACTATTCTAACAATCACAGAACATCATTCGGTCGGTACAATTTTAAAGGCGCTATGACGTCACAAGCCACTCCCGAATTTCACAGTGTTTTACCTTTGTCAATATTCATTGATATAAAGAAAGAAAAAATACCTGTTTTAAAAAAAAACTATTTTTCAATACTCTGACGAACTAAACAGATTTTCATTTTATTTATACAGTAACTACCTTATTAGAAGCATACAATGTAGGCAGAACCTTTCATCACAAAAATTCCTTACCTTGTATACTCTCCCTGCTAACAATAGAAGCAGAAGAATCATCGATGAACCTCCTCGGGGCGGGGAGGGCGCGTCTTCTGAGGCAGAGGTAGGACACTCCCAGACCCAGGAGTAACAGCGTGAGGAACAGGATCGCGCAGATTATCATGAGAATGTGGGTGCCTGCGAGGGGAGCCTTCGCTGGTAGAGGACCGGTCTCGGGCCTGCAGAAGAATGATCAGGATTTAGTTTTTTTATACACAGATCTGGGACACGTCTGTACATAACTTAAATTCACGAGGTAATAATATTCTGGCTCTAACATAAAAATTCCACGTATCCGCCTCTTATTATTATTTCCTTTATTCACTTAATATTCAAATACTAACATTTTTGAATATTTTAAATACAATACAAAACATATAAAAATAGAGGTCTGCCGGTATGGGAGCAGGGTCCAAGCTACCGGTGGTTAGGACAGGAACCTCCTCACAATGCGAACCGTATCGAGGCGTACTGCCTTCTGAATCAGGCCCTTGATCCAACCCCCTAATGAGAGCCTAAAAAGGCAACGACGATATATTACTAGACTCCGCATGCACGATCTAGGGCACAAAAACTATTCTGTCAACTCGCTGAGGTACTACGTAAGTGAGAGGGACGGAGTACTGCGTTGTGATTGGCTAAGTCAAGGTCTGTTCTGTCTCAAGGTATGTTTACGGCTCACAGGAGTGGTCGAAATAAGACGCATATAAGACTTTTTTGCCTAATGTGATGACAGACATCTATCTATATCGTCGTTGTAAAAAGGTGTTCGTCGAGGCTCTTTGCCATCAAGCCATTGGCAGTAACGACAATCGGTACAATGACAGCCGAGCTTACAATACACATGTCGATAACCTCGCGCGCCAGGTCGTATCGTAATCTATATTTTTATCAGTGTTAGTTCATGTAAGTCAAAAATGAATATAAATAAACTATGAATACTCACGTGAAGATGAGGGGATTGAAAACCGGTTTGGGCACGATGGGCGGTGGGTACCGGCACACGATGGTGATGACCTCGTCTCCATCCATCTCCAAACCAGGGTGGAAACGGACCACTATGTTGTTCGTGAAGACACGTAGAGGATCCTGAAAGAACGGAAAATTTATAATTACAGTACCCCTAGCACGAGTTTCCACTCTTTAACTTTACAGCGTCTTTCCAGTATTTACAGCGTTTCTTGTATGAGAAATGGAACAGTGCCTCTGGTGTGCGAAGAAGTAACTATTACTAATTTTTTCCTTGAAAATTGACAATTTGAAATTGCGAAAGTTCCAGTTTACTTTACGTCTCAAATACTGAAAACTCGTACTAAGGGTACTGTTAGGTAATAAATATGACTGCTGTATGTTCAAAAGTAATCATTAAAAGAAAAATGCAAAATTAGTACCTTAAACATCGCTTTGTGAATATTACTTGAAAATAAAATATTTTATAATAAAAACCTCAACACCATATTTCGTATAGACCATAAATTCAGGCCTTTTACAAAAGCCATGTACCAGCAAAAAAAAAACGAAAAGAAAAAATGCAACTATATTTTGTTTACTGACCCTTGAAAAAGGGTTTGACTATATGCCTTTCAAATATTAACCTTTAAAAAGATTGTACACTTTTAGCAACAAAGGCTTACCTGCTTGGTGCCACATCCTTTGAGCGGCAGTTCCAGCTTGTAGGACAGGGCTCCCTTGCCGACCACCTGACACGCCGAGTGGCGGTCGAAGTCCGCGTACGCTATGCCATAGAACTTCTCGTTGAATTTCAACTCGATCTGAAATGCAACAGTTAATGATTTAGATATAATTTATGGAATTACAGGCCCTATTTTTCCCTTAACGTGGTTAAATCATCAAATAAGTCAGTTCCTCCCACCCAGGGCAGGGTACAACTGTCAGACTTGTACTGGCAGTGAAATGCACGGTATCCTTCAATTGCCCTTTACGTTCCGGGGTCATGGTAGCTCTTTAGTCCCCCAATAATTTAGAAATAAGTTATGGAATCAGAGGCATGACTTTTCAACTTTTTGTTTGGAAAAAATGAGTTCCTCATTCGCATACTAATATAGAGGCGTATTTAACAATTTTCTATACAAATAACGCAGTAAATAATTTTATATTTAAAGTATACTGCAATTAAATAAAATAAAGAAATCTTGATAAATCCTCTGGCATTACTTTGTGGAAATCCATGACATAATTTCAAATGTCAAATAACTTCAGAGTGCTAAGCGCCGTATTCACGTTCCATCTGCTGTACGTCCCGCCAAGGCCATGCACGATGCACGCCGCAAAAACACCGTGAATAGGCTTGACGTACGTCAATATTTTTTTTGAATTGTTTGCTGGACGTGCACGACCCAATTTTTCATCCAGCGAGCACCCCCACCACCGCGAACGTCGTGCAGATGGACAGTGAATAACCCGGACGTACGTCAGAGCTGTCCAGCATCGTGCATGCTGGACCGTGTATAGGCTTGCTGTACAGCAGATTTAACATTTTGAGCTTGTCTCGAGAGAAGACTGCACGTGAAAATGTATAGTGAAACACTTTCAAGATTTATTGAAAAATATAAGTTCCGCACTTGCGTGTATTCTGTACGTTTATGATATTTTTTTTTTAATCCAAAATCTTTTCCTTTTTCTTTTCCTGTTTTCTGTTGCTGCTGACAACATCAGAAGAAGTCCCATTTTTTGGCGTTTTGTTAAAACTGCTGGCAATTTCTAAAACACGTCTTTATTAGTTCTATTGATTCTGCTCGCTGGATGCGTGCACGATGGTGTGTATGCTACATCCATCACAGCGACCTTGAGCTGACGTACAGCCGTGACAGATGGTGAATACGGCGCTTTAGACTTAAGTATTTGATATCAATTTCAGCTAGACATCTACCTCCACTCCTAAGTAAAAGGGTCATGACAGATGGTCAACAAAATTATCCTATACGGGATCCGTTGTTTCTTTTAAACTAAGGCATAAAACCCCGATACAAATCAAAGCTACCAACGGAACCCGTTAAAACAATCAAAGATATAAAACCCCAGTAAACCACACAGTCCAATAAAATCTAACGTAACCGATGGTAAGATAACAACTAACAAGAGCTGACTACATAAAGGTATTTCACATTATCTCTGACACAAATCTGAACGTGTCGTTATCACAATACTCGTAGATATACCGGACGGTACAGCCGGGATCACCAATATGTATACACTGGACATCTTAAGATCAAGAGACAAGGAAAAATAAATTGAAAATCTGTTTGGTTCGTCAGTTAGAATATTGAAAAATAATGGACACGTATTTTCTGTCTTTTTTAAAACAAAAAAACGATAAAAACGATTCCAAATTCGGGAGTGGGGAGCTTTTGACTTCATAACGCTTGTAAAATCATTGTACCGACCAAGTGGCGGTTAATAATGTAAAAAAAAAGAAAAAATTAGTCTAATATTTTTTTAATATGTTTAACATATATTTTTTTAGCAAATAATAATATTGCCTCGCTGTTGCCTCGCTGACTTTGTCCTCGCAAGCACGATTACTGAGGTCTTATCAACGATTTCTACGTCGGGCAAAATGTTATATCTAACTATTTTTCTAGTCAGAGAGTCTAGGTTCCTGCCCAGCATTATGATAATACTATCCTCTACTACATGGGACTTGAACTTGCAAATTATAGATGTAGTATCCTTCTCTACTTTACATTTTCAAATGCTGTCTTTTTGTTAAAAAAAAATCGATTACTTTTTATAATAGTGTAATTTTAAAAAAGGGCTATTCTGAAATGTCGTCTGACTAATCACACATTGTGATCGTACAGCGATTTTTGTTTCCAAAAGCTTCAATAAGTTACTCCAACAGGTTCAAGTAGGTACCTACTACATATCCGTGCTCATGACAGTACCAACGAACGGTTACCGATAGTTAAACTGACCGTTAGTACTTGTTCCATAGACAAACGTTATTGAACCTCTATTGACAAACAAACATTATAAGACGTCTATTTGTGTCGATGCAGGTTAACTGCGTTAGACGCGTGCTCTTTGGTGGTTTAAAATCAGAGGTCTTTCCATTGAGCTATTATTACTACGTATAGAGACGACACCACGTATCACCACTGTGTTCCATCCAGGATGAGTGCGTGCGCACAAGTTCATTCAGTTGTTTGACAGCTCTTTGGCGTGCTCTAGGTATTAGCCCAAGTTTTCCGCACTTAACCGTTTGCATACTTGAAGTTTTACGACACAAATTGTGTGAAAGATGAACAGTGCCTTTAGTTTATAAAATAAGAAAAAGAACCAACTGTCTGGTACAAAAGCCATAAACTCGTTAAGTTGATTCTTATTTGTGCCATCTTTTTTGGCGGTCACGTCTGAAACATTCATAGATCGATAGATCATATCAATACAAACATAAAATGAAAGAAGCAAAACCTCGTAAAGCGTTACGTTTCCGAGTTATGAGCTGTCAAACATATACATATAGTTATTTGTACATTTTATCAGACGGCAATCACCGTTCCTATGCCCGCGCCTACGTACGGGATGGCCGGGAAATCGCCTCGCGATTCGACGTCCGATGCCGTGGGCTTTTCCCGTGGCGGCTACAAGAGTAGTACTACTCTTTACCATCTAACTACAAAAAAGTTAATAATCGATTAAAACTTGCCAAAAAAAACTCTCAGCATTTGACTTTGATATACCTAAGGGTCATTTTGTAGTTACGCTTTTTTCCGACAAGTGTTCAATAGTTTTAACAGACCCCAGTAGAATGGTATAATAATAACCATAACGTTCACTCAACGCCATCTAGTCCCAAGCTAAGCAGAGCTTGTGTTATGGGTACTAGACAACAGACTGATAAACATACTTATATATTTCTAAATACATACATATTATAGATAAATTACACCCAGACTCAGAACAAATGATCGTGCTCATCACAGAAACATTTGTCCTGGGTAGGAATCGAACCCACGAACCCCGGCATAGCAGCCAGGGTCACTAACCACTAGACCACCAGGCCTGTGCCAAATGATATGGGATCCTTATGAATAACACTTTTTATGGTAAGACTGTTTCTAATTAAAATTCTGCTGTGCATAATACTAATATTATATTCTTACTACAAATTAACTAACCTGCATAGACCCAGCGGCGCAGTTGAGGGCAGCCTTCGTCCTGTTCAAGAATATCACAGGACTCAAATCATCCAGTTTTGTGACCTGTAACAAATATAAATTCATTTAGAAAATGGCACAAATATCGTACATATAAAGTACCTACATGAAATCTCTAGAAATAAACTCAAGAAAACAAAAGATCTAAAATGCTTACGTTTAAAATTAAACAACACCATAATATTATTAGCATAAGACATTAATCAGCCTGATCCCACTGCTGGCGCACATGCTTCCTTTTTGTGATAAGGAGTATGCTGTTATCCACCACGTGAGTCTAGTACCCTTAGCACGAGTTGTCAGTATTTGAGACGTAAAGTAAACTGGAACTTTGACAATTTCAAATTGACGAAAAAAATAATTCCTTCTTCGCATACCAGAGACGCTGTTTCCATTTTTTATACAAGAAACGCTGTAAATACTGGAAAGACGCTATCGAAGTAAAAGAGTTAAAACTTGTGCTTAAGGTACAGTGCGGGTTGCTCATCATCATCACTTCAGCCTGTTGCAGTGTACTGCTGGACATAGACCGCCACCAGGGATCGCCATAGCGCACTATCTCTGGCTTTTTTCATCCAGTCACTGCCAGCTGCACCTTCTTCAGGTGATCAGTCCATCTTGCCGGTGGGCATCCTGCCCTACATTTACCTACACGCGGTCTTTATTCGAGAACCTTCCTACTCCACCTTTCGTCAGTTTTGCGGCAGACATGACACGGCGGTGAAATATTCGTGTACTGTTAGAATATGAACTCTCAGTGAAGATCCGTGAGTTCAAAATCCAATACAGTGGTATTTTCAGGCATATATTGCTAGTGAAAACCGACAGAAATATGTATTCTGCTTAGTTCCCGATAGGAAACGTCCCATTTCTTCACATAAAACGTCTAAAAACCCGATGTTCTAATGGCGTTATCTTAAATAAATGGCCACTCAGTGAAATAATGATAAAATTGAAGACGAAATTGTCCTGTTTTCGTATCAACATTGTCCTATCTTCCTTTCATAAACAGGCTTTGGAAATAATCGTAAACAATCGGACTGGGCCGGAGCAACTACGAGTACCTAACACTTTCTTTTATCCGTTTATGGTCTTAGGAGTATGCGTATTGAAGCAGACATATTTACTCCAATTGCGTGATAGTTTTACACCTATTTATCACACGAATGTACTAAAATATAAAAAAAAAACTTTCTAATAAACTGACTGAATTAGCATGAATTCTACGTGCCTACTTCAGCGTACAGCGTCTTGAAGTATTTCCACGTAAATTGTATGGAAAATGAAAAAGCACGTTTAATCTACGAACTAATTTCATGCGTTAATCCATCAGAATTATCAAAGTCCCCGTTTATTACACGCCGCATAAACATGAAAACTCCGAACTGTTTTGAGAAAAATAATAATTGTAGTAGAAAACCACAGAAACAAGGGTAAAAGACTAAAAGGGCAATCCAGACCTGATGATCATAAGGCCACCGTGTAAGTATCTAATAGGCACCCTTTCAAACAAAAGAAAAATATCTCAGGCGTCATTGAGAAATCGAATTCCGACGAATTGAGAATCATTCCTTTGGTAAAGTCAGATAAAACCACGTTGTCTGATTGTCTACTGTAAGTAAACATAGACTATAACCCAGTCCATCCTATCCATTACCTATCCAAAAGACAATATATCATAGTTAATCAAGGATCTGGTGCAAAAACCTAGGGTTCAGTACAGCCTCCAGCCAGATGATTGCTGCAACAATTCTATATTTAGTTAGTTGCATGCCAAACGCCGCTATAAATCTTTACTGCTAATTATTAGCTTCGGGCAGTTACTATCGGGCTTGGTTTCCATTGTAATATGCGATACGGTACGAGAAAATATCGTGTGTGACGGTAAAAGTGAAAACATATGCCACTTTGATTTTTATAGAGAACATTAATAAAAGGCTTATGATTTTTCACTCAACCAAAGTTTAGGTATAATTTTACAGAAGGTATATAAAGTGTTAAAAGCTCTGTATACCCCTAGCACGAGTTTTCACTATTTTACTTTACAGAGTTTTTCCAGTATTTACAGCGTTTTTTGTATGAAAATATGGAACAGCGCCTCTGGTGTGCGAAGAAGGAAACAATTTTTCCCTTGAAAATTGTCAATTTGAAGTCGTCAAAGTTCCAGTTTACTTTACGCCTCAAATACTGAAAACTCGTGCTGACGGTACTGATTATGACGTGCAAGAATACAAGATATCAAATATCTGTCAAAAGTAAAACACCTCGTCTTTAGAAGGAAGATAAAATAGCGATCTGTCTCTCGATGATCCCGAGAATGATCAAAGAGGTTACTACAATGTAGTACAGACGATACGAAAGGAAGAATACGCACAGTACCGTTTTCTAAAACATGCAGCGCTGACGCAGCGTTGCTGAAATCGCAGCCTGTCTTTGTTAGATTTTCTATTTTATGTTATAGACAATTTGTTTCTATATTTGTAAACGCACCGCGACACAAAAGAAATCCGCAGTATGGATAGGGCAACTATAAAAAAACAATGTAGTTGATAATCAATTACAAGCTCGTCGACTATACCTAGACGTAGTCTTCTAGATCTCAGAAGAATTCCAATAACTTTCCATTTCCAAGCCGCACCGTACAACAATGGACACGCACCCAGCATTCAAGCTATCACAAACACAGACAAGGCAGCTTATCTACAAGCTATAGATTTCTTTCGCGGCCCAAGAACAATATCTCGTCGGTCAGACAACTGCTAAGCTATGTTGACACTCCAGGCCTCGGCTACAATGGCTGCGCCGGCGGCTATCAGGCTGTGATCACGCTATAACAATATTTTGTCTTGTTGTGGTTGAATGACGGGTTAGAAACTTTGTTGTGCTGTTTAAAAGTCGTAAATTGTGGTGACTTAGGTATTTTGTTGCTCTGACGTCGATCGCGAACATTCGGTCGCGTATTTTAGTGATCAAAAATGACGTAATATGCGTCGCTGATATGACGTCAGCGTCGCTGTTAGAGTCCGCGCCACCACTCATGACCTTTGGCGTGACGCTAGTGTCTATGTCATTATATCAAATAGCATTTTAAAATGTTCACACGGCTGCACATCAAGCTATACAAAACCAGTTTAAGCTGATCGTTGATTTGGGAAAGATCCCGTAAACCGAGACCAAGATTACTGGTTTTGCATAGCTTGATGTGTAGCCGTGTGTACAACAACTAAGTGTAGTTTAGCCAATTTCTTTGCCGTTGACTCGGTTTCAGATAAGGATCATTTCACTATATGTAAGAACGAAAAAAATACCAATTTCTTTTTTATGACGCTGTATTCTGACTTAAAATTACTTCATCTAAGATTGTTTACATTGTATGGGAAGAAAAACATTTAGGGCATAAGAAATTGGTCAAATCCCATGAAACATTGACTAATTACTACTAATAAGACTTTAGACATGCACCATGTCTTGGCAAACGTAGTGTGGGACGCCCGCCGGCCAGGTGGAGTGACGACCTACGAAGGCGGCTGGCAGAGTCTGGATGAGGAAAACTCAAGACAGGGTCACAGGGCTCTGTCGAGCCGAGAGGCTTATGTCCAGCAGTGGACGAATACAGTCTGTTGATGATGACTTTAGGCTAAATAAATTTAAATCTAATAAAGTTTAAAAAAGCTCTCAAATTATTGCTAACTGACAAGTGTTATTATGAAATCGACTTTTTAAATGATAATGTAAATTAATATTGAAATTTATTGTAAACTATTTAATGTTAATTGTTCAATTTTGTTCTTTTATAAATGACTAAGACGCATGTTTCCCCGAAAAGTATTTTTGTATGTCAAAATTGACAAGACATAGTACGATTTTTAATTGTAGTCAGTAAATGACATTTCCCGTGTTGCAGGTTTGTTTCGTCTCAAAAAATATGATGTGGTAATCGAGATTTAACAATTAAAAGTTAATCGAGATTACAATTGTTTTTAATTCAATATCAATTGCCTTTAAAAAATAAAAAAAAATAATTTTAACGCTAATTAACAGAAGAACCGTGAGTCGGTAGGTAATTCAATCTATACTATATTATAAAAGCGGAAGAGTTTGATTCTTTGTTGTTTGAACGCGCTAAAGCGCAAGGAACTACGGTTAGAAATGAAAAATTATTTTGTGTTGGATAGTTCAATTTATCGAAGAAGACATATGTCCATTTAACGCCTAATATTTTCAAGCATATAGGCAGTGGATGAAGGTTTGGTAGAAGCGGTTTACTTATGTTTGATCGAAGAAAAATAGTAATGACCTATCATGAAGAAATGAACTCGAGTGTTTTTTTTGAGGAATGGCTTAAAGCAGTTTTGGCCAAAGTTAAAGCCAAATGCCGGTGCGGTTTTTAGATACGCACCGTACCATTCAAGAAAAGTCGAGCGTATCCCTACTTCAAACTGGCAGAAGGCTGATATTATTTCAGTGGTCGGATGAAAACCAAATTCCAAATATCAACCTACAATGATAAAGGTCGAATTAATAAAATAGTAAAATTACAAAAATCTAAATACGAATGCGATGCTGTGGAAGAGAATGCCTTGGCTGCTATATACGGTGTCACCATCCTGCGTCTGCCCTCCTCATAACTGTGGAGCTCAAACCAATTGAGTTAGTTGGGCTCAAGAAAGGGTACGTCGCCAGGAACAATAAAACGTTTAAAATAAAAGAAGTAAGCAATTATTTGAAGGAGGCACTGAAGAAGTGGACGCCGAAAATTGGAGAAAGTGCATCAACCAGCCATAAAAGCGAAGACAAAAGGTAAAATCGACCACATCATAGATGAAATATGTGGTTCATTTCATTATAAATGTAACTCTCTCATACATTTTTTCCCAAGCTTTGTAATTATTTTGTAGTGAGAAATTTTAATACTGCGTATTTAAGGTCCATATTCTAAAATCGTATTATTGAATACGTTATGTATTAAATATTTACAATTAAAAACGCTTTGGCAATAAAATAAAGCCATGACTTAAAATGTCTAAGTCTATTGATGCCGAACATTCACTATTGTAGCGGGTCACCCTTTTTTGTATCAGTACAGTTGCACTGTCAGTATTTACTGATACAATTATTAATCGTACTTAGTTCTTAAGATCCATCTGTCACAAAAACCTATGTTTCACAAATAAATTGATTGATTGATTGGATTTGATTAAAAGAAACATTACATACTTTCCCATTACATGAAAAAAACACCTTAGAAAAACTCAATCATTTCAAATGTAACTCTCAATTGTGTAACCCTATCATGCAGAAGCCTAAAAAGTTGTTATTCGATTAGAACCGAAAAATTACAAAATAACAAAAAAATTAACAAAAACTCATAACAATACTTAAAAGTCGCCCACGGATATTGATTATAAATTCTATTTCCGCCACGTACAGTTTGATATAATCATAGAATAAAGTCTATCAGATACAGATGACTGAGTTTATTTTAAGGTCAGTTCACACACGATCGCAGTTTGAAATCGAAAGTAGAACAATTTTTAAACTTCTTGTTCTTTTTACGAATTTGCACCTAAATATTTTTTTATGGTTTACCAGCCAGCTTTGCATTCTGGACTTCAAAACACAAGTTATGCTAGTGTGGGCTCCAGAGCAAAATTATGAAATACGGAAACCTCTTTTTGTGAAGTCAATAAAAAATAATTATATCTGAATGTTCTCAAGATTGCTGATATTAGCTGTGTTAGTTCATTAGTTCGACATGCTCCGTTTAAACTAATAAAAAGAACAACCTGTAACATTAAAAGTATTGTATTATATAAATAAATAAAATTGATATTCTACTCTTTCACTACAAAAAATATTGGTATTATTCTTTAGTACAGACAGTTATAATCTTTGTAATCTCATGTCCTACTTAGATTTTTAGCGCATACTTCTATGTATTAGACGATCGCGCTTTATCTTCTTTACCAAAATTTTAATTATTTTATGTGGATGAGATTATTCTACCCGTCTACAGAGTGAACTTTTCAAAACAAAAATGCTGTTAACCGCAGATTTCTTGAACATCTCCGGGACAAAAGAAGGGCAGACATTGAGCGCATACAAAATATATGGTAACTGAGTCAAGGTTGCATCGAGCTGGCAAAGTTCAGACAACATCTGTTGTATGTTGAGAAATTGTGAAATAAAAAATGCAATACTTTATTGCTCAGGTAACTAAACAGACTAAAGAGATATAATTTAAAAGTACAAAAATGAAATAAACGTTTTAATTAAGCCAAAATATTTGTATAACCTACAAGTAGTTGTTCCGGGTATTTGTGTGTTTTTGAGTGTTTATGTGTGCACGCACCCACGATACAGGAGAAATTCCTAGTGTGGAGCAACGATTTATTTTTTATTTTTTAAGAAAGTAGTAATAAAACAATTTTTTTGTTAATTTCCATAGTATCAAGACACAATATTACTTATTATTAAACCTATTAGCAATGGACTACCCAATCATTTTAAATAATACCTTTACATCATCGCCATAACGCACCGTTTCAGAGATCTCAAGGCAGGTAACAAAAACTTGAATAAATCTGTCACATCATGCCGCGATTAAAAGTAAATTATCTTTAAGGCCGTTCTGTAAATTACCCAGTAAATGAAAATTAATATTTTTTTTGTCCCAAACTTGATGTTGTATTTTTTATCAAGCTATGGTGGCAATTTGGTAAAGACTCTGTTTGTAAGTAAGTATGTGTTTTGTCTGTCTCGCAATAATTTGTAATTTTTCGCAGAAATAGCTGAATCAATCTTAGTACAGAAATCGCTTTTGAGTTAATAACATGTTGGGTTCGTTATTTTAAGCTTATTTTCAGTCCTTCAGACGACTTTCAGGCGTTTATCAAATTCAAGTCTACCTCCAAAAATACAAAGGAGAGAAGAAGGAGGAGAGGAAGGAAGTCTTAATTCAACGAACAAGGTAACATTTTCCTCATAGATTTCCGCAAAATTAGAAAATGAAAAGTTAGTACCACCCAACGGGTGTTCTAATTTGGTGCTCAAACCTGTTTCCTTGAATCGAGTCCTCATGATCAGCAGCAGCAATGACGCATACCTACTGTAAAAAGTAAGTACCTACAACTTTGTAATGGTCTGGCACCCCGTAGGGGTGGAATCTTAATTTTTGTGTGTGATTTGGTTGGTAAAAACACTTTTACACATTAAAAATTTAATAATATTTAGGCCGGTCTTTCGTACCTTACTACACTGAGAAGAAACATCCGAAACAAACTCAGAAGTCACAGTTTCTTTTAAAGTCCAGACATAAAACTGCTCAAGTCACACGACGACCATACTTTGTCAGAGATAATAAATAATAAATATTCCACAACTATCACACAACGCCATCTAGTCCCAAGCTAAGCAGAGCTTGTGTTATGGGTACTAGACAACTGATAAACATACTTATATATTTAGAAATATATAGATCAACACAAGACGTGCATTTTGATTGCATCACCTATTACAGGAGAAGAGGCGTTAGCCACAAACAACCATTTAATTCTCAACACTATTACACAACACACATTGTAAACAGAGCAACGTGCACAACATTGTATTACTTCAATATTCCTGTTACATTTTACAGCTCGTGCAATGCTCCTAACATAAGGGTCTAGTGCAAACGAGTGTATTATATACCTATAAACGAGTAAATTGAAGCCTGCCCGGTTCGCAGGACTGTCTCAGTAACCGTGACCCTGGAACGCAAAGGGCTTTGAAGGATCACTATTGATTTTAGTCAGAACACGTCTCGTATCGTCCCGCTCTAGGTGGGGGACTCATTTGATGATTAACGATAAAAAAAACGTCTATTCCTATTGTCCCTTAAGTTTGTATGGACAGCCAATGAACGAGACATTTTCAGGTCACCTTTAGAATTATTTAAATATAGACTGCCTTTTTCGACAGTGGAGGCAATCGGGAATTTTTGTTCCCATTTCATAACAGTTTTTTACCTTGCTTTATTACCACTGCTGACGGATGGGAATAGACGAAAAAAAAATTAAACTCTTGCGATTTAATACAGCTGTATTTTTTTTGCGATGGTGAAGTCATCATAAAGAGACCTTCCGCTCTGGACGAATTGGAAGGGACTGTCACACTTACTGCCTAAAAATCCACCCTGCTCCTTCAAAATTGCTCAGCAGAGTATCCTTCCATGTCCACGAGAAAATCTAAAAGGAGGTTGTTCTGCATGACACAGTGTAATACTAATTTAAGGCAACATTGCTCGTTGTCCCGAATGTATGTCTGTTTACAAGAAATACGATGATGTTATTGACTTATTTCACACATCTGTGCCTACTTTGAAGAGAATCATAAATTCATAGGATACATAGAATAAATTGAATTTTTATTCTATGTATCCTTATTTTTATGTTTTTGAGGTTTTGTGTGTTTAATTTATTTTTATTGTAATTTTAAATCTAAGTGTCTGTGAGTTATTTTTAATTTCTTTTTTTCTTCTTTATCTTGTTGTTTCTTTTTTGGTGTGTACGCAAAATATAGTGCATGTGGCGCTCTTCTTTAAGTGATGGGGCACTTAGACTTAAGTTTGTACTGTATACAAAAATGTAATAATGTACTCATTGTTGAAGAGCCAAACTAAATAAATAAATGCCCTATGTAAACGGTTCATACTAGCCCTACTGAGATGAGTAACAACAGACTTACACCGGTATTCTGCGGTTAGACCCACTTTGTGTTGTAGGTTAACAATAACCACGTAAGTACCATCGTAACCATTGTTGGTCACCGCTATGTTATTATGAAAAAGTGAATTTGTGACATGATTCGGTGAAATTAAGGTTTTGATTAGAATGACTCAAAATGAAACGGAAATTGGGCTACTTTCAAATGGGTAAACAGCATTTTCTACAAGGAACTTTTAATTTAAAGTTCGCTGGTCGTAAGGTAGCAAGCGTGACTGCCGCAAATGAGGTCTAAGGTTCGATTCCCAGATTTAATTACTATGATTAGATGCTAAATTTGCAGTTACTCGAGCGTCATGGAGACCTATTGGTTTTGAAAGATTATGTTCTAAACAGAAAAAAGTTTCTGACAAGTTTTTTTTTCATCATTTTTTATAATACTAATCTAATTACTCGGAAGCAGTCATGAAACCTGGTTTCTGGGCAGATTGATATCAATATTCTCCTCCCCAATTACATCGGATGTTAAAACATAACTGACGGAATGCGTCATCATAATACAAGACAGCCTCAAAACTAAAACACTGAACTTTCAATATTTTACCTTCCTCTACCTCGTAATGATCACTTTCCACTTTGTCATTAACCAATGACATTCAGATGACTTCCCAACAACATGGCGGATAAGAAAATTAACTGCCGCTGTAATAAAATTTTACTCGGGAATATGAAGCAAGACTATTAGATCTAACAGACAAAACTAAATAACCACATTGACCACAATTGCCAATTGCAGTATCTACTTTGAGTATATGGAGTCAATGCCTCGTAATATTTTAGACCTTAGGTAGGACGCAAATGCTGTAAAAATTCATAAGAAAAAACGAATTTACCTCACTACACGTGTTTTTTATCTTACTTTAATTTTCTGCATTCATAAGTTAATACGAGGTATTCCCCTAAGGGCACCTGGCACCTGCGAAACATTTTGACAAGAGCCTTATGTCGTATTTATAAGGTACCAGTGGTTCAGGTGCCATTGTCAGAGGGTGCCCTAAGTGGAATACCTCGTTAATACTGCTCGATCGAAAAGGCGGTGCGCTGTAGGTAAATATGGTTCACTTGACTTACTCTTACTCCCATGGGCTCTACCTATTACCCGTCGGCCTGCTGACATAATACTATCTGAAACCTACCATGACGTCTTAAAGTTCCACTCAGGGAACGAGATGGCGCTAGACGACTTGTATAGCTCTGCCTCTTTTCCACAGCCTAAAGGCTCAACTTTCGTCGCAAAGACCTAAAAAGGATTAAATCGGTGATACTGACCTTTCCATCCAACACAGTCTGCTCAGGGAGTCCTTCTCCTTGGTATTCGATATTGTTCGCTTGAGAGCCGTAGTTCGACTGCGCTTGCGCCGCGGCCAGCGCGCAAGCCATCACACACCATAACAGCGCCATCTCTTGGCTGTGAAAAAAAGAAAATTTAAAGTTAGAAGTGTTTTTAAAGATGCACTTTTTATGAGATGGAGCAGTTATAACATTGGAGTCTTGATCTTGGTTATCCTGCCCGTTTTTTTTTAATAAATACGGGAGTAATTTAAAGATGAAAAGTGACTCCAGACAGACGCTGTCGACATGAGAATCTCCTTCTTGGAAGTCGGTCATAGAAGGGAGAATTCACTATATCTGTAAGATAAACCTACATACATCTGTGTTTATAGAATGGGTGAGCAGAGTTGCAACTAAAGTAAATTCATATTTTCTGGGCTCTTAAATAAGTCAACCTGTTGTTTGAAATTTTACTGATAAACTATTGCAGCGTTAAATAATGGCGTGCTTTTCCATATCATTTCCCTTCTGTCCTAGTTCAGTTCGATTTTAACTCAATCTACATAAATATTATTATCTTACTAACACGCGAAAATTTAAAAATCATAATCACGAAGGTAGACGAATATTTGTAACTCAACTAAGTCAAAACGGCTCAACGGTTATTGCTAACTCAGAGATAGGTACACATAGAATGCCGTTTAACCCAGTAATAAGTTCAAGCAGTGGGATAATTAGTAAAAGCGGGCAAAGGCGCTTGTAATATCTAAATAGTAATACATAATTCATATAAAAGTACACTCAATAAAAGAGAGAAACCAAATCTATAATCTGATATGAAAATTCTTACGTAAAAATGCGTTCACGCTTATGTGAAATTCCGATAGAAAGCGCACACGCATTTTCCATAGATCGATAACTATAATATCGCGAAGAAAGTAGTTTACCATCTCACGTTACAACATTTCACTGAAGAAGTTTTTCTACCATGTTTTCTATACCAACTCTATACGTACGGTTTTCACTTTGAGAAACTCGTCGGTAATTTTCTTATTTTCTCATGTGTGTATACGTAATTAGATCATGGTTTTTGTTACATTTTATACAATGTTATTACATTGTATGGAAAGTTTTAGGATTGATAAAAAAAGGCGAATAAGATTTTATTGTAACTTTAGCCTAATATTATTTCGCGGGACTGTCTCAGCCTGGAACATAAATGGCTATTAAAGGATCACCGTAGATTTTAGTCAGTACAAGTCTGACAGTCCCTCCCGTCATGCCCTGGGTGGGAGGACTCATTTGTGTTGGAATCCCAACACTAAAAATTACTATTATTTATTAGTCGATTGAATAGATCAACATCACTAGCGCGTCTCTAGACGCATAAAACGTGCGTAAAACGATCCATTGATTCAGTAGCAATCTAGCCAGCGTTCGGGCCACCACGAAAGGAAATCTGTGTGTCCGAAATAAAGTGCCTCCATTTTACATTTAAAAAGTGTGCTTTATTGCAAGGCTCCTACTCCCCAATATGGTCCTTCGTAAGGAGGCGTGGGCCTAGTCATCCAGTCGGCATTGCAGACCTTTTTACAAAGGAAGACTCGGCCAGCCAGCACTTCCAGTTGTCCTGTTCCCGTTGGTGCGGCTGTGCAGCACCAATTTAAAGAAAGTACAACAATACAGCAAGTTAATTTACGTCGGCATTGCAGACGTACTACAATTTACACCACTGCAACATTTTTATCGAAGAGTTAAAACCAGTCATCCCAAGACATCAAGCTTGGCCAGCCAGCATAGAACCAATCCAGATATCCAGTGGTGCGGCTGTGCAGCGACAACTTAAATACTCATAATCATTGCATCGAATTTCGGCATTTAAAAAAGCGAAGCGCGGTAAGAAAATCCCTCACGCCGAGAACGAAATTCGTGGAAGCGATCCGGGACACGGTGCGGACAAGGAATATACACGACGAAGTGGGCGGGGCGAGCAACGTCAGCAACGTGCATCGAGCGATCGAGCGCCCGCCATCTTGTGGAGCGCAAGCGTCGTCTCAGTCAGTCGCGTGTTCGCGCTTTCTCCGTCATTGTGTATTTTAATTTAAAACCTTTATCGCGTTGTGATTCGCTGTGTTCGGCTTAAAATAGTGTTTTTGACTATAAGTTTTATTATCTTAATTCTACAAATAGGAATAAGTGGTATCATAAGTCATTACTATGGAGTTGAAAGATTTAGTCGCCGCACGTGGCTACTTAAAAGGTACTATAACCAGACTGCAATCATGGTCTACATGCTCGCAGTCCCTTATTAATGCATCTAAAGAGGTTTTGTTAGCTAAAAAGCAAAAACTGATTGACACATTTAATAAATATGAATCTCACAATATTAAAATTATATCACTCAATTCAGAAGACCACGAAGAGATCGAGGAGGTCGAAAATAACTACTATTTCATCATCGCGGCCATTGACACTGAAATCAATCGCCGTGAAACTGCGAGCGAAACTCATTCAACTCCAAAATCAGTTCCTAAATTAAATTTACCTCCGATCGACATAGAAACATTTAGTGGTAAGTTCACAGAATTTGTACCATTCATTAACCTTTTCAAATCCTTAATTGATAACAATAAGTGCCTCGATGATGTTCAAAAACTGTATTATTTACGCTCTTATTTAAAAAATGAGCCTTTCGATCTAATTAAAAACCTACCTGTAACTGGTGAAAGTTATAAAGAGGCATTACAAATAATTAATAAGAGGTATAATAATAAGCATAGATTAATTAATGAGCACATCAATTTGTTATTAGATATTAAGCCACTATCAAAATCTACGGCAAATAACTTAAGAGAATTTGTGTCAAATGTCAAACAAATGCTTGCCGCTCTCAGTAACTTGGAGCCTAATGTACAGTTTTGGGATGCTGTAATCTTATGTATTTTGTATCGTAAATTAGATGCGTACACCTCTCGTGCATTTCAACTCGAGAGGAACGCCGATGAAGAGCCGACTATAGAAGCCTTCTTAGACTACATGGACAAGCGTGCACTGGCGCTTGAGAATGCTGACCCGGGGTGCTCTCACGGGCAGCAACGCCAGTCACCGAAGGAGCAAGCTGCTGGTAGACTAGTGGCCAACACAGCTACCCAGGAACCTGCATGTCTATACTGTAAGTTGAAACACAAGCTTCATACTTGTAATAAATTTAAATTATTAAATGTAGACCAGCGAGTTAAGTTTGTCAGTGAAAAGGGTCTGTGTAAACTATGTTTATGCGCTCACACTAAAAAGTGCAGGTATCACTTCAGGTGTGCAACGTGCAAGGAAGCACACAATACCCTGCTGCATTGTGATAACAATGTTTCTGACACTACGTCTGGATCAACGTCAACAGCATCATTAGCTGCAAGTAATAATTATATTAATGATGTCCTTTTACCCACAGCTAAGGTGAAACTTGTTGCTCGGGATGGCGCTGAAATCATTCTTAAAGCCCTACTTGACAGTGGGTCTCAGCTGACCTTTATTACAAAAAGGGCATCACAGCTGCTTAAATTGGAACCCACTCATAGTAATGTCAATGTAGTTGGTATAACAAATACAAAAACGAAGTTGAAGCATTGCTTACCTCTAGAAATTTATTCTTTAACTAACCCATTTAAAGTTTCTGCCACATGTCATGTTGTTGAGCAAATAACATGCAGCTTGCCTCAACATAAGTTTCAGACCTCAGACATTTTGATACCCAAAGGAATTAAACTGGCAGATGATCAGTTTAATATACCAGCTGAGATTGATTTATTAATGGGAGCGGACATATTTTTCCAGGTGCTGTTGCCTTCAGAGCTGTTGGTGCTGCGTGAGAGCCAGCAATCTGCAACAGAGACAAGTAGTCCACAACCACAACTTGTCAACACTCAATTTGGATATATCGTTGGAGGTACCCTACCACACAATAATGTATCAAAGGTCTGCAACAAGGTAAGCTTAAAATGTAATACATGTGAGTCAGATATTAATGAAACTCTAACTCAGTTTTGGAAAACAGAGGATGTTCCAAACATTTATGATGAAAGGTCATCCGAGCAAGAGCTCTGTGAATATATTTTTAATACCACTGTTGAGTTGAAGGAAAACTGTTTTGAAGTAGCTTTACCACTAAAATTACCTCTTAGTGAAGTCAATGACTCTTTAGGTGATTCCTTTAATCTTGCATTAAAAAGATTTTTAAACTTAGAGAAGAAATTACATAAAAATCCACAACTTTTCTCTGAGTACCAAAAGTTCATTCATGAATATTTAAGTAAACATCACGGTCATTATGTAGACATTATGCAATATGAATTAAACAAAAATGCTATATATTTTTTGCCGCATCATGCAGTCCTAAAGCCTGACAGTAAAACCACTAAGCTGCGTACTGTATTTGATGGTTCTATGAAAACTAACAAGAAGGTGTCACTTAATGATTTGCTTTTAAATGGACCCACTGTACAAAGAGACTTGTTTGAGATTTTATTATTATTTCGTTGTGGTGATTTTACATTTACCTCTGATATAAAACAAATGTTTAGAAATATACGTGTAAAGTCAGAATATACTTCTCTACAAAACATACTGTGGAGAGATAGCCCTGATGAGCCTATCCAATGCATCAGGCTAGACACGGTCACATACGGGTTGAAAAGTTCAAACTATCTAGCCACTCGTTGTCTTAAGGAACTAGCAGAAAAACATAAAGACACCTTTCCACTAGCATCATTGATAATAGAAAATTGTACATATGTAGATGATATTCTTTATGCAGATAATAATTTGGATACTGTTCTAGAGGCTAAGTCCCAGTTACGCCAGTTATTGATGCTAGGTAGCTTTCATACTCACAAGTGGTCATCTAATGATAATAGAATATTGTCTGACATTCCTTCAACTGAACAGCAGTTTGATGATTTAGAGTTACAAGGCGATGATTATAGTTTAAAGACTTTAGGCTTACAATTGATAGTTAAGGATGATAAATTTAAATTGTCTTGTCCAGAGGTATTCAGTAATGATAACTTTACAAAGAGAGATATCCTCTCTTATATTGGGAAAATGTTTGATCCCATGGGATTTGTTAGTCCAATTATTGTACAAGCGAAAGCTATTATGCAGAGGTTATGGTCTTCTAAGACTGAATGGGATTCTGCGCCTGATGATGATATTAAAAGTGCGTGGCATGTGTTCTCGTGCAGTCTAGCTAAAATGGAGCCAATTTTTATTAATAGAAATTTAAATGTGACTGAGTTAAGTAAACTTGAATTAATAGGATTCTCAGATGCGTCCAGTACTACGGCGTATGGATGCTGCGTGTACCTGCGAGTTACAAATCATGATGGTAAAGTTAAAATGTGTTTGTTGTGTTCAAAATCACGCATAAATCCGCTTCACAATAAGAACAAAACTGTACCGCGCTTAGAACTTAACGCAGCACTGCTTCTCTCAATTGTTATGGCAAAGGTTTATTGCACGTTAAAACTAAAATATAATATCAGTAATGTCTATCTATTTACTGATTCACAAATTGTTCTCGCATGGTTACACACAGAACCCATGAAACTTAATGCTTATGTTGCAAACCGGGTAAAGGCAATCGCTAAAAATATGCCTGGCTCTCAGTGGCTATATGTTAACACTGAAAATAACCCTGCAGACTATATCAGTAGGGGTGTAACGCCAAGTGAGCTTCATGCCTGCAGCCTGTGGTGGAATGGCCCTGAATTTTTGCATGATAGTGAATATCAATTTAATTTAAAAATAGAGTTACCTGTCAACTTACCTGAGGAAAAAACCGGGTCAGCATTCTCCGCGAGCCAAGTGTCTTCAGTCACTGGCAATGTTTTCAGGCAAATGCATAAATATTCCAGCATCCACAAGATGGTACGTACATTGGCTTATGTAATGCGGTTTATTAACAATATAAAGGGTGGCAAAGTAGCTCATAAATATCTCTTAAGTTCTGAATTGAATAATGCTTTAATGTTGCTAATAAAGAATGAACAAGAAATATATTATAAAGACGAAATTTTATGTTTAAAAAACAATAAAAGTGTAAAGGGTTCTTTACAAAGCTTATGTCCTTTTATAGATAATTTAGGCGTCCTGCGGGTTGGTGGCAGGCTACATCATTCTAATATTCCATATGCTCATAAACATCAGGTTATATTACCCAAAAAATCACATGTAACTGATTGTATTATAAGGTCTGAACATGAAAAGCTTTTACATGCAGGTCCCAAATTGTTACTGTGCAATTTAAATCAAAAATTTTGGATAACTAATGGTTTAATGTATGTCAAAAAGTTAATTCATAAATGTGTGATATGTTTCAGACAGAAAGCAAAAGCCTCTAAACAGCTGATGGGTTCCTTGCCAGCAGATAGAGTGACTGCTATGAGTCGCCCTTTTGAAAAGGTCGGGGTGGATTTCGCTGGGCCCATTGATATTAAACTCTCGCGCGTGAGACGATCCTTGGTAGGAAAAGGATACATTTGTGTGTTTGTATGTTTCGCTACAAAGGCGGTTCACCTTGAAATCACATCAGATCTTACTACAGATGCCTACCTCGCTTGCCTTAAGAGATTTATTTCAAGGAGAGGATTGCCCAGAGAAATCTACTCTGATAATGCTTCTACTTTCAAAGGAGCAAGGAACCACTTAGCTGAGTTATATAAACTACACTCTTCACAGAATCACCAAAGGCATGTTTCTGAATTTGCAGCCCAAAGAGACATTAACTTTCATTTTATACCAGCATATTCTCCAACCTTTGGTGGACTGTGGGAGTCTGCTGTGAAAATGACTAAATATTTTCTAAAAAGAGTACTACAAAAACAATTGTTAACCTATGAACAAATAAACACTGTATTAGTAGAAATAGAATGCATATTGAACTCTAGACCTCTGATTCCTATGTCAGCTGATGTAAATGATTTTAATTACTTGACACCAGGTCATTTTTTAATAGGAAATTCACTAACAATGTACCCTGAAAACGATGTAACTACTGTTCCTCAAAATAGACTCAAGTTTTGGCAATTGTGTAATCAAATTAAACAATCCTTCTGGAAAATGTGGTATAAACAGTATCTCAATACATTACAAAATAGACCTAAGTGGTTAGATGTCTTGCCTAACATAAAGATAGGCACAATTGTTATTTTAAAAGAAGACAATTTACCCATAATGTCATGGCCTATGGCCAGAGTTACTAAAATATTTCCTGGCCATGATGGACATGTGAGAGCAGTAGAAGTCATAAACTCAAAGGGAAATACCCATGTGCGATCTGTCACAAAAATTTGTATCTTGCCTATAGATGATAATGCTAATTGATGCCTATTTAGTTTCCTAAAACATTTCGTTCTTTAATGTTAATTAGTACTAATTAATTTCCTAGATTAAGGTAGATAGTACATTTGTTTCTGTAATATTAATTTCCTAGCATAAGGTACCCAGAAAATATGTTTTCTGTAATCTTGATTGATTTTTAACTTCCTAGCATAAGGTAGCTAGAACATATATTATTATTTCTGTAATGTTAATTGAATTTTGACTTACTAGCTTAAGGTAGCTAGAATATTTGTTTATATTCATCCTCTTATCTCCTTTCGTGGGGCCGGAGCATGTTGGAATCCCAACACTAAAAATTACTATTATTTATTAGTCGATTGAATAGATCAACATCACTAGCGCGTCTCTAGACGCATAAAACGTGCGTAAAACGATCCATTGATTCAGTAGCAATCTAGCCAGCGTTCGGGCCACCACGAAAGGAAATCTGTGTGTCCGAAATAAAGTGCCTCCATTTTACATTTAAAAAGTGTGCTTTATTGCAAGGCTCCTACTCCCCAATAATTTGATTACTTTAAAGAGTGGAGTAATATTCACAATAAAAAATGCAAAAAAAATCTTGTGATATTGTTGACTAACTGAAAGTACCTTCTTTAGGGCGTTCCCTCACCGGGAGCATTCGCCTGTAATGTAACATTATAGATTGGACTGAGCATTACATTACAATGCTCCTCCCTGACTGACAAGCAGTCGCGTATATTTACTATAGGTTTGATACAAGGTGCACATTGTGATCAATTGTCTTCGCTCACTGATGAAATGTTTGAATCTGTAACGTTACATTACAGGTGAATGTTCGCGGTGGGACAGCCTTTAAGATTTATATTCCAATTTTCTTTCATCCTTTCCACATACACATTACTTGGTTCACTAATTATAATCCACTCATACATCAAACAACACCGCTACACATTAATATCCCAACAAAGCTCACCATCCTTAATTCCATAATAAGTCACCAAACGATAAAAAACGATCGTGTTGGCATTAAGGCGCCATTAACATATTTTGTGTCTGTCAATCCGAACAAGGATATATTCCGGCTGCGCGGGCGCAGGCAGTGTAACCTTTCACCGAACAAGGTCGTATGAACTGTTGTGGTTTTTGTCGCGTTTGACTATGTATTTAGTATTAGTTTTTGTATAGTTATGTGATTGTTAACTTATGTCTATGTGATAAAATGTTTTGTTATAAGTTGGGTTATAATCACATCATCACGATTTTGGCAAGGTATTTTGACTATTAGTATTAGCGACACTTTGCTTGACATAAAACCGGTAGACCAAGTTCTGAAGGTCTAAACCAAAGACGATCACAGATATTGGTAATCCCGGGATTGCGCCGGGATTGCTTGACTGTCTTAAAAGGGCCTTGCCATAGGGCAATTGAAGAGGCAGGGTGAATTTTTAGTCAGGACAGCCTCTTTCACTCCGGCTATTTTCGGGATCAGTATTTAATAAGCAGAGACTGGGTATCTGACTTCCAGAATCCAGTAACTGAGGAATGCAATACCACCTGGTAATAGAATCGATTGACGAAGTTTTACAAATGTCTGAAATGACAGCTGGGACCAAAACTGCTTTCTGTATACTTATACAAAAAGTAATTCCTCCTACAAATTACCAGTACTCCTAGCACGAGTTTTCACTATTTTACTTTCCAGTATTTACAGTATACGTCTCAAATACTGAAAACTCGTGCTAAAGGTACTGTTAATATTTAAGTATTTATTTCAGGAATAAATACCTAATTAAAAACGCAGCTTTCAATTTGATTACAGATACAGAAACTCCAAAAAACCAACAATCAATCTTCTCACAAGATGAAATCATCCATATGTACATTTATTTCGCAAAAAATTCGCATGTAACCGGACTAATATTTTCTGAGCAAACTTAATGCAATGGCGTATCGCATTGACGCCCCCTGACGCCAAATATAGGGTTTTGGATCGGACTCTGTCATTATTGAGAGCCTTTTTTGTGGTAAAGGTGGGAATTTAGTGATGAGCGGATTAAAGAAGCGATTTCGAGAATTATTCCCAATAGTGAGGACTATTGGGAATAATTCTAGCCCTGTCCTCCGCGGTGACAGCTGGGAATTGTCTTCCCAGTTGTCACCGGGGCCGCGGGGTGACAATTTGTGCCGACTGTTCCCTTTGCGAAAACTGACTGGAAGGGGAATATAGGAATTCTGTTTCTCAGTTGTCACCCCCGGGTGAAAATAAAGTGTAAATAATAAGTAGTTAAGCACTCTTATAATTGATGGATGTTACCGACAGCGCTGAATTTATGGCTTTAAAATCGTAATGGTTTAGAAAAAAAGAAGCAGAAAAAAAGAAAAAAATAAGAAAGATAAAGAAAAAAGGATGGTAAAGAATTCGCCTCCCATTTAAAAAGTTGTGTTTATTTTAGTGTGTGGCCATTTCTCTGATCAACCTAGAGGAGTTTGTGTGTGCTACTCAACCGGTCAACTCAACCCCTGTGGTGTTGAGTTGAGTTAGTCTAAGGCCTGAAGGCCTAAGAATTTATGGGTTCTTAGTTTATACGAAAAAGGAGCTCAGAAAGCTATCTTAAATATGTAAATGAATAATAGCTGAAGTAAGTCAGATTGGTAGAAGTTGTAGGTACATTTACGCATGTGTCTTACATGGAAATTACTTTAGTTAACGTAGATCTCAAACCGAGATTTAGGGCGAAAAGATTTATATCTTAATTAAAACAGTTATGTGTATAAAATATGATTACTGAGCAAAAATACCTTTTTAGGACAAACGGAAGCAATTTATATTTTAAAAAATGCGTTTTTTTTATTATACAACATTTAAATTAAATTGTTTCCTGTAGGCGTCCTTTAATAAAAGAAAGACCGGCAAAGAACATTGACTCGTAGTTTTAGTTGAGATAAGATCTTTGAATGGGCAAGACAGAAAGAGTAAGCAAATCTATCATTTATTTTTAATCTTCCATTGTGTAATTTATTTCATCACCACAATATGACAGCTCTCAAAACAGTGAAGAAAATGGAATATGAAAAACCGGACAACGGAAAACAGGACAACCTTTTTTTGCGTGGTAAAATCATCAAGTGAGTCCTCCCACCCCGGGGAGGGTGGAAGGGACTGTCACTCTTCTACTGATTAAAATCCACGGTGTCCTTCAATAGTTCTTTATGTTCCGGGGTCACGGTGATGGAAATAAGTCCCACGACCCCGGCAGGCTTTGGCCCTCTGTGACACGGGGACAGCGAGTTGCCCTCTACTCGCTGTCCGCATGCCCGGGACAACGGCCCTTGAACCAAAACTCGGAATCAAGTGACATAAATATGCCAACGCGCACTGGGCTATATGGGCTTATAGTTTCCGCTACGCTACCCGCGTTTTTGACAATCGCTCCGCGCCTCTCAGAACCCTCCCTTACCCCGATATCGTTCACATCACGAAACTCCTCGCCAAATATCATTTCACAAATACATTAAGTGTCGAATTTATGAAAGAGAATAAAACACGGAGTTTGCGACGAAGCGAGTCCGACTGGTTTTGCAAAAACAACTTGGAAATTCACAGAAATACTTTAAAAGTTGTGTATTTTAACGTTTTTATGAAGCACAAATCATGTGTTATGTTTTAAGAAATTGAAATAAAGATATCTTTCAAGTTGTTGTTGTCTTTTTCCAGTTATTTTACTGCTTTATCTAAGGTTACACCGTTATAAACTGGCATAATAATATAAGATTAATTCTTATATTTCTTAGATTAGAATATAAGCAAGAAATAACTGTGTTGTTGTAAGTTGACAAAGGAAACTCGTTTCAATACTATTATTGGTTGAATCTTTAATTAATTACGGTGATTAACTCGTGATAAACAACAGACAAAATGTTAGAAGGAAGTTTATAACAAGGCTTACATCCATTTTTAACCGACTTCAAAAAAAGGAGGAGGTTCTCAATTTGGTCGGCTGTGTTTTTTTTGTGTGAAGATTTGGGAGGATGGATGAATGATGTTTGCTATTTAACGCCAAAACTACTGAACGGACTTGAATAAAATTTGGTATGCACAATTTAAAATGTCACTGACCTACGGGATATCTCCCGTGATTATTAATTGTTTTGAGCTATCTCTATCTATCGGGAACTCAAAACAATTAATAATCACGGAAGATATCCCGTAAGTGATTGTGAAATAAACCGTGATAGTCTAAAACAACATTTGGTATACAGTTCTATCGATGCGCAAGAGTACACATTCCTTATAGGTCAGCTCGCTCCAACTCAGGTCTGTTCTTTTAGTCTAGATGAAGGCCAAATGCGAACTCTATATAAATAATGAAATCTCAAGTTTTGATACTTTAACCGCAAACAGTGGAGAGCAGTGGTGGCCCAGTGGTATCGGTCCCGACTTACGAGTTGTAGGTCGTGGGTTCGAACCCCGCCAGGCGCATTACTTTGTGTAATTTATTTCATCACCACTGCTCTCAAAACGGTGAAGGAAAACATCGTGAGGAAACCGGCATGTCCTAGAACCATCAAATTATCATAGAAGACATGTGACATCTGCCAATCCGCACTGGGCCCGCGTGGTGGATTATGGCCCACTCCCTCTCACAAGAGAGGAGGCCTGTGTCCCAGCAGTGGGAACGTTATAGGCTGATGATGAACCGCAAACTTGATAATTTCCCACAAATGAAATCATAAGTTCTACGAGACGCACATTATTATACTAACTACAAAGTCCTCTTATCCCATGGGAAACCACCTACAGACCTCATAGCAAATTCCATCCCATATACCACCATTATTCCAGTCCATTAGCAAGTACCAATAAAGACATACAGACGCATTAACATTAATGTGCCCGCATATTTAGCCAAACCACGCTAATACCGTACCCGTCGGCACTTAATCGGAGTTTCCATTCAATTGAATGTAAGATCGGTGAATGAATGATTCAATTAGCACATGTATGGCCCTTCTAGACCTGTAGGCCTTGGTAGACTCCCACGGAGCTGTGACGCCACTCACGCTTGACGCTAGTGTTGCACGATCCGATACTTTGTAGTATCGATACAATAGGATTCGATACTCGGATATTTTGGATAGATATAGAAATATCGAAATAGGAGTTAATGGATTGTATGTGCAACATTATAGTTTCAAATTTCATGATTAGTCATTCAAAAAGTTGAACACAAATTACAAAAGAAAATCACATATTTACCTAGTGTCTTATAAGGGAATAATACGAAGGTAAGATTCGATAATTGCATTTGTACGTATCTAAATCTAAAAATAGTTATCATTGCATTTCAATAAGTCTTTACAAGTAATACATTGCTGGGGCTTCCCAGAAAGTAATCAGATGATACTTGTGATGGGAAAACGATATGAATGATTCGATACATAGAAAATCAGATCTAATTTTTAGTCAGTCAATACAATGCTAGAATTGTAATGCATAGTTCCGATCCGGACCGATCCGATATCGATAAAATGCAAGTATCGGACATCCCTAACTCAGTTGCAGCTTTTTTTTTTTTTATTGGGACAAACCCACCACACTGTTCCCAAACCACTGCAACTCCTGAGAGCCAGAATCAACAGTGGCAACCACCAGAAAAGCGCCGAGACAATGAAGCTCGACGTGTCCCGGAGAAGGAATTTACCTGTCTTGGGTCCTGCAACGAAATTAATCAGAAAAGAATAGTGGAGGAGTAGGAAAAAATATGTTTCCACTTCCCTCCATGCAAGCAGGAGACAGAACAAAACAAGGCCAATAGGCACAAAGGGATATTACAACTGGGAGAAGCCCAGTTGCCTAGCACCACGGGTAAAATGACTAATAATATTAATGGGACCTAAATTGTGAGCTGCTATATTTGATTCCAATAATAGGTATGGCAGAAACGCTTGAACGCACGGTAGTTTGTTCGAGTTTCCACAAGGTCCGAATAATAAATGACTCCGGATGTAGTCTGAACAGTATCCAACATAATATTGCGTTCGTTCTGCCAAAGAATACACTCCCAAAGAATATGATGTGCTGATTGTTCATATTCACAGTCAGGGGTCGAACATTGACAAAAAGGCGAGGGAACTAGCTTAAAGGAATAGTTATTTATGATACTAGTGCGGAAAGTTGGTTTTTACAAACGAGTAGACAACGTACGCCCGAGGCGCCGAAGGCGCCCGAGGGCGTACCGTAGTCACGAGTTTGTAAATACCAATTTCTGCACGTGTGTCATACAATGTTTTTCAACACATTTATCCTTATTAATATCAGATTGCTCCCTTGAACTCAGATTAGTCGCAACAATTTTTGAAGTTCCTAATATGAAAATGGCGCGACTTTGAAAATGGCGCCACATGCACGTGGTGAAAATTAGAACTACATCTTTCATCTCATTTACTCTTTAGTATTAAAGTGAGACAACGAATTGAGCAAAAGCTCTTCCAAGGAGGTTCGATCAGTCAGGTTGTTTATTTTCATAATGTGAAACTCTTTGGTGGAATTCTTTTTTTTTTTTTTTTGGAAATTAAAAAAAAACCGTAAAGAAAACGCACGCTGCTCTACAAGGGGGCGTGCGGTAAAATAGGTACTTAGGTGAGAGTACCTATTTTACCGCACGCTGCGTTGTATGGTCCGTAATTTTTAACTTTCGAACACTGTATACAGGCTTTGTAAATGCATTTTACGAGCAAATGTGTTGAAAAACAATTTACTTTTAAAGTTACCATGTCCCGTGAGAAATTGGGCAACACAGTGATCCACCTCCAGCCACGTCCTAGCCAGCCGCTCACGAACGGATGGAAAGAACTGGTGGAGGTGCCGCCCCTTGATAGAATTATCCCACCTACTTTGCCATTCGGATAAAAGATCCTCCCAGACGTCGCTCTGGGGTTTGAACAATCTAGATATCTTATCACGGTCACGTTGCGGTAGAAAATCAGCGTCAGTGGTCTCCCGTGCGGAAAAGTACATTGCAGCACGTCGCTGCACTTCAAGATCGACTGGAAGTACACCAGCAAGCACCGGCAAAGCTTCAGTACTGACGGTCCTATACGCTTTACTTAAGAATAACAAAGCCAAGCGCTGACTTTGGAGCAATTTACGTCGTGCCGCCCCTATGGTGGCCCTATCGGCCCAAACAGGTGCTCCGTAGCACATACAGCCCAAGTAAGTAGCCCCATAAATAGTTTTTAAGGTTAGAAATGACAGACCCCAAGTAGATTTTGATATTCTAGTTAGGGCATAAAAGTTATTTTTAGCTTTTTCACCAACTGTTTTAATATGTTCTATGAATGTGAAATTTCTCTCTAAGACTAAACCAAGATAGCACACCGATTGTTTTCTCTTAACGGGAACATTATTGAATTTAATACTAGGCAACGATTTAAGCTCACCTTTTAAAAGTAGTTGATAGGTTTTTTGTGGTGCAAAGGTCAGACGGTTTCGATCACCCCACTGAGATATTAATCGTAGGCAAGTGTCAGCCAAATTCTCGAGTCCAGCACGAGTATTCGACTGAATGAGCAGAAGGCCATCGTCCGCATAACCAGTTAAAGAACAACCACTTGGAAGTGGAATAGCGAGGAAATCATCGAAGCCTAGATTCCATAAATAAGGACCGATAACCGAACCTTGAGGACAGCCCATGGTAAGAGGTTTCGATACGGAATGATGTCCGAGTTTAAGTTTCGCGGATCCATTAGAAAAGTACGAGCAAAGAAGATTAAAGATATTATTATAGCAACCACGAGCTTTTATTTTAAGTAGTAGCATTGGCCACCATGCGTTATCAAAAGCCCCGGAAATATCTAGAAAGATTCCAAGTACATACTTGTGCTTGGAGCTATTAACCATTTTCCTAACAGAAAGTGCCGCGTCAACGGTTGATTTCCCGATAGTAAAACCGAATTGATTTTTATGGAATTTGGGACCGTCCGGTAACAATCGTGGGACGATAAGACGCTCCAGGAGCTTTCCCAAAGATGGTAATAATGTTATGGGCCGGTAAGACTTAGGGTCATCTGGTGGCTTGTCGCCGCTTTTAGGTATTATTCGTATAAAGCCAAGTCTCCATATGCGAGGAAAAACGCCTTCAGCAATACACCGGTTGTAAACAGTTAATAACGCGTCGCCCGCTGTTTTACACGCTTCCTTTATCATACGATTAGATATTTTATCTTCACCTGATGATTTGTTAAGGGGCAGTCTCTTAACAACATTAATGAATTCGTCAGTGGATGGTAGGTCTGACGCTGGTGATTCAGGCGCGACTGTAGCCCATGCTCTAATCTGCTGGTGGTAGTCATTATCATTAACGGGTGAATCATCAGGGATAAGAGTATTTAATAAAACTTCCGTCGTTTCTTCAATACCGGAGGTGTGTTTATTATTTACTTTAATATTCTGAACGTACGCGAGGTCGACCGATCGATTGGCTTTAAACTCATAATATAAAGGAGACCACGGACCTTCCTTTTCTAATTTATCAACTACTTTACGCAACAAATTACCCTTAGATTTTTCAACCGATGCTCTGTAACGGGACCTGGCAACTCTAAATGTATTTAAGGCTGAGGTTAGTGAGTCTCCGGTGACTTGACGTTTTTTAAGCTTGTTAAGATGTTTACGGGCTCGACGATAGATTTTACGCTGTTCGGTTAGGTAGTCACACCACCAATCACATCTACGTATGTTGGTCATAGGTCCGCGACCAATGGCAATGTCAGCACAGTAAATGAAGGTGTCTGACATAATTTCAGCACTTTCTTCAGCTGACAGCCCATCACGAGTGAAATCTTTGGCATGACACGCAAAAAGCGATCTAAAAAATTCCCAATTAGCACCCTTACTTTTATACCTAAAGTTACCAATTACATGTGAAGAACCATGAGTAGAAACCGGAACAAATTCGTACACGATCAAGCGATGATCACTACTAGACGCGTCCGGCAGGACACGCCACCTATCCAAGCGTACGTCTGCACTAGAAAGTGTGACGTCAATACAAGATTCGCCCATTTGGCTGCAAAAAGTAGGTGGTGCGTCGGGGGTGTTATGAATAGTTAGGTTCATTTCAGCAATGAAGTCTTCAACAGCGCAACGCCGTACGTAATCCGTGGACCGGACTTTGCCATACCACAAGGACGAAGACGCATTAACGTCTGCGCCTACGATAACTTTGCAGCCCGCGAGTGACCGCAAGACGTGACGGAGGTTATGTATGTGACCATCAACAGGATCAGAATATTGAAAATAGCAGCTGACAACGAAAACTCTAAAAGTATCAGATGAGACTTCCGCAACTGCACAGTGAGGCGTCATGAGATTACGTAAGGACGTTACTGTATAGTTAGAAGAACGCGACACGTAAATTCCGGCTCGTGCCTTGCTATCCAACTGAACTACCTTGTGACGTAAGCGCGTGTTTTGGTATTGTTCTTGAACGAGTACAATGTCTAAATTATAATCGATAATTAATTTGTCCAATTCTGAAGTCGCCACCCTATCGTTATGTAGATTTAGTTGACCTATTTTTAAACTATCCATTATATTAATAATTAGTGTTGCGTATTAACTGTTCGAGCCTAATTTTGTAACTGGTACACTGCTGAGAGCCGCACCGATGGTCAAACGGTTTTTTATAACGTTTACACGCCACACATACCGGTGTAAAATTTAAATTATCCTTATGCGGGCATTCTTTGGTTTCATGTGCTTCTGAGCAATTAGCACAGGTAGGCAATTTATTAACGCAGTATTTTTTCACGTGACCGAACTGCTGGCAATGTAAACAACGAACTACATCGATATCATCAAAAAACCGACAAGTCGCGAAGTCAATAAAAAGCTTCTCTTTGGTACTAATTAAATGCTTTCGTATGGCGTTATCGATTTCGATGCCTACCCACTTCCGACCATTGTCTAATACACGCCTACGTATAATTTTTGTCGACTTAATAAATTCTTCTTCACTAATTGCCAATTCGTCTTTGATATTTTGACGGTATAAAGCATGCAAAAAAGGTTTGTCTTCCATTGAGGATGGGACATCTTTAATTAATAAGCGTGGCCTGCGGCCTTTCGGTTTTTCAAGTCTTAACCCGGCGGTCTTAATAGCATCAACCGATTCCAGTTTATTTAATTGACTGTCGTTAGCGACACGTAATACAACGCCCGATTTCGCGATTTTTTTCATGCCAACAATTTGAAATCCGTCGTCACTTGGCTTAATCGCTTTTTTAAGCGCTTCTTTAGTGGCTGAGGAAGTCGCGAATTCAGCTGATCTTTCGTTGGAGGGGTAAGCTATTACACACGGCAGCGGTGGTCTAGACTCCATAACTGGAGCCACCTTCGGCAGACGAAGTTTCAGAGAATCGGAATAAGAAAGTTTATTGGGATTTGTTTTTACAACGCTGACATTACTATTTAGTTTAATTTTGTCCATTTCGCGCTCAATATTGGCTAACTTCGTTTCGTTAGAAGATGACCGTATGGCTAACAAAGAAACAATGGACGTAATCCGCTGTGTCATGTCCATAATCGCGGATTTATTGGCTACATTAATACGGGACCCCTGATCATTCACAAGGTCGTTTATTTTTGACAAGTATGCAGACGCCTGAGTAACTAAATCGCAATAGTCTTCGTTTGAATTACTGACATTCATAATTGATAACGGCGATTTCTCAACAGAATCGGTCAAATGTTGTCTCTTCGCACTATCATCGGGTGTTAAATAAGACGGAGACATTTCCGTAAACAATCGTTTAGTGGAGGCGGAGGTCGGTGACCTGGGAGGTTTATTTACGCGTCGCGATGTGTTTTTTCCTCCACCATCCGGTGGGTCATCATTACTGGACAACATTTTTAAAGCAAAACTACAAAAAGATTTAAATCAGATCGCAAAAACGAGAACAAACAAGAAAATATTTTTTTCTATACCGGTACCCCCACACCCAAAAAAATAAAAAGTACTCACCGAGCGTTGATGAACTAATTTAAAACTATATTTACCAATAAAATACGCGTAATAACACTTAAAAAACTTACAATACCACCACTAAGCACAAAAGCACACAGCTAGGATCAATTCACGAGCCGGTAATTGACAACGAAACACGAAAAACGTAATTAATTACGGCAGCGATACAAATCACATCTACACAGCGCAGTTGCACAGAGGGAAGTCAGTTGCAGCTTACGGTACAGTCGAAGGCTTTAATATGTATGACTACTGGTCAGTATTGACGTCTATTGACGTCCTGACGGGTTGCAGTAACTAAGTCCCGTAATTCTATGTTTCCGGCGGATAGAGAAGATCGTATCTTGTGCCTTATACGTTTCATCGGTTTCTAGAAATATCTGTTGTGGGGACCTTGTGGTAAGAGGATGGTGATAGGAATCTTAATGCTGGAGGACTTATGGGATGATGTTTTCAAATGATTTTAACAAGTAATGCTTAAGTTTCTTAAAATGGAGAAGGAAAACATCATGATGTGAGGAAACTGACATCTAAAAACTAAAGACATTATCGGTTTTACTACAAAAAGTTTAACATTTTTGTTGAATACTTGTCCAAAAAATGTAAATGCAAGACGACCATTATATCAACGTCAAATGTCGTTTTGAAGCTGACAGATTTTTAGACAGGTGTACAACCGATGTTTAACTTTTTTCTAGTAAGACGTTAAGTGTTCTTAGGTATTATTTTATTATTTTAGCCAAGCACCAAGGTCCTCATCTATCATGTAGATAGACATCAAACTAAATTACTGCAAAAAGCTTACTTAAATTCGCTATTTCATCTGCCAAAATAGTATTAAAAACGTCTGTTCTATTAAAAAACTTAGACAGGTCTGATTAATAGGCATCATGGTAGATCATAAAAAAATAATAACAAAACTTTATAAAGTACTACACACACTAAATCCACCGACACATCCCACCGACCGGACCGGCATATATCGGCGGCCCAACATGAACGACCGAATTGCATAATTCCAAAACTTAGCTCGTCTGCTTTTCGTCCGCGGATGCGAGTGAGTCATAAGTATCATAATTCCCATAGCCGGAGAATCCAGTACACAACTATCATCTATTTATCTGTAGGTGCAACGCACTTTCGTCATAGTCATACCCTGAAAAGGGGAATGAAAAATTTGCAGGGTAGGCAATGCCTCTGATGTTGGTGCAGGCGTTTATGAGCTCAGGTGACCGCTATCCACCAGGCGAGCTGCATGGTTGTTTGTCACCTTTATAGTATAAGAAGTAAAGCCGCCAACTAATCTGCCGACAAGAAATTACCGACATAAGTCGACCGGTCGGCCGGGATTTGGTGTGTGTAATGTGCTTTAGGTTCTCAGAAACAAGTCAAATGAGGAATGTCAAGTTTGTGAGTGTTTCAATTTTGCATGTTTTTTAGTGTGTGACAAAGATTTGATTTAGTGGAATCTTGTCAAGGTAAATGCATTGTGTTTAGAAGGATATATTATTTGATACTTCTAATGCAAATCCAAATCACGATCCACTTCTTGGAAAGAACAATCGTAAAACTTGGCATGACATTTGAGTTAGGTTCTTTTCATTCTTACGTCTGGGATAACACTTGGTAGGTGGCAATAGGCGTATCCTTAAAATGTTCTTTACTATTCATCTTGAATGTTAATTGATTGACAAAAAATGTTATGCCTCCTCCTTTAAAGATTTACAATATGCTGTTAAATGATGAACAGCCTGTTTGATAATTATTTCTACGACAAGATTTATTTAAATACTATGCACATATTCAGATTATACCTTTGTTTGTCTTTATAGCCACTTGATCACCACTTAGCAATTTACATACACATGCATATACCAACATTATATACTTCAGTAGGCGACGTCCCTGCATTGTGTCTGAGACGATAATGAATCGCTTTAATTATCACCCCAAGCTTGCTTAAACAGTAGTGTAAATAAACCTGTCTGTAGTTGCAAAATTCTGTGCTAAGTTGTATTTATTATAAGTCTTGTGTCTACTTGTATTCTGTCTGTTCCGCCCACTAATAGTAACCTAAATGCAATAGATACTATAAGAAAGGTCTAGATTTTTGTTGTGTTGCAACAGCAAAACATGACAGATAGACTGTTTATCTATTTGAGTAGGGTTGCCATCTCTAAAATTCGGAAACCAGGACGAGACGCCCGTAAGCCCCGGATTTAGAGTACAGAACCCGGGCATGTCGACGGGTATTTTTAAACATAGTCAGTGTTATGAAAACAATTGAAAATGTCAGAACTCACCTTATGTTCATTTGTCTTTTTGTACTTTTTAAACCCGGACTGCAAATAAACCCCCTCCCTCCCGGACGCTCCGCAGACGGCCTCTAAACTAGGACAAATCCGGGGAAACCCAGACGTATGGCAACCCTACATTTGTATGTGTTTTTAAACATCATCATCTCCCTAGCCTTTTCCCAACTACATTGGGATCGGCTTCTAGTCGAACCAGATGCAGCTGAATATCAGTATTTTACATCGAACGACTGCCTATCGGACCTCTAAAACCCAGTAACTGGGTAATACGATACCCCATGTTAAGACTGGTTTTCAGTCCTTAAAGCTTCTGATAACAGTAACAACTGTCAAAGATCTACAAATGACAGCCGGGACCAACGGCTTTACGTGCTTTCCGAGGCACGACATACTCGCTATGACAGAGATGGTCACTCATCCATAGACCAACCTCAGCAAGTGCGGCTTGTCTTGAAAATTTGGCCTGTGCAGTTGTAATTATTTAGCGAGCTCAATTAAAACAGCAACAACTAAAAAGTAAAATATAATATATCTAGACGCGGCAGCCAAAAGCACTTAAGTCATCAGTTCTTAAGTCAGGCTTCCAAGTCTAGAATATGTTTTGTGAATAAAATACCAAATGGAAGATGTGACTTCTAAATTCAAATGCAATAACTCTATTAAAAATTAATTCCCATAACTAACCAAGCGATAGAAAGCAATTAAAACGTAGCAGAAATTCAATTTAACCCTTAATCGGCAAGGGCAAAATAATATAAATTTTGTTTTTTTTGTTTAAATTTTTGTCATCATTATATATTCCTAAAACCAGGAAAAATACTTAAAAAATCTGTTATATTCTAGATTTTCTGTAAATGCATGTCCAGTAACTGGAACATTGCCAGGTTCTCTGAAAGAACAAAAAATATTGATGTCCAGTGTAGTTCCCCCATTATCGATCAAGGATAACTATATTAGGAATTTTTACTTTTATAAAAACGGTTTTTTTTTTATGCAAATATCTATTTTATGTTTAATGTTTGATGCATTTTTGGCTTAGAATCATGCAAAATCCGCCCTAAATTACGAGTGTCGTGAAAGCTCAATTGAGGAATGATCCCTCTTTTCATTCAACGGCTTTCTTCTTTTCCTTAGGAGTTAAGAGGGGCAAAAAGTTTCACATTTCAGGAAAACTTGGATCTGTCTTTGAGTTCTGTTCATCTCTCGCTTCATTTACGTAAGAAACTTAGATAGTAGTAGGGGTAAGCAAATTTTGGCTTCACACAATTTCGGATATATCTTAGCAAGTTCATTAGAGGGTTGTTATGTAAGTTCACTGTCCCTTCGATTCAGTGGAAGGTGGTCCCGTTCGAGGACGGGTTTTATGATAATGAATTGCGTTAGTTTTCGTTGCTTTTTTAGAGCATTCATATGGCTGTGCTCTCAATAGAAATCGCTTAACCATAGTATTTTTGCTTGACAGTGGCGTTGACAGCTGTTGGGGCCTTAAAGGCAACTACTCGCACTGAAGGTTGAGGATTAAGTGCCTACAGTAGATATGTCAAAGATGCGGTTGAGGGCAAAGAGAATGTAATACCCCGCTCTAATCAATGTTGGTTTTTGATAATCCTGTGTAGGCGTCTACTAATAAGTTCATTATTTACTGGTTCAATTTGTGCCCCCTTTTGTTTTATAAAGTATTTTTAATTGAAAATTTATCTTTTTGGTATCCGTATATTGCAAGCAATCATAAGTGGTGGAATCTCCATCGGGGCCGATTCAGTATACAGGTGTAGTTTTTGCCCGATGGGTCTAGGTGGCATAAGTGGGTAGGCAGGTTATTTTGCTTCCTGATACAGAATAGGCCCAAGAGGTATTATTTGAGGTATATCAAGTATTGCTGGGCTGCAGTTTGGCATGGTAGGTTTGCCTGCATTTTTTGCAGTGAAGACCACTTTCAGAACCTCTAGAGACATAAACTACTGTCTCATGCGTGGCCATCCTCTGTTCACACAGCTTATTTCCTTCTTTTTTTGCGGCGTGTTTAATTTTTTTTAATACTTATAAGCTTTATTCGTTCTTATCAAGAAATTTAGAGTTACATACATAACTGGACGTAAATTACATAATATCGTATTGAAATGAAATGTCCGTATCATTGCAATGTCCAGTATACTGAACATAACTAAACCCTCTAGTTACTGCAAACCTGCACTGGGAAGTATACTGGCATACAAGGTTTTAAAAAGAATCGCAAATCTATGATTATACAATGCTAGCCATTGTATGTATAAACTTTGTATATACCCATTAAAACGTAAAAATAAAAAATAATTGGCCTCTTTTTAGAACAAAAAACTCGGTATTCTAGAATTATCAAGAGCGGGTAAACCTCGTTCGTCCTGTCGACATTTGCGGAACTACTGCTGGACCAGGTGCAGGTGTCCATTGACAGATATTTTTAGGGTAATATACAGGATATAACCAACCTATTCGATACAAAAAAAAATTTAATATGGTTTAAAATAAACGTACCAGATTTTTCAAAATCCATGTCCAGTATCTTCCCTATATCGAATTAGGGTTAAATCCACGCTTCGAAGAAATGAACTTTCCGTGGGGACTAAAAATCCTATAATCTCAAATATCAATATTAAAAAACCGGATTTTCAATCGGTTTATTACTTATGTCATTGTAATGTTATTTCTTTTTATCTAAACCACGAAGTTGTGCTCTGGTTTCTTAATGTTTTGATTCGGAATTTGAATGTAGGGTAAGGTTGGCGACGATGACTTAACTTTTTTTGAGGTATAAAACTCGTGTTATGTTTTTATAGGTGTTTTTGTGTTTTGGTCCTGACAAAATTTAATATAAGTGTAGTATTGTGTTATTTTAACAGTATGACTGGCCTGACCACTGTAAAATGCTTCCATTTTATGACTTTGTCCACTCTGCAATGCTCTTATGCAACTACTGTTACTATTGAATGGAAAAAACACTTTCTTCTTCTCTGAAAATAAAATAACATTGTCAGAAAAGAATGCACGTTTATGCCACATTGCCACCAAATGCACTAATTTATGTACAAACCTATAACCCCTATAACATATAAGATTTTTTCCTTTCTAAATAAATCTATGCGAAAACAGAAATAACTTGACTCAAGACAGACAGTCCCTTCCACTCCCACTCACAGACGACAAGAAACTCAACTTACTTACTCCGTAGTATTCCGCATTGGGCTCCCTCTGAATGGCAATCTCACACTTTCCACATACAGTCCTATCAAACTTTTTCTAAGGTGCCAGGTGCCCAATGTAGAAGAGAGTCTGAGTAACCCTGGCTCTCGTTTTAAGAGCAACTCACATCCCAAAAACCCCGTTCCCCTTATCAAAAACTATCATCCTCATCGACAAAGAATGGAAGATACATTCTGCAATCAAATTACCCCACTACAATGCTGTCAAAACAAAAAACGACAGACCCTCTCCTTTAAATATTTCGCGGAGGGGCCACCGTCCTTTATATGCAAACCGGCAATTAAGACCTTCAACAGAACGGGTTAACAGCAGATAAGTCCCAAGCACGTGTCCTTAATACAAAATCATTATTTAACTGGTTAATTATCACCATTTCACACCGATCAAAAATCAATCCCTAACATCCCTAGCACTAGTTATAAAGGTGGGTTTTAAATGGTGGTAATAACAGGCATCCGCCATTCTTTTTTTGGCGGCAACAACTTTTCAACTTTTTGCGAGTAATGCCTCATTGTGTGTTTGTTTAGTGGTTATTCAATGATTAATGGTCGTGAGAAGAAGTGATCTGTTTTTAGGGAAATCCTAAGCTACATAACCATCGATTAAGTCAAGGCTTTACCAACCCTACTCGGCCGTCCGATCATCGACCGTTCCCGGGTCAATGATGTGTAGTGTGTCCTACGTACCTGTAAGAGCTGTCAGTAATTCTGTCCCATAGAGAAAAAAAAAAGCCCTGCATGGTAGCGGGACTGACTAAACAGGTAAACGTGACCCGGGTAAGAGTGAAAGAGCTAGATTGAGGAACACGTGGATTTTCAGTAGATTACGACTCTGACTATCCCTTCCACTCCAGCCGTAGCCGGGAGGACTCATTTTGGATATTTTTCAATACATAACAAGGCCTTTACATTGAGCCACTACTGTTTCTTAACACACAGATTAATCAAAATAAGAAACTGAAATTCCCCAATAACTTATCAATAGGATCTCCTAGAGACCCTAGATCAGATTGGCTGCGCACACGCAAGCCGTACAGATAAAGATACTGAGATTATTTGGCCAGGTATGCAGCGTGACTGGTCTAGTAGCATGTCAAGTATACTATTAGGCAAATATAACCTGTAAGTTATGTTCGGACGGTCACTGAAAGCAAGGAGGTCTATTTTTTTTGTTAAACGTAATGCTCTTAAAATAAAACTACTTAGGCTGTACTGATGAAAGCTTTATAAGAACAAAGGGCAATATCCTCCTGCTCGATAGAAATAATAAGCACATTAAATTGGAGGACCATTAACTTCGTAGTAATCGTGTAAATACTGATCGAAGAAAACCTCCTACGTTTTGAGAGGTCGGATTTAAAAGATTTTTTACAAAAAAAACAACATGATGACGACAAAATTTTATGAAATAAAGATTAAAGAAATAAATAAAAGTAGTCCTAAAGGAGGCGGAAAAAAAGACTCCCCGTATTTCAGCATGGTCCGAAGACTTTTAATAAAAAGAGCCCACGCTACATGCTGTAGAGTTCCGCGACAACTGCGGAATTTAGTAGTAGTTAATGCGTGTTGATGAATGACATACATAGATAGACAGTAAGAGACACGACGCAGCCCGCGTCAAAAGAACGTCGTCCGTGGCGCGGACTATATCGGCAATTACACTGGCTATTTCAGGATCCTATAGTCAGGACGTCCTGAATTCAGGAAGTGTAATCGCAGTTTAGAGATGTGGATACATCCTAATTAAGACACATTTTGTACGTGCTTGACGACTAAACTTAATTCTAATCGTATCTGAATATCGGAAGCCTGCACTCGGACAATGTAGGTAAATTGCCGCTTATAAAAGAATTGCCCTAAGTGATTGAGAATAGTGTATATGATTTTAGAAATAAGAGTTTTGATAGAAAAATCAGTAACAGCACCTCCACAACTTAGGATACCTACCGACTACTAGTCGTCTAATAAATTATACCTATCTAATCTTCGTCCTGACTACGAAGCTACCCAATACCTTATCGGACCATTGAGTAATTCGATTAAGACATTGCAATTTAACTTAGGTGTGAATCAATCCATCCCATCCCATTTCCTTAATTTTAATTCAGAACGGATTAAAAAAGTGCCCCTCTTTGATGGCCTAATTGAAATAATGAATTTGACTTTGCACTTTTGTCGACTTACCTTCCGCTAGCAAAAATGGAAATTAATTGTTAGTTGTCGTGTAAGGGTATAAATAGAAATCCATTGGCAGGCGAATGCCAGAACGAATTCATAAACATTGAGGTTTCACTCTTACTTTATTTATGTATTCCAAAAGGAGTTATTTAAGGTCAGAATTGTGCCTGGAATGAATCACCAATCATCAATACCCTATAATGTTCACCTATAACTGTCACATGCTGTTAACCGGCCTCCTCCTGAGGTGGGCCTTATCCACCACGCGGGCTATGCGGATTAGTAGATGTCACTATCTTTCGAATTTGGGTTCTATGGATATGGCCGGTTTCCTTACTATGTTTTCCTTCATCACACCACCGTTTCGAGAGCATTAGTGATGACATAAATTACATACCAAAATAATACGCCTGGCGGGGTTCGAACCCATCGGCCTACAACTCGCAAGTCGGGACCGAACCACTGGGCCACACACTGTTCCGATCATCCAATAATTATGCCTTTTTTTTTCGTTGCCCCACACTAGAATTTTCTCCCTATATCGTGGTACTATACAAACGTTTAAACAAACATACCGACAAACGAACGCCCTGACCCCCTACAACATACTTGTAGATCATACAATTTGTGGTGTAGGGTCCGCTCGGCCCCTTGGGATCTGCCCCTTCTGATTACAATAACGGACTCGCCCGTTTTATTTATTTTGGTGTACCCATTCGCCCCTTATAAGGGGCGAGTTGAAAAATTGACATTAAAATAATTATTTGGTGTACCCACGTCGCCGCTTGCTGCATTTCCATGGAAATTTACCAAGAAAGTACATTCGACAGAAAAATGCTTACAGTAAAGAATAAACTAACGTTTGATTACTTGAGTCAACTATATTTGTAATCTCACAAACTCGTCTTGATACTGTGTGATCGTTTTGATGGTTTGTGCTACTAACCTGTTGAGAGAGTTGTATTACTCATAAGACATTTGTAAGACCACATTTTTGCAAAAAACTAAGATTCGCGCAAAATAAGGACAATTAGACAATGGCTGTATCACAAGAGAATAACCAAGCATAAGTTCAAAGTTGAAAAATTACCTGAAATTGTCTTGTTCATTGACTTAATACCAGAAGTACTAGGCTATCATGTTGTGTTCAAAGTGTTATTCATTTAAATATTTCTGGGTCGATTACCTGAAATTATCTTGTTCATTCACTTACCAGCAAAGTACTAGGCTAGCATAAGTTCAAAATGGTATTTTTTTTAATATTTCTGGGTCGATTCCGAACCTAACCTAACCTTAGCCAACCCGGACTCCAGTTCATGATTAAAAAAAAAACATTCAACTAATAAACTACTCACCCAGAATTATATAATACATACCGGTTTGGGCCTATGCTAGCCTAGTACTTTTGCTGGTTAATGTTGCACAAGACAATTTCAGGTAATCTATACATCTACCCAAAAATATGACAACCACTTTGTACTTATGTTAGCCTAGTACTTTTGTTGGATAGTCAAAGAACAAGGCAGTTTCAGGTAAACTTTAGAATTATTTAAATACATACTACCTTCAACTCATGCTAGCCGAATACTTTTTGTTAGCTTCTAATAGCCTCGCCTCACTGGTGATATAGCCAGTAGGGGAGAAATGGGAATAGACGCTCGAAGTTGTAAGCAAACAACATTTATTTAAATATTTAAAAACTTGTGTTGCTTACAGTACTTTTAACTTATTAACAATCGGGGGCGAGTCAGCGTATCTAAAAGTGAAGGGGGCGAGTCGGTCATTTTAATCATAAGGGGCAAGATCCAAGGGGCGGGGCGGACCCTAAACCCAATTTGTTGCTATGTGCGGGGATCGAAGATCGAACCCGCAATACGTTGCGCAAAAGTCGATCACTATTTCGCTGCAACTAAGAACAAATGACTTTTACTAGTACACACGGCTACACATCAAGCTATACAAAACCAGTTTATAGTGGTCTGCTTTCTTATGATTTTTCCACACATTCAACGGTTAGTTTTCTATTAGTTTAGCATAGCTTGACGTGTTATGTAGCCGTGTGTACCTACTTAATTTTAAGATAATAATTACATTTAGTTTTAAAATAAAAATAGAACAATAACCAAGACTCTCAAAAATATTGACTGTGCCAAATGATTTAGAACACCTGTGCCCCAAAAAAATTACAAAAAAACAAATGGATAGCCAATATTTACAGCATTCATAGAACATCGAACTGTTTTCATGTCATTTCAGCAAGTACAAAGTGGGCGTAAATAAAACCGAAGTCACCCGAACATTACCGAACTTAGCCGATCATCTACGTAAACTAGCACTGTCCTTGCGTTTGCGCAGTGCCCCATATTCCGACGCCAATTACCTACCTACTGTTTTGCATGTCCGTTTTGATGCTTGTCAATATTATAACTATATTTTATATTTATTTAATTGTTTAAATAAAATATAAGGCCATGATTTCACAGCCGGTTTCATATTTACAACTGGCTAATTAGTTATAATTGATCTTAAAAATAAATTGGTATTCATTCTTATTATTTTGATATTGAGATGACCTCAATATTGTAGATCTAGAATAACACATTGGTTTTATATACTTAATTTTTTTCTCATTCAGATTTTTTCATCGATTTTTTTTTTTTTTTTTTTTATCAAAGAAATTCCCTTATTTAACAGAAAACCAGATAAAATATAAGTAAAGTGAGTTTTAAAATGGCCATAAAAATAATCATAAAGGACAACCTTTTCTTTACTGACTTACGTTTGTTTGACTTACTGACAATTTTTATTTTTAGTTTAATTTAGTCCTTTTTTTTAAATATTCACCTAGTAACTATTACTAAGTTTCTAATTTCTGCCATAAAATGTATTAAGTAATGTTTAAATATTAAATAAATTAGTTCACTTAATCCCAAGTAAAAGTACTGGAAAAGAACAACCTTAAAAAACTCATAAACCGCCCGAAATTATATCAAACAATCAACCTTAAACAAAACAAACTAAAAACCGTGAAAAAATTCGTGTCCGGAAATATAAAAGCACACCCTGTATCTCCCCCATCTGTACTTTAATTAATTGGCCACCATTAATAGCTGCATTCACAAGGTCTCATATTTCGACATCGGTATAACTTCCAGATATAGATTTGGTAATGCAAGCCTTTATAGATGAAAGATAAAGAGTTATGGCTGAGCCACAAGTTATACGCTCACGACTAGCGACTTGCGTTAGCGACTGCGAAGAAAATTAATCGAAGAAACTGTTTGGAACACCACTTATAATCGCGACAGGAAAAAAACAAGTGACGAACGCGCATTTAGAACAACTCGCATCGCAGAACAAGTCTCATCGCTTGAGATTAAAAAACGGGGCCTTTTATGTAGACGACGAAAAACCAGTTGGAGAACAGGCTACACACTTAAGCTGCATGGTATTTTACGACAGCAACAATGCAAGAAGAAAATGAAATACAGAGTAACGAGTGGAAGAAGACATACTCTTCTTCCAACATGACTTAGGTCGAACTGTGTTAAGCGATCCACACAATACACACGTATGCCAGTATACCGCACGCCGTAAGTCGCGTCGCAAATCACGTCACAAGTCGCGTCATATTTCGTATCTCCTGAGGTTGTGGCCAAGACCTAAAAGATGGCAGATAAACAAACCACAAGCGGACTCGAACAGTATTAAGTTATATTGCATAATTATAGACATTGATCCAGTCGATACTTCATAAGTAAAAGTTATGTCAGTGTCCTGTAACACATAAGTTTTTTTTTATCAGCTGGCAACCTTCTCAATGACGTATGAGTGTTACCAAAAAATGACCTCGTTTTATTCGGAGTTGTACAGGATCTACAGGTTGTATTCAACTTTTATTTTTCGGTTAGTCTCGACTTGTATGTTTGTTTAGCGACCGCTTAGCGCAAATAAAAAAGACAAAAGTTTAACTATACCTATCGTCAAACTGTAGGTCAGTTTGTCGATAATAGTTAAACTTTTGCCTGTACGGTAAATTAGGGGCAGCTGTATTACAAACTAGCAACGATACAGAAAGTTGCACATAATAAAATAAAAATTAAACCCTGGCATTACACGATGAATTCACCGCTTCTAATCTTACTGGTTCAGCTGAATTACAGTGTTTTACATGAAATAAGAAACGACTGTCAAAGATCTACAAGACAGCCGGGACCAACGGCTTTACGTACTTTTCGAGACACGGGACGAAACTAGAACTAAATGCACCTATCCACAGATAAACCTCGGTATAGCATAGCTTTACCTGGAATTTCGACCTGTGCGGTTATTATTTAGCCATTACTAACCCCAAAAAACCCATGTTCGAAGAAAAATAAAAAGATTGAACCTCTCTTGCTGGTTTTTGAATCATTTCTATATTTGGCCACAAGGTCAACAAGAGTGGACCCCGTCCTGTTCAGTTTTTTCTCTTCATTAGTGGGGACCCCAATTTGGAATACTGGGAGCGGTAAAAAGAAAGAATTCCTAAGTGTAATTTCATGTTTTACCGGCAATTGCGTCAGGGAATTTTACTTTACCGTCTGTCTTTTAAATGGTCGTGCAACTTGCACTTCTTTATAGATGATGTCATTGTCATCGCATTCAAAAAGTTAATAAAATTCAATACATAAAGATAACTGTCTAGCTTTTTTTCTAATTTATCCGAAAAGACACCTTATTATTATTTGAAGTAGATTTTTAATTGTTGTGCTTAAAGTTATGTATAATCATCGTCTTATAATATACGACTATGCAAGATGTAGTTTTGTGTGAGTTCTGCAACTGGGTATCTGAATGAACAGGTTGGTTTTTTTTTATTCAATCTAGTCTGGCAGTACCTTCCACTCCATGTAGAGCGGGAAAACTCATTCGATGGCACCCTTAGGCGGAACATTTGATAATAAGATTGATAATGATGGACTTAGCGAAATACTAAAAGCACATGCCTTCTGTAATCACTAATCCATCATCCAGACATACCCAGACCCTAAAATCATTCACCATTAGTCCCTGGAAAGCCATTTTTACCAAAAAAACTAAATTAAGAACAAACGCATCAGGTTTTTAAATCAGTTCAAGCCATAAATCAATTTATTTTCGGCTCATAAGAGATTTATTTGCGAAAAAGTTTAAAAGTGATTCTTGTTTCAGTAATGGCTGTTATTATAATGATGAATATCAATTTCGCATCTTCGTTTAACTTTAAACATCATTTGTATTGTCGACCGTGTGTGTACTAAGCTTTGCTTCCAATTAGCGCATTTAAGGGACTGTTGACGCTTTTACGGTGACAATTTTGAACTTAAATGTTCTTGGCATAAGGAGGACTTTTTTGTTTTTTGAATTGACGTTCAAAAATGCTGATTCTATCGGTCAAGTTTGAATACACCTCATGTAATTTTCATTATTGAACAAGATTTTTAAATTCGAAGGTTGTAGTCACCCCGTGGCCATTTGAATTTTATTCTATTGCTTCCAGCGGTTAGGAAAGAGGCTACTCAAACAAATTACAAGTGTTGCCAAGATAATTCAGTTTCCAGAGACAAAGAATCGTACTAAGAACTAGTGTTCATCAGCTACAACAAACTAAAAGGCTGAAAACAGATAGGTAGAAGATAGAATAGAGTTTTTTGTTGCCTAAAATCATCAAATGTTAATGAGTCGTCGTACCCCCTCCCCAGAAAAGGACGGGAGGCGCTGTCGGACTTGTACTGATCCACGGTGTCCTTCAATACCCTTAATACCCTTTACGTCCCTGAGCCACGGTTATACGATAGTCCCGCGACCCGCGGAGAATAAATAGAGACCTGTGAAACTTAAAAGAATATTAACGTAAAAAAAATCCGTGGCGCCCCAACATGCAGACCGACGCAGGTCTTGACGGGGCACGGTGGGTTCTCCGAATACCTACACCGCTTCAGGTGTAAGGAGAGCCCATCGTGCATCTGCGACCCAGGTGTGAGTGAGTCCATCCCACCACTTACTCCTGGATTTGCCCCGTATATGTCAACTAAAGATACGACCTAGAACAGGAACTGCCAAATGCAGTTGAGTAAGGACACAATAGGAGAAATTTTTAAGGGTTAAGAAACGGGAAAAATTGATGAGCTACTGTTTAGAAATAGCATTAAGAGTCACAGAGAGAAATAAAACCGTATAAGCAAAAAGCTATGTTCCATAAAATATTGGAAATATTTATATGATAACATAGGATAGGTTCTGTTGTAAAGTAACAGTAGTGTAAATAGATATAAGAAATAAATATAAGAAATGTATTGTTGTAAGAAAACGTAGACTAAATTGTTAAGTAGAAATAAGGAAACCTAACGTACAATCATAAAATTAATTCCTGTGTAATGTCCTCCTTTAATCCCTACCTATCCAACTTAATAAAGGTAACAGTAACTAGCATTAAGAATAACGTAGCAACGATAGAATAATAGAAACTTATATAAATGTAAAACTAGATATGACTGTGTAGTGTGTGATAGTATATAAGTATAGACTAAGAAACAATGTATATATAAAAGAAACTAAAACAATAGTAAAACTAGAAATGATTATAAAAAGCATGTAATAGTATATAGGCATAGAATAAGTAAAATGTATAATAAACAAATACTGTCTGTGAAAAGTCATTTCCCCAAAGTGAGAAATAAATAAAGATATTAAGTAATATTAGTTAGAATAAATGGGCATCCCACCCCATAAGAATAACAGAGAAAGAACGAAAGAAAGAACAAGTATGAGGAACAAAAGTACGAGAGGAATAAATGCGAGAAATTGTATGAATGTGGTTGAAGTACATAGGCGCCAGCTTTGTTGGTGGAGAAAGATATAAAAAAAAAAAAAAAAAAAAAAAAAAAAAAAAAAAAAAAAAAAAAAAAAAACATGCAGACCGCCCTTAAAAATTCAAACCATTTTGACGCAAAATATGGCCTGAGTCAAAAAACTTTATTTATGGTATCGTTTTAAAACCCGAAATCAATTAGGGTACAAGAGCAGGCGCCCGGCAATCAGTCTTGTTTGTACTTTTAACTTTTATTTTTAAAAACATTGTCGGCAACAACTTCAAAGGTTTTAAGGATTTAAAGACATGGTTTTCACCCGACTGCGGCGAAGCCCAAAAGGAGAGTAATGTGTTTAACAGTATGTATGTCCATTTCCTATGGATATTGGCACAAGACGAGTGTCCTAGGATACTTCAAAATTGAGAAAAAAAAGGCTAATTTTGGGCGCTATTTAGGTTTCAGTTTTTGAATCGGTTAAAAAGTGATAACAAAGACAAGTATTGGTACAATTTATATGAAACAATGGCTATTTTTGGGTGCCTTATTATATGTATGCTGCTACGAGCTGTCCAGTTCAACATTTTGAGACAGGCAACTCACAGTTCCTAGGAGTTTATCGTCTTAACCCGACAATCCAGTGGTCTTATAAGCCACCAGGGCCGTTGGCACAGAGAGGGCGCTTACTAGGTTACGTGAAAAACAGTACCCCTAGCACGAGTTTTCACTATTTTACTTTACAGAGTTTTTCCAGTATTTACAGCGTTTCGTGTATGAAAATATGGAACAGCGCCTCTGGTGTGCGAAGAAGGAACCAATTTTTTCATTGAAAATTTTCAATTTGAAGTCGTCAAAGTTCCAGTTTACTTTACGTCTCAAATACTGAAAACTCGTGCTGACGGTACAGGTGGGGTTTTTTTTTCAGTATTCAAGAGTTTCATTCGACGCGCTCCTTACCCAAGAAGTTCAACTTTTTTTTTTAATCGTTGCCGTACACCACAGCCTACACTAGGAATTTCTCCTGTATCGTGAGTGCGTTTAAAAACATAGAAACTCACATACACAAACAACCAGATCCGGAACAACTAATTGCAGATCATACAAATATTTGTTCCTTGCGAGAATCGAACCCGCGACACACAGCGCAACAGTCCAACTGCGCCAAACGTGCCGTTAAAATTAGATGACTACACAAACGATAAAAAAAACAATAAAAAACTGACGTGGGGTCATCTTTGCCAGTCTATATAACGGTCTGGAGGCCTTTTGAATTAGGCCTCCAAAAAGGAGACTAGACGGACCATACAATGGGCTATGGTGCTATGAAGGCACGACCAGTCCGGCCTTCATTGCACCGAAGCTGAGAGCACATCTCGAAGGCAGAGGGTATTTGTACCCTTGAATGACGCATGCGCACTAATAGCTAGTGCAGTAGTGTTCAAAATAGGGAATCAAAAATTAGCACTTGAATTTTTTTTATATGAACTTCCTATTGTATTCATACAAGTTGTTATATTTATACTCTTTTCAATATCCCGTCCTGCATTCCGCAAATCTAATTATTATTATGCAAATTGCGTTTTTAAATTAAGAAAAATAAGGTGCCAAATGTAAAATTGCATGTATTGGTAAGACTAGCCACAAGTCATTTTCCTTATCATCTTCATGTCATTTGACAGCACCATAGGCGCAAAGGCTGAGCGGTCGACTACTACGCAGCGTGTGGCGGATTTGATCCCCGCACGGAACAAATATTTATATGAAATGCTAATAATTGTTCCGGGTCTGGGTTTTTGTGTATGGAGTTTCTATGTTTGAACGAAGCACTTACGAACGGGGCAAATTTAAAAAAAATGGTCCGAATCTGAAAACGCAAAAATGATGCTGCATTTCAAGGATATTAGCACAAATATATGGGCTGTATAGGTAGCCGTGAATCGAGCATGCGCGTCACGTAATCGGGACCCACGCCCGGAAAATCAATCTTGCATAGGTCGAGAATATCTGACCTCGGTAGCTTTTTACCGAAGATGCAAATCTTAACATTGATAAACGCACTCAATACACACAAACACTTAGATCGGGATCAGTTAATTGTCATAGAAATATTGTAATGTTAATTAAGCGTTATCGATATAACTACATGCGAAAAATGTATGACAATCAAAACCAGAAACTTACACCATTCAAGCATAATTTCCCAGAAATTAAAATATTAAGGTGAATTTAAGACATTTTAAATATTTATTTAAGCGTTACATTTTTAACAGCAATGAACTACGTAAATAGATACGGTTTACTTGCAGAATGCGTTTTTTACCTGTTTAGGTTAGGTCTAGTGAAAACTACGACGCGCAACTTACTACGATTAACTAGGAGCTCAGGACAAAATGCAATGTTCTATCAAAAAATCAACGAGAGTTTAGATTGAAGATACGAACTTATTAATAGAATAGAATATTCTTTATTGTATACCAAAATGAATAATCACAAGCTTACATTAATGTTAATTTTAAGGGTACAAACGCGGTCTTATCGCTAATAGCAATATCTTCCAGACTATACTATACTATTCTATACTATTAATGTACTCCTTTTGTCTCACGTCCACGTTCAGACGGACAATCTTGTCACATAAACATCTAAAGTAAAAATGTCAATTTGGGAAAGTGAGATCACAAACTTAAACCCTTTTTTTTCAAAAACAGTGAAAGCATATCGACTGATTTGATAACCCTCTACAATTACAATGTCAGTAACTAACACCAAAGTTCCTCACTTATCCATTCAAGTTTCCCTTTCATCTATTCCGCAGCAACAATTTATAATTGTGTTCCCTTTCACACATTGTTACGTGTTTGTCTCCTCACCTTTCTTGCTAGATATCTAGAATCAGCTCGTTAGCCGCGACACCTCAATAGGCGAAGCCTTGAAGATGTGCCGAAGATTGTCTTTACATTAGGATCACTGTATAAGGGGCACCCTTTCTGGAAACAAAGTGCTATCCTATCGAGGAATGAATTGTGGGAATGCCGCCAATCCGCCATTTTGGTTGGGTTATCTCATTAGTGTGTATTGCAAGTGGGGTTTGCTTTTTGTGCTTATTTGGGTTTTGTGGGACAATTGTTAATTAATTCCCGATATGGGAACCGGGAAATGGTCGACTAAAAAGGCGAATTAGCAAAGTTTACAAAAATATTAGATGCAAGACGTATTTATTGACTCATTTAATATTTACATTTTTGATTTTTGCATTGTAGTAAACTCAAAATATAATAAAAAAACTTTTTTCAAAAAAAAATTAACCGCCTTCAAAAACAACCACAAAAAAGGGTAAAATAACCTACAAAATAACTTTTCTTTCGGAAGTCTTTGTTTTATTATTTCGATGTCTTTTTGCCACCGACTTCCGAAAGAAAAGTTATTTTGTAGGTTATTTTACCCTTTTTTGTGGTTGTTTTTGAAGGCGGTTAAATTTTTTTTGAAAAAAGTTTTTTATTTTACTCTTTTTAGTTTAAATATTCAACCCAAATTCTTGGCAAATACATCATTTTCTTACATGTGCACTAGAATTTTGTAATCCGTAGCACCGGTATTAACATCGCCCATGTTGTGTACATAAAAGAAAATTCCAATAAAATTCCCTATCTCAAAAAATGCTGAACAGAGTTCGATGAAACTTGCAGTATTCCCTAAGGTGAACGATCCCTAGTACAACAACAAAACAATTTTGAAAATCGGTCCACAATTGGCGAAGTAATCGCGTAACAAACACGCAAAAAAGTAAAGATCATCATGTCGTCCAAGTAGGCGAAATTAATAAAAATGCTCACAAAATAAAAAGTACTGAACCAAATTTGATGAAATTCTTATGGGACCAAACTGCAAGTATCCTGCATCGAACAAAAAAAGAATCAAATCAAATCAAAGAATCGGACTAGAAACCTCGGAGTAATCGATGTACATACATAAAAAAAAATTAAAAAAAAAAAACATACCGACCGAATTGAGAACCTCCTCCTTTTTTTGAAGTCGGTTAATAATATTCCACAACCATGACACAACGCAATCTAGTCCCAAGCTAAGCAGAGCTTGTGTTATGGGTACTAAACAACTGATAAACATACATAAATATTTCTAAATACATTCATATTATAGACTAGCTGTGCCCGCGACTTCGTTCGCGTGGATGTCGGAAATTACCAATGTATTTTTTTGTGCGAAGCGTCGGGTAAAAAAGGTCTCCCTCCAAAATCCCACCGTATCCCATCGTATCCCATCTTATCCCATCTTATCCCATCTTATCCCATCTTATCCCATCTTATCCCATCTTATCCCATCTTATCCCATCTTATCCCATCTTATCCCATCTTATCCCATCTTATCCCATCTTATCCCATCTTATCCCATCTTATCCCATCTTATCCCATCTTATCCCATCTTATCCCATCTTATCCCATCTTATCCCATCTTATCCCGTCCTGTTCCGTCCTGTCTCGTCCTGTCCCGTACTGTCCCGTCCTGTCCCGTCCAGTCCCGTCCTGTCCCGAGCTGTCCCGTCCTGTCCGTCCTGTCCCGTCCTGTCCCGCCCTGTCCCGTCCTCTCCCATCCTGTCCCGTCCTGTCCCGTCCTATCCTGTCCTGTCCCGTTCTGTCCCGTCCTGTCCCGTCCTGTCCCATCCTATCCCGTCCTATCCCGTCCTGTCCGTCCTGTCCCGTCCTGTCGCGTCCTATCCCATCCTATCCCATTCTATCCCATCCTATCCCATCCTATCCCATCCTATCCTATTCTATCCCATCCTATCCTATCCTATCCCATCCTATCATAATCATTAGATGAATTTTTATTTGAATATGTAGCAGAATCGAAGCTAGATCGCGCTATGAACTACGCGTCTTGGTGTGAACTGACCGTAATTTTACTTCTGAAACACTTTATATTCGAATAACTTTTGATAGACTGAACCGATTCCAATGAAACAAAAACTAAATTCCTCTCCAAGTTACGCTTAATCGTTGTGTATAAAAGTTATCTACATAAATTTCGTACATTTTACGTGATACCTGGACAAATAAACATACAAACAGACAAACAGACAAACAGACAAACAGACAAAAATTCTAAAAATGCTAGAAATGGGTTCTATTGGTTGTCCTTTAATACCCTGGCTAAATTTTTTGAGTTTTTTTTTAATGTACAAAAATAACTTTTCTACAGTTTTATTATATGTATAGATATAGATAATTATAGACACAGGACAAATGATCGTGCTGATCACACAAACATTTGTCCTGGGTGGGAATCGAACCCACGACAGCCGGCATAGCAGTCATCGTCACTAACCACTAGACCAACATGCCATTCAAAAATCGAACTAACTTTTGGATTTACAACACAAAATTTGAATTTCGCGGATTCAAAAGGTTACTTTGTTAACCAGGACAATGCAATCTAATTATCTTCTGCCATCTAATATTCCTTTCTTCTATGAACCGGGTTATACCGGAAACATGCAACACTTGTTATTGTTGAAAATTTAAATACATTTCACAATTTCTTTTCCCATTGTCCATTCATTATATGCCCTATACACTATACATAACAATAGTAAAACCAAGTGAAATAAAAGCTAGACTCTAGGAAGAGCCTGCATTGTGACCTGTTGTGTTGTCACAATAAATCCTAGGGCCAGAGACATTTATTTTAAATTGTTCACGACTTATTTTTGTAAGGTTGGTAGTCCTAAGTTATGGGACGGAAGTTATGGAAAAATGTGTGTGTCTTTGGTTTAGAAAGTTGGTAGAAGAGAATTGGTTGCTAAAATTAAAATGCGGGAATTGCGGGATACAATATATGGAAAGGTAGGATTTTGGTATTTTTCTAACGCTAGGTAAGGACAATAAACGGTAGATTAATAATAAAAGCTCATTGTTTGATTCTTAAAAGCTTATTTCAGCGGCATGACTTTAAATTGCAACAGTGTCATAATAATAAAGGCATTAAAAATAATTTATTACACCAAATAGGCTGATAAAATAGACACTTTTGTAGGTTATTTTTACATAAGTCAGTGTCCGCTATTCTATTCTATTGGGTCTTTATTTGCTTTAATAAATTATGTATGTTGTAAAAATCAATCGTTTCCATTTCATTCTCTGTGCAAGAATCAAATACAAAACGCTAAAGAGATTTCCTCTAGCTCTTATTGCATTGAATACAGTAATTTCCCAAGCTGTTAAGCTATAAAAACATAGCTGTATCCGTCCCAATAAATCTAATAGCTCGATTCAAGCAATTTGTAGGAGAAGCTGCGAATCTACACGTAGATGTAAGATGGCCGATTGGCCGCTGACCGCATTATAATCGTAATTAAAGGAAATGGCAACATTAGTGAGATTCTTCACCGATTATCTGCCTTTTATAGACTTTGGAAAAATGTTTGGACTTTTTTTGACCTCACTTCTGTAGGTAAGTAGACGCGTCTGACGCGTCTGATTGAAAGCGAAGACATAATATAACGTAAGTACTGAGAAAAAAATGCAATGCAATTTCATTTAATTCCTCCTAGGCCCAGATATCTTCACATCTTAGTTCTCACGTGATAAAGAAATACTTCTATAAAATAAAAAAATAATCGCACCTGGCAACACTTGTCTATGATAAAATCAAGATGGTGGACGATCACGTTTCGGCGGGAAACTGCCGCGACCCGTCACATTGTCGGCTTGTTAACTGCAACAAAGAAATAGTATGTTTTTATTTATACAGTGGGATACGGAAGTTTAAAACCACAAGGTTTTAATGGCGTGAACTGGCAGACAAAGAAAATAAACAAGAGAAACATTGAAAGAAACAGTCTTTCAGAATACAGTAAAGTTTGTTTTCAATAAATAAATGATTTTCTTTACTTTATACCAACCAATTGCATAAAAAACACATGCGATGCCTCCTTTGCGCGACGCAAAGGAGGGTTTGCGTCGCGCAGTCGTGTAAAAAGCAGTATCGCAAAACAATTCAATGTATCAATTGTAAGTACTAATTAGCGCTAAAAAGTGATTCACTATTAATTTTCGTTTCGCTCTAAAAAACTAGCACACTTTTTTCTCTACTAATCCCACTAATGCCAGTATCAATAACACAATAAAAAGCTCTCGCTACTAAAGAAAAAAGTTCATAAACACATGTCAAAACTTTTTACAGTCCGAAAAAAGGTTGTTCAACATTCTCCCAAACACCAGTAGGCGTTTGAAAAAAGAATAATTTAATCGGTACCATTGTACCCCTGTCATCACATCTGCATACAAAGGGTTAGTTCTAACGGGAGCTATAAGAACCCACTGACAGTCAGCGCATTGTTTTTATAACGGTTGAACTTTTTACTAAACGCTTACTTGAAATGTGGATTAACCGATCGAGAATTACAATTGTTATTTTTTTTATGTAACGGCATTAGTTACGGTTTGTCGGATGAATAAAAAAAGTCGGAGCATCACTGGCAGGTTGATAGAAAAAAAAGATGGCGGCGAGCGGGAATTGAATGCAACTGTCAAAATCGTGACGTTTGTTTTTTTTTTTCTTGTTTGCTCTTGCACGTACTGATGTCCTTTGTGATGTAAAGGTCGAAGACTTCCATAGATCAACCACAATATAGAGTAATGACCTTGAATTGAAGACTGCATTTTTAATTCAGAATTTCCAAGAAATAACAATAACTAATTTACCTTCTGTAAAAGGTGGAAGGAGTGGATGGAGGCCGTCACCCAGGAGTGAAAAGGATATGACTCTAAAAAAAACCATCTTACACTAACTCAAAAATTTTTAAGTGAAAAGTCAGATTTATTTTTAACATTTAAACTTTCAAATTCACGAAACTTGCCCAAATTGACCATACAATGAAAAGACAATGACTCCAACTTGCCAAGTATCGCTCAGATCTTCGCAAACGCAGCATTCTTTTGCGTCACCCTGACTCACGCGCAGGTGACATTACTATTCCTTGTATGTCATGCGTTCTGACAAAGATTGTGGTGACAATATGCCATCAGATGCTTGTTAGTCATCTGTCATACATAACGTGATTAATTCTTCTAATAATAAATTGCGAGAATTCTTGAAATTCTTTGGTTTAATTAGGTTCCGGGTTACATTTTGCCATTGTAAGTCTACAATTTGAGTTAGAAACCACAGAAATTACACACGAATATTAAAACCGTGTCTAATCCATTGAGCTATTATTACTACGTATAGAGACGACACCACGTATCACCACTGTGTCCCATCCAGGATGAGTGAGCGCGCACAAGTTCATTCATTTGTTTGACAACTCTGCGGTGTGCTCTAGGCGCGCGCACTCATCCTGGATGGGACACAGTGATGATGCGTGGTGTCGTCTCTTTACGTAGTAATAATAGCTCAATGATATAATCAATGATTTCATTTACAGTATTGAATAGATGTAATGTTTTTATACACTTACGTGGGCAACGAAAGACCTACAACGTCAAAATAAAATTCAATCTAATTTTCCAAGAAATGAGAATCATTTACACAAGCGGATGAATCATCGGATCAAATTTTCACTGATTCTCCTTTTCCTCATTCAAATTAAACGCTCCACAACGGATTTTAAAACCAATCTTAATAAGTACTATCATCTAGACACATACCTTCTTTAGTGGCTGAATCGTCGTTGCTTCTACATCACAGCCTGTAGGATAGCTTACAATAAATCTACAAAGAGGCACTAGCTCGAGGGAGTGAGGTCAACGTAAACGCAATGATTTTATAATCGAAACAATAAAATATTTTTTGGCATAACTGTTAAACTTTTGCCAAATGTACAATTTATATCCCTCGTAGGTAAAAATGCAAGTATTTTTTAGCATGTTGGTCTAATTTTTAGCAAAATCTACAATTTTATATCACACATAGGAAAACATGAATTCAAAATACTTATTAATTATATTATTTGGAATAATTAATACAAAATATCAATTATTCCAAAGAATATTATATTCAAGGAAACGATTTTCAATCTAAATCATCTATTTTTTATTTGCTTTTTAAAAATCGAAGCTGCACTCTCATACTGGCCGTTCAGAAACCACAGAACACTGCCACCTTAAAAAAACAAATCCCACTATCTTTACAAGATAATCATAACAGGTCCAATAAAATTCAATCCACGAGTCTGTCATGTCGTCGGACGTCGACACACCGTTTTGTGTACATGTGAACCGCCATTACGACGGTACAGTTAAATTCTTGGGAAATAACATAACAAACTACTGCTGGGATTTAACAAAACGATTTTTAACTATGAAGAGTCTTTGAAATACTGTTGTAGGTTTGAAAGTATTGCAGTCGGTAGTTTATTTGTTATTTTATAAATTGGATCAGGATAAAAGTAATTTTAGGGATTAAAGTCAATAGTTTATCGGTTTATGTGAGAAAACGGACGAAACAAATTAACACTTTTATAGTTTTAGTTACCTAGAATTTTAAGCAGTAGATCTTCTAGGCAAGCGTGCTTCACCGTCGACCACATCTTCGCATAGCATCAGGCGAAATGGTGGTAAAATAATATCAAAAAATCAAGATAAGTAAAACCATAATCGGAGGTGTTCATACATTGAACCACCGTTAAAACGTAAACAATCATAAAAACAGTTGTTATTATAAATCTTACCACAATCTGCCTTTCAAATCAAACTGGCCACAAAAACATCCCAAAATTATAAACTTATCACCAAAATCTTAAAAAAAACAATTCTTCCATAACCTAGATGACACAAAAAATAAAACAAAAAGTCAATTACAAATTTTAAACTCCCAACTCATTCCTACTGACTCAAATGACAAAAAAGAACATTCTAATTACAAATTCAAAAAAACTCTCTTTCGGGTCCATAGACATCTAAATTCATGAGCACGTTCCCCCATAAAAACAAAGGGGAAAACGATCGTAAGCACTAAAGTCGTCGAGCTCTTGAGAAGCACGGTTGATTAACATTTGAGACCACCTGTGTGGCTTTAGAAGTTAATGGAAACTTCTTTAGATGTTTACACGTTACTTAGCTTACAATAGGGTAGTTTACTGCATTAATAAATTGAAAATCTATTTAGTCCGTCAGTAATAATAATAATAATGAACACGTATTTTTTGTTTTTTTTTTTGAAACAATGAATATTGACAAAGATAAAACGCTTCCAAATTCGGGACTTGTGACGTAATTACGCTTGTAAAATTGTACCGACTAAGTGACGTTTGGTGTTTTTTAGAAGTGTTGTATCTTCGTCAATTTTGGTTTGTGTGACAAAAGAAAAAATACGGGTCTAATATTTTTTTAAAATCTATATTTCGGACTAATAAAAAATTTTGAGTAAAATACCCTATTCTGTTTTTGTATTATTTCTATCACTCACAAAACTGCGATATTGAAACTAATAGTCCGGTCAATTTAGACCAAAAAATGAGAGTGAAGTTACATAAAGTCCCAACAAGCTGGATTTTTGTGAAGTTGTTCAAAACATAATTATAAACAATGTCTGAAAGTTCCCCATCATTCCCCTGTAAGGAAAAAAATGTATTCAAGGTCAAAGGTAAAAAAAATGAGTTTTTCACGATTTTCAGAAAAACGGTAAGTTTTATCATAAAAGTACCTCAGACAAAAATTGTAGATCATAAAATTATCTATAAAAATGTGTCAATACTTTTTTTCTTACGAGCCACCGTTTCTGAGATATAACGATTCTAAAAGTTATAAAAGTTGTTATCGTCATAATATGCACACGTTTCCACGCCAGCTATGAGGTAATGTACTTAGCGCGTTTTTGTTAACGTGGTTTCCCCAGTAGGCCTACTCGACGGGTCAGTTGTGATCCTGTTTAATGTAAAACTATTGCAAAATAACGGAAATTTTCAAAGATTGGGAAAGATAAAAGCGATGTAAATGAAAAAAAAAGTGTTGAAGTTTATTCGTCTTATTCGTAAGTTTTAAATTCTTGTTCTTCTTCTTGATCTTCTTCTTGTTCTTCTTCTTGATCTTCTTCTTGTTCTTCTTCTTGATCTTCTTCTTGTTCTTCTTCTTGATCTTCTTCTTGTTCTTCTTCTCCTGCTTCTTCTTCATCTTCATTTTGGATGTAAGTAAATTGCGTCAATAGCGATGTATCGCATGATACTTCGTCGGAGTCAAACGAATCCTCCATTGTTTGTGATTCAATATTAGAGCACGACCGGCCTTGACAATTTGTGCATGCCAAAGAACAAGACAGTCCGACTTTTTTGCAACCACATTTAGCATTGCATCCCTTTTTGCAGTTGCAAAAAATAATGTTCAGCAGTTTTTCCGGCGCAGGTGGAAGTAAAGTTTGAACTGGCTCTAATATATTGTTGACCAACTTCCAACCCCAGTCTGTAGGGTCTAGCTGATAACCAAGCCACACTTGAACTTGGTAATATACTTGAAAAAGATGTTGGTGAGCAGCAACTGAAGTTGGAGGAAGACAAGCTAATTGAACTTGTTTTTTATTTTTAGTATTTTTAACGAAACATGCATATCGATGTTTATCTAAACAGGTTGTTTTTTTAGGAGCTCCGTACATAGAAAGAAGAAAGCGGATGCCGTTGGTAATAACTTCTTAATAATGGGACGGATAACCGCGGTATATAGGCGCATTTTGCACTTTCGTGACAATGAGCTTCTCGCAGTGAGCAAGAAGTGAAGCCTACCCATAACAAAGGACGCGCGATCGCGGGCCTTTTTGATATGTTCGCGGAAGGAAAGGTGACTATCGAGCGTCACACCTAAGTACTTGGCTTGCTTCGAAAAAAAAAATATTTAAACATTAAATATATATTATATACAATTTTACAACTCTAATTGTATATACGTGGCGTACTCATGCATATTATGACGATAACAACTTTTATAACTTTTAGAATCGTTATATCTCAGAAACGGTGGCTCGTAAGAAAAAAAGTATTGACACATTTTTATAGATAATTTTATTATCTACAATTTTTGTCTGAGGTACTTTTATGATAAAACTTACCGTTTTGCTGAAAATCGCGAAAAACTCATTTTTTTGACCTTTGACCTTGAATTTTTTTTTTTTCCTTACAGGGGAATGATGGGGAACTTTCAGACATTGTTTATAATTATGTTTTGAACAACTTCACAAAAATCCAGCTTGTTGGGACTTTATGTAACTTCGAATGTCTAAATTGACCGGACTATAAATCATAACCTTTTTTTATCTATTGTTCGACTGTTGGGCAAAAGTGTCCCAGTAGCATTTTACTCTTTCCTTTGTCAAGTTTTCTCCGGGCAATCACGAATCATGACAAATGTTACGAAAATAAAGTCTTTGTCTATAAATAAAAAAAAAAACATTTTAATATACAGATTTTACTCCATTTTTTTTCATAGATTGACAGTCACACTATGCTTATGGCCGTCATCATTTGTTTTGTTGTTTTTCAGCCATTTGCACAAAAATGTGTAAACAACGAAAAGCTTTTAATTGTACAGCCTTTGTTTTTTAGGTTTACGTTTATTGGTTGAAGAACGGACAATAAAAATTAAAAGGGTTTGTTACAAACTTTGACACTAAAGCAAAGAATAAATAATATTACTACGTAAAGAAGCGTCACTCCCAAAAAAAAATAAAACAAATGTAAAATCTATTCACGAAAGAATAAAGTACATTTTAACTGGCAGCCGTACCGCCCACCTACTTTTATATTAGCCTAAACTTCCCGTGCGCAAGCAAAAATGTACTGAATGGTTACGCGCGAAAGTTTATTTTGATTTATCTGACGCCAAGGACATTAAAAGGTTACCGTCGGTCAAGCTCAATAGGGTTGCGACTCGCGAGAATAACATAAAATAATATGAAACAATGCATATCCATATTCATAGTTATGTGAAACTTCAGACAATATAAATTTGAAAATGTACCTAGGTATTATGACAATTCATAAATGTTGTGTTGTAATATGTATTGTACCTACCTCATACTTTACTTAATAAGCTGATGCTTATAAAGTATGTGAAGTATTCCCTGTACACCGTTTTACTTGAAACCAATTCTTAAACAAAGAAATATGCAAATGAATAAGTACTTCTTTTTTTGATCACGCTATTCCACAATAAACTTTCATTTTTTAAATCTTATTATAACAAAAAAATATTATTATATTATAGGCTGGTTCGCCCATTAAAATATGTATAACTATCCAACATTTTTACACCATTTTATGACCATGGCTCTTGGTCTATAATTTGGTTTAGTCATAACTTTAAAGATTGTTATCGTCTGTGGCAAAAAAGTCCTTATCATTCCGACCAATTACTATCGCATACTGTCACAGGTCCCGCGTTGCGTGTCTTTGCAGATAGGTAGGTAAAAAAGTCGCGCAGCGAAATACAATCGCTGACCTTGAATGCGTAGTGTGGCCATTTTCTGAGTTTGAACGTGCGTAAACAACAAAACAAACATCCTTCTACTTTCTACCGATTTTAATTCGACCTACCTACGTACTCAGCTTAACGTGATAAGGTGATGTCAGGTTTGATATTCGTCTATTTTACCTTGGTCCTCCAGTAGGCCAAACTTGTAACGTCCTAATCATGATAATTTAAGCGGGGATTATAGTGTTATGAAAACTTATACTAAATTATAGGTAAACGTGCGTAAATACACGTAACCAAACAAAAATATTTAGGAAATGAAGCGCGAGCGGAACGGGTGGCTCACTGAATTGGCCTCCACGAAGAGGCCCCCCACCCTACGTACAGTTTTATACCTACGCCGCGGAGTGAACCAGGCCTGACTAAAGTAAGTAGGTACTGACAGATTGTTAACCAAATAAATCAATGAGTCGTTGTTTTCGATTGTAAACCTTTTTAAAATGGCGAGTATTTCTGTCGGAAAACAACAATTTTTAGGTCTTACAAATATTTATACTGTATGAGAAACGGATCGCGAATGAGTGTATAATTATGGGCCTACCACACACGCACAAACTCCACCACAGTTCAGCCTGCGCAAGCTTCTCGCATGAACAAATAATACACGGTCGACAACACTGAACGCCCAACCACACACACAGGCTAGTAGGCGCAGGCCAGGATTGCGCAGGCAAAGCTGTGGTATACGTGTTTAGGCCCATTAATCCCATCCCATTTCCATTAATTTTAATATTCGACTCATTGAAATAAGTGATTTGACTTTGAATCCGCGACGCGCAGTGTAGCAGATCCATCTGGAGTCCGCGCCACCACTTATCATCTGCTGAAAATTCGAGGTACTACATTTTATTTATGCAATTTGATGTAGTTACATAGACACTAGCACCACGTCAAAAGGACTTGAGTCATGGCGTGGACTCTAATGGAACATAACACAGCCTTATCTTATGATTTCAGAGTCCTTATCACGAGTTTTCAGTATTTACAGAGTTTTTTGTATGGAAAAATGGAACAGCGTCTCCGGTGTACGAAAAAGGAACTATTTATTTCCTTGAAATTAACGTCAAAGTTCCAGTTTATTTTATGTCACAATAACTAAAAACTCATGATAAGGCCTCTGTATTTAATTTACAGAGTAAGTGCTTGAAGTATTTACTGCGTTTATTGTATGGAAAATGAAAAGCGCCTCTAGTTTACGAACGAGGAACTAATTTTTCCATCAAATTAACTTCTAAGTTCCAGTTTACTTTGTTCACAAAAACAGAAAAAAAACATGTATGTATGTCTAACGAAATCTTTCATCAGTAAACGTCAAATGACAAGCTCAATGATGTCATCAGCCAAGCCACCACGAACCATTGTGTACACGGCCATCAGCCACCACAATCTACGATTCCCACATTGACACACAGTCGTCAGTTCGTCACATCATCTATTAGAGTGAATTTCCCGGGACCGAAAATTGCGTGGCATCAATGAAATTGGTACTAAAAAACATAGTTATAACGTTCTCAATTTTTATCCGGGTAGGTGAAATAGTAATCTATGTGTAGCACTAAATGTTTATTTAATTGGATTAATAGATATTCCAAAAAAAAATATTAAACCTCGAAATCTTTCATTGCCGTGTTTGTCCACACTTCACCTTGTTGTGTATTATTCCACATTGATAAAAATCTATTGGTTATTTATACTTAAACCTCGTTTTATTTGATACATGAATAGTTAAAGTATTGCTACAGAATACATTTATTCAAATATTTAAACAAAACAACGAATGGTTAATAAAAAATCACTTGTCCCAGAACTACCCTTCATCGCCGTGTCCTAATCATGTTCAAGGATATTGTTTTACCTACTACTTTCTTCCCCCTTATCGGTATGCTAAACGTTGCATATTAGTGCTGCCTAAGTGCTCAACGTGGAAGGAAGTACACAAGTGCCTGCGTTTTCGCACAATAAATTTAAATAATCAATTTTTATGTTACTGGAAAAATTTTCTTTAATCGCCGTGGATAGATATAACTGATATTTGAATAAGTTTGTCTTCATGAGTAAGCATTCGATAGAACACCATTCCTCATATGTTCATTTGTGAGGTGCTTATTTCTTCGAATAATTAATAGATTTTTTGTTATTTATATTTTTAGCCTTGATTTTCATCGACGTGTTTTCATTGCCGTGGTTTCCGTGGCCGAATTTGCTATGGAAATGAAAAAAAAGACATGGCAATTAAAAAAATTTCATTGCCATGCCTTGTAAAACAATTTAGTTTCATTGCCGTGGCCAGGTATTTCATTTCCGTGACTTGTGTTTTCATCGCCATGGTATGATTAGGCAAAGAAAACATCTTTTGTCACCTGCGATTCAGGTAATACCGATTACTGACAGTACAAAACTCGTCAAGTTAACTCTAGATTGTTTCTCTCTGGTCTCTCTTTAGATTTGATTTGAAAGGTCCAGCCTGATGAAGTCTACGTTCCCACCTACTCGGTCCCATATTCAGAACCCCGAAATCAACTAGAGCTTTCTAATCGCTTTGCTTTCCCTGAGAACTTATTGTCCGAGCAAACCTTAAACCTCATGTCTGAACGAGGTTTGCTACAGTTGCAGTCTTCCAATGACGTGAAGTCATATAAGCAGCTAAATAGACGTATATCTAAGTCACTTCAGAGCTTCTGAAAGCGGGTGGAATACCGGTACTTAAAGTCCTCCAGAAGCTCACTAATACCGTCCTGTTCTAGGGCAAAACGCCTGAAGCATGGAGCAAAGGTGAAGTGGTGCTTTTCTTAAAAAAAGTTGATAACAGCCTATTGAAGAACTACATACCCATCATGCTTCTGAGTCATGAGTCAGACTTGATGACTTCTAGCCTCCCGAACAAGCCGGTTTCCGAAGAGGCTATAGTACCATACACCACACCATACGCTGCGGCAAGTTATACAGAAGACCGAAGAGTATAACTTGCCATTATGCTTAGCGTTTGTGGACTATGAGAAAGCCATCGTATCGGTGGAAACATGGGTGGTACTTGAGTCACTCCAACGATGCCGTATTGACTATCGGTACATCAAAGTGTTGAAGTGTTTGTATGATAACGCCACCATGTCGGTTCGAGTACAGGAGCAGAGCACGAAGGCGATTCCATTGAGAAGAGGCGTAAGAAGGATGTTATCTCCCTGAAACTGTTTACTGCCACAATGGAAGACGCCTTCAAGCTCCTGGAATGACAAGGACTTAGCATCAACATCAACGGCGAATACATCACTCACCTTCGATTTGCCGACGACATCATACATAGTCATGGCAAGTCGATGGAGGAACTCAACATGATGCTTGATGGCCTCGACTGAGTTTCACAATGGGTGGGCTATGGGCTTGAAAATAAACATGTACAAGACGATTTTTTTTTTAAATTTCAAATGTCGGTTTGATGCATAATATTATTTTGTCAAAATCTGCCAATCAGTTTGAATATAATTGTAGTTCTAATTTTAACATATATTGTACTCATCGTTGATTGATTCTTTCATTGCCATGCCACAGTTCTTTCATTGCCGTGGGCGCTTGTTTCATTGCCGTGCACGCATGTTTCATCGCCGTGGCACGAAATTTTTAAATCCTTAGATCTCGTTAGTTTTTTAAGTTATCTGCTAGACATTAAGCAAGAATATATAAATTATCAAAAACTTTAATAAGAGCGTTTCTTTTTTTTAAAAAAGCTTAAGATTAAAAAAACCACGGAAATGAAAATTTTATAGGACCTGTTGAAATTCACTCATTAGCGATACGACGACGTAACGCAATTTGAAGAACTGTGGGCCGAGGGCGAATGCGCGGATATGATTATTAAAATCGTTCGTTGAAGGTTGGTATAGCTTCAATATTCCAATGACAATGACTGTGACTGACCTTTACAATTTTACTGTCTGAAAATCTTTTAGTATAGCTCTTTATGATTGGGAAGTTTTGATGAGCCGTGATGGCCCCGTGGGTTTGAAGTCGAACCCCGGCAGGCGTATTACTTTTTGCAATTTATTTTATCAACACTGCTCTCAAAACGGTGTGAGAAAACATGGTAAGGAAACGGCATGTCTTGAAAACAAAAAAATGTATTGAGGCGACACGAACTAAAAATTCGAAGACGTGACATCAACCAACTTGCACTGGGCCGACATGGTGGATGCACAGCCCATTCCGTCTTAAAGAGAAGAGAGGAGACCTGAGTCTCAGCAGTGAGAATTTTTTAGTCTCATTATCACAGGTTTATGCTACCTTTGAGTTTATGTCTTACATTCGCGCTAGGCCCTATGATCGCTTGTCGTTGCGCGTGCAAGTTTCTAAGAAACGTGCGCCAGCGCAGCTCACATGCGCAAGCGCACGTGATGGCGCGCACTGTGTTGTACAGTTGGAAGTTTTTGGAATTATTGGTAAATGACATGTGTGTGAGTGACTCCTGTTTAGAATGCTAGCAGGTGCATTGACAGTTTATTATTAATAACTAGCTGTTGCCCGCGGTTTCACCCGCTGTTAAGCTCGTTTTAGGCGTAGCGTGATATTCCTCAAAAAATGGAGTATACGACAATCAAATATTTTTTTAAATAGAACCAATCGTTTCTGAGATAAACGCGTTGAACCTTACAAACTCTTCTGCTTTATAAGTATAGAAGATAGATAGAAGAAGAAGATAAAGACCTTATAAAGACCAATTAAATGCTTTGTGTAAGTAAAACTCTAGGCCAGGGGTCAACAAAGTTTGAGACGCTCCGGACCATTTTGCGGAGCTAATTCGCGTGAATCCAAGACTCTATGCGTTATCAAAAGAAAAACTCTAATTTCAATGAACTGTCTTGTAGACTTAATATCAGATTCACGTGTTCCGATACTGAAAAAGTTTGGTAACCCCTGTTTTAGGCGAAGAAAACTTGTCATATTATTTTATTAGACTTGATCAGAGGTTAAGCTAACTCCTTAAACTAAAATGATAGAGAAAAAATTCTATCAAGTGAGATCTCAGAAAAAAATATCTAATATGTGTATTCTATTTACATAATTATACTTAAGCGCGATAGATGCTTTTAAATAAATATTTAAACAGGATTTATTGAAGAAAAACGTTCTACTCAGATACAAAATGTCAAATATTTCGTTAGATAATTTCAATGTAACGTGACAACTGAGCTATTAATTTACCTGTTTTAAAAAAGTGTCTGACCTTAGTAATCCTCACTTTGACTAACAAAAAAGGAGAAGAAATCAAAAAAACATCTTGTTAGAAGACAAGTTTAGCCTGTTTTAGAATAGATACAAAACTAGACAGTTGGTGCTTTTAAAAACGTTAATAGCCCGCAATATATTAAGAATTCTAAAATTAATGACTATTGGCAAAAATAAAAATGCAGCGCTTTTTGACAGCCTTTTTATGTTTTTTACAAAAAAAGGTTATTTACTGGTTTATTTACAAAACATAAAAAGCAAACTAAAAAGATATACCTAAATTAATTTAATCCATCTAATTAACATGAAAATCCCTGTTTAGGGTAAGCTCACACCAAAACGCGACACAGCGCGACATCACGCAACAATACTGCGAATGTGTATTTTTTCGTGTAGTAAATAGAGTTCGATTTTGAGTAGCTCTATTGAAACGTGTGCGCAGCGTCCCTTCAATTAATATTGAAAATAAAATGGTGAAAGTACAAATCAAACTTTTAAACCTGCCTATAACTGTTTAACCGATAGCTCCAAAAAGACTTCAATATCTTAAACTCAATCCATTCAATATCCTCAAACACGTAAACCTGCGTCAGCGCAGCTTATATCCTCACTACGCTACTTGACATGCGCGACACGGATCAACTCGGAGCCGAGTAAACAGACGGCAAACGATTTTGTGTAAAATGCATACAGAACAAGGATTTTTTATTAGTGTTTGCGGTCATTCAAACGTTTGATTTTACAGGTGAAGCATAAAGATATGTAAGTATAGATTTTAGTAAGTAAAGTATTTTTTTAAACTTACTTCTTCAAATTGACACATTTGTGTCTTAAAGTTATGCTACGTATTCACTACGTGATAATGATAAATATCAGCAATAAAACAGTAGTTAACGGTTAGTATTCTATTCCTTTTTGGAATGATTTTTGTCTCGAAGAGTGGCAATATTTTGTTAATCAAGAATGTCAAAATTTAGTAGCTTCATATTTTAAAAAATCGTAATGGTTCTGGAGCATGTAAAGAGCATAATACAAACAAAATTACCGAGCATAGATAAAACGTAGAAAAACAGTGCAACAACAAAGAAACATATTAAAAAAAAAAATGGCAAAAAATATGTAACACAAAAACCTTTTTGAAAAAGTAATACCAAAAAAGCGTAATAAACTGTCCTGTCGGTAGTCGGTGACTTTACTTTTATTTTATTATTTTTTATGCCACCAATATAAGTCGGTTAAAGACAGAAAAATAGAGCTTCTGAGCTGAAAAATTAAATAATGCTACCTACTAAAGTTTTGTTTTTCCAACAATATTCTGCGAGCCACTAACACAAAGTTCCTCAAACAATATTTTCTTATAGTTAACTCAAACCTCTACAAGGCAAACATAAATAAAGATGAATATTATAAAATCCACAATACCAAGGTCAGTCTCGAACCCACGGACCGTGCAAGTAAACACACATCCTCCGGAAACTGAGTCATTGGTGACGTCAGATACTGAATTCTTATTAAATACTATTTTAAGAAAATTGCTAGTGGCAACTTTGAAGTGTAAAAAAAATATGAGGAGTTTAATTATGCGTCTATGTATGGCAACAAAAAATCATGTGAAATTACTATTTGATTACGGTTTCAAAGAATTTTATTGACTTTTGTGATATTTGGCTGGTGAAGAATAACAGCCAGACAGTCGGTGTTCAGGGTTAAGCCATGCTTATCTAGGGTAGTCTGTGAATGGTTAACTGTCTGTTAGCGAGTTTCCTCCGAATTTCCTTCTTTTTTTGAAGTTGGCTAACATCGAGCGAATTACTGCAACGTACAGAACAAGGAAACAAATCTTCGTATTTGGTCGTACAACGTATTTTGATAAAACGCGAAAACTCGTGATAGAGGCCTTAGCATGATTTTCCAAATTCCTTGTTCGAATACTAGAGGCGCTTTTTCAATTTCCATACAATAAACGCAGTAAGTACCTACTTCAAGTACGCTGTAAACAATATATACATATAAATCTCGTGTTAAGTGTCAGGTCTCGATGTGGATTTTTGTCAGTAATATGCATTATTTTTTACAATTTCTTCAAAGCCAAAACATCAATTTTCCACTTTAAAGACCATACTGCAGAGTACATTAACCAAATCATAAGCTTTCATCAGAAACGAATTTCTTAGTATTCATTTTAGATGGAAGTAATCATCATCTGCCTAGCCTTTTCAGATGATGATTATTTAGATGGAAGTAATAGTAGGTATATAAAAATGTATATAATAATACTATTATTATATTCGAAGTGTTATTTCAAGTCAAGATGGTATGTATGACATCATTGGTGATGTTATGACACGGATTACATAGCTTTGCAGGAGTATAGATGAGGTTCTGTTTAATATGCGACATAAGTTAAAATAAAACCTAGTATTCAATAATTAATTAATTGCCATCCATCATTTGCTATAAAACATAATTAAATATCAATATAGAGAATAAGTTTTAGTGCCTCTATGTTAAGTTAAACGCCAGCAGGTCCCCAATCTGCCAAATGTTACCAATCTAACATTAAACTTCCATTAGGACGTGCTGGCGTGTGTACATGGGACCATGAGACCCTACAAACGATATAAATAATTATAAGCACAAAAACTTACAAAACTATATCTACTTAAAGATGATTTTTGAGGAAAGATTTTTTTTTGATTGCAAGTGGTATTTGACCCCGCGTCTTCTGGATAGGTACTCCAGACGCCTTGACCAACTAGGCCATTGCAATCCACACTTGCAAGCCGAAAGTCTCTATTCCTCGTTTGAACGCTTTATGGTAGCTATAGCAGTATATCTACTTAACAGTGTTTCGACGAAAACCCGCAGAATTTACTACAAGTTTTTCCTGTAGTCTGTTTTAGGCCAATATAACGACGAAGAGCAAAAATAAAGTTATTAACTATCTGTAACTATCTGCCTACTAACTCAGAATACAATACAAAAGAAAAAAAAACTAAAATATCACTTAAAAACAGTCAATGAAAAATTAATTACTATGAAATAACCAACCGACATTTTTTTATACTTACATTGAACGTACACAAAGAGCCTTTGTAATTACATAATAATGACAAAGCTATAAATTAATTACAGTCCAATAATGCATTTGATTACATTGTAATCAACTCGTGCGCAACACATGTGCTTGACCTTGTTGTAACCTTCTAATGTCAGTGGGTGGTTTCGAGAATGCTAAAACTGATCTTTCAGAGATCATGATTTATAAAGGTTAGAATTCAGAGTACTTTCAATTGTAAAAATAATTTTATCCTACAAAAAAATCTATATTTGTTTTAAAATCATTGCTGTTCGTTAGTCTCGCTAAAACTCGAGAACGACTGGATCGATTTGGGTAATTTTGGTTTTTTGATTATGTAAGTCCAGGGAAGGTTTAAAGGAACAATGATAAAAAAATATGATGCAGAGGCGGTACGAAGTTTGCCGGGTTAGATAGTAATATTATATTATTTTTGACTGACGTTTTTACCATATTAATCAGTAAGAATAGGGTTGCATGACCGAAGGCGGCCCCAAATTCCTACAAGTGTATTGCAAACAGCCCCAAGATACAATGGGGGTCCGACCGATTCCTACAAATGTCCCTCTAGTGGCTCTCAATATAAACCCAACTTACCCAACTAATATCGTGTTGACTGTGGTCCCTTGTAACCTAAAGTACCCAGGGCCTCAAATTGGGTAAAGAACAGCCCTGAGACAGACGACAAAAGGTCTCATACGTAGCTATATTAATCCCAGCACATGGGTGCGATACACGACCTTGTTACAGCAACCTTCACGTCAAGTGCGCAGGCGCAGCGTGGGTGGCTTCAACAGACTCATAGCGTATTGATTTCGACAGGCTTTTGTTTGAGTGACAGAGTATTATTGGTTATTGTCAGATTGCTGATTAAAGCCATAAGATATTTAGTTTTTATGTAGCATACTGATATATCTAAAAATCGATTAGAAGTTTCTTAGTAGCATAGCATAGTCTGCTGTTCCTGGTTTAACCGCTCAGCTTTATGGGAGTTAACTGGCAAAAGGGAAGACGGAAGGACTCATTTGATGATTTGCACACTACAGCAAATCATCAAATGAGTCCTCCGTCTTCCATCTTCAGTGTAAGGAAATGTCAGAATTGAGTGATTATAAACCACCCTATTCTTTCAATTTCTCTTGGCTTCCAGGGTCGCAATGCCCTTTTAAGAGAATGTCCTATCCATTAGAGTTTATCGTTATGTGTAGTATAAAGATTATGATGTTTAACACGCTGAAATTATGAGTAACATCATGTCAAATGTTGAGTATCCTGTCATAGGCATACATGCTAGCACATATGTACGATGTTTTTGTTCTCAATAACTGCTTTTGTATGTTTTGCTGTTGGTGTACCTTACCTATATTAATAAACTAGCGGCCCGTCCCGGCTTCCCAATGGTGGACATGATGATTTTCTGAAACCTAGCCCTGATTGTTACAAACACAACAAAAAGAATTAGCCGAATCGGTCCAGCCGTTTTCGAGTTATGAGCTTAGCAACACATTTTGCGGTCCATTTTTATATTAAAGAAGATAAATAACGACATTAAAATTTCATTCAAACATCCACTACCTACTGGACATGAGTCTCCATTAAAGTTTCTCCACAAAAAAACGGACCTTGGCTACTCTTATACATAACATTATGTATACATATAAACATCGTAGAATCCTCATTAAACAATTATATACAATATCTACACAACATATCTCTACTTTCAATTATGCTGAGGCTATCATAATAACATCTAGTATTGCAGCCGAAGGTTCTAGACACCTGGCTAATAGCAGCATTATTTAATGGCTACGTAATGAAAATACTTGTGATTGCGTATTATATGACTAACATTTATAATGTATATACATAATTCAAATAAAATAAAATCAGATAAGATGTACAGGTAACTGAAAATCGGTGTTATTTATAGCTATCAAAAAACAATTTTATGTATTTCTTTCAGAACTGATTAATACGAATATTTTGTAAAATACCCTGGAATAAAATAAAAGATTTAATTAAACAAATTCATAATTAAAAGTTATCCGACAAACAATGTCAATAATTAAGAAAAATGGATATTATTTCTAAATCTACAAAATATATTTTTTCAAATCTATACATATAATAATAGAAAATAAAGTTTCGACCTTGAATTTAAAACAAAATCAAACAAACAATTATTAAAAAAGGATTACTAAACAAATCCGTCAAAAGAATAAGAAACAAATATTTACCAGAAAAATATTTCGTTCAAACAAATTTTCCATACAAAAGACATCAACGAGCGACTTGCGCAAGCGCACACCATTCGTACACGATTCCGTGTGAACATAGAAAATTACAGTTTTTTTACCGGTTTTTTTATACTTCCGTTCATACAAAATTGTAGAGTCAACGGATCGAAGGCAAATATTGATTCTGACTGGTCGAGATAAAAAATACGTGAAGCGCGATTTTTTTGTAGCGAGTAAAGGGTTCCTTACAAAAAAATATGTTAAAGTTTATGTTGTTTTGTCATACTGTTAGGCAGAGCTATCTTTTCAATATTTTTATCGCTTTACTTACTCGAGGATATCAGGATCGAGTGTGACAAAAATAGTTAGTGGATTAGGAAAAAAAAATACAAATTATGTACCTATGTTTTTTTTTAAATATAAATATTTCTTTCTTTGAGTCATGTCTTAGTCATGGCATAAGAGGTACGTTAGATACTATAATACTATCTACATAAACAGTGATTCATAATTCACGTGTAACTACTATGGCACGTGAATCACGATTTATTGCGAGTAAATCTTTAAAATTTGAACGAGGTTCAAGTCTGGTGGTTTAGTGTTAGCTAGGTCAAAAGTGTGTTATGGGAAATGCTATTCTGTATACTTATTTCTTGCCTTATCATTTTTGAGTCAGCAAAATAATTGTAATGTTTTTAGATCCTATCTTACTTTTTTTTTCTTGAGATAGTCCTTAGGGAGTGTTATCATGACATTTTTGTGACGTAAACTGGAACTACGACGTTAATTTGAAGGATTAAATTGTGCTCTGTCGTGCACTAGTGGCGCTTTTTCATTAATCCATACCATAAACGCAGTAAATACTTCAATAACGCTGTAAGTAAAATACAGATATCTTGGATAAAGCCTCCATTTACAATTCTTAGTAAATCTTACATCAGTTCAAAAACTTAGAAAATGAAAATGTAGGATTTTTCGTTGTAGATATTTTCCTACGATCGCTATATCAATCAACATTGTAACAACCTCTCATTATAAACCAATCTTCAAAAAATACTTCTAAATGTGCAATATGTCTTCTCTCATTTCCTTACGGAACCCTAAAAACTAGCCACTAAAAGATAATAGGTGCAACAAACTCAGTCTGGCTCGCTAATTGTTTGGGCACCGCGAACCGCTAGAAACAGCTTTACGATGGCCATAGATTACAGAAAAAATATATTATTAGTTACTGAGAATTCATGGCTTTTAAGATTTATTTCTGTACAGAAACGCATCGACCAAAAATGCTGTTTGGTATAGATTGAAATGTGTGAACGGTAATTTTTGGTAATGACTTACAAACTTACTAAATCCATGCATTTTTAATTTAGAATTCTAAGAAAATTGATGTAAGGAGAATCTATTTAAATTACACTCTATGGTTGGGACGTTCCAATTTTAAACTTCTTGTGGGAGTTACCGCGCTCTTCAATTTTTAATATTAATCGTAATTACGTCATTAATTTTGCACTACCGTTCCAACGATAGAAAGATTATGAAATTAATAATATACTATTTAAATATTCATTTTCTTCTCTATCCGTTGCCATCCACAAACCACTTTTTGCCCTCATTAAAGCAGTCACACTCAATCCAGTCCTAATAATTATAAACGTGTCTCACCCCACATACTCGTCTAGTATGGAAATGTGAATAAGGTCCTATCCACGACCACGGACAGTGCGACACATACGTGCACCCGTCTCCGGTGCGAGAGTAACACCCGACGCATTGCAAGCCAGCCAGGTCAAAAGACAGCTACTTGCTAAGACCCCTCTCTGGAACCTCGGCTTAGGGCGTCGCTAAAAGACGATAGACTGTCCACGTAAATCTGTGTGGTCCATTCTTTAAAAAGATCATCCCAAACAAGAACTCCGAGTTTATTTCTCGTGTTTCGTCTCTGAGTACCAAATGAGGCACCAAAACCCATCATCTAGTTTGAAAAAAGTATTTGAAAAACCGACTTGCATAAAGAAAGAAATATCATTTCACTTAATAACAAAGGCCAATCTGAATCAATAAACAAACTCTTTCATCTTATGTCGCAAAATAAAGTCGCTTGATCGTCTAGCTCGTGGGCAAGGCCTAAAAACCAGTATGCATGCTAATTTGTTGGCCATCTTAGCCTCAAGCTGTGTTATGTAAATATGTTAGCGGAACTGGCTGTGAGGCAACGGCGCACCTTGTGAGTCTGTGTTATGTCATGTGTGTGTGTTCGGTTCGTGGCTGGTTAGTATGTCAAAAGGCTTGTTTTGGGGAGCTAAAGTAGAGTATAACACATGCCAAAAGTAGCACCTGAGTGGTTTGTTAACCTACTTCGAAAAGAAGGCTTCTGCAGCGTATTTTCTTTGGTTTTGTCCAATTTGTCCTGTAATCTCATACGCGGTCTGCCGCGACACCTATTGCAAGCTTCAGTTGTCAGTGCGAAACTTAGTGGTTATTTCAGCCACAGCTCAGGAGTATCGGACTATCGGTTAATTTGTCCCTGGATCATATATCGGTTTCTTTGATATCTTGGAAATAAACTTTTTGATTGCAAATTAGTCATCACCATTGCACGCTATATTTTATCAATCTGTACATTACCCAACACATAACATTTTACCCACTACGTAATGCTTTACTAATCTCGGTTTTTCTAACTTTGTCATAAAGTATATTTGGTCTAACACCATTTCTCAGAAAAGAATCTTATCTTCAGTTTGAATTTGGAATCGATGTCATAAACAAACAAATGACGGAGCATTGCAGATCATTGCACAACGTTTAAACTCACTTACGGTTATGAAAGCTAACAAAAGAGTCTACATTCTAAACAAATAAATATTGAAGTTGTAGCTTAACCGGTTTTTTACTGCAATATTTAAAATGTATTATTATATCTAGAAGTTAAATCAGCCAGTGATGGCCACCCCACCCGCCAATTTGGTTTTATGTTGCAAAATAGAAATGATTAATGAGCTGACATTTCCTAGACAGTGAAAAAAATCCAAAAGTCATGCTCATAATCGCAAAAAATAGAGAATGTTAAATGTGGCGCCGAGGTTATGAAATAGTAACATGTGCTCAAATAAGCTCAAGTAACCAGGAATAGTTCGAGTATGGTAGTGATTTACAATACCTATTGATGTAAAAATATTTGAATCTTTTTCAACGAACGAATAGAGCGAAGAATAGACTAAGTTACTTAAACAAACAGTAAGTTACAATATCAGTCCAAAACCAAAATTGATAGCCATAAACAATTTAAAAAAAATCTCAGACTTACATCATCTCATTACCATCCCTCCAATCATTACCATGTGTACCAATCATATCACCTTTGCGTGCCGGCCCTTAAATCACAATAATGAGCCTTAACGACACCTGTCACTCCTAATAACAGGTTTAACAGTAATCACACATGTTATATTACAAGAAAACACCGCACACAGTTAGTATTTGACGGCGAATACTAAAAAAATATGATGTGCAGCGATAATTGTGGCCTGAGGCAGTCACGGACTGCTCAGAGTACACTGATGAGAGAATGGGCAGAAGGCTATAGAAAAAACTGCATTCTAATATGTAGTTGGTACAGCATCTATCATGAATAGTGTGCATATTAAAGTGTATTCTGTTCTATTCTATTCATCTATCTATCTACCTGTGGCTATAGGAGTACGATGACAAAGAAGACCGATGAGGCTTTTCAAAGCGTTAAGCGTCAGTGTCAGAGTCAAGGGTCATGCGTCAACGTCAAGTGTCAACGTCAAGCGTCATAAAAGTCTATAATAGACTTTTTGTCATAAATTAATGAAAACAAGTGTTAACGAAGAAATATCGTGAATGATATTATGACAGATGAATGACTCTTTTGGCACAATGATAATGACAAGAGGGCGTTGTTGATGAATACTGATTCTAAAAACAAAGTTGATCATGTTAAATAGTTTAAAATTTGGCCTTGGGGACGACTATAGGTTACTTTTGAGGAGAAGGTTTTGTCCGTGGCTTTGCTCCTCAAAGCTACGGACAAAAGATACTTATAATTTATACTTAGATCTCTATGTCTTGTGCTTTAGCCAAAACATAGGTTTCTTGGCACCAATGTAACCTTTGAAAAACTATAGTCAGTCTAGACAAGTCAATGCAACCAGTGAAATACCGCAGACCGATGTCAAATAAAATCGTTAAGGTCAGGGTCATTACCATTCCTTTTATAGATAAAGATTCATCATCATCATCATCAGCCTATAAATGTTCCCACTACTGGGACACAGGCCTCCTCTCTGAGAGAGAGAGTGGGCCATTATTCACCACGCGGGCCCAGTGCGGGTTGGTGGATGTCACATATCTTCGAATGGTTGGTTCTAGGACATGCCGGTTTCCCCACGATGTTTTGCTTCACCGTTTTGAGAACAGTGATGACGAAATAAATTACACAAAATAATGCGCCTGATTGGATTCGAACCCACAACCGTAAATTGCGGCCGATACCACTGCTCTAAAAGATCACTCAGATAAAGATTATTCACAAGAAAAGATTTTATATCATAAACTGGAATTATTATAGCTTTAGGTAGATCATCATTTTCCTAGCCGTTTTCCAACCATATTGTGGACGGCTTCTAGTTCAACCGAATGCAGTTAAATATTTAGTAATTTACATTTAGCGACTGCCTATCTTACCTCCATAACCCAGTTACTGGGTAATACGAGACCCCTTGGTCAGACCGGTTGTCAGTCTCTCGAGCGTCTGACCAACAGTAACGACTATCAAAGATATACAAATTGCAGCCAACTGCTTTACGTGCATTCCGAGGCACGGAGGAAACTTGTGATGATACCACCCATCCACAGATCAACCTCAGCAAGCACAGCTTAGATTGGCCGGTGCGTTTGTATTGGGCAGTAAAAGCTTTCAATACTTAATTCCATCTGGCGTCCATAAGTGCACAAAACGGTCCTTCTGAACAAACCTACACATTGTTTAAACAATAAATATAATTTTATAATCAACTGCGACGTGCAAGTGCGAAGTAACAGTAATTACTTCTGTACATGCGTTTTGTATGCGTTATGCGTGCGGTTTTTTTTTGAGCGACTAGAGCTGTCACTACAGTCTACTATCTTTATGCGAACTTGTTTTTTAATCTTGTAGTTTAAGTGGAGCAAATGCTAGGCTTGGATTAAGAACAATCTTTGAGCCTGATGCAAGTCGAAGAGATAATTGGATGCGACTTTAGTATTTAAATTGCTTGTAATTATGTCGGTTTGATAGATAGACTAACGATGCTACTGTGTTGTTTTTTTTCTGTATTTTATTAATAGATTGATTGAAAACGTTGTATTTAACTATCTATGTTATTCTTTCTAGTTTCCGTTTTCTTGTATCTTTATTCGACTTTTAAAATAGAAGAAAAAAAAATTAGTTGCAAAAGTCCAACGGAACGACAAATAAGAAAAGTGAGTGTATAAAAACGTGGGAATATTATTACCTGATATATCGGTAAACATTACAAGAAGCACAAAAAGGTTTATAAAAAAAAATAAACATTATTTTTTTAATTTGTTCTGAAAATAAGTACCTAGTTAGTTTAAATTTTACATATTTTACAAAATATGTATGTGCTTTTATTATATCTAATCATCTGCTATCAAAGACAGCCAGTCCTCGCTGTAATTTTTTTTTTAACTCATCGTGGTGCCATTACAAAAACGTAAGACTTTCATCAGTCTTGTATGGTTCATCTGGACAATTAACTAACCTCCTCTCTCATGACATCGAGATTGGTTATTAACACCTATTTGCAAATGAACAACTAATTCTAATTTATATGCAAATGTTGACTCCCGCCTACAGGGTTCTAGTTTTGGATATAACGTTATTTCTCAATTCTTTATTCGAACATGGTTCGGTGACATATCGCCTTTTAGGTCGTTGACATTATAACGTTTACGAGATGTGATGTTGATGCGCATTTAAAAAAAGGAATTAAGGATGCAAAAAAAAGCGGTAAATAAAATAAACAATTTAATTAAATTGTTTATTTTATTTACCGCTTTTTTGAGAAAAACTGGCTGCCACTTTTAAAAAAATAGCCATTATAAAATTATTTTGAACTCGGATGATAGAGTAAATGGAAATTCAAAACTACCAATAGCTACCAAATAAGTGAGATGAACTAACTGAAAACTACAAAATCTTCCAAGAAAAAGCTCTATGCACTAACATAAAATCTACCAAAAATGTATTCAACACTAATTGAAAACTACCAAAGCTACTAAATGAATTGGTCTTGTATATTACTTATTCATGGAATAAGCAATACCCTTACTTAACGATCTAGTGCTTGAAAACCATTCAAAATAAAAATAGTCCCTTCTGACTGCCTCGATCAAACAACAAACCGCAAACACCGCATTTCTTCAGCCCACGTTTAAAATAAAATAAGCATTTTTTGCCACATGACTTACATAGTTTTACATTATTATAAAATACTTTCAATTTTTGCACTATTAAAATCTAGAGATGGACAAAAACTGACTTTTAACGCGCGCTGAGAATTGCATGTTATTATTATAGTTTTTACCCGCGATCCAGCACGCTCCGACATTTGTAGAAAAAAATGTTTTAAAAGGACACAAGTCTATGGAAATATTTTATGAATGTCTATGAGTGCACGCGACTGCGATTGCATTTCTTCACGCGTTTGAAAAAGGAATGGAAATATTTAAACTGGAGAATACTTGGATGTTTTTAGGAGTTAAATATTTATCTTTTTTTTGACGCGAAGGACCAAATATAGAAAAATATGTTGGGTAAAGGCAGAAGAATAAAAATTGAATGCAATCTCCACAGATGGAAAACTATTCTTAACAGTGGCTGCCATTGAATCTCTATCTACAGAAGATACATAGATGATATTTTTGCCGTACGATAAAATAATTCTGACATATAAAAGTACCATTGATAATAATATCTGGCATCCAAGTCGTAAAAATAGCGAAAGCGACAATCGGAAAAATATAAAGATTGCGAAATTACAGCTGCAGTCGCGCCATAAATCTCTATCCATAGACAAGCAACATGGCCGCTTATTCTATATTGTCTCTGGTCCACATGAATTCGTTTTATTTGCTTATTAACAAGGTTATCTTTGAGGTTGATTTAGACTTTATAAATATAAAAATAAAGGTTATATTTGAATGTTATTTTAGGATTTAATAAATTTGTTTTGCAAAGTGCATAGCGATGACAATCTTTGCTGAGATACCCCGCGGTTTTATTGGTCGCAATAGAGAAGCAAAAATATTTATATCAGTAAAATATTTATTTTACTTTAAGAATTTTATGTTTATTTTATGATTTTATGTAATGTTCGCTATCTGGTTAGAAGTTTCAGTAACGTTTTTGAAAATATAATATTTTAAGTTCAGATAAAGATATAAACTAAAAAAAAATAATCGAACCTATATAAAAATGTGGTCATTTTCATTGAACCAAATGAACCATGCTTAAGTAAAATTGCATTGATTAAATCCACGAGGAACAAGCACATAATAATTTCTATTGTTAATACATTGAACTATAATTTACTACCGTACGTATGTGCGTAGTAATAATAGCTCAATGCGTTTATGTCGCAGGGTAAATATGGTACCGTGACCCTGCAATGAAAAAGGCAACCGAAGAAGTCAGAGTCCTCTCGGGACTCTTCAGCTGATGATTTTCCAAAACTAAAAAAACATTTATGTTTGACAGTATGCTTTTGTTAGGACTATTATACTTTTTTTAATTAATTGTACATGTTGCTGTCACCAATTTCTACAAAAAGCTGGCTAAAACTAGACTTGTAATACATTTTATTTTTTATTTATATTTACCTCGTTTATTCGACGTCTTCAACGGTGCCCAGACGAGGGCGGCATTTAAGACGTGCGTTCGATAATCTGCAAAAATAAAAATAAAAACTTTAAATTCCGTACGCATTATTTTTGTTTAAATATAGAATAATATTTTTAGCTTCGAGCGATAGTTTGTGCTGATATATCTTTATGCTTCAAGTAACTATGCCGTATTTGTTTTTTAAATTACTAGTTGGTTCATTTAATTTTAGTGGACGTTGTTAAACTGGTCCCGGGTTTAATTCTCAGCTGATGTTTTTCACAGTTAACATCACGAAATCAGCTATTCTCTAAATAATTTCTAGGCTATGACGAACTCGTCGTCGAGAGCCTAGAGATAGATCGCAACATGACACTGTCAAAAAGCTTAGTGAATACCAAACCAGAGTTTCAACGCTGAGGCAGGGTTGCAAACAAAGGGTTAAAATATAGCACTGCAGGAGTTGTTATGACAGTACAGGATAACAAATGGAAAAATTTGATAAAGAACCATGACATATTTCATCAATAATTTCGTTCGCCTTTAGTAAAAATCTGATACCAAATTCGCAAAGGACCAAAAATTTAGTTGTTAAGTCTCATTATAAAATAACATAGAAAACCTTATTATGATAATAACGAAATTACCTAATATACTATTTAAATAAATAAGAAAAAAAAATTGGTAAACTGCACTCGGCTTGACATGCCTTAAAAATAGGGTCACCATAATTATGTTACATGTTTACAGGACAAGTAATACCAGACTGACTGACATGTCATTGAAACGCTGTAATAACCAACTTAATAATATAATATGTAGGATATTTACAGTATTTATTTCATCATCATCATCATCATCTCAGCCATAGGACGTCCACTGCTGAACATAGGCCTCTCCTTTTGATCTCCACATGTACCGGTTGGAAGCACCTGTTAAGAAAAAATGAAAGGAAGTCGTCTGTCTTGGTATGGACATGTGATGAGGAGGGATGAGACTCATGTGGCTAAGAGAGTGATGAGTATGAATGTTGATAGATGGAGAGGAAGGGGAAGGCCAAAGAAAAGATGGATGGATTGTGTAAGGGATGATATGAATGAAAAAGGAATAAATGATTCGGTGATGTTTGATAGGGGAGAATGGAAGAAAAAAACGTGTTGCGCCGACCCCAAGTAAAATGGGATAAGGGCAGGAAGATGATGATGTACCGGTTGGAAGCGACCTGCATCCAGCGTCTTCCGGCGACCTTCATAAGTATTTATTTACCTATAGGAAATTGGAGTGTATCGAATTGCTTTATTGACATATTCCGGAACATACACACGGCTACACATCAAGTTATAAAAAACCAGTATAAGCTGGCTGTTCATTGTGTGAAAAGATCATGTAAAGCGAGGCCAAGACAAACTGGTTTTCTATAGCTTGATGTGTAGCCGTGTGTACAAAGCCTTTTGCCGATACTTTTATTATACGCATAGCTAAGGGGCGGAATTCCCTGCCGGCATTTGTATTTCCTGACAGCTTTGCATTGGGGTGATCAAGAGTGAAAAGGTTATTTCCAGGCAAACTGCTTGCCTTATGCTTCACCGTCGACCATCTCCGCCTACCATCAGTCGAAAAGCGAACACATAGATACTTAAATAAAAAATGCCCATATTTTGCCTTATTTCTATAGCTGCGACTCAAACAACCGGTAAAAAAACTCTAAAACTAACTGTTGTTAAATAGCAATAGAGACCTTTTTTTACTTGGTAAAATCATCAAATGAGTCCTCCCAGAGCAGGGCGGGAGGGACTGTCAGACACATACTGACTAAAATCCACGGTGTCCTTTAATAGCCTTTTACGTTCCAGGGTCACGGTAATTTGCTCCCGCGAACACCGATACAGACGTTAGCAATTTTCTGGGTTAATTTAAATCCTATCAATTTTCTGGGCCAATTTAAATGACTAAGCACCACACTTAGCCCCAAATATTCCCAGAACCCATGGGAACCCTACCCATTGTTAACTTAAAAAACAAAACTTTTTGTGGGACAGCCACTTCCCAGACGCTCCAAGGACCTGCCAAAGTGACTCCTTTGACATTACCAGCCGGTTTCAAGAGCAAACAACGAGGCTACGCCCCTACCTGCACCCATCACGAAAAAAGTTCACGAAACACCATCCATTGCACTTTTTACTACAAGAGAGAGCGAAAAGACGCGAGGTAAAACGGCAATGGAATGCAAGAAAGGAGTTTTAGTTTTTTTGTCTTTGCCATGTCCTCGGTCCATCATAAGAAAAGGTTATGCTAATGATGAAGCTACTTTGAAATTGAAAGTGACCGAGTGGCCTTGAAGAGGTTTTGTTTTTCGTTAACAATGTTTTTGGAGCAACGGTCTTAAGTGGTTGTTTTGAAATTATAATTTAATGCTGGTGATTTGCAGTTGACAATATTTGAGTTTTTTTTTATATCTTTTAATAAATCCGCAGTCTTTACACTGAGCTTCTGCTAAATAAGAAATGCAAGCAGAATTATGTATGATTAAATGATTATTTTCCTATATTATTTTTTAAATAAAATCGCGACAAAATGTGTAGGTACATTAGTTTCGTTTCAACCATTTTCATCACACGTAATAGAAAGGCTTTTATTGCTTTCTCGTGGACACAGGCGAGATAGTAATAGATAAATTTAAAAAAATGCTTCAAGCTGCTACTGAGATATTCACATAATATTATTTTATCAACAAAAATCCAAAGTACTTACACACGGCTACACATCAAGTTATACAAAATCAGTTTGTCTTGGTCTCGCTTCATACGATTTTTACAAACAATGAACGGTCAGCTTATACTGGTTTTGCATAGCTTGATGTGTAGCCGTGTACACATTTTTTTTTATATATGGCAATAAAATATTTCACCCGGTTTCTCGATGTCCAGCGTAAATTACAATTTACATTTCGAAATTCAAAAATAAAGACCACTTTTATTGGCTCGTATTTCGTGCAAGAGGACCAACTTCGTGACCAAACCTTGGATGACATCATTGCTATATACTTATTCCTGAGAGTATTTTAATCAGTTCGACTCCAAAGGAGATTTAGAAATGACATCATGAGTCAATGGACCTCAGTGTACTGAACAAACATCATTAATCAATTGGGAGGACCAATGATTGGATAAAGATTTTAATATGGCGTAAATTTTATTCAAATAGTCTAATAAGAGGGATTTAGTTTTATCTGACCAATGGCTGTTCCCCGCTGCACGACTCCTATTGGTAGTAGCGTGATGTTGTATAGCCTATAGTCTTCCTCGATAAATGGACTAGCCAACACAAATAGAATTTTTCAATTCGAACCAGTAGTTCCTGAGATTACCACGTTCATCAAACAAATTCCTCAGCTTTATAATGTTAAGTATAGATGAAGATTGAGTAAGTAAGAAAAACCAGACTGATGTTTTTTCGAAACTGCACCATTTTACAATGACACTCTATTGTGTGTGGTATTTCAGTGTTATCAGTTTTTCGCCTGTAATTTCAGCTCCATACGCCATGCCGGGAAATTCATCAGTAAGTATTGTTTTTACGCCTATCATTATCAGTGAAAACAAACATAAGACGGGTGAGTTGCCTTAATATTTGTTTACTCCAAGTAAATAAGTTTTTTGAAAATATGCATACAATACCTAAACTATCATAATGTTATTTGTTAAAGTCGCAGAATAATTAGACGAGAACTACGAAGCTAAATAAATAATCATTTTATAGTGACTGTAATTATAACTTCTTTATGTCCTAATAATTAGATCGGTTTTCGCAGTGTTTCCACATAAAATAATATATATTGTTCAAAGAGATCTAACAAGAGCTGACACTAGTTTTATCACTCTATAAAACCTGTAACTTACAGTTATCTACAATCACACCACACCCATAGCTGCCAAACATGGTCCTAGATCCCATACTAAGAACATCCATTACCCTTTTTCTATCGAAAATTAGGTTGGAATTCTTAGGCCAGAAAAAAAACCGGCTAAGGGCGAGTGAGACTCGCGCACGAAGGGTTCCGTACCATCTATACTAATACGTATTATAAAGCTGAAGAGTTTATTTGTTGGGTTGAACGAGCTAATCTAGAGAAAGACTAGTTCGAATTGAGAAATTCTTTTTGGGTTGGCTAATCCATTTATCATGGAAGGTTATAAGCAATGCAATACACTGCGACCAATAGGAGCAGCCAGACGGATTGAAACCATGGTGAAAAGCTTAGACTGTTCTTTTTTTTTAGCTTAGTTAAATCATCAAATGAGGCCTCGAACACAGGGCGGTAGCGACTGTCAGACTTGTACTAACTAAAATGCACGGTGTTCTTCATTAGCCCTTTACGATCCAGGGTCACGGTGATGAGATAAGTCCCGCGACCATGGAGGCTTCCATTAAATATTTATTTTATTCTGTATAGCTGCAACAGTTATACATCATCTGTGAAACTTTCTAACTATGACGACTTATTATTTATATACGATCCTGTTGACAGACGGAAGACCGACGAACAGTGGAGTCTTAATAATAGGGTTCTTGAGATAAGGGACCCTAAAAACTAAAAAAGTTTAAGAACCACACGATTCCGCGTTCCGCACTGCGCCTACGCATCGCTGACTAATAGAGATTGCTCTCAAGTTGGAAGGACAAGTTCTATACAAGGTAAAGAGGTATTATGTCAAGCTGTTTTAGTCATATTGGTTAGAAAATGCCAGGATTGCCTCATGATGAGAAACTGGCTGGTGTTGATGAATATGGCAGGAGGTTGGTGGTAATATGTCTCGATCTAATGATGATTGAGCTCTCTACTTTGTGGGGTTTTTTGTTTATCTGACACTAGTGTTTGTATTTGGATATTGGTGTTTGTGCTTTCATAACTTATACGGCCTTATTACAAAAACCAAATAAACCTTGATTTAAACCTGTACTAACAAGTCCAGGCTTATCTTCAGAACCATGGTTTTTTCTCCGTATTACAAAACTTAGATAAAACGTAGACTTTAGTACCGTCATTTGAACCATTGTCTTAACATTTAAATACGCCATGTGTAATAACAATTAAATCGTTTTAATCAATTTTGGGTGAAAATAACACAAAAACAACAACACAATGAAAAAGTAGCTTTGAGAAACTTTGACACACCTTTGACAGCTACGACTGTTAGACCATGGTTTATCGCAAAACCAAGATTTGTAATAACGTTTGAGTAAACCGTAGTTTTTGGTGATAAAAACCTTGGTTTTTAGTTAAACCCCATTTTGTAATAAGGCGGATTGAGTTTACAGACTTCCAAAAATACGCGATTACTCCGACGTTTCTTACCCAATTCGTGTTATTATTCTTTTGGCAACAGTCTCAAAATAAATATAAGCTTCAGAATACCTTCTGCAGATCTCTTAAAACATGTTTCTGAAATCTATAACAAGTCATTACATTACAAAATATCTCAATTACATTACAGTATGGCCAAAGTTACTTAAGGTACTCAGTGCTTATTATTTGCATAAGTATAGAGGTTTACTTCAAATACGAGTGGGCGAAGCTTGCCAAACTAAGTGATTCGAAGTAACTTGACAAGTTTGGACTGTGGTCAGACATACTGCAAGTTTGGATAAGGTCGTAAAAGCCACAAGATTTTGTAGTTTCAATGAAAGAAATAAGGTAAATGGCGGAAATGCTGTCATAATAGAAGCCTAAATCCTTACATAATAATTAGGTATAAATGCCAAAGTTTGGATGGATGGATTTTTGTGGCTCAGTCATGTCAATACAACTGATCGAATCTGGATGTTCTATGGTGATCCTGTGACATACTTTTCGACATCCAATCACGCGAAACTGCCGACAACTATTAATTAAAAATAAATTCGGAATTGTTTCCCTCATTTGGGATGCGTAAGATCCACCTACTAACGACCCATCCCAGGCAAACACCACAGGCTTACCTTTAACCAAAAACCTACAAAAACTAGTCCAAATCCCTTTTAACCCCACCGACCCGACAGCCAAATCGTACGCGCATCGTGAACTGAAAACTATGACATAACCAGTACCGTTGTCAACGGTACAGCACACTCGTGCCAGCCCCGCTATCACAAGCGCCGTAATAATATATAATTGAATGGAGTTAGGGCTTCGCTAAAGCCCTTGAGAAATGTCTACGTGATGGCATTTGGACGTGTGGGAGAAGTGAAATGAGTTGATGGAGAATAATTATGGTGGTCAGGGCTAGTTTCAGTAAAATGTAATTATAGGTGGTTGAGGTTATTTATTTAAATGGTAAATTAAAATGTAGAAAAAACTAATGCCCCAAACTATGGTACTTATATGTAATCTTCCATAGAGCGCGCCTACAGCACGCCACAGAGCTGTCAAACAACTGAATGAACTTGCGCGCGTGCACTCATCCTGGATGGGACATATAATAGTGGTGATACGTGGTGTCGTCATTATTACTACTACGTATAGACGTAGCAGTAATAGCTCAATGTAATCTACGCATGTGCGACACATCTACTAAGTGGAAACATATTTTTCCCACTCCTCCACTATTCTTTTCTGGTTAATTTCGTTGCAGGATCCGAGATAGGTAAATTCATCCTCAGAGACACGTCGAACTTCATTGACTCGGCGCTTTTCTGGTGGTTGCCACTGTTGATTCTGGCTTTCAGTAGTTGCAGTGGTTTGGGAATAGTGTGTTTGGATTTGTCCCAAAATAAAAAAATGTGCGACACATTTTTTTTTGTGAGGAAAATACTTCAATTGTATCCCCGAATCCTGGATTGGAGCGGAACGTCCTAATATCAGACTCTTACTAGTAAAATAAACTCCGTTTATCAAATAATATATTTTTTTATAAATCAATACCGCATTTACTGGTCTGTGCCAACTGAAACAAATATTACCAATCATAAAACCTAGCAGAATATAATTGGTTCCAAAGTGACATTTTTAGACCCGGACTACACTTATGCAACTGCAATTTTGTCTTTCTCGACTTTTTGAAAGTCAAGAAAATCCACTAAGTGTCAAGCAGAAATTATAATGATTTGTCTACTGACTCACCTTTATTAGAGACATAATTTCCATGTCCCAGACAACAAATAAAAAAATAATAAAACATAACAAAACTGTTGTTCTTGCAACAACGTTACGAAACGGTTCCCACTCGACATAACTCACAATGCACATTACTTTCTATCGGCATTGTCTTCACATTTTAGCTTTTTATTACGTAGATATGGAAGTGCCGCCTTTCTCCAGTTTCCATCGACAATATTATTATACTTCTTTTGGATGTCTTCGTTTCGCGGTCTTGAGTAAACGCTGTCATCGATTATACAGCCATTGAGTTTTTTTTTTTTTACGTGGTAATATAATCAAATGATGCCTCCTACCCCGGGCAGGGCGGGAGGGACTGTCAGACTTGTACTGACTAAAATCCACGGTGTCCTTCAATAGCCCTTTATGTTCCGGGGTCACGGTGATGGTATAAGACCCGCGACCCCGGACAGCCATTGAGTTGAGAAAAGATTGTAGATTCTAATATTTTTAGCGGGAATCATTAATTTAACCTTTTGCCAATTATGTTCTGGTCTATCCAGAAGCAGCTAAAAAGCAATTTCTTATTTGGTGGTATAATCAATAAATGAGACCGACCCAGGACAGAACTGGAGGAACTGTCGTACTTGTAATGACTAAAATCAACGGTATTCTTCAATAGCCCTCTACGTTCAGGGGTCACGGTAGCCCGTTAGTTCCGCGAGCCTGGCAGTCTAGAATCAACTAGCAATGTGGAATGCAATAATCTCTTCACGGTTCCCTATCCATTTGCATAAAATTTTAAGACCTAATATAACTTAGCATAATTTTGTTTGGCATAATTATATTTTCGCATAATATAATTACGCATAACAGCTTACGCATAATTTTTTAAGCATAATTTCTCTAACCATAATAATGATTAAGCATAATATTCTAAAGCATAAATTTATTAAGCATAAAGTTCTAAAGCATAACTTTTTTAAGCATAAAGTTCTATAGCATAACTTTTTTAAGCATAATATCCTAAAGCATAAATTTATTTACGCATAATGATATTAAAACATATTTTTATAGAAAATGTATTGAACAATTTTGTGGGTTCTATTTTCGCTGTAGGAAGCCTAAAGCAAGCAAGCATTCAGCATGCAAGCAAGCATGCAAGAAAGCAAGTAAACATGCAAGCAATCATGCAAGCAAGCATGCAGCAAACAAGCAAGCATGCAGCATGCAAGCAAGCATGCAGCATTCAAGCGAGCGTGCAACATGCAGCAGGCAGGGTTTCTGTCACGGCTCCGGCGCTGCGGGTCTCCTGCGGCCCCTCGCGTGCTAATCATCGCAGACGGCTTTCGCTCACCACCGCAGCTTCGGCTTGTTGGCCGGCTTCGCCGGCCAGCCTCAGCCGCGGCGGTTCGCTCGCAGCCGCCTGCTCCTCAGCCCGCGGGCCGCCTCGCCCCTACGCGCCTACGCGATTTTAAATTACACTCTAGGGGTAGGACAAACAAGACTACGTGGAGTCGGTTTTGCAGCAATTCGGTTTGTCACTTTTGCTGCACAGCATATTAAATTTTTAACCAACAATAATTATTACTTAATTGTAACAGAAACTATAGCAAATTGGTGTTATACTAATAGTCATTAGGCCTACTAACGTTATGCTAAAAGTCATTAGGCCTACTAACGTTATGCTAATAGTCATTAGGTCTACTGACGTTATGCTAATAGTCATTAGGCGTACTAAAGTTATGCGAATAAAATTTATGCCAAAACAAATTAGTCTTTAAGATGATTATGCCAACATAAAATGTATGCCTAAAACAATTATGCCGTAGTATTATTATGCCAAAACAAATTGTGCGAAAATCGTTATGCCGAAGTATATTAGGACAAAGAACATTATGCGAATAGAAGTGATCCCTCTCTTCACAACCTAGTTCCTAGACTGGCCTTTGTAAAGCATGAATTTCAGTTAAGCTCAGGTTGGTCACGTCGCGTACGTCGGTCGGGCGTACGTCGCGTCTGTCGTGCGTACGTTGGTCATGCGTACGTCAGTCATGTGTATGTCGCTCGTGCGTACGTCAGTCGTGCGTACATCTCGAGTATTCCTCGCAGACTTAGGCGACCGACACGTCAAAAAAGAAAGAGTGGTTAACAGACTTCACACTAACCTTAACTACTGTCAAATATCTACACATGACAGCCGGGAACAACGGATGCTGGAAGCCCATTAGCACTGGCATTAGCAATAATATTTTTATTTTTTCTACATTTTTTAAGTTTCTCTATTGCCAAATACTTTAGTATTGAATACAGTCAACGGTAGTCAAGTGTCTAATTAACATTTATTTAAAAGTCACATCCTGTTTCTGTTACAATATCCGTTGTATAGACAGTTTTGTTAAAGATTTTTTGAGTTTATAAAACTGCTAATTATTTCTTGGCCATTTATAAACAGAAACTAAATAGGCACAAATTAAGAAATAAGAATAAACTATGATTATTAATGACTAAGTTCTCTACAAAATAGGTCCAAATAAAATACACTCGCGAGTAAAAGTATGGAATCACTAACTCCGAAATAACTAGCAAAGAATAATAAAAAATGACAGCATTTTAAAGGTTTAAATTAACTTTAAATTGATACCAAATTCAAATCACGCCAATGTTTGGAGCTATCCCGGTTCCATACTATTCCACAGCTTCAAACAAAGTTTCATCACCTGAAATGTAATATTTCAGAAAGTTACCCTCACCGCGAGCATTCACCTATAATGCGTTACAGATTCGAATCTTTCATCAGTGAGTGAAGACAACCGAGCATCACAATGCGCACCATGTATCAAATCTATACTACATGTACGCGAATGCTCGTCAGTCAGAAAGGTAGTATTGTAATGTAATGCTCAAAATCGAATCTATAATGTTACATTACACGCGAATGCTCCCGTTTAGGGAGCGGCTTTTTACACGTCTAATTATTAAGAAAACCCAGTACATATAATACACAATTTCCTCACAGATCGATAGAATTGCCTGCATACCTATGAGTCTACAGTGCACACTTACATCATGTACTCCGTTTTGCTCCGAATCACATCATTGCGATAGAATGGTGATGATGGCATAATCACCAGGCTTGCAAGCTGATTATTAGTGATTAAGGGCCTGTACTGAAAAGGGACCGGCGAGCGAGATATTAGTTCGATATGCGCAAACATAATCAGCCTCAATAAAAGATGATGCGTTATCGTCAGTATGACAACTGATGAGCCTATTGGGAAACATAAACAACATGGACTTGAATCTTTTTTAATTTTTTTTTTTTTCTTGTTCTAATGCCGGTGACAGCTTGAAAATACCGAAAGGTTCTTTTGTGAAAAACTCTCATAGAAAAGTCATCTACGAGGCAGGCTTCTTGTGTTAAAAAACAATTTGACATATTGCGTATTTCACTACTCTTTATAAATTATTTCTGCAACGAGCATTTGGTAATTTTTTATTCACAAGGAATAAAAAGACTAGTGCGACGTCATTTTTTCCCCACTCTTTTTTGCCTAAATCTGGACGCTCGTTATAGGCAGGACTCTAGTTTTTAAGATCATAGCGGACAAAGGTATCGGTTGGCTTAGTGGCTGAAGGTTTTGCCTGTCTTCGGGTGTGTTGGTTCGATTCCCAAACGGAACAAATAACGTAGGGCCCAAAGAAGAAATTCCTAGAGTGTCGTAACGTCTTATTAAAAAAAAAATGGTTAAGACGTAACTGCAACTTGTCTTTGCTTATTTTACTTTTTTTATCTACGAAGATCAAAGGACCAGTACCCAAAAAAAGGCTAGGCTACACGAAAGCTCAATCAGTGAAATCTTACCGAGAACAAATATCCATTAAAGTAACCTCTCCTAGAAATAAACAAAGAGAAGCTTGCTAAGTGTCCACTTAGTCTGTGATGTTCACGGAAGGGGAACTAGTCTAACTAGTTCTTGTTGCCGCACCAACATGTTTAAGAATGTACTAAGCGTTGCTAGTTTACGCGTATCGTGAAAATAGAACACTTTGATACAACCGCGGGGTTTGTGTGCACGCGGTTTTAGAATTAGAATTAGGTTTTGTGAAGTTAGATAAGATGATGGGTTAATTGTGTTGTTTTGGGCATAATTGGGCAGATATTTAGCTTGAGACATTTATTTGCACGTCGCTAAATAATTACAGCCGCACATGCCGATCTTCTTGTCGTTTTTTTTTTTCATCATTACGTAGATAGCTACATTCACCCTGAGTAACATAGGCTATTATACCATATCCACCCGTGCAAAGCCGGGACGGGCCACTAGTATAAATACAACGTGTAACGTTAGTAGCGCAAAACCTCTCGTGGGGTAACTCAGCCCATGCTACTGAACAATGTTTGTTCCAAGCCGAATGGAAAGTCGCAAAAAAAAATAGCTTTTTCGTAGAAAATGACAAATTAATCGGGCTCATCAGTATGTACAATCATTTTTATCAAGAGAGGTTTTGTTTTGCGCTATTAACGTTACACGTTGTATATATTTCAGAGACTAAAAAGTTTAAGTACCTGCGACTCGCTCCGGCTCCGCACGAGTATAACCTCTACAATATTATGCATGTTATACATATAAAACCGTCCTCTTGTATCACTTTATCTATTAGAAAAACCGTATCAAAATCCGTTGCGAAGTTTAAAAGATTTAAGCATACATAGAGACAGGAAGCGGGATGCGACTTTGTTTTATACTAGTAATGATAATGATGCACCAGATTTTTGACAGCTATTCGTCGTTCAGCCTCTCATATCCCGATTTTTCTGGTGATAATTTTGAGCCTGAGCGCACAGCAGCTATATAATTCTTTACGGTTTTCTATGACACGCTAACTAGATTAATTATTGTCAATTAAAACCTTGGTATTTAATGGTCGCTGCCTTAATACCCAAATGTCAAATCTAACTAAATATAAAAACACGACCTGTCAAAATCAATATCGAAAATGTCAAATCACTTTTCGTAAAGTAAAATCCTAGCTCAATCGATCTATAACTTGGTACTTAGGCTGTAACACATTGTCATATCGGTTCCACTTTCAACGTAACACACAACTAATAGCTGGTACTTAGTTTACATAACCGATGTGGGTAGTGATTGACGGTAAAGAGGTATTAAGTTATAAGCGACAAGCGATATAGAGGAAGACTTCACTTGCATGATATTATTAAGGCGAATACAAGAGCTAATGTACCTCTCGCTCGCACGTTTCGACATTTTGAAAGATATAAAATCACTGATCCCATTTTTGAAAAATTACAATCAACCATTTTGTGTGCAATCACATTGCACAGTTTAGTAAAAAAAAAAACATTTTAATCGATACAAGTTTACCTACTCAAAAGTTTGCTTAAGTACTAAAGCTACTAAAGCAGCATTCAGCGTGTGGTGGTCTAAAAGGGAGGCCTTTGTCCAGCAGTTGACGTCAACCGGTTGGTGATGATGATGATGATGAAGCAATGTGCCTTTTTTTAGATATTAATACCAATACTGGGTAACTTGATGGGCCTTGATACAACATGAAAAGTGTAGTCAAGTTCTAATTTTTAAGTTGTTCATACTGGGTACCTTAATAGCGATGGACTTCAAGTTTATACCTACATATTTCACGAAAGAATACTTTTTGAAGACACTAAAATTTACCAATTCCTGAAATCTAACGCCGGTAAGTATATAAAATTTTAATAACTAATAAGAACACAAACGCAGGAATCAATTCATCAATCAGGATAAGAAGACTATTACTACCTACACCAACAAAGCTGTTATAAGGAGCTAGCACGAATTTTACATTTTTGAGACGCAAAGTAAACGGGAAGCTCGTTGGATAAAATTAGTTCCACGTTTATACACTACTTAGTCCCACTTTTTCATTTCCCATACAATAATAGTCTATACTTTATACGGCCAAATACGTAGAATTCATGATGCGGCCTCCGATTTAATAGGTACGCACTGTTCGTAGGTTCCTATACATACTCGCTGCACTCTTATGACTCAACGTCAACAAAACTTGTCGCGTCGGGTGTTCGAACACAAAAATCGTGTCACGGTCACCACATAATCGTGTATTGACAGCCGTGACTGTATGTAAATGTCTTCAGCGTGGCACTTGCGCTTGCGCCGAAACCGACGAACATTACGTACCTATTGTTGTTTATGACTAGCTAGAAATGAGTTTATTAACTTCAGGGGAACTCATATTATTATGTTTGAATAACGGGAAATATTACGTTTCGGAAGTTTCATTATTGCGCAACTTAGAACCAAAGATTGACGACAGTACGATTGGCGCAGTGGATGAGCGATCGACTTATGCGCAGCGTGTCGCGGCTTCGATACCCGCACGGAACAAATATAAGTATGGCCAAGAAGTTGTTGTTCCAGGTCTGGGTATATGTGAATTTCTATGTTTGTGAACGCACTCACGACACAGGAGATATTATTAGTGTAATTGGTGTAACTGGTGATCTGTAATACTGTTGTAAACCTATAATAGATACCTGTACCGTCAGCACGATTTTTCAGTATTTGAGACGTAAAGTAAACTGGAACTTTGACGACTTCAAATTGACAATTTTCAAGGAAAAAATTGGTTCCTTCTTCGCACACCAGAGGCGCTGTTCCATATTTTCATACAAGAAACGCTGTAAATCCTGGAAAAACGCTGTAAAGTAAAATGGTAAAAACTCGTGCTAGGGGTACAGCTCCCCACAAATACTTGACTGTGATTTGTCCTCTGCAATTATACTTAAGGTTTGTATAATATTTATATTTATAGTCTTGTTTTGTGAGGAGAAATAAAGATATATTATCATTATTTATTTAATTAATTGGTCATTCAGAATAATTCAGAATTTCAAAGACGTAAACAGTGTAACGAAAAATTATGAAGTTTACCTAAAGGTTTATCGTTTGTCGGCAAATGAACCTAATATACTTCTTACTACCCTTATAATCAAACCCTGCTCCCTATAACGATATAAGGATTTCATGGAGCAATGGAGAAAATTGAGAATAATTCCATCTCACATTCGTAAATACGAGTAGCATAGCAGGAGGTGCATTGACCTCGCGACCGCTTCTAATTCGCTATTTGTGCAGCAATTAGCGTATTAAGAAATGCCCAAATTACCAATATACGGCTCTAACGGTGTTTAATTACCTTCTATGAGACCACCTGTGCTATAACTCAATAAAATAAAGACAAATAAGCTGAAAAATGAACTTCCCTCACGTCAGCAGAACAAATATCAACTTTATTTCAATGTAAATAGAGTTTCTTCCGTATACTCAGATTAGGTTTGGAAAATCATCGTAAAGAAAACAGCAAATAATACAATGTAAGACCATTTATTTAACGGAGATAATAGAACTGTTTACGTTTCATTCATTACTGTTAATCTGTTTACACCATGGCTAAAGACTCTTGTACACAATGGCCCACTATTCGTTCAATGAATATCATTGTATGACAGGTCATGGCGGACGATGGCTTGCACAATTTCATGCCTCATTGGATGGTAGTAACCTTTACACATTGAAAAGTGAACGAGTTACACGAATTGATAACAGCAAGTGCATTTTAAATACAATATTTTATTGAGACACAAATTAGGACAATTAATGCCCACTACTTATACTAAAACACCTGAACTGGGCCATCATGGAAGATAATGGTCCATTCTATCATAGAGAATTTGTGTTCCTGTTTCTTAAGTGGGAAAATTCTGGTCAAAAATGTTGTATGTATAAGTTTACAAAGAGTCTTTTTCAGAAGGTAGGGAAAATAGTTTCTATTCTTTTTTTTTACATTTTATTTGCATTTTACATAGGTACCTACGTAGATAACAGATATTTACAAACAGTGGTGATAGTTTATTTAAAATGAGGAATCTTTTGTATTATGTAGACGGTGTACTGTAAAAGTTGTAAAAAATTTAATTAAATATTAAGTAAACAAAGTAGAGATGATGACTTAAATACACTGTAAAAAAACATATTTTTATCAAACTGACGAAGCAAATAGAAAAAATATTACAATTAATATCACTTTAAAAACTGCACCTTTCTGAAATATTAATTAACTTATAAATAAACTTACGTAAAGTCTGTGACTCAGTAGAATTAAAACAATAAAAAAATCACACATATTTTAGTTACAATCAATCTCACTAAAGATAAACAACCTTCTGCATTCATTATTATTTTATTAATAAATTAATTTAACTAGAATTCTGGCAGAAATATTTAAGGACAATGTCTGTTCCTAGAAAGTTAATTTCTTGATTGATTTATTTGTCCTGAAGATTCTGTACCAAATTACCTACCACAGATTTATTTTACAGGATTGGCTTTTAAATTTGAAAAATCATCTGTATCTGTCTTCATGACCTGCCAAATTGAAATTCCCGTATGATAAGCGATCATTCCTCAAATATTTCTGCCAAAACATTTTGAAAATTGGACTATCTTAAATCTAAGTTTGGAATATCTGTGCCAGGTCAAAATTCTTCAGGTCAACGAACATACCGGTGTGTCCGTTAATCATACAATAGTACTCCGCACCCAGCATGTATGATAGCACCATGGCACCCACAAAGCCACCCAGATGGGGTGAAATGGGTAAAAGTATGATTGTTGCTACTATCATACCTCCATATGTGATGTACCTTTGAAAAGAAAGTTTTGTTTTGTTAGTAAAATGTTTTTATAAGCTGCATAATGCCCCCAAAATGATAGTGTTAGGTAATGATATGGATAGACATATATGTATTTAGGGTTGCTAAATGTATAACAATTACATAGAATATGAAAAAAAAAGGAATATTTTACTTTAAAAAGTATTTAAACATATAAGATTTACTATTAACCTGATGTTATATTTATTAAATCTTTGAAGTCTTTGAATAAATAAAACTAGATATAGAAAAAGCTTTTCCTAAGTACTATAAAATAAATTAAAAATAAAAGAATGAATTAAGTATTCGCCCACCCATGAAAATTCTTGATAAATTATAAAATTTAGGTAGTTAAAATAAATAAAAATATAATGGCCGATAGCACCCACCACCAATTAATTCAAAAATGTTCATTTACCTACACATTACATTGACCACAGATTTCAGGAAGCCCTATAACTCCTCGTTTCTGTAAGAAAGGTTATTAAATTATAAAACAAATCCGTAACCAAGACTGAAATGAAAAGACTTGTTGCTTAAGAAATCCATTGTGGATTTTTTTTTGGTTTGAGTATAAACTGGAGTCATTTCCTATAGTTTATAAAAAAAAACAATTACCAAATAAATAAACTCTTTTTTCAAATCCAAAGTTTCTATTCTACTTTTATATACATAATATTATGTAAGAAGAAATGTTGTACTTCAGAAGATAGCCCTACAATGAATTTGCTTAAAATCTTTCACCTGAAAAATAAACAATAAGCAATGTTCAATATTACCTTGTACTAGCAAACTTGTCCATCGGGTCCTCGTCTTCTCTTTCAGCAATACAAAACTCTCCCTTCTTAATATATCCTTTGGCACATTTCCGGCACATATCGGGCCCATCTCCGTGACAAGTGTCACAGGACTTATCACAGGTCATACACGTAAATGATCCGATGGAATTCAAGCAAAATTGATTCTTAGTGCATTTATTTATATCATCACATTCATTTATATCGAGACAGCCTTCATCGGAGTCAAAGGCAAAGCCTGCCTTGCAAGCCACACAGTCTTTTTGAGAACCCGCTCTACATCCCCCCATACAGGATCGGTGGCATGCGGAACACAACAACTTCGTATCATCCTTGTACGATAAATAATACCCAGTCATGCATTGATCACAGTTTTCTCCCGTGTATCCTGGATCACACAGACATGTCCCATTTCCCTTTCTGGTACCATCACCACGGCATTTACCATTTCCGCTGCATAGTCTCTCATGATCCCCAGGGCATGGGGTGCAGTCTTTACCATAATGCAATTTTGGGCAACATACTTTTAAATTATCAATACAGATGTATTGGAATAAATCTGTGGATTCATCTGGGTCTTGAGCCCACCATGTCTCAATGAACTCCTCAGCTTTTTCAGCCATATGGTGACACTGTAGAGAGTGCTTGCCCTCCTTGCATATTCCTTCTTGTATGTCAATTAGTCGCATCTCACTTCGTTTGTAAGATAGTTTGAGCTTCTCTTCCTCCCACGCCGCATCACCGCCTTCGTATTTACCTCTCGCGGTGCGCTCTAAACCTTTTTTGAATGACTCGACGAACAATTTACAAGCCTGACAATCGCCGAGGCTTTTAGACGGAGTTAAAATGCCAGGGTTCACCACTGGAGGCTGTACATTGCAAAGAGCGAGAGGCAATGTTATGAGCGCAATTATTATGTTAAACATATTTCTCCGATTGCTCCGCATGTTGAGATAGGCCTGCAAAATTATTTACGAGAGGATAGAATCGCTAAACTTACACATTTAATTCAGCAATTTTCTAATAAAGAATAATTGGGCACCCTCAACTTATTGTTGTTGCATTGTCAAGTACCTGTATCGATCCGGGAGGTTTCTCGAAACACAACAATATGTTGAATTTAAGAATCGCACTACAGTCACAATCACAATTGATCAATATTTAATTAGAATAAGGATTGTTTATTGTTTAACACGTTTATTATAACGTAAAATACTGACGTGTTCTTTCGAGACTCGCCGAGCGACGACCACTTTGAATTTTTTTGACGTTTAGCTATCGACCCATTCAGCTGACATTGACGTAACGCCATTTTGTTGCTACGTTTCGTTTCACATGGAGGGAAAGAGTAACATTTTCTTAGTTAATAAAATAAAACTAAAATAAAATATCTGAAACATTAAAATTACGCCTAAATAAGTCCTTTCCATAAATTCTTTATAGGATTCACCTACACATAACACCTACACGTTGTAGTTACGTTTATCGGCCGTGGGAGGAAATCCGTTGACCTTTCTGATTATTTCGCAAACTTGTGATGTTTATTCTTTTCGTAACTTAGTGTTAATAAAACTTCGTATGTTACGCTATACACAAAGCAACCAATGCATGGAAACCTTCCTAGTATTAATAAATGAAAGATCAAACCCATCTCACAATTCATCATAAATGGCATGGTACACAAAGCGATCAATTTCTTTTATGTTTTTGCTTGCTTGAATAGCACGGGAAGTTCTTACAACTCAATCTTCAGACATCTCGACCACAACGTTTAAAAACCTCCGATGCTCATGATATAAAAGAAAATACGATAAAACATGTGGGGAGGCGTGATCAAGATGTAAAATGATCGATAGCAGGCGCGATACGAATGGTATCTTCAATATCTTGGTATTATGTTAATGAATAATAGTACTTGAAAGGGACCATCATTTATTTTCCACTGCATTCGTATTCGATCATCGTAAGTGTAGTCTTAAACAAGGACCTAATTACGTGTTCCCTTAGCTATGAACGGCGTTTATAACTATCATGTTATTTTTAGACTTCGCAGTAAAAGAGGCTTCTTTATTATATGAAAGCATATTTTATTTGTAAAAGGTCCCTTGGGCAAAGATAATGATCCTGATTATTTACAGGTTGAAATAGGTGCATGCATATTATGTGGGTTGGGTTATGTGCTCATTTGGTTAAGTAAAATAGTAGTATGATTTAGAGTAAGAATTAACGAATTAGCTTGTTGATGTAAAATTTAGTAATTTTTAAAGGGTAATCGAAGACATTAATAAGTACGAACTTCTTATCAGCAAAATCATCTACATACAAGAGACGAACTCTAAAATGTTTAACAACAGTATACGTAATTGCACCGGCAATGATACTTGCATAATAACTTCCTGCTTTCACCGTAACAAAGACTATTTCTCTTCACGACTGTGAACTACAAACTCATACTTGCGGGTGGCGAAACATAGGAACTAAATAATGTATGGCAGAAGGAATGGTTCGCGAAGATACTAGCGCCATCCGTTCAGAAAGGAGGTTTGGCTGTCGTCAGCATAATTGCGTTGAACAATAAGGTGTTCTTGTAGTAGTTTTAGCGCGTTTACCGGTTAACGGATTTAAGGAACATGTTAGATACGTATTTTAACGGGAAAGGAATTGGAGAGGCAGAATACTACAGGTTTCTGTGCATTTTTTTCTTTTTACTTTAAAAAAAGTTTTCGCTGTGTTTTCGAGACATTCTAAGGACTATGGACAATTTTGACCAAACATTCGTCTCTTCGTGTCCTGCATATTCATTAAATGAATCTAAGTTCTTGATTTTAGGTAAGCGCGAATTCAACTTTTTGTACTACAGTTTAATAGGATTTACTCAGATTGCAATACCTTGAGACTGATTAGGATACCTAAAATATTTTCTATTGTCAGTGCTTAGGTAGATAATTATGTACTAAAAACACGTTCATCTACTCATAATTTTACAGCAAAACAACAAACTTGAGTTCGTCTTTACAAAGTAATCACAATGTTTCAGATAAGTGAGCTAGGTAATTCAGGTGGTAAAGATTTCGACCCTGGCATACAACAAACCATTGTGTTTACCTACCTACTCAGCGGAGATGACCAACTATTTGATTAACAACTCACGTGATTGATGGTGGACTTATTTAACTGTAAAATAGTATTTACTAGCGCGGACGCAGCGTCGAATATGCGGTTTGTCTTTTCTTGGTGTTTATAAAAAATGCATTTTGGATTTGAGTTTGTAAGATACCAATTAAAGGTACCTACATTGAATATTCGCCGAAAAATAATTAAGTTTTGCTGAATAGCCCAATAGTCACAGAAATCTAAAATTTAAAAAATACGTAGAAAAATATTCAAAAGCTCCGCGTTCGATGTTCGAATACCTACCTACATAGACCTACATTCACGCGTTCCGATACTCGCATCAACTTTATTTTGTTTTGCAGTAATGGTTTATCGTATTAATACAATAGTACCTGCTCGGCCGGCAAAGGAAACTATTTGTTCGTTTTTGCATTGTCACACAGCTGTTTTAACCTCTCTGCACGACAAAATTTTGACACATGACACATCAGCTGAGTCGACCGGGTGATTCGAAATTTGAGATAATACTCAAGATTTTTTGTCAACTTTCAGCATCCAATTTTTAATCAAAAATATGTTACTACAGCTATTTCATGCGATAAGTTTGTGAGCAATATCTCTGAGAACATGTTGAGGTCACTAAAACTGCCTCATTCTACTGTAAAATGTGTGTAACGTACAAAATGCTACATCGTTCCAAAAACTAGGTAATTTAGATGTGGTGAAATAATATACACAAACAAGCTTCTCACATGAAAAAAACGTGTTAAACAGTGAAATAAATAAAGTAACTTACTATATATATTATTAGATTTGCCAGTGTTCATACATAATTTCATAAATAATAACGATCGAAGTCTTCATAAAAATTAGCAAAAACTATGTTGCAAAATGACACTTCTTAGTGCTGACCGCAATCCCAATGTTCACATAACGATTAAAAAGGTTCATTCAGCCTAATCGATAATCGCAATATAATCGAACATGGAAAAAAGTAAAACAAGACATAGAGCATGGACTGATTTATCTGCTTATTTGACTATAGTTAGTTTAGTCCCTGCAATAAATCTATGAAACTGAATCTGAAGACTCTTTTTATAATATTTTAAGTATTATTTCGTAAGATGATTTTTTATTACGCAATTATTTTTTTTCATGATTTGAATAGAAATAAATATCTGTGTGTCATGGAGGTCAAACGTGTGTGTGTCTTCTAAATTTAAAATAAATCCTAAAGTTTATCCATACTGTGTCTTCGTTAATTCGGATCAAATGATTCCTTGCAGTAATAAATAATTTGAATTTCCTGCTGGGCGTGAATGGCTTAATTTGAATCTATGAGGAATAGCGAAAAATACTGAAACAAGTCTGGTGGCCGATTTTGATAAAAAATATAGTTAGAGCATTAATTTTTTTTTTTGGCATATCAATTTCCAGCTATCAATGTTCTAGAAACGTATTGGTAAAAGATTTTTTTATAATAAATCGATTCAAGCTTTAATGGCCGTAGCTCACTACAATAATTATGTTCACAACATAGTGTTCTCATTTCAAATTTTTATAATCACCTCGCGATACAAATACGAGTACATACCGATTTTTTTGAAATTCGAACTTTTAGAAAATTGGCGCGAATTTTGAATATGACCTGCGTACGATGACTAAATTATAGATTATACTTAACCGAATTTGATCCTTCACAACGACCCTATCAAATAGTGTACAAATATACCGTGTTTTTTTTTTTAATTTACAATCTCGATTTCTTACAAGCAAGTTGATATCTAACAAAAATCTAAAGACGCACATCTACTTATTTTTTGCAAAATTATTGTAGTAGCGGGCTTGCGAACGACGAGTATTGTGTAACTCACCGTCCGCTCAAGGACTAGGGTCCGAGACGAATGTGTGTCCGTGTCCTAAGCGGGCTTTAATAATATCTGTACGCATACAATAACGTATGCATGCCAGCAAGTCAACCTACCCAAATCTGTCAAATTTTAGCAATCGATCATTAACCTTTCACTATTGTGTTAAGGTTGAAAATCTATTGAAGGAAATTGACAGATTGAGTAGGTTTAAGTGGGCGTGTTTGTACTTAACATGACGAACCAACCTTTTTTTTTTATCGTGGTAAAATCATCAAATGAGTCCTCCCTCCCCGGGCAGGGCGGGAGGGACTGACTTGTACTGGACACCGCGGATTTTACCGCGGTGTCCTTCAATAGCCCTTTATGTTCCGGGGTCACGGTGATGAAAATAAGTCCCGCGACCCCGGCAGGCTTTGGCCCTCTGTGAGGGGGCCCCGTCATTTTGATGACGCTCTTTGAGGCGCGAGTGGACGACGCGCCGTCGACATGGGCATGGTTCATAGTCGGACAGCGAGTTGCCCTTTTCTCGCTGTCCGCATGCCCGCGACCAAACCAACCTTAAAAAACATTTTTGTAGAATAAAATAATTTACTTCTTTATATTTAGTGAGAAACGAAATCATTTGATTTAAGCCTTTATATCAAGATCCAAGGCATTCTATATTCATTCAATCTAAATTCTAAATCTAATTCTAAATTCTTATTGTACAAAATAAATGCACATACAAAAATTGCTAATAAATTAAATTTTGTACAGCGAGCGCATTCCTAATTCAAATGAAAATGAATAAAATTGGCGCGCATTCAAACCAAAGATTCAAACATATTTTTTACTGACATTGTTGCTTTGTCTATATTGTTTTTTAGAAATTAAAATGTAGATAAAATTATAATAAAAGCTTTAAAAATATTATAATAAATAATAATTGTATTCTAAGCTTAAAACTGATTTATTTTAATTTCTATTTATCGATTTCCTATTTTTTCACTCGAGTTGACAAAAATTCAATTATGGAATCGATTACAATACTCGCTTTCACACATCATTGCGATTAAAAAAATAAACATGGTTGTCGATTACGAACAGAAATTGGGTAGTGGTAATGAAAAATACGTGTTATTGGCTCTGTATTAGAGAATTACGCCAAGATGTGGACTTTTTTACGTTACTTATAACATTTGTCATGATATTTATCTTAATTGTTATTGAGTATAAGCGCGTGTGTGTGTTATAAGTGAAAAATAAAAATGTAAACAAACAAAAGTGGCGCGAAACTTCGAGTTCAGATATCATATTCTTCATTACCACTGCTAATTTACGTTGAATAATGTATGCATTCGTAACAATACTAAATAACGAGTTATTCATCCCTCGTATAATGATTCGTTGGATGTCCGAAAACCACATTTTTTATGATTTTTAGCCCAACCCAGCATTGCCATTAAAATGGCGACAGTCGTATTTACTGTTTTTAATTTTGTTATGGTAAATTAAGAAAATGCGCGCTAAATGTAGAAGTTTTAATGACGTGAACAAAACATTTTTTTATTAAACATTCTTAATTAATGCGCACTCATAGGATTTAACGCAGAGAATATTATATTTTCAAAATTTATAATGAGGATGTCGTATGACTACAACGTCTGCCCCTTTAGGGGCACTTAATGAGCCAGCGTAGGTTAGCTTGTCGCGCCCCTAAAGGGGTCGGTACCGAACTATACGGTTAAAAGCGAAAAGTTTCTTTTTAAGATCGGTATCTAGCGACTAGAGTGGCCCGGTCGGTATGTTATTTATCTCACGCAATCCATGTACTTACTAACATAACATTTACTTGGGTATTAAGAGTTTTGTGTCAATCTGATTTAATTAATTAAGTATTTGGAATAATTATTCATAGATAGACGTTTTAATTTAATATTTTATGAAAATGCGAATAAGATTTTAGATATCAAAAAATCAACTTTGTCAGTCTAACAAATAAAATTGGTTCTTGAGTTGCTCTTTTATCCCATAGTTTATTACCTTTGTATAAAATAATTGGCCAACAATTTATTTTAATTCCAAAATTGTCGACATAAGGAGAAAAACAATTAATTCAAGTCTAAACTAATGACCGTCAAATAGGTTTTCAACAGGGTATTTAAAAAATGCCATACATGGCATAAAAAGTGGTCTACGACTGCCATTAAAGCCAAACGTGTGTGTTTATACACGTAAAAATAGAGACATAAATTAAATATATTTTTTCACGCAAGATATGCGTGCAAAATGCACTTAACAATTGTCCTATAAATTATAGACATCCGATACTGGCTGTAAACGAGAACATACCAGTGCGCTATTTTTAGGACGAATTAAAAAGTTAAACACAACCCATGATTCCATGAATGGAGACGCGTTTTACTAGATGCTGATGAAAACTGACGTTTTAAATTGTAACGAAGACCTTTTAATCTGCAATTAAAATTCTATGTTTTTTTAATCCAGCCAGACACATTTTTTTAACTCTAGCTCTAGCTCAGTTTTTCTTTACAACAAGTTTACGACAAATGGTGCGAATTGAAATATACCTACGGCCATTTTCTTTTTTTAAACTTTTTTTAATAATATTTCTTTCATGTCTTCAGGGCCTTTGTGTCAATAAATAAAGTATCCAAACTATTTGTCTCAAATATTAATTGGTTCGGCCAACAGAAAAATACAAAACAAAGAACAAATAGCCTCTGAAAATCATCGGGCTATTCTAAAGCAATTATTTTATCAACGATCGATTTATAATTGCCGCTCAAATCTGATAATAGATTCTCCAATGGCTGGCTATGACTAGGCACGTTCGTACAAAGCCTCAAAGCAATTCATTCGATCTTTTATTACGATATTCGATAATCTTTGGTAGCACAATATAAGATTGCCCATGGTAAAAAGACTTAGTATAGGAGTAGCTATTTTTTTTTAATTAGAAAATCTTTTTATATTCTATGTTCCTATTCACTCCTACTTGTATCAAATTACCCACCTACATGGATTACCTAATAATTCTGCTTGATTCCCTTGAGTAGGAACGCTAAAATGCTGTTAGTCCTTTTCTTAAATCCCGATTTGTTTCGGGTTGTCGCAGCATGGCTTATTTTTTTCTTCTATTCCCTATATTTCTGCTCTTTCGTTACATATTCCTTCGTTTGAATAATCCTCAAAAAATGTCTTCACTGATTCTTCCTTGGCCATTCCCGTTTATATTTTATACAAAAAATCTGACTCTACCACTCCGTAATAATCTTGTAAGCTAAGCAGACCTTTGCATACAGGCAATAATAAAAAAAAGAATCAGCATACAAACTCATTACTCGCCAAGCACTAAACACTAACATAATATTGTAAGCGTCGTAATTAAAATAAACAGTTTTATGGCTATTACGCAAAAAGTGGAAAAAAAAAGCTTTTATATTTTAACGCCGCCTTGCCTGTAATTAAGTTTGCAAGACTCGCCTCATACTCGTAAGTATTAACTAGGGAGAAAGGTGCGAACAATTCGAGATACGCGCCACTTATTTTATGGGAGTAGATAACCCCTGTCCACATAAAAAGGTGATGGATATTGAAGCCGGGTTCAAAATGAAGGTCGATGACGACAAAATAACTGTTTTTTTTGTTGATAATTTCTCAGTTTTTTTTCACTTTAAAATTATCTTAGGTCGTTGCTTTTTCTAAAGGAGATCTTTGTAAACTGAGCAGGAATTTTTCAGTTGGTAGCAAACTCTACAAAATATGTAATGTTTCAATGGCTTAGAATGTCTACAAATACTTCACCACAAAATACAGTTGCAATAAAATAAAATCAAACTGAAATACACCTTAACCCTTTCTTTTTGAGCCGTAAATAACAAGAGAGGCTAGCTCACTCCACTCAGTGCTAACAAGGGCTATAGTTTTGTGTAAAACAAATACAATTTATGGCTATCGAAGGCTTTACATTAAAATACTTTGTAGGCAACGGAGCAGGCAATTTCTTGACTCACTGAGACACTGACGTCATGGTTGCGAATGGCAACCGGCTTGGCAAGGCCTCGCGACAACTTTACCATACCTACCGGAGCGCAGTACACGATTAATAGCAAACTTGTGTCTACTCAAACTAGGATATTATAATAAGCATTTAATTATTTTTGTTCAGTTGACCAAATTAAGTAGAAAAATAATACTATTCTTAAAAAATAACATTAAAGTAATCGTCTTCGGCAGACGCTTCAGAATACTAAAATAACCGATTTCTGTCCTTTTTAGGTACCTATTTCTCATTTTACGTCAAAATCGAACGAGGGAAAATTAATATGAAATGAAAGGACAATGGCCAAAATCAAACCCCGCTCTTACTTTCATCAATAATTTTAGCGTGTGGAATTTGGAGCTACTTTTAACTATTTTTGAAAAGGAAGCAATAATAATTTGAACAGCAAGTAGGTATGATGTAACTTAAGTAACATTACATAGTTGAGTTATTATGTATTTCGCACTTAACCTATATTACACAACAAGGCTCTTTTCAAGGCTTTTTAATTTTACAGTGCTATATTTTTCTTTAAGCGCGTACGGTACGGTCATCGTCGAAACTACTAGCATCTTGGTTTTTCACAGATAATTTAACAAATATTAACCCTCTTTCGTTGTCATCTAAGTATACTTCAATTTAACACAATTTTCATTTTGAAAAACGTAAACTGGCACTTGAATTTTATGACCACAGACGACATCTCCATTCTATCGAGGCGAAGCGAAATACAATAAAACATCAATGTTACGGCTTACAAGGACCGTAAAACGAAACGGGACAGTCGTTCCCGTCTCAGAAATAATATCAATTCCCGCCAATTTTCACCCGCCATTTTAGGAAAAGTAAACAAGATTATTGAGATTGTCTTTCCATAACTTCAACTATATCTTTCGTATTTTTTTTATCTTTTTATTATAATAAAAACTAGGTAATAGCAATAATTTAAATTAGCTTACATCTTAAGGCTAATAGAAATGCAGTATGTAATTCCTACAGAAATTATATAAAGGTATTTGATCAAAAGATAAACTATTTAATCGTATATTAATAATTTGCTTCAACATTTTTCCGAAGTTGCTGTCTCTGAATTTCCCCACTTTTTGTAGGTTTGGTATCGCAACTGTTTCGTACAATGAATCTTAATAGTGCAGACTGCAACGGTGCATAAGCAGTGGCAAGTCGTTATCGCATTAACTGTCACTTGCAAACACCATAACAACTAGTTTACTCGGTCTTTCATGCATTTGTCGCGGTTACTGAACAGTCAAGTACCGTTTTTCTTTGCCCAAAATTAGGGAGGATCCAGAGTTTGACTTAGGTCTCGAGATTTGTAAAAAAAAACAATGACATCTGTTCTGTTCTCTTTTTGCCATTAGGGAACAAAATAAGGATTTTTTATAACATCGAAATAGTTATTCTTTCTTGTCCTTTATTCTATTGTTCAAGTACCAACTTAAGTCTATCTCCGGGCACCTCCATTACCCCGATAAGGCACCACCGGTTATGAATTCCATTACATCAATTCCCGCCATTATTCAAATTCCGAATAATATATTTTGCAGCTGGCAACTGCGAGTGGGTGCGCCCACTGCCGAACCTTGTCCATACATCTAGTTGCGTAAGGTCTGACTTATTGCAACTTGAATAATCCTGTTCTAGATTTTGAATTGCTAATAAATGAGGTCGTGTGGCCGATGCAAATAGTTTAGTGAAGGGCTAGGCGTTAGTTGGGCTGCAAAACTCGTTTGAGAACAGTTAGCAGCGATGGTGGGTGGAAGAAAAGCGGTGGCGATGCGTGACTCTCTCAGTATTTTACTGATGACAACCATAGAAAAGCAACAAATTCCAAAAATAATTTATAGTCGTCGTTGACGCTTCCCGCATAACATGGTGGAGTCTTCAATTTCCTTATAGGTTATAAACGGAGGTAACTGATTATATTCTTGATTTATAGCTTATAGAGCTTTTAAGGATGTTAGAAATTGATGGAATAAATCAATAGAAGAAATTTCTAAGCCTTTTATAACATGGACAGGTACTTTGTCATCCTGCATATAACTTAAACAGCCAGCATCCATTTAAAAAAAAAACTATCTTATAATAAGGTCCACTCCACTTAATCAGAAACCATTATCAGGCGCAAAACATCCAGTAAAAAATGTCGCTCATTCTTAATAGGTTTTTCTTTCAATAACCGCGATGTAGTTAGGTTAGTTTTTGTCGTCTCATATCAAATCGCGAGGGTACAACCTAATAAATAAGTCACGTACAAACATCCTGCGCAATGCGTCGTCGTCCATAAAAAATGCGCTACAGCTAATCGCCGGTCATCGCTCTCTCTAGTTCTTTCGAAAAATATAATATTTTATTATAGCAACCCAGACGCTTACGGGAAAGACAAGTTCCAAGTTAGTTCCATGTCTGTCTTGTCTCGATGTGTACACAAGTGTGCGCTCTGTAATTGTAATATTACCTTTGGCATGAACAAAGGAGGGGTCTACATTTACAAAAAGTCTAGAACAAAGCGTGGCTCCATCTTCACAAATCACTGAACGCACCGGCCTCCATTACCTTGCATCGTGTTATTTGCCTAAGTGGTTCGATGCAGGATAATAAGTTAGAAAGAATAGCCGTAGGTTACGGCCACCTTTGTCTGGACTCCGCTTCGGTCATGACACCTCGGGGCTAGACAAAACGTGGTCTAATCTTCCACAGGCAAATTGCCATGTAATGGGACCGTGAGCTCCGCGATTGTTTCTATAGAAGGCCACATGGCATGTGCTTTAGACGTAACGTTATTGGAAGATTATTATTAAAAAAACGAAAAACGGGGTGATCACCCGACCACATCGCCGAATTCGTTAATTTGAAAAAAAAGGGACCGTCACAACTTCCCGCGTTAACCGATGTCATGTCAGCAATAAAAAAAAAAGTGTTGCCACGTAAATTGGCAGCGGCTAATAAAAAGGTAAACAAAAAGTATTGATCGGTCCCACCAGGGCGCCTCGATAACTCTCAGTCTAATGATGCATCAACTATCATATTCGCAAGGATAATAAAGATGTTTTTGTGAGCCCTTATTATCTCTCTTTGTTCCATTTTTGATTACACCTTGAGCGCATGCAAGTGGGAATCGTTTCTTGAAAGCGCGCTTCAAAGTGGATTTATTTTGACGTTTATGTTTTTGTTGGCGCACTCGGCAAAATACCGATTATAATAATAGAGTTTAGGTAATAATAGGCAGGTAATTAAGTAATAAAAACTTCAACGTGTTTTTTACTAGTGCTGTCCAAACAACGTCAAGGATTTGATGAAGCATTCGTATTTATGTTAATTAATTATCATTAATTGTGAAAACTTCAAATTGGAAACTTTTTTGCCGATAATATTTTTTACATAAGATCGGTTTAATTTCATAATTATAGTTGCCATGTGGTTTTAGTCGGTAATTTTTTTATAGAATCTTCATTGAAGCTATAAACGTATGTTAAAAAAAAAAAAACAAAAAAAAACGTCGAATGAATGTTTTTTTGAAACAAAAAATAAAGCACCTATCTAAGATCTCATTGTACCATAGTCAAAACGAATTTATAAAGTTATCCGTACACGAATTAAAAAACTCCGTCGTCATAACATGGCATTATAAAAACATCGGCTACTGACGTACACTTCATTTATTTTTGAAGCGACGAACGAAAATCTCATTACCATCCTCTTTTAACGGCTTACTCTCGGAATTAGTTTCGTTAATAATGACGGAATAGTACAAGTTTTATGTTTTCCAATGTTTGACTTGAGTGTGGAACTTATGGCGAGTAAAAAATTTAACATTTGGGAATTTAACGACCAAACGAAGCTTCAAAACAGATTTAATAAACGACAAACGAAAAAAAATCATTAAAGAAGCATAAGCATTTTGACCTATATGACCATATAACCAATCACGAGCGCTATGCATTTGATGCATTTTTGACCACTCTCCTTTGATTACAGACAATAAATTACAAAATAAAGTCTGTCCTTTGTAAAGGACAAAAGATGAATTCTTAACTTCTATTGTTAAAATTCTGTTCACACACTCGCGGATTCAAAAACCTGAGTCAAAAAGTTTCCTCCTAATCAGGTTTTACATACTAACTAGATTTTGGGTGTCGTTTTTTTAATGTCTGATGCTTTTTCAACTCGCTTTAATTGCTTCAAATATTTTCTTGTGTGGCTTAATTTGGAACTAACGCAGCCATTTCAGATTTTACAGTAGATACAACTTTAACACACATATTTACCAAAAGCTTTCGACGATATTATTTGAAGGAACTTCAAGAGATCAAAGCTAAGCTATAACGACATTTAAATCACACTCAAACGTCCTCCGCCATTTTCCCATAACTTGATCCGTTCGTTAGATTCCCGCCATTCTAAAGTCGTCGACGCAAGCGCATCCAAGAGGCGGAACTCAAGTAATAGGCGCATTCCGCCGACTCGCCTGTGAATACCGACGTACTTACGATCTTTGAATGGCTTAGGAAGCCATTAACGGGCTCCAAGCTTAATGCTCGAACGTAATACCTTCCCTTCCCATTGTTTATCGATTTGAAGAACAAATTGGAAATGTCCTTTAAGGTACCTAAATGGCCATTGTCCTTTGAAAAATGACAAGTCATTTTGGTAGTGGTTTTAACTATCAAATATATTTTCTTTTTATGCTGGCTCTATAAAATTAGTAATCATCATTCTATCTAACATAACAATCTTACACAAAAACACAATAACCATCGCATTATTTCCTTAGTATTTCCCGACTCTACAGTCACATTTGTCTCAAAAGCAAAGCAAATGAAAGCACAGAATCTATGAAAGATTCTCGGAAAACTCACCCTATACTAATCAACGGAAACCACACTTTGATTGCATTCGAATAGGAAAAGGTACCTAATCTCAATTACTTAACGTAAACTGTTAACTAATAAAAAAAAAACGTTTATTATTAGCTAAGTATTTTCCCGAACAACTGTTATGTAAGTCAGTATAGACATTTGTCTATCAGTGTGTTCCACAATAATTGAACTATTATGTACACACGGCTACACATCAAGCTATACAATACCAGTATAAGCTGACCGTGGAATATGCGGACGGACCATAAGAAGCGAGACCACAATAAAATGGCTTATGTATAGCCATGTGTACTACAGTACACATGGCTATACTGTTTCGCTTACATTAGAAGACTAATTCAGAGACAATATTAAATTCAAAGAAATAATTTGTAACTATCAATTTTTTTCATTCAATCAGAAAATAAAAATATTCGGACTTAGTTTTATATAGGTATAAGATTTACAATTACATCAATTAAATGTTATTGTAAATCTTATACATCAATTAATATAATATTAATAACACAGGATCTTGTGAAAAGGAGATAAGAAGACGTATAGGGATGGCCAAAACTGCGATGTCCCAGCTCCAACGAATATGGAAAGACCGTAACATCTCTCGGAAAACCAAAATTAAACTGGTCAAATCTTTGGTGTTCTCCATATTCAGTTACGGATCAAAAAAGCCGATCGCGATCGCATCGATGCTTTTGAAATGTGGTGCTGGAGAAAAATGTTACAGATACCCTGGACTGCATTCCGCTCCAATGAGTCCATTCTCCGCGACCTTAAGATCCAAACCAGACTTTCTACCACCTGTCTTCAAAGAATCCTGGAGTTTTTAGTCACAACCTTGAACAATTGTTGGTTACTGGCAAGGTTGATGGCAAGCGCCCGAGGGGTCGCAGTCCACTTAGGTGGTCGGACCAAATTCGCTCTTCCCTGGACACGAAACTTCACGATGCTCTTCATTCTGCCAAGGACAGAAGCAGATGGCGGAGCATAGTCAAGCTCAAAGTGACTTCACGTCGGGGGAATCACGACCCTCAGCAATGAGGAATACGACGCGAGGAGGAGACAGACAGACAATTTGAAAAAAACAGCAGCTGTATTCATTGTAATCAAGTTGAAATCTAATACATAAGTACGCGCAGACAATATATTCAAAGACAATGGTCAATTTAATATTTTTCTTTTTACCGTCTACAACAGAACCTGCGGTTTTTTCTTAAAAACATTTAGTTAACTGTATTTAAAACCATGTCTAATCCATTAACTCTACGGAACGATAGAAAGGGCAAGACGGTGTTATGCGCATAGTTCTTTGTTAAAATGGCGCATTATATATAATCTATCTATATATATAAAAATGAAACCCGTTTTCCGTTGTCACGACATAGCATGAAAAGGGCTTGACCGATTCGGATAATTATTTTTTTGTTGTGTTTGTAACCATCGGGACCGGGTTTTAGACCGGGTCCTCCACCCGTGCGAAGCCGGGACGGGCCACTATTCTTTGTAAAAATAAATTGTAGTGTTTCTGTTTCAAGTGTGCTTTACTCGTAAGTTTTGTGAAAAAATAGTCTATCTTGAAACTGTTTTCTCTTAAATATCCAAAGTTTCACTTGTAGAAAAGCCTATGGCAAAAGGGCCGTAACTGTCAAAGCCTCCGCGGTGCCCTGTTGTGCCTCAGAAACCACGTGAAGCCGTTGGTCCCGGCTGTCATTTGTAGATCTTTGACAGTCGTTACTATTAGTCAGAAACTCTAAAGTTTGACAACCAGTCTTACCATGGGGTATCGTATTACCCAGTTACCGGGTTGTGGAGGTCGGATAGGCAGTCGCTCCATGTAAAGCACTGATACTTAGGTATTCAGCTGCATCTGGTTCGGCTGGAAGCAGACCCCAATATAGTCGGGAAAACGCTAGACAGATGATGAGTAGGTAATAGAAAGATGAGTTCTATATGTTCGCATATAGCATTAATCTCGGTAATTCTGTGTGTGTAATGATTTGTAATAAATACCTTTAGGCACCTAGACTTATAGTTAAATAGCTAACATCACAATATAATGAGCAGATGAACAGGCAATTTCATCAAGGTAACAAAGGTTGAATGCAAGAATAACTGGTGATGACGTGTCAACCATATAGCTAGCCATTATTGTAATACCTAGAACTGAATAGATATGAAATAGCTAAAGTTATTACTAAGGATAGATAAATAGGCAACAATAGATAGCCTTGTTGGATTGTTAACGCTAATGCTGAACATGCTGGTCCTTTTTTTATTTTTACGTGATAAAATATCTGTAACATCATCTAATAAATAAGTAGTCCACCCACCCAGGGCATGACGGGAGGAACTGTCGGACTGAAACTGACTAAAATCCACGGTGTTCTTCAATAGCCCTCTACGTTCCAGACCCACGCATACCTGATAAGACAGTCCCACGACCAACAAGAGGTCCTGAGGTCAATTTGTAGGTCGTGCACAACGATAGTGAGTGTTTTTAACAAGAATTTGAGTTGATGACAAAAATTGAGTTACCGCCATGGGATATGAGACATAAACATACCGTCGAAAATATGGGTATATTGATAGATTTTCAGGAAATAAAGGCATATAATGGGCGGAACTATAATTTTTTTACAATGAGCACACTCAACGCCTTACGTCTTATAAGCAAAGTCTTTATTTACATTCATTATGTAAAAGCAGTAGGTAGTTATTATGTAACAATAATTGTTTATGTCTCTCCTATTATTTCCTCATTCATTTGAAATTTTCATTCATGGCTTAAAGTTCGTTTCACCATGTTGAAACTGTAAATATGGAAATGGTTGCGCGTGGCATAGCAAAACAAATAAATATAGGTATGAAAAACTCAGGTTTTTAATAATACTGTGTAAAAATAAACATTTACCAATAATTGTTAAACTCAACTTACTAAAATAAATAAATGACGAATCTCAAATTAAACAAGCGGCTTAGCCGCAATTTTGATCTTCTTTACGTAACTGGAAGCTTATATGGAATGCCACAATATAAATGAATGAATAGAAAGTTTTTTATCTGAGAACGGTTCTTTTTAAAAAAGTTTTTTATTTTTTTTCGACCCTTTTTAGTTTAAATATTCAACAAAATTATTCATAATATAATCGGGCGGCCGTTGAAAATCTACAATCATAGTAAGCACACCAAAAACGAATCTAGGTGGCAACTTCACGAGGTATCTATTATTTGTTATAATACTCAAAAACCTTCTCCAGAAGTAACGAACACTTTCCTAAAAAAAAAAAACCGCAATCAAAAATCGGTTCAGCCAAACGCGAAATAATCGCGACAAACATGGCAAATCGTCTCTGAAAATGTACAAATCAAGTAAGCAAAAACGGATCCAACGTGGGCAACGTCACGGGATATCTATTGTGTTATATACTAAAACCTTCTCGGATATAATGAACACTTTCCTGAAACAGCGAATCCAAATCCGTCCAGTCCAAACTCGAGAATAAGCGCGGGACAACATACATACGATACATACATACATACATAACATACATACTCAGTACATACAGGTCTAAACTCCAACTTACGTAAAAATAAAATAAAATGACGAAAAAAGTATCTCTAAATCTAAACCAAGCGGCTTAGCCGCCAATTTGATCTTACTTTATGGCGGGAACTCGGGAAGCTTAGTCTATGGAAACGGCCACAGATTATAATAATGATGAATAGATTTTGTACAAACTTAGAACTTTTTTATTAACGGATTTTGTAGATAATGATGATTGGATTCAAAGATTTATTGGAGTTCGAACTTAGGGAGTATTGCTTACCCAATGAGTAGATAGAGCCTTACTGATATTGGTAGTGCATTCAACTCCTACCTATGTTTAAAAATGTAATTTAAAATCTTAACAGTGCTTATACTTGGTTAACTATGTATTACAAGTAAGTCATTATAAACATAGTGCCAGTATCAAATCAAATCAACTTAACAAACTAAACTATAACTTAGGTACCTCAAGGGTCCTAATGAACGCAACTCTATCCGGATTTAATTCCCAGATCGAGCAAAATATGTTAGCATTTTTTTTTCGATGTTTTTATTTTTGGAGTTTAATTTTTTCATAGCTCATCCCCAACTGAGGAAATATACATATTCTGCCAAACCCCTTAGGAGTTAACGGCATGGTGTTATGTAAATATGTCCTAAGTATAATTGTGGCAATATGTACGTTTAACCTTTGAGCGAGTATCTACCTAATTTGCTCACCTTCACAACTAATTTGTAAGTCAAAACAATTAAATATATTTCAAATGACATCAGAGTTATTTTAAATATTATTTTACGTAACTAGATAACCACTTTATAGCTTACAATACAGCAAATTATAATAAAAAGTATAATTGCATGACACTAGGAATTCCACAAAACTTTGAGGAGTTTTCGGGACAGTAAAACTGTCATGAAAATGTAAAAAGGCGTATCTGTTGAACATGATAATTAAAAAAAGAAGTGTTTCTAGTATGGCTCATTTTCTCTTTTCCTTTTCTACGGATTCCTCAATTTTTCTGAACAACGTCATAAAGCGCAGTGTAAGTAGTGAACGTCATGAACGTGTTTAGGATTTTAAAGTAGTTAAAAATGCCTAATCAATGTTAGAAGACGGCCTTTATTATGTAGAGTAACTACACAGCCATTTACCGTACGTTAACTCAACCCCACCTAACCCTTCAAGCTACTAAACGGGAAAATTTAATACCCATCTTCCAATAGGACTGTTTTCCTGTTTGACATAGATCAATGTAAATATTAGTGAACCAAAAAAGGCTGTTCTAAACACAGGCCAACAAAAACAATCATGTTTACGTACACGCAACAATATTAGACAATCAAACAAATCTCGCGTACAGGTGCGGGCACAAATTCTCAAATAGTCCACTTGTGCGCAATCAGAGACACGCACCTATGTCAAAATGCTATAATTTTGAAGCTCTTCGAGGTCTTGTTAAGTAATCCTTGCAACGGACCGTAACAACTCATTCATTGCCTTACAAACCGATGCAAATGAACCCGCGAATGGGTACCAACCATTTATCGACCACTATCGACTAGACCACAATACTAGAAAGAGAGGGCATTCGATATAAAATTAGAAAAGTAAACAAACCTCCTTGCAGAGTCGTTGGAGCGGGGTGTCCTTTAAAAAAAAAACAATCACTGAACGGTTATGAAACACTATTGTAACGGGCACGATTGACAGTTTTACGACACAATATGGGTCCCGCGATCGTATTCCGACTGTATGATGCCGCGACGTGCGTACGCGCCGCTCGTTCCGCGCTGACTGCCTACCTCACGAGACGTGCCCAGTGAACGTAGCATGACCTTCCTGCCCACAGAGCCTAGCAATAGAACCTCTTTTCCTTTTTGGGACGTGTCCCCAAAATTAATGACCTTCTTGGAAAAATGGGAAATGTCCTTTCACAGAGGAAGATTCCTGGACACCCGAAAAATACAAACTGTTGACCTCTGGCTGAATGAAACCTGTGATGAATATTTCACATTTTAAAGATGTTTTTGTAAGATTTTCTGTTTTCCACCAACTATCCACCACGTCAAGAAGAAAAGTTTTTAAAATAGGTAAAGCTATCGCTGGCACGCCGCAATAACTAAGTCTTACTGAGCTCTCGTAAATAGAGATCTTTGATTCTTATCTCTATTAATTTATAAATATTTCATTAAAGAATTCTTGTCTATCTAATTAATTAGCAATAAAATAATAATGTAGTAAATGGCATCATGATATTTGTGTAAGTAGCAAAGTTTATGAATGGCATAGCAATAGGAAACCTCCGTCCAATATTTTAAAAGCATAGCGTAACTGCGTCACGATGGTAACGACGCGCATCATTGCGGTAACAACGGTGAAGAAAGTGTGAACAGGTGATTTCAGATGAGTACTATATCATAATTAATTATTGTGTATACCGTGCGAAGTAAGGTTACGTTTACGTACAACGGAACTGTTTAATGTTGCTATTATAAATTTCTTCTATTATAGTAGAAAAGAGAAAAATAATTTTAATACATTTCGTTATGTAGCAAAATCATCTTCAAAATCTCCCACCGAAGAGATGCAGAAATAGGTACACGATAAATGAATTACCTACTTATACGAACGCTAAGCTGGGAGTATTCATATAAAGCAAGAGGGTGAAAATAAGCTAGTGTATTTAGCTGAAGGTAGTTTAGGTTACCCAGATTGCAGAAAATCTAGACAACACTTTACTGCGGGTCAAAACTTTTATCAAAGTATTTTTAATTTATTTTACTAAACATGTGCCTGATTTTTAATGGTAGAATAACGGACTCTATATGTTGCAACACTAAAAACAGCTGTCACTTCATAACTGTCACTGTCACCTGTTGTCAAATTCGGCTGATTTTTTGTGATTTTGTGTAATTTTGTTATGACCTAAATCCTAATACAAATTGGATATAAAACTATAGCCCCAATTAATAAAAACTTAAATCAAAATGCATCACTTGAGGAAACTCGTTACAAATACTGGTAAGCTACTTTTCTTAGACATAGGTTATGTTTTGACTACTTTTTCTATTTCATAACAAATATTACTTTTTATTCTGTTTAGACTTTATGGTGTTATTCCTTACGCAATCTTAATCTAAAAGCTGACATCTGCATTAGTAATTCAAGTACTAAGCGTAAAGGTAGATCTAATAAGCGCAGTTGCTATTATTAGCACAAATATTTACTTAATTTTAAGTAAACATGGGGTGAACGACTTGTTAAAACGGCTATGGTTTTCCTGTTACTAAAATTGATTCCTACTTCGGCAGTAATATTGGATATTTTGTTTTGATACTAAATTTAAGGAACAAAATCTTTTTATTCGTGAAAGCTTGTAAATGGCAAATATCAGTGCAATTGTTGTTACCTACTAACTTATGTACTAGTCTGAAAGCCTTCCGAACATTAAATAAATAAATAAAAATTCTATGAGTTAAAAACGTCATACGGTCAATTTGTGACAAATTGACAACTCTAACATTTTTTTTTGTTTTTTTTTTTCAGTAAGCAAAGAGCACAAGCGTCTTTACAGACTGCCATTTAAAGATACACTAAGATGTATGAGTTCAATAGAAACTCCTTATGAAAACCAGATATCCCACATGACCATCCCAAAGGGTAACCTAGGACAGCCCACATACCACACACATCCACATTTAATAGCCCAGGAACATTTGACTTGTGGGATCACGCAGGCGGAGTATAAAGAGAGGCGGGATCGACTGGTCAATAAGTTGGTTGAAGAAGTCGTGAATATTCATACTACACATATTGTGAGTTGGTGTTTTTACTATTTTATTATTTGTTTGAGTTTTTTAACTGATATAGTAACTATCATTAGAACTCTAAATGTGATATAACTCAAAACACATGGTATATTTTAAGTTCTAATGGAACACTATTAATTTTGTTCTCTTGCAACATTTACCAGTATTTTCTTTTAATCTTACATTACATTTTTAATCATATTTTAAATCCCTGACCCTATTTATTATAATGTATTTTCTAAATCCTGCAGTACATTCTTAATTCCATTTAAAAATCTCTGACCATTCTCAATATAATAAGTAGACTGATAAAATAATTGATATTCGCAGCATGGCAGCATAAAGTGACTGTTTTAGACCCGCTTGGAATAAGGATTTTTTTTTATTTATAAAAGGTTTTTACTCAATTTTATTTCAGATAGTAATCCCAGCGGCCCCTAAACAGTACATGTCAGACAAAATACCGTATGTGTTCAGACAAAATTCAGACTTCTTCTACCTCACCGGCTGTCTAGAACCTTCAGCTGTACTAGTTATGGTAAAACCTTCGCAGACGGACCAGTATAAGGTTAGTTTGTGGTTTAAATTTTTTTTAAACAGGGTGATTTTTTCGAAACTAACACTGCAGCTTTGGATTTTAGAAAAAACAATAATCCTGGCCAGGAATGAACCCACTGATTTTGCAATAAGAAAACGTACACTGTATTATTCCACCGTTCAATAGCTAATAAGTAGCATATGGATACCGTTTTAGGTACGATTCAGACCAACCGGTCGGGCCGGTCGGCATTTTACAATGCGGTAAAGAACATTGAAATATATCAACAGTAATTAAAAAAAAATTATAGCTTCCGTTTAGTACTGAATTGTGAATGCGAGATCATTGTTGGTTGTGTAAATTCCTAAATGCCCATTATCGTCTAGTCGATTACGTATATATTATTATATACTCTTTTATTTTATTTTTATATCTTTTTTTTTTTTTGTTTAGTTTTGGTAAGAAGGTCCCTCTTCTTATCGTGCTTACGATGTTCTCTCATGTCTAAATACAACTGTAAGAAAAACATTGTAAAAGAAATTATTATTTTAAAAGAGTAACCATGGAGTTTCTTGCCGGTTCTTCTCCATGGAAACGACCAACCCGAACCGTGCCAATTTTTTTTTTTCTTGACCTTTTATAAGGGCTTATTATTTTCCGAGTGACTAATAACTTAAAAGTCGACTAAATGTTTGCAACAAATAAAATAACTTGCCAGCGATTTAATATTGTCGCGACTATTATATTATTTAAGGTTCAAAATTAAGGGTGTTATAAAAACTAAAAACTAGCAGCTGCGTCTGGGTGGCAAATAAACTATGCCAGTCAATTGAAATATTAGGCGACGAGCTATATATAATGACTTGGCGACTAATAATGTTAGTAGGGTGGCAAAGATAATATATTACCAACTATTTCGTGCCGCCTAAAAACCCAGTTTCAGGCTTCGCTTTGCGGACAGCTCTAAATGTTAAAAGGAATACAATAAAAAGGAATAAGAGTTAATTATTAATATTTTTTATTATAATTTCGTGAAAACGGCGGAAGATGCGATGGTTGGATGCAGTTTTTAAGAGCGAGCGAAGCGAGCTCGGGACTTGCTGGCACCCCGACTCGGACAATTTAGGTTAGAAGAGGATGGCGGGGTCTGAAAGACCCCGCCATCCTCTTCGTGGTTTTTTTTTTTAAACCACCCAGAAGTAGGAGCCCCGCGAAGCGGGGCTCCGTCGACCATTTCATAACCCAGTTAGAATTTGTTTCTTTTGAAAAACAAAGTAACAAACAAATAACAAATTGCAATTTATTCACCTATAATTTTGAAAATAAAAGCCGTAAATATTTTTTCTTCATGCCATTTTAGAGTTTATTTAAAGCTATTAAAAATTCGCACAATATATGTATAATATAAGCTAGTTTATATTTATTCTTCATACAAATAATTTTAAATAGAATCTGATTTGTATTATTTATGAATGCCCATTTTCTATTTTATTTTCATCATTAAGTTTTCGCTTAGATATTAATTCAGTTCCCAAAAGAAAAACTCGATGTTAGTTTAATTTAAAACGGAGCCTATAACTGATATATTAATATGCTACCTTATACTTATTACGATACCCCTTATTAGCTGCCAACCCATTATAAATGGTACCCATTCTATTATTTTTTATAACCTATTTTCATTTTACTTAGTTGCCGCATTAAATACATGCCTTTTATAAGTGCCCATTGAGGCCCATGTAAAATAAAATATTTTGATTCTGATTTTGAATTACAGTTCATATTTGCATGCAACTAACGGGACACGTCGCTACGTGTTGCGGGATGCCGACAGAGATAACTTTGCATGCAAATATGAACTGTAATTACTGTTGATACATTTCAATGTTCTTTACCGCATTGTAAAATGCCGCCCGGCTCGGCCGGTTGGTCTGAATCGTATCTTAGACGACGACGTTCGTGACGTATAGCGACGGACTCCTTACTGTGGTACAAACTGGGGGACTTAAAAACGAAATCAAAAAACTAACACACACTAAGGCTCTATACCCTGTGGGGTATGAGTCTCGGCTAAGAACATTCGTATGACAATCGCGAGTGACCGCTTTTACACCAGGTGCGGTCCTAAGGGTCACAGGGGACATAATCCACCTTCCCCAAAATCTAAGGTCAAATTGAAAAATCTCAAAAATTTGCCAAATAGTAAAAGCAGGCGGCGAGTAAAGGGCAACTCGCCGTCCGACCATGGACCATGCCCGGGTCGACGGCGCGTCGTGTTCCACGTGCGCCTCAAAGAGCGTCAGCATAATGACGGGGGGGTCGCGGAACTTATACCATCACCGTGACCCCGGAACATAAAGGGCTATTGAGGGACACCGTGGATTTTAGTCAGTACAAGTCTGACAGTCCCTCCCGCCCTGCCCGGGGTGGGAGGCCTTATCTGATGATTTTAACACGTAAAAAAAAATAAGGATTAAAAAGCAAGCTTCTAAGCTATCCCCTAAAAGATTTTCTTTTTATCCTATTTTGGGTCAGATCATTAATTTTGCGTAGACTATTAGACGTCGTAGACCTATTTTTTATTAGTATAGTGAGCAAGGGGGCCACCCCTTCAAAATATCTGGCTGCGACCGCGCCTGCCTTACCCATCTTATACAAATTGCCAAACCTACATCTACCTCTTTCCCCCTCAGAGCATTTTATTCGTGCATGACAAGGACGCACATGCAGAGTTATGGGAGGGTCCGCGAACGGGCTGCGCAGTCGCAACTCGACTGTTCGCCGTCGATGAGGCCCGGCCCGTTGAGAACTTTGAGACGTTCCTCAACAAGTGAGTTTTGTTTGAAGATTTATTTTACACAATGCTATACTATTGCTTTATTACTTACATTTTTTTGGCATCTCATAATATCTGCTTCAATTATTTTTCTCTTTTTTTTTTATAATTTCAGAACAGCCTTAATTTTTTTTTGCTTAATACAAATGTATTTGTAGCATCATACACTAATATCTCTAAACTACTATTATAAAGGTGATGAATTTGTTTGTTTGGTTGAATGCTTTAATTTCAGGATGTGATTATTTTTTGTTGTATAATCCAGTTATCAAAAACGGTTAATAGTATTTATATTATGTACCATCACGCTACGCTCAATAGGAATGCAGTACCGGTTGAAACCACAAGGAAAAGCTAGTTAATTAATAAAACTCTTAGATGGTGGGTGGGTAGGTGAGGAAATTGTCCATTATTATATTCTTGAATTAATAAATTATGAATACCAATATTTTTTAAATAAAAAATTACCATTTGATCCTACTTTAATATATTGCTAAACACTTCCATAGGCTTCTGAAATCTAAACACATTAATTGCAGGCTTCTTAAAAAAATTGCAAAAATTTTACCACACCATACTACAGTTCAACAACTCAACAAATCCAAAACAAAAAACTTTGCTCCACCTAAATCCCCAGACATAAAGATTTAAATACCCAGTACTTGCTACAGGATGACTCAGACCTGCAAGCCAGCAGTGCTCTGGTACCACAACGAGGCACCAGCCAATCCTGATCTCCACATGAAGGTCCGAGGGACTCTCAGAGGCGACCATAACATAACCCTGGCGGACCCACAGAGAGCCCTACATTTTATGAGGGTTATAAAGTCACCAGCGGAAATTGAGCTGATGAAGGAAACTTGCTATGTTGGATCTCAAGCTATTAATATGGTTATGTCTTGTACGAAACCTGGTAAGTTGGGTTTGATTCTTGGTACTTTATGAAAGACTTAATATTCTTTTTTTTCTCTATGAAATTCACAAGGATTACTTATTTTCAAATAGATTTCAGATCTTAATTTTAAAAATGCTTACTTTATTGCTGTAAGCTGTAAGCATAGAATACAGAACTTAACTCAAAACGGTCAATATTTTGATGAGCTAATATCATAAGAACAATGAGTCCTCTTGCTCTGGGTGCAGTGGAAGGGACTTTCAGACTCGTACTGACTAAAAACCACCCTGTTCCTTCGAATGCTTTTGGCGTTCCAGGGCCGGAGTATGAAATTGAGACAGTCCCGCGTAATAATTATTTCGCAGTTTATTTTTAACCGACTTCAAAAAGAAGGAGGTTATCAATTCGACGGTATGTTTTTTTACGCCGGCGATTGTGGACCGATTTTCAAAATTCTTTTTTTATTCGAAAGGAGATGCTTTCGGAGTGGTCCCATATTCACCAAGTCAAGATCTGATGATTACATCCTGGAGAAATCGAGGGCAACCCTCAAATTTTATAGGCCCACATATAGTTTTTCGCAAATATTATGAAGTAATTTAAGTATTTGCGTATGGTAATCATAATCTCATGTAGCTGAGCTGATGATGGAAGGTACAACTCCTTAACTGTAAGGAGTAGGCATCGACTGATTTAGTTTGTGTTCGCTTATCTCCGGAACTACAAGTCCGATTTAAGTCATCCTTTTTTTGTTATACTAGGTATCGTTCAACTGAGGGAACACTGCAAGTTTCATCAAAATCGGTTCAGTAGTTTTTGAGATAGGGAATTTTATTAGCTAATTTTTTACATGAGCGATGTTATTACCGGTACTACGGATTACAAAATTGTAGTGCACATGTAAGAAAATTATGTACCTATTTGACAAGAATTTGGGTTGAATATTTAAACAAAAAAGAGTAAAATAAAAGCTTTTTAAAAAAAAATTTAACCGCCTTCAAAACCAACCACTACAAAAGAGTAAAATAACCTACAAAATAACTTTTCTTTCGGAAGTCGGTGGCAAAAAAGATAATGAAAAAAAAACCACTGACTTCCGAACGAAAAGTTATTTTGTAGGTTATTTTACTCTTTTGTAGTGGTTGGTTTTGAAGGCGGTTAAATTTTTTTTTAAAAAGCTTTTATTATAAGTATTTTTTTTATTCTATAATGTATTTTCCCTTAAAGGAATTTCTCCTATATCGTGGGTGCTTTTGCAAACATTTAAACTCACTGACACAAACACCCAGATTCGTAACAACTACTGTAGATTGTACAAATATTAGTTCCGTGCGGCAATCGAACCCGCGACACTCAATGCAGCAATCCAATCGCTCAGCCACTGCGTTAACCGTGCTGTCAATTTTGTCATGCTCTCGTGCTCTCTACAGAATAAAGTCGACCAAACAAGTTAATGTGGGCAAGCAATATATAAATTCTCAGTCCATATGCCATGCAATCCATGCAATAATCGAATGATCGACCAAAGTGGCAACTTTTTAAAACTTGACCCGTTCACCCTCAAGGTGTATCAGAGCACATGGTTAACGCGATCCTGGAGTACAGCAGTAAGCAGGGCGGGGCCGAGCACCTGGCGTTCCCTCCCGTGGTGGCAGGCGGAGCCAGGGCTACACACATACACTACGTGGCTAACAACCAGCTGCTGGCCGCTGATGAAATGCTGCTCGTTGACTCAGGTATGGACATTATAATGTAAGAGCATCGGGTGTACTGAAACTTATTATTATATTAAATAATAAATTTCAGTACACCCGATGCTCTTACCAACCGAGCCACCGCGGTTCTTAACTTTTTTGACTGGCCCGTTGGTCTAGTGGTTAGTGACCCTGACTGCTATGCTGGGGGTCGTGGGTTCGATTCCCACCCAGGACAAATGTTTGTGTGATGAGCATGACCATTTGTTCTGTGTCTGGGTGTAATTACAATAAAATACATATAATTATCTATAATATCTATGTATTTAAAATACATATATAAGTATGTTTATCAATTGTCTAGTACCCATAACACAAGTTCTGCTTAGCTTGGGACTAGATGGCGTTGTGTGATAGTTGTGGAATATTATTATTATTTAACTACAAGCGCCACAATCTTCAATCTTTTAGTAACGTCTTACGAGAAAAAAAATATCGAGTATGTTTGTTTCCATATCGAAACGGCAAATTGATGACTGACTATCCATTTGTCCTCTTCGCCATTTTATTCATCTGCTCTGTATTGTCTATTCTATATCATAGGTAGTCAGCGCTGGATGTACAACTCAGACATATCGCGGACATGGCCGGTGTCCGGCAAGTTCTCCAAGCACCACAGGATACTCTATGAACTGGTTCTAAACGTACAGGTAAATTGTAGATTTTAATCTTATTGCTAATTTTTAATAAAGTCCTCTAGTTTTTATCCTCATATTTAATATTCGTTTACAGAACCGTTTAATCGAGATCTTGGGTGAGCAGCGTCCACCGCTGGACAACTTGTTCGACAGCATGTGTCGACTGTTAGGAACACATCTGCAGCAGGAAGGCATCATCTCTAAGAAGATTGATGGACAAGAACTGCTTGGGGTAAGACTTTGTACTTGCGCATAATTTTCTATAATATAAGCTTTTCTATCTAACGTCATAAGCTGTGATGTTAAAATCATCATCTGCCTAGCCTTTTCCCAACTATATTGGGGTCGGCTTCCAGTCGAACCTGATTCAGCTGGATATCAGTATTTTACATGGAGCGACTGCCTGTTGGACCCCCACAACCCAGAAACCGGGTAATATCATACCCCATGGTACGACTGCTTGTCAAACTTTAGAGCTTCTGACATAGATAACGACTGTCAAAGATCTACAAATGACAGCCGGGACTAACGGTTTTACGTGCTTTCTGAGGCACGGAGGAAACTCGCTTTAACAGATGGTCACCCATCCACAGACCAACCTCGGCAAGCGCGGTTTTACCCGAATGATCGGCCTGTGCGGCTGTAATTATTTAGCCACGAGCTCCTCTTCGAAAATGTTGGCTTTCATAACAAATCGGAAAAATACTTATCAAATATTTTTTGATACACCATCTGATGTCTAAAATAGATTTTTTTAGTCATCTTGCCTAAAATTTGTAAAGAACATTCAGAGGCAAGAGAATCAGTATACTAAAGTTTTTTTAAACCTATATTTAGTGTCCCCCATAGCCAACTAAAGTAATCGTTATGTTGTTTCTAGAAAGCGTACCGTCTGTGTCCTCACCACGTGTCGCACTACCTGGGCATCGACGTGCACGACTCACCGCTCGTCAGACGGAACGTGCCCGTCGCCACCAACATGATCGTTACTGTAGAACCAGGTCAGTTACAACCTATTCAAAGTGCAGTCATTGGAATTTTTATTTTGTACATTTCTACACTAATTTTATGAAAAAAAAAATTTTATATTTTTGTGTGAGTGTATGTTTGTAATGAATAAACTCAAAAACGACTGGACCGATTTCAAAAATTCTTTCACCAGTGAGATCTGCTTTGGTCCTGAGTGACATAGGCAATAAAGCCTAGTTAATATTATGAACTTTAGGATAATTAGGATTTATTTTGTAAGTCTATACTTGTTTTTTTTTTTAGCGTGCTAAAATCATCAAATGAGACCTCCAACTCCGGGCAGGGCGGGAGGTACTGTCAGACTTGTACTGACTAAAATCCACGGTGTCCTTCAGTAGCCCTTTATGTTCCGGGGTCACGGTAATAGAAATAAGTCCCGCGACCCCGGCAGGCTTTGGCCCTCTGAGAGGGGGCCCCGTCATCTGAGAGGGGGCCCCGTCATATACTTAGATGTAAGCACAGAAAAACAGAAACTATTTGGAAAAGAAAATACTAGTAAAAAGCCACAGTTTTCCTGAGATTCTTCAATTTGCTTCGATGGATTCGCATACCACCCAATACAAATTTCAATGTTATAATCGGATATTTTTATATAGAACAAGTTTATATATTAATAAACGGTTTATTCTTCAATTTAAAACCAAACTAACCTTTACAGGAATCTACATCCGACCAGACGACACGACAATCCCCGAAGAGTTCCGAGGCATCGGCATCAGAATCGAAGACGACGTGCTAGTCACAGACGGAGAACCCTTCGTCTTAACAAGCGCGTGCATCAAAGAAGTGGACGACATTGAAGCAGTCGTTGGTAAAAATGCGAACTTCTGAACCATAGACATACTGGCTGACTGGCTGTTAAGGAACTAGCATAGATATAGAGTATGGACTGATTTTTTTTTTGTTTCCCCTTATTAGGAATTCTCCCTGTATCATGGGTTCGTTTTAGTCTTATTTGCTTTTTTTTATTCTTTAGTAAGAGATAAAAATAATTGTTTGACAACATAATAGACAGACATAGAAAGTCAATCAATTGTCTCTTTAAAACATTTAAATTCGCATACACCTACACTCAGAAAAAACTACATAAAGATGATACAAATATTTTTACCGGCAAGAATCGAACCCGCGAATTGCAACGCCGCAGAGCAGTGCCGAAAGTTATAGTCATTTATTTAGATATTTTGCTAGACAAGGCTTAATCCATGATCTATGTCTATGTGAAATACAGGCAGAGAAGTGATATTAGCATGTAGTTGTCTTTGCATACTATTTACCGCGAAATAGCTTTCACTCTTTCTAGGGTGATGCATTGCATGCAGGTATTGCCAGTCCATTTTCTTTGTGAGTAGTCCAAACACTTAACGGCTGTTACTCTAAAACTATAGGACCAGCGAGAATTCTTCGCCAGAGAAATCTTTGCTAGAAACTACTTAGACTTCAAAAATAAATATGGTCATGGTAAGACTATTCCTATGTAAAAGGACCATTGATCTGCGTCCTAACCAAAGCGAGAGATTCGAATATATGCCGCAGTTGTTCGGAAATCGAATAGTGCCCTTGGTTGGCATAACCACGCATTCAGATTCGCCGATATAGTTGCGGCCTTCGAGTGGGTTTGTGTTTTGGTTAGGATACGGCCTTAGATATTAGTTGCCTGATGTGAATATGTGTTACCTCATTTCTCAAGGAAACAGAATCGGCTGATAGACTTAAGAATTGCAGATGCAGTGAGATTTTTTATAGACTTCCTTTTTTATTCTTGTTAAACGGACGTAGCATTTGACATTTGTAAATAGGCTTAACTCTATGGTTCAATATAACATTGCTGTGGAATGGAATAGAAGCAAACTTTTGTAACGCAAACGTACAGAACGAATTTAAATATCTTACCTTGACAATTCTTGAGAATTCTCTGGAAGACGCGCGACATTTTTCGCGACGCGAGCCATAAAATCTGCCAGTTCTTTGCAACTAGATAGGCTTGTTTTTCATTAAACATTAAATAAAACCTAAATTCGTGAGGTTGTGGGACATATATTTTATAACTTAACACACACAGTTCACTCCAGTGAGCCCATTGATTCACATCTCATCGATTTAATAGTCCCCAACACCGATTTAGCACATAGCGTTATAAGCTTAAAGTTTATAATGCTCTGTAAACTTTAAGGCACTCCCTCAACGGGAGCATTCAGGTGTAATGTAACATTATAAATTCCACTTTGAGCGTTACATTACAGCACTACCTCCCTGACTGACGAGCATTCGCGTACATTTAGTATAGATTTGATACAAGGGGCGCATTGTGATGCTCGATTGTCTTCCGTCACTGAACTTTATATAACAGGTGAATGCTCGTGGTGAGGGAGCGTCGTTAAATACAAAAATGCATTCCGTGGTACTGTAAATTGAGCCTAGGTATTTAAAATGTCACTTACGGGATATCTTCCGTGATTAACTATTTGTTTGAGTTCCCGATATTTGGACGCTGTTGCAAGCGTCATGATCGCGGGTTGACTGGAGAATGCGGGTAGATGAAAATAAATGGGGACGGCAAGTCAAAGCTAATTGTAGATGGCGCCACCATAGCTTAGTCCTAAACCGACCAATGACGTAGTACTATTTTGAAGTACCTTTAAGATTTGAACTGATTTGAACCAATGACGATGCTTGGAACGAGCTATACTAGCGCCATTAGTTCCCCAGTTGCCAACCCCATTGTTAGGAGCAGATAAATCTGACTACCCTCTTTCTTTTTTCAAATAAAGAGGGTAGACAGTACCGGAACTCAAAGAAATATTTAATCATGGAATTTATCCCGTAAGTGACATTTTAAATTTAGAATCAAACCGTAATTGTTTAAAAAAGTGTTTTGAGCCTTGGTGTTGTTAAAATTCTCCCATTTTTCACACAATGACTAAAAAGCGCAAATATAAACTTAATATAGCAATAAAGTGATACTTTTGAAATATTTATTTCGTAGCGTTTGTACGCGTATTATCTTATATTATCTAGTACTGCTCTTAAGTTGTACAGACCACTAAATTGTCATGTTCCTTTGTAAATATTGTAAATAAGATAAATAAAATGTTGAATTGTCTAATTAAGTTGTATTATTTATTCATTAAAATATGTTTCGAAACTTGAAGCCATTTTCTTGTGGTATAATGAATTCAACTTTAAGATGTCTTTTCCTAAAGTGGGGTTCGTTATAACATAATAAAATGGCCGTAGGAATAATATGTGAGGTGTTTAATGTGTATGAAATAAAACCACAAACTTATAGAAAAAAAAAACATTTATGTAAAGTACACTTACATTTTCCGGGCTATATCTTTTTAACGAATTATATTTTTAACCAATAAGGTTAACACAGCTACAGGAATAACAAATAGACGTACTTTTTACCCGACTGCAGTTGAGCCCAAAAGCAGGGTTATGTTTTTCACACAGCCAAATTATAAATGGCCGCAGTTTGTCTATACAAGATTTTTATAGCTTGAAAAATAACGTCATATCATTAATTTTTATACAGAATCTTCTTTATTATCCTTATAACAATAATATTCGCGTTTATAAAAGCTAAACAATATGACAATCATGTTTCCTTACTATAATAAAGAAATTTAAAACAATTGGTCCCAAAGTTAACAAAATGAGCTCAAAAACTTAAAAATTAAAGGACAAGGTTCTTAAAATTATTATATTATATAAATTGTGTACTTTTTTATGTAAAATTTGTATGTAAATTATCATGAAAACTGATAGATTTCATACCTACAAAAATAGTTATCATTTTGTATAGCTCTCACATTACGATGATATATTTTGCATATACTATGTAACATAGATTTTTTTTTTTGTTTAATATAAATGCTATATTCCCAATTGATGATAAAAAAATATGTATAAAACCATATTTATAACTACATTGTCTTTTTTTCATTTTTTACATAATATCTATGAGGAATGTTTAGAAAAATAGGTCTTTATTTTAAATAATCTACTTAAATCTATATTAAAATTAATGTAGACCTAAGTTTATAAAATCTATGGTCGTAACCAGCACGACCTCTTTTTAAAAACAACATTACTGTCTAATATTCGAGGTACAATTCGAATCAAAATGCAATTATTTTATTTGAGAAAGTTTTAACATTATGTAAAGACATAATAAAATAGCTAAATGTATTTAGCTTCGGCCAGAGTAATTCGACGTCAGATATATTTTTATCTGAATTTACAATATTTTACGTTTACTATATTATTCTGTAAAAATATTAACTGACGTCGATTAATTCCTGTGTCCTAAACAAAGCAATCGTCAGGCGAACCGTAACTCATCACTGCGTCGACAGAGGGCGCCCTCCGATTTGCCGAACAAACAATGTTAATGGAGTATTTACATGAGTCGATTTAGCTGTGCGACAAGTCACCAGTCGCATCGTTTGCAGTCACTTGCGGTCTAGTCGAATTGTCATTGTTAGTGCGGCTAAAATCGACCGTTAAATTGACCCCATAACGAAGGTGAGATGATCGTTTTGATTAGAACACAAGGTCATGTCATCACATAATTATTTTATCTATATTTTCTGCTTACTAGGTAGCCATAAAATAAGGCACTAGACTACCTTCTCACTTAAACTTCATAAATTATATTTAATATTCGATAACTGCTAAAAATAGATAGAAAAAAAAACTTGTAAATAAAGTACCTATAGTAAACATAATTTTACACATTTCAAACAACTTTTGTTTGTCCATTCACACACAATATAGTTTTTTTAAGTATTTTCCTATATTTGCAACATGATCTCATTACGCTATGTAGTTTTAGAAATCACTATTTGCTTAGGCATAACGTTTTACTGTGATGTTAGCTAAAAAAATAGTCTTTTCAAAGCACATGGAAAATTATGGAAAAGGGTTGGAATGTATCTTCGTCATTTGACAATTCAAAACGGCTAGTAACTAGGGGCTAAAAATGCCAATTTTAACCAATTTGTGATCTACTTTATTGCCTGAGTTGAATATAACGAATTTTTAAGAAATTCATATCACGATAATCTAAATTGGCATTTTAAGCTACCTAATCCAATTGAAATAAATGCTTGGAGTTTGAGTATTTTCAGCCTTGCTATCAGTTGATATCTCTCAAGACTAACATAGCTATAGATAACATCACAAAAAAACGTTTATACCTACACAAAATCACCACGCACATCACCATTCACACAGCCACTCATCACCATTCACTGCTCACCATGACCGTCGCTCACCAGTCATCATCGGGCACTCCTCCCGGGTACTCTCCCGTGAGGCAGGCGGTGCAGTGTCCTCCCAGACCATCGCTTGGAGTTGACTTCATGTTGTAATGTACTGCGGAAACTAAACCTTCTACGCTGAGGTATTCTAGACTGTCGGCACCTGTGAATAAGAGTGATTTTGGGTAAGTATTGGTGTAATAAATTCTGTTGTTTTGCAGAAACAAATGTCATATTAATAATTTCTGACTCCGGAACGTAAAGGGCTATTGAAAGACTACCAGACACTGTGGAGTCAGTACGAGACTCACAGTCGTGTACGTTACTCCAACAAGAAAGTATCTCCTAGAGTTATAAGAGTAGAACGTAAAGTTTGTGCCTTATGTGCTGTAAATGTGCCCCCACATAAAAAATGTGTGCCCCCTGCAGTTTTGAAAATAAAACGGAAAAACGATTCTTGCTGGGGTAACGTTTTGCTAGCAGGAAAATTCTAAACGAGTGATCGGAGAATGAAAAATTGTGCATGGCCTGAGAGCTTATGTGTGTGCCACAATGTGCCCTCAAAAATAAAATCTGTGCCCCTTCAGATTTTCGAGATATTGCGTTTCCTGCTGGAGTAACGTTTTGATGAATCGTATATCTCTAAAACCTTTGCATGTGCCCCTGTAGAATAAACATACACGAGTAGCTCTTAATGTGTGCCCCTATGTGCCCCCAATTAGATTTTAGAAAATATTTAAAGTTTTCAAGTTATCGCGATTTTATGAAAATCCGAAAAAAAAATCGCAGCGCCTAAATGAGACAAGTTATAAGTTTGTTGAAAACTGTAGTCGGTCCTTCTTGACGCTAATCTATATAATATAAAAATGAAACCCGTCTTCCGTTGTCACGACATAACATGAAAACGGCTTGACCGATTCGGATAATTATTTTTTTGTTGTGTTTGTAACCATCGGGACCGGGTTTTAGACCGGGTCCTCCACCCGTGCGAAGCCGGGACGGGCCGCTAGTAATAATCATACAAAGTTTCAAAACGCTTCATGCATGCGTTTTTGAATAATCTTGCTAAAAGTCAAAACGATAGTGTCATAACTTTGACGGCTAATTACAAGGAACTGGCTCAAACTCAGATGTGTAGGTGTAAACCAAAATCATGTGCCTTTAGTCAAAAACATATCTTGAAAAAATGAAGCTTGAAATGTTTCGCAATAAGTAAATATAAACAAAAAACCAAATTAAGTAAACAACGGCTGATTATCCGACCAAATTTGAATGACTACTAAAAAGCGACGGATTCATACTTATCGATGACCGTCTTTACTTTACTCACTAACCGGTTCACACGTGTTGTGCCTGAGTACATTGAAGTAGAAAAGTAATAAATAAAAAAATAAAGTTGTTATTGCATTATGTTCTACTAGCTGCTTCTATGACCTTACACATATAACTTAATCCTTTTATAAGCAAATTACTCGTAAGAGAATTATTTATCTGTGACTTAAAATTTAATATTTTTTTACACAATACTAAACTTATTCTTAATACTGATCTGTGATTTTTTTGTGATGCGAATTTACGAACTATACGTTAGACTTAGATGAAAAACTGATCTGTGATTTAAATAATCATTACTCGTGCAAATTATTTCTAATATTTATACGTAGGAAAATTTGATCTGTGATTTGATGCAATAATTACTTTTAAGAATTAAATTAAAGGAAGTAAAATAATAATTTCCACATCAACAAGCTGTTTCAAAAATATAGTCACAAGGTGCAATTAATATATTTTTAATTAGCCCCCAGAACTTTTGAACGCAACTGTACGGAAAACAACTTACGTATAATACGTCCATTAAAGAAGGTCATCGATAAGTATGAATCCGTCGCTTTTTAGTAGTCATTCAAATTTGGTCGGATAATCAGCCGTTGTTTACTTAATTTGGTTTTTTGTTTATATTTACTTATTGCGAAACATTTCAAGCGTCATTTTTTTCAAGATATGTTTTTGACTAAAGGCACATGATTTTGGTTTACACCTACACATCTGAGATTGAGCCAGTTCCTTGTATTTTGCCGTCAAAGTTATGACACTATCGTTTTGACTTTTAGCAAGATTATTCAAAAACGCATGCATGAAACGTTTTGAAACTTTGTATGGTTATTATTAGGGTCAAGAAGGACCGATTACAGTTTTCAGCAAACTTATACCTTGTCTCATTTAGGCGCTGCGATGTTTTTTCGGATTTTCATAAAATCGCGATAACTTGAAAACTATAAATATTTTCTAAAATCTAATTGGGGGTACATAGGGGCACACATTAAGAGCTACTCGTGTATGTTTATTCTACAGGGGCACATGCAATGGTTTTAGAGATATACGATTCATCAAAACGTTACTCCAGCAGGAAACGCAATATCTCGAAAATCTGAAGGGGCACAGATTTTATTTTTGAGGGCACATTGTGGCACACACATAAGCTCTCAGGCCATGCACAATTTTTCTTTCTCCGATCACTCGTTTAGAATTTTCCTGCTAGAAAAACGTTACCCCAGCAAGAATCGTTTTTCCGTTTTATTTTCGAAACGGCAGGGGGCACACATTTTTTATGTGGGGGCACATTTACAGCACATAAGGCACAAACTTTACGTTCTACTCTTATAACTCTAGGAGATACTTTCTTGCTGGAGTAACGTACACCTCACAGTCCCTCCTGTCTCACCCTGGGTAAGAGGACCAATTTGATGATTTTACAACGTAAATTACAACATTCATCATCATCTGCTTAGCCTTTTCTCAATTATATTGTGGTTGGCTTCCAGTCGAACCACATGCAGCTGAATATCAGTATTTTATATGGAGCGACTGACTATCTGACCTTCACAATACAGTAACCTGATGTATGACGTGTAAAAGTGATATCTACATCCTATTTACAGAATAAATAATTTCATTTCATTTCACTGGGTAACACAATACCCCTTTTGTAAGACTGGTAATTACTTAATAGTTGAAAAACATGTTACTCACCAACATGTTCAGCTAGTTGGTAGGCGTCCAGCTTGTTGGCGATGAGCTCCTCTCGTGTTGGAATGTTGATGCCCATGTAGCACGGGTACTTCAGCGGAGGGGACGCTATCCTTATATGGACCTGAAAGAACAGAAAAAAAGTGTCAAAATTATTATAATTCCTTAATTTAGTAAAACATTGTTCCATACTAGGAATTTCTTCTGTACATGATATCATTTGCAACTCTGTAGCACAAATATTTACTCAGTGTGAGAATCGAACCCGCAACGGAGAGGTCGTAGGATAAGAGCTGGCGCGAACAACCGGAGGGCGTTTCAGTCGCCGATGGACCATGGCCGGGTCGACGGCGCGTCATGTCGTGTCATGTCAGGACTGTCTCATCAGGTCACTGTGGCCCGGGAACGTCTTTCCTGATGTGTTTGAGTATAAAACATTCAAATTTTCACATTAGTCAGATAAATCCCTTACCTCAGCAGCCCCAGCATCTCTCAGCAACTTAATAATCGGTCCAATAGTGTTTCCTCTGACGATAGAGTCATCAATGAGTACGATCCTCTTCCCGCGCACGTTCTCCGACAGCGCCCCGAACTTCTTGGCAACACCCAGCTGTCGCAGGCGAGTGGACGGCTGGATGAACGTGCGACCTACGTAGCGGTTCTTGCATAGGACTTCCATGAATGGAATGCCCGACTGGAACAAGTAGAGTTAGTTCGTGCTATAATGAGTCTTATTTGCGTATTTTAAAATTACATTGGTTCAATTTGAGTGTCTCAATAGAGTCCGCATCACGATTCCAGTACTGCAGAAAATTCGTGGTATTAAATTTTTTAAATGCAATTTGATGTAATGACAGGACTTCAGTTTTGACGCGAACTGAAATGAACGGACATCAGCAGCAAATTAACGGCCCGTTCACAACAGAGTACAGCGACGGCGCGACGACGAGCGGTGATAGGAAATGTATAGAAAAGTTTGAAACACCCTATACGAGGCCCCGCCAGCGGCGAATTCGCTCGCGATTTTTTTGACTGGCCTGTTGGTCTAGTGGTTCGTGACCCTGACTGCTATGCCGGGATCGTGGGTTCGATTCCCGCCCAGGACAAATGTTTGTGTGATGAGCATGATCATTTGTTCTGTGTATGAGTGTAATTTATCTATAATATGTATGTATTTAGAAATATATGTATAAGTATTTTTATCAGTTGTCTAGTACCCATAACCCAAGCTCTGCTTAGCTTGGGACTCGATGGCGTTGTGTGATAGTTGTGGTATATTATTTATAATTATTTTCTTCGAACAAATCCCTATAGCGGCGAGCGTACGTACGATACAATATTGAAAGAAGGGCGGATAAAGTCATTTGATGGTTTTTCAACCAAAAAGTATTACTAAAATAGTACCCTCACCTGTCGTGCGTACCCGTGCGCGGCCGCGGTCCCGGACTCGGGCACGGAGCTCACGATGTCTGCGTCCACCGCAGACTCCCGCGCCAGCATGCGGCCGCACTGCATGCGGGCTGAGTACACCATTTGTCCTGGAACGAACAATTCGTTACGTCACTATTTTTCTTCGTAAATAGTGTTAAGCACTACCACTACGTTATTCATTCGGGTCTGTCTGTGTTTAAATATGTTTAAAAGATGTAAGGCATCGTAAAGCTTTTTTGCGGAATTAATAATGTGCGACTGTGAGCAGGACCTGAATCTAAGTATACAGACGCTCTTCTAAAACGGCCGCTACAACTATTACAGCAATTAGCATAATTCCTAAAGATTCACTTCGTAAATAAAAATAGAATAATGACCAAAGACGTCACTGGAAACGCACGAAGTTTACGCATTTGTTTAAAGAGGCCGTTTTAGACGTGGATTGGTTTGGTTTCTTTTCGCAAAAAAAACTTTATAAAAATGTAATTCTTTTATGTTACGATACTTTTAGTATACAGCTTGTTGCTTTGAGGAGCTCGTGGCTAAATAATTAAAGCCGCACAGGCCGATCTTCTGGGCTAAACCGCTCTGGAGGTCCGATAGGCAATCGCTTCAAATACTGATATTCAGCTGACTGAAAGCCGACCCCAATATCGTTGGCAAAAGGCTAGGCAGATGATGAGTATACTAGTAGCTTTACCCATATGACTAACTATGGGCTAAAATCATAACTTTGAGATTTTTGTAATAAAACATTTCATGAGACAAAGGAACTTACCTTCAAAGATACTGTCAGCTCTGGCGAAGTAGACGTACTCAAATATACAGAAGGCTTGCTGTTTGTCAGCCGGCCGCTCCACAACGTCCACAGTTCGAATCCCGTGCCGAGACATCTCTACAATCTCGCCGGGAAGTACCTCACGGACGTAGCGGGCACCTGGAAGTAATGAAGGATTAGACATTGTAAATGGAACAAGCTTATACCCGCGGCTTCAAGTGTAAGCCGCAGCAACATTATGTCGGCATAAAGTTATAATGAAATCCTATATGTCAAGCCAAGTTATAAACTGTCTGCATACGAAATTGTATCCAAATCTGTTCAGTCATTCATGCGTAATGGAGTATCAAACTTCTATCCGTCGGTTTCTATTTATTGTTCTTTTTATTTAACGATTCGTTTACGTGAGAACTTTATCTCGTCTGATCATAAGCGAAGATCTGGTCGACGGTGAAGCACGCTTGCCTAGAAGTAACCTTTTCACTCTTGACTTGAGGAAGCTGGTTGTAATTTTAGTTGGCAACACTGCTGTTGTGTCTTGTGTTTTTTTTTGGTATGTTCTATACGCAATGGTAGATAGGCGCCGGTTACAATACGGTATTTTACTCAAAAAAAATATTAGTCCGTAATGTAGATTATTAAAAAATATTAGACACGTATTTTTTCTTTTGTCACGTAAACCAAAATTGACGAAGATACAACGCTTCTAAAAATCACAAAACGTCACTCGGTCGGTACAATTTTACAAACGCAATGACGTCACAAGCCCCCACTCCCGAATTTGGAAGCGTTTTATTTTTGTCAATATTCATTGATTTGAAAAAATAAAAAATACGTGTCCATTATTTTTCAATATTATTACTGACGGACTAAATGGATTATCAATTTATTCATGCAGTAAAATACCCTATTGTACCATATTCTCAGTATAAAAGGCTTACCGATAGAGAGGAATCCACACGACTCAGATGAGACAACCCAACCCTCAGCTCTGTCTTCCACTCCATTCTTTGCGCACCCGTTCAATAAAACTGCAATAAATATTAGGTTATTTACTATACATATTATTTAAAAAGAAGGTCAGAGAAAAAGCAGAAATGATTTTATACTGAATTAGAACACATTTGCACAAGCACTTTTTTCTGGCGTTAAAAAAGCGCCGAGAGTTAACAAAGAGGGAAATTGAACTTAAATGCCACTGCCCCGCACTTAGAATCAAATACAGTTCGAAAAAAAGCTACGCGCTTTAATAACACTGACGTGTGAACAGGTATATGAGAATGCATTTGTTCAATTTCGGGCGCTTTTTTAACGCCCACAAAAAAGCACGACTTATATTTCAACGAATAATACTTGTATTTCTTTTTCACAGCTATTTCAAGGTTTTATTGGGTGCTTTTAATAGAATTCATTCGTTACAATCTTTATAGTCTTTTAACCCGGAATTATTACTTTCTTCTTTAAGCATGAACAAAATGCATCACAAAAAAAAATATTTTTAATATGCTCATGCAAAATTTTTATGTTAACAGAGGGTCTAAAACGGCCACTTGGCAATATTCCAAATGATTCACTTCGTGACTAAGTGGCCCTTTATAACCCTCTAATCCTTTATATGAAGGAACTTACTTTTTTTAGTAATGCATTACAATATTTCTAAAAGTTTTAGTACCCACTTTTATGTAATGTGATCCCATGATAATATGAGCTACAAGGTTGCTACGCCCAAATAATAAGGTATTTGATCACCAATCGACAAAACGAGATACTCCCATAGATTTTGTATGGTAAAAGCAAATTATGAAGTAACTAAAGTACAATTATTAATTCGAGTCAGTAAAATGACATTTGGTCATTAAAGAAATGTACTAAACAGTGTATCAGTGATAGTTGCACTTGTCATTTTACTGACTGGAATTAATAATCGTACTTTACGTAATTATTAAACTAAATGATCTTTGATTTTAGGGCTAGAAAAAAACTAATTTAACAGTTATTTGAAAATCAATCAGGGCTTAAAATAAAGCGTGTTTTAGAGATATTGTGTTTTGGTCAGTAAAATCAAATACCCAATTCATGGAAATAATGAAAATTAGTAATAAAATGAAATGTGTTCATGCATTACCCTCGGCATGCCGCGCTGATGACTGTTTGTAGACATCTGAAAATGTTACGTTATTACCATTTTAAATATAACATTAGTACACGATAGTCAAGTCCTCCGAAAAATCTAATTAGTCCGTCAGTTGGATTATCAATATTCGACCCGTATTTTATAAAATTCACGGCTTAATACATTTTTAAAATGCATTCTGTTTTCACGAGCCACCATTATAGACTGATGGATTTTATGATTGTCAATATTCATTGATGCATTTTATAATGGTCAATTCATTGATGCATTTTATGATTGTCAATTCATTGATGCATTTTAAGATTGTCAATTTTCATTGATGCATTTTAAGATTGTCAATTTTCATTGATGCATTTTATGATTGTCAATTTTCATTGATGCATTTTATGATTGTCAATTTTCATTGATGCATTTTAAGATTGTCAATTTTCATTGATGCATTTTATGATTGTCAATTTTCATTGATGCATTTTATGATTGTCAATTTTCATTGATGCATTTTAAGATTGTCAATTTTCATTGATGGATTTTATGATTGTCAATATTCATTGATGCATTTTATAATGGTCAATTCATTGATGCATTTTATGATTGTCAATTTTCATTGATGCATTTTATGATTGTCAATTTTCATTGATGCATTTTATGATTGTCAATTTTCATTGATGCATTTTATCATTCATTATTGAAAAATATTTTTTTTTTAATCAATGAATGTTGACAATGATAAAATGCATCAATGAAAATTGACAATCTTAAAATGCATCAATGAAAATTGACAATCATAAAATGCATCAATGAAAATTGACAATTTTATGATTGTCAATTTTCATTGATGCATTTTATGATTGTCAATTTTCATTGATGCATTTTATGATTGTCAATTTTCATTGATGCATTTTATCATTGTCAACATTCATTGATTAAAAAAAAAATATTTTTCAATACTCTGACGTATTAATGCTGGAAATTAATAATCTATCTCGGTTACTATTTTCGGTTGGATATTTGTCTGTAACCAATCAACGACCAAAGGCAAAACCGAGACAAATTTTGCTTTCAGAAGAAGAAGGGATTTCGGTTGAGATTGAGTATTAATTTCGAGTTATTGGTAAATTGTTAGCAAAATTAGATGATAAAAGTCATTAAAAAACCCCAAGATAACCTTATATCATCATGTGTCGTGGATGTGTTTGTATACATTTAATTTCACAATATACAAACACCCAGATCAAGAACGAACGACTAACTGTACACTATTATAAATAATTTATCATTTATAGGTAAATAAAATATTGAACATGATACAACATCAGTTCTTCGCTATATTTTTTAGCATTACTTACATGCTTCCTGAATCAGCAGCATAAGATAAAAAAAACATTATTTATTTTGAAAAATTAGATTCATTACACTAGGAATTTCTGCATTGAGCTCAGTAGTGATGAAATAAATTTCACTAATATGACTGGGTTTATTCGAACCCACGAACTACACAAAGTCGAGGCATTTACTACTTTACCACAAGGGCTCTGTTACTAGATTATAAATTGTTAAATTCGAAATGAATACTCTCAGTAAACGAGCTCCCTTACGGCGAGCATTCACTTGTAATGTAACGTTACAGATTATCGAGTAGAAGATAATCGAGTATCACAAAGCGCACTTTGATGCTACATTACACGCGAATGCTCGCGGTGAGGGAGCGTTTTAAGACAATATAGACCAAGAATGGTTACCATCTGTCATGCTATATAACATACCAATGAAGTAAATGATGATGCCATACTTTGCCATACAATATTAATACAACTTACATGATGATCCAAGCGGTAAGATCTTGCCGAGACAGAGTGGTCTGTTTCCGTAGGGGTCGCGGACCGCGTAGATCTTGTCCTTCAGCATTATTACCAAGGAGTAACTTAGAGGTGCCAGTCTGTGTGGTAAGAATAGAAAAGTAAATACGATTTAAAAAAATCCCTATCTCAAAAACTACTGAACCGATTTTCACGAAACTTGCAGTATTCCCTAAGTTGAACAATACCTGATACAAGAGAATTTCTTTAATCGGACTTGTAGTTTCGGAGATATCCGAAGACAAACACAAAAACATACATAATACACATGAAGAGAGATTATTCTGACAGTGCATTTAGTATTCGATATTAGAATCATCAACTCAACGCTTCTGGGGTCAAATCGGATTCAGCTAAAAATCTATATTTTACATGGAGCGACGGCCTATCTGACCTCTACACCATTGGTAATCTGTGACCATGGTAACACTGGTTTTCAGACAGCCGGGACCAACATGCTTTCTGAGTACAAAGGAAACTCGCTATGATGATGGTCAATTTAGTATCTTTTTATCGCATTAAATTCATCATCTGACCAGTTTTTTTTTTTTAATTAATGTTCTCGGTATTTTACAACAGACCTGTTTCACATCTCCAAAATTAAGGTTGAATTAAAAAAACTGCATTATGACATTTTTTTTTAAATCTTACCTCATGAGGTGGTTAATACGCGCCGGCCAGTCGGGTCCATTAGTCTCTCCTTCAGGCGGGTTGAGGCAGAGCGCTTGTGTGATCAGTTCTGAATCAGAGTGTGTTGACAGACCCACTCCACGACCTAACACCTGAAATATTACAAGTCAATTAACGTTTACATTACAAATTAATTACTGCCTCTTTGATCTAGTGCTTGCAACCGTGCCTCTTAGCTCTGCGTTCCAGTGAGTCAAGAGCGGCAAGTTGGTATTTAGCTGAGCCATCCCAAAGGTGGCTGCAGTACTGCAAGCAGGATCGGACTTGTGCTTTGTAAAGTGTTTAAAGCTCTGTATAGGCGTGAAGTACACTTCACTCTATTTAGGATGCCACTTATACAAAAGGGCCTAAGCAGAGAGACATACTAGTTTTCTCAAGAAAGTTTATATCTAAAACCTTTAAGATTTTTTGTACAAAATGAAATATGACCTCAGTTACTCATTTTTTATTGATTGTTTATGCATAAATTAAGGAAAATTTAAAAAAAAAACCCGCAGTTTTTTAAGTGATACAAATAACGAAAGTTTGAGGAAAAACTGCTGTTATTTGAAAACAAAATATGTGACAAAGTGGGTGTTATAACTTGCTGATTTTCAAAACGATAACATTATACGATTCTTTTTAGATTTTTATTCAGAATCTTTTACATACTTTAGCTTCCTTCGGGCAAAGGGTGGTTGTTTTAAACAAGTTTCTTTCGTAAATTGAGGTTCACAAAGTGTTAATTATTAGCCTATTTCAATAAATGAATCTTGATAAATGAAAATCATTCTCTCAATATAGAGCTGAAGAGTTTGTTTATTTGGTTGAATGCGCTAATCTCAAGAACATTGGGTCAAAATGATATTTTTTGTATTGCATAGACCATATATCGAGGATTTTTGTATAACACCACGCTACGATCAATAGGAGCAGAGCAGCGAGGGCTTTTATTTTACGTGGTAAAATCATCGAATGAGTCCTCCCACACAGGGCAGGGCGAGAGGACTGTCAAGACTTGTTCGGACTAAAATCCACGGTGTCCTTCAATAGTCCTTTCGTTCGAAGAACAGCTATAATAATAAATGTTTTAATTACCATCTTTCTCAAACTGCTACAGTTGACCAGCTCTCCGTTGTGTGCGACAGCCAGCGCGCCGTGTGCTGTGTGCACCACGAACGGCTGGCAATTCACCTCCTCAGACGCTGCTGATGTTGAGTACCTGAATTAAATGTGTGCATTTAGAATATTGACAAGTACAGCTCAAGGCTAAAATATAATAACAGCCGCACAGGCCGATCTACCGGGTTAAGCCGCGCTTCCCGAGGTTGGTTTGTGGATGGGTGACCTTCTGTTATAGCGAGTTTCCTCCGTGCCTCGGGAAGTACATAAAGCCGTTGGTCCCGGGTGTCATTTGTAGATCTTTGATAGTCATTACTGTTAGTCAGAAGCTCTAAAAGTGTGACTTTCCTTGGGGCTGGGTATAGTATTACCCAGTTACTGGGTTGTTGAGGTCCGATTGGTAGTCGCTCCATGTAAAATACTGATATTCAGATGCACCTGATTCGACTGGAAGCCGACCCCAATATAGTTGGGAAAAGGCAGGCAGATGATGATTGGGGAGAAGGGTATTTTATAAAAAAAGTGAAATTCTAGAAGTAGATAAGTGTACAAACCTAGTGTGTCCAATGCCGAGGTTTCCTTTCAGTTTTTTCATAGCTTCATCGTTGAATATATTGTTGATAAGACCCATACCCTTGTGTGTGTTGAAAGAGCGAGCATTTTTGCCCTCCGACGTCACTATACCGGCTGACTCTTGTCCTCTGAGGAGGGAAATATATTTTTAAAAGAGAGACTGATAGCGCAGTGGCTGAGTGATTGGACTGCGGTGAGTGCCGCGGATTCGATTCCCACGGAGCAAATGTCTGCGCTGATATTTGATATACACCAGTACCCCTAGCACGAGTTTTCACTCTTTTACTTTACAGCATCTTTCTAGAATTTAGAGCGTTTCTTGTATGAAAAAATGGAACAGCGCCTCTGGTGTGCGAAGAAGGAACTAATTTTTTCCTTGAAAATTGTCAATTTGAAATTGTCAACGTTCCAGTTTACTTTACGTCTTAAATACTGAAAACTCGTGCTGAGGGTACTGTATGTTTGTATGTAAGTGTTCCCGGACCAACTATCTAGTTGTTTCGGTCTAAGTTTCCACGATACAAGAGAAAATCCTAACAACATTTTCTTTAAAAAAAGTAAAATAATGAAGTTGTGAAAATTCACGACGCCGAGTACGGTTGGCGCAGTGGTCGCGAATTCGATTCTCGCGGAGTAAATATTGTCATTAATATGTGACATCAGCTGTTTGCGAGTCTGGCTGTTTGTGTCAGTTTAAATGTTTCAAAATTATTTTGCCACACCACAAAATAAATATTTGAAGCGCAACCACGACTCATTAAAAAAATCCGAGTTGATTTTAATTCATTCTAAAAGTTGAAGGTAACTTTAGGCATAGACGACAGAATAGCTCGTGCACTATTTTATTTTAATCTTATCGCTACAACAGTACGGTTCATAGTGCTTTAATCTAGAACAACAAATAATGTTTAAAGGAGCTATTGTTTTTATACTTGATAACGCGGTTTTCCCCCTGATTCCCAAAACAATTAAGGATGTTTGTGGGCCTATACAACTTGATAGTCAACCTATTTTCACTACTACACCCTTGAATATAAGGTTGAAAAATGATTAGCCGAGAGAACTTTCTCGACTATATATATTTTTGTATTAAATAAAATAATGTTTTATTATTTGCTATGTAATGCATCGACTCAGGGTTCCTAGTAATCTAGATATGTAATGTTTGTAAAGGGATTATGTTATGTATTTAATCGGACAAAATATGTGCAGTTTAATTTATTATCTTATCCTGTGTTGTAGGTATTAGGCTTTTCTAAATTGTCAACAGTACCCCTAGCACGAGTTTTCCTATTTTACTGTACAGAGTCTTTCCAGTATTTACAGCGTTTCTTGTATGAAAAAATAGAACAGCGCCTCTGGTGTGCGAAGAAGGAACTAATTTTTTCCTTGAAAATTACCAATTTGATATTGTCAAAGTTCCAGTTTATTTTACGTCTCAAATACTGAAAACTCGTACTAAGGGGACAGTCATATTATTAGAAAAAAATCACACAATTTCCTAAATTATGTAATGTTTTTGATTTATATCGTTTGCGGTTATTTGGCAACACAAAATCTCATTTCAACTGAAAGATGCACTTTTTTGAACTCACAATTCCATAAATGACAGGCGAGGACCTTGAATCATCAAGATAACATGTCGATATATTATTTCCTTATTAAGTTAATATATTTCCTTACTAAGGTAACTGATATATTATTTTCCCGCTGGTCTTCTTTAATTAGAATTTTAGAATTTTCGGTTCTAGGACATGCCGGTTTCCTCACAATGTTTTCCTTCACCGTTTCGGGAGTAGTGGTGATGAAATAGATTAAAAAGAAAAAGCACCTTGCTGGGTTACAAGTAGAACCTTAGAACCCACGACCTACAACTGGTATGTCGAGGCCGGTACAACTGGGCCACCATTGTTCAAACTATACCTATAAGTTAACTGCTTAAATGTCAATGTAGGTATAAAAGAAGCTTGATGTGTTCCTCACCTGTGCTGTAAGGCTACGAGTCCCAGACATATGACCTGCGGGATATCCACCTGTGTCGGCCATTCTCCGGTGCTGATGGCGCCAAACACGCCGCATTCGTGAGTTAAACCTGCAACAAAGTATGATTGTCATTCAGTTTATACATCAGGCAATAGACGTAAACATCCTAGTGAGGATCCCAATCAACGGCACCAAAGGCTATAATTGTAACCTGGCAGTAACGGTTTCAATCTACCCAGTTTCTCAAGACAAGGGTGTTTAACCAGTGTGTGTTGCCAGTGATGACATATGGCTCTGAAACGAGGTCCTTGAATGCTGGCCTTTTAGAAAGATTAAGAGACAATCAACCAGCAATGGAAAGAGTTATGCTCGGAGTTTTTTGCGGGGCAAAATCCGGGACATGGATATTCGGCGAAGAACCAGAGTCACCGACATAGCTCTTAAAATTTGTAAGTTGTTGGCCACACGCCGAACAGTTTTGACTGAGTTCTGTGCGCCCGAGTACCAGTAACTTCTGGGTGATCTCTCTTTATCTTAGGTCTCATAATTGCTTTCGGGCTAGACTGAAGCCAAAGCAAACGCAATAAATATATATAAACTGAAAGATATACGAAACCTATTTATCACTTTCTACTTTGAGTCGGCGACGTTTTTGCTGAGTCGCGGTATCACGTAATTTACGCGAAATTACAAGATACCTTGTGGACAAAATTTAGCAAACCTTCAACAAGGCATCGCCTGTTCGTTGCCGACTTTGTTGCTTTATATCTCTGATCAACAGAGAGTGCACATCCAAATATTTCTTTGATTCGGAACACATAACACGCCTACCAAGATTACATCAAACACGCGATAGTCTTATCATTTCTTCGTTCATTTTGTAAGTTAACCCCAGTAATCTACCACGTTTCTATCAAGTAACCTTCAATTATGACCCAGTTTTTTGCCTTCCCAGCGTAATAGTAATAATTAGAGATAATGTCTTCATTCAATTAATAATTTAGTCATTGATTGGAGAATCATTTATTGATATTAAAAGTTAATTAAAATATATTTGCGGGTTATCTGATTCGGAAAATTTTGCAACATTAGTTAGCGATGGTTGAGTGACCCAAAACCAAACGAAACTGGTTTTCTGGAGTATTTCTACTGTTGATTAATATTGTGTAATAACTAACTTAACTAGCTAATATTATAGCTGTCCAAAGAGTAGAAGGTTATTGCCAAAGAGTTACAAAAAAATGAAATAATCCAGCTTTTGGCCGCAATTTTTCGACAAAAACTGAAGTTATGCACTCAAACTGCGTGCAACAAGTTTAGTAGTACGGACAATATTTTTTCGAGAATTTTTGTGATAAAGGCCTTAAATAATTTAGAACAACGAAAGTTTTAGAAAATTCAAGATATAAAATAGTAATCAAGTCTGCCTTGGTATGGACAGTATGGACAAGTGATGATGACGGATGACACCCATGTGACTAAGAGAGTGATGAGTATGAATGTTTATGGATGGACAAGAAGAGGAAGGTCAAAGAAAAGATGGATGGATTGTCTAAGGAATGATATGAAAGAAAACGTAAAATACAGAATCTAAGAAAAAACGTGTTGCACTGACCCCAAGATGGTTCCGATTCTGTCAGCAATATTTTGGTCTTTCAGCCCGTAAAATTCTGTCTACTCTAATGTGACAAACTTAAGCATAATCATCATCTTCTTGCCCATATCCCATTCTACTTGGGGTCGGCGCAAAACGTTTGTGAGAACCTTAATATTGCTTAATTTTATTTTATTATCAATTATCCGGAGATCTGGATGTTAGTCACTACTTGAAGTCTGAAATACCACCCGTCCTGCCCTGGGAGGACATATCTGATGGTTTTAAAACGTCATAAATGCTATTAATTATGCATTTTTATTATTTTTTTGTTTTCATTCCGAGAGCTATCAGGCTCACAAATGACGGCATTATTATCATCGTTGATGAAACTTCAGAGGTCAACGTAGCATAATGATCAGCTTTGTTTCGATAAGGACCACGAATGACTTGTTACATGATTGTTAGAGAAACTACGATAAGCACGTGACACGTGGGATAGATTCATTGATTTCCAGTCATTTAGAGATGAACTGTAAGTTACGCGATAGTACACTCACTTTTTGCCAGCATGTTCACGATTTTGACACTGCACTTTATGCTCTAAGTGTAAAGATAGAAATGTTTTGAAAAACCCTGTGGTTTCAACAATCAATCAGTGCGGCATGCTTTAGAAAATAGTTCCTCAGGGCCGCGGGCTACCAAAGATAACACCTATTGATCCAGCTAAATAATTCCAATAACATGATCGCATTTTAACAAAACTGTCGCAATTTCATAAATAAGCATCATAACGACTACAATACATTTAATTGCCGAGGATAATAACTTTGATATCAAGTGTGAAATGAACAATAGTAATAAGCAAAACGTTATAATTATGTTCACTAGAGCTGATTGCAGATATAAAGAAAGAAAATATCGGATACCTATAGCGAGTTCGTTTCCAAGTGATCAAAAATCGCGTAAACGCAGTTGTAACTAAATCTATACCAACATTACAAATACATAGTTATACTGCCAATACAACAATAGCAGTGCTAAACTACTAGCGATCTTTAAATTTCTACATTATAATATATTATGTATACAGTTCATGCCAATTTGCAGATGAAAAGAATCTACATAAAGATGTTATTATTTTCTGCAATACGACAGAGCTATCAATGATAAAAACTGCTTTCTATACTGCATAAAAACGATCCACTGTTCATCATTTTATCATGGCTACAAAGTCTTCACCAGATTTATTAAGATTTAATTAATTCGTTGCGATTAACTTAGGAACCGCCAACGAGGGGATGAATAAATTTCTTTTTACGGGTGGGTGAATGCTCCCGCCTTGTATGAAGCGGTTGGAACTGTCACTCTTACTGATTAATTTTGGCTCACGGTAACCCTAACCTTTTGCTTGTTGGTTGGAAGTCATCCAATGATTCCTAACACTCTGAGTGGAAGTGGATCTACCCTATTACTTCTTGGCTGCAATAACTTGGTAAACATTTCCGCAAACTACGGTATCTCTAACTGTATCGTTGAAAGGTCTAGGGCATCACGACAGGAATACAAATGACATCGCCCTTAGGGACAAAATTGCTTTAAATTGATCGTAATGGAACTGACCATTGATAGCATCTTCTTAGTTTGTGACGTCGACATCGCCTTATTGCTTAGCCGAGCTATGATCAAATAGGAGCAACTATTTAGACTAATACGGATCAAATGTGTAATTCATCATCATCATCATCAGCCTATAGGCAGAGTCCACAGCTGGACATAAGCCTCTCCACATCACTCGATCACTGGCTACTCTCATCTAGCTGTTATCGGACCAATATTGACTAAAATCCACAGTGATTCTCCAATGGTCATTTGATGAGACAGTCCCGCGGCAGGCTTTGGCCCTTAGGGCCTCGTCAATGTAACCGAGTTTCGAACTGGAAATTATGACGTACAATCAGCACAGACAGACTGACATACAAGTCTTTTGAAGAAAAGACTTCAAACAATTACAACCCATCTCAAATGATCTACCAAGACATCGTAAATGAAAAAAGAAAACGTTCATAAAACAGTAGAGCACGTTAGACGTTAATTGTGAACACTTATTCTTGGACACGTTGGATTAACATTGTATTATTTTCATCACTTTACTTGAGGTCGGCGCAACACACGCTTCTTTCTTCCATTCTCCCCTATCAGACGTCTCAGTATCATTTATTCCTTATTCGTTCATCTCATTCCTTACACAATCCTTCCATCCTTTCTTTGGCCGTCCTCTTCCTCTCCATCCATCAATATTCATACTCATCACTCTCTTAGTTACACGATACATTCCTCCTCATCTTCTTGCTATGTTCTTCTTGAGAAAATAACTGTTGGACATTTAGTGAAGCTGCCTATGTGTCAAGAGCATCGTAATAAAAAGAGAGCTTGAGAATGCTGTATTCTTGTTCCATGACGCGGTTGACTAAATACAAGATGCAACCAAATGCACCAAGAAATTTGACGAGTGGAGACGAATGTAAATTATGATTATTACAAGTTGTTCCATATTTTAGTTTTCGATGTTATTTTTGCTTTAACGATAATCAACCTTTTGTTGGTGTAAATAATAAACTATACATATAGGTACTTACATAAGAAAGTTATTTTTAAAAATTAAATCGTAAACTAAATTAAGAAGATGATTTAAGGAAAACGTAGGATACTGAAGCATAGTTAGTAATCTGTGGCATAGTACAGATTACATTAGCACTACCTACTTTCTGTGAAAATATGGAACTATTCGTTTAAAGAATGCGCGATTTAAACGTCAATATTTCGAAATTAAAACTGAAAACCCTCGTTTCCCAAATTACGCGGAGTTTACGGAATGTTATGGACTTAGTTACATCCTGAAAGTTTGAGGCATAGGATGGAAGCAAATAGTATTTTCCGGGACTCGAATTGAGGGTACCTGGATACCTACCAGGGTCTCAGGACCGTCAGTAAAGGCAACCGTAACCCTGCCGCGCAAAAGTTTAATAAAGAAACAGGGGGATTTTTAGGCAGTGACATTTTGACAGCCCCTAGTCCACCCAGTGCGAGTAATTTCATGATTATACCACCCAAAAAAAAGCTACCTTCCTGGTCAAGCTTTGTTAACTAAAACAACAAAAATACTGACCTGTCTGTACCGCCCCCCTTCCAAATCTCTTGCTGTTCACTTTCACTTCACCAGGGTTACTCCTGGCTTCACAACTGGGTGACTCTTCCATTCCTAAGCGCTCCATGGCCGCTTGTGTGTTGTTGAGATCTTCACAGCCACCTTGGCAGCATCGGGATGGTCCTTCGGGACCGTTCATGGTATTTCTGGAAAGAAGAATTTTAAAATTTGAGTCAGTGTTGCCTACTATTAAAAATTCGGTTCTTTTATTCGAGAAGGTTGTCGGTGTTTTAAGAGCATTCAAAAATAGTGGTTTATTTAGGCGCATAAACTTCCTAAATCTATGCAGTTTTATTTGAAGGTAAAAACGTCTACACAGTCACAGTTAATTATAAAATTGAATCATCATCATCATCAGCCTATAATGCTCCCACTGCTGGGACACAGGTCTTCCTCTCTGTAAGAAGAGGGAGTAGACCATAATCCACCGCGCGGTCTCATTGCGGGTTGGTATATGCATGATAAAATAAAATAGTAATTTAAATTAAAAGGAAAATGTTAAAATCTCAGCTGATTTAACAAAAACAAATAAACCATGATGCTGATGGTAAACCCTCTTTTAAATTAAGTTTTCCTTGTTGTTTATCCGCATGTAAACAAGTTATATTTTTTTAATTTAAAAAACTTACATACGATGCAACTGTCAGCAAAACAACAATGTAATAAAAATAAATAAAAACTTTTTCTTATAATCAAAACAAACACAGGGGTCACTAATTGTTCTGACCGCACGAAATCACAGAGCGACGTTGTGAATCAAACTAAATTAAACTCCCTTTACACTTAAGATTATAAACGACTCGAGCTTACAAACAAGTTTTCAAAGCCAATAACATTTCAATTGCTCGATAAAGAAACAAAAACATGAGCTAAATATTAATCGACTAAAAGACAAATAGTAGCACTTCACAACACTATAAAGTCGTTCCAATTTTAAAATGTGACGTCAAGGGAATGTTTTTTTTTTAATATTTGACGTCAAGTCATATTAAATTATTGCGATAATTTAACTAAGATAATGTTGCCATGCGCGATATTGTCAATAATAGTTATTTTCGTTAAGATGTATTTGCGCAGTTTCATCGTTTTATAGGTCGGGCCAGGGGTGAGGGAGGAAAACAATTGAAAATAATCTTTGTATCTATGTCACATTGTGTTTTGGAACACCACACATACTCGTAAATGCTAAAAGAACACCTCTTATGTTAGAGCACCTCTTACAAGTTGGACCAAAAAACTATTTTTTTCTTTTAGGGGTTATATATTTTAGGGGTCATATTTTTTTTTTTACTGTCAGTGGTCTTTAGACTTCTAATTTTTTCTCCAATATGTAGAAAGATGTCAGCCAACACACAGTAGAGTGTACGTATTTTTCTTTCATTGTATCCCTTCAGGGCTAATTAACGCGTTCTATTCTAACGCGATCATATAACTTACCAAGACATCGAACTCGCCATATTTGTAAATTTATTTGCAATCAATTCAATAATTACCATTTACCAACGACAAGTGGCCCAGAATATCGCTCAATATAGAATAAATTATCTCCAACTATTTTGGTACCGACAAGGTGATTAGTGCATTTGCCCAGTCTGTTTACCACTTTGAATTCCAGTCCAATGCGTGCTAAAACGGTTATCTGAAGGGAAAAGTTCAACGGTACTCCCTAGGTCTTAATTACATCCCCTCCATTAATAAGTTCAACATCTTAAGAAGGATAGTAGGTGACATGACGCCGTCCATCTTCACACACGTAAACAAGACGTCAATCAGAGTAGTCAACAATTCGTGCGATTGACATCATTTTTGGTGCGTATAGTTCGCAGAAAAAGTATGTCAACAATATTTTTCTTGCAAAGGGTAATAATAAATTAAAGTTTTTTTGTGTGTTGCGCTGATTCTGTGTTAAAAGTTGCTAAGTCTGGTTTTTTTTTTGCGTAATTAAAATGAAAGCGCGGGAGTATGTTCCACTAGTTCATTCTGGGTGATATAACTACATTTTTCAAAGAGGATATTTTTTTTTTAAATAGAAAAATAATCAAATAAGCTCGCCCTCATTAATGTGGCAGTCCCGTTCGGCCGTTCTGTTGGAAAGATGCTCTACCAAGCTAATGACCGTCAGTTGCCAACCAGTCATTCCACATTGTCACACCATAGTATGCAACAAAGTAGAGTACATCCTGCTCTTGCAAGATTACTATCCAAGAGGGATCCATACTGTATGTAGTACAAATTATTATTAAATGAATCTCTGCAAAACTGTCACAAATACAGCTACTACGTTCATTAGAATCGTAATCTTTCTGTGTCAACAGATTTCAACGAAACAATTTCGCGACAAACAAAAAACAGCAAACTGGCCACAACGTGCGTATTAAACGTTATCAAAAAAAGAATAAAAATGATGAAACAATCGAGAAATAACACAGAAAATAATAACATATATTTTTGCTCATTTGCACGCATACAAATATAAACATTAGAAGTGGCAATACGCTAGTGATGTGTCGTCATTACAAAAGACGGTTGACTCGTAGGGGGTCAGTTTATCAAGTGACTTGTATATTTCCACAAGGGGGCGCAATAAACAAGCAACACGATAAGATTATTGGAAATTAACACAACATTAATAATTGTGATGATGACAGTGCCTCACTATATTTAGTTTGAGTCTGGCTGGCGCAATATAAAAACATTCTGTATAACATATTTTTGTCACATGGTTCTCGTATCTAGAAAGAGATTAAGTTGACCTATGCAGTTATCGGATCAATGTTTTCTTGATTTGTAAACTATAGAACTATAAATAGATCTACAGCGATTAGCCCATCTGGTTTATTTAGGTACTTATACTAGGTATCATGGTGATAAAATATCGGAATGAGGGAGTAAATTGATACTTTAACTATGACCCTGATCATTATTTCACGAATTGTACGGTCTCGTGGTTACTCTGATTAAGTTTTCTGGTGTGATCATTTAAACAATGATCCTTTCGGACAGATAACCTAACCTGATTAATCTCAGTCTAATAGTATTATTGTCAGCCTATATTGTCCCATTGCGGGACAAACGCCCTTCCTTCTTCAATCTTTAGAGCAAAATTCGTCTTTCCAAAGCCTTTCTGGGTTTCCGAGATAGATTCTCGGTAAGAAGACGTCTCCATCCGAATAAAAACATACTGTTCATAGAATTATGATGATTTTAGGGTATGGACAACCCTTATCAACGTAGAATCCCTGGAAATCCCAGGTGTTCCAAGTCCGATATGGAAAGAAAATCAGGCAGACTGACAGTCGCTCGAAGATTTTTGGGTCAAGCAGCAAGCAAGTTTAAATGTCGAGGAGATTGCAGAACAGTTTTACAAAAACCGTTTACATTTCGAATTTAGCAGAGACGTTTCCAAAAGCTGTTGTAACAATACATCTTATTTTTGTTGTTCTTTTTTTGCGCCAAAGGCTAACTCAATTATAATTTCAATAGGTATGCAATTGCAAATAACATCTTACAATAGGTGCAATTCCTTTCTGTAACACGGCTAGCTAATCAAAGCGTTACGTCCGGAAACTTCTGATATTTTCTAAGAGGAATCGGAGCAAAAAGTATCTCTGTCATACAACAAGCTGTACCTACCTGATTATGTTTCTAATACATGTAGTAACTTTCTTACATAATGTCTATTGATTGTGATGTAATGTTACAACGGTTGGTGGGTACTTATGAAGCAATTTGTTATTCAATAACAATATTTGTTTGGTACCGGTTATTTATTTAAACGTGAATTGAATTGTTATGCAGAGACTGTCAGGCCTAAGATTTATTTCATTTTTTGGACAGATATTTTTTTTATGTACCACGCCATCACTCAAGTCCTTTTGACGCTGCGCTAGGGTCTATGTCAATGTCATAAGTGGTGGCGCGGACTCTAATAAGTAGAATCTGGAATAGTACTGTCAAAATCTGGAAATTGGTGCCAAAATACTGTATCAACTTTTGCTTTGAAGAGGCTTGGTCAAATCGGTATATCTTTTTAGCGTGCTAAAATCATCCAATGACTTCTCCCTGCCAGGGTGGGACGAGAGGGACTGTAAAACTCGTACTGACTAAATTCCACGGTGATCCCTAAATGGCCCTTTACGTTCCAAGGTCACGGGTACCTGATAAAACAGTCCCGCGACCCTGGCAGGCTTTGGTCCTCTAAGGAGGGCCCGGACAGATTGCTCTCCCGCCGATCTGGGATCAATTCAGTATGGGACAGAATGTGGACCAACTGCGGACCGCGGACACTGATAATTACTCCAGAACATGTGTCATAATATGTATGTCAGTAATATGGTGTTCGGATTTGTCCATCCCGGTATTTTCCGAACATTAACTCGAGCACTTATATCAGTGTTGAAGAGTTTGTGTATTTTATCGAAAATTGCTATCGGTCAATGATTTGTTATTTTCCATATAAACTTAAGTACTTAATTACTTACGCACTTAATTTAACCGTTACTTATTGATTACTAGTTGTTGCCGGCGTTTTTGATCAAAATATATGGAGTTTCGCATTTATAGTAGTAGGAAATTAGATAGTCGACACTGGCAAAATATACCTGAGTGAGTGGAACTGCTAATGATGACAAACACATAGTTAGTAGTCAAAGGACGTTATTAGTATTATTTAAGTCTATATGCCTTTATTCTATATAAGCGCAATAAGGAAACTATAATGGCACCTAGAGTAATCTCCTAACAAATGCGCACTGTTGGATTTTAAGCACAATTCATTTAAGTAACGCGTACTGTTCGTGAAAACGGGCTTCGGAGTGACTAATATGCATAATTAATTCGCATAAGCATTTACGTGTTTGTCAAAATCCTTAAAAATTGAGTAGGTAGATTGTGATTATACATAGGTACTATTGATTTTTAAATTAAAATTCGTAAATTGGTCGTTTCTGTTATTTCTTTGACCAAGGCTTATAATGAACACAAATAAGTCTGAAATTGCGAATCCATTGAGAAACGGTGGTCATTAAGACTCGTGCCTTTCTCTCATTTTCTATAATAATTTATTGTCATGCAACCGCAAATTTTATAAAGCAGTACAAATCTGCGCAACCAAGTACAAGGACCATTTAAATATTAAATTAGCGATAAAAAAAAACTAATACATATATGTATTCGCAAACATAACATACGCACGCGATTTAAAATGACGTAACATTATAGAGTGCGTATCTCATTATTTGTATTCAAAGACTGAAGGCCTTGAATACCCAGTTCAATCGGTATTATTAAGCAAGATAAGAATTACTTGGTAAAAACTTTATTTTATTTTATCGGGAAATATTAAAACCGAGCAACAAAATTACTAACTCAGCCACGAATATTACACCCTGGCAACATTTTTAGTTTTGGAGGCAATCCGAGGTTCGATTTGTTTAGGTTCCAGACGAAAATAGGAGCCCCGCTCAGCGGGACTCCATCGACTTCGCCTTGGCTTGGCCTATTTTTTGCTAATCAATCAATTTATTTGATTCAAAACTTTAATTTGCTTACTGCTTTTGCTGACTGTACCTACATTAAATAAAGTTTTACTCAATATTTAGAAATCTGATTGAAAAGACAATTTTTTCAGCTTATTTGAAATCGCATCACAGTTTCGTTCTATCTAGGTTTGGTTTGGCAATATAATTGAGTATTTCAGTAAGATATATTTCGAAACCAATTCGGAATTTTTACCTATTGACTTTGAAATGTTTGGGTAAATTTTATGGCTCTACCTAACCCATTTCAATGCGTTTTCTAATTCATTGTCAATTCTACCCTTACAATTAAAAACACAGCACACTTTGACAGTGGCAGAATTTCAAACATCAAGCTCAGTTGACTATAGAAAAAAAAATCAATCATGACCCCAAAAAGAAAAAAAAAAAAAAAATTATTGATTGAGAACCTCCTCCTTTTTTATTTCGCCATTTAAAAACAGAGTAAATATAGGTAAGCAACATTGCAAAGCTTATTTCCTAAACCAGCGTTTCCCAACCTGTGGTGTCATCTCTGGACCTGGATAAATGCTAATATTTCGTAATCACTACGCTAAGTCAGCACGGCGAACGTGCGCCAAAGTGCGGTGAGCGGGACTGAATGTGCGTGCGGGCACCCGGCCGTAACTCTTCACTCTTTATTTTATTAAGGGGGTCCGTGAAAACTGTGCTTGATTTCCTAGGGGTCCGTGGCTGAAAAAGGTTGGGAAAACGCTGTCCTAAACGGTTGGTGTTGCAAGGTTTAGAATAATATAAAAATAATATTTATTGACTGTGCCTACAGTTTACCTTATTAAGCAATTTAGGTGACATGGTGTCAATGTCAAATGAGTTCATAACCCTTCAAAGGCAGCAAATGTAATCATTTTACAGTCTCTTAATATGCAAATAGGTATAAGGCCATCACATTATTTGCATTGCAAATAACAAGATTGGTGTTAATAGTATTATTTTCTTTAATATCTATGTAGCATGAACCTATTGATAGACAGGGCAAGCAATAAGTGGGCCAATAACACCAGTCATTGGCATTATAGTCTATTACTTACTGATAAAATTGACTATGGACAAATAAAAAAAAAGAATAAAAACTTTTTGAACTTTTTTTTTGTGGCAATACTTTTTAGATTGGAAATATTGCAGTTTATTTTTTAAATAATACATAAGAATCATGTGTACTATAATATTCTTGTGTACTATTTTATAGAATAAATTGTAGAGATATTTTCTCTTAAAAAGAGATAAAATATTATTGTTTATCTCTTTTTACTCCGAAGGGCATTTTAACCTTAACAATTTAACCACAATCTTTGGGTCAGAGTTTTGATTGTCAATTAAGTATTTATTTTAATGATGTAATGCCAGTCTTGATTGCATGTAAGACATACATTGTTTTTTTCTTAAAAGCAATGACTCCGGTTTGTTTGTTAAAAGATATCAAGGCAATGTCATGAAAACACTGATTGCTGATACAGCATTGTAGAAATAGTCATAATGGTTATTTGGTAATTTTAATCTGGTTATTTGTACTATCTTCTATACTGTAATTAAAAAAAAAAACAAATCTAAAAAATATTAATTTTCTGATTTTTATAGGTTCATTCCCAGCCATTTTTATTTAGAATAATGGGTACCTAAGTTTATTTAATATCTGTTCATAATAAATATTTTATAGCTGAATGACTTTTTGTGTTTGCTTGACTAAAAAAAAGTAGACTTTGACGTTTAGACGACCTTGTAATTTCAAAACAAAAAACACGCCGTGCTGTCAACATAAATTGAAAACGAAATAAAAATTCCGAGGCCATATGACCTAACCTTGCTCCGTATCCCCTGTATACTCCCAATTGGACAGCAATTGCTATAAATTAGCCTTACTACGAACACACGTGACAAACCCGAGATCAAACCATAAATTACGTAAAAAAATAAATCGTAAATAACCATGTGGTACACATAACATTCATGAATTAAAATTATAACCAGGCTAAATTGCGACGAACATTACAAGCAAACAAAAGTTTTGCTACTTTACTGAATTTAATTCTGTCGTATTATTTTGGAGGCTGCAGGTAAACGCACACCTGACCTGATTATTTACAATTTATACAAGTTTTAAAATAAACAAACTCACCTGGACGGAAAACTTGAAGACAGAATTGAACGCGAGAAGTCTCACTGTATTTTTTAGTCGTGTATTAGCAGCAGCGGAGCGGCAACTTATTGAAGGAAGTAATTGTACAGCTCGTCTGTCTTGTATTCATTCATTTGTTTGAATTAGTTTGACGTTAAGAGTGCGACAAGGATAGAACATCCGCGAGATCAAATGGCGTTCCGATATTTTATCAAACACAATTTATTTCTTGTTCATTAATTTTTTATCAAAAATCAAGTAGTCAAGCAGCATAAAATAAACCTACTAACCCGAAACGTCACTAAACCAAGCTATTTATTGCTGATTCTATTTAAATAAACAATAAAGTTACATCAGGAGATAAAAACTTATTTTCGTGTTATCTCTTTATATGCGAATTTTATACCTATCTATTTTTTATTATCTTCTTCATTTAGTCTGACTCAACAGATCACGAGATTTGGTTTGGTTAAAAATAAAGAGTTCATTCAAAAACAAGTACAACCAAAATAATAACTAAGAAAATCTAGGCGTGAACCTTTTTGTTATCAGTCTTGCATAGAATCAGTTTCGGAACGAACCTATAGTAGACTATAATTATGAAACAATTTTGATACTTGATATTTTTTGTAACTTAAAGTTATAAAACTTTAACTTACAATAATATTAAAGATGCACTTACATAATCTGTAGTCTACAAATTATGTAAGTGCATCTTTAATATTTCTAAAGCGGTTACAGGAATTGATGAATGTTTGGATTGGTCCTAACCATTTACTGACTGAAGAAAGTTCTTATGGGAATAAATTTCTTTAAACCGAACCGAAGAAGGGAAATTTTCGAGAAATCTTTAAGTTCGATATCTTCAAAACTGACTTGCAGTTTGGAACCCGTATTGTCGGGGTTCAAATTGTAGCTAATAATTGGGTCACCATTTATTCCAAGAAATGCACCAAATTACAAATAACTCTGTACATAATAATTATATTTTATTTTTAACAAAAGGGAAAAGCTTCTTAATACCGCGGAACCCGGTGGATTCGCGAGTGTTTGGAGCATTGGAATAATTATATTTGCACATTGCTTGACTTAGTTCAGTGAAAATATTCGGGCACAAAACTGCACTGTGCGTGAACAAAAGTTATGGATAGCTATGCCGATGAAAACAGAGGCTTAGCAGGATACCAGCTTAGTACATACGTGCACTTGCGAACAAAATGTGTCGCGCACTATTTTGATGGAACGGTGCACTCACGCCTGTAAACTTGTAGTTAGAAACTGCAGTACGATACTTGGCAATTCAGACTCAGGGTGAATGGAGTTAACATACCAGACAAACCTTAAGTACTGAATCATTTGAGCAAAAAGTTGTAAATATTTCGGTCCTGGAGATTACCAAGCCGGATAAATATTTTATGTAAAGCTGTTAACCACCTATAAACTTTCCGAGTTAAACAACTTTCTCCGAATGACAATCATAACCACAAAAAAAAAATTGCCGCGTAAAAAGCAACAATACCAACCTAGTCGAGGAGCTAACACCGAGAGCGGAATCCTAGGAAATAAGGTATTTTTTATCGCATATATAAATAAAATTCTGTTTAGTACGTCAATTGGAGCATTGAAATAATGGTCACATATTTTAGTTTTTCAAATCAGTGAACATTGACAAAGATAAAACGCTCCGAAATTCGGACGAGGGGAGGGGTGCTTGGTAAACATCATCTGCTCCTGATTAAAAATTGTTACCAATTGCCGTGGACCGGGGGGGCATGGGGGGTGTGTTTGTGATTTTTAAGCAGCAGCTGGTACACACAGCTAACACATCAAACTATACATTGTAATCTATTCGTGTTTTTGTTTTTTTTTTTTTCTTTGGTTTCTCGACTTCAATAAGATTTTTTTAGCACGCAATGATTGAAACGGTCAAGTAAATACTGAAAGTTTTGCATGGCTTGATGGTGTTTAGCCGCTGTGTACCTTCGTAAATTTTGGTATACCTACGTAACAATAATAAACAACTATACGAAAGTCAAAATGATTTTTAATCGCATAATACTTTTTCGTGCGATTTAAGGTTTTTTTTCAGTAAAATAGTCTATTGTCAAACTTATCGATACAGATAATGAAATTTTTTTTTAACACAATTATCACTAAAGTAAAAATGAAGAAAAAAGAGTGATATATTATTGTCAATTAGTGCCTTTCTCTAGTTTCTCATAACAAAGCTGTTCTAGAATACTTCATAAATATAAGAGATAAGCACTATCAAAAGTATCGAACCCCTTGTTTCATTACTAAAAAATAAAAAGTGTCAAGACCTTTTTGTCGCACTACACAACTTGTTATCAAGCCGGGCCGGTCGCGTACGCAGCGGAGCACGTGGTGTTATTCCTCACATCTCCGAACACAAAACTTTATAAAAGGCCCCCGCTGTGTCGTGGAACAAACGCGCGACCCATAGTCTTGCAATTTCCACACAGGAGAACTCGCGCTACACAGAAAATGGCTACACCCAAAGAAGGTACACTTTTTATTTACATTTTTGCAAAGTTTTTGTATTTGGACTGTCAAAGATATAACCCGCCTAAATTTAAAAGGACCATAGACGAGAACATCAAACTCGTCGGTGTGTTTTTTTTTATTGCAAAGGAATTGCTTTGTTCGGCCTTGAGAGTAAATTAGATGTTGAATCTTTTTATTAGTTTCATTATTTGTTACTATTGATACAAGATTGCTTATCTTTTGTAACTGGATAAGATGTTCCTATGTTTTATTCATTTGATAGGAGAGTCCTTGATCTGTAATCTTTCTAATGCAACTCCACTTGAGTTAAAAAAACTACACACAATAAAGCGGGTTTACCCACTCATATTTTGTAATTACCGATAAAATAATATGTTTAATCCATAAGGTTAATCAGTTAATCTAGCACTGGACTAGGTATAAATTCTCAACTTATATCTAGGTATACGTTGCTGACAATCTCTTTAAGTTGTAATTATTTTAAAACTTATATAAATGCCAAATTAACCGGGCATGTCATGCCATCATTAATCGGACTATAAAATTTGAAAATTCGTTACGTATCTACTTTAGCTATATATAAAAAAATATTCATTAACTGGTATAGTCTACCTAATAATTATTCCGTAGCATTTTGTTTTTTTTTGCGATTTCAGGAATCGTCCCATTGTAAAACTTGTTCATTATGAGTGCAAAAACTTCATAAGAAGTTTCTAAGATTACCTTAAATACTGGATTACATTTTTTGTCGCCATGATAGTATATTTTTCCATGTAAATAACCCAGTCAGCCTCAAGCGTGGCTAAGAGTCCATCATAGCGAAAATCTAGCTAGGGCGAACCTATAATTAAAAAAACAAATAAAGCACATTACACTCAGCGATTTTGTTTTGAGTGGCACCTCGCAGGTCAACTTCGAGGAAGTTGATGTGTCCTGAATCCAAGGCCTCCAGCCAGAAGCTTTTAAACTAAATTAAAAACTAAGCGGTCAGACGCATGCACCCTCTACGGGGTATAAACCTAAACCTCGGCTTATGGTGCCGCTGGGCAGCAAGGGACAGGCTGGATCTGAATGATAATCTTTCATATTACGAACTAACAATAAACCCTTATAATTCCAGTTGGAGGCTACAAGCTTGGAAAGCTCATAATTGAGGGCAAAACAAAGCAAGTCTTCGACCTCCCAGAAGTTCCCGGACACTGCCTGCTCCTCAACAAGGACCGTATCACCGCCGGAGACGGAGTGAAAGCTCACGATCTTGAAGGAAAAGCGGCTATCTCTAACCAGACCAATGCTAAAGTCTTCGAAATTCTTAAGTCTGCTGGTAAGGACTCATTTACTGGCCAGGCCACGGGACATTCGCTGCATCGTAAATTAACATTTCTCGTGGCCAACCTTCACGTCTTAAAGCGAGAAAAATTCCAGTGTGGGAACGAGATGGCGTTAGACGACTTGTATAGCTTTGTCTCTTTCCCACAGTGGAATTACTCTCGCTTTAAGATGTCATGGTAAGCCACTTGTACTGTAGGTACATTTGTTTACACTTTTATACATTTGGTTTAGTCGCAAGACTCTTCATCATTCACATCGAATTTCCGCTTCAGCGAACGTCCCACTCACATGGAAATTCTTTTCTTCAATTATGCTGTTACCGTCTACCTTTTATTTTTCTGTTTTTTTGATAAGCTGGCATCAATTGACGTCATCATTATTAGCGAATAAAGTATTTTTCTTTAGTCATCAATGCATATTTACAAAGAAAAAACGCATCAAAATTCGAGAGTTCCTGACATCAGAATCAAGTAAATAGTCCCCACTCTCACTTAACGAGTGTACAGTAAAAAGTATAATTGATTGTGACGTTTTGTTTTTGCCGTAATTTTAAAAGTGTCGTATCTGCTTTAATTTTGGTTTACCTACGTACCAAAAGAAATACGTATAACTGACTGATCACTTCGATTTTCTGTAAAATACCCTTTAATCTCCAATTAATGATACAATACTCTTCTGTTATTCTTATCAATGTGATAAACGATTAATGGTCAAATGATGTATATGTATGTAGTGGAGGTCTGGTCACTGATCAAGAGTTAAGAAAAATAGTTCTTGTTGCCTTAGATACAGATCGGTTGGAATAAAAAGTTCAATGGCAATAAAATATGAAGATTTATCTAATATATAAAACTCGTTCTCGTGTCACAGTTTTCGTTGCCATACTCCTCCGAAAACGGGCGCTGACCCGATTTGATGAAATGAATTTTTTGTGCTTATCCGGGTTATCTATGAGAATCGGCCAACATCTATTTTTCATACCCCCTAAGTGTAAAATATAGATACGCACCAAGGGAGTAAAGCATGGCCTTACGTCCACGGGCGTTATTGAATCCCGAAACTACACTAAGGATTCTGGGGTGAGTGAACCTCCGAGCGCAGCGGGCGGTTCAAGTGTATTCCCGAGTGAAACGAGGGAGGGAATTATGGTAAAGAATCCTTAGTGTAGCGAGGGAGGGATTCCAAGTCAGCCCAAGACAAGCAGCTTTCTCTCCGAGGAGCGTACTCTGCTTTTCACACCTACTGCGAGGAAATAAATTCGAATTTTGAAAGATGTGGTACGACAACCTTCGAACGTGAAGTTGGCACCACTGTAAGCGATCAGCTGTTGCTGCCAGCGGCCGCCATTACTGATACGACTCCTTGGTGAAAGTTTTCATACGGTTTTCTTTGAGTTTCCAAATTCAAATCACATTATTCCCACGGGAATAATGAAATTCAGTACATATATTATTCCCGGCACGAGCGAGGGGGAATAATGTCATGCTTTACAGTAGGTTTGCCTGACGTATAATATGACATTTACGAGCAAGTAGTGTGAAATATAATTTATATGGCAAAACAACGTTTGCCGGGTCAGCTAGTTTAGTATAAAATGATTGAAAAATCTCCTTTTTAATTTATTAACAAGAAGTCCATAGTTCAATTAGTTCTGTCTAATCTTTTTTCTGTCTTCTTTCGTTTGCTTGTGTCTATGAAAATTATTACTACAGTTTCACTATCTAGATACAGAGAGAATAAAAGTTGTTTAAAATCAGGAAAACTAAGCTGTTTCTTCAAAATTGTAGCAAAGAGCTAAACTGTTAAGGCGGAAATGGAGTTCATGGGTCCACCTTTGTACGAACATCCCTAAAATGTTCTAAGAAAATAGGCTTTTGTGCAGCGTCGTCAAAACTAGCCTTAGAGCTCCTTAGAGAATAAAGCACTGCCAGGTCTTTTCTCTATGAGACGGAGTGCGGTAGTGGCCAAAATCTAATAGACCTTTCAAACTTGTTTACCCTGCATTTTCCTCATCCAGCAATACGTATAAATCGTATTATTACGTTCTTATTATTGTGACCCCATGACCCCGCGCAAACAACAACAGATAATCTTGTAACAGTTATGAAACATTGCCTTCGATAAAGGTCATCTTAATAATATTTATGGACACTGTTATTTATCATTGTAATGGGCTTGTTTTTTTTAATAGTAGAAAACAATTGCTGACGTCACTGCTGTGGATGGGACCTTTGTGTCAGCTGATAAAATTTTATTTTTAAATGCGTTGTCAAAGCAAGGCTTGATAAGTTTCACGCTTACTTACATGGCCTGTAACAAAAATGAAAGGATGATGAAAATAGAAGCTTATCTACTGATACTGACGGTGTAAACTAATAATGTACTTATCTCAGTGGCAATGTTGATCTCGATCTTTGTTTGTAACCAATCAACAATCGATATTGCTTATTCTAGTCTTGAAGATGTCCAAATAGAAGCAGCGTACTGTCCAAGGGATGAGCAAACCTACATTAATAGTACCTACTACAATAATTCGTCACGAATAGTGATGATGCAAAACTACAAGTCCAACTACCCGTAATAACACTAATTTAGGGTTGCAACTCAGGTATATTCACAAGAAATCAATATTCAAGGACCCTTCCACTGTTGAGGCACAGAGACTCTTCTCTGTGAGAGAGAGAGAGCCCTGTTTGACTACGGAAGTCACGTCAATCTTCGATTTCCAAACTCTAACTAAAATCTTTCCAATTTGCAGGTATCAACACAGCTTTCGTCAAAATCGCATCGCCAACAGCTTTCGTCTCCAAAAAATGCGACATGATCCCGATTGAATGGGTGACCAGGCGCCTGGCCACCGGTTCCTTCCTCAAGAGAAACCCTGGAGTACCTGAGGGCTTCAGGTTCACTCCTCCGAAGCAGGAGACTTTCTATAAGGATGATGCTAACCACGACCCTCAGTGGTCTGAGGAGCAGATTGTGTGCGCTAAGTTTACGATTAATGGACTTACTATTGGTGAGTAAACCATAATTGTGGGGTTTGTGTGGGTAAGACTTGTAGTGCTTGCCTAAGTGTCCAAAATCCCGGCCAATCGAGACCTATTGAGAAAGATCAATAGGTCGTGGTGGAGGTGGGAAGTGTGGCACGAAATGTATAACTGGGCCAAAACTACTTAGGTACATATCTTTATTCTGTCTTCGTATAAGTATGTTTTTAAAAGGCTGTATTTGGTAACTGCCTGAAGTCTTCAAAAAACGAATCAACGTTTACCTCACTTATGAGATCCTAACAAGACTTCCAGCCAAGAAACAAAAAGTAATTGTCTGTAGATTGTCCGAAACATTTGCTCCTGTTTTTTTCATCTGTAGCTAAATAGCTTACTTACTAAATCTTGTTGCTATCTCCATCAGGTCAAGATGAGGTGGACTACATGAGGAGAGCCACAATCCTCGTGTTCGAGATCTTAGAGAAGGCGTGGGCTCTCCGCGACTGTGCGCTCATCGACATGAAGATCGAATTCGGCGTTGACCCTGAAGGTGAGAAAGTTTTACGATAATAGTTCAACACACTTTGGTCAGTTCTCAATAAGTAGACCAGAGAGTGCCAAAATCATTTGAATTGTCTGTTTTTATATTTTTAACGAAAAACACATTAATGTCTTCCTCGTTAACTTTAATTTAAATTAAACTGATAATAAGGACTTTTTTAACGTCAAAACTAGTTAAAATAATTGCCCAAAATGCCCGCCCTCCTTCACTTTCCACTGATTTACCAGGAGGAAAAAATGGCGGAATAATCTCCGTAGTAACTTATGTTTTCTAATTGTTCAGGTAACATCCTGTTGGCCGATGTCATTGACTCTGACTCCTGGAGACTGTGGCCATCTGGAGACAAGAGACTTATGGTGGACAAACAGGTAAGACTAATCCTGGAAAATTCTTATATGCAGAAAATTCTAATTTCAATAATTGTTTCTCTTCTGCTAGATTCTTATCGCCTTCTCCGAAACTGCACAATCTCTCCCTGCTATGCATAGCCCTCAGTCGCATTTCATAAGAAAATGAACTTTAGCGTATTATTATTGTTCTTATTTGTATGATAAGCTTGATCCTATCCTAAACCTCTGAAGGAATATGCAACTCAAGTTATTATTAGGATTATTTTCAGATGAAGCGTATAATTCTCGGCTAAGCTTCAGCTAAAATAATTTACACGTTCACTCCATGATTTGAGCCACATCAATGGCCCGCAGTGATCCGCAGTTTCACTCGCCCCCTCCTCCTGTCCAATTTTTCCTGTTCAAGTTTTAATCATAAAGAAAAAACCTATCTTTACACGATCGTTTTGCCGTGTAAAGTAGAAATGTTGCGTCATTTTCAGCGCACGATTTATTTCTCCGCTCCTTCTTTTTCTTTCTTATGTCGTGGTGGCTTTCCATGACGTCTAAAAGCGAGAGTGATTCCAGTGTGGGAACGAGATAGCGCTAGACCACTTGTATACCTCTATCTCTTTCCCTCAGCGAAACTAATCACGCTTTAAGATGCTGGATCATGACTCTTCAGACTGATCTGGACTCTTCAGACTACCATGACGGTAGGCCAGTCTGAAGAGTCATGATCCAGCAAGCTTCTTGGTAATACTCAAACATCATTCACGATAACTGACAAATGCTTGCACTGACTGGACAGGTCCACTCAAATTTGTATGGTTCTTTCTTCAAAAGACCATCTCAGACACAAACCTGCAGGGACCTCGCATGATTTAACCAATTTAATGTCTGGACTTTAAAAGAGACGATGACCTCTGAGTTTGTTTCGGATGTTTCTTCTCGGAGTAGTCAGGTACGAAACACCGTAAAAAAAAGTGTTTTGACTTGTAAAAGTGTTTGCGAAAACCTATTTGCAAAATAAATATCATTTATCATCCCTTCCTATCTTCTGTAACCAGGTGTACAGAAACCTGGCGACAGTGACCGCAGCTGACCTGGATGTGGTGAAGCGTAACTTCGCGTGGGTGAAGGATCAGTTGGACTTCTTGAAGCCAAATGTGCATCACAAGGTTGTTGTCTTCATGGGCTCGCCGGCCGATCAGGAACATTGCCAGAAGATCGCTAAAGGTAAAATTGTTATTCTTTCCAACCTAAACAACGCAATAAACAAATCTCAATTGTTTAACATTTTAATAGTTCGAATTAACTGACAATACCTTAAACGTTAAACAAGTAGGTATATAAAGTTGACTCAGCACAGGATTTCCTGTACTTTATTGCAGCGTACTTGACTTGAAGCGTTTAAAGCGCCTCTTGTGTACGAGCTGTTACGAGCGAGGAACCATTTTTGTAACAAATTAACAGTTTATTTTACGTAACAAAATGATATGGAACATAGTATACACTACCGGAAAATCTCACTTCTATCACAGCGGCCCGCGAGCTCGGCCTGAACGTAGACCTCCGCGTGACGTCAGCCCACAAGGCGACAGAAGAGACCCTCCGCATCATGCAGCAGTACGAGGACACGCACGGAGCCCTGGTCTTCATCGCAGTGGCCGGCCGCTCCAACGGACTGGGGCCTGTGCTGTCAGGGAACACCTCATACCCTGTGATCAACTGCCCGCCTCCTTCTGATAAAATGGTCCAGGTAAATATTAATGCTCACCTTTATAAGTATCACGCAGCTTGATTGGCGCAATTAAAATATATAGGGTGAATTTTTCAACTGGGCTTGGATGGCTATATCGAATAAAAATCTTCGAAACTATAAGGAATATCGAAAAATGTTGAAAGGAGTCTCGAGGCCGATATTGACAAAAACTAAAACTGCAACATTGGATTTTAGAAAAATTAATAATCCTGGCCAGGAATCGATCCCGATGATTTTGAAAAAAAATCATTTCTCTTATTACACCATTCGATAGTTTTGCTAATAAGGATCAAACTCAGGGAAGCAATCATATACGGCAAACTTAAGAACATTAATTATGGGGCAACGTATTAAAGATATCAGGCGCACAACCAATTCCGACGTGAAAATAATTAATTGACGCAAAGTTTTTGGAATCATGGTTTCTAGAACTGGATGGAAGGCTGGATTCGTGGTGTTGAGTGCCGTAACCTCTTTATGCTTTCGGCCACTTGAAATGTGGAGAGCTGACGTAAACTACGCGAAGGCATTTTTTTTAAATCAGCTACAATTCTTCTGTCTTTCTGTATTAAAGGTTCTAAACTTGACTAATCACCAAACATTTTTCTAGGACATCTGGTCATCCCTCTCCGTGCCATCAGGCCTGGGCTGTGCAACAGTCATCTACCCTGACAGCGCTGCGCTAATGGCCGCCCAGATCATCGGACTTCAAGACTACATCGTATGGGCCCGCCTTAGGGTTAAGCAGCTCCACATGGCCGCTGCCCTTAGAAAAGCCGACCAGAAACTCAAGAACCAAGTCTAAACATCACCAACTACAGAGTGACAAGGATCTTTTGGCGCTTGAATGACTTTGACAGGTCTTCCATCTTGTTTTATGAGAAAATACAAGATGGCTTTTGTTCCAATTTTCTCCACGCGCCAAAAGAATCTTGCACAGGTAATATAAACTCGAATGTTATTACTTTTTTTGTTACTTTTTGTGCAGTATTTTTGTAAGGGAAGTTTATTTTGTACAATGTTTATAAAGCAAATGCTGCCGTTACATTCCGTAAAATGTTATGTGTATTCTTATCAATAAAATATAAATATTAATTTTGTTTTACCTTATTTATCCACAATCTAAACTCTTTTTTTTTTGTTTGCCTGCTTTGTCAAAAAATTAAGTGGTATCTATTCATCTGAGGAATAAACTTCTTAGGACTTACTTTTTTAGTGTTCAGACTGATGTTCTCCAAAAGGCTGAAAAGGCTAAACAATAATAAAAGGATATAGACCCATGTAGATCTAAACTAATATTATCATGTAGAGGTTTGGTCATAGAAGGTAATTTATAAAAAATAGTATTTAGGTAATCTAATAAAAATATATCGGCATATAGGTAATCTAATAAATTCTATGAGTAGTTTTACTGATGGCAAAGTTGTAAGGTAAAATATCAAGGGCCATAAGATTTCTTGAGACAGAAGAATTTGAGAGCAAAATCTATTGAACGTGTTCAATAGATTTTTTAACTGCGTTGTGACGCAGTTTCGTTGTTTGATTGTAATTGAATTCAAGGTCAGGATCAGTACTCAGTGAAGTCACCGAAGTGACTAGTACGGCCGCGAAACCAAAACTCAAGTAACTAACGCAATCAATGACGAAATATTACAACATAAGTTTGTTAAATATCTAATCCAGTGGTCCAGTAGGCCGAGCCCATACAATCTTATTTTCGGAAGAGGTTGTATGTTCTAATCAGTGAATTTGTTGCTATTTGTTGTGTGTTTAATTTTGCAACACTAGAAATGTTATATTTTTGACCTTGGTAATACTACAATTAAATGTCAATGTCAGGTTTCTTGCAAAAGTGTCGGGCGAGTGCGTATTGTGGTGTTTTAAAAATAACAAAAACTTACAGACCATTTCAAACGTATAGAATGGCAGATAAATCTACAGATTATTCTACTGCCAATGGGTTTGAGAGTAAAACCCCATTTCTGATCGGTGTGGCGGGCGGTACAGCCAGCGGCAAGGTATGTCTAACCTAATGTTTTGGAATACCAATATCGATTTTTCCACTTGAGCCGTAACTTACGTAACTGGGAATTCTGCTGCGTAATTTTCTTCTTGAAATATTGAAATGACAGTGTTTTATATTGCTTCCAGTATGTTTTGATTCACTACGTCGTATGTATAACCTCTATCTATCGAGCAACCTCATTGCGTTGTCGGATGAAAAAATATTTTACTGACCATGAAAACATTGTTAGCACTGTTGTTATCGAAAATTGTTGTAGTTGCCTATTCACAGGGGCAAAGCGAGCCTGCAGAATGGAGAATTGGAAGAAATATCAACCAATAGGATTGTACCACTGAAAAAGAGTTCAGATTTAGCCCAATTCTATTGATTAATTTTAATATTCCTCCATTTCTCCAATCCACAGGCCTTTCTTGTGTCAGCCAGCGTTAGCTTTGTCTACTATTGCATAGTAAATTGACTTAATATCAGTGTCATAACTAGCTTTTTATGCACCGGGTGCTAACTTCTTTAGCTGCACCTTGAAATATATCTAAATTATATATTTTGTCTTTTATGGGACTTGTGATGAGGCATGAAAAGGTGAAGCTAAAAACTGATGAAGAATAGGCGCAATAAGTTATCCTATCTTCTTTTAAAAATAAATGTTTATTCAAATAGTAAGCTTAGAGAACTGTACACACGGCTACACATCAAGCTATACATTAGCTGACCATTTATTGTGAGTAAAAATCATACAAAGCGAAACCAAGACAAACTGCTTTTGTATAGCTAGATGTGTATCCGTGTGTACATATTGAAAGAAAAAATGAATTGTGATTGCTCCTACACTATGTTAGCAGTTCTATATTCGATAATCCCCTAGCTTATCTGAATGATTATCACCTAATGTCATAAGTGATGAGTCAAGATACACAATAACTGACAAATGCTTGCATTGATTGGACAGGTCCACTCAAATCTGTGTGGTTCTTTAAAAGACCATCTTAGACAATAACCTGCATGGTCCTCGTATGACCTGATCTACATTATAAAGTCTGGACTTAAAAAGAGACTGATCTCTGAGTTTGTTTTGGCCTTTTTTTTCTGAGAGTAGTCAGGTAGGAAACACTGGCCTCCTAGTTTTATGAAAAGATGTGTAAAAGTGTTGACATAACTTTCTCTACATCATATCATCATTTAATTTCATATGATGGGTTGTTAAACACCGTATTATGTAGTATAGTATATTGTGTAATGTGTAAGAGCTTAACAAATGGAAGAAAAATATCTAATGCACCGCCCAAAGTAATATGAGATAAGGGCAGATAGAGATCATGACAGAAATTAGTAAACAGCAAACATCATCATATACAGGGTGAATTTTTCAACTGGGCGTGGATGGCTACTTTCGAAACTATGAGGAATATCGAAAAACGTTGAAAGGAGTCTCGAGGCCGATTTTGACGAAAACTAAAACTGCATCATTGGATTTTAGAAAAATCAAAAATCCTGGCGAGGAATCGAACCCGCTGATTTTGTAAAAAAAATCACAGCCTGTATTATTACACCGTTTGATAGTGTCGCTAATAAGGATCAAATTCTGAGAAGTAATCATATACGGAAAACTTAAGGAAATGGCTGATTTTTATGAAATTGCTATTTTTCCATGTTACTTTACATCTACTAAGCCATAATTTATTCGAAATTATAAAAATTTCATTGTTTTCAATGTCTCACTGGATTTGAAGTTTCAACAATCCCACTGTACTTAGCAAAACGACATAATTGAGTTGAACTAAAAATAGCATTATTTTATAGAAGAAAAGGTGACTTATGTTTCAAATACTGTCTTTGCCTTGAAGATAAATCAGTTTTTTTGTAATTATACGTTTTCCTTAAGTTTGCCGTAGCTGATTACTTCCCAGAATTTTATCCTTATTAGCAACACTATCGAACGGTGTGATAATACAGGGTGTGACTTTTTTTCCAAAATCAGCGGGTTCGATTCCTGACCAGGATTTTTGATTTTTCTAAAATCCAATGATGCAGTTTTAGTTTTCGTCAAAATCGGCCTCGAGACTCCTTTCAACGTTTTTCGATATTCCTCATAGTTTCGAAAGTAGCCATCCACGCCCAGTTGAAAAATTCACCCTGTATAAATTGTTACATGTGTAATGCTCAGAAGCATTAACATAATTATTCATATTATACTCTAAAAGCTTATGAAAAACAACATAAGATTATAAAACATCCTATATTGCTTGTAGGATGTTTGAACATATGCATTTTTTTTTTAAATTATGTTTTGTGAATTTGAGAATGTTCATAATAAAAGTTTACAAATGTAAATAAACTGTTAGGCTGTCAAAAATCATCACCATGACCCAAAGACCCTGTTTGCCTAGTCAAATCCTCATCTATTCCTTATTCCCTAGTCAACAGTATGCCAGCGAATCATGGAGAAGCTGGGCCAGCAGCACAAAGAGCAGACAGAACGCCGCGTGGTCTGCATCAGCCAGGACTCCTTCTACAGAACCCTCACCCCCTCAGAGAGGCTCCGCGCTGAACGGGGACAGTTCAACTTTGATCACCCTGATGCTTTCGATGATAAGAAACTACTGGCTATTCTGAAGGATATCCTGGCTGGCAAGAAGGTGGAAGTTCCTGAGTATGATTATATCACAAATTCTATTAGGTGAGTAAATAAAATTATTTGGAGTAGCTGAACGATTACTATTGTGTGTTGCGGTTTTGATTCCCGCATGGAATAAATAGTTTAAACACATCCACAAACATAAAAGAAGACAGTTTTTATAAAATAATATTAATATTCCACAAGTCCACAACTATCACACAACGCCATCTACTCTCAAGATTATGCAGAGCTTGTGTTATGGGTACTAGACAACTGATATATAGATTAATTACACCTAGACACATCACACAAACATTTGTCCTGGGTGGGAATCGAACCCACAACCTCTGGCATAGCAGTCAGGGTCACCAACCACTAGACCAACAGGCCTATTTAATATAATCCCTGGTATCAGCATTTTCTCAAGGCAGAAATGAGACACCACTAGAGAGCTATTGATGTCATACCCAGCAATCTTGGATTGGTAAGGTGATCCAATTCAAATAAGTCATGTAAGTTATTGAACTTTGAACCTTATGTTGAGTTTACTCAAGGTGGCAAAATCTATTCTTTGCACTCCTGCAATTTATGCAATTGTGTGAGGTGACCCCAACCTTGTAGATTATGCTGTTGAGTATCAATATCTGTAATAGAATAAGTGCCATCTGGTCTATATAACTTTATTATTGTCGACAATTTGATGTGCTGCCGTGGTATACTTTAGCCAGAGGGGCATCAAATGCTCTGTAATTTTTAAAAGATTTTTAACTTTATGCTCTAGAACATAAAGTTCAAAAGGTATTTACCATGATTCTCTATAATTCAAATTCTCGAAAATCGTAACCATAAAATAGAAATCTGTGGAAATATGGTCGAAGTTCGTCCATAATTCATTAAATAATTAGTAAAAAACGATTAACTGTATAAAAATCAATTGCTGTTCGTTGTCTCGCTAAAAACTCGAGAACGGCTGGACCGATTTGGCTGATTTGGTTTTGATTTATTTTGGGAAGTCCAGGTAAGGTTTAAAAGATATTTCTGAGGTGGTACGAAGCCCGGTCAGTTAGTATCAAATATTTATATGGCCTGTTTGAAGTTGTTCTGAGTCTGGTTGTTTGTCGGAGTTTAAAAATTTTGTAATCGCACTCACGATACTGCAGAAATTCATAATAAGGAACTACGTTAAAAATAAACAAGTTGAGAGCTTTACGCGGTCGAACACATGATTCATACAAGACTGCTACGTCGCGGATCCATCGCTTTATGTTGATGCTTGAATACTTTTGTTTTACATCTCATCTCATCGATCTTTTATCTACATACTTCAAAACATAGTAAAACACATATCTAATAATACTTCTCCAATTGCACCAGCCCACATCGCTCGCACACCATCTACCCAGCAGACGTGGTCCTCATCGAGGGTATCCTGGTGTTCTACTTCCCTGAAGTACGTGAGCTGTTCCACATGAAGCTCTTCGTCGACACTGATTCTGATACCAGGCTGGCTAGGAGAGGTATGTTCTTTTGCTAATATTAAACCGTTTTTAGGTGTTAAAATTATCATGAGTCCTCTCGCCCTAGTTAGAGCAGAATGGATTGTCAGAGTCGTCCTGACTGAAATCCTTCGTGTTCCTTCAATTGCCCTTTACGTATCAGGATCATGGTTACATGTTCACACAGTCCCGCGACTTCAGCAGGCGTTTAGCCTTCTCGGGGCAGTCTGATTGCTGAGGCACTCGTTGAACACGACGCGCTATCAAGTCGGTTATAGTCCCTGATCGAACTGTTACTACTGCTATGCATTTGTCGCCGTATGCATGCTCGGGTCTACGGGCAGTGGCCAGAAACCGCCTCACGACTGCCTTCGACGCTCTGGGCGTCTCCAGCGGCAGCTGGATTGCTAAGTTGTCCTCTCCCTCACGCGTCCCACCTTCTCGCTAGCATTACTGCTTCACAGAAGGAGGTGACTGCTTCCCATTGATACTACATAGGCTGTGTTATATTGTAGTGCCCCGCGACATCATGGAGCGCGGCCGCGATCTGGAGCAAGTCCTGAACCAGTACATGAACTTTGTCAAGCCTGCCTTCGAGGAGTTCTGCTTACCGGTAAGTTTGATTGTTTGTAGGAAGTAATCTCGGGAACTATTAAACCAATTTCAATGGTCGAAACTAGTCAGTAAAATCAGTAAATGTCAGTTTTTTTAGCATGGTCAGTAAAAGTCAGTTTTTTGAGAAAATGGAAAGTTTTTTCAGTTTTTTGAGATCAACACACATATTTCTCCATATATTTTTTTGGAACCTTATTAATTATTTACTTACTGTATATATTATTTACTGTCTTCATTCTAGATTTTGCTTAAGAAATATACAGAGTGTTTCTTTTAAATGGGCCAAAAGGGAGAAATCCTTATCCATAAGAGATACGGGAAAACTTTGTTAGGAACCTTTAGCTCTTTTTTGATGTTGACAATTTTGGCGTTTTTACTTTTTTGGTCAAGTGTGAGTTGCCCCCAAAAATGAGTAAAATTGACCAAAATTTTTTTTAAAGCCTATCGACTCTGTTTCATGTAAGGATCATTTCATTGTATCGGAAGAAAAAAATCGGGACGGCGGAAGTTGGTCAAATTTAGCAAAATATTTTTTCATACAAATTGTATGAAGGAAAAAATTTCCAATTTTTTTTAAGATGTTTTTTGATTGAGTGTCATGTAAGGATCATTTCATTGTATGGGAAGGAAAATGTATGGGCAACAGAAGTGGGTCAAATCTGAGTACTAATAATACGTGTTTATGCTGTAAGAAGAAACATTACTGTATTTTTGACTAACTTCTATTGTCCAGACATTTTTCTTCCCATACAATGAAATGATCCTTACATGACACTAAATCAAAAAACATCTTAAAAAAAATTAGAAATTTTTTCGTTCAAACAATTTGTGTGAAAAAATATTTTGCTAAATTTGACCAACTTGCGCCGTCCCGATTTTTTTCTTCCGATACAATGAAATGATCCTTACATGAAACAGAGTCGAAAGGCATTAAAAAAAAATTTGGTTAATTTTACTCATTTTTGGGGACAACTCACACTTGACCAAAAAAGTAAAATCGCCAAAATTGTCAACATCAAAAAAGAGCTAAAGGTTCCTAAGAAAATTTTCCCATATCTCTTATGGATAAGGATTTCTCCCTTTTGGCCCATTTAAAAGAAACACCCTGTATATCTTATAGTATACCTACTAGCAGCCAAACCCGGCGTTGCTTGGGTTTCACCTTTCAAGTCCATTCATTTCATCAGTTGCAACACTTTTTCACATTTTCGCCACCCACAACTGCGACCAAACTTCCTTACTTTCACGAGGAGACCAAAGGGGAGATGATTGGAGTTGGTGGTCATAGAGAAAACCCTGTCTTCCCGTCCTAACATTGGCATTTTAAAGATACATTTAGATTAAAGAAGAAGAAGAAGAAAACGTACAAAAAATTATAGATAAAAAGAAAAATGCTTTGATTACTTACTTCTTCAAGAAATCATAATGTCTAATATTTCTAACTTTTAATATTATTTGCATGATTGGTTGTGTGTCATTTGCTTATTAAGAAATATTAAAACTGATAACTATTTGTAAACTTTTTAATAATAATAAGGTGGTGATGGTTGGCTATGTGGAGGCCAATAATTTTTTTTTTTCAATTCCACATGAATTTTTTATTTTAAGTTAGTTCAGATGGTCAGTAAAAGTCAGTTTTTTTAGATTTCTTGTCAGTAAAATCAGTATTTTTGAACACTGAACCTGTTTCGACCCCTGCAATTAGGAAATATCTTTAACTTTAGCTAGCTGCATTATTCTTGAGTGACATTTTGTTTATTTTCGAATTGCTCCTGTGCAAATCCAGGGTCGCTAGTCTGTACTATACTAATATTATAAAGCTGGAGAGGTTGTTTGTTTGGTTGAACGGGCTAATCTCAAGAACTTATAGTCGGAATTGAAAAAAATATTTATAATATCATTGTTTGCAGACCAAAAAGTTTGCTGACGTCATCATTCCCAGGGGAGCCGACAATCTGGGTGAGCCATGTTTTATTAATTTATTTTATAGATATTACTTAATAGAAAAGGTACTTATTTATTATAATTATATAAAAATTAGGATAACTCCGACTTTTTATTCTTCAAACACAATTTAAAACATAATTTAAAAAAAAACTAATATAAAGATAATTATGAATGTTAATGTATTGACCGCGTTTCCTAAAATTTATGCGAAAAAGTGCTTTCTTGTCTTAGTTTACGTTCTTACATCTTTGATACATGTAGATTTGTGCCCGATTGATGGCAATAGGAAACCTCCTTTTAATATGGAACTTAACAATAACTTGCGAAACATAGGTGTACAGTACTCCCATATTAATAATGCGCATGCAAATCTTCGCCAATTGTCGTATTCCCGGAAACACCCGAATCATTATTTACACTTATACCCAAACCGTCGTATATTTTGTAGTTCTATCGCCCGCGTTTGAACTAGCATATCATATTGCACCATTTTTCTTAGTCTAAGTGATATTTTTAAATCCAAGGTAAGTTGACACAAGGTCATAGCCACTGCAACGAGGTCGCATACTGCCTTCGAAAACATTCTGTATTCGAAATTTAAAAAAATGCAAAATATAAAGATTGCAGCGGCTATGCTCTTATGTAGCTGCAAAAAGCGCCCGTAATACACTCGCGTTTAAAGTCCGTTTTGCATTGTTGCAGTGGCTATTGACCTAATCGTGCATCATATTTGGGATATCATGTATAAGAAGAGGACTTCGCCTCCAAAGATTGTCAATGGATGTAATGGACATCCGGAAGTGGATGAGACGACCGGAAGACGGATGTCTGGCAGTTCAGAAGATACCCTGAGCCGATAGTCCTAGTTTGTATGAAAGTGTGTGACTTTGTGATCTACTCGCTATGTTCTATTGTTCAAGACTTAAGGTATGTTTTTCTATTTTAATTTAGTTCCGGTTTTTTTTCTTCATGATGAAAAAATTTTGTTTCCGATGGTCCTTAGAAAAAGCATTGAAACTGAAGAAACTAAACTTTTTGTGACTCGTTTTATCGACTTCTCTAAAGTAATATGTTACATTCAATCAAATAAATAAGTTAAATAGAAACTGTATTTAACTAATTTCTATGATGGAATGTAAAATATTAAGCCCCCTGCGTAAATTATCAGAACAAAAACACTAATTTAATTTTCAATGATTTACTTAGGGACCTTCGTTATTCTATATTCAAATAATGTTCTGTTTGCGCTATAGAGTTAGACATAAACTGCCATAGAGTAAGCAACAGTACAGATAGCATAATAATTATACCAAAGACTTGGCAACTTTGACAATAAAACAGATTGTTCAGTTTTACAGCGAGTATGCAAGGTCGTTATTCCGCAGAGAATTTCTAACATTGACCTTGAGTTTTTGACCTTGTAATAAGATCATGACGTCACACACGAGTTCCGACCTTCGAGGGAATGGCCGTGTACCTCATTCACTTGGTGTTGTAAACATAAATTCGACTCTATTGCTTTAAGGACATAAGAAACTAAATTAGTCTTTAATCAAATAGGACTTAAATTACTTTCACGGTTATTATGTTTGACAGTTCTAACGTATCAGTTGAATTTTAAGAAACAAACAAACTATCCAAATAGTTTGTTAAATTATCGAATAGTAATTTTTTTTTTACTAAAATCGTGTATGGTTTAAACAAAAGATGACTCGGTATCAATGAAAAATAGACCTTACTAAAATAATAACAAAGACTTATTTGTTTCTTATGTGCTATAAGTGAGGTGTTTCTCCAATATCTATATGTATAAGTAATATGTAGTTAAGGTCCATTATTGTTTATTATAAGGCTGACGCTTTTCAAAGCATATAGTTTAAGTATATTTGTATAGTGTGTTCACTCCACTTATGGGGGTAGAGAAATATTTTACAGTTTTTTTTTAATTTTCTCTGTATTATGTAGGATAGTCCTAAAATAATAGTAATTCTGTTTGCTAATATTTTCGCAATATACATTAATTGTTTTAAGTATAATCTAGGTAAATTATTGCCTGTTTTTAGTTTTGTCTCTTAGTCAGAAGCTTTAAAGTCTGACAACCACTCTTACCATGGGGTATCGTATTACCCAGTTACAGATAGGCAGTCGCTCCATATAAAATACAGATATTCAGCTGCATCCGGTTTGACTGGAAGCAATATAATTTGGGCAATAAAAAAGGCTAGGCACGTGATTATGATGTTTTAGTTTTGTCAACCAACCAAAGTAAATAGAGAACACTGGTAGTCCAGTACTACGGATTTTCGTATAGAAGTAGAAGGTCGTAGGTTCGAGAACAGACAAACTCTTCACTAACGCTGGATCTAAATCAAAAAGCCTATATAGTCTATATCGATTGGATATTTTTCTGAAACTAAACAACGAACGAATTTGCCTATCGGAGTCTTTAAGATGTCTAATAAGAAGCAGCTGTTAAAAACAAAGTAAGATTTGGATCGAGACGGAATATTAATTTGGGGTGTGCTCTGAACAAAAAATTAAATCGTGTTCCTGCGATGTTTTGAACTATCGAGTGGTACTGATTATACTGACCACTATTCTAATATGTTTTAGCAGATATACCAATACAGCAGCTTCATCAACAACGTCAATTAATTAATTATCAAAGAAAGTCGATAAAGAATAATAAAATATTTCTGTATCCCCATAAAATATTCTTCGAATTTTAGTCCAATTTGCTTCACAGGGTTACGCTGTATACTTTGTAACAATTGCCCCAACATTTGACGACAATATTATTGGTATACCAATATTTTTGACTGTAACAAACATTTATGTTTGACTTAATAATATTCCTTATTTTATGTGCATTAAAGTTTATAATGGCTTGATTATTTATCACGTATTTAGTAGTTGTATACTAAATTATAATCAGGGTTAGCTGGTAAAATATGTGATCAGTATTTAAAAATACGCCATCTATATAGGGAGTTATTCATGGAAATATATCATCTAATTTTTCGTTCGAAATAAAAATAGTGCATTTTTTGTAACTGCCTGATAAACGCGCTATGTCGTAGTATTAAGAATATTTTGATTATTATAGATTGACTGCCTGGATAGTCCAGTGGTCGTGGATGACTCCTGATAATAAGGCTTTGGGTTAAATTCCCAGGTCGGATTATTGTGAATTGCGTTAATAAATACTGAGTTTTTCCATCACTAATTCCTCAGTATGTCATGTTTGATGGCAATAGGCACGCCCTTTTTTACACGGAACTTCAACATAGGAGTGTATAGTAAGTTTCAGAGAAAACTCACCCCTTTTGTTAGTGACATCACAGCCAAAAGGGATGAGATTTCTCCGAAACTGACTGTACCATTACATACACTTCTATATAAGCCTTCGGGATTACAGTCTTATGTTATATTTGCTTCATAAAATTTTCGTTCTTATATCTGTTGCTTATCCAATTGACACTGAAGCTCTAGTCTAACAACCAGTTTTACCATCTAGTTACTGGTTTGTGGAAGTCCGACAGGCAATCGATCCATGTAAAATACTGATATCTAGGTGCATCTGGTGTAACTGGAAGCCGATCCCAATTTAGTTGAGAAAAAGGCTTGGCAGATGATGATGAAAATCTGAGTGTCAAAATATTCGTATATTTATGAAAGCGCGCTTATCCAAGTTTTCTTACTGAAACCTGTTTTGCGCACAATATTTACGTAGTATATTATGTATAGACTTTTACTTTACCTATATAATATTTTTAATATTCAAGTAAATGTATAAAAAGGGATATTTACCTTGTATAATGTTCACCGTCGCAATTTATTATTATGTATTTTACTCCGTGCAATGTTTTTCTCTAAATTGTGTAAGAAACTATTGTCCGTTTTCACTAATACTAAACGATATTTAAATTGATGACTAAATAAAAACACTTTATTGAGTTTTCAACCTTCGGCGAAACGCTGTAGGTTTTAATTCCAATACTTAGGCATTCAATTAGGTGTTGCTTAGTATTGGTGAAATAATACATGTATAGATTAGGATTACAAGTTACCATTGCCTTTTACTAATATTTACAATAACACCAATAGCTATTAAAATAGAAAACTATTTTTCTTACAAACAGAGTTTAGTAAAAAAACGCAGGTTTTTGTCCCAAATAATATTTAGGTGATATTTTTGCCGCAGAAAGAATGTTTTTCACACTTAATTCAAAATTACTTTAAAATTACATTTTTGTATTTAAATCTTTAATTTTTCCTTTGGTCAATAAAAATGTTAATTTCTGATTTCATGGGGAAAAGGCATGAATTTATCTATGTATGTATGCAAAGTTTTTGACCATGGGGAAAAATATATTCACAAGCACATAAGGGCTCTCCTTCACCGCGAGCATTCACCTGTAATGTAACGTTACAGATTCGAACATTTCATCAGTCACGGAAAACAATTGAGAATCAAAAAGCGCACTTTGATGTTACATTACAGGTGAATGCTCGCGGTCAGGGAGCGCCTTAATATAAATAAAAAATATATGTAATTATGTATGTATAATTTACAGACTGATTCAAACAATTGGAAAAGACTCGTACATCAATCCAATCATGTAGAAAATGGTAGACTTTACATTATATCAAATTGTTCACAACTTGAATCATCCTTACACCGTCTGTTTCTACATTTATTCCTCAAAAATGCTCGCGAAATTCACCATGAATGGAACCAAAAAAAAACAGAAAAGGTCATTCCTACACCTTTATGAACTTGGAAGGTTGTATTGGCGATTTTGATGATTATTATTCTGTAACTACACACGTCTTACAGCCGCGAATAATATTTTAATCAACATACAACCTAGTCTGTAAATTGCAAAAACGCGAGTAATTTTGAATTTCGCGGGCTGGTTGGAGCATTCCCCTTAATTAAAAAGCCTTTTTCACATTTCCGTTTACGAAGTTGACGGCACGATTGGCGTATTGGCTGTAATATTAAGTGCTGCGCTTCGTGTCGCGGCTTCGATGCCTGCATGGAACAAACATTTGTATGATCTGTAAGTATTTGTTCCGTGCCAGATCCAGTAAACCTTTGATCCAAAACACTACAAAATTAGGTGTGAAAAGGGCTTTTTATGTATTTTTTTTTTATATTATTCTTCATTACTAGAATTTTTGAAACAATAAACCTGGTTCCAAAATCTAAATAACTCGCATTACAATTAGTAATATTATAGAATTAACTTGTAAAAAAAATATTTTACCAAATTTCAAAATCTTAGAAACAGAGGGTGTGGCCAATTCCAATGATTAAATGTGATAAAATGTAGTGGAAAACGTAAAAAAAATATGTAAAAATTGTATGTTGTTATATTGGACATAAGTTAAAAGTGTATTTTTTCGGCAATTGGTCATTTTATCATAATCTGATGAGTCGAAGAAACGGTTACGTATTAAAAAAAAAAACTAGCGAGCAAAAGTATGGAATCACTTACTCCAATTCTGCGTGATCTTTATTACTTAATAATAGTGAAGAATAATTAAAAAGGTAACATTTTAAAGGTTAAACTGTTAACTTTTATTTATTACCAAATTCATTAACATCAGGTCATTATTTAAGGCTTATGACTCGATGCGACGCAATCCGACCGGTTCCAACTACAAGTGAAAATCGTCCTTACTACTACGACATATGACATAAAACGGGCTGTTGCCTACGGGTAGATGAAAAACGAAACACGCTCGCCACGACGGCGTCAAGTCAATCGAATTGCATCATTATATCGTAGTAGCAAGGGCGATTTTCATTTTTAGGTAGTAGAAATTACAAATCGCACGAATCGCGTCATCGGTAATCGGTAAGCTTTACTGTATCCAAAACAGTCTTTTAATATCAACTGCCGCAAAAATGACCGTTTATCTTAAAAAAGTATCTTAGTTGTGTAACAAATCTAGGTAACTTAGTAAATATTATTATCATTTTAATTCTAGTTTTCGGCAAAATAACTTGTTTGTTTTTGTGATTATTATTGACTGAAATTGTTTCTGGTTAAAATTATCATTTGGGTCTGCTTAGTATAGCTATATTTTTAGTATATGCGAAACATTCTGGACACGTATCTAGAATTTTGTATAAATATTCTTTATACGAGCTGGACAGGTTCTGTCCAAATTGGAAGGAGGACGCACTGGCTCGCGAGAGTGTGCTATAAGTGGGAGGAGTGGATCCGGTCTTTGCCAAAGAGTGAGACAGAGCAGGATAATAATAAAAAAAAAACTTTATACAAAATTTCAAAGCTTTATCATGGAAAATCACAATGTTACAAGTTGCTTGTAATACATTCCGCGGTGGGGCGTGGTACGCTATCTCAACCCGCGCCTCCTGTGTCGTACACTCATTAGGTGCGTTTAGCCGATACAAAATCTTGACAGCGGTAAAAGAAAAATGGCGATTGCTGAGTAGCATAGGCTGAGACAGCTGAGAAATGCTTTACTCGCATCTGAACTCAACATGGTTTCAGCTGATAATTTAGTCAGCCTAGCTGAATGATGTTCAGCATTTTCGGTTTCGGTCCAGATTTTGTATCGGCTATACGTATCCATTGATAATAATAATAATTTGGCAATAGATTCCTAACCGTACGGTGATTGTATTGAAATTGAGTGGTGATAAAATTGAATTAAATTTTTTCGAGATAAAAAACAACAAGGTGCAAAAATTGGGAACTGAATCAGTAACTGATTCTGAACAAACTAGTATTCAGGTTTCGCAATATACTAAAAATAATGTAGTACCCCATACGCTGTATGTATTTTAGTCAGGTAATATTGTTTAATATTAGGGTTTAAAACGGGATATTTACCATGTTTATTATTTGTTTTGAGTTTCCGATATTTCAGCACTGTTGCAAGTGCCATGATCACGGATGAACTGAAGTTATTGCGGGTGGATGTTTATGAGCAGACAAATCGGTCTACCCTCCTTCTCGTTCGTTTTTTGCGTTCGGCTTCACCACCGTTGTCACTCGTCTCACTCACAACATCGAAATTGTTCCCGACACACAAAACTCACTGTATCTGTTCGCGAAGTAATTACCGTGTTTTTTCGGTTTTTACACAATTGGACCACTGGGTTCCAGGCCCTCGACAGTTGAAACCCATCCTCACGATTGAAATTTTTATATTTCGTGATTTCTATCGCTTCTCGAACCAATCTCGGTATGTAGTGGCGTTCTGTCGAGATGACCTGAGGGTTATGTAACTCAATCCAGTGGTTAGGACCCGATTCCAACAGATGTTGAGCTATTGCTGATTTTTGGATATCGTTGTTTTTCACTGCCCTAATGTGTTCCGATATTCTGCAAGCTACAGTTCGCTTAGTCTGCCCGATATACGCCTTTCCACAGCTGCAGTCTACTTTATAAACACCGGTTTTTTTCCAACGGGAAGTTGTCCTTCGGCGAACGCAACATTTGACCGCCCGCACCCGTTTTAAACCCTAATATTTGTAATAGTGACCATGTCAGTTTAAAAACTTATATAGTATTGTTTAGTTGTAAAATTACGTAAACGATTTTAAAAAAAAATGAAAATCTTAACAATAGTTAATTTTTAGATATCGTCTGTCTTTCTTTAAGTCTTAGTAAACTTTCTTATAGGAGTATTATGTTGTAAATGCACAATTGCACGTTATTACTATATGTAGAGCTTCAGCATTTTAAGTAGCATTTATATACAGTTGACGCATTGGTTTGTGTAGTTCAATCGATGTGTGTATTGTCCTTTATATTTATTCTGGATATTGATTGTTTTGCATAAAACAGCGTAAGGGTCCCCCTAACACTAAGGTACGATTCAAAGTTATCTCCGTCGGCATCCCGCGACACGTAGCGACGTGTCCCGTAAGTTGCATGCAAATATGAACTGTAATTACTGTTGATACATATCAATGTTCTTTACCACATTGTAAAATGCCGCCCGGCCTGGGCGGTTAGTCTGAATCGTACCTAAGACTCCGCTGTCCATCTGTCTGTATCTAATTAACCGTGATAGAGAGTTGACATTTTCACAGATGATCTATTTCTACACCCAACAAATCCAAAAAAATATTTAAGAGGCTCCAGTAAAACTGTTTTTTTTTTTTTTCTTATAAATAAACTACGGGTTGTGGAGGTATATGCAGTCGTTCTATGTAAAATACTGATATTTAGCTGCATCTGGTTCCACTGGAACCAGGCCTGGTTCACTCCGCGGCGTAGGTATAAAACTGCACGTAGGGTGGGGCGCCTCTCCGGGAAGGACAATTCAGTCGGGTGCCGCGCGCTACCCGTTCCGCTCGCGCGTCATCTACTAAATATTTTTGTTGGGTTACGTCTATTTACGCACATTTACCTATCTGTGTTTCATTTTAGTTTCGTAAAAGTTTTCATAACAGTATTATTCATAATTTAATTCACTATGAAGAAAAGAAAATACTGCATAACTTTTGGTTGTCTAAATAATGACAGTGATAAAAGCCTCACGTTTCACAAGCTACCGCGTGATCTTGAAAGGTAAGAAATAAAGTGCATATTTATCTAATAATAATATAATAATAATATAATATTCCACAACTATCACACAACGCCATCTAGTCCCAAGCTAAGCAGAGCTTGTGTTATGGGTACTAGACAACTGATAAACATACTTATATATTTGTAAATACATACATATTATAGATAAATTACACCCAGACACAGAACAAATGATCGTGCTCATCACACAAACATTTGTCCTGGGTGGGAATCGAACCCACGACCCCCGGCATAGCAGTCAGGGTCACTAACCACTAGACCAACAGGCCAGTCAATCTATGTAGTACATTTAAAATACGATTATTAATCCCAGTCAGTAAAATGACCAGTGATACAATTTAATTTAGTAGGTACCTACATTTCATTAATGCACAAATGTCAATTTACTAACTGGAATTAATAATCTTTAATAATGATCAACAAAATTATCTACCTGCTTGTGGTGTGCTTATTATTGTCATTCAAGTATCCCCGCTTAACTGACCATGATTAGGTAGGTTACAAGTTTGGCTTACTAGAGGACCAAGATAAAATAGACGAATATCAAACCTGACATCACCCTACTCACGTTAAGCTGAGTAGGTACGTAGGTAGGTCGAATTAAGATCGGTAGAAAGTAGAAAGATGTTTGCTTTGTTGTTTACGCACGTTCAAACACAGAAAATGGCCACACGACGCATTCAAGGTCAGCGATCGTATTTCGCTGCGCGTTTTTTTATAATATTAATATAACAATAGAATTAACGATCTAATACAACTTTACCTACATCCTACATTTCCTTCCTGTAAATTCTAGTATGAATTAATTTCTACGACCAAATCGAGTCACTGCTCCTGTACTATTAAACCTGCCAGAGCGTTGAAGGCGCGGCGGGAGGCGCGCGGTTGAGGCACCGCACGACTTGGGTGGCGAATGTCACGGATGAGGTAATAAAGCCTAACATTTCAAATATTATTAAATATTATTCTTAAGATAAAAAAGAGAAATAATTATACATAACAATAATAGGTAAAACAGATAATATTAATATATATAATTGTTCCTCACGAAAGGTGCCGTAGGTGTATGAAGTAATCGATGATGAATCCAAAAAGATATAGGTTGATGATAAAAACACAATTCCATGAGGAACATAGGTATTTATGTTATGAATGTAATTTAACAAATGCGTAAAAACGTATACCTACCCACCTAACTGTGTCTAAACTCGCGAGTCGCATCCCTATTGAGCTTGACCGACGGTAACCTTTCAATGTCCTTGGCGTCAGATAAACAAAAATAAACTTTCGCGCGTAACCATTCAGTACATTTTTGCTTGCGCATGGGAAGTTTAGGCTAATATAAAAGTAGGTGGGCGGTACGGCTGCCAGTTAAAATGTACTTTATTCTTTCGTGCATAGATTTTACATTTGTTTTATTTTTTTTTGGGAGAGACGCTTCTTTGCGTAGTAATATTATTTATTCTTTGCTGGAACGGAAAATACTACTAACTACTTCTACTACTACGGAACCCTACGTGTGCGAGTCCGACTCGCACTTGGCCGGTTCTTGCTTTAGTTGGTATAATTATTATCAAATGACTCCCCCCCCACCCCAGGGTGAAGCAGAAAGAAATGTCTCTGAACTCGTTATTCTTCTTGCTGTTTTATGCATAACTAAGGGCTGATTTTTTAATAGCTATTAGCTATAACTTTTATCTGAGAAATAAAAATAGCGATTTGACATATTTTCTATAGATAAGCTGTCAAACCGGATTTTTATTCCTCAGATAGAAGTTATCTGACCATTGAAAAATCAGCCCTAAAACGTATATTTTACAATTAGTTAACTATGTAATAGCACAAACTATGTAGGTATCTGTTCAATGTTTATGACCTATTTAATAGTTATTTTCCATTTTAAACAATGTGTAATTGAAGCCATTTATGTATATTTTAAAGGAATAAAGTGTTTGCAAATTTGAATTTGAGTTTATTTATTATGCACCAAAATCGTAGTACAAATTTTAAGTAGATAATATAATACGGATTGGAGATGAAAGTTCAAAGAATCAATCTTTCTGGTCATTTTCTTACCTTTGTTTCATGTGTTTTGGGACGTCACTACATATTTTCTTCTACAATTCTCTCCTGCCAGCCGTCACATCCTCTATGTCTCATAATAATTTAAAAGACGATGCTAGGATTAGTTTGGATTTGGTCCTTCCAAAAGCTACGTGCATCAATTAACATCTGGAAGTTAACGAAAATGTTACTTTCCATCAGATTTATATTTCGGCACTCCCGCACCGCGAGCATTCGCGTGTAATGCTAAGCTGCGTCTACGCTAGGCGAGCCTAGCACGAGCACGGGCCGTATCATGATGACTTAAAGCCAGAGTAGTTGCAGTTGTACACGCCCACGGCGCCGGCGTCGGACGTTGGCAGACGATCTGCGGCCACCGTAGGCGCGGGCATGCGGACAGCGAGTAAAGGGCAATTTGCTGTCCGACCATGGACCATGCCCGGGTCGACGGCGCGTCGTGTTCCACGCGCCTGCCGGGGTCTCGGGATTTATTTCCATCACCGTGACCCCGGAACATAAAGGACTATTGACGGACACCGTGGATTTTAGTCAGTACAAGTCTGACAGTCCCGCCTTCCCTGCCTGGGGTGGGAGGACTAATTTGATGATTTTCACACGCAAAAAAAAAAGCAGAGTAGTTCCCGTAAGTGTACAAAATAACACTACACGACTTGTATAGCTCTGTCTCTTATACGCATTGTGATGCTCGATTGTCATCTGCCACTGATGAAATATTTGAATCTGTAACGTTACATTACATTACACATGAATGCTCGCGGTGAAGGAGCGCATTTTATTTTATTTTAGACTAGCTTCTGCCCGCGACTTCGTACGCGGATCTTGTCGCTTATGCCAGCGACAATGGGGTCGGCAAAATCGAATTTCTGAAAAAAGTCTGATACCCAACTCCAAGAGCCCGGGTAAAAAATTCATGGGAGTTTGGCCAGTAGAATAAAAATTGTATTAATATATTAATCGTCATCGAAAATCAGTCCATGAAATTAGTGATAGCTTTAATTTCCACATCAGGTGTTCTAAATCTTATATTTTAATACATCAATAGATAATGCTCATTAGGCTGAACAGCTCTTTCTAGGACGTCATTCCTATACAGGTTGATTTTTTCAACTGGGCGTTGAGTTGAACAAAAATAAGCATGATTTCAAAGAAGAAAAGGTTAACTTAAGTTTCGACTACATATACAGTCCTCGCCTTTAAGATTGATCAGTTTTTTTTCAAATACACGTTTTCTTAAGTTTGCCGTTTATGATTACTTCCCAGAATTGTTGAAAGGAGTCTTCAACATTTTTCGATATTCCACATAGTTTCGAAGATAGCCATCCACGCCCAGTTGAAAAAAATCATGTTATAGTGTAGCTGGGCTCTTTTTTTTCGTGGTAAATCATCAAATGAGTCCTCCCACCCCGGGCAGGGTGGGAGGGACTGTCAGACTTGTACTGACTAAAATCCACGGTGTCCTTCAATAGCCCTTTATGTTCCGGGGTAACGGTGATGGTATAAGTCCCGCGACCCCGGCAGCCTTTAGCCCTCTGAGAGGGGGCCCCGTTATTATGCTGACGCTCTTTAAGGCGCGCGTGGAACACGACGCGCCGTCCATGGTCGGACGGCGAGTTGCCCTTTACTCGCCGCCCGCATGCCCGCGCCTACGGTGGCCGGACATCGTCTTGTGACGTCCGACGCCGTGGGCGTCCACCACCGCGGGGCAGCTGGGCTTTTGGAGTTCCACATTAGGTGTTCTGGATCTTCAATTTTTATACGTCAACAGAGAGTGCTCATCACGCTGAACAACTCTTGCTAAGACGTCATTCCTGTATATGTTATAGTGTAGCTGGGCACTTGGAGTTCCACATCAGGTGTTCCAGATCTTCAATTTTTATACGTCCACAGAGAGTGCTCATCAGGCCGAACAACTTTGCTGAGACGTTATTCCTGTTTATGTTATAGTGTAGCTGGGCTCTTGGAGTTCCACATCAGGTGTTCCAGATCTTCAAACTAATTATGTCAGCAGAAAATGCTCATCACGTGGAACAATTTTTGCTATCGCACCATTTTTGTATCTCTTATAGTTTAGCTGGTCTGTTGCGGTTCTGCGCCAATTGTTCAAGTTTTCAAAATAAATTATAGCCTATGCTATGACCAGACTTAATACCTATACAACAAAACAAGAATCATTCAAATCCGTCCAGTACTTTTTGAGTTTATCCCGGACATACATACAGACAAACAGATAAACAGACAAACAGACAAAAATTCTAAAAACTATATTTTTGGCTTCGGTATCGATTGTAGATCACACCCCAAGTATTCTTTTAAAAAAATATTCAATGTACAGTTTTGACTTTCCTACTATTTTATTATATGTATAGATATGTATAGATAAAACATTTATCGAGGGACATGTAGCTCTTGTTGCATCTTTTTTATATTCTTTCTATAATCCAGCGTTTCCCAACCTTTTTCAGCCCTAGGAAATCAAGCATAGTTTTCACGGACCCCCTTAATAAAATAAAGAGGGAAGACTTACACATTAAGTCCCGCTCACCGCACTTTGGCGCACGTTCACCGTGCTGACTAAGCGTAGCGATTACGAAACATTAGCATTTATCCAGGTTCAGAGATGATACCGCGGACCCCCATACATATACTCGCGGACCCGCAGGGGTCCGCGGACCACAGGTTGGGAAACACTGCTATAATCTATACATTCTCTAACTATTGAATTCTTTCTTGCGATTTTTTACAAGCTCACACGGCGTTTACACCTGGTACTTTCTTTCTATCGAGCTAAAGTTTATAGAATGTAGTGCTAATATAACTCAGTTCTATACATAGGTATTTTAATATTGTAGGACTCTGAAAGATATAGTGGACAGTTGTAGGCTTCTTACATTTTCATTAGAGCTAGGATTAGAATATAACTCATATGTGTACAACTTTACAAGAATTATATGCACGCTAAACCATGTATTCACTATCTTAAAAATAGACACTCAAATGTGTTGGTATCTATCCGTAGGTACTTTGTTTTGGACTCTAGAAAATTCATGTTTTATTTCATTAGAGCTAGGAATAAATGAGCCATTATTATCAGAAAAAATACTCATTAATTAATTATATATTTTTAGCATTTCGTAGATGATCATACATAGCAATAATCGATGAAATAAAACTACAAATCTCATCATGCTAATATTCTAACATAACTAGGATGGGATATTACTAACTTTCCTAATCATTATATGATAAATATGTGTTTTAAGTTTCCGATATTTGTGTACTAATCATAGATATGGAGAATGGACGTAGTAAAACTTAAATTAAATTGACCACACTGTTGAAAGAGAGAAGGGGATAACGCAAAGACACAAGCCACTTAATCATTCATTTCATTTCTCTCTAATTTTTCAGCCTGTAATTTTTTTTTAATGTTGCATCTCACTGTGTCGTGGGTCCGTTTACAAACATATAAACTACTTAAAACAATTACTTGTAGACCGTACAAATATTTGCTCCGTCACGAGCTCTCTGTCCATTTTCAATGTCTATGGCTCTAATGGTACCGTTAGTTACCATGTCAGTTTAAAATCTTGTAACCAACCTCCTTGTTCAATTTCCAGTGGCAATCGACCTGATAGTGCAGCACATATCGGACTACCTGAAGCGGAGCCCTGTGGACAAGACCATCGCCTTAGAGCTCGGCATGTCTCAGTCAGTGTCGTCAGTACCCGGCAGTCCCCAACGCGCTGCTAAAGGGGGGCGGCCGCATTAGACTTGTTAGGTGAGCATCATCTGCTTGCCTTTTCCCAACTGTATTGGGGTCGGCATCCAGTCTAACCAGATGCAGCTTGATATCAGTATTTTACATGGAGCGTTGTTGTTAGATGAGCACGGGTTTTTAATGCTGCAATCATTAACTAACTGGTTCCATTTTACACCAAACTCTATAGATTTCTCGAGTAACACTTTTTTTTTAAATATAATTCGCTTATATTTTCCAGGATAGGTATTGGAGTGACAGCAATAATAGGAGACGTTGGGGGCATACGACCAGCATCGCAACTGAACGGACTTGGCTGGCGGACTTCACCACGTAGACTTCGCAATGTGGCGGGGAATGGATAGAGGTTACCTAGTATAACCAAAAATTAATATTAACTTAACTCTAGTACATCAATGACCTATTTCAGCGTCTTTTTGGGCGTTCAACGTCGGATACGCAAGCTTCCAAAAGGTCATTATGTATTTAGATAATTTTATTATGAACGACGTAAAGTGCTGGCACCGCTAGGAGCTGTGCTCACTCCCCAAGGGACAATGGTCGTGAAGGTACACTTTAATGAAAAATGTTCGGAAAGTAGATAAGTTTAAATTAGATATTTATACCAAATTCAATGGGCTCGTGAGTAGACCGGACCTATAGTGGTGTGCCTTGCTGAAAAAGGACGTTATCGATAAATTACACGTAGGAATAGTTGTTTTTAATATCTCAGAAATGTAGCAACTTTCGATGTTTCGTCAATTCTCTCCGCAACTATAGACCGCGTTTAAGCACAAAATATTTTTTATAGTATCTTGTTCCGCCTTTCAGTGTAAAGTTTCCCGCCATTTTACTGCTGCGCCATATTGGAAAAGAAAAAAAACAGCTGCTCTTTATCGTAGATAACGTAACGTAAGTAAATAATTTTCTAAACGAAATTTTTAAATAGGTAAATCTTCTAAGAGAGCCACATATCTAGAGATAAAAATATGATATATACTTCCTCTAGTTAGCAACTAGTCAAAAAGTTTGTTTAAACTAAATAATTATAATTATGCTCAATGGCATTAGTACTTAATCGGTCTGTTTAAAATTTTGATGTGTTATTTTTGTCATCCTATTAAATTAAATAAATTATTAAATTATGGTTTTACCTAGTGTTCAAAAGGATTGTTTGAAATTAAAATATTTTTTGAAAACCAAAGATAGAAATGCGTTTACCAAAAATTTTGTAAAATAAAAAAAAAAAGGTTTGTTGTGAAACTTTCGTCAGTAAATCAATATATTTAAATGATTGGCTATAAATGACTAGGATATTTTATAAGAACCTTGCATAAAAGTTGAAAGCAAAATCTTCCAGATAAATAAAACTATGGTGATGAAGATATATCCCAGTTAGCGAGCCTGCTGAAGTCGCGACGCGACACAATTCTTCCGATTTTTACTACAAGTGAAAATCATCCTTACCACTACGACATTATGACATACGACGTGCAGTTTTCTATGGGTAGATGAAAAACACAACACGCTCGCCACGACGACGTAATTTAGTCGAATTGCATCATTATTTCGTAGTAGCAAGGACGATTTTCATTTTTAGTTAGTAGAAATCGCAAATCGCACGAATCGCGTCATGAGTTAGCTCGCTTAGTTAACTTGGACTTATCTCTTAGATAGGCCAAGGGCCGTCTCCCCCTGTGCGTCCTAACCAGTGTGTTACTAGTCAGATATTAACGGTTTAAAGTAAGGAATGCTCGAGTATGTTGGGTTGTCGTATTAAATCGCGATATTCGCTATTACGTTGTTGATTTTATTTATTTGTAGTTTATAAATAGATTAAGCTGTAGCTTGTAGGCTTGGGGTTCTGATCCTCATTGTATTGTTCAAGAAATGCTCGCTTCAAGTATGTTATGCTTAGCTGTCATTTAATAGTAAGCTTTATTGTGAGTGTGTTAAAAGCGAATACAATGAGACGTGATCAGCACATCTAACAGGTTTCCAAGAGATGATCTAAATTCCAAAGAAGTTATGCTAGTGACAGCTCTTGAACTGTTCAATTTATCCTGATGTTCGTACAATTTTGAACTTTGTAACACTTACAATACAGTTTGTTATTGTGGGCTCTGAGCGCTAAGTAATCAGACTGTTTTAGTAAGGTCTACGTTAATTAGGGCTAAGCCCATATTATAAGGCAGTAAATCCACTATACCTGTTAGTTTCTGCCGCTACGATAGTCTGGTTACTAATTCACATCCAATACCTGCACCTTTATACGTATATTGAAAAGAAAGGGAGATTATAATCGTTACCACCTTCAAGATAGAGTTGAAAATGGCATAGCAAGACATGATAAAAAGATAGTTTTCAAGTTTTTACCTAGGGTGATTATATCTCTATAATAGTTTTAAGAAGCAGATTAGTAATATGAACACATCTTACACTTTTTTATGTTTTAGAGATTTAAAATTGTTTGTGGTATGTTTAGTTCAGAGCACGGAGAGATCTCGGCAGCTGTTGCTGGTTGCATTAGAATCCGCGCCACCACTTAGGCTGCGTTTCCACTGAGGTGGATCGGAGGGCGATTCACCAATCACAAGGTTTGAAATCCACATCTTTTCTCCACTCAAGCAATGTTATTGGTGAATCGCACTTCGCTCTGGTCTGCTCCGCCTCAATAGAAACGCAACCTTATGCCTTTTTTTATTTGGGACAAACACACTCCACTATTCACAAATTGTTTTTAAATCCACGAATAGTAACAAAGATAAAACACTTAGAATTTCAAGGGCTTGTGACGTCATAACGTTTGTGAAATTAAACCGACCGCATGACTTGTTGTGATTTTTCGAAGCTTTGCATCTTCGCCAATTTTGGTTTACGTAACAAAAGAAAAATGATGGTTCAAATATTTTTTGATATGTAACTTTCGGATTAATTACATTTTTTCAGTAAAATAGCCTGTTAGAGAAACTTTTAAAGGCGACAAACGCTTACGAATTTGCCGTTAGAGGCGCTAGTGTAGCGTAAGGTCTATGAAATATTAAATGTCACTTTTACGGTCAGTTCACAGAGACGCGATGCGGCGCGACGTGACGGTACGAAACGTAAATAAAGTTAGATTTTGAGTCGCTGTTAAAATTCAGCGCAGCGCCGCGCTTTTTTGAGAAAGGTGTATCTTTTCGTGTAGGTAATAGAGTTCGATTTTGAGTAGCTCTATTGAAATGTGCGCGCAGCCCCGCGTCTCGGTCTGAGCTGACCCTCACCACTGCGTCGCTCTACGCCGCATGACGTCATGCGGCGTAGCTTTACGTGACGCAACGTATTCCAAAATTCAAACAGTGAAATGTGTAGGTATATTTTCGTGTAGACAATAAAGTCGTATTTTGAATGACTCTTAAAAGAGTGAAATGACCCTTATGGGTGGGCTACACGGGTTTTCTATACTTAGTGGTTTTGCTCTTTAACCGCTGCCGTTGCTGCGATTCCGTGCTCTGTGGTCCTTGTATGTTAATTAATTTTAATTACAAAATGCTATTTTGTTACTATAATCAATGCAAATTGTACTAAGATAATTTTCGTGGTCACATTTTGATAAAATCGCAGATTTCTTAAACTTTTTTACTCATAATTTTAAGAATATAAAAAGACAAAAATTTAAGAGAATCTTTCTATTTTAAAACAATCTGCTATTATATCAAATTGGCCGTGTTATTGTTCCTTATTTATTTGATTGAATTAGCTTTTCTATGTGAAATAATGCCTATTAGCATATTACCAAAGAAATTGTTTATAATAGTTACTTGTTTTGTTTTTTTTTGTAACATTTATTGCTTTAAATAGTTTTCAAATATACCAACTTTTCAACTGCTGGCAAGATTGTGATGTCACTGCAATGGTAAGAATCGATCGACCTAAGTCTAGCTGGCCTAGCGTAAAACGGAACTTCAATAGAATGAAAGACCTACCAACACTGGTTACCACTGTTGAGCCCCTATTGTAGCCAGGACGATTTTCTTCTTAGCTATAAGTTATACCTTTAGTTGTTAAAGCAATAATTCTAACTTGCCTTATTAATTGTAATTATATTCTAATTAGTTTTTGGTAATCGTTGCCTTTATACAGATATTTTATAAGAAGAAATGACGTAAAAATGTTTAAAAAATGAATTTTATAATTTTCGCCCGTATATATGAATAAAGTTCTAAGTAATCACCATAGCCAGATAGTTAAATCGCTCATAAGCTCAGCTAATCCAAGCAAAGTTGTAAGCCGAACAAAAACTCATAATCGGGATGAACTGACTAAAGCCAGCTATGTGTAGATTCCGCGCCACGACTACAGTCCTGCGGAAAATTCGTGCTACTACATTTTTTTTATACAATTTGATGTAGTAGCATAGTAGTCAATACCTCTTAAATTTCTACAATATTTATTAATTTATATATACAGAAGCTGTTGGTATACCTATTTTACATAAATAAATAATGACATACGACACTCGCGCCGCGTTACTTAGTTATTTGTTATCCAAGGCGTGCAACAGTTGATTTTTAAACTCGCTTGCCTCACTTTTGATGACCCGAGCCAAGCGATGTTCTAAAATTGATCACGAGTGCAACGAGTGATTCAAAATTAGAATTCTATGCGCTATTAGCGAGGGAATCCAAAGAGCACCAAGGTGAAAAATCTTTGCACTCGAGTGCAACACGTAACTTTCATCCCACCTCATCGAGGGGAAATGACTAAATGCAAAATACAATAAAAACATATTAGACAGTAGATTATTAGTAGACAGAGAACAGAACATTGTACCAAACCCAAAAGATAGGCTTTTATTTCAAGTTTAGGTATTTAACTTAGACATTATTATAGAACCAGAATTATTTTTTAAATTAAAAACAAATACTACTCATGTAGTAGTTGAAAACTACTACCTAAGTATTGTTAAGTTACTTATTTTTATCTTGGTTTTGTAATAACAACATAAACAATAAGACGTGAAAGTCAAACCGCACCAACACCAAATAAAAAAGGTTAAACCAAGTACTGACGCCAGAATGTTCCTGGTTGCGATTTTAACAAATACTTGTCGATTACGCTCCAAGGGAGGCGTATTGACTTCCGAGCGATACTAAGGATTTGGGGTGAACCTCCTCCGGGGGTGAACCTCCGTCCGTAGCCGTCAGCGAGCGGTTAAGTTACACCCGAAATAAACGAGGAACTAAAGTTAACAACTGTTTTAGTTGAAGCAAAAGAAAAAAATTTGATGTTACCACATCAAATTTTAAACATTAGAATTTGTTTCCTCGCAACCTTCGAACGTTCAATTGGACACCACAGCAAGCGATCACCGGCCGCCATTACTGCTGCTACTCTTTTGTTCATACGATGTTCTTAAATTCAAATTTACTTTATTCACTAGAGGATAAAAACGGCTTTTACGGTCAGATATCGAAGAGCAAAAGTACCCTTTCCGAGATGGGGGTATGAAAAAGGATTTGGCGGCCTACCATGACGTCTAAAGCGTATTTCCGCTCAGGAAATGAGATGGCGCTAGACGACTTGTATAGCTTTGTCTCTTTCCCACAGCCTAACTACTCACGCTTTATTACGTCATGGTAAGACTATAGTGCTTTGCATCTGGTCGGCCATTTTGTTACAACTTGCCAGCAGTTGCCTATAAATTCGCTTGTATCCGCTAACGCTAGGTGTTACTGTAAATAAGCATTATTCTATTCCGTTCTACATTCTAAAGTTTTGTATTCTGAGGCAATAGTTCGTTGGTTACACAGACATTGTACAAAATATATTATTTTTAAAATAATCAAACTAGTTTTATTTCTTTTACTTTCAACTGGCAAAGATGGTTACTAACTGACTTTGCTCTGATTCTATCTCGGTTGCAACCAGGGAGGTATTACAACGTCTTAAAACCAGACTTGTTCCAGTGAGTGAAATTGATGGCGGCGACGACTTGTATAGCTGTGACTTTCAACGCCAGAATAAGCCTGGTTTTAAGACATTGTAATGCAACCCCCCCTCTGGATCCCTATCCTGCAGTATCGAAAATAGGAGCTTGACAACGGTGCCCATGCACAGGTTGCAGGCCCTGGAGAGACGCAGAAATAGCCAGACCGAGCCAGAGAAAGTAGTTCTACTGCGGGAAAGACTCACCTATACTGTATAGGGGCAAGTGCTATACCTGTGGACACCGTTGATTTATGGGAAAAAGGGCAACCCTAAAATACTAATTTGAACACAGCCGTAAGCATCTGTCTATGGTTGTCAGATTTGACGTACCGCCATCTTTTTCTTTCGTGTGGTTTTCCCCCTCAAAATTAACGGTGTCCACAGGTAAGATACAATTCCTACATCAATCTAACTTGGGCATTTAATGTAACTTCATCTAATTCATTGTAGAAGCGTCTGTAAACTTTGTGGAATGTCTTGTATTGTCTAAAGTGCGCACAAGTAGGGTAATTTAGTCCTACCTGAAAAAAACCAAGGTAAAAAATAAAACGCCAAAAATAAAATTTGATCCATATAATACACAATAAAATAATAATTATTGCAATAATATAATAGAAAACAAGTTAATCGTTGTTTATTAAATAGATTTATTTAAATATAGTCTCGCCTTAACTAACGTGGTTGCACGTAGGATGGCGCGCGGACTAGAGGGCGCTAGAAGCACTTGCGCAGTGACATCACTTTTATTGAAAAAAATCTTTAATAAATGAAATAATGCTTGCACAGCAAGAGCAAGAATAGACAATAAATAGCAGTTTTATTAAGAAAAAGACAGAGAAAGTAGGGATTCAAAGTAATGTCACTAATCAACCGCTAACTGGCGCCCAGCGTGGGACACGCGGTGCTAATCACAAACGTTGCTTCAAAATAGCCTTTTATGGGATAGTTCTTGTTTCAAGCGATGGCTATAAATATGTCACGCCAAATTGATGCCTGTGTACATTTATTTAAAGTTGATTATGGCTCATATTTGTCAATATTATAAAATTAAAATACAGGTAAATTGTAAAAAAAAATAAACAAAAACTATCCAACGAACGTTTGCCTGTAGTACATTATCGTACGAATCGATTTTCAGCCAACTAAATTACTTAGTCGATCGATTTTACAAAGCTTTTCAGACGTCTTTAGTTGACTGAATCGACTAAATAAGTCAACTATTTGACTAAAGTCAAGATAGTCGAGTAACAACACCCGAAGCGAACAAAAAAATATATCCGATTTTAATTCTATGCATTTGGTCAAAATATTAAAAAAAGAAATGTACAATTAAATACTACATTTATATATAAGCTGTAAACACTATGACGCTCTATTTGTTACAAATCAAAGTACAACTTTATTTATGGTGTGTTCACTGATAACCACAAATGTAACAAACGAACCATAAAACATTATGTTGTTGTTCTGTAAAGTATCATTCCAAGGACGACCATGACCGCTAAGCCAACAGAGGATAGATGAGATTGAATAGACTTTCAACTTTATACTCTAACACATAAAGTTGAAAATCTATTAAAGACTACAGAAAGTGAACCACTTGTCTAGAGCCTCTGATCGCAAATTACAGACCGCAGTGATACTAGTTTCAAATGATATAAAAAAGTGTAACAGACGATAAGTTGCTTACTACGGAAGCAAACACGGTCGTCTTGGGAATTATACCTTTATATAATAGCAAGATTGTATAAACTATAAGCTTACTTATTTGTACTTACATCAGAAACTATTATACAACAGGACTTTAGAATAAATAACTTTATTTAAGAAAGTTTTCACACAAAAGACTGTCGATAGTGGAAAAGACTTATAGACATGTCGTGTTGTTAAATGATTATCAACTTTCGGAGCTGAGCTGAAAGTCGTAAATCCAACAACATGCGAACACAACATGACATTTCCTCTACTGACGATAATTCTAGATAAGCCATTTTTTTTCATCTGCATGTAATCAGTGAACGCACCCAAAATATCTATGTTTGTAAATTACAAATAAAAACTTGCGCTATTTGTATTGCATTATCTGTCACTTAATATTATAATATACACGATATTTACAATTATATAGAAATCGTTATCTATTTACTATTGATTGTCAAATAGGAATACAACCCCAAACTGTACAGTGCGATCTTTTAGACTTTGTACGTATGTGCTTTAGAACTCCGAATGTGTGGCTATACACAAAGTTGAAATTAATGGTCTTTTTCTCTTTCATCTTAACTCTTCCGCCCAAAAAGGTTTTTTTTATTGACAATTAATATTTTGGTATTAAGGTAGCATCAATTCCTTACAGGCGTATGTTTAGTTAATTCTTTTTAGACAACAGACAAGGCATTCAAGCAATTAGTGACTCTTTTTACCCGCCCACTTTCTTTTAGACATCATAAATTAATGTCTAAACAACAGTGTACTCTAGGATTTTAAACTCTCAACACAAGATTTTAAGTTGAAAATATAACAACTACCTTTCTTTAGCATTACATCTATATAGCGCATAGCTTAAGTGTTAAACGACTTGACGAACAAATTGCTTACATTTTGTTCTAAACCACAAAAGTACAAAGTCCAAGCAAAACTCAATTCTCAATCCAATACGTAAAGTACATATTGTCAAAGCTACACTGCTCGGATTAGTTACAAATAATGATGAGGGCTTACTGCATTGGTGCACATAATTTGAAAGAAAAATAGTACCAAAATGTCGGTCGCTGGACTTACTTACTTACGACGTAAGCAACCTGGCCACGTATGATCCTGATGATAATAATTCTGTGCACCAATAAAGAAACACCTGTATAGCCGCGAACGTTATTTTAAATGTGTATACATGGTGTTCAATGTTTATAGTCTGTGATTCACAAATGTTTTTTTTTTAAAGAAATAACCAATTTTACTTCCGATAAAAATTATCTTTTAAATATCGAAAGAAATTTGGTATTCCTTTAGCTTTATTTTAAAACGAATCCCCATTTTTAAATGATAATGAATTTTCGACTCTCAGCAAATTGCAGAGGGTTAAAAATCCAACAGACCGTAAAAACGAGCATTAGCGCTTTAATAAAAGTACGCCTTTCGTTACCCGACTACGATGAAGCCAAAAATAAGTGCACATACATATATACAGACGTCGGCATATCAACTTAACTAAATCTTTCAAATTTCTGTAATAGATTTTCAACCTTATCACATTAGTGGAAGGTTAATGTTCCATTGATAAAATTTGGCAGATTAAGGTAGGTTGACATGCTGGCGTCTGTACATAAATGTATCAATGTATGAATGGAACCTTCAATTAATGTGCTGTGTTCTTAGGTTCTAATGCAGATAAAAACTACTATGGCTCATTCCCAAACTAAACATTTATTTATTTTTAATTCAAAACATTCCCTGATTGGTCTGAGACGCATTGGCAAGGGACTATACGCATGAGAGCAGTGGTGGAGAGGTGTCGGCCTCGCTTAAGAGTTGTAGATCGTGGGTTCGAACCGCGCCAGGCGCATAACTTTGTGTAATTTATTTTATCACCACTGCTCTCAAAACGGTGAAGGAAAACATTGTGAGGAAACCGGCATGTCCTAGAACCAAGAATTCGAAGACATGTGTCATCTAACAACCCGCATTGGGCTCGTGTGGTGGATTACGGCCCACTCCCTCGAACGAGAGGAGGCCTGTGTCCCAGCAGTGGGAACATTATAGGCGGGTGATGATGACATAAAGTTCAAAATCGGTTAAAAGTTACAGAGCGTTTTCGTTCCTTCCGTTCGCTATCGCTCAGTAGTGTAATGGATTTTAAAGTTTATGAACTTGGGTATAAAGTTTAAAATGCATAGAGCCGTAACCAAAATCCCTCCGACCATTCAGAGAACAGTTCATCGTAGTCATGTCATTCGCGATCACAGAACCAACTACTATATCCCAAAATATATCACTATGACGTCACAACTCGATACTAAATGTTCCTTTAAAATCTACTAAACGCGTTTTGTTCCAAAATATTCATATTTAAAGTGTACTATGAACTGCCTTTCTGTTACTTTACCTCTAAAATGAACCTTGGCTTCATAACAATAAGGCCGTCGCCCACTATCGGCATCTGATAAAAACCATTATAGACATTAACTTCATGGCAATAAAGTAGAAATTGCCGATGCAATAGCCTCAAGCATACCGAAGCGGTATTTTTGTTACTACGAACATATTTCATGGAAATTTCTACTTTACTGCCATGAAGTTAATGTCTATAGTGCTTTTTAACACCTAAAATTCTCAGCCGTGCCGATACTGGGCGCTGGGCCTTAAGGTCAAAATAAAATAAACCTTATGTCATTGACAATAGAGTTCAAAATCAGAGGTGAAATAGTAATAAATAGGCATTAGTTATCTATTATCACGCGAAAAGCTTTCGTAACACCGTTTTTTCTTAATACTGCACGGCCTTTGACTATTTACATAAAGGTATATAAGGTCACAGTACATAAGCTAGGGAAACTCCTAAGATGTGAAAAGTATTAATATTTAAATATTATTTGAAAATATGACAAATGAAAATAATAAGTCCGTTTTTCACACTTTAACTCCTAAAAAGCTGGACTAGTGGCCTATCGTGACGTTTTAATTCCAGTGTGGAAACGAGATGGCGCTAGATGACTTGTATAGTTTTGTCTCTTTCCCGCAGTGGCATTTGTCTCGCTTTAAGACGTGATGGTAGGCAAACAGATTTTGATGAAAATTAATACAGAGATAGATAACAAAATATTATGAATTTTAAGCTGATATAAAATATACGTTTTATAGCAGATTTTGTAGAAAATAAGTAGTTAGTAAAAAAATAACAGTTTCCCTAGCTAATCAAACCTGACCTTGCAGTTCAATGCACGCGACTGACTCAAAAACTCGACCAAGACTTTGTCGTTCAAAATTATGCTGTATTTCTTACTCTATAAAGACTGTTTTAACTTTAACAAGTAGTCAGGGAGGTGAATCACATTGAGAGGTAGTTCGTTTATTTACACTCGTGGTTTGTATGGACTATATTGTTACTTGATGTCAGTCAGAAACTCAGTCTTATGTCAGGCACTTTGAATACAATTGTTTAGTAGGCAGACAAGTATTATAACAGCTTTTCAAATAAATAAAATAAAACTAGGTAGGTACGTGTCTCAAAAAAATATATTCGTTGTTTTCGAATTATGCGACAACAGGTAACCGTGACCCTAGAACGTGAAGGGCTGAACCCTAAGCTTTATTCGGGGCGGTAATACGTCTGGTAATTTGATGATATTACTATGAAAAAAAAATGCGACTAAAATGACTAATATTTTGTTAGTGCGTCGTGTCGCGGGTTCGATCCCAGCACGGTACAAATATTTGTATGATCTGCAAGTACTTGTTCCGGGTCTGGGTGTTTATGTATGTATTTTTCAATGTTTGTGAACGCACCTACGGTACAGGAGAAGATCCTAGGGCAACGTTTTCAAAAACTAAATGTATTCATTAAAAAAAAAAGTAAAAATTGTATTCAATTTTTACGAGTACTCTAAGCCTTTTAAGTATGTCCCTCATCTAAGCTTACAACTTGTATTTGAAAAGTTGAAATTATATTACTCTAATCTGTCTACTAAGACAACCATGTGTAAATCTTGGAGCAAAACAACAGGCATTTCATCTCGTCGATAATTTCAGTCGCGTGCACAAAACTGTACCTTAAGTCAGCAGTAATAAAATACAAAAGCGATCGTGCCGTCTTTCTCTAAGTTTTATGTTAATTTTATTTATAATTATATAATATAGTGTAGTTACATTGAACAACAATGGTTGCGAGACAATGTGGCATCTCTCACTTACTTTTTCGCTTACTTTTTCTATTAAAATTATGTTTATATTGCTTATGAAATGAGTCTTCTATTTTGTGACGGTATGACGTTGAGTAGACGATAGACTGTTTTCCGCAGTTAAGGAAAACAACTAACCAGCTTGCCGATGATGCGACGCGACGCAATTTGAACAATTCAAACTACAACTGAAAATCATCCTTACCACTACGACATATGACATAAAACGTGCGGTTTTTCACGGGTAGAAGAAAAACAAAACACGCTCACCACGACGTCAAAGTCAGTCGAATTGCATCACTATATCGAAGTAGCAAGGGCGATTTTTATATTTAATTAAATAGCAAATCGCACGAATCCCTAACAGATGACATAAGTCACATTTTAAGCTTGAATTATAATCGGTTCACCTGTTTTAGGGCTACGATGTTACAGACCCCCAGATCTACCAATATACATGTTCAATTTATCACTATTTTGGTCAGGGGACACCCAACGAGGTAGTTAATCAACCGGATACATTTCAGTGATAATTTTTTTTCGTGTGCACAAAATAACTCATCGTCTACTCAGCGCCTATTAAAAAATCATGAATTACAGATAAATTATTTAACTTTGGCTATGGTAACAACTTCCCATCATATGAAATGTAACTTTCATTAACAGACAGCTTCAGAGAAATCTCACCTTTTTTGGTAGGTATTTCACTAAAAAAAGGGCGAGTTTTCTTTGAAGCTTACCATACCAGGGCAAAGCTAAATAATTTTCCTGCAATATTACAATGATTTTCGACTATATCAGTACCGACTGATGGTTTAAATTTGTTTGATGATCAAAATACACTTTTTCTAATATACCTGAGCGAAAAAATAGTCTGAAGAAGTAAGCTCCACGCGTTTCCCTATGCTCTTAGAACGGCTAGCTGATCGTCGTTTCGGTGTAAGCAGTGATGCAAGTGGAGGATGCCGCAGTGCGGGGCGCGGGGCGCGGGCTAGTCGGCGGGGCGCGGCGGGGGCGCGCGGGGAGGGAGGGGCGACGCGGGCATGCTCCAACTTTCACTGTTGCCCCATCTGTGGAGAGTAATTTTGCTAAATGTAGAGGCGCTTCCTCACCGCGAGCATTCACCTGTAATATAACGTTACAGATACGAACACTTTATCAGCGACGGAAGACAATCGAGCATCACAATGTGCACCTTGTATCAAATAAAGGGAGGTAGTATTGTTATGCTCGAAGTCAAATCTATAATGTTACATTACACGCGAATGCTGTGGTGGTGCGGAAGCGCCTTAGAGTAAACTTAAATTTACATTAATATTATGTGCACAAATTATTATTAAGTAACATACTTAGACTATAAAATGTCCATATTCCGTGTAACGTAACGTTTTTCGTGAAGACCGTTTTTTATAAAAATGTGATTTAGCGCGACGCACAAATTTTAATGTTTTCTTTGGAGATGTTCATTTGTTTTATGTAGCAATCGAACGACGGGGTAATATTTTTACCGTGTTTTTTGCTTCAATTATCTGTGGCCTACTAGGAATCTGATTTGGATATTCTATAATCTAAGATGTCACGCGTAGCATGACCACCGTAGAAACGAGTTATATCAACGGCAGAATCGACAAACTGACAGGGGCCTAAGTCTACTAATTTATAAACGTTACAATGGTCTCTCAATTGTGTGTTTTTGACAGTTTTTGTATGGCAAATCTGTCAAAAACTTACCATTGAGAGACCATTGTGACGTATATAAATTAGTAGACTTAGGCCCCTGATTGAAGAAAGATCTCTATCGTCCTAAGCATGGCGATGTTTGACACGTAGAAAAAAAATGTTTCTTCTCTACGATAGAAGAGCATGCCGACAAATTTTCTCTAATTTTGACACTTGGGGTAAGACATTTCTTCCCTACACGAGAAACTTGTCTACATCATACCCGACCTTTTTATAATATTCTTTTTGTTTTTTGACTTATATTTGATTCCAATACATCATTTTAATTGTATTGAAAACTTGAGAATTTTATACGTTTTTTTGGTTAACTAAACGTTTTAGTTCATTCACAGTTAAGTCATTCGCCGTTGCTATGGAAGGAAATCTTATGACTTTGTCTTCATAGAAACGCGTGTCTACAGGCCGCGCCATGCTCGGGCAAAAGATATATCAAGTGGGATAGAAATAACTTTGTCTTTTCTTGGTAGAACAGAGATAGAATCGCCATGCTACGCGTGCAAAACAAACCCCTTAACCTTTAGACTACCGGGTGCTTACGTCATCGCGCGCGTCAAGTGCCTACGCTCACAAAAAAGCTTACTACTCGAGTTTTAGTGACTCATATCTCAAACGGTAAACAGTTTCGTGTTGCTTGATAACGAGGCTTTGTATTACAATATAAACAACTCTTGTATAACTACTTTGGAATTATAAATATCCTGTAGATAAGAGAGTTCCGCCGCAACTAGACCTGTTGACGTATCTTATTTATTTTTGATAAAACTACTGAATCAATTTACACGAAACTTTAGAACTAATATAACGAATATACAGGGTGAATTTTTCAACTGGGCGTGGATGGCTACTTTCGAAACTATGAGGAATATCGAAAAACGTTGAAAGGAGTCTCGAGGCCGATTTTGACGAAAACTAAAACTGCATCATTGGATTTTAGAAAAGTCAAAAATCCTGGTCAGGAATCGAACACGCTGATTTTGGAAAAAAAATCACACCCTGTATTATTATACCGTTCGATAGTGTTGCTAATAAGGATCAAATACTGGGAAGTAATCATATACGGCAAACTTAAGGAAAACGTGTAATTACAAAAAAACTGATTAATCTTCAAGGCATTTGAAACATAAGTTACCGTTTCTTCTTTAAAATAATGCTATTTTTGGTTCAACTCAATAATTTCGTATTGCTAAGTACAGTGGGATTGTTGAAACGTCAAATCCAGTGACACATTGAAAACAATGAAATTTTATAATTTCGAATAAATTATGGCTCAGTAGATGTAAAGTAACATGGAAAAATAGCAATTCCATAAATATCAGCTACTTCCTTAAGTTTCCGTATATGATTACTTCCCAGAATTTGATCCTTATTAGCAACACTATCGAATGGTGTAATAATACAGAATGTGATTTTTGTTACAAAATCAGCGGGTTCGATTCCTGGCCAGGATTTTTGATTTTTCTAAAATCCAATGATGCAGTTTTAGTTTTCGTCAAAATCGGTCTCGAGACTCCTTTCAACGTTTTTCGATATTCCTCGTAGTTTCGAAAGTAGCCATCCACGCCCAGTTGAAAAATTCACCCTGTATAAGTAATCTAATAAGAAAATTCCTACATACATTATTCTTATAAGATTCCTACTTAAAACTTCATATACTTACATGGAACTATCATTTTTCAATTGCGCAGTTCAATGCACGACTTTGTAAACGATAATGCGTGTTATTATGAACAGGTATCACTATAAAATGTTTTTTAGGATACTACCTAAACCTTCTCCAATTGATTTCTAACCATGAATCGAAAAAATATACTACGGAAATTCAATAGTATTAGAAATAGATTGTTGACAACCGAATTGGTCTCTACGAGGGATATAACATATTTCTACTCGATAATTATTTAGGTTTTCCAATTAGAATTTTTTTTTCCAATTGGAATCGAACAAGAACACGACACTTTATCAATTTCTGCACACATAAATAGTCCTATCATGGAAAAAATAAGAAATAACTACATTTCAAGTGGTCACTAACGCATATTTTGTTGACATGATGACATCGACAAAGATGCGGTTTTCTTTTTTTTTTTTTAGTGTTGCCCAGTTTATTTTAGTAAGTATTTGGTATCGTTTTAATCGACTACTCGATGCATAGACGATATATTACTAGACTCCTAATAACAGGCGACCGATGTCATACAACACATTAGGCAAAAAAGTCTTATATTCGTCGTGACTCACCAAGTTCGTATTAGTTTCGACCAGTCCTGTGAGCCGTAAACACTTCCGCATTACTTCTGTTAAAAACCGAGAAAATTGACAATATGGCCCCGTGTACAATACGTTTTTGTGATAAAAAAAGCCAAACTTCAAGTTTCCTGAAAGACGGTATCACATTTCATCGGTAAGTAAGTAATAGTTCCATAATCTAAATTAGATTAAAGTTCTGACAATATTTATCGGGGTTCATCTTATACTGGTCGCACTTGTACGCATGGCACATTGCGTCCCTTTCTCTTCAAAGTGTTTTTTTCGCTATCTCTTTTCCTAAACATACTTAGTGATGTCCCAAAATCGTTCAACCACTTCTGTTGTCGATAAAGCAAAAAAAACCCTATATATATTTATTTAGGAAAACAATATATTTTTAATAATTAAAAATTACTACAGATACATGTGATAAATTGTGAAACTTTAATTTATTAATTTTAGATACCCACACGATCCAGATTTAAAAAATAAGTGGATAATTGCAACCAAGCGAGAGAACTGGATCCCATCTACTTATAGTGTAATATGTTCACGTCATTTCACCGAAGATTGTTTTATCCCTATGAAAAACCGTCGCCGCCTACTAAGTTCAGCAGTACCAACTAAGTATTTGCCTGTTTTGGTGAGTTTAATCATTGTTCTTATTTTTTTTCTGTGTCCTAGGCAAAAAGTATAGTTTCGGAACCGTTCTTCTTCATCGTGTCTCTGGTATGACGGTATTTATATTTTATTGGTCCAAAACTCCGCCATCTCCACCGCATTGTCGGTAGCAGCGAAGAGATTCGTTTGGATCCGATTCCGTTTGGCATGTTTTTAGGCTAAGAGGGCAGGATAAGAGGTGAAGCATTTGTATATATAGGAACTGTTTATATCTACATCATTTCCATTTGTGGTACATCATTTCTCGATTTTAATTCCTGGAAAGGAATCTAACAAGGCATCTAAAAGTATTATTATTTTTCAGAGTATCACAAGTCATTCAGAAATCCCAATGCCCAGCACATCTGAGCCTACTGCATCTCCTTTGATGTCACCAAAATTAAAATCAGTGATGTCCCCAGTCACCACAGCTGGAAATTCAAACGTAGTGCAAGACAGTGTCTTGAAATCTCCGCCATCATTTTCAACGCCGAAAACTACGAAACGTTTTCCTGGAAGTCCATCGGATTATGCGACGCCCGTGAAAAAACGATTGTGTAGAAGAATTATAGAGTTATCTCAAAAAGTACTCCAAAAAAATAAAAAAATAAGAAATTTAAGACAAAAAGCACGCTACATGCAAAAAAGACTAGTTTCCCTCAAAAGCATTATTAAAGAGCTCGAAAACCAAAAACTTATAAATACATGTAACGCAGATATACTGAGCAAAATTGGCGTAACAAATAGAGAACTTGTCAAAAGACAAATAATGCAGTCAAATAAAAAAGGGATTACTATTAGAAAAAAATATTCGCCAGAATTAAGAACTTTTGCTCTCACTTTAAATTTTTATTCCGCTAGGGCATATAAATATGTAAGAAAAACTTTCCAAACATGTCTACCATCTGTTAAGACATTAAGTAAATGGTACCAGACTGTTGATGGTAGACCAGGGTTTACTAAAGAGGCTTTTATCGCACTTAAAAATAAAGCTGCCCAATGCGATGGAGAATTAGTGGCCACTTTAGTGTTCGACGAAATAAAAATTAAATCTAAAGTCGAATTCGTTCCTGCTACACAACGCACTTTCGGCTATGTAGACTTTGGTGCAGAAATACAAACCGACTGCTCCAGTGAATGCACTGAAGCATTGGTTCTACTTGTTGTTGGGCTAAATAAAAGATTTAAGGTACCCATAGGATACTTTTTGACGAACGGCACTAATGGGGAACAAAAACAGAATCTTGTTTTGCAGGCCATATCAATGTGTCATCAAAACGATGTCACTATAAAAGCTGTTACTTTTGATGGATGTCCTGCAAACATTGCAATGTTTAAATTATTGGGCTGTAGTTTGCTGGAAAAAAACTTAAAGACTTCTTTTCCTCATCCAATAACTAATAATCAAGTGTTTATTTTTTTTGATCCAGTTCATATGTTGAAATTAGTGCGGAATGCTTTTGAATTTTATAGGGAATTTAAAAATAGTGACGGAGATTTGATTAAGTGGGATTACATAGAATTACTTTACAATATCCAGGATAGGGAACAATTTCATTTAGCAAATAAATTAAGACTTTCGCACATACAATTTAAGCAAAACATTATGAAAGTTAAATTAGCTGCTCAGTTGTTTAGCCGTAGTGTGGCAACAGCCTTGAAATTCTGCAAATCAGAACTACATCTTGAACAATTTCAAGACGTCGACGCCACTGTAGAAATGTTACTGCTGATTAATGATTTATTTGACATACTAGACTCGAGAGTTTACGGTTACGGCTTCAAACGAGCTCTTAATAAAGATAACGCATCTAATGTTTTAAAGAGGCTAGAGGAATGCAAAAATTATATTCTTACCTTAAACGTAAACATAAAAGACACCAGGACCATAAAACTTATTAATTCGCCACGTTACACAGGATTCATAGGGTTTTGTATTGCAATAAACAGTGTTATCGGAATGTTTCATGATTTAGTGGATAATAATAATTCTTCTATTAAATATATACCTTTTAACAAGATTTCCCAAGATCATATAGAACTGTTTTTTGCTAATATAAGATCACACGGTGGTAGCAATGACAATCCTACACCGAGACTATTCGAAGCCATATATAAAAAAATTCTGATCCACACGGAGTTAACCGACGTCTCTACTGGCAACTGCGTTCCTCTTGAAAATATATCAATCTTAAACTGTTCATCAGCATTGAGTAGAATTAATTTGACAACCACTTTGGACGACAAACAAGATGTTAGCATCGATGAACCTGAAAGTCGTGATGACTTAAATCGTGCCTTTGAAAGGATTACTTTGTCTCTTTTCACTGAAAGGGCAGTAGAGTACATTGCAGGGTTCGTGTCTAGTTCATTAATCAAACATTTAAAATGTAACACCTGTATAGGTGCTTTAGTTTCTTTATATCAGGACCAAAAGAGTCAAATCGCGTACAGAGATAAAGGTGGCCTGATATATCCTTCACAGGAAGTTATAAAAATTTGTCGCCGTTCCGAAATGACCATAAAAGCGTACCTTAAAAAAATTCCCAATAACCAAAAACGAAAAACCGACGTCCTGGTCAATAAAACTTTAAGCAGCTTCATTGGCCAGGAGTTATTTCATAATATTATTCATCACCAGTTCCACTCCGATGTAACAAATCATGTAGTAGACTTGTCCATCAGTATCATGCAGAAATATATCTCAACACGACTTGCTTTCCTGACAAAATCATATCAGCAGAAACATTCTATCCGAAGAATATACACAAAGTTAATCCATTTTAAAAATGATTAGAGGTTATTTTTTAAACGAAAAAACACAAAATCTATTATAAATTTAGTTTAAAGTGTCCATGGAGTTTTTTGCCCGTTCTTCTCCATATAGATCTACTTCTTGGAATGGGCATCTACGGTACTTTCACAGTTTTTATGTCTTGTGACTGGCACCATAACTTATTCTTATTATTACGTTTCTAATAATATTTATTTGTCTTTGACGATTCAAAAGTGCCTATAACTGCTCTACTTGAAATAAATGGTTTTGATTTGGTTTAGTGAGAATATGCCCTTAATAGAACCCCTGCAAAATATGAGACCTGTAAATATTAACAAAAACAAACCCTATAGTGATCTAATTTCGCAAAATCCCGTTATGGTGAGCATCTACTTCCTAAAAAGGAACCTGGTGCAAAATTTGAGGCTCCTAGCAATTGTTTTTATAAATTTGAATACAAGCTATCAACCAAAAACCCCCCAAAAACAGCCTCTTAGGAGTCACAAAATACTGTTTTGAAAGTTTTTGAAAAGAACCCCCTTGCAAAATTTGATACCCTAGTACTTGTAGAAGTGAAATTACTTAAACAATATCAACCCCAAAATCAAACACTGAGGGGTCGAATTTCGCAAAATACCGCCAGCGTGAGCATTTACGTTTCAAAAATGGAAAAAATAAATTGTGAATCCTAGCCCATGTAGTAGTTAACTAAGTTTCATACAAACTATCAATCCCAAAAACAACCCCTTAGGGGTTGAGTTTTCACAAAATTTCTACCTTGTTGAGCATTAACGTCTTAAAAACAACCGGCATGCAATATTTGAGACGCCTAGCACTTGTAGTTTCATACTGCATTCAATTTGATAGGTCTCACCAAAGACTTCGAACCTAAAACTACGGAAATAATTTTAAAACATTGTTTTTATTCATTTTTATATTTTACCTACATGATTCAATCGTAATTAGAATAAAGAAGGTAATTTCATGCAACTTAAGTATGTTAAGACATTTTTTATTATATAAATACAATAAAAAAATATCGATACTTTCTTATTTTATTTAAAACTGTCCCATCCCTAGTGAAATGCACTGACGTCGCACTGACCTTGAGTTAACCAATCAGAACGCAGTACCTCGTCTCCCTCGCTTACGTCATACCTCAGCAAGTTGGCTGAATAGTTCTCGTTTGTAAAATCAAGCATGAGGAGTCTAGTAATATATAGTCGTTGACTCGATGGCTCTATGATTAAATTTTTTCAAACGATTCTGAGCCATAGTTTATTATTCTAATAAGATTGAACTCCGCTAGTCGTGAGGAACCACATTTGGTATCTCGGGGAGAAACAGGTTAAAGCTTCGATCACACATAGCGACTTCTCGCTGCGAGTAAAACTGAACATGCTTAATTTAGACTACGGCGACTAATCGCTGCGAATATTCTGTCAAACACAATGAATACTCGAGGCGAGTATTCGCTGTATGATTTGTGTCATCTACAAACCCGCATTGGCTTCGTGTGGTGAACTACAGCCCACTCTCTTTTTAGAAAAATGAAGCCTGTGTCCCAGCAGTGGGTACAATATAGATTAATGTTGCTTTAAACATGCATTACATAGTAAGTTTCTAAAATAAACGGTATTTCGAATAGGACGGATCGATGTTGACAGTTTGTGGCCGCTAAGTTGTTTTGGCGGTATCTGTCAAATGCGTTGGTATTTCCTCAGTTACTGCTGCCAAATTATACTGGCAAGTTATACGTCCAAATATGTTTTTTTTTTTTTGTAATAATTATTATTAAAAAATATTAAACCCGCAACGAATTAGCTGCACAGCCGCGGCGTGTTCGCGACACATTCGCTGTGCGGCCGCTCCGCCCCGCAGCCCCTTCCAGTCCGTTAGTATGATAACGCCCTTAGGGTACCATAAAGTTACACCTAATTGAATGGCTTAAATGTAAGTGTAACGATGTGGTCTCGACGCAGAGTCTATTGTTAAAAAATTCGGACCTGATTTTATTAAGGCAGTCTTTCGACCGAGTGTTAGCCGTGATTTTTAAATTCAGCTAAGTTTATGACAATTATGTTAAATTTGACAACACACTATAAATTAGACTTATGATACCGCCACCAGGACTCGGAAGGACTCATTTGATGATTTTACAACCCGAAACAAAAGCCTGTAAGATTTCCTCACATATGTTTGGTGGAAACTGGTGAATTATGGAGCAAGCGGATCCCAGACCGACACACATAAGCTACATATAATAAGATGAGTAGTCGCTCACCTATGCTGCAGATGGTGTTGATGCGCGGAGTCTCTGCGCGCTGCAAGGTGATGCCACTTGACGTACCCGCTGAGGCGGCGCTTCACCAGCCCCGCGAGCGAGTGTAGCCAGCCTGCGACCGAGCTGCTTCAACACCCGCGCACTACACAACGCTCTGCCCGCTCCGTTCTACCGACCCTTTGGTTTCGACGCTCAAAGTTTTGCGAGCGAATTTTCAAACGATGCCGACTTTTACCAATGGTGAAATTCATTCAAAAATGAAATTCATTCTTTGAGAAACGTGTTCTAAAAACTACGCTAATGTATAACCGTCTTATTTCAAAAAAATTCAACGGTTTCAATCTGTTGAACGCTTGTCTTAAAAAATGACCATTATATCTCCGTGAAATATCGTTTTAACTATGAAAGGTTTTTTAGACAACTATTCAACAGATTATATTTATATTTTATTATTAGATTTATATTTTTTGTGGTCAGATTGACGGTATAATTTGTTAAAAACAGAATGCCACTATTAACATTCCTTTCATTAGTTCTAGAACACAGATTTTGAATGTTGTACCGACGATTTAAAAAAGCGTTTGAAAATTCGTTGTTTTTATTTAATTTATCACTGTAAAGTACAGTTTATTGCAAAAATATCTTGTTATATTTAATTGTTTGTGTAAGACATGAGCAAGACTTTTATTTTATAACATTCTCCGTTCCTCCATTTTTTTTTTTATCTTGCTCACTCTCAAACAATGTATGAACCAAAGAGTCGGTACTGAATGCCTGCTAGTGTTACTGACAGCGAAGCTAACATGATGATGAGATGAACAACAGCTGTCTCGCTCACACCTCGCCAGTAAAAGCCACGTTATTTACTATACAAGTGGATAGCTTACAAGTATGACCCATAAAATTGTGCTTTGTGCTATGGTGAAAAAGCTTATATTGACTTGAAGTTATAGCAAGAAATTAATTTAAATTAAATTCACGAGGTTAATTAAATTAATTATAAAACTCAATTTCAATCTTGATCTCGATCTTTGTCTGTATTCAGTTAACCGCCGAATTTTCCAACCGAGATTGGTATACTATTATTAGTTTTAGGCGCCAATCAACCTATTTCGACGCAAGAGTTGCGTGAGAACTTTCTATTCTTTTTATAAAACGTTGTCCCACACTAGGAATTTCTTCCTGTATGTAGGTGCGTTGTACATACTTGTGTAGGTCATACAAATATTTGTTCCGTGCGGGGATCGAACGCGCGACACACTGCGCAGCAGTCGATCACTCAGCTAACTGTGCCGCCAACACATTTTGATCTTTTCAGTTTTGGTACGAACTCGTTATTTTGAAACCGCATCCTATTGCTGATCGAATTTGAACCTTAGTTACTAACATCTTTTAACAAATAAATCATCCTGAAAACCATCCACTTACAAAAAACATCATTGCAAAAATATCTCGACATAAAAATACAAATACGCAAATACTTTAGCAACGCTTCCCAAAGCGATACGTACCCGCAGTATACAAGTGTAGCCCTTATTAGCTAGGTGTTAGGGTCGTGTTTAGTGTAGCGAGGCATGTGACAGAGCTACTATGGGCAGGCGATGTGTGGGACGCGGAAGGACAGCGGCAAAGCATAGACACGTTGGAAGGAACTTTTCAGGGTCTAAGAATTAAAATGATCACTAAAACTTGTCTTTAACCGATTTTCAACTTTATGTTCTACATAATAAAGTTGATAATCTATTAGAAACTACTACACAAACGAACGAAAGCGCTCCGTAGTCTTCAATCGAATTTCAACTTTATGTTCTAGAACATAAAGAGCGTTGCTCAGGAGTTGATAAAAATGTTTACGTGGAAACAGTGTTTCGTCCAGAAAGTGCATAGATAGAAAAGTTCCGTCAACGTGTTACAACAATATGACATACATCAAAAAGTCGGTAAGAAACATTTGGGAGAACAAACAATTTTGAAAAGCTGCAAACTTAACACACACTCACATATGTCGAAGACCAATCAAGCTGAAATGAGCAGGACGACAAGCCATTCCCATCTCTTTTTTAAATCGAATTCGTAGTTCGTTATTCAAATCTTCGTCGCAAGCGCATGTCAGATAGATTGGTCATGACACTTGTTCCATATGAACCACAGGCGTCAAGACACGGAATAGGCTTGAAGCGATTAATTATTATCGTTAAGAACGATTTCGGCTTAGCCGAAATAAATTTTTATTGCAAGGCCATAAGGCTCTTTATAATCGGTTCAACTCGATTTCGTCGTCCGATGTGGTCTCTAAGTATGTGTTAAGTTTGCTAAACATACAATGAGTGGGTTAGGTAATAAAGTAGATAATTTGCGGCTAAAACTCTATTAATATCTAGAGTTTAGATTTGATGTAAAACATTAATTTAGCACATTTAATTAATTGTCGACACAAAATTTTGATATCGAGTTTTTTAGATAGAGGTGTGACAAATGACCATGACTGCTTTATCGATAAGAAATTAGTCTCTATTCTTTACTCAATTTAACTCACATCCTAGAAAACATTTTTTGTGAAACATATATTCTTAACAATGAAATTGATAAACAACATATTTAAATATGTTCAACATATTTGTCTCCTATAAACCCAAAGTTATATCTATTTATGTACCCTCTATCTAAAAACCTCGTTAAATAATTTCCAAACAGTTTTTCCGGCAACAAGCCTTCACTTCGGCTGCCTTACTTCGGCTGTGCGAAAGCATATAACCGCAAAGCACAGAGGACGCGTCAAAAGCATAATATATCCCATAACTTTATGGTTTTATATAATCCTCCGCTATGTACATCATGGAAGGGAGAAACAGACTGTATGAGAATGAGGTGATTCGTGAAATCATTGCAATTGCGACACATTGAATTTTAACCGTAATTACTACTATGTAGAGTTTTAAATTGTTCGCTCGATATTTTAGTAAGAAACGCGTATGCCTTTGGCCCGGCACATATTTTCACGGTCAATGTATTATCGACATTGTAGTGATTGAAATAGTATTCAAAATCGAATAAAACAGTAATTAATTCTTGAAGAACATTGAAGCGACTACACCCATGTGTGTTCATTGATTTTGGGTATTACTCCAATGAAGACAAGATCAATAATAGTTTGACAGAGAAAACGCCATTGTGTGCCGGCGCTTTATATTACTTGAGTCCCATACCATATATGAATATAATCTATTTTATAAGGTATCGTAACAACTCTGTGCTCATTCACACTGTACCAACTTGATTACTGTCCAAACGAATTTAAGCTAAATAAAGCTTGGTAAAGGCAAGGAAAAGACACATTTTTAATCACTCTAAAATGAAAGAATTATAAAGTAGAAGTAACAAGTTTTCTGGCTTCGTGAGGACTTCAATAGCAAAATAAAAACAGGGTTTTTAAAGAAAATAAATAAACGGTCGATTTAATTAAGTTTTTATTTACTTTGATGGTGATAAATCGTCTATATTGCAATAATTTCACGCGTCTATACACACAATGCGTGCGGAGAGAGTGCGCGCGCGCGGGGCAGCGAACAACACGCGCTTTAACTCATAGATGTCATAGGCTGGCTGTACTCCTTCGTTACAAATTGTCATTGTCAATCATTAAGTATTGTTACCCCAAGTTTACACACTAATACAAGTAGAGAGAAACTTGAAAAAACATGTTTCAAATCATTGTCTGTCTTACCAAAAAAATGATAAACATCTGTTGAACAATTTTTTTTTTTTTTTTTTTTTATAATAATATAAAAAAAATATAATTGCCTAAAAAAACTGTCAACGTCAAAACGACATTTCACGTTGATTTATGGGTCGTTAAGCAGTTACATTTTTTTTAGAGAAGCGTTCAAAAAATGTTTGTCTTTTTGTGGTGAGATAGTGTATCTTTACATGTCAGAAAATATTGTATGTATTTAAAATGTTCAAAATATAATTTCTAACATATTGAAAACTACTTTCCTAACATGCAATAACATTCAGATCATTGTATCAATTATGTTAAATACTTTGTTTCTAACATTTTCAAACACGTTTTCTTCACATATTTGAAATGATTTGTAAATAACTTGTTTTAGGTGCAAAATAATAAAGAAAAACTGGACAAAAATGTTTAATATATTTGTGTAAACGTGGGGTAATTTTGGTAGTGCGCAAACGATTGGAAGGAGATGAAACCTTCAGATCGCTTGTAGATTATCCTATATTGTAGAAAAAAATGGCCACACGATAATTTACGCCTTATTGGCTATTGAAAGGCAACGTAGCCATTACACAAAATATCATGTGCCAAATCGATAGTTCTAATATAATTTATAGGTGGATTTTTTCACTAAATTGTCTTGTGAAATTAAGATTTCGATAATTTTATCTTTCACAAGTATAATCTAGTAATAAAATCACTCTGTTTCAAGAATCCGTAAATAAGACATTTTTAAATAAAACCTACATTTAATCAAGAATAAAGAATTACTGTAAAATTTAATGATAACAAAAAAAAAACTTAATGCTGCCTAATCTTGGAAACTATTAATAGACATACTCAGCATTTATACAAATTTTCATTATGTTTCGTAACTAATAAAGTCCATTTTCCCCTGACTTAAAAACCGAATAAAATGCTGAGTATTTTCTTAAAGTTCCCAATACCATAGTATGTTAAACTTGGGTAACAAACTAACTACAATCGGTTCGGCATGTATTTAATGCATAGTTTTTTTCAGTGCTTACATTCTTTTTAACGCCATGTTGGTTTTAACACACTATACAGGGTGAATTTTTCAACTGGGCGTGGATGGCTACTTTCGAAACTATGAGGAATATCGAAAAACGTTGAAAGGAGTCTCGAGGCCGATTTTGACGAAAACTAAAACTGCATTATTGGATTTTAGAAAAATCAAAAATCCTGGTCAGGAATCGAACCTGCTGATTTTGAAAAAAAAAACACATCCTGTATTATTATACCATTCGATAGTGTTGCTAATAAGGATCAAATTCTGGGAAGTCATCATATACGGCAAACTTAAGGAAAACGTATAATTACAAAAAAACTGATTAATCTTCAAGGCAAAGACTGTATTTGAAACATAAGTTACCGTTTCTTCTTTAAAATAATGCTATTTTTAGTTCAACTCAATAATGTCGTATTGCTAAGTACAGTGCGATTGTTGAAACGTCAAACCCAGTGAGACATTGAAAACAATGAAATTTTATAATTTTGAATAAATTACACTAGTTTACACGGTTTTCATACCCCAGCTGAAAGTTGTTATTTTATTTTGTGTTCAGGTAGAACTATCCAGAAAAAATAATAAAAAAATTCTGTCACGTCTGGTTTAAGAAATATTTATTTTCTTATTTTCATGATTACTAGGTTCTCTCCATAGCATTGGCGAACCAAATGGAAGGTAAACTTTTTCTCCTGATGACCACTGGAGTAAGATGATTCTATAGCTTTCGCAAAACACGTGAGGCACCCACTTTTTATCTTGATTTGCAACAGGAAATCTAAAATAATGAAGATATGCAGTTTTTAACAAATCTACAATACGTCTTCTCTTTTTTGAAAATATAAACTGTCCACAAACATTACAAAAACGGTCAGAACTTTGTTTCTACTTTCTGCTAGCCATTTTAAATCAATCCAAAACAAAGTAACTGTCGTTTGAAGCGAACGAATAAACAATAAAATATCACCACCACGTCGGGTAGTTAAAAAAAAAAATTGTCTGCAAAAAAAAATCCGACGTGATAAAATATTTCTGCTAACACTTTTAGGTTTAGGGAAGGTAGATCAACATATTGACATACATTCGGTTCGGGGTATAAATAAAAAGTAAAATTTTGTAAACTAGTGTTATGGCTCAGTAGATGTAAAGTAACATGGAAAAATAGCAATTTCATAAAAATCAGCCATTTCCTTAAATTTGCCGTATATGATTACTTCCCAGAATTCGATCCTTATTAGTAACACTATCGAACGGTGTAATAATACAGGATGTGATTTTTTTTCCAAAATCAGCGGGTTCGATTCCTGGCCAGGATTTTTGATTTTTCTAAAATCCGATGATGCAGTTTTAGTTTTCGTCAAAATCGGCCTCGAGACTCCTTTCAACGTTTTTCGATATTCCTCATAGTTTCGAAAGTAGCCATCCACGCCCAGTTGAAAAATTCACCCTGTATATAATGCATGAAAAATCATAATTTTATCGTATTAACTTCTCCTGGGGCCGTAACATGCACACACCTCTTACAGCATGAGTAGTTCAACTGTGAAAAGGAGACAGAGCTATAAAAGTCGTCTAGCGCCATCTCATTTCCACAGTTGAAATACTCTCGTTTTAAGACGTCATGGTAGGACCCCAGTTTCCGTTTCAAAATGGCTTTACAAGCAGCAAGTTTGAAACCCAAGTTTTACCAACAAGTACATTCCCCATTAAAGCCCTCGTAAAGTACTTACCCTGGTCGTCGTGATGGTGTTTGTGCTGCGCGGGCGCAGGTGTCGGCGCTTCTCCCCGGTATCCGTTGCGCAGTTCCGCGCGGGTTAAGCTCTGACTACGGCCTTCTGATAGCCTGGAGAATAGAGTAGAAAGCCTTAGGACCAACTTACTTTCATGAAAATGTTTCTAAGTAGAATAGGTATATATAAATATGCCTTACCTATCGTTGAGTAATAAAGGCGACGGTGGGTGCAACCTCTCATGTAGCGCGGGAGGCTCCAAATCCGTAGTGCTACCGTTTGCTGAAAAATAATAACAATAGTTCTTCAAAACCGTACATTTTTATTACACTGGCAACTTTTTTCTTGTTACAAATAAGTAAATCTATTTTTTTTTTGTTTTTGGTACCTTCATGTCCTAACATAGTGTGTTGTCGACTAGTCCTTGGTGGTGGCTCGGGAGACCGCCCTGTACTGTGTTCTCTACTTAAACTGAAAAATAAGATAAGAATAAATAAAAAGCTGACTTAGGTAATAAGAAAGGTACGTAAGCACTTTGAGTCTTAGCTTAGACTGTGGGGTACAGAGAGTACGTTGACAAAGGGAACGAGAAGATGTATTACGGCCTGTTCACAATTTTTGTCGAAGCGATTCTTGCGCGGCGGGCAGTAGCGGTTGACTCCCACCGTTCGTTTACCCTTCGTTTTTGTTGTAATCCAATCGATGAAAAACGCTCGGAGATAACCACCCGCATTTTTGCTTTGGGCGGCTCTCATGGTCTGTTTTAAACATTTCTTTTCATTGGATTTTAGCGCAAGCCGCCCAGCACTAAGTTACCGGTCACAGCGCCAAGGTACTGAACGGACCGGTAAAGCGGTAGGTCTATATACACGTTTTATTTATTAATACGCAATTACACCTGCGTCGCGTTTTCGTAAAGATTTTTTAGGAATAAAAAAATCAGCTACGAGTGGAACTCAACGGTCAAACACGGGAATAAATGATTCAGCTTCAAACGAGTGTTACGACGCTCCCTCACCGCGAGCCTTCACCTGTAATGTAACGATACAGATGCGAACATTTCATCAGTGAGGGAAGACAATAGACCATCAAATCGCGCACTTTTATGTTACATTACAGGTGAATGCTCGCGGTAAGGGAGAGCCTTAATACGTAATACAGAACACGCAGGATCAAGTTCCTTTTTTTTTCGTTTTCAAACATACCTTCTATGTCTAGGTGTCGCATGCAGGTCAACTCGCGATCTTCTCTGCTGGTTCTGATGGTAAAACCTCTGCAGTACTATTGGACTAGTGTTCCCGGAACTCTGTAAAAAAACAGATGACTTAAAACTTTATGTATCTATCCACTAAGTTGATTTTATCTTAGTTAACAAAACATACAAACGAATTATGAATACTCATACAAATATCAACTGTATGATCATTTAGCTACAGTTGATTTTACCATGACAGATTTTCAACTGTATGAATGTGAAAGAATGTTAAGTTGTTTTTACCTTGCATTACAGATTCAAAAGTAATGATCAGTCATACAAGTTTCAAGGGTATGATAATGTGTCTTAAGTTGATTTTACCATGACAAAACTGTATGAGATTTTTAGTTACATAGCATACCGACAAATGATGATAACTCGTACAAATATCAACTGTATGATTGATTGTGAAAAACATGTATTTAAAAGGTCATATAACAATTTCTGCTTTGAAGAAACTGATGTGAAAAAGAAAAACAAATGCAACTTTAAGACTATTATATTTAAGTTGATTTATTAATGACAAGAAGAAAAGGTTGCAATTAGGAACCGATCTATAAAATGACAATTGATTGAAACTAATCATGAATGTAATAATTATAATTTAAATGATGGAAAGTTTGGTACCATCATAAAACTGAACTGTTAGTAGCTAAAGTATTTTATTGCTAATCAAAAGTGTCTATGATATGATTTATTTACGATTATTCGGTCGTAACGAGACACAATCTACCATTCATTACTAAGGCGATAACACACGGTGCAAAGTATATGCGATGCCACAGGAATAAAAATACCGATTTGACATATTTTCCTATACATGAACTGTCACACCGCCATTTTAATTCCTCAGAAATACTTTATCTGACTATTGAAAATCTGTCAAAACTATAATTAAACAAAAAAAAAACAATCTCGAAAAAAGTCCAAAATTTTGAAGAAAGATTGTTACACACAAACAAAAAAACAAATTAATAGAATTAAAATAAAGATACTTTAAGAAAGGAAAACTACCCACAAAAAAAAAAAAATAATGACACTTTTTCTAATCAAGAACAAATTCATAAGTTTGTTTGTTAATAGTAAATCACTTCTACTATGTGCACAAAATATCAAAATTTTTTTTTTTTTTTTAAAGTATGTTTTTTTTTTTTCTCGCGTCGTCATCTTAGTAGGTTCCACTCTCTGGTGCCGGCTATCGTTGAATTTTGGGACATGTTGTAGATGAGCTGTCACACCGCCATTTTCTGACTAATTGAAACATCCGTTTCGTCCGAAAGATCCGTGTATAACTATGTACAGAAAAAAAAAAAAGCTACAATATATGTTGACCAACTTTTGATAGCTTTATTTTCTGTAACATCTTATACACGGATCTTTGGACGAAAGAAGGGATTCAATTTTTCATGAAAATCGGATTTAAGACTGTTTGAGAATTTTAATTACAACACACTCAATTCCAATTCTGAAGATAATGAAACTCGATCATTAAAACCAAAAAAAATGCTCAATGTAATCTCAAGTCCAATTATGAAGAAAACTGAAAATAGAACATTCAAACATTTCTCTGAAGATAGTTGTGATATGAGATGATACAGCAAAAAATCTAGATGTTTTTGGTCAAACGTGGCATCGCAGTGCAAACATCCCAACATACATGTAGAACATCCGGTTGCTCCAGGTCCGGTGACCTAATGATCACGGGCGTGCTGTGGATGTACGCCGAAAACCTCTGCTGGGACTGGGGCGATACGGAGAAGCTTATGTCCAGCACTGGACGACGATATGCTGGGCTTGTGTCTTTGTTGGCCTAGATCCGGTCTTTGCTGTTAGTATACTCTATTGTTTTTAGTTGGGCTCAGAATCTTGGATAATTTATGGTGAAGAAATTTTATACTTAAGACACGTGTTTAGTTAAGTTAATTTTTAAATTACCAATTTGATAAAGTAAAATTTTGATTACATTGATAACTTATTTTAATTAAAAGGATATTTGTTAATTTAAGTGTCTCCTACCCATATATAAACTATTTTAATAATGGGCCGTTGCAGAAAAATCAAAAAGGCCGCCAGAACACATTGCTTTTTTTCATTGTGGTAAAAACATAGAAATAAAAACAAAACTCTTTACGGTTATATATTATATGCATTTTCACATACATACTTTGAATGATTGTAATTGCAAGTTGCAAATGACGATTTTTACCTAAGATTCTAAACCCAAGTTCATAGTAATAATATCATAATGTAGTGTCACTCACCGCAGGCGAGGCCCTCCAGCGGTTGTCTGCGGACACCCTGCGCACGGGCGGCGGCGGCGGAGATGCGCACGCGTCGATGGTTCTGTGACACAACACGGTATTAGGACTATTAGGAAATCAGCTGGAAAAAACACCACATACATCATTGAACGGGCATCCAAGAGTAAAGGCTTTGTCAAACAGCGACACAAAACACGCTACGCTAGCGCCAAAGTTTAGCAGAACGAATTAGACAATTATATGTAATTCATAGTAGGTTAGCCCGCCAAAAACCTGCTACGCTAGTTTCGCGCTCCGCCAGCCTCGCTGTTTGGCAAAGCCTTTAGTAGAAAAATCACGCATAGCGTGTGCTAAAGAAATTTCCGAAATTTTAGTCTGAACATTATTAGGGATTATTTTCAAAAATACAAGTATCCGCGCACCATAAATTTGACCTAAAATGGTCAAATTTTTGGCGTCAAGCATAACTTTTCTCTTCTTCTCAAAGATACAAATAAGTCTATAACAATTATTACATAAATTAACGTTTATTTTCAATTTTATGAACGGCGTATTTATTTCGCACTCGCACCTCAAATGATGACGATGCAACGACCTGTGACGTCATGTACTAGTATTTATGAAACCTTAGTTATATGTGTTACCTTCTTCTCGGGTAAGGCGAGTGGTTGCACATGTCAGTTTCTAAGCTGGTGGGCTGCGAACTACTGCCTCCCGCGTTAGCGTTGCTACTCGTCGCCCACCATGCTCTGAAAAAAAAACAACAGTTTAGCATGGCTTCAAATACATGGAATCATTTCCTCCATACGCGTGCATCATTTAATTGAATCCTTAAGGCTTCCATTAAATTGAATGGAAAGGCTAACATGTTGCGTCTAGCTGGGTGTGACAGTTAGTATTAAAAAAAACTTTCGTTCTTTATTAGTGGTCAGATTACTGTAATTGAAAAATGTTCCAGTTTAAACCGGTCGGGCACCTAGTTGCCCGGCTTTTTACTGAACTGAAATTATTTGGAACAGCCATCAGACACTGTGTTCTTCCGTATTTTTAGGGACAACATTGCCATGCTTGTGTCAAATAAATGTTTTTTCTATTTTAAATTTAGTTTTATATCTATAATGAAAGTTTTCCTTCATTTTGGAATATTTCTCAATGTCCGAAAGAGGACCAACAAAGACGAAAAGTGGACAACAAGTTTCGGAAGTTTTTTTAGGATGTTTAGATCACTTGATTCCCCCCCGCCTCACTACGTCACACTTACCTCGCCGGCGTCGGCGTAACCTGCTCCATCCAATGCTGGGAGCTGGTGACGAAGTTCCTCACAGGCTGCGGGGTCACCGGGGTCTCCACCCCGTTGCTGGGCGGGGTCACCGGGCCAGCCAGTGACGTCACGGAGCCCACCTTGGAGGCGCCCGACTGGCCGAAGAAGGGAAGTGAGGCGTACCACGCGCCCACTGAGATGGAACTACGCGCGGATTTCACGACGAATGGATGTTCTAAAAGTTTCGCGTATTTTGGGCGTTGTCTGTAGTTTTTTGTTAGGCTGAAAGAAAATTATAATGTATTCTTGTGCATTCAAGGTGTGGCCAGTTATGGCGTGTTTCCATTATACAAATTATATGCAACTTGAACAATCCTGCATGCAAGCTACGAGTACATTCTACGAGTATCTACATACTTTGAACTTGTACATTTTGTTTCAATTAAGGGCCTATGCACACCACGTTTTTTAAACGCGCCGTCGACTCGCAGTTTGGAAACGCGCGTCGACGGCGCGTTTTTGTCCATCAGAGCAGTTTGTTGTTGTGATACAAAGTGTCAAACGCGCGTTTGAATCACTACAAACGCGCGTCGACGGCGCGTTTAAAAAACGTAATGTGCATAGGCCCTAACTGTTAACAACTTATTCAATTGGGAACTATGCAAGTAACACCTGCATGTAATATAATATTATATTCTACAATTATCACACAACGCCATCTAGTCCCAAGCTAAGCAGAGCTTGTGTTATGGGTACTAGACAACTGATAAACATACTTATATATTTCTAAATACATAAATATTATAGATAAATTACACCCAGAGACAGAACAAATGAACGTGCTCATCAAACAAACATTTGTTCTGGGTGGGACCTCCGGCATAGCAGTCAGGGTCACTAACCACTAGACCAACAGACCTGGCGAATGAATGGCCTGTCGAAGTATGTAATTTGGACATTCTCGAATACATGTTAACAATTCAAGCTACTCGTTTGCAAATGTAACGTCATGATTGTATGCAAGACTTGCCTAATGGAATCGCGCCTTTATGGTCTTATTTGTACAGTACCCAGCACGTAAGTTGGCAAGATTATGGTGTATTGGGGGTAAGTTTTGCGCATCGCATTTAGCGGCACGCGAGTGTAAGCGAGAGCGCGTATACTGGGTGCGAGGGGGAAAGACGAGTGACGCAACAATTGCGTGCGCGGATCGGCAGCAGGTACCTCATACCCCGCGACCCGCATCACCTCCAAAGAGATCTAAAAAATGACTTCTGCGCATCTAACGACTCTTGCCAACTTACGTGCCGGCCATTGTAGCAAACTTTTCTAGTGGTCCATCGCTGAGAGGACGTGATGGCAGGAAAGAAAACCATATCGTTGTAATTGATACTCACCACTGTGACACAAATAATTTAAACTCAGGCGAGAAGTCAGTCGTGTCTGGAAGCTGCGGAGGATCGTCCGCTATTACCTGCGAAAGATAATGTTTGGTCAGTTTCTTAAGCAACGAGTTTCTTCTATGGCAATCTTTACCAGCAAGTCTAACCACATTATGACGGGCCCCCCTAACAGAGGGCCAAAGCCTGCCGGGGTCGCGGGACTTATTTCCATCACCGTGACCCCGGAACATAAAGGGCTATTGAAGGACACCGTGGATTTTAGTCAGTACAAGTCTGACAGTCGCTCCCGCCCTGCCCGGGGTGGGAGGACTCATTTGATGATTTTACCAAGCAAAAAAAAAGCCTAACCACATTCTAGTTTAGACGCTGAGCAGACAATAGACCTTTTTGTCCTACTACCAATACGTACAATTTGCACAACCAATAGGTTCAATATAAATCAATTTGAATTATGACCCACGCATAAGGTTTTTTTTTTCTACAGAGATTCAAATACAATTAGGTCGACATTCGCGACATACATTTCCATTTTTTTTTACGTGGTAAAATCATCAAATGAGTCCTCCCACCTCGGGCAGGGCGGGAGGGACTGTCAGACTTGCACTAACTAAAATCCACGGTGTCTTTCAATAGCCCTTTATGTTCCGGGGTCACGGTGATGGAATAAATTCCGCGACCAACATACATTTCCATGGTCACAATTTTGATATTTGTTATTTTGACTGGTTTCAAACGATATTTCGCCAAGTAATTACAAGTTTCGATAAATAGCCATAAAAAAAAACGATTTTACATATAAAACCAACGACGATAATATCACTAGACTCCTAATAACAGGCGACCGATGTCTGTCAACACATTAGACAAAAAAGTCTGATATCCATCTTATTTCGACCAATCCTGTGAGCCGTAAACATACCTTGAGACAGAACAGACCTTGAGTTAGCCAATCACAATGCAGTACCCCGTCCCCCTCGCTTACGTAGTACCTCAGCGAGTTGACAGAATAGTTTTCGTTCCTTAGATCGTGCATGCGGAGTCTAGTAATATATCGTCGTTGTATAAAACAATGCAGTAACCACTGGATGAAAAGAAAGAAAGTACAAAAAGTATGATACTCACCCTAGTGAGCACCTCGAAGTCGTTCTGGCAGTCCCTGTAGGGGAACACGCCGGTGGCCAGCTCCACCAGCGAGATGCCCAGCGACCACACGTCCGCGCGGATGTCGTAGTCCGGCCGGGTCGGGTCCGGCGGGTCTATCCGCTCTGGCTGTGTGTGAAAAATATAGGAAGTCTAGCTTTTATAAAATGAGTTATTGGCTTTTTATAAATACTAGCGGCCCGTCCCGGCTTCGTACGGGTGGAAGTCTAAAACCCGGTCCCGATGGTTAAAAACACAACAACAAAAGGATTATCCGAATCAGTCCAGCCGTTTTCGAGTTATAAGCTTAGCAACACATTTTGCGATCCATTTTTATATTATAGAGAAGATAAATTACTAGCGACCCGCCCCGGCTTCGAACGGGTACAATCTCTACCATATTAAGCATGTTATAGACATATAAACCTTCCTCTTTGATCACTCTATCTATTAAAAGTAGTTTTAAAGATCTAAGCATACATAGGGACAAACAGCAGGAAACGACTTTGTTTTATACTGTGTAGTGATAGTGATTATTGGCCGAATTAAAAGTTACTAGGAAAGTTACACGTCCATTAATCCATTTGATTCATTCACTAGAAGTGAGATAAAAATAATGTTGGGTAACGAGGAAAGTAGTGTTTTAGTTAAGTATCTATCATGTGTAGAATACTACAGAATCGACTAAAAATGTTTTTTTACATAAATAAATAAATTAAATAAACCAACAAAAAATATCAAACAATGGCAAGTTGAAGATAAATGGACTTCTGCAATGCTTCTCCTGTCTCTATGTATGCTTATATCTTTAATACTACACAACAGATTTTGATACGGTTTTTTTAATAGATGGAGTGATCAAGAGGAAGGTTTTTAATGTATATAACATGCATAATATAGTAGAGTTTGCACCCGTTCGGAGCCGGAACGGGTCTCTAGTATATTAATAAATACAGCAACAGCTACCCATAATTCTATATCAATAGGTATCTTGATAGCATCAACAAATTGCTTATCTAATTAGTCCATCAGCTAGACTTTTTAAAAATAAACGGCACATATATTTTATTTTCTTAAATCAATGCATAATTACAAAGATATATAACAATGCATCAAAATTCGAGAGTTCTTGTGATGTCAGAAACAAGTAGAAATTGTACTTGTGACGTTTACTTAATTTATAGTATTGCACGTATATTATTTTTTATCTTCGTCAATTTTCGTTTATGTTACAAAAGAAAAAATACGTGTCAAATATTTTTTGATTATTTAGCTGACGGACTAATTAGATGTTTTCAAGGCACAGGGGCACAGGTGAAAACTTAAACGATAAATGATATTATTTTTAAATAGGTTTTCGCAACACTTTTACAAGTCGAAACACTTTTTTTTAATATAGATGAGGCCAGTGTTTCGTACCTGACTACTCTGAGAAGAAACAGCCGAAACAAACTCAGAGGTCTCTTTTATTAAGTCAAGTCCTATTTTGGGAACCTCCGAACTGTATGTTATTGTACCCTTATTGCAAAAAAAAACGATTATCTGCATTTTTAATCCAATTTTTAGTTAAATATACAACGTGTAACGTTAAAAGCGCAAAACCTCCCGTGGCGTAACTCACCACATGTTACTGAACAATGTGTGTTCGAAGAATAATTATGGAAATTCGCAAAAAAATAAAAAGATTCGTCATACTGATGGGCTCGATCACTTTCTCATTTTGTATGAAAAACCATTTTTTTTTTGTGAATTTCCCTAATTCTTAGAACAAACATTGTTCAGTAACATGGGCTGAGTTACCCCACGAGAGGTTTTGCGCTTTTAACGTTACACGTTGTAGAAATCGAATCCTTAAGTCACGACGAAGCTACAGGTAAAACCCATTATCGGATTATAGATAATCGATTTTTGCAATCAGGGTAAGTTAAATCCTTGATTTATGTAAAGCTTTGTCAATATATAGAAATAGAGATTTTTTTAAATTAAAATAATGCAATATTTACCGCCATATACGCAGCACAGCCGGCGCTCCGTGTCTTCGCCTTGGAGTCCACCAGTCGGCCGCTGATGCCGAAGTCGCACAGCTTCACGTTCCCGCGCTCGTCCAGCAGGATGTTGCTCGGCTTCACGTCGCGGTGGATCACACCGTGGGTGTCCTTCAGGTATGATAGCGCGTTCACTGTCTGCAAAAGGATTGAAGCGATTTTATCTTATTTTTATGTCTTTAGGATATAATTATGATATATTTGCGCGATCGACTCAGAAATCAGGAGATTCGTAGACGAACCAAAGTTACCGACATAGCCCAACGAATTAGCAAGTTGAAATGGCAGTGGGCAGGCCATATAGGACGCAGAACTGATGGCCGATGGGGCCGTAAGGTTCTCGAATGGAGACCACGCACCGGCAAGCGCAGCGTAGGACATCTACCCACTAGGTGGACAGACGATCTTATGAAGATCACAGGATCACGCTGGATGCAGCCCGCTTACACCCGGTCCTACTGGAAGTCTAATGGTGAGGCCTATGTTCAGCAGTGGACGTGTTACGGCTGATATGATGAAACGCATCCACGAAACAGTAGAATTTCCTAGCCCAGGCCTTTTTTTAAATATTTATCTATGAAACACCACATAGTAAAGAAAGTCAGTTCTATTCTAAGACCACTTGACCCGAAACAAATACATAATAAAGAAGCCCATTCACTCACCGCCACAGTAACCTTCCCCAGTATAGCCTCAGGAATGGGCGCCCCCAGCCTCTTGAGCAGCTTGTCAAAGCAGGAGGCCATCAGCTCCATGCAGATCCAGACGTCGGCGTCCGTCACGAAGCAGCCCAGACACCGGACTATGTAGGGGCAGTCGTGGGACCGGACTACCACGTCCAAGTCCATGAGGATGCGTTTGGTTTCTTCTGAGTTGCCGGAGCGACGCATTTGCTAAAATAATTAAATAAAGTTACTAAGTTGCAAGGTAATGGCCGCAGCTTCGCTGTCGTCAATTTGACGGCACACGTGCAGTGGTTAAGGGCTCGACTCGTCAGCATTATGTCGCGGGCTCGATCCCCGCGCAAAACAAATATTTGTATAGTCTGCAAGTAGTTGTTCCAGGTTTGGGTGTTTGTGTAAGTAAGTTTCTATGTTTTTAAACTCACCCACGACAGGTAAAAATTCTAGTGCGGGGGGGTAATGTATTAAAAAAAAATGTGATTGACAATCAATTCGGCTCCCACATCTGGCGCCATCTGTTAACATATGAATGTTGCTTTGTTTTTCTCGGGATCATTTTTATATTTTGGGTTGAAAGATTACATACTGCAAACTCTACTCCACTCAATGGTTGACCAAACACTGATAAAAATCATCACATGAGTCCTCCTACTCAGGGTGGGGCGGGAGGGACTGTCAGACTTGTACTGACTAAAAAGGTGATCCTTCAATAACCCTTTACGCGCCAGGGTCACGGTTTCCTGACGAGACAGTCCCGCGACCCAGTTGTTGTCTTATGTAGTGAGATTATTCCAAAATACTTACTTTAACAGCTATGACGGTGTTGGAAGGCCTGTGCAGCATCTTGACGACGTGGCCGCAGGTGCCGCTGCCGAGCTCGCCCAGCTGCTGCAGGTCATCCACGTGGGACCTATACTCCACACCGTCCACGTTCAACTTGCCGCTAACCTGATTGGGGCAAAAATATTGAGTGAATTTTTAAGAGTTACGTTTTCTTGGCAAGGGACAGGCAATTTGGGCTGCCCAGTCTCCAGTTATGGACAAAAATAAGAATAATACTTAAGGCCGCTTCCACATTAGGACGTTAGCAGCGCGACAGGAGCACGGCAAAAGCATATTCCTTCACATTTTATATCAACAGTCATGCATAAGCAGCGTCTGTCGCCCAATTGTGAAAGCTGCCTAACTGTTTATGATATGCTATGATGTTTTTTTAAATGGCAGAATATCTGAATTATATAATACCTACTTTGTAAACCTCTCGCATTCTGTATTCAGTCTCAGTAGCTTGTGGTGATCTCGGTGGGAATGCTGGTATCTCTCTGCCAGAGAACATTGGGGCTGGAACAAACATACTATAATTAACAGATAGCCTAAACTAAACAAATAAATGAGATGTGGTATCCAAAAGGCACACGGGGCTCCCGCGTGTTTGGCATAGAAGATGGAGAGATTACCTGGAAGTATACCAGGTGGAAAATTTCAAGTATCTTGGGAAAAGAGTTTGTGGAAGGAATTGGAGGAGGCTATTGCCATGAAGCAGGAAAAGAAAAAAATTACAGGCTCTTAAAGCTTGGATACATAAAATCAATTATTCGCACAGCATGCTATGAACTCCCAATTTTTTTTTAACTTTGTAAGAATCTTCAAATGAGAGACTCATTTCTCTGAACTCTGGATGTGGACCTGCCCTGATTAGAGCAGAAGGTACTGTGAGTTCCAGGGTCACAGTATCCTGCTAAGGCAGCCTAACACTATCTGGGTCTAATATAAAGGCAGGGTCATATTTAATTAGTGTTATTGCAATCACATAAAGATAAAACAACAAAAAAAATTACGGGTTTTCCCAATTCATTGAATTTAACCTTGTTTAAACCAAACATTTTTGGATGTTGGGAATTACCTACAATGTCACATTGCTAATTTTTGCCTACAAACTGGTACACCCAAAATCCTGCCATTATTTCAATTCATTTTCTCCTTAAAGCTTTATGCAAAAAGTCATTAGTATATTTTAATTTGGTGTGCAATTATTATTATAAGCCTGTGTCATGCCACTGCGGGGCAAAGGCCTCTCTCCCCTCCCCCACTTTTCTTGATCTAGTGCGATTGTAAACCAATTCCTTAAAAATTAGTCTAGCTCATCCTGCCAACACCTTCTGGGCTATAATTGGAGTAACAAGCAAAAAAAGAGAGTGAAACCATAGATACAGAATATTTTGGCAAGAATTTAATCAACAAATCATAGGCAACAATGTATAAGATGTGGCACTACCATTTCTTTAGCATGTTGAAAGGTAATTCTAATAGCTTCCTTATTGGTCTAGCAATTACAATAAAACTAGATTTATAATACAATCCTAATGTGGCTGGAAACTGGCTCACCAAGACTGCTAAAAGTGGAGAGATCAGGAACATAGAGATATGCACTCTGTTTTGAGTGATCAAAGGTTGCAGAAAAAGAAGACTTTACAAAGACTACTCAGCTCTTATTTTAAATAAATGAATGTAACAATTAAAATAGACCTTATCATTAGTATTGTTGTGCCATTTCAACAGATCTTTGGGGCACCCTAAGTCCTGATAACTTTTCTGTATTAACTCACTTCATCATCAAATGTGACTCTCTTTTGACCTTGTGGCAATTGCCTCCTTAACTGGGAAATTTGAGTGTACTATATGGAGACCCTACCTTTATGAACCAATGAGATTTATACCATTTGACCATAAAACAGGGTGAATTCTTCACTGGGGCCGTGATGGCTACTTTCGAAAACTGGAGGAATATCGAAAAACGTTGAAAGGAAGTCTCGAGGCCGATTTTGAACGAAACTAAAGTTGCATCATTGGATGTTAGAAAAATCAAAAATCCTGGTCCAGGAATCGAACTCGCTGATTTTGGAAAAAAATCACACACTATATTTTCACACCGTTGCGATAGTGTTGCTAATAAGGATAATTTCTGGGAGTAATCTATACATCAAACTTAAGGAAAACGTAGAATTACAAAAAAAACTGATATTATCTCAAAGTAAACTGAAGAGAGACTGTATTTGAAAGTTAAGTCACATTTTCTTTTTAAAATAATGCAATTTTTAGTTCAACTCAATAATGTCGTATTGCGTAGGTACAGTGGGATTGTTGAAACGTCAAATCCAGTGAGACATTGAAAACAAGAATTTTATAATTTCGAATAAATTAAATGGCTCAGTAAGTAAGTAACATGGAAAATACTAGTTTTAATAGATTTGATTTGTTTTTTTTTAGTGATAAACAGTGCCAAAGTATTCTATAAATCAATTTATATTGTACTGTCTTATGTGCCTATTTTGCAGATTGACAATAAAAAAAAAAAGAAATTACATGCTGGAGCAAAATACTGAAATTTTTCATTACTGTATAGATTATGAATAAGTTACGATGTTTAATGTTAAGTTCAGCTGCTCAATTCTACAAAATGTCAAACAACACTTAATTTGAGATGATCAAAGATTTTCATTAGATATTTTAGTCACACATGTATCCATGCTGCCTTCATACTACATACTGTAAACTTCAATTCGAAAAGATATGTATATAATGTATTAGCAATATTATATTGTATCTTAGGTTAAAACCAAAACACAAAACAATGTAAGGCTCATGTCTCAACAACGACCACCCACCGCTCACTCAATGCCAATTTATGCAAATAATTTGTACACAATGTGCAGCACAGGCCGCAAGGAAGCTGCCTGCATGCATTATAACACATTAATTTGTCACTGAATACTGCATAACCTTTAGGATTATTGATAACAGAGCCTCACTCGCCTCACACAAATCTTGGCCTCAATTTCATAGTTCCAACAACAAACAAGCATAACATGTTTATGAACCACCTAGATTAAGAGCTGAAATAGCAAAATAACAACCAAAAATAACTGCACAGCATCAATAAAGCGACTGAAACGTAAAGATAAAGTGTTATGGGGATGGATAAAAATGATAAATTTATCGACTCCACTAAATGCAGATGCCTTCGATAGCAATGTCTTCATGATACTCACGGGGCCTCGGCCTGGTCCTGCCGCTCCCCGGCCTGGGAGTCCCAATTCCACCTTGGTTGTTGAAACCACCTTCTCTTCGAATACGCATTTCATTTTCGAATCGTTCTTGTAAACCTTTCAGTTTCCCCTCAATCGAACTATTTGACATTATAGCAACTAAAATAGTCCACTGATAACATTTAAGTACTTATTACAAAACAAATATACTAATTTTTATTTACACAAAATTACAATGAAAAGCGCAGCAGTCCAAGGATTTCCTTCAATTTCCTTCGCCAACCATTTCCATTCGTTCATTTTTAATCTTTATTCACTTTTTGTCATTCATTCATACGGTCAAAATGTTCTATTGATAATCTGACTAAAATAAAAATGCTTTTTATAATCTGCCCATCTCTTTCCCACTTACTAAGAAATCGTAAGGTGAGGATGGTGAGGATTTTACATGCGGAATTTTGATTTGTTAGGTCCAAGATAGTGTTGTCAAAAATATTTCGTTTCGAAAATTATGAAAGAAAATTATGTTAGATTCCTATAATTTCAACAAAATTCAATAATTATTTTAATTTGCAAACATACTTTTGTTTGTGATCACCACAGGCCAAGAGGTGTTGATTATAAAATATTCTTAGTGGGAGCTATTTCCGAACGGAACTACTCATTCTATCATTCACTTCGGGTAAAAAGACGCTGATTCAAGTCGAGTAAAATTATAAAAATATCAAATTCATTTCGCGTTTCTCGTCTTTTTGCCATACTTTCCGAAAAAGAGAAAACGAGAAAATTTTAATATTATCCTCCAGAAATAGTGACCTTCCAAAATTTAATATCGAATGATATTTACAATCTAATGGATAGGAAAATACAGTGTGGGATTTAATACGCAAGCGTAATGAAGGAAGTGAAAAAGTGTCAGAAACTTGTTTCCTTTTAATGAAATGACGTGAAAATACTATTTCCTAAACATTTTAGTGCGAAATGTGTTTGTTATTGTGCGTTTGATTGTGAACGATCATGATGCAATCAACGTCGGAAGGATGTATGAACATTGCGGAGTTAGCAAATCAGCTGAGACGAGAGAAGATATTTATCAACTCTGAGAGGCAGCTGTTGCAGAAACTAAATGAGGATGTTGAGAAGCGGGCCCTGGAGCTGCTGCAGGTAGCCTGGGTCTGCTCGCAGCAGCGGCAGAACCTCACCAACTTGATCACATCACGATGTGAAGCTGATTCCATAGCATTTTGCCAGAGAGCCAGTCTCCTTGAAAGAGCAGTTTTTGTGGATGCCTTTAAAGTCTTGAAGTACAAGGTAAGTGATAGGTATTGCTCTTTGTAAATTAAACTTCTCTCAATATTTATTTAGTTGTTTTAAATAATGCAGAATACATTGTCATTCCTATCTTTTGAAGACTAAATGAGCACTAATTACTACAAATAATGTTCTACAGATATTTCTATCTTTATCCGTTGTAATATTTAAGGTTTGTAAATATTAATTATCAAAGTAATTGGTTGTGAATATTTTTAAAAGCATTACAAAACTATTTGACCTACATGTCCACCCACTTTTTACAACTATCATTATTGATTGAGTTATTATTTATAAATCCTTGTAATTCCTTTCATTACAATTTAGCATGACACACAAAGAATAATACAGAATTCATGATTGCAATGTAAATTAATAATTAATTCTAACTGAACAATACCAACAAGATCTAATTAACCAGTTTCTTTATAGAGATTAATAAACTAGCAAACAGCCTTGACTTTACACAGGTGCATTTACAAAATATTATTATACTAGCAGCCCATCCTGGCTTTGCATGGGTGGCCTATTCATTTATTACAAAAAATGAGATAAATGAAAAACCGCTTGACCAATTTTGTGCAAACTTCACATAAACCACCTACTAAATAGCCTGAACAAAGTCTTAACTTTGGATTTGGATAGGTGAGCCCGTTCTTGACTTATAAATATACAACGAAAAGTGGCATTGATTTTTATATTTATATAAAGCTTGTAAAACAGGCTGTTGTCCATAACTCCCATTCAAAAACACATAATTTGTGTTCGGAAATAAAATGTAATATAGCCTACATCTGCAAATAATGTAGGCTATATTATATTTAACTTACTTCTTACTACAATATTTGCTGGTAATATAGTATTCACTAAAATTAATATTTTTCAGGTACATCTTTTTTTTTTATTAATTCTTTACATGTAAGTTTCTCTGTTCTCTTTATATCCAATAATGTTATGTAGTTTCTGCCTACTCCATAGAACAAGGTGAGTAAAATAAAAATAATATTTTTTTAAATCAGATTTAATAAATAATTTTTCAAAATAAACCTTTCAAATATCTAATTAAAAACATCTATGTGACAATGATTCTAAGATTTAAGCATGAATTATTATAATTTGATGGCACCATTTCAAGTACAATCTACAACACATTGTCTTATTCCAAGTGCCCAATGAATTAGATAATAAACTATTGTTTGTGGTTTTTTTTTCTTCACAACTTATGCTGTTACCAAGGTCAGGTTTGTAGTGGGAATTGAAGGCGCTACTAATCTAAAGACGGTTAATTAAACAAAATACTAAAAGCACAATCAGATTATTTTTTTCTACATAAACAAAATCCATTATTTGTGTCAGTTTTACAATTAAAGTAATAAATTCTTAATCATAATTTATAAGGATTAAAACCAAAATGTAAATTATTTGCTAATGATGAAACAGTCTTACAGTTCCTTCCGTTCCATCTTGGGCGGGAGGACTCATCACTGTTTCTGACCCCATGATTCTTATTTATATTCATCATAGAGACAGGCAGGAATAAATGTACAAAATTTTATGAAAAGTACTTTAAAAATAAATAATTAAACGTTCTTCGAATCTGTAGACCTAAAATCACAGATTTATAATCGTAAAGTAGCGGCACGGCCCAGCTTCGCACGGGAGGAAGTCCTGTAAAACCCGGTCCCGGTAGATACAAACACAACAAAAAAAGAATTATCCGAATTGGTCCAGCCGATTTCGAGTTATGAGCTTAGCAATACATTTTGCGGTCCAATAAATAATCAGCTTATAATGTTCCCACTGCTGGAACACAAGTTTCTTCTCCGAAAGTGAGTCGGATAAACTTACTTTTAAATCTAAACTCATCAATCATTCATAATTATATTTTGTGTTAGGGAATATGAGCAAGGATAAGCAAACATGCATGATGTAATTTACGTGCAACCACTTATTTATTAATTTGACTCATAATTATTATATCATCATAAATTCTATTTTAATCAGCATATGGATCTTGAAGAGTCTGTGCTAGAGTATTGCATTAGTTATTCTAGTATACCTTGTGGGACCAAAAGGTCTTTTGGTCTAGTAGTTAGTGACCCTGACTGGTATGCCGGAGGTCATGGGTTCTATTCCCAGGACAAATGTTTGTGAGGTGAGCACAATCATTTGTTCTGTGTCTAGGTGTAATAAAATTTATCTATAGTAGGTATGTATCTATTTAAAAATATATAACGACGCCGTCGGTCTTCGGGGAGTAGCAGGAGAGTCGGGGACGTTTGTGGGCGTGTTGATGAAAGTGGTGATCATCATCGTTTCTTCATGCAGGTTCCATCAGTTCCATGGGATCAGTCAGTGGGTACTCAGGCAAGCCAGTAAAATGTAGGTTTAGTTACAAATCACAAACACGTATATTTGGTATGTTCACAGGATGTTCACAATACGGATTTACTTCATTACTTGAGATAATTAATGTAGCAATAACATATATATATAAGTATGTTTATCAGTTGTCTAGTACCCATTTTTTTTTTTTTTTTATCGTAGTAAAATCATCAAATGAGACCTCCAACCCCAGGCAGGGCGGGAGGTACTGTCAGACTTGTACTGACTAAAATCCACGGTGTCCTTCAGTAGCCCTTTATGTTCCGGGGTCACGGTAATAGAAATAAGTCCCGCGACCCCGGCAGGCTTTGGCCCTCTGTCATTTTGCTGACAGCTCTTTGGGGCGCGCGTGGAACACGACGCGCCGCCGACCCTGTCTAGTACCCATAACACCTGAATATAAATATTATTAAATGCATGTCTGAAAGTGTAATTGCGACCTTGGTAGCACACAGCAGTGCTGTCGTAGCTCATTGGTAGGTATTCTCTTGAGTCTTTAGGTTTATTATAAAACATTTTGGGCTCCGCAGCATTACTGCCGCCGCAAAACTGCTACGCGACAGTGTCGAACAGCCAGAAGCCTTGCTCGGAGTAGACACCGTAGCATTGCTGCGCTGGCACTTCCTACAATATAGAATAATATATTACTATAGAAATAAAGGCCATTACCAATTTGAAAAATATTTTCAAAAGATATTGTCAAGTTTCCATTGAAGCTTCGGCCCATAAACCCAACAAAGATGAACTATAGATCATTAAATAGGAAAACAATTATAGAATGTGATGGTATAATTGGATTTCCATGAGAAGTACAACAAAAAAAACTGTAGACGAATTGAGACGTCAACTCTATTAACTTCATCATCATCATCATCATCATCATCTCAGCCATAGGACGTCCACTGCTGAACATAGGCTCCCCTTTTGATCGCCACAAGTACCGGTTGGAAGCGACCTGCGTCCAGCGTCTTCCGGCGACCTTCATAAGGTCGTCTGTCCACCTTGTTGGTGGACGTCCTACGCTGCGCTTGCTAGTCCGTGGTCTCCACTCTAGCACTTTTCGACCCCATCTGCCATCCGCTCTGCGAGCAATATGACTATATCAACTTCATACAAAAAAATTTTTTTTTCGTTATACTTCTTATTGAAAAAGAAAAACACTACATTTAACAAACAATTCTCCAATCACAGAACAGTGAAAGTGGATCAGGAAACAGACAATAACAGCCATGTGGGTGTACTTATCTCATTGTAATAATAACTTGTTGCCTCCTAGTCACACATAGTGGACCAAAAACAATAGTGTACATTACCATGTACTAGTCTTTGTCTGTGTTCACATATGACGAATTGACGTAGTTACTACGTCGGCGAATGGGTTTGAGTGGTACGACCATAGAGTAAAGAAAGTTTAGAAGCCTACCTTCGATGGATGCAAGACGCTTCCAATTGGTAGGTACTTATAACTTAAATATCTCGAATAGAGACCTCGCCCCGGTAAGCGCAGCGTAGGACATCCGCCTGCAAGGTGGACAAATAATCTGATGAATATCACAGGATTGCACAGGTTCCTGGATGTAAGCCGGTCTAATTGAAAATCTATAGAGCAGGCATATTTGCAGTGGACGTCCTATGGCTGAAATGATGAGAAACCACCTAGTCTTCCTCTTGCAATCAAGCTTACAAAAGCCGTTTTCGTTTCGAATAGAGCATGGATTCCCAAACTTTTTCAGGTCAGGTCATTATCATGCTGCCATTATCTCATTTTTCTTGGGGTCGTTGGCGCAACAAGTTTTTTTCTTCCATTCTCTCCTATCAGACGTACCTTTTACTCCTTTTTCATTCATATCATTCCTTAGACAATTCATCCATCTTTTCTTTCGCCTTCCTCTTGCTCTCCATCCATCAACATTCATACTCATCACTCTCTTAGTCACATGAGTCTCATCTCTCCTCATCACATGTTTATACAAAGACAGACGCAAAGTAACGCTAGTTCCATAACTAAGTATATGGTTTATCAACCTTTTTCATGGAACGACCCCTTTAGTATGAAGTAATATTTCGGGTTATGGGACATCTCGCCCACGAAAAAACTGGCCCTGAGGCCAGATTTCCCCTTTTTGAAATGTGCATGGGTAGATTCGCCCGAACCAATTTAATAGAACGGGCCAGACTGATGTCTTCTATTAAATAGTGAAGGGATATTCCGGCAAGATCGTATATTTTTAATTAAATATCTGTTCATTAACAATATAATCAGCAAAAGTACCAGGCAAACATAAGTTCAAAGTGGTATGTACTTAAATAATTCGAGGCAGGAGGATTATTTAAGCACATACCACTTAAAAATATCGTAAACTTCATACCACTTCGAACTTATGCTTGCCTAGTACTTTTGTTGATTATTAATGAACAGAAATATTTAATTAAAAATATATGGTCTTGCCGAAATCTCCCTTCACTATTTAATAGAAGACATCTGGCTCGTTCTATTAAATTGGTTCGGGCGAAGCAACCCATGCAAATTTCAAAAAGGGGAAATCTGGCCTTAGGGCCAGTTTTTTTGGGGGCGAGATGTCCCATAACCCAATATTTCGCGACCCCCGTACCCGTTCGGTTTTTTTACATGTATTTTATTTTGTGACAAGCAAATATTCAATCCAACACAGTTAAAACTCATTTTCATGATGTAAGTTCTCTCTCACCGATGAAATGCTCGAATTTCTAACGTTACATTACAGGTGAATGCTCGCGATGAGGGAGCGCCTTATTATATCTTTTTAAACTTTTTTTTTAATGTAGTAGCTTTTCTAACTCCCCTATAGAAGATTCGCGACCCCCCTGAAGAGGCTTGACCCACAGGTTGAAAAACCCTGACTTAGTAGATGATGATTTTAACGGAATCAATTACTTTTTAATGAAAACTTTAGGAGTTTCGCTTCTGTGAGCTTTAATATTCTATGGCACGACGTAGGTACAGACAGATGTTGTAGCGGATAATGTGAAGTGAAGCGACAGGAAATTAGGTGAATTGCTTTACAATGAAATTGGTTTAGGTCATACATTGCGGTAGAGGAAGGATTCATCATGAAATTGATAGTCTAACACTAACGTCATTGCCGCAGAATGAGTACCTAATTAAAACTGAATTATTATGAATTGCCTTATTACTAATTAACAGAATAACAAAAAGGAGGAGGCTCTCAATTCGGTCGGTTTAAAAAAAAAACTAAGAACTTCTGTAGCCTACAGATACTTGACTGCACGCAGTGGCTGAGCAATCGACTCCTGCGCAATGTGTCGCGGGTTTTGTTTGGCCTGCAAGTAGTTGTTCCGGATCTGGGAGTTTGTGCTAGTATGTGAGTTTACTATGTTATTAATGGCACCCACGATACAGGAGAAATTCTTAGTTTTAGATTCTACGTTATATAATTATAAAAAAAATGCATTTTGAAGTCCCACCTATTAGATAGATGTAATTTCCGGAAACACTGAAATCCTAAACATAAAAATTAATAAATAAATCGACCGAATGTTATCTCCTCAATTTCCCTAGAATAATAAACTAGGTTTGCCCGTTAAGTCCGCCCCCAATGACGTGGGAAGTAATAACGTCATCTGCGATACACGCCTATCATATCCATTGCACAAAACACTCATAATGCGGAAATTATGCTTTGCATGTTATCGTTCCTTAATACCCGTAATATTTTATCGATATCCATTCCGAGATTTTAAAATACTTGAATTCACTATGGATTGCAAACTATTGGGCTCGTTACCCAAAGTAATTCTTTAATTTTTTGGTTGATAAACTCGTCAATCGAATCCGGCAGTTCCTTCCGCCCCATAGCGTGGGCGGAAGGAACTGCTGGATTCGTACTGACCAAAATCAACAGTATTCCTTCGATTACTCTTTACGTTCCAGGGTCTCGGTACCTCGCTTAGACAGTCCAACGACCCACCTACTACGGTGGCTACGGTGATCTTGTCGTGCATTTATGGCATCGTTATAATTGCGTGTTTTTATCGCGTCTATTTTTGAGGACATCGATATTGAGGAAAGGCATTTCTTTCTATATCGCTACTGATTGCTACAAGAAATGAGCAAAGGCCTTTAGTAAATCTGATAAACCTCCAACTAAGTTACGCTGATATTAAAATCGGTCATCGAACTGTAGTCGTAACCTGTCGCTGACCACTACTCAGGAATACTCACCTTTCACCGATGCGATAGGCAACTACAATTATTTACTAAGTAAATAATGAAGACAAGTGATCATCATCATATTTTGCCCATTATTTGATTGTTAAAATCATCAAATGAGTCTCGCCTTGTGCTATCAGTTGCCTTTTTGCGTTCCATGTCATGATACCTTTAGACGACTCCGAGACCCCGACAGGCAACATCATTTTGCCTTTAGCGCAATTGATGACCGCTTTTTGTTTTCTTAGTAAAATCATCAAATGAGTCCTCCCCACCCAAGGCAGGGCGGGAGGGACTGTCAGACACTGACTTTAATCCATAGTGTTCTTGAATAGCTCTTTACGTTAAATAATGCTAAATGCTTAATCAATAATGCAGTTTATATTGATCCATTTCTGTCTATTCCGTTATGTTGGCAAACTGTTGGTATTTTGTTGATGTTGTTTATCTAATTCAGCTCGTTATAGAAACTAATTGATATTATAGTTAAACTATCATTACTCTTATCTCTAATTACAATTTAAATGATTGATTTGTTTTCAAGTGAAGTAATTGAGATATTGGTAATTTTATGATAATGACATTAGTTTGATCAAAAGATTAATGCAACATTAAACATCAATAGACATACTTGAAAGTTGTTTCTATTCTTCTTCTTAGCGTGTCGATGGCAAATTATTTTATATATTTTGTTTGGCCCAAAATTCAGCCACGCGAACCCCGCTCACTGATGCAGTCATTATGCCCTGGCTACACGAGGCTAGTTTTTCAAGCTAGGATAGTAAGCTAGCAAGCTAGTACTTCTGGCGTAGTGTAGACAAAACAAGCTTCAATGCTAGGATCGGGGCAAGGCAGGCGAAGTACGTAAATGTAGCTGTCCTTCTGCTTAGTGGGTAGTGACAAAGACTAGCTCATTTCATTCTAGCTTAGTTAACTCATTTCTTCTTCTAAGCTTAGAAATGAAAATAGTTTTGTCTACACGAAGCTAGAATACTAGCTTACTAGCTTGCTATCCTATCTTGAAAAACTAGCCTCGTGTAGCCCGGCATAGGTTGTTAAGTGTACAGGTGACAGGAAACAGTTTCTATTATGATAGTAATTATCTTTTCCTGTCCATATTTAAAATACTAGCTCGTTGCTGCTGCTCCACTCCTGTTGGTCGTAGCGTGGTGTTATATAGCCTATAACCGTCCTCGGTAAATGGACTATCCAAAACAATATAGTTAGTTGAGTGTTCAACATAAAAATCTTCAGCTTTATTAATGTTAGAATTGAATTCGTTTGGTGTCAGCACCACATAAATTTCGTCTTCCATTACTTCTTTAGTACTCGTCACCATCGTTCAGGCGAAAGCCATTAATTGCGGTTGGTCTCTCCTAGACATACCTATACACTGAGATAAACTCCGCGCTTCTTAGTGGGTCCTAGAAACCTTCAATCCTTGGTTAACCGTGTTGAACCTTCCCTTTCGGAGATCGCATTCGAAAATATAATAATCTTGACAAATTCTTTTTTAATTCTAATTTTGATTGGCCTGTTGGTCAGTTGTTGACCCTGACTGCTATGCCGGGGGTCGTGGTTTCGATTCCTACCCAGAACAAATGTTTGTGTGATGAGCATGATCATTTGTTCTGTGTCTGGGTGTAATTTATACCCATACACAAGCTCTGCTTAACTTGGGACTAGATGGCGTTGTGTGACAGTTGTGGAATATTATTCTGGCCTCTTATCACTTTACACAATCACGACTTGTATTTGGCCACGCTATCGCGTCGTAACCTTTTGACCAAGCTGCCAGCTGGTGCAATGAAGCAAGTTCAACAACCCTAGTACCGTGCTAACTAGCCTACTGAACAATGCGTGCGCAAGCGACTCTAAACAATCCCTTTCTTGACTCACGGTAATAGGAAGTAGTGACTGAGATTTTATGAGCGTGCGGCAAAGCTTATATTCAAATAGGTTTTTCCAGGTTTCGCTTACGTGGTAGTCCGTGGTAATCGGAATAAAAATTAGACATTATCAAAAAAAAAATGTGCTGGATAGTCTATAATCTCGGAGAGGCTGAAGGTATATAACAGGGGTGGCAAAACGGTCGATCGCGACTATTAGTCCAGTCCATCGTGGCAAGGCAAAAAATATATAAATAAGTAGACCAGACTGCGCAAGACAATTACCAACTACTGCAGCATCATCTTGTATCATTTTTCGGTTGGTAGATCGCACAGGGTTTCGTTAGTAAACAGTAGATCTTATGTCTCATCAAGTTGGCCGCCCCTGTATATTTAGGAGCCGCGGGGATGAAACCACGCGGAAAAACTAGTTGAGGTATAAGAAGACGTGTTAGCTTACCGCTAGTTAATTTTATGCAAGAAAATAAGACTACGGAAAACACGATTAATTAGTTGCCCAAATAATATTGTTCGCTTCATGTTTGCGCTTTTTCACCGACTTCAAAAAAAGGAGGACGTTCTCTATTCGGTCGGAATTTTTTTAAAGTATTTACACCGATAACTCCGAAGCTAAAATACAGGCTACTGATAAAATTCCAGGAAATAAATTCATGCAGTGGTTTCGAGAAAGCCTTTGCGATCTGCACTTGTTTACTTCTACTCAAAACTAGGTCTCGAGGTATGCCACTTAGGGCACCCGTTTACAATGGCACCTGAGCTACCTTATCTATTCGACATAAGGCTCCTGTCAAAATTTTTGTCTTTTTCCATTGACGATGAATTCCTCAAATATTTTGATCATAAATCTAAGATAAGATATTTCGCAACCATGCTTGATTCGCAATGCAATGCGAATTCGAATAAAATCTAAACAATTCTGTTGACCTACGACTACAGGAAGTGCTAGCGTTATGCGGTAGTTCGTAACGACTTACTAGACTTGCTAAATACGAATGTTTAGCATTCGCTAATGCGTTGACATTATGCACTTGACTGGACTTTGTTCCGAAGCATTTCTGTGGACTCGGACTTGACCTTTTTGCTTTCAAGTTTCAGCATAATATATTTATTAACCGAAGTATAATGAGGTAAAGGTAAATAGGATGTAAATGTCAAAATTGTGAATTCTCGTAACTATGCGTTTCGTTAGAAGAATGGACAAGACCCTTTTTTGGTGATGTTCTGTTTTTTAACAATGTAAACTGAACTTCTGCCACTCAAAATTATAAAAAAAAATAAAAAAATCAGATGTCCAAAGATCCATATTAAGAAATTATTCACAGTCATTCTCTAAATTAAAATTACAAGAAGACATACAAAAATGTAAAGGTACTAGATATTTAATAAACATATTTATAAGTAGTTTGATGATTTTTATCGACTTGCTGATTTTGTGGTAGTAGTTCGGCAAATTGGTATAAAAATGTGTTCGTTGTTTAGCAAAGAATAGCATATAATAACAGCCTATAATATTCCCATTGCTGGGACACAGACCTCTTCTCTGTGAGTCAGAGTGGACTGTAATCCACCACGCAATGTTCTTTGTTTCAATATCGAATATTGACAAAGCACAGTCCAAGGACAATGCACTTCCGACAAAGTATCAATACTAATAATAACCGTGAGAGACAGATTCGGGAGGTACCGGGTCGCATAATTGGGATAAAAAAAATAGGAATTACATTTAGATGTATACGTTTCTATAATAAACTTCCCGGCCCTATTCAAAAATTAAGTATTAATAAATTCAAATCGTATATTAAACGAAATTTGTCCCAGAAAGCTTATTATCATATTAATCACTATTTAGAGGATAAAAAGGCATGGGAATAAGCTGCTCCAATTAAATTCACTCAATTTTGTTTTTTTTTTTTTTTGTTTTACACTTTTTGACATGTTTTATTTATTTTATTTTTTTTTTGCTTTTATACAAACTGACATTTTATTTTTACTTTGACATGTTTTTTTTTTTTGTATACACCCTGACATTTTATTTTTTACATTTTTTTTTGACATCATTTCTTTGTATTTTTTATTTTGTGTTTTGACATGATTACTTTGTAATTTATTTATATTTTTTTTTTGTATTTTGACATTTTCTATGTCATTTTCTTTTTGTACATATTTTTTGTTTGTTCTTGTTTTATTTTATTTTATATTTTGTTGACATGGATTACTTCGTAATTTTTAATTTTGTCTTTTTTATTATTGTGTTTTTTTTTTTTTTATACGAACTTGTGAATGTGAGGACTTGTGTGGGTTACACATTATTCTATAGGTATTTTTTTTATTTTTTTGCGTTTTATTAAATTGTCTGACAGTTTGAGTTATTTATGCGGCCACACAAATGTCCTTTCTTTGGTATTGATCGTCGTATCGTTGAGCTCCTTGTGTTATGAGTTGAGCTACACGGTAACTGACACATGCTTGCACTGACTGGACAGGCCCACTCAAATCTGTGTGGTTCTTTCTTCAAAAGACCACCTCAGACACCTGCATGGTTCTCATATAACTTTTCGAATACAAAATTGTCTGGACTTTAAAAGAGACTGTGACCTCTGAGTTTGTTTCGGATGTTTCTTCTCAGAGTAGTCAGGTACGAAACACCGGCCTCATCTAGTTTTAAAAATAGTGTCTTTTGACGTGTAAAAGAGTTTGTCAAAACCAATTTGCTAAATAAACATCATTTATCATTTATCATGCGCTGTTCGTCTGACCTACCGCCTCCGCTCTGTAATTGTCCTAGGTCAAGAGAAAACAGGGAACTGCAAATGTTCTGTGAGTTGACTACTTTGTAGTAACAGTAGTCATTGTATTGTAATGAGGAATTATGTTTATTTTATTGTGACTCTGAGGTCAATAGAATTCTTATTACAAAAGCGTGTGAAAATAATGGAATATACGGACTTAGAAAAAAAACGGAAAGTAGAGAACGATTTTAATAGATAGGGAACTGTTCTAGAGAAGCCAACTAAGAAACTATTGAAAATACGGGAAGAAAAATAAAACGTTACATAACTCTATTCTTAATAAAGAAAATTGCATAATTGGTTTAGATAAAAGTGGCGACATGACCTAGGACCCTTACCACGAGGACTGGCTTGTACTTGTACAAGTAGTTTAACCAAAGTTGCCATTCCATTGTGTTGACCGTTAAGTTTCCTTGATTATCGATTTATCAATAGACTTATCATCATCATTTCTCTCGAAATGACGGGTATTGTTGGTCATATATGCCCGGTAGTTTCTATCACTACACTTCTCAAATACTGATTCGAATGCAAATTCGGCAATCATCATCATCAGCCGGTAGACGTCCACTGCTGAACATAGATCTTCCCCTTAGACCGCCACGCCGAACGACAATTCGCCACTTGCATCCATCGGTTGCCCGCGACTCTCACGATGTCGGTCCACCTAGTGGGAGGCCTGAAATTCGGCAAACCTTAAATAAATTATTTTTTGTTTTTTTACTAACAAATATTTACCTTAAACTCTTCAACAGGAAGCGACAGCCTTAGGCGAGCTTCTAGGATGGCTTCGCGAGTCTCCACACCTGGTTTCCCTCTGCCTGCTCCTGGGCGAAGACCACATCCCGCCCAGTCTACCATCAGCTGTGGTCTCGGGGTTATACGGCAGCTGCCGGTCTGCTTCCGATCGGACCCGGTTCCTGGCCGTAGTGAGGTCACTTATCAAGCATCAGATGGCCACGTCTAGTGATCCTAGGAAGTAAGTATCTTGTTGATTTCTTACTCCTCTACCGTTCTTTTCTGCAGGATCCCAAAACAGTTGAATTCATTCTCCAGGACAAGTCGACCTTTGTAGTTTCGGTGCATACCTGGTATAAGCCTCTGTTAGTTCTTAGGCTTGCAAGAGTTGCAGTGGTTTGGAAATATTGAGGTGGGTTTGTCCCAAAAAAAAAGTATCTTGCCAATGTACGACCATCTCGTAGTCTCAAAAAGATTTGATGTGTCATTAAAATCCTCGCAATGATCTGCTAAAGTCTAACCAGTAATTTTAAAGTGAAAGCGTGGATGTTAGGATACATTGATGTTGCCCCCAAACCTACGTCATTTTAGCAAAGTTGAAGTTTTGAGGATTTTTAGTCTACTATGTAGTTAAGACAGTATACCTACTTACTAGCTCGAAAGTGGGGAGATTTTGCGTAAGTCGCCCTCTAAAGGGGTGAAAACCTTTGTATGAAAAATCTTACTCCTTGGGTTTATAAATTTGAAACTTACCTTGAATATGAACATAAGTAAATAAAAAATATTGGAATCATTAACAGAGTTAAGGACCAAAGCAACTGGTGAAAGATTTTTTGAAATCGGTCCAATAGTTTCGCAGCGTATCAATACACAAAACAATCACATCTTTCCTCTTTGTAATATAAGTGTAGATAATAACTGACTTCATCACCTCCCTCTTAGTTTAATATTTCTATGTCTAGTTAATCCTATCCTTTCTCCAGGTTATTTCGGACAGGCAAGTGCGCCCTGTCATCCCTGTTCGCGGTATACCGCGACGGCCACACCCCAGCGCGCCAGTTCCTCATCGCAGCGCTACAGAACCCCGTGATGGCTGTACTGCATGAGGACGAGTTCTTCCTCGACATTGATCCTGATAAGGCTATGGAGAGGTGAGTGGAATTCATGGAAGGGGTTTTTTCTTAAGGAGCTTTTGTAGTCCACCTAAATTATAATGTTTAGAGCCCGAAGGGATGAAGCGATTTCAATTTGTTTTTTTTTTTTGTATTATAGGTGACTTAAGTGCGAGTGTCCTAAGACATGTTTGATGAAAATCAGTTGAGCCGTTTAGAAGTTGTGGAGGTGAAAGTGGGGAATGGTAACCAAAGGTCTGCAAATAAAAAAATAAAAAGACCCGCGACCCGATACTCTATTTTGACGACCCGATACCGGGTCGCGACCCAGCAAATGGGGAACGCTGCCCTCCAAGATCCAAATTGTAAAGCGGATGGTCTTTTGCAAAGGTTGACTTTAACAATGAACTGCATTTCGCAGTTCCTTGTCCTACATTTGAAAGCATCTATTGTTATTTGCTAGGAAATCGATCGCTACGCATGCGCGATTCGCGCTGAGTTTCAGGATAAAGTTATTCTAAGTTTGCAGTTGCATATCAAGTACGAAGTTTGGCCTTTATTCGGAAATTGGTGGGTGGCTCTCTCCACATTGTAATGTAAAATATGTATTTTTTTATACAAATAATCATTCAAAAGGAACAACAAGAAACTGTGACACCGATGTTTTAGCAGTAGTGGTAGGTAAAGTCAGCATCAAAAGTGGCTGACCACATTCAGATTTTCAAAATCGCTGTACATCGTATTATTACGTATTATCACGGTGTACAGAAAAATTTGAATGTGCTCAGCAACTTCTGATGCTGACTGTACAATAGCAACTAGAAGACAGCTAATTCAAAAGTTTGTTTCGATCAGCAAACTCCATTCGGCAGCTATTCCTCCATAAACCTATAAGTACAGTTTGAGATATTCTGAACTGCTTCCTTCCAAACAAAGTAGCTTTGATATGATAAGTGATTAATCATGTCATCGGTTGCTTCAGTTCTTTTGTTACGTATCCCGGAAGGACGACAACTATTGAGCTTGTTGTTCAGGTAAAGTTGGCAGGAACGAGAGCGCGTGGCAGGTCACCTATGCGATTTACAGAAGATCAAATCCTCAGTAGTTGGTTCACTGCATGAGAAACGAGTCACAGCCTCCAGGGAGAGATGGCGTCGTATTATGAGACAAATCATGGTGACCAGGAGCCTTACCATGAGCCCTTAACGCGATCCAGTTTAGGCTGTGGGAAAGAGACAGAGCTATACAAGTTGTCTAGCGCCATCTCTTTCCCACAGCCTAAAGACTCACGCTTTTATTAGAGTTCGTGGTAGGCCAACAGGTGTATCGCTGCTACATGCTTACTTCGACCCCACTCCGTCAAGATTGAACCGACATAGAACTAACTACTAAAATATTGGTACCAACACCATAAAAAAGCGGTCGGTAACGTTTAGATAGGCAGGAGCCACATAGTGGCAAAATATTAGAAACGGACATAAATTTTAGGCTCAGTTCACACTGAGACGCAACGTGACGATACTAGAAATGTGTATCTTTTATAATCTAAGATTTTGAGTCGCTATTAAAACGTGCGCGCGGTCGTGCTGAATTGACCCTATTTGTATTTTTCCCTTTTAATCTTCTCGTTTATAAAATAATATCTTCAGTTTACGAAATAGTCACGTGCCACAAAGAGATAGCTCATGCGCTGCCAACAGCTAGACAATTGCAGTCTAAATAAATAGAATTAAAAAAATAAAGATAATTTTATTTTGCAAACATGGGTAACATTAAATGGTGACAAAAAAAAACATATTGACAAGTTCAGCCATATTTTACCACGTAGGCATGCAAAAAGTTACAAAAACAACAACTTTCAACTAGAGAGTATAATCAAAAAACATTACACGAAAAACTAGGTACACAAAAAATAAACATTATACTAACTTAAAAACTCTCCCTCTCACAAGAGAGGAGGCCTGTGTCCCAGCAGTGGGAACGTTATAGGCTGATGATGAAGCTTCCACCACCAAAAAGCTACGAAGTTTTTTTTTTAAATAAGTTGACTGGAAGCTCTTTCCAACTCTTAGGCAAGCGAATTATAAATAACTGAGTCCATGCAGTAAACACTTTTGCGAACAAGTGCTGTTTTGGCCGGTTCCTGACAAAGCAAGCTAAATGATCTGATGAGATGCTTAAACGTTCTAAAAGTCCCATCCTATTACAGGTTCTCCCCAGCTGACCGTGCCAAGAAGTTCGGCCAGCCGAACAGCCAGGAATACGCGACGAAGGTGGCTCGCTACCGTAAGTGGACCATCCAGTCGCTGTACAACCTCACCAGCCAGTTCATCGTGTCGCTGAGGGAGCACTGGCCCAACTTCCCCACAACTATCGCCTGGATCGTACAGCAGGTTGTGCATTTGTTGAAGCAACATTCCAGGTAAAAGAGTTATTTTCTTTTAAGGCTGCTTTTTCAATAGTCAGTTTTTTTTATGTGAGATGTGTTTGCTCTTGACCTTAGTCTAGGTCAGGAATGACTAAGAAAAGGTCGACGATGGAGCGAGCTTACCCAGAAGAAGCCTGTTCACTCTAACTTTGAAGAGATTAGGGTTGTATGCGTTCGGAAACACAGACGCAGGCAGAGAGTTAAAAGAAATAAGTTTTATCTGAGGAATAAAAATAGCGATTTGACATTTTTTTATCGATAGCGCCATTTATATTCCTCAGATAAAAGTTATCTGACTCGAAAATTCAGCCCTTTGTGTGTTTTTCTTTCCTTTGTATCTCTCTCTCCCTAAAAATAATTGTTAGTGTTTAGTATTTTTTAACTGCTATAATAAACATTATGAAATCGGCTTGGCAGTATCCTAACTTGAATTTATGATTGGCCAGTTTCGAATTATAATTCAGTATAATCCAACGATCCTACGAAATATTATCTCAATCCCCGGTATTAATTTTAGAGCTGTTAATTCCACAAAGGCCAAATAAGTTGCAATGGCTTATCCCTGTTTATCTTAAAGAAATTCATTCTTAAACTATAATCTTAAAAATTAAATACAGCGTTTTTATCAGTTTTTTTTAAATGGCCTTATTATTTCCAAATCAACGTCAGCAGTTTGTGTCTTGGTATGTCGTGTTACGTACAGATGCCAGAACGACAACCTACCATACTGTGAAATTTTTATATTCGATTTTCAACTTACTCATAAGATAAGAAAGTTTATTTTCGACTGGTAGTTGACAGATTGGGGTAGATCAACCTAACCGAAAAGAGTGTCCAGGGAGTTTCTTGCTTATTCTTCTCCATAGAGATCTACGCTCTGGAATGAGCACCTACGGTAGTTTCACAGTTTTTATGTCGTGTGACTGGGATTGTAGCACCACAACAATTTTTGTACTTATTTTATTTTATGTCTTTTGACAATTCAAAAGTGCCCGCAACTGGCCTAATTGAAATAAACGCTTTGATTGGATTTGACTTAAGGAGAACTTGAGGAGCTCGTGGCTAAATAATTACAGCCGCACAGGCCGATCTACCGGGTTAAGCCGCGCTTGCCGAGGTTGGTCTGTGGATGGGTGACCATCTGTCATAGCGAGTTTCCTCCGTGCCTCGGAAAGCACGTAAAGCCGTTGGTCCCGGCTGTCATTTGTAAATCTTTGACAGTCGTTACTGTTAGTCAGAAGCTCTAAAGTCTGACAACCAGTCTTACCATGGGGTATGGTATTGCCCAGTTACTGGGTTGTGGAGGTCCGACAGGCAGTCGCTCCATGTAAAATACTGATATCCAGCTGAATCTGGTTTGACTGGAAGCCGACCCCAATATAGTTGGGAAAAGGCTAAGCAGATGATGATTGGATTTGACTTAACCCAATCTAAATAAAATGTGCTGCTGCGTAGAGCGGGAGTGGTCCCGCTCAGGGAACGATATGGCGAGAGACATCTGTCTCTTACCCACAACCTAACTACTACACAGCCTATTCAACTTAATTTCCAGAACATCAGACCGCGAGCTGCACGCGATATGCACAGACCTGGTGCTGAACCACTTCATCTGCCCGGGTATCGTGAACCCGGAGGCGCACGGCGTGGTGGAGGTGCCGGTGTCGTACATCGCGCGCTTCAACCTCATCCAGATCGCGCAGATCATACAGATGCTGTGCCTCGCCAAGTATCAGGAGGTAATAACATCATCATCGTGTCAGCCATAGGACGTCCACTGCTGAACATAGGCCTCCACTTTAGATCTCCACATATACCGGTTGGAAGCGACCTGCATCCAGCGGCTTCCGGCGACCTTTATAAGGTCGTCTGTCCACCTTGTTGTTGGACGTCTTACGCTGCGCTTGCTACATTGTTCTCAAATAATGTACACTTAGCGCGCGAGTTGAATGCAGAGCTTAGGAATGCGGTAGTGCTGTTGACAAGGATGGCACAGTACTACACTGCAGGCGCGTGAGGTGGGGCGTGCGGGTAGCGGGGGGCTCTTCACCTCAGACCCCGACTGCATTCAACTCGCGCGCTATCTGTACCATTTCAATATGAATGAAATTTTCTATAATAATTTTGGCGATCTAAAAAGAGTGTCCATGGAGTTTCTTGTCCGTTATTCTTCATAGAGATCTACTCCTTGGAATGGCCATTACGGTATGTACTTACACAGTGATGTCTTGTGACTGGGACTTTAGCAGCATAGTTGAGTTTTGTTTGAATTCACAAAGATTTGAGTTTGAGTGTTTGAAAGAGTGAAAGAGAAAGAAATAGAGTTTCGTTCGGGACACTTTCGTGCGATACTTTTATTCGTGACTGTGCATCTTGGGTTTTTATACATCAATGGTTACTAACCATTTATGAGCTCTGAGCTTGCATTAAGGATTTCTATTATATTCATAGTGATTTTCCCTCAACAGGTGGATGCAAAAGTCCGTGACGTGTACCTGAAATTCGAGCGCTCTTGCGTGTGGACTCTGATAGAGAATGTAACGAGCGAGCCGTGGTCGTGCGCCGCAGTCCCGGCCGCGCCGCACGCGCACGCGGAGACGCCGCGCATCGCCACCGACGCACATCTACACACGTACGTGGCGTTGTTCACACCGCAAGACGCGCAGTTACTGGTGAGTGTGACGTCATGACTGCTGTTCATCAGTACGTTACAGAATCGAAGATATCACAAATAATTGATGAAGAAAAAATATTCTACCTTTCTCAAATATTAATCCATTGTTTTTTTGTTCCCTCATGTGTCATCGCTATACGAGACACATGAGGATGTTGCTTTGTATTAACAAAGCTTTATCGCTAATTTTCTAGAAGCATCCATAGACTTCTATACAGCCCCATACCTTCTAGAACATTCCAGAAACGTCTAGATCAGGGTAAAATTTTCTAGAAACTTCCACTTTCCAGACCAATCTTCAGTAGAATAGTCGAGAACCTTGTGGAAACTTCGAGAAGCCTGTAGATTGGTCTCGCAATACGATCGACGTAACAATATTCTTGTTACAGATATCGTTCCTGAAACGTATTTCATCGAAATTGAACAACAATACGCCGAGCGTGACGTCGGCTGACGAGCAGTCCTCGAGCGGAACCGTGCCTGAAGCCGCAGCAGCTCTGAGGTAACTTCAATTATGGTTTTATGCCTGTCTGGAAGTATAACCAAGGTTTGAACCACCAAGGTACACATAGTTAAGCTTTGAACAGCAATAAATAATGAATCAAATGAGTACTCCCACCCCGGGCAGGGTGGGAGGGAGTGTCAGACTCGTACTGACTAAAATCCACGGTGTCCTTCAATAGCCCTTTATGTTCCAGGGTCACGGCATGAGATAAGTTCCGCGACTCCGACAGGCTTGAGCCCCGGCAACCGGGCATGATCCATGGTCGGACAGCGAGTCGCCCATTAGCACAGAATCAAGCTGGAACATTTTTGACGTCATTCAATGTTGATACTGTTTGTTTTTGTAGCAGTGAAACGAGCAGTGAAAGTTCAAGTAACGGAGAGGCGTGTGCGAACCGACTGGCTGCCTTACTGCAGACCACCGAGCCCAACTACCGCAGTCGACTGCACGACCTACTGCGGAAGATGCCCGACCTCACCAAGTACAAGTAAGAGATTTAACATCAGTAACTACATTTTTTTTATCGTGGTATAATCATCAAATGAGTCCTCCCACTCAGGGCAGAGCGGGAGGGACTGTAAGACTCGTACTGACTAGAATCCATGGTGTCCCTCAGTAGCCCTTTATGTACCGGAGCCGCGGTATACGTGTGTCCCGCGTCCATCAATAACTACACAGAAAATAAAGTTAAGCTTCTGTTTTTTTCCAAAATTGAGCTTCAAGCTCATTTAATTTTTATCTCAACTGCACCTAAAAATGAAGTAAAAAAATAGTAAATTGTTTACCGAGAGGAGAAAGTGACCGATTACCGTCGAGGGTGTCGTTTAAAGTCCCGAGGCGTGGCCGAGGGCTTTAAAATACCCGAGATCGGGAATCGCACTTTCTCTCGAGTGATACATAGTGCTTTATACTACACCTACGAGGAAAATAAATTACTTTCTACGAAAACTGAATCATCAAACAACACACAAACTGAAAATGGCGCCAATGGCGTCTGCAATTTTCACACGTTCTTTTTTCAAATTGTTTATCCTGCCGCCCCGCAGGGTCGCACTGCCAGCCCGACACCATCCAATACACAGCTAGTGGCCAGTGTCATTTTGCGAATTTGGAGATAAAAACTCACTGTAAAAACTTTTTGGCTTTTGATATTTAGGTTACCGGCGCATAGTCTTACCCAAAATTAAAAAAAGAAAAACCACGTAAGAAATGGATTTTCCTCTCCCGCTCAGATGCGTTTTCTCCCCGCATATTTGGTCGATATGCAATGACGTACTTTCTACCGTAAATTTGATAAAGTATCAAGGTACTTTCCAAGCAGGTGTAGTATAAACACTATTTGTGTACTAATACTCTCTAAAACCTTCCCTTTTCCACAGGCAATCAACCCCAACTGAAACCAAAGAGCCCTCCCCAGTGGAGAACGGTCACTCCAACAAGAAGAGCATCCTGTCCAAGGTCCAGCGTCCCCGCCTCCCCCGCAGCGCCAGCTCCACGTCCTCGCTGGCCTCGGCCGGGGAGGACAGGCCGCCCGGGAGCGTAGCGGACGGCGGGGCCACCGAGCACATGGAGGTGCTCGTCATCAAACTGGCCAATGTTGAGGAGTATGATTATGTCGGTGAGTTTGGGGATGAGGTTTGAGTAATTAATGTGTTATTTACTGTCAGTTCACACTGAGACGCGATGTGACGTACAACAAATGTGTATCTTATCGTGTAGTAAATACAGTTCGATTTTGAGTCGCTGTTAAAATGAAGCGTGACGCCGCGCTGCGTTGTGGTGTATCTTTTCGTGTAGGAAATAGAGTTAGATTTTGAGTAACTCCATTGAAATGTGCTCGCAGCGCCGCGTCTGTCTGAACTGATCCATAGTTCTTATTTTTAATAAACTACTACCTATACTAAACGAATCATGAGCTAGCAACGAATTCTAATGACTGAATCACGACCGTAGGGAGCTTGTACTTACTCGTGATTTTCGCTCGTGATTCAAGTATTTAATTGAATCCTAAACGATGCAAGCAGAATGGTATCAAAAGGTATCTTTTGAATAATCAAACTTTAAAGGAAATGAAGTAGTTCTTCTTGTTATGGTTGTACCTTATTTAATTGTTATTTCTTATTCCATCCAGGCCTAGTCCCCGAGTCCAAGGTGTTAGAATGTTACTACGGCGGCTCAGAAGCAGGCGATGCTGACGACACCGGGTCCGCACTCGCTGTGGCAGGTCCCGGCGCACCCGTGCAGAAGAGGACCAGGTATCATAGGATTTTGAACCTTATATCTATTTCTTTAAATGATATTTATTATGTAAGTTGGTGATAAAAAATAAACACTTTCACACGTCACAACCAATATTTTTAAAGCTAGATGAGACCGATGTTTCGTACCTGACTACTTTGAGAAGAAACAGTCGAAACAAACTCAGAGGTCACAGTCTCTTTTACGGGAACCAAGTGGGTGTCTGAGACGGTTTTTTGAAGAAAGAACCACACAGATTTGAGTGGACCTGTCCAGTCAGTGCAAGCATTTGTCGATGATCGTGTAGCTCGACTCAGACCTCAAGGAGCTCTACTTTAGAAACTTTTACACCCATTTGGGTGGTGGGGGATTTGCACATATATCGCCACGCTGGGCAGGCGTAGTGGGGATCGCAGAGACGTAGCTTCGCGCCGAGGATGATGCTGCCCAACCTCACCTTGTGCCATTTTAGCTACGTCAGTTACAATAGTTATAACTGAGGAGCTCGTGCTCGTCATCCCATAATAAAAGAAAATGTTTATTGGTCAGGTTCTCAGTGTCACATGATGAGGTGTCCCTGGGCAACACGTCAGACAACCTGGAGGCGGTGTCGGAGGCCGCGTCTAACCACAGCGTCACATCAAGTCTGGAACTAGAGACTGAAGACCAGAATGATAACTTGTCTGATATGGTGAGTTCATTATAGTCCTTGCCAGATAAGTCTGGAATAAAGGTCATTGATCCTAATAATGCATCGTTCGAATTTCAAAATAAAATATAAGGTCACGGTCGCCTCTTATCACGATACGTTTGTTCTGATCGTGTTACGATACTTTCTTTACATTTTTTCGAAAAGTTTTGAAACATTGAAATACATTGGTACACAGGGGTTAACGTATTTTATTCCACACTTATCTGGCGGAAACTATAGATATTATTGCATTTTTAGATGGATTTTTCTTTTCAGAGTTGTCACTAAGCTAAGTGCGAAGACAATGAATGAAAAATTGATTCATTGAACTGAAATGCATTCAAATAAATATTGCGTTACATTACAAGTTGACTGACTGACATAGTGATCTATCAATGCACAGCCCAAACCACTGGACGGATCGGGCTGAAGTTTCATATTCAGGAAAATGTTATGATGTAGCCATCCGCTAAGAAAGGTTTCGATCAATTCTACCACTAAATGTATAAAACAGGGTATAAAATTTTGTTTGCAACTTTGTCAAAGTAAACCGATCGGGCTGAGACTTAGCATGCATAAAGCTACTATGACGTAGGCATCCCCTAATTAGTCTTTTATGCAACTTGTTGATAAATAAACTTTGCTCTTATAAGCATTATTGGTGTCAGGTATCAGCGAACGTGAGCGGTCGCGGCAGCCCGAACATCTCGGGGCGCGAGACGCCGTCGTCGCAGGTGACGGACGACGTGGACGTGGCCGCGCGCCGCCCCGCGCCGCAGCCCGCGCACGCCGCCGCCGCCGGGAACAAGATGCTCAAGCAGACCAGGAACGACATCGAGGACAAGTTCTGCAAGTTTGAGATTAAGGTAACAACTAACATTGAGGTTTGAAGTAATCAGGAAGATCGATCATCTATCATCATCATCATTCCCACTGCTGACTGAAAATTAGTGCCTATAGTCCGCGCCAGATAAGTCTGAAATAAAGGTCATTGATCCTAATAACGCATCGTTAGAATTCCATTATACCATCGTTCGAATTTCAAAATAAAATCTAAGGTCACGGTCGCCTCTTACCACGATACGTCTATTTTGATCGTGTTACGACACTTTCTTTACATTTTTTCGAATGGTTTTGAAATATTGGAATACATTAGTACACGGGAACCAATGAATTTTATTCCACACTTATTTGGTTCATACTATAGCTATTTATATGGACACAACAACAAAGTGACTTCCCCTTAACAGACTAAGTAAACGCCATGGACGTGCTCTTCGATAGAATTTTACTGTTAGCAAATTAAGTTAGACTAGCCGTGCCCGCGACTTCGTTCGCGTGGATGTCGGAATTGAACAATGTATTTTTTAGAACGAAGGGCTTAATTCAGGCCACGTTTTTTTTCATTCATTCATACAAACCCTGTATTTAAAATTTTCTTAGATTAATCAAGAATATTTGACACTTCTATTCCAGGTTTATGTAGGACTATTTTTCCTAATGTCCGTTCTATGCACTCCACTCCACTCCACTTCCCTCCGCCCCACTCCCCTCCTCTCCGCTCCAGTCCATTCCAGTCCATTCCAGTCCATCCATTCCAGTCCATTCCAGTCCATTCCAGTCCATTCCAGTCCATCCATTCCAGTCCATTCCAGTCCATTCCAGTCCATTCCAGTCCATTCCAGTCCATTCCAGTCCATTCCAGTCCATTCCAGTCCATTCCAGTCCATTCCAGTCCATTCCAGTCCATTCCAGTCCATTCCAGTCCATTCCAGTCCATTCCAGTCCATTCCAGTCCATTCCAGTCCATTCCAGTCCATTCCAGTCCATTCCAGTCCATTCCAGTCCATTCCAGTCCATTCCAGTCCATTCCAGTCCATTCCAGTCCATTCCAGTCCATTCCAGTCCATTCCAGTCCATTCCAGTCCATTCCAGTCCATTCCAGTCCATTCCAGTCCATTCCAGTCCATTCCAGTCCATTCCAGTCCATTCCAGTCCATTCCAGTCCATTCCAGTCCATTCCAGTCCATTCCAGTCCATTCCAGTCCATTCCAGTCCATTCCAGTCCATTCCAGTCCATTCCAGTCCATTCCAGTCCATTCCAGTCCATTCCAGTTATTTGAATAAGTTAGATCGCGCGACTGACGTACGAAATCAATGTGTGAGACTGAGACCAAAGTGCACCCGTAATTTTACTTCTGAAACACTTTAAATTCCAATATCTTTTGATAGACTGAACCGATTCCAATGAAACAAAAACTAAATTCCTCTCCAAGTTACGCTTAATCGTTGTATATAAAAGTTATCTACATTAATTTCGTACATTTTACGTGATACCTGGACAAATACACAGACAAACAGACAAACAGATAAACAGACAAACAGACAAAAATTCTAAAAATGCTAGAAATGGGTTCTATTGGTTGTCCTTTAATACCCTGGCTATATTTTTTGAGTTTTTTTTAAATGTACAAAAATAACTTTTCTACAGTTTTATTATATGTATAGATAATAGATATAAATTGCTTATAAGCCTTTTTAGGCTAAATTGTAATATAATAAACAATTTGAAAAAAAAACCCTCTGCTGGCACACAGGCCTCCTCTCTGTGAACGGGAATAGGCCATAATCCAACACGCGGGACCAGTGCGGGTTGGTAGATGTCACATGTCTTCGATTTTTTGGTTCTAGGACATATCGGTTTTCTCACGATGTTTTCCTTCACCGTTTTCAGAGCAGTGGTGATGAAATAAATTACACAAACTAATGCGCCTGGCGGGGTTCTCGAACCCACGAGCTACAAATCGTAGTCTGAACCGATACTACTGGGCCACCACTGTTCGATCATTGACTATACTAATTTTATAAAGCGGCGAATGCGCCAGTGGACCCATACCCCCGGCTAAAGGCAGTAAAGGACACCGTGTGGTTTTAGTCAGTCGAGTCTGACATGCCCCTCCGTCTTCCCTAGGCGGAGGAATTCCATGAGGATTTCCACACGTTAAAATAAAAGGGGTCTGTTGACACCGAAACACGACGCGACGAAACGACTTAAGCCCTCTTCCGATTCAGTTTATAATGCAGTCGATTTCGAGTACACTAGACGCCTTAACAACTAAGCCATCGCAGACTGTCTATTATCGTTGAATCTATCATAGGTTTGTAACATAATTTAAACGATCTTTAACATAGTAAGTACTTTGTGTAGAAGCTGCTGGAAGGTGACGAGACTATCAGCATAATGTCGGACACGTGGAGCACCGACGTGTTGGCCTCCGACTCGGAGACCATCGGCGACTCCTGCGACCAGACGCAGGTCGCAGCCAGCCAGGGTATGTGATCACAACCATCTAGTCTGAACATGTATACCCCAACACATCAAACAACCCGAATTTGTCAAATGTTGCCAATCGAAAGTGAACCTTCTTGTTTAATGATAAAGTTGAAAATCTGTTACTAATTTAGTAGTAATCTAATTTGTTAGTAATTTAGATTGTTGGAATCAACTGGACTTTGATATTCAGGCACAAGTACTAGCAACACGAACGCGCCGGACGTGTCGGAGACGGCCAGCGAGTCTGCCTGGAGCATGGACGTGCTCGCCAGCGACAGCGACCGGAACACTGAGGTACGCAGAGCTACAAGAGTTAAAAGTTCACGATAACTGACAAATTCTTGCACTGACTGGACAGGGTATTGAGACAAACAGACGGACAATGGTTATCGCTCAGCAGTCACTATTACATTTTCAACTTTATAACCCAGGGCGTAAAATTGAAAACCTATTAAAGTTATATGAGAACTATGCTGGTGTCTGAGGTAGTCTTTTGAAGAAAGAACCACACAGATTTGAGTGGACCTGTCCATTCAGTGTTAGCATGTGTCCTGTTATTTTTGTACTAAATGAATTTTTATTTTAAAGGTGGATACAGACGACTGTGTGTCAGTAGCGGCGAGGTCAGACACATCATGGCCAAGGAGACCCTCGCAGCAGGATGATCCCCCCTTTAGGAATAATAACCACCAGGTATATTTTTTTCAATGTTATGTTTAAAGGCGCGACGCGATTCGACTGATTTCAAATGCAAGCGAAAATCATCCTTACCCTTACCACATATGACATAAAACGGGTAGATGAATAACAAAACACACTCGTCTCGACGACGTAAGTCTGTCGAGTTGCATCAATATCGTAGTAGCAATTGTACGATTTTCATTTTCGGTTAGTAGAAATTGCAAATCTCACGAATCGTGGTATTATTTATACAGTGCTATATTCGCTTCTCCTTTATAAAAATTTAAAAACAGTGAATTAAATCTGAAGAATATTTTCAGAATGGAAATGTGAAGCGAGCTGAAGTAAGCAGTCCCCGACACACGTCTCGACCTAATCTAACGAACAGGTAATTTTCAAATTAAAACATAACTTTTAGCTAAGTGTTTTCTTTTTTATTCGCTGAAAACACGCAGTCTGATAAAAACGCAACGTCGACGCGCTTTTCTAAAACACGTGTAAAAACGTCGCATAGGCTCTTAGTCAGCACGAGTCTGTCAGTCCTTGCTACATTAGGCTTGATTGTTCTACATTAGGCCGTTATCATACTAGCGGTTTGGAAGCGGCTGCGGGGCGGAGCGGATGCGCAGCGCATTCGTCGCGAACACGTCGCGGACGCGTGGCAAATGCGTTACGTTTTCGTCGCGTGTTTGTACACTCAGTAACAAAATGGATTCCGACGAGGAAACATTGCTGTTGACGTTATTACTTCGAAAACGCCGAAAACGAAAACGAAAGCATCGACGAATTTGGGAAGATCCGTTATTAGATTAGGGTGAGGATTTTTTCGCAGAGAGTTATAAGCAATATTCATGTTTTGGTAAAAAAAAAACTTCTCGGCTAAAAAAAAATTTGGATGATTATGCATCTATAATCTGTATCACCTACTCTTATCATATTATGCCAAATTTCAGCGCTGGAGGAATTTTTCGAAAGTCTTCGTACAAAAAATTTCTCGTTGATCTGAGGTGGAGCGGACGTTTTGGCGTTTGTTCGAGGCAGTACAAAATGGCGTCCACTTTGCTGTTCGCGGCGATCCCGTTGCGCGTCCGCAACGAATTCGCTGCGCAACCTCGGCGTGTTCGCAACGCATTCGCTGTGCGGCCGCTCCGCCCCGCAACCGCTTCCAAACCGCTAGTGTGATAAGGCCCTTACTCTCCCAGGGCGGGCGGCTACCTGTCGGCCACGGCGGCGCTGTGTCGCGGCGGGGAGCTGGACCTGTCGCATGCGCCGCCCACGCACCAGCAGTACAACATTGAGAACAGGAAGAGCATACTTGTTAACGGATATCCGGTAACTCTAACATCTAAATCTATTCCAAGTTTTTGTCACCCCTCATTTTCACAAAGACATAAATTGAATACTAAAGTCTCCGCCAGATAACTGTGGAATAAAATTCGTTGACCCCGTATACCAATGTATTTCAATAAGATAAGCAAAAATGTAAAGAAAATGTCGTAACACAATAAAAAACGTATCGTGTTAGGAGGCGACCTTGACCTTGTATTTTGTTTTGAAATTCGAATGTTGCATTAATAGGATCAATGACCTTTATTCCAGCCTTATCTGACAGGGACCATAGTTTGAATGGTTTGAAACAAAACTTGTAGAACGCCTGTCTAAATTATAATGAGTATTTGTTTGAAACGTGTATTGAGACTGTTTTAAACATTCAACTCCTTGCCTTCATCGAGATATAAAACACTACCGGTCCGCTCCGTCCTTCGCTACGTATTACAAAAAATGTGATAAATGAAGAACCGCTCGACCGATTTTGTGCAAACTTCACATAAATAATCTACTAAATAGTCCGAACAACGCCTAAAAATTTAGTTTGGATAGGTTAGCCCGTTCTTGATTTATAAAGTTACAACAAAAAGTGGCCTTGTTTTTATACAGGGTGAATTTTTTAACTGGGCGTGGATGGCTACTTTCCAAACTATGAGGAATATCGAAAAACGTTGAAATGAGTCTCGAGGCCGATTTTGACGAAAACTAAAACTGCATCATTGGATTTTAGAAAAATCAAAAATCCTGGCCAGGAATCGAACCCGCTGATTTTGGAAAAAAAATCACACCCTGTATTATTACACCGTTCGATAGTGTTGCTAATAAGGATCAAATTCTGGGAAGTAATCATATTCGGCAAACTTAAGGAAAACGTATAATTACAAAAAAACTGATTAATCTTCAAGGCAAAGACTGTATTTGAAACATAAGTTACCGTTTCTGCTTTAAAATAATGCTATTTTTATTTCAACTCAATAATATCGTATTGCTAAGTACAGTGGGATTGTTGAAATGTAAATCCAGTGAGACATTGAAAACAATGAAATTTTATAATTTCGAATAAATTATGGCTCAGTAGATGTAAATTACCATGGAAAAATAGCAATTTCGTAAAAATCAGCAATTTCCTTAAGTTTGCCGAATATGATTACTTCCCAGAATTTGATCCTTATCAGCAACACTATCGAACGGTGTAATAATACAGGGTGTGATTTTTTTTCCAAAATCAGCGGGTTCGATTCCTGACCAGGATTTTTGATTTTTCTAAAATCCAACGATGCAGTTTTAGTTTTCGTCAAAATCGGCCTCGAGACTCGTTTCAATGTTTTTCGATATTCCTCATGGTTTGGAAAGTAGCCATCCACGCCCAGTTGAAAAATTCACCCTGTATACATGTATAGATGTGTTCCACAAGTTTTGTATACAGCATGTTTTATACATGTATTCGTAAAACGAAAACATTAAATAAAATGAAAACGAGGAGTCAAATGTAACATCTAAAATAATACAAAGAAGTAGAGGGGCATTTGATTCTCTGTTTTAATTTGAAAAGTGGTAACATCAACATTTTTTTAGTACAATTTAAATATATGGTAACCCTTCCAATGTTTACGTAAGTAAGCATGGGGAAAGAGTTTTGCTTATTATCACTGCCAAGAGGGAGAAAGGTTAAAATTACAATTTAACTGGCCTGTACCGTCAGCACGAGTTTTCAGTATTTGAGACGTAAAGTAAACTGGAACTTTGACTACTTCAAATTGACAATTTTCAAGGGAAAAATTGGTTCCTTCTTCGCACACCAGAGGCTCTGTACCATATTTCCATACAATAAACGCTGTAAATACTGGAAAAACTCTGTAAAGTAAAATAGAGAAAACTCGTGCTAGGGGTACTGTTGGACTAAATGGCGTTGTGTGATAGTTGTGGAATATTATTATTATAAAAAACCCGTTTATGTAACTCTTGGATGGTTAGTGATCCAAGCAATAACGTTCTTCGTTGTCCCCATATCAGGTATTTTTGTGTTCAAGAAAAATGTTAGTTTTACTTTCAAATTATTTTAACGATTTCTACAAAAGGAGGTTAACAGGCCTGTTGGTCTAGTGGTTAGTGACCCTGAGTTCGTGGGTTCGATTCCCACCCAGGATAAATGTGTGATGGGCATGATCATGTCTGGGTGTAATTTGTCTATAATATTTATGTTTTTAGAAATATATAAGTATGTTTATCAGTTGTCTAGTATCCATAACACAAGCTCTGCTTTGCTTGGGACTAGATGGCGTTGTGTGATAGTTGTGGAATATATTTATTTAATTCCTTCATAACCATCTGCCTGCCTTTTTCCAACTATATTGGGGTCGGCTTCCAGTTGAACCAGATGGAGGTACTGCGCATCTGACCTCTACAACCGAGTAAATGGTTAAAACGATACCCCATGGTAAGACTGGCTGTCAACTCTGTATAATAGCTAGATAAATCCTATAACTGTCATGTCCATCTTGTAGGTTCGAGTGACGAATACTGAAATTCAGGATCAAAACAACAAGAGTAGCGGTCAAAACGTAACTATGTTATTTAGTCAAAATTATATTATTCATGGTTGAGGGTTATAATTAGTTTAAGCAAGACTGCAAAAGATGTTTACAAAATCAAAAGTCATTTATTCAAATTAGGCTGATTTATCAGCACTTTTGATGGTAAATTTTTACATAAGACAGTGCCCCAAAGCGCCCCCCCCCCCCCCCCCCTTCGACACTTCCTAATGTTTTGGCTGGGAAGAAGAAGTGGCGGAACAAACTCCCCAGCAACACATCTGTCTGTACGGTTGAAAGAACCAAGATTTAATACAATTTAATAGAAAATTCACATTATACATCAATCCGAAATTACATCCCACCCCGTGACTAGCAGGCACAAAAAGACAAACTAGGACCATAGCAGGAAATAACAATACACAGAAAAGAAAATAAAATACATTTATAACAAAACCAAAGGTCAGCAAGTCGACCAGTCACCAGTCCCCGGAATAGCCCTGGGGGGCGAGTGAAAGTGACAGAGCTATACAAGTTGTCTAGCGGCATCTCGTTCACTCACTGAAACAAGCCTGGTTTTATGAAGTTGTAATACCCCCTCTGGTTTTCTTCTCATACATCTCCATATTTCAGTGTTACTAACGATATTATGTCGCATCTACCGAATCGGAACGGCTTATTACCATTTCTTCGATTTTAATGCTTGTTCAGGGGTATGGGAAACATTGGGAACTGCTCCTCTTTTCATTGCAATGGGAGGACCTCTATCTCAAAAATTCTAATCGAGTCTTTTCCATTCCAAACTTCAAAGTCAAATCTTTTATTTTAATACGTCCGTCAAGGAAGGAATCCCACTTTTGAACGTCTAATAATAAAATTAAAGAAAATAAGATGAAGTGGAATTGATTTATACACTAATGTCAAGTAGAAATTCTCCACTTTCTTTTACTTTCGTATTTCATTAAGGGCTGATTTTTCAATACTCAGATAACTTTTATCTGAGGAATACGACTATAATAGAGATAACTAAATACAATAGAGATAACTTTTATCTGAGGAATAAAAATGGCGGTTTGACAGCTTATCTATAGAAATTATGTCAAATCGCTATTTTTATTCCTCAGATGAAAGTTATCTGACTATTGAAAAATCAGCCCTTACTCTGTAGATGTCGCTGGGCTAATGTTTACTATCCGCAACATAAATACCTCTTTTTAACTGACTCAAGTCGATATCGTGTTGATAAATGTAGGATCCCTTTGTGTCGGTTCAACTTACATATTGATATGTTCTGCTTGCAGGTGATGACGTGTTACGCGACGTCAGCGCCCGAGAGCCCGAGTACATCGACTCCTGCGCCGCTGCCCAACGATGTGTTTGACTACGTGCCACAGAACAAGTGAGATAGAGATACACTTAATACACTATAGTATGTTTTACAGACTATAGTCCCCCGTCGGACAAGTCTGGAATAAAGGTCATTGATCCTAAAAATGCATCGTTCGAATTCCACAATAGAATATAAGGTCAAGGTCGCCTCTTAACACGATACGTTTGTTTTGATCGTGTTACGACACTTTCTTTACATTTTTTATTATCGTTTAGAAATATTGGAATACATCGGTACACGGGGGTCAACGAATTTTATTCCAGAATTATCTGGAGGTGACTATAGTACATTTTAGCTCAGACTACCATACTAATTGATTATTTTCTCCCAGCAGTGGCGCTCAAACAGAATCAACACTAGATGCAAACAGCCAATCAGACGCGACCAGCCAGTGGGTGGACGACAGCTTCCCCGCCCCGCACCACTCCCCCGACCGTCCCTACCCCTCCACGTCCAAGTACGACCTCCCCTCCACGTCCAAACCATACGACGACAATGACATGATGGACCGATCACTCAACTCAAGCGAGAGTTCATTCAACGCCATGTACGGAGGACGATTCGATTCAGGAATCGATGTTGATCAAGCTGAATCGAGATCTACAATAACCGATTTGATGACTCGGATGAGTTCAGCCACAATATCAACGTCCGCTAATCTCGTGAATAACTTAACATCTCGAATTGTTACTCGAACGAGTATCGTATCGATTTCTTCATCGAAAATTGAGAAGAAGAGAGAGGGGACGAGTAATATGTCTTTGAGTACTTTGTCGGTGAATTCTGCGGAGACGTCGGTGAGTGATAAGAGTTCGTCGCAGGATGTTAACTCTGAGATTGTGACTGAGAGGCGCGTCAGTCCACCGCCGCCCGTGAAGAATGTGTCCACTGGCGCTATACCGAAGAGCATCAGCTTCGATGCTACGGCCGAGAAGTCGCAGAGGTTAGTTAATTTTTTTTTCGAAGTAATAATACTTTGGCATAAAATGTATGCCAAATAAATTGATTGTACCCACTTGCAGGTTGATACAGTATCTGGTACGTTACATATAACACTGCTAAGTGAGTACCCAGCTTAAAAGGGAGTGGACCGCAATCCACTACGGAAGCCTAGTGCAGGTCTAATTTTAAGTTCCAGGACATGCAGGTTTCGTCACATTTTCCTTCATCAATAGATGTTCCATACTCCTCTAATTTTATTTTCATTGTAAAGTTATGCAATAAACATTTCCCTATTCAGGAGACGCATTGGTGAAGATGGTCTGGTTGGAAATCTGGACGAACTGAAGAACAACGTGAAGCGCTCAGGTGGCAACCTGCTACATAAGATCAAGATGTTTAGACAGAAAGGACGATCACATACTCATGGTGGACATAATGGTGAGTAGAATTTTTTGGTTTTACCGACCAATCTATCTATCTTCTCTATAATATCGGGACCGGGTTTTAGAGAACTTCCACCCGTGCGAAGCGGGGACGGGCCGCTAGACTTATTATAACAATCTAGCCCTATTAGACCAGATCATCAGCGAATAGTCAAAAAGATAAGCTAGTTCAGCAATCAAGCATAATACGGGCTGTGAAAGGACTATAGGTGACTTTCTAGGTTATACAAATATTTTTTTTCCGTTCGGGAATCAAATTCGCGACTCGTAGCCCAGCTATCCACAGAGTGAGCAAGCTTCACGTTTGCACCGATATCGAGCTGAGCATATTTCGCGATATTAAAAACCGCGTTCTTAAAGTCCGTACGTTTTAAAAATGTTCCAGAATATTTTGCGCATGCGCATGTTTCATCTCTATTGCTAACTACTTATATATTTTATTCTATAATTTTAACTGACATTATCATTCGGACCATTTGAAAACCTATTAAATATAATAGTGTATAAAATCGGCTTATTATAATATTTTGGTCCCCCAGACGTGAAACTCCCGGAAGAAGAGAACCGCAGCGACGATGGCAGCCGAGCGGACCTGCCGGCCGGGGAGACCTCCGAGGAGATCCTGGCCAAGTACCGCCGGAAGTGCTCCACGGAGGGACCCGCCAAGCACAAGCGAGGGCAGAGGAGGGTCTCTGATGTACCTGATACTGAGCTGGACAGGTACAATAGATCATTTTAAACACTCACTTTAATTCTTTACAATGCTCAAATAAGGCATCATCTCTCTAGTCTTTTTCCAACTATATTGTGGTCGGCTTACAGTTCAAAAATATTTTGTTTTTCTTATATTCATTTCATTCATTGATGATTGTACAATTATCAGATAGTCGAATTATCCCATTCCATTTTTAAGCTTCATTTCGACAATGCAAAAGCCTATGAGCAAGTTTGACTTTAACAAAACGCACCTTCAGGTTAACAAAGTCACAAATAGCCATAACTGTAAAATCGAGCTAAGTATACCAAGTTGTCTCCGAACCATGATCACCTTTACTTAGGACAAAAAAAAATATTAGGTTTTTTTTTGTAATGAAATACAAGATTTTTATGTATAACTATAGCCAACTAAATAAACAATGAATTATGTAAGATTTGAAATAAAACAAACAATATAAACAGTTATCCAGAAATGAGGAATAACATGCGAAAAATTAATTAAAAGTCTTCTTCTGTAAAATTAAAAATGAGCTGTTATGACTTTGTTGCTCCGAAGGTGTGAATAGTGGCGATATTTACAATTGTGAAACTACAACAACATGTTCACCTCAGTCAAATTGATGTTGCAGATAACGTCTAACACAATCAATTTGAAATCGAAAACGTATAAATGCTTCTACCTAGTTTCTTATAGAATGTTTTGTTTTCCAGATGTGAAGGAATAGTTGATCTGAATGACCCGGAGGTGTTCAACAGTATGAAGCGCAAGTTACGTGTGGTTCTGTCTAATCCTGATCTACATTGTGCCGAGTACGTGCCAAATGTAAGTGTTTTTCATTATTTAATCACTTTGTTTTTGTGAAGATGCCTAGAATATAACTGAAGTTTCGGGGCTTGAATTTTTGGTTCTAGAACATGCTGGTTTCCACACTATGTTTTCCATTACCGTTTGGAGATTTGGATTCGAACATACGACCTACAAATTGTAAGTCGGGAGCGATACCACTGAGCCACCATTGCTCTCTACGTGGACTGTCAACGAACAATAAATATGCAAAAAAGTTGATTGATAGTCGCATCCACTCCGGCTTTGGGACATCTGCCCAATATCTGATTTGATGTAGTTTTCTATATAAATATTATCCCTTGTACCCAGCGCTGTACAAGCACGTCCCTAGTGGAATGGGTCCGTGCTGCGGGCGCGAGTGCCAGCGCTGAGAGCGGCGCTGCGCACGCGTCGGAACTAGCGCGGGCGCTCGGACACAGCGCGGGACTGGCCGCGCGGCTAGCGGCAGCGCTGCGGGCCGATCTAGCGGCCAGGAGGCCGTACGCCGCATACCTGGCCAGCTGCAGGGCTGCGCTCGCGCATACCGATCATGCGCTCACCAAGTACGTATGAGCACAGTTAAGGCAGCATTTCTGTACTTAAAGATAATTGAAGAAATATTGACCAAGTTTTCAGCGTGCCTCAAGTGCTTTTCCAAATTTCAAACAGGTCTTAAGTCATAAAATCAAGTATAGAAATGTTTGGAGCACGCCACGGGCCGCCACTCATAGCGAAAATGCACGAAATTTGCTCCGAGCGAGTCGCTATAGCGGGTTCAATTCTGTAACTGTATTTGGTCGTTACTCAGACAAATCAAGCTAGTCCGCGAGGAGTGCTACTGGTGCTGCCGCGCGGCCGCCGCGGCCCGCGTGCTGGACCAGCTGGAGCGAGGCAGCGCGCTGCGGCGACTGGCGCGACATCACCACGCACACAACAAACATGCCATGCATAATGGTAAGCAAGGAAAAAAACATTAATACAAGTCACCACAAACAATCGATATACAGTTAGGTCCACATTAGCGTAAACCGCTCAGGCTCAAAATGTCCACTTTGCAAAACGTCCATTTCCCAAAAAGTCCACTTCTTTTTTTTGGATTTCGAAAACATGCATAATATCCGTTGTAACGACCTTGATCTTTGTCAAATTGGGTCAAGATTCAACTTTGTCGATTCTACTTACTGCAGAAGTTATAACTAACTGACGCCAATAAAATTAACTGAAAGAGCTAGTTTTTTATCAGAATCAAGTATGAGAGAAATGTCCCACCTTTAACAATCCATAAAACCGTTTTAGTCCAAATAACTAGACCTCCTTTTATTGTTTCATCATCATCATGTCAGCCATAGGACGTCCACTGCTGAACATAGGCCTCCCCTTTTGATCGCCACAAGTACCGGTTGGAAGCGACCTGCATCCAGCGTCTTCCGGCGACCTTCATAAGGTCGTCTGTCCACCTTGTTGGTGGACGTCCTACGCTGCGCTTGCTAGTCCGTGGTCTCCACTCTAGCACTCGACCCCATCTGCCATCCGCTCTGCGAGCAATATGGCCTGCCCATTGCCACTTCAGCTTGCAGCAGCTTTAGTTCGTCTACGATCGGTCTCATTTCGGATTCGATCACGCAGAGACGCACCGAGCATAGACCTCTCCATAGCTCTATTTATTGTTTACTTGCTCTAATTATATTGAATGTATCGCGTCCATTTAGGTCGGCTACAAAATTGAATTTGACCCTGTATTTTGACAATAATTGCACAAATTTGTTGATAACAGGTGGAGAACTGATGGATGAGAAAGCAACAAGACTGACTGCCAGCATCAAGGCCATTACCGCTGAAGTGAAGGCAGACCCCTCCTGGGAAGGTGAGCTTCACGTATTTAATAGAATCATCATCATTCCAGCCTATATTGCTGAACAACACACAGATCAAAGAAAAGTGAAAAAAAAAGTGTTACCATTTTGAAAAACGAAATCTTTTTTGTTACAGTTAATTATAATGTAGTAATTTCAACAAGTCAATTGTGTAAAAGTATAAATAACTGTTTGATTTAATTAATCGCGGGATTTTTCTCCTATTTTAAAGTAATTCCGAGATTTGAGGCATATTGGGTCCACTTTATTATTTTGCTGTATGAAATCAGTTGTAAACTCTATCTAATTACGACTTATGGTCATAAGTTGGTCGCGGGTCTTATACCATCACCGTGACCCCAGAACATAAAGGGCTATTGAAGGACACCTTGGATTTTAGTCAGTACAAGTCTGACAGTGTGACAGGTGGGAGGCCTCATTTGATGATTTTACCACGTAAAAAAAAAAAAAATGGTCATAAGTTACTTGTCAATTAATGTAAAATAAAATAATAAAAAAGATGATTTTTGAAAATGTGAGGCATTGTTTTCATTAGTGTTGTATCGTGTCCAGGAGCGACGTCCACCCTGCTGGAGAGTGCGGAGCTGACGGTGGAGCGCGCGGCCTTCGCCCGCCTGTACCTGCACGTACTGTTCCCCAACGGAGACGGAGACATCGCGAGAGATCAGTCAGTATTTTACAACTAGATGACTCAATATCTTTTTTTCCGTAGTCTGTACTGTCTCACTATATTTGGCATTATATTATGACGTTATAACAATATTGGGATAATGTTGTCATTACTCATACTCTGAAAGTAGGTCATTGCCACATACACATGCCTGATGAGCGGTTTGAAAGTTGTGCATTGCAGCCCTTTGCAGAATCACTTTCAACTGAAAGTTGCCAAATTGAAAACAAAAACTAGTTCTTTTTTGAAATGTCTATTGAACCATGTTCTAACTTTGTAAACAGCTACTAAAATTATAGCAGGATTTTAAATCTAAAATAACAAACAGTTAAGTATTAGTTTTACTCCCTCGGACTATTAGAGCTCTCACTACGTTACGGGCGCCAAACTCCGTCTCGGGATTAAATAAGGAACTTAGACTTTATTGGAATGTACAGATGCCAGCAGGTCAACCTACTCGAATCTGTCAAATTTTACCAATGGAACATTTCAGTGCAGTGCGATGCGCGCTCGAATACGGACGTGTTGTCACAGTTGTACGCACAGTGCGCGGCTTTAGCTGCTGCCTGATATTTCGCAATGAGTTCACAACAACTTATCGCGAACGAGCTGTTGGCATTCATACAGAATGCCATCGATACTATGGACGAGGTGAGCATCATGCAGATATGCAAGTCGAACTTCAAAGAAGATGAGATTAGCAAAGGCAAGATGCTACTGTTCCAGTCGACTGGGAAGCTCAGCGAAATGCCATCTCGAAGGAGAGATGGTACAGAGAAGAGCGTCCAAGACATCATCACCTTTTTAAAGGTGACCGACCCCGACGACGTGCCGACTTTCGTAGCGAAGGAGCTACATAAGTTACCGCCCGTCACATTCGATCACGTGGATGTCACCAGGCTGCTGAAGGATATAACATCTCTCAAGTCAAGCCTGGCCGAAGTGCAGTGTAAGTTGGAGAAGTCAGAAGATACCATCCAAGAACTACGTGCCGAGATGGTGTTGCTACGCAGTACTGTTTCAGAAAGTAGGTCAAATGGCGGAGCCAACGTACACACGCGTCACGGTGCAAACACATTACAGAATGCATCCGTCAGCAGTTTTGCATCGGCGAAACTGGATTCGTCGGCGATTGCAAATGTCGAGGGCGATGCACTGAGCCCCGCCGCCCCGCGCCCCTCTGCAGAGAACACGATCCGCGTAGCTATGTCGACGCCCAAACTAGCTTACGCCGCAATTGCTGCCTCAAACAAGCCAGCCAAAGGGGGAAAGCAGAACCGTCGCTGTGAAATCTTTCCAAGGAATCCGGCACAGCCCTGTTCAGCGAAGCAAGAATGTGATGAGGATGGCTTCATCAAAGTTCAGAAGAAGAAGAAGAAGCCTACTTGTCGCAATCAATGCGGTACTGGACTGTCAGGACCAAATATGCTGCTACGTCCAGCGATTCCCACGACGTTGCTGTATGTGTCCCGATTACATCACTCTACGAAGGCTGAGGAGATCGTGGAGTATGTGAAAGTGAAGACCAACTGGACCTTGAGGGTCGTGAAGTTGGAGCCACGTAATATTACCAGCTTCAACTCATTTGTGGTGCGAGTCCCAACACAGCATCTCGACACGTACCTCACGGAAGAGTTTTGGCCGAAGGGTGTAGTCTACCGACGTTTTCGCGGCAGGCTACGCGACACCGCACAGTGTAACACGACACCGTCACTTCGTGTGCAGTAGTTTTAAGTTATTGTGTTGTTATTATATTTATTAGTATATGTTTGTATTGTATTTTATATGGGCCACTGATGCCTGAAATAAATGGAATAATAAAAAAAAATTAACCTTCCACTATTGTGATAAGGCTAAAAATCTATTAAAGAAATTTGACAGATTGAGATAGGTTGTAGTGCTGCCGTCTGTACTACGTATTTGATGATGTTTTTGTGGTGAGGTTGTACAGTTAATCTTTTAAATTGATCTTATTTGACGGTTTATTCTTTCGTACAGAGTTCTAAGCGAGCATATCCGTCGTGTGTCAGGCGTGACGTCAGCTCGCTCGGTGGGTATCGGCGCGGCGCACCGCTGGGCCGCTCCCTACCCGCGAGCACAGAGACATCTCAGACATCTGCCCGTCTACCGCACGCCTAGAGACAAGGTATGGACTAATTAATAACACTAGTTTAAATCTATTCCCGGTCGCAATCTTGATCCTGGTCTTTGTAAGTAACCAACAGCCGAATTTGCCTACCCAAGTCTCAATAATATCAAAAGAAATGGATCAGGATTTGGATTGAGACAGGGATCGATGAATCGCATAGAATAAAATTTTATTATCTTTTAACTCAGTTGTCCTGCATCATGCGCTGCGTGACGTCAATCATGGCGGTGCTGGGTCTAACGGAAGGCACCACTCCGTCTGCCGACGACCTCACGCCAGTACTCGTCTACGTCATACTAAAGGTAAGAATATTTTCAATAGTTACACTAAACAAATATGAAATCATGAAAAAAAAAAACAATGAAAAACTTAAATGTTCAAACATAAGTGAGTTTATATCAATCCCATTGTTTATTGCGATTAGAAGCCAATTATTTAAATTATCGGCTGGGTTGCTTGCGCGGCGGCCTTCGCATCGTTGTCCATGCTTCGTGGCGACTCACCCATTGTTTTTCGATGTATCTATTTCGAGAAACCCGCACGAGTTTTCGCTATGGGCGGTCCCATGTGGCATGCTCCAAACATTTCGCTTTTTTCGCTGCCCTGCGCGAAGTTACCGCTCACAGCGTCAAGTTCGAGAACCGAACGTAACAGTCTGTTATAATTTATTATTACCAGGTGAACCCACCGTCCTTACTATCAACGATCGAGCTAGTGAACGCCCTCGGAGGCTCCGCCCTGCAAGGCGAAGCCCTGTACTGGTGGACACAGTTCTGCGCGGCCGTCGCCTACATCAAGACCATGGACTACCCGCGGCCCGACAACAACGATACCTAGCGCATACAGACGCGCCTGGTGAGTTTCACGCATACTTGCGCACGCGCATAGAAAAACACAGAACACTAACCTCATCCAAATTGAGGATAGGTTTTCCCATTCTCTGATCCCATTGACTATAGTCATGTAAAACATTCCACTTCTGGAGAAATTATTTCCATTTCAAGGAGTGAAATAACCCTTGGGGTCGAGGTAGTTAATTTGAATTATGTTAAGATACCACAATTATCTAAGTTTATTAAAATAAAATTAAAAATATCTAGTTCTAATTCCGCAAAAAAGGTCTTGGATGCAGATGCAGGGTGCAGTTCCACCTGGTCCTCATGCGCAGGCACACATGTAAGAAAAGCGGAAAAACATGCCATGTTATCAAACCTATACTCGACACGCGTGTCGCCCCTCCACGTGGCGTCCTCACAAAATCTTGACTCGATAACCGAATTTAATGTTACGAATTCTACTTTTAAAAATCATTTATATTTTTTTTGTAAATGGATGGTTGCACTAGTAGTAAAAGTATCGGGCGTCATTATCCTCTTTTTTTTTTACGTGGTAAAATCATCGAATGAGGCCTCCCACCCCGGGCAGGGCGGGAGGGACTGTCAGACTTGTACTGACTAAAATCCACGGTGTCCTTCAGTAGCCTTTTTGTGTGCCGGAGTCGCGGTATACGTATGTCCCGCGACCCGTCATTATCCTCAACATTGAAGATTGACCCACTCGTATGTAAAAATTGCGACAAAAATGCTAATAAACAAGCCATCTCTCTGTTTCAGATTTCAGCGCGTGTTCAGGATACAAAATTGGAAATCATTCGCCGTCAGCGGTGCCACACTGTATAAGCAACGATTAAATCAGACACTTTGCAGCTAACCTAGCGACCTGTAACGAAATCATGTATCTTATACATCGGTCATTAGATTTACGACTCTAATATTCATGTAGGAAAATCGGTTTTAGAGCAACAATGTCACATCTTTCCTAACCTTTACAAAGAAATATTTTTGAACGAAATAAAAATGAGATGTAAGAAATACGTACATTTCTTCAGTAAATTTCATATAAAGTCAGAGTAATTTATTGACTTATAATCTCCTTATTTATTTATTTAAATCTGAATTTTCATTCTTCTACAGTTGTATTTAATGGATTTATTTAAAAAAACATTAGTAATTTACTATCCGATAGAAAAAATCTGATAATTTTTTCAAAAACAAGTGTTAGTCCATCTTTCAAATTAAAAAAATATGTAGTTATGTCTATAGATGTGATATTCGTAGTATAAAAAAGAAATGCTTTGCTTATAAAGTGACTGGCAATATAAATTACATAGCATGTACAGACGCCATCACGTCAACATACCTCAATCTGTCAAATTCTTTAATAGATTTTCAACCTTGTCAGAATATTGGAAGGTTAATATTTGACAGATTCGGGTAGGTTGACCTGCTGAATCTGTAACATAGGGCAAAAAAAAAAGTCAGAGACAATCATTTTAACGCATTTTGTATATCCTCGAATCATTGCATTTTAGTAGATACTTGTAAACTTTAAACAAGAATATAAACAATAAAAAAGTAGCATCAATGTAATAATATATTCACTGCTTCGAATAATAACTCAAACTCTTTGTAAATATATCTCAATACTTTTACCTTTTAGGGGTAATTCAACCAATAAAACTTTGACCTAATTTATTACCTATACTGCTAACTTTTGCCCTGGCTTCACCTGCGTTGTATGTTCTCAGGAACAAATCATAATTTATTAAAAAAAACGAAGATAACAACAGTTATTAGTTTTGATGTGTGAAAAAATATAACAAAGAAACTTGTTTGGACGTTTACAAATAAATGTTGGGATCCGCTGTTACACAGTCACCGAGCGCGACAGGCGTAGACATTAAAACCAGGATAGCGATACACGACAAAATGGCGGCATCGAACAATGGACACAGCCCGTTCCTGTGTTACCCGTAGTGTCGGTTTTAAACTTCCCTAACCGCATTTATTACTATGCTGAATACTATAAAACGTGGGCTTTATTTAACATTGTGTTCGAGGACACGTATTGATTGTTTCGTTTGCTAGACACACACAAGTAAATGTTTTTATATATTTTTTTTAAACCAAAATTGTGACCCGGGACTCGCCTGTTGTTGATCCTGGAAGGAAACGCGTTCATCTATCATTCACTGACTGGCCTGTTGGTCTAGTGGTTAGTGACCCTGACTGCTATGCCGGGAGTCGTGGGTTCGATTCTCACCCAGGACAAATGTTTGTGGCATGAGCATGATCATTTGTTCTGTGTCTGGGTGTAATTTATCTATAATATGTATGTATTTAGAAATATATATGTATGTTTATCGGTTGTCTAGTACCCATAACATAAGCTTAGCTTGGGACTAGATGGCGTTGTGCGATAGTTGTGGAATATGATTATTACATCAGCCCGGGATCACCCACTACTTGTTATAGGCCTCCCCTTTTTCTGCCATAAGTCTTTCGGGTCTATGCGTCTCTCATCCATTTATTCCCCGCGATTTTGACGATATCGTCAACCCAGTGAGCTTGCGGGCGGCCTTGGTTTCTCTCACTACACTAGCTAGATTATTTCTAAAGTACGATGTGTCATATTTACTGCCAGACAGTTTCCTAATAAAAGACGGTATAAAGAAATAACAATAACTTTCTAACCGTACTGTTAGTAACTAAAAGAATATTGTTTATTTTTACTAACACTATGATACACCTAAATCTACGCCTAAATATCATTTTACTGTTGCGTTACGCCGAGAATTAAAATTCCATCGTTTCCAATAAGGCATTAGTTTAGGAGTCATCTAGTGTTAGTCGAAATGGGCATAGACTTATGAATGTAGAGTAATAGATAAGGATCCAAGTTCACTAATTATGTGGTAGGTGATAATCGTAAGGTCTAAGGTGTGCACTTGTGTTATGGCCTGCCAAACTCAGGGGATGTAAAATGACCACTTTAGCAGCACTGTTAATAGCAATGTTGCTAAAATTGTTAGTGCTACTGTTAGAGAAAATAAAATACTATTTTATCATAACTCATAATAGCAACGTTGATAAAGTGGCCATTTTAGACCTACAGGCCGTATCTCAATTTTGGTCTTGTTTGATAATTGGTTGGTGAACCCAAATTCTGTTTGATTTTCGATTATTTGTAGTCTTCTAAATAAAAACCTAGCAAATATACAATGTAATGTTTCGGTCAAAATTCAGAACTTATCAATTCAAACGGCATCGTTTGAATTGATAAGTTCTGAATTTTTCGGCATCGTATGAATTGATAAGTTCTGAAATAAGATCTCATTTATAGGTTTTTATCTAAAAGACATTATCTTTTACACTTTGAAATGTATACCATTATCACCTAAATAAATATTTACTCTGAATGAGAGTATCTTTGCATTGGCCTAAATGTATTTGTTAAATAATTTAATTTGTGTTGTTTTCATTATTTTATGTAAGCCTATAGATGTCTTAATTTTACACCCAATCTGTAGGTGAATTTATTAAGACATAAAATATATAGTATCTAATAGATAGTATTTGAAATTCTGACATCTATATGCAATTATGTTTGTTTCAGAGCACAGTGTATTGCAACTGCCGTATATTGTACAAAATATAAAAAATAAGTCAGGACATGTTTCAGTGCCTCGATAAATTGAGAAAAACAAAATTTTGCGGACAATGTCGCCGCTTGCAGTACACAAGCTCGTATATTATATATTTAATTTCCATGTACCTGTTAAAATACGGCAGGATCACTGCCGACCCCCTTGCGCACTGTTACCTAGTACGACATCTCGATTGGTCTGTGATTTTAGAGTTGGATATAATACTCGAAAATGTGTATTTTTGAAAATGATGTAGGTATCTAAAGGTGTGATAAGTAATATAAAAATTAATATCGAAATTAAGAAGCCGATTTTAATAAAAAAATAATAATTTATTGGAAAGTGTACATTCAGTAGAATAGTTTGTGTAACGTAGGTAGGAATAGTAATTATCTAAGCGGTCTAACACGCTTGTTTAATGTAAAAAAATATATCATTTTTAATCATTGAGGAAACCCCGTAATCAAAATATCATTAATTCTCATTATTAGAGTAGTTGTAAGTTAAGTTTTATTCGTTGTCTAAGCACCGGTTTACTTCGCACCCCGATTTAAAAGACACTATTTTTGAACTAACCTAGTGTGTAAAGGAATCTAATAATATATAAATAAAAAAACAGTAGTCTGTAATCATGTAGTTGTACCATAGATCCATGCTTCAAGTTACGTCAGTTCTAAATGTTTAGAAGGCCAAAGCATTATGAATACTTTTAATAAAAATACAAAGCTTCGTACGGCGTCTTTACTATTTAGTAGACCTTTTTTTCTACCTGATGCAATTAAAAAATTGTCACCAGAATGTTTAGAATTGGCGGAATTAGACTTCAAATAGATATCGCAAGTTACGAAGATATGTGAATCCTTGATGTGAACGTCTACAATAAATGTATCGAGCTTGAATTCACGACTCTATCAAGATTACTTTGTTTGTCTCGTGCTCGGCTATGCATCAGTAAATTATCGGTTTTCAGACGAAACAAAAAGTTTTGTGCAGCAGTGCATCTTTCTAAGTTCACGAACTTAAAATTTAGTAACTTGTGAACATATAAATTACTGACGTTTCGCTTACTAATCTCTTGCCTAGGTAGTCCGCAGTATATTATGTACACAGTAACCGCTGCCCGGCGTCGTCTCATGTAAACATGTACCTAATGTAATCAGAGCAATGAAATTATATTTAGCAATAATATTTACTGACTTTTATTTTAAACGCGTAAGTGGAGAGTGGTGGTGGTTAATGTTTTATAGATAGAACATAATGCTAGCAGACACTTGTCTGCTTGTAAGCGAGACATTGTTGGTACAGTCGAGTTCAATAATATGTTGGCATTGTCAATGATTCAAAATATTGTGAGCGTTGATAAGCTCAAAAAATTATAAAAATCTAGAGATAAAAAATATGTACTCAAGTGAAGGTTCAATAATATATCATTTGCATTAGGCAATAATATGTGATGACCTTTTAATAATATATCTATACTGTATAAGCTTTAATAATATCTGAGCAGGGTAAGCTTCATAAATATGTCTACATGCATAGGATAGTATATTATTTGCTCGAATAAATAGGATCGAGTTTACATTGTTATAGAAATGACAGTATTTCAATTGTTTTCCGCGCGAATGCTTTTTAGGTCTTTTGAGATGAGTATTTCAATGCCATAGTATATTTTTTTATGAATGACATGTGCGTCAGTTATTTCTTTTTAATAAAAAAAACAACAGCGCTTGATGGAAAACTAGCCAGTGATAACTAAATAATGTTGCAAACTCCTTGACCACGAAATTTTAAGATTGCTAGTAAAATCATCTTTATGCCTTTGTAATAAGTTTGAATTTTAATTACATTTACGTGTTGTGAGCTTACATAATTGTGAATTGTAAAGTGAACACTGTTCAGATATTTATGATCTTAAAGTTGTTCATATAAAAATGTCCCTTTGGCTGTATACATGTTATTGAGAAAAAGTAGTCACATATTAATGGATTTGAATCTTGATCACAATTTAATGATGCTTTAGTTGTCACAATATTCTGAATTATTTTGATGTTCATATATTTTTGAAGTCCAGACGTGCCAACATCTTAATGAACGCGACTGTACGGCAGTAAGTATTTGTTGAACAACAAAGCCAATCCGAAGCCCCAAAGCAATTACAACTCTTGTTCATTTTCAATCTTGTGCCGATCGCAGAGACAAATTTATCTATTCGGCAGTATTTGTGGAACGAAAAAGCCGGCCGGTATAAGTCGGCACTTAAATTCGTATAACATGAAACCTATGTCTCAAGTGATGCAGCATTCCAGTCCAGTGCCGGGCAATGGGCTATTGAAGGACGCCGCACGGTGGGCCGAAAATCGGCTTTCATAGACTTAGGCATTTTATTTTGCAAGTGCCATTTTTTATGCCGGATATCACTTCTATTAGTTATAACAATATACAAAAATGACACCAGAATTGATTCTGCACAAAAACGAAGGAATTATAATTTTTTTACGAAAATTTTGTATGGAGCTAGTATGAAAAATCGAAATATCTCGAAAACGGCAGGGATAACCCTAATATCCTTATAGGGGGTTATAGTACTAATTATTTGTGATTTTTTGACATAAGTTACATAATGGTTGTGAATGCCGTTTTTTTTTTAAAAATCGTCAAAATATTTTCATTTATTTTTACATATGAAACGTTCCTTTTAGTGTTTAAGTTGAAGATTTCAGAGCTTTAACAACTCTTAACATAAAATAGCATGACATCTATAGACCTGAAGGACTAGACAGAAGTGTGTAGTATCTTGTAAGATTTCCAACAATACCAAATAGTTGAATATCAGTGTCAAAGTGCCCATGCAGTCGCTTCTTTTTGAAAGATAGGGGAATGAAATTGTTAATTGATCATACCCTAAAAGTATGATTATAACATAACCGGACACATAATAATATCGACACAAAAGGAATTTTAAGACCTTGCAGAAGATCAAAATACAAAATAACATCTTGTGTAGTCATCTAATGAGTCTGCTGACAAGTAATTAAGTAATTAGAATGATGGTTGTAGTTTTCTGATTCTAATGAGCCTAATATGTGATTAAATGATTTGAAATTTCTCGTAACAATATCTACTAAGAACTGCAGTCACTTTTTTTGTAATTAGTGAGCTAATGTGATTTGCTAATGTTGATTAGTTGTACTATGAGTTCTACGAAATGTTTTTACGATTATAAATTTTCAATGTCATATCTTTTATAACTTTAACGAGGGTAGTTTACTAATTATTGACTTTATAGGTACCTACAATAAAAGGGCTACAATTTTGTTCCATAATTTAGATTGTTCACAACTGTGTAACTGCTAACACTAAAACTAAGTATTTGCTTTGCGACTATAAAATCTTAGAATGGAAAGTTTAATCACCAACTTAGACTTGTTTGTTCTTCTAAAAAGTGAGTGTCCTTCATTTAATCATGAAGTATTGTTTAGTGCAATTGTGTCTCGCATAGGCGATTGTCTTTCTGCCGAAGATCAAGTAACTCTCAAAGAATTTTGCCGTAGATTCACGCGATCTGCTTTAAACAGGTGGCAGAAATCTAAACGATTCTTTGATAATTTTAGAAATACGTACGGAGAGTGGCTGCAAGCAAATATTGATTGGCCGAGTTGCGTGCTTACTTTAATAAATCAAGAACCAACTGTTGATGAGATACCAAGAGCACGTTCAGTCTCTCCAGAACCTTCGACATCATCGACTGTTGGAACAATGACAAAAAGGTCCCGAAAACCATTCAAAGATCTGGGAAGCAAACAGAAAAAGAGAAGATCTAGTGAGCACATAGGCGAGGATTCCTGTGAATTGGCATATGCAGCTGCAGCGCGTTTAAAAGAAGAAGGGTATGAAGATATCGCATCTGTAATCGAATATATGATCAAAAATCCAGAAGCTGCCGTTAAAATCAATGAAAGCATTAAGAAACCAGTGAAAACAGTAATATTTACACCAGAGAAAGCACTTGGATTACTTCTTTCACTTAAGCTTTCAAAGTGGCAATATATTACGTTGCGAGAGACTGCCATTCGGGAAGGTGCTAAGGATATTTACCCATCCTACTATAAACTGCAACAAACTAAGCTTGCATGCTACCCTCCTAATCTATCAGTGTCAGTTACTGATTCATCAGCTAGAATTACACTTCAAGCTTTACTTGACATCACGGTGAAGCGGATTCTTCAAAGTCTTTCTGATAATGTGGAAAATAAGCAGTTAAAGCTGATATCGAAGTGGGGATTTGATGGTGCTTCCAATCAAAGCCGATACAAGCAGAAAATGGACGGCGAGCATGATGATTCAAGCATTTTTATGACCTCCTTGGTGCCACTGAAACTTACAGATGGAGATAATACTATATGGACAAACCCGAAACCATGCTCAACTTTTTATTGTCGTCCGGTTCAGTTCACTTTTGTAAAAGAAAGCGATGCAGTTGTCATTGATAACAAAAGAAAAATGGATGAGGAAATTGAGGCCCTTAACCCCACAGAGTGCATTAATAGTAACAGGGTGACTCATAAACTAATGATGACAATGATCGACGCAAAAGTCTGCACGTACCTTTCTGAAGCTAGATCAAATGCATCATGCTACCTGTGCTTAGCAAAACCAACAGAAATGAACCACTTAGATGCTGTAACATCAAAAACTGTGTGTTCTGACATATACGAATTTGGCCTATCATCCCTACATGCCCGTATAAATTGCATGGAATGTCTGTTACACATTGCGTACAGACTTGACTTCAAACAGTGGGCAGCAAGAAGTAATGAGCATAAAGAAATGTTACAAAACAGAAAAAAAAACATTCAAAATAAATTTAAAGAGGAGCTCAATCTGTTGATTGATATAGTGAAACAAGGCTCGGGAACTACCAATGACAGGAATACCGCAAGGAAGTTTTTCGAGTTTCCCAATAAAACTGCAGCTATTACTGGGTTGGATCAAGACCTGATAAAAAGATTTTCTGTTATTTTGCAAGCAATAACATCTGGTGAGAAGATAGATGTCATCAAATTTAAAGATTTTGCTCGCAAAACAGCAGAAAAGTACGTGGAATTATACGACTGGTACTACATGTCATCAACCGTACATAAACTATTAATACACGGTGCTGACATAATCGAAAAAAATGATATTGTCCCGATTGGGACTCTGTCGGAAGAAGCCTCAGAGTCTCGAAACAAAGATTTTAGGAGGTTTCGGGAACATCATTCGCGGAAAAGAAGCAGGCAAGATTCTAATCAAGATATCCTAAATATGCTTGTTGTTTCTTCGGATCCTTTCCTAAGTGCACAAAGGCCGAAGTTAGATGCCAAAAGGAAGACAACCTTTTTTGCTGAAACTCTCGACCTAATACAGTTTCCGGAAACTGAGTTCGCGTTTGTAGGTGTATCCAATCTGGATTCTGACTCGGAATTGGAGTCCGACAACGAAAGTTGTAAAGAAAATTTGTAAAATTCAATTATTTTTCTTTATGTTCTTTTGTAATTCATGTTAGTTTATTGTATCATATGTTTATTTAATATTTTCATAAATTATTATGCACTTTGATATTATTTTTGTTACTTCTGTTTTATTTAAATTACCTTTCAATAAAAAGTATATATACAGTCCATTTTATTTATTAACCGACTTCAAAAAAAGGAGGAGGTTCTCCATTCGGTCGGTCGGTATTTTTTTTTATGTATGTACATCGATTACACCGAGTTTTCAAAAAAAATATAACCGCCTTCAAAAACAACCACAAAAAAGGGTACAATAACCTACAAAATAACTTTTCTTTCACCTCTGTCTAGTCCTTCAGGTCTATAGAGGTCATGCTATTTTATGTTAAGAGTTGTTAAAGCTCTGAAATCTTCAACTTAAACACTAAAAGGAACGTTTCATATGTAAAAATAAATGAAAATATTTTGACGATTTTTAAAAAAAAAACGGCATTCACAACCATTATGTAACTTATGTCAAAAAATCACAAATAATTAGTACTATAACCCCCTATAAGGATATTAGGGTTATCCCTGCCGTTTTCGAGATATTTCGATTTTTCATACTAGCTCCATACAAAATTTTCGTAAAAAAATTATAATTCCTTCGTTTTTGTGCAGAATCAATTCTGGTGTCATTTTTGTATATTGTTATAACTAATAGAAGTGATATCCGGCATAAAAAATGGCACTTGCAAAATAAAATGCCTAAGTCTATGAAAGCCGATTTTCGGCCCACCGTGCGCCGTGGATTTTAGTCAGTACAATTCTGACATTCCCTCATGCCCAGCCCTGGGTGGGAGGACTCCTTAGACTGAGATACCACGCAAAAAAAAGAAACTAGGTAATTATTCGTAGAATTAAGGTCGGAAAATTATTGGTTCACAAAAAACATCATTGCCACACCGCGTCAGTACAGTAGTGGCGACACCCGCCTTTTATGTTGTGATAAAAATGTGGGCGTATAATATTTGTTGTGATAAGCCCAGCAAAGCAAGCGGTAACATTCCAGAGACCATCGTTATAAAGAAATATTACGAGCTACCAGAATTATCATTATAATATTCGTAAATAGAAACGAGCATTCTAGTAGCCACTGAATAAAAAAACAGCTTTTTAGACAATTTAAGGCCTAGGTATCTGTACTAAGGGCAGATTCACACCGGAATGCCAGCGGTGAGCAGTTTCGATTCAAAATCAATTGACACTAAAAGTGCTAGCCGCGGCCCTAAAGATCCACCTCACTTGCAGCAAGCATGCAGTTGCAGTACATTGTATTAGTATTGGATCTATATTTTTTCTACTAATTTGAACAACTGCACGTAAACTGAACCTAAGTAATTTATCTTAATACGACGTCACGCGTAAACTCAAGTACCTATATTACAATTTATAAAGGGGCATGTATGGGATTCAAACGACTGTTTTCACATTTTATCGCTTGGCGGTGGACGACCCCCTATCTTTGGTATTGCAGTTTGGACTGACTGCTGCATCTACTCGTACAGGCGCCATCGCTGACAGGACACACGTCACGTATGGCGGAGGCGATGGTAGATAAAAGCTAAAGCTCTAGTGATGATTTCAGAATTGTATCAATCAATATAGCTCAATGCCCCCTGAGAATGGTTAAACAAGTTTGACGAATACACGAACGGAAAGTAGACGCGCATGCATTGCGCATATTGATCGAGCGCACTGCGTATCGCAGAAGCAGCTACTGCGCCATATCAAGCCGTTCCTTGCAAGAATGAAGTGGGTTTCGATTTGAAGCGTGCATCGCGCACTTTTAATAATTGTGGAAAAACCATCAAATCACCCAGGTCAAAGCGGGAGGAACTGCCAGACTTTACCGACTAAAATTCACGGGGACATTTTCGTCACCATTTAATGTTTCCGGTTCCAAATTAAAATTGTCTTTATCCTTCAATAGCCTTTTACGTTCCAGGGTCACGATAATTCGTAGTCCCGCGTCCCCTGCAAGTTTGGCCCTCTAAAGGGGGCGGTCATTGTGCTGACACCGAGGCGCGCGTGGAACAACGCGCAGCCCGTCGACCCATCGCGCCCTTGTAGCGACGACGATGGCGCATGAGTCACACCATGTGGTTTTAACATTTCATGATAGTCTTGGTATGTGTAAGCTACTGCTGCTATCTCGTCAGAAGCGCAATATTTCCAGAGTGCTGCGTGGGTGTGTTTTATATAGGGTTTTTGAGTAATAAAAATACATATTTGGCGCACATATTTTATTATGTACTTGGATTTACATTTTTTTTAATGTACACTTATAAACAACACAGCTTTGCAGCAGCAGGTCACTGAAACAAAAAGAACGTGTTGTTAGCAACTGTCGTATTTACCTAACTTTGTTTACAATGGAGAATGTTATCAGTCGGTTTGTTACGTCATGGCATTCAGCAGTAGCAAATAATAATAATTACATCATTTGGAGCCACGTGTGCGGCGAAAATTCGAGGTTATTATTGGTTTTATGCAAATTTTGAATTGGGCAACTCTGCTGGAATATGGAGGTTTGAATATTCAAACAAATATCTGCCATTTATATGCTAAAATTGCATTTTTAGGACATAGTAGGAACTTTTTAGTTACCTTATCACAGTGTGTCACGCTTATGAACGCGGCCTTTCCTTCTTTTCTTTGTACAAAGCTAGGAGGGAGACGTTGGCCACCTTCACGACCTGTACAACAAAAAAAAAAAACATAAGTACAAGAATAAACATTTTTTTCAGTTTTCAGAGTTATCAAGGCATTGATAATAGTAGTAGTGGTACAAATTAAGATTTTTACTACTGCATTTTAAAATTGACAATATTTCTAGATACAGTAGAAAATTGACATTGTACCACATTTAGAATTGCTAAATTCATCAATCAATCTTGAACAACATTATTATAATCACACAACTAATATTTATTTATCTTAGTTTTACTTTAATTTGAGGAAACTCTGGAATGGAGTTTATTTGATAGCTGCTAAAAAATAAATCAGAAACTCACCTTAAACCTGACTCCGGGAATGTCACCAACGGCGTGACCCTTACGACCGAATCCTGCTACTAGGACTTCGTCGTTCTCTTCAATGTGGTTGAGACAACCATCCCGGGGCACGAATGCTGTTACTTTCTTGCCGTTTTTGATCAGTTGTACACGCACACACTTGCGGATGGCAGAGTTAGGCTGCTTGGCTTCAACGCCACTGAGAAAGAAACAAGAGGTCAAACAGATGTAAGGCGACATTCTCTAAGTTACAGTAAATCAATAAAAAGAACATTTATACTGAAGTATGACTCAACTCGACTGCTATTAAAACATTCATGGATCGGGTGAAAATGGTAGTAGGCTCATTCTACCACGGACACAATGTTTTATGAATAGGTAATTAATAATTCAGTTGACAGAAGAGTATAAAACTTGCAATTAATATGTGGTTAGTCTGTCTGCAGGATACAAGTGTCATAAAATTCAAATACCTAGTGAGCATGGGGACAAACTCAAAATTTGTACTTCAGGAAAGTCCAACATTATTATCTCTTGCTGAACAACAACCTAGAATGTACTATCAACATCATAAAGATGCCACTACTAAAAAAATCAATAAAGGCGGCACACACACGTAAAGTAACGGCGCAAGAGCGTAAACACCATGCCTATACATGTGTATAACCTCATTCACAGTTCAATGACCCATGTGGTATTTACTCATCTCATGTTTCAAGCATTTTGTTTTTCTAACAGTATTTTAGCGGTAAAACAGAAAAAGAGAGTAATGAGTTGGAAAGTTTTCAAATTTACATTTAGAATCATGCGAAAACATCACAACTAGGTTAGGCTACGAGCGTTACTATCTCATACATTGTAAAACTGTAAATACTCTGTTCTGCACGACATACACATTTTTAAGATGTCTTGATCTTTCTTCTTTTCTTCAGGAGCGTTGTGACGCCGCCACTCGCAGTATTATCCTGTGATTGTAGTAGGAACACATTCACGGGAATAATACTGCGTGCGGAAGCGTCGCTGTCCGACTGCCGCGTCCATCTTCTTGACTTCATTAAACAAACATGCAAGTGCGTCAAGTTCAGTGAACACAAGCATTCCGTGACACAAACTTCCACAGACTCACCACGAACAGGCTAAGTACTGTAACAGAGACGTACTTACACTTTCTCCAGGACGATGCCCTTAGCGTGAGATGCACCACCGAAGGGATTGGCCTTCCACCTCGTCCCCATGTGGGCTTTCTTGTAATCTTTATCAGCCCATCGCTGCTCTCTGCGGTGATTCACGTGCTTTCGCGCCGTGCGAATACCACGGGGCTTACCTGAAATATTGACGGAGCCGGTTATCACTTGTGTTTACGCCGCACGACACAGAAATCGATACACCATAGTTTTATAAGAATAACGCGAAAGGGAAAACTTTTATTGCACCTCATAACTAACGCGGCGATAGAGAGATGGAAACGGATTAGTTTTACACCACGAGAAAAACATGTCTGCGCCATGGCCGACACCTATGCGTGCACGTATAAGTTACAACTTTTTTGGCAAATTATGTTTTAAAAATTCACTCCTTTATAGCATGCGCATTTATTACACTGATACACACAATTTTAAAACAAAAATAATAAATAAACTATAACAAAACTGCACAAAACTATTCCTTACCCATTTGGATAGCACGACACCAATCGGCTACGGATGGGAAAAGAAATTATCAAGCCAGCCAGCCAACCACCGGCTTCAACTCATCACTGTTGCCAACATTAGAACACTAATTTAGAGTTGCCATTCGTCGTCGAGGGCTAATCAATACGACTGTTATTTTATATTTGATTATCGAAAAAGGTAATATAATGACTAGTGATTGTTTCTATACTCATTAAATAATAATTTAATCGTCTTTAATTAATAAAACATTATTTGCTTGTGATTAAGTTTTGTTTTAAGAAAAATCAATGATGCAGATAGCAAATATACCAAATCATTCATTCAATTAACTGTCACCAATGTCAACAAAATGACAGTGACAGTTTCGTGACAACTCTATTGTCCATGGGAAAAAGCGACTCACTGTTTTCATTATTTTTCTAGAATATTTTGCGCGCTCATAGAATTAATAGAACTAAAGTTGTGTTATATTTTCAACGAAGAAACAATCATAATGACACTGAATTTGGGAAGAAAGGATGGTGGTCCAGGTTACGTCGGTATACAGTTCTGTCAGGAATGTAACAACATGTTGTATCCACGCGAAGATAAAAACAACAAAGTTCTCCTGTATGCCTGCAGGAATTGTGACTACAAGCAACTGGCTGACTCAAACTGCGTTTATGTAAACAAAATTATGCACGAAGTCGACGAATTAACTCATATTAACCCAGATGTAGTGAGTGATCCAACTCTACCTCGGACGAAGGATCACATGTGTCCTAATTGCAATCATAGAGAGGCTGTGTTCTTCCAGGGACAGACAAGACGTGCTGAAGAAGAGATGAGACTGTATTATGTGTGCACTAGTTGTAAGCACAGGTGGACTGAGTGAAAATTAAGTATTGTAAGATTAACATTATGTGTAATAAAATGGTTCATAATAAGTTTTGGTTTTCCTTTAAACTGCCAACTTGCAACTTTTCTGGGTAACCTACAGCTTTAATTTATTAGCTTGTCTTGTTTATTTTAGTTTAAAAAAAAAATAGGTTCAATCACAACATAGTATAAAACAAAGTTGCTTCCTGCTTTCTTTCCCCGTGTATGTTTATATCTTTGAAACTACTCAACGGATGTTGATACGATTTTGTTAATAGATAGAGTGATTCAAGAGGAAGGTTTTATGTATATAACATGCATAATATAGTAGAGGTTGCACCTATGCAAAGCTGGGCGGGTCGCTAGTTTTAAATAAAACCAACCATAGTTTTGTACACTTTATTAACTAAAAATATTGCCAAGCATATCTGTTCTAAATAACAGTTAACAATTCACAGCCATTTATTAATAATTAAAACATTGAGTTTTCTACCCAACTTAAGTCAAACATACCATTTTGATTCATTAAATCATTTTTAACTTAACAATATTTAAATACCCATATTTGGTTTACCTAATTATTTTATTAAACTTGAAATGTTTCTTTGTCATCACTAGAAAGTTTTAAATAGAATGAAATATTTTTAAAAGAAAAAATATGTAGACAGCTTAATGTAACAGCATAATAAATAACAAGTTATTACAATTAAAAATAACTTAATAAAGATTTTTCTCCTAGAAGAGTAGGTTACATTAACAAATAAGTGATGAGTTTAAGCTGACCGTGCTTGATGAAAACTTTCCATAAAAAAAAGTTGGAAATTTATGCTCAATGGCTTAAACTTGAGGCACCAACAGGATAGCCCCATTAATAAAGCAATTATAATATTTGTTGTAAAAATATAGATTAAGATTTAAAATATTAAAATTAGAAGCAAAAATTCAATTTTTGGTATACTTTGAATCACAAGCAGCTAACAACCACCACTGTATTGTATCACTAATGTGTGGCCTACCATAAATACCAGTGTATATTGTTCCGCACTCCTATGAAAAATAAAAATGTTTCTACCTATTACATTACAGTCTAGTGATGCCAAAATAAACTGAGTAGTCATAGAATAGGAAAAGGAGATGGAAGTAAGCTGAAGCACTAATTTGGCACATTTTTTTTTAGAAATAGAGTGCTTCTTTCATTGGTGATATATTTTACAATTATAGGGATACAAGAACATTCCTACAATAGTTTCGGAACCATATCCTTTACTCGACTTAGCAGAGCCAAGAGGCATATTTTATCATTAGAAGTTGTCACTGAAAGCACTCTAAACTAGAAACAAAATGAAAAAAATCCTGTAGATAGGGTATCTAATAACTATCTTAAAAATCTAAAAAACAGTACCTGCTCCAAAATTCAGGGTTATTATTAGAAGCCTAGACATTAGTTTTACGCTCATTTTAAACTCACAACACCAAACATACGTATTGGATTTTCAAGGCTCGATGGTGCATCGAAAGTTGAAAATCCAACGGCGGGTTTTTAAAGGACCTCGCACGACCACGAAGATAATTTGGTTCAAGCTCTATATTTTTTTTTTCTTGGCCGGCTGTTATTTTAGACGCAGTAGCTAAACCAAAACGAAAAATTGGTCACAAAACAGCCGACCGGTTTTAATCAATACGGTTTTGCGATAAGTTGTGGTCGCGTAGTTGTTTATGGGCGCTCCCTTACCGCGAGCATTCGCTTGCGTTACAGATTCGCACATTCGAAGACAATAGAGCATCAAATTCGCACTTTTATGTTACAAGTGAATGCTCGCGGTGATTGAGCGCCTTAAGGTCTCATATTTAAGTATCGCCAAGTGTAAGTGAAAACGAGAATGTTACCAACCAACAAACATTATAGAGTAAGACTAGTATAAAAGTCTGTGCCCTAAAAGCGTGTGCAGTAAAGTTCAAAGTCTAAAATCAAGCGTATGCAATAACTAGGTAAAGGTAAGGTAAGACGTTCGAAATTGTTATTTATTAAATGCAACGAGATAATAACAGTTTAAAATTTGTATTAGGACGAACATTATATTATTTGAATTTGTTAAGTAGGTACTGCATATTATTCCATTCATTTTAGGCTTGATTTTTTTACGGTAACAACTTGACACGTAGGGGTTTAATTAATTTTGCTTTTAAAACTGCCTACCTGTGCTGCCTACGTAAGTCATCTGATATGCTATTCACCTGCTGCGCCGCCGAGTCTTAGGATAATGGCGGATTTATTCGTTTCGGCTATGCTATTCTCTAGCAGAAATATCATCGCTGGACTCTACGATGAGACGCTTCGATCATAAATAATAATTAATGATTGAAGATGAGACGACTTTGATAGTGTTGCTGTCAGTAGCTTAGTGAATTGCAAACTTTAGTCCCAGCGCAGCGTCCAGTGGCCGCTGGCGATGCGACCAAGCTCACGGCTGCCACAAGGCGGTGTTTAAAACCGGGTCCAGACTGGTGTAACTGGTTACATGTATGTAATGCTCGTACGCCGCCCACACGTAGAATTCGCGTTACATTACACAAGGTGAATTACATTACATGTTACATCAGTCTGGACCTAAGAGAATAGCACTGCAGTGCGGTGCTACAAATTACGTGTGTGCGCGTCCGTTACTTGATTCCTGTGACGAATTTGAGTGACTACGCGTTGTATACGATGAAGCATGCTCAAGACATTTGTTTTTAGTCACAGTTGTAGTAGTTTACGGGCGAAAAAAGACCCTTAATGAGTGTTACCGTTTTTTGGCTCAACAGTTGGCGCCTATTAGATGAATTAATTCATTTCAATTTCCATGGGCCTTCTAGGCAGTACTAAATCTAAATACAAAATATTTCTCTCATGTATACTTAAAATTACATTCAACTATATTAATTTAAAATTCACGCGTTCATAATGACCATTCAGAGGGTACAGATTGACAAGCGAGTTTGTCTATGGTTAATTTTCATCATTTTGACAGTCCTAACTAGAGACCTTTCACAAATAATTTACCAGTGTGAAACATAAAATACTATGGCTTTATATAAATATAGGTAACCAACATGATTTCAATTTTTGTTCACTCACAAGATGTACAAATTAAGGTACAACCACACAAATCTTCATCTTTTTAAATATACCTACGAAGCATTATACATTTCAACAGGAAAAACTTAACAAGTGTACATTATCATAATTTTATCATCAACCTTTAGGAAGACGGGTTTTTGAAAATTAAAAGGAATAGTGATATTTTTCACATTTCGAACATCACAAAAAAAAAAGTTACAAATTATGCCTCGTCTATAACAAAGGCCTAGGTTATATTTCAATAAACTTAAACTTAACAGTAATCCAATTTTGAAACAAAAACACTAATCGCAAGTTAATCTCAACGACAGTCGTTGTGAATCACAGAACTATGCTATTCTCTTTAATAAATCTTATCGCTCGACTCTACGATGTGCTCGTCGACGAGGCGATTAGCAAACTTTAGTCCCAGCAGCGTCTATCGCTGTCACAGGACTGTGCTTATAGAGAATAGCACTGCAGATAGAAGAGGACCTCTTTTTTCTATTCTGTGCTGTGTATAGCCTCTCGCCTGAAGCTTGTCGTCCACGACGGAGTAATAGAGGAAAAGTCGAAGATTATTCTACTTTGTTTAAATCTTTGGTACGAGGTTCTATCTACTGTCAATGACTACGATAAGCATTATTCTCTCTCGTGGACGGCGCGCTTTAATTTTCATAATAGTCTGCGCCACGACTGAAGCCCTACAGTAAATTCGTGGAACCTAGACATGCAATTTGATGTAAAGCGCCGCTCTAGCGCCGCGTCACTATGACTTTGGTTTGGTTCAGCCTTGGCGCGGACTTTCAAAATTATTCAGAACCACATTGATAGCAGCAAACTCTTATCTAAATTCTAACGGCATTTTAAATTACTAGTCTGCATCACAATATGAAATTATGAATAAATAAATAAATCCCTATATTCCTTTTTTAATGGCTTTATACGTATTTCAAATATTTAATATTGACTTTTTAAGCACCAACAAAATCTATTAAGGCTAGGTTCATGGTTATTGTTATGGCTGAATTAGAATGATAAAAATTGATTGCACCTATAATGGGGATTTTAATTTAACGACTACTTTAAGTTTCCAACTTCACACCGGCTTCGTTATTTTGATGTTCCTATGATTATCGGGAACCATAATTCAATTATTGACTTTTCACAATGGAGTGTAAACTTGTATCATAATTTACGCGCTCATTTTAATCAGTGAATCCGATCGATTTCAATCAAATGAGTCACGCGGATGATCCATAAGAATCCCGATCACTATGAAGACATGGCCAAGTGATTTATTTTTTATCAACAAATTAGCTTTTTATGATTTAGGCACCTTCAACTGAATTTGAAGTTGAGCGCAGTTATTGCTCTCAATTTAACAAAATTAGCACGTAATCGTAACTAAGTAGGTACCTATTTTTAATGCTTTTCATATTATTTGTATAAATGTGTGACTCACATTAGTCCTAGATCGAAATAGATGGAAGTCATGGGGAGAGGCCTTTGCCCAGAAGTGGGATGACACAGGCTCACAGTAACAGTAATATGAAATGTATTTTTGTATATTTCGCGGGTAAACTTATCAATAAAAATACTTCCTAAAATCTTAATGTGCGTATTTAACTGTGTCGCTTCTATGTTCTAATAAAATTTATCAAATTCAAGCTCGGGCAAAACAACCATTTCTATAGTCTAGATTTAAGCTTCGAAGATAACAGGTTAAAATATTTTATATTTTAGTACAGTTTGACCAACTTTTCTAGCCCAGCGCCGCTGTCGTGGCTTCTGTCAGTTAAAAAAGCAGTTCCACTTTTCACCGCACCGGGTCAAAATGATTGGTGGCGCTCAGTGCCGGTCCTATTAAAATTTTCAACTGGTGCGAGGACTAAAAATGGCGCCTCTTCAAATAAAAAAAATGTTTCAGCAATAGCTTCATTTTCTACCAGAAAAAGCAGTGGCTTCAGATTATTCTGCTGTCAAAAGTACGTTTAACCAATTTGTGCCCGAGCCATCCAGTGTTGGCTTTTGTTTTGCTCAAAGGCGCCTTAGTCATTGGTCGCGCGCACTCTGGACGCTCGAGTGTCTCGGTCGTGAAACATTAGAGGCCTCCACACAGATGAAGCAGCCTCGCGAGGCAGTTACCTCGCGCGGCAAGTTCCTCGCGAGGCAGTTACCTCGCGCGGCAAGTTCCTCGCGGGCTGCTCGCTCTGCTAGACAATGCCTGCCTAGTAAAACAAGTGACGAACGAAAGTTCACCCCGCAGCCCGTTCACCCGCAATTTTGTTCAAGCGTGTGATACGCGACTCGCGCGCTCGATCGAGCGTTTTTTGTTTCACGTTTTGGTTCATTTTGGCGCCCCCCGTTTGAAGGCGCCCTGTGCGGTCGCACCGCTCGCACCGCCCTAGGACCGGCCCTGGTGGCGCTGGTGACAACGTTTTTAAATATTAGAATCAGAAACAACTTTTAGATCATAATTTTCAATTGACGATGTTCATAAAATTGATAATTTGTGTAAATATCGGTTGTATTTCATACAATTTTTATGAATATTTGATGGTATATTCAATTCACAGCAGGTGGCCTACCATGTCGTTTTATAGCGAGAGTGATTCCACTGTGGGAACGAGACAGAGCTATATAAGTTGACTAGCGCCATCTCGTTCCCACACTAGAATACGTCATGCCACCTGCGCTCAATAAATAGCGGATCTAGTCAATTTTTTAATTTGCAATACACGTAGTGTAAATATGGCCAATAATATTAATTGACCAACTGTCATGATGGATATATAGATTATGATGAGATTAGGCCTTAAATAGGCGTTTTTTTAATAAAATTTATTTGAGATTTAAAATTTTTAGGCCTTAAGGGAAGCAAGATTGCAATATGGCACAAGACTTAATAACAAATAGATTTTTTAAGCATTAAGAAAATGCGTAGTCAACTTTAGAATTTTTTGAATAAATGGAGAAACTCTAATGTGCTTTTGAATTTGGACCGTTCAGCTTAGAGGTGAAAGTTGAAAATTGAATAGCACACTCAATGTCCTTACATTCGTTTAAAAATCCCGAAATTTTGAATTCAGTTTTTGTTTTTTTTTTTTTCTATTTTATGGAACTTTGTGTTTCTCAGCTAAGCGGACGGCGACATGATTCCAAGACGGATTATATTTGGTGTTCCCAGTATCGATGGCTAACGAAATACCTAAATGTTCAATTGCTATTAACATTGTGATTACATTGGCGAAATATTCACGTAAAACATTGTTAAAATCTCTCTCTCTATGTCTTATTCTTCTCATCACAGTGGAAGTCATTATTTCTATCAGATAACAAAATGCTTTTAGTGAATTATCTGCCATTGCAAACGTTCTGCATTGATCGTACCGGCTAAAAATTTCAGTGGAATCTACAAATTCGTAATTTTGGACGTGATAAATCGGTAGGTAATCAAGTGGCCTACCTACTCAGATACCTATCGATAACTGAAATAATTAATTGACATTTTTCACAAGAAAATAGGGGTTATACGTTACTAAGATTCCACTGTAAAATAATTAAGCTTATTGAGTTTTGTAAGCTTTTGGCAAGAGTATCGTGAATTGATTTTAATTCTTCAATAGGTCTCCTAAATTAGACATATGATACTTGCAAAGCTACAACCACATGTTAAGCTTTCCAACACAACCAGCTATGCTATACCATGACGTTTTAAAGCCAGGGGAGTTCCAGTGTCAGAAAGAGACGGAGCTATACAAGTCGTCTAGCGCCATCTCGTTCCCTCACTGGAACTAATCTGGCTTAAAGACGTCATAATAGGCCACCGGTACTCTACGATGTGTTCTTTGATGAGGAGGCTTTCATCCGATCGTGCAGCGTCAGCGGTGAGCGTTATGGCCTGGGCCTACCACACGCGTAAGCTTCACCACAGTTTTAATTGCGCAGGCATTCGTGCAGGCCGCGCTGTGGGGTTTGCGCGAAATACAGTTTTTCAACCAAACGCACACGATGTTCCGTGTACACGGTGGACAAACGGGCTTGCGCAGGCAAAACTGTGGTGAAGCTTGTGTTTGTAGTAGGCCCATTAGTCGCTGTCAGTAGCAAACATTAGTCCCAGGCTCCCAGCGCTGCGGCCGCGCCGTCAAAAGGCTGTGTTTATAGAGACTGCAGATAACACTTTCCAAAAACTTACAATACTCGATCACAATATCTTAAAACCTGGAACAAAGTTATCAATGTAAAAACGTGGCGTCAATCTTCAGCCTCCTGCCACGTATGGAAAGCCGCCGTCAGTGCTGCGGGGGGGTGGGTATGTCCGGGAAATTCTCGGGCAGAGGGGGCAGGACATTGGCCTCGAATTGCCCGGACAAGTTGCCCGGGGGAGAGTAGTTGGCCACGACGATGATTTTGCCGTCTCTGGAGCGAGCCTTTCCCACGCCGAAAAATGTTGTGGCTACCCACACCATTTGGGTGAAGTGACCTGAGGAATTTATGATAGATGAGAAATTTTAATCAGGAGACAGGGGTTTTTTTTTTTTTTTTTTAATTTTACTTTTTAATCTTGCGCAAATGCCTCAGATTTTACAAATATTGAACGTTACTATCTTGTCTGTCCTAGTGCTTACCCGCATTAACATTGGCGTGGAGAACATCAGGTTCTTTAAAGTAACTGTACTGGCGAACAGCTGCATACCAATAGGAAGACACTTCTTGACCTGCAGGTTGAAAATAAAATGTGAGCTTCAGAGAAAACTCGGCCCCTTTGGTAGAGATGTCACTACTAAAAGGGTTGAGATTTCTGTGAAAGTTATTATACGAGCAAACAATACCTGTGACATCAGGCTGTATGTTGCTGACAGGCCGCTGGTACAGGTTTTGACCTACGTCGCGGTCATTTCTGTAGTGGAACCTGTTGGTGTGGGCCAAGTGATTCGCCCACGCCTGGGCATAGTCGCAAAGCTGGGGAATAGACGGTACATTGTTATATTAAAGGCCGTTTAACAAAACTGACACCGAAATGAATGCCTAAGTTAAAATATTGTAATTTTGAGGGGGACTACATATTTTATGATTAAGATACACATATCAAGTACATTTTAAAGCCACCAGGCTTAGAGTGCTTGGTTCGTGTTGCAGTAACAAAATGTATGTAGGCAGTCATTTAGGCGTCCATCTTCGTTGCTCAAAACATGAGTTATAATTCATATCATTACTAAAATTAACAAATATCACTCACCCTGTGAAAAGTGGTAATTGGCGCCCAACATGGGGCCACTCTAGAAGTTAATTATTAGACGAATAATTAAGTGCGAGTCGCATGTATAGTCATTATAAATCATAAGTACCCTGTGCAAGTTATAAATACTGTGCTAGTAACATTCACTTGACTAACATTTTTCTTATTTCTAAATGGCGCCCAACGTGGGACCAGCTTAAAGTTTTAATTTAAGTGAATGTTCTAGTTAGGAGAGCAGGAGCGTCACCCAACAATTTCGTATATATGTACACAATGTCATTATAATTATACACATTTTATATTGTTATGTTCCACATATACTGCATGACCTCTATCGATCAACCAGTAGAACTGCGACAGGAGAGCTTTAGACACAATGCGACAAAGACACTACGAGAAACTTTTTAATTTGAAAAAATCACCTCTGGTGCCATATAAAGCTGCGGAGAGCCATGTCGTTGACGATACACGTTGTGCCAACATAAGCACTCGGTGATGAAATCGCTATCCTGCCACGCAGTTCTGACTTCGCTCCACTGCACTATCATAGTCACTGGCCTGGATCGTAGCACCTGAAAGATATATAATAAAATCCTGGTAAATATATTGTATCTGTTTCCTTTTTATCAAGATAATGACTGCAAACTCAGATCATTGTTTTAAGAATCATGGACCCATTCAGCATTTCGTACTGTTCATCATGACTATTAAAAAAAAGTCAAGTCTTGTTTATATAGTGCTCGCAAGCGTGAATGTTGAGCATGAGATCCCGCGGTTTCTCTTTCCAGTTAGGGTGCTATCAATCTCAATTGATAGCAAGCCCCTGTAACATGGGACCTTTTTTATACGTAGTTAAATCACCAAATGAGTCAGCCCTTACTGTCAGACTTTACTGACTAAAACCCACTGACCCCACGCGGTGTCCTTCAATAGCCTTTACGTTCCACGATATTTTGTTAAATCCGCAACCCCGGCAGGCATTGGCCTTCTAAGGCGGCCCTTCATTGTGGTGACACTCTTTGAGGCACGCGTGGTACACAACGTGCCGTCGACCCGTTACGTGGCACTTAAACATAATTCCCGAAATGTAAGTGTACTATTGGGTAAGTACATCTCTTCCCGATCCGTTGAGGATACAGGCGTAAAGTTATTAATTGAATGAAGCTGTGAATCAACAATTTTTGAACAACAGAATTTCTTGTGCATGTCAAGCTCCTTAATAACGTAGCCGGGGAGTTCTCGGCTAAATCTCAATGAATCAACGATTCTCCAATAAAATAGATACGTTGAACATTTCAAATCGATCCCTATAAGTAATAGGTACCCGCATTCTAGAAAATTCGTGACCTGTTTGGGTCTGAGCCAAAATAGCATTTATGTGTAACGTGGTTCACGTATAAAATGTTATGCAATATATGAGGTGCTCGAATTTTAACGGTCTAGAGAAGTCTGGTGCGCCATTTTTATTCGCTTCACTTGTTTTATATGTATTTTCTTTACCCATTTCATTTTCGAATATGTTCGGATGCATATTTCTAGGGTTCAGCTATAAACCTACCTACTACTTTTTATGAAATGCAGTTACGGTAGATAGATATAAATCTTGCAAAGCTACGAAAACAGATGACCGACAGAGCAAGCAGCCTTGCGAGGCATTTGCCGCGCGAGGAAAGTACCTCGCGAAAAACAAAAGCGACACTGGATGGCTCGGGCGCTCGGTCGATCGCCCGCGGCAGTGCGCGCTTTACTCGGCCAAGACACGTCCACACTGAAGGAGCTGCTTCGCGCGGCAAATGCCTCGCGAGGCTGCTCACTCTGTGTGGCCGCACCTAATGAACACCAATCCCGTCGCGAGTCGCAACTAGCTGTGAATCAGCTAAGGATCATTAGCTAAAATACTGTATTATTTGTTTTACAACAACTGATAATTCCCACTTAATAAACTTACTTACTTATATACTTATATTTACTTATATACAGTTCAGAAAGCTTTAAGAACATCCATTATTCATTTTTATAATTTCTTCTATCTTTTCAAGAGACTTAAAATGGAGGGTAGGTACATAATTTATCTATGCTGCAGCTATATATACCACAAACAATGTAGTTTCTAATGGCTCATCGATCAATTTGAAGCACCTGGTGTTGCCCGTCGCATCTCATTTATTTTACCGATGATTGATCGATTTTTCTTGCAATATTTCGTGAATTCGTGATACGGAACAACTTTTAAAGCCCTTTGAGATATTTTTAGAACTCTATCGCCCGTAATATTAGCCCTAAATCCCTGAATGTTTCATTAGGCAAAAGCAACTTACCTTCTAAGCAAAGTTTTTATTGCTCAGACCTAATTAGTGCGACCTAACTGCAATTAATTTTAGATTGATGAAATTTTAAATTGTAATTTGTAAATTGTTTGTTTGTACTACGTAATTACCACTTCAAGAGGTGCCAATACGAATATTAACTATGTTTTGAGCTTGAATTTTAGACTTACTCTGTCTCGGAGCCCAAAACTAAATAATTCACAAGGAGAAATGCACGATTTCTCCCCCATTCATTTCCTTTTAACCCCCACACTAATCTTCGCATATCAAACACTCTTTAACTGCATAATTACCTTTTATTTAATACTTGGTGTAGGCCATAACATAAAGCTTCCTAAATACCATTGTATTGTAAGGCACATCAGTCAAATAAATGCAAATCTGCAGCTTTGAATAAATTGGCCCCAAGCGACTGCGAACACGCGATTTGTGGAACGTAACAAGGCCACATAATTACTTTTTAATTGGCCGTTATTTTTCGCTTCTCTGTGGCAAGTTAAGATTTTTAAAGTGTTTTTAATGAGGCACAGGTACGCCGCTTTGAGTGGGTTTGCCAGATTAAAAAACATTTTAATTACAAAAATCTCTAGGGCTGAAATGAACCTCGTTGGAGTTAAATATTAATTGAATTTTTTCACGTAGCTTTGTGCAAATAGGCGTATAAAGCTAATTATATTTTTCTCAAATCTAATCTACGGCCTTTTTTTGTAAAAGATGTCACAAATTATTTTTTTACTTTAATCTAGGATCACTTAATTAATCTAGGATTACTTTAATCTAGAATCTAAAATGCCTTTAGGCATTTTTGTAAAAAATCCACAGATAAAAAATGCATTATAATAATAAAAACCTCTAGTAAATTAAACTTAATTCCACCAGTATCAAAGGCTTTATTTAAAAAGTTGGGATCACAGAAAGTACTTAGTTAAGTTGAAGAATTTCAAGAGCGCCGAGGTCTGCGGACTCAGACGGGTCCAAGCCACAAGGGGGGCAAACTCTTTAAGACGAGTGGCCTCCGTTCTCATTACTCTAAAAGCCTGCAGTCTCACAGACTTATGGCTAACAGCTGTACACGTAATAACTACACTTTTATATTTTTCCAATACTGAGCTTCATTTTTATGAAGTAGATAAGTAGGTAGGTACATACCAATATTCTGAGCGTTATGAGCAACCTATATTTTTGCATCTTACTTTTAGATTTGCAAATGGAAAACGAGATTATCGATATAGCTAGATAGGTAAATTAGACATGAACGTGTATATTTCGATTTCAGAACAGCACAACAAAATTAAACTAATTACTTATACGGGCTCTATTTTCATGTAAGTACGACAACCACACGCAAACCGCACGATGTGGGCGAGTGCAATTTTATGTACCTATTGAAAATAAAATATATATACACATATTCACAGTTTCACACGAACCGCATTTCACACGACCGCGTGAGTGGTACACTGCATTCTCTATAAATACAGCCGACACCGCGGCCGCAGCGCTCACGCAACGCTGAAACGAATGTATAGATTAAGCTTTTAAAAACATTTCAGAGCCCATGAGAGTCACCACTTAATTTTTCACAGACCATAATATTCTGTACTGATTTGGAGCAAAGTACCTAGTGAATACGTGACCTATTTGAGTATTTGTGTGTCTACTCTTACACCCTGTATTGAATCTACATAAGACATGCAGCATGAAACGGTTTGATGTGTTTGACTGAAAGCATTCATAAACACGTACCAAAGCAACAACTTGAACATTTTCAGTACCTTACTAAACCGCGCCATTCATACCTGCTCACGGAAGCAAACTAATAACTCCTCACAGCTGCACGTTCCAGGTCTTTAAAGTTTCACGCCTCGCTGGCCTCGATTGAGTCTCACAGCCTCGCCTCGTCTCGTCTCTGAAGAGGCTAAATTACTCATAAGGCTGTGTGAACTTCGTCACCCGAATCTAGTTATAATTCAAGCAAAGTCTTTAGTAGCAGCCTTGTTAATTGCAGCGCTATTTCGTTATTATGGTGCAGCGATGTGGTGAATGTGTGTAGTGAACACGTAGAGAAGTACTTTTAGAATTTTTATTAGGCACGCCTTTTAAAAGCGATCAAACGACAAGAATGGCTACCATTCAGGAACGGTTAGGTTCCTACCCCACTGCTATACATTACAAAGTTGAAGAGTGAGTCATTACAGGTTTTTTTTGGCTGATCGCGCTAGTCTCAGGATGTTCTGTCTCGAATTGAATAATTCTTTTCGAGTTCGATATTATATATTTCGCTATGAAAAAAAGGAGCCGATATTTCGCTATGAATAATTACTACCCTCCTTTAAGTTTGCACAGATCGCAAAACCATCGAAAGAGATGCACGAATACAAAAGAGATCTGCGCCGTTTCCAAATTAAAGTAAAAAATGTTGAAGAATTGAGAACTCTCCGTTCAACTACAAGATATACGCCCAAAAGCGACACATATGTCATGAGACCGCGACTGCGTTTCTGAGAGAAGTTTTTGAGAGAGCATGCCAAGAGCCATTGTGAACGTGAGTACTGATAAGCGTGAAACATACTTGACGCAAGTGGACCCGCATGTCCGCATGGCTTAGAGACACATCAAGTCTCATCAAGACACGTGTCATGTTAGCGGAGAAAGCAGAAGAAGAAAATGCTTAGAACATGGCATGAAAATGGGGAGTCAAACGAGAGAAATGCCTAAAGCGCGCGTGTCGTGTCGCTTGGCGCACATTATGAAATGGTGTTCGTTCGAAAATGAAATTTCATTTCGTTTCGTTTCATTTCGTTTGGAATGGTTTGTACCAAAAGTTAGCCAGAGATAATAATTCGAAAAGCATTACAAGCTTCAGAAAAATTCTAGGAAAGTGTACATACCATCAAGAGAGAGGTCAGAGACAAATAAGGTACAAAACTAGCCTATCAGTTCAGTAGAACTAATAGGATTGTACTATAGGTACAATCCTATTAGTTCTACTACGTCAATCATACGTGAAAACTTAAAATAAAGCTTCGGTACTGCAGATTCGCAATGGCTAGCTTTGACATATTCTCAACAACTTTTTGTAGGCACCCGCGCACTAGGCAGCCAGACTTCGGCAACCAGTAAAAACATAAATGACGCTGTATGGAAGCCCACGCACTAAGCAGCCACAAATTCCCGCCTGCGGCAGCCAATACAACGCGCCTGTTTGCACGGTAGCCAGAGTGTGTGTAGACGAATGTATGTATGGCTGCCATCAGTCTCCGAGCTTTTTTTTTTTTTACGTGGTAAAATCATCAAATGAGACCTCCCGCCCCGGGCAGGGCGAGAGGTACTGTCAGACTTGTACTGACTAAAATCCACGGTGTTCTTCAATAGCCCTATAATGTCCGTGCTTACAGTACGATTATTAAATTGTAGTCAGTAAAATGACATTTGTTCACTATAGAAATGTACTAAATTTCATAGTATCAGTAACAGTTGCACTTGTAATTTAATGACTACAAATTAATAATTGTAGGTACTTTAGGTACGCAGTCACTTTTCTTTTGTTTTTCATCTACAATGACCTATGAAATGTCATTCATTAAAAACATTGTCAAAAAAACATTGATTAAAATATTCTAGAAAGTTACCAAGCAAGAAGATTCCAATTTTAAATGTCCTGAATGCGAATGCGAAGCCGTTTGTTACATAAGAGAAGGTCACGACCACATGGCACGGTGCCAAACTGCTCCCCTATTTGAACAAGGTCCACAGACAATTTCCATATTTTTCAATAAAAGTTACGCAAGCTCGATGAATGCCAATAAGAGAAGTACTCAACGGAGACAAACGATCGAAACTTGCATTTGGATTTGTTATGAAATACCCGTACTTAACTAGATTAGTAAATGTTTGTTTACGGCATGTTTTTACGGCACCTTCTTCGTACACTAGAGGCGCTGTTCCAATTTTCCATACAAACACAAACTTTAAAGTACGAGTACACACGCTGTAAGTAAAATACTGAAATCTTGTGATCGAGCTACTGTTTTCCTCCTGTATTTACTTTACAGTTCGTTAAGAAACGCTCAGTCCATTCTTCTATGGTTCTAAAGTAAGCCTCGACTGTGCAAAGAAGATAGGACTCCATTTTAATAAATTCACCCCAGCCCACAGAGATTAATATTTACACAAAACTTTGTTTAAGCCCATAGTTATGATAAAGGGGCTGTTTACATTAAATAGACGCCGTTAGAAGATCCTGCCGGCTATTTCATAGTGAGATAGATAACGTTTTGGCCACAAATCCTTTAATTAATAGGGACTTAATACAGAGGATAGATAGATTACCTGCAAACCGGGGTCGGTAAGGTTAGTAACCGGGGTAGAGTTTTGTCATTAGGTATGTATGTACTCTATCATCGTGAAATGTCATCCATCTTAGCAGTATCTCTAAAAAGATTGTTGACAAAGATAAAACGCATTTAAAAGACAACCTACTGATAGATGATCTCATATAAGAATCGAGAAAGAAAAAGAAGATCGAAGGAAACTGTAAGTGCCCATGCGCACGAGCGGCGTTAAAAAAGCACCGGTAATAGAACTTTACTAGAGTTCAGACGTCAGCGCTTTCAAAGCGCGACGCTTTTTGGAAGTGTATTTGACTTTAAGTGCTGAGCAGCGACATAAGCGCTTTTTAACGCTAAAAAAGCATTCGCCCGTGCGAATGGCCTAAGAGTGTCATGGCTGATGGTGGGTAATATAATATAACACGTACAATCGTGCATAGCACTTTATTTTCTAATTTTTCAGTACCTTGGTTTTCCATTATCCTTTTCATGAAATCGTCTTTTTCGTCGAATAAATATCTTAATTTGAAATGAAATAACTTTTCGTAGAATTGGGGATGGCCCAAACTTCCCTATTATTCCGGCCTTGACCCGAGCACCCTTATTTACTGTTGAAGGCAAGTTCATTATGATTGGGAACAAAAAGATTATTAACTAGCTGTTTCGAATACGATTCCGCGGTAATAATTTATCAAACATTTTATTTGTAAAACATTTCATCAGTTGTAATGGAGTTTCAGTGTTTGATAGTCGCCTACTTGTGTTTAGTTACAATCCTATGTGCTTCTAGGCTGTTCCATTCGAATCCCAGAAACGTACCTTCTAGCAGGTTGAGGAGTGATGGATGAATAAATATAAGTATTTTACCTGAATTAATATAAATGGCGTTTATTTTATGGAAAATGAAAAAGCGCCTCTAGTATTTAATCTTTCCACCAATTTTAACGTTAGAGTTCATGTTTACTTTACTCATAAAAAACATTCCGAAAAATTGAGAACTTCCTCCTTTTTCGAATTCAGTAAAAATGTGAAATCTCTGCTAAGGCTTAAGCTAAGGTCTTCTCACGAGGATCACATTTTATAAGTATTATACGGCGAATACCTACGCAGAATTCATGATAGGACCTCTGATACAAAACATCAGAGGAAACGCCACAAATTAATCACTATTCGAGCGTTGGTTTCCGAACAGCAATAGATTAATAACAGACATGACAGATTGACACAAATTGATGACGTGGCAAGGATGAGACACGACAAGTCGACAACCAAGCATTCTCCCGATACATTTATACCTAGCTATCTACAATTTTGACAGTTGGTAAATGTTGTGTTTGCTTTCACAAAATAAATACGTCAGTCAGATTCTCTCACTCATGAAATGCCTTTTGAAAATGTATGATTACGTTTGTATCCGCCGCATGATTTAGCAAATACAGAATATAAATTGTTACAACAAACACAATTTTGCCAGTTAAGTTTATATAATAAAGAAAAACACGTGTCTGTGCGTGCGTGTGATTAATCAAAAAATCTTAAAATATTTTACGACTTTACCTACTTACCTGTATTTTTCTTTTTTTATGTAAGCGATAATTGACGAAGTTATGATGACGCTTTTAAAATTTGTCACTTGTAGGTAGGTACATTATTCTTGGTTTTCCACGAATTTGAAGTCTTTCAAGATAAAAACGAATTCCAACATTCTTATATTTTTTCCTGCGGTCTCCATTCTCCAACTCTTTCATCGTCCATCTTCCTATCTATGGCCGAATTTCTAGATTTTTCAATTAATCTTTGAAGTCTAAAATTAACTCGTACTCGTAAAACGACTAAGTTAATTATGGAATGTCTGGAATTTGACAAAGTTCTTAGCGATTGGAATTTCAATAAACTCGAAGATATTACGTTCAACGGTCGAATTTCAAGACAGCTTTATTAAAGGTACGCTGCTGGGGGGCAATTCTCGGTTTTAGAGATGGTGTCGAACTCGACAAAAATTTCCAATGACGTCATTTTTTTGACAAATTTTACTGAAGTCTAACGTTAGCCTTCGACAAATGGCGAATTTGACATCCCCAGTTTTCCATCTCCAATTTTTGTCGAGTTCGACACCATCTCTAAAAACGAGAATTGGCCCCCTGATCTATATATACCTGAATTTGAGGTGAGGGACTAGGGTTATTGTGAAAACGTCAACCTCTTTAATGCGCGGGTAGGTAACACTGACGGGAAATCCCGTTCATTTTCGCGACTGGTATCTAAATGTTCCTATAAACGTCTATCATCGCGATAATTAACGGCATTTCTCGTTAGTGTGGCACTAGCATAAGGGGATCGGCTTATAAAAAAAAATCGGTTCGTTCCGGAGTTACGGTAGCTTAGCTCGTTAGTCCCACAAGACCGGCAGACTTTCACCCTCTAAGGGAGCCCCGTCATGAGTCGAACTATAACTTACATTGTAATTTTAAAATGTAGACATCATTCTGTTTTGTAATAATTAACGTCGTAAAAACTTATCATAATGTTAGCTTGCCAACCGAGCACATGCCCGAGGTTTCACCACTGTCGCTCAACTTAGTCCTAGCCTTCTTCAATGGGGTGCTAAGACAGGAAACCGCCACATGCGCCCGTGGACTGGAGTTCCCTCTCGGATACGTCCGGCGGGAAGACTAGTTTTTCAGGCCGGTGCACCCTGGGATGCGGGCAAAAACTCTCCCTTAGGCCACTGTGTGCCTAAGGCCTGAAACTGCTTGATCAGATGCTCAATCATTTTAACATCAATAAAATATTACACGAACAGCAGTATGGTTTCACCAAAGGACGTTGTACAACTGACGCCGGTGTTACCTTATTAAAACACATATATACTGCGTGGGAAGATGCTCGAGATGCCATAGGAATTTTCTGTGATCTCTCGAAGGCATTTGATTGTGTCAATCATGAAACCTTGCTCTTAAAACTTGAGCATTACGGCCTAAGTAAACTCGCGCTTAATTTAGTAAGATCTTATTTAAATGATAGACAACAACAAGTAAAAATAAATGGCGTCACTTCTAAGGGATTACGGGTAGAAATGGGCGTACCACAAGGTTCAATATTGGGTCCTTTTCTCTTTTTAGTTTACATCAACGATCTACCCCATTTATTCAAAAATCAACCTGAAATGGTATTGTTTGCTGACGATACTTCTTTGATATTTAAAATAAATAGACGCGCCACACAACTTGACGACGTAAATAGCGCTCTACTGCAGGTGCAAAAGTGGTTCACCGCTAATAATTTAGTATTAAATGGGAAGAAAACTAAGTGCATAAGATTTTCTCTACCGAATGTTAAAAGTAATGATAGTGACATTGTATTGAATCAAGAGAAACTAGAATTCGTCGATAAAACGGTTTTCCTAGGAATCACCCTCGACTCAAGGCTACAATGGAGTCCTCATTTAACATCTCTTGCAGGACGGCTAAGTTCAGCAGCATACGCTGTTAGAAAAATCCGCCAACTTACTGATATAGATACCGCGAGGCTAGTCTATTTTAGTTATTTCCATAGTGTTATGTCATACGGTATTTTGCTATGGGGACGTGCTGCAGACATCGAATCCATATTTATTCTGCAGAAAAGAGCTATCAGAGCCATATATAATCTACGTAGGCGCGATTCTCTACGGGAAGTGTTTAAGGATATTAACATCATGACAGTACCTTGTCAATACATATATGAAAACATCATGTACGTTAGAAAAAATCGGCATTTATTCAGTAAAAGAGGTGACAGACATAACTATAATACTAGAAATAGGGACCAATTAGTTCAGCCAGGTTTCAGGCTAGCTAAAGTTGACACATCTTTCATGGGGTACTGTCTAAAATGTTACAACAAAATACCTCCTCATATAATAGAACTGAATGAAACAAAATTCAAATCATGTATAAAACGCACACTATGTAGGCAAGCATATTACAAGTTGGAGGATTACATTAATGATAAAAACGCTTGGCTCAATGCTGGTCCTGCTCCACAACAATAGGGTTATTAATTAGGTAGCACGCATACTTATTAAGGAAGCTGCAGAAGACTGTAATGTTATCTTTGCATTGTATCGATTCAATTTCTTAGTATTATATAATTTTATTGCACATGTGTGAGTACTTTGTAATACTTATTATTATTATTGACTCGATTTTACCCTGGTGGTTGAGAGAATGTCATGCTCACTCAAATGTCTCGCTGATGGTGGCACGCGTGTCGGATCATTTAGCTCCCTTCAAAATGGTTGAGCTGATTGGTGCTGATACGTGTGTCATGTTCGTGAACGGGCGCTGTCAGTTGGGACTGGTCATCTCTTAGCTGCCACGGTTTTTATTTTAATTTATTTTAATTACTGATTCATTTATTTCTAAATTGTCATTTTGCTTTTGTTATTCTTACTGTGGACACTTTTAACTTGCTACATCGTTCTCACATAATGTAACACCTTAAAATGAATGATGTAACAAAGGACTTGTAATAATTTTTTGGCGATCTAAAAAGAGTGTCCATGGAGTTTCTTGCCCGTTCTTCTCCATAGAGATCTACTTCTTGGAACGGGCATCTACGGTACTTTCACAGTTTTTATGTCTGTGACTGGGACTGTAGCACCATAACTTTGTAGTATTAAATTATATTTTTTATGTCTTTGACATTTCAAAAGTGCCCTATTGGTCTATTTGAAATAAATGCTTTTGATTTGATTTGATTTGATTTGACTGCGTTAAGCGGGCACACGCGCGGTTTCATACAAAACCGCTCCGTCGCGGGAACCAGCGCGGGTGTCCGTCACGGGGAGGCGTGCCCCGAACCCACGCAACGGGGCCCGCCTCCGTGCGACGGAACCCGTCTCTGGGACACGCGCTGTGCCCGCCAGGGCTGTCTTTTTTTGTGCTAATCGTCGTTTTGCTACGTAATAATTTATATTAAGTTTTCCATCGATACGAAAGACGACTATACAAGCACAACGTTCAAATTGAACTAGTGACACTGCGTAAATCGGTCTCCGCGACGGGGACCGTCGCTTACCCACGGAGCCCAGTCGCGTGTCCACGTGTGTGGACACGCGACGGTTGCCCGTCGCGGGCGCCCGCTTAACGCAGTTTCAGGCCTAAGAGGTCTCTTTGCCCGTATGCGAATAGCCTGTCGTGCTGGACGCTCCAACGCGTGTCCCTTTGATCAGTAGTAGAGGGCACAGCAGCGGAGCGGACTTGCGTACGGTGAGTAATGGGTAGCTCGCCGTCCGACCGAGGACCAAGGCCGGGTCGGTGGCGCGTCGTGTTTCGCGCCAAATGCCTGCTGGGGTCGCGGGTTTTTTCTTAACCCAGGATACCGCGGCCTCGGAACGTAAAGGGCATCCGAAGGAACACGGATGGATTTTAGTCAGTAAGAGTTTGACAGTCCCTTCCACCCCACCCAGGGCGGGACTCATTTGATGATTTTACCACCTAAAAAAAAAAGCCTTCTTCAGTAGATCGACTTTCCAAAGCAAAATACTTCCTGAGATTATAACGTACAACGAAACAAACGCTTTAGTACCCATAGATTCTTTTTAAAAGCGACCCGAATGACCCGATAAAGCTTCGTGTCAAGCTCGCCTTATTCCGCCATTTTGCTAGATAAATTACTGTTAGCATAAACCTGTCATTATTTGCCCTGTAATCAACAAAGTGTGCCTGTAAATAATACGAAACTTCATTTCCTGTTAAAAGCTGTGATTATGGGCTTTTGTTTACTGATATTAAGTGTAATGGCTTTTTTTGAAAGGCAATAAAAACGTGGGTGGTATAGAGGTCTCTTTAGAAACTTTTTCTCATGGCTATTCAGTTTCTTCCAGTAGGTTGGATGGCAGGGAAGGTTGCCGACGTGTCTGAGCGATCGACTGCTGTACAGCGTGTCGTGAGTTCCATCCCCGCGCGGTACAAATATTTGTATGAATAAACAAGTAGTTGTGTCGGGTCAGGGTGTTTGTGTATGGAAGTTTCTATGCTTGTATATGGGGCAACTTTTTCTAAAAAAAGGTGGTAAAGAAACATGGTTAATGTTGCCACAAAACTGTGAGCACTGGAAACTATGAAGACTGAAATACTGAATGCAAATCCAGGTCATTAAACGTTGCCCCACACTAGGAATTTCTCCTGTGTCGTGGGTGCGTTTACAAATATATACCTAAACTCACATACCCAAAAGCCCAGACCCGAAACAAGTACTTGTAGATCATACAAATATTTCCTCCGTGCGGGAATCGAACCCGCGACACGCAGCGCAGCAGTCCAATCGCTCAGCCAGTGGGCTAATCGTGCCGTCGATAGATATACTAAGACCTACTGCGCTATCCTACTTCCCGCTGAAATCTCCCGCGACGCCTTTTGGCTGTCTCAGGACTCCACATTGGTTATTTTGGCCATTGGGCAAACGGCAGACGTGGCCCATATTAGTGTGGCGCTTTAAAAAAATATTAAACGTAAAAATTACCCCACTTGTCTGTCAATACCCTTTAAAACATCAAATAACCCACAAAAGCTCCTTGTTTGACAAGAAAAAACCCGAAAACCCCTTCTACCGGCCAAAGGACCCTTAAATCAAGATTTAAGAGATACTTTGCCGCTGAAATTGGTGACAAAGTACCGAATTTTCATACAATCCCAACGGCTAACGAGGAAGGTTGGAAAAGAAAAACTTTTCTTTTTCTTTGTCCCCGTCTAAGTGGCAATTACGGTACGGGTTAAATATATTTATGTATCTTTTGTGGATGAAGAGCGTAGTAGCCGTCTTTTTCCGCAAAATTTTAACTGCTAGCGTTCCATCCCGGCATCGCACGGGCCTATGTTACCTACTCATATGGTGAATGTAGCTTTCTAATTTTTGAAAACGGCGCAGTAGCTTTTGAGTTTACTGATATCCAGCTGCATCTGGTTTGACTGGAAGCCGACCCCAATATAATAGGGAAAAGGCTTGACAGATGATTATACAGATGATGAGTAGTTTTTGAGTTTATTCTTTACAAACATACACACAAAAGTTTCACAAAAAATCTTTTCAACACACTTGCTCATAAAATGGCTCTAATTTCACCGCAATTAGGCACATAATGACACCTGCAAGCCTACCACCAACTAATTCAAAACGATTAAATAGCAAGACATTTCAGTTTGAGTTCATAAACTGCAACGCTAAAAGTCGTACCCTGACGTCCAATACACTCAGCGATATTTGGATTGTTATAAGTGAATGAAAGATCGCAATTTGTAGCTGAAACGTTTTTAGTGAGAAAGAGACAACTCTAATATTAAATAGCGTTGTCTCTTTTTCACAAAAAACGTTTCAAATTACTTTGACAGACTTGGTTTCTTTGGATAGACTGGTAAACGTCTAATGAATTCGGCATCATCGTTATTGAAGGGGTACAACTGACCGCGAAACTGGAGCCTCTTACGTTCAGAAACTCAATAAAAATAAATCATTAGACTATTAGAAAAACCAAATGCGGTTGAAAAAATTTATGTAGGATAGGTATTATAACTATAAAAGAAAGATTAAAGTAAAATTACGCTGGTTTTTGTAAAAAATCCTCTAAAAAACTTGATATTCATCAATAATTCACCAGACGTGTCAGTTTATGTTAAAGAAATAGTAACTTTTATTGGATTGCTTATTTTGACAGTTTGAGCGTTTCAGTTGAGCTGATAGAAGACGTCATGGTACCAAACCAGTACAAAATTGAATGAATGAAACCAAAAACTTGCAACTCAGTTTGGCACACTCGCTGTCAGATGGCATGGCCTACTAGATTAGATTGAACGTTAAGCTGTTGTCATGGTACGAATTAGAAGAAAAGTTAAGTTTAGGTCATAAAATAGATCGCGTTAAGAGCTTGTGGTAAGGCCCCTGTTATCAAACTGTGACTTTTTTCTTTACCATTATTCACAAGTGAGTTATAGGTTTTTTTTTAAAGTGTCAACCAATAAAAAAAAAACCTATAACATTATTTATTCTATGATAATAGTAAAGAAAAAGTCACAGTTTGATAACAGGTGTTGCTTTGTTTTTAAAAAAGTTTCGGAACAAAAAAGATCGTGTTCAATAGTACAATAGTACATTATGGTACAAGTGTGTAATGTTGGTGATTACCGCTGAGGCGCCATTGAGACCCGAGCCGTTAGGTGAGGGTCTTAAGAGAGCCGAGGACGGTAATCATCAATACACACGTGTATCATACGACGTTTTTCAACACACTTGTGAAGAAAATAATATTAGTATTTTTTTTTAAAGCCATTTTATTTAATGATTAAAAAGTTTGTTTAGAGAAACAATTAGTTAACGTGCAGTTGGTATAATTTATTTGTATCTACTATTGAACACGATCTTTTTTGTTTCGAAACTTTTTTAAAAACAAAGCAACACAAAAAAAAACAAAGCAACACAAAAAAAAAACAACAACAACAAAGAAAAAGTCACAGTTTGATATCAGTATCAAACTGTGACTTTTTCTTTACTATTATTCACAAGTGAGTTATAGGTTTTTTTTTTAATTGGTTGACACTTTAAAAAAAAACCTATAACTCACTTGTGAATAATAGTAAAGAAAAAGTCACAGTTTGATAACAGGTGTCATTATGTGCCTAATTGCGGTGAAATTAGGGCCATTTTATGAGCAAGTGTGTTGAAAATAAATTTACCAACTGCACGTTAGCTAATTGCACGTTAGCTAATTCTAAATAAACTTTTTACTCATTAAATAAAATGGCTTTTTAGTATTATTTTATTCACAAGTGTGTTGAAAAACGTCGTATGATACACGTGTGTATTGATGATTACCGTCCTCGGCTCTCTTAAGACCCTCACCTAACGGCTCGGGTCTCAATGGCGCCTCAGCGGTAATCACCAACATTACACACTTGTACCATAATGTACTATTATCTACGAGTATATACATAAAAATGAAGCCCATTTTCCGTTGTCACGACATAACATGAAAACGGCTTGACCGCATAATTATTTTTTTGTTGTGTTTGTAACCATCGGGACCGGGTTTTAGACCGGGTCCTCCACCCGTGCGAAGCCGGGACGGGCCGCTCCACATTAATCCACATATGACGGCAGGATCCAAAAAAAAATGTACCTAAGTAAGTATTAGTTACCTAGTTTTATGGTATGTTACTATTGGTGCTACCATTTTCCGTTTCCGTTCTCTTGTCGATCAGAGCTAACGAGGTTAGTGTAGCAAGTTGGTGAGACCAGAAGCCCTATTATACGTGGAGCCGAGGAAATTAGTTGCCCGAGTTTCTGCTGAGTCAATGATTGATCGGCTGGTGGTGATATGCAGTTTTTGTTGGGTCTATTCATAAGTCCGTTGGCTACAGTCTACTTACATTTTGAAGTAAATTGCTGAACTAAAAGGGTTGTGGTTGCATTTTAGTTATTACTAGAGACTTAAATGAAATTATGAAATCTATAAAAATGGCAAACGTTTTTGTATGGGAGCCCCCTTTTTCTATGTGATTCCATGTTTTTGTTATTAATAACAAAAAAGACATTTGCGTTTTAAAAACACAGATAAGTAAGTACATCATCTGTGAAATTTTGATATACTTATAGGGTGTCTCACGGCTATGCCACATAGAGGGAAAGTACCTTGAATATTGTAGATGGAACATTTTACTGAAAAAGACATCATTTTAACAATTTCATGGTTGAACAAGGAGTCGAACCCGCTACACGAGAATAATAATAAACTTGTAGTTTTATCATACCGATCGAAAGGCTGCATCATAAGGATTATATTTTGCTAAATTACATAGTGTCAGAAACAAAAGGAAGACCATCAATTTTAACATTGTAACATGCATGTGGCATAGCCGTGAGACGCCCTGTACCTACAGCGTGGTGACAGAAGGAGAGCTAGAAAGACGGGACAGCGTGACTAAGCTGTCCCGTCTTTCTGGCTCTCCTTCTGTGTTACTAATAGGGTCCCGTCGTACCCTTTGGGTATACCCAACCCTAAAAAAATACCGACCGAATTGAGAACCTCCTCCTTTTTTTGAAGTCGGTTAAAAAGGTTAAGTATAGCCTTTTCTACAACATTTTGAGAGAGTAGATCGATTCCATTACTTTTACGACGTTCCTATCAAATAAACAAACTATCGATGCTTTCTACATCAATCAATCTTCAGTACAAATCCATTATTTTATTGAATGATAAATGTCCCACTTCCTTGATTGTGTCTTAACGACATTGTTTTTAAGTTAATTGTGCTACGTGCTTAACTTTATTCATAGCCTTTGATACCCACTTGGCAGATCAGAGGCCTTCTCATGAATTTGCAGTTTTTGTGACGTAAAGACAAGTAAACAGTACCCTTAGCACGAGTTTTCAATCTTTTACTTTACATCAACTTTCCAGTATTTACAGCGTTTCTTGTATGAAAATATGGAACAGCGCCTCTGGTGTGCGAAAAAGGAACCAATTTTTTCCTTGAAAATTGTCAATTTGAAGTAGTCAAAGTTCCAGTTTACTTTACGTCTCAAATACTGAAAACTCGTGCTGACGGTACTGGTACTTTGACATTAATTTCAAGGAAAAAAAATAGTTCCTTCTTTGTACACCAGAGGCGCTGTTCCATTTTCCATACAACAAACGCAGTAAATATCTACTTCAAGTACTGTGTAAATCAAATACTGAAATCTTGTGATAAGGCCTAACATAGCGTCTTAAAGCGAGAGTATTTCCAGTGAGGAAAAGAGACAGAGCTATACAAGCAAGTCGTCTAGTGCCACCTCTTTCCCACCGTTTTAGGTACTATTCTCAGTGGCGGATTTGCCCTAAGGCCTTGTAGCCTGGGCCTAAGGCGGCCAGATATTAGGGGCGGCGTATTGTGTCAATAAATCAGTGATGGGTGATGGTAACAATATAAAAAGAAATAACTGTATGACAAATGCAAAGTATCTTAATGTAGGTATTAAAGGCGGTCACGTACCTTATTTTTTAAATTACTAGATCCTAGAGCGGATAAGACTGCAAATACGCTACTGAAGACGACGTCGAATAAGACGACGCCCACTATAAAATGAGACGACGTCGACAATAAAATGAGATGACCCCGACTATAGTGGACTAAGTATGGAGTTTCTTGCCCATTCTTCTTCATACAACCTACCTTTGCGAATGGGTGTAGAATGATTCCCATCCCATCCCATTTCCTTAATTTTAATTTATGCGACGTTTAAAGTGCCTCTTTGATGGCCTAATTGAATAAATGATTTGACTTTGACTATAAAATGAGACCACCCCGACTTACAATAAGACGACGGCGACTATAAAATAAGACGACGCCAACTAAAAAATAAGACGCCGCCAAATAAGACAACGCCAACTAAAAAATAAGACGATGCGGAATAAGATAACACCTACTATAAAAAAGACGACGCTTACTATAAAATTCATTAATAATAAAGTCTGTAATGATGGGGTGGCTGAGAAAGGAGCGGCACGTGATGTGGGAATTCGACACTGGCTATAGTGTCGAATTCCCAGTCCTAGACGCTCTAGTACGCACATAATATTCTATACCTATAGGACACAGCGCTGACGCAGAGTTGAAAACCGCGGTTTTAAATTAATGATTTTCAATTGGACAGATAGAGACGGATTCAGCGTTGTCAACGTGGCGTCCGTAACAGAATAGGAAAATCAGCTTTTATTTTCTTTAAAAAATGAGTTCAATCGTGCGCTAACACTCGTGAATTGAGTTCCTGAACGTTGCAGGACGCTAGAACGTACCGGACACTATTATAAGTGTATTGCGAAAAATAAAATATATTTCAAAATCCCGTTTTTCATTATTTACCTAGGCATATGAAACGCTTCTTAAAATAACGAATTTAAAGGTTCATTAAAATGCAAAACTTCCTTGACCTTTGGGATCTAAAATACCTACCTGCTACTCCAAATGTTGACGCAATCCAATTTACCAACTTTTAGGGAAAGGTTTCACCTTTTTGTCACATCATAGGTCATTTTCATGGTTGGAAATGGCTCAGTGAGCGCGATCGGGCCCTTCACGCAAAAACTTCCGCGTCAGGTCAAGGGCGCGTTCCATTTCTCGAGATCTTAATATAATGCATATTACATGACGTTAACATTGTTTAATGTAATGCAGAATGTGTTGTTGCCCTTGTCAAAGTTCGCAAAAGTTTAAAAAGTAAGAGAAAGTAGTGGCCAGGAAGACTATTGACGAAAACTTTTTGTGATATTTTCTCTGCCATACTAACGGAAAACGCGTATGAATATTGACAGACAATTAAGGCGAAAATCAACGAGCAATTCCGTTAGTGTGGTCCGCCTACTAACCTGTAAATTGTATCTATTTACAAGATAAAATAGCAGCGGTAGTTCCAGTAGAATCCAAATAATAGTTAAGTACAACTTCGCAGTGATTGTGATGTTGCATTCGTGCTCCCACCAAACTTCACAAGATGTTAAAAGTTTGGTCTAGCATTCGCGATTGCATTTTATTTGTCGGGAAAACTTTTAAATTGAATTCGAACGAGCACGCCCAACTTTTGACAAAGAAGGCTGGGCTCACATATATATCCGTCTCTCCGAGTTTACTTTGTAAAAGTTTAAACAAGAATAATTGGAAAACAGATCCAACAGAGTTTCAAGAAACCTAACAACATGTTATCGTAGTTACAAATTTTAATTGTATTGCGCCTTCAAAGAAATATAGATAAACGTTTTTCCTTTAGATACGGCCCATAGAAGCCCCAGAGACTCGGACGAAAAAGGACAATGGGCCAGACACTGTCTGGATTTCGTATAGACTTACGTCGATAGCTAAAAATCGAGAGGACGTTGCACAATGTGAGGTCGAAAATTTTATTCTTCTTGCGATTCTTCTTGCGACTTCTTGCGATACGTCTTCTTAAATATTAAAAAAAAGTAAATACTTACCCTTTGTAAAAGTTTGGATCTGTTGTCGAGTGGCTCCACAATTGTATTCTTATTTTCTTCGTTGTCATTTTTGTTAGCGTTCCTGTTAACAAAAAAAAGTGCTTGTTCTTATTTTAATATAGTATTTTACACGCAGCTTCGCTTGCTTTCATTTGTAATTCGGAAGACACGTGGCATCAACTAGGTATAAAACTTTATTGTTGTTCTTCGCGATCAGGTGGCTTACCATTATGTCTTATAGCGTGAGTAGTTTCGCTGAAGGAAAGCGACAGAGCTATAAAAATCGTCTAGCGCCATCTCGTTCCCACAGCTAAACTACTCACGCTATAAGACGTCACGGTAAGCCACCATTTTTTTTTAAATTAGGTACTATATTTCATTTTCTGTACACTTGTCAACATATATCACGTCGAGGGATTGTCAAAACATGATTGTTGTAACAGCCGGATACCGTACAACGTCAACTAAATAATCATCATGACTAATGTAACACTGAGACGAGAGCTTTGTTCTGCAAACCGATGTTTGATGAACAACCGAAGGTTTTTATTATCTCTAGATATTTAAGTATAAAGGCGCTCCCTCAACGCAAAGCATTAACCTGTACTCCTAGCACGAGTTTTCTCTATTTAACTTTACAGAGTTTTTCCAGTATTTACAGTGTTTATTGTATGAAAATATGGTACAGCGCCTCTGGTGTGCGAAGAAGGAACCAATTTTTCCCTTGAAAATTGTCAATTTGAAGTCGTCAAAGTTCCAGTTTACTTTACGTCTCAAATACTGAAAACTCGTGCTGACGGTACTGTAATGTAACGTTACAGATTCGAACATTTCATCAGTGACGGAAGACAATCGAGCATCACAATGCGCACCTTGTATCAAATCTGTACTAAATGTACGCGAATGCTCGTTAGTCACGGAGGTAGTATTGTAATGTATAGCTCAAAGTCGAGTCTATAATGTTACATTACACACGAATGCTCCTAGTGAGGGAGCACCAAAACTAAAAATTCTTAAATAATTATTTCACGCCGACGGATTTGATCGCACAAAACGAACAAAGTTCGCTTTTCCAAATATACAAAATGGAGAGGGCGCATTTATAACCTAATAAAAAAATTTGGTTAATGCCTGCCACCAGAATCCGCATAAGTAGAGCAATAGTTTTCAAGCGAAGACTACAAGTAACACACGTAAGCGTAACGTCTCTTTAAGTCTCGTCGCAAAAAGCTGTGAACAAGGCCTTAAGACTGCAGCAATCGACTGCCGTCAACGAGTACAGTCGACCACCGAGTGTCATCCATATGCAAGCGCTCTCAGACTTTAATTACAGATGCGAGTGCCGAGTGGCGAGAGGTCAAGCACAGAAGCGATTAAAAGCTTATTTGATTCTCAATAGGAATACGGATGGGTTTTTCGGTATACTTCAACGGTCAGTGTTTTCTTCTAATAAGGGTAAAAACGTTTGTAACAATTCATTATGAGCCTGAAACTCAAGTAAAAAAGCGGTAGGATTTTCGAAATGGTTACTCCATTACAAACTATGACATTCCCAAAAGCAACGTGTTAATGGTTTTGGGAATACAGAACTTTCTTTTTTAAACAAAAAGAACCGAATAAGTGACAGGCCAGACAACGTCCGGAAGAAAAGCCGGAAATGTCGAAACGACCCCAAATGAATGACTAACCTAAGTACTTGACGTAAAGGTCCATAAACGAGTGACTTCTAACTACCATTTCGAACATTCCTTCGGAAATACCGTATCAAGTTTATCAAGATAGGTTTGCGTGCTCATCTTGGCATATCGAGGAAGTTATAAGGGAGCATTCCATTGTAGTACTTATCTCCCCATTCCACTTTCCACCCTCTGCGAACCTTGGCAGGTATTGGAGTCAAACACGCGATGCGCAAGGTATATCGCGAAATTGTACACTATTTGCGAAATGGCTGGCGTTTGAAAATGAAACGATTTTTCTTCGGTGTGTGAGAAGTAATGTAAACAAGTGATGCCATATTCTACCGGTAAGACCCCAATTTCATATCAAGTTCTGTATCAATATTTTCAAGAGATTTCCCTAAACATCGTATTGGCGCCCAAACTGGGACATCAAAAGAGAAAGGCTCTGAACCATTCTGTCTTGGTCCCAGGCATTAACCACATCAAAATAAACTAATTTTAGAAAACACAATAAAAGTGAGAAGAACTATTAATCAAATAAATGGATTCGGTTTTTAGAGTATAGGGTTCCATGATCAATTCACAAATAGGAAACACTTTTAATCTTACAAATTAATGTTGTAAACATGAAAATGAATTTGTTTGTTACCTTTTACACCGTCAAACCTAATTGTTGAAATCCCATGTTGGGCGCCAATTTAAATTTGGCGCCCAACATGGGACTTTACAGTTCTTATTATTTTTATCCCAACTCAACAACGTTATGATTTAAGCATACATACATACTCTTCATAACGTAACGTAGAGCGCTTTAGACAATAATACCAGCTCACCTATCAGGCTGCAGCATTGATGGCGACACCTTCTTCCTGAGATTAGCGAGCGCCGTCAGCTCTTCTCTTTTTCTTGAGGGAGGCGGCGCGCCGCATAACGTCAACATCGGCGTCGGCGTTGGCTGTTGGGTGCGAGATAATAATCTGAAAGAAAAAATCTGATTTAATAACACTACCTAAGTCTGTTTTTTTTTATCGCATATGGCATGCGCTTGACATCACGCCTTGGAGTACCTTTGAGGTGAATTTACGCTTTGGAGCCAAACACAAATTCTTGTATCGTAGACTGATTTATAAGCCTTGAACGACCGCGCTTCGAGGGTTCGAGTCGAGCTCGGCCGGCTGTGCTTCTTGCCAATTTTTTGACGAACACAAAGATCTCCGTTAAGAGCGATTGTTGTAGAAATGTAGACTAGAGCCGCTAATGCTCGGCTCCTAAGCGTAGACCCACCTTGGAAGGTTCTTCTATTAGCCACTCGTTCCCTAATATTTTTATCATCAGCTAATACACACAGAAAATAAACAAACTAGCATGGGAATTATTTTGCTAAAATCGGGGAACATACTTAAAGCAGAAGTTTCAAACTCTAAAAATGCTTTTATACTAAAGAAGATTAATGCTACCATAGAATGCTGGAATTTTTAAAACAAGCTAGTCTTTCATAAACTGATGAAAGAATCCAGATGTAATAAACACGGAGGTTTTACTCGCTGCGCATTTGATGTGTTATCTCCCTAAGCCGATTGAACTTTTCAATTTCCTGTGGCTGTCGGCTTTAGAAACTTATCTAGGTTTGTGCTAGATTGGAGTGCTCGATCTTGCCGAGTTATTTAATCCTGCAATAACATCTTTACTATTTTGCAGTTTTAGAGTTCCATGCTCGATACTGCTTTAGACTCGTTTTCTATTTCTTTTCCTTTTGAACCCTTCTAAAACTGTTTATCTTAAATATATAATTATCAAAATGTTCCTTTCTGTGCTCTAATTTACATAGTTCCTTTCCTTTCTCTTGCAGACATCACATTATCTGTTCCTTGGAGAGTAAGCTTTATTTCTTTCTGTCACAGACTTTCCACTTTTAATGCAATTTATTAATCAGTCATTACCATTAGCAACTTTAAAGTGTTTATAAATAAAGAAATATAAAAAATCAAATACGTAAATATTTAAAAACAGTTAGGTAATGATGAGGTGAAAGAGGACGGAACTCATTATTTTTTTCAGAATTCAGTGAGATACTTATTGTTTATTTCGTGATAACAAAAGAATATAGGTATTTTAATACTAGACACAAAGCTTACAGTAACACTGAACTAGAAAACACTACTAACGCTGAAGCCGATTATCCAATACAGCAAGTTACAAATATCAATTACATAGATGATCTATGTCTTCAATACTTTACATCACTGACAGACATAGAGAGATGAGCTGACTGAAAATGTTGAGATTCATTCAATTTTAAAACATATCTTGCGCGCCTTTGGGCTGATATTAGTCTAGAAGATTTTATTTTATTCACTTAAATTTCCTCTAAAACAACTTAGACAAACAACTTGATCTCAAAAAGATACCTATAACACCAAATCAAAACGCCGTGATCACACAAAAAATAAACAAAAATACCTTTTCGAGGCCGGCGTCCTCTTCGACAATAAAGTGTAGTCATAGAGATTTGAGCTCGATGGATTATTGTTGAGAGGGGGTGGGTAATACGAGTCCTCATCTTTATAATTATTATTGACTAACGCCGACTTTAACGGTAGTAACTCAACTGTGTCGTTGGGACGTTGTTCGCGTTGTGTTGTCATAGCGCGACTGGCATCGTGTGGCCACGCCGGCTGCTTGCAGCCCACTGAAAGATGTGGCCTTGAAAATGGTGCAGCGTAGGGCTGGGTAGGACGTGTTATCTGTTGTTATCGAGGAAGCTGCATGATGGAGAATGCCTAGTACAAGTAGTTGACGATGGACGAACTTTTCATGTTTTTAAGCTCAACGATTTCGCTTAAACCCTCGAAGATACAGGTGTTTAAGCAGGATGCCTAGGAGCATCCAGGAGATAAGATAGGTACCTATACTGCAGACGGGCACTTCCGGTTACTACTCTTATGCTAGATAATGCCTGCTTTTGACCGATTTCTGGTGATAGTCTGGACTAAAGATCGTCGGTTTTCCAGCTCATACGAAGGTCAGCCATTATACCTTCTCGCATCAGCCAAAAGTAATGTTTTAGGGCAATTTGGCTCATTTGCTAGAATGCTAGGTCTCTATTTGGTATATAAAGGCAGAAGCGGTCAGCTTAGTTCAACTTCAATTTAAAGGTTCTTTGAACAACTCAATACTTAGGTAAGTTTTAGGGTCTCTACGAGATTGATCATCTACGTTCGCTCCCTCCCCGGGATCTCATCTGAACTAAATGTAAGATTTGATAAAAGGTGCACATTGTGATGCTCGATTGTCTTCCCTCACCGATGAAATGTTCGAATCTGTAACGTTACATTACAGGTGAATGCTCGCGGTCAGGGAGCGTCTTTACATATTATTTTTGTAACATCTAGTTTAACACGCAAAAGATGTTTTAGAAATATGCTGCAGACAGGCATTGGAGCATCACTATTATTCTGGGGGAGGTGCCAGGCAGTTCCGGAGCGAATCCCGGGCCGCGCATGCGTGTAGCACTGCGCGTTCTGTCATCTGCAGACGTCCCCGCTCTATCCAGAATTCCAGATATTGCGACTTTCTACTATACCGCAAACTTTTGCCTTTTTATCCACTTCGACGTTTTTGATTTTAGTTGTAGCCCGGATCCTGTAAGATCTTGAACGTCATGGGCAAAGAAGTGCAAAAAAAAAAGTCTTATAAAAAACGCGCGTTTATTTACGGATTTACGGCACTTCTGTGCGTTAGCTGTGTATTAATAAAAATTAATATACGGTAGGAAATGTAGGTGGCTCTGTGACCAATCGCAATATATTTTGTGGATTCTAATTTTTGTGGTCACACAGGCTGACACATACTGTCAACCATAGAGGAAAGTAATAAAATCTGTCAACTGTCACATACTGACTGTCAATCACACTGTCAATGTTTATTGATCACCCACCGGAGGTTTATTAATTTAGGCTATAGGTTTATTTACTTTCGACTGTTTTCAATTTGTTTGTGCGTTCCTATCTTCCTGTTTTCACAACAATTCCCGTCCGTTAAAAACCGTAAGTGCTTGCTTTGACAAATAAGATTTATTTTCAGTATGTATGATTCAATCATTTTTGAAATATGGTGCAATGTGCAAATAATAATTGTCTACATATCTAACAGGAAAACTGCTTGCCTAAATTCAGTCTTATTTATCACTCCGGTCAAATCAAATTCACTAAAAACCTATTTTTGTTGGGCGCATCATGGATTCTGTAACCTTTGACTACTGTATAGTAGGTACCGGTTTATTATATCATAGAACAATAATAGACCATAAAGGTTAAAAACCTTTTTTCCCTTTTTTCATCCAATTTATTCAGCCAGGACTCAATGAGTTTATGACTTGAGGCAGCACTTATTACTATTACTAAATAGTTGTAGCTATGTAGATGGGATGTCCTGGTTAATAAAGTTGCTTAAGTACCTATGCTATATCTAAATATGAGTCATACTTTAAAACACTTGCGATCGCCTTGTTAAATCGTCACTTTAACACCCTTAAATAACTTTAAAGTGGAATAAAAAAAGCTATGAGGTCATTATAGTTATTATTAATTATTATTTACAGAAACTCAAGCCATGGATGTCTTCGGTCCCTCAAGGTCGAACAATGAACCAAAACCTCAGGTAAATATAAAAATACAGCACTAAATATTTTATGTCATAGGTACTGATTCTGTTGATCTATTTAAACCCAGAACTGTTTAAAAAAAATTGGATTAAATTGTGACATGACAATATTTTAATATTAAAATATTTACCATGATAAATGACTTTGAGTCATGCTATTATTAAATAAAATATTTATTTATTTACAGAACTCAATGGGCCATGTAAGTGCTATACACAAATGCCAGACAATTGATGCTTCCAAGCTCTGCATCCATGATGCATTGAGCAAGCTGAGAGATGATGGAGATTTCGACATTGGAGGTACTTACACAGACACCGAACCTGAGTTCTGGTTTTTCTACACAACATCTATGTGCCACGGAGGGAACCACTTACTCAACTTATTTGTTTGTCATAGAAAAACTGGTTCTTTTGCCATAGATGTTTCTAACTCAAATGAACTGACACAGAAAGTAGTCCCAGAGGATGATGTTCCACATCTTTTATTACCACAAACTACGACAAAGTACAGCTTCCGGTCAACTAAACCAAACAAAAATTTTTATATAAAAACTTTCTGTTTCAAGAATTTGGAACGCTTCAACCAATCCTGCACTTTGTTCATACCAATCAAAATAACAGTCAACCCCAAATTTTTACTGAACATTAATGTTCTGAAGTCTATAAAATTGCAGCACGATTTGAGTGAGCTTCTCACAAAGCAAGAGACAACAGACTTTGTCCTAGAATCTGCTACTCGCAAGAAGTTTCCAACGCACAAGATACTGCTTGCTGCGCACAGCCCTGTACTAAGAAATATGCTTAAGAATTCAGAACTGTCTTCTATGTTTATTGACATAAGTGACAATGACATGGAACTGCTTTTACAGTTTATTTACACGGGCACAATAAAAGACGTGATGAAACAAGACTGCCTAAAGCTGTTAGAGATAGCGGATAGGTTTCAGCTGACTCAACTGTTCACCTTGACCCAGCATGTGATTGGTAACCAGATCAATGTGAACAATGCAGTAGAAATGGCAGTGATTGCCAAGAAGTATAAACTGGAGGATCTGATGAAACGGGTGTTTACTTTTATAGCGAAAAATCCTAAAGTTATGGAGACTGATGCATGGAATGACCTCACTGATGTTGAATTAACTAAATATTTGTTTAGGTACACTCGTTCAATGGAAGAGTAAGTTAATCAGGAACAGAAGCATCCTGAAGCAAGTACAATTTGATATTATAGATGTGTTTCAAAACTCTAAGCACACTGGCTTTATTCCTGTCACTGTTGAGGAGCGAAGTCTTAGCAAGTGCTAACTAATGTTTATTTATGGATCTTTAGGTCAGTGATACAAACTATTTCATGATTTAAATTTTTGTAAAAATGTACCTTCATCTAATTTTATAATCATTGTTAGGCAATCATTGCTACTTAAAAATGTATCCGTGTCTCTTTAGCATATTTTTGAGATTAAATTATTTCTAGATTCAGGTTGTAGTATTGTCGTATTTAAAAATACGGGCACTTCCAAAAGTTTTTGATAAGTTTTAACCAAGTTGTCTACTATATACTTAACTAATTTTGATGAAATTTGTCAGAAAAGTAGCTTGGTAATCGTTACAGCCAAATCTGTCTACTCTTAGGGCAGGCGCCCACTAACGGCATGCCACGGCGCGGCATGGCAAGGGATTTTTTTTGAGAATAAATGATTTTCGTCCTTATTTCCGTGGCCTTAAGCCTAAATTCTTTTATTTTAATTTACACGAAAATATTGAAAGATTTCGCCGTCGTCATCGTGACGCGACGTGTCACGGCAGTGCATGCGCTTGATTTCGTCTTGAGGTCTCCATAAGATCTTGTTGCATGCATGCCACGCTGTGCCGTGCAATGGCCTTATGTTTTTAGATCTAAAAGTAATCTGTTTATTTCGTAAGATAAGATTTAAAATAAAACTAAGAGAAAATAAAAAATTGAATTAACATTTGTATAAAATCGAGTCCAGTGCATTTATTTTCTAACACAATGTTGTGTATATTGCCATTGTTACAAAGTGGGCGATGCTCAACTTATAATAGGAATACATGAGGTAGCAGACCAAACGGTGGAACGCTCTACCATCGTCGTTGGCTCTACCAGTTCGGACGCACAGTCATACCAACATAATAGTAGTAATGCCTATTAATAAGTAAATGTTTAGTTTTAAAAAAAAATGTTAAAAAATACATTGTCTAATTTAGAAAGTATTGTGTGTGCTCGACCATTGCTAAGAACAGAAACCTAGGCTGGAAAGAATGTGATAATATGAAAAATGGATTGTTTTGAACATGGTAAAGGTCTGTGATAGTAGTGCGAGCATATTTTGGCATGTGAGAAAAAAATGTAATCGTAGTGGTGCGACCACGCCTTTATCTTGTAAGGAAACAAATTAATTTATAATATTTTTTATAGTTCTTTAAATGTTTATATTTTTGTTTGAATTGATATTATGTATTTTGTTATTTTCACTGTATTAAATACAAATTAATAAAAATGGATAATTTTATTCTGCCTATTTTCTTCAATCGAATATCTGAACTTCTGATTTTGTGTTTAAGTTTGAATATCTATTAGTTTAAACAAACAAAAAATGTGGTTCAAGGTGGATGCCTAGTAGTAGCCCGCGAAACTTTAAATTTCATGTATTTTTTGCAATTTCTTATCCGTGCTCAGTTATACCCTCGATCAAAATATGATTAGACGGACCATAACAAGTTTAGTTTTATATACAAGAATAATCAAAAACAGTCGCTCCATTCAACTCTCACAAATATTTGATCAAAATTAGTTAGATTTCGGATTTTGTACCAAATTTGAGCTAATCTTGTGAGCGCGGGACTGGAAGCGAATGTTTTTGACATTTGCTATGTAAAGTTATTGCTTTTTGTTGTCGTGCGAATCATATTTGATCAAGTATTAACTTGACACTGATAAGCAAAATTGCAAAAAACAAATACATGACAATTAAATTCGCGGGCTACTACTGAGCATACACCTAAGAAACGGAATTTTAATTATATTCACGCTTGCTCTCTCATGGGGCTAAGCGGAATTGCAGAAACTACTGAACACATATCTACGATGATCCATGTCTCTACCATCCCTAAAGCCCATCCCTAATCTCAATCCCAACATTGGTCTCGCAGCCACAAGCGTGACTCCAAAACGCAGTTTTCAGGGTTCAATTCCCAGGCCGGATAAACTATTAGCCCTATCCACCATATAAAGTTTGTGGCCCTATTGAGTAGGAAATGAGAAGTTTTCTTTTTCGAGTATTAAAAAAAAAGTAGTTTCCAAGAACTCTGAAGATGGCGTTGAACTGACTACGTTACTAGATTTTATGCCTTCATTTTTGCACAAATCCACGAGGCACAGACTTCTCTTCTTCTTTTTTTCTTTGGACATTTTCTTTATGGCGTGGAAAACTCATAAGTTAAAAAGACTGGTCAATGAATATTTTTTTCTTTTTCCTTGTTGTTATTTATTTCCAAATGCCAATGGTGTGATTACGAATGGCGTTACATTGTAAGATCTCAAATTTACAATCAATTGAAAAAAAAAAAATGACGACGTTCCGTTCATTCCAGTAACATACCAAGTTCAGCGCCATCTATCGATCGACTAGGGAAACAATCAAAAGAAAATCCCTCATTGTTCGTGTATCTTGATAATTTATGTTTACATTGCACGATGTTTGATTATTTCAAACACAACAATAGAAATAAGTGTGGTCATCTAAATTTTGTGTCTAAATTCTTGAACAAAGTGAGAGACCTCGTTTGAACTCTTCGGTTTGCCAATATAAAACTTTTCCACTATTGGGTCCGTAAACAATGCGTGATAGTATTTATCGTAATATAACAAAATACTCATGTTCAAACTCACAAAAAAGAAGTATAAAAATGAATGATTGAATGAATGGAAACTGGAAGTTTACATAAGACCATAGACAACTTGTCTACATTTTTTGTGACAACCATACACTTTGAATTTCTCTCTCCCTCATCCCAAGGTACCCTCCCGTCAAGCGTGGCTAATCAAGGCACGAAAAGGTGAGGTTTGTCATCATTTTAAAGCATTTAATTCTGTTTATTTAGCGTGTATCCGTACGTAATTAAAGTGAATTTGCTACTCCGTGTCGAAATTTCAGTGTAAACTTCCGTAAATTCGTGAAAAAACAGGTGAAAACATCGGAATGCTTAGAATTTTGTTGTAACAGTGTGGACTCCGAAGCGTTGGATTTTTTATGTCCGAAACTCGGAACGGAAACGGTTTTGGCTTATCAAAAAGTTTTAATTTTTAGGAAAATGAGCAGCTCGGAGGAGGTATCATGGATTTCATGGTTTTGTGGGCTTCGGGGGAAACGAGTTCTTTTGCGAGGTATGGTAATTTAATTAAGTCATATAAGGTTGAGATAGCTTTAGATATTGATCCAACATGTTACTGTTTAAGGTGGACGAGGATTACATTAACGATAAATTCAACTTGACGGGGCTAAATGAGCAGGTGCCACACTACAGACAAGCACTAGACATGATTCTGGACCTGGAGCCTGGTGAGTACTTGTTCCACCTCATAACCATTAAAACGATGCCATAAGACCTCACTTTGTTGTCATTTCCTCTTACAATGGCAGTGACACTAATGCCAGACCAAACATAAAAAAAAAACATAGTTTCCTGTTATGACTTAGGTTTCAACTTTAGATCTTTTAGGTCATAAAGCATTCGTAAGTAGTAACCTCTATGGATACACTAAGATCTTTGTATTGTACTGTACTGTATTAAAAGTATTCACACTTACAAAAACATAACCTTAATTGGACATAAAATTTGTGTCAGACGAGATAACATGACTATACAAATTGTTTCACAGTAATGAGACCTGTTATCATACTTAATTATGTTTATTCTGTACTGGCTCTGTCTTTCTGTTTAGTTCAAAAAGACAATTTCTACAGGTTGAAGTCAACTGTTACCAATACAGTATTACAGACATACCAATGAGCAAACTATGCAATGTGTGATGGGTGTGGTCGAGAGTCTGAACTAATTGTCTTCTAACAAATGTCTTACCATCCCTTTGTCTTGCCTTTTGGTCTAGTGGTTAGTGACCCTGACTGCTATGCCGGGGTTTGTGGGTTCAATTCCCAACCAGGACAAAGGTTTGTCTGATGAGCATGATGATTTGTTCTTTGTCCGGGTGTAATTTATCTATAATATGTATTTAGAAGTATATAAGTATGTTTATCAGTTGTCTAGTACCCATAACACAAACTCAGCTTAGCTTGGGACTAGATTGTGTTGTGTGATAGTTGTGGAATATTATTATTATATTTACCTGCACTTTTCACAAAATTTTCAAACACGATTTAGTAATGATCATAGTCCTACCTGAAAACTTGATTCAGGTTGTAGAACTGTCTAAACAGATATCCATGGCCCTAGAATGTAAAGGGCAATTGAAGGAATACATAGATTTTAGTTAGTATTCATCTTACCACAAGAAAGGAAAACTTCTGTTTAACGGTTGCCTAAGAAAACTGTCAACATCAAAATAACATTTCATCATTCATGTTGATAGACTAAAAAGATAGACTAAACTTTTGACAGACTTTTTTAGTCTGTCAAAAGTTTAGACTAAACTATTCTTTCGCGCTAAACTCGTGGCCCAATTCTGGGCCAAGTAAATTTAGATTGTCATTGACACTATATATATAGAAGTCCTTTTGTAGTTACACTTTTTTTTAAAAGCATTCAACTTTTTTTGGTGAGACGGTAAAGTCTGGGTGGGAGGACTTACAAATGATTTTACCTACTGAAAACAATTAAAAAAAAAAATTTTCATCCTGATTCTATTGTTCATGATAGTTAGGGGGTTATTTAACATAATTTTTTTTTAAAAAGCACTCAACCCTTTTTGTAGAAAGACAGTTCCTTCCTTTCCAACCTAGATGAGAGGTCACATTTAATGATTCTACCAAACAGAAAACAAAAAATTTAAATAAATTTTACAGGTTCCTAAAGTCCTTTTATAAATTCTATTGTTCATAACATTTAGGGGTTATCAACATTTATACAAGTTTTTGTGTTTGTATTGTAGATGATGACCTTGATGACAACCCGAACCAGTCTGATATGGTGGAGCAGGCCTCCGAGATCCTCTATGGACTGATTCATGCTCGCTACATTTTAACTAATAGGTAAGCTCCATCCTTATATGCGTATTGATTGGAGGGTGTAAAACGGCCACTATAACAAGTTCTTAGTATGTTTTGTGATAAAATTCGGAAAAGTAATGAGAAAGACAATTTTACGATTTTTTTTTTAATGAATCATTTTATGATTCTGAATGAATGGTCTTTTTAAACCACCAGAAAGTTTTTTTTAAAACATATGAAACTGGTGTACCCACCAACCTTAAAAATTTGAATAAATCTTTGTTTTACATAAAGGAACCAAATGGATATTATTATAATAATAAGACTGTATATTATTATACAGTCTAATTATAAAATTTCTTAAAACATGCAATTGTCTTATGACAATTGCATTCTTTAAGAAATTTTCTTTTTAATTGAATTCTGACTATTAAAACCTGTTTTTTCTTTTCTGAATAAAATATGAGTTTATTCAGGCTTTTTTTTGTAATTTTGTAGATAGCTGTTTGTTACTTGCTACTATAATTATTTAGTATAATTGTATAATATTTTGGCATGATTAACATTCTAGTCATTACATTTTTCTCATTGTTATTCAATACTGTAGCACAATATAGAAACTTTATGCTTATTTAGCATGACTAGCAAAAATAATAGTATTTTTCAACCTTATAATTGCTACCTACCCTGAGGTTGAATGCCTTTGTGTGTCATGTACCAACAAGGTCTGTTTTGTCTATGTAACAAACTTGTATGTGTGTTCCAATCTTAGTCAAAAAATATCCTATGGCAACAAAAGTCGGAATATAAACTATCTGTGTACCAAATTCCATCCAAATCGGTGCAGTAGATTTGTCGAAAGAGTAAAAAACATCAATTTTGTGGAACGAAAAATTCGATTGTGGACAGCTAGAAGCCCGCTTCCTTCCCGCTAAGTTCGTAAAGCGTCCCGTGTACTGAATGGTCGCGGGATCCAGTCCTGTCCGAAATCAAATATGTCATTCCACAAAAATCTTGCTGCTGCTCACATTGATAATATTAGTAACATAAGAAGTCACACATGTTTATTTAAATTGTTTCATTTGTACAGAGGCATCGGACAAATGTTAGAGAAATTCCAGGCTGGTGACTTCGGCCATTGCCCCCGCGTTTATTGTGAATGTCAACCTATGCTTCCACTTGGTAAGTACCTTTCAGACTTGCTACTGCAATAATGGCGCAAAAATTGACGGAGCAACTACTGCACCACATTTGTTATATATTATATTCTTTTTGGAAATGCGCCCTTTATAGTTTAAGATATATTACGATTGTAGCACTTCGAGCATAAATATAATTATTCTAGCAACCAGGAAATTTCGCGAGTTAGTACACGATTCAGAAGTTTTGATCACCTGAAACCCTAAACCTAAAACGGCGGAGCAGTGGTGGCCCAGTGGTATCGGTCCTGACTTACGAGTTGTAGGTCGTCGGTTCGAACCCCGCCAGGCGCAGGCGCATTACTTTGTGTAATTTACTTCATCACCACTGCTCTCAAAAACGGTGAAGGAAAACATCGTGAGGAAACCGGCATGTCCTAGAACCAAAAATTCGAAGACATTGTGTCATCTACCAACCCGCATTAGACCCGCGTGGTAGATTATGGCCCACTCCCTATCTGAGAGGAGGCCTGTGTCCCAGCAGTGGGAACAATATAGGCTGATGATGATGATGACACGATTCAGAAGTTTTGATCACCTGAAACCCTAAACCTAAAACGGCTACTTTACCATATTCCTAATGATTCGCTTCGTGAATAACCTTATTATCCCTTTACGAAGTGAATCATTTGGAAAAAAGCAGAATCGCAATACTGCTAATGGACTACAAAATTATTCCTTATCTAATATCTACTCTTTTTATTTCTTGAGCAGTACATCATTCCATTTTAAGAATTAGGTGTATCGCAATTTAAATGAGAAATATCCAATAATATCCATTACTGACTTTTAATCATAATGAGCCTAACCTATTGGCCAATATAATTTACTCCACAATGCAGTCATACAGGTCGCCAATAATTGCCTCATTATGACATTCTAGTAGTATTTTAGTTATCTACCTAATGAGATCGTAATTTACATAATCATACTACTTATAATCTGAATTTGAAACATGCCAAGCTTTGTTCTTGTAAATACATGGACTTTAAATACTTATGTATGTTTAGATTTAGATAATAATATTATAGGGGTAGATACCTAAATTGTTGAAAAAAAAATTAACCATCAATAAATATAATTGTGTATTGTATTCATTAACAAGTATTGTTTTCACGATAGTGAAATAATTGAAAATTTTGCGTAACTAGTACCCCTGGTGGAGTCTGGATGAACCTAATATACGAGACTGGTTTCATGCCTGGGATAGGCATGAAACCAGTCTCGAATAGAATAGGAATACTGAAATATTCCTGAAAAATGTTGATTGTAATGCCTCATTTACATTCAGCTGTAGTGAGCAGGGAAGTGGGCAGGACGAGTATGTAAACGTATACTTCTCATGCCACTCGCGCTGCCCAGCGCTCCCCAAAAGAGCGGTTTTTATGCGGACTTCAAAGGACCGGCAGCGCGATCGGTAGGGCGTGTTTACATTCTGCTCAAGCGCTCAGTTGATTGTCTCATTGAAAAAGTTTTTCATTACGTCTCTGAAAAAAAAGACAAATATAATGCCTCGTAGAATTCTTCTGCATTATAAAATATTATCTTAAGCAGGTTGGTAGGTACTTACAAAGTTCTATTACGATGAATAGATATCATCCACCATCTTCTACGACGTCTTTTCTTTTCATTAGATTTATTTTTAACTGACGCACATAATTATGTATCGCTAAAAGAGACAGCGCGGACACAGCAAAAATTTCAACGTCTGCCATTGCCGGAACTTGAAAGCGAAGTGAGAGGCCGAGCAGTATGTAAACACACGTTTCCTTCGATCCTGCCACAGCAGTATTTAGGGAATTATTGCCGGCAGCGCGAGGAGCACCGATAGGGGCTGAATGTAAATGAGGCATAACAGGTTCACCCCTTATTCGGTGCATGGACAAACAGGCAGGTAGTGACTTTGCTTTATACTATGTAGTGGTTTAAAAACTGAGGTTTTATGCTACTTGTACACACGTCTTCAAACTACAGTATGTAATAATACTGCTCACGCGCACCGCACGTGTTCAGTTCATGAACTTAACAGAAAACATAAAATGAAGACAATTAATTGATGATAAACTTAGATGAACGGAATGTACGATAGTAACTCTAGATTAGTGATTTATGATATTGAATTCTGACGGGGCCGGACTCGGCCTGAAGGTCCCGGAAATTTCGTACAAATATTTTTAAAGTAATTTTTCGATATTTTCCATTTCATTTCCTTTTTAATTGTATAAACGAACTATCTGGTAAAGTTTACGTTTTAGTTGTAAGAGCTGATACATAAACAGTCTGGGAAGGCGCCTAACTCTACCTAACGCCTGCCCTGGCTTACGGCAAACAAAATCCATGTGAAATCCGACTGGATAACGCCACCTAGTGGTCAGTCCATCAAAGGAGTGCGAAAAATTACGACTATTGTTAAATAGTAGGCCTAATGTACAGTACCTGCTAGTTGGAAAACTACAGCCCAATATTGTTAGTCAGTAACATAATTTCCATTGCCCCCAGGTCTCTCAGACGTGCCCAGCGAGGCGATGGTGAAGCTGTACTGTCCGCGCTGCATGGACGTGTACACGCCCAAGTCCTCGCGGCACCACCACACGGACGGCGCCTACTTCGGCACCGGCTTCCCGCACATGGTGTTCATGGTCCACCCGGAGTACAGACCTAAGCGGCCCGCCTCGCAGTTCGTGCCTAGGTAACCATACACTATAATATTAATAATATAAGGACCATGTGTAATAAATGGCAAGTTTCTTAATTATAAGTAACATTTTGTATTTTTAAAACTTCTCACGATTTTTGGGGACATGTCGTTTGTTGTGACTTTTAGCTTGAACTTGCATTTAATTAGTTAAGGGTGAGGCTAACCTTTCCTTTGCGTCGCGAAAGACTTTCTTTGTGAGCGACCGAAATTTTGCGACTCACAAAATTACGCTCTTGGCCTCACCCTAAAACTAATGACCCTTGCTGTTGATGAAAAACCTCACTGTTACATGTAAACAATAATGTTAATAAAAACTTATGAGGTGAATGGTAAACACAAATTTAAAACTTATATGATTTGCCAAAAGATTGATTAATTAGTATAAATTTTAAAGTATTCATTCAAATGAAAAGGCTCAGGCACTACATAAAAAGTCAATTTCTCATACACATTTGGCTGTAAAAAGCTTATCATGAAAAGAAAGTGGTATTTCTAGTAAGAGTCATCAAAACCATAAAGTAAAATCATCTAATATGTAGTTAGTGGCACAAATAGTTATCATTTCATGTCCTCTGTACCCGCTTTGTTTGTTATATTGAAACTTACAAAGGTAACATTGACATCACCAGGTTGTACGGCTTCAAGATCCACCCGCTCGCATACCAGATCCAACAGCAGGCCGCGGCTAACTTCAAGGCGCCGCTGCGGAGTCTCTCGTATAACAACGGTAAACGCTAGGGCCGCGCCCCGCGCCGCGCGCCTCCGAGCGCCCGCTCCGCACACTGATACAGACGCTCCACAGTGTACATACGACGACACCGCGCTACGGAACGCACTCCCAGTGCCTTCCGTATCGCCCTATACTCATCTAGTTTCACGCTGCGAGCACAACTTACAACACATATAAGAACCTAACTATTTTAATTAATTTTTTACTGGTTGTGAACAACGTACTGTCCGTTAAATCAATAACAAATCGTGAAAGATTTCCATACAAATGGTTCTTATATGATGCGCCTTTTGTCTCGCACAATGAATTTTTGTGTTCCTTCTGTTTCTAAATCTAACTTTCACGCTTATAACAGGCTTCAGTCTGAAGTGTTACTAGTGGAAGTTTGGCTTACATCGGTAGCTATGTGTCATGTGTGAGCGGCGTGGTGCACCGCCGTACACGGGAGCCTATCTGTATCATAACACGTCAACAAACAGGTGTACATGTGGACTTAACAATTTCGTCTGCAATAACAGTTGGTCTGCTAGCGCTGTTTAACATACCGACAGAAGCAGAGGCGTTTCTAAACATTTCAAACTCACAAAGGGCTATTCTGTTTGTCGTGGGATGTTGTTCTGACTATTAATATTATGATAATTACTACCCTGTGGCCAATTAGTGATAAATTAACACTCTATTGTAACTCCAGCAGTTCGCTCACGGCACAGTCTTGTTATGGACACTCGGGTGATCGTATTCTAAGCGAAGACACGTATTTAGTTTAATGAGACTTGTGTCTATAAAATCATAAGTATTGTAGTAAGTAAATGCAGTTGACGAGTCGTAGCAATATGTACTGTAGCTTGCATTGAATATGAAGTAATAGTAGGGGTTCATGTATTTTTATTTTTATATCCGATAACAACCATTAGGATGTAGGTGATCATTACATGGACGCGTATTTTTTTCATGAGAGATATATTCTATTTCGTTCTTGTGTACCGGTTCCAGTAATTATCAATAAACGATAAGACAACTATTGGCCTTTTTTTCTTGCTTCTCCTGCATGTTGACCACGTCGAATCCTCGCTGACCGCATTCGAATGGATTTATAGATTCCAAATTAGATCTCGTGTGACATAGCACTGACTATGAGAGCCATCGTAGCGTTGCCGTCGACTAGAACTCGCGACGGATGCAATAGTACAGTTGAAATGAGTACCACTTTAGCTAGTTCCGTACATGATCGCTATATACGTAGTGCAGCGCTATCACATGGACTGTTCACATACTGTGGGCCGCTACCGGCTCCGAAATGAACTTGTGATAATGTCGTTGAGACGCTTGAGGCTTGTTGCATTGCCTGCTCCGCTTATTTACGATTGCAATACATAGCTATGCTAGGCGTTGAGCCGCTTCCTAGCGAGCCCATCGCGATGTGAATGGCCCATCCGCATCGCGATACTCGGTCAGTTAACAAGAGCCTTTATCGCACTACACCCGATCGTAAAAACGTCGTGGACTAACATTTTAACAGAAGAAAATGTTTGTTTGCCGCAGAAATGAAGACTTCCAGTAACATTCCAAAATGATTATTTAGCCAACGTGTGCGCCGCTCGCAGGGCACGTGACAGGGCATAGCTCCCTGCCGCGGACGGGCACCTGCGCCGCCGCCCCACTTGTACAAGCTATCAATCTACTACGAGTAACATACATAATGATAATATTTATTATTTAAAATATTAATTTTATTACTTCCCATATAACAATACAGTTATGTTTTAAATTCAATAAAGTTTATTTTTACGTTTTCTGTATAATATGTTTTTCATTTATTTTGTGTGTAAAAATAGTTTTGACATGATGTTGTATAATAAAAAATACTTTTTTTTATGAATATAGGTATATCATTTATTTGATTTTGTTAATTATTAATAATTTAACTTAGACATTAAAAACCAAGTATTCAATACATAACAAACTCCTGTTCCAAACAGTTATGACTGACTAGGCCAAAGGTTAAATTATATTTTCTAAAATATAAGAAGTAGCAAGTTTTGAACTTGTGACCAAGTTGGAACATAAACTTTTAAGTAACAAAACTATATTTGAAAATTCACAGTATACAAATATCACTTGAGACATTATCAAAAAGTTCACTTACATGCTACAATAGAAACATTGTACAAAAATAAGATTTAAGAAATATGGGTTTGAATGACAATCAAGCCAAAAACTTTACAACTTAGATGCATTTTTGACCAACTACTACTACATACCATTTACTGGAAACATTCTTTACAATTATCAATGACACTGGTTGGAGAATTTGCTCCTTATACATACAATCAAATGCAAAATTTTAAGTCACATCATACAAGTCTATTCAGTCATAAAAGTACACAATTGCTTCAGCAATTCGTGGTTCGTGATTTCATTAAATGAACTAGTTTGAAGTACTTCTTTATTCTCTTTTATAAACTTCATTGCCTCTGATTTGAGAAACTCTGAGTTGTAAATATCAGCAACTATTAGAATATCTAAAGCATTATCTATGGTCATTTGCTCAGAGAGAGCATATTCAGAGAGCTCCCATAGACCTTTCAAGTTGTATCTGTCTGCAAGAATCAGTAAATTACCAAAGTTCGTATTTTCTATATCCTTAACGGTTCCTGTGTAAATGTATTCTAGCATATACTTCAGATCTTCCCCATTTAGGTCAATAAGTTTGACATAATTATTCTGACTTTCTGCAAAGCTGAGGTTATCAGGGAGACCCCCTTTAAGCATTGCTTTGAAGACTTCACTGTGAGCAGCAAGTATGACTTTGTGTATGTGAAACTTGACTCCATCAGCAGATTCAATGACAAAATCTGAGCCAATAGGGTCAGTAAAGAGCGCACTGCAGTCATGGTTAAGTTTGATGTTATCAATGACTTCTAAACTAACTCCTTCAGCATCAGCAAAGGGGAATGAAACAGCTATATACAATTTCCTGTTTTTCAAACATTGTATGTCTAGTTCTGTGAAATTATAAGTGGTGAGGTAAGAGTGAGACAGCTCCGTGAGTTGTTTGAACTGAAACTCTTTGAGGTACTGTTGCAGATACACGGTGTCTGTTTTCTTGTCAACCTTGAATTTGTTACTGCAGCTCAGAGCAACACTGAAGGAGCTGACTCCATGATTACAGATAAACAGATGGAGGAGGAATGTGTTACCGATTTGTTCAGTTTTGTACGAGAACCAGTAATCTGCCACATCCTGCATGTAGGTGCCGCCGATATCGTAGAAATTTGGCCGGTAGAACTTCTGGTATATGTTCTCTAGACACAGCCATTTTACTTCACGAGTCTGGCATGCACGATGCCCAAACACCACGTCCGTAGCCTGGAGATACAAATTGCGCAAGGTATTAGTCATCTTCATGTTTGTAAAAAAACTTATCTAAATCATTATTTTGTTCTACTAACCGTGATGTTAAGTTTATTTACTTCAGGATCTCCTATACGTGGTTCGTACATGATTGCACAGTATTTTCTTAACAAAAATATATCAGGTAAATAATCAGATAAAATCAATGTAATGAAATTGTAATCAATGAAAAATGCGTTGGTCGAGGAAAACAAGAAATATTTCACAATATGACAAGCCAGTTGTCACTGTCACTAATTATTGATTTTTATTATTTCGTCACAAAACAGCCGAAGAGACACAGGATTTTTTTATGCCTACGCACGAGCGTTTTTTTTTTTTGGGCGTTAAAACACGCTGAGTTTTAACAAAAAGCTAAATTGGGCTCATGATTTGGACCTCACCACTCAGCATTTCAAATAAAATGCAGTTCGAAAACAAATCGCGCTTCCTAAGCGCTTAAACGCGGCGATTTGTTTTTTTATATCCTGACGATATAGAAAAAAAAAACGCTCGTGCTCATGAGCTCTTATCTAAACGCAATCAGCAGGGCTATTGGCTAACCGGTGTGAAACTGGTGGCATAGTGGATACTTACTGGACATCTCTATTTTTATCGATTGTTATCCGGCTAAGTTAAGGAGTGCCTCTAGAGCGTTATAATAGTTGCTTAGAGGCGAATATTTAAATTGATCAGGTTCATTGAAATTTACCCTTTGACAGCTATTAAATGCGTTCTTTTGGTTGCGTTCCGATTGTCTAACATCAAATTTATATGAAATGGGTGGAAAGTGGCAACTGTTTAAAACACTGCTCATGAGCAGTGTTTTAGCTTAGCCACCGGTCTGTGCCGGGCCATTATTAAATCTAATTTGTTTTGTTTATTAAGTTTCGGGGATGTTTGTTTGTGTTGAAGAATGGTAAAGACTAAAACGTAAACGAGATGTATAAATAACTGTTTAAAGTAAAATTAGTTGTGGGAATACTATCATAGATATATTAGATGGACTGATCTGACTGTCAATGAATACATAAAACAGGAAAAATATATTTTCTTTAAAATCAGAAACCTCTTGGAGTGGGACGGAACTATTTATCTTGTTTGGGTGTGTGGGAGAAATCCACATCCTTATGAGATACGGGAAAACTTTCTTAGGAACCTTTAGCTCTTTTTTGATTTTGAAAATTTTGGCTTTGTTATTTTTTTAGTCAAAAGTGAATTTTCAATAAAAATGAGTGAAATTGACAATTTTTTTTAAATGCCTTTCGACTCTGTTTCATGTAAGGATCATTTCATTGTATCGGAAAAAATAATCGGTACGGCGGGAGTTGGTCAAATTTAGAAATATATTTTTTCATACAAATTGTATGAACGAAAAAAATACAATTTTTTTATTATGCTATTTGACTTACTTTTATGTAAGGATGCGATAATTGTATGTGCAGAAAAATATCTGGACAGTAGAAGTTTGTTAAAAGTCGAGTAAATGTTTCTTCTAACAGCATATAGTCGTTTAAGTAGTAGTCAGTATTTCATTAGATTTGAACCACTTCTGTTGTTCAGACATTTTCCTTCCAATACAATGAAATGATCCTTACATGAAACAGAGTCGAAAGGCATTTAAAAAAAATTGGTCAATTTCACTCATTTTTATGGAAAATTCACATTTGACTAAAAAAATAACAACGCCAAAATTTTCAAAATAAAAAAAAGAGCTAAAGGTTCCTAAGAAAGTTTTCCAGTATCTCATAAAGATGTGGATTTCTCCCACACACCCAAACAAGATAAATAGTTCCGTCCCCACTCCAAGAGTTTTCTGATTTTAAAGGAAATATATTTTTCCTGTTTTTATGTATTCATTGACAGTCAGATCAGTCCATCTTATATATCTATGATAGTACTCCCACAACTAATTTTACTTTAAACAGTAATTTATACATCTCGTTTACGTTTTAGTCTTTACCATTCTTCAACACAAACAAACATCCCCGAAACTTAATAAACAAAACAAATTAGACTTAATAATGGCCCGGCACAGACCGGTGGCTAAGCTAAAACACTGCTCATGAGCAGTGTTTTAAAAAGTTGCCACTTTCCACCCATTTCATATAAATTTGATGTTAGACAATCGGAACGCAACCAAAAGAACGCATTTAATAGCTGTCAAAGGGTAAATTTCAATGATCCTGATCAATTTAAATATTCACCTCTAAGCAACTATTATAACGCTCTAGAGGCACTCCTCAACTTAGCCGGATAACAATCGATAAAAATAGAGATGTCCAGTAAGTATCCACTATGCCACCAGTTTCACACCGGTTAGCCAATAGCCCTGCAGACGGTCCTACAAATGTTTGTGTAAACTAGGCATTACCCGCCTAGATGAAACAGTCCCGAACTGCAGGTGGCAACTTTTAGTAAAATGTCACCTTGACAGTTTGACAGTGCATGGATCTCGATTGTTTTTAGAATTTTTCATTTCATTATTCCGTAATTTTACTTTGGATTTCTTCCTAATGCTATGACAATTACTGAGGCTCTAAGCCTCTATCAGAATGGTCTTAAACGCCGCTGTGCAAATGTTGAGGTGAGTAAATATACATTTCATTGTAACCTAGTTTATAATTTCGAAATTCTGTAATTTTCTCCAGAGAGGTCAATGGTCATATTATGTATATTTTCATAGTGATTAATGAATTGCTTTATGTGTGCAGTAGTTTACAAGATTCTCAAGACATTACAAGTCTTGAGGAAATTGTTGACCCTGTGCAAATTCGTCATTGAATGACACATACAGTTTTCTTGTTAATAAGATATTGTAAATAGAAATTCTTTATTTATTCTAGGGAGGCAGATGAGCTGAAACAGAAAATATCAAAATTCAAGAGTGGAACGTCTATGCTCCAAGAAAGGGGTCTTTGGGCATCACAACAACAGTTACAAAAGGTTTGAGCAATTAAATCTTTACTTTATACCTATATTATTTACGCTATTGCTTTTAAAGAAACAAACAGTCATTAACAAATGTCTCATTTATCTCTTGTAATATTAAACCAACAAAAAGGTTGGAATGTTCTGTATTGAACAATAAGTTTTCGAAACTGTACAAGTGTACAGAAGAAATAATGAAAGGCTCAAAGTGAAACCTTTGCCCAGCTGTCATAAAAAAATATAAAATAATATCAGAACTTTTTTTTAGTCACATGCATAAGCTTTTCCAAGTTATTGAACACAGCGCAACACCCATCTTTTTTCATGGACTGGCATTTTACTGCCTATCTGACCTCCACAACCCAGTAACTAGGTCATGTTGTGATACCTTGAGAATTACTTGGTTTGCTCAGTCAATTTTTTTAAATGTGTTGCCGCTTGCCTATTTGGAATGTGTACAGTCATGGTTGTATTTACAAACATGGAAACTCACATACATAAGCATAGTATGATTATACAATTTTATTGCATATTGTTTTATAACAAGAAACATAAGGAGTATGTTATGATTGTAGTGATAGGAAATTATGTATGAACTTTAACATTTCTACTTAATAAGGGAAATATGACACAAAATTAATGAGGTCTTACATTAGAAGTAGAAGGCATAATCTACCATAGATTTCTTTAGTAATTCCTAATTCCATAACTTATTTTGGTTTCCAGGTTTATCAAAAAGTATTAGTTTTAGACCTAGACTATGCATTGGACAAGAAAGTGGAACAAGACTTGTGGAATGTGGGCTTCAAGCAGCAGATTGAGGCCCTGCAGGCCATCTCCAAAGACAGGAAGGTATGTTACAGAGAACAAAACTGTCTTCCCAGTCTGATTTCTCACATAACTGGATGAGAGTGGGGTCTTTTTTTACATGTAGTAAAATCATCAAATGAGTCCGCCTGCTCAGGGCAGGGTGGTAGGACTGTCAGACTTGTCTTCTATTATATAAAAATGTATTGCAAAATGTGTTGCTAGATCACATAGTGTTGCTCTAATTCTATTTTTGTTGTGTTTGTCAGGGCCAGGTTTTAGAGGACGAGAATCATCATGTCCACCCGTACGAAGCCGCGTTGCGGTATAGATGTTGCTTTACTATTACTGTTTTGTTTCAGAATCCCCTTCGCAGTGAAGGGCAGGCAATGCTGTCATGGGTGCTCCAAGCAGCTGCGGGATTCTACCTCTGTTTGTTGCATCAGATCTGCACTACACTCAAATTGGACTTACCTTTTAGGTATTCTTATTTCCTTAATTCGACAAAATGAGATTCTTGAATGACTTTTAGATTTGGGTCTGAAAGAAAGTGAAAGACTGTGATGAGTAAAAAATATTTAGCTGTGTCTTCTTACCATCTTACTTTTCACTTGTATCATAACAGCAAGAATTTGCATGAATGTTTGTTACTCAATCATGCTATTATTTAATAGTATAGCTTACTAAATTAAATAATCTATGGGCTGAACAGATTTTGTTGTTTCTGGCATAGATATAGATTATGGTCTGAAATAATACGCAGAAGACTATTTATTCAAGAAATTCCGTAGTACAGCTACGGAATTTCTTGAATAAACAGTCTGAGACAACTTTAGCAGTTAAAGCAACTGGCAAAAGGCGGAATTGTAAAATATTTAATGGTTTCCCAGACGGCGCGCATCCCTGCTCGGCCTGGTGGAGGGCTGGGGCGCCGGCGAGTGCGCCGCGGGCGCGCGCCTGCCGCCGCCGGCCTCCGCGCGCTACATCTGTCAGCACTGCCTCGTGCACCTCGGGGACCTGGCGAGGTACCGCCAGCAGTTGCGCGTTGCACATACGTTTTACAGGTAAGTTTAAAAAAATATTTAAGCTGGGTTACTCTAAAACAGCCCAGTTCGGGTTCTATGTTTATCAGGGTAACTTTGTTGTAAAATCTAGTTTAAATTGAAAAAAAAATATTTTTCACACAGTAGTGTGAAATACTCCTCGCTGCGCTATGGAGGTTAACCCCCAGAATCCTTAGTGTCGCTTCGGGATTCAATACGCCCGTGATGTAAGGCAATGCTTTACTCCCTTGATGCGTAATCTACTATTGTTTATAGTATATTTATCCAGGAAGTATATGAAGCTAACGAATGGATATAACGTCACGCTATGACCTATTAGAGCCTAGCAGCGCGGGGAAACTTAATTGTTATAAAATGCTTACTTGTGTCATGGCGTCTGCTCGTGACGTCACAAACATGGCAGCTGTTACATTGCCGTACACTGTTCCAGACACGCGCTGGTGGTGTCGGCGCACTCCGGCCAGCCCTACAACCAACTGGCCCTGGTGGCCTGGCGACGAGGGCGGCGGCTGGGCGCGCTGTACTGGCACGTGCGGTCACTGCTGGTGCGCGCTCCCTTCCCGCCCGCGCCCGCCAACCTCGCCAGGACGCTCAGAGCTGCTGCTGCAGTGCCCAGGTATGTACTGGCACGTGCGGTCGCTGCTGGTGCGCGCTCCCTTCCCGCCCGCGCCCGCCAACCTCGCCAGGACGCTCAGAGCTGCTGCTGCAGTGCCCAGGTATGTACTGGCACGTGCGGTCGCTGCTGGTGCGCGCTCCCTTTCCCGCCCGCGCCCGCCAACCTCGCCAGGACGCTCAGAGCTGCTGCTGCAGTGCCCAGGTATGTACTGGCACGTGCGGTCGCTGCTGGTGCGCGCTCCCTTCCCGCCCGCGCCCGCCAACCTCGCCAGGACCGCTCAGAGCTGCTGCTGCAGTGCCCAGGTATGTACTGGCACGTGCGGTCGCTGCTGGTGCGCGCTCCCTTCCCGCCCGCGCCCGCCAACCTCGCCAGGACGCTCAGAGCTGCTGCTGCAGTGCCCAGGTATGTACTGGCACGTGCGGTCGCTGCTGGTGCGCGCTCCCTTCCCGCCCGCGCCCGCCAACCTCGCCCAGGACGCTCAGAGCTGCTGCTGCAGTGCCCAGGTATGTACTGGCACGTGCGGTCGTTGCTTGTACCGAATCATTCTTCGACATCCTACGGCATCCCGTATGATTTTGGCATTCCACATCCAGTCGAAAGCAAAGCGCAGTATGACTCACAGCTTTCTTACCACCCTGACGGGCCAGATTCGACCTTATACAAAATTCCTACCACTCATATCCTATAACAACAAGTAATGCATGGCATCATAAGGAATATCGTGATATGCGGCAGAAAGTGATTGGAAACCGAAACAAGCCATTTGTCTATTTCTAAAGACCGATGTGCAATGTTTACTGTCGGTAACTCATAATAACTGTAATTATTCCTTTCAGCAGTGACCCTAAAGACCTGCCGGTGATCCCGGGCGTGACGGACAGCACGGCTCCTGCCGCGGTGACCCTGAGCGGTCGACTGGACGCTCACTCCTACGTCACGGAGCTCATCAGGGCCATGCACTACATACACACTGTTGAGGAGTAAGTTACACTCTATTTTTTTCGAAATGAAATGTCCCACAGTAAAATATTTTTATATTTAAGTACGCTTTCGTGCTGTTGTATACAGGGTGTAAGGGATATCGACGCACAAATGGATACCATGGGTCCAGGACATGATTCTGGATTCCCCGTGTTGGTAGTTTTCGTCGCTTTTTCCTAATTTTTAAATACTTGATATTTTTTCTAATAGTGAGCCGCGCATTAGGTACGATGACCTTTCATTTGAACTTTTATAAACATCTGAAAAGACACCATATCTTTATTTTATTTACATTGGTACTTTTAGTGAAAGTAGTACTTAATTGATTACTTAAAAAAAAATGTTATTGTCTTAGGTAAGAATAACGATTATGAACGTCTATATCTAAAAGTCTAAAGTAAAATAAATACCAAATATAACAAAAAAATAGCAAAAGACCGATGAAAAATTCCAACATGTGTCCAGAATCATGTCCTGGACCCATGGTATCCGTTTGTGCGTCGATGTCCCTTACACCCTGTATATCGTAAGATATTATGTTAAGGATCGGTACTAGCAAAAAGTGTTATGGCATTTCCATAAGTTTATGTATAAAACTTAAAACAATAGCCACGAAAAAAAAGGTCTGGGTAGCTTAAGAGTTCCCCCAGGGTCTACAAATATCGGATTGAGGATAAACCCGGCTGGAATTGTTAAAAAAAATATTGAAAATCACTAAAAACGCGTAAAAAAGCACTGCCGTATTTCCATAACTTTAGCGTAAATAAGCAGAAAACTAATTAATATTATACATAAATAAAGAGAACAAAGACCGGTGTACTGTCTACATGTGTCTGTTTTTCAAAACATTGTATATTTTTCGCGTAAAAAATTCGTAAAGTAACTGAATTTTGAGGCTGAAAATCTCCATACATTTTACTATGGCGGAATATTTTATCCGGCATAGGTTCGAGATCGAATCTCAGAGCTCAGTCGTCCGCAGGATTTCAAGGTGAGAGCACGTCGCTTTTTACCAAAAAATTACGCGGCTAAGTGGCATGTACATACACAAGACTAATGTGCGAGGTGCGCACAGTGGTTGGAAATCAAAAATTGAAAATAAAACAAAATTGTACATTGTAAAAATTTGTAGTTGCATGTTTGTACAGGTAGTTGGAATTGTTTTTTTTTTTTGTGATGGATGATACTTTTTGCTAACGGCAAGTTAAAAAAAAAACAGGTTCAAGCGATATCGACGTTATTGACGTTTAGAATTTAGTTTGTTTTTCTCACATTCTCGTTAGCTAACATTGATCCTCATTAAAATCCGGTGTTTGCGTAAATGTCAATAAGGTCGAAAATTGCTTGAACCTGTTTTTTAAACTTACTCAACGAAAGCAAGTAAAAAAAAGGTTCACGCGATTTCGACTTTATTGACATTTAAAATTTAGTTTGTTTTCCTCATATTCTCGTTAGCTAACATTGCTCCTTTATTAAAATCCGGTGTTTGCATTAATGTCCATAAAGTCGAAAATTGCTTGCACCTGTTTTTTTTTTAAATTGCATGATAGCAAAAACTATCACCCATCGCAAAAAGAATTTTTGAATTCCAACTAGCTCCTTAGATTAGCCGTCAACCAAACAAAACAAGTTTAGATAAATATATATTTCAACTAGATGAAAACCCGGCTTCGCTCGGGGTGAAACGTGGTAAACGTGTCGAGGCAGGGGGGAGTTACATTTTATAAGTTTTTCTAAGGAGGTTTAGAACTACATAATACACCACATGACACTGGCCGAAAATAAAGAGAAAAAATAAAAACTTCTCAACATGGTAATCGATGTCAAAAATGGCGGCTGCGATCTGTCTTGTAAGAAAATCATTACAATTTTACAAAATACTCGACAATCCGAATTTTGCGTATATATGTTGTCGACTCGAAATCTCTATTTTTTAATGTTTTATTATTCAGGCTAGCTTTCGATCGAGTCTACCGTAGCCCTGCACGAAATTATTATAGAAGATAGAAATATTAATTTGTTGGGTACGCGCTTACTGCTACTTGAACACTCTATGCGTTCAAAGATGTGTGTGTGAGTGGGTCGACCGCGTCTATCGCTGTGTGAGTAGCGCTTCAATACCTATTTTTCCCTCGCGCCCGCCGAATAGAAGGGCCTTAAACCAAATTTTCGCAAAATTCTAGACATTTTGCTAAAACACGGATAATTGTGGCTGCTGTGTGAAGAGCTAGTGTTTGGTGGACTGTAATTTGAAGGATTTGATGACTCGTGGCTGGTGCAGGTCTTGAAGGCTCCAGGAGCTGAGACCAAGGAGAAGGTAGCGGGGCACTGAATAAGACACGAAGTTGTAGATGTTACATATTATGGGCCGGGCAGGGAAACCCCTTTAGGAGGGACTTAAACGTGCGTACTTGTTGATCGCTTCGTAGAATACTGAACACTGGTTAGGGCGCGCTATATCGCCCTCTCTTTTATACTTTCTAACTTTCTAGAAAAATTGACTGGCCAACGTGCCATTTTGTCAATGTGTGCGTCTAATTTTGGCAAACTCGCGTACAAGCTCCCATTGGTCAATCCGTGCCACGCCCATTTTATCTTTATTAAAGGAAATAATTTCTAATTTTACAAAACTAATAAGAATCTTATAAGACTAAGTTACATTTCATCATAGGGCAACAATATTGCACAAAGTTGGTACATAATCATATGTCGCTACGACAAACATATTTCGAAATACGGCGTATTCTCCCTTAGCCGTGAGTTTATAAATATAACCCGCTGTGGGGCGCGCAGCTCGCCACTTCGAAACAGGTTGTCGCAGGGAATACATCTATATACTTAAGTTGGATGCCTTATGTATGACAATAAGTAAGTATACAGCACTACATCTTAATATCTAAAGGGTAATAATATACAACCTCAGTTCGTATGATGTATTTATCTTATGGTCTATTGATACTCTACTTTAACATAAATAAAGGGGTTCTCATTTGTGTTTTATTTATACATAATCCTCCTTATATACTAAACAAAGGCGTTTATTTACGCTGATAATACTTATTCAACAATCTTAAATGAAAACTTCCGTCATACGGAAAGGTAAATAAACAATGTAAGCTACGTTAAGTTATACAAGAAAAAACATTAAAACTACGCTTATGTACAGTCGTGCACATTTCTCCCGCCGTCGCTGTCAGGCGATCTCGGTTGGTAGCACGACGATCTTCTTGGTAGGTCGACGAAGGGTGTGGCCCTTGGTGAGTACGTCCACTACTCTTATCTCTCCATCTGCCCCTGGTAATACTTTTATGATTCTTCCTTTGGGCCAGGTGTTTCGGGGAAGGTTTGGGTCACAGACCACAACTACGTCCCCTACCTTCGGGGGTGTTCCACTTCCATAGGGCTCCCGCCGGTTTTGGAGGAGGGGGAGGTATTCTCTCACCCATCTGTCCCAAAATCGGTCCGCCAGTGCTTGTGCGCGACGCCATTGTTGTTTCGCTGTCACGTCGGTCTCGGTGAAAAGGCCCGGTGAGGGTATATGTGAGTTGGGTCCGATTAGTATGTGGTTCGGTGTGAGCGCCTCCGGTTCGTCTGGTGCCACGCTGACGTGGGTCAATGGCCTCGAGTTCACGGTGTTCTCGACCTCGACGAGTAATGTAGCGAGGGTCTCGTCTGATGGGTTGACTTCCTTCAAGGTGACGTGGAGTGCTTCCTTCACCGCTCTCACCATCCTCTCCCATGCACCGCCCATGAATGGTGCCGCGGGAGGTATGTATCTCCAGCTTATCGACCGCGCATTGGACTCACTTTCTAAAGCGCTTAAGGCGCTTTCACCTAATTCCCTATCGGCCGCTTTGAAGCAGGTAGCGTTATCGCTCCATATTTCTTTAGGAAATCCCCGCCTTCCTATAAATCGTCTAAGGGCAGCTATGGCTGAGTCAGCGCTAAGAGAATTTGCTATTTCTATATGTATCGCTCTACAAGTTAAACAAGTAAATAATGCCCCATATCTTTTCTCTGTGTGCCTTCCTACTGTTACGGTCATTGGCCCGAAATAATCTAACCCGGTTAAAGGTGAAAGGTCGTACGTGATGAGCTAAACGGGGGTACGGTAAGTTCCCAGTAGAGGGCGCTGCGGGTTTAGCCTTTTTTATTCTACAGTATAAACAACTCTTAATAACATTTTTAACTGACGGACGCAACTTTGTTATCCATACACGTTGTCTCAATTCGTTTATTGTTATTTCCGTTCCGCCATGATGTAAATTCTTATGTACTTGCGCTATATATAACCTTGTATACATATGTTTTCCGTCGAGTACAATAGGGTTTTTTATTTCTTCGTTTATGTCGCACACAGCTGTGATCCGTCCTCGTAATCGTAGTATATTGTTGTTATCTAAATACACGCTGAGCGTCGTTAATGTACTATCGCTAGGTGTCGTTTTTCCTTCTTTGATAGCGGCTATTTCTTTCGCGAATGTTTCGGCTTGAACGCCCTTGATCCATAATTGTTCGGCGCGCTGAAGGTAAATAGCGGTTATCAGTATATAACTGTTGTTTTTATGAACGATTAGTTGTTTTGATTTTATATTGGGTTTATTTTTCTTTGTTTTTTCCCACGTCGGATCTTTCAACTTGTTTTTCTTATTGCGTTTGTACTCTACGGTTTGTTTATCTGGTTTACAAAGGTCAATGAACTGAAGTACTCGTGCTGTTGTTCTTATCAGTCGGTTCCATTGAGAAAATCTCGTGATGTCGGGTAAATGTTCGTTTGATTTCGCCTCGTGAACGGTGTGACATTTTACTCGCTCTTCTCCCGTGTTGTCGAGTTCGTTGACCTTCTTATTCTGAGGCCATTCACCTCGATCTTTCCTTAGGAATTCCGGTCCACGAAACCAACGATGATTTGAGTCGAAGTCCTCCGGTGTGTTGCGTGTCGCGTCGTCCGCTACGTTGAGTTTCGATGGCAGCCACCTCCACTCATTTTTCTTTGTGAGTTCTTCTATTTCTGCCACCCTGTGCGCTACGAAGGTTTTGAAGGTGCGCGGCTCGGCTTGTATCCAGGCTAGGGCTGTAGTGGGAGTCAGACCAGTATGTCGTGCCGCTCGCTTCGTAATCGTGTTCTTGTAGTACAGTGCGAGTGAGGCGCGCTCCCAGTAACGCTGCTTGTAGTTCCAGCCTAGGTATTGAGACCGGTTTTAGGCGGGGCCACTCTACTTTTCGCTGCTGCTAAAGGACACGTGCACGGTGCCGTCTGTCCTCTCCATACGCCAATATACTGCCGCGGCGTAGGCTTCTTCACTCGCGTCCACGAACGTGTGTATCTCTCTTTTGATGACGTCACTGATATCATAACACCGCGGGATTCTAAGTGTCTCGATAGTCCTGAGTGATTCCATCCAGGTCTTCCACTTGGGTTGCAGCTCTTCGGGCAGAGGCTTGTCCCATTCCGTCTTGTACTTCCAGGTGTTCTGTAGTATCCTCTTCGCCGGTATGGTAATAGGAGCTATTATGCCCAACGGGTCGAACACTGACATAATTATACTTAGCGCCTCTCGCTTCGTAGGGGGGCGCACATTATCTAATAAAACATTAGGTGTTTTATTTTTGTTTATTTTAAATACGAAACAATCGGTTGTTTGTATCCCATCGTAATCCCAACGCTTTCTCTGTATCGTCGCCGCCCAGCACTTAGTTTCTTGTGACGGTACGAGTTCATGACGTAAGATCGTTTTTATTATTTGAAATCCAACCACATAATATAAAGTTCGCCTTCTTATGTAATAATCCACTTGTCCCGTTATTTCCCGTGCAGTTTCTTCGTCAGGAAAGCTTTGTAAATAGTCATCCATATAATGGTTATTTACTATCGCGGACACTGCGGTGGATACATGTTTTCAAAGTCTTTTGCGTTTCTATTTTTTATGTATAACGCGGTACACGGTGACGACGTTGCTCCGAATATAACTGACGTCATTCTGTATTCGTCGGGCGGCCCTTCGCGTCTGTTATCGCGCCATAAAAAGCGTAACGCGTCGCGATCTTCTTCTCTTATTTTGATTCTCATGAACCATTTCTTTAATATCTGCTGACACGGCTATTTTATTTTGTCGAAAACGCATTAATACTCCCGGTAGGGATTGCAACAAGTCAGGTCCGGATAGAAGTAGATCGTTCAAACATAGACCAGCTGATCGTGCGGCGGCGTCATGTACAAGTCGCGGCGGCTTATGTGGCTTGGCGGGGTTTAACGACCGGGAAATGGGGTAGGTACCATGTCTTATTTACCGTTGGAGTGTTAGGTGCTTTTCTGCATAACCCGAGTCGAATAAATTGGAGAGTCGCTGTATGTATTGCTCCTTGAGTTGTTCGTCCCTGTCCAGCCGTTTTTCTAGGGTCTCTAGTCTTCTTAGGGTACCTAGGTAATTGTTAGGTATCTTAATTTCGTCCTGTTTCCATAGTAGACCTGTTTCGAAACTGCCGTCCGGTAGTCGCCGACTTTTTTCTTCTAGGATACCTAGGGCACGCTGGTGAGGGTCGTCCTTAGGTGTCCTAGGTTTCCACGCCTAGTGCTTCTAATTTGAAAAGTTCTTCATACATTCTTCTATGTGGTCGTCTGTTTTTTCTTGACTTTTTATGTTGCCGCGAATGCCGTTGTGACTTTATTGATGGAGTACTCGCAGCCGTGGTAGCACCCATCCCAGTTTAGTGCGGGACGCTACAGGCTGGTCACGTGCGCCTGTCCGTGTCTCTGTGGCTACGAGTAGGTGCCAGTTATCTTGTCCTATGAGAATCATCGGCCGTGCGTGTTCGTATATAAGCTCGTCGTGTATGTCGCTTAGGTGCTTACATTTTCTTATGTCTTCGCTATATACTGCCTGCGTCGCGATGTCCAGTCTGTCTATGGTGCGTGCTGCCTCGATCTCGTGTGGTTCTTCATTATATTTCCCCTGTATGCGGAAGTTCACAGCTCGACTCTTTTCGTGCTTGACTTCTGTGCCTACGCCTTGAATCCACATGGGTTTGGAGGGTCCATCCACGCCAGGACGTCCGCTATTGACGCGTCGATTAACGTGACTGTACTCCCGTCATCTAAAAGGGCGTATGTATCGACGCATGTACTAGGTCCGCTCAGCTTGACTGGTATTATTTTGAGGTACGCTCGTCGGTTTCGCGGCGAGGTCGTTGACACCGTTTCTCGCGCTGACGTCACGGCTTCATGTGTAACAACAGGTGACGGCGCGGTCGTTGACCCCGCTATATTGTTCGTCGCTTCAACTTGGCGTTTCCTTGTGCAATAACTTGTGATGTTTCATTCGACATTCGTTTACCTCGCATGCGGGTGCTCTACACGAAAATCTCCTATGTTTGTTTTTTAAACATTTAAAACATGTGTTTGATTTTTTCGCTATTTCCCACCGCGCGTCTACGTCTAAACTGTTTGAACTTGTGACAGTCTGGCATTTTATGATTTTGTTCTTTGCACACCGGGCACGGGTCGTTCGTCGTTTCTTTATTTACGTTGAATGTACGTTCTACTCTACGTCGTTGCCTCGAACCGGTCGTTTCTTCGTTGTGACGTTCCGGTTGCGCGTATGCTCCACATTTGTCTGCTCCTCGTTCAAAAACGTAGATAATCGCTTTAGTTCAGGAATAGTCTCCGTCTTCTTGTTAGCCGCGAAAATCGTACCATTTATTTTTTCAATATCGGCGTTAGTTTTTCTACTATGCTGCGCGACATTTCCGGGCTATGTAAATACTGTATCTTTTTCAATGCTTCTACCGTACCCACCGTGGTTCGCGATACGGCTAGCGAATATACATATATCCCTAGGATTATCATTTAATTTAGGTAACGCTTTAATTTTATCTAATTCTGCTAAGATTAGTGCTTCCGGCCTACCGAATCTTCTCTCTAGCGCGTCCGTGATTATCTCCGGGTTAGACTGACTAAATAACAGACAACCTACAGGCTTCTTTCGCGGCGCCTCTGAGGCTCATCCTAATCCTAGCAACATTTTCTACCAGGTAAAATACATTTGTGAGTCACAATACGCGGCCTTATAAGCTATCCACTCACCGGGCTTTCCGTCGAAGATCGGCAGCTGCTGTATATACTTGGGGGGCTCCTTGAGCTGCGCGCGGCCTGCGCCAAGGCCGCGGCGAGCGTGCCCACGTCTATCATTTTATCACTCACTGTATTTTTATTTATCACTTATCACTCGCGATATTGCCCTTATTTAACGGATTACACACACTTTCACTGCATCCGTCTTCCTTCTGCTGTGCGCCTGCTGTGGCGCTGACGAGCTGCTCCGCTTCTCTGCAGGTCCTCCCGCCGCTGACGTCCGTGTGGGGCTGGTCGATCTCCTCCTCCGGGTGGGCGGCGCCGGTCGCGCCAACCACGTTCCAATCCTTACGGAGGCGAGGTCGTCCACCATGTCTTCGTCCTCCTCACTCGAGTCAGCTTCGGCTCTGACGCGCTGCAGGTGTATCTCTTGCAGCTCCCGCTCTGCCCGCGCTTGTTTTACCTTCATCTCGGCCAGCCGCTCCTTCGCCTCGATCTCCGCGAGGAGTTTCTTCCTGGAGGTCGTTGAGCGGCGTGACCTGGTTTCGCTGGGCCTGAGCGTACCATGATGTGAACCAGTGGTCTTAGTCCCGTGGTCGCCCGATGTTGTTTGTGTTGCCTCGGTGCCCGTCGTGGCTTCAGTGCTCCCGCTGCCGGTGTCCGTCTCGGCCGCCGTGCCGGACGTGCTGGTGCTGGACCCTGGCGCAGGCTCGCTGGCGGCCGGCTCGGCGGCCGCCGGCGTGTCCTTGGCTCCTTTCCCTCCCCTGGAGTCTCCACTCCGGCTGCGTGTCATCACCATGATGGGCTTCCTCTCGAACCTGCTGGATTCCTGAAGATATTCGGCTCCCGGAGGACCAATGTGGCTGCTGTGTGAAGAGCTAGTGTTTGGTGGACTGTAATTTGAAGGATTTGATGACTCGTGGCTGGTGCAGGTCTTGAAGGCTCCAGGAGCTGAGACCAAGGAGAAGGTTAGCGGGGCACTGAATAAGACACGAAAGTTGTAGATGTTACATATTATGGGCCGGGCAGGGAAACCCCCTTAGGAGGGACTTAAAACGTGCGTACTTGTTGATCGCTTCGTAGAATACTGAACACTGGTTAGGGCGCGCTATATCGCCCTCTCTTTTATACTTTCTAACTTTCTAGAAAAATTGACTGGCCAACGTGCCATTTTGTCAATGTGTGCGTCTAATTTTGGCAAACTCGCGTACAAGCTCCCATTGGTCAATCCGTTGCCACGCCCATTTTATCTTTATTAAAGGAAATAATTTCTAATTTTACAAAACTAATAAGAATCTTATAAGACTAAGTTACATTTTCATCATAGGGCAACAATATTGCACAAAGTTGGTACATAATCATATGTCGCTACGACAAACATATTTCGAAATACGGCGTATTCTCCCTTAGCCGTGAGTTTATAAATATAACCCGCTGTGGGGCGCGCAGCTCGCCACTTCGAAACAGGTTGTCGCAGGGAATACATCTATATACTTAAGTTGGATGCCTTATGTATGACAATAAGTAAGTATACAGCACTACATCTTAATATCTAAAGGGTAATAATATACAACCTCAGTTCGTATGATGTATTTATCTTATGGTCTATTGATACTCTACTTTAACATAAATAAAGGGGTTCTCATTTGTGTTTTATTTATACATAATCCTCCTTATATACTAAACAAAGGCGTTTATTTACGCTGATAATACTTTATTCAACAATCTTAAATGAAAACTTCCGTCATACGGAAAGGTAAATAAACAATGTAAGCTACGTTAAGTTATACAAGAAAAAACATTAAAACTACGCTTATGTACAGTCGTGCACAATAATAATTATTTTAACTAAGCTAAAACTTCTCTCTGAATTCCCATCCTGGCTTGAAAACTGTAATAATTACACTTTTTATTTCTTTTAACGTAGATTGGACGCGGCGGCTGCGCTGGTGAATTCTCTCAACTCTTCACTGACGGCGCTCATCGCGACAGACAGCTTTGAGTCCATGACTCTTATAAAGGTTAGTCTAATGTATCTTTTTAAATGTGTGTCTATGTCATTACTGCCTGTTATTAGGTTAAGGAAGGTCGACAATGCATATTGTCTTTTGTAGAATTAAATGTCGCGCAAAGTTTACCAGCCCGCCTCTCATGCACGACAATATAAGGCATATCAAGGCAAGTTCCAAGGACTTTTGCATACATATAACTTTTCAATTGAGAATGCAATGATCTCAATCAACTGTCGCGTGAAAATACTATAAGCAAATAAAATTTTGATAGTGTATGATATCTATAGTATCTTTTTGGAGTTATTTTCATATGTGATAATATTTTTTTATTTAAAAGCATGCATGTCGTCACAATACTACATTATAAAACTGCAATGACAATAAAAGAATTGTGTGTTTATCCTAGATGGCGTGTGTGATGGTGTGGCTAGTCCACTCCACGACGGAGGACCTGACGGTAGAGGACAGCGCCCTGAGCGAGGGTGAGGCCCGCGCCGCCCTGCTGAGCTGCTCGCTGGCTGCGGGGACCCTGCTGGCGCTGCTGCTGCCCAACTACACCGTGGACGCACCGCTGCAGCGGACATTGCCAGCCTGTGAGTTTAATGTATATGTGTACCTATGTTTTGCCTTCAGTAATTTTTTTCCACAACTATCACACAACGCCATCTAGTCCCAAGCTAAACAGAGCTTGTGTTATGGATACTAGACAACTGATAAACAAACTTATATATTTCTAAATACATTTTATAGATAAATCACACCCAGACACAGAACAAATGATCATGCTCATCACACAAACATTTGTCCTGGGGGGAATCGAACCCACGACTTTCGGTATAGCAGTCAGGTTCACTAACCACTAGACCAACAGGCCAGTCGAAAAAAGTCAAAAAAAAATGCTGGTCGTAAGTTCTGCCTCGTCTATCTAACCAAAATCAATTCTACATATAACCATTTATGTCACTTAGGGACTTCCCCTTGACGCGATGCGATTGCAATTCAACCGATTCCAACTACAAGTGAAAATCAATCTTACGTCTACGACATATGACATAAAACACGTTGTTATCTACGGGTAGATGAAAAACAAACACGATCGCGACGTGACGCCGATATCAAGTCAATCGAATTGCATCATTATTTTTTAGTAGCAAGGTCGATTTTCATTTTGTCAGCGTTTTGGGTACTTACTCTATTAAGAACGATGTGGATGAACTTTTGGACGCCCTGTGAATATTTTTCTTTTAAAATTTGTTAATGCTACACGATCACCGACAAATGCTTGCGCTGACTGAACAGGTCAAATCTGTGTGGTTCTTTCTTCAAAAGGCCGTCTCAGACACCAGCATGGTCCTCGTATGACCTGAACAGTGTCTGGACTTTAAAATAGACTGTGACCTCTGAGTTTGTTTCGGCTGTTTCTTCTCGAGAGTAGTCAGGTACGAAACATCGGCCTCATCTAGCTTTAAAAATATTGGTTATGACGTGTAAAAGTTGTTTTTTTATAACCAACTTACAAAATAAATATCATTTATCATTCATTGTTATACTTATCAGTGATTTTTAAAACAATTGGTTATTGTTCCAGTGAAGGTGTGGCTTGTCGTGGTGCTCGTGCCAGTCCAAGTTCGTGTCGTGCGCGGCCTGGAGCTCGCTGGCGGCGCTGTGGCCCGCCGTCGCACACACACTCAACATGCTAGCGACGTCCGCTGCGCTACTAACTGATACCTGTGAGTATTGGACCTCTGAATTTTTTCGTCCTAAATGTTTTTTTTGTTATCGCTTTCATGTGTGATTGGGTGGAGAAAAAACGCACAAAAGGAAGAGTGGAAGGTTATGGGGGAGACCTTTGCCCAGCAGTGGGACAATATAGGTTAAAAAAATATAAAAACGTGGGAAAAAAAAATGTTTAGTTCTGGGACCATAATCTGAAGTTTCTAGTTATGGAGATGTATACCGTGTTACTACAAAAAAATAAGGACCTCTAAAATCTAAATTCGAGCATTTATTTAGTTACCTACCTACAATATTTTGAGTATACGTATTTTTTTATTTTTTTTTGTTTAATGTACCATTTGAAATTTCTGTCGTGGGTGCATTTATTAACATATAAACTCATCATTATCTAATTGGTCATCATTATTATCATCATCCACAGCCCGTCTTCACCCACGATGGAGTATAAGCCTCTCTTTGTTTGTGACAAGCTCCACGGTCTTGTGCCAGATATACATTTACATATAGACTCACGTAAACAAAATACCCATACCCGGAAGAATTACTTGTAGATAATACAAGTATTTGCTTCGTGCAGGTCTGAACCCAAGACTCACTGCGCAGTAGTCAATCGTTCGGCCCACTGCGCGAACTGTGCCGTCACAGTGGGCGCGTTTAGCCGATACCAAATCTGGTCAGAAATGCTGAACAGTCAGTTATGCTGACTAAATTATCGGCTGAAACCATGCTGAGTTCAGACGAGAACGAAGCATTTTGACAGCCGTCTCAGCCTATGCTACTCAACATAGTCAGCATTCGCCATTTTTCTTTTAGTGCTGTCAAAATTTTGTATCGGCTAAACGCCCCCAATAAGTCCCATTACTATGGTTTTTCCCACCAATAAATAAAACAACAATGTTTTTAGAATGCTTCGAAGGGTTTTACCACTTTCTGATAAATTTCCGCATTTCTTTGCAGATGACAGCGTCCCATTGCCGGAAGATGAAGAGTTAGCAGGGTTCCTGCCACTGGAGAGTGCTCTGTCGGGACTGCGGTTCCCCCAACCATGCGGCCCTGGGACACGTATGGAGGACGAGTACCTGATTTAGACGAAGATGCAGAACATAATGATACTAAGTGAGTGATATAGTATGACGGGGCTCCCTTAGAGGGCCAAAGCCTGCAGGGGTCGCGGGACTAACGGGCTTCTTTGACCCCGGAACGTATAGGGCTATTGAAGTATACCATACAAATCTGACAGTCCCTCCTGCTCAGCCCTGGGTGGACTCATCTGACAACATAACCACGCTAAAAAAAATTGAGTGATATACGTAGTCCAGTATTAACCATGCGCAGGCTACTTGATCAAGTTACTCGCTTGTGTACATGTTTCAAATGAAATGGCTCGCTTTTGTACATGCTCAAGTCGCTAGACCCGCACGTTTTTCAATGGGTGCTTGTACACGGTTGCATATAGATTGAGCATTGTTGAGGCACTTGCGCGGGTTACATGCACCGTGTACAAGCACCCTTAGTCCAAAACTCGGCCTCGAGACTCCTTTCAACGTTTTCGATGTTCTCATAGTTGCGGCTAAAGCCATCCGCGCCCAGTTGAAAAATTCACCTTATATATGCTTTGTGTTATCTCCGCAGGCCTCCATCAGAAGTGTCGGTGACATGTTTGAGCGGGGAGCCCGAGTTGGAACAGAGAGTGCGCGCGCACCAGACTGATACAGCTCGGGAAGAAACTGGCGCAGCTCAGACCTGAACATCTGTCTTATACGTGAGTTGGATTGTGTACTTACCAGTAACAATTGTACTTACCATAAACAGAAAAATTCGGCTGCGAGTGGGACTCGAACCCTCGTCTTCTGAAGTACTGCAGACGCGTTACCAATGGGGATGGCAACTGGGGACTAATGGCGCTTGTATAGCTTGTTCCAAGCATCGTCATTGGTTTAAATCAGTTCAAATCTTAAAGGTACTTCAAAATAGTATACGTCATGGTCGGATTAGGACTAAGCTATGGTGGTGCCATCTACAATTAGCTTCGACTGGCCTTCGTTCCTTGGAACGTAAAGGGCTATTGTAGGACACCGTGGATTTTAGTCAGCACAAGCCCTGACATTCCCTCCCTCGATGAGAGGACTCTTGATGATTTTAACACGATATAAAATAAACATCGTTATTGACAGCGTAGTAGAGCCAGATAAGATCAGGGTTGGGCAGTATTTGAATTACTTCCTTAAAAATGTAATTTGTAATTCGTATTTCAAATACCTGACGACGAAGTATTTGTAATTAGTATTTCAAATACATGAGGCTCCAAAATACATTTTAAACAAAATACATTTAAACTTAATTTACTGACATTGCGCTCTCTGCATGATGGTGAAGCAGCTAATTAGAGTTGGCAATACTGCACCTGTTATGTATCGACGTCAGCACATCAAGCTACTTACCACAATCTGTCAAATTTCATTAATAGATTTTGAACCTTATGACAATAATGGAAGGTTATTTTTTGATTGGTAAAAATTGACAGTTTCGGGCAGGTAGACTTGCTGGCGTCTTTACACTATACGCTATGACTGTACGTCGAACATGGCGAAAAAAAAACGCAAAAAAATGAACGTTGAATTGAGAACATTCCAGGCAGACATAAAATGTAATTAGTATTTTGTATTTTATATTTTAATTTACTTGCGATACTGTATTTTGTAATTTGTATTTCAATTAAAGCAGAGCATGTATTTTGCCAGCCCTGGATAAGATAAAATAGAATAGTAAAGAAGTTGATCATATTAAATTGATTTTTCCAGCGAGGAAGACGGTAAGGTTACGTTCTCTGCGTCATCAGTGGGTGGAGAACAACTGACCCGTGCGCTGGCAGCCCTGCGGGCGGCGGCCGGCCAGGCGGGCGGCGGGCCGGCCGCGCGGGACGCCGCGCCGGAGCCCGAGGACGACAGCGACGACGAGCCGACCATGCCACCACCGCCTATTGTCATCTCAGAGGCTGACTTCAGAGAGAAAGGTAATAATTCTATTGTTGTTTGATATTTGGAATACTTTTGGGATCAAGTAATCAGCTAGTTTCGACTTCGTAGAGTGTTTTCTCTGTCGCACACTATCTAAGTCGTTTATGTTATTGATCCGGCTCGAAGGACAAACGTTTAAATAATAATAATATTCCACAACTATCACACAGGCCTGTTAGTCTAGTGATTAGTGACCCTGACTGCTATGCCGAGGGTCGTGGTTTCGATTCCCACCCAGGACAAATGTTTGTGTGATGAGCATGATCATTTTTGTTCTGTGTCTGGGTTTAATTTATCTATAATATTTAAAGTATGTTTATCAGTTGTCTCGTACCTATAACACAAGCTCTACTTAGCTTGGGACTAAATGGTGTTGTGTGATAGTTGTGGAATATTACTATTATTATTATTCAAACATCAAAATTCATTTGAAAGTATTGACTCGATACATCCCTTTTTAAAATTAATTCGACGCCATTTTATGAACAGTTCGCGAGAAACGTGTGGGTATCCTGAAGCCCCAGGGCTCTTTGGAGAGAGCGCGGGAGGAGCGAGCGCTCGCCACACAGGAGGACCAAGTTATCGTAAGTATTCCGTTAAACTTTATACGACTTATTATATAATTTGCCGAATTTCCCTTTTTCCCCAAATCAATTTAGTTTTTTTTTTCATTTCCATGTTACAATTAATACTTTTAACAAGTAATACTTTTAGTTTTTATAGTCTTGTAGAATCAAAATCCGCCATATTAGCAATGTTGTTGATAGAATTGGAGAAAACTGTTCTTTATCGTTATCTACTGTATTTTTGGAGCAATAGAATAGAGTATTGTTCGTAACGGCCTTAAATCCCCACTTTCGTTTTTAGGCTGTTCTTATTTGAAATGTTTAGTCAAATAATAAAAATGTGTCTTAGGGCTGTTTATTCCTCAGTAAAGAGTCAGATAACTTTTATCTGAGGAATAAAAATTGTGGTTTGACCGCTTATCTGTAGAAAATATGTCAAACTGCTATTTAAGTTATCAGCCCTTAGAATAAATTCTATTTTCAGGAGGTAGAGTTGCTTGAAGATAAAAATGAGGACAAGAAGGAGGCTCGCAAGCCGCGCGTGAACATCGCCATGGCAGCCATCATGAGGAAACAAGAGGAGACCAACAAACAGGTAAACATTTTCATGCAATACTAGCTTTCGACCGCGGCTTGAAGCAAGCAGCAAATGAGTTCTGCGGTTTATGCGCGAAAACATGGATTTTCTTGCCGGTTGTGAAACGACCAACCCAAATTTCTTTTTCTTCTCGTTTTATAAGTGCCCATTAAGGCGCATGTAAAATAAAATATTTTGATTTTGAAAACAAACTCACTTCCGCATTTATAATAATTTAGTTTTGCTTTTCTTCTAATCAGCTATTCTACATGATAAGTTCATCTCAACATTATACAAAAGATTCAAATACTCTTATGATAAATGCAAACATTACGTTTTCGTTATAACGAAGTCGACACAATAATAGCGGTTCATTTATTTATTATTTAGGTATTTTATTTCAAGTCTGCAATATTATAAAGCACCCTACACCAAGTATATTTTGTAAAGTAAATGTCCTTATATTCCTCAGGTGAAATTCGTGACGCCACCGCCAACACCGGACTCGATAGCAGACGCAACAGAAACTAAAGAGGAGAAAGCCAAAGTGATACAACAACCAAAACCCATCAAGTCCTTAGCCAACCTTCCTCTCGGGAGGAAGACGGGAGGGATCCTCTCCCTCAAGGACAAATCCGCAGGGTATCCTCACTTGGTCCTCAACACTGAACCAGAACCTCCGAAAAAGGTGGAAAAGGAAGAGAAAAAAGAAGCTAAGCCGAGTCAATCGAGTCAGAACTCACAGACGTACCAACAGAAGAGACAGGATCATCCTCTGTCACCTAATTGGAACCCGATACAAAACACATACCCTGAAGCTCCCAGAATGAACTTCCAAAAGAACTATGGGATACAGAACACAGGGCTGAGCTACAACCCTAGCTACCCAGCTCCTAATGTCAACAATCAGGGAATCAGATTGCCTGTAGTGAACCCCAAGGAGATTGATGTAAGAACGGCTGCACTACAGAAGCAGAACTCTCGACAAGAACTGTTCCAAGATGGACAGAAATTCAACCATAACTACCAAATGTCCGGAGACAAGAAGAACTTCTTGAATGACTTACCTCCGCGGTTCGCCAACCAGTACAGATACTGGCAAAATGCACAAGAAAACCAATTCAATGACAATAAATTCCGAGATGATAGTTTCAAACCGAATAATACGCTGTTCAACGCGCAGCAGCAACCTAGAAATTGGAACGCGCAGCCACAGCAACCGCCAGAGGGTTACCAGCAACCGATGTGGTGGAAACCAGACCAGCCGAATAATTTTAACACGAATTTCCAGCCTCCGATACAACCTAATTTTTATTCGCAGCAATTGAATACGAATTTAGCTAACCCTTATCAGAATTTGTCGTACAATCAGTTGCAGAATAACATTCCTCAGAATAAGCAGGAGAATTTTAATCAGCCGGGTTACCTTCAATCTGCTATAGGTCAACCTCAGTTGCAGACGCTGCAAAACTTAGTAACATCACCTAATTTCAACTCTTCGTTGAACAGCTTTTCTTACGCTCCTACAGTTAGCTATGACTCGTCGATGTACCCTCAGTTCAACAACAAGTTGTCTTACCAGCCCTTACAAATGAAGATGGTGGACAAACCGTTGAACTACCAGGGTAATAAGGATCTAATGGATATGAACCAGTTGAACTTTGGTGGTAATCCCCTGGACATGCAGCAGAGGAACTTGAATATGAACTTTAATGAATCAGTTAGTAATGATACTGGAAATATGAAGAATGTGGATCATGGGGTGAGTTGCAAAATTGTATAATTTCTTTGGTAAATTTTAAGAAATTACTTAAATTTATTTACCTACCTTCAAAGTAGAGGGAACAGGCGTCTTCTGGGTAAGCTCGCTCTATCGTCGACTTTGTCTCTGTCATGTTTGACCTAGATTAGAGTCAAGAGCAAACCCATCCCAAATTATATAAAAAAAAAACAAATAATAATTTATAATTATCTTTTTTACATAATCATTAATACTTCTAAAACTAATAATATAAAACTTCTTACATGTTTTAAGTTAGCCTACTGCTTCTTTTCCTTTCATGTAGACCACTGAAAGTTCTAAATTAATAACGTAATCGTTGTTGTGTAGAGCGGCGAGGTCGGCAGCAGTGCGGCGCCGGGCAGTACGTACTCCCTGTTCAGCGGAGCCCCCGACACTAGCGCCTGGGGCTCTGCCACGCAAAGACAGCCACCGGTAAATATTCTCCTATTTTTACTTATAACTAGCGAATCACTTCGAATTACGATGAATTTTCATCTATACCGGTGTATTTTCCAATCTGTACTTACTAATATTATAAAGCTGAAGAGTATGTTTAGTTCATCATCATCAGCCTATAATGTTCCCACTGCTGGGACACAGGCCTCCCTTCTGTGAGAGAGAGTGGGCTATAATCCACCACGCGGTGCCAGTGCGGATTGCTTGATGTCACATATCTTCGAATTTGGTACTAGGACATACCATTTCCTCACGATGTTTTCCTTCACCGTTTTGAGAGCAGTGGTGATGAGATAAATTACACAAAGTAATGCGCCTGGCGGGGTTCGAATCCACGATCTATAACTCCTAAATCGAGACCGATACCACTGGGCCACTAATGCTCTCTGTTTTGTTTGTTTGGTTGAACGTGCTAATTTCAAGGTAACATTTACTGGTTCGAATTGAAAAAATATTTTTGTGTTAGATAGTCCATTTATCAAGGCATCATCACGCTACAACCAAAAGGAGCCGAGCAGTGGGTATATGTTTAAATAATAATATGTTTTATTAACTTTATCGTGTTGTTCCCAGTCACTATGGTCGGGTCCAGGTCCCTCTCCTCTGGAGCGTCTACTGGAGCAGCAGAAGCAGATGAAGCCTCCACAATGACCCCCCCGCGCGGCCGGGAGCCCGCGCCGCCACCCGCACCGCTACCGGTTATCTGAGCCCGCCTAGTAAAACAAAATCTTCTATATCTGTTCCATCACACTCTAGCCACGAAATATGAGAAATGTATATAAAACAAACTTCTTTGAGAAATTTCAACAATCGTATGGTGTCGTCTTGAGCGCCCGACGATGGGACAGATGTAATTTTGACTATGGCCACTGTATGGTCCAACATTTGCTCAGTTTTACCATAGAGCAGGAAGCAAAATTCGCTTTTTTGGTAACAATAAAATATCGCTCATGTCTTTGGCCGTAATTTTGTTGCCAGTAAACATTTTGAATTGTCATAAAAATGTTTGTTCCTATTGCTTTTTAAAAGACAGTAAAAAGGAATTTAGTTTTTGAGTGTTGATGTTGCGCTTACCAATGCAGAGTCGTATTTAAATCCTCTTTTAATAAACTACTGTTGTATAAAATTGTATAAATGTAAAACAGATGTATAAATGTTGATGATGACGTACAATGGTGTCGTATAAAATAGTATTTTTGTTCAAAAAGTAATAAATTATTAAGGGGAGTTTCTGGAAAATGTTGTCTTTAAATGCGTTATTTCATATTCTTTATATAATTTAATAATAATGTGCATATTATATAAAACTGAAAGTAAAAAAAAAAAACTAGTGCTGGCATTATTTGGTCGCAGCACTAGTTGTTTTTTTTAGTACCCATTTAAAATCACTGTTTTTTTTTGTAATTTGTTTAATTCTGAGCATAATAATAAAATATTTACTGGCTCTGGCTGTGACCTGTGAAACTGTATAAAACTAGTATATTTGCTCAGAATTTAACTTATAAAGCCAAACTTGGAAGAACTGACAGGATAGATTAAAATGCCCTTTTCTTGTTTGGCAATTGGTAACTTTATTTTAATGCGAACGTACGGACAATCAAAATAGATTGTAGCTGTTACAGTCTGGAGCTGTTTTCATAAATTGTCCTATCGGTTTGACTATATTGATAGACCTTGCTACAGTAATCAATAGGTTAAAATTCTCTCCTAATGAAATTAGTTCTTGTACAAAAATACTGAATACGCCCATTGTGTCGTGTCTGTTAAAAATTGTTCTTATTCTTGTACAATTGCATATTTTTGTATCATACCTGTCAAGTTACGTCGCATGAAAGGTTGCAAAAAGATGACTTCGTTTGTGAATGTCGAACTGCGTGAATACATTTACGACTAAAGTACCGGCCATAGAGTACGCACATCGACCGTGCACTTTGGAAAGAGACAATCGGAAAGATTTGGTTTTTTAGAGCGTTATCTTGGTAACACGAGAAACTAAAGTACGATTTTTAATTGTAGTCAGTAAAATGACAAGTGCAACTGTCACTGATACAAGGAAATTTAGTACATTTCTATAGTGAACAAATGTCATTTTACTGACTACAATTAATAATCGTACTTTAGTAACAAATGGCACATAACCGAACGTTCAATGAAGCTGAAACTTGTCGGTTATTTATTTAAAGGGCGCAGTCAATGTTCATTTTTATGGCCGGTACCTGTAATTTTCTTTACATTCTTATTTTCAGAAAACGAGAATTTTGTAGGCGTCGTAGACTCGATTCGTTGAAGGTAATTGAACGTCATGAACAAGCCTCCTTATTATTCCAAGGTACGTTTATAAGTTTGGTGTCTGGGTCGGTTTAGACCTAATCGAGGCCATATACGAGAAATCTTGCTCAAATCTTATCCTTATAAAATAACCAATTGAAAGTAATCATTTAGCTTTTTCTGACGTTTAATAAGAAGTTATGTGAATAAAAAAGTTGGAAAAAATTATTCTAAATTACAAAAAAAAAAGTTTTGTCTTGTGGCTTTTATGGCAGTTCGATATTTACAAAGGCTTTATTTTAAGCATGATTTTGTTGTGATTATAAGTGAAAGTAAAATTAAAGTAATCTTTGTGAAACAATATTTTGTAATAAAGATATTTTTGTTATTACAGCTCTTGCATTTAATTTTTATGTAACTGGTAATTTCCAACCCAAAATATTCATGTCGATCATTATTTACGATTTATTATTTTTTCACAGTAAACGTCATACTTAACAAAAAAAACTAAAAAAAAGTTTTCTTTTTTTTTATTAAGTTTGTAAGACTCGTTTTGTTTGATCGTAAATACAACCAAACAAAATGAGTCTTGGATGTATGGGTTTTTCGTTACTTTTATTACATCAAAACGGCTGAACAGATCTTGATGAAATCCTCAGAGATAGGATATATTTTGGGATAACACATAGGATTCCGTTTATCCCGGTATAACGATGCCGTGGGATAATTTTAGAGCTAGACAGACCCCAGTGAGAACCTGCATGAAAGCTAGTAATAAATAAAAACACAATATAATCAGTCAATAATTTAAATTTTATTCCTTCATAGTCATTCTAAACAAATTATCAGATGAAATACATTTCTAATGTGTAAAAAAGCGTACTAATTTTCTAATTGCATTATACATAAATTATTTACAATATCACTAATAAATATTTGAGTAAAACAAATAGGATTTGAGACAAAAACAATACTATTATGTCATCTCCAATCTATAACAAGTTCAACTAGAAACAGGTCTAATATTAACTTTAAAATTGCATTACAGAATCTCTTTATAGGCTAATTAAAGGTTATCAGTTAAAATAATATTATATAAAGCAAATAAATCTAGTTATCGAGTTAATAAATAACAGTCGTGCGAACACATGGGTAAGATATGTACAACTAATTGACAAACAATAGTGCTAACTGGACCGTACTGTTACTGCCACCGTATTTTTAATATTATTTAAATGGTTGCTGTCTCACATTTTTTTGTCACTTTATTTTTCATTTTAGTCACTATTAAGGCCAGTTCACACAAAGACGCGACGCAGCGAGCACATTGAACACAGCAACCCAATGTCTTAACTTTATTTACTACACGAAAACATAACATTTGATTGTGAAAATTCCGAATACGATGCCCCATAGAGCGCGACATACGCTTGCAAATGGCCAGACTATGGGTGGACATGGCGAGGCAGATTCACTAGCTAATGAAGTCACGTTTCGTAGGTCTCGCGGCCGCGCGCTGTACAAAGCTAACTCACTGTATTCTTCGAGTACTTTCGCGCTGCATTGCGTTACGTCCCGGTGTGTACAGACCCTTATGTGATTTTATATATTCGATAGCGTTAAAGTAAACAATTATTTTATACAAATTGGAGTCAATAACGCGATCGAACGTTTTTATTTAGTGATAAAATCATGCTAAAAGAAACTGATGCACGATGGGCCTAAATCTATGATATTTACCACTCAGGGTACGTCGTGTTATACAATTCAAACAGTGCTTGGGATTTTTTTTACATCACTTCCAAGAGAACCAAATCTTCACAAATACTCGTCATAGGAAATAAATACATTTTCTAATACACATAATTATGATATTCACCTGTATCAACAATGGACAATAACCTAGTGACATGCAATTATAACAAAAACAATAAGTTCTTGAATTAAAACTAAAATAATCTAAAGTAAGAACCTTAAAAAATCATTCACAACTTTTCCATAACCGTTTTAGAAGAATTACCAGAGTTTGTCAAAAATTGTTGACAATACTCGGGTTTAGTCATACCACAGAGCACGGAGACAGCTTGGCATCCTTTTAGAGGTGGCAATATCAATACTTTCCATAATAAAAATTCCGCAATGTAACATTTTGATAAAATCAATAGTCTATGTGACCCGGGCCATTATTGCGAATCTATTGACACCTCATTTATTAAAATTGGTTCAATAGTTTAGGCGCTATGGTGGAACATATAAACATACATTCATAGACTGCCCAAATCATTACCCTTCCTTTTAGCTTCACTGTTCACTCGCTTATGGCTAATGCGATGACCAATACGATTATTTACAATATATTTTGGGATCTTGCGGCAATTCTATAGGTACTGCATTTGTTTAAACCGTATTATGGTGACATGTCATCCCAAAATATGACTGCCAAATATCGTGCATGATTGCACTGTGTTAACAGTCAGTCACAATTAACGTTTCATAGCGAAAAACAACAGACTATTGATACTGCCATCTTTACTCTCTGCCAACGATTCCGTGCTCTATTTATCATACCATAGAGAAAATCGTCTAAAAATAGACTTCAATTAAAAAGGTTTACACAAGTGAGCGTATGGTAAAACGATGTCAGTCGTTAAAACAGTGCTAGTTATAGAAATTCGTTCCCTTTTGACTAGTCATTGGCTGGCGAGGCGCCCGGTAACCAGACCTTTGTACTGGCATTGGCACATAGTAGTTTTAGATGTACAAGGATCTTTTGGCGCGCGGATGAAATCAGAACTAAGTGCGCCATTTCTTTTTCATTGAAGACATAATTTATGTTGAATAGCAAGCGGGCTTGTCTATACAAGCCCGCAACTTTATCTGCTAGGATTGAGTTGATATGATATTTAATTACCCCTTGTTGTGGTTGGAATTCCGAAAAAAACGAATATAGATTTATCAATGTGTTTGATAAGTCAACAATCGAAGTTTCAACTTATTCGAATGAAATTTTGATACAAACTTTCATCAATTTTTTTAAACATTGATAACTCATACTATCGCTGATAGCCAATCTATAACATACTCCATGTAAGACAAGACAAAGGTTTACTAAAAGCGTTCTGCTGCTCATTTTATACGAGCGTCAAAAGATCCTTGTACACAAGTCACACATAAATCGAGATATAGTTACCATTCGATATCACGGACATAAGGTACCAACTTAGTAACTTTCTTAGTGAAAAATTCAATAATTACCAGGTAATATTTTGTTACAACAAAACAGGAAATTACAAAAATTATTGTTTTACTCCAAAAATCGAAAACAAAAATTTAAATCGTTAGATCACCCGACCACATAATAAAATGGTCCCAGTTAAGGCTAGGCGTATGCTGAGACGCAGGTTACGCAGGTCCACACAGCGCAGAGCAGAGTAGATTTTGTAAAGCATGGAACGTCATTGAACTACGTACGCTGCGGCGCAGACACATGCCACGCAGACATGTGCTTCTCCTGTTCTGCGTCTCGTTGCAGTGCCGGCACAGAATCCTGCGCGACGCGTGTGTTGTGTATGCTGGATACATTCGTTGCTAGGTAACTTTGTTTATGATGCGAATGTCAGTTGCGTCGCAGCATGCGGAGGGGGCATATGTCTGCCTCAACTGCCTGCCCTGCACTGTGCTGTACTGTGCTGTGCTGCATTGCCTGCGTCTCAGCATACGCTTAGCCTAAATCGTTAACATTTGTATAGTTAACATTTGTTTAGTTTCTTTACAAATGCAGCTTGGAGATTCGACAAATGACACTTTTCCTATTTAAATACAGTGCGGGTCAATCTAATGGTTTAAATTTTTTGCGACGAAAGAATTATCCGATTCCTCGTAATATTGATGATATTTAATTGTTTAATCATTGCTATTAACTTTGGCAAGTATAGTAATTTGAGAATAGAAAGAATCATAATTATAAAAATGTTATGTATCACACTACTAATTTAATTAAATATTACGTAACTGCGTAATTTTTACACGAATCACCTTTTTTATTATACCTTCCAATACTTTAAAATAAAGCTTGTGCATTTTTCAGTCATTTCTTAAAATTCCTGGGACCGTGGACCCACTATATTTATGCTGTTACATATACTTACACCTTCGCATATACTAAAAGTAAATGTCTAAGAGGCATGACAGACGGCGTATTTTAAAGGCGCAGACGACGCGCGTTCCTGAACCACGCCAATCGACGGACAAATTCATCAATCAGAATTTTCAAAATGTCCAATTACAAAAGACAAGACTCAAAACGCAGATCAAGATTTTGATTATGATACAATATAGAATAATTCCAAGTGATTTAAACCGTATGGCGTCCCTTACCCCACACAGAATTAGCTTCCATTTCGCCATAGCTTAAATTCGCTTTCCATTTTATCGCATACACATTTACCGCTCAAATACATACAATTTCTTGTAGACAATTATGCTTATTCTCTGTAATGGCTAGATATTCAGCTAGTTCGAATTTCAACTCTCTGTGCTAAACTGACAGGTCAGAATTCAACACAGCACTTCAACGAGTGTTTAGGACCTCATTTAGTATGCTGGTGTTAATTAAACCATGCACAGTTCTAGCATATTCTACACACCATTTTCGAGCTAAACTTCTCTACAATTTTTGAGACAATTGTTTCAATAAATTCCTAAAACCGTATTGTTTGGCAGTTAATTAAAAACAGTATTTTATGCCGTGCTTCAGCTCAGTAGATCTATAACTACTCTCCGACACGCGAACAAGGCCCCAGGGTCACTCACTAAACGCTACTCACAGGGAAACGAGAGAATGGACGCAAAGACTTGTATGATTTTACTTTGTGGCAAAAAAGTTGGATTTTATGTATTTTTAAATTTGGGTCATATGGTAGAATTTTCTGATCTTTTTCGATGTCCATTCTTTTTATAAGAAGCGACAGCTATAACCTTTGGGTCTTCAAGTCAAGAGTGAACGGGTTTACTTCTAGGCAAGTTTGCTTCACCGCTTCTTCGCTTACCATCCAGGCGACATAGTGGTCAAACGAACCTTTTACAATTTAATATCCACAGTCCCTCGTTTCAAAGCCGTACCGATACATTTACATTATAAAAAAAGAGATATGTGAACAAATTGCTATAACGCCGTGACTATAATAAATCCCAGTCCTAACTGATGAGCCGACTGAACTTATTTAGGTATACGTCACAATTACAACACAACCAATTAATTTGTTAACAATGTCATGAATAAAGATTAATTGTTCAGAAGATGAAAAACTACCATGGTAGTTTTATTTTTAAAAGCTGGCAACATTCGAGACATCTGTCAAAATGTTATGCTTTGTTCGATTTTCAACTTTATACATAATACACAAAGTTGGTATGGTTTTCCATAGAGAAAGTAAATTATCCTCTTTATGTGATAATCTCAAAGTATCGTAGAACACAATTTGTAATAGGACAACATTCAAATATTGAACACTTCTAACAACTATTTTTTTTAATGGAGTCATATTATTTTCTACTAGGTTTCAAGATAAACATCTATTTACTGGGAACAACAGACTATGGACACATTTGCGGGGTATTTTCTACTAAAATATTTTGAGCAGTATTTTCTAGGAAATTCACGAATTAGTCCATATTTAATAACAGGCAGAGAAGTATTATAATCCATAAAACATTTGTATAGTCAAGTCAGTTGCTGAACGCAAGGTCATGTTAATGTGGTACGTAGGACAATATACCTTATGTATATGGCGGTAAGGTGTGTTTTGTCTCACGTCTGTCGCTCGACGGCGAAGTTGTAGGTGTATTCGCGGTCAAGATCGAACCGCGAACGCCGCTTTATCACCGGCAATTGTTTCTGGAAGGAAGAGATTTTAAATTAATACTGAGAAGTGTTGTTGATATGAGTAAACTTGCTATTTTTAAACTGGTTAGTCGTATTTTTTTTTCGTTTTCAGTCACACCATATTAAAAATGATTAAATGTGTCTCGCAATCACCCAAAAACCCGACGCTTTATTTTTTATCTTTTATTTTAGACAATTAAATAAATAAAAAATAGCACTTTGGCAATAATGTTTGGGGTTACTATACTAAAACTGAAACTGTCTACATACAACATACTTTACTTTTTATGTATTAACCTGAAGATGTAATGTAAAATGTGAAAAAGTAGAGTTCGCGGGGCTTTCTAAACAGGTAACCGTGACCCTAGAAGTAATGGGCTATTGAAGGAACGCCGACGATTTTAGTGAACACGTCTGACAGTTCCTTCTGCTCCATCCAAGGCGGGAGGACCGATCAGATGATTTTAACACGTAAAAAAATAGTGATAAAGTAACAAATATCCAGTCATATTTTTAAAAACTTTCACAATTATATTATTAGTTAGGACAGGATACATCACATTTATGCTCTTAGCATTCATAAGCCGCTTATAATAATAACAATTATGTATTTCACATTATTAATGGAATCAGTATTAAGGAAAATATGTTCGAAAATTAATAGAATTATGTAGTTAATCTCAATTATTTTAATTTTAAAAATTGAATTGAAAAAAAAAAACTGTTACTGTCGACCAAAGAATTAGATCAAAAACAAAAGTTTATCATGTTGACCTGATATTTGATGGCATTGTCTATAATTCATACAAAAAAAATATTTTTTGAATAATAGCATTACTATAATTACTACGAACAGAACCTATGTTGTTTGAACTAGTAGGTACAGTCAGTACTAGGTAATTATTATAAAGCTGAAGATTTTCTTTGGTTGAACGCGCTAATCTCAGGAAGTACTGGTTCGAATTGAAAAATTATTTTTGCGTTAGATAGTGCATATAAAGAGGAAGGCTATATAACATCAGCAAGAAAGGTATAAAAGCAGTGAGCAGCGGGAGTGAAACCAAGGAGAATAGTTAGTTAAAAATATAGATTCCAACTTACCAAACTATCACTAGGCAGTCCTCTCAACTTGGGGTTCAATAAAAATGGCACTCCTTCCATTCCATTATATCCTCCTAAAGTCTGGTACATGGTGTTCCTGGGTAGAGGCGCAGGCCCCTTCTTCCGTCCGGGGGCCACCGGCGACGTGAGGCCCGCGGGGCTGCCGTGAGGAATCGGGGACTTGGCCGCGGGAGGCCGGGGCGCCGGCCTGGTCGGCTTGATGTTGTAGGAAGGGCTTAGGGCTTCATAGTCGTGGTCAGTGGTGAACTCCTCAATGTTCGGGTATGTGGTCGGGGATTGTTTGAGATTCAGGTTATTTAGCTCCGAGACGAGGGGTGACAGTTTTGGTGGACGATCTGGTGGTCGTAACCTGTAAATAAATGTATGTAATTACATAACATGACACGGCAATTGTGTACCTAATAATACAGATAGATTTCGTCAATTGACGCCAGCAGGTCAACTTACTCCAATCTGTAAAATTTTACCAATCGAGCATTAACCTTCCACTATCGTGATTAGGTTGAAAATCTATTTATTATAATTGTCAGTTTGATGTGCTGGCGTGTGTACTGTGCTGCTATTGCCATAAACCGTACAAAAATCTGAATTTCGTCTCAGCAACTTCGAAAAAAAAACTGGTGGCCGACCTGGGAATAGAACCAACGAGGCAGTTTCTAGGCGTCTTGTGGTGACAAAACCCGCTGAGCATTCAGAATTAACACAGCATTTCGGAATCTAACTCAGGCCGAGTTAGATTCTGAAATGCCGTTAGGTTTTTCTAATAGCAGATCGGATTTTGTAAGTAGCGGTATGAAACCCCCAAGGCAACGCATACTGAGGTCGTTCCGTAGATGGGATGAAGTTTCTATTGTCATTTTAGTCGATAGGAAATCCCATCGCCTTGGCTTATTTAACAATTCTTATGGCCCCTGTGTATGTTTTATTTAAAAATCGTTGTAAAAACAGTTCCTTCTTGATTCATAACTTCCATTGGTTTGTTACGTGACAGTTATTATAACCATAAAGCTAGTAACCACCAGTTAATATACGACCAATTTCGGAATGAGGAGGTAATTTCAAATTTTTTACCTGTGTAACATTATGGTACCAAAGTTATGACCACTTTTTATTTTCAGATAGGCAATAAGTGCCTAAAGATTGCAATTCAATTAAATTGTCTAACTTCAAAACTAATAAGAATATCCCAGTGATAAATATCTCCAAAGAATCTCTATGCCTTGAGGAAGTTTTCTGAACGCAAAAAATGGTCAAACTTTTGAACCATAAAATATAGCACTTTATGTGTTAGAGGTCAAAATTATTGGAAATGATATCGTTTCCTATGATCCTATCCAATTTGATCCACTAACCGGGACCCTGTAAAGACAATTTTGAAAAATGTTTTCACAAATTAGTTTTTCAAAATTGTCGGCAAAACTAATTTGGCAAAAAAAATTAGGTTTTTAATTTTCTGAAATTACTAAAATGATTGCAAAATATAATATAGCATAGGTCAAAAAAATTGGTAGTAAATTTTCAACCAACATAACAAAATAAACAGTTGCGTTTTCAAACAAACTGAACACAAGTACCAATGTGAAACTGATACTTCTCAATGACCTGAATTTATATTTTGTACCCGAGAATATAAACAGAACAAGCTAATTCATCTTGTTCACTGAAGGATTTATTAATTTATTTCCTTTGTTCGAGATTCGAGCATGGTTATGTTTTACTGCATTTAAACGATGTTGTCGTGTTGAAAGGTAATGCATTTTTATTGAATCAGGGCGAAGTAGACGTTTTGAGACTGCAGAAAAACAATTTATTTTTGCATTAAAGTAAGTATCTACATTTTTTATTTATTTATTAATATCTTGCGATCAGTCTTAAAGTATCTACAAATAACTATACAAACAACTAGGTTTTGAGTTCGCTACCATACGCGACAACAAGCTGCATTACGAGACATTTGAGAGACTGTCGCTCGACACGAAAAACAAAATGTCGCCCAAAGTCGCTTGCATAAAGCCAAGAATACACTAGGAGACCAATATGCCACGACATGTATCGGCGACATGTCACGCGACTTCGTGAAACTTCGCCTGACATAACTGGCGACATCTAAGTACCCATGTGGATTAATTATTAGATTTTAGGAATATGATTAAATTCTTTTCTTTGTGCTTGTTGATGTATAACTATTTATAAGAGGAAAAAAAAAATGTATCTTACATAAACTAGTAATATGTGGAAACGTAGTGGATTGTACATTTACTTAGTATAATAGATTGTGTACCTAGATTTTAATATACAATGTACGATTGTTTGTTTTCCCAAAATAAATAAATAAATAGACATCGCGCGACTTAAGTTACTAAAGCCAAGGACAAACGAGGAACGTGTCGCAAGTAGATGCTAACATAAGCTGCGTGATGTGAACAAGAAAAAGATCGAGTGACATGTGGGACATTGTGGCGGAGACATTTCACGTTAAAGTCCGGCAAAAGTAAAGTTCCGTGAATCGGAGAGTTCCATTGCCAATTTAACTGCCGTAAATCAGCTATTAAACAAACCGTATGTCTGAGGACAGATGATAAACATTTGAAAAGGGAATCCATCAAATCCCCTGTTTGGTCGTTTGTCAATCACCGTCCCGACGCTCCGCGGTATAGGTACGTAAGGTCAAATGTGTTTTGATAGGGTGACATTGGTTACGTTTATAGCTACGTATAAATTTGCAATACAAAAGCAGTTTTTTTATAGACTATACTACTGGGCAGAGGCGTCCCCTTTCTTCTACCAAGCCTGTGTTATAAAAAAGAGAAACCCTTCCCTGGTGGTAATGTGGTGTGTGGAATCCTGGTGGTTTATTACATAAATTTTATATGTATTTTATTGTGTATGAACAATCAACAATCAGCGATTTATTTACCTACTTAACCTTTACTTACATGGAACCTGTAATAATATTTTCTTTCCATGATTCATAAGCAAGAAAATTTTATTATCATCGCGTTTTCGTACGTTTCGCAGGATTTAATGGATTACGAACATTGTTCTTTACATTATAAAGTTGAAAATATTAATACTTTGCTACTTGTCCAGGGGCGCACGTGTCAAAAATAGTATATTTGCTTACCTCCGATTAGCTTCAGGCGTGATGTTGGTAAGGACGTTCTCATACTCGTTGTGTGTCGGCGAGGTGTCGGCGCTGCCGCCGCTCACTTTGTAGCACACCATCTTGCCGTTTATCTCTCTGAGGACGAACACAAACACTTATTGTTACGTAGCATTTTACGCTATCAATGACTACCACCGGCCATTGACCCCGACCTATTTTTCTTGTTTAGACAGATAGACATAATCATAATGAAACTGTTTATTCTCCACAAATTTTAATACCAGGGAAATCAACAAAATACATTTTTTTTTATTTCTTAAAAAATATATATTCTTAAAATATCTTTGAAAGCAAAATTATTACATGCACACGAAGATTTTAAGCTTCGATCTCGGCTAACCCTATTAAATATTACACAAGGAGTTACCGAATAAGCTCAAAATATACAATTATTCAACGTAAGCATCAAATCCGGGCTCACGCGCATTCCATATGTGAAATTCTAATTGGATCCGATTATTCAAAATCCTGTTAAGCAGCTCAAGTCTGTGTTAACAACCTAAAAGCTCATGTTTCATTACATTACGTAGTAGTGATTGCTTTTCGAGTATTAGTGAATGTTTCCCTCTTCGAGAGTTATGCAAAAAAGGACCCTATAACCATATCATATCTTTGTACCCAAATTCATATAAATCAGTTCAGCGCTCTATGGGTGAAAGTGTAGCAAACAAACTTACTTTAGCATTTATCGTTTAAGTTCAGGTTACAAGTAAAGGTAGACGGTATTCTTGACCAGAAAGATTATTATGGAAATAATGGTAAGTACACTAAGCGCGCGAGTTGAATGCAGAGCTTAGGAATACGGTAGTGCTGTTGACAAGGATGGCACAGTACTACACTGCAGGCGCGTGAGGTGGGGCGTGCGGGTAGCGGGGGGCTCTTCACCTCAGACCCCGACTGCATTCAATTCGCGCGCTATCTGTAGTCGTTCCGGATCTGGGTGTTTGTGTATGTAAGTTTCTATAGTGGGGTAGAGAGGAAGCCTATAATGTCTAAGTGCCAACAGTACCGCAAGGTACAATAGGGCTAGTATGTAAATGAAGCAGCTTGTTCAAAAACTAAATTCTAATAATAATTATGTTGTAAATGCAGCAAGTCAAGCTTATTTGAAAGTGCTACTAGTCAGGAGCAAATTTCCAAAAAAAAAACACCCCGTGGCCTATGGTGGCATACTCCTCATTCACTCACCCAGCCAGTATGAACCCCTGCGGCGCCTGCCTCATCTTGGAGCACACGATGACGTCAGTAACAGGAGGGTGCGCCCGCGCAGCTGCTGGCCGCGATACGCGCGTGCACAGCCTCCGTTTGCCCGCGCGCCCCGCCACACTGTAGCCCGGCGGGGCAGCTTCCCGCTCTCCCACGATCACCACGCCATCCATCACGTAGCCTGGTACTCCTGAGGAAGAACATTTTACCTTATAAAAAGGTTTTTAAGGGGAAATCCATTAAAATGTGTCTCGGTTCCAGGTGAAACGGAAAGAACTTTCAGACTCGTACCGACTAAAACTATCCCAGTGGTCTACCATGGCGTCTTAAAGCCTAGTTCCAGTGAGTGAACGAGGTGGCGTTAGACTTGTATAGCTGTGTCTCTTTCCCACACTGAAACTACTTTGGTTTTAAAGGCCGCTGTACACATTGGGCCAGCGTGTACAGACCTACTTGGCGGTATGTTGGTAGTTGGCGGCAGTATTGGCCGGCCAAATGAATGTTGTCGGTTTTTCGTACACCAATCAAAGGCAAATCTTGGCGTGCTTAGCAAACAGTGTTCACACGTTAGTCCAATGTGTAAACAGCGACATTTGGAATTCATTATTTTGGGCCAACATGCTGGCATGATGTCATGATGGAAGATGTCATGGTAGGCCACCTGTTGTGGATATACATACTTTTTTTAGAGATGAGTCAGATTGTCAAATTAAAAGGAAGAAATATTTCTTTTATGTCATTATTATAAAAAAAAGAATAAACGATAGAAGAAAATAAAAATCGCTGCAAATTAAAGTTTATAGTTATTTTTCTCGACCCATTCATAACACCACCTGTTCCTTAAATTTTCTTTTGCATTGCAGGCAGGGTTAACTAAGACATTCCCTTGGGCATTTGGGCATATCAGGCCAATTGCTGAAAGCTCATTCAGCGTCGTGTTTACTAGCAGACGTGATTACTCGCCGGCCACATACCCATCAAGGGTTTTGAAGCTATAACGACCGCCTATGGGAAACCTGCTAAGGTCCCCTTCATAATTACAAAATCCAGTACCTGCTGTCCTGAACACAATAATTGCCTAGTAATCTTTCAGCCATCAAGTTGACAGGCGATGTGACTGCGACCGTGTCGGAAACGGCAGGTGTTATGATATCAATGAGGTCATAGGTCATATTTGTTTACGCTCCTGGCTTGGTCGAGATCATACATATTGTCTTAAATTCGTTATCATCTTTCTTACCCGATTTATTTATGTATATTTTATGGGTATAGGTTATTTTTGCTATAGGTTATTAATACACCTATGTTAAAAGGTTTATAAGGAAGGTAGTAACTTAGTGGAGTGTAAAGTAATTGATTACCTACGCGTGGGTGAATTTGTGGGTTCCTGGCACATGTTTGGCTTTTAGCTGGGCAATATGTATATGCATATTCAAAGTTACTTCTGTGTAATTTGCGATTGGTTCACGAGTGATACCTCATTGTTTTTGGTCACAATATTTTGTTTAAGAAGTATAATACCTAGAATGACTAATACCGTCATGACACTATCTTCAAAAAAACATTATATTTGTAATTTCCCACCAAATCTCAGTACATAAACAAATTAAATTGATATGACTTCGACTATCTGTTGCCAATGGCTTCCCACAAGAACGTATCTCAGACTATAACTTAACGAGTATGTCTGTCATAGAGATCCATTCAGATATAAATTCATCCAAACTTCTAATATAAGTTACATCAGATTATAAAGAAAAGAAACATATTATAATCAAAACTGTAAGCTGATGATTATTGAAGAAAAATCTTACCAAGAAACTAAATCTTCCCACCTATAAACGATGACAGCACTGCATAACAAGATGTTAGGAAATAGTTAATAGTGCAGTCAAAGACCGTGGGAAGTTAAGAAGATACGTCAGCACAATCATCTAATCAGTGCCAGCGTGCCATTACGCTGACTCCCTGTCTCTGTAGTCTATGTGAACTTGATGATGTAAGCCTCTGTCATATCTGTCTATACACAGGATGCATTTTTCAACTGGGCGTAGATGGCTATATCCGAAACTATGAGGAATATCGAAAAACATTGAAAGGAGTCTAGAGGTCGATTTGACTATAACTAAAACTGCATTATTGGATTTTCGAAAAATCAATATGCGGCCAGGAACCAAACTAACTGATTTTGGAAAAAAAAATAACAACCTGTATTATTAGACCATTCGATAGAGTTGCTAATAAGGATCAAATTCTGGGAAGTAGTGATGATATACGGCAAACAAAAATTCACCCTGTATAGTTTTATCTGAGACAACAGTTTTCCATAATTGAGATTATTTTAAAATCGAATTTAATTTTCCGTAATCCAAACGTTACCACTTTAAAATATAATATTTCAATGCATTCAAAACCCAACTTAGCCAGTATGTCATGCATGGCATATCGGTCACTTGTGAAGAGACAAATGCATTGGATGGCTAATTATTAATTAGTTTGTACAGTCTGTAAATGGTGTCGACGAACTTCTTGTAATTTATTTTAAGTATTGTTCACAAGTGGGTGACATTGTTATATTTTTATTGAGAATAAAGTTTCTTCTATCATAAAATATCGTTCTTATGCTAATCATAGATGCCGTACCGCCCCGTGTCGTTTGAATCATTATTGTACTTAAGATTATTACAAGCAGAGTACAACCCGAAACGATTATCAAATTCTAAATTAACGCGAGCTAAGCCACGGGCAAAGGCTACATAGATAAAACATTATTTCGGGTATAGATAACGTGGTTTAAGAAGTGGCAAAGGTCAATATCTAATCAACTTAATGATATGCAAAGACATCGAGTCTCGTTGACTTCATATGGCTTTCCTGACGTTTTTTGAATAAGCAAGAGCATTTGAGTAAGTTTTGGATCGTTTTTGTGTTAGATTTTAAAGAATATCCTAAATCTGGACCAGAGTGAAAAGAGTGATTCAGATGGGTTGGTAAAAACAGTTGAATATCAATATTTTACAGAGACGAATTGCGTATCTGCCATCGACAATTTAACCACTCTGCACGACAAAATTTTGACACATGACACATCAGCTGAGTCGACCGGGTGATTCGAAATTTGAGAAAATACTCAAGATTTTTTGTCAACTTTCAGCATCCAATTTTTAATCAAAAATATGTTACTACAGCTATTTCATGCGATAAGTTTGTGAGCAATATCTCTGACAACATGTTGAGGTCACTAAAATTGCCTCATTCTACTGTAAAATGTGTGTAACATACAAAATGCTACATCGTTCCAAAAACTAGGTAATTTAGATGTGATGAAAATATGTACATAAACAAGCTTCTCACGTGATAAAAACGTGTTTAACAGTGAAATAAATAAAGTAACTTACTATCTACGTTATTAGATTTGCCAGTGTTCATACATAATTTCATAAATAATAACTATCAAAGTCTTCATAAAAATGAGCAAAAACTATGTTATAACATGACACTTCTTAGTGCTGACCGCAATCCCAATATTCACATAACGATTAAAAAGGTTCATTCAGCCTAATCGATAATCGCAATATAATCGAACATGGAAAAAAAGTAAAACAAGACATAGAGCATGGACTGATTTATCTGCTTATTTGACTATAGTTAGCTAAGTCCCTGCAATAAATCTATGAAACTGAATCTGAAGACTCTTTTTATAATATTATTTTAAGTATTATTTCGTTTGATGATTTTTTTATCAAGCAATTTTTTTTTTCATGATTTGAATAGAAATAAATATCTGTGTTTCAATGGAGGTCAAACGTGTGTGTCTTCTAAATTTAAAATAAATCCTAAAGTTTATCCATACTGTGTCTTCGTTAATTCGGATCAAATGATTCCTTGCAGTATTAAATAATTTGAATTTCCTGCTGGGCGTGAATGGCTAATTTGAATCTATGAGGAATAGCGAAAAATACTGAAACAAGTCTGGTGGCCGATTTTGATAAAAAATAAAGTTATAGCATTAAAATTATTTTTTTGGCATATCAATTTCCAGCAATCAATGTTAAAGAAACGTTTTGGTAAAAGATTTTTTATAATAAATCGATTCAAGCTTTAGTTAATGGCCGTAGCTAACTACAATATGTTCACAACATCGTGTTCTCATTTCAAATTTTTATAATCACCTCGCGATACAAATACGAGTACAAACCGTTTTTTTTGAAATTCGAACTTTTAGTGAATTGGCGCAATTTTGAATATGACCTGCGTACGATGACTAAATTATAGATTATACTTAACCGAATTTGATCCTTCACAACGACCCTATCGAATAGTGTACAAATATACTGTGTTTTTTTTTTTTTTAATTTACAAGCTCGATTTCATACAAGCAAGTTGATAACAAAAATCTAAAGACGCATACCTACTTAATTTTTGCAAAATTATTGTAGTAGCGGGCTTACGAACGACGAGTATTGGGTAACTCACCGTCCGCTCAAGGTCTAGGGCCCGAGACGAATGTGTGTCCGTGTCCTAAGCCGGCTTTAATAATATCTGTACGCATTCAATAACGTATGCATGCCAGCAGGTCAACCTAACCAAATCTGTCAAATCTTACCAATCGATCAATAACATTCCACTATTGTGTTAAGGTTGAAAATCTATTGAAGGAAATTGACAGATTGAGGTAGGTTTAAGTGCTGGTGTTTGTACTTAACATGACCAAACCAACCTTTTTTTTATCGTGGTAAAATCATAAAATGAGTCCTCCCGCCCCGGGCAGGTCGGGAGGGACTGTCAGACTTGTACTGGACACCGCGGATCTTACCGGTGTCCTTCAATAGCCCTTTATGTTCCGGGGTCACGATGATGAAAATAAGTCCCGCATCCCCGGCAGGCTTTGGCCCTCTGTGAGGCCCCGTCATTTTGATGACGCTCTTTGAGACGCGTGTGGACGACGCGCCGTCGACACGGGCATGGTTCATAGTCGGACAGCGAGTTGCCCTTTACTCGCTGTCCGCATGCCCGCGACCAAATCAACCTTACAAAACATTTTTGTAGAATAAAATAATTTACTTCTTTATATTTAGTGAGAAACAAAATCATTTGATTTAAGCCTTTATAATCAAGATCCAAGGCATTCTATATTCATTCAACCTAAATTCTATTATTGTACAAAATAAATGCACATTCAAAAATTGCTAATAAATTAAATTTTGAACAGCGAGCGCATTCCTAATTCAAATTTTGAAAATTAATAAAATTGGCGCGCATTCAAACATATTTTTTTACTGACATTGTTCCTTTGTCTATATTGTTTTTTAGAAATTAAAATGTAGATAAAATTATTATAAAAGCTTTTAAAATATTATAATAAATAATAATTGTATTCTAAGCTTAAAACAAATTTATTTTAATTTCTATTTATCGATTTCCTAGTTTCCTTATTTTTTCACTCGAGTTGACAAAAAATTCAATTATGGAATCGATTAGAATAATCGCTTTCATACATCATTACGATTAAAAAAATAAACATGGTTGTCGATTACGAACAGAAATTGAGTAGTGGTAATGAAATATACGTGTTATTGGCTCTGTATTAGAGAATTACGCCAAGATCTGGACTTTTTTACGTTACTTATAATATTTGTCATGATATTTATCTTAATTGTTATTGAGTATAAGCGCGTGTGTGTGTTATAAGTGAAAAATAAAAATTGAAAACAAACAAAAGTGGCGCGAAACTTTGAGTTCAGATATCATATTCTTCATTACCACTGCTAATTTACGTTGAATAATGTATGCATTCGTTACAATACTAAATGACGAGTTATTCATCCCTCGCATAATGATTCGTTGGATGTCCGAAAACCAAATTTTTTATGATTTTTAGCCCAAACCAGCACTGCCATTAAAATGGCGACAGTCGTATTTACACTTTTTAATTTTGTTATGGTAAATTAAGAAAATGCGCGCTAAATGTAGAAGTTTTAATGACGTGAACAAAACATTTTTTTATTAAACATTCTTAATTAATGCGCACTCATAGGATTTAACGCAGAGAATATTATATTTTTTAAATTTATAATGAGGATGTCGTATGACTACAACGTCTGCCCCTTTAGGGGCACTTACTGAGCCAGCGTAGGTTAGCTTGTCGCGCCCCTAAAGGGGCCGCTACCGAACTATACGGTTAATCATTGGATAATAATAAATCCTTTGGTACACTTTCTTTGGGTAGACAATCATCAAACGGCCCTCCGACTCTAGGTAGAGCGGAGTAGACTGTCAGACTTAAAAACTACCCTATTTTCAATTGCCTCGGCCATGGAAACCTATTAAGATAATAAAGCAACCCCGACATTCATGTGAAATGCTGCCTATGAGTTTGTGATATCAAGGACAATGGGACGGACGATGGGATTGGACGAAACTGATTTACGTTTTTGGGGTCAACGCACTCTAAAGCCCTAAAGGTTAATTCATCCTAAGTATGACAGGCAGCCGTTCCGAAAACCTTTATATACCGCATAACGTGGAAGTTCCATTTCCCGGAATACAATAAACGCATTATAAATCCATTTTTCCGAGGAACGGCACGCCATCGTCATTTTAATAACAATGAGGCAGTGACCTAGTATTACTGTGGTAAACAGATTTAAGCATGTCTAGAGACACAGTAAATATGCAGTATTTCAATTAGGAACTAATTGTTGGAAATGGACACAAAGTATAAAGGAGTTGCTTGATATCATCCATCCAAACGGCAGATGTAACCGAAACTAAAACTGGATTTGCGGAGCGAAACCACCTCTCGTCAATGTTTTGGGACTTGGGACTTTTGAGACGCCTGGATTACAACAGTCTAGAAAATACTTTACGAATTGCTAATTGCTGAATTGTGAGAAAGTAGACTTTATCTAGAGACAAGATGAAAAGTCAACCCGAACACTTGCATTTGAATTTACAGCAGGCCTAGTAACTTTCCTCTCATTGAGAGGGAAAGCCCTCTCAATGAGAGGAAAGTTACTAGGCTTTGGGGCTGAAAATCATCAACTGACTTTATCCGCACTGGCTGGAGCTGACGAGACACTGGCGGACTATATAATAGCCCACCCTTGTTCTTTAAGCCACGTCTTTGGGCCTCGATAACGCATAAGAACATTTTAGGTTTAGGGAGGAGGCCTGTGTTCCAATAATAGGCTTTTATTATTACCTATACTAGTTGGTCTACTGTCATTTGTATACTGTGCCTGGGGGCTGGTCGCCTGTCTTCGCTCGTCAGTCGTGTCCCCGTTACGACCATTGAGTAATAAATCGGCCAACAGATTCGGCCTTCGCATCAAGTTTAATGAAAGTGAATGAGTGACAGCGTTCCTGTACTTGTCGCAATTAGATTGGCTTTGATTTTTTTAGTAGGAGCCTATTCGTTTCCGGATCGGAGTGACTGTCAGTGAGTTTGACATAAATAGATCGACTGTAGATTAAATTTTCTCCGTTTTATGTGAATGTTTTCACACAAAAGTTGTAGAAATCTTCATCATCATTTTCCTCAGTCTATTAATGATCCCACTGCTAGAACACAGGCCTCCTCTATGTGAGGAGAAGTGGGCCACGGAATCCACTCCACTACGCGGGCCCAGTGCGTGGTGGTGGATGTGTTTGAACCCACGACTTAAAACTCGCAGGTCCGGGGCGATACTACTGGGCCTCCATTGCTCTCAATGTTTCTTCTAACAAAAATCTATTCCCTAAGAAACAAATAAAAATAATGCAACTTTCACAAGTGTGACCGTCTTGTAAATGAGATATCGCCTTAGAGAAAATATAAGAAAGGACTGTTAACACCACTATAAAGACACTCGAATTCTAATGTTGGCAGTCAACAGAACTGTCTACTTTTTTATAACTGCACATAAAAGGGCCATGCCCTCATAGATAAAGAGCTATCACCATAGAGGGCTTTCATAATTCATTTATCACTATGACCCATTTATCTCGCCGGCCAGTATTTATTGAGTAACTGTAAGCCACAGCACAAAGACAATGCATCGTTCTGTCACCGTATCGATTCAGTAATCGATTTACGGACTGTTCGGTATCCGATTACGAGTACACAATCGATTGGAAGCCTTTCTTTGCGACAAATGATACTGGCTGTTCGGGTGACTGAGTTAACTAGGTACCATGTTTATGAAACGACAAGGAAAATGGGCCTGTTTAATTATTGAATTTATTTATAACTTTTAATTGACCGTTAACTAATATTGCCTGCGTTCAATTTTACCAAAAGTGTACATAGTTTATCAAACCGCAAAGACATAAAATTGGTCAAATGACGTAATTTTTTTATGACGTGTCATGTTATCCTGAGTACAGCGGTGATATTTGAATTTATCAATTTAAGGTCATTTATATCTATTTCTGGAGCACGCATTTTCCTTCTTTAAACATTTGAGTCATCAAAAGAGTTTTAAAGCCGAAGGGAACAAAGCCTGGTGGTTTAAGTGGGTGGTATGCGCGGGACCATTTCAATTAATCTTAGGACGTTAGGATTATAATCACTCGTCGTTTCAACGTCCGTTCATAAGCTCGGTGTGGGCGAAGAAGCATTAACTTTTAATGAGATTATCACTAGTTAATGCACGTTTGGAATGATCGTGAAAGTGTTTAATTTTACGGTGTGCGTTCTGGTTCGAGTCAAGGTTGTTGTAACGTAAACTATGGGCGTACTACTGGTTCTGAGTTTGATGTCTATTACTATGACGACATCTCGTGAAGGTCTTCACTCCTCAGGGCGAAAAGACATACGCTGATACGATGGCTTGATGTGAACAGTTTCGTGGAAACTCAAAAAAAAACGCCACAAAGACATATTGTAGTGAAAACTGAAGAAGTATGCTACACCAGAGTGACGGAAAGAAATTAATGGACCCAGTACATTCTCTGTTAAGTGATCTACATTGTACCACGTAAGCAAAAAGAAAGTGGAAGTGGGCGGAGCATAATTATATGTCGTAGACTGGATGGAGAAAAGTGTTGGGGTGGAGACCACGAACGGGTAAGAGGAATGTAGGAAGACAACCGACTAGGTATACACGATCTTGCGAAAGTGGTCAGAAGAAACTGGATAGCCATAATACAAACAGACCAGAAGTAGATAGATTTGGAAGAAACCTACACTCAGCATTGGGTGACTAAGGTTGAAAACGAAGTACATACCACGAAAAGAGCTGTTTCATGATTTTTAAAGTTCATGATGCACGCCGTAGATTTCCAAAACACGTTACAACGGTAGAATACACTCTGTGCAGTAAAGTAAAGCAAGTATCAAAATGAAAACAAAATAATCTTACCTTCCGACTTCGACAAGCAAATGTAATGTGTAGGCTTCTTCCCAAACAGTCCATTCTGTCGCAGTAGTCCTGCATCAGCGTCCTCATCATAGGTTCTGCTGACTGGCCAGTATCCCAGGGGACACTTGGCAGCGCTCTCCACAATCTGCAAGGACAACAGGGGTCGCTCGTCCGGCAACGCACCGCCGAGCGCGCTCAGCACTTTGGACATCTTCGGGCTATGTCATCACTCAGTCTTCTCAGCAGGATTGATGTTATAATAGTTTGTCAACTGAAACAATGTTAATTCAAATAAGTACATTGAAGTTCTGAATGGACTGGCTATTGGAACAATTGGTATTTGACTGAAAAAGTCTAAGTAGTCCGTCAGTTAGATTATCTATCAAAAAATATAAGACACTAATTTTGTCGTTTGTGTCGCAAACCAAAATTGAGGAAGATAAGACGCTGTTAAAACTGCCAATACGTCACAAACAAGTAGAGTTTTTGTCACCAGCCCCCACTCTCAAATTTTGATGCGTTAAGTTATATCTTTGTGTAATATACATTGATCTAACAAAAGAAAAAAAACGTAGTATCCGTTATTTTTGAAAATTTTAACTGACGAAGTAATTATATTTCCAATTTATTGATATTATCAATACCAAACCTAAAATGTTCAATAGGCATTATTGAACATTTTAGGTCTAGTAATTATTTTCCCCTTGGTAACTAGCCTGAAGGAAAAACTACAAAAGGAAGTTGATAAGCCCAATGACCTTGTTTTAAAATTCGTTAGGTGCTTAGCAGGATGAGGAGTCATTTTATAAAGGGTGACGATTAATCGACACCTCATTTAGACGTATATCGTTATTATCCTATGTTCCAGTGCAGGGACACAGGCCTTCTCTCCGTGAGAGAAAGCGAGTCGTAATTCGCCATGCGGGATGGGAAATGCAAATGGTCTCCGATTGATTAATTTTAGGACATTGACTTCATTTTGTCTTCCGCTGTTAAAATGGAATTCAGACGAGATGTAGCTTGCGACTTCTGATTGTTGTATATTTTTGTAATTAGGTACCATCTCTACTTTCCTGCTTATGTGAAACTCACATGTTAAAAACAACGATGAAGACAATTGAATCGAAGATTTTCTACGTTTTCCCCCTTATATGCAATCCTAGCTACACCCTTCAAACTCATCTTTGACTATTATAGATCGCAACTAGGCTAGCCGTCTGGCTAGACGTTTAAGGACACAAAGGGGATCGCAGACAAGGTGGATCTAACTGACAAGGGTCACAGACCTTCACTTGAACCTATCTAAACGAGGTCTATGCCCTATCTTAGGTCGAAAAGGTGCCAGACAGACGTTAAACTAGACTTGAGTATTGATGCGATGAAAACTGATTTATTAAACTATCTACAGGTACTTTTGAATTGTCAAGTTTTGAGTGATTATGATTTAGTTAGTTAGAAAGTTGAGGCTATTAAGATATACGATCTTTAACACAATCTCTGTCACCCCTGGGTTTAGACTAGGGTTAATCTAAGACCCAAAACCTAATAAAAAATTTAAAAAAAAATTGACTATGAAGAGCGGACAGACGGACGCACGTGGGATTCTTTTAGGGTATCGTTTTCCATTCGGATGTACTGAAGTCTTAAATGTTGATACAAACGAGCATGACCCTATCTGAAAATAATAGAAGAACTTTTGAATCATTAAAGAATGGGTGCCCATGTATTAAGATGTAGTTAGCCAGTTCAAAAACCTAAATTTCCATGGAGATTAATGTATAAAGACTCTCTCTGAACAACATTTTAAATAATAATTTTAGCCATTACAAAACCTTGTACCAACAATTCTGAAAATTTGCATGAAGAAGCCACGACATAGACAAGAATTGCCATCAATAATCCGATTATTGTAATACATAAATCCTCTTTGGAATAGGCGATCTCATTGCCAGTTATCGGCTTATACTCATTGAATAATGCGCGCATTGTGTCCTATATTGTAACGTAATTTCTAGTTGGAATCCCAATCGATCGACTAACGTCTTACCAATAATAAATTCGGATGGATGAATGGATGTTTGTTGAGGAGCTCGTGGCTAAATAATAACAGCCGCAGAGGCCGATCTTCCGCGTTAAGCCACGCTTGCCGAGGTTGGTCTGTGGATGGGTGACCATACTGACCATCTGTCATAGCGAGTATGTCGTGCCTCGGGAAACACATAAAGCCGTTGGTCCCGGCTGACATTTGTAGATCTTTGACAGACTGTTAGTCAAAAGCTCTAAACTCTGACAACCAGTCTTACCATGGGCGACAGGCAGATGATGATGCGACCCGTGCGACAGGCAGTCGCTCCAAATAAAATACTGATATCCAGCTGCATCTGGTTTGGCTGGATACCGACCCCAATATAATTGGGAAAGGCTAGGCAGATGATGATGGTAGAGGGCACCTACAATTCTGCATAAGTACTAAAGTGTACTGAATATACTAGAAACTAGACGAAGCTTATCAACATAACATATTTAATCATTTTATATGTTAGCATTATCTTTGTGTTAGTTGCTGATAATCCTATCACGATTAGAACGTGTTTATTGAAATGTTTGATGTAGAGCATTATCTAATTTAAACAAAGTGTTTTGATGCGTTACTATTGAATCTATACTAGTATTATAAAGTTGAAAAGTTTGTTTGGTTGAAGGCGTTAATCTTAAGAACTACTGGTTCGTATTGAAAAAAATATTTATGTGTTGAATAGTATATTTATCAAAGAAGGCTATATAACATCACGCTTCTACCAATAGGAGCCGAGCAGCGGAGGAAACCGCAAGGAACAACTAGTTTGTAATATTAAAGTTCGGACCCTCAAATCCGAATTATAACAAGCCAGTAATCCTCAATAACTCTATGAAATCCGACTCAATACAAGAGCACGTGGCATACCTAATGAAGCTTGATCCTTTACATAACCAAATAACCGGTACGAGTAACAAATTGGCAAACACTACGATGATACAAGGTCGCCATTATAAAGTGATTAGCGAACAAAAAGCTATATAATCGCAGGTCTTAGCCACGGTCATCAAAGCGAACAGTTATGTGGATAAAAAGTCCACTAGGAACATTGACACCGGCATGTAGACGGCTAGTTATGGGTAACTCGCCGTCCGACCATGGACCATGCCCGTGTCGACGGCACGTGGTGTTCTACGCACGCCTAAAAGAGCTGTAAGCAATCTGACGGGGCCTCCATAGAGGGCCAAAGCCCGCGAGACTGTCTTATCAAGAAAGAAAGAAAGAAAAGAAAGAAAAAACATTTATTTGGCGCAAGGGGGCCATGATATACACACATTCAAAGTAAAAGATGAACACAAAAATAAATAATAAAAATAAAGAACCTATATCTAACACAGGAAAAAAAATTAATAGTTATTTGTTATACAAGAGTGCAAAGTTGATTTTTAACCGCGTGCTCAAATTTGATGACCGAGCAAGCGAATGATTCTAAAATTGAATCACGAGTGCAACGAGTGATTCAAAATAAGAATCATGAGCGATAGCGAGGGAATCAAAAGAGCACAAGGTGAAAAATCTTTGCACTCGAGTGCAACACGTAACTTTTCATCCCACCTCAGCGAGGAAATGACTAAATGCAAAAACAAATAAAAAAAAGGAGTACATTGTACAAACACAAGATAGGCTTTTATTTCAGTTTAGGTATTAACTAATACATTATTATAGAACAGAATAATTTTTAAATTATAAAAGAAAATTCCAATAAAATTCCCTATCTCAAAAAATGCTGAACAGTGTTCGACGAAACTTGCAGTATTCCCAGACTTCCAAAAGAAAAGTTATTTTGTAGGTTATTTTACCCTTCTTTGTGGTGGTTTTTGAAGGCGGTTAAATTTTTTTTGAAAAAAGTTTTTATTTTACTCTATTTAGTTTAAATATTCAACCCAAATTCTTGGCAAATACATCATTTTCTTACATGTGCACTAGAATTTTGTAATCCGTAGCACCGGTATTAACATCGCCCATGTTGTGTACATAAAAGAAAATTCCAATAAAATTCCCTATCTCAAAAAATGCTGAACAGAGTTCGATGAAACTTACAGTATTCCCTAAGGTGAACGATCCCTAGTACAACAACAAAACAATTTTGAAAATCGGTCCATAATTGGCGAAGTAATCGCGTAACAAACACGCAAAAAGTAAGATCATCATGTCGTCCAAGTAGGCGAAATTAATAATAGTGCTCACAAAATAAAAAGTACTGAACCAAATTTGATGAAATTTTTATGGGACCAAACTGCAAGTATCCTGCATCGAACAAAAAAAGAATCACACTAATCGGACTAGAAACCTCGGAGTAATCGATGTACATACATAAAAAAAAAAAAAAAACATACCGACCGAATTGAGAACCTCCTCCTTTTTTTGAAGTCGGTTAAAAACAAATAATACTTAGGTAGTAGTTGAAAACTAATACCTAAGTACCAGTAACCAAGGGAGGCGTATTGAATTCCGAAGCGATACTAAGGATTCTGGGGGTGAACCTCCATCCGTAGCGCAGCGAGAAGGTTCAAGTGTTAACACCCGAAAGAAACGAGGGAATAAAGTTAAAAATCCTTAGTGAAGCGAGGGATTCAAGTTAGCCCAAGGCAACGCAGCCTTACACCCGGGGAGCGTACTCTGCTTTCCCACCTGTGTACCACATCAAATTTTAAAAATAGAATTTGTTTCCTCGACAACCTTCGAACGTCAAGTGGGCACCACAGCAAGCGATCAGCTGTTGCGGTCACCGGCCGCCATTACTGCTGCTACTCTTTTGTTCATACGATGTTCTAAATTCAAAGGACCATGCGCATTTTGGCCCATCGCTCAACAGCGATGAAAACTATGCCAAATGAAAGCTTTGAGGATGTTATGCATTTCTTATTATGGCAGCTAAGTCGAATTCGAGCGCCAACAAGGTGATTTCGAGCATTGAAAACATATGCACTTACCTAACCTAACATGTGGCAACATTCTCCTACTGATTTGAAACAGGTGTCATTCGAAGCGTGTAGTGGATACGATATACTTTTACTATGGCGACATTCTTCAAATGTGTAAGGTTCACCTGGAATATCTGAAAATGTCAACCTAACCTAACCTGTGGCAACAATCTCCTACTGATTTGAAACAGGTGTCATTCGAAGCGTGTGGTAGATACGATATACTTTTAGTATGGCGACATTCTTCAAATGTGTAAGGTTCATCTGGAATATCTGAAAATGTCAACCTAACCTAACTGTGGCAACATTCTCCTACTGATTTGAAACAGGTGTCATTCGAAGCGTGTGGTAGATACGATATACTATTACTATGGCGACATTCTTCAAATGTGTGAGATTCACCTGGAATATCTGAAAATGTCAACCTAACCTAACATGTGGCAACATTCTCCTACTGATTTGAAACAGGTGTCATTCAAAGCGTATAGTAGATACGATATACTTTTAGTATGGCGACATTCTTCAAATGTGTAAGGTTCATCTGGAATATCTGAAAATGTCAACCTAACCTAACTGTGGCAACATTCTCCTACTGATTTGAAACAGGTGTCATTCGAAGCGTGTGGTAGATACGATATACTATTACTATGGCGATATTCTTCAAATGTGTGAGGTTCACCTGGAATATCTGAAAATGTCCACCTAACCTAACCTGTGGCAACATTCTCCTACTGATTTGAAACAGGTGTCATTCGAAGCGTGAGGTAGATACGATATACTTTTAGTATGGCGACATTCTTCAAATGTATAAGGTTCACCTGGAATATCTAAAAATGTCAACCTAACCTAAGAAGGCTGTAGCAATATTCTCCAACTGATTTATTCTCCAAACAACCGAGGTTCGGGCACACCGCAATCGCGACGGTAAGACCCCTCTTTGAGGAGTGGCTGGAAAGACGTGGCTTCGTTCAGGAGGTACCTGTGTCGGATAGGGAAGAAAGATACGCCTGGGTGCCACCTGTGAAGATCGCCCGGAGGACACAGTAGGCGTGGGTATGCGGACAGCGAGTAAAGGGCAACTCGCTGTCCGACCGTGGACCATGCCCGGGTCGACGACTCAAAGATAGTCAGCACAATGACGAGGCCCCCTCACGGAGGGCCGAAGCCTGCCAGGGACTTATTTTAATCACCGTGACCCCGGAACATAAAGGACTATTGAAGGACACCGTGGATTTTAGTCAGTACAAGTTTGACAGACCCTTCTGCCCTGCCCGGGGTGGGAGGCCTCATTTGATGATTTTACCACGATAAAAAAAAAACTGATTTGAAACACGTGTTATTCGAAGCGTGTAGTGGATAAGACATATTTTTATGATCGCTACATCTTCAGACGTGTGGGTTTTTCCTGGGATTCCTAGGCTTTTCTTAAACGAACCTAACTAACCCACCTATTTTTAAGTGTGGAAACCCTCATGGGCTTGTTGTGTTGTCAGCGTGGAGAACACGGAAGAGGCATGTCAGACTCGACTGACTAAAACCACTCGGTGTTCCATACTGCAAATCAGTAGGAGAATGTTTCCAAAGGTTAGGTTAGGTTAGGTTAGATTTTCAGATATTCCAGGTGTACCTTACACATTTGAAGAAAGTCGCCATACTAAAAGTATATCGTATCTACCACACGCATCGAATGACATCTGTTTCAAATCAGTAGGAGAATGTTGCCACAGTTAGGTTAGGTTGACATTTTCAGATATTACAGGTGAACCTTACACATTTGAAGAATGTCGCCATACTAAAAGTATATCGTATCTACCACACGCATCGAATGACATCTGTTTCAAATCAGTAGGAGAATGTTGCCACAGTTAGGTTAGGTTGACATTTTCAGATATTACAGGTGAACCTTACACATTTGAAGAATGTCGCCATACTAAAAGTATATCGTATCTACCACACGCATCGAATGACATCTGTTTCAAATCAGTAGGAGAATGTTGCCACAATTAGGTTAGGTTGACATTTTCAGATATTCCAGGTGAATCTTACACATTTGAAGAATGTCGCCATACTAAAAGTATATCGTATCTACCACACGCTTCGATTGACATCTGTTTCAAATCAGTAGGAGATTGTTGCCACAGGTTAGGTTAGGTTGACATTTTCAGATATTCCAGGTGAACCTTACACATTTGAAGAATGTCGCCATAGTAAAAGTATATCGTATCTACTACACGCTTCGAATGACACCTGTTTCAAATCAGTAGGAGAATGTTGCCACATGTTAGGTTAGGTAAGGGCATATGTTTTCAATGCTCGAAATCACCTTTTTGGCGCTCGAATTCGACTTAGCTGCCATAATAAGAAATGTATCACATCCTCAAAGCTTTCATTTGGCATAGGTTCCATCACTGTTGAACGATGGGCCAGTCTCCATATATTTCTGCCCGTGGTTCTTTACTTTATTCACTAGAGGATAAAAACGGCTTTTACTCACTTGAGGATAAAAACGGCTTTTACCGTCAGATATCGAAGAGCAAAAGTACCCTTTCCGAGATGGGGGGATGAAAAAATATTTTTGTGTGTCTCACGGGTCTCACGGCTGCGCCAAAAAGGCCCAGTATCAGGTAACCGCAACCATGGAACGTAAATGGCTAGTAAAGAATCACCGAGGATTTTAGTCAGTACGAGTCAACTGGTCTGATAGTCCCTCACGTCCCGCCCTGGGTGGGAAGACTCCTTTGAAGATACTACCACGTAAAAAAAGAGCCACGGCTATCAAGAGGCGAACAGTTATGTGGTTATAAAGACTACTGAGAGAATTGACTAGGGGTAATAATAATAATAAAGTATTTATTTGCGTAAAACATGGTATACAATGGTGTTAAATACTAATTTATATGGCACAAACATGTTTAGCTAAGATAGGACAAAGCAAGCAAAATTTTAAGGTTAACAAACATAAGGATGCACCAACAAATATAAGGATGCACCAACAATGAAATTTTATACATCAAAATTTTTTATCGATAAATTCTTTTATGCTGTAAAAACTATGATCGAGTAACCATTTATAAAATTTTGTTTTAAATAATGTTGTCCGCAGTGTTTTAAAATGCCTCGGTATTTTATTATAAATGCGAACACACATTGCAAGGCAGTTATTATTGTATTTAGCTAGTCTAGGCAGATCACTCAACACTAATTTATAGGGATCTCGTCTGTTCCGAGGATTCACATCATTAGCAGTCTTAAATAAATGTTTATTTTTAACTACAAACATACATATTTCGTAAATATAAAGTGACGGTAACGGTAACAAACCAAGTTTCTTAAATATCGGTTGACATGATTCGTCAGGTTTTAGACCACAAATAGACCTCAGGACAAGCAATCTCCAAGATTGCTGTAATTACCTCGCTTGAGAGGTTTTGTGGGAGTAATGATGTAGGTGCAACCAATCTTTGATACACCTTATATAGTTTTTTATCCTACGTTGATCCTAGCCTACAGGAGACTATAGTATACAAATCATATTAAAACAATAATGATCCTTTCGATGACAACCACAGAACATTTGGCATGTGAAAAACCACGGAATGTTCGTTGACGCATTAACAGCTCTTCCTGCAGAATTCTCTCAAATTGCATCTGGGCGAAAGGCAATCACCACCTTGTCTTTTTGTTTAAATTCCGAGTTCGGGGTCTCTCTCTCTCCCGAACTATGGAAATTAGGAGTTTCTAATCAAACTGGCCGAAAAGGCAAGAAAACTGGAGACATGACTAGCTTATCGATATGAAGTCCAAATAAGATACCAAGTTAACTTTACTACTCACTCCTCAATCATAAAAACAACACGTGCAAAACAAGTTTATTTACGAAATCATAGGCGTTTCTGCTCGATAACCTTATAAAATTACTTTGTACACTTTACTTCTTAGTTAGAACGATACAACCTTGCAACTAAAACCTTAGCCTTGACACTGTATAGATGATTGTTACGCTCTGGTAAAAACTGATTCGCATAATTTTACCTTCACACAGCCACTGTGCGATAGCGTTTCATTACGGTGAGAAACATTGAATTTTTTTACTGAAACTTGCCGCAATCATGGAATCGAAGGAGACTTGCTTGAATTTCTCTACGGTAATACATCAGGAAGGCAAGGCAAGAGTATGGTTGAAGTTACAGGGAGATCACACGAAACGTAGGAGTGTTCATTCTCAAAACAAATGTTGATATCATTTTTGACTTTCTTTGGAAAAGGTCCCATTTATCATCAGTGGTGGCGTCGACTATGTCAGCATAAGAATAACTGTGTCACATGGTCTTGAAAATCAGCAACAATACCCATATCTATCGCATAATTTAAACTAAGAAAATTGAGACCGCGTGTAGGTGAACGTAGTGCCCAAGATGGACTGATGACTTGAAGAACATAGCTGGCAGTGGATTATAAAATCGGGAGATCTTGCGTTGTGGTTGTGGCGCTTCTTGGAAGAGGCCTACGTCCAGCAGTGGATTGCAATAGGCTGAAATGTTGATTACTAATTCCTTCGACATAGTCATAAAACCTTCAAGAATATTGAAAAGCGTGAGAAACAGGGAAAATCCCAATTATTTTCTCGTCAGCAACCGGTTTATGAAAACTTGTTATGGCTGATAGCGATTGATGAGCGACGATCAATGATTCGAATTGTGGGTTTTCTCAGAATCTAATAGAAGTGTGATTTATTCAGATTTTGAAGTGAAGTTACGTCATAGCTAATACGGAACTAGTATAATGTTATCATTAGTGATTCATTTACTAAGGACATTTTCAATGAACTTGGTCATGACTTGAATACTTAGTAATAGCAGGCCTGGTTCACTCCGCGGCGTAGGTATAAAACTGCACGTAGGGTGGGGGTCCTCTTCGTGGAGGCCAATTCAATGGGCAGCCACGCGCCACCCGTTCCGCTCGCGCTTCATTTCCTAAATATTTTTGTTTGGTTACGTGTATTTACGCACGTTTACCTATAATTTAGTATAAGTTTTCATAACACTATAATCCCCGCTTAAATTATCATGATTAGGTACGTTACAAGTTTGGCCTACTAGAGGACCAAGGTAAAAAAGACGAATATCAAACCTGACATCACCTTATCACGTTAAGCTGAGTACGTAGGTAGGTCGAATTAAAATCGGTAGAAAGTAGAAGGATGTTTGTTTTGTTGTTTACCCACGTTCAAACTCAGAAAATGGACACACTACGCATTCAAGGTCAGCGATTGTATTTCGCTGCGCGACTTTTTTACCTACCTATCTGCAAAGACACGCAACGCGGGACCTGTGACAGTATGCGATAGTAATTGGTCGGAATGATAAGGACTTTTTTGCCACAGACGATAACAATCTTTAAAGTTATGACTAAATCAAATTATAGACCAAGAGCCATGGTCATAAAATGGTGTAAAAATGTTGGATAGTTAGGTATACATATTTTAATGGGCGAACCAGCCGATAATATAATAATATTATTTGTTATAATAAAATTTAAATGCAAGTTTATTGTGGAATAGCGTGATCAAAAAAAAGAAGTACTTATTCATTTGCATATTTCTTTGTTTAAGACTTCACATACTTTATAAGCATCAGCTTATTAAGTAAAGTATGAGGTAGGTACAATACATATTACAACACAACATTTATGAATTGTCATAATAGGTACATTATCAGATTTATATTGTCTGAAGATTCACATAACTATGAATATGGATATGCATTGTTTCATATTATTTTATGTTATTCTCGCGAGTCGCAACCCTATTGAGCTTGACCGACGGTAACCTTTTAATGTCCTTGGCGTCAGATAAACCAAAATAACCTTTCGCGCGTAACCATTCAGTACATTTTTGCTTGCGCACGGGAAGTTTAGGCTAATATAAAAGTAGGTGGGCGGTATGGCTGCCAGTTAAAATGTACTTTATTCTTTCGTGAATAGATTTTACATTTGTTTGATTTTTTTTGGGAGTGACGCTTCTTTGCGTAGTAATATTATGTATTCTTTGGTAATAGCAGTAATAGGTTTCTGCATTGATGTATGGTTTCTCCTTTGTTTTGATGCCTATTTGCTTTATCACTTACGTTCTTTAATTGTTTAACCTCATTTTTCCCTCTTTTGTTTTACTATTATATGCAATTAGAATTTCTTGACATTTCCCTAAGTAGACCAGGCGGCGCAGAAGACATCCGTATGCAAAATATGAGGACCGAGTTTTGAGTTTTTTAATATATTTTCAGGATTGTCAAGATATATATTTTCGATGTTGCCAACAATTATCGTGGTCCAAAAAAAAAATCCGCACCTTGGTCTCAGATCAATAAAACGTTGATATTTGTGGGTTTTGATCTGAATAAATTTCATAGGATATGGAATTACATACTGATTATACTTTATTATGACAAGATCTTGATAAAATGATTGGAACATATAGTAGAAAAACATATTAATACATAATTATCTACATATTTAAAAGAACAGGGTATGGTCGTACGACTCGCCTACAGCCGAAATCGCTAAACGTAGAAACTTGGGTTTTGGACAATACTTACAGTCTACCATCTAAAGGGGCGTACAGACGGGATTTTGTGAAAATCGTCCTCTAAAGGTGTGAAAAGGGGTGATAACTACTGTATGAAAAATCCTATCCCTTGGGTTTATACATTTGAAACTAGTCATGAATAAGAACACATGTAAATAAAATATATTGGCACTTTTAATTTTTTAAAACTACCCTCCATTAGTGATCTAATCGATGTTAAAGTTTGTATGGAAAAAATTATAACGCGTGATCCGATTGCTTTGAAAATCAGTATTTAAATAAGAAAACAGAAATTATCAAATACGTGTTTTTGGATTTTTCAAAAATCTCCCCCAAAGCTAGTGAAAAGGGGTATTCAAGTTTAAAGGGAAGGATTTTAAAGCGCTATAAGTGTAACCTGCATTTTGGATGGTAGTTGCAATTTATCATGTAGGTGAGCACCCAGAAAGGATTCCACCTTTAAGGAGGTGACAATGGGCATTATTAGTTTTTTGAAACTACCCTCCAATGATACTCTAGACGATGTTAAAGTTTGTATAGAAAAATCATAACGTGCTAACCGATGAATTTGAAACCTGGTATATGGAAATTAGATAAAAAATAATGAAACACGTGTTTTTGGGTTTTTCAAAAATCGCCTCCTAAATTGGTGAAAAGGGGTGATTAAGTTTTAAGGGAAGGATTTTACTACGTGTAGTGCGGTAGTATTTTACAAATTTCTGGACCACTCCAGACACTGGCAACATGCATTTTTAAATAGTCCTAGAACTCATTTGCATACTTCATAAAACAGATTGCGGTCCTCATATTTTGCAAACGAAATTCCTTCTGCGGCCTGCACTATAAGTAGGTTATAATGTTACTTTAACATCTTTCCATTTTCTTTTCTGTTTAGCAGTTAGTAAAATAAACAAGCACGCTTTTAGTAAGGTGATAACTTGCGCTTATGAGTCACAGATATTTGCCGTCTTTTTGGCATATGCATACATAACCAATCGTGCTTGACTAGTTTATAAATAACCATTTACGTACATTCCTTACGTAGGTACAACGATCGTGACAAACATTTTAATGCGTTTTCCTTTTTTGTAGAAAAATCATCAAATCTGTCCTTCAGCCCTGGGTGGAGCGGAACGGACTATTAGACTGATACTGACTAAGATCAACCGTGGTACTTCAATGGTCCATTAAGTTTCAGAGTCACGGTTACATGTTAAGACAGTCCTGCGACCCTGGCAGGCAGGCGTTTGGCACTGTATGTGGGCCCTGTCAGATTGCTGACGGCTCTTTGAGGCGCGCGGAGAACACGTAGTCCAAGATAGGAGTCCTATCTTGGACTACGTGTGTCACCGATTATATAGTGCGAGTTCCTTACATGGATTGAGAAAATCGTCGTATTTATAATTGGTGCTATCGACACCAAAAGGTAGGAAATGCGAAAGTCAGGGTCAGTCATGCATAGGCCATTACTTTTCTACGATTTCATGGCTAAACTATGATTTGTGTTATGTAGGGTACTTGGCAACAATAGAAAGACATTAGCAATGTTTGATCATAATGTTATGGTTACCTGGACGCGTTTTATATCACGAAGCTTCGCCCGAATCTTCGGAAAGCATTTTCATTTGGAAGAAAAATCATCAAATGAGCGTGTCAAACTGGAATGACCCCAAAAAGTCAGTCAAGAATAATTATTAATTACTAGATATTTTATAAATAACCGATTTGGTGCCACTTAACGGGTCCTGGCTACGATTGTCACACATAGATTAAGAAAGTCTAGAAACAAAGGTGAATGACCGTTTACGTCGTGCGTGGAAGGGGCATAAGTCTAGGGGTGGTGGGCCCTACTCGCCCTTACCCTAAAATTACAATATTGATTAAATATTAATGAACAAATACTTCTTTTGTGGACGAAATAACTGAAAGAAAGCAATAATTTGGTTACATAATGAATTCACGCACACGATACTCTGATGTACGAGGTAAATTAGATTTTGTAAAGTTTCATCAAAATCTGTTCAGTATTTTTTGCGGGCAAAAGCAATAAAATAAACATCCTCGAAAAATTTCTAATTGGTTCGGTTTTGAATTGTAATGGCTTTATTACTTTAAAGACAATTACAGGATAAATAAGCAAATTATAGGTATGTTTTAAATGCAAAGTGCAATTTATTATAATAAGTTAATTAAGTACATATTATTAAATTAAAAATATTAACTGTGTGGATTATTTTTCTTTTTAAGACTGTTTGTACGCGCATAACTTTCATAAGACTAGACTACACCAAATTAGTTTTTCTTTTTTTTATGTGGGAAAGTTTTCGGAAAATCAATCGGGTACGTCAAAGCGGAAGCAAAAGACAGCCTACTAGCTGCTAGTACAATAGAAATGCAAAAGTAACTGTGTGTTGCCTTTATAAAAAATTCTGAAGTTGCATTAAGAAAAACTTTGAAATATTTATGGCTCTAATGACTTCAGAAAGAACAGAGCACCATGGTAAAAAGAAACTGATTAAACAACAAACAATAAGATAACTGTGACCTCATTTCATTACCAACACAAGTCAGCACCTGGCCAAGTGGCCACTCTATGTAGCATGCTAATTGTTCACTAACCCAGATATATTACTACTCACTTATAACTGTAGCGGTTGCCCACACAATGTGAGAATAGATGAATCATTTGTTGTTTTTTAACCGACTTCAAAAAAAAAGTAGGTTCTCAGTTCGACCTGTATGTATGTATGTATGTATGTATGTATGTATGTATGTATGTATGTATGTATGTATGTATGTTTGTCCGCGTTTGGCTGGACGGATTTAGATGCGGTTTTCAGGAAAGTGTTCATTATATTCCGGAGAAGGTTTTAGTATATAACACTAATAGATATCCCGTGGCGTTGCCCACGTGGATCCGTTTTTGCTTACTTGGATTGTACATTTTCAGAGACGATTGCATGTTTGTCCGCGATTATCTCGCGTTTGGCTGAACCGATTTTGATGCGGTTTTTAGAAAAGTGTTCGTTACATTCTGGAGAAGGTTTGAGTATATAACAATAATTGATAACTCGTGTAGTTGCCCACATAGATTCGTTTTAATTGCTTACTAGGATTGTAAAAGGCGCCGATTATATATATTATTATAAAGATTTTCGTTGAATATCTAAACTAAAAACGGAAAAATAAAAAACTTTTTTAAAAAAAGTGAACCGACTTCAAAACCATACATAAAAAAAACTATAAAATAACTTTTCTTTCGGAAGTCGGTGGCCATAGTCAATGAATAAAAAAAAAAAAACAAAGCCACCGACTTCCGAAAGAAAAGTTATTTTATAGTTTTTTTTATGTATGGTTTTGAAGTCGGTTCACTTTTTTTTTAATCGACTTTAAAAAAAAAAGTAGATTCTCAGTTCGACCTGTATGTATGTATGTATGTTTGTCCGCGATTATCTCGAGTTTGGCTGGACGGATTTGGATGCGGTTTTCAGGAAAGTGTTCATTATATTCCGGAGAAGGTTTTAGTATATAACACTAATAGATATCCCGTGACGTTGCCCACGTGGATCCGTTTTTGCTTACTTGGATTGTACATTTTCAGAGACGATTGCATGTTTGTCCGCGATTATTTCGCGTTTGGCTGAACCGATTTTGATGCGGTTTTTAGAAAAGTGTTCGTTACATTCTGGAGAAGGTTTGAGTATATAACAATAATAGATACCTCATGAAGTTGTCCACATAGATTCGTTTTTGTTGCTTACTATGATTGTAGATTTTCAAAGGCGCCGATTATATTATGAAGATTTTTGTTGAATATTTAAGTCAGTTTCTAGTCTTATCAATCATAGAGTAGAAAGAGAATATTTATTTCTTTGATTTGAAAAATATTTTCTAGCAGAATTGTAGTAATTGTGGGACAAAAGTCTTATAAATGTGTGTGTTAAAACACATTATAATATTATGTTCTAATTTTAGAATTAAATTAGGGCAGTATACCATCAGTGCACTCATTTATTTCACTGGCAATCTTATAGCCTTTTTTTTTTTTTTTTACTTGGTAAAATCATCAAATGAGACCTCCCGCCCCGGGCAGGGCGAGAGGTACTGTCAGACTTGTACTGACTAAAATCCACGGTGTCCTTCAATAGCCCTTTATGTTCCGGGGTCACGGTGATGGTATAAGACCCGCGACCCCGGCAGGCTTTAGCCCTCTGAGAGGGGGCCTCGTCATTATGCTGACGCTCTTTGAGGCGCGCGTGGAACACGACGCGCCGTCGACCCGGGCATGGTCCATGGTCGGGCGGCGAGTTGCCCTTTACCCGCCGCCCGCATGCCCGCGCCTACGGTGGCCGGAGATCGTCTTGCGACGTCCGACGCCGTGGGCGTCCACCACCGCGGGTGGGGCGGAGGGAGGACCTTGTCCTCTCTCTCACGCGGCCCGCCTCCTCCTTCGCGAGCATGACTGCTTCGCAGAAGGAGGCGACCGCATCCCACTCCGTCTCGCCCCGCAGCATGGTATCTTATAGCCTTGGCAGGATGAACAAGATACAATACAATCTCATGTATGTTATCCAATTACATCAATTGACCATACAATAGTGGTCTGAAGTATTTGTTAACAGAGATAAACTCAATGATCTCAGCCTGTTGCAGACCACAGATAGACATATACCTCTCATGAGTTTTGCTAGAACAACCTTTTTTATTTAAAGTTTTAAAAATGGAAGGATTTATTTGTGCATGAGTGGAGGTGAAATCAGGCTTATTAAAAAATACCTTTTCCTTCACATGTGTTCTACATAAAAATAATGGGCACATAGGTATGGATGTTTTTAACTTCCATCACAAAATAAATGATGTAACAAAGGTTCTGTAATAATTATCACAATTTAAAAAGAGTTTCCATGGAGTTTCTTGCGCATTCTTCTCCATAGAGAACAACAACTCCCAATTTGGCATTTACAGAGCTTTCACTGACTGGACTATAGCAACATAATTTTGAAGTTTATAACTATGTTTTTTTGTCTATAACAATTCAAAAGTACCTGTAACTGGCCTACTTAAAATAATCACTGCATATCTCTCATCTCATTTAAACCATTTCAAATTCCAACCTATTTCGAATTGCTTTTATAATATAAAAAAACATAAAAGTATTCAAATTGATTTTCAAAATATAAAACTGTTTAACTATCTACTATCAACTTGGCAGTATACCAAGTGTGTTAGTGTTAACTGAAAGTTATTCCAAACGCAGCTAAATATAAATACTTATGATAATATGGTGCAGCTTTAGATTTTATAACAGAGGCAAAAATATGGCTTCTTGACAAAGTATAAATAATAATTGGTTCTCACTGACATATGCTTAAAGATCTTTCCAATCAAGCAAAAATTTAATGTGGTCTTCATAAACAAATAGAGTGATTCATGAGGAAGGATTATGTATAATAAATCTATAAAGAATGCATGTAAAGCCAGGGGGGGGGGTCCCTAGTTAATCTATAATAATATAACAAAGAGTTTGTGTGATGGAACACACTAATCTCAGAAATTAGGGGATCAAATGGAAAAAAAAAATGTGTTACTATTTTTATTGAAATAAGCTATAAATCAATGCTACAACCAATAGGATTTGAGCAGCAAGGCTGATACTGAAAAAAAAAAAGAAAGTATCTTACAGAACTTAAAAGAAAATATATAAATGAAGTTATCATTTTATTTGTAAGTTAAATAAATAGCCTGATAAATTTACTATTTACCTGGAAAGACACAGTCAATCAACAAGACATGTCACTTATTCATATCAAGAAAGATATTTTGGCAGTACAAATATTGAGTAATGTTGATACAGGGACTTTCCTGCCATCAACTATTATTACTGGCTGACTCAGATCACTTTGTTTGATTTAGGAAACAGTGACTTACTGTTTGTTTTTTAAATTAATGCTGATAGTATGTACACAAAAATGTTATTCCATTATGGATAGATGTTACCAGAGATAACTAAGTAAAGATAATGTAATTTGTATTGTTTCTAAGAATGTATAGATAAGGTTTTTCTTCCATTGCTAGTGACAATGAAATATGAAAAGGAATGAAATATGATATAACAACACAATTGTGGGAAAATGCATTGATAAAACAATGAAACTATAGTGTTATAAATAGTAAAATAACAGAAACACAAAGAATCCTTTGACTTATAGGAATTTAACAAACAACACTTACTTGGTATGAATGTTTGACTGGAAACAGAATCAAGAATCAAACACGTTTGAGACGAAAACCAATGAAACACTCTGAATTGGGAATAACTCGTCGGGAAAACCACAAAAATTATCGCTCACAAGGAAATTCACACCAGCACTGGCACTGTCGTAAATAATAAACTCAAAATAGGAATTTCAAGACGATTGAATGAAAACTGGTTACGCGATACGACCGACTTGGCAGTATTCCATATGATCGAGTGACGGGGAGTACGCGCGCACCGCCGCACGGTGGGCCGAAAATCGGCTTTCATAGACTTAGGCATTTTATTTTGCAAGTGCCATTTTTTATGCCGGATATCACTTCTATTAGTTATAACAATATACAAAAATGACACCAGAATTGATTCTGCACAAAAACGAAGGAATTATAATTTTTTTACGAAAATTTTGTATGGAGCTAGTATGAAAAATCGAAATATCTCTAAAACGGCAGGGATAACCGTAATATCCTTATAGGGGGTTATAGTACTAATTATTTGTGATTTTTTGACATGAGTTACATAACGGTTGTGAATGCCGTTTTTTTTTTAAAAATCGTCAAAATATTTTCATTTATTTTTACATATGAAACGTTCCTTTTAGTGTTAAAGTTGAAGATTTCAGAGCTTTAACAAGTCTTAACATAAAATAGCATGACCTCTATAGACCTGAAGGACTAGACAGAGGTGAAAGAAAAGTTATTTTGTAGGTTATTGTACTAAACATATGATACAATAAACTAACATGAATAACAAAAGAACATAAAGAAAAATAATTGAATTTTACAAATTTTCTTTACAACTTTCGTTGTCGGACTCCAATTCCGAGTCAGAATCCAGATTGGATACACCTACAAACGCGAACTCAGTTTCCGGAAACTGTATTAGGTCGAGAGTTTCAGCAAAAAAGGTTGTCTTCCTTTTGGCATCTAACTTCGGCCTTTGTGCACTTAGGAAAGGATCCGAAGAAACAACAAGCATATTTAGGATATCTTGATTAGAATCTTGCCTGCTTCTATTCCGCGAATGATGTTCCCGAAACCTCCTAAAATCTTTGTTTCGAGACTCTGAGGCTTCTTCCGAGAGAGTCCCAATCGGGACAATATCATTTTTTTCGATTATGTCAGCACCGTGTATTAATAGTTTATGTACGGTTGATGACATGTAGTACCAGTCGTATTATTCCACGTACTTTTCTGCTGTTTTGCGAGCAAAATCTTTAAATTTGATGACATCTATCTTCTCACCAGATGTTATTGCTTGCAAAATAACAGAAAATCTTTTTATCAGGTCTTGATCCAACCCAGTAATAGCTGCAGTTTTATTGGGAAACTCGAAAAACTTCCTTGCGGTATTCCCGTCATTGGTTGTTCCCGAGCCTTGTTTCACTATATCAATCAACAGATTGAGCTCCTCTTTAAATTTATTTTGAATGTTTTTTTTTTCTGTTTTGTAACATTTCTTTATGCTCATTACTTCTTGCTGCCCACTGTTTGAAGTCAAGTCTGTACGCAATGTGTAACAGACATTAATTACTTGTCAGCAGACTCATTAGATGACTACACAAGATGTTATTTTGTATTTTGATCTTCTGCAAGGTCTTAAAATTCCTTTTGTGTCGATATTATTATGTGTCCGGTTATGTTATAATCATACTTTTAGGGTATGATCAATTAACAATTTCATTCCCCTATCTTTCAAAAAGAAGCGACAGCATGGGCACTTTGACACTGATATTCAACTATTTGGTATTGTTGGAAATCTTACAAGATACTACACACTTCTGTCTAGTCCTTCAGGTCTATAGAGGTCATGCTATTTTATGTTAAGAGTTGTTAAAGCTCTGAAATCTTCAACTTAAACACTAAAAGGAACGTTTCATATGTAAAAATAAATGAAAATATTTTGACGATTTTTTAAAAAAAAACGGCATTCACAACCATTATGTAACTTATGTCAAAAAATCACAAATAATTAGTACTATAACCCCCTATAAGGATATTACGGTTATCCCTGCCGTTTTAGAGATATTTCGATTTTTCATACTAGCTCCATACAAAATTTTCGTAAAAAAATTATAATTCCTTCGTTTTTGTGCAGAATCAATTCTGGTATCATTTTTGTATATTGTTATAACTAATAGAAGTGATATCCGGTATAAAAACTGGCACTTGCAAAATAAAATGCCTAAGTCTATGAAAGCCGATTTTCGGCCCACCGTGCGCCGTCGGTGCACCACTATTCACTAATAATTAAAAGCAATTGGCAGGCGCCCGGGCGACCAACACGAACAATGACCCCCGCCAGATGATTCAATCCATATTCAACTCATATTATAGCCTTTGCTCAACAGCTAAGATAACTCACCGTCATGACATCACGCGAAATATCTCGCCTCCTTTTCTTGCTTAGCCGATTGCAGTACCAAACAATGAAGCCAATGCAACAAAACAAAATCAAAATACAATAAAATAATAATTTAACTAACATAGAACTTTACGTCCGGATTCGTCACAACTGAACTCCGTTGTATGTTTCTTTTTTCTTCAAATTAATGTACTTAATTTTGTTAAAATTTATTTGTAAAAATAATTGACAACAAAAAAGCCCTTCACTCATCGGAATCGGCGAGATAACTGTGTTGCCATAAAAAATTCCGAATTTCTACTACTTATTGAACAGCAGTAGAAAGCCGTGGTAGAAAGTAAAAGGCCGAAACATATTATATTGTGTAGTCGTCATGCATCAGAAACCCAGAAACATTCAGTTTTATTAGACATTTTTAGGAAAAAAAGTTTTTTATTAAGAATTTCATAACATATTGCAAACTGTCTTTTTTCTGGGACAGCTTTCGTTGGTCACATTCTAGCAAAATATCAATTCGGTACGTAATGAATTATACGCTCTTTTTGTGCTGAAAACAATATTGATTAATATTTCAATTAATAAAAACAACATTAATAAAAAAACAAAGTTCAAAGTTTCTTCGAATACCTTCGATTATGGTGATTTTCAGATAGAAAGGTGATAAGCTTACTCATTACAAGTTGAACTTTTTTTAACACGGGCATCATTAAACCGTTACAGCTGTTAACACGAGCAAATGTTACCTGTTGTTTTTTATTTTTTGGAGTGGTAAAATGATCAAATGAGGCCTCCCACCCCGGGCAGGGCGGGAGGGACTGTCAGACTTGTACTGACTAAAATCCACGGTGTCCTTCAATAGCCCTTTATGTTCCGGGGTCACGGTGATGGAAATATGTCCCACGACCCCGGCAGGCTTTGGCCCTCCGTGAGGGCCCCGTCATTTTGCTGACGCTCTTTGAGGCGCGCGTGGAACACGACGCGCCGTCGACCCGGGAATGGTCCATGGTCGGACAGCGAGTTGCCCTTTACTCGCTGTCCGCATGCCCGCGCCTACGGTGGCCGGAGATCATCTGCCGACGTCCGACGCCGTGGGCGTGTACCACTGCGGTTGGGGCGGAGGGAGGACGCTGTCCTCTCTCTCTCGCGGCCCGCCACCTCCTTCACGAGCATTACTGCTTCGCAGAAGGTGGCGACCGCTTCCCACTCCGTCTCGCCCCGCAGCATGGCCGCAACGATGCCGGGCGCGAGAGGCACAGAGTACAGTAATAATACTAGGCGAGAGGTCTCCGCCTATACCTGTTGTAATAAAGAGTTTATTTCTGGTAATATTTGCACTTTGCACTCATGAAACGATGAAAATTGTAAGTGCCGGCTATGAATTAATGACGACTTATCAGTTTTTTTTTTCTGCTTCTAGAAACGTACATTAGATTTGAAGATTTCGTGTATTAAATGAGATGCATAAACATTATTAGGCGATCACTGACTATTACAGTAAAAATAAAAACACTTCATAATGGACATAATTTTATTGTATTACAGCAATACATAACATTATCTATACAGACTAATACAAGGCATTCACAGTTATCAAAATATCACTAGTGTATTACTTCGCAAGGTCGAAGTTGAAACGTGTCCGCCTAACTAATACCTCTGCAAGCGACACCGGCGCAGACTGGAGAACAAAATTAATTTGTTTTAACAAAATATTCGTATTATAAATAAATAACAACCTATCAAAATCTGTATTACATTAAAAGTTAGTCCTTTTACAGTTAATTCTGACAGAGGCAACCTTTTTTCAACTTGAATTAGGGTTACTTTTGTTTGACAAAAATAACTGAAAAGGCTGTCGAAAATTATGCTAAACAATTCAGTTTAATCTCGAAAAAAATAGAGAAACGATGCTTGAAGTTAAAATTGATGTCATAAATTAACGAAATGGAAAATTTGTCACGGAAATGGTAATACATTACAAAAAGAAGCTCATAGACAAAATCTATATCAGAAAATCCATTAATGATTTTGTTTTATTTACATTCAATAGCGTCTATAGCCTGGAATTCAAGATTTTTCTACAGCAATAGCAGTAGCTAAATGTAAAAGCTAATAGGGCAGACATTGAAGTGATGCAATACTAAAATGCAAGGTGTTGCCATCCGCAAAATGGTAGTTTCCCTATTTTGGTAGTATTTCAAGTATATTAAAATCAGCATATTCTTCACTGATCAACCTTATATTTCCCACCCATGACGTAAATTCCCATGATATTAAACTATGCTTTTATTCTAGCACTTTGAATGGCAGCGGTGTGGCGTCGGTGGTCCCCGCAGATGAACTGAAGTAAGGTGATACATCTGATAGATAGTTTCGTGGCAATAAGCCGATGAGGAGCGCTATTTTAGCGGCGATCGGTGCTTTCTCTTCATCATCGATTATCGTATCCTGATCTGGCATTACCTGAAACGATAATAAAGGCGTTGAGAATATTTCAGATGCTACAAATGTTACAGATAAAACCGCGTGTCCACGGCAAGAAAAATCGCCGGGTCTATGCAAGAATTTGTGCCGTTACTACACACGACTAGTGTACACTGCGTCGGCGCTGCACAAGGTTCACGGTTACCTGTTTGAACAGTCTTGCGACATAACCTACGACCTCTAAAAACCAAGCAAAGAGAGGACCCACAACATTGGGTTCGAACCACTGGACAATCAAGGTCGAATAAGACATTAATTACTTTGTGAGTACACGATTTCTCTACTGGCGGCACCTCGTGGCATGTTTCAAACATTTCTATACATTTTGATCTTAAAGCTCAACAGCCCGCGCTAAGCCACCTTTCACAGCGGCATGGTTGTTAACGGGCCGTTAGGGCAAACTCGCTGGTAAAAACTCATCATCATAATCAGCCTATAATGTTGCTGCTGGGATACAGGCCATCTCTCTGTGGGAAGGAGTGGGCCACAAATAATCTACCATGTGAGCCCAGTACGAGATGGCGAGTTGGTTTATGGTATAAAACTAGTGTTTATAAAATAAAGTTTACCTTGTCTACAATATGCTTTTGTATCAAGCCATCCGAGCCGACGTAGAAGGTGGAGAAGCCGTCATACCATCTGTAAGATAAAAACTAATAAATGGCTGGTTCCTGATTGTTTGAGATGTTTTTCTGTAGCATTTATATAATTGTGATGTCGCTGACGATGAGGTAGCTTACATACAGAAACACCTACTAAACTACTTGTAGATTATTCAAATATTTGTTCCGTGCGGGGATCGAACACGCGACACACTGCGCAGCAGTCGATTGCTCAGCCACTGCGCAAACCGTACCGCCAGCCATAAGGCCATAGGTCATTACTGCTCACCTCTCCAATGTGTTATAAGAAGTGTAAGAAAGTTTTGCACATCAACTTTACCAAGGCGATTACTATTAATAGAAGCCAAAACCTACTATTAGTGGCCCTAATTATTTAACATTTATTTCAACTAAGTTTATTCATCCAGCATCTTTATACCGTGGGCTTCTCAGCAGATCCTCAATATTGATTCTGGCGCGTGATTGATAGGACCTGTGGGAAAAACGTGGCCAGAATATAAAAAAAAGACAAATAGGTACTCACAGTTCCTGGTCTTTGAACACCTCCTTCAGTTTCCAGAGCTTGTACTTCCAGAACATGAAGAATACTTTGAGACCCGAAATGCCCTTGATGCGCCACCTCATCCTGTAGACAGATTTGATGGTTTGGTAACTATGATAATAGCTGTCACGAAATTCTAGCTGAGGTAAGAAAAAACAAACTACCAATAAGTAACTACAATTTTTGATTAGTAACTACAATGATTTAGATTATCTCTATGGCTGGATTTGCTTTTTTTTTGTGTGTTAAAATCATCAAATGAGTCCTCCCTCCCTGGTTACAGCGGGATGACTGTCAGACTCCTACTGACTAAACTTCATTGAGTCCTGCAATAGCCCTGTACATTCCGGGGTCACGATAATTCGTTAGTCCCGTGACCCCGACAGGCTTTGGCCCTGAGGCGCCTTTGAGGCGTACGTGGGAAACATAGCACCGTCGACCCGAGCGGGGCCCATGATCGAACAGCAAGTCGCCCATTGCTGGTTATGCCTTACTAGATATAGAAATAGTATTTCAATCGCAAAACCGCCAAGACAAATTGCATATTGAGAACGGCTGTAAAATTAAAACTATGAAATAATGGTAACTCACTTGATGGAAGAGTCCTCAGGATGTGCGGTGATCTTCATCACTTCCAACTTGACGTAGGCGAACTTCAAGTGTCCCACCGTACGCAGCAGTGCTACCTGCTTCACGTAGTGGAAAAGACCTCTGTGGAATAACAAATGTATGTTATGTCATTTTTTTTTTTAACATTTCCCCACCCTAAGCGTTTCTCCTGTATTGTGCGAGCGTTGACAAACATAAAACCACATAATATACAAAAATATCTAAACTAATTCTACTGTTTTTTCTGATTTATAGTTTATCTTTACCATAGGCGCTATGATGGGACAGTTGACAGTCATTTGTCTCAATAATAATGAAATTGTAATTTTCAAGAAAAACTTAAACAGACTCTAAAAACGCCACTTTACCAAAGGCCTAAAACACACTGCGATTTTTCGGGCGTTCATGTTCTGCGAATTTAAATACGCGATTAAGGGTTAAGTCTCACCGAGACAGTTCAATGGAGATTGCGCGCACAGTTCAATGGAGCTACCCAAAATCTAAATCTATTTACTACACGAAAAGGTACACATTTCGTAACGCAGTACGACTTAGGTTGGCGCATCGCGGCGCTGCGCTGCGTATCGATGTGAAACGCCCTTAAACTCGCAGTATCTAAGAAGTTTAATTCCCTGCCACTGCCAGGGTTTGTGTTTCCTGATAGCTATAACCTTAGGGTCTTCAAGTCAAGACTGAATAGATTACTTATAGATTATGTGCTTATAGGCAAGCATGCTTCATCGTCGATCGCATCTTCGCTTATCATTTACAAGCGAGATAGTGGTCAAACAACTACCTACGTTTTGCCTACCTTAGCAGGATCGCAATTTCTCATCATGATTCTACTAAAATGGCCGCTTAGACTCCTAATTCTATTCAGTTGTTGCACCTCGCAAAAACTTAGTCATCATGACATGAGTGTGAATGATTACTACTTACTAGTTATAAAAATAGCCGTATTTGTAAACAACTACATAATGCTATGCTCGTTTATATAACAAACAATCCTGCTGTCGAAGGTCAGTGTGAAGCCATAATGAGAAACATAAATAATTGAATGTATTGCACATTTATTTATTGGAAAAAGAAGTGTTGGTCGTCCGGCGGCGAGATGGGCAGACGATATTGTTGCCATTGGGGGAGTGTCCTGGATGAGGCTGGCTCAAGACCGTGGAGCTTGGCACAAACAAGGAGAGGCCTATACCCAGCAGTGGGTGAAGACAGGCTGTGGATGATGATGATGATTGCACATTTCAATAATAGCTGAAACTTTGTAGTACTAGATTCCTTCAGAAGGTTAGCCCGCGTAAATCCAATTTATTAGGTTATTTATTTATATTCTGACAAATGCGAAAATACTATGCGTTCAAGTGTTACAAAGCATGCCTGAAGATACAATATGGCGCCAAAGCTGAACTATTCTTAGTTAAGACTACTGTTACGCCCAACCGTTTAAGTGTGAACGAGTAACAAAAACTCATAACGTAGGTAAAATATTTAGAAGTAATAATAGTTGTCTGAATCATATCATAATAATACCTTAGAAGTATGTAAAGTCACAACTTCACATCCTCACAAATATGTAACTTTCCAAGGCCATTCGTAAAATTACTATGCGCAATTTGCACCATTGAGAAAATACGTTTTTCATTCGTATATTTCGTCAATATTATTATCATTAAACCGCACAAAAAAAACGGCTTTTAGCCGACTTCAAAAAAAGGAGTCGAGTGTCTCGTACTGAATAAAAAACACCTTGTTTCTTGAATTGACCTTTGCGTTCCAAAGATACTTACATAGATGTAGTTCCTCTGATGTTGTTTACAAACACCATGTTTGGATGGTAGATTGAGTAGTCCAATGGCTTTACGAACAAATTCGGCATCTAAAACAAACAAAATTTGCCAGAACTTAATGGAGCTGTGAATTGTAATGAGGACAATTAAATAGATCATGTGTTTTTTTCTTTTGTCGTGGTATTTTACCACATCATCATCAAATGAGTCTTTCCGCCCAGGGCTGGACGGGAGAGAACTATGAAGTTTGGATTGTGATCTGACGAACTACGAGTACGCATAGGTACCTACGTATGAGTCGTACGAATAAAACTCTGGCGGTTGAGAGTATGTCATGCTCACTTTAAAAGTCTCGCTGATGGTGGCATGTGTGTCGGATCATTTAGTTCCCTTCAAAATGGTTGAGCTGAATGGTGCTGATATATGTGTCATGTTCGTGAACGGGCGCTGTCAGTTGGGACTGGTCTTCATCATGGTCAATTTTAATAATAATAACTTTATTTTTGAATTGTCTTTTTTATATTTACTATGGACACTAATAACTTGCCACATCGTTCTCACATAATGTACCTACCATCTGATGATGAATGATGTAACCAAAGATCTGTAATATTTTGGCGATTGAAAAAGAGTGTCCATGGAGTTTCTTGCTCATTCTTCTTCATAGAGATCTACGCTTTGGAATGAGCACCTACGGTACTTTCACAGTTTTTATGTCTTGTGACTGGGACTGTAGTACCATAACTTTTTGTACTAATTTTAATTTATCTTTGACAGTTCAAAAGTGCCGGTTAAGGCCTAGTTGAAATAAACGTTTTGATTTTGAAAACAAATTCGTGCGTGTACGCTGAGTAAAATTCGGACGAAACCCAAACTGTCCCCAGCCGGACGGTTCACTAAGGAAATTGAGACTCAAACTCCATAAAACTCTGAGTCGCCATTTCTTCTCTTTAGCTGGAACACTAGGACGTGATGAAGGCCTGGCGTTTTAAGGGTTTGTAACTCTTGATGTTCGCGTAAGGTTCCACACTGGTGCTATAAGTACTCAATATTGCCAATTAGTGTAGAAACAGACTGTATCTTCAGCAGCTTTAGGTATATATTTGTATACTAACCGTCTCCGAAAGCGTATGGAACACTTTCATGAGTTGTTCCTCAGTGGGCTTGCCTTCGCGGCTCGGCTCCACAATGGGGGCACTCAAAGGGTTGGTAGACGAGACTGTGCCGCGGCAGAATGCGATAGCGTCGCGCTCGAACTCCGAGAGACAATTTGGTTCTATGTCCTGAAAAGAATACAAGCTGATATATTAGTTTTCACAGAAAATGCATAAGATATTGGTATCTTTCTGGAATAAAGAGGAATTAAAATGACTGATATTATAATAAGATAGTAGCCATACATGTTGAGGAATTGATTTGTACCAGTGAAAACCTTATGTACATGCGTAAAAAAGCGCATGCTAGGCGACGACGCACACTTGAAAGTAATGTGGAGTTGCGTCACCGAATGACCTCATTTTCGTCCTTATTGCATGTACACAAAAGTCTCTCAGACCAGCTAAAACTGATTCCACAACAAAAGGTTTAGTGAGGCCACAGTCTATTGCACGAGGTAGGGTATTTAACTTCTACAACTGATCATTTTGATATCTATTATACTGTGGAGGTTTTTTTGCAACTAGACTCAAAAGGTGGTTCATCATAAGCCAACCCAGCTCCTAATTTGAAGAATTCATCTAGCAAAAAACATTGTTTCAAACAAAATAGCCATACTCACATTACTATATTTTGTTAAATCTATATCACTGATGTTGGTATAAGGAACGTCAAATGCAAACGGAGGGATTTGTCTCTCAATGTAATCATCAGAGGTTATTCTCAGGGTCTTCAGCTCTACATCATCACCATAATCATTGTCATTTCTGTTCGTTCTGCTGGTAGGCTTATAGTAGTTGTAGTCGGTTTTCTGTTGTGAAAGCCGGCCATTGACTGCCTCCTCGTGGATGTAGACATCGTCGATGTTGCTCTCTGTTGTACATTTTGGTGCTAGTTGACAACTGGATATGCGTCGGTTTAAGAACTGCGGAATAAAAGTAATGTTATGTGTTGTATCATAATGTTAGATAGAGGTGTGTTCAGTGACGGATTAAGACTACTTGATGCCCTAAGCAATTTAAGCGTTTGGTGCCCCCTATCCACGGGTTATTTTCGTGATTCAAAATGGGTCGTCCCGCCCAGGCTGGGACGGGAAGGACTGTCAGACTTGTACTGACTAAAATCCACGGGTGATCCTTCAATAGCCCTGTACGTTCCAGGATTACGGTTACTTGATGAGATAGTCCCGTCACCCCGGCAGTCTGTGGCCCTCTAAAGGGGGGCACAGTCAATTTGCTGACAGCTCTTTGAGGTACGCGTGGAACACGAGGCGCCGTCGACCCGGGAACGGTCCAAAATCGGACGGTCACCCATTACTCGCCATCCGTATGTCCGCGCCTACGGTGCCTGGAAATCGTCCCACGACGTCCTTTGCCATGGGCGTCTACCACTGCGGCTGGGGCGGAGAGAGGACGCTGTCCTCTTATCTCACGCGGCCCGCCTTCTCCTCCGTCTATCGCCTGCGAGAGGACACGGTGGTGCTCTGCTAAAGCGGGCAGTCCTGCACCGTATGCTCCACCGTGTCCTCCGGGTGGTCCTCGTAGTGGTGAAAGGACACGCCCGGGGCGTTTCTTTTATCAGACACAGGTAACACCCGAAGCATCAAGCGGTCGGTGAGGACACCGTGGGACCTGTCCAGCCACTCCTCAAAGAGAGAGACCCCTCGGTTTTACAGCCGCGATTGCGGCGTGCCCGAAAACAGAGTCTAGGGATATGTAAGAGCGAGCGAAGCGAGCTCGATTTTTTTTGCACCTTTCTTGTAAATGCAATAAACAAGGTAATCATTGCAGGCCTATGCACGATAGAATAGCGAGCGAAGCAAGCTAAAAAATTTAAGCAGTTTCAGTAAGTTTTTGGTGATGTGAAAGTGAGACGTGATGCCCATGGGGGCACCAGAAGAAGCACAATAAAATCCGTCCTTAGGATTTTTTGTGCTTCTTCTCTGGTGCCCCCCCAGACGTGATGCCCTAGGCAATTGCTTATTTTGATTAAGGGTTAATCCATCACTGGGTGTGTTTATGAATGTTGTAGTTATATTATTGAAAGTAGCTGTGGCAATTTGTTTAGAGATGGCCTTGCAATAGAGTTTGTTGTGTAACTTTCCATTATACAAAATTAGGTAAGAGCTAGCCATAATATGTAAATTATACATTTTCCAAAAGGAATAAAGGTTTTCTTTTGGTAAAAACATATTTTTTTTACAAAAATTATGATACAAACAATATACAATTATGAACAATTTGAATGATCCTCCAGATCATTCAAATTGTTTATTTAAAGTTTATACAAAGTGCAGAAAGTAATTCTTTTTAAAACTTAAAATTAACTGCTGACTGACCACCAGTTTTATGAAATAAGCTCAGAAAAGTCATTTATCACAGCTTTATGCTTAACGCACATATGACATGGAGTTGCAGATACCAGCCCGTTTTGCAATACAATCACAGCTTTACATCTGACTATTGAGTAAATATTGTCATTGTTTAATATTCACAATGATTACTGAAGGTCTTTACTTTCCTTCAATAGTTTTATTTTTTTATTTTATAAAATCTAAACAGGTGTTTTGTTCAACATTTTCATTCAATAACATAATCTACAATCTGATAGTGGTGTTATCTATGGTAATATAATGCTAATAAATACTTTGCCCCCATAAGTGCATAGATAAGAGACAACAGCACTTCCTGTCCTAACCTCAAATGCCTGTTATTTATTATTAAAACTATTGTATAACTTAACATCAATAATGAAGCTGGTACGATGCCAAAACCAATGCCATCCCAGTTTGTAAACAAATAATTTACTACCCAGAAAACCAGTAATAGATACTCTTAAAAAGTATTTTATTAATTATAATTGACTTCATATCACATGAAAACATGATGCTATACTTACTTGGGATGGCCACGATTTTATATAGAGATTATGAGATGTTGGAAAGTAAATATTATTTATGTCAGAAAGTATATGTAAGTACCACGTGAACAGGTAGCAGTTCCATTCCGCATACTCTAATTAGCTCAATGTCAAGGAGGAAAATACTGTTGGTGATATAAATAATTACGCATTTTTTAAATATTACGTAACGAACTCCAACATTCCCTCACTCGCGATAACAAGGAAAATATTTAAAAGCCCAGAAATCAATGGAAAATACTCACTTCTTCCAGAAATTGTGTCCGCAGAGGAATTTTTCTACACAAGCGGCTTGAGTGACTTTTGGTAGAAACAATGCCGTTAATAGGCAATATTCGTTGAGAAAACGTACGTAAACAAATAGACATTTTACTACAGTACGGTAATCACTCCGAATAACTGGAAATTCCGATTTTTTTCGAAAATATGTCGCAGAAAAGTCCCGACATAGCGCAAAGAGATTGACAGTTGTGTTTATTTTTAATTTTCGAACATCTGTTTTAGCACCGACTTGATTGATTCAGCTTCTCTCTATAAAAATAATTATATAGTGGTAATTTTCTTTTTGATAAAAATACAAACGATACAAATATGAAAATTTAACTTTTTCCTAAAGAAATTTTATTTACATTTTCGATTTTGTTCTTCAAAATAAATCATGTGTTTTGTTTTGTGCTCTTTGATTCCAACGTTCCAATCATAGTGTAAAAATGTCAAAAATTTGACAGTTCTCGGCTTGTGATTGTGATCGATTCACTTGACAATTTAATTTCTGAACGAGTATTTTGCGTTGCAAATCACGAATTTTGAAAAAAATAGCTACTATTTTTAATTATAGAGGCTAATTTATCAAAGACTATTTACCCACTAAAACTACTATAAGTAATGAATCTCCAAAGAGCATTTCAGCGTGTGTCCGGCGTTTTATTGAACACAAATTTAAGCACTGTACGTATGCAAGATTCATCATGTTATTTGTTTTAAAAATTATGATTATTTTGATGATTTACAGCTGTTACCTATTACTTGCTGGCTAATACGGTATACTGAAATACTTCTATAGATGTCTAGAGGAAGTAAGCAAGAAAAACGGCCGTAAGTCCACAAATAAATCGGTTGTAACACTTACCTATATTTTTTGTTTTAGTTGTATTTTTCACTGCGGTTTCGTATAACTCTTTTGCCAATGATTTCAAAAGTAAGTCAATGTCTTTGGCTATGAAATCTTGTATCTAACAGAATAAACTTTTAAATTTCAGTCAGCACCATGTTGTTACTCAGTCCGCCTAAAGCACACAAAAGAGGAAGCAGATGCTCACAGAGCCAGGGTGATGGCTAAAGGATTGCCAGAGAGGAAGCCTCTGCCGGGAGTGAAGAGCATAATCCTTGTTGCATCTGGAAAAGGAGGAGTGGGGAAGACCACTACTGCTGGTTTGTATAAGTCTCCTTAATACTTAAAAAAAAAAAATACTGATCATCATCTACATGTTCTATTACTCTTTTAGTAAACTTCTCAGAGTCAGACAATGTAAAAACATATCTGAGAAATCTTTGAGCTCCTAAGAATGCAAATTAAAGCTAAATTCATAATCATTTCACATAATTGCACTATAATTACTCTGTCAGAGAAAATTATCAACTGCAATTCAGTGCTATTATTGTTTCTGTGATGCTACTCAAATTTGCATATTTGTGACAACATCATTTTATGTAACTTTGAACAATGAACAAACTTATGGCATGTTTCAAATTTTTATCTGAAGATTTTTTATAAAAAATTCCCCATTAAGAATTAATCATAAAAAAATATTTGAGATGATTCCACTGACATACTAATTTTGTCAAAGTTTTTAATTTATCTAGTGAATAAAAACAATTTTAAAAATTTGATGTAAAGTCTAGTCATATAATCTTTTGGGGCTTCTTTCTTATCACTCCTGCATCCTAAAGCAACTGTAGCTACAGCTGCATATATTTGCATCAGACTCATGCACCATGCATTCTGTAAGCTCAGCAATATGTATCACACTAATGCTAATTTGTATGATCAGTGTTCACCCGAGTATCATCACTAATTTGCAAGGATCCCTTACAATATTGGTTGCTATGATTTGAGATTATCCAGTACACACAAAAGAAGAAAACATATTGATCTCGTTTTTTCTATGATTCCAGTGAATCTCGCATGTGCTATGAAGGTGATAGAACCTGACAAGGAGATCGGTCTGCTGGATGCTGACGTGTTCGGTCCGTCCGTGCCGCTCATGATGAACATCAACGGCGAGCCTATGCTGAATGATGACCACCTCATTGAACCACTGCTGAACTATGGAGTTAAATGGTGAGGGAGTAAGCTGTGATTGCTAGTATTACAAGGCTCTGTTTGGGAAGTATTTTTATATATGTACAGCCGGCGATATGACCTATTAACCAAGCGTTTTGCAAATAGACATAAAAAATATTTAAACAATCATCATATCAATGCATCATTAAAGCCTCAGTGAGCATGGAAGGCAGAGAATAAGGTAATCACACAGCTTGAGATGAATGTCCCAGTAGTGGTCATGTTTGTGAATAAAACAACTAGGATAGTTTGTAGAAATGAGTAGATTAAACATTGTGTATCTAATTTCTGCCTCTAAAAAAATGCCTAATTTCTGCCTATGAAAAAGTGGGTATGAGATAAAAACGTAACATAACTTTCAATTTTACAGTTAATGTGAAACACCAAATCTGCTGTAGTGTGTAAAGCTTATTATGCAATCCTTCTTATCACTTTCATAATAATTACTTATCAGTAACGAGTCCGTAAAGTGCGAATAAACTATGTGTGCTAAAATCTTTAGATTTGAGTCTTATTAGGGCTCATGTACACGGCGCCGCCGCCGCGCCGCAATGTCTTATCGCAGGAAAGGAAACTCAGAGAGGCTGTCTTATCAGGACTCATTGGAAGGTTTTACCACATAAAAACAAAAATGTTTTCCCTAAAATTCAGCTTCGCGAACTGATGTAGTTATAAAGATCGTCAAGTGTACAAGTGCCAGGGCATACGGCCATATAAATTGGTACCAATGGGTAGTACTAGTCATTAGGAGCAATAGTTACTATGGAGCAAAAAGGGTAGTTGCTCTGGCCCAGTTATACAAAATGACGGAGGCCCCTCACAGAGGGCCAAAGCCTGCCGGGGTCGCGGGACTTATTTCCATCACCGTGACCTCGGAACATAAAGGGCTATTGAAGGACACCGGAGATTTTAGTCAGTACAAGTCTGACAGTCCCTCCCACCCTGCCCGGGGTGAGAGGACTCATTTGATGATTTAACCAACGCAAAAAAAAAAAGCCATCTAACACAACAACTCAATTCTGTTCGATGGCTGGCCCCACCAGCAGGTTTATACATTTTAACATGTTTTTTCTTCTTTCACATCATCATCACAAAAAGTGGGGTCTGATGGTGATGCAAGCGCTGGAGAGGCTGACGAGGCACGTGGCCTGGGGCCCGCTGGACTGTCTCATCGTGGACACACCACCTGGCACTGGGGACACGCATCTGTCGCTCGCACAAAACTTGCCTATTGATGGTGAGTAATTTACAGATAGCGCGCGAGTTGAATGCAGTCGGGGTCTGAGGTAAAGAGCGGGAACACCTCCCCCCGCTACCCGCACGCCCCACCTCACGCGCCTGCAGTGTAGTACTTTGCCATCCTTCTCAACAGCACTACCGCATTCCTAAGCTCTGCATTCAACTCGCGCGCTATCTATACTTTGATTCACGCACACCCGAAATTAATATTCAATTTGAAACCCGTTCCTTTCTTGTTAACGACTTCTTCTGATTGGTTATCTTAAAGACTCGGATAAGCAAATTAGGTTGTTGATTGGTTACAAAAGATCCATCCGATGATAGCAACTGAGATACATTTTAATTTCCAATTTCCAGCATAAGGGACTACTTTAGAATTACGTGATAGTATTGACGCACACCAACAAACATCTTGTGGCCTACGGCGAAGTATATTATTATACCATGTGGCCTACCACGTCTTAAAGCTCGACTTGTTCCGCTGAGGGAAAGGGATAGAGCTATTCAAGTTGTCTAGCCATCTCGTTCCCACAACTGAATTACTCACGCTATAAGACGTCGCGATAGGCCACCAGAATCATTTGGACACTCATTCACCTATTTGTTTTTTAATTTCAGCAAAATCCAGCGCATCATTGGGTTTTCAAACATACTTTTCTATTGCAGGAGCACTAGTAGTAACAACTCCCCAATCAGCAGCTCTTCAGGTCACAAAACGAGGTGTCAATATGTTCGAAAAACTAAAAGTTCCCATCGTAGGCTTGGTGGAGAACATGTCCCACGCGATCTGCTACAAATGTGGCACGAAGAACTTTGTCTTCGGTAATGAAACGAAGCAGACTGCCGATCAGATGGGGCTCGAGATCATTGAGAGCTTCGAAGTCGACCACAATATGTCCGAATGCATCAATAGCGGGAAGCCGGCGATTTATGCCCTCCCTGATAGCACGCACGCAGAGAAATATAGACAGCTAGCCAACAAAGTGTTCAAGTATATAGAAGATAAGGATAAGAACACAGAACAGGCCAAGGCGAAAGAGTAGACGCACAATATACCCCTCAAGTGTTCCAGTATGTAGTTGTTTGTCAACATTATATAACTATTATACAATTAAAAGTTTCATAAAGTTGTTTGGATACTCTTCTCGAGTGTAGGCTCATTGTGATAAATGCGAAAAAGAATAAAGTAGTCATTTAGTAATTAGGTTTTACATATTGGGAATTATAATAAACAATATAAACAGTTTAAAAAATAAAAACATTTTTATTATATAAAAATTTATTCGGAACAATCTTTTCAGGAATCTTTATCATCTATGGCCAAACTGAAACTTAAGAGAAATAAATAAAAAAATAATAATACAAAAATATGTGTCTTTTAAATACTTTCGATAAATCAAATTATTATTATTTATTTATGTTTTTTAATGACTACATTTTATTAAGGAAGATGAAGCTCAAATCTTCGAACTGTGATACCAAAGTTTCACTTATGGCTACTGGAATATTAAAATTCATAAAAAGAGCATTTTGCCTTTACATTCAAAGATCTGTCGTCTGTTATTCAGTCAGTAAGTACAAAATAGATATATTTTTATATAAATATTTACATTACATTGAATCACAACAATAATTAGAAAAGAAACGGAATGAAAAATGTATGGTAAAGCAATGTAAATGAAAGCAGGGTACCCTACGTTCAGTCTGAGTATACACTTACACGCGACAGGGCTCCGGTGAGAAAATATCACTTCTGAGCGAGAAGGGAGATGGTTTACTGTTTTGGCACGCGTGGATGCAGTATTGCCTGTTTTAAGCAAACATGTGCTCGATACGCGCACTTAACTTTTGTTTAACATCGATAAAATAGTTGCGTAAATTAGAAGTCAATGCAGTGACTCATTGTGATGCTTTGAGTTGGAACTTGCGCTTATTTCCATGGCATTCGGTGTCATTTTTGGCTAAAATTTAGCCTTGTTGATGCGAAACTAAAAGAGTCGCAATATCACGATGTAACATTTGTTATGTTTGATTATAAGCATTGCTGCATCCAAGCGCTAAGCGTCTGATTTCACAACACCATCTGTTAAACAGTGCTAAGTTTAATACTATCTAATATAAAATTGACAAAATAGAAATCATGGACCGTATTTTTAAATCGGCTTATTATCCAAACGTGGCTACGGTCAATGACCGGATCGTTTTATTACATTTACCATAGTTTATTGAACTACCAAATACGTGCAATTTTATATAAAACTTTTGTGTATGACACTATTTGTTGAGTTATGGGCAATTTGCTTGTAAATTGTCAAAAAGCAATATTCATAAAATCAAATATATACAACCCCATTTTGTAGGACTAGAATCCTTATTATTTAATTTCGCGACATGCATTGTAAATAAATATACAACAATGATGAATGTTAGGAGTCTTAAATGGCTTTTATGATGGCCCATCAGTTAATGACATAATAATTTTCAGTTTTATTTCACGACTCCTTGCATCCCACAAAACTTAGTAAATCTAGATATGAAGCAAACTGCCCATAACACGAGCAGGGGGCGCAGACAAAGCAACATCTATCAACAATCATGGAATACTCAAATATGTTGCATTGATGACAATAAGCTATTTGCATTTAAACCGCGCGCAAGTACAAGTCAGTTGTCAAGCGCATTAATTTCGCGTCTCGCCACTCGCATATGGCTGCGACTAGGGTCGCGGGACTGCCATAAAAAGTAGAGAAAGAAAAGTAAGAAAAAAGAACATGATGGTTTTTAGTCAGTCGAATCTGATTCCCACTCCAGCAGGGAGGCAGAGTCTTCTATTATGATGGTTTACGCTGCTATCACAGTTGGGCGACAGACGCTGCTTATGCGCAGCTGTTCATATAAAATTTGAAGAAATATGCTTCTGCCGCGCTTCTGTCACGCTGCTAACGTCCTATTGTGAAAGCGGCCTTGCGCTCCCAAAAAAAAGCTAACTTGCACTAGCGCGCGGCCTTTGACAAAAGCTTATGCTCTCCTTTCAAAAGTACGCTATAAAACTGCCTTATCTAAGCCCCCACTACATAACAGGATATGGAAGTAAGCTCAATGTTCATAATTGTCGCCGACTAGTCAGATTGTCACAAAAACACCAAATGTATGAAAAAAAAAACTTTCCTTTCGCACCATAACATCTTATGATTAAAATATCAAGTGTCTTTCACTGTGCGTACACTGTACACACTGGTTGGGTTCTACCACTTCTTCTTGTGCTCGTCCATACTGACTCCACCGGGGCCGAGGTACACGATCATTAGAAGACCGCCGATCACAGATAAGGTCTGGAAAAGAGGGTGCAAATGTTAGTTGGTCTTGCAGCGATTGGTTTGTAGTTGTTATAAAAGTAAGAGACAGCTTATAATAATCAACCAGAGAACCTTGAAGGATTATTATAAGCTGTCTCTAAAGTATTAGCTACAATATCACGTCTATAATCCCCGAAGGGTCAATAAGATGTGTAACTGATAGTACACCTACTTTTCGTCATTTATTTTTTAAGTCCCATAGAATAGGGAGGCGAGCCCATTTCTATGCAATGGGCACAAATCCTTGCTATACCGATGGTACTGAGAAATTCCTAAAGGAAAAACTCAATAACACTGCCCGACCTTGGAGACTTACCCACACTCTTATAAGGCAGTTACTCTTTCTTTCTTTCAATAAGAGAGAATTACATTAGTCTGATAAGAAATTGAAACTATATAACGTAGTCGCATTAACGGAACTTATTGGATGTGGATGTGGCGAACCTTTTTTTTTTTTTTTACGTGGTAAAATAATCAAATGAGACCTCCCACCGCGGGCAGGGCGAGAGGTACTGTCAGACTTGTACTGACTAAAATCCACGGTGTCCTTCAATAGCCCTTTATGTTCCGGGGTCACGGTGATGGTATAAGACCCGCGACCCTATGTGGCGAACCTTAGCCGCATCCGTTAAGTAAGACCGAAAGTAGACGCGAAACGACGATAGAAATCTTTCTTCAATCTGCCATTTTATCGATTCTGCCGTCGATAAAATCCATTTCTGCGGTAGTCACGAAGAGTGTTAATTTACCTGGAAGAAGTCATATTTGAGGAAGTCCCTGAGGGGCTTGTAGGAAGGCACGGCCCACCACGCGTTGTGGTACAGGTTGAGCACGGACAGCACCACCACCAGCATCAACGCCGACAGCTTGGTGCGGTACCCCACTGTCACCAGCACCATCAAGATGCTTCCCAGCAGGTCTTGGACAATCTGGAAAAGAAAAACGTGAAGTTAATTTAACTATTTTTTCTTTGTAAAGACAGCGTCACGATGTGGTTAACCCCAGCTTTTATTTTTAGGTGATAAAATCATCAAATGAGTCTGGGTGGGGCAGAAGGACATGTAGACTTAAATCCATCGCATTCCATCAACTGCCCTAACGTTCTAGGTTCACAGTTACCTATTTACACAGTCACGCAACTCTGGCAGGCGTTTGGCCCCCTATGGAGCCTCCGCCTGATTTCTGACATCTTTCTGAGGTGCGCGTGAAATACGGTGCGCCGTCGACCCGGGCATGGTCCATTCACGGACGTCGAGTAACCCATTACTCGCCGTCCGCATGCCCGCGGTTATCCCGTAATACTAGAAACCCGTTATCCTTGTATTACGTTTGCATGTGATAATTTTGGAGTTACACGCGGGCGAAGACGCTAGCAACAGCTAGTCCGGTATAAATAAGCCTATTTAATAAGCAGTCTGGGTTACAACCTTGACATACGAAAACTCAATTAGAAAAAAAAACCAGTCGGTTAAAAATCGAGAGTGAATCGAATATGTTAATACAATACCATCTTTACATATTCATCATTAATGTAAATCGGTCAGTATTTATATATTTCCGTGACAACGGTGTGTGATTATGACGTCATATAATATCTTTTACATAGCTTTATTATGTGATGCGAAGTGTTCATTGAATTTGACACAGTGATAATGCCACCTTACGTAACAACACGCTTGTTATTCAAGGGTTGTGCAGAGGCGTTAGCACACCCACATGCCTTATATAAGTCCCACGTTATAGGACGCGAACGTACTGTCATAATCATAATCAAGCGCAATTTTAACTGTAAAACGACAAGCATATTGCATAGAACAAAAAAAAACACAAATTGGTCCAGAAATCTTGGAATAATAGGTTTTTAGAATCTCCTCCATTTTGAAGGTTTCGTCAAAAACCCTCACGAACGGATTGCGGGTAGATTCCCTCGTGGAACAAATATTTGTATAGGGAGTTTGTACAGGAGATATTCTCAGCAGAAATCATGCCCACGAGTCTCAGAGCTGCAGCCAATCGTGGCAGCACTGCGTCAACCGTGCCATAAAGATAATGCCACATAGTTTTAATAAAACTGATTACATATTTATTTCTTTGTATAGGTTTAAATGTTAAGAGGTCGAGAGAAATCGATTTGATTATAATCTAAGTAATACGCGTGGGAGTTTAATACTGAACTTATACTAAAACGTAATTTACTGAGACCTCTTGCGATCCATTGGTTGCGGCCATGCTGCGGGGCGAGACGGAGTGGGAAGCGGTCGCCTCCTTCTACGAAGCAATAATGCGAAGCAGTAATGCTCGTGAAGGTGGCGGGCCGCGAAAGATAGGACAGCGTCCTCCCTCCGCCCCACGGCGTCGGACGTCGGCAGATGATCTCCGGCCACCGTAGGCGCGGCCATGCGGACAGCGAGTAAAGGGCAACTCGCTGTCTGACCATGGACCATGCCCGAGTCGACGGCGCGTCGTATTCCACGCGCGCCTCAAAGAGCGTCAGCAAAATGACGGGGCCCCCTCACATAGGGCCAAAGCCTGCCGGGGTTGCGAGACTTATTTCCATCACCGTGACCCCGGAACATGGGCTATTGAAGGACACCGTGGGTTTTAGTCAGTACAAGTCTGACAGACCCTCCCGGTAAAATCGTCAAATGAGTCTTCCCACCCTGGGGACCTGCCCAGCACAAAAAAAAAACGTAATTTGCTTTTTATATCAATAAAATAGTTGTTGTAATTGACAAGTTAAGCCGAACAGCTTTTTATTCAAACACTGGTGTATAAGATTTTGTTTTTTGGCAGTATCAATTATTATACCCAATTTCTACTAACCTGCAAGAAGGAATATTCGAATCTCAACAATGTGATGAACATGAAAGCCAGGAGTATTCTGCCGGCGAGCTGCAGGTAAGTCTTAGGCTTGTTCTCGCCCAGGGATGGCACGCCAGCGAAGAGGCTTCGCCCCTCTGCCCGGGCCTCCGCTATCACCAGCAGCAGGGCTCCGATGAGCGCCAGGTTACGGAGCAAGAACTGCATGTCCCATAATATACTGTAGGCGAAGGTCTGGAAGTAAAACGTTATAATTAGAAAAGGTTATAAGGAAGAGTTTTTCTCTCAGCTTGGACCTCCCCTTTCAATTTGTATGCAAAAATAAGTAGCCTAAACCGTTTCCTGCTTATCATTGTAGCAAAGTCAAAAATCAGAGTGTAACAAACAAACAGACTCGCATTTATGATTATAAAATAAAATATTAATAAAGTTGGGATGCAGACTTCTTTTACATCAATTTCCAATGGCTCAAAACCACAGATTACAAAACTTAGAACTTTCTGGTCTAGCTCTAGTAAGGAACACTTGACTATATGTCTGTCCTAATTACTGGTATTGTCTGCATTAAAGTAAGTAATAGGGTACAGGACTTTAATCCTTGCCCTACATTCCGTGGGATGATAATCGACCTCCACACAGATAAAACTACAAGCAAAACATATTATTACATATATCTTTGCCACGTTGCTAGGTGTAATGAGATAAGAGAACGTTATCGACATTTTAAGTTCAATAATCTAAATCTTGACTTCCAGCGCTACTGCCCCTAAAAGTCGTTAAATTACAATATACCTAACGCTATCTGAAGAGATTCCCAGCCAAGGACACGAAGGTTAACAGAAATGCTAACTCATCATGAGGAGGTGTAAAAAATAATGTACAATCAGAATGAGAAGACCTTCCAAAAATACTTTTGATACCCACAAAAACTTTGATGATAAGAAATGATTGGTAAAACGGTACGATTCGTCGATAGTTACACTCAATACTCAATACTCAATTCTTTATTGCATTCCATATGTAACAAACTTAGATGGTAAAAAAGAAAATGGCACAAGATCAAATATGGACCCTGTCGGGCACGCAAAAATTAGGAGAGAGGAAGAAGGCTGAGTTACAATTTACTTAATTAAATCAAAAATATCATAAAATGTCTTTCATTTGGTATTAATTATAATTAAAACATATTTTATATTTTTACTTAAATATTATATGTATTCAATTTAATATTTTATGTATATATTATGTTTTATTAATATTTATTATATAATTATATTATTATTATTTATCAATAGATTTATCATCTAGAAACTCCTTTACGGTGTAGTATGCCTTGGACTCAAGGAATCTTCTTAATTTATTTATAAATATATTTGTTTTGTTTTCTTCTCTAATATTATTTGGTAATTTGTTATAAATTTTGATGGACATAATTAAAGGGCTGGTTGAGTGCATTTTGATTCGGGATTGTGGTTTGTTTATTTTGTTTTTGTTGTGTCTAAAGGTGTATCTTTTTTGTGTCTCTTCGCAAGTAGTGTAGAAATCTGGATATTTTTTGACAAATTTACATAGTTCTAAAATATATAGACAGGGTAGTGTGAGTATTTTGTGTTTTTGGAAGTGTGGCTTGCAGCTATCTGTTTGTTCTATGTTTGTTATTATTCGAATTAATTTCTTTTGTAAAGTAAATATGGTTTGTGAGTCTGTACTGTTACCCCAGAGCATGACCCCATAGCTGAGCCATGCCTGGGCATATGCATAGTAGGTAACAAGTGCAGTTTGAAGGTTAGTGGTTTTTTTGATTTCGCGTAAGGCGTATGAGAATTTTGATATTTTTGCTCGTATTTTTTGTATGTGGGATTTCCAATTTATGTGGGTATCTATAGACAAACCGAGAAGAGTAAATTCGTTTACCTGTTCTATTTTTTTGTTATTAAACAAAAAATTTAATCTTAACGGGGATTTCTGATGTGGATGAAACGTAATTAGTTTAGTTTTAGTAAAATTAATTTCTAGATTATGATCATGCATCCAGTTTGAAGCTGTAGAAAGAAGGGAGTCCAATTTGTCATTTATATTTTCGTCGGTTCGGCATGAGGCAAGTAAAGAGATGTCGTCTGCAAATAATACACAAGGTCCGTTAATAGATTTAGGGAGGTCGTTTATGTAGATTAGAAACAAAAGGCAGCCTATTACACTACCTTGAGGAATGGATGCGTTAACTGTTTTCCTGTCCGATCTTATTTTAATGATTTCATTACTGTTTTTATCAAAATATTCAATTTCTGTTATTTGTTCCCTATCTTTTAGATATGAGGCAAACCATTCATGAGCTTTTCCTCGTATGCCTATTCCTTGTAACTTATTTAATAATATGTTAAATTTAACCTTGTCGTAGGCCTTGGTCATATCTAGCAGCATACCTATGGCGTAGTTTTTATTATTAATGATAGTAAGAGCCTCCTGTACGTATTTATAGACCGCTAGCGTAGTAGACCTATTTTTACGAAAACCGTTTTGGCAGTCGTCAAATATTTTGTACTTTTCGCAAAAAGAATAAACGCGGTCACACATAGCCTTCTCAAAGATTTTTGATGCAGTTGGTAACAGCGCAATAGGGCGATAATTGTTAGGGTCGGTTTTTGAATTTTTCTTATGTATGGGTTTTATCAGAGCGTGCTTGAGTTGATTGGGAAAAGTTCCTTCTTCAAATGATTGGTTAATTAGTTTGTAAAATGGTAAGGTTAGTTCATCTGCACATTGCTTAAGTAGAAATGGGGGAAGTTCATCTAATCCAAAGCTCTTTTTATTTCGTAGATTTTTTATAATTTTATTTATTTCATAAGGATCGACAGGGCTGAGAAACATAGTATTTTCTGTGGGGCACACCACGGGAGCTCCCTTTGCACATGAAGTTTTTTCCCCAATTGAAGCAAAGAAGTCGTTGAAAATATTAGCTATTTGTTTGGGTTCAGTTATCAAATTATTGTTTATATGTAATTTTATGTTAGTTTTTTCGCTTTCTATTGATTTATTTGTTCTTTCATTTATTATATTCCACATCGTTTTAACTTTATTAGTTGAATCTTTTATTTTCTTTATAAATTGTAGCTTTTTTGCTGTTCTAACTGATTGCTTTAGGGTTTTTTCATATTTTTTGTAATATTTTGATAATATGGGGTTGCTTGTTTTAGTTGTAAGTATTTTGAGTAGTCTTTTGTTTTTGCAGGATAGTTTGATGCCTTTTGTAAGCCAGTACTTTTTATATTTAGTTTTTATTTTTATTTGTTGCAGAGGAATACACTCGTTTAATATTTTATTTAATGTATTACTAAACGCAGAGTAGTTTTCATCTATATTTTTATTTGATAATAAAATTTCGTTCCAATTTTGTTTTTTTAATTCTGATTTGAAGTGTTCTATATTTTGGGAAGTGTACAATCGTTTCTTCGTAATCCAATTAGCTTTTTTATTATTTTCGCTACGAATTTTCATGTGAAAGATGGTAGCACAGTGGTCGGAAAATCCTAATTCTTCAACGGTAGCATTTGTGTTTCTATTATTAAAATTTGTAAAAATTAAGTCAAGACATGTAGAGGTAGTTTGTGAGATACGTGTCGGGGCTTTGATGTGTTGTATGAATTTATGTTCCAACATGAGGTCTAAGAACAGACTAGTTTTTAAGCAATTGTCTAAGACGTTTATATTTAGATCTCCTCCTATTATCACGTTATATTTTAAATATTTATTATTAATATAAAGTAGCATTTCTTTTAATTGGCGAATAAATACTTCCTCCTCTCTTCTATTCCAATAAATAGTAACTATAACTACATTTTCCTTAGGTAATTCTATTGCACATAACTCTATACAATACTCAACAGACATATTACTAATATCACAAATTTCTTTGTATTCGAGATCATTTTGTAACAAGATACAGACGCCGCCGCCTCCTCGGGTACGGCGACAGTAGGATGCTGCTATTTTGTAGCCGCTGAACTGAAGATGACTCAGTTTTTCTGGTGATAGCCAAGTCTCACTTAGACATATAGCGTTATATATTGTTTTTTTCATGAATAAAGGCTTCAAGTAGATGCTGTTTGTTGTAGATGCTTTGTATGTTTTGGTATAGGATGTTAAAAAGTTGTTCTGTGGTTTCGAAAGTTATGATTTTTATTAAATTCGTTGTTATTTGGTCTTTTTGTCACAGGAAAATAAAATGGAATAGTTCCTTTCTGACGTTTTCCTGTATTATTTAAAATGTCTTGAGATTTTTCAGTTTGATTTTTGAGGTCACATTTATTTTGCATTGTCAATTTCATGCGATTAAAATAGAAGGGAATCGTCCCTCTCTTGGATTCATTTACATTGTTCTTAAAACTTGATCTGTTACTCGCTATTCTCTTAACAAGTTCTCGTGGATTCAAATAGTTCTCATTATAATCATTACAATCAATTAAGTAATTTATCTTAGTACATAATTCAGATATTTTTAATGTTTCACATTCTAAAAATTTACATTTTTTATAACTCATACACACATTTTTTATACAATAATTAAGTTTACCAACATCTATATAATAATTTTTGAACACATTTAAGACTATTATCATGTTATTATAAAACGTGTCTAGAACAATTTGCAATTGTGATAAAATATTTTTTAAGTTATGATCATTCTCCCCTATACAAATAACAAGTTTGTCATTCAAGTTTAGCTTAGCATGACAGCAATCCCTAATTATTTGACTACTGAGTGCATTTGGTTTCGTATCAGCTAAAATTTCATACTTCTCATACTTTGTATTACGTCTTGAATCTAATAAAGCTGCCGCTAGGCCGACACATTGTTGAGAGCCGAAAATTAATACCCTATTTGTTGGTTCATGTTTTTGCTCCTGTGTAAATTTAGGCGTCTTTGTACAGATATTTGATGTGCGTGGATATTGTAAATTGTAATCGTGTTTTGGCGTATCTATCTTCTTTGTCAAAGATTCAATCTTCTGTTGAGCGTCTTTCAGTTCACGATGCAGATCCGCAATTTTTTGTTGGAGGAACATAATTTCAATATTTTTGCAACTGTTTACAACTGACTTATTCGGCAAAGGAGTAGATAGCGTGGAGAATTCATTTTGGTCACGAAGAGAAGCTCTTTTCCTTCTAGATTTATTTGCTGGACTGTGTCCTAAGGATGTCGGAGAGTGACACAAAGATTTCAACATTTTTAATTCCGCATTTAATTTGTTTATTTGATGATTAAGATTGTTATTTTCTAATATCATATTCTCTAACTCATTTTCTGTACTTTCCAGCTTATTTGTGAGCTCTTTTATGGTTTCTTTCATTTCTAGTACTGTCAATGTTTCAGATACTGTACCATCTACACTGTGAGACAGTTTACTGGGAGTACTATATGAATCATCAGAATTTCCGTACTCGGACAATATTTGAGAGAGTTTTAATACACTATGATCTCGTGTTAAGTCTAGCGAAACAAGGAATTATTTGGATAGAATGATAGACCAGGTTATACTCTGGTGACGTCTGGTGTCAATATCACGCCTCTAATTCACGAAGGGTTTGGTAGATATTGTATACTTATGCTAACATTAAGAAAATGTGAGAGTTTTGGGGAGCAGTGGTGGCCCAGTGGTATCGGTCCCGATTTACGAGTTGTAGGTCGTGGGTTCGAACCCCGCCAGGCGCATTACTTTGTGTAATTTATTTCATCACCACTGCTCTCAAAACGGCGAAGGAAAACATCGTGAGGAAACCGGCATGTCCTAGAACCAAAAATTCGAAGGCATGTGACATCTACCAACCCGCACTGGGCCCGCGTGGTGGATTATGGTCCACTCCCTCTCACAGAGAGGAGGCCTGTGTCCCAGCAGTAGGAACATAATAGGTTGATAATGATGAGAGTTTTAATATTTGGATGAATGTTATACTGAATAACGTCTGAATGGTTGGCTCAGAATCGCCTTACTAACTAAGCAATCACAGTATCCACCGGAATCCAGCCCGGACTCCACGCATGAACTAAGAAAATGCTGATAAAGACACCCTAAAACACTGCCAGTTTAGGGAATCTAACCCATGTGCTCACGACCAGATGGCCTACCATGACGTCTTAAACCGTGAGTAGTTCCAATGTGGGAAAGAGACAGAGCTATACAACTCATCTAGCGCCACCTCGTATTCACAGTGAAACTATTGACACTATAAGGGTACTTATCACCGATCATCTGAAGGCGAACGGCTCGTTTCGCCGTCGGCCGGCGTCTTGCCACGTCGTCCGAGCCGAGCCGATACGAACGGAAGTAGTAACACCCTTATTATGTAGACATAAAGGCTTTTTTGACCGGCGTTAGCAGATTCCGCGTCGGTAAATGTGGGAGCACCCTAAGACGTCTTGGTAGGGCATCAATAATCCTACTTAATACCACGTACAGCAATCAACAGGGTCTTACTTAACATGAAATAAAATGGCCGAAACCGTTGTGTTTAAATGGGAACTTAAAAATAATGTTGGTCATTGTCTCTTAATGGTATAATGACCCTGAATCAAGGCGACCGTGTCGCGGCGTTACTACGATTCACAATAATGTACATTGATAATATTCGACGTACTTGAATGTAATTGAAACATTGGCTGTGCACGTCATATACAGATTGTTCTATGCCATGCCAGTGATATTTGTAAACTTCTATGTTGATAGTAAACTTTACGGAAACTTCGGTGCAATCAGTACCCCTAGCACGAGTTTTCACTATTTTACTCTACAGAGTTTTTCCAGTATTAACAGCGTTTTTTGTATGAAAATATGGAATAGCGCCTCTGGTGTGCGAAGAAGGAACTAATTTTTTCCTTGAAAATTGTCAATTTGAAGTCGTCAAAGTTCCAGTTTACTTTACGTCTCAAATACTGAAAACTCGTGCTGACGGTACAGGTTTTTGGTGGTGCTGCTACTATTACCGACTTACTTTCCAACAACTGAACCTCTATATCCACTTGTAATTTGTCCATTTAGTCTTTCTTTGTACCTCCTTGGCCAATCTTCCTATGACGACGCATCACAGGTTAGTATTTTTTGTAGCCATGAAAGTACTTTTTTTCGTTTAGCAATACATATACTTCGCGTTTGGCCACTATCTGGGTCTGAAGCCAAACGGTAAGCAATGAACGTAAACGCCCAAGAGTCTTCAATAGAATTCCAACTTAATATCCTAGCGCATAAACTTCAAAACCCACTACACTGATGAACGACAGCGAACGGAACTAACGAAAACACTCTGTAATCTTTAATAGATTTACAACTTTATGCACTTGGGTATAAAAAAGTATTAGAGGCTACTGAGCGTTAACGTTAATCGCTCGCTGTTTGACTAGGAGGATCTGATAGAAAGCGAAGATATCGTCAACGGTGAAGCACGATTACCTAGAAGTAACGTACGTATTTCATTAAATAATCTACGGGTTAGTTTTCTCACCTGTAATACTACAATGAAGAACAGTACTCCACACGCGATGTCCACCTTGAGCCTTCCCAGCACCATCACACAGCCGCCCAGCTGTCCAACTAAGTTAATTATCTGCAAACAAGACAAGCAACTTTCAAAAATATTGAAAACAAATGTTTTTTTTTTAACAGTTTTAAAGAAAGAAAAAGAAACGTTTTTGAACTATCCAACAAGAGCATCCAGAAACAGAAACACCAAAAAAAGGTAATAAATAAAAATAGGTTCCAGAAAATTTCAAGAAGCTAGTGTTCGTCGTTGGTTTTCAACTGGACCTGGTAAGGACCGCTATCCCAGTGCTAAACGAAATCATCCACTGTCTTAAGGCGCTCATTACACGTAGCAGGCTTTTGAGCTGTAGGATTTTACAAAATGGTAATTTGCGTATAGCAACTCCACTTGCTATTATTACCGGAGGGGTCGCGGGACTAAAAAACATAAAGGGCTATTGAAAGACACAGTGTATTTTAGGCAGTAGAAGTCTGAAGCCCCTCCCGCCCTGCCCTGGGTGGAATGAGTCCTTCATTCGAAGATTTTACCACGTACAAAAAAAAACGACCGCTTTTAGTTGCTGGGTGGTAACATCAATTTTAAATACCATCTAACAGCAACTGATCAATTCGTAACAGTTGTGTCAATATCAAGAAATAATGATTGTCGCAAGCTCGCAAACGCAACAAATCATGCTACTTTATTATATTTCTGCTCCCAACAGCCAGCGACACGATTGCTACATTCACGTATCACTTAGTTTAGCACCTGGGAACCGAAAGGTTTTAAAGAGTTGATAGTTGCATCAACTAAAGTTTCACCGGTCTGTGGACCGCCGAAATCTATAGGTACTATGTCATTATATAGCTGAAGGGTTCCTTTGATTGAACACTTTAATCTCAGGAACTACTGTTTCGATTTGAAAAAAAAAACTTTTTGTGTTAGATAGTTTAAAAGAAACAGTTAAAACTTTTGTGTTAGTTTCGGCTGTTTTTTCTCATAGTAATCTGGTACCTACGAAACACCATATTTTAGTGTTATTTTATATATGATTTCATTACTCCATTTTGCAGGCGCTACTCTGATCAATTTCAATTAACTTATGTATTTACAATGTAATTAAAGCCTGTCTCATTTAATTACCACACGAGGGCTTCCTATAGGGAGTGTTATGCTCCCTGAGGGGTTGATATGTAGGAAGAACACGCAAGAGCAATTCGAGCCCCTGTTTACGGCCACCGTAGGCGCGGGTATGCGGACGGCGAGTAATGGAGATTCGCAGCCCGATTATGGACCATGCCTCAGCCGAGACGGCGCGTAGTGTTCCACGCTTGCGACAAAGAGCTGTTAGAAATCTGACGGGGTTATAGAGGGCCAAAGCCTGCCCGGGAACTGTCTAATCAGCAAGTCGTCCCGGACCGTTAAAGGATATTGAAGGAACATCGTGAATTTTAAGCAGTACGTGTCTAACAGTCCCTCACATCCCACCCTGGGTGGGTAGTTACTGACTCATTTGATGATTTTATCACGTAAAAAAACCCGCAAGCATAACCTTCAAAATGGTTCCAATGCATAGAAAACGTAGCAATTAAAAAGCTACGCACGAAAGTAGTTGAAAAGAAAGTGGCGCGCCAAAACAGCGTGAAATTATGAATGTGTGCTAGTACCGAAAATGGCCTCGGGTAACTACATACACCGTTATTTACTGTATGTAGTTTTGATAGATTTCATAGTACTAATCTTGCTACAAGCACATTTTGAGGCAACCAGATTCTTTCTTCTTTTTTCAACACAGGTCTTCTGGCTGCTAAATAGAATGTACATTAAAATTTATTATGCCCCCCGGTTGTGCGGAATCATGTCGATATGCGTGAAGCACACCAAACACACAAGATGAGTCACGCAAGGGGAATCCACAGTCGTTCTCTCACTGTATATAATTATGTCTGTCTGTCTGTCGAAAAGACTAGGAATGTTCAGTATTGAAGGGGCTCTAAAAAACCAGAACAATACTCCCCCATACAGTTATCAGAAATTATTTTATTTTACATTGTTAATCGATTGCTTCTATCACTACTGTACAGTAATTGGACACAATTAGTCTCAACAATGGATCCTTTCAATGTCCCTAATTGACAAATAAGGAAAATAAATACAGATTAAATTAATTATGAATAGGTTAATCAAACACTTAATTATGCTACTGTTAGGGTTGATTTTTCAATAGTCAGATAACTTTTATCTGAGGAATAAAAATGGCGTTTTGACAGCTTACCTGTAGAAAATATGTCAAACCGCTATTTTTATTCCTCAGATAAGATTTTCTGACTATTAAAAATCAGCCCTTAATAAGACAGAACATTTGGTGAGTGAACTCATGTTTAAAACATGTAAAGTGTTCCATATTTTCATAGCTCAGTTATTTAATTAGCCACTTTTTTTTTACGTGGTAAAATCATCAGATGATTTGGCCTCCCACCTCGGGCAGGGCGGGAGGGACTGTCAGACTTGTACTGACTAAAATCCATTGTGTCCTTCAATAGCCACGGGTCACGGTGATGGTATAAGACCCGCGACCCCGGCAGGCTTTAGCCCTCTGAGAGGGGGCCTCGTCATTATGCTGACGCTATTTGAGGCGCGCGTAGAACACGACGCGCCGTCGACCCGGGCATGGTCCATGGTCGGACGGCGAGTTGCCCTTTACTCGCCTCCCGCATGCCCGCTTAATTAGCCACTTAGAATAATTATAGGCTAAAAATTGAACCGAGAATTAAAAGCTGCTGCTGATTAAAACTTAAATTATGCCAAACAATTTTATAACAACACAAAAATACAATACATATAAATATTATTATTATATCAATATTACTTATTAGCGTGTTGCATACAAACACGTGAAGCGGTGCAAACAATGCAGGGCTGAGCAGGTGCGGTGCCAATTTATTATTATTGTTGTTCAACTTACAAACAAATGCTGCAATTATAAACATAATACACGAATTTAATGAGCTGTCTTTTAAATATAATCACTTTGAGACGCATTGCGTATTTTCGGTCATGAGACAGCAAAGACATGTACCATCTCAGAATGAATGATGAAACAAAGGTTCTGTAATAATTTTGGCGATCTAAAAAGAGTGTCCATGGAGTTTCTTGACCGTTCTTCTCCATAGAGATCTACTCAATTTCACAGTTATCATGTGTTGTGACTAGGACTGTAGCAACATAATTTTGTAGGGTTTAGTTATTTTATTTGTCTTTGACAATTCAAAAGTGTCTGTAACAGGCCAAATTGAAATAAATGCTTTGATTGTAATGATAAATGCAGTTCCTACTGGGTTTTTAGTTTTGTCCCCAAGTTTAAAGTAACAGCACCAAGAAAATCCTATCTTATATTTGATGTAGTGGGGTACTTCTAACTTTGAAAATAATTAATACTGTAGCTGTGTAGTAGTTTATATGGTTCATTTACAAATATGTGTGAAATCTTAATTGAAATACAAAGTTAATACCACGGTATAAAACAAGAGAATTGATGTTTTAGTAGAATATTGAGAGATAAATTACTGTGTATGATAATGATAAGTGACTTGTGCTTTTGTTGAACAATATTTGAGACTACAGATAAGAAACTATAATTGTTTTCATACGGAACTAGAATTACCAGATTTCCAGGCATTCCCCCGAGAAAACATAACTCCTTCTGGCGCAGTCGGGTAATGATGTGTTATTTATATTTTCTGAATTCTTGGTCCACTTTTTTTCATATCGTAAACAAGACGTGATGTTTCTCTACATAACCATACTTACAGAATGTCTTAATAAGACATACATAAGTAATTAATATGACATTGGGAAATACATAATCAGCTTATTAAAGAAGAATAATTAGCACTAATTCGTCTGACACATACCTGGCTTCTGTGAAGATTTAATTTATGCTGTCGGTAAATCCCAAAATATTTATACGAATAATGCTAGTAAGTAAGCAGAAGATTTATTCGTAACTAAAGAATAAATTTTACAAAACAAATATTTCTTCATACGAGCAGTATTCGTCAATTAACTTTTAAAAAGAAAGAAAATTGCGTTTTTTAAGTGATTAAATGTCCATAAAATCAGTGTTCTAGTAAAAAAAACTATCAAATCTTACCAGTCTGAATCTTGCTGCCCACGCCATCCCGGTGGCGTGGCGCCCCACATGAGATACCTTTGCGTATAGTCTCCTAATTTGACTGTTTTAAGCAAAGGCCAATTTACATGTCCATAAGTTAGTAAGCAAGTTCAACTTACGAACCTCTTAATGAATTACTAACAACTCATTTACTTGCCGGGCGTTGTTTATACGTTATTTTTACTTACATAAGGATATGTAAATAGGCCTTAAGATATCCACTGGATCTTCCGATTAAGCTATATAGTCTAAACGCTTACAAATGATAACCAGAAAAAAAAACTCACAACAAACATTGTGGCGAGGAATTTTCCGCAGCCCCACGACATGTCCATGTAGTCGCGCTGCTCAGACCATTGGAACCACATGCGGAGTCCATCCTCGAGGAATGTGGAGATAAGGCACAGACGAGCCACTGTTGGCAGCACATTCTTGCCTTTGCGGATCACCTGCGAAAAAGTAAAAAGGTTAATCGGTTTGTAGCTTCGCACAAAGTTTTGCGATCAATTTGAAAAATCGAAATGTTTTTGTTACGGTATATTTTATGATTCCTTTAGTACAGTTACTATTGCCACGTCACCTACTTTTAAAGAAAGAAAAAAAGCGTTTATTTGAGTAGCCGGCACACGCAACATAAACAAATAAAAGAAGAAAAAAAATAGGGAAAGACTATTTAAACTAATCCATAACTCTGTTAAATACAACACGGAAGAATGTGAATAAAAAATATATTCTACTCGGGAGATTTTTACAGTACATTTTAGGCCACCAGAAACCCGGTATTTTTTCGATGTACCTATGTATATTAACGAAAACTTAAACCTTAGATAAATATTGCATACGAATACCGATCCAAATTCTGATTACTATGTACCTAATGGGTGTAACATTGGCTGTGTCTGTTGTGTCACATCCGGACAGCTGGTCAAACAAACGAAGGACATGATAATTATTGCATTTTGGCACCCGCTGGCAATAGCCCCCTGAACTACTGGCACCTTATCTATTAGACATAAGGCACCTGTTAATTTTTTCGCAGGTGGCCAGGTGCACTATGTGGAATACCTCAAAGTAACATCTATGCTGCGCATACGCATGTGGTTAATAAATGTGATTGGCAGCACAATAGCGTTCTCTCTCGATCATCACTTTATGACATCAGCATCGGTAAGTCGTTGAATTTCGTCCTAATCAAATGTTAGGGCAGTGAGCCAACAATGACTTGCAGAGTTGCTACTAAAATGAATTGAGCATTTACAAAAAATACTCGACCAATTCCTCGACTTTTACCGTATTTTCTTTAAAATATTTTTTTTTTCTAATAGGGTGTAATAATACAGGCTGTGTGTGTTTTTATTGCAAAATGAACTGGGTCGATTCCTGGTCAGAATGATTGAATTTTCTAAAATCCAATGGTGTAGTTTTAGCTTTGGTCAAAATCAGCCTCGAGACTCCTTTCAATGTTTTTCGATAATCCTCTTAGTTTCGGATATAGCCATCCAGCCATCCAGCCTCACAGGTCCCCCCGCATTTTAAAATTTAACTATCTGTGTATTCTGAGTTATTTTATCATTTTTCGTAAATAAAAAAGCCACTATTATATACATTAATTACCATCAAATATTGTAGGAATCTCAGGCCAATATTTATAGGTGTAAGATAGAAACATCTGATAAAAATACAATTCACATACACGTGTGCAATAATTTCTTTCAATCACTTACAATAACAAATATAATTCACGCCAAAAATACACACGAAAGAAGCCAGACTTACGTCTTATTTGTTACCGACTAGCTAATTCGTAAGTAAGAACATAATAATTATAGCCCTAGTTCACATTAGCGATTTTTCATTGAGCATTTAGCGAATTTCAACACATAAAAATGATTTTTTATGTATCCGAATCAATCCTAATTTTGATTCTGATCTTTGTATGTAAGCAATCAGCGAAATCAATACTATAAATTGTCGTAAAAAATCGTTTCAACGAAAGAGCGCTTAGAGGCACGTATTCGCAAAATTACTCGAGTTTTCATTTTAATGAGTGCGAGAATTCGTCACCGAAACGCTATTACTGAGGGCAGAGGATAAAATAATAATATAGTAAATGGCATAATAAGGTATATATGAACGAAAGAATCGTGTCACGATGGCAATCATTTTGGGAGTTACGACCAATGTAGTAAGCAACGTGGTGTAAAACAGTTTCACTTTTCAAAAGCGCCTTTTTCTGCACTTGGTTGTGTTATGAACTCTTGGCCTTGGCTTGGCTTCGCTCAAGGCCTATAAAACGCATCGCTAGTGCATTGCCAGCGATTTCTGTTGGATTTCCGACGCTGAGCGCTAACCCGAGGGTTCAAAATCTAACGTCCCGTAAGAAGTTGTCTTAAAATAGTGTGTGGGCTTAACTGGAAATTATTGTTTTTTTGCAAATCTGTTGGTCTCTGGATATGGAAGCACTCCATTTTGCCGAGATCGATACAATGGTGGCCCATTGGAATTGGCCCCGACTTACGAGTTTTAGGTTGTGGGTTAGAACCCAGCTAGGCGCATTAATATGTGTAATTTATTTCATAAATACTGCTCTCAAATCGCTGAAGGAAAGCATCGTGTGGAAACCGGCTTGTCCTAAAACCAAAAATTCGAAGACATGATGTGATATCTTTCAACAGGCACTGGGCTCACGTGGTGGTTTATGGCCCACTCCTTGTCACAGAATGGGAGGCCTCTGTCCCAACAGTGGGAACATTATAAGCTGATGATGATGATGTACATTAAAAAAAGACTTAATTCAAGGAGAATATTGGCCGAAGCAATGCCTAAATCTTTAAATTAATACAAACCTTGAAGTTTTTTGATATCTTCGAAAGCAAAAGTGGTTAAATGAATGGCGAAGTAATAGTTACTCAAAACACTTTCTCTTTTCACTATCATGTGTCTATAAAAAAACTAGTTTCGAACGCAATGCCTTCGTCATTATTATGAAACACCTATGTATAAAAATATCCTATAACTGTAAAAAGTTTCGCAAGAATTAACCGGCTTTTTCATTTCCGTTTTCATTAACTCTAAGTGACACCTAAATGAATGCTTAAAAATATTAAAGCAGTTTGAATTTCAACTTTCGGCAATGAGCTGAGAGTTCAGCATTTACAGTTTAGGTCATGCTTAGTGTTATCTTAACAAGCATTGTTACAAGCTTAAGGAAAATACTAATTTGAATAAATGATAAGTAAATAATAAACAAATGTAAAGAAAATTATTATTATATAAATTTTCATTTATCACAATCGGTTTATAATGTTCCTGGGACCCAGACTTCCTCTCTGTGTGAGGAAAAGAGCCGTAATCTAACACGCGCGCCCAATGGTAGTTACCTCGACATGTTTTCGAATTTTTGGTTCTAGGACATTCTGGGTTCAAGTCAAAGCTATTATCACTGGGTCATCACAGGCTGTGGACTTAAAAACCCCATTATACACATAGTATCTAATAAGATTAAAAATGTACAATCATCATGACCAACTTATGTTTTTTTTTTATCAAATTAAAAACATCATCTTGAAATATCACAGGTTTAATCTAGTCGGATTTAAATGTACATAATTATTTATTGATGACTAAATCAACCTGTTTATAATTATAAAAAATAGTTGATGACACTTACTATAATATTAAATGAAGAAATCAAACAATTTTTTTACACAAAAGACACTCTGGGACTCTGGTTGAGGAGTTGAAAATTAACAAATTCAATTTGAAATTATCAATTTAAATAGTCAACTGAAAAGTAAAATTGAAATACAACCATTAGTATTTACATAGAACATGAAACCAGTTACAAAATTCTCTGGCTACCAAGTACTCAAAATACTGTAACAGATAAAAAATACTCTTATCAAACTTAGTAAAATACTTTAAAGTTTTTATTGAATTACTCCATCTCTGATGAAAACTTATGTATGATAAAAAAGATAAGATACAGCACATGGCTTTACATAATTTTTATCATTTCAATTATCTTATTATTTGTAATATTAACCAATCAATTTCATCATTAAATTAAATTTCAAGATCAACCGCATGATGTATAATAATGAAAGAGTGGGATGAGGATTAGTAGAAGTGTTTACTTGTATAAAAAATGTGTAAGTTTGTTCTGTTTTTATGTCAAAATGGAGGAGCATTTCTTTTTTTAAATTTGCTTCTGCTATAATGGTATGGGCTATATAGGGAAGGGTTAGGGGATGTGAAGTCCCAGGTGACAGCTTGCAAATAAATTAGTGAGGCAGGAGATAGAAGAGCAACTAGGGATAATAATATATAATTATCATTGACTTTTAGGAGAAGTCATGGAATAAATTAGGGAACACAGATTGTATTTTGTTTGTTTCCTTATTGAGCCAGTTGTCTGAAATTCAACTTTTTAAACCAAAAAGAAAACTTTCAAATTAAAGGTCATGGACAAAATCATAGACAAATACACATAAACAAGTGAAAGGTGCTTAAAGTAAAAGTCTATGCATGTACTGCAAAATTTAACTTTATAGCCAACTTTTTGGCTTAATTATACAGTTAACTTTGTTTGAAAATCATCAAATGAGTCTGCTGTGGGTGAAGTGGTAGGGACTATAAGATTTGACTTACTAAAAACCACACTGTTTGTTCAGTTGCCCTTCGAGTTCCAGGGCCGAAATATTCTATGAACACTTGCCTGAAACTTGTTCAGACATTTAGACCTAATAGGGCCGGAACAGTTAACCTGCTTTAATAATATCTTTTAATTGAAATTATACTGCAATATGATTTTTGTAGTAAATATAATAATTTGAATGAGTAAAAATTTTATTATTTTTATTTTTGGATGGTGTTTGCAACTCCCACCTATAAAGGGTAAATTTTACATAATTGTTAGCTAGTATAATGAATGAGAATATCCATTCACTGATTGATATCAAGTTTACTATAGTAAGATAAGGTAACTAAACCTATCTAGTTTCAAAATATCAAACCAGCTCAAAATCACAATTCAGTGAAAATATTCTTGAAATAATATAATAGTTATGGGCTGTTTGAAAAGATAAAGTATGTTTTGCAATATTATTTTATACATGGTGTTCATGCCCCATAAAGTGAATTATAGTGTAGCAGATTTGTTATCTGTAGTCAAGAAAAAGTCCTTATTGGAGATTATTTTGGATATAATTAACTAATTTTCTTACATTAAATACATTATGCATTATCTAAAGTAGCTATGTAATTAGATTAACTATCACATGAAAGAGTTAGTGCTCCATAAATATTGTTTTCACTTTCATTTTTTGGGTACCTTATTTTTTAATTGAAAACTGCCGAAAGTATACTAGAAACTAACAGTGCTTTCATTTTAAATAATAATAACTACCAGCTGATCCGTAACAGCATGAATTTAACTCATAAAATCAAAAGATAAGTAGGTTAAAGGGTGAGACATCTGTAGGACTACAAACATTCAATGCTGTTGCAGTTTTATCACAGAACGTTACCGATGCATGTAAAAACTATATCTTTTCTTAACTTGGCAGCCACACAGCTTCATAGCAATACTATTTATATTATCTTACATATGTATTTCAACTCATTCAAGAAGCGCCAACAAGAAAATAAGTTCGGTGACGTGACAATCCCATCCAAAGTACGTTTTCAAATTACCTATTTCAAACTGATTTATCACCTTCCACACAGAAAACATGAACATGAAGCTTACCTGATCTGCAACGTCCTCGGCAGTAGACACATATTCGGTTGGAATTTGCATTTTTCAAAGCCGTTTCACAAGCACATTCACTAAAAAATGAAATTTCACTGCCCGTCGGAACCGTCACGTCAGACCTTCGCCGTCGAATGACGTGTGGACAGTTGGAATACACTTCCTGTCTAACCAATTAACTTTTGTTAAATATCTACTGTTCACTTATTATGTACGAAACGATTTCCACATTATAAATTCATAGTATATTTTAATTGTTTATTTGTAAAAGCTACTGACATTTAATGATCTTCTTAATTTAAAGAATATACAACGACCCGGATGTTTTTATATAGAAGCTCGCTTGCTGTGCCGTAAACGTCAAACTGATAGCAACGTTTTGTTTTCTCGTCGAAAGAACATTTATTTGTTGGATGTTTTATTTTTCCAGAAGTCTATTTCATAATCGTTCTTCGGATTTTTATTTCAATATTCTTTATTTTTCATACTTGTATAATTATATTTCCGATTAAGCATACTAAGAACATATTTCTAACAAACCTATCACAGACTATCTTGATGTAAAGGAAACCGCATCTACTAAACGTATTATGTGTCATCTCGTCGAGCAGCAATTTCTAAACATTGTGTTGTTGTGAATTATTTATTTGTAGTTCTATTGTAACAATTAAGTAGTAAGTGCACACTTTATCTGCCACTCTATCAAAAAGGATAATTTAGATGTTAGAGGCTGTTGTAATAATAATCTTTGTATTTGATAACCTAATTTGTAGAAGATGCTGGAAGTCACCTGTAATGACCGTCTTGGGAAGAAAGTGAGAGTGAAGTGCAACCCTGATGACACAGTTGGAGACCTCAAAAAGTTAATAGCAGCACAAACCGGCACACGATACGACAAGATAGTCCTAAAGAAGTGGTACACAGTTTTCAAGGACCACATCAAATTGTCTGACTGTATCCTTTTCTAATAAATTTGTTCTTTCCAGATTATTTAATGAACTAGTCAGAATCTAGACTATCTATCTTGACTGCCTACACAAGACAGCAGTGAATCATGAATGTTATTAAAGTGTTGTTAAAATGTCAACAAACTTTCAAATGATGTTAGAAAGATTTACTGATAAAGCATAAATGATTTAAAGCCCGTTTTTATTATCAGAAAGCGCTGTTAGTGTGGCCCATGTTGGGAATGAAAGGTCATTAGGTCAGTGTCCAGTGTCAACAATATGTATTTTTTTTATAAAAAAAATGTCACCGCACACTAGGACTTTCTCCTATATCATGGGTATGCTTACAAACATTATAGTCACAATATATTTCTGCTGTTTGGAGATGTAACCCGCGACTTGCTGTACATCAGTCGGTAATTCCACTACTAGTCAAACCGTGCCATCAAATAATACTACCAGAAACTTTTTTATAGAAACTATTTCCTTAACCTCCATACAGATGAAATTCACGATGGCATGAACTTGGAGCTGTATTACCAGTAGCAGCTGAATAAGGAGTCTGAAACTTTAAATAATAATGTTAATTTTACAATGTACTTTTCTTAAATATAAGTAAACTTTAAGACTATGTTTGTTTTATTATATAAAAAATTGATCAAAAAGTGAGAGTATGGTATTATATTAATTTTTGTAAGTGACTACTGAAATTATGTTGCTGGAATGTAATGATTTCAAATTGAATTGCAAAACAGAATGTCAGCTCTCCATTCTAGTTACAATTTTAAACTGGCTCACAGACCATTTAGCTAGATAGACACGTTTTGAAATCCCTGTTTGTACTCATTATTTACCTTCCCGAAAGTATCAAGAATACGATTCCCGTATTGCATCACTGATTCAACCTACACGGACAGAAGAAACACCTACAAGGACAGAAGGTCTCCGCATGTTCCATTGATGATCTGAAGAGAGGAAGAAAGCCCCTTATCAATAATAAGCGTAGTACCTACACAATGGGCCCATTATTTTTTTTAATATGAAAGGAACGCCTACCCAAAAGACAGATATTAAGATATTATTAACGTGATTGGTTGTTCTCAATATCAATAAATGTAAAGAAAAGTTTTTTTTTTTTCATTTGTGCAAACAATCGTGGCTCAGAGGCACTTTTAATATTTTCGTCTTTGCCCTAGCTAGATTGGTAAAAAAAAATTATAATGTTGCTATACTAAAAAGCCAAAACATTTTTGTTAGTTTTTCTTGGCTTTTTTTTCAGGTGTTTTCGATGCAGAATGTGAGTTTTGAATTTTCTTTCCATGAAAGCTTACTTCTGGAATCTTTTACGTTTTTCTACAGCACAATTTTCTATTATATTTAAAAATATTTTGTTTTTATGATGTGGCAAGAACACAATAACCGCGTTGGTAATTTCATTCGGTATTTCCGTTGTATTTATGTTTTGTTCGGTCTTTACGCTTTAATCATCGTTCAATTTAGTTCATTCATTGGCGGCCATTGTGGTTTACTTTGTTTTGTCAAATTAATAAAAATCTAAATCCTAAAGTTATTCTGTTTTAGTGAATAAACTTAGCTTCCTATAATTTCCTTGTATGAAGACGGTGCTATTAACATTATAAATAGTTATTTATATGATAAGTATAGTGTTATAAGTAGTATAATGTCAGAAGTTGAAGGTGTGTATCGTGCCAATATTTCAGTGATTAGCATTTGGACTCGTCCACTAATGTTTGTTGATTTTCAGAGTTCAATCAGCAAAAGCCTGCAAAGACGGGCAAGCAACATAACATATTACCAATATGGGGTAATGAACAGACTATGAACCTGAACCCACTAATCTTAGCAAATATACAGGGCTCTAGCTACTTCAAAGGTAGGTAAGCAAACATACCAACGCACAGGAGATTGGACTTCGTTTGTTCCACTTTATTTTACTTTCATTTGTTACCGTTATTTTTATGTTACTGTTTCTGATTCACAATCTATATATTGCTCCTTTTGTGCTCTTGTGAGAGGCTGGCCTACTTTTCCCGCTATTTTTATTACTATGTAATTTGGCATCTTAACTACAAAAAACTATAATTTGGTTTCCGGCGGGCTTTAAAAATGCTTATAAAAAATGCTTTTTGTTTCTACATAAACTACAAAACTTGGGCAGAAACAGTAACAACACAATGGCAAATGAAAATCTTTCTTCTTTGTTCCACTCCTTATTGATTACCATTATCTGCAGTGCACCTATTCAAGCTGAAGACCTACCATGAGGTGGTTGACGAGATCTACTACCAGGTGAAGCACTTGGAGCCCTGGGAGAGAGGGAGCCGCAAGACTGCCGGCCAGACGGGCATGTGTGGCGGCGTGAGTATGTTCAACAGTGTCATTTCTTGTGTACTTGTTTGTTGTATACAATTAGCTAAACAACTTGCTGTGGAAACTACTCTGTAATTCTGTATATCAAATGCAACAGATAACAACTGGATGGTGATTGCAGAAGATAACAACTGGATTAGCTACATTAGAGAATATACATGAAAAGGCAGTGTATTTGGCTAGATGGCATAAGGCCCAATTTCCACTAAAGCAGAGAGGAGCGGAAACAAGGAGAGATATTTTGAAAAACCAATCAAATTCCAATTCTCTCCTCTAAGCTTCAGAGTGGTGTCTCCTCTCTGCATTGGTGGAAACCAGGCCTTAGCTTTATCTTCATGAATAGTTCATTGTATTCTGTTGGTTGGGCTGTGACACCATTAAATCAGAGCCATAATGAATTCTCACACACAATAACTAACAATTTAACAGTTACAGACTAAACACATGTGTCTTTCTGTTATAAAAGACTACTACTCTGTATAATTGAAGTTGAGTCATTCATGGTTATATTCATATTGTGACAAACTCAACTGAATTGTTTCATAATTACATTGTCCTTAAAAGGAAAATAATAAATAACTATTTCACTATAAATAGGTATTATGTAGGTAAACATGTCAACAAATGATTCCATTCATCATTCATTACTTCAAAAGGCTTTATATCTCCCAGACATGAAACAGATCTATTGTTTGTCCACAGGTGCGCGGCGTAGGCGCCGGCGGCATCGTATCCACAGCTTTCTGCCTGCTATACAAACTGTATACTCTTCGCCTCACACGCAAGCAGGTCAACGGTCTCCTACAGCATTCTGACTCACCGTACATCAGAGCACTTGGTAGGTATGAGTATAACATTTTTACTACATGTTTCTAGCAAGCATGTTCATGTGTTACTTCAATATAGCTGATGAAATGTAGATGCAATGACTTGAGCACGTCAGTCTACCTGAATCTGTCAAATACCGATCGAAAATTTATGTTCTCGTATTGTTCTATACCTCAAAATGCATAAGGCATTTTGACAGATTTGAGCTAGTTTCATGTGCAAATGGGTCAGTTCTTTCATCTGTATTTCACCAGTCATGCAATAGTAAGAAGGCATGATGTATGTTATATGTCTAGCATTGAGTGGGAGATCTTTTGTGTTTAGATTATTTGATTGAATGATGACTCATTACTGTTATCAAAATTCCAAATAGTGTTATCTCAGCCTGTTTCCTTATAAAAAAGTAGACTGTTGAATTTCCAATGCTAGGCTCAGTGGTGAGAGTTGAAATTACCAGAAAGCTTTATGTTTACCAACAAAATCGTAAGTATTTATGTTACTAATGAGTCATAGAAGGATGTTCTAAAGCATTATTATAAGTAAATAAACAAGTATAAAAATATATTCTGTGTATCATGTCAAAATTAACAATTTCTGTCTTTAGCAGTTTCCTGTATAATATTAAATTTTATGTCTTCTGTTTCCAGGATTCATGTATATCCGCTACACACAGCCACCAGCAGACCTCTTCGACTGGTACGCTGACTACTTAGACGACGAGGAGGAAGTAGACCCTCGCGCAGGAGGCGGAGGCACCACGACCATCGGCGCCCTGGTGAGACAGATGCTCATCAAGCTGGACTGGTTCAGCACACTCTTCCCCAGAATACCGGTGCCTATACAAAAGCAGATTGAACAGAAGTAGGTAACTTGTTATCTTTTATACAGATTAGTTATTTAGGGTTTTTTTTTTAAATCAGAATGTGGAGTTGAACTGGGAATAGAATGAGGTACTTGCTCTGAAGTTACGAATGATTTAACAGTGACCAAATTACTGAATCCTGTTCAATTTAATTTTTAAATTTGTTGTATTTGTCATCTGTAATGATTCTAGCAAGCCTGTGCAGTCTACAGTCGAAAATCCTACCAGATTGCTGTGTGGATTAACAGGAATTTATAACAATTAACTTACTTAATTATTCAGTTATCTTCTATTCAACAATTTGATCAGGAATATTTCTACAAATGCATGGACTCAACTCTTCATGTAAATCATAACTATTGGTTTCGGCCATGCTGCGGAGCGGGATGGAGTGGGAAGCGGTCGCCACCTTCTGCGAGGCAGTAATGCTCGTGAAGGAGGTGGCGGGCCGCGAGAGAGAGAGGACAGCGTCCTCCCTCCGCCCCAAACGCAGTGGTGTACGCCCATGGCGCCGTACGTCGCAAGACGATCTCCGGCCACCGTAGGCGCGGACAGCGAGTAAAGGGCAACTCGCTGTCCGACCATGGACCATGCCCGGGTCGACGGCGCGTCGTGTTCCACGCGCGCCTCAAAGAGCTGTCAGCAAATGACGGGGCCCCCTCTCAGAGGGCCAAAGCCTACCGGGGTCGGCGGGACTTATTTCTATTACCGTGACCCCGGAACATAAAGGGCAACTGAAGGACACCGTGGATTTTAGTCAGTACAAGTCTGACAGTACCTCCCGCCCTGCCCGGGGTTGGAGGTCTCATTTGATGATTTTACCACGCTAAAAAAAAAAAAATCATAACTATCCTATCTTAATGTAGTTCAATTATTTCAAGCCCCAAGGCGCGTATTTTGCGAATAATTGGGAAAATTAATCACTACCTCAACTCCTGAAGATCTCTGTAATACTGCTTATCCAATCCTACTAAACGACTTGCAAATACTAGGCTAGGAGAGCACAACAGGCAGACAGCAGCTAATAAACCGGCGGCAAACTTCCGGGGTGGTGGCGGCAGCAGTAATGGTGCCAACAGTGGCGGAGGTGCGGGCGGCGGCCCCGCTGGCGCTGGAGCGAATGCGTACAACCCTAGGATGGACGCAGACCGAAGGGAGCACGACGACAGGGATAGAAGAGATTATGGCGAGGTTGACAGGTAGATATTCAATCTTTCCGCTATAATAACAAAGACGAAAATGTCCCAAATTTTTTAGTTCTCATTAATTATTTTTAAACGCATTAACGCATGCGATGCGCATCGTAAAGATGATTTTTTGAGGAAAGAAAAATTTTAGATTGCAAGTGGGATTCGAACCCGCGTCTTCTGGATAGGTATTCCAGACGCCTTAACCAACTAGGCCATTGCAATCCATACTTGCAAGCCGAAATTCTCCATTCCTCGTTAACGCTTCATGGTAGCGTGGCGCCATCTCTTGGATTAGTGTTTAACTGAAGCGTTAACGAGGAATGGAGAATTTCGGCTTGCAAGTGTGGATTGCAATGGCCTAGTTGGTTAAGGCGTCTGGAGTACCTATCCAGAAGACGCGGGTTCGAATCCCACTTGCAATCTAAAATTTTTCTTTCCTCAAAAAATCATCTTTTTAGTTCTCTACGAGCCACCACATTGACCCTAGTGCCATTTGGTGAATTCTCTTATTCTGCATTACGTTTAGAATGATTTGATCCTAAGATACAGATGCAGCATAGAATGCCTTGAACTAATCAGCCATGATTATATTTCAGATACTCAAAAGACAGAACGAGACGCGACGACCGGGACGTCAGAGATCGCGACCGCGACAGAGACCGAGAGCGAGGCGACAGAGACAGAGAGAGAGGAGACCGCGGTGACCGCGACCGAGACCGCCGCGATCGTGACCGCCGGGAACGCCACCGCGAGAAGTCACGGTCTCGCGACCGACAGCGTCACCGATCGCGGTCCAGAGACCGCCGCTTTAGATAATGTTCAGCAAAACATAGATGGTTACAATATTGTGTCTTTACGAATGAATAATAATGATGTTCAGGATTTTGTTGTTTTGTCTTGGTACGCATATTTCCCCTATACTTTTAGTGCTTTCTCACTGCGTCAGATCGCATCGCATTCTGCTTTTACAGAGATCGCATCGCTGGAACGCGCGCTTCCAGGGATTTATATTACAGGGTCAAATTAAATCGGCGAAAATCCGCCGACATTGATGTGTAGGTGCAAAACATGACCTTGTATAATTTCCATCTTGTTTAAAATAACATTGGATAAGATTTATACGAAGACTAAATTTAATTAAAGTATGAATGCACATCAAATCGAAGTTAGCACAGCGGGTCTAAAGATGTAACACGGAATATTCGAATCTATCACACAAGCAATCTATACATATAATAAAATAGTAGGAAAGTGAAAACTGTACATTGAATATTTTTTTTAAAGAATACTTGGGGTATGATCTACAATCGATACCGAAGCCAAAAATATAGTTTTAGAATTTTTGTCTGTATGTATGTCCCGGATAAACTCAAAAAGTACTGGACGGATTTGAATGATTCTTTTTTTGTTGTATTGGTAATAACTCTGGTCAAAACATAGGCTATAATTTATTTTGAAAACTTGAAGAACTGGCGCAGAACCGCAACAGACCAGCTAAACTATAAGGGATACAAAAGCAAAAATTGTTCGACGTGATGAGCATTTTCTGCTGAGAGAATTAGTTTGAAGATCTGGAACACCTGATGTGGAACTCCAAGAGCCCAGCTACACTATAACATAAACAGGAATGACGTCTTAGCAAGAGTTGTTCAGCGTGATGAGCACTCTCTGCTAACGTATAAAAAATGGAAGATCTAGAATACCTAATAATGTGGAACTCCAAGAGCCCAGCTACCCCGCGGTGGTGGACGCCACAGCGTCGTACGTCACAAGACGATCTCCGGCCACCGTAGGCGCGGGCATGCGGGCGGCGAGTAAAGGGCAACTCGCCAAACTGGCCGTCCGACCATGGACGGCGCGTCGTGTTCCACGCGCACCTTAAAGAGCGTCAGCATAATGACGGGGCCCCCTCTCAGAGGGCTTAAGCCTGCCGGGGTCGCGGGACTTATACCATCACCGTTACCCCGGAACATAAAGGGCTATTGAAGGACACCGTGGATTTTAGTCAGTACAAGTCTGACAGTCCCTCCCGCCCTACCCGGGGTGGGAGGACTCATTTGATGATTTACCACGAAAAAAAAAGAGCCCAGCTACACTATAACATGATTTTTTTTAACTGGGCGTGGATGGCTATCTTCGAAACTATGAGGAATATCGAAAAATTTTGAAGACTCCTTTCAACAATTCTGGGAAGTAATCATATACGGCAAAACTTAAGAAAAACGTATAATTGAAAAAAAAACTGATCAATCTTCAAGGCGATGACTGTATTCGAAACTTTAGTTAACCTTTTCTTCTTTGAAATCATGCTTATTTTTGTTCAACTCAACGCCCAGTTGAAAAATTCAACCTGTATAGGAATGACGTCTTATAAAGAGCTGTTCAGCCTAATGAGCATTATCTATATGTATTAAAACATAAGGTTTGGAACACCTGATGTGGAAATCAAAGCTATCACTAATTTCACGGACTGATTTTCGATGACGATTAATACAATTTTTATTCTACTGGCCAAACTCCCATGAATTTTTTACCCGGGCTCTTGGAGTTGGGTATCAGACTTTTCAGATCTTCGATTTTGCCGACCCCTTTGTCGCTGGCATAAGCAACAAGATCCGCGTACGAAGTCGCGGGCAGAAGCTAGTAGAGTATAAAGACGCTTTTTTTGTCACTAGGGGACATTTTTGTTCTGCGACTCTGTCGCTGGATACGGAAATTACGAGTCGCGTAACCGTCGTAAGTTGACTAGTAGAAACTGGCCATTGATGTGATTGTGAATAAGGGAAATGTCGAGCGACATTGTCCCACAACGTTGTAGAGAATAGACACCACGTGAATGATGCGATGTTTCCTAGTAAAAATGTGGCTTTATTGATAAAGAACAATTTTGGAAATAATTATTTAGAGAGCCGGGTGGGGAATGGTAATACAGACAGGCTAGGCAACCTGTATGCACAGACCAACTGCGTGTATATAGATGTTGTAAGTGAAAGGTTTTGATTCACTGATTCATACAGTACATAGAGACATACAATACTCCATCTCAAAGTACGACATTCTAAAAAAATGCAGTGAACTCGAAGTTAATGAGTTTGTTTGAATTGAAAAAATATTTTTTCAAGGAAGGCTACATACATTACGCTACGACTAATAGGAGTCGAGCAGCGGCTGAAACCGCGGGGAACACCTAGTAATAATTAATAACAAAGGCTTTGACAAAATACGTAATGCCTTCATCTTTTGTGTTCAAACAACTCGAAATTGTGACAAAGAATTTAGTTTGATGCTTCTTAAATGATTATCAAAGTAATAAGTTTCATAACTGTGATATTACCGATTGCTGATATCGTAATTAGATTTCATCATAATAGGAATGTGAAAATATGGTCGTATGCAAAATGTGCTGACGATACTAGCTTTTTGCTTTCGGCTTCACGTGGATGAGGATATTTAAGAAAACTAACAGGCAAAGCTACTTTTGCATGAGTATGCAACAGCCATATTCGTACAACAAAACAATTTGTGTGTTTCAGTTTCTTTATTGCATTGTAAAAATAAAACTGCTTGAAAAGCAATTCCAGATATTTGAATGTTTGAGAACAAATAGGCAAGCTTAGAGCTAACAATAAATACACATTCGATGGAAAATTATTTAGATCTATGAAGTTGTGCGAACAGCTAGGGCTTATGATGCGTCAGCCTAGGCTGCGGCGCCTTTCACGGCCTCCTGCTGTTCAAACTTGGGGTATTTCTGCTCCACATTAGCCCAAGAAATCTTGCTGTTTGATAAATCTCTCACAACTGTTGGAACATCAGTCAATGGCAGTCTCACTTGTCCCATACTGTCCCTTTCCCTCAATGTTACAGAATGGGGCTCTTTGATGGTGTCGAAATCGACAGTAATGGCGTAAGGCACACCCAGCTCATCAGTTCTGGCATATCGGCGACCAATTGAGCCCGAGGAGTCGTCGACCTTGTGGGATACATCAGCATCTATTAATCCCTGGGACAGTTCTCTAACAAATGGCTGGAATTCGGTGTTGCCGCTAAGTGGCAAAACTGCGCACTTCATCGGCGCGACTGTAGCTGGTAACGAGAAATAGGTCCTCTGTTCATCACCTTCCCTCATTCTAAAGTTGTGTTCCAAGATAGAATATAGGATCCTGCCAACACCAAATGAAGGCTCAATGACACTGGGGATAATTTCCTCAACATGGACTGTTTTCTGAGTCTTCTTTACACTGACAAGTTTAGGTGTGAGTTTGAAATCACCACCAGGTGTGGAGAGAGTGTATTCTCCTTCAGCATCCAACTTAGATTGCATTTCATCCAAAGCTGCAGAGTCCATTGCTGCAAGTCCATCATTGATGAGTTTGGCATCTTTCTTGAACTCCTTGCCAATGGCAGCCTTGTTAGGCACAGGCTCAACTACTTCAATCTGTTTGGGAGCTGGTAGTTTCTTCTCAGCTGCTAATCTGATGCCAGTTGCTTTGGTGTGTTGTGTCAAGTCATAAGCTGACCTGTCAGCACAGCCTACACATTCTACCCAGCCATAGCTGGTGAGGCACTCAGCATCCCAGCAGTCACAGGCATAGTGAGCCATCTCATTACCCATGTGTTGCCTGAATCTCAACTTCTTAGGGTCAATGCCAACAGCTAACATGTACAAGTGGATTCTGGCCATGAAGTAGCCCAAGGTTTCATTGTTTACAATGCCTTTGGACACAGCATCACCAATAGTCATGATCTCAGCCGGCTTTCCTTGCTCCTGGCTGTCAGCTGAATAGAACAGCATCTGGGTGTCCTTCACAGACTCAAACTTGGGATGATCTTTAGTGTCACAGAAGTGTTCAATTTCACACATTGTAAATTCTCTCACTCTGAGCAGACCAGAGCGAGGGGAGATTTCATTTCTGAAAGAGTTACCAATCTGTGCAGCAGCAAATGGAAGGCGGCCTTGGTTGAACTCTAGGAGACGTTTGAAGTTTACAAAGATGCCCTGAGCTGTTTCAGGTCTCAGGAATCCTTTCACTAAGCCGCTAGGCCCAATCTGAGTGTTGAACATAAGATTGAATTCAATAGGTGGAGTGAGGTCATTGCCGCTGATGGGGGACTTCATCTGGAACCTCTGCATCAAAGCTGACATCTGGTCAGCTGTCATACCATCTAGCTTTACAAGAATGTCTTCAATTTCAGCTTTGAGTTCAGCAGTTGTGTTTTTCTCACTCTTTATCTTCTCAAGATGGGCTTTAATCAAGTGATCTAATCTGAAACATTCTCCAGACTTGACATCCTTAGTCATAAGATCAGCAAACCGTTCCACATGGCCAGAAGCTTTAAGTACTGGTTCAGGTGTAAGAATTGAGCAGTCTACCTCCAACATCTGTTCTTGTAGAATAAAGTATTTCCTCCATAGTTGGATCATATTACTTTTGAGAGCACATCCCATAGGACCGAAATCAAACTGGCCAGTAATACCACCATAGATAGCAAACGACTGGTCATAGAAGAATCTTCTTTTGATGAGGTCCTCCATTTTAGCGCGATCAAAAAGTTCTTCTGCGGGAGCGAGACTCAGTTCTTTATCCTCCAGAACCTTCTTCCTAGCTTTTAGTTCAGCAACAGCTTTCTTTACGTCAATTTCAGGGGCCTTTTCTTCTTTCAGTTTCCTGACTAAATCACCCTGTTCTTTGACGAGGGCCCGCAGCGGCGCAAGAATTTCTTCAACTTTAGGGTCAGCCATGATTATTTCTCTTTGGGGATTTGGTATTTTGATCTTCCTGTGAAGCTTATTGCTGCCCCAGTAGGTATGGGTTAGTTTCACTTGACTGCAGATGATTGGAAGTTTTTTACTAAATACACTACACTTATATACTAACGCTACAACGTTTCTCATTTAACTAAACGCAATTTTCTATCTGATAATATTAATCCATCTGGCGGCCGGTAATTACTAGCTTTTTGATCGCGTGGAATGACGAAACCACGATAGATTTCAAGAAATTTACATTCTCTTTTTAGGTGCAACTGAAGATGCTACAAAATTCTGGACAAGAGCGAGATGGTTACATACGGTTATCACAAGTGGAACAGAGTGCAGCTAAAAACAAATGCTATAAATTAGTTCTGGGTACGAAACGTCACTGAATTCTGACAGTAAAATTGGAAATGTCATTATGACAATTGACAAATGCCGCGTTGCCACATAAATCCTGCGTTCATTTTTCATTGCAATTCATGAGATAATTATAGGAATGTAATTAATTTTGTGCATTTTTGTTTCAGGAAAATGATATAGCTCAAAAGTACTTTGACAAATAAGAAGCTTTTGTAAACTATTGTTGAATTATATCATAAACAACAAAGAAATAAAATAAATCGATTGAAAAGTTATTGATGTCTGGCTATCATCCAATTTATGAAAAAACTCACGGTACTTCTTTGAAAGCTGGTAACACTGTGATTTGCCATCTCTTTCCAACTTTAAATCACTGCGTAAATGATTGCGAGATGAAGCGTGATAGGAATAGTTTTAATTATTTGTTTTCTTTTTCGAATAATTTCCGATTTGACAGCACAAAGGAGTCGGCCATTTTATTGCTGGTTGGTGAACGGGGGGTGAAGCTGTGGCTAAGCGCCCAGTGTAGTATTGTTGTATTTTTATTGAGTTATTTTTCTAAACATCCGTTTCAACAACGTACAAAACAGTATACGTATTTAGTATAAGTTTAGGTGTATTTATGTATTGAGCTGAGTTGGAAGAGCAATGGACGATCCGAATAGGATGATGGCGCACAGCGGCGGGCTCATGGGGCCGCAGGGTTACGGGCTACCTGGCGGCGAGGGAGCTCCAGCCTCGGGGGAGGGCGAAGCAAGGAAGCAGGACATAGGAGAAATATTGCAGCAGATCATGAATATTACAGATCAGAGTCTTGACGAAGCGCAAGCGAGAAAACACACGCTAAACTGTCACAGAATGAAGCCTGCCCTATTTTCAGTGTTGTGTGAAATCAAAGAGAAAACAGGTAAGCGGACTGACGTATTTATATTAGTGGCTACTGAATTTACGGTGCTTGAAGAATTTGTGTTATGCGTTTCATTACGACGGCGTTTCGCAGTCTGTAACTCTTTATAGTTTCTCTCTGGCTTTGTTTCGTGAATGTTTTCAGTTGTCTTCGAGGAGGGAGAAGGGAGTTTCGTAATTTTTTTATAGTAGCTTTATAAATACAACATCGAACATTTAACAAATTATTAATTAAAACATAAAAAAAAAACAAACATACACCATTGTATGTCTATCAAGGCTCTGTTTTTATTATTGATTGAAACCGTACTGCAAGACATAGTTCTGAAGTGAGAGTCATTGCTTATTCAGTGGGGAAGGCAAATAAAATAAATCAGAATATTGTAAATAACTAATTTATTAAATGTTGTTATTATTGTTGATTATCAATACTCTGGTCAGTAAAGTATTTAATAAAAATCATAGTATTATACATACATTTATAGTCCAGATTTACAGATTGCCTTGTTTAGGTGATTTTGAACAATATAATTTTTTGCTATGTGTATTTAATTTATAATCAGAAATTTGCAAATCTTACACCTCTTACTCTTAACTTACATTTTCAGGAAATAAATGGTTTCTTTCTTTCTTTACTTCAATAGATGTTGAATGACGGTGTAGATCTGTAGTTAAATATTTGCCCAAATTCCATCTGATTCTCTTCTGAATTGAGCTCTTATTAAAACTGACTCTGGTAGACACTAATTTTGTTTTGTTGCCCATGAGGGACATCATCATCATCTTCCTGCCCTTATCCCATTTTACTTGGGGTCGGCACAACACATTTTTTTTTTCCATTCTCCCCTATCAAACGTCACCAAATCATTTACTCCTTTTTCATTCATATCATCCCTTACACAATCCATCCATTTTTTCTTTGGCCTTCCCCTTCCTCTCCATCCATCAAAATTCATACTCATCACTCTCTTAGCCACATGAGTCTCATGAGGGACACTACTCAATATATTTATTGTTTCCAAAATAACTACTACATGCAAGAAAAACTGGTAGCTTTAGCATAACTTAATTTGTTAACAGTTCTGTCCCTGCGCAACACGCAAGAGGAGGAACCTCCAGATCCTCAGCTGATGCGGTTGGACAACATGCTGATAGCCGAAGGTGTGGCTGGACCTGAGAAGGGCGGAGGCGCCGGTGCCGCCGCCTCGGCCTCCGCTGCTGCTGGTGAATGGGGTAATTGCTTTGAAGTCTCTAAAACATAGATATATTTTTATCGGCATCATCAACTTACCATCACTAACTTTAGTGGATGATGTCAGAAAATAATTTGCCTTTAAAATTGTATTGGACTCTTTTAGATGCTTTCAAACATAATTTAGGCATCTGGTTATCAATTTTAGTTTTTTTTTGTATTATACTTAGTATGATACTTAGAACACAATGGGGTGTCTAACAGTCCTCAGCCTACAGAAATACATGGGTATTAATAAAATCTTCTTGAAAAACAGATTCATTGGAACAAAAATCTTGCAATATAAAATAAACAATACATTCAGTTTCATTACAACTAGGTGTATCCAAGATATAATGTAAACCAGTAAGCTCATGAATTACATGAATAGGTCTTAAATCTAATGAATGTAAAAATATTCCGACATTGTATGTAACACATTGGTGGTTTATGGCATAAATACAAACTAATCAATAGATATTTTAGAGTGGGCTCTGAAAACCTGTTGAATCTCATTAGTTGAAAGAACTAGTGAACCAAATACACAGTTCATGACAGATCTGTTGAAGTGCTGCGTCAACAAGGAAGTATAAAGCCAACAGCTATTTACTCTCTGAAGATGTGGCTACTACAGGTCTAAAGAGATAATTATTTTTAAATAAATAGATCAGTTTATATACAGCCTATAATTATGACATTTTTTCACTATTAACTTTACTCCACAACATAATATTACTGTCTGTCACATGCAAAAGCATCATTGGGCAAAAATCTCCACACAATGGGTGCTGGGAGATGAACGGCGGCGCCGAGGCCGCCGGCCCAGAAAAAGGTGTCGAGACCACCAAGACGCTTACTATGAAGGGCTGCTTCGTATCAACCCAGGATGAGTTCCTGGAACAAATTGGGAAAGGCCTTTGCTCAATAGTAGGACAGTAAAGGCCAAGGAAAAAAATTTACCGTTGGAAACTGGTGTCTGGACTAAGTTAAAAACTTGTTTCAAACTGCTGGTTAATGTGTACTTTTCGCTATTCCTTAGCAAATCTTATATCCAATATAGAATTAGCTTTGTTACACTACCTTCAATGTTTCGCTCCCCTAAAGTCAATCAAAATGAAAAAAAGAAGTTAAACACTATAACCTCTTATCAGATAACGCGATCGAGCACTCTGACTACCGCGCGAAGCTGGCGCAGATCCGTCAGATCTACCACCAGGAGCTGGACAAGTACGAGAACGCCTGCAATGAGTTCACCACACACGTCATGAACTTGCTGCGCGAGCAGAGTCGCACCAGACCTATCACACCTAAGGTGAGGATTATTTACTGCTAGCTTTTGCCGGCACCGGCTGCTACGGCAGCAAATCAGAACCCACAGAAGCTGTACATTTTTCGTGGATAAAAAGTAAACTTTCTCTATATACTAAAATCTTTGTCTGTACTAATTTTCACCCATTTCCGTTTCTCCATTTTAGCGTAATTGAATAACAAATATCCATCCATCAAAAGTTTCGCTTTATAATATTGGTACAGTAGGCCTCCAACATTGACAACATGATTAACCAATAACCCCCTTTTTTTGAAGTCGGTTAAAAACTACTGGTACTGGTCTAACAATATTAATAATAATATTTCATTATAATACTCTAGCAATAGAGTACCTACATAATTGAAAAAGAACAATTTTAGCAACATTGATATTAACCCTGTGCCTTCTACTGTACCCGCAAATCATTGCTACTATATGTATAAAGCAATTCTTGTAAAGTAGCAGACATGAATTGTTAATATGTGAACAGGAAATCGAGCGCATGGTGCAGATCATCCACAAGAAGTTCAGCTCTATCCAGATGCAACTGAAACAGTCCACCTGCGAGGCTGTCATGATACTGCGTTCACGGTCAGTCTTCACACTCTCGCTAATAAATGATATAATGCATGGCAATAATGGTCATTAAACTTTCTCTTATGTGTGCTAAAAATAATTTAAATCAAAATTGAAAATTAGTTTTTGTTTATCAGTACCCACATTAGCAATTTCTCCTGTAACGTGGGTGCTTCTATAAACATATAAAATCGCATAAATGTACATATCTTTAGACCCGGAAAATAACATGTAGATCATACAAATACTTGTTCCGTGCGAAAATCGAACACGCGGCACACAGAGCAGCAGTGCTGCACCAACTGTGCATTGTGTTATTTTTCTTTGGTTAAGAATCATGATGTTGAATCTGAAAGCAGATGAAAAGAGATACAATGATTGGTATTGCCATGAACTGTTTTTCCGAGCAATAGGTAAATGAAGTGTAATCTGCGATCGAAAGTAATCGGAATACTCTATCAACATGGATGGACAGACAATGATCATCCAATTTTTTTTTTCTTTTTTTAGGAACATTCATTCTCCATTAACCTACTGCTTTAAATTTAAATTAATCAATATTTACTTCCAAATAATATAAAATCTAACTAACGAAATGTTAGACAAAACATTTCGGCCTAACCAGCTCAACTTTGGCCTCTAAAAAACCAAACCGCGAATTCCCGCTTGCAGTTTCCTGGACGCGCGTCGCAAGCGCCGCAACTTCAGCAAGCAAGCGTCGGAGATCCTCAACGAATATTTCTACTCGCACCTGTCCAACCCTTACCCCAGCGAGGAGGCGAAAGAGGAGCTGGCCCGGAAGTGCGGCATTACCGTCTCCCAGGTACCGTGACGTCGCTTCCGCTTTCAGTTTCCTCGACTCGCGGCGAAAGCGACGCAACTTCACCAAGCAAGCGCTGGAGCTGCTGAATGAGTACTTCTACTCGCACCTCGCGAACCCCTACCCCAGTGAGGAAGTGAAGGAGGAGCTCGCCAGGAACTGTGGCATTACTGTATCGCAGGTACTGCAGGGTTGCCAAGTCTCGGTACGGATTAGGGGAGTTTAGAGATGGCCAGAAAAACAATAACCATATTTAGATCACCTACACATTAGCTTATACAAACAAATAACTAATGCGTTAGTAGTTTTTAAAGTGAAATAAACGTAATATTTGCACTTGCATGTTTTATTAGCTTTGATATTCAATAGTGATATTGAAATCTAAACGAATTTCGGAAAATACGTTATTCAGCTAAATAAAACATAATAAATTTCAAATAGAATTGGCAACCCTATAGTTTCACGACACGGCTGCTATCCGGCCTTCGCCGACTCAACACACGCGTGACAGCACTATTGACACTATTGTCTTTAAATGGATACAGTTAGGTAATTTTTAACTCCAACTTTGAGTACAAAACATAAATCTTATTGAATAAAGTAAGAAGTTAACAATAGTGAAGTAAATCATTGTGTCAGTCTGTACTTAGCTGTAAAACAATGGGAAAGCAATTAGTTCAAGAAGACTTGTATGTTCATTATCTTTAGTGAATTATTGCTTGTTACAAACTCGAACTTCTTTATAGCATTGATTAGCGTATATTCGTCTTATTTGGTTTTCGAAGAATGTTGACACAAGGGATCGCATAGAATGAAATCTGCTTCATATTTTTCGTCTTTCTGCAGTGTGCAGCACATATCTCGTTTTAGTGGAAATCCTCTCTAAGCGACACAGAATTGGAAAGAAGAAGTTACTATTGTAAATGCTAAATAATCAAATAATAATTTTGAGTTATTTCGTGAAGTTGGGCTGTACCGCTTCCGAATCAGACCACTCATATCTTTGTTTAGTACAGTCCATGAGGTATTCACCATTGGGTACCCGCTGAAATGGCACCTTAACTATTCCACATACGGCTCGTATCAAAATGTTCCTCTGGTGCCAGGAGCCCAGCGTGGAAACCTCCAGTCAATGCCCATCAATATGTGAATAATGAAAGTAGTATGATAGGCCACCATTACTGAAGTTTAATCATCCATATGTTACATTATCTCATATCTTCGCCAGGTGTCTAATTGGTTCGGCAACAAGCGCATTCGCTACAAGAAGAACATCGGCAAGGCTCAAGAGGAGGCCAACTTGTACGCTGCTAAGAAGGCTGCCGGTATGTATACGGTTTCAAGTGGCTTCATATAGTTAGAATAATTGCTGGCAAGAGGTACAAAATTGTTTTAGTAAATCAAAATAAACTGGGGTCAACCTTACAGTCAGAGACGGTCATTATGGCGACTTCAGAGTTAATGTGAATTGCGATTTAATTCGTAAAATTTATCTATTCTGTTGCTCATTGTACTAAGAAACAGAACATTAGAGACCTTTTTAGATAACCCCCAACTTTCCTTAAACTTGTGTATAGTATTACTTCTACTTAACTTACTTAACTTCTACTAAAACAATTTTGCATCAAAGTGACGTTTGAATCATCATGTTATAATTAAAAGAAAAACTATAACCTAAAATCAGTTTTCCATGAATAATTCACCTTCCAATACTAACAAAAACCATACCATATAATCATCATCCCTCCATAATATCTAAGTTCTATAAAATTGGGTGAAAAGTGCGTTACAAAGATATACGTTTCCGCACACAGACCTACCTTGGGTTGGCGCGGGGCGTGATGCTAGCTCACCGCCCGCCAGAGCTTCGGCATATTACAGTAAACTATAGACACTAACTAGATTTAAGGCTAATTCGCACTGATTGATGGCTTACGAGGGCCCAAATTACATTGCCTTTCACGTGACCAGTCAGTGATTAAAGTCTAACGAACATAGGTTCTAATAGGTTTTGGCGGAATATATTTGTGTAAATTGATGTTTAACTACTGATTCTCAGGCTGGTATTGATTTTTATTTGTTTGTGTTCATTGCAAGCATTTTATAATTCATTAAATGTTTTAGAAATTAAATTAACTGACTAGCATTTCCTCGCAGTTCCACCCGCTGCTCGGATCCTAGTGCTCATAACGTGTTGTTATATAGTCTTCCTCGATAAATGGACTATCCAGCACGAAATATTTTTTTCGATTCGAATCAGTAGTTCCTGAGATTAGCGTGTTCTACTTTATAATATTAGTATTTATAGTTTTAATGCTGACTGTTCGACCGATAACCGCAAGTGTGACAAGGCATTGGAATGTCTTTTACTTAATGTCTTGCCTAGCTATTCATGCAACCACATGTATCGTTGTTTTTTGTCGAATAACCAAGCGACATATTGGGTCTTAGATGTATAGTAAGTCTCTCAGTGCGTGCGTAGCCTTACACACCGCGAATCTTTATTAAAGTAGCGCACAGCGCTGTCAATATAACGAAACACTCGAAATAAAATATCTCTGTTCGTTTGAATCTCAGTTCAGTTTGTTGTGGGCTTCTTTCAAAAATTATCACTTAAAATCGACTTCACACTTCTTTATTTTTATCATTTGTGATCCGGTTATTTCAACAGGGCATGGTTTTTATTGAATATCATTATACAAAGGGTGGTTCTCATAATTCTATAGAGTTCGTCACGGTTCACTAATACGGTCCGTTTTATGACTAATTAAAAAAATGCTAGAGATATGCAGGTAGATGAGTGAAGAGGGTTTATTAATGGTTTGATACTTCTCTGCCTAATCCTTTGGGGATTACTGGTGTATTATTTTTGTGTAAAAACTTAAAATTCTATCTGCATAAGTACAAATCATATCATAATGTTCACGTTTGAAAGATCCCCACACATACTGCTAGCCCCCATGAACTAGTCTAACACGTATACATGAGAGATGCCCGTGCGCAGCCGCAGGCGCGTCGCCGTACTCGATGGGCGCGGCCTCGGGCACCGCCACGCCGATGATGTCGCCGGCGCCCACGCAGGACTCCATGGGCTACTCGCTGCCGGCGCCCGGCTACGACCAGCCGCAGCCCAGCTACGACGGCTCCATGGGCTATGACCCCATGCATCAGGATCTGTCGCCGTAGGCCCGTACCTCAGGTAAATAAGAAAAAAGACACAAAACACCTATTATGATAAAATAGCTTTCTCTGGCACTTCTTTCCACAAAACCGGAAGGGAGACCCAGCAAGATCCGAAAAATTACAAGACAGACGAAAAAGCTTTATGGATTTCAACTAATGTGTGTTCGAATCCCGCACATCTCTTGTCTCTGCGTCAATGAAAAAATGCCCAAAGTTCGAATGTTTATAATATTGTATATTTTTCTCTTGTCGTGATGTCGCATCTACAAAAGGTCTAATGAACTTTGATCTGTATTGTTCCAGGTGACGGGTACGACACTTAATTGTGCAGCTTCCACAGAATTGCCATTTACATTTACTATTATAATGTTAAGTAGGTCAGGTAACACTTACGACCGGTCGCTGACGAGTCCGGCGCGCGGCGGACGCCTAGCCTTAGTACATAGGACATTGTATACTACACAATATACCCTAGACTACATATTATTAGCGATATTTTTGGAAGGAAATGTAATGAAACGTATTTTTATTTGTATTACGAACTCTATACGACTGGCACCCAGTATTTGTTTAAACAATTTATATTATACAATTTTATTTTTATTATTATATTACTAAATAGTCATTTTATTATGAATTTTCAACGGCAACTATTTTATAGTATTATTTTTTTAATCAGTGGCGTTGTTTTTAAATTTATTTGTTTTCGAAAAGTAATTATTTGGGCAGTATTAGTAATTTATATACAAAAGTAAATCATCACATCGATATGGCGGGGATCTCGAGTTTCTATTCGTTCTAATAATCTTTTACTGTACGGTGGTTATAATTATACGATAGTGTGTAAGATAAACTAGTGTAATATTATTAGATGTAAGTATTCAGATATTTTGTGCTGACTAGTGTCCTGTACGAATGTGCGTCTGTGTATAACACCACTTCGAATCTACACTGTTTATCGACAAAATAGTATATTAAAATCGATTCAAACTATTTTAGAACTATAATGCGACAGACAGATACACACCTATACTACACCCTTTTGGTTTTCATCGGGTGTTAACATTGACGATTGGCAACTTCATAAAATGAAGACTATTTTAATTTTAGGAATCAATAAAACATACGAATCCTGATACTATCACATACGATATTATGTATACGCTGTTCTCTTGAGACATAAAAACAAAAACGTTTTTATGAGCTCTAGTAAATAAATATTTACACACATTTTATAATTATTATAAAATAATTACGATCATCTTATAATAATAATAAAAATAAATTTAAAGAGCACGATAACTTCACTTTAACTTATGTATACGCAACCAAATATTAATATATTTTTATATACAATGTATTGTTACTGGAATATTTAATGTGCGAGCACTAAAATTATATTTATTTAATCAAAATGTCGGCAAGTAGTGTGGATTCGAAGTTTATTTATGCGGATGCATAGACTTGTGTGCAATTTTAATATTTTATTAGCAATGGTTGTGTTAGTATGGCGCACAGGCAGCTTGGCCCAACTTAAATAAATGTGGAGCCGTTTTAAAATATCAGTCAATTTTAATCCTTGAAAAAAATATTAACTTTTGTTTATGCAAGGCCGTATTACGGAGGCCCATACTGATTTACCAGTAAAAAAGGCCTGTGAAAACTGAAATCGGCTTAATAACACGGTAGACCAGGAGTTGTGAATATCAGAACAAAATATTTTAATTATCGTGGTGCTAAAATGTTGGTAGCACAATTTTATTTTACTTGTTAGCCATAAGTTGAATGTTATTTTATTTCGTCGTACATTTTCATCGAAGCATTACAAGATCTTACGATTGTAACTTAAAATTAGTTCCACTTAGTGATAGTTTGGATATGAAATAAAAATTGCTAGAATTAAGTTAATGTGTTCTAAAACAAAATATCTGAGACAGTATACGAGATAAAAAACGAAAATTTAATTGATGTTTTAACGCTGTGGAACATTGTAATTGACGCGCCGCCTCGGATCGCACCTTTCTTACTCGTTCACGATAAATTATTTATTATAATGGTTATAAAGTAATGTTAGTACCGCAAGACGGGCGCGGCGGCGCGGACACACATGTATACGACGACGAGTTCAATGTTATTGCGACCATCAGATTGACTAAAATACATTTTTGTGTAGTTATGATGTTGTTTTATTCATTTAAATCTTGCTTTAACTTGATTCACTATTTAAACCTTTACACAAAACCAAATAAAGCATTGATCTTTGGGCGCCTGATTGATAAAACTTGATAAATCAATTTCAAGATATGACCAGTGGCCAAAATATCCAAGTACACCTACATGAAACGCCAACACACTCAAGAATATAATAATTATTAATATTATGAAAGACGTCATAGCGTTAAAAAAAATGACATTTGGACTATTAATGAGAAAATTATTATCGCATTGTTTTAGTTACAATTATCATAATTACATGATAATTTGTTGAACTTCTTTGTTTTGAAAACAAAGCTCATGTAATTTGGGTATCTATGGGTTATCTCCTACGGGTTTAGTATAACTGTAATTGCCAATAAATTATATTATAATATACAAGTTTCTAGGCCCAGCGGTTTGGGCTGTGCGTTGTCAGATCAGTCAGTCAGTTTTGAATTTATAATATATAAAGCTCGATTATTTTATATATATAGATAATAACGCATTCGATCTTTATACATTCTTGGTCCGCTACTTAGTATTCATGTACGAAGACAAGTGTGGTTAGCATTTAAAATTGTATAAATAAATATGCTTACATTTGATAAGGTCGTCGGGTTCGACGCTACTCGATTGTATATGTCACGAAATATTTTAATAATTGGATATCCGCGAAATGCATTTAATTTTGATTGAGAGAGCGTGTCCAATTACAAAATTATGAGGTGGTTAGAGACCTGCCGGTGTTGCGGGACTGCTAAGCAGGTTACTGTGACCCTGGAACGTAAAGGACAATTGACGGAACACGTGGACCTAAGTCAGTACGAGTCTTACATTCGCTTCAGCTCCACGCAGAGTGGGATGAATCATTTAATGATTTTTGATGATGATTTTACGACCTAAAAGAAGAGTGTTTGCCCTTATAGTGGCATCAATAGCAGTACAGTACCTAACAGATGACATTGATTTGTTATAAAATAATGCCTGGTCTGCTGCTTATAGTGTTAAAATGGTACAGGCCACAAAGATGAGTCGTGGGTAAAAAAAAAAAGAAAACATTTCATCAGGGCTGGATAGACTAACCAGTTAGAGACCGCAATTGAGCTAAAATTAGAAAACTAGATTCTAGGCAATGATTGCTGCACTGCACGATCATGAAAGGTGCTTAATTGCAAGACGCTTGTTCTAAAACTTCGTCACCACTTTTTTTTTATCGTGGTATGTGGTAAGATCATCAAATGAGTCCTCCAACCCCGGACAGGGCTGGAGGGACTGTCAGACTTGTACTGACTAAAATCCACGGTGTCCTTCAATAGCCCTTTATGTTCCGGGGTCACGGTGATAGAAATAAGTCCCGCGACCCCGGCAGGCTTTGGCCCTCTGAGAGGGAGGGGGCCCCGTCATTTTGCTGACAGCTCTTTGAGGCGCGCGTGGAACACGACCCGGCATGACCCAGGCATGGTCCATGGTCGGACAGCGAGTTGCCCTTTACTCGCTGTCCGCATGCCCGCTTCGTCACCACTTAGCAAAATCCAATATTATATACAGGGTGAAATTGAACAGATGCGACAAATTTAAATATACAGTAATACGTGTTGTCAATAAAACATATAAAATATCAAAGGTAAAATTAAAAACTAATTGATCAGTAGGTATTACGCTATGAACGGCAACGTTTAATAACATGAGTGCTCGGCGATTATTGAGCACTGCGATGAGTGGGACGAGATTTTTTGATAGTTTAATTTTTTTACATTTATTTTACATATTAAATGCTGGAATACCGATAATTCGTACCTAAATAAAGCTAATAATATCAATGGACCTTTTGAAAATGACAATCGCGTATATTTTTTTTTGAACAACTTAGATTGTAGAAAAAACAGTTTATAATTGCTATGTTACTGTAACTGAAGCTCCCTTTTCATTTTGTCGCATTTATTCAAATTCACGTATATTGCACACCACCAAAATTCATGATCTAATAAACGAGTTGCGCACGCAGGTTTGATTCCCTCGTGGGGCAAACATTTGTGTCCTACTTTAGTTTATATCCGGGGTCGGGGAATCATTTTAGTAGTGGTTTTATTGAACCTGCTAACAAGAGTGTAACAGGTATAGGTGCCTAAATGACATTTTTTTTAGCCTGCCTGTGTCTGCTTTTCATTTCTGTGGATTTGGAATTATAGAGTGGTCACTGGTCATTGAGCTTAGTATCGATATTTTGAAATAGCATGAACGGATAATCTACAGACAACAAGGTTGGCGCAGTGGCTGTGCGATCGACTGCTGCGCAGCGTGTCGTGGGTTCGATCCCCTCATGGTACCTACAAATATTTGTATGAAATGCCAGTACCTAGTTGTTCCGGGTCTGGTTGTTTGTTTATGTAAGTTTGTATGTTTGTAAACGCACCTACGATACAGGAAGAAATTCCTAGTTTGGGGCAATGTTTTAAAAAAAACCATAAAGGAAGACAGCTGCTGGGTAGGGAAAACGTTTATAGCGACTGGTACCGGACACAGGTAAATGCATCGCTATAGTTCTATAATGCACGAGCACTCCACCCGCGACTTCGTCCGCGTGATTTTCAAACTTTGCTTTTGCGAATTTTTACTCCCAGCCACCCTCTCTAAGCTATACTTTTCGAAAATCTAACTCAATATTCAACAAAATTTCTACCTACTCGCAGTATCCCGTCTTGGGTGGTACCTACGTTCTTAAAATAACCCCAATGAATATAATGGGATTCCTTGCTAACAACCCCAAAACTACTCTTAAGGGGTTGAATTTCGCAAGATCCTCACTTAGTGATAACCTATGTCTAAAGAAGAACCTCCTGTAAAATTTGAGACCTCTAACTATCAATACATCAATCCCGTTTTAACTATCACTTACGTCTTGAGACTCCTAGCACTTGTAGTAACAAAGTTTCATACAAACTATCAACCCCAAAAACAACCCCTGGGGGTCGAATTTCACAAAATCCCGTCTTTAGTATCACTTACGTCCAACAAAGAATTCATATGTAAAAAATTAAATCTCAAAACGATCAACCCCAAAAACAACCCCTTAGGGGTCGAGTTTCACAATTTTTTTACCTTGTTGAGCTTTTACATCTTAAAAAGAACCCCGATACAAGATTTCAGACGCCTAGCACTTGTAGTAAGAAAGTTTCATACAAACTATTGACCCCAAAAACAAACCCCTCAGGGGTCGGATTTCGCAAAATCCCGTCATGGTGAGCATCTACGTTCTAAAAAGACACCCCATGCATAATTTGGAATTCCTAACACCTGCAGTAGCGAAGTTTCATACAAACTATCAAGCCCAAAAACAACCCCTTAGGGGCCGAATTTTTCAAAATCCGATCTTAGTGCTCACCTACGTGGTATAAGGAAGGCTTATGCCAAATTTCAAGTTTCTAGGCCCAGCGGTTTGGGCTGTGCGTTGTCAGATCAGTCAGTCAGTTTTGAATTTTATATATTGTTAGGAATTGAATAAAATAACGATCAGAAGTGTTACAAAAGTAGTGTATTTACATACAAAAGTTGGGATTTTAAGGGAATTCTAATACAAAATAACAAAAGTAGTTTAATTAACAAAACAAAGGAATTTACATTAAAATTAACGTTACACAATAATCAAAAACAAAACCAAAGGGGATAATTAATTGAGTGCGAGCACGGGTTGTAGGAATGAGCGATATGAATGGACGATAGGAATCGGGTGATGGAAGTGGGTGAGTGGGCACGGAATGGGGCAAAATGGGCTCTTGGCAACACAACGCGTCGCCTTATATAGGCTAAATCAGGTGCTCCGGGCTCTCTGGAGGGGTGTAGGTCGGAGCCGCAGCTAACACGGCCTCTCCTGACGTGCCGGCGTCCTCGCAGGCCTCAGCAGCCACCGGTGCGTCGGCTGCCACAGCTACCTCCGACTCGGCTGTAGCCGACATGTTGCTCCGGCTGTAGCCGACGTGTTGCTCGGGCTGTAGCCGACGCGGTGCTCTGGCTGTAGCCGACGTGTTGCTCTGGCTGTAGCCGACGTGGTGCTCTGGCTGTAGCCGACGTGGTGCTCGGGAGTTCGCAAGCGTCGGCAGCCGCCGGAGCGTCGTCAGCGACAGCTACCTCCAACTCCGTTGCTCAGGCTGTAGCCAACGAGGTGCTCGGGTATTCTGCTCCATTCTCCTCGTCAGCAGAACCTGCACATAATAAACCAAGAGTGAGCACCTAAATGTTGGATGTGGCAGCAGATGACTGCTTTCTAGAAGAAAGAGTTCATTCGAAAAAATATTACCGAGACATGAATTGCTTAGTAATGTTAGTTTAGGTCAGATCAAATCTACCATGATAACGACCTCACAGTAGCTTCAAGAAAACCATAGCCTTAAGGACTCAACACCTCATAAAGGCCCACAATGAGCTCACTTGCCATAAAACCAACCAAAACCTTATGCAGCTGCAGCCTGCAATGGGACTTACACGGATTAGGTAAATGGCAAACTTGTCCTCGGGATTTACACAGCTTGACCACTCACGACCTGTTCACATGGGTACTCACGGGTCACACCACTCACGCCCCGATCACACGGGTACTCACGGATGCACCACTCACGCCCCAATAACACGGGTACTCACGGGTCACAACTGATACCAAACTGGCAGGATCAAGACAAAAGGCGTAGGCAACACTATAGCCACCATCGTTATTTAGGCAGTTTCATTCATGTCTCAGAAACAAAACAAAGAACAAACACTCGAGCAAGTTCATAAAACATAATCTTGGTTCAAGTACCAACAACAACTCGGTTCACAAGCTTATTAAAAGCTTCACGTGTGAAATTTGTTTACTTCATTCATTAAACAGCACACTTAGACTCAAGTCCACTTTGACTCGACCTGTGACTCGACCATTGTGGCCATCAATTGACGCTTGCGCCCCATAGCGATAAGTGCCGTGCACTCATGCGTCGACGTCGTCGTATAACACTACAAGTGTCGAACAAGGCAATCCAACAAAAGTAAACAAACCAACACAAATTTAACAATAATCGGTGACTTTTTAAATCGACTTAGGTGAATATTGTTGACATTCACTTAATTGAAGTGAAAAGGCCTTAGGCCAATCAGACCTGTGACAAAAATAGATGAAAGTATTAACACACAAACATGATTGTTTTAGTACTCTAAAACTTACATTCAAAAAATGCAGCACAGCAATCAGGTATCCATTAACCATGCCAAGTGGCACCATATACTCGCTATGAGCTATGAGCCCGTCACCAACTTGAGCTCATATCAACCATTTGGTAGGACTTTAGTGATACGTTACGGTCCTCGCATACCACTATCTAATTTGTCGACCGATTGTGAATTGTTGATCACATAACTTAAAGTTAAATCATTCACAGCGAAACTTTTTGGTGTTGAACGATTTTTATTAACGCGTATATCTTGAGCTGATTGGTGTTCCACCAAAAAGATCTTAGTACGCTGTCTCAGCAATTCACGCCATGCTTCGCGATTTGGATTTTTACCCTGTACTGTTAAATCCTTAATAAGAACCTGTATAACCGGGGTGGTAGACTCTGTACCAATCAGAAGATAGATTCCCGAACATTGAGTGGTTTTTTGTTTCGTCACGTTTAGTACTAATTGTAATTTCCATATTACTTCCAACCAAGATTCATCGTTGTGATTCGTTTCTGTAAGTATCATGTTAAGAACGGTTCGGCAGTAGGTATTGCTCTACTTGACCATTTGACTAGTGCATTCTGGGGTGATAAAATGCAATCCAATCGCCAATACGGCAATCGTCTATGACGGCAGTCCAAACTCACAAAACAGTGTTTGAAAACGTCCGTCCTTTATCGCATACTAATACTCGAGTGGATCCGAATAGAGAGATGGTGTTAATGAGAGCGCGTTTCAACTTAACGCTTTCTTGTTTAAAGAGCGGGTAAAGGAGGCAATATTTTATGAATACATCAACAATGATAAGCGCGTACCTTAACCGTGAGATTCTGGTAAAAGGCCAAGTACTTAAGTATTTCAATCCATAAAACTTTTGGTTGCAGAGTAACACGGGATTTATTTTTGTACGCTATGCAAACAACTTAATAAGAACTTTTTTTTTAAATGTCTAATTTACATATAAACGGGAATCATATGCCGTCGGTATGCGATTCTTATGATAAAACCTATAGCTGGGTCAAAGATAGCAAGTCCGGATTGATCAGTTACAGTGATATTATGGGACATTTGAGCTTCTTTTTGTGCATCTCAATGAGAGTTAACGTTATTACACTTCAAGGTAATTATGGGTCTTAAATGTCATAACCGGGTACGTATCGATGAAAATTATTATCCTCCAGGCCTTTATCGAACTGTCTAACGTTTGAATGTTTACGAGATTCAATCAATACTTGAATTTTCTGTTGACTCGGCCTAACCTGACAGAAATAATCAACTTCTAGAACCATAAAAGCACTTTACTTTAAGTTCCAGAACCTTTAATTTTACCACATTTACAAAATAATCATTTCTGATTTTATCACAAAACTTAGATTTTAGGTTTTCATGTATGGAGAATATGAATTTGAATCATTGTTTTAACTATTGCGTACGTCTTTAGAATTCGATCAGCTGCGTCTATTTTTAGATTTTGGAGTAAGGGTTGCTCTTATTGGTAAGGCGAGAAGCGCTGCACAAATAACACTTCAAAGTTTTTTTTTTTTGCAAACACTTTAACACTACGGCGATAGCTAGTACCGGTACGTTTAGAATTGGAATCAACATAATTTTTTTGTTCACATGTGAAGTGGATTTTGGCATGACATGAAACGATAAAAATTCCACAATTTTTTCGGTGGTTAATTTTGCGTTCATTGTTGCAGCATGAATCTGCGAGTCTTTAATACCACGCACACAAAAGTTCGTTACTGAGACCTTAACAATACGCAAACGCAACAGAGATTTGCTTGCGTAGGTATTCCGCGTTTGTGGAATATTTATACGACTCGGTGTGCATGACGTCTTACGACATGTTAGCGACATTGACACGTCGCGGATACAGCGATTTTAATTGCGATTTAAATCGGACATAGCGATTTTATTTGCGATCCGTTTCGATAAATCGCGCAGCTAAGAGTGAGATTCACCCTTCAAATAGAAACACAATGATGTCATGAACACTAGAGTCGAAATCAGAGACATAATAATGGTTTGATCTCACCGGGTTTAAGCTCCTTCCTTAGCGCATCGATGAGACGCTCTGCGACATTCCCTGAAGCCGAAGCTGGAGGCGAGGGCGACAGCGACAGCGCCGGTGCAACAAGCGTGGGCATCTCGGGGACAGGTCGCAGAACAGCGGGCGGGCTGGCCCTGCTGGTGATGGCAGTAGGGTGCGGCTGAAGCTCCACACACGATCGCGGTTCTGAAATCGAACTTCGCTCCAAGGCGGAGACCTTATTAAGAATTGCGTCTAAAGTGATTTTAAGACGAGTTAGGTCGGGCAGCGGTGGCTTGCACTCAAGTTTACGGCTTTTTCTTGGGGAACCATTATTCAGCATTTTGATTTTAATTATTTAAGTTTAGTGGAAAAAACGAGGGTCTATCCCACTTCTGATGTTAGGAATTGAATAAAATAACGATCAGAAGTGTTACAAAAGTAGTGTCTTTACATACAAAAGTTGGGATTTTAAGGGAATTCTAATACAAAATAACAAAAGTAGTTTAATTAACAAAACAAAGGAATTTACATTAAAATTAACGTTACACAATAATCAAAAACAAAACCAAAGGGGATAATTAATTGAGTGCGAGCACGGGTTGTAGGAATGAGCGATATGAATGGACGATAGGAATCGGGTGATGGAAGTGGGTGAGTGGGCACGGAATGGGGCAAAATGGGCTCTTGGCAACACAACGCGTCGCCTTATATAGGCTAAATCAGGTGCTCCGGGCTCTCTGGAGGGGTGTAGGTCGGAGCCGCAGCTAACAATATATAGATTGCATACAGGCCCGCCGCTAGGGGTTTGAACGCCCGTGTGCAATTCCCGTTATGCCGCCCCCGTTTAACTATGTCTACCTTACACGATCTCATCATCATCATCTCAGTCATAGGACGTCCACTGCTGAACATAGGCCTCCCCTTTAGATCTCCACATATACCGGTTGGAAGCGACCTGCATCCAGCGTCTTCCGGCGACCTTCATAAGGTCGTATGTCCACCTTGTTGGTGGACGTCCTACACTGCGCTTGCTAGTCCGTGGTCTCCACTCTAGCACTTTTCGACCCCATCGGCCATCCGCTCTGCGAGCAATATGGCCTGCCCATTGCCACTTCAGCTTGCTAATCCGGTGGGCTATATCGGTGACTTTAGTTCGTCTACGGATCTCCTCATTTCGGATTCGATCACGCAGAGAAACACCGAGTAACACACATTGGTTGAAGACTTTCGTCTTGAGGCACTGAGGTATATCGGACGAAAAGACACTGCGTAGTTTCCCGAACGCTGCCCAATCGAGTTGGATTCGGCGGCTGACCTCTTTCTCGAAGTTGGACCTACCTAATTGGACTACTTGTCCTAAGTAGATATATGAGTCAACAACTTCAAGTACCGAGTTTCCAACAGAGACTGGGGTGGGCACAACATTGGCATTTGACATAATTTTCGTCTTGTCCATGTTCATTTTTAAGCCCACCCGTTGCGAAACTCGGCCGAGGCCATCGAGAATCATGCTGAGTTCCTCCATCGACTTTGCCATGACTGATGTCGTCGGCAAACCGATGGTGAGTGATGTACTCGCCATTGATGTTGATGCCAAGTCCTTGCCATTCCAGGAGCTTGAAGGTGATTTCCATTGCGGCAGTAAACAGTTAAGGGGAGATAACATCCCACTGTCTGACGCCTCTTCTCAATGGAATCGCCTTCGTACTCTGCTCCTGTACTCGGACCGACATGGTGGCGTTATTATATAAACACTTCAGCACCTCGATGTACCGACAATCAACACGGCATCGCTGGAGTGACTCAAGCACCGCCCATGTTTCCACCGAATCGAAGGCTTTCTCATAGTCCACGCTAAGCATAATGGCAAGTTTTACTCCTCGGTCTTCTGTATAACTTGCCACAGCGTATGGATGTGGTCTATGGTACTATAGCCTCTTCGGAAACCGGCTTGATCGGGAGGCTGGAAGTCATCAAGTCTGTGTTCGAGACGGTTCGTGATAATCCTTGAAAATAGCTTATAAACATGACTCAGAAGCGTGATGGGTCTGTAGTTCTTCAATAGGCTGTTATCACCTTTTTTGAAGAACAGCACCACCTCACCGCCGCTCCATGCTTCAGGCGTTTTGCCCTCGAACAGGACGGTATTAAAGAGCTTCTGGAGGACTTTAAGTACCGGTGTTCCACCCGCTCTCAGAAGCTCTGAAGTGATTCCGTCCTCCCCCGGCGCCTTGTTGTTCTTAAGCTGTTTCAGGGCCATCCTAATCTCGTACAGACTGATGTCCGGGATATCTTCGGTATAATGTCGGGACAGCTTGGCTCTTGGATCTCCTACCAAGCTGTCAACGGGCTTTGCGACCGAAGTGTATAACTGTCCATAGAAACTTTCGATCTCGCCTAAAACCTCTGCTTTGGTCGACGCTGTGCTGCCATCCTCCCGTTTCAGCTTTGTCATCTGGCTTTGCTTTTACACGATCTAGGTTAAAATAACTAGGTTGAGGATGTGAAAAAAATAAGAAATACTTTACAACGAAAAACTAATAATTTACTTAATTTACAGTAGGTACCTAATTGTACCTTTTTTGCCTTTATGTTGGCGAAATCTGTTATCAATTTTTTTGTGTCTAAGCTATCTAAGATCTCATGTTCAATTGAAATTATGGCTAAATTACTTAGTCTTTGCTGGTTCATTGTTGATCTTAAATAGTTTTTTATAATTTTTAACTTTGAAAAGGTTCAACTACAATAGATGGCACTATTTAATGCGAAAGAAAATAATTGCGCGCCGCTTCATATTTCTTTTGGTTGGATATTTTTTTTAGGATTGTGATGTGACAATGTCTGAATTTTTTGGTCGTTGATTGCTTGATTTGCCGCCCCCCTGGATGCGCCGCCCGCGTGCATTGCACGCCTTGCACGCCCGCTTACGGCGGGCCTGATTGCATAACAACTAATCGATCGATACCGATTGTCACTGACCATAGATTCCCATTCGTTGTCAACTGATAACACAAGAGCCAACGTGGTGTAAACAGTGTATTTTGTTTGTGTTTATTTTTATCAGAACATGGATGGCCTTGGCGTAGTATGAATCAGGTGGATGGTCGCGTCATGACTTGAGTTAGTAACGCGCCGTCTGTCGCCCGAATCGCTCCACTAACACAGCTTTTAAATGTTAAAATCGTTTGTTAACTTAACTGCTTCTGTGTCCGCCAGAAATTGTAAGTACTAATCCTTATTTACTTTCCTTACTTTACATTTTTTGTAGAATTAATTTGTAAAATAAAAGCAATGAATTAGAAAAGTATTTGTAGTTTTACAGCTTGTTGAAGAACTTAGTTTTATCCTTGATCGTGACACGCGTATTTTGCAATGAATGGGCGATATTACAGTTTACAAATAATGACTCAAATAATTTTAGATCATCCGCTTGAGCCTGCTCAAAACACGACTCAGGATTTTACCATTTACATACAAAATTTTAATAAAGAGTCGATTTTAATTACTTAATTTATTTCTGTCAGACAAAAATTACATAATTTACTAGTCTTAACTAAACCGTGTTATTTCCGGTAGACAAATCCCCCACCGTCACGCTAAAATAGTGGGAAGGTTTTTCGGTCAGAAAAAATACAGACGAAATCTTGACTAACATTCTAAATTATCAAGCCAAAGAATTATCTGATAATGAATTTGGCATACTGATACCTTTAAGTGGCTCTTTTCAATTACATTTTCGGTGTTACTACTAAGTGTTATACATCTACTTCCACTAATTTCTTTTCCGATTACTTAACTTAATTGGAATGTATATATTCGTGAGGTCAATGTTGCTGTTATCGGTTTTAGCATCGAGGATGACGAGTGTGCACAGTGCGTACAAGGACGAGGTGCATGACGTGCCCATGTCAGTCATCATCAGGCCTTTTATACCGGAGCTGACTGAGGACAAAGTTGTCTCGCTAATGGAGACGATACAGGTGAGGGTAAAAAGTTTTTGCTATAGATAATTTCTTAGGTCTTCTGTAAAGTTTCCCAGAACCTGGTGAAGTTTTCAGGAATCTCCGAGATGGGGTAAGACATAAGATCATTCGTTAGGGCGATCATTTGTGAAGTAGATGATTGACTATGATGAATTTTCGAAGCCCCGATGTTTTTCGGTTGTTTTTATTTCACTTTTCTAAGCTCCTAGTGGAGACATTAACAGGAGTGTCCAATTACTTTTGTTGGATTGTCCTTTTTCTAATAAATTAAATGTTCGAATCGCCGCTAACGCCCAATTACACTAATTGTCGTTCACTTTTTTGATATCCTGACACCCTGACACACAAACCATTCCATGGCTACACGCGATTTATTTTTCTTAGTTTTCCTTTCGAATAAATTCAACTGTTAAGGCTCTCGTTCTTTTCTCGTTCTCATTTGAAATCCATTTCACCAGTTGAAACTCATCTTGTATAGTTTTAATCTCAATTCAGTCTGCTCTTATTGGTATATCGTATTCTGGAATCTTGATAAATAAAAGTATGTCCAGAAGAGTACTTCTAGCTACTCACTACTATAGAAATCTTCTACTCTCTCTGCTTGATATTTGAATTTAAACAAGTCGAAAGCAACCAAGTTTCCCTTAAGTTAATCCATATTCAATTGATTTATCTTATCACAGAAGCGGCCTCGGTCAGCCTGTAGGTAGTAAGTAAGGTATCAAGACTCTATAGCCGTTCAGTTGACCCAGATATTGACCAGTTATCCTACACGGATTGCACTTAACCCTATTTCTTAAGGGCTTGAGCAGTAACAAGTTCAGTAATTTTTTATATAAGTTTTTAATGTACGGTGTATCACAAGGCGGTATATTATGATTCTTATTGTTTGCCTATCCAAGTATCTATTTAAGTAACGAAATATTATTCCGACTTATTAATGTGGTACCTACTTAGGTTATAAGTTACTGTATTGAAAAAAAAGACACAATATGAATGTTTTGGCAAATTAAACTCTGGAAACAGACTACAATATGGTTTGTATACCTATCTATTCTTTTTCCAATAGGTATTGATAACTAATTAGGGACATTGATAGACATAGATACCTACCTATCAAAACAAAATTCTTTTGTTTTTTAAACTATTGTCGCAGCGTTAAAAGATCGGTGTAATTTTACTATCTGAAGGTGACAAGTCATCTGAGATCTATAAAAAATATTATTGTGAACTCTCGCGGGAAATGACCCGAGACATGCTAATTGTGTGCTTGCTTTTAGGTATTTGCACTTTAATATCGATGTTTTACTTCAACTATTTTCTCAACACCTATTTATTGTACCGGATTTCTAGCAGGAATTATAAAAATGGGACTGGTTTAATAACAAAAAATGCACTTGACTACTATATGTATACGCTTTAGACTACGATGTACGTAACTGTAGCCATCGGTTTGGTATGTATATGCATTCGAATATTATATTAGTGTCCTTGAGTGGAGACCACGACCACTAGACAAAAGTAGTGTAGGATACCCGCCGGCCAGGTGGAGTGGCGACCTGCGAAAGGCAGGCAGAGATGGGATGAGGAAAGCTCAAGACCGGGCTCAGTGGCTTGCATTGGGATAGGCCTATGTCCAGCAGTGGACGAATACAAGCTGATGATGTATCTCTACGGCTCTGTACCAATGGTAGCTGAAAAACAAGTTCTAGAACAAAACAATTTGACATCTACCAACCCGCACTGGAGGAGGCCTGTGTCCCAGCAGTGCACTTCTGGGACATCTTGGGAGGCCACTTTTGACACATCGAGCGCAGTGAAATAAGATCACACATTTTTACTCTTTAATAATCAAATATCTTAATACTTTTCCAGAAAGAAGAAGAAGCAGGCAACGTCCCTCCGATAGACATCCTCTGGATCAAGGGTTCCGAAGGTGGGGACTATTACTACAGCTTCGGCGGATGTCACCGCTACGCTGCTTACAAGAGGCTGAACCGGCCGACTATTCCCGCTAAATTGATCAGATCTACAGTCACCGACTTGAGAACATACTTGGGTAGCAGTACGCCAGATTTGAAGTAGATTGTTTAATTAATTAATAATTAAATGTTTGATGATGGGGTCACTACAGATAGCGCGCGAGTTGAATGCAGTCGGGGTCTGAGGTGAACAGCCCCCCGCTACCCGCATGCCCCACCTCACGCGCCTGCAGTGTAGTACTTTGACATCCTTGTCAACAGCACTACTGCATTCCTAAGCTCTGCATTCAACTCGCGCGCTTAGTGTAGATTGGTGAAGAGATATCTGACGATCGACGCGACTAAGCTTCTATATTGTTAACTCTGAAAGATCTGGTCGAACTCAAAGCTTTACACAGGATTACGTCATACCTGTTTCGAGCCGGCGCATGCTACGTCTTAGTCTCTATACTCCTTAATGAACACTCATTCTGGATATACCTACTATATACAGTAAATGTCATCAAGTGAGTCTAACACAAGAAAGGTGGTTGTGATCTATACTTACATCTCTAGAAGTATGAGACGACTCCTTTTCCATAATCATTAAATCACATCTTGGCCAGAAATTCTATCGATGCAGAAATTAACCAATACATGATTTTCTGAAAACTTTAGCTGCATCTTGTTTGCCTTCACCCCAAAATAGGATGAGTCAATGTCATGGGCTGAGGATCCCGGCAATGTCGTCGGGTCTCCCTTCGCCGTCTGTAAAATATAAGCTACGTCAGATGTTTCACACCATTTCTAACCGAAAGAATCGTGTCTCAGAGCTTATCTATGTCAAGAATGTTATAATTGTATTTAATATTAAGATTATTAAGGTTATAACCATAATTATTTGTACAGATCTAAGATAATATAAATAATAACGATTTCCTGTATGTAGGTAACGGAAGTTATTAATAAAAAAGTATCGGATCGTAGTTATTAATTATATGGGTCATTATTGACAACATATTTGCATTTCTAGGTTAAGATTATTGTGGAATAATGATTTTCAGATTAAATAATAAAATATGTAAAATTGTATTCACTTAAATAGCCGATAGTCAGGCGATAAAACTATCTGATGTAGATTTTAATATTATTGTGTACTGTACACATTTTAGACAAGTAACACTAAGGAATTGATGAAATCAAACTTAGAGCAAGATTTACAAATACCTTGTTTGACAAGCTTACTTACTTATGTTGCTATCTTGTCCTTAGCAATTTTTGTTATACAAATAAACTATTTATTTTAGCCAGGCCACACTAACGGCATTTCCCGTTAGTAGTCCTAGTGTAAGAAAATATAATAATAAAACACAATAAATTCTCCAACAGTGTATTTATTTGTGGAGTGGCTTACCTAACTACAGAACAATGGATATGCCGTTTCTGTATATTTACAAACATGAACATAAATAATAATATCAAAATACAATTTATTACTAATGAAGCACTGGGAAAGTAAAGTAAATGAACACAAAATCAATTTGTTAGCACCAACATTCCATGCATGCAGACATTTAAACTCAACATTTTGCTATTATATGCTATACTTAATAAAATATAAGGTATTTAAATATGAGGGGTAATTTTGTGATAATCCTTATCGAGCTGTCAGGGACGAGCTATGAGTTCGTTCGGAAACTTAAAACAAAAAAAATATATTAGATATTTATAATAGGCGTGATTTTCTAGATTATATTCAATTGTCATTTTCAAAGGTCATCAGCTCTAACATAGTTCCTTTTCTGTCAGTTTCACAGGTGGAGGACCCTAAAAATACAAAGGTTTGAATTGTATTTAATAATATCTATATTAAAGTCCCTGATTTTAAGCTAAGGATTATCACTATACTAATTACCATTTGACATTGAGACAACTTGCAAACGAAAACAAAGTCATTGCGATCACCATTAAAATTCGATGCGCAGTGCTAAACAAGTTTTAAAAGAAACGTGCTTCAAATTGCGACCATATTGCTTTGTATACGACCAAGGTATGATCGAATATTTTGTACTAAGAATAAAATTGCAAAGAACTAAATTGTTTTTCATAAGGGATGCTACGCACATGGTCGGTACAGTATGGTAAAAATATCTTATACATAACGTAGATAATTATTCAAGAAAAGTCATTCCAATAGAGCCGAACAGACGCCGAATATGATTCAGTGAGGAATGACCGACCGGCATGATTCAAATGTGCCAACCCGACCAAGTGAGCAGCATCGCCAACCTTATTAGTAAAGAAAATGAACCTTTACTAAATAAAGAAGTTAAATGATCACCCAAAAGGATGTGTTCGAACTAAAACTATCATAATGCATATATTTTCATATATAACTGGTAAATGAATATATTCTAGTGTACATAACAGCGTATTCACGTAGATATTGTATATAATGTCATAATAAACGGCGTTAACATTACAGAGATCATTTTATGCTTGCTCATAATATAAATTTAAAATATTTTGGCACGAATCATAAAATTAGCGACTGAATGGGAGCAGTAGGATCTAGCTAAGAGCTATCTGTAACTTACAATATATAATTGCGTAAATATACATAGAAAAGGTCAAATTAAATTAGCTAGCGAAACTAAACAGGTATGCTAGTTAAAGACCACAAAAAAAAATAGAATTCAAGTTCACGGGATCCGTCACGCATATTCCACACATAAGATCATTTATTAACGGGTAACATTCAAGTATTTTTTATTTAGATTGAAAAAAATATCAGTCAAATATTGCATCTGCTAAGTTTCGCTTGCCAAATTACTTCGACTTTGTAATTTATAGGTATTAGTTGTGTGATCTATATGAATAGTTGAATCATTTGAGAATGTCCCTACAATCTCCCAATACATAATAATAAGAGGAATAAAATGCAAAATAAGAATTCTATATTGATCTATCTATCACACTGCTGCCGTGACCCGCGCATCACGCAACCCCGGGCTCGCCAACTAAATAGAAAAAATATATATCTATTACTTTACAACAACCATATTCTTTTCTATGTATCATATATTTTTATAATATATTTTTTACATAACAACGGCACCCTGTCGCCATGGACAAGATAAACTATTTTTTTTAATCAATAGATATATTTTTTTCTCCACAATCATAATTCTTTTTAAGCAGTGTTTTATGGTAGATTTGCAGATTATATTAAAGCATAATATTTTTAATTTTTATTTTATTCAGTGGCACTAGTGTTTATAAGTAACATTTAAATCCATTTAAAATTTATATTTATATAATTTATTATGACGAGATGGAAGTGGCTCACAAATATGATTTAAGAATGTATTTACAATTATCTAAAGAAATATTATCCATTCCTAAACGTTGCATTGTAATCTTAAATCAAACTAAAAATACAAGAATTTCATGTAAATAAAAATGCGAACCTCCGTAACTTAAAAAATATAAAGGAGATAGCCCAAATAGTGAGCTTTTAAAAAGAGACAGTATTTAACTATACTAGACACAACATATTGCCACTTCCACGTTTTAATTTTCAGACGATTTTTATTTTTATATATACTTATACTACTTACACATCGTGGAAGGATAACATTCATTGTGCACGACAATTTATTACAATCTACTTTACATTATCTGTTACAACAATAAATTAACAATATTTACAACAATGAAGTACGAAATCTATGGAAATGTTATATTAAAGAAGGGATCAATTTAATATCTTTGAGAATTCTTACAGTCTTTCTAGGGAAGTTTAAGAAGAGAGAAATTTGTCAAGACATGAAAAACTGTCATAAATGGGGAGTATCGAGTTGTTCATAATATTGCATGGATCTTTTGGCTCGTCTTGATGGGTAAAGGTAGCGTTTCAATATCGTTTTTACAATAAAAAAAACGCAGAGTTCCACAATTTTTTACCAGAAGTACCTTCCAAGCAATGCCATAATTGTTTACTTCTGGTGTAAGAGTTAATATAGCCTCATTTGGCAACTGCACAAGCTTTTGACATGGAACAACAAAATACAAATGTAATATAATAATATTGTATTCAACTGTCTTAAAAATTTCAAAAGAACTATGCAATTCCGTACAAGGATGTTTTGGCTTTTGATTTTCACTGTGAATTTGAGTATTAGTTCCGATTTATGCGCCCCAAAAGGTCTATGCAGCTTTATGATTGTATAGTTTAGTGTTAAAGATGGTTTAAGCATGATAAAAGGCAGAGAGCGCACTCTGCCTACATAATCTGTAATTTGAATGTCATCTGAACTAATTATCATAGAAAATATTAATATTTGAGTTTCACCTATTAAATATTTAGATAACGAGGGCAATAATTAGTTTATTGATAATAATTAATATTTTTATTTCGTTCCTATATTTTTATGTTTTTGATTTTTTATTTGTTATGTAAAGCTCGAATTATTTTGTAACTTAATTGTTATGTTTCGTGATATGTGGATGGCTGATTGGAAGTATCATATATTGAACTTGAGGGGTCATTTATAAACTACTAAATGGGTATTGAACTTTTGGATTTTAGAAAATGAAGTGACAGAAGAGGTTTTTTTTTATACTGATTAGAAGGGCAATTGGAGTGAATGTTTGTATTTGTTTCATTTAATGTAAATTTTTGGTCCAAAACCAACCAAAAAATAAAGTAAATATTAAATTAGCTTTTAAACAGTCAGATATTTCAGTTCAATTAAATGACAAAAAATATTCATGAGTGACAAGGTTTTGACAAGAAATCTTGGAGATCAAACAAATTTTTTTTTTTGGTTAACGAGAGTTAACCAAAAACAAAATTAGAGCTCGGTTTAGGTGTCCGGATTTCAAAAACACTGTCGTATTGTGATTAAAATAAGTTAACTAATTCAATATGAGTTCATTTGGTGTTGGTAGGAAGATAAAACTATGAAGGAAAAATATGACCGTGATACTAAGTTAAAATATTGCAAAATTAATAAATAAATAGAGTTTAGAGTACCTGACTTTGAGAGCTCAAACTTGTGCGAGTTTAGATAAAATAATACTTTGCATTGGAATGTAGACAGAACGGCGATACTGAGGTATACGATGTTGTTGGCGTTTTGGCAGAACGATATCGAGCTAAATACACATTGTACAATGTACAGTAGGGTGGAGTGAAATTGAGTTTGTTTTTTTTTTTTGGAATTTCACTTTTTCCTGTATGATTAACCGATGACCATACCTATAAGCTTTATTCATGCTAAAAATCAAAACCCTACGACTCATTTGAGGTGGCGCGCTATGAGCTTAATTTGAAAAAAATAACAATTTTTAGGTCTGTTGGTGTACCTGCACGACAATGTTATTGTGCATCTATATGTAATAATCTCATATTTAACGTTACTTGTATAGAGTAATTTTTGTTCGTTTTTGCATAATTTCATATCTTTTTATCATTTAAGTGGTAACAACAAGTGTCAAGAAATATGATTATTCGTCAATAAAATGCCAATAGCTCAAAAATAATTGCGATAATCCCTTGTTTAGCGATCCAATAACCTAAGTGATAAATGTGTACTAGTTTTATTGTGATAGTATAAAAAGTTACTTGTGGTTAAAAAATAACTTACTGGAAACTGAATAATGGTAAGTTCCTGCAGTGAAGGATTTGTGTGAAAAAGATAGCCGTTGATATTGAAAAAAATTATAACAAGACGTTAATTCTCATTATAATCCATCAAAAATAGTTGCCAGATCTGATTTCCTATTAGAATAAATACAAGAATGTGAAGTAATTGCGCAATGAAAAGAAAAAGCATATGTTCTACGAAAATCTGAATCAAAATTTTTGACATCGCCACTTGTAAATGTGAATCCAGAGAAGTTTGTAAAGTGTGTGGATTAAAGTCCTCTTTGTGGAAGAAATCTTTTTGAAAGACCCAAAGATATGAACGAAAAACATATATTGGTCTGTTGATAACAGTGTTACTAAATCTTTCTGACGTAAAGAGACAGAAAGACAACGTCTGATGAGTTTAAAAGAAGAGCCAGTAGTATCCAGAGTACTTCTTCTGATCCAGTTTTTTTTTGGTCTTTCTAGTAGTCGTTCGTTGCAGCATCAGACGAGGATGAAAATGCGATTCTTAGAATAAAAATAACGACTTCCAAGAACTATGGAATATCGTGTTACAGAAATTTCAAGCGTGATTTCCTCAGGTGGCAAATCATTTAAAATTGAAAGTACCTTGCCACCACCAGGCGTATAGAACGGTGCGTCAAATTCGTTACTGAGGCTTCTTTATGTTTGTGGTCCAGAGGCAAGAGATGGATTCATTTGCACGAGGATAACAGGCCAGGCAAAAGCATACCAGTATTTGACAAAACAACACACATTTTTAAGCAATAACGAAGAGTCGGTAGCTCAGCTTCATGTGTTAATAGTAGATTACGCCAACCAAGGGAGTAAAGGCCTTGCCTTACGTCACGAGGCGTAGTGAAATTTCCCTCCCGAAAACTACACTAAGGATTTCTGGGGTGAAACCTCCGTAGCTCAGCGAGGAGGTTCAAGTGTTAATTTCCCCGAGTGAACAGGGAATTAAGTTATAACCTTAGTGGTAAGCAGAGGGATTCAAGTCAGCCCAAAACAAGGCAGCTTTACTCCCGAGGATCGTAATCTGCTTTCACATTTTTCACACTACTGCGAGGAAATAAATGCGAATTTGAAATTTGATGTGGTACGACAACGCTTCGAAACCGGGAAGTTGGGCACCACTGTAAGCGATCAGCTGTTGGCTGCCAGCTGCCGCCCATTACTGAATACGACTCCTTTGTGAAAAGTTTTCATACGGTTTCTTTTGAGTTTTCCAAATTCAAAATCACATTATTCCACGGGAATAATGAAATTCCAGTACCTTATATTCCCGGCCGAGCTAGGGGAATAAATGTCATAACTTTACAGGAGGTTTTGCTGGACGTATATATAATGACATTTTAACACAAGTTAGTGTGAAAAATACTTTGATTTAAGATTATTTTTGTATATATAAGTACATACTTAATTTCAAATTTACAAAACCTTTAAATATTGTCATTTGATGATAAGTTTGTCTGAATAAAACTTTATTAAAACAAATAAATTCAGTTTCCTTTAACTTTTTAAATTCGATGCGCCACCTCAAGATGTTAACGTAGGAACGTGAAATTTTTATTTTTTAATCTCTTATAATGTCGATCATCCATTGTGATACAGGAAGTAACAAAGTTTGTAAAAAAAAAAATTTTTCCTCCCACCGAATGTAACAGTCGCCAGCAGATCAAACCTACCCTCACGCTGTTAAATTTTCTTCAATAGATTTTCAACTTTATCACAATAGTTATTGGTAAAATTTTGAAAGATTCGGTTAGCTTGACCTGCTGGTGTCTGTATATACTTAAGAACCGCTTCAACATATCGTATGAGAAAGTTTGGCACTTGTATCTCTTAGAGAAATTAAGTCTTAACCGATATAGTGACGGTTACAGCGTTTCATTGCATACATATCGGTTCACGCGCTTAGATGCACGTCAAATATGGTTACTTTAGAATTGGTTGGTGTGGTGGGTGGCAGCGAGGCTCGTCTTCGCACGAGATTTTAAGGGCTTAAAAATTAGCAACTATACGTGCCAAAAATATGCTTATCCGAAACCGCTCTGAAAATTAGAGACAATTTGAATGTAGAATAGAATGAATGCAGAGTGCCTATCGAATTTCGACCGTGAAGAGTTCAACATACGAGCTTAATATTATCTAGAAGTGTACCAAGAGCATTTGTGACCGTTCGCCTTGAAGCCGTAGACGATAAATTATTTAAGAAAATTGCTATTTATTGCACAAAGTTAATAAAAATTACGGTGATTTCGAAGTGACAGTTATAGGCTTGTGTAATTGTGTATTAAAACAATCTAATTAGTTCGTCAGTAGGATAATGGAAAATAAAACCTATATTTTTTCTTCTGTTACATAAACCAAAATACGACGCTTTTAAAATACACAATACGTCATACCGTGGTGTCATTTTTCGCATCTTGACGTCACAAGGCTTAATGATTTTTATCTTTGTGAAAATTCGCTGATTAACAAAAGAGAAAATACATGTAAATTATTTTTCAAAACTCTTACTGACGGACTGAAAAGATTTGCATTTTAATGATGCTGTAAACTAGCCTATTGAAATATAAGTCTTATGTTCGAACACGTTAGAGTACAAACTAATATAGAAAGTGTTATAAACAGGTTGAGCATTACTTTCCGTCATGGTGGGTAGGCCGAAGAAAAGATCATGACTTATGATAGAACGTCAATTTGAAAAGTAGTTCCAAAGTAGAAGAGTTTTTATGACATTGAAAAATGAACCTTATTTTAAAGGTATTAAGATTTCAAGACGAAAACATTAACCATGGATCATAAATTAGTGCAAAATTGCACTTTACGATACTAATGATAAAGTCAAAAATTCAATGTCATGATAAAATCCTCTACTTTGGTTAACTTTTCTATGAATACGATCTAACATAATACATTCTTATAGAGAAGTAAGTCCACGAGAAAAGGACAGGTATGATACAATGACAATGAAATATAACAACAAACCTGAGTGTCAGTTTTAATGCGCGGAAATAAGAGATTCAATATTAGATTCTCTTTTCAAATATTTTATTTTCCTACCTAGCAACATTTATTTTTGTTAAAGTCACCGAGACAATAATGGCAACATATGAACTTATTTTTTAAATTTATTTTTTGTTTGCCTCGCGTTTGACCACAATCTCGCTAATCAATCTGAATTTCAATCTCAGATTACAGGGACTCCTAAGTTGACAAAAAAAAGCTACAGTCCCAGATACAAGCCAAAATAACTTATAAAAAGTACTGTAGTCGTCCATTCCAAAGCGTAGATCTCTTTGAAACGAATGGTCGAGAAGCTTGTCAGATTGTTACCATTAATGTAAGTGACTTAATTTTGAGGCCGACAAAAATCGGCCGTAAATTGTCTAAGGTCGCACACAACCAAACATTTGTTCGACAAATTGTCACAAAGTTTGTCAACAACATTAACAATACGCGATAAAACTGACACTCTATCAAACCCTCATGTACAGTCAGCAAAAGAGGTTTGCAGGCAGTAAGTTTAAAACGGTTTTCCAATTTTACTAATGCGAAAGTCTGTGAGTATATATATGATGTTTGCTAGTCTTTCACCCAAAAAGTAATGTAACGATTTGGATGCAATTTGGTACACACATAGTTTATAGCTTGGATTAACACATGGGAAGACGTGTGAAGCTGCTGGCAATGGTTAGTGTTGTGTTATATATGTTTTAATGTGACGTGGTTGCGTTTAACAACATAGTGTTACACAAGCACTCAGACCAGGGAAACTGTTAAATTGACCAAACATACCAAGCTCTTTTGCTGACCGTACCAGTGGCACACGCCCCAACAATATACCCTACATTAAAGCATCGATACGCACCATCAAACATTGCCGAGTGCTAACATTGAAGAGAGCTCTTACTTGAAGACTTTACTGAGATAATGTTCATTTAAATGGCTTATTATTACATCTATAATAAAAATATCTACCTGGATGGACCCGGTCGTGAACGGTTTTAGTGTTCATCCAGTTTAGTACTAGCCAACCAAGGTATCAAGGTAACTTTGGCGACATTCAGCCCTCCTGCCAACCGCACTATTTATCCCCGTGTTCGTTTTCCAACTTTGCAACTGTGTTCCCCTAAGGGGTAGACCGAGTCGCGGTAGACACGGCGGCGACAGTCAAATTTCGACAAAAAATTTCAAATTTTGACGCCATCCTTTATTTTGACAGCAAAAAACAGTTGGCCATACCATGTTTAGCTAGTACTTAGCTTATTACAACATTTAATATACTCTATAATCTTAGATTTAGTCGGACTGGTCGATGCGATCAGCCACAAGCCTTATAAAGTACTATCTCAGTAAAGTCTTATGTTATAATTCCATCAAGATATAGTTTTACATATATAATTATTTAATATGCACATTTATTTACACATTATAAAGTGAGATTGCTTCGTAAAGCCCCATTCACACGACTAGAGGTTTTGTCTCGAACTAAAACTTTCATCATCAATCTGGGGTATGTACAGTACCCAGCACAAAACCTTCCTCGATTTATCAAACATTCACAATTAAACATGAACTTTCAGCTTTTGTGATAAAGTTGAAAAACTATTAAATAAATTTTACAGATTTGGGTAGATTGATGTGCTGGTGCTGTCGTACATGAACTAAAACTTAATATGCATTGCTAATATTTTTACTCAAAAAAACACGATGCGATTATTATCACACAACTTCAAGTTTTTGCATTTTAGCTGCCTTTGAAATCAGACACAACTGTAATATTTAATATGTATATCTGGCACAATCAACCTTTGAAAAGCTAGTTTTGGCTTCGTTGAACGTCATCTCTATCACACACTACCATAAGTGACGTTTGTCGGCACTTTGTGGTTGATAAGTGCTTTGTGCAACAGAGATAAATGCTATACGAAGCTGAAACTAGCAGAACATATTTCAAAAGGTCGGACTTTTATTACGTTATGTATCAGTTCCACCATTCCCTTGAAAATTCGAATAGAAGATAATCCCAAAGCGTTCTCTCGTGTAACTTACAAATCGTCGTGTAAATCGGCTGCCTGTAGCTTGTCAATCTAAACTAAATGTTCACAAAAGTAGTGTGCTTTTGTCTACACATAACAATAAATCCGTATTTATTTATAGTGGCTAAAATATTATATTTTAGTAGCACAACTCTACATAATTTACTCAGTATTTTTTAATTTGGGTAGTATTTTATATTTATCTGAATTTTAAGAGCAAAATATCTGTGACTTTTTTTAAAACATTTAAATATTTGACTAAATACAATATCTGTCTCTGTCTATTAAAATATATAGATGCGTATTATTATATACTCTTTTTATAATATTTATTATATTCTACGTTTGTATTTTTGACAGGCTAATAGCTAGCATATTCCACCATTCAAAATTATTCCTCCTTTACAGGACCAATATTTTTTCTTACGTCATACATTGTATACACACCGTATATAATATTTACACTATATTTTCTATTCACATGCATTTTTAGTAACTATTTTTACAATTCCCGAGATTTTGATTCCCGGGAATTCGTTGCTAGTCCATACAACCTTATTTTCTATACTTGTCGAATTTTTAACACCGATACGAAAATATAACTGAGTCCTTTATCCTCGCTTTATACGTCATATAACACTCATTATTTTATGAATAATTTTCTCTTGGTTTAATACGTCATTTTCTTAAGAAATATCCTTAAAGATAGAAGTCAAACTTTGAAGTTCAACGACTAATCCTGATAGACACCAACATATAACATTCAGATGGAAAAAACACTTCTAAATATTTAATAATGTCCGGAATCCGGCTCGAAGGACCAATTTCCAAAAGGACCGCAGGACCACTTCACTGCTAACAAGTTTTCTTAACAAGTCTCCCTTGTATACTAGGTCCGCAGCAAAGAGATCATTTTGATAACGACAAGAAAACAACCTTACGGTCTACTTGTTACGGTGGTTTTCTGCTTGAAGCCCGTGTTCTACACGAGATCGGCAGAGTCATTGTCGTCCTGGTCGTCGTCGAGGGCGGGCGGTCTCGGCGATGAGAAGTGTAGCTCGCGCTCGGCGAGACAAAGCTGACATCAGTCAAGTGCTCCGATACATTCTGGTTCCTCGCGCACGCACTCCTTGGGGAAGTAGCCTGAGCGATTGTCACCCTGGAGGAAGGAGGTTTTACATTACATGTTGATATTGTAATAGGAGTGACGGAGAACTTCGACATCTTATGAGATCTAAATCAATAAGCCTGGTTAATAAATACTTAAGTTAAATCTGAAGCAGTGCCAGCTGGAAGCTCTCCAGTGAACGTCTACAACAAACATACCTTGTCCAGCGTGCGTCCCTTCCACCAGCCCCGACTGTCTCCCTCCTTGCTGAGCACCAGCACCTTGGCACCCGGCCGCAGCGCCAGCTGGGAGCTCTCCAGCGGACGGAAGTCGTGGATCACTGTCGCCACCACGCGCCGGAACGGCCAGCGCAGATTTGAGTTCAGGCTAAGAACATAAAATTTTGTTATTATGTATATTTTTAAACCTGTCTTTTTTGGGAATTAGTTTTATAATAAAATTTTGTGTACTCACCCCTCAAAGTTCTCAGAGAGGCTGGTCTTCTCGTAGTAGGTGATGAGCTCGACGACGCTGCGGAAGAAGCGCGACTCCGACAGGTAGTAGTGCGGCACCTGGTCTATTGGCTTGCGGCATACGCGCATGTGCTTCACTGTGTTGTCTGTTCTGTGGGTCAAAATGCTAACATTATTGACTTGAAACTTAGAAAGTTCTCAAAAGTATGTAGTAGGACAAAAAAAAATCACAAAAGAATTACACTAAAGTCTCAGTCAAAAGACATAATAACTGTGAAAGTAATGTAGATACCCATGCCAACCATATTGAAGGGAACTAAATAATCCGAGGCACCATCAGTGAGACCTTAGACCTACGTACTTGAGGGATAGCGCCAGGTTGGTGTCGGTGGGCGCGTGCGGATGGTGCGGCGTGTGCGGCGGGTGCGGCCGCACTCGCAGCAAGAACGTGCCGTCCACACGACGCTCCAATCGAGCTGTGGCTGTCTCTCGGCCCATCTCGCCGACATACCTGTGTGTGATAAGGAGTAATTTAAAGGATTACGTCACCAATAAATCTTATTTTGATTGCTGCAGATAAAACTTGAATAAAGAAACCGGCGAATCTGTCAGGCGCATAAGATGATATGAGTTTATTTTGCCTGCACCGACCTGTCTGTATCGACAACCTGCTTGTTTGTAAAGCAGCCTATGAAATAAAATTTAATTATTTTCATTTGTCTTTAGTCAGTTCGCACAATACGATTCAATATCACGCCGACGAATGCACAGTTAGATGCATAAATTTTGATCCCTCTTTTATGCATACTCCTGCTAAATTTAATTTTAACAAAACTGTCTTCAAATTTAGCAAAATACAGTAAATCAGATATTAATTGGTGTAACAATAATGACTCACCACATGTAGTAGTGTAGCGCCTGGTCGGGTTGGTGCTGGTGTGGAGGTAGTGGGGGTGCAGGCGCTAGGCCTCCGCCACAGCGACCTGACAGCGCGATACACTCCTTGTGGGCGCATGCGTTGCATACCGTACACAAATAACCCTGCAAAGAGATAGAGACACAATTAAAGAAAGCCTAGCCAGGGGAGCTGCTTAATTATTCTGCGTTTACAGGGATCGGGAAACCGTGACCCTAGACCGTAACATTTGGTTAATAAAAAAGTGCAAACCTGAAATATTCTGCCTTTAAGGAATTTGGAGCAATGATGACATGTGGCGGGCTTCTCAAACGTGTGTAATACGAACTTGTGGTTCGTACTCCGACAACCAGGAGGCTCCAAGTTATCACTGTGGACAAACAGACAATATTATGATATTGATTTTTTTTTTCAATTTTATCCACCTCGTGGTGGACATAGGGAAAACTTTATATAAAAAGTTTCGCTGGCCATTTGGAGCCATCCGAAATATTAGTCAGCTAGAAAGGTCAATTTACTTAGACCATACAGAATGTACTATTTGCTATCACTTCACTATGGTTTTTCACCTCACCTATTATCAATACTCACATAGCATCCTTGATGGCCTTGACCCACTTGCGCTTGGCGTCGTCGGTCCTCGCGTACAGTGTGAAGGTGGCGTCCTTGGTGCGGCGCACGAGGTAGAAGTGCGCGGCCCAGCGCGCGTCCCCCCGCAGCGCCCGGCGCGCGCAGCCCTCCTCCACGCGGTACTCCGCCAGGCGCACGCCCACGCGGTACGAGTACTGGTTGTCCTGGGAAGAGAGGAGCTGGGGTGGCGTTACACACAGGGCTTCTTAGTTAGTACGCATAGCGTTTTTTAAAAAGCTTCGTCTTGTTGTAAGTTTATAAACATTAAGAGCATCAAAGCTGGGTAAGTATGACGAATATTAGAACGAGAACTAGAAGTCCATTTTTTTGCAAGTACATATTAATGGGCAACAATGCATAACAACATGTTATAACTAGACCTGGAACTCCAACGTGTGCGCATAACTATTTTAGGTTCCAGTTAATTTGACTAACGCCCCGTACACAACTAAGGCCGCTATCCCACTGGCGTTTTACGAACGTTGGTGTCTCTCGTTAATGCCCGCTGAATGAAACGTTAACATCGCGCACATAATATTATGGCCAAAAAACGCGACGTTAAAGTTGCGAAGTCGCAAGGCGATCGCTTGCCACTACAGACTCGCGACGACGCTGACGCTACGACGTTGGCGAGACGCCAACGCTCGTATAAACGCCAGTGGGGTCGGGCTTAAGGCTTAGATTCTACGCTGTGCGTGGAGCAGTGGGTGGTGCGGCGAAGCGTGATGTAGCGGTTTGCGGCAGCAGCTGAACTCCCGCAGTTTCGTGCGCACTCATTTGCTTGCACTTTAATGGGGACGGCAACTGGGGAACTAATGGCGCTAGTATAGCGTGTTCCAAGCATCGTCATTGGTTGAAATCAGTTTCCAATCTTAAAGGTACTTCAAAATAGTACTTCGTCATTGGTCGGATTAGGACTAAGCTATGGTGGCGCCATCTACAATTAGCTTTGACTGGCCTTCCCCATTCTTGCCGATTCTACTGCGCCGCTGCCGTACGGTTATTTCGAAGAAGACCGCGCCTAATGTAGCTATGAGCGGTTGCTCGTGGCGTGCTTCAAATATGTATAAGTGTACATATAAGAAACACGCCACAAGAAGCGTGTATACATTTAATAATTACCGCTCGTCTGTTGTATTATGTTTGTTAAGCCACAGCTCACAGCGGCAAGGTCGTAAAGAGGCTGCAAGGCTGTATTTAGTGCTCGACAGACGGTTAGTGCTCACTGTACGCTGACGATTGGTCCTTTCTCCTTACATACGTAGTTGTATGTGCGTAGCATTTCATTAGCGCTGCTTTATACCCGTCAATAAGTTTTCATTGATAAAGCTGCGCTCAACCGACGTTACTGTTGACTACCTGACGAGCACTACATGCAGCCTTACTTTGAAGCTGTTATAAATATACAAATCTAGTTGTTTCCCGTGGTATCACCAAATGCGTTTGTAAGAACGCGCTAATCTCACGGACTTCTGGTTCGAATTTAAAAAAAAATATGTTGGATAGCTATTTTATTGAAGAAGGCTGTATGGTTATAAAACTTTTTCAAAAGCATCTACAAAAACAGGTAAAATAACGTACAAAATAAATTATTTCGGAAGTCGATGGATTTGTATTCTATTTCATTGACATTTTTCCCCCGACTTTTTTTTAAGTCGTTTGTTAACATTACGCTACAACCAATAGGAGCCGAGCAAACCGATCCGGTAATCCGGGAATCCGAATCCGGTACAACTCGTATAGTATTAATATTGATGATTTATAGCAACTCACCTTTACAGGTTTACAGAGCAGCATGAGCTTGTCAAACACGAACACGTATCGTGACCTCAGCTTCTGATCCTCGTGTGCCTTGACCTTCAGTTCTCCGTCCAGCAGCAGCCGGCCGTACGCGGCTAGGCCTGCGCCCCCCGCTCCTAGGGCGCCGCCCTCCCAGTCTATTATACTCTCCTGAACCAGAATAAACGAGGTTTTGAGTAATAAGTTTGTTAATAACACTACTATTTATTTATTTTACTATTAGAACTTATACGGGATATCTGCCATGTTTATTATTTATTCACTGCCTTATTAGTATAGTGGTCGCAAGAGACTGCTAAGTACCTATGTAAAGTAAAATGTTGAAGTTGAAGAAAAAAAAAGTTTCAATACTTTCGCGACTGTGGCGCCATTGGCGGTGGTGTCATCAGACTTGCTCCGCTCCTCAAATGTACCGGGTTCGATTCCCAAGTGGGGCAGTGTTATTTGGCTTTTCCGTTACGAATTTCTGAGTAGCAGCTACAGATTTTGAATCTGTGCACGGTACATCTACCGGGCACAACCTTCATTTGCCATTCAAAAGAAGATTGTTGTTACTCTTTGTAGTCAACATTACGATTTTTAATAAATATTTAAATGTTTATTATTTAATCAGACTACAATGGTCTATAAGTATATAGTGTTAGTAACAAAAACTGCTTTACCTACCTGTACTTTAGCTAGTAGTGCAAGCACTTCACTGTCCCTCTTGACTTCATTGATATATTGTGCTACGTCCACCATCGCCTCCTTTGCTCGCTCCAGCCCACGGAATTCTTCATGATTCTGTATACAAACAATTATAAATAATTAAACGACAAAAGAAATAAATTAAAAGTTTATTTATGACGATTCATGTCGTGAAGCGACCTAGTTAATGCTATTTTATACCTAAAAATAATAGAAGCTTGATAGTATCCTAAAGCAGCGTATTGAGTTTAGTTTACACATTGTACAAAGTTTTTCCGTTTATTATGTACGTGCTACCCACTGCAGGTTCTCCCACTTAAAGTATTACAAAAAAATAGGATATCTCTCCCATTTATCTCATTTTTCATTTATACCAAAATTCATTAACATCGGTTCAGCGGTTTAGGACTGAGAGCGTAACAAACAAACCAACTGGATTGTTAGTTGGTTTCTCCCGAATATCAAAGCGTTTTATCTTTGTAAATATTGACTGATTTAAAAAGAAAATATACGTGTGCATTATTTTTCAAACTGACGGACTAAACAGATTGACCTTATTTATAATGTTACTAAGGATTATCTCACCGGTTGTGTTTCATGCACTAGTTTATCCAACAACAGATGGTACTTGAGCACCCTCTGCATTGGCACCGACAGGATGTCGCGCAGCTGTATCCGACCGTCACTGTGTTCCTTCTGACATTTCTGTTGACAAGTAAAATCGGATTTTATTTTGTGCTAGAAAAAGTTCATATTGGAGGAAATTAATATGGAAGATTCGATTAGACAAATCTCGTCTTATGGTTCAAGGTTTTACCTATACAAAGTCAGCGTAGTACAACAGCAGTTACTTCTCACTTGAAAACGTCTGCCAGATAAGGTGATGTTATATCACTGGGACGCTGAAAACTTACCGCTAACTTTTTGTTAAAGGTGGAATCCCTGGCGTCCAACATCTTGAGCGTGTCCTCTGCTTGTCTTACTGATGTTGAAGCTATAGCACGCCAGAAACACGTCTGCCAGACATAACGTCAGTGAGACCATTGGTTTGGGGCTTACTTACCGCTAATTGTTTATTAAAGGTAGAATCCCTGGCGTCCAGCATCTTGAGCGTGTCCTGTGCGTTAGTGAGGTTTGAGCAGTAGTCTCCATAAAGTAGTAATCGTTCCCTCCACGCTAAGAACACGTCTGCTAGACGTGGCGTCCCGTTACCAGGGACGCATGCTTCTGTTGCTAGTTTTAATTGGCGGAGTAGGCCTGTGTGGATTTCGTGGAGTTCCTGGTGAGAAAGTATTTAGAAGGTTAGTTTTAATGATTAAATATGAGAAACGAGAATCAAGATAAAAAGCCCGGATTTCTCCATACCGGAGATCAGGCATAGATTTGAAAGAAAGTGATAGATTGATTATTTTACATTGTTTCTTCCCTTTAGTGGAATTCGCAAGAGAAAGAGCAGGGGAATAGATGAACAAATATAACACAGATAATTTAGCAAAAGATTTACTTGCAGTGGCCGCATATTACAGGGAGATATAGGAAGAAAAGAGACAACCCTTTTCCTACAGTTGGGGTTTCGGCATAGCGTATAAGAAACATTACTTAGATACAAAACTAAACGATCATAATTTTACTTGGTCATAAAAGTTGATCTCACCTTAATTCCAAAGAATATGACCTGCATATCCTGAGGTTTGAGGTACGGCATCAGTGGCCTCAGGAAGTATTTGATTATTTTGCTCAGGACATCCACATAGTTATTCTCAGTGTCCACCAGTTCTCTTATAACATAATCCCTCTTTTCTAAACTATGTGACGATGTCGCTAGCTGAAAACATTTAGAAGAACCTGATTATTTTGAACTTAGAAGAATAAAAAATAAAAATGCAGGACGAATTCGGAGGTTTAGTGTAACATAGCTTTTTTGGCGTGCTGCGAAAATTGTATTGCCGCTATCTTGCTTATTTCCATAGACAATTGTTTGATGAGGGGGCTGGTAGGCTCCTGTCAATGTCATTCAAACGCCAAAAGAACCTTGCTTCATTTTATTGCATGCTAAACAACAGTAAATAAAAAGACTTTATCCTCTAAATTCATCCTGCTTACAATGAAAGCAAAAGCGTAATTTACCGTAACCCATCTATTACCATCTACTTTCTACAATTTACATTTCCTTGTTTCTATAACGTTCCGTTAGGATACAGACTAAATAGTGTGTACATAAAAACAAGGACTTTTAGTGTATACATAGAATACAGAAAGCATGCATATGACATAATACAATACGATGCAGTACGGTACGACGTTACCGCACAGCATCGCACCACACCATATGGAAAATCTGGAGCGCCCAAAACCCGTCTTCCGGCACATCCGTACCGCTAAAAATAACCAACTTATTTTTAACCACTTACATAGCGATATCCACTTATTTTTATCATCGAGAACGCAACGCTATAGAAACTGGTTGTTTATAAAAAGAGTGATAGCAAAACTAGTGTCGGACCGTTGTAAATACAATGTGATTGGAGAAGCAGCGCCATGCCATGCATAATTCAGTCGTCGTACGGAACGATTCGCTAAACTTTTACTTGTCCGGCTGGAATTTAATACGACCGTCATCCGTGAACAGTTTTTTATTGGAAATTTATTAAATGCCGGTTTCGTGGCACTGTGATATCTTTTGCACGACTCCGTGGGTTTAAAAGACGGGGTTTTAGGGCCACAAACACTATCACGTAAAGGGCCAAAACATTCATGAAAATTATTTGAAGATGACAGTATTTTTTTTTATCGTGGTAAAGTCATCAAATGAGTCCTCCCGCCCTGCCCGGGGTGGGAGGACTCATTGACTGTCAGACTTGTACTGACTAAAATCCACGGTGTCCTTTAATAGCCCTTTAAGTTCCGGGGTCACAGTGATGGAAATAAGTCCCGCAACCAAAATAAGTGCCGCGACCTGCAGATGACAGTAGTGGAATGATGCTATAATTCGTATATCGCCTATTATTTTTAGGAGATTTATGGAATGTGGTCAAGTGGCTTTAGCTTGAATGTTTGGATTTCGTTTATTTACTGTGGTTTTTTTTTTATTGTGGTGACAAATGACATGACTAACATTTTTTTTGTAACCTTTTTACTGAGTAAATTACTTTCTAACGCTATCACATGAATATTTAAACACGTCGCATGTCATTAAAAACGAATTACTGACCTACCTAATAAGTGATTACGTGTACAGAAGAAACCACAGCCGATACTTATTGATCAGCCACGTCTAATTTATTAACCAATCCCAAAATAGAAGAAAGGTGGGCCAATAAGGTGCAATATTTGTTATTGTGCTTCCTTAATTAGTTGGGGGAGGATAAACCGTTATGAAACATTCATGGCAACCCAATGCAAGATTTTGTTACAATTTGGTCACGTGAACGTAAACTTTAATAAAATAAAATATTTTGCAAGATTGATGCGATTAAACTGGGTTTGTCAGTGAGTAATAAAAACTCGCAGTACCATTCTTTGTATGCGTTGAAAGTAAAAGTTTCCTTCCAAATTACAGATTTCGTTCGAAATATTTAATTTCAATTATTTTGAATGGGGACGATTCAAGACCAGCAGGACTACCAATCTTTATTACTTCCATTAATATCAGGGGCTCTTTTATTGTTATTATTATTTGGTGTAGTTTAACATTTAAACAAAATACAGCACAGCACTGTCTCTCCCATCACCGAAAGCAAAAAGAAAAACCATAACGATGGAAGCCTATTGTGTTGAAAGTTGCACGAGCGGTACACACCACTCATCAAGATATACAAAACCAGTACAAGCTGACTGTTGCAATGTGCAGTAAGATTAGACAAAGCGAGTCCACGGTTAACTGGTTTACAGTTTGATGTGTAGCCAGTACAAAAAAAAAAGAAAAACCAAAATAAAGGGAGCCTACTGTGTTGAAAGCGGGCGGCTGCACTGGCGGTAGGTCGCGCACGCTGTTCTTGACGGCGCACAGGTCATGGTAGATCTCCTCGTCGTGGATGCGCGCGCAGTAGCTCGCGTACTCACCCACGTCGGCCGCGGGTGCGCTGGCGCCGCCGCTGCGTTTGCGACCCACGCGTTTATGTTACATGCATAAGCTGGCGTTTCGCTTTTGGATTATTAGCTGGGGTTTGCTTCCAAGCCTTTCGAGAATGCTTGGGCTACCTTAGCTGTTCGTCTGGTCAAATATATGTGTTTAGTAAGAATTTGACGAGTAAACCTGGCAGTAAAGCTGCCTTTTCACAGGACTGGAGCGAGGCTGCGCAGTGAATTATCGACCAATAGGGTTGCACTAAATCTCCGCTTCTCTTCAGTGGTGCAATCCTATTGGTCAGTATTTCTCCGCGCCGCAGCCTGGCTCCCCGCAGCATAAGGGTGGTTCTTGTGTTGCTTTAGGAAGTAATCACACTTATCAAGACAGAATTGGCTGGAGCTGATCAGATAGAACTTCATGGTCTTCATGGCCATGTAATAAATACCGAAACCAGAGGCAAGTTCCCTTACTATTACTTCTACTGACAGGTCAAGCCAATTTCGCCACGAAGTGTGGTCACTTACTGAAGTAAAAATGGAAATCACCCTTACTGCTAGATGTCGTCTTTTTGACATGAGATTGACCACACGATCATGAAGGTAAAGAACCGAAAAAAGTGCAAAATTAAAATGAATCTGATGTTTCTTAATAAGGCTTTGATGTTGGGAAAGCTAATGATACAAAAGCGAATACGAATAATTGAGGTCCATCTAGTACTGTACACATTGATACTTTAAGGTACAAGCAACAAGCTAAATCAGCACAATTCTGTAGCCGTGATGGTCTCCGAAAGACTTACGTCTTAAAGTATCGTCGTGTACAATAAAATCCAATTAAAAATAAAATGTACAAAAAAAAAACAAATCGGTATTAAATCCAGGAAAATAGTATGGTACGCATAAGTTAGATATTCCCGTATTATTATTCATGAATCAAAATGGACATGGCAAAAAATCAAAACGATCAACTACACATCTAGATGACAAATAAAAACTAGCTACGAAAATGAGATAAGTTTAAAATAACAGGATACGCTAGCATAGTTTAACATCGCTTTGTGATAACAATATGGGTTCCAAATGATAATGGTGCTGCCAGAGATAGTCATAGAACCCACTTACTAGTTACTAATTAGCCATTACAATACAAACTATCCAATTGAATACTTGGGGAAGACCCCAAAATCAATTTTTAACTGGCTACTTGCAAATAATATTTGAGGAAAATCATTGCCGTTGCTAAAATATAAAACAATTACTTATCATACTTTTTTTTTTAGATACAGGATTGCATTTCACCACTTTATCGTCTGATAGTAATTGATGATGTGGTTGTCGGTGAAGCACGCTGCCTAGAAGTAACCTATTCATTCTTGACTTATACTCCTGATCCATCTCAAATTATTTTGCTGGCGCTTCCTTCCCTACTTATACTCTTGAAGATTTTTTATTACAGCCTCTCGAAAAATTCTTCGTAACATTTACACTATATTTATACTATTTCAGGAGTAAAAAAACTTGGTCAAATTAAAATATTAGGATCGCAGGACTGTCAAAAAGAGTATAGCGCAGGACAATCAAGCAAGGTGGTTTTTAGTCAATACAAGACAGTCCATTCCTCTCCATATGGAGGAGTGAGGACTCATTTTATAATCTACCAACCCAAAAAAAGGCAGGTATAAATATTTTACACATGAGCAATTTTACAAGAAGCGATGTTAAATCAGCTAAGATATCCTTAAATAATAAATTATTCACAAAACCTATACAACTGACCACACCTAAATACAATAGTTTATAGGTGTGTACTGATAAGTAGAACTTTACATAACTTTATCTAAAACATTAAGTCTTAGAAAAACAATTTGCTCTTTCGTAGACTACGCGACTCAAGTCTCGGATACCCTACGACTTTTATAACCATTAACGCGTACCTTAGTATGAACCTCTGTGTAATTGTATTGCGATAATCGCCTGGAAAGTCGTAAGTCATCGGAGACTTGTTACGCCTGCCTGTATGTGGCAAATAGAACAAAAACGAAGAAAACAGGATTAGGTATCATTTAAGTTTTGATCATTGCGAAAAATAAATAAATTAAACTTTTCAAACATTACATAGCCTATGGATATAGCATATCCTGAAGAAAATCATCCACTTTTCTATGTTTTATCGTTGAAGTAAAGACTGTAAAACTGAAAGTTTAGCTTCTTCGTTGGGCTCCAGAAATGAGGCCACTATTTCAAGACGATGCCGTCGTTTTCAGCAGAAGTTTGCAGATATGGCTATGTATATTGGGGAGCTAAAGTTCCAAGTTTGGAGTGCTTAAGCTATTCCAATTTTCTTTTCATTGTTACATTAAATTGGGTATTTAGTAATTAAGAATAAAATACGATAAGTTCACGAAACTGGCCTCGATAGAGAAAGATTTTTGTGCAAAAGTGAAATAGACAGGTCCAGGGTTGGGCAGTATTTGAATTACTTGTAATTAAAATACGTAATTGAAATACAAATACGTATTTTGTATTTATATTTTAAATACTTCCCTAAAAAGTAATTTGTATTTCAAATACCTGACGACGAAGTATTTTGTAATTAGTATTTCAAATACATGAGGCTCCAAAATACATTTTAACAAAATACATTTAAACTTCATTTACCGTCACTGTACTCTCTCTAATGATGGTAAAGCAGCTAATTAGACTTGGCAAGACTACACCTGTAACGTACTGACTTCAGCACATCAAGCCTCCTACCACAATCCGTCAAATTTCCTCAACAGATTTTGAACCTTATTGTAATAATAACGGAAGGTAATTTTTTATTCATAAAATTTGACAGATCCGGGCACGCTGACCCGCTGGCGTCTTTACACTGTACGCTATAACTGTAGGTCAAACTTGGCTAAAAAACGCAAAAAAATGTGAATTTTAAGCTAAGAATTTCCTCTACTTTTCTGCCATTCAGCCCATGCTGGTCTAAATTATTTATTTTGTAATTAGTATTTTGTATTTCAATTAAAAATTGCTAAAATACTGTATTTTGTATTTTATTTTTTAAATACCTTACTTAAAAGTATTTTGTATTTTAATTACTTGCGATATAGTATTTTGTAATTTGTATTTCAATTAAAGCAAAGCATGTATTTTGCCCAGCCCTGGACAGATCTATGTTAATAAACATTAATTGCCACATGTTTAATGGAGTATCGCCTGACGACTAAACTGCATGAAGAAAAAACATTGTGGGGAAACATGGACTTAGCTAAGTCCAAAACCATGACAGACGCGTGTGGGAAGCCTAGAAAAGGCATAAATTAACTGTAACATCTGAGGGTAGCCACATCCTCATAGGAAAGAGAAATAATTCTGGACTGCTCGACAATACGGTAACTGTTTGAAGGACTAAGTTAAAGTGAAATCATTTATCCATTGGAAAAGTCTGAAATCCACCATAAAAGCCAGTTCACAACTTTGGCCTAAGCGGCGAGCGGAGCGGGATACACGAATAAGACTAATTACTTTTTAAGTACGCATATTCGCCATCTGCGACGCCTCGTGGCGTGTTTCAAATATTTCAATACCTACATTTGATATCACCGCTCTAGCCACGCGCTAAGTCACCGCTCACAGTACTTCCGAAGCCAGTATTGGGTAACTAGTAGGTTTAATAAAAAACATAACTTTCCAGGCACAGTCGGGTAAAAATACTTAAAAAAAAAAAGCATATTTTTGCTATTATTTTCTTTCTTACTAATCAGTACACACGCTGACTATCATGCCCCTACGAAGCGTATCTACACGACGAGCTAGTTGCTGGAAGCTGGACAGCGATCACCGCTAAAATCTTAACATCACGTTTGGTACCAATTTTTAAACATTTCAAATAAATTTCGACTGTTTTTTTCATGTACTCAAGGTTCATGTTCAAATGCAATGCAATTGTGAAAAGTTTTCTTACTTTACGGTAATTACTTTTCTGATTTATAGATGTAGAAGTTGTATGTATAATAATAATAATTCATTGCAATAGTTATAAATTCTTGGAAGATGGGAATTTAGATAAATATCCATTGTGCATTTTAAGCAAAATCGTAATGGCACAAGATTGACACATAATTAGAATTTTACTGTATGTTAGTACCAACCTAGTACAGAATAACCAAACCATGTTAAATGATTTAGGGCCGTGTTCACGGACTTTAACCGACGTTTAACCATCTATTTGACATTTGATGTGAGTTGTCATACAACAATTTACGATTTTTAAGATACGATGTTTAAGAATTAATCGGCCGATTACTCAAACATTTGTTAAACGAGAGTCGGTGAACTCGGGTCTAAATCTAAAATAGGGATTTCAGATTTAATTATTTAACACGGTTTGCTCTGGCTTCTAGGTTAAAGGTGACATAGTAGTTTATACCTTTCTTCTATATTCAGAAGAAAGGTATAAACTACTATGTCACCTTTAAGTATGTGAGGAAATCGAAGAACATCCAATCAGGGTTTTGGAATACATGGAGGCATAAGGGTCTTCCCTTAAGAACCCATTCTGAATATCCTGTTTACTGCGTTCTTTCGCCTTTCAATCACCTATTTCCTACAATAACTCAATTGTTTATTAGTTCCTAGTATTATTCGTTTACATTACGCAAATCGATGGCACGTGGAAGTATGCTGTAACCATACGTAAGAGTTTTTGGAAAACCCACTTTAATGTGCCACAGTTTAAGTCCAGTTTCCGCTATAACTGCACCTACCTAATGATTGTTTCAGTAATACTGGTGATTCTGAAATCAAACAGCGATTTGGAAACAAGAAACTGTAATAGACGGACCACACATAGGGTATTTAACTGTAAAATATACTTCGTCCGTCGGTTAGATTATCAATAAATATTAGACACGTATTTTTTCTATTGTTACGTAAAGCAAAATTGACGAAGATAGCACATTTAAAAATTGCCAATACGTCACAAGCATGTACAGCGTTTTCTTGCTTCTGACGTCACGAGAACTCTCGAATTATGATGCATTATAAATATGCATTAATTCTACAAAAGAAAAAAATACGTAGTATCCATCATTTTCAACTCTTACTGACGGACTAATTTTTGCAATTTATTGATGTTATCAACATGCCTTGTCCATTAACGTGATAATTAACGGCATTTTTTCATTCCCGTGAGTGCGGCCCTAGTGTAAAGACTAGTTATGATTTAAAGATGTTTATATTCGAAATGTAAGGCAGACGTAAACCATGTCGGGAACTTAGCTATGTATAGTTCGTATATCGTACGTCTTTTGTTTTTGTTTCCGCCGCCCAAACAACAATGAGGCTGGAATGTATGGAAGATTTTCAAGACAAAAAACTAAGAATGTTTTTTTTGTATGGTGGTTTTTTGATTGATTAAGATTTAATGGTTTGTAGTCTAGACTAGTTCTTTATTCAAGCGAGTAACGAGGTATAACAGTGATTAATGTTTACTATCTTCGTTTGTACATACCAACATAGTTTTTAGTTCTATGTCTAACCGCTTAGATGTTTGATTCCTTAACGGAATCGGAAGCGGGTTTCACCATCGATTGCATGAAATATGTTAATAGAAACTAATATCTGCTTAGTCTAACTTTGTTGGAGTCGGTTTCCAATCAAACCTGATGCTGCTGAATTATTTAAGTATTTTTCATAGAGCGACTGCCTATCTGACTCCCTATACCGCTTTATATGACAGGTTGTCAGCCTTTCGAGCTTCTGACTGACAGTAACGACTGTCAGCGGTCTACATATGACAGCCAGGACCAACGGCTTTACGTGCTTTTTTGAGACACGCAGGAAATTCGCTGTGATAGATGGTACCAATCTCGGCACTTAATATAGACACGCTCCGATTTGGTCTGTCGGACCAAATCTGCCTGATCTTCAAGTCTGGCACACTCAGTTAATTATAATTATGTTCGCAGGACTATAAAACTCTACAGACAATCGGACTTTTCACACTACAAAAACGACTGATAAGAATACTAGCCAATATAGAAAACACAGACAGCTGCAAACCCTATTTTCAAGAATATAAACTTCTAACCCTACCTTGTATATATATCTTGGAAATTTGTAAATTTGTTAAAAATAATGAAAAACTCTTTACTACACGTGAAAACATACAGACTCACTACACACTACGACACAAAAACAGACTAAACCAGCCAGGCTCTAAGCTAAAAATACACTCCACAAGCACTTTAGTCATGTCAGTTAAAATATATAATAAATTACCAGATGACATTAAAAATGAACAAAAATTTAATATCTTTATAAATAAACTAAAACAATTTCTAATCAATAAATGTTATTATAATGTGCATGAATATTTAAATGATAAATTTAATAAATAAATAATAATACCAAAAAACGCAATACTAGTATACAGGGTGAATTTTTCAACTGGGCGTGGATGGCTACTTTCGAAATTATGAGGAATATCGAAAAACGTTGAAAGGAGTCTCGAGGCCGATTTTGACGAAAACCAAAACTGCATCATTGGATTTTAGAAAAATCAAAAATCCTGGTCAGGAATCGAACCCGCTGATTTTGGAAAAAAAATCACACCCTGTATTATTATACCGTTCGATAGTGTTGCTAATAGGCAACAAATTCTGGGAAGTAATCATATACGGCAAACTTAAGGAAAACGTATTATTACAAAAAAACTGATTAATCTTGAAGGCAAAGATAGTATTTGAAGCGAATAAGTTACCGTTTCTTCTTTAAAATAATGCTATTTTTAGTTCAACTCAATAATGTCGTATTGCTAAGTACAGTGGGATTGTTGAAACGTCAAATCCAGTGAAACATTGAAAAAAATGAAATTTTATAATTTCGAATAAATTATGGCTCAGTAGATGTAAAGTACCATGAAAAAATTGCAATTTCATATAAATCAGCCATTTCCTTAAGTTTGCCGTATACGATTACTTCCCAGAATTTGATCCTTATTAGCAACACTATCGAACGGTGTAATAATACAGGATGTGTTTTTTTTTCCAAAATCAGCGGGTTCGATTCCTGGCCAGGATTTTTGATTTTTCTAAAATCCAATGATGCAGTTTTAGTTTTCGTCAAAATCGGTCTCGAGACTCCTTTCAACGTTTTTCGATATTCCTCATAGTTTCGAAAGTAGCCATCCACGCCCAGTTGAAAAATTCACCCTGTATAATACCAATAATAATAAATATTAATGTATAAATTCAATATATAAGTTGTAAAAATTATATGATACAATTAGTAGTATGCCCACCTACCTACACAAAACGAAAAGTTTATATTAATATTGAAGTTGTAAACAAATATTTATAATAGCCCTCCTCCTAATTTTTAATTTTTATGTTGTTATGCCCGACAGGGCCCACAATGCTCCAAAATTTTGTATGTAATTTTTATGTACCTACCACCTAAGTTCACATTGTGGAATGCAATAAACGTATTGAGTATTGAGTATTGAGTATTGGATTTGTTTTGGAAGCGAACCAAATCTGTGGTCTAGTCGGACCATATCCGAGCGTTTGTACTTCCTCCTAATATTCTACTATCCTATCTTACTAATACTACTGATGTTATAAAACTGAGTTTGTTTGGATGGATGGATATTTGTCACTCTTTCACACAAAAACCAGTGAACGGATTTGGACAAAATATGGCACACAGATAGTTATAACCTGGATTACCACATAGGATGGTATTAATCTCGATTGTAGGGTCCCGTGGGATATTTTTTAGTTGTAGCGGGTGTAAACGCGAGCCACAGCTAGTAAACTAATAAATTGTAAAAAAACTTCCATATTTTGTCAAGTCATGATTGCTTCTATGCACAGCAAGGACAATAGTAGTCATGTAACAAGAATCACAAGTACACATCTATTAAAGATGTCACACAAATTGATTGATCGAACCCACATTCTATTAATTTTACTACGAAGCAGAGTACTCTTTCAAATGCTATGAAATAAATGAGTTTTCTAGAATTGCATACAATTTCAAGGAGAACCTTGAAATTATTGAGTAAGTATTGTTATGATATTATTATTTTGCGTGCCAATAATTGCGTTGCATACTTGACGGTTAGTATAGCATATTAAATTTAATCGTGTCACGGTGTTTTTGGTTGCACTCCTCCAAAACGGATCGACCGAATTTAAATTTCCGTTTTTTTCGTTGTAAGTATATTTGGTTGGTATGAGAATAAGTCGTAAAGTAGGTATTTTTCAAGGCCTACCTACTCCCATTTTTAATTGACTGAACAACTGATATCTAAATGGAAGTCAAAAGTTCTATAGATTGTCCTGAGAGGAGTTTAAAAAACAGATGAGAGTGGTAATGCTGGCAGAGGACGCCTTAGGTCCTAGGGAAGACCTACACTGACTTTATTGGTGAAGTGCTTCAGAAAGGTCAGGCGCGAAGTGCTCGCAATAGACGTGCTTTTATGACCAGATGTATGAATGTGGCTGTGGAGAAAAGACTACGTAAGGTTCGTGAGAAGTGGAGCTTTGTTGTTTCTGCTTAAACCCATGGAAATAGTGGCATGAGTTTGTGCGTGAACTTAGCTCTACCGGGTCTAGACGTCGATGAACCCAGCCATGCGACTATTTTATTATTTAAAACCCCTCATTCCTCGAAATTCCAGTTACGTAACATAACTCCCATAAATATATTTTCAAAGGTCACTGTATCATTTATTAATAGGTTCACCGGCTGAAAATGAAAGCCCCAAAATGTCTGTGTACAAACACTGGTATGAAAACAAATCGTGTGTTAACAAGCGTAGGAGGAAGCCTTTTAAGAAATTGTTCCTATTAATAAACAGGCAAATGTTAGAGGGAAAGGACCTTTTTATCATGGGCCTAGTTAATTGTTACCAGGAAAAAAATAAGAAGCTAAACTGTGTCATGTCGGAAAGATTTGGTTATAATTTCGTGATTGTGGTACCTATACACATCTTTTTAAACCATAAGGGCCGATTTACACTGAGGCGACAACGGCTAGCAGAGGCACGGCGCGGCGAGTACATTCAGTGTGAAAAAAATAAAACTTTACTTTTAGTTAATGTAGATAGCTACATTAACTAAAATACCAGTATCGCTTGCGAAGTTTCTTTTTAAACTCTTATGTTTGGGATGAAAATATAGAAATGGTTATTATTACAAAATTCTAAAGTACAAAAAATGAACAAAGAGCTAAAGAAGAATAAACGCTGACCTAAATATTTTTGGTTGGTACTAAGTAGGACTGAAGTACGTACCTATAGTATAACATATACAGGGTGAATTTTTCAACTGGGCGTGGATGGCTATTTTCGAAACTATGAGGAATATCGAAAAACGTTGAAAGGAGTCTCGAGACCGATTTTGACGAAAACTAAAACTGCATCATTGGATTTGTTTGCCGTATATTATATTTAGTTTGCCGTATATGATTACTTCCCAGAATTTGATCCTTATTAGCAACACTATCGAACGGTATAATAATACAGGATGTGATTTTTTTTTCCAAAATCAGCGGGTTCGATTCCTGACCAGGATTTTGATTTTTCTAAAATCCAATGATGCAGTTTTAGTTTTCGTCAAAATCGGCCTCGAGACTTCTTTCAAACGTTTTTTCGATATTCCTCATAGTTTCGAAAGTAGCCATCCACGCCCAGTTGAAAAATTCACCCTGTATAATAAAAACATGTGTGGTCTATCTAAGTAATGTACAAGATACCAAATGAGTACACAATAATACCGTTTGACAACCTGCTGTAAAGGATAACGGTTAGATAAAAGTACTCATAAGACCGATAGAGCATGACTAAAAGTTTCTGAGAAGTACCGAGCTTATCTCGTGTCGTGTTATCGAGTTCGCGAAAACAGTACGATGACGTTGGTTACAACATTCGACATTTAATACTCGCTTCACATGGCGCGTGTGAAGTAAACGGCTCGCGATTTCTGTACGTCTAATCGCGTCTGTGGAAGAGAGGACGCGCGAGTTTCGCGGCGCGTGATGATGCGTGATGGCACGCGCCATGAGAAGTCAGCATTAGTACTAACAGTATGTCAACTAAGATTTTTTTTTAATTCCTTGCCTATCTGGGAATGTTTAAAACTTTAATTTTATTATTTTTTAACAACCTGTTAAAACAATGTGTGGGATTAGCTTTATAACATTAACTAATATACATTAACTAATACTGATAAATATAATATATTTATGATATGTTGACAACCATAGCTCCCGCGTTTGATTTCAAAAGGAGCTACTGTTTTATCTTTATAGTGTGTCACCGCCGCCGGCGCATCTAAACGTTCAATTGACATAGTCGTAACTGTCGCAAGAATTTGCATTACGTCATTGCACGGTTTTATTTGAATTACTTCCGCTATAATGTTAATTTGCTGGGAATTAAAATATCTTAGGTCCGGTTTCCACGAGCGGATCTGTGCCGAGACGCGTAAGGGTCGACCAATCACAGGAGAGGAAATGAGTGACATAGTCTAGATTTGAATTTTAGCTACTAATACTAAGCCTTCACTAGCCGAATGTCAACTAAAATTACCGTACTGTCTAGAAAGAGAGAAAAGAAATAACAGTTCCATTATCTGTCTTTCAAGGAAGAGATACATACAATCTGATGATTATAATAGTTTAAGGGATATAATAATCGGTGCATGCTCTAAGTCTGTGACTTGAATTCAATATGATAGCTCAGCTTTGGTAGAACACAATGTTTACGATAATTTATTGTAAATTCGCAGCAAATTAATTTCGTTTCAAAACTTTCTAGAGGTGCATTTCAAGTCAATAAGTTAAGTGATTTGAATGCGAAAAATATGTTAATCATTTAATTGCATAATTCATTGTCTGCAATATTTTAAGACGGACTTGTGCACTTTGTGAATATGCTTTCAGGTTTGTCTTTTGTAGAAATATAAAAATACTATTCCTCATACATAGTGATAGACATACATAAGAAAAACAATTTACATAAATAAACGAAGTATTTTCGCAGTTGTATTATCCAAAGAATAGAAGAATATATTATGTTCTAAACATAGATATACCTACGCAAACACACTCTAATATTAATAGAGCGATATTTTAACGAAACACTGGCTTTTTCAGACAGGAAAAGATAGCAGACAGACCTATTTCGAAAGAGGATGAATGTAGGCTGAAAGTCGGAACAGATAGATAAGTTTTGCTTGCTAGCTCGTTGTTGGACCTAGTTACACACTAGGAACGCAAGTTACATATGTGTGTGTTTCGCTTTATAGGCAGGATTATATGATCGTGGAACTGCCTTACATGTATAATGGCCAGGTTCATTGGAATGGTAAAAAAGTGAACCTATGCTACAGTCCCAGACATAATAACTTGTGAAAGTACTGTAGTTGCACATTCCAAAACGTAGAATGTAGCCCTGAAACGCAATATAAGAAACAGAATTGTTTTTAGTCAAGTGTATAGTCTGAGAGTCTCATTTTGGTCCATCCTAGACAGGATTTGATGATTTTCTAACATTATTGAAGTCGGATAAAAAGTAGATTTCTATTATTATAAGACAATACTCAGAAATATTTATCTCTGGAGAGATAAATTCGTAATCTTTCATTGACAAAACCCACAGATAAAAATAATTGAGGAAAAAGTTGTTGAATAAACATTTAAAACTACTTTACATTATGAAAGTTGTTTTGTGCGATTTTTTTAAAACTTATGCAATAACGTTTTTTTTCAGTGTGCGGAATGTGCATTCAATTAAAAAAGCCGTTGTTTGACCTCGTCAGTTTTAATTAATTTTACATAATTACAATTTATTTTTAACCGACTTCAAAAAGAAGGAGGTTATCAATTCGACGGTATGTTTTTTTTTTTTTGTGTGTTTGTTACGCGATTTCTCCGGCGATTGTGGACCGATTTTCAAAATTCTTTTTTTGTTCGAAAGGAGATGCTTCCGGAGTGGTCCCATATTCACCAAGTCAAGATCTGATGATTGAATCCTGGAGAAATCGCGGGCAACCCTCAATTTTAATAGGCCCGCCCACATATAGTTTTTCGCAAATATTATGAAGTAATTTAGGTATTTGCGTATGGTAATCATAATCTCATGTAGCTGAGCTGATGATGGAAGGTACAACTCCTTAACAGTAAGGAGTAGGCATCGACTGATTTAGTTTGTGTTCGCTTATCTCTGGAACTACAAGTCCGATTTAAGTCATTCTTTTTTTGTTATACTAGGTATTGTTCAACTGAGGGAACACTGCAAGTTTCATCAAAATCGGTTCAGTAGTTTTTGAGATAGGGAATTTTATTAGCTAATTTTGTGCATGAGCGATGTTATAACCGGTGCTACGGATTACAAAATGTACACATGTAAGAAAATGATATAGGGGAACCTGTTGTACCTAGGACAGTTTTTCAGATATTATTTTTTTACTGAGATTCGACGTGTTATATACAAACCATATTTGCATATTTTGAAAGGTCAATTATTTGAGTATTCACCACAAAAATATCGAGAATGTATATGCCATACTAACATGTGTTTTATATACTTAAAAAGAAACGGTATTTAAGGCCGAGGTACAACAAACCCTATGTACCTCGGCCAGTACTACGGTGTACCTAGGACACAACGAGAATTGGGGGGTAATTTAAGAAAACTATTAACTTTTCATAGCCAAAATCATCTTATTCGGTCTAGTGAAAAATTTAACAAAAAATAACTAGCAAATTTTGAATAAAATCAAAGCAATAATCGTATTTTTATTTCCTTAGAAAAACAAAATTTTTAAACAAAAATATCACAAACTTTTAATCACTGTTTTATCACATGACAATTTTTTAAATTATTACATCATACGCCAGTACATCAAGCTACCCCAATCTGTCGAATTTCTTTTTCGGTTCAGCCAAAAGCGAGATAATAGTGGACAAACATACAATCGACTTTGAAAATCTACAATCTCAGTGAACAAACATGGAGCATTAGTGTTATATACTAAAACCTTCTCCAGAAGGTAACAAACACTTATCTGAAAACCGCATCAAAATCGATTCAGCCAATCGTGAAATAATCGCGGACATACACACAAACAAACATACAGGTCGAACTGAGAACCTACTTTTTTTTTGAAGTCAGTTAAAAATATTTAAATAGTTCAACTGGCGTTCTTTTCTTCTTCTGTTTGCTTTTACGCATGATTCATATAATAATAAATGTATTTGAATAGGAATGTATTACCGGAATATGAAATGATTTGATCAATTGTACCTTGGCCACTGCCAAGGTACAACTGATCGACAGTGACCGAGGTTCAACACCACTCCAACTTCAACAAAATGGGTGGATTTCAAATATTTTGAAGTTACTTATCCCGCAAGTTTATGATTATTTTAGCACTTACTAATCTAAGGAACCAATAGCATATACAAGTTAAGTGACAATTATAATACGTTGAGAGCTATCAGACTGCAAAGTAAATTAGGAAAACCTACTTGTTTCGTGATAAAAAGTTTTGACGTCGATAACACCAAACACTTGCTTAATGGCGGTAAGTGACTAACTGCACATTGAATAGTTGGTAGTGATGTACCGAATACCAAAACTATAACAATTTAGCATTGCGGCAACATTTAAAACGAGCCTAATGGCCTAGGTACATATAGTGCCAAGGTACAACAGGTTCCCCTACCTATTTGACAAGAATTTGGGTTGAATATTTAAACTAAAAAGAGTAAAATAAAAGCTTTTTCAAAAAAAAATGTAACCGCCTTCAAAACCAACCACTAAAAAGGGTAAAATAACCTCTTTCGGAAGTCGGTGGCAAAAAGACAATGAAAAAAATAAAACCACCGACTTCCGAAAGAGGTTATTTTACCCTTTTTAGTGGTTGGTTTTGAAGGCGGTTACATTTTTTTTTGAAAAAGCTTTTTTTACTTGTTTTACAGCTTGTCAGTTTTGTTTGGTCTGTTCCGCAGTTTTTTTTATTTAGTGGTTCGTGTTTGACCACTGTCTCGCCTGATGGTAAGCGAAGACGTGGTCGACGATGAAGCACGCTTGACTTGAAGTAACCTATTCACTCCTAAGGTTGTAGCTATCGGCTCATTCGATTTGTTGAACAAGAAAGCAGTCCTGAAGCAATAACTGCTTTTTTGCTTTCACTTGGTTCGAGCACTCCTTTCGGCGTTAACCTTCTTTGAATCATTTTTGAGTCGGTTCTGCATAATTCAAGACATTTTTTTTTCTAAAATACTCATCACGAATAAAAAAACAAACAAAATAAAAGATGGGCGAGAAAAACATAACCCTTTCTTGTCATTCGGGTATTTTGCCGTCCAGCTGTGGAATAGGTATCATACCGTCTCTAGCATGTGTTAAATCCCTAATAGCCGGGCTACACTAACGGCATTTCCCGTTAATCTTCGCGATAATAGTCTTTAAATGTTCATATTAAGGTCCATTAACCCTTATGTTAGAAAAACTTCTATAAAAATGTATTACATAACCAAGACTCCAAGATTTTAATTTAGTATCAATTTTCAAAATATATTGAAAACTAGTAACTGGATCAAGTTTACAATTCACAAATTGGATTTGTGACCTTTGAAACAAGAGTCATGAACCATTGAATTATTTAATTTAGCCTAGAGGCTGTGTGACTGAACCAAAATATCTACGTATTCAATAACGTTGGCGTAATCATTAATTACGTCATAACTTAATCGTGTTTAAGTAGTTAATTTTATGTATGAACTGAATTGCTGATTTTAGTGAAAATTTGTCTAACTTAGGCGGGGTTTAACCATCATCAAATAATGCCTTTGGCCCTGGATGAAGTGGAAGGAACTGTCCGACTCGATAACAGAGAACTTCTCTCAAAACTCAAGATGAGGTTACTTAAAACTAATTTCAAGCAATAGAATGTAGTTTTAAGAAAAGCTTGAGTATTGACCTACACAACGATCTGTGATACGGGACTTACTAACCAAAACACTGTTCTTTAGATGTTCCAGGGCCACGGTATCCAGTTTAGACATCAGTTTCGCGACCCCGAGAAATTTTGTTACCGTACCTACCATGAAATTATAACAGCATTGGGTAATCTGTGGTAAGGGCTAGTTTCTTCATGAAAGAAAAGTAACAGCTGAACTTAGTTTTGTCTTTTTTTCAATGGCTTCCTTTGGGGACTGCTTTGCTTCGGCTAACATGGGTCTAAAGTACATATTATACTTAAGAAAAAAATACATATTTTTGAAAAAAAGAACACTAATCCTTTTAATACCCTGACTTAAGCTATATCCAGCAGTTGCAGTAGATGCTCTATACACACAATTGAAAGTGTGGCAAAAGACTTGGTACCTAAACCACGTACTCCCAACGTGTAGGTTGTAGACCCGACGTAATCCGCAAAGGACTCGTCGCTTCCACGTACAAGACAATAAAGTAGAAAGTTGCGCCAACTCCCACGCTTAGTACGTTTAATTAAATTAAAACTTTGACCACATTATGAGGATGCATAAGTAGATGGGGCAGGTACGCTATATTCCTAGTTATTTTACATAATATTTAGGTAAGAGACGCATTCACTGGCCTACCTACCCACATTTTGCCAGTTATATTTTAGTTCACTGTAAGGGTAGCGAGTCTAATGCCATCAACCCAGCACAAATGTTGACTCTGTGGCTAGTACTGAGAAAGTCCGTTTGAAAAAACCCAATAAGCACTGACGCTCGGTCTGGGAATAGAAACCAAGGCCTCAAGTTCGGCAGTCGCGCTTGCGACCATTAGAGACAGTCATTTATTTTACCTCGACCTTATAGCAATGAGAATAAAGGTTTATATTGCAAAATTAGAGACAAATTAACAACGAAATGATAGTATGTGGGTACTTAGTTACGCGTATTTGTGACAAAGGTCGGGTCATTCATCTTTGTTTAGAGGATTGTTGACATGGAAATTGGGGCAAGCAAATAATTGAATGTGATAAATGATAATCCGAATTAAATATCTTTATGTTATTTTTTGTAGAAGCTTGCATGGATGATACTGAAGGCCTATGTCTGTTCAAACATATAATATTTGTTAAATCTCCTCTCTTCATTGGAAGTTGAGGATCTCTACATCCTGTTGTAGGATGGATATTAGTGACTTAATCAAGCCAACGGCTGAACGAATCTATTTGGCATAGAGATAGATTATAATCTGGAAAAAATCATACCGTTCTTTCGTTCTTTTTATGTTCCAGTGGAGTAATTTTCAAATACTACGCATGCGATCACGCTGGCAAAGCTTTTGGAAGCCATAACAACTATATGTTTTTGAAATTCTATCTTAAATATTAAAAAACTTACTTCATGAGTGTTTTATGTTTGTAAATGCACCCATGACACAGGAGAAATAATGTGGAGCAACGTTACCAAAAAAAAAGTCAAAAGTTCGAAAGTCTGAAGTCTTACCAAGAGGGTATCCTATAACTCTGTAACTGGGCTGTGGAGGTCCGATAGGCAGTCGCTTCATATAAAATACTGATATTCAGCTGCATCCAGTTTCGACTGGAAGCCGACCTCAACATATTCGGGAATAGGCTAGGCAGATGATGCCTAATGTTTGTATGGAAGTTCGTCAATTTAGCTAACAGGAGAAATCCCAGTGGACGGACCCAACTTGCGCTGTTTATAATTTCAAAACATCACGTCGGTTATCCCCGAAGGGGCTTAATACTTAATACTACACCCACATCTAGCCAGCTATGTTTTTAAGGTCCCATGTAAAAGGGATTTTACGAGTCTGACAGTCACTCCCGTCCCGCCCTGGCCGGGAGGACTCATTTGATGATTGTATAACGATAAGAGAAAAGAGGAGTAGTCGAACGTCTAAATGACAATTCGAGTAGACCGGACGCGCCTAAAATTTGCAAACGATGCCGATGTGACTCGTGACTTACTGCACTGTTAAATCGACCGAACACTTGACTCGTGTCTGTGCCCTTATTGAAATGCCTTCAATAGGGGTCGACTATAGCCATCAACAGGGCATAAATCCATGGCTGCTACTGCGAAATTCCTAATGAAAAAACTCAATAATACCAGAGTACGTCTGGGAAACAAACTGCGATGTTTTATTTAGATAACGTCAAGAAATATTGCGAAGAATGTGAGCGTTAACACGCGTGAATCCGCAGGAGAGAGCTAGTCTTGTCCTTAAAATATTTTGAACTTTGCTACTATTGAGATAGAGTTGAAAATACAGTGGTTTATTGAGATCGCTAGTGCTGTCACTGAATTGGAAGTATTTTGAATTTGATTGTGTTGAACATAAGGTTGAAATTACTGCATTTTGGAGTATCAGCCTGGGTTAGTTTAGTCGCTATAACAAAATAAACTTTGTAACCATAGAATTAAGAATGAAAATACCATATTGGCTTCAGCTCGCTGGTCAATTGTGCACGCAATTGTGGGCTTGCACAATGATTAGCAAAGCGTATTCATTGATGAGCATTCAAAATAGATAAGTAACAGTTAATGACGGCAGCGACAGTTATGTAATATCGTGGAACTGTTATAATAAAGTTCAGATTCATTGAAAGAGCTTTATTGGTTGGGCTAATATGTACATACCTAGATACTGAATATTATTGCAATGAAATGTTGCTCATTGAGCTGTATGCGAATGAATGGGTTAACTACTACTGGTTAAATCCTATTAACAACTTTCTAAATTATAAATGAGAAAGTAAGTTTGTCCTTTTAGCGCCAGTCAATATTTAAATTAAACCGAGCGAATCCAAGGGCAATACCTAGTTTTTATTAATAATTAATTAGCTCACAATTAAATTAGCCAGCAAAATGCCGAAGTCAAGATGAGTTAGGATTTGGGTCAACGACCGCCAACGATAAAACCTGATTATGACTAGATTATGTGATTCCTGAGTTATCAAAAGTAAAAATATCGGTTAGAGACACGTATCGCAACAGCAGTTTTTCTAGCAAAAAAAAAAGTAACCTTACTCTATATATATATACTTTACCTTACTCTATAAACTTGTATATGTACTTTAAAAGTAGTGTTTTTTAACTTAAAAAAACCGTAACTTTTCTCTCTAGGGAATCTCAAGAAAAAGTAAAACTATCGACGCCTGGGGGCTTAGACAAAGTAACATCGCTTTGTACCGAAACGATATCTAAGTTCGTCATCGTATAAGAGATAACGACAAACATTTCGTAGCCAATGTAACATTATGGTCGCGATCGTTGTGTCGAATTGTTTGTTCGTTAAAAACAAAAATATTGGTTATGGTATCGAAAATTTAGCTGTCAGCTGTCAGTGACAGTCAAGAAGTTTAAAAAATCAAGTAAGTGAATAGTGTTATTACTTTTAGATCGCTTCCAAAACTCATTTTTATATGTGACTAGTGTTCAAACGATGATTAAATTTTTAGTGATACACTATGGAGTCTATGGAATCAAGAGTTCGAGCAAGTCCTGAGCAATAATTTGCAACGCTCGCTGCTTGAATATAAAGAAACGTAAGTAAATCAAAGTTTTATTCATGAATAAGTAATTAAACAATGGCTCGATCTAGATCGAAGACTACAGACAAGTGGAAAAAAGTAAGGATCTAATGAACATTTTTTGATAGACTGGTGTGATGGTAGAGTGGCTAGCAAGCTATTTTCTCAAGGGTTTTGTATAAGTGGACATAAGCTTGCGGTTATGAAGGTTGGCTTGTAATCAATTCTCTGTTATTACTAGACTGGGGACTTTTGATAATGATGAAGATGATCAACCTCTGACACCCATAGTAAGAAAGAAAAAACGTTTATTGGCACATGGCATAAAAACACACAACAATAATAAAGAAAGCAAATATTTGAGAATAACTTACAACTAAACATTAACCTTCTTACTACAAGAAATTAAATATCAATAAATAATAAAAAATGATAGTACAGTACAAGCTATGGTGTCCGATGGCCGTATAAGAGAAGATGCCCCACAATCTTATTGTTATTTTTCAATTTATTTGAATAGTTCTTACCATATTGGCTTTTTACTCTCATTTACACTTTTAACATAGGAACTTATGACTGATTTTTATTCATTATTATAGGTGTGGGCGAATTGGAAGTCAAAGACAAAAAAAAGGCATTGACCATTCAGCACCATGCAACAGGGACTGGAGGTGGGCCAGCAAGCGGGCAAACCTTGTCAGCTAACGATGAACGCATGCGGGCTATAGGAGAGCTAGGATTTAATGTAAGTATTTATTTATTTATTAAAATTTTTGCACAACAACAAAAAATTTGCAATGTACCACATAAAACAGCTCTATTTAACAAAAGCTTCTTTGGCATTGCATCAAAAATTTACAACAACATACCTGTTAGCATTCTAGACACTAAGGAACTTTCAGTATTTAAAAATAAATTACGAACATTTTTAATTGATAAAGCATACTACACGATCCAAGATTTCCTGAATTGTTGACATCATTTATTAATTCCACTGTATTTTGACATGTATAAGTATTGACCATATTGTATCACATCACCGTATTTCTCATGCATTAGTATTGACCATAAGATAGTTTCACTGTACTTTTACATATATAATTACTAAATTCACCATCTCTAGTAATATGAATGTTAATATTAAACTATATAATTATTGTATGCCTATTAGGCAGGACATATTGATACATTATTATATTGTTAAGACCTGTAACTTACATATGCCCACAATAAAGATACTTTGACTTTGACTTTAACAATGTACAACGGTGGACTTAAGGGGCCACTAGTAATAATACACATAAACTACTTAAAGTACCATCAAGGCTCCTGCTCAACTGAGCTAGTTTTCTCTAGTACTTAGACAGATGCTGCATGATTCATAAGATATTACTATTAACATTGGTTAATAATAACCAACATTTATGTTAGTTAATGACAACAGTGTATACTCTACTAAGTCTGTGATGACAACAAAAGTTACTTATGTGACATGAAAGACACCATTTCATTTTTTGATAAATTATTTTTAACGGGGTTAAGATAGAGTTTTTATCGGCGAAAGCCCTGGCAACAGCTAGTATTATATTTATTTGTTATTTTACATAACAAATAAATATTTAAAATATAAAATTATCTGATATTCCTAAAGAACTTCAGTTTTGCTATATTCCATTATATCTGTATGCCAATTTAATTCGAAACCCGTTCAGCCGTTTTTCGCATGATTGAGTAAGAAACTAACAAACATCCAAACCTTCACATTTTACAAAATAATAGCAGTATCTGATTTAAGAAACCATTTTGAACAAAGGATAAACTATCCAAAATAACACTAATTTTCTTTTTCAGGAACTCCACAAGTGACTTCATCTCCTCAACTTTCTACTTCAGAACCCTTAAATAATTGACTTTCGCCTAACTCATCATACCACACACGAACGCCATCACCCCTTCCGCTCGTGCTCACTCAGACTTCGGCTCAAGAACGGCAGCCTGTTGCGCCAGACCCGCCAGCCACACCAGCCCCTGCAGCGCCTGCGTCGCTGTCTTAATCGCTTTTGGCGCCTCTCCCAGACGTTTTCATTGTGTGCAGCCCGCAATACATTTAGAGAATGCATAATTTACCCTTTTACATTATAGTCAAGGAGATTAAATATTTTAAACTTCTTGATTCTAACAGAATAAATACCTACTATGAGAACAAAATAAATCTTTATTTTAAGAAAATTGTTGTCTTTTTTTTTGTTTTTTACGTGGTCAAATCATCAGATGAGGCCTCCCGCCCTGCCCGGGGTGGGAGGCCTCGGACTGTCAGACTTGTACTGACTAAAATCCACGGTGTCCTTCAATAGCCCTTTATGTTCCGGGGTCACGGTGATGGTATAAGTCTCGCGACCCCGGCAGGCTTTAGCCCTCTTATAGGCGGCCTCGTCATTATGCTGACGCTCTTTGAGGCGCGCGTGAAACACGACGCGCCGTCGACCCGGGCATGATCCATGGTCGGACGGCGAGTTGCCCTTTACTCGCCGCCCGCATGCCCGCGCCTACGATGGCCGGAGAATGTCATGCGACGTCTGACGCCGTGGGCGTCCACCACCGCGGGTGGGGCGGAGGGAGGACATTGTCCTCTCTCTCGCGCGGCCCGCCTCCTCCTTCGCGAGCATGACTGCTTCGCAGAAGGAGGCGACCGCCGAGAGGTCTCCGCCTATCGCCTCCGTGAGGAACATCGGTGCTCCGTCCAAGCGGGGCAATCCTGCACCGTATGCTCGACTGTGTCCTCCGAGCGATCTTCGCAGTGGTGACACCCAGGCGTTTCCTCCTTCTTCATCAGACACAGGTACCTCCCGAAACATCGGTGTCCGGTGAGGACCTGCGTCAAGCGGAAGGTTAGGACGCCGTGACGCCTATCCAGCCACTCCTCAAAGAGGGGTCTCTTTACTACTTTACTTACCGACGAAGAGAATTTTTGCTAATGCGTTAATATTTGTTTAAAATTTAAAATATTTGTTTAAAATTTAAAATATTTGTTTAAAACAATGAGTATGGAGTATGTCATCAATCAATATCAAAAATCTGCTGCCGAATGATGAAATCCGACCATTTTTGTTTCGTTAACTACGATAACTACAACCTTTTGGCTTGCGTTTCGTTATCTTTTTTGACGATCACGATCGAGGCGAAGGCGAACACTAAACGCGCTACTTGTCTACGCATTTGTACGGGACAAACATGATAACGATTCGTTACTTTATCGTTTCGTTACGAATTATAACATTGTCTACCAACTTTCGATAACGATGACGATTGACCACGTGACTTAACGCGGCTAATGTCAATCCCATACATTTTTGTCATAACGAAGTTCGTTATCGTTTTTAAATTGTTACTTTGTCTAAGCCCCCTGAGTGCGATACTTTTAGTCACGACTTTACTCCATACCTTTTATCATTCCGGAGCACAACAATATCTCAATGCGACAGTAAGCTGCTCTTAAACCTAAAGTTATAAATAACAAAAGGATTAACTATTGTTGTTAGATGAAAACGTGGCAAAGGAACATGTTTTGAATATTAAAAAGTCAGATGAAAATAAACCTTATTACGATGTACCAAGCGTGATGTTAAAACCGACTAACCGAACGAATATTCGTTTATGCGGATAGATATGGCTGAAAGTTTTTGGCTGAATATCAGCTTAGTTTAGATATTCGAAGCTTTGATCATGGTATTACGCTGTCATACCGTTATACGAACGGATTGCAAGGCCACTGAAGGCACCCGATACTGACTAATACTTCAATGCAAATCTGTTAGAATCTACTATCCGGATAGAGTGGAGACTGCGACAAATAGTTGGCAATATATCTGTATCGGTTTGATCGACCCTTTACGGTCAGTTTCAAAATAGCGAAAAAATACTAATGCAGTTTTTGATCAAACTATGGTGATTTTGACTTGTACTGTCGATGATTGGAGTATTTCATCTTAACTACTTAGCAGTTGGTTTTCGCTCAATAAGGCGGTTACCTATTTCAGATAATAGATTGTTTGTCATGAAAGTTAGCCTATGTTAATCTTTATCTTTAAATGTCTTTCCAAAAATCCGGATATTTCAAGCCACGTTTAATTTAATCGACCAAAAACCTCAGCCATATCCAACCGCATCTAAAAACAAACACCCGACAGGAAAAAAGAGACTAACAAAATCAGCCACCTCTGGCGCCGTAGAGTTTAACTTGACGTAACAGAGGTCCTCGTATATCTCCTCCACGCGGTCCTCACAGGTCGCGGAGGGTATGGTGAACTGGACCCAAGGGACCTCAGTTGTGGGTGGATGGCCGGGGCACTCCTCCATCACGGTAGAGTAAGGTGGAGGCGCCGTTGACACGCTCGCGCTACTACAAGGGGTGTTAAATTATTTCGTACTTAGACAGTTAGAAAGGCATTTTGAAACTAGTTTGGTACTTACACAGATTGCAGGTCCTTGTATATGTCCTCTTCTGATTGTGTGCGGAGGGCGGAGAATGGTCTGGAATAAAATTAGTAGTGTGAATCATCATCATCATCAGCCTATAATGTTCCCACTATTGGGACACAGGCCTCCTCTCTGTGAGAGGGAGCGGGCCATAATCCACCACGCAGGCCCAGTGCAGATTGTTAGATGTCACATATCTTCAAATTTTTGGTTCTTCCTGATCCGTATATTCTTTCCATGTATTTATTTTCGAAAAGGTGTGTTCTGACTAAACCGGATGTATATATGTAAGTAGTTAGAATAAGATATGATAGATGTTAGATAATAAGTTTTCCTTTGATACCTACTTTATGGTTTACAGCTTGATTATTTATACAAGAATTTAATCCGGAAGTATTAATCGGTTAAATAATCTGTTTCCTTCAAACACTTACATAAGAATTAAGTGCCATATAAAAAGAACAATGAATGAAACTATGAATCACACAACTAATCTCTAATCTATTAATCTTTCTCCATTCATAAAAATACTTATCATTTTATCATTACTAAATCTGTACAGTTAAAATGTGACTCACACACAGTCACGCACAGTTATATTATCAGTCCAGGAGTACTTGATCTATTGGACTACCATGACATCTTAGAGGCAGAGTAGTTCAAGTGAGTGAAAGAGACAAAGCTATACAAGTCGTTTATCGCCACCTCGCTCCCTCACCGGAACCTGGTAGGCTACCTGAACTACTCCTGCCACGCCGCAGTAACCATGGATTCATACTGGCCTAAAATGATCGGTGTGCAGACCTGTGCTCATTTCGTTTTGGTGGACTTACTCAAGCAAACACGAGCAAATTCAGTCACACCTGAATACTTCTGTACGCAAAAATTGCTGCGCTATGCGCGAAGAAAAGTTACGCACAGCCTTGTTGGTAGATACACAGGCTAAATGGGATACCAGCTTAGCAGTGCGCGTAGCACTGCAGAAGTGAGCGAACAAATGAACCTCACACTATTTTGGTGGAATCGAAAAGAAAACAAATGCGAAAAGTTGAGTATGAAGAGATGTTTTTTACTCTTTCACACAAACACTAATGAAAGGATTTGTACGAAAGTTTCTACACAGATAGTATACGTAACCTAGATTAACAGATAGGATACTTTTTATCCCGGCCAAAACAAACTTCACGTGGGCAATGCCGCGTATTGAATATTACTGTTCTAACCGAGTTTCGGCCAAGACGGCCAATACCAACAGAGATTCCACAGTATGTGTTATTACAATGCACAAGTGTCTGAGCAAACACAGGTGTACTCTCTTATATTCTGATAAGACAATTCAACATAAACGAGAATAGTTTACTGGACCAACTTTGTTTAACGTAGTTTCAGACCCAATTTCCACTCCTGGGGGGCCACCATGACGTCTTAAAGCGAGAGTAGTTCCACTGTGAGAAAGAGACAGAGCTATACAAGTCGTCTATCGCCGTCTCGTTCCCACAGTGGAACTACTTTCGCTTTGTGACGTCATAGTAGGCCACCTGGCTGCTACTAAGAAATTCCTAATCAAAACCTCAGTAACAATTGCTTCGCCCTAGAAATCGGGGTTAGAGCCACTCAGCAGCCGCGAGACCACGGAGCAAGAATGCAAGAAGAAGATACTTACTTGATATTCTTGGCCAGCGCCTTAGGGCACTGGCTGAGCTTGGCCAACGTGCACAATACACGATGGAAGTTGGACAAGTCGAACAGCATCGACGGATCAAAGAGATCCGTCTCCCGCAGCTCGAAGACTTCGTGGCATGTCCGCAGGAACACTTTGATGTTGCGCATGCACAGGAACTGGGGACAAGAGAGACATATTAAGAGTTGGTTTTGTGGGTAGGTAGATGCGTCTATGCCAGGGGAACATAGAGAAACCTAGTTTGTATGTATGGATGTTTGTTACTCTTTCACGCAAAAACTACTGAACGGATTTGGCTGAAATTTGGTACACAGATAGTTTATAACCTGGTTTAACACATAGGATAGATTTTTATCCCGATTTTATGTTCCCGTGGGATAATTTTGGAGTTGTAGCGGGTGAAACCGTTGGCAACAGCTAGTGGAACATAATGGAGTGCTAACTGATTTTGTTTTGTATTGTTTTGGCATGTTGACTCGTATGATTATTTTTATGTTTGCAAGTAAAGGAGACGACAAGACTTTCATTCGATCGCTATATTTTTGTCAAGCAGCATTACTATATTTAACTATCTCACGATGATTGTCAGTGTTATACGAGTATCATTTTTAGATAAAATTATCGCCGAAACACTGTTACTATATGGTCAATAAAATTAAGTCCTGGACAACCACCAAGACGTTATAGAGACCAGACTTGAGACACATTTTAGAACATGAAATGTCAAAGTCCGCGTTCCGCATTCTAGTCTACACAGTTTGACCTTATCTTTAGAATATTAGTAGAGTTTAAGCATTCCATTTATCCCATTATCAATGTTTCACTAAATTATTATTAAAAACTAATTAACAATTAATTCAAAAGAGTCGAATAAGACGAAATGAATGACAAAGATCGCTTCCACTTCGGCACACACAAGAGCGCCGCGAGACGTTCATAATTGCCTCCTGATCTTTTATTGATAACATTATCTGTTAACTGTTACGAGAGTCGTTATTTAACCGCTCTTTACGATGTAAGAGGTTTGATAACTGCTGTTTGGTGAGTTTTCTTTTATGGCCTGATGATGTACAGTTATGGAGTTATGGTGCCTTACCGATAGGCTTTGTCTTTTAATTTGTGGTTTATTCGTACGAAATCGGGTATTTGAACTTATTATCGAAAAAAAAAAGATCTATCCAGACTTCGTGCCTGCTACTGAGGAACTCCTCATGGAAAACTAAATCACACTTTTCCCGAACCGGGAAACGAACCCAGAACGTCATGCTCAATAGACATGTTTACACCCCAATGGTAAAATTGTTAAAAACGTACCACTTCAAATAATGACTATGTAAATGCCTTTTTATGTGCTCAAGTTAGCATGGCAACTTACTTACATAATCTTACTTAACTTAGTTCTTACTCCACATAAAATTCACATGGCCCAGGGTCGAACTGGGCTGAAAAGGGCCAGGGCTCCTTACAGGCGGTTCTTATAGCCAATTTAATTTCTCTCTAATTGTATTAAAAAATTATATAACCTACTTAACATCTTGGTCGAAAGACCTCGAGTGCCTGACCTGCAGGGCCCTGAGCATGCCAGGCTCAGCTGGTAAACGCCCTTTTCACTAATGGCAAATGTAATGGCGTACAGAACATACCATTATGTGGCAAATCTTAAGTATACACACTTTACTGCTCATAATAAGTATGTATTACAGCTAGTTATGAGAGAAACACTGGTTGTTAACAGTTTAAATGTAAGAACATGGTACAGATGGTAATAGCACGGCTGTTAAAGGTGTAATTAATGTAATTTTACTTTATGGTTACAACAAAACTGTTGTTGGAATAATTTTTACCATTTAAGAAAATAAGGTTGTCAATTTTCTTTCTTTTTTTATGTAAAGTTGCAGAGCATGATGATGGAATGAAATGTGGCACATTTTAATCACAATTATGTTGGAGAGCAATAATCATTTTTTTTAATCTTTAATGTTATGGTTGAATTTTGAACACTGGCAGTCGAAAGGACTTCCAAGTTTAAATGATTTATGAATATGATCGATTTTTGATCATACATATGATGATGTTGATGGGGGGTGACATACATAAAAAAGAATTCTACCATCTAACCAATTCTCTTGATTTCCTAACAGAGAAAACTTTATCTTGAAGTTTCTTCAGTTTTAGGATTCCAAAGTATTCTCCTCCTAGATAAATGTCAATTTACAAGCCCATGAAGCTAGGGGGATAATAGCTAGTTAGTAACCATAAACAAGCCATAGAATTTTTACGACACTGCCCATAAATATAGGGCGACTAGTTTAATGGGCAACAGTTGTCACAATATGGACAGTTCCGTCATAAAATAAATATCCTGAATATCAATAGGGGCTGGAATACGACAGCGTCTTCTCTGGATTAGGATGACATTGAAATGTAGCTATAATAAGTAACTACTAAGACCAAAACTATGGAGCTGAAGCAATCACCTTGGCCGGTTTGGTTGGATCTCATCACCATCATCACTAAAATGTAAATATAATCAATTTAAAAATGATTGTTCTGTTTTCACACCTCGGCTAAGTTCAAGTTCTACAGCTAAGGTTTGGGATAGGATGACATGTTGGGGTCTACTCCGATTTATTCTAAACTCTATAGAATAAATTTGACAATCTATTAAACACAACTGTTAATGTTTAGCATTAGCCACTTGTCTTGGAGGGGGGGCTACACATTCAATAACAGAGTTTTCTGCAAATATAAATAATTGCATTTGATTTCTATATGATAAGATATATACTGATGTTTGATATTTAAAGAATTGCTAGAAATTCATCAAATTTTTAGAAATTCACTCCTAGCCATGGATTTAGTATAACTTAGTGTGAAAGAAGAAGGGTCACGGTCCATACAAAATTTACCCAGCCCCGGCGCAAATGAAATGTATCTCAGTTTTTTCGCTATTTTATGTACATTAAATAACAGGTTTCTTTTTTTTCAATTTCAGTGGCTAACTTAGTTAAATTACTTAAATAAGCATTTTCACCCGCTGCTAGGCTCCTATTGGTCGGAGTGTGATGTTATATAGTTCACAGTCTTCTTCAATAAATGGACTATCCAACACAAAAATATTTTTTCAATTCGAACCAGGAATTCCTGAGATTCGCCCCTTCAAACAAACAAACTCTTCAGGTTTTTCAACTGAGTGTGGATGGCTATGTCCGAAACTATGAGGAATATTGTGATACTTTGTAATGCATAGTAAAACTATTTATTTGAATCTACCATGGAATCATCAAGAAGCCTTTTACAAAGTGAAAAACAAAAAGTTTATTCTAGTTGTCAATTGTATAATTATAAAACAGACTGGGATACATTTGGTGAATATCTGGAAGATGAAGTGAACCTAAAGGTCAAACTTAAAACACAAGAAGATATAGATGAGGCCACGTTTTTATATTACAAACCTCATACAAGTAGCTGCGTGGCGTGCTACTCCTCCACCATAAGCCGTCTCCTAGAAAAACAATACACAAATAAGATAGACCGCTTTTAGAGATATACAAGACTGGAAGAAAAACTGGAGGACAAACATTAGAAATTAACCAAGCAGGTGATTGGAGAAACTAGGGCTAGGTGAATGTTTTCGCAAAACAACTTCACTCCAATTCTGCGAGAGAACTTAAAAGTAGCTGAACAGAGAAACAAGTGCAAAAAAAGTGAAGTCCTCCACTAGAAAAACAGAACAGCAGAATAGGACTCTCTGCGTTATTGTGTCGTCCGTCCGGCTGTCCCTCAGAAAACACACTTACTATATACAAGGCTGTTATAACGCCAATCGGACATACGGATCGAGCTCTGGGGCTGCGCTAGCAAACTCAAATATCGAGTCCTTCGAATTCCAAACATTCTCTAGAACATTTCAAGTGCACATGGTTCGTTGAGAAACACTGGAAAAAATTCATGAAACTTGGAGAGCCAACCATTACGGAAGAAGCTCGTAAAATAAGGCAAAACAGATACAAGAGAGGCCCACAAGCACAAAATGAATTGGCTAAGAATTTATTTAACTCGCCGGAAGATGTTATTCGCCTAAAAAGATGGCAAAAAATTGGACATAGAACCAGCGGAACTAACTAATTTAGCCTAAGCTGACTTATACGGTTGCTGTTTAATGGGAATCGCACCAAATCCAAATTAATCCCAGAAACATATGATTAAGGTCTTAAAGCCGATTGCAGATCAAAGGAAAAACAAAAAAAAAAAAAACAAAGTTTTGTCAATTAATATGACCTTTTAGAAGAATGATAACGAATATTTTGTACGCAAGTAATTCCTTCTAATAATGTTTTACCATGAAGGTTTCATGGTAATTTCAACCTTGTATTAGTACAAGGTAGGTACTAACAAAAACAGAGGGCACAGAACAAACAAGGTTTCAACTGGAATGTACAACAGTTGAATCAAAACTGCATTTAATAATTATGCAATTAAGAATATAATAGATTAAAAATAAACATAAGTTTATTTTTGTAACAGGAAAAAGGTATTAAATGGAATTTTACCTGTATTATGTTTCTTTCAATTTCTGTATTGTATAGCCAGTAAAAATGTCAGTACTGAGTATTACTGTTAAAATGAAAACTGATATAAATTCCATGCAATAAGGTCATTGAACTTAGTAGAATTCTTAATTCATCTAGCATGCACTAACGTAGGAACATGAACATTTAATATGGATTGACAGAGTGTAGTGACCACCGCCTGTTCATTCACTGCAAGTTTACGATGCAGATAACACCGGAACATGTACTCAATGGCTGTTGAATACGCACATATCAATAGCTAAGCTCCATTCATGATTGCATGCATAATTAACTACTCCAACACATTATAACTGTTAATGTAATGCTGAACACACTTTGGAATATAAGGAAGTCCTGCTTAATGTTTTACAATAAATCTTCATTTAAAATTGCCAAAACATAGATTGAAAACTGAAAAACGCGTAAATACGTGGAATTGTATGAACCTTGTATCAAATTTCAAAAGCACGAATGTACGACCTAGGAATTAGTTCCACATAACACGCGTGCTGCTATTATGTGCCAAATTTAATGGTTTTATAGTAATTAGAATGAAGGTCGCGGCGGCGGGGCCCAATTACCTGCGCCATCTGAGGCCGCTGATTGACGTCCTTCATGTCGATGCAGCCGGGGTGCAGCACGTTCAGCAGGTTGCACAGTAACACGCCATCCCGCAAAGTGTAAGCCAAGTCATGGATTGAACTCGTCTCCCAGTTCGCCTTATGGTCGGGACGTAGCAAGCCACATCTCGTCAGCCAGGACGCGCACTCGCGCCACAGATCCTCGCCACCAGCAGCCATGATTTACACAAACTTCCAAGTACACATCGATAGTATCAGTACCGAGCACTGCTTTTTAATAATCAACAGGCCATCATTAAACGAGGGTTAATTGATAATTGACATACAAATTGATACAACAAACACAGGACGAACCAAGCGAGAACAAGAGTTTTTGACAACTAAATGCTAGAGTTGCTATAACGATAAAATATACTGCACACAGATAGTACAAAATACATTCTGGAATTTACGTCAAGAGATAGCATCTGTAATGAAAATTGTCAAGATCAAGTTAAGCTATGTTAGATTCGTTAGATTCGTCGGAAGGCCATGGTCTTGTGATTTTTTTGTATAATAATGGCGACGACGCGTCGAAATCTAAAGGTTGATCTGTGAGACGCTCAGAGACGCTATTTTAAATTACACAAAATAAACCTTTTTGGGACGTTGTCTAGGTGCAGCGTGCCTATTGTCTAGTATTTTGTTGTAATTGTTACAAACTGCGTCTTCTGTGATAGGAGGAGTTTTTTTTCTTATTTGACTACGAACGCGTACGTAATTATAAGCTTCGCGGGCTTTTGTGACCAATGAGTTTTTTATTGCCAAATTAAAAAAAAACATCGTGTACAATACGAGTTTTTCGGGTTTCGCCGAATAATTTCAGTTAAATTTTACATACATACAGTTTTTGTATTTACAAATACTGCAAATATTACATAAATTGAATCTGAAAATATTCTTTTGTTCTTTCCTTTTTGAAATGAGGTCAACAATCAACCAACAGCTGAGATTTCATACTGTCAAAATTAAATTATATTTTCTTTTCTAGCAACATTGACTATAAGTGGAGTGACGCGACTGCACGTCGAACGAACGATTTTTCATGAAAATTCATAGAAAAAGTGTATAAAACGTGTAAAATCTGTGTAATTCTTAAGTCAGAGGTGAGTTTTTTAATAAATGCTACTTCATGTAATGTTAATCCTGGAAATACACCCAAGAAACTGCTGAAATCTTATCTATGACACACCCATGTATCGGCGAATTCCTAACGAATGTCCAACTTTCCGAAAGAAATCAGATTCATAGTAAGTGGAATTTCAAAATGGAAACCCATATATGGGCCACATAGTAACATTCTCCATTCCCGTGATTCCTGCGGAAGTCCAAAATTGGCTGCGGCCATAATCCTTATTAGGTTTATTTTGGAGCATTACGTCATTGTACATAAGAGGGAAGTATGTGGGGTCGATAGGTAGCAGTGGATACGCCGGTCGCGGCAGTTTTATTGCGGTATAGTGTCGACGGTGCGTGACTCTGGCAGGGCGATAGAATCTGGAGCAGTGCGTCGCTGTGTTCGCCGCCAGTACTTTCAACGTTAGTCGATAATCTAGACATTCTAGACTTATCAGAGTACCTGTACCTAGTGTTTTTCTGCAGTGCTGTGTATTGATTTTTTTTGGCACCAAATCTATGTTTTTAGAGGTAATGACCGGCTGTTTATATTTACATTATTTGTGTAGGATAGTTTACCATTTTGCAGTCTACTGGATTACTGTTACAGCTTTTGGAGATTTTTTTTGACTCTTAGTTATTACACTTTCTAGATTATACTGTAAAATTAAATAGAGAGATCACCAAAAATATATAGACCAACTTTTTAATACTAAATGCTATACAATAATAGATATTGTTGTTTTGTATAAAAACATATGATTTTGGTAAACACCCAAATCATATGTTTTTATTTGGGATGCTTCAGAAGAATAATAATAATTTATCCTGTGCTCTGTCATTGCAAAGCCATATAGACAACAATTAATTTTCAAATATCAAAATCATAATTTTATTATTACATTAAGAATAATAATCTGAAAATGCATTAAATAAACAAAAATTCAAAAAAAAAAACATACTTAAAAGTACAAGATAAACCTGCACTTGCAATGCCAAGTGACCCCACCCATGCTATGACACACATCTTTCTGTCTGGGTGTGTGTGTGATTGCAATGTGCCTGATCAAATTGCATTGGTATTGATTACCTAGGCTATGTGATGTGTGCACCCAACTGTCACATCCATACTATGTAGGACAGTGATCATTTTATTGATATTGTTTTTTTTTTTATTACTTGTGTGTTCTTATCAAATCTACAAAGTGAGTCTTTTTAAATATTTGAATTTGGAATTTACCAGAGATCAATTTAGATTTACTAAAGGTTTTACTAGCAATAATGCTAATTGATTAGTAACTGTTTTGGAGATTTATTCTTCTAATCTTTTCTTAATATCTTTAGCCATTATCCGGTTATTAATCCATGTCTATTTGAGACATCAATTATATGAATTTTAATATTTTCTTGAGACATCATATGTGATATATAAGTTCTACAGCATAGTATAACTTAAACACTGTTTTAGACTATCACGGTTTATTTCACAATTTAAAATGTCACTTACAGGATTTATATCACGATGAATTATAATCACGGAAGATATCCCGTAAGTGACATTTTAAATAGTATAACTTATTGTTGACCCCTTTTTTGTGATACTGGCATAATGTATTCAGGCAATATTTTGTTTGAGTGAAAAGTGACCTCAACTTTTAATGTATAGTTTACAGAGACTAGGATAAAAGGTAAATACTTTGCCACACCTTGCTGCCTATTTGTTGATGTAGCCCACATTCAAACACAAATAATTATGTCTAGTTCCTCCACAAGTGTATAACATCCTGTACAATTTCCTATAATTTCTAAAAGAATATTGTGAAATCAGTTATCATTAAATAATGAGTACCTAGTCTCATAAGTACTGATAAAAACCAATGACCAACATTACAACTGATAATAAAAAGAACACTTGAATTCTTTAAAATAGCATTATCATTGTGCTAAAGAAAATTCCAAGAAAAAATAATTGAAAGAAGGATGTTTAAAAGGAGTTGCTAAGTGCAGTTAAAGTAAGGAGTAAAAACAATGTTATCATCAGGTTTATAATACATTACATTGGGGTGACTCACAAGGCCATGTGATGTAAGCCTTGTCTGGCAAGTGCCATAGTGCAGACAAGTTGCAGTAGTCTCACTTATTTAAGTGAAGCTTCATTTCACATTGTTTATATTTTCGTGAATAGGGTAGTTCCCTGCGTAAATAAATTGAAAATCTGTTGAATTCATTAGAGTATTGAAAAATAATTAACACATTTTTTTCTTTTTTTTTTAATCGATGAATATTGGCAAACAAACTTTAAAGGAAGTGAGAGCTGTGACGTCATAACGCCTGTAAAATTATACCGACCGAGTGATGTTTTGTGATTTTTAGAAACGTTGTATCTTCGTCAATTCTGGTTCACGTTATAAAGGAAATAAAACATATATCATTTTTTTTTATAATCTATGTTTCGAACTTGTTAATGTTTTGAGTAAAATAGCCTATTGTGGAAGGTGTGTGTAATTTCATACTAGATATTGGTAGCGCCCATCATTATATAATCTAATACAACAGAATAATGTTAAACTAGGTCATCATCAACTGTACTAAGTTTTTTTTTAAAGACTCAGACAAATTCTAGAGCTGGCAATTTAATACATTTTCATTTAAGACTAATTAAATGAAGCTATAATAAAAATAAGATAATGTGAGAAATTGTCACCATCAGATTATTTATAGCATTAACAGAATGGCTGCTAATAAATAGATTTCCATTAAGCGTTGATTGCTCGTAAAATACGCGTAACAGCCGTCCTCGCCAGTAAATAGTCGGCCTTGTAAGCTAATGTGATGAATCTGCTCTGAATATAATAAATCTGACAGACTATTGTAGTTGAACTACATTATTACTTCAGCATTTATAGTAGATACTTCCATTCGTGTCGCCAACAGAAACTTATTTAGTGTACAAAAACATGCATAATAATCAAAAGAAACTTATCTCTTTCGCAATGCGTCATAACGCGCCTCATTATGGCATGCGCATGTTTCATGCCTTTAAAATGTGAACAAATCTACCACTATTCTTCTCTCTTTATCGTCGACGCATTTCTCAAGTTACCTTTATAGTCTTTTACAGTGTAAAGGCTGGCCAGCGTTACGATGCGTAATGTAACGTGTTACATAGCAAGCGTTTGTTGCAAGGCGCTCGCAACGCTCAACAAAATACTGGTTGTACACTGCGAATGGTACATTACGGTCTTTGACAGTCAGTACTCACCTTAAAAGATTCAGTAAACAGTCTTTTGGATCTCGTCTATTTATCATTATTAATATTATTTGTCTATTTGTTCACTTAGGAGGAGCAAAAAAAAACATTTGGTTATTGTATAAAGTTGTACTTCTGTTAACATTTTTCTGTGAATGATGTCAAGTGTAGTTTGACCTTCTGAGTTAATGAGCATAGTGCTAGATGAGATCAGAGGATAAATGAATAGCTGACGCGTCACTGATAAAGATTTACTTAGTCGAATATTTTGAAGAAACTTGTATATCTCGAAAGCAAAACAGGTATTCAATGCCATACTGTTGATAATTCCGAGTAATTTTAGCAACAAGTCAGCTGATACTTGATTTTATCAGTTGGTAATTATGCACTTGATTGAAATTGTACTTCAAACATTCTGAAGTACAATTTCATATTATTGTAATCACTAAGGCCCGAATACTACCAGAATGGTGTTTTCGTATGAAAACAATATAAAATCTGTACTTTAATCTATCTTTGGTGTATTCGGCGAAACATTGTGAAATTCAGTTAAGATTCCGGCAGATCCGAAATTCAGTTAAGATACAGGCAACAAGAGCATATTTTTGGTGCTACTTAACATCTCTATTTTTAGCATGATTGTCTATTTTTTTAATTGAAGTAAGCGACAAAAGTAACGTTTTGGAACAGAGCAAGATAGTTCCGTTTTTCTGCTTTGATATTTCCTTTGTACTGATGATACTTTGACCGACAACTCCGGCCAGTTTTTAAAAATTTTACACTCATTATTGTAGATAGATATAACGCACTGGTTATTTTGGATGTCTACCTCCGTATTGTAACTAACTTCCGCTTCTCTATTGTTTCAGTTAATTTGACGCTTCCATCATGGAACAGATACCACCACCCAAAGAGGTGAAGATCCTCGAGACTGCCGAGGATATTCAGGAGCGTCGTGAACAGGTAAATATGCTTTTCAATTTTGTTTACAGGGATAACCACAAAAAGACAGTAACCACACTAATTGACATTGCCGAATCACATCATCGGAACAGATCATTACAATTATTGAGCAGTCAAGCTTGGCATAGGCATTGGCTATAAAACTTTTTCTGACCAGCTCAGAGATACGCTACGATATAATTATTTTAGAAGCTAGGCTGGGTAGTCAAATATAATACGAAACCGAGACAGTAGGCGGCGTCCATATTAACCCATACAATTTCTTATTAATTTAAAAGTCTGAGCATTCAAATTCTACTCGAGTCGTCTTGCACTTACTTTCTAATAAGTCCAAAGTGCAAGTCGAGTGCGGGGCAGTGGTCCAACTGCTCCGTCCAACTAGTTGGACCACGGGCCTTCACTAGGGGCAGTTGTCCAACTTTAAAAATAGTTGGACCACTGCCCCTAGTGAAGGCCCGTGGTCCAATTCATTTAATAATAAGTTGCCACCCTAAAAGTCTCAACTGTATCATTGTATGTGGGTATTTTTTATGGTCAATGTTCAGAAATTTGTGGAGCAAATCATAGATTTATACCTATTGTAATTGAAAGAATTTCAATTAAAATTTTTATTAATTGAATTAATAATTATTCTTCGGTAACTACTGGTTTACGGTTATATTGAACCCCTTTGCAGTAGAAAAATCAAATTAAAGTTGGGTGAATAATTAAAAAATATATATATATATATATATATATTTACAACTAAACAATCAACGAAATTTTTCTAAAGCATGGCCTACAGGGTCGCGGGACTTATTCCATAACCATGACCCCTAAGCTATAAGCTGTAGGCCATGCTTTAGAAAAATTTCGTTGATTGTTTAGTTGTAAATATTTCTTTTTTTTTTTAAATTATTCACCCAACTTTAATTTGATTTTTCTACTGCAAAGGGGTTCAATATATCCGTAAACCTGTAGTTACCGTACACATACAATGATACAGTTGAGACTTTTAGGGTGGCAACTTATTATTAAATGAATTGGACCACGGGCCTTCACTAGGGGCAGTGGTCCAACTATTTTTAAAGTTGGACAACTGCCCCTAGTGAAGGCCCGTGGTCCAACTAGTTGGACGGAGCAGTTGGACCACTGCCCCGCACTCGTGCAAGTCATGCATAAAACCAAATAGTTTAAATTAAACACGGAGGTTTTACATAAGACGTTGCTCGTTCGAGATGCACTCACATAAAGGATGTTGCTAACGAGATGCAAGCGCTGTCCGTTTCCCCTCGCCTATTTGAATATTGCCGACTGCCGACCCAGTTACAATGCAGCAGCTGTAAAATTAAGCGGAAGGCGATCACTCATGCTTGCCGTTGTACAGTGTGGCTGCATTTGTGTAATAAAATGGGGATACGCTGCGTACGCGATGACAATGCCTTAGTAACCACATTATTTAAGGACATAAAGAAAATTCTTAGATATTCTGATAATCATTTTCAACCTGATTTTCATTAAAAATTAAATAAAATCTTTAAAAAAAAATTGAAAAGCTTGTTTTTCTTATTGAACTTAAGTCACTCCGCGGGTATCCCCATTTAGTTCACATCTCTGCCAAATCAAGCGCTGCGATCGATTTGATAGTCCCCAACATCGACTTTGCACATAGTGTAGTGAATAGCGGTAACTGATACTGTCATCCGTTAACCCGTTAACATTGGCAGCAGTACCATTGAAGTTAAACCATTTTGTTGATTGGCCTTCAGAAGCAATACAGTCTCGTTTATACAGGGTGCTAGCCTGCTTGGTCCTATTGAATATTTTAATTTTGTCACATGAGTGATTGTATGAGAACCTACACTACATAGCCCCTACGTGTAATTAAAAAAAAACATCTTGTAGAATTAAATTCTTCTAATTAACAGACAGATGTGTTGCTCGAGAGTTAAATGTTAAAAAAACGCGAATTGGTGAAGGGAACATGGCCCAGAGAACTGCCTCATGTTCGTTTAAATAGTGCTGATACTTGGCCTAATTTCCATAAATTATTATTAATTCTATCTAAACTTATAAACATGCATAGATTAGATGGAGAAACTACACATATTAGAATTACTATCTCACACTTGCCTAGCTCTCTTTATATTTTGAGAGTACTGTACCAAACAAGTGCATAAAAAAACGAGTATTTAATGTATACACATGGATTAGTATAGCCAGTTCACAATTTATTAAAAAATTAAATTTTAACTTGCGGAATTTTGTCACACATGAGATTGTCAAACTCGACACCCGACATGGGTCACGCATCGCGACTCTTAATTTAATTAATTAACCATTAGAGTGATAAGTGGTACCTATACACTAAAGTAGCACACTACAGCTGATAGGTTACAATTAGTAATATCACGTAGCTCAACGTCGTTTAAAAACCTTATATTAAGTAAATAACGACCTTTTTATAACCTCAATTATAAATTGAAAGAAAAAGCTGAACAAGAAAGGAAGCATACAATATTCCTTCCGCCCTGCATGAAGTGGAGGAGACTGTCAGACTCATACTGATTAATATTCACCGAGTTCCAGTGACGGATTAACCCTTAATCAAATTAAGCAATTGCCTAGGGCATCACGTCTGGGGGGGCATCAGAAGAAGCACAAAATTTCTAAGGGCGGATTTCATTGTGCTTTCTTTGGTGCCCCCATGATGGGTATCACGTCTCACTCTCACGTTACCAAAAACTTACTGAAACAGCTTAAATTTTCTAGCTCGCTTCGCTCGCTATTACATCGTGCATAGGCCTGCAATGATTACCTTGTTTATTGAATATATAAAAAGGTGCAAAAAAAAAATCGAGCTCGCTTCCCTCGCCCTTGCATATCCCTCGACTCTGTTTTCGGGCACGCCGCAATCGCTGTCTGTAAGACCCCTCATTGAGGAGTGGCTGGATAAGTCCCACGGCGTCCTCACCTACCGCTTGACACAGGTCTTCACCGGGCATAGATACTTGGTACATTGGTACTTGTGTCCGAAGAAAGAGGAAACCCTCGGTTGTCACCACTGCGAAGACCACCCGGAGGACACGGTGGAGCAAACGGTGCAGGACTGCCCTGCTTGGGCGCAGGCGATGGGCAGAGACCTCTTGCGCGCGGCATTGGTCGCGGCCATGCTGCGGGGCGAGACGGAGTGGGAAGCTGTCGCCTCCTTCTGCGATGCAGTCATGCTCTCGAAGGAGGAGGCGGGCCGCGTGAGAGAGAGGACAGCGTCCTGCCTCGTGGACCGTTCCCGGGTAGACGGCGCGTCGTGTTCCACGCGCTCCTCAAAGAGCTGTCAGCAAACTGGCTGTGTGTAAAGACTGCCGGGGTCGCGGAACTATCTCATCAAGTAACCGTAATCCTGGAACGTACAGGACTACTGAAGGATCACCGTGGATTTAAGTCAGTGCAAGTTTGACAGTTCCTCCTGTCCCAGCCTGGGCGGGACGACCTATTTTGAATCCCGAAAATAACCCGGGGCACCAAAGGCTTCAATTGCTTAGGGAATCAAATAGTCTTAATCCGTCACTGCCGAGTTCCCTCAATTGCCCTTTACGTTCCAGGGTCACGCTTACCCGTTTGGATAGCTACCGCGACCCTGGACGATTGTAGCACAATTTAGATTAAATTGCAGGGAAATAAAAACATTTACAACGCCTGCGAATATTTTCAGAAGTCATTTTCTGTTTCGCAAATGAAAGATAAGATGTTGGTAATCTAGACGAAAATAAATGGACTATCAATCCTTGATACGTGGATGACGTAAGACATTTTGAGTCTACGAGACCTCGTTCACGTATAGTTGTTTATAGGCTGACGATAGTCTAACAGGAACGATATTGATTGACTATTGGAAGGTTGAGGTTTCATCCTTGACCTGCTGAACTACAGTCTATTGCCATTAGGTAAACTAGCATGCAAACTATTTCTTGAGCATTTAAGTTTTTTTGGCATAGAAGCAGAGATTTTGAAAAACTGTAACTGTTCTCCAAAATGTCTTCAAAAGATAATTATTAATAGAAAACTATGTATATTTGTTCTTTTCTGTAGAATATGACTGTTTGGTATTTATGTTATTATGTTTTTCATCTTTAGTTTAAATCTCTATATTTTGGATGAACTAGAAGCCATGCCGAGGTTGGTCCTTATTTGCGTCATGAAAAAAATCGGTCCCGCTTACTGCCTCGGAAGGCGCGCAATGCCGTTTGGTCCTCCTGTCATTTGTAAATCTTTCGAAAGTCCGGTATTCAGAAACCATAAAGTCTGATCAAGTATTATTATCTAGTAGTTTTTACTGATAATGCTATTTGGAATGGTATTTGAAAAATACGAGGCAAAGAATGAATTTGGTTGTTAAATTAACTTCTCTTCTTTCCTACAGGTCCTGAACCGCTATGAAGACTTCAAGCAAGAAGCCCGCGCCAAGCGTGAGAAGCTGGAAGACTCGCGCAGGTTCCAGTACTTCAAGCGCGATGCTGACGAGCTCGAGTCCTGGATCCAGGAGAAGCTGCAAGCTGCCAGCGATGAGAGCTACAAAGATCCTACTAACCTTCAGGTATGTTTGTTGCCAAAATTCTGACTGACATAAGGAGACATGTATCACTTGAGTAAGATCAAAAAGGTGTTGTTAGTGATCTTTCTCTTTTCATAGCACTTTAAAAGTAATGTAAATATTACAAAAGTAAGAGAATCAAAGAGACAGTGCAAACCAAGATTATCAGTAATGACCTTAGCACTCTTTTAATTCTGTGTCTTCAGAAATCATCATAAATGCCCATACCAAGTTCCAATATAATGGTACAACTAACGAAACACATGATTGTTGGTCAAAGGTGGAAAATGCCTTATTAACGTGGCGTATTTGTGTCCACCCTACAGGCCAAGATCCAAAAGCACCAAGCGTTCGAGGCTGAAGTCGCAGCTCACTCCAACGCCATCGTGGTCCTTGACAACACCGGCAGCGAGATGATATCTGCTGGTCACTTCGCTTCGGAGACCATCCGCCGTCGTCTGGATGAGTTGCACCGTCTCTGGGAGCTGCTGCTGTCCCGTCTGGCTGAGAAGGGCATGAAGCTGCAGCAGGCTCTGGTGCTGGTGCAGTTCTTGAGACACTGCGATGAAGTTATGTTCTGGATTCATGATAAGGTGAGTTGTTGATATTATTTTGAGCACTAGTTAAGTTAAAGGAATGTCGACAAGACATACCCAGGTTTGTTTTTTTTTAAACTTGTAATTTTTCCTCAATGTGAGAATCTGAGTATACTATCATCTAGGTAGATAAATATTAATTGAAAACAATTAAGTAGTATACTAATCTGAATATTGTGTTCACCTGCGGTCGGAATTTGGCAAAATCAGGCAATGGTGGAACCCAATTTTTTTTATTTCCAAGTCGAAAATTATTATTATTTTATTTGAATTTCCGACTTGCAATCTCCATAATTATAAAACAAAATCTTCAGTCTACAAAACAGTCACGGTCTGCAAGGAGGTAGCTAGACAATTCATCATCTTCCTGCCCTCATCCCATTTTTTCTTTGGCGTTCCTCTTCCCCACATATTAAGTTATTATACTGTAACATTAAAATAAACAAAACCTTTGTTGCACAAAATCTCCTAGAAAAACAGTTATTGCTACATACTACATTATACGGTTAATAAAAAAATGGCCGACGTGGGCGTAACCTACATTAGTACAATATTGGGCGTGGACTCGTATCGCCGACTATATAGGCCATGCTAACTAAACAGTACAGTACTATAAAGATTGTTTATTTTGTCCGCTTTGCCAAAAGGCAAGTCAGAAATTGTACTGAAATAAGAAAATGACGTCAGCACTCAGACATGATGTACTTTTAAAACGCTGATATGAATAAGTAAGATAAATGTGATGATGAAGTCATCAAGGAGAAGTTTTGTTTATTAACAGCGATGATTGATTCTGAAACTAGAAATCTCTGAATCGAGGGCCTGAATCACTCGCGTCGCTCAGGTTTTAAATACTTGAATCACTCCCTACGGTCGTGATTCAGTCATTAAAATCCTTCGCTTGCTCTTGATTCATAATATAATGGCCTTCGCTTTAAATCCGCTGTTTATCTACTAGTTGCAAAATATACTATTTGACAGCTATTTAATGATCACCACATAGACACTGAGATACGCGTTAGCCCCGCTGGGCTAAAGAAGTGCTAGCTAACTTGTATCTTCCCTTCACAGGAAACATTCGTGTGCGCGGACGAGTTCGGCTCTGACCTGGAACATGTGGAGGTGCTGCAGCGCAAGTTCGACGAGTTCCAGAAGGACATGGCCGCGCAGGAGTACCGCGTCACCGAGGTCAACCAGCTCGCCGAAAGGCTGGTGTTGGAGGGCCATCCTGAGAGAGAGACTATTGTTAAGAGGAAGGATGTAAGTATAGCTGGTGGTTTTTTCTTGATTTAAAAGGACTGTATGCTTATAAATGTACAGTGGGTTGCCACTTCGCCAGTATTGCTTGGTCCACTTTAAAACTATTCTGCAGTTTATGATGGGTCATATAATAAATGGGCCCTGACTGTACTAATTTAGAAAAAGGAAATATTCGAGAACCTGGAAGTAATATTTTAGATATTTTGTATTTAAATTGTTATTATTCTCTAAAGACAAAGTTTTAGTATGAATGTATAACAAACAAAAAAAGATTTTTGTTATCATTCCTTTACAATCAATGTTACATTCTATGTGAAACTCACTAGTATAGGAAAAAAAACCATTCCACAGTCTACAACTTTCAATTATTTTTCCATAGGAACTAAACGAGGCATGGCAGCGCCTCCGCCAGATGGCGCTGATGCGTCAAGAGCGCCTGTTCGGTGCCCACGAGATCCAGCGCTTCAACCGTGATGCTGACGAGACCATCGCCTGGATCTCTGAGAAAGACGTAGTACTAGGATCCGATGACTATGGCAGGGACCTCGCTACCGTGCAGACGCTGCAGGTATGTTACAATTATCACTTCTTGAATCGACAAGATCAGACATGAATATTTTAAAAAAAAACACGGTAGAACATTATACAGGTACAAATTAATGATTAAGCACATAGGAGCATGTACAAGCTGAGCTAGCTGCAATGATACGATTCGCGATACATTTGTTCGTGTAACTTCAGCCGTGAACGAAGCTCACCAACATACATGCACAAAACATACTGCTCTCATGTGCCCGCACAAAAGTATGCCGCTTTTTTGCTCGACTTGGTGGGGGCACGGCAGTGACAGATCCAGGTTTTCACAATTTGATCGGGTTTACTTGAAGTGAGTCGTCAAGCCTCAAAGAGCGGACATTCGGGCCGCCCATCGGTGGAATCCTTCTCTTTATTTATTTATTTAATAGAAAAGTACAGCCACATCACATACATTTTAAAATTTATAACTTATATTAAGAGCGGTCTGATGCACGTGACAATAATGGCACTCTTTGTCCTATGCAGCGTAAACATGAGGGAGTCGAACGTGACCTGGCAGCTCTTGAAGACAAGGTGTCGACCCTGGACGGTGAAGCAGCCCGCCTGGCAGCCATCCACGCTGACCACGCGCCCGCCATCCATGGCAAGCGTGACGAGATTACTCTCGCGTGGCAGAAGCTTGTGCAAAAAGCTAAGGTAAGAACCACCTTATTGGCACTGTTTTTGCCCCTGTAAATCTCTCAATAACAACAAGTATTGTATTTTAATTAAAAGTTTTCACGCTTATTTCTAAGCACATGTGAAAAACGAACTAGTAATAATAAAGAAAGAAAGCAAGCAGAAAGTTGTGTCACTAAAAAAACTCAAAACATTAATTTTAACCGGACCTTAACAGGTTCTTGCTTTTGACCTAAAAAATAAAAGTAAAAAACATAATAACTTGTGAAACTACTAATATCTCTATGGACGAGAAACGCCATGGACAGCCTTTTAGAGCAATGTTACGAAATTTTGCTTACCTACATCATTGACGCGAGATAATAATGTCCTAAATAATCTAACAAGTACTATTAATTTAACAGGAACGTCGCTCGGAACTGGAGTCGTCCCACCTTCTGCACCGCTTCCTGGCCGACTACCGCGACCTGATGTCGTGGGTGAGCGACATCCGCGCGCTCATCGCGGCTGACGACCTCGCCAAGGACGTGCCCGGAGCTGAGGCGCTGCTCGAGAAACATCAGGAGCATAAGGTGAGAATAATAATAATTCTTCATAAGCTAAATCCATAAATAATATAGATGAGAATATGGAGCCATGTTTCATAATCAACACTGAAATCTAACGTATGCCAAATGTTCTAGATAATCTTGAAAGTCAGTGATATCTTAATGTCGTGGCTTGTTGTTGCACTAACTGCCCCGCTGGGTCTCCTGGTCACAAGCGCGACTGCTCAGCATGGGGTTCTGGGTTGATTCCCAGGTCGGGTAAAAAGTGCTATTGGGTTTTGTTTATTAAAATTTCTCAGAAGCTACTCGAAGTTCAGAAGTTAGCGGTACCCTCGTGTCTGACAGTTTCTTCCGCTCTACTTAGGGTTGGAGTACTCATTTGATGATTTTACCACCATAAAAAAAAGAATGCTGCTATGATCCTTACTTATTCTAAATACTAATACTTTACCTAATTCCAGGGCGAGATGGACGCTCGTTCAGACGTGATCCACGCGTGCGCTGCAGCGGGTCAAGCGCTGGTCGAAAGCGGTCACCGTGCCTCCTCAGAAGTATCGGCGGCGCTTGAGAACCTGGAGCGTGAGAGCACAGCGCTGCATCAGCTGTGGGAGCAGCGACGTGTGCTGTATCTGCAGTGCATGGATCTTCAGCTGTTTTACAGAGATACGGAACAGGCTGATGCTTGGATGCATAAGCAGGAGGTAAGACTAATCAATGTTCTTTTTCTCAGACTCATTTATCACAATCTAGAATTCATCGCGTTTTGTGCAATCATTCATTTGTGTTTAACACTGAAAATTAATAACCAAGTCGCTATATTGACCCCGAACTTTGTCTGTAACCAATCAACGACCAACTATCCGGGTCATAAAGATGACCAATCAAAATCGGTCGTGAATAAATGAACGAGATTTGGATTGAGACAGAAAATAATTTCGAGTGTTAAAAATTGTGCCTTAATTTGAAACGATTCCTTCTCGAGAGCTATCATAGGTAATATACGAGTATGTTTTATTACATTTATTATAATTTTTCCAAAACGCTGGCGTGACGATCTGGACGCTTTCAGGAGTGATTGGCCGGAGAAAGCCGCACAAAGGGAAGAGTGGAAGGTTATGGGGGAGACCTTTGCCCAGCAGTGGGACAATATAGGTTAATAAAAAAAAAAAAATTTGGCCATAGAAAACACAAAACTTTGAATTAATCAGTGAAATTCCGAATTAATTCAGTAAAATTGTATATTTTAACACTTCTTCCCATTCTCCAGGCTTTCCTCGCCAACGAAGACGTGGGTGACTCCCTAGACTCAGTGGAAGCCCTTCTGAAGAAACACGAGGACTTTGAGAAGTCCCTCGTGGCTCAGGAGGAGAAGATCAAGGCTCTGGACGAGTTTGCTTCCAAACTCATCGAGGGGCAGCACTATGCTGCTGATGACGTTGCTCAGAGGAGGGAGATGGTATGTATCCTCTTACCAAGATGTTATTCTCTTGCTTTTGTAGAGCTAATCCCGCCAGCTTCTACGAAGTCTTCGGCGATGCCTTTTGACTGTGGCAAGGCTCCAAACCATCGAACAGTTTTTCATCAAATAATGTCATTGATTTATTTTTGTATAACTATGTTCTTCACACAATGTGTCTTGCGACAGTTATTGGAGCGCCGCGCCGCCCTCTTGGAAAAGTCCAGCCAACGTCGTGCTCTGCTGGAAGATGCTTACAAGTACCAGCAGTTCGAGCGCGACTGCGATGAGACCAAGGGTAAGTCAGAACTATTATGATCTGGAAAACATCCAGAAACACAATACCATCATCACTACATAGTATAAAACAGTCACTTTCCTCTGTCTGTCCCTATGCATTGCCTTTAAAACTACGCAAGGGATTTTGATGCGGGTTTTTTTTTAATCTATAGAGTGATTTAAGAGGTTAAGTAGAGATTGCACTCGTGCGGAGCTGGGGTGGGACGCTAGTACATAATAAAGTACAATGGTGGTTAAAGTCTCCACTTGTCGATGTTGACGGTTGATCCGATCGATCACGAATTCACGTCTTTTTGCCTAAAACCTATGTATTCACAAACTCGAACTCTGAGGCTATTACTGTGAAATCATAATGTAAATACTTAATAGCACAACAATAGTTCAACTGGGAATCAAACCCAGATTTCATACTCTACAGCCACATTTGTGCAGTGCAGTGCACTATGTAGTCACTTCCTTATTTTTCAGTTTGATGTTGTTTTCTTATTTACTAGCTGTTTCCCTTGATTTTATTCCCGCTGCTCGGCTTCTATTGGTCGTAGCGTGATGTTATATAGCCTAAAGCCTTTCTCGATAAATTAACTATCCAACACAAAAATATGTTTTCAATTTTCTCCATCAGTTCCTGAAGTTAGCACTTTATTTTGTCAGGCTGGATCAACGAGAAGCTGAAGTTCGCTACGGACGACTCGTACCTGGACCCTACGAACCTCAACGGCAAGGTGCAGAAGCACCAGAACTTCGAGCAGGAGCTGCAGGCCAACAAGCCCAGGATTGATGAGATCACCGTCACCGGCGCTAGGCTGCTCGAGCAGGAACATTTCGCTAAACGTAAGTTAATGACAATATTTCCTAGGTCAATAGGAATTTGTATTACTTATCTCTTAGGAACTTTTTTACAGTGATATAAAATCGTGACACAAAATATAGTTGTTTGTAATCTTTTGCTGATGATGCTGATTTGGAAACTTGAAAAATGCATACAATCATCAATAAGTACATAATTTAGTTTCAATTTCAACGCATGCAATGCAATGTACTTTCTAAGTTTGTTTTGAACAACACTGACGTCGTTCGGGGAAAAAAAGCGAGGAAACCAGGATTTATGTAATTAATATAAGTCTAAGGCCATGTCAGAAGCTTATTTGATAGCTAGAAGCTGGCCATATTTTCACACAAAGAAAGGATCAAAGTAACCTTTAAAATTTAATATACAGCTCAAATCGAGTCCCGTGTTGCTGAGCTGGCTGGCATCTGGGAGAAGCTAGCAGCTGCATCAGAACTGAAAGGTAGCAAGCTGCAGGAGGCCGCAGCCCAGCAGCAGTACAACCGAGCTGTTGAGGACATAGAGCTGTGGCTGTCTGAGGTGGAAGGACAGCTGCTCAGCGAGGATTATGGCAAGGTAAGCAATAAAAACGGGAGTCATCATCTACCTAGCCTTTTCCCAATTGTATTGGAGCCGGCTTCCAGTCGAACCAGATGCAACTGGATATCAGTATTTTAAACAATCGCAATATTCAATAAAAACGGGAGTAACAACTAATAACATTATCTTTTCTCCTAGGACCTGACCAGCGTTCAGAACCTTCAGAAGAAACACGCTCTTTTGGAAGCGGACGTCAGCTCACACGCTGAGAGGATCGACGCCATCCGCACTCAAGCGGAACAGTTCATCGAGAGAGGACATTTTGATGCTGACAACATCAAGACCAAGCGGGTTAGTATGACACTTACTTTTTTCTAGAATACTGATGAAATTCTACAGGCAGTAAAATGTTGCTATCTTCGGCAAGATCTTTGTCTGTAAACTATCAACGATCGAATTTGTCTTTTCGAGTTGTTACGTGTCAAATCAGAAGAAGCTATAGAATACTAAAATACAAAAATTACCGATTTGGGTTAATTACGGGCGTAAATGGAGTAATTAGCAGTTTTCAACTTGTATCAGTATTAATTAGCCTTTTTATTTTAACATTATACACAAATCACTACATTTGTTCAAAGACTTTTTTTTCTCTTCAACGCGACGCAATTCTCCGCTATCTTATAACTTACTAGCACTTCGCCCGCGACTTCGTCCGGGTGATTTTCGAAGTTTGCATTTGTGAATTTCTTATACTCCTATAGCAACTCTCATAAGGAATACTTTTCAAAAACCTAAATCAATGTTCAACAAAATTTCTATCTTACGTCCAAAAAAGTAAAAAATAAATAAAAAATTAAGTCTCAAAACGATTAACCCCAAAAACAACACCAAGGGGTCGAGCTTCACAAAATGTTTACTTTGTTGAGCATTTACGTCTTAAAAAGAACCGGCATGCAAGATTTGAGACGCCTAGCACTTGTAACAACAAAGTTTCATACAAACTATCGACCCCAAAAACAAACCCCTCAGGGGACGAATTTCGCAAAATCCCGTCATAGTGAGCATCTACGCTCTAAAAAGACACCCCATGCAAAATTTGGAATTCTTAGCACCTGTAGTAGCGAAGTTTCAAACAAACTATCAACCCCAATAACAACCCCTTAGGGGCCGAATTTCGCAAAATCCGTTCTTAGTGCTCACCTACGGGGTATAAGGAAGGCTTATTCCAAATTTCAAGTTTCTAGGCCCAGCGGTTTGGGTTGTGCGTTGTCAGATCAGTCAGTCATTTTTGAATTTTATATACAGGGTTATCATTTTAGCGTCCTAAACGTCGTAAAATTCTTACAATAACCAGTTTATGCATCAGAGGTGGAATATTTTTGAAAAAAATCAAAAGTCTAATAACTCCATAACGGTAAGGATTAGGATAGGGATTCCCATAGTAAAATCGGTCAAGAATGATGTCTACTTTAACCCCTCCAAGGGACTAGGTCGACTTAACCAGTAACTCTGTATATAGATTGATCGAATATCGCAAAAAAAAAATCATAAAATTTCGCACACAGGCACGCGACAATGGATATCGAAATCGTAAAGTATCAGAGACTTGCGTCGCGTTGTGTATGAAGGGCCTTACACTAAGGCCACACTAACGGTAAAAGCCGTTAATTATCTCGTGAATGGATGTTACATTTAAAGACTATTATCAATACAGCGGGTAATTCGTTAGCTGTAAGAAATACCCCACTGTTTCAGAGAAACTGCCTTGAAATAGTCCCTCGCTTTGTCCTATTTTCCTTACTAATAAATATAATTTCCCCAAAAGGATGGACTTGTCGGTCGCTACACAGCCCTTGACAAGCCGATGGCCATCCGCAAGCGTCGCCTGTTAGACTCGCTGCAAGCTCAGCAGCTCTTCAGAGACTTGGATGACGAAGCCGCCTGGATCCGCGAGAAGGAACCTATTATCGCATCGACTAACAGAGGTATGTAGCACAAACTTTTGGTTATAGTTTATTTTGTAATATAAATCCATGGCTTATTCCCATGCAACCACATTAATACATCTGGTCACTTCTTCATAGGGCGTCCTCTTCCAGGATTACCAGTCACATTTGCCTTTTTTTTGTAGACTTGTGCGTATTTTGAGACTAGGATATAAATTACATTTTTCACTTCAAAAAAAAGTGGCTCGTCTGTGTGTACATAATATGCCAAACTCCCAACTTGGTGGAGTCTTTTCCCACAAACTTTTCATAACCACTACCTTTTTTATGTGTAGGTCGCGACCTGATCGGCGTGCAGAACCTGATGAAGAAGCACCAGGCCGTGATGGGAGAGATGGCGCAGCACGAGGCGCGCGTGGACGCCGTGCGGGCCGCCGGGGCCGCGCTCAGGGACGCGGGACACTTCGCGGCCGACGACATCGCGCAGCGACTGCAGCACCTGCACCAGCAGTGGACGCAGCTGCAGGAGAAGGCGCTTCAGGTGTGTTTCCAGCTTTCTTGTCATCTTCTTTATGATCCTGAATATACAATATTTTACTCAAACTAAAACGCCATTCGCACGAGCGCTTTTTTTGCCAGCGTTAAAAAAGTGTCGAAATAGAAGTCAAAGTTAATCCCATGTATCTGTTCTCACGTCAGCGCTTTTAAAACGCGGCGCTTTTTTCGAACTGTATTTGATTTTGAACGCTGAGCGATGACATTTAAGGTCAATTTACCTTTTGGTTCAAACTCAACGCTTTTTTAACGGCCGAAAAGGCGCTTGTGCAAATGGACGTTAAGGCACTCCCAAGTGATATTGCATCTAGGTATTGACAACACTTAAATTATATACCATTATGGCGACAAAAAAGCATAAATGACCCTTGTGATAGTGCACGGTTACAATACCTTATGGACGCCTGAAACACCAGAGTATGTATCGCCTGCGCGTTGCCCATTGGGGGCCATTTGGTTAATAAAAACTTTAAAAAACTGCGGCACTCGGAAACTTTATCACAAAATAATATTTTTGCTGACCCAACTTGAATTATTGCGATTCACAAAAAATAGTAAATCCGAAACAATTTTAAAATTCTGAAGAAGCAAGAAGCTAATTTATTTCCCAATCATCCCTCAAAATAATAAATAAGACTATTTCATCTCCCGAAAATAAAAAAACAAAACTAATCTTCTATCCCTTACCAACAGCGCAAACAAGACTTAGAAGACTCCTTACAAGCCCAACAGTACTTCGCCGATGCCAACGAAGCAGAATCCTGGATCCGCGAAAAGGAGCCAATGGCCAACACACATGACTACGGCAAGGACGAGGACTCTTCCGAAGCGCTGCTGAAGAAGCACGAAGCGCTTCTGTCAGATCTTGAAGCTTTCGGCAACACCATCAAGAGCTTGAGGGAACAGGCTGATGGATGCAGGGTAAGTTTACTTTTTTAGTGGTTTACTGATAGCTATACAACCTTGGGATATTTCAAGTCAAGTGAATAGGTTCTTTAGTGGCAAACGTGCTTCACCGTTGACCACATCATCGCTTGTCATCATGCGAGATAGTGGTCGAACGCAAGCCTGTCATTAATAAAAAAGGATCGGATCCTGCTCAACATTAATCAGAGTAAAAAACCGCTATTATGACTAGAAATACTCGTGCAACACTCGTATTGATTAATCAATTTACTAAGATGGCTGACACAAAGAATGGTGAAGTTCGTAGTCTTAGCTCGCTGTTCAGCAGGCGAACGAATTCACGAGAGTTGTCTGAACGGATTCATACAAGTTTTGCATGTTAAGACCAGCCAAGATATTTGCAAAAAAAACTGGGTCCAATAAATGAAGATGAAAATCTGTTATATTCTCGGCGTTTCTTTGTCGTGACGCTTAACTACCATAGTTTTGTACTGGCTACGAAAAGTATGATTTTGAGTACCAAATATTTGACAGCATGTTACCTATTTTAGTATTACAAGTCTTCCGATTCTCATAAGTGTATTACATTCCGTGTAGCAACAAGAGTCGCCGGTGGTGGACGTGTCGGGCAAGGAGTGCGTGGTGGCGCTGTACGACTACGCAGAGAAGTCTCCGCGCGAGGTGTCCATGAAGAGGGGAGATGTACTCACGCTGCTCAACTCCAACAACAAGGTAAGAGCAGGCTATTTTTTTTATAACTGAAGAAATATTAGGCGAGTAATGGCGACTCGCTGTCCGATCATGGACTATGCCCGGGTCAATCGCGCGTTGATTTCACGTGCGCCTCTGTCAGCACAATTACGGGGCCCGCTTAGGGGGCCCGAAGCCTTTCATGGTCGAGGTTGGGACTAACGGCTACCGGGACCCCTGAACTTTAAGGGCTATTGAAGGACACCGTGGATTTTAGTCAGTACGAGTCTGACGGTCCCTCCCGTTCTGCCCTGGATGGGAGGACTCATTTGATGATATAATCACAAAAAAAGGGTTGGCAAAATAGGATCAGTGTGTCCAGTCAAAATGTGGATACTACAAAACTTTCATAGACGCATTTTACAGCAGAAAAGATCTAGATACATACGGTTTTATGACTCATAAATGTCACCTTCACCTATCTGGGAAGATAACAATGCATTCATAATTACGAACAGATTACATTGTGATGCAAAGTAGAGAGACGTGACAGCACCATTATCTGTAATAGATTCTACAATGAGTCCTTGCTTAGTTGTAGAATCTTGTAAGTTGACCAAATTGTAAGAAAGGCCAGCAAAAAACAAAATAATTTTATAGTCAGTATTATAGATTAGCCCTTTACAATAAAGATTACTACAAAAAAAAAAACAATTTGGTTTTGTTATTCGTTTGGAATATATGCATTTACAATGCCACATTGCCACAATCCAACACAAAAAGATTTTTCAATTCAATCTAGTTCTTCTTGAGATTAGCATTTTCAACCAAACAAACAAACTCAGCTTTATAAAATTAGTATTATAAATATTATTGAATTACGAGATATAAAACGCTACATAATAGCATAAATACTATGCTAAATAATAGCATAAATTCAATATGCATAAAGACATTACGCAAAACATATTATTATAATAAAATCGATAAAAATAATGTCTAGCCTCGTCCTTGTAATTAACTTGTGTAATACTCGTTGATAATTCCTAAACCAATATCAGTTGTGTTATCATTATATTTATCGAAAAAAAAATTGAACTGTGTACGCATTTTAGTATGTGTGGTCTTATGTGCGGTAGATAGGGGCTATATTACATAAAAAATGATGTTCTAAATATTTCTTATAATAGGGAAGGATATGGCAAAGCTTTTTGAACTCTCTTGACTAGACATAGGTCTCAAATTGCCGCAGTCCACATACAGAAGGTCTCACACTACGCTAGCAGCCTTCATCATCATCTTCCTTCCCTTATAATCATCCATTCTTCCCTCATAGTATTAATTACTAGGGGTTGGCGTCACACGTTATCTTCCATTATCCCCACACATAGTTATATAAAATATAAACGAAAATTTAAATGGAAATTTATAGATTCTAATATATCAATATAGAAAGTAATTATATATAAAACCAATTCAAAATATCAGAACCCAATGAATCGAAAATGGTGGTTCGTGGTCTCCAGAGAAAGGAACATCTCAACAACGCGAGCTACGTCACGAAGTACAGCTTACTCCAATTGTTTAACGGGAGCCTTACGGAAGCCTCTCAAGCTGTTGGTTCATGCTCTGGGCAATTCATGAATAAAATATTTTGAAATTGAAAAATAGGAACGGGAATGTACCCTACTTACACAATAAAATGTAAATTAAACTCAGTGCCATGTTTCAATTACCATGTGTCTAATATACGAGATCCATATCCATTGTTATCTGGCTCAAACCGACCGACTATGGGTATGTAACGCGCGCTAAACACACGTGAACAGTATACGATGAACCGCGAAAGAGGACGGACGCACATGTATCATAGAACGTTTTCATAAAAAAAAAAGAAAAACTATGTGCCTATACCGAACTATAGATCTGAAATTGTAAAAAAATATATTTAAAGGAAGTATTGATTTGAATTAGTGTTTTTTTTTAAGAATTATGTAGTTTTTTTTTCTGTGTAAGTGGCCAGTGAATCTCTCTGTGATAGTGAAGTGATAGTAGTGTTAAAATGATAGTATTTAGTTGGCTAGCCGTTTTGTTGGTGGACACTCTGTTTGGACACAACAGAAAGAATGATAAGAAATTCGAACATGTGAGTTTTACATCTCGTTACTGCTTAGAAGTCTCCGATAGGTAGATTTCTTTTTCTAGTCCTGTTGAAGCTGTTATGATTGGTTGTTCAGAATAGCAACAGCCAATCGTATGTCCTGTAAAAAGAACTTTTTTTTATCGCTTGAGAAACAAATTGTGTTCAGAATGAGCAAACATTGAAATGACTGCTAAGGAACTTCTTGTAGAAGTTTTCACTATATCGTTTCAAAATATCGTGGCTTTTACAGTGTGCCTTACCTATATTTAGGTGGCATATAGTTGTTAGTGAAAAGGCAAAAATACACAATTTGGTATTCATGCATTCTTGAGTGGCGATCTAGAAATTATTATTATCTTGATATAAATTGCGCGATAAAGTTGATATGCACTGTATTATTTCATACATGTAAACAACATTAATTTTATGCAGAAAGTTCCTTCTTATAAATAAAATGGAATAGAGTTTTTTTATTCTCCGAAATCATTTTAGGAACATCATCTCATCTTCAAATTATACAGGGCTGCTGATAAAACATTAACAATTTCTCGAGACTACATTACCAACATCATCATCATCTTCATGCCCTTATCCCATTTTACTTGGGGTCGGCGCAACACGCAACGTTTTTTTCTTCCATTCTCCCCTATCAAACGTCACTGAATCATTTACTCCTTTTTCATTCATATCATCCCTTACACAATCCATCCATCTTTTCTTTGGCTTTCCCCTTCCTCTCCATCCATCAACATTCATACTCATCACTCTCTTAGTGACATGAGTCTCATCCCTCCTCATCACATAATTATTAATAATTTATTTAAAAAAAAAAACAATCCTTCAAGAATGTATTCGACTGTTTTTATAAACTGAAAATAAAATATTTATGAAGAAGATTGAAATGCTACATCACGTATAAAAATACCCACCTTATTGTATTACTTATTCAAACATTTACGGTAAAATAAAACTTCCTGAATGATATATAAAGATAAAATATTGTGAAATGATATCTAAATATTATGTGTTCCTTGTTCTGAATTGTCTTTTAAACTGAATGAGGTTCACATTGATAAATATGAGATAACACGATTATTTCGCTCTCAAATCGGCGAGGGAGAAAACTGACGGAATTTAATAAGTAGATAAATAATCTCTCATCGTGATAATAATCCCTCCTCTCATTATACTGATAATCAATCCAAATACCCTTTCTTTGACAACTGCTTCTGATTAGAATTCCTTCAAACTGCGTAGCCAATTTCAGTTCCTAATAAATAAAAAACGAACATTTATATTCATAAGCTGTCATGCCAGCGTTAGGATAAAAATCATTTTAAGTTTATTTAAGTCCTCAAAAACATTACTTTAAACTAGGCTTCAAATAGGTCCCCTAATAACATTGCAGTTAGGACATAGTACTCTGATATTATTGTTTGCTCTTTATGTAGCACATGGGTTAGTAGGGGCCGGTATATACCGGATATAGTCCCAATTTATATCAGACTTCAGGAAACGGAAATAAGATTATTGCGTGATTTAATGTTTATTGAAAAATTATTTCAGTGTCGAATACTCTATTTATCGGTAAAGGCTATATTATATCAAGCCGCAACCGAAAAAAGCGGAGCAGCGTGTGAAACCGCGTTGAACAGCTAGTTCGAACACTACTGTCGCGAAAATTGACGGCATTTCCCGTTATTGTTTCTCGATCGTCTCCACATGTACCGAGATCATAAACATTGATTTGTCTTTACTATTGTCTTTAAATCGTATGGGTTCGGCTTGATTGATTGCCGTTTTGTTTCGGTTACTGCGTGAATTGTAGCAAGGTCGAACGAGTTATGACGGGAAGTCTCCGATACATTGTTCTTTGTATTAAAATGATTATGGGTCATTTAAGAATAATGGAAGCAGATATTGTCATTTTTAATTCACCTCTTACCCTTTGACAGCAAAAGTAAGCGTAACTGTATTACATATGCCCAATGTTAAGGGAAATTGGGCCGCTACAATACAAAAATACAATATTATCTATATAACATAGTATGATGAAGGTGAAAAATACTATTGCGTGCAATCCGAGTAAGTAAAGTTACATGAACGGTCTAGAAACGTAAGCTAAGGGCCTTATCACACTAGCGGTTTAGAAGCGGTTGCGGGGCGGAGCGGCCGCACAGCGAATGCGTTGCGAACACGCCGCGGTTGCGCAGCGAATTCGTTGCGGACGCGCAACGGGATCGCCGCGAACAGCAAAGTGGACGCCATTTTGTACTGCCTCGAACAAACGCCAAAACGTCCGCCCCACTTCAGATCAACGAGGGATTTTTTGTATGAAGACTTTCGAAAAATTCCTCCAGCGCAGAAATTTGGCACAATATGATAAGAGTAGGTGATACAGATTATACAGGGTGTTTCTTTTAAATTGGCCAAAAGGGAGATATCTGCATCCATAAGAGATACGGGAAAACCGTCTTAGGAACCTTTAGCTCTTTTTTAATACTGATAATTTTGGCGTTTTTATTTTTTTGGTCAAGTGTGAGCTGTCCACAGAAATGAGTGAAATTGACTAAATTTTTTTTTAATGCTGTTCGGCTCTATGTCGTGTAAGGATCATTTCATTGTATCGGAAGAAAAAAATCGGGACGGCGGAAGTTGGTCAAATTTAGCAAAATATTTTTTCATATAAATTGTATGAACGAAAAAAAATACCAATTTTTTTATTATGCTGTTTGACTTACTTTCATGTAAGGATGAGATAATTGTATGGAGAGAAAAATATCTGAACAGTAGAAGTTGGTCAAAAGTAGAGTAATGTTTCTTCTAACAGCATAAAGTCGTATTAATGGTGTCAGTATATCATAAGATTTGACCCACTTCTGTTGCCCGGGCATTTTCTTTCCCATACAATGAATTGGTCTTTACAAGACACTAAATCACAGGGCGTCATAAAAAAAATTGGGAATTTTTTCGTTCATACAATTTGTATGAAAAAATATTTTGCTAAATTTGACCAACTTCCGCCGTCCTGATTTTTTTCTTCCGATACAATGAAATGATCCTTACACTAAATAGAGTCGAACAGCATTAAAAAAAATTTTGGTCAATTTCACTCATTTCTGTGGACAGCTCACACTTGACCAAAAAAATAAAAACGCCAAAATTTTCAGTATCAAAAAAGAGCTAAAGGTTCCTAAGACAGTTTTCCTGTATCTCTTATGGATGCAGAGTTCCCCCTTTTGGCCCATTTAAAAGAAACACTCTGTAGATGCATAATCACCCAAATTTTTTTTTAGCCGAGAAGTTTTTTTTTACCAAAACATGAATATTGCTTATAACTTTCTCCGAAAAATTCCTCAGCCTAATCTAATAATGGATCTTCCCAAATTCGTCGATGCTTTCGTTTTCGTTTTCGACGTTTTCGAAGTAATAACGTCAACAGCAATGTTTCCTCGTCGGAATCCATTTTGTTACTGAGTGTACAAACACGCGACGAAAACGTAACGCATTTGCCACGCGTCCGCGACGTCCTCGCTGCGCAGCCGCGGCGTGTTCGCGACGGATGCGCTGCGCGTCCGCTCCGCCCCGCAGCCGCTTCCAAACCGCTAGTATGATAACGGCCTTATGGCTATTTTCAGAAAATAGGCTAAGTAGGTTTTAATGCATGAACATCATCTATTCTAAACTTAAGTAAACATTTATAATTCTCTTCTATAATCTGTTTTTTGTATTTCTCCTGTATCGTGGGTGCGTTTACAAACATAAGAACACACAAACACGAACATCGATTGCTCAGCCACTGCGCCAACCGTGCCGCTACCATAATCAACGCTATCAGATAAATCTTCATAGCATGGAAAAAAGTCTCCGCAACAAAAACTCACCCGTGAGCAGGTTTTACAAATTAGATTATCTTCCCAAAAGGATAATTCCAGAAAAAAAAATCATGATTATTGATGGATACGACTCAATTCTTTGTCAACGTCATGCTAACTTTCTGTTCCATTCACAGGACTGGTGGAAGGTGGAAGTCAACGACCGCCAGGGCTTCGTGCCGGCCGCCTACGTCAAGAAGATCGATGCAGGCCTCTCCTCATCGCAGCAGAACCTTGCTGACTCCAGCTCCATTGCCGCTAGGCAGAACCAGGTGCGTACATTATAACTCATTGAAATAATAAAATCGTTGTCCTACAGGAAAAAAGTTATACCATAAGAAACTAAAATTGGAGCATTTGTATGAACAGTTATAAAGTCAGTGTATGGGATCCCTGATACCCATAGTTTTTAGAAACACAATAAATTACTATGAAGTCGTAAATCGTAGGTTTAATTATGTCTCCAAAGAAGTTGTGTAATTTTTGGCTAGGAGGCTTGAAACGATATCATGTTACAACTAGTAAAATGGTCACAAATTGACAATTTATTACATTTAGGCTAAAATTCTAGTAAAGTCACCTCTTTTAGGCCTCCGGAGTAGACTGTTCTCCTCTAGCAGTCCTCACCGAAATGTCCGTGTGCTCTGTTCGTCAATTTAACAAAAACTTTTGTGATCAGATCGAGGGTCAATACGAGAACCTGCTGGGCCTGGCGCGCGAGCGACAGAACAAACTCAATGAGACCGTCAAGGCGTACGTGCTCGTGCGGGAGGCCGCGGAGCTCGCCACGTGGATCAAGGATAAGGTACGTTTACTTTAGAAGCTGAGTTACTTCATTATCAACAGCCGCATCATCATCAGCAGGAAGACGTCCGCTGCTCAACAAAGGCGTCCCCCTTAGATCGCCACGCCGAACGATAATTCGCCACTTGCATCCATTGGCTACCCGCGGCTCTCACGATGTTGTCGGTCCACCAAGTGGGAGGTCCACCAAATCCCTTCGACAAAACAGTGGGATTATTTGAAAAAAGAAATCCCCGCTATTAAATAAACTCAGGCTATTTAAGATTTTTGGAAAAATAACTATTAAGGCCCTTCTATAAGGCGCCAAAGCACTGCTAAAATGAAACCATATTTTCACAGGAAATGCACGCCCAAGTACAAGACGTTGGCGAAGACCTGGAGCAGGTGGAGGTGATGCAGAAGAAGTTCGACGACTTCCAGAACGACCTGCGCGCCAACGAAGTGCGCCTCGCCGAGATGAACGAGATCGCTGTGCAGCTCATGACTGTTGGACAGACTGAGGCTGCGCTGAAGATCAAGACGCAGATGCAGGTGAGATATGGGGACCAGAATGTTTGCGTTCTATAATTCCGAACTCGGCATTTTCTTACTAAGAGCATTTTAATTAGATGCATTTCTAGCTTTTTCAGAACGAGAGAATTGTTTTTTTTTGTGTGTCATCGCGATCTAGCTGCTATAGCACGTTAGCACGAGACGCGATGTGACCAACTAGAACTTAAAATCATACTAAACGTGCCGGTGTTTGTAGCTTTATAGTGAAAAACTACAACGTAAATCTGTCTTACTGCATCATTATTTTGTCAAAGTAAGGATAATTTTCATCTCCAGTTCTTTGGTGACGCAAATCTTTCGAATCAGGTCATGTGTAAGGGCGCTAACGGTTACATCGAAATATGTAAACGTGTGGAGCGTTGGTAGCGTCTTTTTGAAATCCCCACTATTAAGCTGCTTTGTTTGCTTCGACGATCGAAAACCAGCTTAGACATTACCGAGTTCCATGGGAATGTCATTGAAGATACATAACAAGTCACGTACACAACGATTTAGCGCAGATCATTGTCGTATTAGAGCAAATATTGACATTCCAAACAGTAATAGACATCCACAAACATTTAACTTTAATCGTGATATAACAATTTACATGTTTACAAAAGGATCATGTATGTATATTACTATTGCGTACGTGTTATCGCGTAAAAGCTTTTTGATAAGATAGACACGTGGAACTAAGCCGTACAAAGTGCATGCACTTAACATAAAGTGCTGTCAGTGTGGAAATAGGCAGTTGATCCGGAAATCCACTTTATAGAGTAGCGGATAAACTACTTACTCATTACTAGCAACTAACTACTAAACGTCTCCCGCGGGCCGATTTTGACGAACGAAACTAAAAACTGCATCATTGGATTTTATAAAAACTCACAAATCCTGGCCAGGCATCGAAACCCGCTGATTTGAAAAAAAAATTACACCCTGTATTATTATTACCGTTCGAATTAGTGTTTCCTAATAAGGATCAACTTCGGGAAGTAATCATATTACGGCAACTTAAGGAAAACGTATAATTACAAAAAACTGATAATCTCTCAAGGCACGACTGTATTTGCAAACATAAGTACCGTTTCTTCTTCAAATATGCTATTTTAGTTCAACTCAATAATGTGGTATTGCTAAGGTACCGTGGGATTGTTGGAAACGTCAATCCAGTGCGACATTGAAAACAATGAAATTTTTATATTTCGAAAAACTTGGCTCAGTAGATGTAAAGTAACATGAAAAAATAGCAAATTTCATAAAAATCAGCACATTCTTAAGTTGCCGTTAGCCATCCACGCCCTAGTTGCAAAATTTCAACGGCTTTTATAAAGTGAGATTTTTATATACTGCTTGGTTGAGTTGGTGGACAAGTTTGAAACTATGGTCTAAAGTATGGTCGCGGAAATGCCTGAAGAGGTCGTCGAGCCCTGAAATGCAAAGGATAACTGAATTGATAGAGTGATTTTTCATCAGCATGAATCTGTGAGTCCCTTACTTTTCACCCACGGCGGGAGAAGACAGTTTCTTATTGGAGCTGTCGCCTTATCTCGTTCAAATCTTTAATGCAACTGACCACTAGTTACGAATCCATGGTGGAGTTTAACAATAGGGTATTTTATAGTATAAATAAATTGAAAATCTGTTTAGTCCGCCAGTTATTGTATAAAAAATAATGGTCTCCTAATTTAGTTTTATTAAAACAATGAATATTGACAAAGATAAAATGCCTGTAAACTTTTACCGACCGCGTGACGTAATGTGACTTTTAAAAGTCGTGTATTTTCGACAATTTTGGATTATGTAACAAAACAAAAATATGGGTCTTAATATTTTTTGATAATGTAACTTCAAAATAGGTTATTAAACTCAAAACATCTCTCCACAACAGGAACTGAACTCCAAATGGACGTCTCTCCAACAACTGACAGCGGAGCGCGCCGCCCAGCTGGGCTCCGCGCACGAGGTGCAGCGCTTCCACCGCGACGTGGACGAGACCAAGGACTGGATCGCGGAGAAGGAGGCCGCGCTAGCCACCGACGACCTGGGCAAGGACTTGAGATCTGTGCAGACTTTGCAACGTAAGTGTAAACATATCCTTTTGATTGAAACGCAAATCTTTAAAATCATTAACGTAAGTAACGTAACAAAACCAATCAACAATCACCTTTGTGGTCATCGTTTCGTCATTACAATAGAGCGACTCAAAATCTATCTGTAGTTAATAAAAAACTACACGAAAAGGTACACATTTCCAGTACTGTCGCGACGTGAAAATATTTTAAATAAGAATAGCCACTTCCAATGTATTATATGAATGAAGGTGAATGAATATCATAACATAGTAAAAATGTCACAGTCATTTTCAGATCAAGGAATTGGTGAGCATATAAAGATTCTTTGAAATGTTATTGATTGCAGGAAAATCACTTTAGAACAATTTATACAGCCAATAAAGTTCGGCCGTTCAGAGAATGCGTTCCTGACACGTCGCGATTGAACTGACGACGTAACTTTGTAATGGCGACGCAGTAACGATAAAAATATTTTTGTTGGTTGTTTACCGTTTTAACAATTGATGAGCATTAAAACAACATTATTATATGAATAATCAATGAATGTTATAATTGTGTGCCAAACTGAGCGTCAAATAACTTGGTAAACAATATTTTTCTAAATCTATACTGCGCTATAACAAGGTTATGTCAGCGCATTATATTTGTAGTGCTGTGCTAAAAATAACAGGCAAGTATCGTAATCTGTTCTTAAATATACAGTTATACTTATAATATAAAATAATACGCTTTGTTTTTCTTTTTAAGAATTTGAAAATAATGGACTATAAGATAACTTTTATGAAATATAAAAATAAAACTATGACCAAACCGAATGCGCGAAAGAAAGTAGCATTTTTATATTTAGGTTGAAAATGGTAATCCCAAATGGCGTTACTAGCATTTTTATACTTAGATTAAAAATGGTAAAAAAAGAAAATAATCTTAAAATAATGCGGCGGTTCATTTTGGAGGAACGGTAACGAACTCAGTGTTATGCTGTGCCCATCACTAGTCGTGACTAACTGATAGGTGTCAGGAACGCATTCTCTGAACGGCCGAACTTTAATAATTGAAAGTATCAAATGTTACCAAGAAATTGAAAATTATTTGCATTGATTCTACTATCCTTTTGAAACCCCAATAAAAAAAAAAAAAAATAACTTTTTCAAAAGCATAACTTGAAATCATATAAACAGTACCCACAATTCACCTTTATTTTCTCCCGCAGGCAAACACGAAGGCCTAGAACGCGACCTCGCAGCCCTGGGCGACAAGATCCGTCAGTTAGACGACACGGCCAACCGTCTGATGTCCACACACGGTGACTCCGCCGACGCCACCTACAGCAAGCAACGAGAGATCAACGAGGCGTGGCAGCAGCTGCAGGCGCGCGCCAATGCCAGGAAGGAGAAGCTACTCGACTCTTATGATTTGCAGAGGTGAGTTATGTGATGCATAGTGAAGGACTGACTAAGCAAGTTAAGGAATACAAAGGGCATAAGAAACAGGGTGCACTTTAGTCAGTCAGGGAGCTTCCCAAGACGCGGTGCGACGCGATTCGACTCATTCCAACTTCAAGTGAAAATCATCCATACTACTACGACACTAGGACATAAAACGTGCGATTGTCTATGGGTAAGAGATGAAAAACAGTTTAAGTTAGTAGAAATTGCAAATCGGACGAGTCCCGTAATGGATAAGCTCCCTAAGAGTCTTAACAAATGCTTCTGTTCCAAAAAGGGTTCCAAGTTCTCCCGTCATTTGTTGGTGGAGTTTGGTCCGCCACTTCTTCCCAGCCAAAAGACCAGGAAGTGGCGAAAAGGGGTCTTTAGAGAACTTTCTTATGTGATAACCGTCAGTAAGTGCTGATAAATCAGCCTTTAGCTATTAGTATTTGAGTGATGAGTCTCATTAGGTTACATAAGAGCACTCCCACATAACTTATAACACCATGATTTTCCAGCACCAGATGAATTCTTCAACCAAACTACTTACTTAAACTTCCCAAAACCTATAAAATTCACAATTTTTATCACCCTAACCATTCCACAGGTTCTTATCCGACTACCGTGACCTGATGGCTTGGATCAACTCCATGATGGCGTTGGTGAGCTCAGACGAGCTCGCTAACGACGTCACCGGCGCTGAGGCGTTGCTCGAGAGACACCAGGTATGTCCATGTTATGATTACTTTATCTATACGACTTATATGGTCACTAACACTGTTGTTGGCACGTAATATGAGGCATTTACCAAGGTTTTTAATGAAAATCATATTTTGGTAACCCAAAATATAATGAATGTAATTTATTCAGAATATGAGTGGGTGGAGATTGATATTAGGTGGGAACATAAAGAACTCCACCAGAAATTGTCGGGGTTCAGCTGCTGAGATTATTCAGTCCAGGACATAATTATCAAAAAAAAAATCCAAATGGGATAAGGGCAGAAGTATCTTCTATCTATTCCATAAAAATCAATTGCTGTTTGTTAGTCTCGCTAAAACTTGTTAATTTTTTTGTTTTCAAATTAGTCTATTCGGTTTTCATTTAGTTTAATAAAAATTATAATTTAACATTTTCATGGTAAATGTTGTGTATACCTATCATAGGCCTGCATACCAGCACTTAGTTTATATTTTTGTTTTCTATTACTACAATGTATGTTTGGCTGTTGGTGTACTTTAAATAAATAAATAAACTCGAGAACGGCTGGACTGATTTGGCTGATTTTGGTTTTGAATTATTTTGGGATGTCCAAGCAAGGTTTAAAAGGTTTTTTTTTTATTGTTTCTGAGGTGGTACGCAGTTTGAACTGGTACTGAATATTTCAGTAGTTGGGATTGAAACCTATCTGTGACTGGACACAATCGTAAGCAGGTTCAGTACAAATTCATTCTCACATTATATTTTTCCCACATTTTTATTCTTGATCACATGGTAAATAGTCTAGATTATGTGCTAACAACAGTATTCCCTATAGATATGTTCATTGTAAATTATTCCCGTTTGGTCCACCAGTGACTAATAGATTGAAGACAATACATGTCATTATTAATGTTTGAATGTATAAAGTTTGATGATTTCAATACATTTAGTTGCATTACATTCAAAAGTACATTTAAAAATAAAGATCTAGAAGAAAAAAAACATTTTGTGATTAATTATGAAGGTTAAGGAAGCTTCCCCATGACGCAATTCGTGCGATTTGCAATTTCTTCTTACTAAAAATGAAAATCGTCCTTGCTACTACGATATAATGATGCAATTCGATTGACTTGACGTCGTCGTGGCGAGCGTGTTTTGTTTATAATCTACCGGAGACAGTCGTACTTTTTTATGTCATATGTCGTAGTGGTAAGGATGATTTTCACTTGTAGTTGGAATCCGTCGAATTGCGTCGCGTCATGGGGAAGCTCCCTAAATTTGACTAGTAGACATTAAAGTTAATGTTTTCGTGTTAACCTTCATAAGTGGTTCAGAACTTTTAAAATGAATACGGATACCGTATTCATTTGTTGACGAAATTCCAGGGATTGTAAATTGGGGTATAGTTTACATCTGGGGATTAAAAATATTAAATTGGCGATTACTGGGTATTGGAGAACAAATATCACATGGTAACTGTGTTTCTAGAGCCAGCGTTTGGAGATAGACGCGCGGTACGGCATAATGCCGCAGGTCAGACGCATTGCACGCATGTGTGCCCCCAGCCTTACTACCATTCTTGCGAGTCACGTCTGATATATTTATTAGGGCTTTCGTTTGAATAAGGAGAACAGCATCATATTTAAAATGATTATCGTCATCATTTATATAAAAGATCTACAAACTGACAAAATTTTGAGAATTATTTTGGAAAGTTTAAGTTATTTTACTTAAACATAATATATGTCTATATTTTGTCATGTATTAAAAACCGCAAGAATTTAGAATGGAAGAAAAATAATCTGTTTGAAAAATCAACAAAGCAAGACATATTCTTCTTCTTGATTATATCTCCATTTTATGAGACTCTCAATCTAGTTTTTATAGACCTTTATTCAAACACAAATCTTAAAAAATATAATCCGTGACTTGCAAGAACTTCATAATATACACCCGTGTATGCAATAATACGCAATAATATACACTACACTCGATGTGCTGCTGTTTACAATCTAATTTACTTCAATTTAATGTATTTAGTGACCGGGGGTAGTTACCCTAACAGTTTAACTATAAAAAACTTAACAGGCTGAAACACGACGATTCCATTAACAGTTTTAATTGTTTTATACTTTGTTTTAAAGTTTTTCTATGTTGTGATAAAGTACAGTTAGCCATAAAAGTGTTTCGTATCCATAAATATACAATAAAGTGGTCAACTACATTTTCAAATACGAAGAGTGTTGAATACGTTAAAGTTGAATAATTTTAAACAAGATTCTAGTTGGAACACTTTTCAAGTTAACTGTACTAGTTTTTCGTGTGTTTTCAAGGTGTCTTCAGTTTGTCCTAAATGTTTTTAGTGTGTGTGAATTTTACTTTCTGTACAATCTGTATCTTCTATTATTTACTCTATTTTTGAACTATCCACGGTTCTTTTATTCTTGGTGTGTGTTATACAGCTTTATTTATAAAAAAAAAGCTATGTTGGAATTTCTAGTCACCCCTATATCGCGTTTTCGATGTATAGAAACATCGTTGAAATATTGGTTATAAATGTGACATAATTATGTAACAACAGAGGGACCAATATATCAGTACAACAACTAGTCTGTTCCGGCATGATAAGACAGGACATGATGATTTTTGAGGAAAGAAAAATTTTAGATTGCAAGTGGGATTCGAACCCGCGTCTTCTGGATAGGTACTCCAGACGCCTTAACCAACTAGGCCATTGCAATCCACACTTGCAAGCCGAAATTCTCTATCCCTTGTTAACGCTTCATGGTAGCGTGGCGCCATCTCTTGGATTAGTGTTTAACTAACTTCCATCACAACACGTTGACATTACAGCCAAATCAATGTTGTATAATGAGATAGCGTCTACCAAACTAATTAATTATTTTTATACGCATTAACGCATGCGATGCGCATCGTAATGATGATTCCACGCTACCATGAAGCGTTAACAAGGGATAGAGAATTTCGGCTTGCAAGTGTGGATTGCAATGGCCTAGTTGGTTAAGGCGTCTGGAGTACCTATCCAGAAGACGCGGGTTCGAATCCCACTTGCAATCTAAAATTTTTCTTTCCTCAAAAATCATCATTACGATGCGCATCGCATGCGTTAATGCGTATAAAAATAATTAATAAGACAGGACATGCTGTCAAGATAACTCTTCGCTTTTGCAGTGCTACAAAATTCTTTTGCAGCCAATATCTTTGATAAAGTTAGCACGCAAGTTGAAGTCACCGCCTAACGTGGGACAAATAGACTGAGTTAGTTTGATGTAGATGTGAACGTCAAATTAACTAAGCCCCTTCGTACACAAGTTTCCGAAAACTCACGACTTTGGCATCCAAGCGACTATCGGAATACAAATCGTACACTAGCAGGCGTTAATGGATACCAAAGTCGTTATAGTATGGGAGACTTACTACGCTTTGTATTCGAAGGGTCTTACTCTACCAATTCTCACGCATTTTGACAATAAATAAAAATCAATGGTATTGAAAAACAAGCTAGCTGATATAGCTAGATAGATTATGTCCATGCGCCACATGATTCAAGTACTTGTTCTTATGGCCAAAACTAAAATAATATGTTCTATAAAGGAACATCGCACGGAAATGGACGCCCGCGCCGGAACCTTCCAAGCTCTGGAACTGTTCGGCCAGCAGCTGCTGCAGGGCGGACACTACGCTAGCGTTGACATCCAGGAGAAGCTCAACAACATGAGCGATGCCAGGCAGGACCTTGAGAAGTAAGTACTCAACACTACTCTAACTACCACACTGTGTTCTTTGTAGCCCAGTTTTTGAATTGAGTTCAAGTTTTTATTCACTTTCTCTGCATTTCTTGCAACGCTATTGTCTATTCATTCAATAAAAGTGAATTATTGTGAATATCGCTAAATGGCCGTTTTAGACCCTCTGCTAACACATTATTCTCTCCAGGGCCTGGGTAGGTCGCCGCATGAAGCTCGACCAGAACTTGGAGCTCCAGCTGTTCTACCGTGACTGCGAGCAGGCGGAGGGCTGGATGGGTGCCCGCGAGGCCTTCCTCTCGCCCTCGTCTAAGGACCAGACTGACGCCGACGCCGCTGCTGATGCAGCACAGCCTGATAACGTGGAGCAACTCATCAAGAAACATGAGGACTTCGATAAGGCTATCAATGCTCATGTAAGTGAAACACCAGTCGCGTTCAATATCTCGTAGCAATCTCACCTCGGCGACAATCATCAGAAACGTTGTCACACTCTAGGAATTTCTTCTGTATATCATACCCAATGTTTGCAAACATAGAAAATCTCATATACAAACACCCAGACCCGGAACAACTACTTGAAAAAGTAATAACTTGTTAAAATTTAGTGGTATTTTTAGTAGATTATAAATGAGATTATGATTATTATGACGTTACTTCCTTCAAAATGTAGTCAACATGTTAAATATGAGAAAAAATGCTACTGCTAGTTTTAGAAAACAAAATATATATGAAGAAACATTAAGTTATACCTTTTTTTTACTCATGTCACGCTATTAACTATTATCTTTTACAATATAATTTGATGAATCATTTTTTGAAGTCCAGGGAAGATTTAAAAGATGTTAAAAAAATATTCTGAGGCGGAAGTGAGTAATTATGATTAATTAAAAAAAAACTGAGGTGTTACAAAGTAGCCGGTCAGCTAGTTATGCGATAAAACTAATGTTGATATTATTCCTCACAGGAGGAGAAGATCGCCCAGCTGCAGACCCTGGCCGACCAGCTGATGGCGTCGGATCACTACGCGGCCGACGACATCGACGGCAAGCGACGACAGGTGCTGGACCGCTGGAGGCACCTCAAGGAGGCGCTCATTGAGAAGAGATCCAGGTAATATACATTATAATAATTTGGTTAGTTCTGCCAGCTCTAAAATTGTTTACATTCTTTCTATCGTTTCCTGAAGGGTTAACGAAATGACTTATTGAATTGGAATGCGATTGTGAAATGTCATTATATTGATGCAGACAGTGTATCTGGTCAGCATTGACAGACATTCGAAAATATTTTTTTATTTCTGTTCTAATAATAAGTTAAGAAAATCGAGGAGTGTCTATCTGACATTACGTACATTTCAGGTTGGGTGATGAGCAGACATTGCAGCAGTTCTCGCGCGATGCCGACGAGATGGAGAACTGGATCGCCGAGAAACTGCAGCTCGCCACTGAGGAGAGCTACAAGGTAACACACTAATTACCTATCATTACCTATCAACAAGACTTTTTCATAGATATTTCCTGCTACTATATATTTAAACTTAAATCTTACTTGGTGGTCGTCTCCAGGACCCCGCCAACATCCAGTCGAAGCACCAGAAGCACCAGGCCTTCGAGGCGGAGCTGGCGGCCAACGCAGAGCGCATCCAGTCCGTGCTGGCCATGGGAGGGAACCTCGTGCAGCGAGGACAGTGCAGCGGGAGCGAAGACGCCGTGCAGGTACACATATGCTTCTTCTCTTAGACATGTTACTCTATCTAGGACATCTGCAAATAAATTAAAGATTAGTGCAAGGACCCGAAGACGCTCGGAAGGCAGGAAGTTTTAAACTCTGCATTTTCAATCTATTTTCAGTTATTTCTATATCATAGCGTTGTTTGTCTCCTGTCGGGGTCGTGGGACTAACGATTACCGTGACGTTCCGGGGGAACGCACAGGGCTATTCAAGGACACCATGGATTTTATTTATATTTATTTATAAAACTTTATGCACAAAGTAGTACAACGGCGGACTTAATGCCATAGGCATTCTCTAACAGTCTACCTTAGGGTGATGCAGAGATAAAACATAGTAGGTGCAACAAAAAAAGAACCATTCATTTGGGATATTACATACCTATATTATAACAATTTAGTCAGTACAAGACTGACAGTCTTTCCTGCCTTGCCCGATTTGAAGATTTAATTATAAAAAAAGCGTTGTTTGTCTATCTATAATTGTTATAGAAATGAAAAAACGTGAACTCGTATTTTGAATTCAATTAAAACACGAAAAGAAAAAGGAATACTTGAGACTGACATGTGCATCGAATAACGTCTATCTATAACGCTAGGAATATCCACTGATGTATGCCTATAATTAATTATTTATTTGTTCCCCAGGCTCGCTTAGCATCCATCGCAGACCAGTGGGAGTTCCTGACGCAGAAGACGACAGAGAAGTCACTCAAACTGAAGGAGGCCAACAAACAACGCACCTACATCGCCGCCGTCAAGGATCTCGACTTCTGGCTCGGAGAGGTAACTATTTGCCATCAAATACCCCCATTTTATAACGCTTTTTACCTAATATCAGTATAGATTCATCATAAAATGCTGTTCTCACCTCACTGCGTCAATGTTATTGAACGCATAAAAAACGAATCTAAAAAAATGCGAGTGGACAGGACAACACTACATTTTTTTAAATTTGACAAAAGGTTTATACTTTTCTAATGTTTTAGGTTGAAAGCCTGTTGACATCAGAGGACTCCGGTAAGGACTTGGCGTCCGTACAGAATCTCATGAAGAAGCACCAGCTCGTTGAGGCTGATATTCAGGCTCACGAGGACAGGATCAATGGTAGGTTGACAGCATAGAACCTAGTTTATTTCATCTAGTAGCCTTTGTCACCGATTATTCGTGTTCGCTTGAATAATTCCACCAGACGAACTTACTTTCGCATTTATAATATTAGTAAGACTAAGATACGATTCTCCTCCTTCCCCACAGACATGAACGCCCAAGCGGACGCCCTGGTATCATCCGGCCAGTTCGACAGCGCCGGCATCGGTTCCCGGCGCGCCGCCATCAACGAGCGGTTCGAGCGCGTGCGCAACCTGGCCGCACACCGCCGCGCACGCCTGCACGAGGCCAACACACTGCACCAGTTCTTCAGGGATATCGCTGATGAGGAGTCTTGGATCAAGTTAGTATTTACATAGGCTTTATTTTTTCTAAGTCTTCATAAAAAAAATGTTAAATATCTCTTATTAACTTCTGCTGACCTTTCGTTCAAATAAACACTTTTAATTTTTTTAAACTTTGCCGGACTAGGTTTTTATTTCTGTATCATGGGTGCGTTTACAAACATAGAAACTCGCATGCTGGCCATGGGAGACCATTTTCCAAACAAAAACAAACACCGAGACCCAGAACTCATTTTGTGTGTGTGTTGTAAAGTCTCAACAATTAAAAAAGTATGTTTAAGTGCCACCCCAATTCGACTTCTTGGAAATATGGCAAAAGTTTTTTTTTCTTAATGGTGAAAGCGAGATAAAATTAGGTGGACACATATATTTTTATCAAGGACACAATAAATTCACTAATTTCAAAAATAGAATCCTATGGCATAGTATTCATAGAAAAGAAAAAGATATTACATTTGTGTCATATCTTTTGGAAAATGGTCTCCAAAATACCATAAAACTAACCACACATTACTCCACAGGGAAAAGAAACTCCTAGTCGCTTCAGATGACTACGGCCGCGACTTAACCGGAGTCCAGAACCTTCTTAAAAAGCACAAGCGTCTCGACGCCGAGCTAGCCAGTCATGAGCCAGCCATCCAAGCTGTTCAAGAAGCTGGAGAGAAACTCATGGATGTGTCCAACTTGGGAGTGCCGGAGATCGAGCAGAGACTCAAGGCATTGTCGCTGGCCTGGGATGAGCTGCAGGCCTTGGCCGCTGAGAGGGGAACCAAGTTGCAGCAGTCGCTGGCTTACCAACAGTTCTTGGCGAAGGTCGATGAAGAGGAAGCTTGGATTAGGTATGAATAGATCAATTTTTATCAAGAAATTTTAATTGCTTAGTGCTAAACTGCTACGGTGGAATAACTGTAGGTCTCATGCGTATTGAATAGTGGATCATAGAGAGATTCTTCGGAAATTTAATGTTTATGACGGAAGCAATCATTTTCACTACAGGGTTTCTTCAACAGAGTTCTGTTGTTTGAATCAAGTTTTTTTTTTATAAGTGATATCTAAGTTTTTTGTTTCATGTTACATGGATAGCTTCTGGTGTCAGAATTAACCAAACCATCTCTGAAAACCACTCAGATCTATAATATGGCTTTTTTAATTAAAAGTTAATTACGGTAGTCGAATAATCGAATATAAAAAGTTTACGTTACCGACCTTTACTAACAAATCCTACTTTCCACAGCGAGAAACAGCAACTCGTGGTCGTCGGAGAGTGTGGTGACAGCATGGCCGCTGTCCAGGGTCTGCTGAAGAAGCACGAGGCGCTGGAGGCCGAGCTGGCCGCGCGAGGAGACCGCGTGCGGGACCTCGCCGCTGATGGAGAGAAACTCCTGGCTGCCGGGAACTTGCATTCTGATGCTCTGTCGCACCGCATCAGGGCTCTGCAGGTAAACTATCTGAAATCATAATCAAAATATTTTGGTCACTCAATGGGCACTTGTAAAACGTCGTAATAATGGCACGGCTTGGGTTGGTCGTTATCATGGAGAATTAAGAAGAAGAAGAACATTGGGTTTGTTTACAAACCTTGAATTTCACATACACTAACATTCTGACCTGGAACAACTACTTGTAGGTCAATGATTGTTCTGCGCGGGTTCTAACTTCTGAAGATGACTGTTGTATAAAAGAAGACATATTTCGCAAACCCAAAGATTTACGTCTATTTAATATGTATTTGTAACACATAAGGATGTACAAAAACTAATTTACTTTTATTATTTCATGATTAAACAATTTATTGTAGAGGCATTTACTCTTCTCTGTGCTCATCACGCTTAGAGAATAATTATAATTTAGTCTTTGAAACTTACCTAATTATTTTTCGCAGGCCAAACTAGAGAAGCTGACAGGCCTGGCTGCCCGTCGCAAGGCCGCGCTGGTAGACAACTCGCTGTACCTGCAGCTGCTGTGGAAGGCCGACGTGGTGGAGTCCTGGATCGCCGACAAGGAGACGCACGTGCGCTCCGACGAGTTCGGAAGGGACCTGTCCACTGTGCAGACACTGCTCACCAAGCAGGACACCTTTGATGCCGGTCAGTACTGAATTATAAATTGAACAATATGTTTATTCGACACAGCAAAGCACACAAAGCTCTCGCAAAAAAACAAAATATTTCAGAAGGAACACAAAAAGTACTATGTGTCTCACGGCTATGCCAAATAGGCTCAGTTCAGTAGAGACATCAAGCCTCTATGTGCCTGACGAGGTGCTTAATGAGTTATCATTAGGCTCCTCGTCAGGCACACCTCACTTCGAGCAATTCACCTGATATAACGTTACAAATTCGAAGACAATCGAGCATCAAAATGCGCACTTTAATGTTACATTACAGGTGAACGTTCGCGGTGAGGGAGCCATTACTGCTCTGCGTTGTCGTAGCTACGGTTCGGTTATCGAAGCATTAACATGACTGACAAGAATTTTTAGTAGAAAACACATTTCTCAAGTCATATTTTCATTCTTCTCCCCACAGGCCTAGCCGCCTTCGAGCACGAGGGAATCCAGAACATAACATCTCTCAAGGAACAGCTGGTGGCCGCCAACCACGAGCAGACGCCGGCCATCGTGAAGAGACACGGTGACGTCATCGCTCGCTGGCAGCGCCTGCTGGCTGACTCGGCTGCTCGCAAGCAGCGCCTGCTGCAGCTGCAGGATCAGTTCCGGCAGATCGAGGAGCTGTACCTCACGTTTGCCAAGAAGGTATTTACCTTAAATAAACGTTACTTTAATGTGGGTTTAGTGCCTCATGTTCTTGTTTGAGGTCTGTCTTTTACAAATAACATCATCAGCATGATGATGGATATTATTTGTAGCCGTTATTCATCCTCTGTTGGGTATAGTCCTCACTCAATGTAAACCATTGACCCTGGTCAATGGATAGAAAAGTTACTCACTAATTAAATAACTTTATCCCGCATTTCCTCACTACCTTTATTTTTTTTCACTAGGCATCAGCATTCAACTCGTGGTTCGAGAACGCAGAGGAAGATCTGACCGACCCCGTGCGCTGCAACTCCATCGAGGAGATCCGCGCGCTCAGAGATGCGCATGCGCAGTTCCAAGTGAGTAGTTAACTAATTTATTTTATCTACAGAAAACCATATAAATACGATAACCTGTTTTTAATCCTGTAGAACTCGTGACTAAATAATTAGAGCCGCACAGGCCGCTCTTCCGAAGTGGAGGTCTGGTAGGCAGTCGCACCATATAAAATACTGTTTGACTGGAAGCCGACCCAAATATAGTTGGGAAATGGCAAGCAGATGATGAACTTCTCTTCAAACCGAACTTTCAATTGTCAGGCTTCTCTATCATCGGCACAAAGCGACTTCGAAGCCCTAGCAGCGTTGGACGAACAGATCAAGTCGTTCAACGTGGGCGCCAACCCTTACACCTGGTTCACCATGGAAGCTCTCGAGGAGACCTGGCGCAATCTGCGCAAGATCATCGGTAAGTTAAACCTAGATTTTGAAAAAAACGTAGTTTCCACGTTGGTACGATAAAAAAATCTGCATGAACAAGATTACCTGATAGCTATAGTACAGAGACTGTTCTAAAAAAAATACTTTCAAAGAAGTCTTTATCTTTAGAAGCTTGCTAGTGCAGACTAAGTCAATCTAAACTAACTTTTAGGCTGCGGTAGGTATATTTTCCAGTACCTCCAAAAAAAAGAGCACTGTTGCTACAAAGCAGGATCATCATCAACCTATAATGTTCCCACTGCTGGGACACAGGCCTCCTCTCTCTGAGAGGAAGTGGGTCATAATCCACCACGCGGGCCCAGTGCTGGTTGGTAAAGCAGGATAGTTTTACTCAAATAAAGTTAATAAATAGTTTTCAGCGATATGGTCGACAGTGAAACACCCTTACCTCTGTTGTTTCGTAATATTAACGTAGCAATGTTTCCGCAGCCGAGCGCGACGTAGAGCTGACGAAGGAGGCGCACAGGCAGGAGGAGAACGACAAACTGCGTAAGGAGTTCGCCAAACACGCCAACGCATTCCACCAGTGGCTCACCGAGACACGGTATGTACACCATATTTATGTGAAATCTTTAGCCCGACAATTTCAATCTAAAATTCCAGTTTCTATAAAGATACTGGAGCAGAATCCAGGATCTCTCTTCACTCCAAGCAAATTGGAGCTTCTAAATTGGTTTTACGTGGAAAGTGTGCAATTTTTTGCGATTTATTCATAGAACTTATTCCACTGTTCCCATAGTTATTAGACAAGCACACTACACACACAAGCAACTAAAATGAGTATGTTAGACAAAGTTCTTACTATCATTTTGATTGCCGAGTCGCTTCTTTGTCCGTGTGGAACAAATGCCTATATTTCTGAAGAATTGAATTTTTATGCTGTAGTGTGCAATTTCAGTGGGTTTTTCTAACAATAACGGTTTTAATGTTAAAAGAAAAACATATCTCATTGTTAATGTTTATAGGTACTATGAGACCCTTATGTTTTCACAAATGTCTGCATAATATCTGGCTTGAAGATATTGGTGTAATAATGCTCTAAATTGGAGATGTTGACATATTGATTGGTATGCAGGTTACGGCTGCTAGGCTGGGACGGGTAACGTATTCACAATGTCGCGTGTCTACTAAACTCGTCGAACGATGCGCTTTGCGGCTTGTCAAAGGTTTTATCCAGTAAACGTGAACCCTCCCTGTAAAACTTTTTTTTAACGTTGTCCCCATATTTTTAATCTTCTTTATATCGTGGGTGCGTTTACAAACATTCAAACTCACAAACATCCATACCCGGAAGAACTATTTATTAGTTTTTTTGTCGTTTTGTTTTGTAGACCATACAAATATTTGTTCCATGCGTTGATCGAATCCGCGACACTCTTCTCACTCGCAGAGGTCGCTCAGTCACTGACTGCGCCAACCGTGTCGTCTATAATAATTATGTGCCACGTTTAGCAAGAAGGGTCGACTTTTGTTTAACTTGTATATTGATAATCCTAAACGTAAAATACTTGATGTTTTTACATCTACATACGTCTACATGCACTACTAGTAAATTAATTTCACCTTACATAATTATGAAACTAACTTTTGACAAGCCGACATTATCGTTGTACACGTTCGTTCTCGATGTCTGTCTGTAGCTCCGTACCGAACAGCTTAATGATTGGCTTATTTCAAGTGTATTCTTTTATACCTGACGAACTCTTACTTAAATGTCTTCTACTTTTTCAATATGCATAACCTGTAAAAACATTTATTTACTTTTAATCTAACTGTTACTATGAATAGACGTTTATTTTCTTCAAAAATATTTAATTCATTTACTATTGGAATTAACAAATAGATGTTGTCAAAATTATAATAATTAACTTTTAACGAAACTCCATTTATACTACATCTTATTAGAATATACTTATCAATGCCCTAAATTAGCAAATTACGTCAATCCAAATCTTGTTCTTAAACTCAGATTGGCTACAACTTTGTCCGTATCGAGTCGAGATTGAGATACATTTTGAATTTTCAACATTTGTGTTATAAAAAATAATTCACAATGTAAGCAATTAGGGTACCCCTAACTGTGACAACTAATCCAATACATGTAAATTAACGAATACTTGTGCACATTAAAACAGTACATCAATGATGGAGGGCACCGGGTCCCTGGAGCAGCAGCTGGCCACGTTGCGGCAACGTGCCGGGGAGGTGCGCGCGCGCAGGGCTGATCTACGACGCCTGGAAGAATTAGGTGAGTGCAACAGCAAAAGATAAGTCATCTACTATCAAATCGACAAGCCACTAACAGATTACCCAAGGCATTTCAATATTTACGTGATTTTGTATGTGCCAGGAAGGCAAAAAAAAACAATTTTTTTCTGGAACAATGTCCTGCAACTGTTGATTACCGTTCATTACCGAGGCTTTAGAGTTGGATGACCCCGAAGAAAACTCATATTTTTATGATAAACAACTTTTCAAGGAATTTGTATTTAACAAAACTCTAATGCATCGATTTTTGTCACCAGGCGCGGCACTAGAAGAACATCTGATTTTGGATAACCGGTACACCGAGCACAGCACTGTGGGACTTGCCCAGCAGTGGGATCAGCTCGACCAGCTGTCCATGCGCATGCAGCACAACTTGGAGCAGCAGATACAAGCCAGAAACCACTCTGGTAAGTACACATTGTTATTGGCGAGGCATTTCGTTGTTACTAAACAAGAACAGGTGGCCTACCACGACTTAGCAATTGTTGTTCCACTGTGGGAACGAGATGGCGTTAGACGACTTGTATAGCTCTGTCTCTTTCCCACAGCCTAACTACTCTCGCTTTGAGATGTCATGGTAGGGCCCCAGAATATTAAAGTTTAGATATTTCGGAGCTGTTTTACGATTAAAAGTTATGAACACTTTTCTTGCTTCAGATAGGAACTCGACAGCGCATCCAAAACGGCCTCTTATCAATATTCCAAATGATTAACTTCGTGAAATAGATGATAAAATGAATATCTAATGGCGTTGCTGGAAATGCACGAATTTAATTATAAGAAATATTAAAGTTAGACTAACTGTGATGTCTCTGCAAAAAGGGAAACCTTTGATTTTGCTGGCTCAATTTATTTCATATTTTTTTGTAAAATATTCTATTGTAATGTGCAGTATAATTAGATTTACCTACCTTTAAAAGTAGAATTTTCTAACCTCATTTCTTCCTGCAGGTGTAAGCGAAGACGCTCTGAAGGAGTTCTCGATGATGTTCAAGCACTTCGACAAGGACCGCTCCGGTCGCCTCAACCACCACGAGTTCAAGTCGTGTCTGCGCGCGCTCGGGTACGACCTGCCCATGGTCGAAGAGGGACAGCCTGACCCCGAGTTTGAAGCTATACTTAGTGAGTATTGTAGTGGCCACTGTATATTATAAGTATATTTCGGTTCGCAAGCACCAACGTCCTTACTGTTTGACGTCCGGACAACGACTGAGCTACAGAGTACTTTTTACTCTACCCCCACCGCTCGCACCTTGTGACGTATGCGCCGGAGTCAAATCTAAGGCGAAGCATGTAGCGTAATATCCATCAATATAAAATGTGGGATCACAATATTATATTGCTGAATTTATGGACTAAATAAATAAATAATATCATAATAATTATCAAAATATTTATTGACGTGTAGCGTTCGCCGTATGTACAAGCATAATTTACATAAACTATTGGCTGTGGCTCATTAATTCAAAAAAGGTTAAAACATGACTACAATATCAGAGATGTTTTAAAATGTTCTTGTACTTCTAGATGTGGTCGATCCAAACCGCGACGGCCAGGTGTCCCTCCAAGAGTACATGGCGTTCATGATCAGCAAGGAGACGGAGAACGTGCACTCGTCCGAGGAGATAGAGAACGCGTTCCGAGCCATCACGGCGCACCAAGACCGCGCCTACGTCACCAAGGATGAGCTCTATGCTGTGAGTAATTCTTCATCTTACAAAACTAGTAATGAAAAAATAAGATAACAGTGTTTCATTTTGTTTTACTGAAGGGTCAACCAGAGGTGCATACACTAACATTTTGTCAGTCCGACGGAATAGTCTATGCACTTACTGGCCCAAATCCATACTTCAAGCTGCTATATGAAATTGTTAATGAAAACAATAGTCAATCTGGGCATCAAACCCAGAAATTTTTGAACAGCAGTAGCACTCTGAATATTAACAACTATTTACACACATCTAACTTTTGTTTGTCTTATCTACAGAACCTCACCAAGGAGATGGCAGACTACTGCGTCGCTCGCATGAAACCCTACGTGGAGGCGAAGACGGAGCGTCCCATACCCAACGCCCTCGACTACATCGACTTCACGCGCACCCTCTTCCAGAACTAGACACGCACTGCGCACGTCCGCACGCGCCGGCCGTCCGCGCACTACTGCCTAGCTTTACTTACATAACGCATTAAATTCAAAAAGAAAATTCCGTTTTTTTAATTTTGTGCCGTGTTCCCACCCTGACGCGTAAGTACTGCGCGGTCGGACGCGCGATCAGCTTGCATTACTATTTATATAGCACTATTTCAATGTTTCATTATTCCAAAAGTATATAGACTGAAAAAAAAAGCATTTCAATTCATGTGGTAGATTTAGAGTCTGCGTAAATTGGACTAAAAAAAAAAACTAGATAATTGTATTGATGATCAGCTGATGTCAGTGCGTTGTCGTTCCGGAGGATTGTGCTTGTGTTCGCAGTTCGAGCAAGCGCGCACACCCGGGCGAATAACGTAGTATGTCGTGTCGCTCTGTACCTTATGGTATGTGTAGTAAGGGCGAGAATTCCTTTTCTCTGATGCGAGCAGAGAAATACGAAGCTGCCAGTCGACTTGATGTCAGTATTTTCTATATTATAACAGCGTTTTATAATCCGTAACTTCCTCTTTGAATTTTCAATGTTGACCTTAATGCATTTCATAAAATTTATTTATTGATTTGCTAGATAGTGTTGTAAGCTAAGATTAACAAATCTTATTTTATTATTCAATTATTAATAATGTTGCTAAGATGCTATTTATTTTTTGTATTCTCCATTATTATCTTTTCAATAAATATTTATTCCCAATTTAAATTGTTTATTTTACAATAAAAGTCAGTGTTCCATTAATGCAGTCCATTATTCATGTAATAAATTATCTGTAATACATTTATAACTATTCCTATCATACAAGTTTCACACATAAAGTTTTCATAAAATTAAGGCTACATTTTTAGTTATATTAATTTTGTTACCATCACCCAATTGGTGTAAAAGTAAAAATATTTTAAGTATTTTTATGTATTAGTAAAAGCAAATTGAAAATTAGTATTTTACATATTTACAAGAGTTACATACTTTGGTATTAATTTCTATATAATTTTCGAAAAGTTAGTGTCCTAAATCTACACTTACATTTTTTTACGATTATAATTTTCTGCTAAAATTTTGTTAAACATTCGTTCATGAACCCGCCGTCTAGGCGAGTAGCCTTTAATGCACATACACACAGACAGTGAATTATATTTACAACGATAAAAGGAAAATATGGTTTATTATAATTCGACTAAGTTTTACGCCCACAACTCGACGAGTAAATATAGAGATCGCGTCCTAACCAAAGCTATGATCGAGGTACACGCGATCACGATCATGATTAGTGAATCCGAACGCATGGTGGTTAGCTGAGGAAAAAGTTACATTGTACAACAATCACTTATTCGCTTTAGTTATGAGGCGGGGTTAACATTTCATTACTCAAATGACGGAACTGCAATAAATCAATCGCAGACTACTAACACATGAGATCTATTACTAGAAGACTTCTTTGATCAAAAGCGTATTTTGATCATCAGTTCATCAGCATCCAAAGTTTCTTCCTCCAACAATGTTGAGAGATACCTTCAAAACCAGCAACTGCCTGTTCCACGAGTTACAAGGGACAAGCTACAGTTGCGCCCTCTGCAATAACCGATACTCCTGTTGTGTGACATGCGGCTGTACTTTGTCTAGCAGCTGTTGAGGCAGAGTCCCCTTGGCCGGCTGTAAGTACGGGATGCTCAGTAGCTCGCGCACGGAGGGCCGCGCGCGCGCGTTGTATGTGAGGCACCACTTCAGTGCTGCGATCAGTGATGGAGGGAGGTCTGTGAGGGAAATTATAAGTTGAAATTAGTGGCAAGTAGTTGTTGATGTTACAACACATAATAATTTCTATAAAAACTAGCTGTTGCACGCGGGCAAAACCCCCTTGCCCATGACAACTCCTACAAGAAATTATCCTACAGGTACATTAAAACTTGGTAAAAGCTATCATATGAGTTAATCCAGATCATAAACTATTTATGTACCAAATTTCTTCCAAATCTGTTCAGTAGTTTTGCGTGAAAGAGTAACAAAATACATACAAAATTTCGAATTTATAATTTTAGTAAGTTGGAAGTAAGATACAGGAAAGAGAGGAATAATCAAATTGGTATCTTTGTTGGACATTAAGTTTTAAAAACATCCACTTATCTCCTTGCTGGGTTAGGCTAATGAGTATAGTGAATACACCCAAAATTTTAGTTAATACCCTTACAATAAAGGAATAAGACTACTGATCATAATCGAATACTTACGCTCAACGGGCGGATAGTCGATGCGATGGTTGGGGTCGAGTATGGCGGCCAACTTGGCGAGGTTGGGGATGTGGCCGAACGGAGTGCGTCCGTACACCATGCTGTACAGGATGCAGCCCAGCGACCACACGTCCGAGCGGAACGAGATCTATAACAACAAATATTTTGTAAGGGACAAAATGGGATAGGTTTATTTTAAGATTGTATAATCGTCAAAATTCCTCCGACCCTGGGGTGTAGCACAAGGGACTCTTAGACTACTGATTAAAAGGCAACCTGTTCCTTCAATTGCGTTTTGCGTTCCAAGGCCGAAATGCCCTTATAAGACACTACTTTTAATAATAAAAATGGCTATGAGTTATTGTTCGATGCAGTGGATTTTGTTTTTAATTTATCTTCTGGAATGTGAGACAAATAGTGTTTTTCTTATCTTCCAGACATCTACATTCTTTTACATTTTATATTCATTCAGTCGTTATAATGTGGGATCTAAGAAGTTTGTTAGAATTCTGAATCTGCAACTATTACGCCTTAGCAGGGTAATATGACTAAAGATATCGAAGTCCAGTGGTTACCTTGATAGGAGCACTGCCATCGCCATTAGCGACGCCATACCCGCCCGCGCCGCCCATGAGCGCCTCAGGACTGATGTAAGAATATGTCCCAGTAGCTTGCGAGCGCACCACCGACGTGGCATCGCTACTGATGGCCGACGCGATCCCGAAGTCGATGAGCTTCAGCCGCCCGCATACTAGGAGGAAGTTCGCGGGTTTTAGATCCGCGTGGATCACGCCTGTAAATGGAAAATGTTGTGTTCAGTATAAAGTGGATGTCTTTGGATCTTTTAGCTATTGATTGAAACTAAAAGTGAAGTAATGGAAAAATAACCTTTGAAAGTACAAGACCGTCGCAATGCATGGTTTTGAAATGGTAATGCTGTGCCCTTTAAATATTGAAGTTGGTTAACAACATCTCATAATCAGTCTATAAATAATTATATTGTAGGATATAGTCTTTTCCAACTAAACATTTACAGCATCTCATAATTAGTCTATAAGTATACTGTTGGGTGTAGAATTTTCAAACTAAATGAGTTCCATTTTGTTCAAGGCCCGACATTAATATTCTGAACTGCGTTTGATTTGTACAACATCGTTCACTCTTCGCTCATACATAAAAAAATCATCGCGACTTATTGCGTTTATTGTTTAAAAGTTCAGCAACATTATTAAACTGATCATTCCTCACCATGTTCATGAATATAGTGGACGGCATGTAGCATTTCCTCCCAGTAGTGCAGCACGAGCGCGGGCGGCAGACCAGCGCCGCGCGCCTTCAGGAACGAGGACAGGTCTGTCTCGCCCACCTCCAACACCATGCGCAGGAACTGATTGGTGCGATCGTACTCACTGAGGAGAGAGGAAATTGTTTTTCATAAATCATTTTTAGAACAGAATGAGTAAAACAACAAAAATCAAATAGGTGTGAAGATGGATGAACCATCTTGTGTAGATCTTCTATGATACTCCTTTGATGTGCATCAAAGGGTTTCTTTGATATGCATCAAAGGGTTTATTTGATGCACATGTACTTACACCGCCCGTCGGGACACGTCGACATAGTGACAAAAATGCTTCGCTTCCTCTGAGAAACCGCGCGGATTAGCGCGGCGGTGTAGTGCGATTGCAATTTCAGTAAATATAAAAAGCTTAAATTAATTGCAGTTTTTATAATAAGAAGTTCAAGAACCAAAAGAGAATATTTGTTTAGCGATTTTGGTGGTCTCTCCAGTCCTGTGCCCATTACCCTTGCCGGAACGCTCATACCGATCTGTTCCGAGTTTCGGTAACTCGGTTCGCTTGTTCAAGGAGATGGCGATGTAGACCGGGACATAACACACCGGATCAACTCGGGATCGATGAAATGGTCACCGGAACAACTTGCGACTCACGGATGCCCCTCAAGTTAAAGGGGAAAATATACAAATCCGTGATAAGACATGTCGTATTGTATGGATCGGAATGCTGGGCTGTGAAAAAGATGGATGTGAAACGATTGCATGTAGCAGAGATGAGGATGTTGAGATGGATGTGTGGAGTGACAAGAATGGATAAAGTAAGGAATAAGTTTTTAAGAGGAAGTTTGAAAGTAGCACCTGTTGCAGAAAAAATGAAAGGAAGTCGTCTGTCTTGGTATGGACATGTGATGAGGAGGGATGAGACTCATGTGGCTAAGAGAGTGATGAGTATGAATGTTGATAGATGGAGAGGAAGGGGGAGGCCAAAGAAAAGATGGATGGATTGTGTAAGGGATGATATGAATGAAAAAGGAGTAAATGATTCTGTGACGTTTGATAGGGGAGAATGGAAGAAAAAAACGTGTTGCGCCGACCCCATGTAAAATGGGATAAGGGCAGGAAGATGATGATAATAAGAAGTTCAATTTTATTTGCCGCATGAAGAGTTTACACCAAATGTTTACTCACTAATCAAACAGCCTGATGACTCTGTCGGAGTTCTGCAGCTCTCTTAGCAGCCGGACCTCGTTGATGTAGCCCTGAGCCAGCTCCTGGTCCGTAGCCAGGTACACACACTTCACTGCATACTCGCATGATGTACCTACTTCTAGTACCTGCAAGACGATTGAAAGGATATTTCATTTGTTCAATTGAGCATATACCCTAAAATTGTGAGTTTGATTTAATGCTTTAACACCAGACAAACCAATTCTAATGAATTTTAGGGATAGATGGGATTCTGTAGTCAGTTTTAGACTAAGACGGTGGGAGGCGGTCGATTGAAATTGTGGATAAAACCCAGTGAATAATGAAAAATAAGAATCAAAATCATTTGGAAATAAAAATTCTACTAAGAAGAGTGTGTTTCAGAAGTGAAAGCGTAGATTGATCATCATGAGTATTTCAGCCTTCAAGTCAACAGTATTATTATGAAGCACTTGGCTATCTGATCTTCATGAGTCATTTACTTAGACTTAGACTGGTTGACTAACTTTTACGGAATACCTGTAATGACTGTCCAAAATCCTAATTCAAATAAGAATTCACAATCTTCATTAAATAATGTAATGTTTTTTAAAAATTAAGAAAGAAATCTTGCAGTAACATGAATTTCAACAATAGCCCAATGCTTGTGAAGGGGACAACATGCAGGGTAAATAAACATCAGGTGCCACCCTTCTTCAAAACAAGATGTTAAAAACCTGTTTATTTTGGACATGTTGTGACTTGAAACATAAAATGAGGGTGAGAAATCTTTCTTGAACTTGTTTTTCAACTAATCTTTTGTTATTTTAACTGGATATGTATTTATCGTGTTGAAAAGAGTGTCAAGGCCTTTTTGAAGAAATTTAAATTAATTTAAAATTATATTTCCGTTATACTTACTTTATAAACTTCACTGGAGCCTCCAGTGCCCAGTTTTTTAATAAACATGTACTTCTTATCCTTTATACTGGTTGTCTTGAATAATATCTTTGAGCTATTATTGACCACACCCTGAGGGTATGAAGGAGTAGCCACATAAGACGCAGGCATTGCCTTTCTGTTAAGAGGAGTCTCAGGAACTGGGATGTGTGCAGGAGCTGGTTCTGGCCGAGGTGGTGGACAATCATCTTTTGAAGGGTTTTGGGAAAATAACTCAACTCTCACTCTGTCTCTATTCTGTATTGCAGCTTTCTGAGGAGTCTTTTTATGACTCTGTTTGGAACCCGGTGTAAATTTTCTAATACCTGATTTTATTTTAGGTGTTGCTGATTTCAACTTCTGACTACTAGGTACTTTAGACACCTCCGGAGTCCTTTTAATGCATGAATTTTGTATTCTTGTGTTGCTGTTATTCTGTTGGATCAATACATTACGTTTTTTAGCTTCTGAATTAGGATAAACATTAGATCTTGCCTCTGAAGTTGGATAAGCATTCGATTTTGCTTCTGAAGTTGGATAAGCATTCGATTTCGCTTCTGAAGTAGGATAAGCATTCGATTTTGCTGCTGAACTTGAATAAGCATTCGAGCTGATGTTTTTGTGAGCACTTTGGCCTAAATTCTGGTTTTCTTTCCCGGGATACGTTTGATGAGGGACCCAACTGTCGTGTGAATTATTTTCTTTATCGTGTTCGTTATAGACGAACTTTTTCTCTGATGCAAAAGCTTTAATGTCTTTTGGTTTGGGTTTAACATTGGGTGTGAAAAAGTCTTTGTTTATTTTCTTAGCAGGGGAAGGTTTCTTAGCCACGGTTTCGCCGAAAGAGTTGTCGCTATCGTCGGCGGAGGAGAAGCTCGCGTCAGGGCTCTCTGCTGCATTTTTGAAAGGCATCAAGTTTGCCAACAATGCCGACATGGGCATCGGAGCAAACTTGATACTGTTCGACGTCGATTCCGTGTTACCACTCATGTTTATCGGTGTTTAATACATTTGATACAAAACCTAAAACTTAATCACCACTTTCCACACAGTTTTCATTTAGTTTTTTCTTCTATTTTATAGTAATTCAAAATTATTTCCGCACTTTCAAATTCTTCCGTTGAACTTTTAAACATTCATTTCGGCTCTGTGCCTATGGCCTGACCGCTGAGATTACCTCTTCTATTTATGCTCACGATTTGGTGTGTGTACCCATTATCTATCCCTTTCTTCCCTAACCAACCTAACTATTGCTGTCTCTTTCTCATGCTGTGTTTGACGGCTAGAGTCGGACCGCGCAGTGGCGCGGCCATTTTCCTTAGTACGCTTTTATTTACGCAAGCGAGCGGTGTGTGTTAGAAAAAAATCGTTAAAACGAGGTGAAAATTAAAACGTTGTGTAACGTTCGATGAAAGTTAAGAATATATTTTATTTAAGGTGAGTAACCTAACAGAAATTGTACATTTATTCACAGAAATTCTCTTTCGTTCGAGATTACGCTGTCACCTAATTTTCCTGGTCCGATCGAGAGAAATAGACCCCGATCTCGGGCTCAAGCCCAGACGGATATAGTCCCAAATCACTTGGTGATGTGAGTGACGCAACGGGACCCTAAGCTACCGGTATGGATTGCTGAGGCGATCGCATGGTAATTCTGGACCGACCGATCGCGAAGATTGGCTCGACTGGGCCCCGAGTTCGACCCGATCGGGCACAAACCCTGGTCCGACCGATCCCAGATTTTGGTCCGACCGTCCTCAGGTATTGGCCCGACCGGCCCCGAAAATTGGCCCGACCGGGTCCGGAAATTGACCCGACCGGGCCCGGAAATCGGCCCGACCAGACCCGGAATTTGGCCAGACCGCCCAAGAAGCTTGGGACAACCGGGCCGCAAAGTTTGATCCGACCAAACACGCAATTTGGTCCAACCGGGCCCCGAGTCGTAACAGACTTTTCTTGAACTGGGCCCGACTTTAACAGTAGTCTTACAACCGGACCGAGAGTCTTAGAAGCTTAACCAATCCGTCCCGAATCTGAATAAAAGATTGATTAGCCCGACAAAATCAATGCACAAATAGCGCATTCGGTACTTCTACTACATGGAACGCTGCAGCTACAGAGTTCGAATTCGAATCTCAGCGGAATTGAATTTCTCTTTTATTGATCGCTAGTCACTTACGCGCTCTTTTCTGTTCGACAGATGGCGTCTTCACAAAATTATATCACGCTTGGTGAACTATATTCCCGAAACGGCGAGGAAGAAGATCAGCAGCTATTGGACAAGATAAAGGACATAATTGAAAAGAGTCTCCCAGCTGGATGGAGAGATTGGAAGGTCATTGACTGGACCAAGGAAGAACTTTTCGGCGGCAAAATAGACCACAAGGTGCTAAACAAAATCCGATTTGCAATACCTTCAGTGGAGCTTGCACAAGCTTTCTTCCCTGAAGCGAAAAACATTGGCGAAAAGTCATATAAAAACATGAAGTTGAAACTCTTAGACTGGGATATCAGCAGATCTCTTATAACGAACCCCAATCACATTGCGGCGAAGTTACGCGGATCTTCAGCACAAGCCGAGCTCTTCAGAAGAGCAGTGGAGACAGTAAGAGCATCGGTGTGCTCTAGAGAACAGATCTCAGACATTTTAACAACAGACGAATCGCACAAAAACCGAATAAAAAGCTATTCGAGATGTAGTCCAATAAGAAATAACCCTCGCAAACCCCTCAAACGAAAGCGGCCGAGACTCCCATCATCATCATCTTCGGTGAACTCAGACCAGTCGAGATCAATAAGAGCTGCCTCATACACATCTCCGGAGAGAATCCTCCCCAAACGAGCACATTATTCGTCATCACCTCCCTGCTCACCGGAAAGACTAGACACGGATTCGAGGCTAGATCGCATGGAGGGGATGATCCAAGGCTTATATGAAATGGTAAATGGCAGAAACAAGGAGAACGATAGTAACCTCGACACTCCAAGCTGGCGGGCTCCCAGCCCGGGACTGGAAGCCTTCGATACGGAGAACAATAATTGGGACATATTTTCGCCGAACACGAAGGAGTCTGAACCAGCCATACCTAAACCAAATCCGACAATAGAACAACAAGGCCTAAAATGCCAAAGACTGGGGGAACAAGCCTGGAATAAAATTCGGTATGCAGACTCGCAGAAAAAACTTCAAGCTTCCCCAGTTTTTCACTGCCTTCGCGTAAATGGGACAATGTTCCAACACTCCCAACCCAGCCAGCTAAAGGACCTGTTAGGAAAATGTGACTCAGCTTTCGGAACCATTACTCACGGACTTTTAATGCAAAGACAAAAACTTCAGGAAGCTCTAAAAAAAGTGGCAGAACAACACCCGGACGCAACAGAAAGCCTTAAAAATATTCTCTCATCAGACGGCGAGTTTCGCTCAGTATCTGATGATTTACTCCAATATACCTGTGGCAAGCGGGCCGAGGTAATCGAATCCAGACGAAAACTTTACGAACCAAGGAACAACTTCTACAGATCGGTCCTCAACGACATCCCACCATCGGGGACTCATTTATGGGACGAAAACAAATTGCAAGAGATAATCAAAACGCATGGGGTCTCCAAAATTGCTCCAGCCCCCCGTCGACCGTTAATGACTCATACCACTCAATACACAGACAAAGAAAACAAATCTAAACTACCACGAGACCATAGCTCTTTCAGAAAACCACATCAAAATACTAAAAAATTCAGAAAATCAGACTTCAAAGCTCGACCCCAGAAACAACAAGTCTCAAGAGAGCCCAAACGATATAACCCTAAGGAAAGAAACGGAGGGGGGAGACGGCGTTATCTTTGACATTCAACACTTTCGGGCGGGCCAGTTAGCCGACCATATGTCAGCGTGGAAAGGCCTAGGGGCACCGAAATCTATCTTAAGCATCATAACAGGCTATGTCATCCCGTTTTCAACAAAACCACCAATCACAGAATTAACACTGGAGCTACTAGAGAAATTTCGAACACCCACTTCTACACTGATGGACCAAGAGATCACAAAAATGATTCAACAGAAAACCATTATAGAATTAGACTGCAGGAATGGTTTCCTTTCAAAAATGTTTCTCACACCAAAGTCGGACGGTCAATGGAGACCGGTGTTCAACCTAAAAAGACTGAACGAATTCATCAAATTACAAAAATTCCGACTTGTAAACCATCGACATTTACAATATTTTCTACAGAAAGGAGACTACATGACCAAAATAGACCTTTCACAGGCCTACCTTCATGTCCCAGTAGCAAAAAGGCACTGGCGATACCTAGCACTCCATTACCGCAACTCAACCTACACAATGACAGCTCTACCCTTTGGACTAAGTTCAGCGCCTCAAATCTTTGCAAAAATAATAAATTGGGTCGCCAAGTATCTAAGAAAACAGAATATCCGTTTAATTGTGTATCTCGACGATTTTTTGATAGTGAATCAAAACCCACAACTTCTAAAAAACGAGGTGTCAATAGTACTACAGACCCTTACAAATTTAGGCTTCAGAATAAACTGGGAAAAGTCAGTATTAAATCCAACAAAAGAAATAACATTCCTTGGCATAAAATGGAACACAAAATTGAACCTGAAAAGCCTACCACTAGAAAAAATAGAATCACTACAGAAAATTATACTAAAAACCATAAAATCAAAAAAATGGAGTTGGCAGCAGGCAAAGTCGTTACTGGGCAAAATGGAATTTGCATCGTTCGTGATACCACTAGCGCGTCTACACTGCAGGAAGATTCAACGAGCAGTCAACCGGCTACCAGAACCCGAACCCGACCTACATTTCAAAATAAAACCACAAATTATTCAAGAGTTAGAATGGTGGTTAGAAAATCTAGAACAAAAATCGAAGATAATTCTACAGGAACCACAAATTCACCTAGTCACAGATGCTTCAAATACGGGTTGGGGAGCAGAACTAGAAGACAAACTGATCTCAGGACAATGGACCGCCGACCAAGAGAAATGGCATATAAACAAAAAAGAAATGTATGTCATTTACAAAATGTTAACAAAATACCAAGATGCTCTTCAAAACAAAAGTATACTCATTCAGTGCGACAACAAAACGACAGTGGCATACCTAAAGAACCAAGGTGGAACCAAATCCGTATCGCTTCTAAAACTAGCAGGCGATATCTTGAATATAGCCAGGCACAAGAACATAGAAATACGAATAGAACATATTCCAGGTCAGTACAACATAATATCGGACCATCTATCAAGAGGCAAAAGCTTACCAGACTGGCACCTATCAAACTGGATGGTACAAAAGATATTCAAAAAATGGGGCACTCCATGTATCGATCTCTTTGCGACTCAGCACTCGGCAGTGGTCACAAAATTCGTCACACGATTTCCATACCACCAGGCAGATTACGTGAACGCGTTCACGAGGACCTGGGACTACAAACTAGGGTGGATATTTCCCCCCCCACCGTTAATACCCAGGATCCTACAACACCTCAATCAATGTCGAGGGACGTTCATATTAATAATCCCCAGATGGGAGAATGTATATTGGCGACCGATAATCAAGAAAAGAGCCATAGACAAACCATTCACAATTCGAAACTTGGCCCAACACTTGACAGACCTTCAAACCAATCTGCCACCCCCCCAAAATACAGGATTTGTACTTGGAAGCATGGAAAGTACGGGGTGGGCCGATCTAGTCAAAGACTGGACAACACAGGAAAAACAAATTCTAGAGACTTCGTGGCGTAAATCATCCCTTGGCACTTATTCAGCAGCATGGAGGACCTGGTGCCAATGGGCCAAAGAGAATAAAGTCTTAATAAATAACCCAGATCCAACAGAGGTAGCAAAATATCTTTGTTACTTATTTTATAAGAAAAACATGTCATATAGAACTATTTATCTACATAAATCAACAATAGCAACATTCTCAAACCCTCTGCATTCTGACAGAATCTCTAACAACCCTCTAGTAAAACACACTTTAAAAGGAATTTCAAATGCAAAGCCACAGATATCGCGTGCCAAAATTTGGGACATAAATAAGCTGTTATCTTGGATACAACATAACCCTCCAGACCCAAGTAACCTTTTTCAGGTTTCTAGACATTTGGCAACGCTGCTACTTCTGGCATCAGGAAGGAGGGTCCATGATCTAACCCTCCTTAGAATAGATTCGAATTTCCTGGTACAGTCAAAAAATGAAGTTACTTTCTGGCCTCAATATGGATCAAAAACAGATAAATCACATTACATACAATCAGGATGGAAGCTGGTGAAGAATGATCAGGAATTATGGGATACTGTGAGCTGGGTTAAAAAATATATCACAATATCACATTCAAGACGCCATGTCAATAATCAGGTAATCCCAAACTTATTTGTGAAGACACGTGGAAGAACCGGACCAGCTTCTCGATCAGTGATAGCCGGTTGGGTAAGAACTGCCTTAGTGTCAGCTGGAATTGACGCAAGTGCAGGCAGCACCCGTTCTGCAGTTGCCACTTACAGATTTAATAATTACATCCCCCTTGATGAAGTATTGAAGAGAGGAAATTGGCAAGGCCCAAATAACTTCTTTAAACATTACTATAGAGAAATTGATAAGCCAGAAATTGAGGAGAGTAGCGCTAATATTGAAAACACTGTCACTAAATCATTTATACCAGTATGATTATGAACATGGTATGGTATGGTTATGAACATGAGAGGACCTAAGATCTCAATTATATTATCTAAATTGAAATTTTGCTCCTGTTGATTATATTAGTTGTTATGTTTGTGTCTGTGCCTGTCAATAATAGAGTTAATAGAAGGGCACTGAAGAGTTTACTTGAATTGTTATATTACTTGATTATTATGTTATTATTGTTATTATTTTGAGGCGCTACATCTTCAAACCATATTGCAATAAGACCGAAATTAAGTCTTATTTACCTATTAAAGTATGTGATTATAGAAGTGTATTAGTAAGGACTTTTACAAAGGTTAATTAATAACTACCTAAATGATTGTAAGGTGATTGCCAGGCTTAGCTAGCCTGGAAGATGACATTAATTATTGTGAAAACTTTAAGAATATTGCTATAATGCCAAATGGTATCTCTTTAATAAATACATAATGTCTATTCTATCCTATAGTTTATTATTCATTTCCCCTCCAACTCGTATCACAGTACGCTGCTGTGTTGCTTACTAACATGCCGGCAGATTTAAGACATATCTCAGCGGTCAGGCCATAGGCACAGAGCCGAAATAAACCAATTTTCCCCCCAAGGGGAAGAAAATTGATATTTCGGGTCTTGCCGTAGGCCTGACCGTGGCAATTCCTTGCCGGCTGATTATGGTACTGAGGAAAATGGCCGCGCCACTGCGCGGTCCGACTCTAGCCGTCAAACACAGCATGAGAAAGAGACAGCAATAGTTAGGTTGGTTAGGGAAGAAAGGGATAGATAATGGGTACACACACCAAATCGTGAGCATAAATAGAAGAGGTAATCTCAGCGGTCAGGCCTACGGCAAGACCCGAAATATCAATTTTCTTCCCCTTGGGGGGAAAATTGGTTTATTTGACAGTTTTGACAGCAACAGCAACAAATTATTTATTTTTTTAAATAATGTTAAGGCATGGCTTCTGGGCCTTTCGGCCATCAATGAAATGTGTTCGTTCAGGGTTGCCTTAATAAAATAAAAGTTTGGCGGTGACTGGTGGTGACGGACGGTAAGCACGTTGTGTACGCATTGCGCGAGTGCTCGCTCGTGTGATTTGGCTTCTAAATGAAGAGGCCGTTTGATTTTTGCCTCACGTAGGAATTGAACTTGTGTTTTGCCTCACGTAGGAATTGAAATTGCCCATAATTTTATTAAGACTTTTCTTTCTGTCCTTTTTTTAATAAAAACCTTGCCATACACTACTAATTTCTCCTGTCCATATACAAAGAAAATCATAATTATACACAAACACCTAGACTCGGAGAAACTACTTGTATTTCATACAAATGGATGAAGAGCAAGTTGATTAAAAATCAAGACTTTTCTATCAGTTAGTCGTACAAAATAACAACGTTATCGTTCTTAAAAATGGGTCAGTTTTTTAAAACTAAATTGTTCACTCATAAGTTTGGAGGTTCTTTAGAACGCTAATAAATGTTTTTTCCGAGCGGGGTTCGAACCCGCGACACGCTGTGCAGCAGTCTAATCGCTTAGCCACTACGATAACATTATCACTGTTGCCATCGCCGTCGTTCTGCGACTGAACTTTCGTTTTTCAAATTCTCTTTGTATGGCCAAGGCTCATGGCGTGTGCAAACGACATTAATTTAAAGACAAAGAGGGTCCACAAATAAAATCAAGCATTAGTTATTATAATTCGTAATATAATTATTCAGTACATGATCATTATTGATTATAGATTTAAAATAATTATTATTATCAATAAATAATCGCTAGGGTAACATTATTTACAATTATTCACGATGACTCAGTTTCTTCAGATTTAGTAGGATATCGACAGTCCACACTCCCGCATTCACATTTCAACCATTTTGATTTCACTGACCAGAACTTGTCTCCATAGTCGAACCTGCGGGAACGTAAATAGTTAATGAAAGTATTTTACACAAATTAAATTAAAAACTACCTACATACACCAATGAAGACTTGAAATAGTCTAGAAAGTTTTTCTAAATCATTTTTTCTGAGTATTATCATTGATATTACGATCTGGATCACTGTGAACGGGCCACGGAAGAAGGCCTGCAAAAAATTCGTGGCACTACATTTAATAAATGCAATCTGAATGACGTAATGACCATAGGTCGGAATTAGGTAGAGTTATCACTGATTTCATACGACGAAAGAATAAAGTGGATATGCTCCAAATCCCGGAATTACTTTTATAGAGCAGAAAAATCCCGTAATTTAATTTTTTTTTAAATGTAATACTGTTTTTCACTCGAGATTTTGTCTATAAGAAATCCCGGGAGATCCATCTTAATATACAGAGTGTTTCTTTTAAATGGGCCAAAAGGGGGAAATCTGCATCCATAAGAGATACGGGAAAACTGTCTTAGAAAGCTTTAGCTCTTTTTTGATACTGATAATTTTGGCGTTTTTATTTTTTTGGTCAAGTGTGAGCTGTCCACAGAAATGAGTGAAATTGACCAAATTTTTTTTTAATGCTGTTCGACTCTATTTCGTGTAAGGATCATTTCATTGTATCGGAAGAAAAAAATCGGGACGGCGGAAGTTGGTCAAATTTAGCAAAATATTTTTTCATACAAATTGTATAAACGAAAAAATTCCCATTTTTTTTTATGATGCCATGTGATTTAGTGTCTTGTAAAGACCAATTCATTGTATTGGAAGAAAAATGCCCGGGCAACAGAAGTGGGTCAAATCTTATGATATACTGACACTATTAATACGACTTTATGCTGTAAGAAGAAACATTACTCTACTTTTGACCAACTTCTACTGTTCAGATATTTTTCTGTCCATACAATAATCTCATCCTTACATGAAAATAAGTCAAATAGCATTATAAAAAAAATTGGGAATTTTTTCGTTCATACAATTTGTATGAAAAAATATTTTGTTAAATTTGACCAACTTCCGCCGTCCCAATTTTTTTCTTCCGATACAATGAAATGATCCTTACATGAAACAGAGTCGAAAGGCATTTAAAAAAAATTTGGTCAATTTCAGTCATTTCTGTGGACAGCTCACACTTGACCAAAAAAATAAAAACGCCAAAATTATCAGTATCAAAAAAGAGCTAAAGGTTCCTAAGACAGTTTTCCCGTATCTCTTATGGATGTAGATATCTCCCTTTTGGCCAATTTAAAAGAAACACCCTGTATATAAATCTCGTGTCACAATGTTTGTCCTCAATGGACTCCTAAACCACTTAACCGATTATAATAAAATTCGCACACCATGTGCAGTTCGATCCAACTTGAGAGATAGGATAGTTTAAATCTCAAATTTTAGACCGGGTCCTCCACCCTTGCGAAGCCGGGACGGGCCGCTAGTATTTATATCAACATTTCATGCAAGTACTAAAACAATCTCTACTTAATTCCGACCTATGGTACATAGACACTAGCGCCGCGTCAAGAGGACGTCAATCGTGTCTCTGACTCTATGGTTAGCTAGCAGACTCACGTAAATTCTTCATCCTGTTCAATATCTGTGGTAGCGAACAGCGCCACGGTGGGTAGTCTGAGGTCCCTGCTGTCTGTGAATACCCGGACCGGGGCCAGGTTGGGCTGGCAGCTGTGGTTGATGAACCGCGCCGCGCTGCCGAACTGTGGCTGCGTCTACGCATAGCTGCGTTTTGTCCGAACATTGCTGGGGAAATTAGTTAAAACGTTAAGTGGCACTATCTAAGCTAAATTAAATCATGAAAATTGCGACCTTATTGCTAAATAAAAAAAAGACTTTTCTCATGTTATTTTATGGGTCTAGTTCGTCCTTGTAATTTTAGTCTAAACAACAAGGTATTCATATTTCTATACACTTCTATTTATTTTTAAAACTATACCTAAATATGAAGTTTAGTTAAGCGAAGTAGAGGAATTCCCTGTTTGTGTTGCAATCTTGCAACCTTTAGCTAGAACCTCTGGATCTTTAAGCCAAGAATTAATAAGTTACTTTTATGCGTGCTTCACCGTCAACCACATCATTGCAAATTATTAGGCGAGATGGTGGTAAAACACAAGCCTATAATAATAATAATATAAACTAGTTTAAACAAATCCTTACCTCAAGCAAGTCCGGTTTAACATCCAAGGCGAACATATAATGGTCAGCCGGCCTGGTGTCAGCGTGCGGCAGTGGCAGCAGCTCCCCGCAGTACAGCGCCACGGGCGTCCCGCGCGGCACTACCTGCCTCGCGCGCAGCCCCCAGCCTCGCGAGCCTCCCACTCGGAACACTTGCGCGCGCACGCACACGGAACCTGCGGCTGCCGCTTTGGTAACTACGCTGTTGCCGCAGCGACGCTGAATATAATAACATTATTTTAGAAACGATACATGAAATCGAGTATAAACGATCTCCTGGCAAATTAGTCTAGTCCAGTAAGATTTTTTTTTAATGTGATTATGAAAACATATTTACAAAAATATAAAGCTTCCAAATTCGAGAGTCCCCCACTCTCGAATTTAGAAGCGTTATATTGTGTGCTCGTGACGTTAAAAGCAAGTGAAAACTGAACTTGCTTGTGACGTTTTCGTAATTTTAAGTGTCGTACCTATTCGTCAACACGTTTATGTAACAAAAAAAAATCATGTCAAATATTATTTGATAATCTAACTGACTAATGGACTATTTAGATTAATGACGGACTAATTAGGTTTTTTGGTCAAATTGGGTCTATTTCATAGCTGTACTTACCAGGTTACATCCACAAGTCTGGTTGCACTCGAACAACATGGGCGGGTCGTGGTACGGGAAGCTGGCCTGCAGCCGGCCGCGCGAGTACCAGCACCGCACGCCCAGAGCACTGCACGCGCACGAGCCGGACGTGCAGTCGCCTTCCTTGCACTTGCAACCCTGGACGGGGGAGGAGCGTAGTGAAAGACAGGTCAGAGTATTACTTTTATTTTATGGATGTGTCCGCGTTGTGATGGCCGCCCCTTAGAGCGGCAAAGCCTGCCGGGGTCGCGGGATTATCGGGTGACAGTGGCAACGTAACGCAAAGGGCTATTGAAAGACACCGTGGATTTTAGCTAGTACACATGTCAGACAGTCCCTCCCGTCCTGACCAGGGTGGGAGGGCTCATTTGATTTTCTTTACTTAAAACCTGCTTAGACCAAATTCAAGTTAGAAAAAGTGCTGCACTGTTTCCAAGGTTCGATCTATTTCTGTACCGAAATTCATCAAATGAGTTCACCGATTTAGGCGTGAAAACGTAACAAAGTTACTTTCAAAGTAATTTATGATAATAAAATGCCCATTCTAAGAAGTAGATTTCTATGGAGACGTACGGGCTAGAAACTCCATGGGCACTCTTTTTAGATAGTCAAAATTATTACAGATTTATGATGGTAAAACCTGTTGATACTGACCTGCATGTTACTGATAGTGTTATCAATATTGACGTGTGTGGGCATGACGTGTCGCGTGACGTACGTGAAGTCGTCCGGCAGCGGGGTGTCGTCCACGTCGTTCACGCACGGAATCGGGAACGGCTCGCGGCCGTTTGATATATCGCTGTGGAATTGCGTGTGGATTCAATGGTGAAATGTTAATATTTTGTAGGATCCTTAGGTCCTTAGGAGTATTAGTTAAATGTCACAGCACATGCTGAGGTAGGAGGCTTTTGGCCTCACACAGGACTAAATTGTTTTATGTTTTGTTTTGTTTTACCTTTCTTTTCTTTTATTAATTTTGTTTATTCTGTCCTGTGTGTCCCAATAAATCTCTTTTCTTTATTAAAGTTAACAAATGACCACTATTTTACATGTTTGTAAAATACTGAAATTCAGATGCATCTGGTTCGACTGAACAGACACGTCATCAAAGTTGGGAAAGGCTAGGCAAATGATGAAGGGGACAAATATAAATTAAAAATGTATAAATAATTAAGTATTGAAACACCAATTGTTGTTCGTTAGTCTTGCTAAAACTCGAGAACGGCTGGACCGATTTGGATAATTTTGGTTTCGAATTATTTTTGGAAGTCACTGTAATTTTTTCGCTGTATAAAAGTTAGTGTTCAATAGAAATGTCAAAATAGAACATTTTTTTTAAATTTGTCATCTGTTGAAAGCGATTCTCCCTAGGGCTGCAATGCATAACTTTCAAACCGCTTATCAGGCCTGTAATAACATACTTTCAAAGTGTGAGTAATGTAAAATGAGTTTTTTACCTGGAGAGCAGTTTGAACCTGGACACGTTGTCTCTGACTGCTATCGTCATCTGCATGTTGAGTGAGATGGCGCTCTGACACTGTCCACTACATACTTCAACTGCTAACTCGCCCGCAGAGTTCTCTATGTCCGTCTGTGAATTAAAACGTCTACAATTTATTTAAATGCTCTAAAAAAGTAAATTGTACCCAAATCTAAAGCTCGCTTTAGCAAGATGTTAGGGATACCCCGAAGTTTTGTTTGGTTAAGTTCCTTTAAAGTCTGCAAACAAAAATAGAAGTCCCGCTAACCGGGGCTTCATCAACCCTGCTGACGTCGATTTTTGTATTATTACAGAAAACAGGTTAATTTCTGCAATACTTTATGATATACAATTTGGTGAGTATTTATCCATTCTGGCAGGTAATTCGACTTTTTGGTATTAGAATAGGTACTTTTCTGGTAGGCATTTAAACACAAGCAAATCAAATTCATACAAAAATATGTCAAAGAGATTAGGTAGCAGCTCCTACATGCAGCGTTCGTTTATAAAAAAATAACTAAATTATCTGTTGTCAAAGCCTTTGCTCATATTCAAACTCATAAATTATCCTAACCATATTTCATCCAAGTCCGTTCAGAGGTTTTTGCGTTAAAAAGTAAAAAACATAAAAAAATACTATAAATGTTGTTTCGCATTTATAATATTTTTGAAGTTAAATACTATTATAGATAAGTTTTTATCAAATAATTAAGACAACAAGATTAAGACAAAAGACAACAAAAATAATATTTATATCAAGTACGGTCAAACGGGGTGAATAGGGACGAAGGGGTGAATCGGGACAAAACTTTGAAGTGGATTTTTACGAAAAAATATGATGGTATGTTGCCAGCAAGGTTTCAAATTAATGTAGTATTAATCAATAAATAAAATTGAATAGTTGTTGGTAACCTATCACATTAATTCAACATTTAAATCCCTGCTAAAGTTTTGTCCCGATTCACCCCTGCGTCCCTATGCACCCCGTTTTACGGTATTTAATACATACCCTTGCTCCGCGAGCTAGAAGAATAACCACACAAGCATAGTGACCCTGTCGTGCAGCAACGTGCCTGAAATTAATGATATTTTTATTTGTCACAATAAATGCATTAAAGTGCCGTAACACCGAGCACTGGCGTTTGTTCAGCGGGGACGCTCGATAAGGGTATGCGCAGGGTAGACGCCGCAACAACGCGGCGCTGCCGTCGCGATGTTGCGACGTTTTCTCTGGAGTCAAATGAACGCTGCGCTAACGCGGCGCAGTCGTCACGTGTTACTTACACGTCAGTGATACTTACAAAGGAGTGTCAGCATGTGCGTTGACAGCCGCCGTGAGCTGCGGCGCGGCGTGCAGCAGCAGCTGCAGGGCTCCGGCAGACCCGGCCAGTGCACACCAGTGATACTTACAAAGGAGTGTCAGCATGTGCGTTGACAGCCGCCGTGAGCTGCGGCGCGGCGTGCAGCAGCAGCTGCAGGGCTCCGGCAGACCCGGCCAGTGCACACCAGTGATACTTACAAAGGAGTGTCAGCATGTGCGTTGACAGCCGCCGTGAGCTGCGGCGCGGCGTGCAGCAGCAGCTGCAGGGCTCCGGCAGACCCGGCCAGTGCACACCAGTGATACTTACAAAGGAGTGTCAGCATGTGCGTTGACAGCCGCCGTGAGCTGCGGCGCGGCGTGCAGCAGCAGCTGCAGGGCTCCGGCAGACCCGGCCAGTGCACACCAGTGATACTTACAAAGGAGTGTCAGCATGTGCGTTGACAGCCGCCGTGAGCTGCGGCGCGGCGTGCAGCAGCAGCTGCAGGGCTCCGGCAGACCCGGCCAGTGCACACCAGTGGTACTTACAAAGGAGTGTCAGCATGTGCGTTGACAGCCGCCGTGAGCTGCGGCGCGGCGTGCAGCAGCAGCTGCAGGGCTCCGGCAGACCCGGCCAGTGCACACCAGTGATACTTACAAAGGAGTGTCAGCATGTGCGTTGACAGCCGCCGTGAGCTGCGGCGCGGCGTGCAGCAGCAGCTGCAGGGCTCCGGCAGACCCGGCCAGTGCACACCAGTGATACTTACAAAGGAGTGTCAGCATGTGCGTTGACAGCCGCCGTGAGCTGCGGCGCGGCGTGCAGCAGCAGCTGCAGGGCTCCGGCAGACCCGGCCAGTGCACACCAGTGCACCACGCCGTTACCCTCGCTGTCACACGTCATGGGATCCGCACCAGCCTCCAACAGGATCCTGAGGAATTGGTTTAAAAAATAAATTAAATCCTAGTCTTCCATTCGCTTGAAATTGTAAATAATGAAATAAAACAAACAAGTCGGTGATTTCGTCAGCTCACAATCCGCGATTGCCAAAAAATTCCATCTCAAAGACCAGTGTTTTAGCTGAGTGATATTTTAGTTTATGTTATCTACCTCACCTCACTAGATCCGTGTGGTCGTGCTCGGCGGCCCACACGAGCGGCGTCCACCCGCCGTGGTCGCGTGCGTCCACGTGCGCGTGCGGCAGCAGCACGTGCGACACGTGCGCGCCCGCAGGCCCGCCGTGCTGGGACACCAGGTGGAGGGCTGTCATGCCTTCGGGACCCTGAGAGATCATACAACATGCTATATAACATATAAGCGGTGGCTAAAGGTAGGCCTTCGGGTATGATCAGTTGATTTCAACAGTAAACCCCTTGCCTCGGTCCAGAATAACAAACACAATACATCAGTTAGAAAATGTACGCTGTAGCACGCGTGAAGGGCGCTGTAGAACTAGTTTTGTCAACGGGAGAATAGACAAAATGACAGAACGTAAAAGATTTCTATCGGTTTAAGCTTAGCAATGTTTAAAATAAGGAAAAGATATGTTTCTATTCTGTAATGGTTTAAGAATAGTGTCAATATTTATGCAAAAAACAGTCAATTATATTAGTATAGTAATAACGTTGAAAAAACTTTGTTTTTTCTTGGTAGAATAGAGTTAGAATCGCCATGTGTGCAGAACAAACGACTGTTGCTCGAACTCACAAACTACCCTGAATTTTTGGCAAAGCGAAAGTATAAAATATCTCCTTTTATATTTTATTTCATACAATTCTTTTCAGGTGATATGGCGTACAAAGATGAATAAAGTTAATTTTCCATTTATATTAGTATATATATAAAAGATAAAAACAGAAAACTCACCGGAAAGTTAACATCACAGCCTGCCGCCACTAGGTACCTGATCACTTTGATCAGCTTTTCTTCCCTCGCTTTCTTAGCATCATCATCTTCTATCTTCTCCCCGCTCTTGTCCGCTTCACTGACGGACTCTTCTTTATCCGTGTCCACTTCCGCATCTTCTTCTTTGTTGTCTTTGACTTTGTCTTTTTTCTTCTTATCGGGTTTTTCGAGAAGTTCTGGAAGAAATTTTATATTGGATCTACTAGAATGTTTACTTTTCAGAGTTCAAACATCACTAACATAAACCGTTATGCTTTGACCACACCTAATGAGTACAGTGGCGAGTCAGTGTCCTCGGCCGAGTGCTGGGTCTATCAGAGAGGCGAGAGAGTCACTAGAAACCCAATCTGTTTACTAGGCCGAGTACCCACCCCCTGCTTCATTCTTGTGCCCCCGCAGCGACTCGATATCCCGCTCGGCACGCATGAACACGCACTAGCTGGTCACTTGGCCACTCGCCACTCGATCGTTGGTCACCAAGCAGTGACTGTGTTTATGTTTTCATTTTAAAATTATCCTAATATAAATTTTAATGTCCGCTAAGAACAAATGGGGCTTGGAAACAACAATTCAATTAAAAATCCTACAATTCGTTAATAATGTTAACAGCCAGTTGAAAACTCTTTTGAATTCTTTTTTTTGCGATCCATCGCTTACAGCGTGATCAAAACTGAACTGAGTCGCCACTATAGTAAATATGTGTGACCACGCACTCGGTGCTCGGTGAATAAGCATTGAGCGAGTTTTCAGCGTGCCTCGGTTTTTAGGGTACTTACCCAGTATAGCGCTACAGAGCGGCGTGCGCATATAGTTGTCGGTTACGTCAAGGTTGGCCCCGGCGTAGTGCAGCAGGTAAACGGCGCCCGCGTGGCCGGCGCGAGCGGCCGCGTGCAAGCATGTGCCGCCAGACTGGCTCGATAAGGCCTTGTTGATGCTGGAGCTTGATACTGGACGGGAGAATATAATTGCGGATTAAGACTTTAAAAAATGCAAAATTGACACACTACTGTAGGATTTTAGAATCATTTTATTATAATATTAAGAGCTAGCAACATTCATGATTATGATTGACAGCCCGCCTAAAGTGACATGACATTCGGATTTGGAATGATCTACGAGTTTGATCTGTACACCGAAATTAAAGTGATTAATCAGTTAAATCAGTGTTTAATTACTATCCAAGCCACCATACAACTTTGGCGACGAGAATGGCCTTATCAGAATATGGACTTGGCGCGGCAGGACCTCCATTTGATCCGAACGAAAACCCCCTCAACGTGGGTGAAAGATGGTGCACGTGGATGCGAAATTTTGAATATTATTTAGACGGGCAAATTGGCTTATCCCCGAAACAAAAAGCTTCACGGTTGTTGCATCAAGCAGGAGTTGAAGTACAAGAAATATACGAAACGTTAAAAGAAATTAGTGACCCCGAGCTGGTGGGCAAGGATGAGTACCAAGTTGTTGTGAAAAAGTTAAAGACCTATTTTTCCCCTACTGCTAACAGCGTGTACGAACGGCTGGAATTCCGTGCTATGTCGATGGAAAAAAACGAGACAATTGCACAATTTGCTTTGAGGTTAAAGAAAAAATGTAAATTTTATAACTTTCCCAAGGATGATGAAGTTATTCGTGACCAAATCATCGAAAAATGTGTGAATTCAGAACTCAAAAAAAAATTATTGAGGAAAGGGAATGATTTAACTTTGACAGAAACACTTGAAATTGCAAGAATTTATGAGAGAGAGCAGGACTTTGGGACTGAAATTAAAAAAGAAGAGAGTTCTATAAATAGAATCACTCAGGATAAGAGTAAAAAGAAGTGTTACAGATGTGGAATCACGGGACACTTTGCAAATGACCAGGAATGCCCTGCGATTCATAAAGTATGCAGTAACTGTTATATGAAAGGACATTTTACAAAACAGTGCCGTACAAAATTAAGTAAAAAGGAAATCAAGCCTAAAGAGTTTCAACGCAAGAAAAAAAAGAGAATTGTGAGATATGTAATCGAAGAAGATAGTTCTGGCAGTGAATCAGAGGCTGATGACGGTGGACACTCTAGCAGTGATGGTGAAACTGTGAAAGTGAATTCAGTGTTCCTAATAAATCAGGACAACTCAAATAAGTGCGACATTCTGATTGGGAAAAAAGGTATTTGCAAATTTATTATTGACTCTGGTGCATCAGTAAATATTATAGATAAAAACTCTTATAACAAATTATTAAATTTAGGTGTAAAATGTCAACTTGTAACTAATTGTAAAGAAAAATACTGTGGTTATGGAGGACAAGAAATTCCTAAATTAGGTATTTTTAAAGCTGATATTTCCTGTCCCCAAACAAATTTGTGCCTAAAAAATGAAAACATTATGGTATATGATGGTCAAGGACCTAGCCTATTGTCTAAAGAGACATCCATTAAATTAGGTTTGCTAAGGTTAGGGCCTGAAGTTAAAACATGGAATGTTAATTATATTACTAAGGAAAATGTTAAAACAGAGTACCCCCAATTGTTTTCTGGGTTAGGTAAAATAAAAAACTTTAAGTTAAATATTCCTATTGATCCCAATGTTCCTTTGGTCGCTCAGCCAGTTAGAAGATTACCATTTAACCTAAGACAAATTGAAAAAGAATTAATTGAAGAACTTTTAAAATATGATATAATCGAAAGAGTATCAGGTCCAACACCATGTGTGTCCCCTTCACACATAGTCAAGAAAAAAGAACAAGGCAAATATAGATTAGTAGTGGACATGAGAAGAGCGAATGAAGCTGTCTGTAGAGAACATGTGCCATTACCCACTTTTGATGAGTTACTTGCAGACCTCAATGGCTGTAGGTACTTTTCAGCAATAGATATAAAATGGGCATATCACCAAGTTGAACTCAGCGAACAATCTAAAGTAATCACTGTATTCAACTGTAGCCTTGGTTTGTTCCGTTACAAAAGATTATTTTTTGGAATTAAATGTGCACCAGAAATATTCCAAAGAATTATTGCACAAATACTCCAAGGAATAGACGGCGTGGCAAATTCACAGGACGACATAAGAGTGGGAGGAAAAACTAGAGAAGAACACGACAAAAGACTCAGACAGGTTCTGGATAGACTTAAGGAGAATGGTTTAACGTTGAATGAGGACAAATGTGTCTTCGGGGTTGAGGAAATAACTTTTCTCGGACATCATTTATCAAAGGCTGGTATTAAACCATCTTTGAGCAATCAGCAAACAGTAATGGAATGCAGAGCTCCACAGAATAAAGAAGAGGTTCGCAGCTTTCTTGGACTAGTCAACTTTTCAGCGAGGTTTATACCTAATTTTAGCACTCTTAGTGAACCATTGCGTCAATTGACCAAGAAAAATGTAGATTTTTCCTGGAACAAAGAACAAGAAGAAGCTTTCTTGAATCTAAAAAAGGCTATAGTATCTTCACCAACATTAGGCTATTATAAAAAAGATGCAGAGGTGACATTAATTACAGATGCAAGCCCTGTGGGCATAGCAGCTGTGTTAGTTCAATACCAAATCATTGATGGTCAAAAACAACCGATTATTATAAAGTATGCTAGTAGAGCACTAACTCCAACAGAACAAAGATACTCGCAGACCGAAAAAGAGGCTCTCGCCATAGTTTGGGCGTGTGAGAATCTGTATATGTATTTACTAGGAAAAAAAATTGTTATAATTTCTGACCACAAACCATTAGAGGTGATCTACTCTACAAAATCGAAACCGAGTGCCAGAGTGCAGCGTTGGGTCCTCAGGCTGCAACCATTTACCTTCCAAGTAATATACAAACCAGGCAAGAGCAATATAGCAGATCCTCTATCTCGACTTCTGGATACTAGTAGAGTAACTCAACCTTCAGACAATGATATGGAAGAAAGTTTATTTACAATAATAGAACAAAATATAGATGCTGTGACTATTGACCAAGTTAGAGAAGAAACATTAAAGGATGAAGAACTTGTATTGCTAAAAAAGGCTTTGGAAACAGATAAGTGGACAAAAGATTTAAGAAAATATGAGCTAATAAAGGAAGAGTTATGTGTAATTGATGATATCATTCTCAGAGGTACAAGAATAATAATACCAAAAACATTTGTTCCCCAAATCCTACAAATAGGACATGAAGGAAACATTTCACTTAACGGAATGAAAAGCAAATTGCGACTAAAAGTATGGTGGAAAAACATGAATGCTGATATTGAATATTGGATTGATACCTGTGAAGGCTGTAGACTAGTAAAAAATACACATCCTGAACCCATAGTGTCAACTGAACTACCAACTAAAGTATGGGAAGTTGTATCAATAGATTACTTGGGACCGTTACCATCTGGACATTATTTATTACTGATCGTTGATTATTACAGTAGATATTTTGAAGTAGAAATCACTAAAAATCCAACTGCTGAAAACACTATTCAATTTCTGAAACAGATAATAACCCGAGAAGGAATCATGGACACTTTGGTATGTGACAACGGACCAGCATTCATAGACAAAAGATTTCAAAAGTTTATTCAAGGAAATGGTATCAACCTTAGACACACCACACCTCTGTGGCCTCAGGCCAATGGTGAAGTTGAACGTCAAAATAAGAATGTTCTTAGAAGGCTGAGAATTGCTCAAGCATTAAAACTTGACTGGAAAGAAGAATTACTGACATACTTAGCTGCCTACAGATCTACACCACACAGCGCAACTGGTGAATCACCTGCCAAAATTTTTAGAGGAAGAGAGATAAAAACAAAGCTACCGGAAATGAAACAAAAAATTATATTCAAAGATGAAGAAATCAGAGACAAAGATAAGTACATGAAACATATGACAAAACAGTACGCAGACCAGAGAAGACATGCTAAAATATCAGATATTGCCCCAGGTGATAAAGTTTTAATAAAACAAAGGAAAGAAAATAAATTGTCTACAAATTTTTCACCAGATGAACATACTGTAGTATGGAGGAAAGGGAGCATGGTTGCTGCTGAATCTAATGATGGGAGAATTATAACAAGAAACTCATCTTTCTTCCAAAAAGTAAAAGAAAGAGACTTGTCTAGATTTAAAACTAACACTCCTGGACTTTCCGATAAAACACAAGAAAATTTAAATGAACAGACTATGGAAGAAAATATGTCAAACGAAGAAACACCAAAGACACAACATAATGCCGGTTGCAATAAAAAAGACACTATAACAGAAGAAAGGCAAGAGCAAAAAGAAAACAGAAATAATAATGATACACCCACAAATGAGAGTATTGAAGCAAGACGACCTCGGAGGGAACGACAAGCACCAAATAAATATAAAGATTATGTGTTGGGTTTAGTTTTAGAGTGCATCAATACTAATTCAAGAATTTAAATATTGTTATTGGGGTTGCACTGTTGATTATGAATATGATTGATGTGTCTTATTGAATTATTGGTTTTGTTATTTTGTTTCATGTTTTAAAAAAAAAATAATAATAATATTTTAAGAGTTTTGTGATGATTATTGCAAGTAAGCATTACTCATCATTGTGTTTTCTTTAAGGAAAGAAGAGGTTGTAGGATTTTAGAATCATTTTATTATAATATTAAGAGCTAGCAACATTCATGATTATGATTGACAGCCCGCCTAAAGTGACATGACATTCGGATTTGGAATGATCTACGAGTTTGATCTGTACACCGAAATTAAAGTGATTAATCAGTTAAATCAGTGTTTAATTACTATCCAAGCCACCATACAACTACAAAACAGTTTTTGTATTATTATATTTAAATTCTACTTTAGCTAGCTAGCTAGATCACTATCCTATCCTATCCTTCCTACATAAGTGTTTAAGTGAAAGTGTGTTTGATTGGAAAGATGTTTGTGACTCGTTCATGCAAAAACTGCTAAAGGGATCTGGGTGAAATTTAGTACACAAATAGTTTATAATCTGGATTAACAAATACGACAATTATTGCCTCGATTTTATGTTCCCATGACAAAATCTTCGAATTGAACCGCCCGCCTCGTCTTACAGTTTCCAAATCGACCACCAATTATTTGAAAATTTTCTTACTTACAATCCCAATACACAAAAAACAATCAAATCCAAATACACAAAAAACAATCCAATCCGACGCATTGCAGTCACGTAAAGAAGAAAAAGCTAAGAACCCTAATAATAATACTCACCAATCTTCGGTATCAGCATATCAACAGTGTCTCCCTTCAGGATACCGTCACACAGTTGTTGTGGTGACTTGTTAGGAGCGCCGGCCACCTTCTCACACAGCTGCTTAAGGTCTATAGGAGGGGAGGGCAGCAGGTCCTCGGGTATGACAGGACCTGCCTCCGGCTTGGGATCCCGGGTTGTGAATGTGAGGTAAGCTGGTGTGCTGGAAGAAAAATAAGGGTTTAAAGATGATTTTCAGATTGCAAGTGGGATTCGAACCCGCGTCTTCTGGATAGGTACTCCAGACGCCTTAACCAACTAGTCCATTGCAACCCACACTTGCAAGCCGAAATTCTCTATTCCTCGTTTTAACGCTTTACGGTAGCGTGGCGCCATCTCTTGGATTAGTGTTTAACTAACTTCAACCCAATACTTGCAATCTGACATTTTTCTTTCCTCAAAAAATCATCTTTACGACGCGCATCGCAGGCGTTAATGCGTTTAAAAATAATGAATAAGGGTTCATGAAATGTCAATTTTTAATTGAGCACTAGAAGTAACTGGAAATCCAGCGAACCGTTAAATCACAGTAAGTTGCTGTTTGGTACTGAACACCAACTGTATGGTGGTCGCATGTTAGGCGGCCAAACACATCACCATTGGAATCGGTCAGATGTTACGTCTGGTGGTCTACCATGACATCTTAAAGCCAGAGTAGTTTCACTGTGGGAATGAGATAGAGCTATTAAAGTCGTTTAGCGCCACCTCGTTCCCTCACTGGAACTACTCTGGCTTTAAGATGTCATGGTAAGCTACCAGGAAGGTAGCCTGTGTGGCCGCTGCCAGATGTTTACCGCTAGATTTTACAGGAACGTTTGGCCTATGATGAATAGGCTATAGAAACCGCGCGTATAAAACGATGCGCCGTCGACTTGGGCCTAATCCGTGATTTGACGGCGAGCTACCCCGGCACTTTGACCCATGTCCTTTGCCCTTTCGAAGATTACAGGCGTCATGCTAGATTACTAATCTTTACTCACCACTGCTCCCTCTGATCCGGCAAGAAGATGCGTTTGTTGCTGCACTTCATCTCGACCAGGACCTTCGTGACCTCTGAGTTGGCTGGTTGCCAGCGGTAGGAGTACACTCCGCAGTGGGGACAGCCGGGATTTTGTTTCCCGTCGTTGTAGGGGAGACCACAGTCCAGGTGGAATAAGTGGCCAGAGGAACATTGATAGAAGGTGCCCTGGAAGCGAGTTTGAGATCAGAGGCCTTAGCGCAAGACTTCTATTTTTTTCGAACAGCGTACTTGGATAGTTATGACGTTAATTGTATGGAAAATTAAAAAATGAGGAACTTATTTTGTTTTATTTCAGAATTAACGTTATAATCCCCGTTTACTGTATGTTATAGAAAAAACATGAAAACTTGTGATCAGACCTTAGAATAGGGATAAAAAAAGAAAAGAAATTCCTGTTACATGGGTACACTTTTCTCAATCATTTATACTTACCTTTTTTTATGACTAAAGTCTATGGTGTTTCTTCAATAGCCCTAATTAGACAGTCCCGAACCCCAGAAAATTACCTGACAAACAAACAGCGAAAAGGACACAAAAATGAAATATTTCAAAGCATAAGTTACCTGTGTACAAAACAATCCACAAGCTGGGCAACACATGTGTTTAGCCAGTTGTGCGGCATGTAAGGCACATGCCAGGAAATATGGCGCCCTCGGGCCGGCCCTCACTAGAGGTGCCAGGCTGTTAGTGTTGCTACTGGCATTATTGCTAGAGTTGCGCTCACGACGCGCGCTGTGAGAACATCCCACACGAATGCCGTCGACCATCTCTATTGCTTGGCAAAATACTGGCTCTGTGAAGAAATGTCTTTTATTGAAAACGCACAATCATTAACCCTGATTAGCAAACTAGTCCAGAAAAATTCACCGATTAAAAATTAGCGGGATATTTTCGATCAAAATAGTCAAAAAAGAAAAAGTAAGGGCAGACTCCAATGGAAGTAACATCCTATATGTTTTATAGTGTCAAATCACATCTACTCATAGTCTGATCTGGATTTTTCTAATGGACTGATCGCAAGATAGACAAGAAAAAATTAACATTGATTGATCATGACAAAAAATCGATAGTGTAAGGGCCTTATCACACTAGCGGTTTGGTAGCGGTTGCGGGGCGGAGCGGCCGCACAGCGAATGCGTTGCGAACACGCCGCGGTTGCGCAGCGAATTCGTTGCGGACGCGCAACGGGATCGCCGCGAACAGCAAAGTGGACGCCATTTTGTACTGTCTCGAACAAACGCCAAAACGTCCGCCCCACTTCAGATCAACGAGGAATTTTTTGTATGAAGACTTTCGAAAAATTCCTCCAGCGCTGAAATTTGGCATAATATGATAAGAGTTGGTGATACAGATTATAGATGCATAATCATCCAAATTTTTTTTTAGCCGAAAAGTTTTTTTTTACCAAAACATGAATATTGCTTATAACTCTCTGCGAAAAATTCCTCAGCCTAATCTAATAATGGATCTTCCCAAATTCGTCGATGCTTTCGTTTTCGTTTTCGACGTTTTCGAAGTAATAACGTCAACAGCAATGTTTCCTCGTCGGAATCCATTTTGTTACTGAGTGTACAAACACGCGACGAAAACGTAACGCATTTGCCACGCGTCCGCGACGTGTTCGCGACGGATGCGCGGCGTATTCGCGACGGATGCGCTGCGCGTCCGCTCCGCCCCGCAGCCGCTTCCAAACCGCTAGTATGATAACGGCCTAAGGATTATGAGTAAGGTCATTTTTTACAACCATAATATTTCACATTTTATTAAATAAAAATCTTTTACCAGTAAGTTCATCAGGCGCTGCATACACGTTGCTTGGTGCCTCACAGAAGCAGGTCGCGACAATGGTAGACTCATCAACCGGACACGCCGCCTCCGAGCCTTCATCACCTCCCGCTGGGTTGCTGAGCAAATCATGAGAAAAATGGAGCACTCATGATGACAAACAAGTTTGGTATTGTGTTAAATCCCTATTGCATACACAATAAACGTTAATTCTTTCCGACGATGTTACGACATCACCGGGACAATAATTATGTGGTTGAGCTTTGAATACCTTTGATTATCAGATTTTAGCAGTTGTATTGTTCTTTGTCGGTTGTTGTGTGAATAGAGCCTGAGATAATTATCTAAATAGACGAAGAACATGACGATACTAACTTGTGGGACTTAACAGTATTGAAACCATACCATGAATAATAAATAATAATTTAGACAGCAGCTTTTGTGCTTTCTGAAACTGTGACATTCTGCATTTTCAGCTTACCTAGTCTCTTCCATCTCAGCATCAGAATGTGCTTCCTCTCCACCAGAAGACCGGTGCCTTCTCCTTTTACGATGGCTCCTAGGAAATAAGACCACTGGTAAAATACAGGTCCAACAAAAGAAGTAAAGGTGAAAGAACAAGATCTCACCTCTCACTCTCTTCAACATAATTGTGCCTGGCTGACCGTTTTGACGATCGGCGTGGTGACCTGCCGTCAATTCAGTATGTTATACAGTCATTTAGGATACAAAATATAGCATTATTCCTCACACTAAGCAGGCTTGCTGATGACGCGATGCGACGCAATTCGACCGATTTCTACCTACAAGTGAAAATCTTCCTTATTACTATGACATACGACATAAAACGTCCGGTAATCTACGGGTAGATGGAAAACAAAACACGCTACGCCACGACGACGTCGGTCAGTCGAATTATATCATTATTATCATGGTAGCAAGGACGATTTTCGTTTTAAGTTAGTAGAAATTCACGTAAACAAATCGCACGAATCGCGTCATGAGCAAGAAGCCTCAAGCCGTCGCGTTAAGAAGCCTCATTGTTGCATTATTCAATATTCAACAGTGAAATGTTCTTTTAGCATCCTTATGCTAGGCCACATCAACGAGAAATGTCGTTAATTATCGTGTTATCGCAAAAATCAATGGGAAATGCCATTTATGTGGCCAGGTTCTAAAATTACGTTTTAGAAAAAGTTAATGTTGAAAATATTTCAATTTGGTACAAAGAACAAAAAACTTCGACAGTCAAACTGGATTTTTTATCCTGTAACAACAAAAGCAAATATTTCCTTTTGGAGCTTCTCTCAGACAGGACATTAGATTCAAAGACAATAAAGCTATACTTACTTATGCTCCTCTTCTCCAACAGGGGAAGACCTATCACTGTCATTCATGCCGAAAGACGAGCACAGCCTGGTAGACCTTCTTGGTCTATTCTTAGCGGCCACTTCTACAGTGCACTGGAAGTCTTCACTAGAGTCCTCGTCTGTCTCCAACAGCTTGCTGATCACTACCGGGTCATCATCCATCTCATCATCTTCTTCTAATTCCTCTGCTTCTCCATCTTCCTCATCTTCTTCTTCTTCCTCACCTTCTATTTCTCTGTTTTTAGAAATGGGAGGTGTGAGTATCTGTTTATTGTGTAATTTGTGGATGATTGCTATGTAATTTTTTTTTAATTAAGGCATCTAAGCCAAAGTTAACTATCTTTCATGACACTGGTATATGGCAAGACAGTTTTAATCTAAAAGTTCAGTTAAAGAACTTTTAGATTCACACCCAAAGAAAATGAAAAAAAAAAAAAAACTAAATTTTCTAATGCAGAAGCAACACCAGAAAATAATTTAAGAAAAAAAAATGTTCTAAATGAATACATGACATGCAGTTATCTGAGGGTATTTCTAAATTGTTTAGTTTTTACTGAAGTAACTGTCATAATGACAATGATTTACCAGTTGTTAGATCAGTACTAAAATTAACCATATAACCCACAGTTTATCTTTGAAAGATGTTACTCAAGAAGAGACCAATTTAGAAGTTATAACAGTAAGTTACTATTTCTCGTTGTTCAATATTTACCTGTTTTCATTCCCACTCTCATCCACCTCATCAGGGTTGATAGCCTTCAGGCCCAGCTCACACAGGTGCTTCAGCTTCATCACAGTGTTCTGACTCTGACTATCATCATCCCCCTCTATTTCCACCACCTCCTCTTCTACCTCTGGTTCCTTCTTCTTCTCAACCTCCGTGACTATTGGACGGGCTGACCTCCTCGTCCTGACCCCTTCTTCAGGAGACTTGTCAGTCTGTATACCAAGACGAGCATTGTTCTGAGATTCTAGTCCTATACGTAACTCTTCGTTAGCTAGTATTTTCGCTGTAGGCTTTATTCTACGCGATAGTCTTTGTGGAGTTTGCTGGGTTTCATAAGACTTCTCTTTTCTCGCGATGGCGTTGGCAAGGACGTTGTCGGATTCATCGCGGCGCCGTGTGGAGCGCTTGGGCGGAGTGTGGGAGCTGTCAGACTCATCATTCTCTGATGTTGTTTGAGCTCCTGACTTATCTTTCTTCGGCGAGGTCTCACTGTCGCAGATCCACTCCCATTTGCCACGCGTTCTAGATGATCTCCGTGGCGCTTCTTCATGCTTCTCCTCAGTTGTCACGATCTTCATGTTGCTACTCTTAGCACTGTTCTTCTCCGATCTAAACGTCAACACTATTCGTGGTTTAGGCTCCTCGTCGCTTTTTTCAGATCTCTTTGCATCTATTTTGTCCACAGTCACTGTCAGGTTCTCCGTGGATTGTTTGTCGACTTTTTTCTTGGTAGGCGCGTCTTCATCTGCATTCATGGTGTCTTCAAGGCTGTTTAAATTTTCAAGGCTGGGTTTCTTTCACTTTTCGTTTTATTTTACGAACATACACGCACACTTAGGCTTACAAAATATATTGCAAATTACGACGATCATTTAAAAATAAAATAAAACAAGTTATACGTAACCCTGAGAAAAGCAAGTTAATTTTTACTTATAGATTCACTGTAAGTTTCACATAGGTGCTTGTAAAAATGAAAAATGTATAACACAGAGCATTTAACATAATGTCTAATTATACGATATATGGACAAATTTCGTGGAAATCACAAAAATAAAACCAAAATTAAATTGATAGTAAACACCTAGATTTATTTTCGACTTTGTCTATGACAAACATCTGTTTTTCAAAGCTTGACCCATCCACAGACTAGAGACTGCTAGAGACCACGAATCCCACGAATCCACTGGGAAAGGCCGGAATTATTTTTAATGTATTGAAATAGGAGTGAAAAAAGCTTTGTAGGTTTCCCAGGTTTCTGCAGTATCAATGTGCCCTTATTTAACCGGTCGAGCCCCAGTGGCACAAAAACGTGAAGAAGAAAATCGATTGTACAGCTGGCTGGAAAACTGGAAATCACAACGACACTAAATTATTATAATACAAAAATGAAAAAATTGTTTGTCTATGACCGTTTGACGTTTAGTTGACGTTGTTAATTTGACACTATATATTTTGTTTTGATAACGCATTCCATTCCGATTTGCTTTTACCTTTTAGCATTAATTATGTGTTGTTTTGCTTACCCTTAGAGAACTCTCATAAATTCGTCTCAGTGAGTGATAAGAACAGAAATCAATTAATCAATATTCCTATTGACAACAATGACATACGCACAGAGTACTATAATATAAAAGGAAAAGAGTGCCATGTTTCGTGACTTATAACCAAGACATGATTGAAGCGCCCTCTGCATTTCTGAACAAGAACTACCGATCAAACTCACACTCACACATGCACACTTTTACCTACACACACTAATGTAGTTGATATTTGGATATACCTATACTTAGATGAGTCTTGTTTTTCCCAGTACTGAACTATTTTGTTCAAACTTTCTTGCGGAATATTATATATAGAAATATTTAGGAAATCAAATATTCACATCAAGAAAGTAAGAACAAAGTTCGGTACAGGGAAATACTGGCTAGATGCAAAAATTGAGTTTGAATAAAACAACTAAGTAATATACGATCGTTTTCTTTATTTTCTATTTTTATAATTTTTGAACTTATTATATTAACAACAATGATGAATAGATGAACATTCACTACAGGCAGTCACAAGTTCACAACACAACACAACACAAAATAGTGTCTTTATCACGAAGTAAAACACAGATTCTGAATCTTAGTACCGATACGGAGGAGTAATCTCGACTCGAGTTTATAACGAAGATAATTATTATCACAAAAACTAGGATAAACACGTAAAACAATCGCAAAATATAATCAAGCGTGTGCGCAGGCTACGGACGTGGCAGCCATTTTACAAGTGTCATAGACATTAAAATCAGATATGGATACGAGTGAATGTAGGGGCAGAGTTGCTATTCATTCCGAAATATTAAATGAATTAAAGATATTATAGATCAACATAATTAAATGATTATTCGAAGAGTTAAATATACTTAAACTAACGTTATTAGTGTAAAAATAAAACATTTTGTTTTTACAATTTTATTACAGTGATATCTATTGGTGACTAGACAAAACTAAACATATGTTTCTCCGTTCAATAATGAAGATGGCGCTGCTTCATTTATCGCTAAGCTTGATGTAGGAAACTGTCCCCCCCCTGGACATACGTGTACTCCAACTTTCATGCCTATTTAGCAATCAATTAGTGAGTTTATCGATAAAAATCAAATAGTAAGCGTTACCTCGACTTTGCCGTTTGTACTGATGTAAAGACCGGTTGAATTGGACTGTATCACGACAAGATGAATCAATTATTCTTAAGTCCGGAATATGTCCTACAAGGCGGGTACTTTCATTCAACGCTGAGAAAACTACAGGAACCAAATACAAGTATTGAAGCGCATAATATTATGTACCCCGTGTTTTTATTGTAAGTATTTACACATACGTGCCGGCCGACGCGCTACCCTATAAGAATCCAAAATTAATTATTTCATTCATCGTTTTAACATATTTGTTCACGTTGACTTGTTGCACAGCTAATAAGACCTTGAACTTCACAAATGAACTCAATATAATTCATAATTTCTGTTTTAAATCACCATTTCCTGGTTTTTACAGGGAAGATGACAATCGAGTTGAGCCAGTGGCAAGCATGCCCAATGTCTGCAGATATGGTGTTAATCAGCTGATCTCCAGGCTTGATGAGCTGGTCAATAAAGGACTACAATCTATTCTTATCTTTGGGATTGTCAGGACATTGCCTAAGGTAATAAATAATAGGCTAATTATGATGACAAAATAAATATACTGATAAGGCCATGCAATGCATGGGAAGGAAAGGTGATTTTTAGTCAGCATGAATCCAACAGTCCCATCTAATCCACACAGGGTGGGAAGACTCAATGAGTTTTCTTTACATCTCAAAAAAAAAAAATATTCACAAGCAGAGTTGATACAAGAAGTCTCCATTTTCTGTATGAATAAGTGAATAGTGATTGAATGCAATCTTTTATACCTTTAAAAAGTGTAATGACCTGACCAAGCAATCAATTTCAATCATGTTCACTGTAAAGGAAATCTGTTATTGAGTAGATTGACCTCAATTTGCTGTGTTACAGTAATGTTATAAAACGACTTACTTACATTTTTACTTGTAGGCAATGTATTAGCTGAATAAGTAATTAGTGATTTTCCTGACATTTTATGAAAAATAAATTTAATAAAGAAGTAATGTTTGCATTGTTGGAGGTAATATCAACCACCACAGGTTCAATTTAAAAAATTTTTGTCTCTGAGGTGTATAGCTCTCAGCAGTACCTCACCCTTAGTCATAGTGGGGAGGAACCACATTGGCCACGTATTGTCATTGTCACTGACACTATAAACGAGAACAAGAGGAATAAAAAATGCACCTACATATTTAAATGTGTATGCAGTTATAGATAGAAGCTAGGAAAATTCTAAAACATAAAAAAAAATTGTCAACAGGATGCCAATGGCTCCAGTGCAGATTGTCCAGATAACCCAGTAGTGAGGGCTCTTCCCAAGCTACGGGCAAAGTTCCCGAACCTCCTCATAGCATGTGATGTCTGCCTGTGTCCCTACACATCTCATGGACACTGCGGACTTCTCTCTCCAACTGGAACCATAGACCATGCCGCGTCTGTGAGGAGGATCGCTGATGTAGCCTTGGCTTATGCTAAAGCTGGTAAGTTATTAAATTGAGCTGAGTGCTCTGTTAGATTTATAATACACTCAGATCGAAATCAAATCTGCAGAAAGTACAGAATCGGCACCTCTTTTTGAAATTGGTTTGAATACCTATTAAATTGGTTATTTGGTTTAGGCTTTGACCTTGCTATGAGAAACTGAAAAGATAAAGTTATCTTTTGAATTATCTGTTTACAACACTTTACTAATTTAAATTAAAAAAATTAAATGACTTTGCTATTTTATAAAGTGTGTATGTTATGTTTGAACAGGTGCACAAATCATTGCCCCATCAGACATGATGGACAACAGAATAAAAGCTATCAAAGATGCTTTGGTGGGCTGCAAGCTACAGAATACGGTAAGTTTATAATAACAGCTCAAAGAGATAAAATGCTTCCTTTTGTATATAAGTATACATATAATTATTTACTGTACGCGTTTAGGAGTCCGCGTTTGGCGTGGCGGTCAAAAGGGGAGGCCTTTGAACAGTGGACGTATTCTGTCTGATGATGATGATTTAGGGCCTTATCACACTAGCGGTTTGGAAGCGGTTGCGGGGCGGAGCGGCCGCACAGCGAATGCGTCGCGAACACGCCGCGGTTGCGCAGCGAATTCGTTGCGGACGCGCAACGGGATCGCCGCGAACAGCAAAGCGGACGCCATTTTGTACTGTTTCGAACAAACGCCAAAACGTCCGCCCCACCTCAGATCAATGAGGAATTTTTTGTATGAAGACTTTCGAAATATTCCTCCAGCGCTGAAATTTGGCATAATATGATAAGAGTAGGTGATACAGATTATAGATGCATAATCATCCAATTTTTTTTTAGCCGAGAAGTTTTTTTTATCAAAACATGAATATTGCTTATAACTCTCAGCGAAAAATTCCTTAGCCTAATCTAATAATGGATCTTCCCAAATTCGTCGATGCTTTCGTTTTCGTTTTCGGCGTTTTCGAAGTAATAACGTCAACAGCAATGTTTCCTCGTCGGAATACATTTTGTTACTGAGTGTACAAACACGTGACGAAAACGTAACGCATTTGCCACGCGTCCGCGACGTGTTCGCGACGGATGCGCGGCGTGTTCGCGACGGATGCGCTGCGCGTCCGCTCCGCCCCGCAGCCGCTTCCAAACCGCTAGTATGATAACGGCCTTATTCAAATGATTTAAAACATTCCAGGTATCAGTGCTGTCTTACTCCTGCAAGTTCGCGTCAGCAATGTATGGACCATTCCGCGACACAATGAACAGTACCCCCATGGAGGGAGACCGGAAGTGCTACCAGCTGCCGCCGGGCAGTGCGGGGCTCGCTGCCAGGGCTGCAGTAAGTCATATACTCTGAAAAATAATCGTCACTAGATCCATTATGGATGATGGCTAAATGGATTTTTTGAGATAGAATGTTATAAAACTATACACTCACCCACCATCATCGCTTTGTTCTTAAAGAGTGTCGACTGTCTTAAACGGGCATCGCGGTCCTGGATTGCTTCTTCTTACGCTGGCAATTATTAAATCTATTTTGGTTGATATCTTGATCCTGATCTTTGGCAGTAGCCATCAATCAACGACCGAATTTGCTAATGCAAAAGATCTCCAATTAGAGACAACCGTCAAAATGTCAGGATTTGGGTTGAGATAGAATATTAATTTTCTGATGTTACTGTTAGCTATATAAATTGAAATTAAAGATCAGATATGGATACACCGTTATGGTAGAAGCTTCCAGATGTTCTGAAAACATCCTTGGAATTCAATACAGTTCTATTTTAGAATGTTCCTGAACCTTTTTGGATACATCTTAGTACAATTCGGACGATTAATTTGAATACTTTAAACATGTTTCTAGGCTCGGGACGTGGCTGAAGGCGCAGACTTCTTGATGGTGAAGCCAGGACTACCGTACCTGGACATCGTGAGGCAGACCAAGGACAAGTATCCCTACCATCCTTTGTTTGTGTATCAGGTATGTTTTTAAAACATCTACATTAAATTTTGCCTCCATATTATGTCAAAAAATATATAATTCGGCTGATATGTATTTCTGGGCCTGCGGTCTATCCGGGGTTGTGGGGCTGTCCAGCATGTCCTGAAACGCAAATGGCAACAAAAGGGACACTGTGAATTTTTACTCAATAAAGTCTGACGTTCCCTTCCACTCTGCTTAGGAATCATTTAATAATTTATTACTGAAAAAAATGCGGTGTGCCACTAAAACAAAAATTAGAGATATTATTATTATTAGAGATCGCCACTTCATCCGGTCCCGACATAACCATAAATTAAGATAAATGTTGCTATGTTATGGTAAGATAACGGCTGTATAATAGGTACATGTATTTGCACACACACCTAAAAAGGTGCGTCTTTTTGAGTCCTCTGTAGCTAGGGTTGCCAACTATACTGTTTTGAACAGTATTATACTGTTTTTCACAAAATTATACTGTTTTTCACTAAATTATACTTTTTACTGTTGAACAAAAAAAAGTATACAAAATACTGTTTTTAGCAACTTTATTAAAAAAGATTGTAAATTAATAAGTTGTACGAGAACCTCTGAAAATATGTATTTAAAACAATACAAATAAATAAAATACTGTTGATTTTTCTAAAATACTGTTTAATATTCTTCATAGACCTGAATATACTTTATTTCTTGAAAAAAAAAGTTGGCAACCCTATCTTTAGCACCCCATTAACCAGTATTAGGAATGGATTTTGATTCATGCTGTACAACTGTACAGTTGTAACATTTAATGAAATTGTTTTTACCAGGTGTCGGGTGAATACGCAATGATCTGCCGCACTGGAGACAGTTCTGAAGTAGAGACTATTCTCATGGAGACCATGACGAGCTTCCGGAGAGCTGGTTCGTATATATTATTTTTAACCGATTTCTTTACACCAACTCTTGGAAAATATGTATAAAACCTCAAGAGCTGTAGTGGCCCAGTGGCATCGGGCCGACTTACGAGGTCGTGGGTTTGAACCCCGCCAGATGCTTTACTTTGTGTAATTTATTTCATCACCACCTCCCTTAAAACGGTGAAGGAAAACATCCTGAGGAAACCGGCATGTCCTAGAACCAAACATTCGAAGATATTATTATGTGACATCTACCAATCCGCACTGGGCCCGCGTGGTGGATTATGGCCCACTCCCTCTCTCAAAGAGGAGGCCTGTGTCCTAGCAATGGGAACATTATAGACTGATGATGATAAAACCTGCGGTAGTAAAGCAAGTCATTATGGCCTAGTATGAACAAACAATGACAGTGCCATTCATCGCCCGAGGCAAAATATTTTGGTCACGGTACAGATCGACAAAGTACGTGACAAACGAACGCGATTGGTATACCTGGTGGGAAAACGCGAAGATAGTTAAATCAAATCATTTATTTCAACTAGGCCACTAGAGGCTCTTTTTGAATTGTCGAAAGACTTTAGTCAAGCAGTAAGGGAACGTTCATATATCTGATGGAACATCCGTCGCGTATTATCGGTCGCGGAACGCCAGAGCAGACAAATGTATAGAAAAACAATTGACCGTTCACACTCAATGATACGCTCGACGTATTTTCCGTCAGATATGTAATATCACGACCAAGAACTAAATGTTCAAAGGCATTCCCCAAACCGCAATGAGCCCTCTTCGGCAACCAACCCAATTCATCTCAAGGACAGGACGCTCGAGTCCCAGAAGTGGGAACATTATAGAATGTTCTAACATGTTATTGTTTTATGCGTGAAAAATGTGTCTTGTCCGGGTAGCTGAGAGGCCTGGAGACCTGTAACACAGGATTTCCTAGTACAGGCTCCTGTCTCCACAACATCAATGCTTAATGTACTATCTCTCTAATATATAAAATTCTCGTTTCACAGTTTTCGTTGCCATACTCCTCCGAAACGGCTTGACCGATTTTGATTTTTTTTTTGTGCTTATCCGGTATCTATGAGAATCGGCCAATATCAATTTTTTCATCCCCCTAAATGTTAGGGGTAGTCCACCTCTAATTTTTTTTTTTTTATTAGTCAGTAGAAAAAATTTATATGGCAAAACAACGTTTGCCGGGTCAGCTAGTGTAAAATTGCACTGTACTCATGTTCTTTATGTGGTGGAGAAAATTAACGTTGTTATTATTATTATTGTTGTCTTTTCCAGGTGCAGATTGCATCATCACGTACTTCGCACCATTGCTCTTAGATTTAATAGCAAAAAAACATTAAATTTTGATTATTTTATTTTTTAAACAATTCTTATGATTTTGGGACTAGGGTAGGATAACGCATGATTGTGCGTGGCGCTCACTGACACATTTATACAAAAGTGGCTACACTTAAAATGTTACGTTTTGTTTTGAACCCAAATTCTGGACATTTTATAACCAAAACCCAGGGGTGGCCAACAGCTCGATCGCGACTATTAGTCCAGTCGACCGTGGCAAGGTAAAAATATAAATTATATTAAGTAAAACAGAAACAATCTCACATTCACATGCGATATGAAAAGGAACTCCTAAGACAGGTCAATAAAAAATACTAGGTACATGATTTTATACTAAAACTATACTGTTTCATTTAATATTTCAAGAAGTATGTAATTGGTAGATCGCACAGTGTTCCGTTAGTAAACAGTAGATCTTATGTCTAGTCAAGTTGGCCACCCCTGATCTAGACCAATCATAATACTTTGCTCAAATAAATATGCTTTTTATAAGTACATAGTCTACAAACTGTTGTTATAGTTTTTTAAGTTTGAGATAAAATGGTAGAATGATTGTTATTTTCCTATTTGCATTATAATAAACCGTTTATTTTGACTTAATATGATTGTATGACACTATAGTCAAATATATGTGCATGGTAGACTACATGAAGTATTGTAATACATTTACTGGTTGTGGTCTGTACCTATTCTTTTACTGCCTACATCGTGATGTTACGGAATAATATTTATCATGTAAGCATTTTCATTTATGTGATAGAATTAGACATAAAATATATGAAATATAATAATTTTTAACCTTTTTTATTTTTTCAATCCATATTCCATGTTTATTTTATGTCATCGTTTCAAACATTTCTGAACATATAAAAGTGAATAGAAACGACTTGACCATGGTCTCCCAGAATATACGGAGCATATACCGCAACTTTGACGATTTTATTGCAATGCTTTCTACCTTAAAATTTGACACTGATGTAATTGTCTTAACTGAATGTAGATTGAATAACAACAAACCCATTCCACAGCTCGCTAATTATCAGTCCTATATGACTACACGCCTTATTAATCAAAATGACGGAGTTACTGTTTATGTTAAAAGTACTTTGAATTCCAATATTCGAGAAGTACATATAACTCAAGCATCATGCATTCAGGTAGATATTGCAGATGCCAGTATTTTATGTATTTATCGGTCTCCCTCTACAACCAACATTGAAGATTTTATTGAGTCACTTAGCTCGCATTTGGAATCACTACCCTCTCAGAAAAATGTAATAATAACAGGAGACTTAAACATTAATATTAGACCTAAAGATATTGAAATACCTCATGAACAAAAAAACCGCATAAATTACCTAACCATGTTGTCGACGTTTGGTATATTGCCTGGACATATACTACCCACGCGAGAACGTAACTGTCTAGACCACTTCATGTTGAGGGTTAATGCGAAAAGTATTACTGCATCGATCGCTATTCTGCAAACTACGATTACAGACCATTATACTACATTATTAATTCTCTCGAAATTAAAAAGCAAAGTGGTTAGAAACAAAACAACTAAATCTGTAAATTTTGAGAAAGCATTAGAATTTTTACAAGGAAAAAATATAGCAACATTACTTCGTTGTACTGATCCCAACGTATTAACTGAACATCTCATAACAATAATAACTGATTCGATTGATAACAATACTACTACCAAACAAATCCCTAGTAGTAAACGAATAATCAAACCGTGGATCACTCCGGGAGTTCTTAGATGCATAAACAATCGGAATAGACTACAAAAAAAGCTCCGCAGTGACCCACATAACGAAATCTTAAAAATTACTTACCATCGTTATAGAAATTATTGTAATTGCCTAATAAAAAAATTAAAAAGACTCTATGAAAAAGAGTTACTTGCTAATTCAGTCACAAACACAAAACAACTTTGGAAAAACATAAAAACAATAACCTACACAAACAAATCTAAAGATCAAAACACAGAATTATTAAACATCAAGGCATCCCCAAGAGATTCAGTAAACTATGTTAACGATTATTTCGCTAATATTGGAAAACAGTTAGCTGAAAATATTCAACCTAAACCAACAGACAGTTTTACCTCATCCAACGTGTCATTTACTCAATGTAATTCTTTTGTGCTGCTTGAGACAAACCCTAAGGAAGTGGCAGAAACTCTATTGAACTTGAAGTCGAATAGTGCCCCGGGATGGGATAATATTTCCACTAAATTCCTAAAATATATTGGTAAAGATATCGTTCCAATCATTTCGCATCTGATTAACCTCTGCTTTAAAAATGGCGTTTTCCCATCTCTATTAAAAAAATCTATTATTACACCAGTTCACAAGGGCGGGAACAGGGCTGACGTCAACAATTATAGACCGATTTCCGTCTTACCTGCCATATCAAAAATAATAGAAAAAATAACTAATAATAGACTCATAAATTATCTTAATAAATATCAAATAATAGCTACATCTCAATTTGGATTTAGGCAAGGGGTATCGACTGAAGACGCTGTGGTTGCTCTTACTTCACTAGTTACAGAACATCTAGATGCAGGAAGTAAATGCATTACTGTCTTCCTTGATCTAAAGAAGGCATTTGATACCGTGTCTGTTCCAACCCTTGTGAACAAGTTAGAAAACGTGGGAATAAGAGGAGTCCCACTAAATTTTTTCAAAGATTATCTAACAAACAGAAGACAGAGAGTAAAGATAGACCAATTCATAAGCGATGAGGTGGATGTGTCATTCGGTGTACCGCAGGGAAGCGTACTGGGACCTACATTATTTTTAACGTACATAAACAATCTCTGCAAGTTAAAAGTCCCAAACGCTGAAGTTTTTGCTTACGCCGATGACACGGCCGTGGTCTTCTCTGGGAAAAGTTGGTCGGAGGTTATGCTTCATGCGGAGCTGGGAATGGCCCTTGTAGCGGACTGGCTTAGTGATAATCTGCTCTCCCTGAACACATCAAAGACAAATTACATCTGCTTCAGCATTTCCAACCGCACGCAACCAAAAGTGGACTTTACCATTAAAATACACTCATGTGACAAAAAAGACTGCAACAACTGTATTTGTCCAAAATTAAGTAAAGTGTCACAAACAAAATATTTAGGGATAGTAATTGACCAAAGGCTATCCTGGTACCCTCATCTGGAACATGTTACTGGAAGACTAAGGAAACTCGGCTGGCTTTTTAAAACCTTACGTTACGTTGCTCCCACACACATCAATAAAAATAAAAATACTGCTCCACCAAGAAATATATTAAATGAAATCTATATTGCGATTGCGCAATCTGTCTTGGTATACTGTATCCCCATCTGGGGGGGTGCAGCTAAATCAAAATTTATAGAAATTGAACGAGGACACCGAGCTTTAATAAAAATTATGTATTTTAAAAAAAACAGATACTCCACAGAAAGCCTTTATCAGGTGAGCGGTCTGCTCTCTGTAAGAAAATTATATGTTGTCTACACTACTCTTAAAAAACACAAGACCCAAACATTTGATAAAAGTATATTAAGAAAAAGAAGAAAAGACATGATTGCACTAGTCCCGCAAACTAAAACTAAAATTGCCGATATGCAGTATAACAAACGGTCTGCTTTACTATATAATAAGATAAATAAACAGATATATATATACACTAAAACGATACGCGAGGCTAAACGAACATTAGAAAGTTGGATTAAAAACCTTACATATGAAGACACTGAGTCACTCCTATTACACATAAAATAACACACAGTCACAAACACACACGCACACAAACCCATAATTATACCCCCACAACGCTTACTCATGCACACAATCACATACACTCAGAACACAAACACACACAAAACATTATCATTTGATTCTACATGCATGCTGATTTGATTTAAAAATAGGAAAATAATTGGATAAAATTAGATCTACTCTGAGTACTTTAAGTTATGGAAGAGCGGAGTCTCCTACTACAGGTATTGTTTACCTAAAAGAAGGCTCCAATCACAAGCGATCGTTATGTATTTACTTTTACTGAAATAAAGATTATTATTATTATTATTTAACCTTTTAAGATCTCGGGATCATGGGATCCCGGACTTTTAAAGGGCGTGCCAGGAGCCGAAGCCATCTTGCAGAGGCCCATTACGTAGTTTAAATGAGATGAGGCCCAAACCGGCGGTTATCCCTGTATGCACTATGCCAGTATACCCAAGGACAACCCCCGGTTAGAGTTAGACTATTGCGGAATGTGGTAACAAAAGACTGGGTTATGGCGTTTGGTGGGTTTGGTGTACTGGTTATATATATATCTATGGAAACACTATGGCCCCTGCCTAATCAATGTTTAATATACATAGATACGCTGGCAGGGGGTGACTCGCACACTCAACAAATGGGCCCCCAAACATATCGCTAGCACTAGGTGACGTAGCGACAAGGGGCAAACATATCCTGAGGTGCTTGAGGAGTGGAGAGGTATTTCACGGTTCTCAGAATCGGCCAGGAACCCGGAAGTATGGTCGATCCCTACAAACACTTACTGAAACACTTCCTTCCTCCGAGCACGTTTGCTCTTGCGAATCTCCACTCTAGCCAGCCGATTAAGGCAAGAAAGAGGTGGGAGGTCTGTTCCTCGTCAGTGTTCACTCTGACCGGCCAATTAAGGCAAGCCAGAGATGAGGAACTAGATATCTCCCGGGAGATCAGGTCCGTGTGGGTCGCAACTGCCCAACAGCTCGCCACAAGCTGCCCTGCTTATTATTATTATTATTTGTTATATCCTTTAAGATCTCGGGATCATGGGATCCCGGACTTTTAAAGGGCGTGCCAGGAGCCGAAGCCATCTTGCAGAGGCCCGTTACGCAATTTAAATGAAATGAGGCCCAAACCGGAGGTTATCCCTGTATGCACTTTGCCAGTATATCCAAGGACAACCCCCGGTTAGAGTTAGACTATTGCGGAAAGTGGAAACAACAGACTGGGTTATGGTGTTTGGTGGGTTTGGTGGACTGGTTATATATGTATCTATGGAAGCACTATGGCCCCTGCCTAATCAATGTTTAATATACATAGATACGCTGGCAGGGGGTGACTCGCACACTCAACAAATGGGCCCCCAAACATATCGCTAGCACTAGGTGACGTAGCGACAAGGGGCAAACATATCCTGAGGTGCTTGAGGAGTGGAGAGGTATTTCACGGTTCTCAGAATCGACCAGGAACCCGGAAGTATGGTCGATCCCTACAAACACTTACTGAAATACTTCCTTCCTCCGAGCACGTTTGCTCTTGCGAATCTCCACTCTAGCCAGCCGATTAAGGCAAGACAGAGGTGGGAGGTCTGTTCCTCGTCAGTGTTCACTCTGACCGGCCAATAAAGGCAAGCCAGAGATGAGGAACGAGATATCTCCCGGGAGATCAGGTCCGTGTGGGTCGCAACTGCCCAACAGCTCGCCACAAGCTGCCCTGCGGGTTTATTATTATTATTATTATCATTTTATTGATACAATTGGTTTCTTACTACGTTATAACAATTTTTTTCCATTTTTAATGTCCTTTTCATGTGCAATATATAGTTAAAACATTCGTTATCGGAGCTGACGTGGCCATATTGGTCATATTTATTATAAATCAATCTCCAGGATGATGAATGATGCAATTTTTATCAATAGGGTATCATGGGGGCCCGATACACAAAAGGAGATATAAGCATTTTAACTGCAATCTTTTTTATCGTGGTTAAATCATCAAATGAGTCCTTCCACCAGGGCGGGAAGGGAGGGATTCACAGACTTGTACTGACTAAAATCCACGGTGACTCTTCACGTTCCTTTTACGTTCCAGGTTACCTGATGAGACCGTTCTGCGACCCTGACAGACTTTGGCCCTCTATGGGGCCTCGTCAGTACCATGAGACGGAAAACTATGCCCTTAGAATCTTGAATAAAGTTTTAAAAACAAATGTTAAACTTTAGCGACCGATGTCTTCTATGGTTCAATTTCGGAAACATTGAGTTGAAACGGGGGTTTTGCCGCGTCGAGTTTTTCTAATACATAATCGCATGTTTGGTAAAGGTCATGTTTGGTGTTTAGTAAATCCATGTTGACTTGAGGCTATGTCTGAATGGGGTCGCGGTACAGTCTTATCGTGTCCGGACCCGGCCCTGGAAAGTGAGGGCTATCGAAGGAATTTTTCCTTCTTCCGCTCCACCGGGAACACGGGAGGTTTCATTTGACGATTTTATAAGGATAAAGAAAGGCTATGTCCCGGTTAACTGCTGCTTCTGATAAGACATTTACTCAAATTCTGCCATTGATGGGGTACATACAACCAAAGCTTTTATTTCAATCGAGGTAGAATTAATTTCCAGTGTGAATCTACGTTGATGTTTTCGATTGCCCTTTGGGTTTCAGGGTCGAGGTATTACGTTTAGACATTCCCGCAATCCTACTACATTGAACTAAGGCGTAAATGGCTAGATGTCTAAATATCCATAGAAAAAATTAACTGTTATGTTGGTACAGTGAGCGCTAACGAATACTAAATTGGATGCTTAAGTAACATCATTTTAATGATAGCAATGTGGAGCGTCAAAATTGCAATGTTTTCAGAAAGTTCTACGGACCGAAAGATCTAGACGACCTATGACAAGGTTCTAGATAAGTATAAGTACATAAGATTTCAAAACTTCTAGAAAAAATGGAATAAATAAAGTTTATTATCGGCGATTCTGTAATGTTCTAGATGTTTGGAAATTTTTGGTGACGAAAAGTTATCTACTTTTGCATAGCCCTGCTGGACCATGCCGTGCATTTATTTACCTTACCTATCTACCTTTAATTATAAAAAGATATGACTTCCAAAACTATTTCAAGATAAGATTTCTTATTTCATTCTAGAATGTTTTCATCTCCTTTTATGAAGACGTGACCTTTTATTTATATTGTGTATGTTGAAAATTGTTTCATCTGTTTATCTTTTACTACATACAGTACCTTATCTTAACTTCATCATTAAATTACAAATACAATTATTTTCTGTCGTAAGATTGAGAAATCTTAAAAACTTTCGCAATAAACATTAATAAAACCTATTTTCAAACTTGGCGGCATGAGGAATGTTCTAGTCAGGGCCAGTTAGAAACGTGGGCCAATCAGGTTGCGCCAAATACTCTTTGTTCGATCAATCGTAGGGAAAGATATGATACGTCATCGCTTTGTGGACCAATCACGTTAGCCCACGATGGATACTAGCGCTAAATAATAGCGACGGCGGCGTGTGAAACTTCAGTTCATCTTGAAAAATCGAATGTGAAGGAACAACGTAATTGTGAATTTGTAACCAAGTGTCCCATTCAAAGTGCTTGTATCGTGGCTGTGAATTATATTTATTGGGATTCGATCCAATTTAATCATCTGTTGTATTAGGTAATTATCTTTTTCTTTATATTCCGTCCTGTCTTTCTCTTTAAACCGCGGATCGCCATGAATTGTTAACCTCACCCGTCATGGTTTGCTAGCTGACAATTTAAGCTAAATACAGAGTTTTCCGTCTAGTGGCTACAGTAATTATCTTAAAGAATGTAAATCTAGTGCATTCGTATTAAGATTTCTTATAAGATTCATTTATAATCCCGCTGAACTGCGTGGAACGTCAGCGAAATTTCTCGACGGTGCCGTGTGGGCCGGTGGCGCGTCCTACATCTCCCGTGGCCGTTTTACGGTACCGTTATGTTTCTCATGCCGTTATAGTTGGGTCGGAGCACTTTCCTTTTCTATAATTCTTAGCCCGCCGGCGTTTGGCCCGGCGCCCTGTAGTGACGTGTCCTCAAAGCGATTACGTGTCTCTTTGAAGGAAGTGTCATCTGGTAGATTTTGAAAGATTCCAACTTGAGTACGTTTACACACTGTCGCATGTTTGTATTTGGCTATAAATAACTTTTTATGTTGATTTGTTTCAGAAAAGTAACATTGCATGCTGAAAATGCGGTGGAGTATTTTAGCGTTGGCCTGCGTGGTCGTGGCGGTTCTCGCCGACGACAAGAAAGATGGTAAAGAAAAGGATATCGGCACCGTCATCGGTATCGACTTGGGTACCACCTACTCTTGGTGAGTAACTGCTGATTTACACATTTTATATGCCACCCCCTTTTTTTAAAAAAAGTAAAAAATTACCACAATTTTTTCAAATAGTTTACTAGGTCGATTAATTATTTGTTCAAAATCGTCATTTATTTTCCATTCTAGCCTTTTTCCAATTTAAGCAAGAATTTAAATTTATTAAAAAAAAAATCCAACAATGTGAGATTTTTATTGTTGCCAATCAGATCTTCCAGTACTTTCCATGAACATGCCTTATCTACTATTAAAAAACTATTACAACATAGTACGAGATAATTTTAATTAAATAATCTCATTTTATCAGTGATCTTGATAATAATACTTGCCTTAAAATTAGTAACAGTAAGGCACTGAATTATGCTTCAATTGAACATGACTTTTTAATTAAATTCATTATATAAATAAGATTAAGGGTGAATAAATAACATTTTAATCATTATTCTTGTATAATTTGAACATATTCATAGAACATGTTTTTAAAACTTGTTCTTATTTAGCATATTTTGGGTCAATGAACTCAATTGTGTATCTGACCTCTGAGCTACAAGTTTAAATATGAGACCAGGTACATTAAAGGTTTTTCTGGTGTTGATTGACCTCTATGATGATATGAACTGGATATCTGCCTTTGTAAACATAATTTTCACCAAAAACAAATACACCCACTCAAATTACACAGGAATTTTTGTTAAAGACAAAACTCTAAAGATTTTATTTTCTTTGTCTGCAGTGTTGGTGTGTACAAAAATGGCCGTGTGGAGATCATTGCCAACGACCAGGGTAACCGTATCACCCCCTCATATGTAGCGTTCACCGCTGACGGCGAGCGTCTTATAGGTGACGCCGCTAAGAACCAGCTAACCACCAACCCCGAAAACACCGTGTTTGACGCCAAGCGTCTCATTGGTCGTGATTGGAGTGAAAGCACTGTTCAACATGACGTCAAATTCTTCCCCTTCAAGGTTGTTGAGAAGAACAGCAAACCACATGTTTCCGTTATGACCTCCCAAGGAGACAAAATCTTCGCCCCTGAAGAAATCTCCGCCATGGTCCTCACAAAGATGAAGGAAACTGCTGAAGCTTACCTCGGTAAGAAGGTGACCCACGCTGTCGTCACAGTCCCCGCCTACTTCAACGACGCTCAGCGTCAAGCCACCAAAGATGCTGGTTCCATCGCCGGTCTCCAGGTATTGAGAATCATCAACGAGCCTACCGCCGCCGCTATCGCTTACGGTCTTGACAAGAAAGAAGGCGAGAAGAACGTGCTGGTGTTCGACTTGGGTGGCGGTACCTTTGATGTGTCTCTGCTCACCATTGACAATGGAGTGTTTGAAGTAGTAGCCACCAATGGTGACACTCACTTGGGAGGTGAAGATTTCGACCAGAGGGTCATGGAGCACTTCATCAAACTGTACAAGAAGAAGAAGGGTAAGGACATCAGAAAAGACAACCGTGCCGTCCAGAAACTGCGTCGTGAAGTTGAGAAAGCAAAGAGGGCTCTATCATCCAGCCACCAGGTCAAGATTGAAATTGAATCCTTCTTTGAAGGTGAAGACTTCTCTGAAACCCTCACCAGGGCTAAGTTCGAAGAATTGAACATGGATCTCTTCAGGTCTACCCTCAAACCAGTGCAGAAGGTATTGGAAGACGCTGACATGAACAAGAAGGACGTCGACGAGATCGTACTCGTCGGTGGTTCCACTCGTATCCCCAAGGTTCAGCAACTCGTCAAGGAATTCTTCAACGGCAAGGAGCCTTCCCGAGGCATCAACCCGGACGAGGCCGTTGCTTACGGTGCCGCCGTCCAGGCTGGCGTGCTCAGCGGTGAACAAGACACTGATGCCATCGTATTGCTCGACGTCAACCCTCTTACCATGGGTATCGAGACTGTCGGAGGAGTCATGACTAAGCTTATCCCACGTAACACCGTCATCCCTACCAAGAAGTCACAGATCTTCTCCACCGCCAGTGACAACCAGCACACCGTCACCATCCAGGTGTACGAAGGTGAGCGTCCTATGACTAAGGACAACCACTTGCTCGGAAAGTTCGACCTCACTGGTATTCCTCCCGCGCCACGTGGTATCCCTCAGATCGAGGTCACCTTCGAGATTGACGCTAATGGTATCTTGCAAGTATCTGCTGAAGATAAGGGTACTGGAAACCGGGAAAAAATCGTCATCACCAATGACCAGAACAGACTGACACCTGAAGACATTGAGAGGATGATCAAGGATGCCGAGAGGTTCGCCGATGAGGACAAGAGACTCAAGGAGCGCGTTGAGGCCAGAAACGAGCTGGAGAGCTATGCTTACTCCATCAAGAACCAGCTTCAGGACAAGGAGAAACTCGGCGCTAAACTGAGCGACGACGAGAAAACAAAGATGGAAGAGGCAATCGACGCCTCCATCAAATGGCTCGAAGACAACCAAGATGTCGACTCTGAGGAGTACAAGAAACAGAAGAAGTCTCTTGAGGATGTTGTCCAGCCTATCATCGCCAAATTGTACCAAGGACAAGGAGGCATGCCCCCGCCAGGCGCGGGCGGTGAGGAGGAAGACTTCAAGGACGAGTTGTAACCAAACAGACTTTAAAACGTGTGATCATAGCCAAATGTGATCTCCGACCGCTGCAGACTGTGCGCCGCGACCTGTGACGTCACACCGGACAGCCTGCACCGGACACGGATGCGGAGTGTTCTAGCTCGTGTTGTGTATATTTATTGTATGTCTGCCTGCGAGAGTGTAGCGTGCGTGAGGCGTGTGCGGCGGGTGGCCTGCCACAGAGTCGAGATCTGATCGAGTTTCTGCCGCTGCGCACGCGCGTATGACTGGTGCGTGAATTTAATTGTAAAAATTGATGCATTTTTATTTTTAGTGAAAGTAATTAGTCGCGTATGAATTGCGAGATGCCTGATTCCATGACTTTCTCACAATCGATTCAAGTTTTGTCATCAATCAATCGATAAGTCTCACTACATCTAAGAGACTACCTCAGTGTTCTTAAACTGTATGTATGTAATTATTTTGAGACTGCAGAATTGTTAGTTCATAATTAGCAGAATAATTAATTATGTAGTAATTAAATAATTTCAATTGAAGTACGGAGGAGTACATAAATAAAACATTTTTCTAACGATATCATCTTTTATTTTCGAGAATAGCCCAATAAAATACAACCTAAGCAAAATTTAACACAATAATCAATTAATCACCGCGGACATTGCGTAGTTGAGCGCAGCACTCGATGTCAAAGTGTGGCGCTGCGATGACTGCCGCTAGTAACTTCACGTGCACTTCATCTGAGAGATAAAATGCAATCAGTTACGGATGCTGCAAAATCAATACGCATAGTTACGGCTGTTTCCACTGGCGAAAAAACACACTAATCATAAATAAAACAATAGAAGTAAAAAAAAAGGCCAGTGAATCATGAACATGAAAGATGTTTAACTTTGGGAAAGTACAGTCGTGATAATTCCGAAGTTACACCTATTTCATGCCGATTTTATAGTCATTTTTAATATCTCTGTTACTATACATAAAAGTTCAAATATCGAATCTAATTTGGCTGCGAGAACAAGATAATCTAAATAATTATGTTCAGGGAAATACACCACACTATAATTAGAAAAAACAAATTACGTGTCTATCGCAATTAAAAATATCATTGTTGTAAGCCTTATCAGATTATGTGATGGGCCTCACACATACGCCATTGATTGCAGTACAGTTATACCTAAAATTGGTTTTATTTACGAACGTTTTATGCCACGCAGCGCGAGCGCGACCCACTTGCAAAAAGTGTACTGACTGCGTGCATTGCCCTTGATCTTGAACGGTGAACTCGCATTGACTATTCACTAGTGATATGTATCTGCTATCATTTTCCTTACATATCTGTTTGTTTCATTCCACTCCTGGGCCTCTTTCCTGTGCGAAAACAGGCTTCTATTGTCCTCCACACGGCGTCGATAGAAGTGGGAGCACCCTTGCTGGATAGGAAAAGAGACTACCTTTTCCTTCAGTTTTGAGTCCAAAGATTATGAATTTCTTTAGACGTAGAAAGCATCGCATAAGATTTGAAAGGAGTAAGGGAGATGCTATTGCGCAGGAGTGGAACTTAAGACAGCTGGCTAAAAAGAGTCTTATGTCTTTAATTAATTGCCGTCTACTGGGACGTAAATGTACCTTTCTGGGATTAAATGTGGATCCTCTCAACTTGTAATACTAACTGTGTTTTCATTTTAAGCTACACGACACAAAAACTGCTCTCTACCTATAGAATAGCATTTCAGTAGTGTTCCAAATGTGCTTAAGGTCTATTAATATCTGGTCTAAACTTACCGAAGGGCGCAGTAGCCTCAATCTCTACAGCCGACAACCCTGCTGATGCCCGCAGCTCCGCTAACTGCTCCGTGAAGAATAAGTCCCACTGTTGGTATAAAACGTGGGATATAATAATAATTTATCGTTGATTTATCGAGGAAGTTTAAGTTTGCCGTATTGCCATCACTACCCAGAATTTGATCCCTAGTATTACCGAACGGTATACCTACCTAATAATACAGCGCGTGTTGTTTTTTTTTCATAAATTAACGGGTTCGATTCCTGGCCAACATTTTGTTTAGTCAGCCTTTTCAATGATACCTACTTCATTATATTCCTCATGATTTCGGAGAGGTATTATAATAGCCATTCCATGCCCGGTTGTAAAATTCACCTGTTTCCCTGTTTATCATATCATGTTCTGAGTTTATGTTATGACCTAGCAGCGGGTCAAACCGCTGGGAACAGCCAGTCACATACACTTTCAATAGACAACGGGACATTACCCATAATTATCACATCCCCACTTACAGCTATGCCTAATTCCGATCACGCCTAATAGTAACGGTTCGTAACAGTTATTATTACGTTGTCATCGAGGCCTAAACTACGGCTCGTCGTTCGGGAGTCAATGACTTATGAAATATGCGCACACCTTATTAGCATTTTTTTGCTAAATCTGTGATCACGTTCGTAAGCTTACGGTTAGCAATTTCTCAAGGAATAACGACTGGAAAATCTGATACTGGTAGCCTACATTACTCTCTCCACTATCCCACTGCTGGACAAAGGTCTATCTTCATTTCTTCAAGTTATCTCAATCCAGGGACAGTGAACCACTGGTCGTCAGGGCCGGTTTATGCCTGTCGGGGCCCATATGCAATGCTTATCCAGGGGCCCCCTACCCTCTTCTAATTTTTTCGTTAACACAACAAAATTCAAAACTGTATTTTACTAACCTGGGTATGTCATCATATTATTGGAATGCATTCCGAAATGTACTAAAATAGCGTCGATGTAATGTACAGAGCAAATATTCAAATTAAATCTTTACTGTTTAAGAAACATTGCCCTTTCTTTTCCCTCTAGCACAGTGGCCCCTGAACGTGGCGGGGCCCCTAGGCAGTTGCCTATAGTGCCTAATGGATAAAACGGTCCCTGCCCTGCTGGTCATTGGTATTGTCCAGCTCGTCCCGTCGTTATTTTCAAGATCTGACTTGAAGCCTTCTCAGCTTTAAAGTGGCAGCTTTTTGAGCAACGTCAGTGTATTTTGGAGCGCAGTGTGCATTGACGCTTGTGATTAGTTGTGATGCCATTATACGTTGGCAAACCATGAGTTTGAACTTTGAATGTTGAGTTCAATCTTTAGCACAAATGAGAATATTTCACCTCATAGTCCCTCCGGACTTCATCGTGGTCAGGATGCTGCACGACTCTTGGCCCGGAGCCCATCGGCACTGTCTTGCCGGTGCACAAGTCGAAACCCTGACAAGCGGTCCGCTCGCGACACGTCTCCAAGTCCATGTTCAAGAAAATTATGCTGATGGATAATAAAATAATGATAATCTAAGTTCAGTATAGCTATGACAGCAGACACTGGCGCCAGGGACTCTAATAAAGCGGAGATCATATCCGAAGCGGAAAGGATGAGATGCTTGAGTACAAATTTTATCTACAATTACATAATTCAATATAGGTAGTCAACTAAGTAGGAGTTAGGCTCCACAATTCCTAAAGTTGCTCAATGCAGACCTGTACCAATCACTTCACGACTTTCATTTAGAAAGTGGTTCAAATTGGAGCAAGACTAACTGAACAAAATGAAAATGCAAGTTGCACTCGTCTTTTTGATTGAGAGGGGCGCTAGCAGCTGCTCATGTAGCAAGTGGCAGCTTAGTAAAACGAAATAATTCAGCACGGTGTCAATAACAAGTAAAATTGCACACTTTTTTGTTAAATTGTAACAAGTGCAGTTTGAATCGCAATTTGGCAACAATAGGTTCATTGACACGAGAGTTACAAGAACGCAGACGATCGAACAATTCTCGAAAGTCTCTACCATGAAACTAATGAATGAGTTTATTATTCTAAGATACTTTGAATACCAATTTAAGATACTGCTCAACATAGGTAGTAAAAACCTAGTTAACACAGATGAGTTTTGTCGATCTGTAAAAGCGTTCCCGTACAAGAAACAATCAAGATTTGATTTTGTAAAGAAACAAAAGCGATTGTTGAATCACAACAGGTTGCTTAGAGAGTGTTTCTTCTCACTCACTATAATAATAAGTAGGTACCTACGTAGGTATCTCATATTCTTATAACATTTGTTACGAGGCAAAAATTGCCTATGAGCCATCACACTAACCGGTTTGGTGGAGTGGGCATAGAGTCCAGAAGCTCGAAGTCGTTCCCATTAGTCGGGTAGCCGGTCATCACCCACCCGTGATCAATGCAGTCCTGTTAAAGTGTTCATCATCATCATTCAGATACCTCAACCACCGCGTAAATATAGTAGGTCTCTCTTTCCTGTGCTAGCCTTATCCAGAATGTAGTCCAAGATGACCAACATAGTGGAAGGACAGTTGACAATGCTGTCATCGTGGATACATACCGCACACCTCGCCCCATAATTTACAAGTGTCGCCATGTACAAATTATCTACGTAACTACCTTTATTGTTTTATAGGATACGGTTCTGCCCCACATTAGGAATTTAAAATTTCCCTGTAACGTGGATGGGGTGCGTTTCTAAATACTATTCTTAAACTCACACACAAACAACTAGAACCGGAATATCTACCTGTGGGGAAATATTTGTTTCGAGCGAGAATTGAACTCGAGACCCCACAGATTAATATAGTTATTTAGTGCTCAAACCAAGTGTGTTAAAAAACCTTCTGCAGCAAGCGTCTCCTGACCACCTCTCCCCTTAACGCGATACTGGTTCCATACTTGCGAATTTTCTCCCCAACATCGTCGTCTTTTGCCTTAGCTTCGTTGAAAATCTCGTCAAAATGTACTGTAAACAGAAATTTGTTCACCAAAAGCTTCATAAACACGTTTGTAAGACTTTGATGCAAAGATAATAAATAGTACGGAGGCCAAGTCAAAATTTGGTCACTTACAACCGAGACTATATCTTGAAGTTGTATTTCGTATTATACAGCTTCGTGGACGTCAGCTGCGTTTCTGTGGTGCCGCTCTAACATAAAAAAATATGCATACAATCATTTCCTCCCTAAAAACTTGTTATACAGAACACGACAGCAAAATAAGCAAGTACCTAGTGAGTATTTAATAGCAATGTTACGTAGAAACGAAAATGTATGAAAAAATCATCAGTGAATTACATGCTTGAGTGATTTACACCACGGCAGGCTGACTGACCAGTGACCAGCTGATTGGTTGGCCCCCGGGCAATATATTATCGCATTTTTTTGTCTCTATATACCCTATGAATTCGACCGTTTAAGAAATTAAAATGGCCACCATTCCCGGGGTTTAGATTAATAATACTTGACCAAATTGTTCAAAGTCTATTAAAGGCAGATAACGGTGCTACGGTTCCGACGCTGCGTTCGCGCCACGTCCTTTATAGAATGAAACTGCAAGACTGCAGCGCTGAGCAGTAATTACAGCAATTGTTACGCACAAAAGACCAATCCGAAATGCTTAGCAAGCACTCTGGCCTGTGAACTGCGGCCGGAGCCTCGAGGTCCGAGAAGTAGCACCCGGTACACCGACGGAGCCCCAACTGCATTGAGACCCTGCTTGATGCCTTGGTGTCCTGCGTTGAAGGCGCGCACAGCATTGAAGCATTTCGTCGCTATAGAATCTGGGTCATCATCTGGATTCACATGTACCTCCTGCAGACATACATAACATAGAATAACTTCTAGTCTTCTTCTAGCAAGTAAGTACTTTATTTCGTAAAGTAATTACTTCGGCACTGCCAGGTTGCAAGTATAAGTTGGAAATCAAAGCCAAATCGAAGCAGTCCAACACGCTAGATCGAGCCATCGCATTTACGATCCCGCATCCATCCACCCAGGTCCATTTGAAGCCGATTGACAATCCTTGCCATTGCCGTGTGCGAAGCGAAGTGGTTTTTCCCAAAACTGCGACCCAGTTTCGTTGAATCGCGCAGACTACCCTCGCTTGAAATTTGCGTGTAGCATCCCTACTTCACAGCAATCATAGCTACGGTACGATTTGGCAGCCTGGTGGATTTGGTGTTACTAAGTAGGTACCTATATCTGAAAAATCTGTTAGCAATAGGTAGTACCTATAGTTACGAAAAGAGTACGTTTTACCTTCGTCGTAGCTTTGTACGCATACTTAAGCCCCTCATAGTCTTGCTGGAAGAAGTTCCGGGGTGCAGTGTGGTTGCTTTCGGCTTTGGGCGCCACCGGAGGTGTGTTCATCAACACCAGGGTCACCGTAGGTAGGACCCCATCTTGTTGGAGACAACGAGCCTCACGTAAAGTGCACGGGTGATCTATGGGTGTTAAGTGACATTATACGATTTTCGTAATTACAAACCCAAGGTTGGCTAAATTAACTTTATCGTGCTGAAAAATCAATACCTACTTCAGATATGATCATCAATGTCCCAATCCATAGCCTGATCTTACCACTGCTGGGATAGCCCTCGCTTTGGTTTCGCCAGGATCCTATATGCCACTCAGACTCACGCTATAGGCCAGATATTGTATCTGGACTGGATCTTCATAGATAGACCTAACTTTCAATTGTTATTTCATGATAACTAGACATAAAAAGATATACTGAACAAGTGTACAACAGGGAAATAAAGATTACCAAACATCAACCATCCAGCTTGGGGTACAGGCTCCCTCAAGGTAAAGGTCCTGGTAACTTCCGACATCATTGCTGGGTCCACGCAGCCGGGAACGTAGTAATCATGCTGTGTAAAACACGTATGTTACGGTGTGTACTCGTTGACGAAACATTGACTTGAAATGATTCCTAAATGTGCGTTAAAAGTTGGCGGATTGGACAGAGGACTTATGGGCTCCTGCGGAAAATTTTATCCATCGCTGCGCTGGTCTAGTGTCCAGTGCTGATATCTTTCAAAGTTAATTCGTACTGAGTACTGAGAACTTTACTTAATCAAAACCTTACTCAAAATACGCTCTATAAATCAGCACTCTCCCACAACGCCCGTCCTTTTAATTTAAGTCTGTTTTCCGTAGACTTATGACTTAGGGAAGATACTGGACCCCAAAATAGATGGGCAGGTTAGAGGACTGGATCGAAACTAGCATCCTAGATTGAGGGACAATAAATGAAATGTTATTTTTGCGTATATTTCGCAAGATATAGACAATAATAGAGAATTACTTTTTCATATTTATCCATCACGCAGCGACGTGTTATAACGTAACAACCGAAGTCCTTCATAATGTGTTTCACAACAGCTTTCACATCTAGAAAATGATAACTTGGTTGTATTACATCATGTAGATCTTATGATTTGAATATATTGCCCCGTATGCTCTTATTCACACGATGATCACATAATATTATTTTAATATTTGGAATTAAAATGAAATGGCATCTCACTGCAGTTCTATTTGACGGCACGGTTGGCCCAGTAGCTGAACGATCGACTCCTGCGCACCGTGTCGCGGGTTCGATCGCCGTACGGAACAAATGTATAAGAAACTCCTAGTGTTGTGTCAACTCCTAGGGGTGTGACCAGAATACCCTAAATAGATTTACCTATATCGAGTCCTGGTTCAATAAGAATCATCAATCGCGACGCCTCAATGGTGTGCAAGTGGCGGTTGGCGAAGATCTTCATTTGCTTGAGATGATCTTTTGGCAGCGTTATTATGACATTCCTGACCATATCCTAGGGAAAAATATGAATCTCAATTGGCGTTAGACATCAAAATAACTATTTGTAGGCTTTTTGTAGGTCCCTTGGGAGCTCGGTGGAAACAAAAGGTAAAATTCAAAAGGAACTATAGAAATGGGATCCTGTATCAGCGGTCAGTAAAATATTAAACGGAACAACCTTCATCATTAGATAAACTCGCTGTTTCTCGAGGCTATGCAAAAAATGAGGGGGCATTTGCAGTGGCCGATTGGTAGCGTCGGTTTCAGTCATTTTTCACGAAGTTTTTTGAACTGTAATTTAAAATGACAGAATTCAGTGCTAGAATACGTAGTAAATGTGGTAAAAATAGAAAAAAGTGGTTAAATTGTACTGTATAAGTTTCTTTACACCCTTTGAAAGTTAATAAAATTAATAATTCATGAAAAGATTGCTGACAGTTTTGACACAACAATAATAATTTATTTTCATAAATCCTAATCGTTGCACCAAAGAGTATGACTGAAATTATTTGGAATACGGTTAGTAGGTATGTGGAAAGGCGAAAAAGAGGGAGGCCTATCCAGCAGTGGGTGATCCCAGGCAATGCCAAAACTAGTCTTTAGTCTTCTATTCGTTCGAAATTGTTGTACAATCATTTCTGGACGAATTATTTTGACAGCAGTCACTGTCATGTGTCAGTGTCAATTCCACATGTTTTTTTTGTTAGGTTATGTTTACGTAATTTTTGTTTTGTTCTAGGAAACGATTAATGTTTATTACCGGATCTGTTCGGTTTGATGTTATGATAATAGCCGGTATGAGGGTCAAATGTCGTATGCTTTGTCGATAAGTAGCAGGAGACTTAATGAATTGCCATGTGATTTTACTCACTCGTCCATTGCGGCGAGGTCACGGTTTTTTTACGCTTTTGTGCAATATAATTGCGCCGTTCAGCTTTCGATTGGACGGATGACGTACTGATGAACAGTGTCCGCTTATTCCGTAGTAGTTTAGCTAGTAGTCTAGCCGTAAGGATGTGTGCGACGAAAACAAGTTATGAGGTAGGAGTAGACAATATTATTCTTTAATATTTTCTTATTGTTGATCGTTGCGTAACTATAGTTTAATAGAAGTAAGAAACTCAGAGTTTTTGGGAAATATTGCCACATCAACATCATAAGTAGATTCTTAAACTGCAGTGTTTTAGAAAGTTTCTGTTATAACAGTAGTTTCTCAAGTTTTCATTAATTAATGCAAATTTTATGGAAGGATTTCTACAATGTTTGTTTGTAAACATTGACTAAATACCTAGTATAAGTGTTAATATATTTTAATTGTTTAATTTCCTTCCAATATTTGTTGTGCAAGTCACAGCATTTTTCTCTCTGAATAGTTTTTGGTAAACTTACAAAATAGAATATAATTTTAAACTTGTATAAAGTTCTTTTTTAAACCTTTTCGCAATCATCAAATGTTTAAAAATATTTTAAAATATTTTTCTGCCACTAAAAATGAAAATGTCATACATTTAGATATAGTTTAGTATTGTAATATTGAATGATGCAATTCTCATTAGAATGCATTAGTATTGATTACCATACATTATGTTAATATTTTATTTGTTATTCATTACTTACTAGCAGATTGACATTATAATCTGAATATAAATAATAATTTGTTGGAATAAATTAGACTAAATTATATGATGATAAAAAAATTACCTATAGTTCTATAAATTCATGCCTTTTTCCCACTAAGCAAAAACTTTGAATTGTTATCAGCTACAACCCATAACCATGTTATCTAAAATCCTTTATTCATTTTTTTACCTTATTAGGTACATTTTTAAATATTTTTACAAAAACAAAAAAATATTATTAATATGTCATTTTAAATGACAATAAAATTATAAACAAGGAAATAGAAGAAGGGAACTCAAGTGGCACTTCTATGATATTTAGATGTATAGACAAATTGTAGGTATCAAGGCTTAACTAAGCAATAACTATGCTCATTTACATGTTTTTGTTAAAACATATTTCCATACAGTATAGCGTGGAATAAGCCATTTAAATTAAATTAAATTATGTTATCACTGTCATCTGGCATAAGCACTTTCATACATTATCATCTTCCATTCATCAGCCAGCCAGTTATTTTTAATTTCCCAGCTTAAACAGCTGCCTCAAAATTTTTTTTTTCAGTTTTTTATTATTATTTAAATATTGTAACTGGAGAAGTAGGTACTCACTCGCCTATTGTATTAAATAGTTGGCTTGCCGAACTAGTTGGAGTATAAGTATATCTAATATCTTGACAGTAGTTCGGAAGAGTTCTGCTAGATTATTTAATTTGTACTGGCAAAACAACTTGTATTTTTTTGTAAAATTTATAATTACCTAACAAGGTGTTCAAAAAACTGCCATTATAAATAAAACATAAAATTAAGTTCCAGGAAAATCTAGAAATTGATTAAAAATTTTAAAATGTATTGATTCAATGAAAGGTGACCAACCAGTTCCTCCACCTTAAATAAACTTTTTTTGAACTGCTTTTCTACGATTAAATCTAAACATTCGCATTATTTTTTTCCAGGAGGCTGTTCGCAAGTTAAACATCCTCCAATCAAACAAGGCTACCATAGAACAGATACGTAAGGACATAAGAACGGGACAAGTAAGTAGCAACAACCTTCCTCCAATAACAGAGGTAAATGTTTTTGTGATACTAAGCACCCTTCATTTTTCAGAGCTACATCACTGCATGTTTTGGTTAATATGTCCTCCTAAATTCGCTGCAAAACGTCTCTCAACATGACACCTGGAGGCCTACCATGTAATTCCAGTGTGGAAAAGAGACAGCAATACAATTCATCTAGCACCTCGTTCCCACACTGGAGAGAATCTTCAATCGCCTTCTGATCGTGACATCACAAAAGCAATCAAGGCAAAAAAAAAGATCGAATCAAATATTTCTGCATTTCATACATTGCCACAATTAATAAAGACATTGAGGGGGTTGCAGAAGCCTATTTTTGACCGAAACTCAAATTTTTGCCTCTAGTCATACCTACCAACAGGGCCCCCGTAAGGGCTACTGGCGCCTGTGTGCAAAAAAGAATTTTGGCGCCCCTTAAAGCATTTTGAATCATCTTTTTTTATGGTAGGTAGGTCAGTGGTGTATTTTAAACAAACTTTTTAAAATTTTGTAGAACACAACAAGATTTAACTAGCAGATACAATAAGTATTTGGTATTGAAAAACGAGCTATCAAAAGAGAGGTCAAGAAAACCGAATGGCAACTAATTTATTTGAAACGCGAGCGAAGCGAGCGCGAATTTTTTTAGGTTTTTGGAATAGGACAAGGTAATTCTTCATAGAGCGAACGCTAAAAGTAAAACGTTTCCGGACTTCAAGTTTTAATCTGAAATTGAGATCAAATATTTAGAGTCTTTAGTACTTAAACCTAATCCTATATAAATTCTCAACTCCTATTTGTAAATTAAAAAAAAAATTTTTTGGTCCCCTTGCTTTTGCGCCCTTAGAGGATGGCGCCCGTGTGCATTGCACACTTTGCACATATGGATGCGGGGGCCCTGCCTACCAAGTTTTATTGCAGATTAAGCTAGGTAGGAGACCTATCTCTAGACACCATGCACGTGCGTCTAGCTCGCAAAAAAATAGCCATCTTTTACCCAACTGCACCAAAAGGAGGATTATGTTGACATTATGTCATTTTATCTACATTTCCGTCGACGAAACCCGTTTCTACCGAGTCATGCTATGCGTGCTGCTGATAACATTAGCCAATACTAAACCAAACAAAATACTGTACCTACTTGTTTTGATTGTTAAGTACTTACTGATAAAACTATAAGAGTATTTTAAAAAACCTGCAGTTCTTATGTATGCCACTTTATATAGCGATAATTATGTGTAGGTATGCAAGATTTCATAATAATTTTCAAGTACCTAGTTATAATAGAACTTGTAAATTGACTAGCGGAAAATTATCTGTGGAGCTCTAATCATTTTCCTCATTGAACAATTCACGTGTGAGCGGCATGAGGTTAGAGTCACATATTCATTTTTATCATGGGAGATGCATCTTGCGAAGTTTCGATCAATCATTGGTCAAATGAAATGACATAACGTAGCACCTGTTATTACTGAAGGGTTAAGAACAGGCGTACCTTTTAAATATTGGTTGGCGCAGTGGTCGTATCCCGCACGGAAAAAATATTTGTATGATCTACAAGTAGTCGTTCCAGGTCTGTGTGTTTTTTTAACTGCAAACTTATCTACCGAAATGTGGATGTGTACTATTATTTTTCTGAGATCACTAGGATTTTTTCCTAATCTTGGGTGCGTTTACAAACATTTAAACTCACAGACCCAAAAAGCCAGACCTGGAACAACTAGTAGAAGGTCATACAAATATTCGTCCCGTACGGGGATCGAACTCGCAACACGCTGCGCAGCGGTCGATTTGATTGATTTTGATTCACCAATTTATTTGCCTTTCATAAATTAGCGATCATTCCGCTTGTGGGGAAAGATGTGGGACAGTAAATACACCAAGTCACTAAGATTAAATTGCATTTGCGCCATAAAACATCAGCTCTAAAGTCTGACAACCAGTCTTACCATGGGGTATTGTATTACCCAGTGACTGGGTTGTGGGGGGTCCAACAAGCAGTGTCTCCATGTAAAATACTGATATTCAGTTGCATCTGTTTGACTGGAAGCCGACCCCAATATAGTTGGGAAAAGGCTCAGGCAGATGATTACTATATCATATACCTAATTTATTTTATTCCGTTTTCCTAGAAATGCACAAACCTAGAGGATATGGAGCACTATCTATCGAGAACTGGAGTGAGCCTGACAAAGTTAGATGAATTATCTGTGATACACATAGCTGGGACCAAAGGAAAGGTAATCTATTGATTTATTTATCAACAGGCTTGCATTGATCACTATCTCGCCTGATGGTAGGCGAAGATGTGGGCGACGGTGAAGCTCGCTTGACTAGAAGTAACCTATTCACTCTTGACTCAAATATTATTAATAGAACAATAGTTACGAATTTTGTCGCAATGTGCAAAATTTGTGGCATGGAAATTATGGAATATTCTATTCTATTAGTCAAGCAATAGACTAGATAATTTTTAAAATGAATTGTAGCAACATTGATGTTATCAACGCTGCTAAAGTGGTAATCTCCTGAATTTTTCGAAAATGTTTTCCAATAACTTTTTTATCTATGTATTATGCTTATGGACGATTAATGAAACAGTTATGAAATAATATTTCGTAACGAAGTAACGGTTCTATACGATCACGAACAGTCAACAGTGGTGAACGTAAATAAAGTTTTTTTAATGACACATCAAAATTGTGAAACATGCTTATATATCGCGTATGGCAAATTACCTCACATCTTCCAATTCATTCGAATCTGTATCTTATCTACTCAGTAAAAGGTTCGATTTTCCTTAAAAATAGCAGTCTCTTCAAAAAAGTAAAATCCTATGGGCACGCAATTACCTCGTGTCTCGTATCAACTCGAATAAGTATCTTAACTCCACAGTGTAAAGTTCATATTTTATTGATTTTAATAATGCCCATTACATTTATACTCATACACTCATGCATACTCGATAATTTTCAGGGTTTCAACAAGCGCGATGTGCGAGTCCATCCTCCGTCACCACGGGTTCCGCACAGGGTTCTACTCGTCTCCGCACCTCGTGGCGGTGCGCGAGCGCATCCGTCTGAACGGCCCGCCGCGTCATCACTGAGGAACAGTTCGCCAAGTATTTCCATCAGGTCCATGATATGTTGGATGGGACTAAGGTATTTATTATAATTTCAATGACACTCAAGCAACTAGCAACTAACCAACTTGTAATAAGTCTTTATAAGCTTTTTCTTTTCCTCCGATTTTCAACTCTAAGCTTTGGTACGAAGGTTGAAAATCGAAATCCATTAGAAATATGAGCTTTAATTACACTAGGGATACGTTTTATTGTATTTTCAACTCTAGGCTTCTCACTGAGAGCTGAAAATCTATTGTACAGTGAAACTTAAGCTATCTTGCCTGTTTAGCCAAACATTTCACCACACATGGTTATAGCAGCTTATTTCGTCGTGGATTTTTCTTAATCAAGACAAAATAGACCCTAAAACTGGTGCAATAATGCATATTTTCTCTAAATCTTTCCAGGCCTTCGAAGGTGATATGCCAAAATACTTCGCGTTCCTGACGGTGATGGCTTTCAACGTGTTTTTGAAGGAAAAGGTGGATGTAGCCATTGTGGAGGTCGGCATCGGCGGGATTGTAGACTACACTAATGTTTTAAGGTAAATTTATTAAACCTAGGTATGTTTAACGGAATAACCGAACTTGCTGCTCACAAAATAAGATCGAATTAGACAGGCGATGAGTTACAAAACATAACATGCCTAAATACACACGTAATGCGAAAGTAGTTCGCTGAACGAAAGCGTATAATTATTTCAGATCGGCTTTTCAGTTTAGAAAATAAAATCGAAATTCGAATCAAATATGTATTAACCTGACGAAATATATTTTAGTATATTCTGCCACAGATAGGTTTGAGCAGAAAACCAACTTGAATGAATTAGACATTAACTACAAAAATAAAACTAAATCGTATCAACATCGAATCTTTCAGAAAAGTCCCCGTGGTGGGTATAACAGCCCTAGGCCTGGACCACACATCGATACTGGGCACCACCCTGCCGGAGATCGCGGGGGCTAAGGCAGGAGTCATGAAGCCCGGCTGCGAGGCCTACACCGTGGAACAGCCCCAAGACGCTATGGAAGTGCTGAAAAATGTTGCTGCTAGTTTTAAGGTAGGGTAAGAATTTATGAAAGGAGTAGGGTAGTTGACTGAAAAAACCTAATTAGTCCGTCAGTTATATTATCAAAAAATATTTGACAAGTATTTTTACTTCTTTAACCTAAACCAAAGAACATAGGACACTATAAAAATTGCCAATACGTCACAAGCAAGTTTGTATTTTTACTTGCTTCTGACGTCAAAAGCCCCCATGCGTTATATCTTTGTTAATATACGTTGATTTAAGAGAAGAAAAAATTGTGTCCATTATTGTTGTAAACCGACTAGGCTTCTGCGGAAATGCCATACAAAATACCTGACGGCTATTATCACTAGTCACCCACAGCGGTAGCGGATACTGCTCCTATTTGAATAGGCCAGGATAACATCAAAATTAACAAGAAAAATATGAAGATTGTTGTCTCATCATCATTTGCCTAGCATTATCAATATGTTACATGGAACGACTGCTTAACAGAGCTTTACCCATTACAGACTTCATCATCATCACATCGTCATCATGCCGTTAACAACCAGCATAGACATCATCTGCAACATCCATCGACACATTGGCGATAAAACCATTGTTTTATGCTGATGATGTGGAGCAGCATCACCAGCAAATGTTTAGAGTTACTTCGTATCGGGAGATATGAAACTCTTTTTAGTTAGTGCCGTAGTAGACTTAATGCCGAAACCCTGATTATCAAGTACTTAAGCTTTTTCGGTTAGAGTCGAGCCGATGAAGCGGAAGGGTCAGATATACTAACAGCTAGTTTACGTTTAGAGGGGATTACGCGCGCCACTCGCCGTCGACTCGGACCTAGTCCTTAATCGGACGGCGAGCTGGCTATTGTTCCCCGTTCGGAAGCTCGCGCCTACGGTGGCCGAAAATCGCCTCGCGATCACCGACGCTCCGCGGGCATGAACCGTGGCGGCCGGGGCGCGAGCAGGAGGATTACCTCTCCTTCACGAGAGCCCGCTCTCGCTAGCATTAATGTTTCGTAGAAGGATATAGCATAATCAAATAATGTATTTTGTAATTTCCAGTGCCCCCTAACAGTAGTACCTGCCTACAATACCTACACATTCCCGACAACAGAACGAGCGTCACTCCCAGTCGACGTAGAAGCATACCAGACCAACGCGTCCCTCGCCATACAACTGGCCCATGCCTGGATGCGGATCACAAAGCCAATACACAGGAAAAACGGCCTTATAAAACATATTCCTAACGGCCAAAATGGCCTTATTAAACACGCAGTTAACGGTCAAAATGGCCATGGCCAAACCAGTATTAGATAGAGTAGTGAAATGTGTGACGAAGGAGACTATGTCTGGGCTGATGTCTGCAAGTGGCCGGGAAGGTATCAAGTTGTGGACTCTGATTATGCTAATTTTATCTTGATGGAGCGCATACTAAGGAATCGATGGAGATTTGCGCGCAGTGGTTTTAAAAATCATAATAGGTGAGGACTTATTTGCAGAATTATTTTTTTCTAGTAGTAAATGAAAACTTGCGCTTGGCTTTTTGGTCATACAGTATACATTTTGAGGACATATGTAGTATCTATAGAGCTTGCGATTCTGATATATTATGACGACACGGTTGCGTGTCGCGGGTTCTCCCACACGGAAAAATATTTGTTTTATAGCTAGCCATAGGGTAACCCATAATAGATTTTCAAATATACTCCAGTCATAACCGACACTGCGTGGTTGAGCAATTGACTGCTATGCTGCGTATCGCGGCTTCGATTTCCGTAGAAGAAACATATTTTTGTATAACCTACAAGACAAATAGTTGCTTCGAGTCCGGCTTTTTGGATGTATACGAGTTTCAATGTTTCTAAACGCACCCATGATACAGAAATGATTCCTAGTGTAGTGTATTGTTCTAAGTTTTTTTTTTTTGACAGATCACTTGACAAAGTACTGATATTCAGTGCGACAGGCGACAGAGAACGCTGAAATCCTACTCCAACCACTAAAAGATGTGGGCTTCAAATCGGTCTTCTTCGTAATCCCGACCCGCCCACAAAAATATAAGCCAAAACAGTTGATAACTACTCTTAGTGGAACAAGAAGAACTTATTGCCAGATGTGAAAAACATGCGGAAATCTGGCAACACTTCCAAGAAGGTTCTACGAATGTGACGGTTGCGAGCTGTGTGGCGGATGCCTTGGTCAGTCTGAAGAAACAGAAAATCGTTAATAGACCATCGGTTTTAATAACAGGGTCATTACACTTAGTTGGTGCTGCATTGTCGATATTAGATCCTAATTTAAGTAGTTGATTTAAGAGTGATTTTATTAAAGTTTATTGTTATAGTTAATCTGGGTTTCTTTAAACTACCTTCCCGATTTTAGAGATTGCATTTTGATGAATTGTTGCCAGTCAAAAAATTAGAGTGCTTTGTTTTGTTCTTACCAAACTTTTTTCCTTCTAACATTACATAATTATTTATTCAACATTAGAAGGACATTTCATAATAATTCTTGTAGGGTTTACCCTGTGTAGTCATCTTTACTTGAGTCATCTCTTATTAGCAACAATTAGCAATAAACAAAGGAAAAACCCAGGCCGGTTTTCCAATACAAACATAAAGATTATTAAAAATACTGTTTATTAATAAATTAATTATATAATTTACAATCTATTCTAACGTTAGTTGTGTATCACTAGTATCTAGTAATCTATCTACGTCAGTAAGCCAGCTTATAAGCCTATCTAAGTACCCTCCATCTTGTTTATAGCTTAGCAGTAACAGCTGCATATGCTGGAACGAATTTGGCTGTTCAAGTAAATGTTCCAGCCTCTTGTCTCTCAGAGACAGAAGCTTTATAAAAATAATTGCTATCAACATCCACTGTATCGGCTTAAACATGATATTATTTGCTTTCAACTTTAAAGTATTGACTAACAAACGCATGTCAGAACTAATGGAAAGGCTAAGAAGGCCCAAAGACAGCATAATATCTGGCAATACTTTGTTCAAATGCTGGCATACTATCCGTCGACGCAAAGCATTCTGTGAGTTTTTGTCTACTAATGGCAGATTTGTTATGTTTTCCTCATCCAGAACTTCTGGAGATGATACGGTGTCTTCGGCCACTGGTTCCGTAATCTCAGTCTCTCCTGAGAAGAAAGCTTTAACTTTCAGTTGCATTTTCTTGCTCTCCTCCTGTAGCATTGTGTAGTCGGGCAACGGTTTTGTCTCCCGTTTTAACGTTTGTGTGTCGAATTTTCTATCCTCTAATTCTAGCATGTTAAGTTTCTTACATAAAGCTTGGTACTGGTCATAGACATTGGAACTGTAGAATATTCCTTTAGCAAAATTATTAAGATAATTTCTAATATGTTCTCCTTTGTTTGCCACCATTTGTCGTACTTTCTCTTCACCAAATAAAAAGAGAATGGTGTCCAAAGTAAACCATTCTGCCAAACACTTTTCAACTTCAATAGTTAAGGCTGTTACTAAAGGTTGTTTTTCTTTGGCAGTTTTTTACTAGATTTGTTTTCTTTACTTTCTTTGTCAGGTGTAGAGACAGGGGTCATCAATATTGGGTCAATTTTCTTTTCTGGTTTCTCTATAATATCACCAACAATATTCAATGGATTTGATGCTGGTTTAACAGTTTCTTACCGGTTGTGTCTATTTTAGGTGTATCTGAGCTTTCAGATTTATCAGCACTTGGTTCGGGTGTTTTAGGATTATAGTCTTTGTCATTCTTAGATGATTCTCCAGAATTTTCTGGGTTTACTGAATTTTTTGTTATCACAATTCAGCTCTATCTTAGCATAGTTGTTCATTTATGGATTCCATTGCTTTCTCTATATCACTCTTATTCATAGAAACTCTTTCTTCTTCATCTTTCCTATTATTTGATTGTTCATTGTTTTTATTTTCATCTTGTTTATCAGGAGTCATTTCAATAAGGCTTGCTTCAGCAAAATCATTGATTGAAGTAAATGCTTGCTTTTCAGAGATTTTAACTCTTTCTATAAATGTTATGTCTACTTCCTCTCCCATAGAGCCTACTGCATCTAACTTTAAGAGGTGGAATGTTGGAATCTTTTCATACTCCCTGAACCATAGTGGACTAGTCAACATTTGTTTCTTGACATACATTGCAGAGTTGTAACAAGCATTACTGCAAAAGCTCTTCCTAGCAGTGATATCGTAACCTTTGTTGGTCTTCAAGGATATTCTATACTTTTGTTTGGGTATATCCTTTATCGACAGAGCCTTGTCACATAGCGGATAGCCACATAAATGAATAATAGTTCGTTCTTCTATTACATCTTCGAAATGCGTTTGGTTGATATCTGGAAGGCACTGGAGTAAGTACGCCTCTGTAACCCTCGGTTCCAGGAGGCTCTCGACAATCTGTTGAGCCTTAGCATTACACTCTCGTTTCTTCAAAATAGCTTGACGAACTGCTCCTTAGTCATCTCCTCTATTTTCGTTGGCCTTTTCTTAGGCTTTATATTGGGCACTTCCATGATTTATGTATAATGTGGGTTGATTAATATTTCGAAATCCAATAGCAAAGTTATAATTGTTAGCTTATTAGTTACAGTATTTTCTATGAAAATAAAGAAAGAGATCTTTAGCCCGTCAGGACTTGTTTTGACGTTTGCACGTTTGACACCAGTTTGACAGTGACGTTATTAAAATACAGACTGCTAAATAGCGATGGGCAACTCGAGTTATCCAACTCGAGTCAGACCGTAAGCGAGTCAGCCAGAGTCAATATACCTGCAACTCGAGTTGACCCGAAGAGCGCGCGCGTGCGGCGATTAGCCCGCGAGTCACGAGGCCCGAACGATTACGAGCGAGTCCGAGTCAGCCCGAATGACTGAACGTGTGAGACGCGAGTGAAAGAGATAGTTCTCGTTGGTGGTTTCTTTCAGACGACAAAGACATTAAATATAAACGAGCAATTCTTTAAATCTCTTTGTGATCTCTTTTGAGCTAGAAAGCCAACTCGCTAATTATTTTGTTTACTTTTTTGTTATTATTACGTATTTTTTTTTTACGTGGTAACAATTTTAACACGTAAAAAAAAATTATTACGTTGTTTATTGTTTTGTTGCAGTTTTATTAGTATAATTGTTGTTTCTTTTGATAACTTTTAATAAGTTTAGAATGGCTTATGGAAGTGAGTCTTTAGTTTCTTATTATTTACTAGGTAAAAATGTTAACCATTCTTTTGCAGTACCTACATAAGTAATTCGTTTTGTGACGTCTGATTTTGGAACGGTAACGGAAACTATCATTGACTCGACGCCACACAGCCCGTCGGACTCGACATGATGAACCGTGAACGTAGCAAACTCGTAACTCGCGGAACAATGCACCGAGTTGAGCGTTTACTGACTAGGACGGACGACGCAACGACGCCGGCAGGCCGAGTCGAATCAACTCGTGTTACCAAAACGTCAACTCGGCCCATCGCTACTGTTAAAAACTGTGTAGTTAGAAATCGATAGAATCACTATGTGGCGTCATGTGTTTTGTTTAGTCGATTTAACCATGAATCTCTTTTTAATCGACTAATTATTACATAATCGCTTGCCTTGACAGTTATTTTGACAGTGACAGATTATTATTATCATTGAGATTTTTTTAGTGAATGCAGTTGATGATTTTATTTTACGGTATTTTGCGAATTATATTCATTTTTACAAATAGACGTTTATTAATTAGTTAGTGTATTGTAGCACAAAAATATTTTTAGAATTTTGAAAAAAGTGGTTTTAAATGATATCAGGAGTGATAGAAAATTAACTTTCTAATTTATCAATAAAATGAGTGATAACAATGGTTCGTTTAGTGTGATATCTTGAGGACAGTTAGTAAACAAATAAATGGATGATACGGGTTTGAAGAGCCCTAGTTAGAAAGCAGTCACAAGCAAGGAAAGGTGAGTGAAAATTGAGTTTTATTTCAAAATTGTCTTTGCTAAAATTTAAACGTTTGACCTCTTAATTTTGTTGATCGTTTTATTGTGGTTTTAGTTTTAGATTTATGTCTTAAATAATGGTTCTTTTATTTTATCATCAGAAACCTTTTATTTATTGTTTAGTTTCTCTTTAATTCAATAATGTCTTGGCATAGGCAAATGAATGAAGCTGTTATTTATAAAGATAAGATAAAAATAATCGTTCTTAATTATTGTAGTTATAATCTTTCTATTACTACAGTTATTAGAAATTAACCATTTCATAACTAAAATATAATTGTACCATCATTGTACAGAATAAAACTGAAATATTTACCAAGATTTTTGTGGAAAGTAAATTTGATTGTAGGTGGGACTTTATGATCCTGCAAACTTCTGATTATCAACTGAGCTATCGCAATCATGATCTTATCTTGAATATTTTAATCCCTTATTAACATCTTACGGTTGATCTTATGATTTACAACATAGGCATTTAATGTGTGTAATCATAAAAAAAACAATATTTGTCCATGTGCTACAAATTTAATTAACTACAAATTAATAAAAAAGCACTACACAATCATAAACATCAATCAATTATAGTAACAACTTAAGTGCATGAGTTATCAGGAGATAGCATCATTAACCTTATTTAATAATGATATAATTATCATAAATGATGGAAAATAATAATTACTATGTGTATAATATATTACTTACTATATCATTGAAGTTACTGTTCATGCCTTGGTAAGTAAAAAAAGCTGAATGATAAATCATTAAGTCATGTCAGTGTACCAGCACTTTTTGAAGGTACATTTTATTTCAGACAATCTGTAAAGTGCCCTTTGCCATTCCCTGTGTTACAGCTGGGAAGAAGTGGCAGAACAAACTCCCCACCAGTACATCACTACCAGGATATTGCACATAATAATAATCAAAAGTGCCATTGATCTTAGGCAGTTATTATCAGAAGATGGTAGTCAGTAGTTAAAAAGGACGAGAAAAATGGAGATGGATGAGATAGGCAGTCACTCCATATTAAAATCGAAACTAGAAGCTGACTCCAATACAGATGAAATAGGCTAGCCAGATGATGATATATTTATAAACAGAAAGAGAAGATACGGGCGTTAGCGAAAGTAGTGAATCCTTGTACAGAAAGTGCAAATTCGCCACGTATGGTTCCGCGCAAGCTCACGTTTGCCGAGATACTAGGCGCCCATACATTACGTTTGCGTTTCCCAAGGATCGGGAAAATTCAAAACATGCGCTTAAATCACGGGCACTTCGCTAGATTCTCAATACCTAGCGCGCGTATTGCGAGTCGTGAGTCGAGAATTAGAGACGCCTTATTGCGTCCTTTGCCCCAGTTAATGCCTAAATCCAGAGCGAGTGCAAGTATGAAGATAAATTCGTCTCCAATTCTTGCTGGTTGGCAGTGACGGAGTAAGACTAATTGATTCCCTAGCATTTAAAGCCTTTGGTGCCCCGCCCCTATCCACAGGCTTTTTTTTCGTGATAAGAATTTACAGAAATAGTCGTCCTGCCCAGGCCGGGACGTGAGGGACTGTCGGACGCCACGGTGATCCCTTCATACCCTTTACGTTCCAGGATAACGGTTACTTGACGAGATAGTCCCCCGCGCGAACCCCCGGCCAGTCTTTCCCTGTAAAGAGCACAGTCAGTTGGCTGGACAGCTCTTGGAGGTTGCGCGTGGAACACGACGCGCCGTCGAACTTGGAACAGGCCCATGATCTGACGGCTAGTCACCCATTACTCCGCCAGCTGTATTGCGCCTACGGTGGCTGAAATCGCCACTCGACGACGTGTCCCGTGCCGGCAACACAGACCTACTGTTGATAGACAGTAGTGTCTGCCTCTAATTTTTTTTAACGTGTCATTAGTGATAAGAAAGGTTTATGGTAGGGAGTACTTCGTTCCGTAAGGTAAAACAGAACCTAGGGCACAGAACATCGGGGATTGCCAAGGCGAGCGAAGGCGAGCTCGATTTTTGAACCTTTCTTATATATGCAATATGAATAGGCAACAATCGGGTATAAGCCAGGTGCTTGAGTGCGAGTTTTTACGTAAGACGCCATAGTAACGTTTAAACCGCGTTTTGGCATCTCATTGGTGAGAGTCTCACGACCTTGAAGCGGGCCAAAAAGATACGACAAACGCGGTCCAAACGGTTACTAGCGCGTCCTGCGTAAAAACACTCGCAACTAAGCACGCTGGCTTAAACACGATGAATAGCGAGGAAGCGAGCTAAAAATTTACGCAGTTTAAGTAAGTTTTGGTGACATTGAGAATGGACGTGATGCCCATGGGGCAACCCCAATTTAAAATCCGTCCTTAGATTTTTGAGGCTTTCTTCTGGGGCCTCCCCCCAGACGTAGATTGAGTTGCCACCTAGGAACCAATTGAGAAGTTTGATTAAAGGGTGTTAATCCGTCACTGCGGTGGTACTCTCATGATAGACATGATAACCTACCGCACGAGAATTCATCCCTTCTTGGACAGCTCTCACTGAGCGTCAATCTGAGATTTACAGATGCGAAATGCATCGCTGCAGGTACGCGAGATCGCGAAATATACGAAAGGATCGAAATCACTAGGAAATGCCTTATTTCGACATATTTATTATTATAGATTAACAGCCTTCTGCAGTCTTTAGAAGTCAATTGTAAAATTAATGAGGGAAGCGTAATAATATTACCAAGAAAAGATAACACTTAGGTTATACTGCCATTGCCATCCTAGTGCAAAGACACAAAGTGGATATTACAGATATGCCCCTAGGGTTGGCCTTCCTTTGGACAGGATCACAACCTAATTACCATTTTATTAATGAATCCGTCAGTGAAGCTAGTGATTCACTGCCGAGTGAATCGACACTAAGTATGCATATTGTGTTTTGACTACAAATGGTATAATCGAATCCTATTCTATTCATAAAGTCCCACCGAACGCGCCAAAGGTGTTTTAAGTAAAACAAAAAGTCCAATACTTTTGTTATACGTACGTATTAACCATTTAGTAAGTGACACGTGGTTGATATAATGATACAATATAGCCACACCTGCCACACATTGGACCAATCCATTATGAAATTAAACATTGAAGTATTGAGCCAAACACTGGACCACGTAAGACAATTTACAAGGTTCAGATATTATATCGAAGTACACATGTATTCTGCTTAATCTTGTTGGTTTTTTTTGTTTTCATCACCACGGTTTCGTTAAGCCGGTGGCCATAGCCACTATTAAAGCGCCTAAAAAAATGGCTATATTCGCTTAGTTGAAACATTCCTGTGTATGAGAAAGATTCCCGAATGAAATCAGATGATGCCTGGACCGTCAATGGCCTTTGAATTGAGGTACAATGATAAATCGTCAGGCGTTGCAAGCGTTTGGTTAAGATCAACCGCTAACTTCCATATTTTTTTATTTAATGGGATGAAAAGAAGAGTAAGTCAACAGGGTCAACTTCTTCGGATAACATTAGTTTTTCATTGTGGAGTTCTGCCAGGGTCTATTCTTAGCTCGTACCCTAAGCGAATAAATGATGCAATGGTGCTGATTAAAAACAATTAAATGAATAGAAAGAAGAACATGACCAGGGGCCTAAGTCTACTATTTTATAACGTTAAAATGGTCTCTCAAGGTGGTGTTTTTTAAAGTTTTTTGTATGGGCAAATCTGTCCAAAAACTTACCATTGAGAGAACATTGTGACGTATATTTGTGAACGTATATAAATTAGTAAGACTAGGCCCCAGACTGAAAGCACGCTGAGAGGTGTGAATATAATATCAGCCTGATAAATTAGCATTATATTTTCGATACTGAGACACTATGAAGACATTGATGGGCGGAATGATTAAATCCATTCGATGTGATAAGATAATACCTTCTTTTCGTGAATTAAATATTACGTTCCCAAAAGAAATCAATAAATTTACTTCGACCTTTACTTTCAAAAATGAAAAATAGCAGAAAATGTTTTTAGTTCTAGTATTAAATACCATTGTTATTAAATGCAACACTCAAAGAATAATAGGTGAAAGGCTTGTGCGAGACCGCAAATTAGATACTGTTATAGAAATAAAGCTAGGGGCAAATACTTGTTTACATGACCGATTATCAAAAAATTTGAACGACCTGCCCTGAAGGTTTGTATTTAAAATGCGAATATATTGAGTCATGCGCTGCGCTGGGCGGCCATGTTTAGGAATCTATTTTTGTAAATTTCGTCTTCCAAAATCATGATACAGATTACCTAATGAAGATCTTAATTCCAAAATATTGAATGTAATCTAGATGTCGGTCCTACGTTCAGTTACAAAAAGTATGAGGACTAGAAAATCGATGTCGAGGACGATATTGCGAAATTACAGGAAGGAAAGTCCACGAACGAGCCTATGTTCCGGCTACGCCAATGTTCTTTATTTTAGCTAATTAATCAGTGGAAAGAAGTTATTAAGGGGTAATGAGCCAATATCAGCCCCGATATATCCGATTGAATCATAGTCACGGCTACCCGATCACCTAATCACAAAACGGTTTGGTGAAAAAGATGTTTGAATCAACACTGTGTTATATTACACCATTGTTTTGAATTGTTTACAATAACAGCGTACCTTTCATCTGGGCGAAGGAGCAATGGCTGAGACAATTTGGGGGGGGTACCAGCCCGTTCATAGTCATTTATGTTAGTTTAGGTACTGTGTGAACTTAGATGCAGTGAATGTGCAAACTTATGATTCGTCCCAATAAAGATGGAGTTTGAAGTTTTTGTTGAGAGTATGCTTAATAAGCATATCAAACGTACTTATTTTAACTGTTTTAGTTACTCCGAATGTTAACAGTCCTAAGGAAGTGTGATAAAATTCAGAGTGTTGGATTGCGGACGGAAAATTCTGCTTGTTTGGATGCTGAGTTGCTGCGTGCTTAGTTGCCAACGATGCATTCATAAGTGTGGAGAGTAAAGTAAATAGATGGACTGGATGAGGAATGCGAAATACCAAGTTGGCGTCGTATATTGGGAAAGGCCTACCAGCAGAAGTGGACGAATGCAGTTGATGAATGAAGTTTAATAATATGTATATATCCTGTATGGCTCTCCACTATAAGACTTGGGATAGAATTTAATTTAATAGAATTATAGTTACGGGCGGTTATTGATAAATAAATGGTCATTGACCTGCGGAAAGATAGGCTAGTTTTGGCTTAGATAGATGCGTGTCGCAAGAGTTCTAACCAAACCGCATAACTATGCGCAATGACTGACCAAAAGTGTGCGAAAAAAATACGCTCTGCGAAGCCGAAAACTAGCATATCTTTCCAAAAGCCGAGTGCAGTATTATAGCTGAACTCAGCGATTAACGTAATATTGGTATAGCACTAAACTTATCCTAACCTGAAAAAATTTTACACGTAAAAATTCTACAATCAGGTTTTAAGTAGGATAAATCAAGTATCGGATTTATGCCAACGATGTATCAAATGAATTACAACACATTACAATCGTACTAGATATCGAAAGGCACATGTGTACAGTTTCATTGACTTTTTTGAACTCGAATTCGACACGCTGATTAGATTAGGTAACCTATTTATTTTTTGTACATACCTAGAAAAACGTAAAAAACTTACCGGTGGGACAAGTTTACGTTTACCCTGCAATAAGCTTACAGTTTAGACCCCGAATTTTTTTTGGACTGAAATCATTGTAATGTTTTATTTTAAACGGTGTAACCTTGAAATGTAAAAATATAGCCTCAAAAGCCAAAATTTGAAGTATTGAAAAACCAACCTTTCCTGTTATCCCCCGTTATCCGTTAAAGGTGTTTCCCTTTTATGCTGTTTGGCCAATTAGGACTGCTTGATTATTTTTTCGTCACATTCCCGCTTATAAATTAATAATCAACGTTTCGCACTGCCACTTTAATGCAAATCGCCCCAAATTTTGGTCCTACTTTCACCTGCGCCATCCACCGCAGGAATGTAAAGCACTTTTATGACGCACTTCTCTGTTTTAATTCATATGTGGTAGAACAGCATATTTTTAGAATAAGCAATCAATGTGTAAATTGTGACTGTTTTTCCGCTTCAATCATCATCAATCATCATAAGAAAAATCTTCCAAAATAGCCTGAAGCTCCAAAACAAAATGATTCTTTTTTTTTGTAATATCGGAATTTTCTCTCAATATTTCAATCAATGTAAACGTCCAATATAAAAAACCAATTTTGTCTATCAATTTTTTTATCACACCGCTGTTTAATTCATCAGTCAGGACAAATATCATTCAGGACACAGGCCGCTCACCATGAAGCCCCCACGGCCCGGAGGCTTGAGATTACCTCATCCAGGCTTTGCCGGTTGCCTTTCAAGCTACATTTGTCATTCCTCGGTCTCCCGCAAGATGTGAGCAAAAAGTTTTTGAGAGAAAAATTAAATAACCATTTGAGAGCCCGAGTATTTGACATGAATTTCGCCTTATAACGGTAAGAGGTCTGGTCGTGTACCTCTCGAGAGTTAAGCACGAAAGGTCCCCTTTTCTAACCATAGGCGGACGAGGCTTCAAAACAGGGCTAAAGATACAATAATATGACTTAATAGATAATAAAATACCTGATGCTGTTAAATGTTTACCTCTATCTACGACAAATTCAAAAAGTCCGTTCAGGTTATTTTATTATAAAAGTTTATTATAAGCGTAGATAGACTTTTTTAAAAAATGGATAATCTTCTGCAATAGAATTTAAATGTGTACCTGTTTAAGTAAATTTCCTATCCTAGCTTAACTTAAATTGAATTTAAATTGTTGACATTTAATGTAATCCTATGGTCCATTTTTTTTCCTTGATAAGTCTTGGTTTTTTTTTTGTTAGAATTATCTTTTTGTAATAGTTGTCCCTTAGTGCGACAAATTTTGTACGCCATGATTGGGCAAACATGGGAGCGACCTCAAGATTATTTTTTAAAGACCTTATAATTCTGAACTCATGTTTACAAAAAAAATATCGTGTATCTTGTAGCTTGACGTAACAGCGGATTAAAATAGCCGTAGCATATCCCTAATGATTCACCCTTGTGGAGGGAATAATAGAAGAATGCAATAACGTTAAATAAGTATAGTGGCCAATTCGAGACCCTAGACTCCTGACCTATTTACACACTTGTTTATACACATAATAATAATTCATCCCACGACTTTAAATCTTATTTACGTTGATACTCGAAACTTTACAATTCCTATCTACGCACTAATCAAAGAAGTTTGATGTCGTTACCAAGACACGCCATAATGTAAAACAACTAACAAGTTGCAAGTTGTTTTGCATAGCGCTTGCGCTTGGGCAGTACCGTTAGTTTCAAAGGTGGTTGACTTAGCAAAAGCTTACCCTATTTTCTTATTTATAACGACAAATATGTAACAGCTTTTAGTAGCTTTTGCCCGTAGCTTTACTCGCAGTTATTAACAATTTGACATTCATTTCGGTTCGTATTTGTGGCGTCATTTATATGATTGATTAATTTATATGATGAGATTTATATGAACGTTTTTGTTGTTTTGCTCGGGAACCGTACTTTTCTTCTCCTCGTCTTCCACTCACTGTTGCCTTATTTTTATCTTTTGTTTTATCTGAACAAGAAAGGATCTAGACAATTTATAACTATAATTTCTTAAATTCTTGAGTATAATAATACTGTGCCAAGGTGGCAACAGGGCTTCCATTGAATTAAATAATCTTGATTGCCTAAAATGTCTTTCATAAATTAAAACTGACTCTGTATCTTTGTCCCCAGGTGTTCCGAAGCCGTCAAGATGATGCACATGTGGATGTGGTTCGGCTACGACCTCGGGGAGTTCATGTTCTCCGGGCTCACCATCAACTCACGATGGTCGTTCGCCATCACCTGGATTGTGCTGTTCGTGGTGGCGCTGCTCTTCGAGGGCTCAAAGGTAAGGGGATCTAACTACTTTATTTATTGAAACGTCATCGGTTTAAACCAATCACCATATTGTGGCAATTTGGTTTGATGCTATTTCGACTGTGGGGCATTGCGAAACGAGGAAATTGACATCTTTTTCGCTGATATTGCAAGGATCTGGTGGAAGCGAGAGCAGTTCCACCGTGGGAATGAGATGGCGTTAGAAGACTTGTATAGCTCTGATTCTTTCTCACAGTGGAATTCCTCTAGCTTTTAGATGTCATGGTAGATCCCCTTCTTTTTGACCAGCTCTAGTTTCACTGTGTCGAAAACTGTTCTCATTTTCTTAGGATTGATTTTCTAAGGTCTTCCATCGTGATGTCTTTGAATTTTAAAGAGTGATGATTTTTCATAATAAAATACTAAGTGGAATGATAGCATTACATAGTGTTCTCCGGAACAAATCGCTTCATTCAAACCAGAGTGTCCAGAGATACAAGCGGCTAAGTAGACTAGACAATAACTTTAGAAAATATGAACGTCCAGGCATTATACTTAAAGTTAATTGCTTGAGAAACTGTCCTAGTTACAAAACGTGACCGGTCCTCGATATCTCTCTGCTGATAACGTAAAGTGCAAGCAATATGCAGGTACTTGCAATCAAAGACTAACTTATTGGTTTAGTGACTTAGAGCATTAGGTCTGTGTGTGAATTCCCAAAATGTAATTGATTGTCTAAAATCAAGAATTTCTAAGTAGCGGTTCAGAGACAAAATTTGAGCCCGGTTCATGGTTTGCCCCTAATATTTACGTGGAATTCGTGGGACTAAAACTTAAATGGCTATATGGAAGATATAAGATATAGTATTAATTTAAATACAAGGTTCCTTTAAGAGGTGATGCAGACAAAGTAATCAAGACTATAAAAACAAACAAACAAAATTAGCTGAGGGCATCGCGATCGATCGCCGTTGACGCGACAGGTAAAACCAAGCCAAGACCAAAAATAAACTGGTTCGTACACTAATGTACATTGTATATACGCAGTATTGCACCATATACTCGTAAAAAGTAAAGCACCTCGGATTAAACATAATGTCCAAGAATTATTTGCCTTTTCTAGCTAAAACCCAAATAATTCTGGGTCAATTTATTGTATCCGAATTCCTACCGCTTGAAATTTTCTAATTGCGAAATTGTTGACGAAAAAATCTCTAAATGGAAAAGTTTTACACAATCAGTTAGTGTTGTGATTGTTGTTTGCAATCCTTGAACCATGTATAATCAGGTTATCATCAGAAATACTTCAAATGCACGCAGCACTAATAACGGTAGAGTCGACAAACTTACATAGTTAGCTTACTTATCTAACTCCGAAACATTATGCACACGTATTACACGCTCATTAGAGAAACAGAAAATCAATAAGTAAACAACGAGCGTGTGCAAAAAAAACTCTTATCTGTAACGTAGTTTTGCCTGCATTCCTCTGACATTTTTTTGGGTTTATCCTTCAGAAGTCCTATGAATGGGATACCTACGCCTGTGCGAAAGATTTTTGTTCGATTTTTATTTTATCGAACTCGTTATGTCGAATATTCAGTTGTACGATGTTTTATTATATCGATGCTTTATTAGTGCGATGTAACGTTTGTGCGAAAAATCTTTTTGCGAAGAACTTTACAGCGATTGCTCATTTGTTCGATAGTTTATTAGTTCGATGGTATGTTGATTCCCACTGCACATTTACCACAAAAAGTTTTCGAACTAATAGCAGTCTTAATCAAAATCTTAACAGCCATTAAAAATATGCTCGTTCTGCAATCAGACATTCTTTAATAAATATTAGAAAATGCTTGTTTTGAGTATATTCCCGATCTCAACCATCGATTTACTTGATCGACCGACTGCGCTAATAGTAGCTCTGTTAACATTTTGAAATGTCCTGGACTTCTCTTCAGGGATAACAGGACCAGGGTCTAAAGTTCCGTAACTCTTATGAAAAGAGAAAATATCTCAGAACAGAAGAGTGTTGACTAGTTAGTAGAGAGTGGGCTTTCTGCTTGAGGGATTTGTTAAGGATGTTTCAACTGGCGGAGAGAGATTTTTACGTTGCAGGATTTTCTCAATTCATATATGTAGTTGGTGTTCTTTTTGTTGTCAGCTAAATAATTATGACTCTAACAATGGTATGCCCACAACCATCGCCTGGCCAAGAGGAAGACCGCTCTGACTAGCTTAACGGTCTTACTGAAGTTTTGGCTTACACTAATGGGAAAAAGCGTTAATGTGTTTGTCTATCAGCTCTAACTATCGGCTCTGACGTAGAGCTGAATACAAAAACGCCCACTAATCTCTCCTCTTATCACTACCCCAGAAACTTAAAAGTTGCAACTTAATCAGTACTCGTGTGCAGAAATCACACGAATTTTAACACAGATTCGTGGGCAAATCGATTAAAATTTGTTTGTTTTTATAACATGATAATTAATCAGCACGTTTCTAGATAACGTTGGGTCGTGTAGCATTCAGGATTATTTTGATAATTAAGGATTATGGAAGCTAAATCGTATTTCAATGGATATAGTCGCGGTTTGGTTAGCCTTAGCATCTGCAGGATTACCCGAAAATAGGTAATCCCGGAATCCTAAGTGATAGTCGCTGGTTCCGCGGTTTGTTGTTGTTTGTTACTTAATGACTTCGAGTGACTATGGTGGCTTTCTACAAAGTTGAAACTACGGTATCTCTTTAAGAAGGTTCTATGTATGTGTATTATTTATGGTTGGTACCTCTACTGAGGAAGATGGAATCGGTTAGGCGCTTCTTCCTTTTTACACTTGAAGCTGGGAATTGGAAGACGGTAGTGCATCATATTTTTGCCGACTTTTTCAAGCTGAATGGACCTAATTTTTGCACCTGGGATATTCTGTTATTTTCAATAATGAGCAATGGCGACCGTAGAGATTTCAAAAATTTGAGCACAATTTCTAGACTAGAATAGGCTATATAGCATCAGTTTTGCATCTGAAAATTAAACATAATTATGATCCTTATCAGTATCCATAAGTGGACACACTTATGGATACGAATAAGTTGTATGTTGTTGTTTTGACGATACTTTTGTTGTTTTTAATTAAATAATCTCATCTTATGATTTTAATTACAGGTGTATGTGGCGAAGGTGCAGCGCGAGGCCCATAAGAAGCTGTACCCATATAGATCAGATGAAAGACGGAACCTACTGTGTGATAGGTGAGTTTAAAATTTTTAACTATTAACAACGCAAATTATTATTATTGTTTAATTATCGATGATTATTTAATGACGATTCGAACACAATAACGCCGTCTGCTCTTAAAACGATTTTAGATTATTCTCCTGCCTGTGAGAACTGACTGAGCTGGTTAACAAATGAGGAGAAAGTTTAGTAAATACAACAATACTATGTTAATTATAGCATGTCTTTACTAAATACGTTTGCGAAAGTGTAAAGTAAGCGTAATAGATCTGTTTAAAACTTTGGAGACTAGAGCAATATCGCATTGTTGGGTTTTCAGCCCTCGAGGCCTCGACACTTAAACCAGCTGAGTAGCATTTCATTGGCAGGATAGGAAGCTGTCAATACACAGTATAGTAATTGTATTTTTAATATGATTTCCCTTCCGATACTGTCACGTAGTGCTGATTGAAATTGCGTAGAAGATTAATTATCTTCTTCTGGTGCACCCACGAAAATTAAAGATGACGTCAACTCTCAAACATATTTGGTTTTAAAAGGCCCTTTTTTGCCCGCGGTGTTTCGACTACGCTCAGAGTAGGAAAATCCGAAACAAACACAGGTTGCTGTCTCTTTTAAAGAATACACAAATTCGTGGTCAGTTCCGTGAGGAACTTTCTTTTCATTTCCTTTTTCGTTTCTTTTCTGTATGAGTGAGGATGTCAGAATCTGGATGTCGAGAGTTAATTAAGCCGGATCCGGGACACACACTGTAGCTCTGGGAAACCAACATCATCAGGCCCTGCCTGACTTAAAACCCCGCATGTAGATGCAAGATAGACTTAGAAAGTTCATATGCATTGAACTAGCATAGTGTTAACCTTTGACTCTTTGTCCCTTTTCAAGTCGAACAGTGCAGCAGTACTTCAGATACCGGGCGTTTCTGAATGTTCCTCAAAAGGCTGATACATCACTTAAAAATTTTGACATATTTTGAAAGTTTGATTCACAATCTCAACAATATGAGTTTATAATCAAACAGATGTAGGTACAATAAATTGTATACAGTTGCCATTGTTGTGTAGAAATACTAAATGAATGCACATTGTACTTTGTTATCGCGGATGGTATACATAGAAGTTGATGGCTATAATCTTCTTTGAATACTGTGTCTGTTTGTCTTGCCTACCTTTATAGAATACTAGCCGTTTCCCGTAGTTTTGCAAACGCTGATCGGCTCCTTCTGGTCGCAACGGGATTTTATATAGATTTTATAAAAAAATCGAACCAATAATTCCTGAGATAAGTGCGTTTAACCAAACAAAAAATCTTTTCAGCATTATTATATTAGTATCGATTTTTTAAATAGAGTTAACTACAGATACTTATTTATTACGGCTGTAAGCATGCTCATGGTTAGTTACCTATATTGTGCTATTCAATATTATATCTTGTTTACACTTTGATAAAAAAATTGAAAATTTGCAAGTGCGACCTCTGAGCATGAGTTCTTCGGTTCAATCACCGGGTCGGGCAATTTTATTGCATTTTTACATCACAAATTACTGAGTAGCAGTTCCTTGAATTGATGCCTGATTGATGGCTATTGGCTCGCCCTCTACTACATGGTATTAAAACATGATTTGCAAAATGGTGTACGTACGTAGGCGCTTTTTACAATCTGCCTATAACTTGATTTATTTGGCTACAGCTTTTAAAATTGTCAACGACAAATACCTATTAGGCATTGCTTTCATTGTTCATAGTGCAATGTTCTGTGGTAAATTGATAAATCAACAGACTGCAAATTATTTATTCACCCAGTAATATAAGTACTGCACACATGGCAATGATGGCGCGGGTAATCAACAATTAGCTTGTTATCTTTATACTGTGTAATTAAATTACCCGTACTTATTGTTCGTTTAGGTCATAGTTATAGACATTAGAGAGCAGTAACTGGGTTTGTTGTGGAGGTCAGATTGGCAGACATTCTATGTAAAACAACTGCTATTTAGTTGTAACACTTGCATTCAGCTGGAAACCGACACAATCATCGACGACACGGTTGGCGCAGTGGCTGAAGGATCGATTGCTGCGCCGCGTGTCGCGGGTTCGTTCCCCGCATGGAACAAATATTTGTATGATCTGCAAGTATGTAGTTGTTCCGGGTCTGGGTGTTTTCTGTATATGAGGTTCTATGTTTGTAAACGCACCCACGGTAGAGGAAGTAATTCATAGTGTGGGGGCAACGGTTTTAAAAAAGAAATGCAGAAGAGAGACAACATGACAAGCAACAATCTCGAATTTTATTCTCTTACTCAATTTTGGTGATTTCTTAGATCTAATAAGATTTACTCACAGTTTAAGATTCTCTCTAGGTCTCTAGGGCATAATGATTTTTCCGTTATACTTTAAATTGAACTTAAATGAACTGACCTACGGTATCTGATCCGGTTCACCAGTTAATCCGGTATTTTACTACATACCGGACATCGTAGGTGAATTCCGTTACAAAATAACATTAAGTGAAAGGCGAAACTGTGCCAGAACCTTGACAATATGTAACAATTACTTGCTTACTGCTACTGTAAGTACTTTAGTTATCAATTTTAATAGTTTAGTCTAGTTAGACCTTGAATGGTTCATGACAGTTGAATTTATGCTTCTCACGTGTCTTAAAGCCTTCCTGTGACCATATTCGTTGATATAAAGTTTGTTACTTACTAAATTATATTCATAGATGCGCTTCTTGCCCGTAGATAGTTAGGATTATTCAGTTGGCTGGACCATCGTTGAACATTCATTCGGTAGTACAGTTGACTGTACCATGGAATAAATACATTTTCCATGGTACAGTTAACTGTACAACAGAATAAATCAATTATCTTTGGTTCAGTTAACTAGTTGTACTTAGGGTTTTAAACTGAAACAGATATAGTGTAGTGTATATGGGTTGTATATTGGCATCAGCCTGGGGTGAATTTGGTGCATAAAGGCCACATCGTTTTCCGTGCGCCATTGAGCATTGCTATAAACATGCTTATTTGTCGTTTTCTTGCTAGTCACTTGAAACGAATAAGCTTAACGAATTCAATTTGTTCGAGTCGCTCAGGCACTAATACATGAAAACGGTGATTCAATACGCCTTTTTTATCGTGTTAAAATCATCAAATGTGTCCTCCCACCTCGGGCAGGGCGGGAGGGACTGTCAGACTTGTACTGACTAAAATCCACGATGTCCTTCAATAGCCCTTTATGTTCCGGGGTCCCGGTGATGGAAATAAGTCCCGCGACCTCGGCAGGCTTTGGCCCTCTGTGAACGTGCCCCGTCATTTTGCTGACTGCTCTTTGAGGCGCGCGTGGAACACGACGCGCCGTCGATCCGGGCATGGTCCATGGTCGGACAGCGAGTTGCCCTTTACTCGCTGTCCGCATGCCCGCGCCTACGGTGGCCGGAGGTCGTCTGCCGACATCCAGCGTCTACCACTGCGGTTGGGGCAGAGGGAGGACACTGTCCTCTCCGTCTCGCGGCCCACGTCCTCCTTCACGAGCATTACTGCTTCGCAGAAGTAGGCGACCGCTTCCCACTCCGTCTCGCTCCGCAGCATGCCGAACTCCAAACCAATGCCGGTCGCGAGAGGTCTCCGCCTATCGCAGCCGTGAGGACACGTCGGTGCCCTGCCCAAGCTGGGCAGTCTTGCACCGTATGCTCTACTGTGTCCTCCGGGCGATCTTCACAGTGGTGACACCCAGGCGTATCCTCCCTCCCTATCCGACACAGGTACCTCCCGAAACTTCCGTGTCCGGTGAGGACCTGCATCATCCGATAGGTCAGGACGCCGTGACGTCTCTCCAGCCACTCCTCAAAGAGGGGTCTTACAGCCGCGATTGCGGGGTGCCCGGATTCAATACGCCTTAACGAAAACAGCATTATTATCAGGAAAATATCCTACCGAATACTTGGTAGGTCCTAGTTTATCAATACTATTTTTTTTGTCATGTAAATACATCAAATGACTCCTCCCGCCCGGTGCGGGACGGGAGGGAATGTGACTGAGACGTGGGTGGCTGTTTTGCTGAGATACTGTTCATCAAGATGTTCGTTTATGGAGTGTAATCCTATGCGGGCCTGCTGAATGCATCAGTTATATAATTTACTATCTAAAACAGTTTGTAAATACTAAATCATATACAGGCATTGTATTACCGACCCATACCAACGTAATGTTTAAAAATATTACATAATTACTGTGAAATGAAAAGAAAACATGCGTTTAATTAGTTCAGATAGTTTCAGGTTACAGCATTTTGTACCTTATTTTTAGTCAAGTACAGTTTCAAGTACAAAATATAGTTTATAAAGATGTAATTTATATAGTTTAATGAATTTACACCTTATGTCTACGTAGGTATAGTTTGAAGTTAAAAGATTATCAAATACAGATATAAAATGTATGTAATAAAGAGGAAAATAAGTGAGAGTTGATGGAGCATGACTATCGAGCTATCGTTTTAACGATAATCGTCGTAAACACAAGTTAGGTATATCAATTAATCGTATAATTTAATTGCGTTGTAAAAACAATTTTCCCAGAAAATATTGCAATAGTTATTTTCATTATTTTATTGAGTTTTATATTATTTCCCTTTGATTATGCCGACATCTTTTCATTTTTTTTGTCGAGTTTTCCTTAAAAAAAAGAGTACTTAATTTTGTTACTAAAGTTTCGCCAAAGCACTCTGTTTTTATGTCATTTTTTCTTTGTGTATTTTTAACTTTATTTTTTTGTAACACATTCAAACACAATGTTAATTGTTTTATGAATAAATAAATGAAATGAAAACTACTCCGACTGACAGTGGCAACATTATTGTAATGTAATATGATTTGATGGGTTCGCTCGTCCCCCTCCTATAGCCCAGTAGCAACAAATGGGGAACAACAATCGAGATGGGCACTAGTGATGACAAACGGGAATATACTCCATATAGCCTATAACAGTCGCCAGAGTTACCTACTTTACAAAACTCATTCAAATGGGTCCAACGGTTTAAACAAAGTCTTTCACATTAATAAAGAGTATTTGTTGGTTGCAGGGAGCAGGGCAGCATGGAGCCGACCACGAGCAGGAATACCAGCACGGGACCAGTCAGCAGGTGGACTTCGCTTAAAATACGGTAAGTCCATCCGAGGATTTATATCCCTTCTTTGATCATGTAGCCAGGCGCGGGCGCAGCTGAAGTCTTGGGGAGGAAGAGGGGGGCTAATATAGCCATAACCACAAACCACCGCAGTCCGAGGAAGTCGTTTTAAGCATTTGTTTTGGAGGGAGAATCCTATGACCCGCCCTTTGGGACCGCGTCTTCATTTAGGTGCAATTTCGAATTTTTAAAACACTATATTTGGTTAAAAAAAAACAATCTAATGTTACTACTGGGAGTGGTAAATTCTTGTCCTTCGGCTTTCATCAAAGATAAGACGAGCGTAAAAAAACGAAAAAGAGACAGAACAGGCGCGTGTCGGCTGCAGTAGCGTAAAAATACTTCTTACAGCATTTACATAATGCAATAATGAATCGAAACACGTCTTGTTGAAACAGAAACCATTCGTTCACGTGAATGGAATTAAAAATTAAAACAATATTGCTACGCCTTGTGCACATGATCTTTTTGTGGATACTGTTTTTATAGGATCTCTAGCGTATTAGAAGCTAAACAAATGTGGTTTATTTTGTATGGTTGCGCGAACTGCCTTTCAGTTAACTTAACCCTAGTACGTAAAGTGGCTATTGGGACTGACAGACTGTAGTAATAAAAATCAATCCCTCGACCCCGTCATGTTGCCGTAACACGAACGCGCCGTTCGACCCGGGCATGGTCTTTGATCTGTCGGCGAGTCCGCTCATAAGTGGATATCCGCATGCCCGCAGCTACAGTGGCCGGAAATCGTATCGCGCCGTTCGATGCCGTGGCGCCTACCTCACGGCGACGATATATTACTTCTGTGGTTACTAATAACGCTTTTTTTTCTGTTGTTTCTCCAGAGCCCTGGTGAACACGCACCAGTCGTTGATTTTCCTGATACACAACGTGGTGGGCTACTTGCTCATGTTAGCTGTCATGGTGTACAACGTACATCTGTTGCTCGCCGTCGTCTTCGGGATGATGCTCGGTATGTGTTACTTACCTTTACCATTATGATGTTATATTTTTAGCTAAAATATTACTTACATATAGGTTGAATATGACATTTTATTTAGGAGTCATTATTTGATATAATCTAAGTTGCGATCTTTGTCTGTAACCAATCAGCGACTGAATTTACTAATACGAGTCTTAAAGATATCCAATCACAACTTCCCAAGTAGCCGACAAAGAACACTGATCAGGATTTCGTTTGAGATACTTACAATATAATTTTTTGGGCATTAATGTTGTCAGCAAAACACTTAAGACGCAAATAATTTACGCTTCTTGATGTAAGTTGTCAGGTCTCGGTTTAATGTTTCTGGACCATGTTTTCTGACGTCATTTCCTTCTCCCCAGGCTACTTCCTATTCGGCACGAAGCTGACCCGTCTTCAGATGCAGTGCTTCAGCAGAAAGCGAGCAGTCATCTGCACGCCGGAGTGCGACGATACTGGTGAGCTTATAACTTATTACACGTGTGCTTTTATAGCATTGCTAGTTTTTTTTTGTCTCTGGCAACTTTAAAAACAGAGCAATTACAACTCTTTATACAAATGTGAGGTCATATTTGTATGCAAGCCTTACCTAATGGAAACGCGCCTTACAACTGCCATCTGGGGGCCTACCATGACGTTTTAAAACGAGAGTATTTCCACTGTGGGAAAGAGACAGACCTATACAAGTCTTCTAACGCCATCTCGTTCCCACATTGCACTTACTCTCCTTTTAAGGCTTCATGGTAAGGGACCTGTCTGTACTTAACCCAAGCTACATGTTCCTCCCTCCCTCCCCAACCCCGCTAAGATCGTTGCAACAAGGAGAAGTGTAGCTGGGAGGTGTGTGAAGGCAAGCTGTGCAAGCAGATGGACGCCGTGGAGCTACAGCAGACAGACCACACGCTGCTGCAGGAAGAGTTCCGACCTCATTGATGTAACGAGATCTCTTTTAACGTAGAGTAGGCGCGTGAGTTGAATGCAGAGGCACATCACTCCTCCTACCCAGCGCGAGGCGAGAGGGACTGTCAGACTTGTACTGACTAAAATCTTCAGTGATCCTTCAATAGCCCTTTACGTTCCAGGGTCACGGTTGTCATAAGACAGTCCCGCTACTTTGGCAGGTTTTGGTCTTCTAAGGGGGATCCCGTCAGATTTCTGACAGCTCTTTGAGGCGCACGTGAAACAAGACGCGCCGTCAATCCGGTCATGGTCCATGATCGTACAGCGAGTCACCCATTGCTCACAGTCCGCATTACACACTGAGGGTGTGAGAGACATGATGCGCAGCTGGGGCGGGGAGGTACTCTCATCCCTTCACCTTCATTTAAGAAACCAAATGCATTCAACGCACCCGCCTGCTGTAGATATTTGGTAGTTTGAATTAGCAGAATCGTTATTTAGGTGTAGATTTTGGCACTCTTCTGGAGCAGCTTAGATTTTTTGAATTCTAGTTTTCAGTAAAATAGTTTAGTCTTCGTTTTTTAGTTCTTTCATTTGCATGTAAGACAACAGTTCTTTAGGTAAGCATGCCTTTATCGCCAAATTGCAGTGGCCATGGCTTCGTTATTGGTAAAATTGTGTCAGTGTGGAAATAGTACACTGTTAGTTTAGTTGACTACTATCTATCTATACATATAATAAAATAGTAGGAAAGTCAAAACTGTACATTGAATATTTTTTAAAAGAATACTTGGGGTGTGATCTACAATCGATACCGAAGCCAAAAATATAGTTTTTAGAATTTTTGTCTGTTTGTCTGTGTGTATGTCCGGGATAAACTCCAAAAGTTCTGGACGGATTTGAATGATTCTTTTTTTGTTGTATAGGTATTAAATCTGGTCAAAACATAGGCTATAAATTATTCTGGAAACTTGAACACCTGGCGCAGAACCGCAACAGACCAGCTAAACTATAAGAGATACAAAAATGGTGCGATAGCACAAAGTGTTCCACGTGATGAGCATTTTCTGCTGAGAGAATAAAATTGAAGATCTGGAACACCTGATGTGGAACTCCAAGAGCCCAGCTACACTATAACATGTAGGTACAGGAATGACGTCTAAGCAAAGTTGTTCAGCCTGATGAGCACTCTCTGTTGACGTATAAAAATTGAGGATCTGGAACACCTAATGTGGAACTCCAAGAGCCCAACTACACTATAACATAAAGGAATGACGTCTTTTTTTTTTACGTGGTAAAATCATCAAACGAGGCCTCCCACACACTGTCCGACTGTTGTTATGACTTAAATCCACGGTGTCCTTCAATAGCCCTTTATGTTCCGGGGTCACGGTGAAGGAAATAAGTCCCGCGACCCCGTCAGGCTTTGGCCCTCTGTGAGGGGGCCCCGTCATTTTGCTGACGCTCTTTAGGCGCGCGTGGAACACGACGCGCTGTCGACCCGGGCATGGTCGATGGTCGGACAGCGAGCTGTCCTTTACTCACTGTCCGCATGCCTGCGCCTACGGTGGCTAGAGGTCGTCTGCCGACTTCCCACGTCGTGGGCGTCTACCCATTGCGGTTGGGGCGGAGGGAGGACGCTGTCCTCTCCCTCTCGCGGCCCGCCCCCTCCTTCACAGCATAGCTGCTTCGCAGAAGGAGGTGACCGCTTTCCACTCCGTCTCGCCCTGCAGCATGTCCTCGACCAATCGATCACGTCGGTGCTCTGCCCAAGCTGGGCAGTCTTGCACCGTGTGCTCTACTTGTGTCCTCCGGGCGATCTTCGCTGTGGTGATACCCAGGCGTTTCCTCCTTTCTCATCAGACACAGGTACCTCCCGAAACTTCCGTGTCCGGTGAGGACCTGCGTCATGCGGTAGGTAAGGACGCCGCGACGTCTCTCCACCCACTCCTCAAAGAGGGGTCTTACCGTCGCTATTGCGGCGTGCCCGAGGAATGACGTCTTAGCAAAAGTTTTTCAGCTTGATGAGCACTATTTGTTTATGTATAAAAATTTAAGATATGGAACACCTGATATGGAAATCAAAGCTATCACTAATTTCACATAGGTACAGTGAAATTAGTATAGTGAGTATTTTATAATTATACAAATTACAAAATAACATAAGCTGGAATTTCTTCCACGCAGTAAAGGCGGTAACAATTTAGGACCGATTTTCGATGACGATGAATATTATTGTACTCTACTGGCCAAAAGCCATTATTTTTTTGCCGGGCTCTTGGAGTTGGGTAATAGACTTTTCAGATCTTAGATTTGACGATCCCGTTGTCGCTGGCATAAGCAACAGGATACGCGTACGAAGTCGCGGGCAGAAGCTAGTTTTTGTAATAAATAGTATTTATTTGGCACAATTCGTTAAAACTATTACTGATAGCTTATTGCGGTCATGTTTGTAGGATATTCGCTTTTCTAATAAAGAACTAAATACCTATACAATGCCTTAGACAATTTCACAGCTGTATTCCCCATTCCATTGCAGATTCTTGCCTCCTAACTCCCGAACATAAGCTTAGATGGCAGTTAGTAGTTTCAATGGTTTTGAGTAAATTCAGAGTAATAAATTGTTTATTATCATTTATGCTTGCTGTTGGCAGATTTTTATGTAAATGTTTGCTGAGAAAAATATCGTTTTTAAATTCTGAACAGTTGAAATACATGTTAAAACGTTTATTTTTCATGATCCACGTTCACACAGTAACGAGCAAAAATGTAAAAAACTTAACAAAATTAAAATACTATCGCTTTTAAGTTTTCTATGTTTAAACAGTTGTATAGGTAATAACGTATGTTTGAATACTTTAACATTGAGAGAACAATATAAATTGTCTTCTTTATTTGGGATATTTTAACCAATGTTATTTGCAAAGCGAAAGTAAATAAGGAACACTCGTTTATGAATACCTTAGTACGTATTGTAAAACCGAATGTTCTGTAACTATTTGTTTTCTTTCATCATTGTGTATTATTTATTGTTCATTATTATGCAAATTAAATACTTCGAAGGCCGCATTAATAACGTGCGAAAGACAACTGTTAAAATAATTACTTGCCAAATTCACTAGTTATTAAAAGTATTGAAATTAGTAATACCTATTTATTTTTGTACTGAAAACTATTAGAAATTTCTATAATGGAAATGCACACGGTAGTATCATCCCAAGGCGCTTTCTATACTGCTACGAAACAATCTGAACAGATTATACATCATCAGGGTTTTGTTTAGATGAGATTCTAAGGCTAAACGAAGTATGTCCAAATTCAAGACTGCTAACTATATCTTGATGATGTAGTGTAAGTAGCTAGACACTAGAATAGCAGTTCTTTTGTATTTTTTGTTAGAAATTCATTTATTCCTTAGATGTAGCTAATATATCCCCATTTTTAAAGGCCTCCGTAGTCCATGGTTCCATGACACACAAGCCTGATATGGTCTAACTACAATAACTTCTTTTTTCCAGCCGAAACCTCAACCCCACCACTTCTGGACTCCTCAATGAGCTCAGAATCAGACTTCTTCATCTGCCAGACTCGCACCTGCATCCAGCCGTCACACTACTTCCCCGCGACCTCCACAGATGGCGGCACTTCCGACCAGAACGCCACGTGTTACTATGGCGCGAAGAAATGCCCCTCAAAGGTTGCCAGAGCGAAAAAAATGCAAGCTTCCACCTCACACTGCCACCACGAAAGTGAGAAGGAAGATAGTCCTAGCGTAGAAGATGTCCAGCTCCTCAGGACAGAGCGGCAAGGCTGCTGCAAGAAGAAGCAAGAGCCTCCACCTGAGGAGAAATGCTGTAAGAAGGAGACCACTGTGATAGTCCATGAGCCTAGTCAGAGTTGCTGTAAAGACGAAGGTCTGGAAGAACAGCGGTTGGAAGTCAGGGAGCAGAGTCCTCAGATTACCTGCTGCCATAGTGTGCCAGCACAGAGTGACAGTCAGGAACAGATCATAAAGTGAGAAAGACTTTGGAGTGAGAGAGAGAAGTGATATTAAGAGGCTCTTTGTATTAAAACGTTTCGCTGTTGTGGGTGTCCGTGTGCGCGCGTTTGTGATTGTCTTGGTTAGTGAGTTTAGGTATATCGTGTTTTATATATTTGTTAGAACTTGAAAAGTGGTTTATTTATGTAAAATTATTTTTAGTATGTAACCCTATTTGACAATTGAATTAAATCGAGTGTATTGGATTTCGAAATTGTAGCCTATGCATCGTAAGTTCAAATTCCAGTAACGTAATATTTATACGTCAATTTATGTGACGTGGTTTGTTTCAAATATCGTCTTCCAAATATAGTATAACCAATTCATTATAAATGGAGTATTCCTTGTGATTTAGTTGGTAGAGTAAAGAAATCTATTGTTTTGATGTAAGCAATGACAAACGTGCCCACACATTATGATTCTGTGATACATTCTTTCTATTCTTTGTCTAACTCTGACTATGAAAGGCATCCAAAACAGTGACGTTATTTAGTTTAAACTAATCGGAAGTAATATGATGACAAGTAACGTTTAGTATTTTTTTATTTGTACAGATATTTAATATTTTTGTTAGATGTATAAATTTTAAGTTTTTTTTATGTATTGGCATATCACTATTTCATATGAAGACTACGCGTTGTAAGGACGGTAAATCTAAAAGGTTGTCCAGTTACATTCTTTTTTCATTTTCCATGAAAACTAGTACCTGTTTGGTGTTCGTTTCTACATCGAATTTAATATAAATTTCTAACAAAAGGAAGAACCAAAATTAAACGATTGAAGTCCTGTGCAAGGCCAAAAGGCTCCTATCTCAGCATGTGCTGCGACATTTTTATAAAATTATCACAGGACTGGTTTTTATGATAGGGCCCAAAAAAGCCTAAGTATTTTAAGAAGCCTAGCAAAACTTTTTTTTCTATTGCTACCCTAGCCTTATTATTATAACCGTACAGTAGTAATATTATGATGCGATCAAAATCCAATTCTGCCATATTTTTATATACTTGTTTAAAATAAATGTTTTTGATTCATGACGTCTTCCTTTTTATGCAACGCCTTATTAAGACGTACTGTATTGTATAGTAACTGCGCTTCCAAATTGCCGCTAGTCACTGACTCCGTTTAATCAAAAGTCATTCAAAGACAAGACGGTATGGCTGCAATGTAAATAGGACCGTATAGATATTGATTAAAGGTTCATCGAACCGCGATGATGGATATCTGCTTCTATTTATTGCCATTTTCTACCTTAAGGAAAGCTAAAAACGGTTTTTTTCGACAACAAATTTTTTCGCGTTTTTTACTTTTCCATTTGAACTGACTCTAGTACTTACGACAAAAAGCATACCTATGCAAGTAACTAAAACACGATGCTCAGATTTTAAAACTTATCTGACTACACATGCTCATATAATGCAGATGTCGCTAGTTGCCTGCAAATCTAATGCTTTTGCCGTTCGTACGTGTTACGACGAAGAATGGCTCATCTTTGAAATCGAATTAAAGCAAATGTATAAAATAAAGTATTGTAAATGAGTTTCGCAAAGTGTGTTCAATGTTTATATAAAATACGTAATAGTATGTTGACTGTACCTTATTTTTTATAATTTGTTGTATATTTATACGTAATTTTGCTCCACGCGACAATAACTATGTATTGGATAGTGAATCAAAGTGCCTTACGATAAGTTGCGTTGTGCCAAATTTGTTTGTTTTGAGTATTGAGGCACCTCTGTAATGTTGTTGGATAAATATAGATGAAATATTTTAGTTTTAATGAGTTTTATTACCTTACTTCTCCTAAATGTATCGTGTATTTGCAATCTCAGACGAAGAGTTCAATCTCAAAGAAATGTGCGGCTGTGGGCTTCACCGGTCGTCACGGTCGGTGCAGTGGCCGAGTGATACACTTCTGTGCAACATGTCGCGGGTTTGATCCTCGCATGAAACAAACATTTGTATAATCTGCAAAGCTGTGCCGGGTCTGGGTGTTTGTGTGAATGTGAGTTTCTGTTTGTAAATGCATCCCCGATACAGAAGAAAAATAATAAAGGAGCAAATAAAAACCTCCCGTTTCAGTTCCAAATAATAATATGGAACCACACATAAAACCTGTGCAAAATTAAAATCTTTGGTATTTTATTGTATAACGGGTTGGTATACACCAAACCACGTCATATTCGCAAATTTAATTCGTTGGTGATAAAATTGGTGTTGCCATCTAAAACCCAACATTTTTTGATAATACTTTATTTATTATCATGAATATAATCATAGAACATTAAATGAATGATATTAAAATAATGCCTTAACCTAACTTACGACTAACATTTTTGTTTCAACATAATCACAATAGATGCGGCGGGCGCGGCGGCTTACTCCCTATCCCTATAGCAATAGGGGCTATAATTGCGAGATTCTAAAAGACATTCACTGGTGGGGTTAGTATCTACGCTTATCATGTAGAAATATTGGGTCGTGTACACAGTGGTTAAGTTAATCATGGCAAATTATTTTCACGTAGAAAGCGTTAAGGCTCAATTTTCATTGCCCCGGAATGGAATGGAGGCAAAATTTGTAATATAATCCTCAAAGCATAATGAACTTTATATCAATTGTGTAATGTATAAACTAGATAAAGAATGCACGAGAATTCTTCAGAAGGCGCGCGATATATTTTTCAGCTCGTTTCTAGACTACGTTACACAATAAAAGTTCACCATGCTTCGTCAACTATTGATACATAAATCGCCGAAAGCCTAAATGTTAAGTTTCATTCAGCTTTCCCTGATTGGTCGAATTTCTATCAAGAGAAGGGGCAAATGGTGTGCTCTCGAGGTGAAGCAAAATTATAGTCCTCGCCATATAAGTGTGGAATAAAGGTCATTGATCCTAATAACGCATCGTTAGAATTCCATTATACCATCGTTCGAATTTCAAAATAAAATGTAAGGTCACGGTCGCCCCTTACCACGATTCGATTATTTTGATCGTGTTACGACACTTTCTTTACATTTTTTCGAATGGTTTTGAAATATTGGAATACATTGGTACACGGGGGTCAACGAATTTTATTCCACACTTATCTGGCTCAAACTATAGATATTTATTGAAAATCTGTATTACAGATAAGGTAACTATTATCGGGCCGTACTTATAAAAATCTGACCTTTGTGTACAGGACTCAACATTATCTTACATTTATGGTGTGAATTCCTATAGTAAACATAATTACACACGCAACATTTACTACAAAAGTGGTATAAATATGTAACATAATCGTTTTAATATTAAAATCTAATATTAAAAAAAAGGAGTTGAAACATCAATTTGAAACAGCCATTTTTTTTCTTATCGAGGTATACAGGGTGAATTTTTCAACTGGGCGTGGATGGCTACTTTCGAAACTATGAGGAATATCGAAAAAACGTTGAAAGGAGTCTCGAGGCCGATTTTGACGAAAACTAAAACTGCATCATTGGATTTTAGAAAAATCAAAAATCCTGGTAAGGAATCGAACCCGCAGATTTTGGAAAAAAAATCACACCCTGTATTATTATACCGTTCGATAGTGTTGCTAATAAGGATCAAATTCTGTGAAGTAATCATATACGGCAAACTTAAGGAAAACGCATAATTACAAAAAAAAACTGATTAATCTTCAAGGCAAAGACTGTATTTGAAACATAAGTTACCGTTTCTTCTTTAAAATGATGGTATTTTTAGTTCAACTCAATAATATCGTATTGCTAAGTACAGTGCGATTGTTGAAACGTCAAATCCAGTGAGACATTGAAAACAATGAAATTTTATATTTCGAATAAATTATGGCTCAGTAGATGTAAAGTAACATGGAAAAATAGCAATTTCATAAAAATCAGCCATTTCCTTAAGTTTGCCTTATATGATTACTTCCCAGAATTTGATCCTTATTAGCAACACTGTCGAACGGTGTAATAATACAGGGTGTGATTTTTTTTCCAAAATCAGTGGGTTCGATTCCTGGCCAGGATTTTTGATTTTTCTAAAATCCAATGATGCAGTTTTAGTTTTCGTCAAAATCGGCCTCGAGACTCCTTTCAACGTTTTTCGATATTCCTCATAGTTTCGAAAGTAGCCATCCACGCCCAGTTGAAAAATTCACCCTGTATATTTTGAACTTAGATTTGGAATTCCCCTTTTAAGTTTACTATGGAAGCCATATAAGTCTTCTTGTGTTCAAATATTTGCGATCCCTTTTATATTATTATACATATTTGGTCATTGTTCAAAAGATAATAAACAGAACAAAATATAAAATTACAACAGGTACCAGCCATAAAAAATGCACCTTTAGAAATTATGTGCTAGTTTCAGCTTCTTAAAAAGTTATCTCTGTCACACATTACCATGTAACGTCTATTACTGATTCAACATTCGTTGTGGTTGGTTAGGGCTTTGTGTGGCAAAATTAAAACTAAGCATCTATTCTTTCCCATTTTATATTGAAAATGAGAAAAAATACATGCGCATTCTTTATGTCCGGTACGTGTAAAATGAAGATTTTCAAGAAATATGTATATACTCATTTTGCAGCCATATTTTTCCTATTTTACATACATCAGACTAGATCATTGTTTATATAAAACGTACAAAATGTTCCGAACAGTATTGCACTAGCTATGTATATTCCTGCTTATTTATTTATATAATCACTGGCCGCTAGATTAGATAGACATTCGCCTGTATTACTGTTCTCATAAATACAGAGGAAACAGATATTTTGGTTGTCAATTTTATTGACATATGGGGAGAAAGAACGGTCTAATGCAGGGAATAATATATTGTGCATTTTACATCGTCCTTGATAAAGCAAGAGAAATTCGCCGGTGCGCGCAATCTTTTAATGAATTTCTTTGAAAATATGGAGTATGTCATACCAACACATAGCTGTTGTTCCAGCAGTTGATCTGTGCCCAGCCTTATTGGATTGTGGTTCCATCAAATTATGAAGATTAAAAAGCAGAGTAACACAGGTTGTGCTTGTGTTAGTGTACACACTTGTGCAATGTGTACTTGACTTATCTGTGTTAAGACTGGTTACTTTGTAGGATAATAGTTTCTGTCGACATAATCTCTAGCACTATTATTGACGACGTAAAATGCACTAGGTATACACTTGTACACAATTTTTCACATTGGCTCATCTTTCATAGACAATCTGACGGCCAGCCGCGCCCAAGTCTGCGAGGCTTCTCAAATAATTATTAATAATAACGATAAAGTTAAATAAATATGGCGGTTTGTCACAATACCTGATACATTGATCGTGAAACATGATATAGGACAATTGGGATATCACTCCGTCTCTTAAAGCATGGTGTGATAGAAGTTCCATATTGTCTATGTTTTACCGTTGAACCAAAGATATACTTGTCTAAAGGTGCATACAAATTGGGCACAAGACACACTGGCAATTAATCTATACTAATATTATATAGCTGATGATTTGTTTGGTTTATTGCTCTAATCTCAGGAATTACTGTTTTGGATACTCTATCATCAAGAAACAACATCACAATTCGACCAATAGGAGCCAGGTAGATGATTAAACCGCGGGGAACAACTAATTTAGTATTTTATTTAAGACTTAATCTAATTAGTCCATACCGTAACATCCGTAACCCTGCTAGCACTCTTTTATGTTTATTTTCTATTGTAGTGATCGCGAAAGATGCATATTCCCCTTAATGTCGATGGCAATTGATATTTAGTATACCTGGACTTAGCCACAATTTTGTAGCAAGTTTCTCAAAAATCTTAGAAAAGTAACTCGATGTCCAGCTCAAGAATTCCTCTCAATATGAACCTCTACCACACTGCCCTTAACAAGACGAGAGCGCTATCATTAAAAACCTATACAAATATAACAAAATAAATTCTTAATTTACATGAAACCTTAGTCAACAACTAGGAAGAAAGTATTCGCATTGGAATGGAACTAACTAAGGTTATGTTAGTGCAGGAAGACGGGCAACGATGCCAGTTCAGTTTCCGCCTGTAGATATGACTGATTGAGCTTGTTTAAATGGCCTACTATGACGACTTCGGTAAGATACTTATCTCCGGCATCCCGCGACACGTAGCAAGTTTCATGCAAATATGAACTGTAATTACTGTTGATACATTTCTTCAATGTTCTTTACCGCATTGTAAAATGCCGCCGGGCCCGGCCGGTTGGTCTGAATCGTGCTGGTTTAAATCCAGTGTTGGAAAGAGACTGAGCTATACAAGTCGTCTAGCGCTATCTCGTTCCCACAATAGAATTACCCTCGTTTTAAGACGAGACAACATGAGCCGAAGTATTTAGGCTGTCTTCAAAGTTACATCGTATCTGCCCACTGCGATCTCACAAAATGACAAAAACAGACCTCAAGACAAGGACGACTCATATAAAAAGTCGAACTTTAGTCTACAACTCCGTAAGCCATATCTACGGCCGGATACCGTTTCAGTTATCTAGCGGTCCTTACAACATACTCGATCCAAGTGACATGCGCGTGTCAAGTGTGAATAATTTATACAATTAGTTTTTACCTTGAATACAAGGTAGATATAAAATCTGTATATTTTCGAGGTATAAAGAAAAATTGTCATGGCGATTGGAAATTATTAAATAAATTACCTATTTTTTTTTAGTATGGTCACACCGGCACGCAACAGTCACGAGCTATTCTATAACAAACTATGCGCAGTGACGCACAAGAGTTAACACGTCTCATATGCGCACGCGCACCCGACAGTCGGTAGTCAGCTTCGAGTAGTTACACTATACCATACGTTAGTATAATACTTACATACAAAGAATATCAGACATAATTTACTTATTTTTATACGATTATTTAGTAGCGTTTACACTTTACTAGTCACCCCTCTGTTTAAGAGAAGGTGGTCTATCCATAAGGATATTTACTTAATTAAATATTTGACTACATTTAGTTTAAAATAAATAATAAGACTTAAAGCGAACTACCGACGGCCAGGCCAACAATCACAGACATTCAAGTCATTTGTAAAAAAATAAAATTATAACGAAATTACAACAAACCTCTCCTACGTTACAACTTTTAACATTAAAGTGCAAAATTTATTCAAAACCTTACAACTATCGACTCTATAATATTATATCATAATCTTGTGTAATCTTTAGTTTAGGAAGTGAAATTTTTTTCACTGGCAATACTTGTTAAAACGCTACCAAATCGAAATAGGATACTTGTGTTTTTTTATATTATTAATCACCTTGTCCTTTGTGGAAAACTGGCCTTATTGTGCTATAAATAGCTAGATTTTTTCTCTGGTTACACATTACCCAAAAACACATATTTGTGTGATTTCGCATCATCGCGGTTTATAGGGCATACATTTCGCTTTTACCTGGTTTTTTGAGAATAGTAAAATATAGAAATTTTACTATTCTCAAAAAACCAGGTAAAAGCGAAACTAAAATAGCTACAATACAATGCAAGTCCCAAACAATACATCTGTATTCTACAGCTGACTTGTATTTTGTAAACTCTACTGGTATTATTTGTGTGTTATTTCAAGATCGAAATTGAATGATCAATGGAGAATCGATCATGCAATTTTGACAGTTGTGGGAAGACCGGACATATTAATAGCTTTACAAGGAAATTATGAAATCAGAACTAACCCATACATGTTTTTATACAGTGTTATTCGACACATTTTGTTCCTGAATTTCCTTGTAGCACTGTTTTTATATTTTCCGATACTATCAATTTAACAGGTTTCTGATAAATTTAAGACTAGCAATAGCAAAAAAAACCACATGATTGGCAGCCTAGTCCAGGATAAATACTAACAATGAAAAGCGCAATTACCAACAGAGTTGTAAAGCAATATAATCAATAAAATACTTCGAATAACCAGACACAATAATAGTTAACATTATCTAATCATAATCTACGCTTACAACTCTGAAATCAACAAAATTCGTAAGCGACTAGGGACCTTACAAATTGTAGGACAATACTTAGGCGTAAGGTATAAAATCGCGTGACATTAACCGGCTTTAAAACGATCCCTAGTCAGTTACGGAAAAACAAAAAGTGTTATCCCTACAAGCGACAGGATTTGGTCCGGCCGACTTTGGGTACTGACCAAATCACTTTTGAGTTGGTCGGCACCATTTGCCGGCGTAGTCCCCTCACATGTAAGGTAAATGCGAGTCAACAGGGTGTTGTTATTCTTACAGTTGGTTGTTCAGGCCATGAGCTCCCAGTACTGCATGAGGCGCTCGCCAGAGGGCGTCGTCATGCCCTGTGGCCGCACGAAGTTCATCTCTATGGTTTTGAACCTCTTCTTTAGTTCGGCGTCGAATGACTGTGGACGAAAATGTTTGTAATTAATTTAGGGGAAACTATTTTTTCGCTCTAGTATAATTCTGAGATGTCATGAAAATTTCCACAAGGTCAAATCACAGGAAATACGCACAGTTCTTTAGTTAATTCTACGAAATTACACCCTAGAGAGCTCGCATTGAGTAATATAGAATCTAAGTTAAAATTGACATTCACTTGTATCATTTACAATACGATTTAAAATCTGATACAAAAAACTCACTGTATCCATTAATTATTGGTTTTGTCATTTTCAATATTTACTATAATAGGGTATTTTACTGCAGAAATAAATCGAAAATCTAATATTGAAAAATAATGGACACTTTTTTTTTTTTCAATCAATGTATATTGCCAAATTAAAACTCTTCCAAATTCGGGAGTGGGGGCTTGTGACGTCATTACGTTTCTAAAATTGTATCGACCGAGTGACGTTTTGTGACTTTTGGAAGTGTTGTATCTTCGTCAATTTTGGTTTGTGAGACAAAAGAAAAATACGGGTCTAATATTTTTTAATAATCTATATTTCGAACTCATATTTTTTTTTTGAGTAAAATACCCTAATGGATCACTGGGTTCTAGGACTTTGACAGTTAAAACCTATTCTGTGGGAGTGACAATGTTAGTGGTGTCGCAAAATACCTGTTCATTGATGATCAAAGAGCAACAGCACCGAAATATCGGAAAACTTAAAAGGAATGGTAAATACCCCGCTTTAAATTGTAATGATAATTATACTATATAAAGCTCGATTACCACTCACTGACTGACATAATTGTTCTCCCTGATGGTGAAAGTCATTACACCGTGGTCATATTTGGCGAAAGAAAATGAAAAAAGTACATACCGCAGCGGCGTCTGGCGGCGCGAGAGCGACGGGCTGCGCGCGCTCCGTGGCGGCCGCCAGCACGGCCGCCGCCGCGCTGGCCAGCGGCGGGGCCGCGTGTCGCCGCAGCGCGCTCACCTCCCACAGCGACGAGCCCAGCGCGCGGGACGTGCGGGCACACGTCTCCTCCATCACGTACGGGTCGTTCGACACTGGGGAAAAGCGTTATGATTAGTTTTTTCATTAAAATTACTTATAGTCATCATCATCAGCCGGAAGTCGTCCCACTGCTGAACATCTCTTCTTCCCTACACCACCACGCCGAACGACAAATTCGCCACGCATCCATTGGTTGCCCGCGACTCTCACGATATTGTCGGTCCACCTAGTGGGAGGCCTACCCAGCCCGGTCCGTAGTCGCCACTCGAGAACTTTTCTTCCCGGTCAGTTATCGGTTATCAGTTCTACGAGCGATGTATTGACTTATAGTACTGGCAATTATTATTTATTGCACATCGACATCAATTTTGCTAAAATTGTTTATTTATTTATGTACACACACAGATATAAATAGGAAAATGTTTCAAGACGAAAAAATAGTACAAAGGCACTGCTTATTTCTAAAAGAAATTTCTTCCAGCAGACCTGAGAGAGGAGAATTTGAGGTAGAAGATAAAGTGGTGTGTAGGAACAAATAAATATTTTTATGGTATTATGTTCTTTTTTAACCATTTTTTTTTATTGCAATAAAGCAAAACATTAGCACTGTTGTTGCTTAAAATAGCCATTGCACAAATAACTTTAAAAAATTAAGAACAATGTCTAATGAATTTCTCTGAGGTTTTCGTCAATTGATTAAATATTAGGTACTCACTGATATGAGGTGTGTCTTCATAGCAGATCATTCTCTTGAGAGCAGGGTGGCGCAGTAGCAAGTTGGCGACCAGCTGCAGCAGTCCCACCGCGTCTTCTGGAGACGCGACCAGCGACAGCCGCGAGAGACGCTTCGCGAATGCGGCCACTAAGCTTTCTGGCAAATGTCTGTGGAAGAATTGATATCATTAGTTTACTTTTCACAAATTTCACTACATGAAACTACCGGCTGACTGACTGATTGGTCAACACAGAGCTAAAATTGCTGGGTAGAAACATAAAATTTTGAATTAAAGTTACTTAAATGACGTAAGAGTACACTGAGCACGGATTTTAGGACATTTATCTCTGGAAGTGGTTAAAAATGGGATGAACATGAATTTTAATTAGATTTATTTGAAACTTTGACAAAACACATGTTTCAAAGATTTTTGCAAAGTCCATTCTGAAGCTAATGCTTTGCTAGTTTGAAATAACTAGACAGATAGATTACTCACGTGGAACTGAGGAATATATCAGCGAGATGTAAGAGCCGTCGCTTGTAGCGCGTGGCAAACATCTCGGGCTCGAACATGGCGTACAGGCGGTCGTACATGTCCGGGTAGTCGATGTTGTGGCGACGGACTAGTTCCAGGACCCCTTGGAGCGCTAGCATGCTGATTGGACCACCTGAGGATACGGTTTATATGAGTAGTGTAAAATGTGTGTGTAAAATTATGTCAAGAGTCGCGGGACTGTGTAAACAGGAAACCATAATCCTGGAATAATAAGGGACTCGTTAAAAGATTTTAGCGAGAATTAAGTCTGATTTCTGGAACCAAACTTCATGTGTCAACTCAACCAACAATTACATCACTTGAGTCGAATTTTATGCAAATGTAATTTGTGTTCGATATAGGAATGTTTATAGCGTTACAGAGGGATGTTGGCATGATGATATTTTTGTGATAATATAAAAAAATAGTTAAGCAAGCAAGCAAGAAGCTGTGAAAAAAATGATTTACAAACATAATGTTTTTATTTTATTTATTTGATGTTTGTTCGCATTTGACTCGTGTTTAGGTCAGAGATGATTACTGAACAGTGCATGCGAAATAACCTACTACATGTATCAATGCTAAAAATCAGAGTAAATCAAAACTCACCGGCATCCAAACTATCACAAAGCATATCAGTGGCGAGGTGCGGTTTAGCCAACAGAGGCATGAGTCTCTCGACCAGCAGCAGCAGCGCGCGGCGGTGTGTGCGCGAGTCTTCGCACAGCGGCCACTGGCACGCGAAGCCCCAGCAGCGGTTGGCGTAGCGGCGGCACACGCCCGGGTTGTATGGGAATGGGGCCTTGTCTGAGGGGAAAAATAAGATGAAAGGTCACTTTTCAGAAATCACTTAGTCACTTCCCAATGTCTGTCTGTTCCTATGTATGCTTAGACCTTTAAAATTACGCAACGGTTGCTGCAGTTAATAGATAAGAGTGATTCAACAGGTTTATAGGTATATAACATGCATAATATAATAGGTGGGTTCAATTTTCAGATGGGCATCAGTGCTATTAGGTTTTTCTGTCTGGAATGACTTAGTAGCATCCATGAAACGAACCTGGATTTATTATTCGGGTTGTTGGTAGATTTCGCCACTTATGTTAAGGCAAAATGTCGGTGTATTATTTGGTGGTGTGAGGTTATGTCCAGATAATCTAAAATCCTGGCTACATTGCTCACCTTCTGTGCCACACAGCAGTTTCTCTTCCTTTTCTTCATTGTCCCTGTCTTTGCCTTTACCCTTGTTCTCCGTGGCAATCTCGCACACCAGCAGTTTGTCCAGCAACTCTAAATAGTTCTGCATGTAAATAGACGTTGGTGATCTGTAAATAAATTATTTATTAACTCCATTTTTTTGAAGTCTCATCTAAACTAGAATTAATAATTAAATGCATGTCAGATGGCTAACTTGAGACCTGACAGTAGTTGTATTGGTAACAAATATACAACATAAATTATGTATTGTGCTACTGCTGTGCAAAGCCCTCAATTTAGTTCTGTTACAGCAAAAATATAATATGTTTCAAATTATGTTTATGCTCAATGGCTTACGAAGCACATGCTTTGTCCAACTAGAGGAAAAGATATTATTTACGTGTCTTACTTGCGATAAGCGAGGGTGGAGAGCACTTTGAGTCCATACTGCTGCACATCCCTGTACTCTGTGAACTCCTGGAAGCGAGCTATCGGCGCCGACATCGACATCTCAGGGTCCAGTAACACGCTGAATATGTTCTAAAAAAATTATGTGAGCTTAGTATCCATAATATAAGTGACATAATAAACATAATTTATTATTGGTTATTATTGTTCCACAGTACTTTCATTTTCCTGTTTAACAATATTCATAAGTACCTACCTGTAAAGAGCTTAACACTTTGAATTTGATATCAGCTAAAATATCAAAGAAAAGATCTAAAACCACGAAACTACATGATTTGTAAGGAGTAATTTGTGGAATTAGTTATTAACAGCAAAATTACAAGACTTTGAGAAAAGAGAGACAAATAATAAATAAACAGGTATACCTTGAGTCTGATTGAAGGGAAGTAATACCCAGTAGAGCCTTCCAAGGGATGCTTGCCTTCAGCCTGCATCAGCTTGCAGGCGGTGACGAGGGCCTGGAGTCGGGAGCTGGTGCGACCGCGGCGGATACACTCTAGGGCTCGCGTGTGGGGCCGCCTCGAAGCATTCGCGAAGCCATCGCGTATATTCTGCTTCAGGGCTTTGGTCTGTGGAGATACAACATTATTAGATTGGCTCTGATGTTCCAGTAGAGCTAGCAATTTAAGAACTTTTGTTTGACATCGTTTTGAACTAGAATTGCCTTCTTCTACAGTTGCCATATAATAAACAAAAAATAGCTTGATACCTACCCAGTGCCGGTCCTACTAACATTTTCAACCGGTGCGAGGACTAAAAATGGCGCCCCTTAAAAAAATATCTTTAAGCAGTATTTATTTTCAACCAGAAAAAGCAATGGGTTCAAATTATTATTAAAAGTTTGTTTAACCTAATCAAATCTAATGATTATTTAACAATAATAAAAAATAACCTTCAATAGCTACTTAATTTTCCTAGGATTTTTTCAGAGGCGCGGTGGCGGCGCGGTAGCGACCGTATACACAGCCTAGAGGCGCGGTGGCGGCGCGGTAGCGACCGTATACACAGCTTAGAGGCGCGGTGGTGGCGCGGTAGCGACCGTATACACAGCCTAGAGGCGCGGTGGCGACCGTATAGGGTTTGTCCACACTGGAAGCCTAGCGCGTCGGCGGTGGCAGCCGCGGTGGCGGGCGCTGCGGCGGGCGCGATACGTGTCCACACTGCCGATCAAGCGTTTGTTTTTGTTGCGGCGACTTCAGGTGTTGCAAACCGGTGGTACCTAGTAAACTCTATAAAACTGGTTTAAAGAAATTGATATTATTATTTTTTACAGGTTATTTAGGATTGAAAACAACTAAATTATAAATCATTCTACATTTTTCTACTTAAGTACGGTAAAAATAATTTAAATATGTATAAAAACATCCAACGTTAGTATTTTAGTGCATGTTCTGGTAACTATATGGCGCTACTAAAAAACCGAAAAGGTTTGATACACCTGCCGCCAGCCCGTTGTATCGGTTGTTGCCTAGCAACGCCTAGGCTCGCAAAGTCGCTCGTAACCACCGCGCTAGGCTCCCCGCCTAATCACTTCAATGTGGCCACAAGCGGCGATTTCATACATTCATAATATCGCGCCCGCCGCCGCCACCGCGCTAGGCTCGCAGTGTGTTTGAGCACATACACAGCCTAGAGGCGCAGTGGCGGCGCGGTAGCCACCGTATACACAGCTTAGAGGCGCGGTGGCCGCGCGGTAGCGACCGTATACACAGCCTAGAGGCGCGGTGGCGACGCGGTAGCGACCGTATACACAGCCTAGAGGCGCGGTGGCGACGCGTTAGCGACCGGGTACACAGCCTAGAGGCGCGGTGGCGGCCGTATACACAACCTAGAGGCGCGGTGGCGGCGCGGTAGCGACCGTATACACAGCTTAGAGGCACGGTGGCGACGCGGTAGCGACCGTATATACAGCCTAGAGGCGCGGTGGCGACCGTATACACAGCCTAGAGGCGCGGTGGCGACGCGTTAGCGACCGGGTACACAGCCTAGAGGCGCGGTGGCGATCGTATACACAGCCTAGAGGCGCGGTGACAACCGTATACACAGCCTAGAGGTGCGGTGGCGACTGTATACACAGCCTAGAGGCGCGGTGGCGGCGCGGTAGCGACCGTATGCACAGCCGAGAGGCCGGTGGCGGCGGTAGCGACCGATGCAAGCCTAGAGGCTAGAGGCGCGGTGGCGGCGCGGTAGCGACCGTATGGCACAGCCTAGAGGCTAGAGGCGTGGTGGCGGCGCGGTAGCGACCGTATGCACAGCCTAGAAGCGCGGTGGCGGCGCGTTAGCGACCGTATGCACAGCCTAGAGGCTAGAGGCGTGGTGGCGGCGCGGTAGCGACCGTATGCACAGCCTAGAAGCGCGGTGGCGGCGCGTTAGCGACCGGATACACAGCCTAGAGGCACGGTAGCGGCGCGGTAGCAACCGGATACACAGCCAAGAGGGCGCGGTAGCGGCGTGGTAGTGACCGTATAAACAGCCTAGAGGGCGCGGTGGCGGCGCGGTAGCGACCGTACGCAACAGCCTAGTAGTGTACATAAGCGCTTACGCGACTCGCACGTTCGGATCGAGCGTCTTTTGTTTCAAGTTTTGGATCATTTTGGCGCCCCCCCTTAGAAGGCGCCCGGTGCGGTCGCACCGCTCGCACCGCCCTAGGACCGGCCCTGTACCTACCTAATTTGTGGGTAGAATTAATAACTTTTTATCAGAACACTAATTCAATTAATTACCTACTAACAAATTATGATCCAACACATTTGACATTTAAAATCTAGTGGGCTGATTCTAATTGGCCATTTCCTGAACAGAGGATGGATCATGGCTGATTTTATTATACAACATTTTAAAGAAGGTTATGATTTAGGTAATGATAATTATGTAGTCCGATTCAGTATTCTGAAAGCCAATAAAACTAAACTTAAAAACAAATTTTAAACACTGACAGGTAAGCAAGTGAATAAATGATTATGAAGTAGTGGAACAGTGACTGATACTGGTAGTCATCCACACTTGTTTAGATTGTATGTCTTTTTCATTGAGGTTGACAATCTCAATGGATGTCCTTAATCATAGTGAAAGCAGAGGGGTGACCAGAGACTAGATGACCCACCTCAACATAGACAAATATAGGTTGGCTTTAGATTTTATATCTATACAGTTTAATTTTTGCCTATCAAAATTACATAGAACAGAGCAATTCACTGATATCAACTTTATGTATCATGTTTGTATTCCATCCTTGGCCAAATTGAATGTCAATCTTGAATCATTTGTCTGTCCTTGGTCTCAGATAACTTTCAATTGATATTCTATTTTTAGTTGATGATGTGTTCTTTGAAACTTGCTTAATAAGTGTTGTTGTATCACAAAATGTGCTTGTCATTATTAAAAGGAAAATGTTTGATGTTAAAAAAAGGTTGATTTTTGTTATTTAGTTTAGGTATGTTGCTGTTGGTACTTGAAAAGATAATACAGATAATAATTTGTAAACTTTTATCAATGTTTACATTTTCAATTGGTCTAACAACATTGTACCTTGCATTATTATTTTGCAGTTAATTTAATTGTTTTTAAATATAAATGTTACTAGAATATTATTTATTAACACATATTTTATTACTGTACTGAGCTTGTAAACAATGATAAAGCTGTCATTTTATAGGAAGTAACTGCATTTTGAAAGTAAACAAAGATATAAACATTTGAGTATCCAACCTATAATAAAACATGTGAGTAGATACACAAGAACCACATGTGCGTGACCTTGAGACAGTGGCCAATAGCACAATACTGGCAGACACAGTCAGTCCCACATTGAACATTGTACAAACTTTAACCTTATGTAAAACTTATTTATATAAACCCTTCGTACATAATACAGTTCGTAACAAGAGCAATTACACAAGAGTACGGCTCTGCGGTCGAATCAACCGTTTATATAAGCAAATAACGTCACATGTCGCAAAATGTGACCAAACAGGACGCATCTCACAAGTCATCCTTACTGCGCACAGCACTTCAGATAAATAACATGAAACGTAGGAAACACTCGACTGCGGTGTCTAGATACAAGCAAAATCAATATAATTCCAACAAAAATAATCTATAAATGGTATACCACTTTGACACTTACCTGCTGGTTTTAGAGGGACGATTCCTTCCACCAAATCGCCTCGTCGCAACAACTCAGTAAATATCACTTCTACAGTAAGCAGTAAAGGCGTGTAATTGTCTGTCTCAGCCTGAAATATAATAAATAACCAACAATAAAAAACGTAACCTATGACGCAGTTTTGTTAACGCAATTTATACCACCCTGTCGGGCTTGGGCTTACCTCGAACATCTGTAGAATATCGGCAAGATTGTTAGCATGTTTCCTAGAATTCAAAAACTCATTTGCTTTATTGCGTAGCTGCGCCGAAATCATTTTTGATAAATTTGGTTGCACAGCAGCCATTTTTGTATTGAAAAGAATTTGTCAGACAGACGAACGAAAAGGCAACATCAGAAAAAAAACAAAATGTTGCGATAACACTGCGTTCCAAATTATCGAAAGATCAGCGACAAGATAGAGTTACAAGAATTCTTGCTCTATGGTCGTAAACAAACTGCCAAATTAATTTGAGGTTATGTGTCAAATGTGCTGACAAGAACAAGATAGCGGCATTTGTTTTGAAAATTACTTTTCGTGAATTTACTGATAGTTTTTCCAGTAAAAGATAATAATGGACGGTGATTTGTACGATGAGTTTGGTAATTACATCGGGCCAGACCTTGAGTCGGACTCGGACGATGAGCAGAGTGTGTACGCCGATAACAGAGATGCAGACGAAGATGCTATGGAGGAGGATGAGGACGGCGACGCAGAGCCCGAGGTGGCGCCCATGTCCGTCGTGCTACATGAAGATAAACGGTACGTTCATCTTCTAACTCCCAGAATCCGACAAACCACCAAATTTACATTATGATCTGAGGTTGTTTACAAACTCAAAGGTTATTGAAATTGAATGTTTTTCAACAAATATTTGCTATATTCCGAATATTTTTCATGTTATGGAAAAATAAAAGTTCCTAAGCCACAGCTAAGATTAAAATACCTCAGCAACGCAATAATCTCTAAAATGGGCAATAATTTGTAAAATTTGTACACTATTGTTTTTCAACTTTTACCATATCTCAATCTTACTCATTTATTTTCAGATACTATCCTCAAGCAGTAGAAGTGTATGGGCCAGATGTGGAGACCGTGGTCCAAGAGGAAGACACACAGGCCTTGGACAAGCCCCTTGTGGAACCTATCAAACATAAGAAGTTCCAGGTGCAGGAGCAACAATTACCGGAGACTAGGTATGACATGGAGTACATGGCTGATATGCTGGATAATACCAACCTAATGAGGAATGTGACACTGATGGGACATTTGCATAATGGTGAGTTGAATTTTGATTATAATTACAAAAAAAAAAAACAGTTATTCTGATTGTAGATGAGACTATAAGGAAGACCGTGGTCCACATCATATTAACTGATGACTTGCAGTGTCTCCTGTGCAAAAGCGATAGGCCTTCACCTCTATCATGCACAAGGTTGGAAATGTATAGCAATTTGTAAAAAAGAAAATAGCAATATTAATTATTTGCATGTAAATTAGTTATACCAATGAAACAATATTAATTTTCTTTTAATGATTAATTCTAATTTGTTTTAATAAAATGTTTTACAAAAAAATCTCTTCCTTTTTCAGGTAAAACCTCTTTCGTAGACTGTCTAATAAGACAGACCCATCCCAGCACAATAAACACAGACACTACAATCCCAATGAGATACACAGACACACTATTTGTGGAGCAGGAACGAGGAGTGTCCATCAAGTCCATGCCAGTCACGCTTCTGTTGAAGAATATCAAGGGGAAGTCACATCTGTTGAATATTATGGATACACCGGGACATGTTAATTTTAGTGATGAAGTTACTGCAGCTTTGAGGATCTCTGATGGTAAGTGTATCTGTCAGTGAACAATATTATTATTTGTGGCATATAGATCAGTAAGTAGTAGTATAGGTTGTACTAGCTTGTTGCCTGGTAGCCAGGTTTTCCATAATCAATTCAGTTGCAAAGTGTATCAAAAACATTTACAAACTTTCAAAATTAAATGCTTAGTGAGGATGTGCAAAAAATCCTAAAAAACAGTTAAAAATTTGAAATTTAGGTTTTCAAAGCTATTTGGGATTCTAAGCTTGAAAATACATACACATTGTATGACGTCGGTGTCGCATCATTGAACACTCTGTGCAAAATCGGGTCACCTCACTCACCTTGTGCGATTGGGATTTTAAATGGAATACTAAATCCAACCATCATCGTTAGTAGTTGGAGCAAGATGTCGTGGTGCGAATCTGACATCAGGCAATGTACATAATCATTGTAACATTACACCAAACCTCTTTCTCAACCACAGGTGCGGTCCTCTTTGTGGACGCCGCCGAGGGTATAATGCTGAACACAGAACGCCTGCTCCGCCATGCAGTCCAAGAACGAGTTCCCCTGACCCTCTGCATCAACAAGATCGACCGCCTGATCTTGGAGTTGAAGCTGCCGCCCGCAGATGCGTACTACAAGTTGAGGCACATCATTGATGAGCTGAACTCCATGCTGGAGACACATCAGCCTCAGGATAACCCGGAGGAGCCTGCTACTGTGTTCTCGCCACTGTTAGGTATGTCGTTTATTTTAATCATTTGTTTCATTTTATTTTTAAAAATATCATTAGGAGGAATTTCTTGTTTACAGTTATTGCACATTAGTGTGGCAGCTCACATTCGGCGATATGTTTTTTTATACCGCAGTTTTTTGTTTTTTTATTCCTAGTGTGGCCATACTAGGATATTTTACCTGTGTGCGGCGTTTACAAACATTTAAACTCATATACACAAACAGACCCGAAACAACTACTTGATCATTTAGATATTTTTTCCGTGCGGGGTTCGAACCCGCGACACACCGCGCAGCAGTCAATCGCTCAGCCACTGCGCTAGCTGTGTCGTCCTGCATCTATTTCCTATTGCAACCAACAACCATCTTCTACAGGCAACGTCTGCTTCGCCTCGTCCCTCTACGACGTGTGCTTCTCCGTGGAGTCTTTCGCGGCGATGTACGCGGCGGCGCACCCCTCGTCGGGGCTCCGCGCGGCTGACATGGCGGCCTGGCTGTGGGGCGACGTGTACTTCAACGCTAAGACCCGTCGGTTCACGAAGAAGCAGCCACATGCGTCCGCGCAGAGGAGTTTCGTTGAGTTCATTTTGGAGCCGCTGTATAAGATTTTTGCACAGGTAAGCTTTTGTAATAAAGTTTTTTATTCTAACGAACCAAATGGGTTAAAAATTAGCTTTACCATAATGCTACAATTAGATATAATTGTATGTCATAACAATATGAACTTTCTAACATTATCAGCTACTAATGATTAGTAAGCTCAACGCATAGCCCAACGACCTATGGAGAGGGCTATACTCGGAGGCACTCAGCGTAATCGAGTCAGAAATGAGGAGATTCTTAAACGAACTAAAGTTGCCGACATAGCCCAATTAGAAAGTTGATGTGGATCTAAAATGGCCGATGGGGCCGTAAAGTCTCTCGAATAGAGATCACGCACCGGCAAGCGCAACGTAGGGCGTCCACCTACAAGGTGGACAGATGATCTATTGAAGACCACAGGACCGCGCTGGATGCAAGCCACTACCAACCGGTATTATTGGAAATCTATGGGAGAGGCCTATGTTCAGCAGTAAGCGTCCTATGATGATGATGATGTACCAGAGATATTGCATTCTAAAGACTTGATTCACAGCTTACATTTTCTTATTGAAGGTTGTAGGAGACGTGGATGACACTTTGCCAGCAGTTTTGTCAGAACTCGGCATCAAGTTGACGAAACAGGAAGCGAAGTTGAACGTACGACCACTGCTGAGGCTGGTCTGCAGTCGGTTCTTCGGAGATTTCTGGTGAGTTTGAACTGTTCAAGTTAATTTTATTGACTACATTTAGGCGATAGAATGTATTGACGCTAACAGGTCAAGGTACCCGAAACTGTCAATACTCTTCCTCTATTGCGATAAGGTCATTGAAGAAATTCTATTGAAGAAATTTGACAGATTGAGGTAGGTTGATGTGCTGGCGTCTCACGTCTCACGTGGGATTACAATTCTGTCCTTGCTGAAATCGCAAAACTTTTCTTTCAAAAGTCGAAACTTCGTCCATACCAAAACTGCACTTTTTCTGCTTTAACTGTAGATCCACACTTTTACACATAGTTTAAATATTTTTTCTGTTCCAGTGGTTTCGTAGAGATGGTAGTCCGTCACGTACCATCGCCTCTAGACGCAGCCCCGCGGAAGGTGGCCCACACGTACCGCGGCACGTCCGGCCCGCTGCTGGACGACATGCTCGCGTGCGACCAGTCCGGCCGCCTCGTCGCACACACCACCAAGATGTACCCCACTGATGACTGCACATTCTTTCTGGTCAGTGCATCCACTTTACTTTCATCATCAACACTTCAGCCTATTACAGGCCTCCCCCAAGGAGCTTTTTATTCCATCCAACCACTGCCAGCTAACTTCTTCAAGTCATCCGTCCATCTTGACGCTGGTTCCAGTTATTAAATTAGGTCCATTTATTAAAGTGGGTCCAGTTAATAAAATGGGTCCTGTTATTAAATAAGGTCCAGTTATTAAAGTGGGTCCTGTTATTAATGTGGGTCCAGTTATTATAGTGGGTCCTGTTATTAATGTGGGTCCAGTTATTAAAGTGGGTCCTGTTATTAATGTGGGTCCAGTTATTAAATTAGGTCCAGTTATAAATGTGGGTCCATTTATTAATGTCGGTCCAATAACTTAACCGGGTCCAGTTAATAAAGTGGGTCCAGAATAACGTGGAGAACGTTAGTCTGGACCCACTTTAAAATTATTTTAATAATTCCAGGTTCTAGCCCGCGTAATGTCAGGCACACTGTACGCGGGTCAGACAGTGCGGGTGCTGGGAGAGAACTACAGCACGCAGGATGAGGAGGACTCCAGGATCATGAACGTGGGCCGCCTCTGGATATACGAGGCGAGGTATAAGGTTAGTTACGTGTCATACATGACTTTCATCGAAAAAGTGGCAAAAAAACTGATAGAAATTTTGATCGCTCGATCATAATTTCTATCATCATTTCTAAATAAACGGATGACTCACGACTATACTCTCTCTTGGCGATTAAATTGTAACCGGGACAGTGCCGGATTGACACAGTAGCAAGTACCGTAGTAAAGGGAGCCCCGCGTCGTGGATACGCGGGGCCCCCCGTTTGTGCAAGATAGGTCCACTTACGCCATGTCAGCAAAATGTGAAACTGTGTGTCATTCCGACTAAGAAAATCACCGTCAGATTATCGGCAACTGTTGGCGATAACTTATAAATTGTCACTCAGGACGAACGCAGCTTTCCACTGGTGAAAGTTTTTTTTTTGGAAAATTCGTTGCAATATTTTGAGTTTCCAACAAACATACAAAACTTTCCTCTTAATTATAAGTACACGGAAGAATAAGCATTAGTCTCAAAAATAGGGTCCTCAATAGGATTTGCGACGGAACCCCGCGCTTGATTGCGCGCCCTAGGGCGAAAAGGTTACTAAAGGTTACTTTCAACCCGCTCCTCTGGCGACTTCAGCTCTACATTCCGAATGAAAATAACAATGATCATAATCCAGGTGGAACTGAACCGCGTGCCAGCAGGCTGCTGGGCGCTGATCGAGGGTATCGACCAGCCCATCGTGAAGACCTGCACCGTGGTGTCGGCGGAGGAAGACGCCGAGCTGCACACCTTCACTCCGCTGCGGTTCAACACGCAGGCCGTCGTCAAGATTGCTGTGGAGCCTGTCAATCCGTCAGAGCTGCCTAAGATGTTGGATGGATTGAGGAAGGTAGGTGATGTGTAGAAGGATATATTTTTTTGTTAGTCATTTATTTCCCACTGCTGCTTCCCTTATGTGTGTACGTCCAAGCCTCCATAAATAGCATTACACAATATACTGAAATATAAACTTGGGCATGTTAAGTAAACACTATAAATGTTTTTGTAGACCAAAACAACACCATTTTTTGCCTTCATGTTTACATATTCATACTGATCACATCTTATCGATAATTTTACCTATTATAGATAAAGTCGTCGATTCAATTCATAATATAATGCGTGGCCGAGTTTGAGTCAACTAGCTGCTGTCGTTCGTTATGCTCCTTGTACCCTAAACATGGGGAATCCAAGATATTTGGGAAATATTATTTATTTACAGAGTCCACGCTCCTAAAATACAGAAAGCTAAACTAAACTATTGTTTAAGGTGAACAAATCTTACCCGCTGCTATCGACCCGCGTAGAGGAGTCTGGTGAGCACGTGATCCTGGGCACCGGCGAGCTGTACCTGGACTGTGTCATGCACGACCTCAGGAACATGTACTCAGAGATCGACATCAAAGGTAAAACTTAAACCACTTATGGTATGGAAATTATTTAGGAATATTGTTTCAAAAAAATTTATTGACGCAGTTTTTAGTATTTTTTATTATTCCTAAATATTTTTTTTTATTATTAAGAGTATTTTTTTATTATACCTAAACTTTTCGAGCGACGGATAGCCAAATCCGAAACTATTAGTTTCTACTTATACTTATAACTATCTGTTACCCGCGGTTTCCCTTGCACCCCATATAGACTACTATTTTTTATAATATTAGTAAACGTAGGACTTGAAAACCACAAAATTCAGTTACAAAATTCAAATATACTCTTCCTTTCCACAGTGGCAGACCCTGTAGTGTCATTCTGTGAGACAGTAGTAGAGACGTCATCGCTGAAGTGCTTCGCGGAGACTCCCAACAAGCGGAACAAGCTCACCATGATCGCCGAGCCGCTGGAGCGAGGACTGGCCGAGGACATCGAGGCAGGAGCCGTCTGCGTCACCTGGGACAGGAAGCGGCTGGGAGAGTTCTTCCAGACCAAGTAAGAATAGCTGCTCACGTGTGATCGTTTGTTCCCGCTGGCGTCGAGTGGTACTAATAGGGTGTTTGACTGAAAAAAACTGATTAGTCTGTCACATAAATTATCAAAAAATATTTGCCTCTTATTTTTTTCTTTTGTAACGTAAAGCAAAATTGACGAAGACAGACCGTTTTTATTTTTATTCTATACAAATACAATATAAAGATATGCTTAATGCGGTACTCAAATTAGTTTTTAATAGTTTCGTGCCAATTTGTAGTAATTTAACTTTAAAAAACCCCGATTTTTTATGTAAATTGACATTTTTTGCCGATACACCGACACTCTTAAAACTGCCAATATGTCACAACACAAGCAAGTACAAGTTTTATTCTGTCGTGCCACTTTCGAATTTAGATGCGTTACATCTTTGTAAATTATGTTATTGTATTGTTTGCAAATCTATTGTTATAGGTTAATGTTTTTTGAATTTGGGACTATTGTTAAACTGGCATATGTTTACACTACTGACCTTTCACACACAATTACATGCCCACACATTCGCACACACTTCCCTATAATTCACAAACTCTTTTTATTCCCCCAAAACAAAGACTTAGCAAACTATTGCCTAGTAAACCACTCACTGTGTATCTCTACTGCTGACTCAATAAACCTACGGCTGCCACATAGCGGCCACAAGTATGAACCTATCCTAAAATTTTGTTACATTTTTGATACTGTAATCAAAAATGGATGATCTAACAGTGATCGCTGATGAGGTTGAGCAAATTGCCATCTCAAATTGCTATACATGTTCCCCGGAAGCAAGTGATCAGTTCTTAAATTCTTCACTCCATGATCTTAAAATATTGCACACTAATATTCGTAGCCTTAACCACAACTTTGATAATCTGGTGGTATTTATGAGTAGGCTAACGTACTTGCCAGACATTATTATCCTGACTGAGTGCTGGTTGAGCAAATGCCCTACTACTCCCCCACTAAAAGGATACAACTCACACACTTCGTCGTATAAAACACAGAATGAGGGCGTGGTTGTCTATGTGAGAGATTGCTTTGATATTATTGTCGAAATACCTATATTTAATGAGGCAAACGTTCTTCTTCTTAAATTTTCAAAAAAAGCTGCCTTTATCGCAGTTTACCGTTCTCCCTCATACAGAGATTTGTCTAGTTTCCTTGGCTGTTTAGAGAGCTTGCTTAATGCTCTAACTCAATTCAAAACCGTCGCCATTATTGGTGACATTAACGTCAATATCACAGACGTGAGCACCGACCCAAACGCTGATGAATATCTCAATCTCACAGCCTCGCATGCAATGCTGCCTGCCTACACTCTTCCAACTAGACTCTCGAACTGCCTAGACCATGTGATACTCCGCACTCAAAACTCTGCTACTACACTTATCATAGATTCTCTCATCACTGACCACTCTCCTATTATTATTTTCTGCAACCTCAATGTAAAAACCAAAACCCGCCGCCCTTCTAGATTAAAAATCGATTTATCTCGGGTTATTCAGCAAATTAACAACACGGATTTTTCCTTTATTTTCCAGTGTCACAACCCAAATGAGGCTGCGGAATCTCTTGTTTCCACTATATCCCTAGCCATCAAATCACACTCACATGCTTCACAGATTCCCAGTAGAAAGCGCATCATTAAACCGTGGGTTACTCCTGGCCTGCTGAGGTGCATACGTCACAGGGATAACTTGCATCGCAAATTTAAAAAACATCCAGAGATTGAGACACACAAATTAATTTTCTGCCGCTACCGCACCTTCTGCAACAATCTCTTAAAAAAAGTCAAGCTTGAATACGACCGCTCTGAATTTCAGCAGGCCAGAAATAATCCAAAAGCTACATGGAAACTTATTAAGCGGGTAGCATGCCTGGGCCAGAGCAGGGACTCGGCCTCTGAGCTGCTATCCTGCAGTTCAGAACCATCAAAGGCCGTTGACAAAGTAAACAACTACTTTGCAAATGTTGGTGGAGTCTTGGCTGCTAAAATCAAACACTCGGTCCTCTATAAATATCTTTCAGATAGTCGTCACAACCGTGAGATCCAGGTTCCTCACACACTGTCGTTACCAAATTCAATGGCCCTTCAGAGCGTAGATGATGTTGAGCTAGAAAGTATTATTCTCAGCCTCAAAGACAACTGTGCTGTTGGATTTGACGGTATTTCCCCCACTATTGTGAAGGGGACTCGTCACATTCTAATTCCGATTCTTGTATTTCTCTTCAATTTGTGCTTTTCAACAGGAACTTTTCCTGATGTTTTCAAAATTGCAGTCGTCCACCCTATCTATAAATCGGGAGACAAGGATAGTGTCGCTAATTACAGACCCATCTCAGTGTTAAGTACCCTTTCAAAGTTATTCGAAAAAGTTATAAATCGTAGAATCACAAAATATGTTGATAATTTCAACCTTCTCTCAAATAATCAGTTTGGTTTTAGGAGTGGAAAATCCACCGAAGATGCTGTACTAGAACTTACGGAAACAATTATTGGCCATTGGGAAAATAAACATAAAACTCTTGCAATATTTCTAGACCTATCCAAAGCCTTCGACACTGTCTCAATCCCCTTACTTCTTTCAAAGCTGGAGCATCTTGGTATTCGCGGAACGGCCCACGATCTATTCAAGAGCTATCTCACAAATCGTAAACAAATTATTAAGCTTGAAAATTATGTCAGCAAAGAGGAGACTTTTACTTTTGGTGTTCCCCAGGGTAGTGTCATGGGTCCCCCACTTTTTCTCATATATGTGAATGAGCTGTGTCAGTTATCCTTACCCAACTGCAAAATTATAGCTTATGCTGATGACACAGCACTAATCGTGCATGGCCGGAACTGGAATGAAACTAAACTCAACGCAGAAATTGCGTTGAGCACCGTTATGAGGTGGCTGACCTCAAATCTCCTTACTCTCAATGTCAATAAAACGAAATTTATTACATTCTCCACCACAAAGGCAGGTCAGCCCTCAACACCGATTGAAATTCGAGTCCACACCTTCCCAAACTTAACCATAAACTGTGGCTGCCAACTATTAGAAAATACACCCATTATCAAATATCTTGGAATCACTCTTGACAGCAACCTGAAATGGAACCAACATATTAGTTCAACTGTGGCCCGTGTGAGAAAACTAATATTTATTTTCAAAAAGCTTAGAGGCGCGGCCGATTTCAGCTGTTTAATATCTGTATACTTTGCACTTGCTCAATCTGTCCTGGGGTACTGCCTAACAGTCTGGGGTGGCGCTGGAAAAACAGTAATGCTACGGGCCGAACGAGCGCAGAGAGCTGTACTGAAGGTCATGGCAAGGAAACCTACCCGCTTTTCTACATCCGCTCTGTATACCCTCTGCCAGGTTCTCACAGTCAGACAGCTATTTATCCTCCAAACTGTTCTTCGCAAGCACAGCCAACTTACCTTTGACCCTAGATGCTGTTCTACGCGCCGCTCGAATAGGGTTTGCAACACTGAATCTCGTAGAACCTTAGCTGCAAGTCGTCACTACAAACACATTAGTTCTAAAATATACAATAAACTAAACAGCAGCTTACACATCTACCCATTAAAAAAAATCAAATGCAAAATGAAACTTCTCTCCTGGTTAAAATCACTAAATTATGATGAAACGGAGAAACTTGTGGAAGCATAAAATATTCATCACTCTCTTACACACCTCTACAAAATCACACACAACACATCATGCCCTAAACACGCACACAACACACCTAATTGACACTCACCCACACACCCCAAATGGTAATGTTTTGTACTTCTTATTTTTTATTTTTTTTCCCTATAAAAATGTTTTTTGTTCTTCATTAACTATTTTAAAATGTTCTAGATTTAAGCACTCTTTTGCACGGAGCATCAATTTCATTCTGTTTCTGTAGAAGGGCGTTGGTAGCTGCGCTGCAGTTTTATACTTTTGCAGCTATCATCGAACTACTTGTTGTATTTATGCTTTTGTTATGGTTCCGAAATAAACTTTTTAATCTTTAATCTTTAATCAAATATGCATTGATTTAACAAAAGAATTGATACTGATCGGCGCCTGACCTAAGAATATAGTGGAAACAGACGGTCCTTAATAAACGAAACCTTTTTTCTCCATCGACAGTTTTTCCTCCACTTTTCTGTACTTGTGTACATGTCATTTATTTTGTTAACATCCAAAATATCTAATTCTCATTAATTTATTCATCAGATACGACTGGGATTTATTGGCGGCGCGTTCGATCTGGGCGTTTGGTCCAGATTCTACGGGACCTAACATTCTGGTCGACGACACACTGCCCTCCGAGGTCGACAAAAATCTGCTGTCATCTGTCAAAGATAGTATAGTACAAGGTGAGGAGAGAGTCTATGTCTTCCGTTGTCCTACCATGACGTAATAAAAAAAACTACTAACTACTACTACTCTCTTAAAACGAGAGTAGTTTCGTTGAGGCAAAGCGATGGCGCTAGGCGACTTGTATAGCTCTGTCAGCTATACAAGTCGCCTAGCGTCATCTCTTTCCCTCAGCGGAACTACTCTACGATTCGTGCGATTTGCATTTTTATTATCTAAAAATGAAAATCGTCCTTGCTACTACGATATTATTATTATTCCATTTATTTCAGGCATCAGTATATAATGATGCAATTCGATTGACTGGATGTCGTCGTGTCGAGTTTGTTTTGTTTTTCATCTACCCATAGACAAGGGCATGTTTTATGTCTTATTTCGTAGTAGTAAGGATGATTTTCACTTGTAGTTGGAATCGGTTGAATAGCGTCGCGTCGTGTCATGGGGAAGTTCCGGAAGGGGGAGGCATTTGTTCAGCAGTGGACGTCTCCGGTTGATGATAATGATGAATTTACTAATCCTCATTTTTATTTCCTCAGGTTTCCAGTGGGGTACGCGAGAAGGTCCGCTGTGTGAGGAGCCGATTCGTAACGTGAAGTTCAAGATCCTGGATGCAGTCATAGCGCAGGAGCCATTACACAGAGGAGGTGGACAAATCATACCTACTGCTAGGAGGGTGCGTATCACTATCACTACATACTATAAAACAAAGTCACTTATAAAGGAGTCTCGAGGCCGATTTTGACGAAAACTAAAACCGTTTGCCGTATATGATTACTTCCCAGAATTTGATCCTTATTAGCACTATCGAACGGTGTAATAATACAGGATGTGATTTTTTTTTCCAAAATCAGCGGGTTCGATTCCTGGCCAGGATTTTTGATTTTTCAAAAATCCAATGATCCAGTTTTAGTTTTCGTCAAAATCGGCCTCGAGACTCCTTTCAACATTTTTCGATATTCCTCATAGTTTCGAAAGTAGCCATCCACGCCCAGTTGAAAAATTCACGCTGTATATCTAACATTTATAACATAGTAGAGATTACACCCGTGTGGAGACGGGGCGTATTGCTACTTATTATATGTTTATACTTATTATATTATTTATAAAAACTTAGACATCAAAAGAGGTCAAATTAAAGTTGTTAAATGCAATCTTTCTGCGCGCATATGACGTAGAGTTGTACTTCACAATCTCATTCTTTCGTAACCAGGTGGCGTACTCAGCGTTCTTGATGGCGACGCCGCGTCTGATGGAGCCCTACCTGTTCGTGGAGGTGCAGGCGCCGGCCGACTGCGTGTCTGCAGTCTACACAGTACTGGCTAAGAGGAGAGGTAAGCTCGCAAGTGTTGGTTAATTTATGTTTTTGCGTTTCTAAATCATCAAATGATTCCTTCCACCCAGGGCAGGGCAGGAGAGACTCTCAGACTTGTACTGACTAAAATCCAAGGTGTTCTTCAATAGCCCTTTACGTGCCGGGGTCACGGTAGTTCGTTAGTCCCGCGACCCAGCAGGCTTTGGACCTCTAAGGGGGGCCTCGTCATTATGCTGACACTGAGGCGCGCGTGGAACGCAACGCGCCATCGACTCGGACATGGTAAGACAGCGAGACACCCATTACTCGCCGTCCGCAGGCCCGCGCCTACTGTGGCCGGAGATCATGACGCCTTAAAACAAAGAGACAGAGCTATACAAGCCCAAATTCTCTATTACTCACTAATCTTTATTGCTTCTCAGGTCACGTGACACAAGACGCCCCAGTCCCGGGCTCCCCGCTGTACACGATCAAGGCGTTCGTGCCCGCCATAGACTCGTTCGGCTTCGAGACCGACCTGCGCACTCACACGCAGGGCCAGGCCTTCTGTCTGCAGGTCTTCCATCACTGGCAGATCGTGCCCGGCGATCCGCTTGATAAGAGCATTATTATCAGGTAAAGTATTTATTTAGCTTTTTTTTTATAAAACTTTGCTCCACACTAGGAATTTCTTTCTGTATCATGGGTGCGTTTACAAACATAGAAACTCACAAGCACAAACACTCAGACCCGGATGAACTACTTGCAGATCATACAAATATTATTTTTTTCTGTGCGGGAATCGAACCTGTGACAAGCTGTGCAGCAGTCGATCGCTCAGCCACTGCGCCTACCATGCCGTCAATTACTAGATATTGTAATATTAGAACCTATAAACCCCAGTGTTGGAAACTAGCCTAATGTTTCGTATCACAATGTTCTACATAGGTTGTATTTTCTAGACCCCTGGAGCCCCAGCCCGCCACGCACTTAGCTCGAGAGTTCATGATCAAGACGCGACGCCGCAAGGGCCTCAGCGAAGATGTGTCCATCAACAAGTTCTTCGACGACCCTATGTTGTTGGAGCTCGCGCGGCAAGACGTGCAGTTGAATTAAATTAATTTAATATAAAATAGAGACTATGCCAAATGTGCTGTGTTTATTTTACCCTAGAAATTCCTAAAATACAATTTTAAAAAGTTTTTGGAGAATCTATGCGCGCGCTGCTGCCCATGCTTGCTGTCTACGTAAACAAACCCCGAGTTATTATATTTGGTTTCGGAGAAAACTTATTCCAAATAGTTTATTCAGTGTCTAAAACAATGAAACGTATCAATTTATAGGCTTCGCTATTATTGTCCGATCCAAGGGGTTTTTGGTACACTTTAGCGGCTTAGGCATCTGCCTAACCCGCTAAAGTGTACCAAAAACCCAGATAGGGGCTGATGCATATCTATGCATCAGCCCCTGTCTCAGGGATGTGATAAAACCGGGGATTTGGTCAAATCTCTAATGGATTTTATCAAATCCTGTGAGATGTTAAAATAACAACACGATTTTTATCATTTCCCTAAACAAATCCAGTGATTTGACAAATCCTACTATAGAAGTCTAGTGATTTGTTAAATTTGTCATTTCACTGAACCAATTTAGGGATTTGATCGATTTGATCAAATCATTTGATTTGTTTAGGGAAATGATAGAATCTTATTTTTATTTTAACATCTCCCGGGATTTGATCAAATCTCTGTTTTTATCATATCCCTGCGACCTATATAATTTTTATGTCGATGCTGGAGCTTGATGGAAGTTGGCTCATGAACCCAATTGCAATTTGGGACTAGCGTTTTGCTAGCTTCGTAAATGCATTGACAATAGCTGTCAGTGTCACATAATGTCAGCAAACTGTCAAATTGACACTAATGCTCACTAACGAAAAGCATGTTCCACATGAAAATAATTTACAAAATATAGATTAAAATAGACACAAAGCTAAAGGGCGGTATTATAATTGTGATAAGTATTGTTTCACGTCTCATCTCATATATTAATTTAAAGCAAAATGGCTCGCGGCAAAGACAAGAAAAAGTAAGTTTGGTTATGTACTCAGATGCGAGTTGTATTGTGTGTTTACAAAGTGTTGGCTAACATCGTGGTGTTTTAGGCGCAAGTTGGAGAAGAAGCAAGAAGGCGACGATGTCCCCAAGCAAGTTCCTCACACGCTGGAGTCGCTGCGAGAGAAGGATGAGACTATGCTCGCAAATGTTGACGACGAGGAAAAGTTGGAGGTTAGAAAGTTTTTTTTCTGTAGTACAAACTATTCTATACATTTGTATATCTGGAAATTACAGAAATAAGACGACCCACTGACCAAAATGTACATTAGGCTTCTACATAAAAAAAAAACATCTTTCACCTATTAGCCACTTTCGATTTTAATTTTGTTTCCATAAATCTAAAACTGTAACGTTTTAGTTAAACTATGATGCAGGACTATTATGCTTCTCTCAATTGGTTTTAATACCAATATTTGTTTAAAAGTAAAACAATAAATAAGTCTTAGAGAAATAAAAAAAAATGTTTACTAATAAACTAAAACTTAACATAAAACTATTAAACTGACTAATCAGTTAACTTTTCCAGGCACAAAAAGACATGGAATTAGATGAACTATCAACATACTATGAGAACTCATATGAACCTAAAGTACTGATCACTTACTCGGACAACCCACACAATAAGACCAGGATATTCGGCAAGGAGCTCTGTCGAATGATTCCTAACTCCATATCTAGGTATAGGCAAAGGTGAGAATATGTTTCAAGTTGTTATAGCTAGAAAAACTGTGGCAGGCACATGTCTACATTGCTTTATGTTGTTTGGTTGGTAAAATCTATGCTTAATATTATAAAGCTGAAAAGGTTGTTGAAATGAACATGCTAATGTCAAGAAATACTGATTCATATTGAGAAATTCTTATTGTGATCAATAAGCCAAGCAGCTTGTGAAACTGGGTAATGGCTAGGCATTAAATAAGTGCTCCCTTGGTGGAAGAAGAAGGCACTGTCAGATACTTACTGACTAAAAATCCACTGTTCCTGGAGTACCCTTTGCATTCTTGGTTTATTGGTACCTTCTACAGATGGTCCTGCAATCTGGATATTGACAATTTCTAAACACTTTTTCCTTATTGTAAAGTGATTTTGAGTTAGGCAAAGGAGATCGGACATTCTTGTATGGGCTCTGGCCCAAGTGGCGGCGGAGCATGACGTTTATTTTATTTGAAAGTTAGTTAACTAAGCTTACTTTTTTTGTATGGGTGCAGAAAAATCTATCCTGGGAGAAAAAAGTTATAGTGTATAAAAGAAATACGCTTTTATAGACCTATTTGCAAATATTTATTCAATTAAATCTAGTTATTTGTTATGTTTGCTATTATCTAACATCCATGATGGCTCAGGCGTGTGGTATCTACTATGCCAACGTTAGAAATATGTAATAACTCCATTGTTAAATGGATTCTGGGTCAAGTGGCGTCTAAAGACGAACCTAAGTTCTGTTTTTGAGGAATGATTTAAAAGTGTTTAACCACCATTATAATAGTACGAGCTTGAGTCACGGTATGTCTTTCTCTTCTTAGCACAGAACGATTGCAAAGTAGGCACATCGCACCAGCACTTGGCCGCATCATGTTGCAAAAGTAACAAATCCAAAACAAGTAAGAAGAATCAGTCCATTTAAAAAGCCAGGGTATCGAGAAAAATCGGACAGTTCAAGTAAACTCGCCAAGGTCTTCAGGAAGAAATCAAATACATCAAACAGAGCCGGTAGAATAGATAACGAAGTTAAAACACAATAGCATCACACCAAACAGCAGCGAGCGGAGAGAGTGAGTCAACTGTCGAATCTGACAGAACAGTCATGTACGTTTTCTTTTTCATCGTAGTAAAATCATCAAATGAGTCCTTCTATCCAGGGCAGATCCGGTGGGACTTTCAGGCTCGTACTGACTAAAATCCACGCTGTCCTTCAATATTATATTTACGTTCCGGGATCACGATAATTCGTAAGTCCCGCGACCCCGGCACTCTTTGAGGAGCGCGTGAAACACAACGCGCCGTCGACTCGGGCATGGTCCATGATCGGACAGTGAGACGCCTGTTACTCGCCGGTTACTCGTCTGTCGCCGTGGGCGTGTACCACTGCGGCTGGGGTGTAAGATGGACGTTATCCCCTCCAATACGCGTCCTGTCTCCTCCTTCGCTAACATGGCTGCTTTGCAGAAGAAGGCGACCGCTTCCCGATCCGTAACGCTCCGCGTTATGGCCTCGACCAATGCCGGGCGCGAGAGCTCCCGCCTATCGCCGTCGTGAAAATACGGTGGTGCTCTGCCCAAGCAGAAGTCCTGCACTGTATGCTCCACCGTGTCGTCCGGGTGATCCTCGAAGTGGTGAAACTCGGGCGTTTCTTCCCTTCTTATACGACACAGGTACCCCTCGAAACTTCCGTTTCCGGTCAAGACCTGCGTCATGCAGTAGGTCAGGACGCCGTGACACCTTTCCAGCCACTCCTCAAAGAGGGATCTTACCGCCGCGACACCGGCGTGCACGATCTGTCATGTATGTTGCGTTAACTGTTGAAGTATATGAATATACGCGCGGTAACTTGACTTTCCTGGGATAGATTTTTTGTACTTCTACAAAAAAACAAGCCTAGCTAATGAACTTTCAAACAGCATAAGAGAAAAGTCAATATTGTACAATATTGTAAAATCCTGTTTATTCATTTTGGTGTACAATAAAGTATATTCTAATCTAATCTAATCTAAGTCACTATTTGCGCGCGGGCATGCGGACAGCGAGTAAAGGGCAACTCGCTGTCCGACCATGGACCATGCCCGGGTCGACGGCGCGTCGTGTTCCACGCGCGCCTCAAAGAGCGTCAGCAAAATGACGGGGCCCCCTCACAGAGGGCCAAAGCCTGCCGGGGTCGCGGGACTTATTTCCATCACCGTGACCCCGGAACATAAAGGGCTATCGAAGGACACCGTGGATTTTAGTCAGTACAAGTCTGACAGTCCCTCCCGCCCTGCCCGGGGTGGGAGGACTCATTTGATGATTTCACCACGATAAAAAAAAAACAGTTGGGTTGCCGAAGCTGTAATTGGACGTTTCAAACGTGACTACAAACTTTTGAGACAAGATTATGTGAAATCGTTAAAACACTTAATGCCAAACTATAAAATAGCAGCAGCACTAATAAATGCTTACTGTGATTAGTCTTATTGCTAATATTTTTGCTGAAAATAAAATATGATTTCAGGCTTTATTTTTTTTATTTTGGCACACTATGCCATAGTTAAGTTTTTATGTAATTACGATGACATATATTATTATGTTGGTTAAACACTTTTAAATCATTCCTCAAAAACAGAACTTAGGTTCGTCTTTAGACGCCACTTGACCCAGAATCCATTTAACAATGGAGTTATTACATATTTCTAACGTTGGCATAGTAGATACCACACGCCTGAGCCATCATGGATGTTAGATAATAGCAAACATAACAAATAACTAGATTTAATTGAATAAATATTTGCAAATAGGTCTATAAAAGCGTATTTCTTTTATACACTATAACTTTTTTCTCCCAGGATAGATTTTTCTGCACCCATACAAAAAAAGTAAGCTTAGTTAATTAACTTTCAAATAAAATAAACGTCATGCTCCGCCGCCACTTGGGCCACCCCCGCCCGGTCTCCTTTCAAGAAATAAAAGAAATGATTGTTTAATGCCATTTTTATTAGTCTGATTTTCTCTATAATTCGAAACTTGATTGTTACTCTTAAAAACACTTTTCCTAACAATGGAACATTCTAGTTTCACATCATTCAGATTAATATTATTACTTTCAGATCGTCAGTAAAACGCATAGTCCAGTCAGCACTCAGAGAGAATGTTACAGATGTTATAGTAGTAAATGAGAATCAGAAGCAACCTAATGGTTTCCTCCTGATTCACTTACCAAATGGACCAACCGCACACTTCCGCCTCTCAAGCTGCAAGATAACACCAGAGCTTAGGAAAGATTATAAAGAGATCACCAACCATAGACCTGAGGTAGGGAGCCATACTTGACTAGTTTTATTATTTTACATAGCTTTAGGTGCTTGTAGTTAATGCAATACAGACATAAGGACATAAGACATCTCATTTCGGTTTGTACGACACTAGTAGGCTTGGGGAGAAACTATTCGCGTTTTTATTGCACGCATATTCACGAGAAGTGACCTGTGTCCCAACAGTGGGAACATTGAATAGGATGATGCTAACATATTCCCGCGAGTGACGACAAAGTACGAGCAAGAATACGTAAACAGTGTTTCTCTAATCGCCTCGAGTTAGGTAGCAAACGGTTTATCAAACTTCGGCGAATCATGTTTAAATCCAGTATTAAGCATTTTCTGACCACCATTTAAAAAAAAATCCTTATTGCACATTTCCAGGTGATACTAAACAACTTCAGTACTCGGCTGGGTCTGACGGTGGGCCGCATGCTGGGAGCGCTATTCCACTACGAGCCACAGTTTCGCGGCCGGCGCGCCGTCACTTTCCACAATCAACGCGACTACATATTTTTTAGGCATCATCGGTAAGTCTTTCCCTTTATAACTTACCATATAAATAAAGTTGAACTGCTGAGCAGTGCAGTGCATTTTTAATGAAAACTAGGTACCTAGTTATTCCAGCGCTCGTGTTCTTCTTTGTCTCGGATAGTAAGTGGTATCATTAAGGCCCCATTAATTTTGCCCTGGTCATGTTGAACAGCCAACAAATGATTGTGAGAGGGTTGGGGGAGCACACGAATCCTGGAAATTAAATTATTTATCTAGCTTGCAATCTTGTTTATCTTAATTCTTATCTATCTTTATCTGTAACCAACCAAAAAGACATCGACATCTCGCGACATCGAGAGTCGCGGGCAACCGATGGATGCAAATGGCGAATTGTAGTTCGGCGTGGCGGCCTAAGGGGGAGGTCTATATTCAGCAGTGGTCGTCTTCCGGCTGATGATGATGATGAACCAAAAAGATGTCCAATGTGTAGCCGTCTATGAAAACGGATCGAGATTATGATTGACATAGAATTATTTTGGGTGTTGACTTTCTCCAGACATATCCATAAAAGTAAGATATCTGCTAGATACGAGTTCACCCCAGACGGCAAGCGCGCCAAGCTGCGGGAACTGGGACCTCGCTTCACTCTCAAGCTGATCTCCCTACAGCAAGGCACCTTCGACTCCAAGCGAGGAGACTTCGAGTGGATCATAGCGGGCAGGAGGCACCAGATGGAAACCTCCAGGAGGAAGTTCTTCTTATAGGCTGTTATGTGTAAAAGAAATAAAGTATTTTGTAAGAGCAATTTGCATGTTTTATTTATGGTCAATGTTTTTCTCATTGGCAACACGCTTCCGCCTTTTTTGCGGGCAATTTAACTGTCAAATCAAAAGATGTATTTCTGTTCCATTTTCATGTCAAAGCAGCTAAACCGAATTTGATGAATTATGTCACAGAGATAGATTGGAATCCCAGAGACGTGGATATGTGAAATAACTTTTACACAAAAACAATGCGACGTGGCATTCGTTTCACACTGACTATTTATACATTAGTGCCATTAGTATTTTTTCCTATGTCGTATGTTTATGTGTACAAGCCCTCTCTTATGTCCAAGTTGTGGTCTTTTAAGTAATGCAGTTGGGGTTTGCGAAGTTATTAAAATAAATTAAAATCCCAAGTAATTTCAAATAATTATTTATTAGATATCTCATAAATCTGATTAACTAAGTCTGTATTATTGAAGAATCTTGTGTCTTCGTCTTAATCTTCAAGTGACCTGTAACAAAAAGAAATGCCACTTAGTATCAGGTTGTTATAATTAGTTGAACAGCAATATTCTGTTCATTTAACGATGTTTGTAGTGTGTCGTTATAACCGAGGTGGCGAAAGAGCACCAAACTCGGCAGTTTTGAACACGGTCATCTTTGTCTCGACTGACAGAATGCTACTTCAAGAGATCGCATCCTCATAGGAATGAGACAGTAAACCATGCATGATAATACAAATTAGACAAGAAAGGGATAGGGATTGCTATCATAATTGTCATACAGACAGCTTTTTAAAGGGTACTAGGCATGTTGCATGCGGAAGGCGAAGTGGCATAGCTTGTCTAAAGTTTACGTTCAGCACATGGTCAATTCTATCTTTATCTATTGAGAATATAATTAAGTTATTCCTATTCAATTCGATTTTCTTCTGACTGAACAATAGAAGCCAAGTCTCTAAGGTACCATGCTACATGTGCAGCTAAAGTTAAAAAATAATTCTGCATATTCATTGTATCAACAATTCAGTTATTAGCCAGACCTACGCCATAGTAATTTAAACGGTTATTATCAATCAGGACCAATTCAGCAGATTATTCTTAATTGCATAATAATTCATGATTGGCATTCAGTGCTGCCAAGTTCCTTGTCCTTCTATAAAGTTGTTCCACTGTGCTTTTTGCTTGTTTATACGGGTATTTCTGAGCCTTATAAGAGATTCACACACCTCTAATTGCATTTACTTCTATAACCCCCCAGTCTAAAAAATCCTACAGGTAGTTCCGACGAAGGACGTCTAAGACAGGGCAATCGTCGCGGGGTGTGTAGGGGGTCTGCATGACTCGGGTAAGCTGCGCCCACGTTGCGATCAAAACGATGTTTCCAAGTACTTGTGGCTTGTTGTAGTCATTCAGGGGCTATGGCGTGCCGACGTACTTGCGTTTTTGGTTTTTGATTTTATTTGGTTAAATAAAATGGTGATACGACGTTGTGCTTTTTGCCTTGATTGGCAAGTGTCCTCATCCTCGTATAACTCAAGATCTCCGGTTTCATCAGCTGCCACATAATGACGAAGGTAATGGTAAAACTAAATCTATTTTGACTATTGCACTTAAATAATTTTCATTTGTGATGTCGAAGCCACATTGATAACGCTAATAAAAGGTCCGACAGGCACAGCAAGGTTTTTTTTTAGTAGGTAATCGCATCTTGTTGTTGGAAATTTCTAAACTAATATTAGAATGTGAATGTGTTTGATTGTATGTTCCGTTGTCAAGATGGGGAGTCGTTTTTTTATTTACCAAGGGTGAATTTTCGAGACAAAGAAACCACCCATTTTCATGTACATTTCGATATGGGTGGCAATTCTGGTTTAAATTGGGGATGCTTTTTACGAAAAAGCCATTCTTTTTTTTTGAAATCAAGATGGCGGAAAGTCATTTTCGTATAATTGATATGGGTGTCAATTTTGAGTTTAAATTGGGGTGCTTGTTCAGAAAAAGGCTATTATTTTTTAAATCCCAAGAATGGCGGGAGGACGTCATTTTCTTATAATTCGATATGGGTGTCAATTTTGAGTTAAATTGGGGTGCTTTCGAAAAACTATTAATTTTTTAAAATATCCAGATGGGGACGTCATTTTCTATATTCGATATGGGTGTCAATTTTGAGTTTAAATGGGTGCTTGTTCTGAAAAAGCTATTAATTTTTTAAATCCAAGATGGGGCGGACTCATTTTGTCCTTATATTAGATTATGGTGTCAATGTTGAGTTGTAAAATTCGTACCAGCACCCCTGGTTACGCAAATGCCAAATTGGATAACTTTAAAAATATGTCTTCGAGTAAAAGTTTATCAGTTTTGGTGGTCTGTAGCAATTTTTTAGATGTATGTTAGTACCCTTCGGTTAGAATATATTTATTAATTTGTATTGTTTTTAAAATTTCAGACGTAAATTAATGGGTAGTTTTGTGGGAAGACCGGATTTACTTGGAAAAATCTTTTGAAGTTTAAAAAATATATAATTTATTTGCAGTTTGCATTTTGAAGAATTGGTATGTAAGGGATGAAACATGGCAATCGATTTATTGAAATCAATTACCACCTTTACCAATAAATTTTATTTTCCCTCCAATTGATTACCTTGCTCATGTAAGCTTATTAAAACGATTACAATTTAAGAGGTTTAAAAACTGTCACGGGCAGAAAATGCAATCCGTTGGACCTTTGCCGACCGGGATGTCGCACTAACAACAGTAACTGAGTTATTTATTTCTTTGAAAACTTCACTTAAAAAAAAGATTACAGTCCCACGTCGTTAAGTGTCACCGTAACTAGTTATCAATTCTGCAGCAGTTCAATTTGTAAATCTCTTGTATAACGCGTATCTGCATTTTTTTATTGTCATTCACTTCTTAATAATACATGTAGTAAAGAGCGGGTTAAAACTGTTTTTTCATTATTATATTAGTGTGTAATATTGTTTTTAATTATAATCTCTGCCATCGATGTTGACCGCAAGAAATAAATAATTTCATAATATTCGTTACACTTGTGACAACCCTGGCAGAAATTCATTACTGTACCTAGAAACGATGTTCGGCATTTTCCCCAGATCAAAGGCGTCGTCCCCGACTGTATAATTTTTATACACTTTCATCACGTCTCTGCCATGAACAAAGAATAAAAATCTAACAAACACCTTTTATCAATGTCCTTTAAAAACTGATTGGTTTATGGTTAACTACAGACGTGGTAAGTTGGTCAACATGTTGTTTATTGGGTTCGCTCTGTTGAGGGAGACCTGAAGGTCAGAGTCATCATTGTAATTGTTTCAAAATTTATATTATCTTAGTGTAGCCAAAAAGGGCTGGTCGCGGGAATTATCCCATCGCCTGACCGCGGAAACATTAAAGGGCTGATTGAAGGGACAACGTGGATTAGTCAGTCGAGTTCTATTCTTGGTCCGGTCTGACAGTGCATCACGCCCTACCCGTGGTGAGAGGACTCATTGAAGATCTTTTTTAATGGAAAAAAAAAGAAGAAAGTGTAGTTAAGGAGATTTTGCAGTGACCTCAGCGAAAGAAAAAACACGAACCCGCGCCCCGCTACTCTGACTGGAGCGGGACATTTTGGCCACAATAAGCCTAGCTTTATTAATTGAATAGTTTTGTTTTAATGAGCTACTTAGAGAATAATTATTCAAAAAAAGACGGATATGAAAAAATCTATTACTAAGGCCGTTATCATACTAGCGGTTTGGAAGCGGCCTGCGGGGCGGAGCGGGACGCGGAGCGGACGCGCAGCTCATCCGTCGCGAACACGCCGCGGCTGCGCAGCGACGACGCCGGCGGACGCGTGGCAAATGCGTTACGTTTTCGTCACGTGTTTGTACACCTCAGTAACAAAATGTATTCCCGACGAGGAAACATTGCTGTTGCGTTATTAATTCGAAAACGCCGAAAAAACGAAAACGAAAACCATCGACCGAAATTTGGGAAGATCCATGTATTAGATTAGGCTGAGGAATTTTCGCTGAGAGTTATAAGCCAATATTCATGTTTTGATAAAAAAAACTTCTCGGCTAAAAAAAAATTATGCACTCTATAATCTGTATCACCTACTCTTATCATATTTATGCAATTTCTATGTTCACAACGCTCCTGAGGAAATATTTCGAAAGTCTTCATACAAAAATTCCTCGTGATCTGAGGGGGGCGGACGTTTTTGGCGTTTGTTCGAGGCAGTACAAATGGCGTCCCGCTTTGCATACTGTTCGCGGCGATCCCGTTGCCGTCCGCAACGATTCGTGCGCAACCGCGGGGCGTGTTCGGCAGACGATTCGCTGTGCGGCCCCGCCTCCGCCCCGCAACCGCGTCCAAAACCGCTAGTGTGAGAAGGCCACACCTACTACTAATTCTCGAAGTAGTGTTTTTTTTTGTAAAACTTACCAGTTAGTTTGGATGGTGAAGCTGGCAATTCTTATAGCGATTTGAGCACAATATACCTGAGAACAATAAAAAACATTGATAAATAAAATCCTCACAATATTCATTGTGTCAGTAGGCGAGTCGATAATTACTCAGACGGCGTAAGTTGGTATCAACATGGGTTATGGGGTCGCTATCTGTGAGGGAGACCTGAAGGTCGAGTCATCATTGTAAATAGTGTCATTTACTTTGAAATTATTTCACTACTGTGTCAAATTAATATAATTTTTCAATCAACAGATACGGCTAAGGCTAAAATAGGTCGTGACGCGATCTGCGATTAAAACTAACAATGATTCCTGAACTAACCTTATTGGTTCTGGGGATCGTGAGACCAATCAAGGTGTAGCAAATCGTCTTGACTAGAATATCCTGCGTGTTGATGGACCCTAAAAGGCTTATTTGGATAAGCTTGCACTCTTTGTGACCTGTGTACCTGAAAACAAAGAAAAAAGTATTAAGATTTTATTTTATTTCAAGGGCTTATGGCGTGAAAGTGATTAAATTACTCAGACGCGTTATTTGGTCAACATGGTGTTTTGGGTTCGCTCTGTTGAGGGAGACCTGAAGGTCGAGTCATCATTGTAAATGTTAAAACTCACTATTCGTGTATATTTACTATTTTCCTTACATTTATGCTTATTATGGGATTACTTCTATGTGAAATGTTGCCTTTGACAGGGTATTATTTAAACAAAAGTTCTATTGTGTCCTCTTACCTTTTAATTAATAAGTTTGTCCTCTAGTCATCAATCCAGGTTAAATACCTGCAAAGAAAAAAATTAAGTTAATGATTTTTGGGTTTAACTGTTAGATTCAGATTATGTCAGGACTTCAGACAGCGGAACACGATGCTCATCAAAGTTTTACAGGTACAGTGTGTTCATCATAGTAGATAAAAAAATGGGGTAGCAATCATAATTATGTGATGTGTCATAAAGAACTCACTTTTTTTCTGTAGACATCTTCATAGATCCCAGTCTTTTAAGGTCAATGGTGGGACTAGTGTTCCTTCTTCTACCACAAAAGAAAAAATTGTATGCTTCGCCTCCAACAGTCGGCTGTTGATGGTGTTTGGCAGTCTGAAAAAGAAAATGTTTATGAATATTTGCCACAAGAAATTAATTTTGTTTTTATTGGATTTATAGATCAGTGAAGATAGTTATGGTAACAGCATTATGTGTCAGATGTCCCTATCTGGATTCATCATTTGGAAATTTAGAATAGTAAAGTTTCTGTCTTAAAATTACAATTAATTACGAGTCATTTACATGCTGCAAGAACTTGCACGCAAGTTTGACTACATTGCGGTTTTTGTTTGATGAACCGAAATGAGTTTTTCCTTTGATAGTCCGCAATGTAGTTATTGCACACAATAGAAGTCGGAAAACCCTTTGTAGAAATTGCATGCAGGTTCTTGCATGGTCTGAATAAGGCTTAAGAGCTTGAATTGAGATTCTTACCTGCAGTTGTTTTACAGCGTTTGAATCCAGAAACGATCTGTAAAAAGGAATAACTCTGTTATGATACTTAGTCTGCATGAGTTTTACGAAATACATCTAGTTTTTTATTTTACTCAGACGCGTAAGTTGGTCAACATGGTGTTTTGGGTTCGCTCTGTTGAGGGAGACCTGAAGGTCGAGTCATCATTGTAAACTTGTGATATTTACTAATTTTCAACCTTAAAGCTTTGTTTTAACAGTGATTTTCTTATCTTATTTCTGCATAAGGAATGTATGTATTCTATCTGAATCAGTTTACTTACATCAAATACAGGTTTCTGTAGTTATCTATGTTGGAAGTTCTACATCTGTTGACAAAGAAAAGCAGTTGTTGTAGACGAGAAGAAAAACATAAACATTTGATTAGATTGAATTAAATCAATCAGTGTGGATAGTTATGCTAACAGCATTATAATCAGATGTCCCTATCTAGAATCATCATTTAAATATGAAATAAATGGAACTTGGCTACTATGCAACCACAATAAGAACGAAAGCGTCAATGACCTTTCAGTCAACAGTCACTTGACAAATGTTTCAATAAAAACATATTTTTGTAAAATAATTTTCAATATTATATCATTTTTGTTAATGTATATCATTATATGTATTATGTTATATCATTTATATTACATTATATGTAATGTATGATTTTTGGCTATTTAAGAAAAGCGTGCATGATGTCACAATATGGCGACTTCACCGTTTGGTTCTTATTATGGTTGAGTGCCTTTAATAAAAAAGATAAAATACCTTACCATAAATCATTAGCAGCATTTTCTTTCTATAGGGTGTTCAAGACAGCAATATTCAGGACATCCTGAAAACATTCGAGATATTAGAAGAAAAATCCTGGAAAATTTTGTGTGACTATTTGAAATAGATAATTTATCAGATAGGAGCGAAAGACATTGCAATTGTGTACATCAGAGTATTCAGATGAACTATGTGGTCATCATTAAAATAACTACTATTTTAGGGTAAAAGTTGTTGCAAATTACGAGCACACATCTTGTGATCTATTTCCATTGGCTAACAACATGGTTAGTGCAGTGGATGAGCGAATTACTCGTGGGTTGCGTGTCGCGGGTTGATTTTCACACGGAATAAATATTTGTTACTTTAATCTTTATTGTGTACATTATCTATATATATAAAAATGAAACCCGTTTTCCGTTGTCACGACATAACATGAAAACGGCTTGACCGATTTGGATAATTATTTTTTGGTTGTGTTTGGGACCATCGGGACCGGGTTTTAGACCGGGTCCTCCACCCGTGCGAAGCCGGGACGGGCCGCTAGTTTACAATAAAAACCAAACTTTTGAGGCGTGCTCGCAACATGCTACAAGTTATTTATGTACAACTAGTAATTTTAGTAAGTACTATTCTTACCTTCTCTGAATAATTCCTGAAGTAGTGCTAACAGCCTTTTTCACTGCAACTGTAAAAAGTACAAAGTTATTAGTTATGTGCCTGGCTATGTTGTAGTCTTTTAAAAATATTTTTATAATCAGATAGGAGCGAAAGACATTGCAAATGTGTACATCAGAGTATTCAGATGAACTATGTGGTCATCATTAAAATAAATTTCAGAATCTAAATTTTTAAACTGACATGTGTATTTAAAGTCTTTACCTCGTTTGTCTAGTTTTAGTAGACCTAGTTCTGCCTTTACTTGAGTTTGAACCTCTCTTCTTCAATCTGAAACAAATAAAACCCTGTTAGGTTTCTGTCTAGCTTTGTTCTGATGTTAGTTTAGTAGTAATGGTATCAGATAGGAGCGAAAGACATTGCAAATATTGTACATCAAAGAGTTCAGATGAACTATGTGGTCATCATTTAATTAAGGAACACTAGCTTACGCCCGCGGCATTGCCCGAAGTTTGAAAATTATCTCACGGGAACATCCACACAAACAAAATTAAATTGATAATTTTTGGAAAACAAACAGAAATATAAATATGGAACTTACCATAAAGCATTTCTGTGCAAAAGCAACGTCAATTAATACCTGTAAACAATAAACTTTAATTAAAGTATGCCTTTGAAAATTCTTCAGAATCATTTGATAGCAAAGAGTCAGTATGCTTTATAAGCATTTGTTTATGCATCAGACCTCACAACAGGCTGCCCTATGCTACAATTTAAAAAACAAAAGCAAAACAAAGTAGCTGATGAAGTATCAACCACAAAATAATTAATAATTTATGTTTGAATGTTACAAAGTTCTCTACTCTTGATCAAGCCATTGTGAGGCAACTGAAGGTTTTCAGCTGCACTGCGCTGTCATCATGCTGTTAAAAAGAATGGGAGGAAGAGGTAAAAGCCAAACAAGTTAATTAGGTTACTCTCTGCTAGTTATCTACACAGAAATATACCTATAACCAACTGTCAAAATCAGGTATTCCAGGCATTATGATGAACCCAAGAACTCTATGTGAGAATAGATGCAGGTTTTCAGTCAGTTGCCTATTTATTTTGATTGGCTTTTAAGGGAAAATTAATAAAAATATGAGATGGAAGCTATGCATGATTTGCAAAACCCCTAGTATAAGAAAAATTCAACTTACCAAATCAATGTCTAAGCAGCTTGAAGCTCTCGGATACATTTTCAATCTGTAAAAATATAAAAATGCTATGAGAAAAGTTTTCTTCAGTTTTGTTCTATTAATGATTGTATTTTAGTTTTTTCAGATAGAGCTAATATACATGCAAGATCATGGTTTTTCAATGGTTAGCACTTTTCATCATGTGAAATAGTAGACTCTTGCAAATTCCATTTTTATTTCATCTACTGGTACTGATTACAGTTTCAAATCTTTTTAAGGTGGAAGGATCTTACCTGCGGCAGGCTTTCGATATTTCCCTTGCACAAATATACGAGGCACATCTATTCCCTCCTTAAAGTTGACAGTCCGACGCTGCACATAAGTGTTCATGATGATTTCAAAGCCAGCATCAGTGAACAATTTATGCAGCTCTTCTTCAGTGAAGTAGTAACTCCTGCAAATATAGGACATTGTTTTAAATACAAGTTTATGTTAGGTTCTGAATTATGTTATGGCTGCATGTGGTAATTTAGATTATAAATAGTCAGGGATCTGCAAGTTAATATAACAAGTAAATGCGATGAATCTTACCTCGTGCCATCCTGTCTCACGTAGAAATTATCAGCAATCTTATTTCCAGGCTTGAACCGCAGCTGCGCCATGTCGTACCGTCCGTAATCGCGGAACAGCAGCATGCCGCCAGGACGCAGCGCCCGGTACGCGACACTGGCCACCTGCGACCACGCTTGCGGGTGAATAGCGGATAGCACGAAGATCAAACTAGCTATGTCCACGCAACCTTCTTCTATGTTGTCGAAAAGGTCATCAGTGGTCAAGTCAGCGCAGAATGCCTTCATACGAGACTCGTCAAACAACTTGTTCGTCTTCACGAACTCAACCGCACGTGGTGAAAAATCACACGCGTAGAAATGAAAGTTCGAGAAGCCTTCTTCAACCAAGGGGAATATCATGTTACCCACGCCACACCCCAGCTCCAGGAACGTGATCTTTTCATCAGCATCAAAGTTTATCAGCTCTTGAAACTCACGTGTAGTCCAATGCCGGTCCTTGAAGAATTTAGTCTCATTTCTCTTGTAAAATATGTCCCAGTGACGTCTTGCTTCTTTCTCCAGTCGCGCAGCCTTAGCTTCGGGTATTATTCGGGAGTTTTGTGCCTCGAGTCGCTGTTTTTCATCATCGGTCAGATCTTTCAGGCGATGAATGAATATTTCGGTGTTTTCGCTGACACGTTGGACTTCATCGGTTTCCATCTTGATTTTTACGAATAACTTTACAAATATAATGATACAGCATGGGAATTATTTTGATAGTAATTACAGAGACATGTTTATTTCACAAATAAACGCAGTAAGCCAGTAATAAAACAAAAATTATTAAATGCCGATAGCGTTTGCGCGAGTAGCAACCGCACGTGACGTAAAAGAACGAACAGTGAATCTGAATGAATGACTATGATGAATGACGAAAGACGAATGAATGCACGACGAATGTCATGAATTCTATATTACTTTACTCTTTGTCATGAATGGTCGTGAATGAGTGAACCATGGACAATGACGACCATTGTCAAAAAAAGCAATTTTTATAATATGGCTTTTGGGTTTTTGTGGCATGAAAGGAGGAGGAGAATAGATCAAGGAGATATTTTCGATCTCCATGGAATAGATCGAATAGATGGAATCATCTCTAGTATGTCCTGTGACTATGTCTGTGGATGGAATAGACAATCATAGACTTATTGCATGGACTGCGGGTCTAGAACGGCCATTTTCACAATGTTGCCAACGAAATTGCGAAAAAATTCGTAAAATGGAATTTTCTTGTTAAAGAACAATTTGTAACGTTGTAAAAGAACAACATCACTAAAGTTTCAGCTTTAGAAACCCGCTATTTTTAGATTTTTTTACGAAGAGGAGAGCTAATGACCCTCATTATCTCTCGTCTTCGTTGCATCGATGCATCATGCACAGTGACGGATTAACCCTTAATCAAATTAAGCAATTGCCTAGGGCATCGCGTCTGGGGGGGCACCAGAAGAAACACAAAAAAAACCTAAGGACGAATTTTATTGAGCTTCTTCTGATGCCCCCCCATGGGCATCAAGTTATCACGGTACTCTCACGTCACCTAAAACTTACTGAAAACTGCTTAAATTTTCTAGGCTCTTTCGCTTTCCTTGTGCAAAGGTGCTAAACAAATCGAGCTCGCTTCGCTCGCTCTTGCATATCCTTTGCTTCTGTTTTACCTACTGAGCGAAGTACTTCCCTACATAATACCTTCCCTATCCACTAATGAAAATTAATACGTTAAAAAAAATTAAAGGCAGACTGGATATGTGGGAGGACGCTCACGGCAACGGACCGTCGCGAGGTGATTTCAGGCCACCGTAGGCGCAGTCATACGGATGGTAATGGGTGATGGGTGACTTGCTGTCCGATCATGGACTGTTCCAGGGTCGACGGTCGTGTTGTGTGCCACGCGCACCTCAAAGAGCTGAGCTCAGAAAACTGGCTGTGCCCCCCTTTAGAAGGAAAAGGACTGCCGGCGGTCGCGGGACTATCTTATTAAGTAACCGTAAATCCAGTACCGGCGTTAGGGTAAGGCGCGGTTAGGCGACCGCCCATGGGCGCCGAATACGAAGGGCGCCGCAGGCCTACTTTTTCGTAAATTTCCCTATTTCTTCCATCCCATTTTTAGGGGATAAACCAAAAACCCGGACTAGGGGTCAGTACAGATCGAGACGCGAAGCGACCGCTGACAATGCCATGGAAGAGGCACGTGCTTTCGCGCTGCGCCACGAGGCGCATCCAGACGCCGCGTTGCGCAGTTAGGGGGCGCCGTAGAAAATTCTCGCCTAGGGCGCTGGTAGTGCTAAAACCGGCCACTGCGTAAATCTGGAACCATAAACGGCTATTGGAGGATCATCGTGGATTTTAGTCAGTAGATTACAAGACTGAAATTACCTCCCGTCCCAGCCCGGGCGGGACGACCTATTTGATGTAATTAATCACGAAAAACAAAACCTGTGGATATAGGGGGGCACCAAAGGCTTCAATTGCTTAGGGCATCAAGTAGGCTTAATCCGTCACTGATCATGCACTCACATTTCGTCAGTTATTAAAGTTCCATGAGCCTATATCACGTCATCTGGATATAAGCGCGGTTGACGGCGCTTATTTCCAGATTACAAGGTTTCTCATGAGGAATTCCTAATACAATTTGCCCGAAGTAGGAATCGAACTCAGGACTTCTTCAACACAGTTTATTTTTAAGAATTCAGTATCACGTTTCAATTTCTGCAGTTTGACTTTTTAATTTAAAAAGTTATTTCCTTTCTTTGAATTAACCTGTTTTGTTTTATGTTATGGTATAAACCCTGAAGTTTTTTGAAAGCTGAATATATTGCTGTTTCACATGGTGTACCAAAGTAGTAAGTTTTACCTTTGAATACATAAATATACCTACGGTTTAGATTATTTTGAAGGAGAGTATTTACTATCAAAGTTTAACTAAATTCTATTGATAACAACAATGAAATTACGATAATAAATGCTACACCCGACGTTACGATTACGCGAAGGTCAGACATTATCAGAGAGACGTCAATTCGATAGCGATGACATCTGTATATCATGATCAAGAGGCATGGATCGGGCACAATGCGGGCCATGTCGACTGGTGCGACACGTGCCTAATCTGGGACAAATAATTTAGAATCGACTATTGAATGGTCTCGTTTTCGTTGGATGGGTCTGCTCGTGTTAATACTGCAAATTCTTATTTTGAGCTTGAATTAAAAGTGATTTATATTTAGAGGGCCAACAGCTAATCTTCATCCCCACAAAGATATTTTGGCGCTATACTAACAGAATTTGCCGCCATCTTGCTTAAATGTGACAAAACTGTTACAAAATAATAATTTTAAACCCTGTCAGCGACACTCGGGCGTCAAAAGATCCTTGTAGCCTTTTTACTAAGTTAAGAGTTAAATGTAAGCTCAAAGATATTTTGACTCACGGCAGGAATCAAAATGTACCTAGTCTTGTGATGATAGGATGGTGTTGATCAAGTTATTATATCTTTCTTTATTTTAACATTACACGAGGTAACAGAAGATTCAGCTTCTGAATGTGAGTTGCGACAGGAAATTCAGGTTGCGAAAGGTTGAATTTTAATGATAATAATTATCCAGCTCATTAGCTTAACTATCAGTCTACTTATCCTTATCTATTGTCCAGCTCGGCCGGTGCATTTAAATGCATAAATATCACAATCACATTGACCTTATTGACTCCATAATAAATCAGATGCCGGTAAAAAAAGCACTACATAGCTACTTACTGTTTATGTATATTAATTTTAGAGTCAGTGAAGTAAAGTATTAAGGTATGTATAAATGGGTAGGGAGCTCTGGAATTATTACAATTTCCCATCTTTTCCCAGCGGTTTCACCCGCTAGGCTCGCATCTTATTGGTCGTAGCGTGACGTTCTATAGCCTATAGCCTTCCTCGATAAATGGACTATCCGACACAAAAATATTTATTCAACAAAATCTACAGCTTTATAATATTAAGTACAGATAAGTAAGTGTAGAAGTTTACATTGCTGTATGTAACATTGTTTTTCTTCTCCCAAATCTATGAGAATTCTAAAATCTGTGTTTCAACTGTGAAAGGGCTCCCCCTTTCACAGATTAAGTTGAAACACAGTTTAAAAGCTGAGTAAAGTGTAAATATACGATTTAAAAAAAAATATTCTGAGGTGGTACGACGTTTGCCGGGTCAGCTAATTAGGCAATAAGTTAGTTACTATTAACAGCTTCCCTCTTCATAAAATATAATAAAGGAACTTATTTCCAGTAGTACTTTCTACTTATCTACAAACTATTTATGTTAAAGTAGGTATACTTAATATCTTAGTAATAAACTTCGTGACTGCTTTGAATGTGCGATGCGTATGTTTACGACACGCATCCTGCGATGTTATATCAACATTACTCGTCTCGGCGGCTCGTTAAACGTCTTAATTAGTTTCAACAGCTGACACACATCAACAAGTAGAATGAATCATATTTAGATCAAATAGTTTATCGAGGATGAGATAAAAAGGAGTATACTTAGATGTTAAGGGCACGCACGCTGCAGCCACTGTTGAACCACAGGACTGTTTTAACTTTTCTGTTATGGCTGTGAGTGGCAGTGGGTTCATTTTATTAATAAAATGTTGGAGAAATTGGAAAAATCAGCAGAGATTCGTACCGCACAGTCTCATGACGTCCTCTCTTTGACAAGTTAGCGAGTGCCGGGACTGCGACTTCTTACATCTTCCAATTTGATGTTCAAGAAGTCTTCGTTCTGGGGGCCAATTCTCGGTTTTAGAGATGGTGTCGAACTCGACAAAAAATTCTAATGACGTAATTTTTTCGTCAAATTTTAAAAGTTGCTACGTCAATTTCGCCATTTGTCTAAAGCTAACGTTAGAGTTCAGAAGAAACGACGTCATTAGAAATTGACATCTAAAATACAAATAACAAATAAAATAAAATGCCTATCTGAGCTCGATTTTGTACGCACAAACTAGTCAAAGAGGTTCATACCTTACCATGGGTCGCAGTCGTAGCTCGACGATGCTAAAATCAGTGTAGACCTCTGGCGTTTCTTCAAGATTCTGGCAAACACAGTAGCGATACGTGCAATGTACCCAAATACCGCTACGTTATCATTATTGTTGCATTGTTTACCCTCGTAAATGGCCACTGTCGTTACGCCTATCGCCGTCACTGTAAATATACAGTAGATAGGTGCTACGTAAACAGTGTCTGCAATACAATCTATCTCAATTTAGTAGTACCAGCAGGGCTATTGTTTAACTTGATGGTCACTGACCAGCAGTTGTCAACCTGAACTTGGATGGCTTGATACCTGAGAGGCTAAGTTGAGGAGTGGAGTGCCTCAGGAGCGGTTAGTTGATTTTAGGGAACATTTATCAATATCATTGCAAATGCAAAAGCCAATAAGAAAATTACCTTTTGACAGGTCCGCATTTCGCCCTCATTTCGTACAGATTTTATTTTAACCGACTTCAAAAACGAAGAGGTTTTCAATTCGGACAGTTTTTTTATAAGGTTCTGTACCCAAAGCGTAAAACGGAATACATCAAACAGATTACCTATATTATTACACATAAGCAACAATCTATCAGGTCTTATTTATCGCATTAGGGAAAACCTGTTATGATAAAATAAGTTTTTTGATAAATAAATAAATCAGAATTTATACCTAAGTACAACGCCAGCTACAAATATTGGGCCCAAAACTATCCCATACCCTTTTTTTTTTTTTTTTTTACACTGGGTGTCACCACTGCGTAGATCGCCCGGAGGACACAGTCGAGCATACGGTGCAGGATTGCCCCGCTTGGGCGGAGCACCGACGTGTCCTCACGGCGGCGATAGGCGGAGACCTCTCGCGCCCAGCACTGGTCGCGGCCATGCTGCGGGGCGAGACGGAGTGGGAAGCGGTCGCCTCCTTCTGCGAAGCAGTCATGCTCGCGAAGGAGGAGGCGGGCCGCGTGAGAGAGAGGACAAGGTCCTCCCTCCGCCCCACCCGCGGTGGTGGACGCCCACGGCGTCGGACGTCGCAAGACGATCTCCGGCCACCGTAGGCGCGGGCATGCGGGCGGCGAGTAAAGGGCAACTCGCCGCCCGACCATGGACCATGCCCGGGTCGACGGCGCGTCGTGTTCCACGCGCGCCTCAAAGAGCTGTCAGCAAATGACGGGGCCCCCTCTCAGAGGGCCAAAGCCTGCCGGGGTTGCGGGACTCATACCATCACCGTGACCCCGGAACATAAAGGGCTACTGAAGAACACCGTGGATTTTAGTCAGTACAAGTCTGACAGTACCTCTCGCCCTGCCCGGGGTGAGAGGTCTCATTTGATGATTTTACCACGTAAAAAAAAAAAAAAAAAAAAAAAAAAAAAAATACCCTTTTTACACATGTAATAAGTATATGCTGTTTTTGTAAATGATTTCGTCAAATTGAAGCATTAAAGCATTAGATTACGATGCAGATCGATGTAAAAATATTAATAAAGGACCAACGCTCTAGTTTATGGAACAACTATCAGTCCTATATAGTCATCAAATTAATCTAGAACATGCCACGCTTTCATACCTACTAAGCGGCTAGTATTACGATGTTATGTCAACTCGTCGCGATTGCGAGCGAACAGGTCAACATCGGTTGTTTATGCAATGTGCACGTAGCAACCGAGCAACCGATGCAGAATGTATTGATATGGCTACTTTTGGCCACGACTGGTTTATCTTGCGAGACGAAACATATTGCCATAGGTATAGGTTTTCTAAAGGGTATCGTTTTACCCAGTTACTGGGTTATACCAGTTGGTACCAGTATTTTAGATGAAGCAACTACTGCTTCATGTTAAATACTGGTATCTACCTACTTAGTTGCACTAGGTTGAAACTGCAACTGCGGGACCGAAACTGTCGAAATAGAGGCGTGTCAATACAGCCAACCACAGGATAAATGTGCTAACAGACCAGACCAGGGACACAATTAGCTAGACCAGGGGGTAATGTCCTGAAACCAGGCTTGCCGCTTGTTCCAGTGAGTGAACGAGATGGCACTAAACGAGTCGTATAGCTCTGTCACTTTCACTCGCCGGAATAGGCCTGGTTTTAAGAAGTTGTAATACCCCCCCAGGGCGCTGTAAAAAAAGTTAGTTATGGCACTGAAAGCCAGCCCCTAGTTAGGATTATAGGATAAATGTTATACCAACATGTAATGAGGATATCCTTGCAGCTTTTGCTAGCAGATTTATCCTACTAGGATCACAAATTAATATCCTCTAGTTTTTCAGTCGTAGATCGTGACTTAACTCAATTCAGTCGTACTTGGTGAATTGACGAAGTTACTGTGGTAATTACTACCTACGGATAAGTTATACCTATTACCTATTTATTATTAATTTTCCTACTACTACTAGTAGGTTTTTATTTATAGTTTGTACATAATTTTATTATAATGATTAAATATAACCCAATTTTAAAGTGAATAATTACCTAAGTTCTAAGTAAAAGTCTAAATATGGTCGCATTTTATATTACGGGTAAGCATTAAGCAATATTTTATTCTAGTGCCATATAGGATTATTTATTAACTACCATGTTTTATTGACTACCTAGATATCCAAATAAGTAAATACGAGGTTCATAAAATAAACATTTGTATGATATTGCAGTCCTACAAAAAGTATAATATCTATAGTACCTGTCTACTTACTGTTGTAAGTTTAGTGCATGTAGGAATACCTTCCTTTGTGACCTACATGTCATCAATTTCATCATTCATCAAACCGAATTCATACATAGGTGTGAGTGGGATCTACACCCAGCAGTTCACTTCGGGCAGCAATCTGCAGTGTCGTCTGGGGCGTGCCCACCTGTCATAGTGGTAGGCCTCCCCAGGGTCACCTGCCTCGCGACCACCATCCAACTGCTGTCACTGCGTACCGTCATGGTCGGTGCGCGGGAGTTCCGATTTCTTCTGGTTGAGATAGCATCTTTGCTTCTCGACAATTATGATTCTGCCTTTACAGGCCGTTCTCGACCCTCTGTGAGCGGAGACTTAGCGCGGGGCGGCGAGCGGTAAGATCAAATGAATAGAAATGTATGAAGCAGGCCACGGTGCGCTGCCAGTAGCGAATTCGCATACTTACAAAATAACTAATGTGTTATCCGCGCCGCCGGTCGCTCCGCTCACGACTTAGACCGAAGTTGTGAATGGTAGTAACCAGTGTGGGAAAGAGATGGCGCTAGACGACTTTTATAGCTCTGTCTGTTTCCCACACTGGCATAACTGTCGTTATGAAGACGTCATGTTAGACCACCTGTTACGATAAACACATGCAAATAACTTAATATTAGACTTTTAAAACAAAAGAAAAAAGTTAGTAGCGTACGTAGACGTATTTATGTATACTTTAATTTAGTAAACAGTTAATTATGTTCATTTGCATGAATGAAACTATCTAATGGCCCTGTTATCGCGGCCACAATGGAAACAATTGGTGTAGGAAGTCACAATGTGGTATCAAGGCCGTGGGCCTAATTAATGAGAGGTTTATGCCATAGACAAGTCTTGCTCAGTTTGGTAGACGAAAAATTTAATACCAACATAATTATGTAATTTTTTATTGGGCCTACTCGTATTTGCTTAGCGATTAGAATTTGGTAAACAAAATGTAGAAGCTATAAGGACTAGAGTTTAGTTAGGAAAAGAAAAAAAAATTGAAGTCGTAAAATTGTAGAAATTGAAGTTGTCGTCGTAAAGTCGTAGGGCCTTTGCGTTTTGGTTTCGTGCTTCAAAAAAGCATTCATTAGATAGTCGGTGAAAGCGTAGCTTTTATCTGTGCTTTTATCAATGGTCTATTTTTTTAAATGGTATGAATAGTTGCAGAGAATTACTTCCTATTACACCCATACCAAAAAATGTAGTCTCTTTAACTGTCGTCAGAATCACGTTCCTTCCCTAACTACTTTATTTATTTATTTATTTAATCATTTATGTACACATAGTATAAAATAAAAGAACATACTTAAACTAATAGTACAAAGGCACTGCTTATTTCAAAAGAAATTTCTACCAGCAGACCTGCGATAGGAAGAGTGAAAAAAAGAAATGTAGACAGTAGTGTGTGAGAACAAGAAAATGATAAAGAGATAAAAATGAATGTCTTAACTTAATAAAATATTAGTACACATATAAATTATAAATAATATATAAGTACTTATATAAATACAAAAATGTAACTAAGTAAATGATGTTAAAGAAAATACCTATTCAATTTTGAGAGGAAAGATAATGCTCTTTGACTCTATTTTTGAAAGAAGAAATTGAATTTGAGTCTCTAATACTAGGCGGAAGCGAATTCCATAATCTTACAGCATGGACAGTAAAGGAATACGAGTAATAGCTCGTTTTATGAGGTTGGGATTTAAGGAGGGATCTAAGGTGTGACCTGCATAGAGCGTTGCTGGGGCGAGCGTAAGTAAATCGCTCACGGAGATATGTAGGATATGCGGGGTTGTGAAGGATGTTGAAAAGTAAACATAATATCCGAGTGTTCCTGCGAAGACGGACTTACTGTACTTTCTTCATTAAAAAAAATGTAGGCGATGCTTCTGGTTGCTAGCGTCCATAATACTGTGACTGCTTTCTATCAGGTCAGCTGTATTTTTGTCTCATTTTTTGTCACTTTTCATTCTCATCACCTTTCTGACCATATCACATTTTGTTTTGGTTTACCGCAACACGTTTTCTTCTTCCATTATCACTTTCTTCACATCATTTTTCTGTGATATTAAAATTCCTCAAAAAAATCATCCATCTTCTGTTTGGCGGTCCGCTTCTTCTTTATCCATTAATATTCATATCCATGCTTTTCATTTATAGCTTCCTCTTTATAATACTACTACCTAGCAATTTGCCAAAACTGTCCTATCTCTCAATCTGGAACCAATCAACGTTCTCATCGGAATCAGTTGGGTGGTTTCGGAGATTAGCGTTCGAACATACACACGTACACACGTGATTTTTATATAGCTGATAAGCTTCTTTGGCTCGCAACCTACCAAGTTTGTTTCTGATGATGATTGATGATGGTAGACGCAATGGCTGCTAGGCGCATAGAGTAACTTATGAAATCTATGACTGCATGGGCTGGGTGTTGTGGGATCGATGTCTCCCACGGTACAAATAGATGTAGAGATGCGGTCTGCAAATAGTTGTCTTGACTGTTTGTGTATATCAGTTTAATTTAAATTTTTGTGAACGCATTCATTATGGTGTGCTAAGACAGGAAACCTCCACGTGCACCCGTGGACTGGAGTTCCCTCGCGGATACATCCGGGGGGAGGACCAGTTCTTCGGGCCGGTGCACCCTGGGATGCGGGCAAAAACTCTTCCTTAGGCATTCTGTACCTCTTTGCCCGTATGCGAATAGCCTGTCGTGTGGACGCTCCAACGCGGGTCCCTCTGATCAGCAAAGGGATCACAGCGGCGGAGCGGGCTTGCGGACGGTGAGTAATGGGTAGCTCGCCGTCCGACCAAGGACCAAGCCCGGGTCGGTGGCGCGTCGTGTTTCGCGCCAAATGCCTGCTGGGGTTGCGGGTTTTTCTTAACCCAGGTTACCGCGGCCCCGGAACGTAACGGGCATCCGAGGAAACACGGGTGGATTTTAGTCAGTAAGAGTATGTCCTTTCTGCCCCATCCAGGACGGGAGGGCTCATTTGTTGATTTTACCACCTAAAAAAAAAACGCATTCATTATACATTTAAACAATGAAATATCAAGTGTGGGGACTGTGGGACAGCTTAGGGACTTAAAAAAGAATATAATTACACGGATAATTATATCAAGGACCCTTCGGAAGTCATAAAGAACCAACCTCTTTGCCATAAACAAGTATGTCGCAGTGAATCCAGTCCATTTTGAGGTTAACCAACGGTATATCGTAGGTCTGATTCACGCTTGACCGGATTTTTCTCATTTCCACGACTTTACTATCAAAAGTTATGCTTACGTAAAACAATGAGTAATATTAGGTATTATTTGTTTGTACCTTATGCAGTCATTGTTGAAATAAATACTATTAACTGTAAATTTATTGTTTTTCTATGCATTGTTCATGGAACTTACGTGATGATGAATTTTGTTCTATTGGTAATATTAAATTGCTTTACCCTGTCACTACACTAATATTATAAAACTGAAGAGTGTTTATTTGAACGCGCTAATCTCAGGAACTGCTGGTTCGAAGAGAAAATATATTTTTGTATTGGATAGGCCATTTATCGAGGAAGGCTATGTCACACGACTAGTCAAGCCTAGCCTTCAAGGAAAACGGTTGTATTTTCAGATAATTACAGGGCTCGTGTCATTTATAAGTGTTTCATACACTTACAAGTGGATTTCATTTTAAGTACTCACATGCTAACACAGTACTTAAAAACTTACACTTCGTAGAACCTTATCTTTTGTCATTTAATTTATTTTTTAACCGACGTCATAAAGGAGGACTTTCTCAATACGGATTTTTCTTATTGTTATGTTTGGTTAAAAAATATCTCGTTTTTCGTGGGTGCCTTTACAAATCTATACTAACATTATAAAGAAGAAATATGTGAAAGAAAGAAAGAAAGAAAAAACGTTTATTGGCACATGCCACAAGTACCTACATGTGTAACTTAAAATGTCACTTACGGGATATCTTCCGTGATTATTAATTTGTTTGAGTTCCCGATATTTTGACGCTGTTGCAAGCGTCATGACCGCGGGTTGACTGTGACATTTTAAGTTATGAAGCAAACCGTGATAGTTTAAAAAAGTGTTTTAGAAATATGTGTGTCTAAAAAGAGTGTCCATGGAGTTTCTTGCCCGTTCTTCTCCATAGAGATCAACTTCTTGGAACGGGCATCTACGGTACTTTCACAGTTTTTATGTCGTGTGACTGTCGGGGTCTAGGACCCGGTGGAGCGGCAGGGGCGGTCAGACTTGACAGTCTAAAATCACCCTGTTGTTTCAGTTGCATTTAGAGTTCAAGGATGGTGGTGCTGGCAGTCTCGCGGCTAACACTTGGCTAGGTTTCTGTCGCGGGACTGTCTCATCAGGTAATCGACCCTGGAACGTAAAGGGCTATTGAAGGATCACCGTGGATTTGAGTCGGTACAAGTCTGACAGTATGGATCAGGTGGCCTAATAAGCGTGAGTAGTTCAGCTATCTTACAAAAAATCGTTACCATTAGACGGTGCCGTTCAAACTGCAACGATAAATTGACTGGCCTGTTGGTCTAGTAGTTAGTGACCCTGACTGCTATGCCGGAGGTCGTGGGTTCGATTCCCACCCAGGACAAATGTTTATGTGATGAGCACGATCATTTGTTCTATGTCTGGGTGTAATTTATCTATAATATGTATGTATTTAGAAATATATAAGTAGGTTTATCAGTTCTCTAGTACCCATAACACAAGCTATGCTTAGCTTGGGACTAGATGGCGTTGTGTGATAGTTGTGGAATATTTATTTTATTTAAATCTGCAATCTACAAGTCACTATGAGAAAAATCAAATTAACTGTAGGTTCAGTTTTTCTCATACACACTTGCAGATTCAAAAGTCCAATCGTAACGATTTTTCGTAAGGTGTGTAGCAGCCTTTACACCACACTGTTGTTATGTAGTGTGATAGCAATAAAGAAACTTATGTTTAAAAAAATCTTTTGTCTTTCTACGTATTTTCAACAAGTTCTTTCTCGCACGAATTATCAATGGCTTCCTTTACAAAAAAAGCAATAACACAAGTAACAAATATATTTTGTAGCATGTCCAATGGAACAAAGGTGGTCCCACCGTTTGTTCTAGGCAGGTAAACGAGTACTTCCCGGAACGGTGCGCCGGCGCAGGCAAACATCACGACCGGCGCAAACACTGATGGCGAGAGAAATATGTCACACTCACACGTTCTTCCTTTGTTGAACTAGTTATTTTTGTCTTTAGATATTTAAACTTAACACTTATATATTACTAGCTTTTGCTTTCGAAAATTATCCCATGGGAACATAAAATCGGGATGAAAATTATTCTATAAGTTAGTCCAAGTCATGAACTATCTGTGTATCAAATTTTATTCGAAACTGTTCAGTAATTTTTGCGGGAAAGAGAAACAAACATCCATCCATCCAAACAAACTTTCACATTTATAATATTAGTAGGCTATACTAATGTAGTTCTTATGTAATATGTGCACACAGTAAATTGTTGTGAATGAAAATTAAAAAATTCATTAAAAAAGCTCCTAGTCAATTTTCTTTTAAACGCCAAGTTCGGGAACACTTTCTAAAATCACTCAATCCTTAGGTTTCTATTTATTGCTATGGTCGTCGTCATGTTATGTATCCATTTAATTTATGTATTTTATTCATGTAGGTTTATAAGTATAATTTATTTGTCAAATTTTATTTATATGTATATGTACATAATATTAGGTATATATCTTCATATATATATTAGTATATATTTTTTTAAATAGCTATAATTAGATGTAGTTTTAATTGTTTCAGTAGAATTGTTGTACCTATTCCAACTGCTTCTCCTTTTGACCCAAAGGTTGACTGGTAGATAATGCCTTGCGGTATTAAGTCCGCCTTATGTACCACAATTGTACATGAAAGTGTAAATAAATAAATAAATAAAAATCCTTGATTAATTAGTTTTTTTTTCTTTTTTAATTGTTTCTTTGTCCTGGCATAATAAAATCATTCATTCATTAATTCATTCATTGAATGAACGAGTATTTTATCAATACAACCTTACCAATACTGTACTTCCGCTACAAGAACTTTTCTGTACTTTACGGTGTGTTAAAATTAATAATATTAATATCTTCCCACATTGTTCAAAAAATCAAAATGGCGCGTATTACCTAGTTCTTTTTTAACCACACCGTCTTTTACAATTACACTTGCGGACATAAAAAATAACCTAAAATTAATATTGGCAGTAATAATAAACTGAGATGTTGCTTTTGTTTTTATACGTTGTTATCAGAATAGTTTCATATTAAATTACTACGTAGTATGTACATACTTTAATACTTAGGTACTACTATGTATTGTATTTTGAGTAAAATTAACGCATGGCTGCGTACGTTACCTATTACGTAAACACAGCTGTTGTGTTACACCCCAACTACGTAGCTTTGTAGTATCACAACTTTATACAATAGGTTACGATACGTCACTTCTACTCCATGACGAATATTTGACGGTCAGGATAAATGTAGGAGTTAGGACTTAAGTCATGTATTTATTTCCCATTAGTTTATTGCTGATGACGTTACTTAATGAGTAATTGTAACCTACGCATTAATTTGTGTAATTAAATCTAATTATTACTTTAATTCATTTACTAATTTATAGTAATAATTGATGATTTATTTTTTAAAGTAAGAGTTCTATTTAAATTTACTAGAAACTCAAATCTTTTAACAATTATTAGAAATACAGTAGAATCCGTTTATTATGACTCCGCTTATAATGACCAACCGCTTATTATGACGTATTACACAGCGAAGTTTGGTTTTCATAGAAAATTCTTTCAACACCTTCGACAAGTGTTCGGAAGCGTCACGTGATACCCGATGATGTTCGGCGCATGCGCATGGTTGTTTTGAGTCTCAGTGGGTAATACAATTAATATTATTGACTTAGTTCTATATTGTCTCTCTGTTAAAATAAATACATACTGACAAAAACAGGAGGTTGTTTATTTTGTACAAAATGCTTTGTATGACGTCCGCTTAGAATGACCGTCCCTTCAATGTCATAATAAACGGATTCAACTGTAGTTCATATCGAATAAAAAATTTTAAGCTCTTTTATGTTAAACCTTGATTTTATTAACAAAACAAGCTCGACAGAAGCTTTTATATTTTAACAGACAGAAGGGTATAAGCGGCAAACTACATTTTTACTCAGGTACCAGTATATTTGATGTCAGCGCCATCTCTTATCTCAATGATTGTTGTTCCATGTAATTTTGTGAGATGGCGTTACTAGTAGTCATTGTTGTTTCTTTGTATCGAATCGAGGCAGCTGAACAAAGCGGTTTGTTATTGTTATCTTTAAGATTATTTGAATCATCATTTTTAATGAGGTGTTTTTATCGAAATAATACAAAATTAATGTGGCAGTAAATATATTCAGAAAATATCAACCATGATCGCAGGTATTTATCGATTTTATCAATGTAAAAAAGTTTAATACAAATCAGTACGAATTACTTATGTATATGTATAATATTGTCGACTTTCATTTTGTATACTTAGCCTTTATCTTATAATTAATAGTTCAGTTACATTTTATTACAGTTTAGCTTTATTATTGCTTTATACAATATCGTATCGTGTAGCCGTCCACACGTTCTATTTCGTACACGCTAGTCACTTAATTTAGATTAATAATAATTACATATCACAATGAGACGTTCCTTCAACATGATACACTCGCACACAATAATACAAAATACAAAAACGAAGGCACGAGATCTAACTACATCTACGACTACTAGTATAAACATGCCCCAATAACGTTACGCTAAATGCACGCGCGCCCTACGCGGCGCGACTCAGTCAAAGTGTTGCGTTTGGAAGAGTCATATCATATCACCTATTAAAATTTCGGTAGCGTTAAAGTGTTTCAAAGCGGTTCTGGAATACAACAAGTGCGGCTCGGCGGAGGTCGTTCCCCGCGCCGGCCGTGGGTAATGGAATGTCGGCGTGCAGCCGCTCCTGGCGCTCTTTGTGCGCGCGCCCCGCCCGATCCGCGGCGCGGGCGCAGGTAGCGCGCCCGGCCGGCCCGCCACGCGGACCGGGCCTCGATCACTATTAACACGTCACACGGACGACCCAAAGTCCACTAGCCGCTTCACACGCCCCGACAGACTACACACTGTCCTTCCCTTCGAACTTCTCAGCCAGCTCGCCCATCAACTCCTTGTAGATGAGGGGGTCAATGTTCTTCCCGAGCTGGTAGAGCACGAACCAGTCACCGATCTGCAGCTCGCGAGCCACTGTCTCCACTTGCGCCTGCGGGGCGAGGCGGCTGCGAGCACGCAACAGGTACAGACGCACGCGTGGGCCCGCCACCACAGCCATGCGGTAAATCAGCGAGATCCCGCTCAGGATCGACAGAATAATGAACCAGAACCACAGGAATACGTAGATCTTCTCGTTGACGATGTTCAGCGGCAGCACGCACAGGCCGTCGAACTTCTGTACGGTTCCTGAAGGACCGTATTTGTGGAAGGTACACTTGGTTACTTTAGGGAACACACGAGCCATAGGGTCCACGCGCTCCTCTGGCTCCATCTCGGTGAAGCTCACCACGTCACTACCGTACGTGGAGAACTCTCCGTCCAGAAAGAAGTCCATGAAGAAGATCTGGCCGACAACGTTGATGAAGTTCAACACCTCGCAGATGAAGAAACGGAACGCGTAGAAGTTTTGAGTGTGCAGGTTTGTGTGGAAGTAGTCGACGAGCAACTTCTTGCGGCTTTCTTTGCACTCATCTCCCACTACAGGGCAGTTCAGGTCGAGCACTAACATCTTGATGCGGCCACCTTCCCATGTTTTCCACAGGTAACGCGGCACATAAAACAAAATGGCTTGGAAGAACAACACAAAACACACCCACTGGTAGTACTTGTGGTACTTCACCTCGTCCTGGCCGTCAACGTGCGAGGCGACGCCGGCCTGCACCATGTCTTTGCCGACGCGTCCCACCAGCCGGTTGGGAATTGTGAAAGTTGAGTAGATCCAGCAGTACGTGTCCATGACGGTGAGTGGAATCTCATCCACGATGCAATCGATGGGGTCACCGATGTATTGCCGCGACGTGACCAGCAGCGAAAACACGATCAAGATGATCACGGTGGCTTTGTAGTGAAGCCGGAACACATTGTTATCAATGCACACTGAGTCGAGCTTGAGAAGCCCCTTCACGGAGCCAAAAACGTCAAACATGGCGGTCGTCTAGCCGCGAGCGCGCGGCGCGTCGTACGCGATCGTTTAAAGCAGGGCGTGCGCTTCGCCCTCGCGTCGAGTGCGGAATGCTGATCAACGGTGGGGCGCACCGTCAGTTGAGTAGGGCGCAAGCCTGAGGGGCCGGTGTGCAGTGGGGGGTGAGGGGACCGCCCCCCTCGCCGCACCGCGCAGTTGCCGCAGACTCTCGGATCAACGACACAGCTCTGACCCCTTTTTACTACCTCCGTGGCGTCATCTGGTAGCAGTGACGCCGTACCCAGAGGCTATGCATCTTCGCGTTGTCGGCGTGTGATAATATTCACGGTACGCCGCGGTGCCGCTTAATTAAATCTATGTCTGCGGATTGCATCACTTAGTTTAGGAGAGTGCATGTCCGTGAAATGGTAATCAGGTATAAATGTAACGGTAAAGGGCAACACGACGCGGCCCCACTGGCGCGGACCGGTTGCTCGCTCGGCCGAATCACTTAATAACTTAACCGATATAATGTATCTCGTGATCTCGTCACTGCTCGAGAAGTATATTTTTTTCAGTTATTAGGTACTCTGAAGAAGTCGTAGTGCTCTTAGATAATGTTATTAGTACCATGTGCGTGGGACGAGGACACTTGCCTGATGGCGATATGTCGGTCAGAGGCTAATAGTTCAAGTGTAATTAACGTTATCATTCTGCCAGCATTAAATTACTCCATATAAAACCGTGACATAAAGTAAAATAATAGTTTCTACTAACACGGAAACTAAAGCCTTCCATGTATGTGACTTCAAAAATAACACGTGCTCTATTTTTGATTATAATGCTTAATTTATCAATATTACACAACATTTTGGCCAACTCGGAGAGAACGTGATGGAAATTCTTGGGCATTTGAAAAATGTATCCCCAATTCAACGCTTATACTAAGTCACATTATCTCGAGTATTTAAAAAAAAAAATATTTCATAAAATATTTTTAATATTTCAGTAAATAACAAACCACATTTTAGTTCATCCAAAATACATACATACTGAATAATATATTAGTTTCTTCCAGTGAAAATAGTAAGTATGATGTAACTGCAAGAGATTGTGTGTCATTTGTTTCTTCAAAACGTAACATTTTTAAATATTGTCATTTATCGTCCTTCAATATCTCTCTGACCAACCCATATCATTTGAGTGAGTGTTTACGTGCTCTAATGCACGCGGTTATTTAACAAGCAACTCGGTTATTTGAGAAAGTGAGAAAAAAGGTAAAAATATTTTCACTTTTAACTGTCACCAGATTTTAGTGTCCGCCACTGTAATGAGCAACAGAATGTTGACAAAATTTTAATACAATTAATTTGATTTTATTGTAAGGTCTATTGATGTTGTTTTTTTTTTTTGAAACTGACGTTCAGGATGATGCGGAATTTAATACTGGATCCCGAAATAATTGTAACTTATGCAGCAAAAAAATGCAGCTTTTTTAATTCGAGTGAAACTGCCGACAACAGTTACATAAATGTTATTTGTCTTTTTTTCAATCTTGACCAGGGTAATTTCAGGAAAGTCATTTTTTATGAATTATGACAAAAAGTGGCCATTTAAATTTTTACACGATTGATTTGTTTAGGAATAAAATTAAGTAAGTATTTCATCGTAATCATTTTTAAAATGTAGGTTCAGCCGACCCTTATTAAAATGACCTAATATATTGATGATTGTCGTGTTGAACCATAATAATGATGTTCAACAAGAAAAGGACTAGCAATGTAGTTCGTCATTCGTATAAATGTATTTTAGAGGTGCACATAGAGGAATGATAAAAATACAGCTTTATGTGACACAGATAAAAATATGATTCATTATTTCAAAAAAATATGTAGTCTCCGATGCACACAAGTCTTTAAATACAATAAATTTTAAATAACAACTATCCTAACATTTTTCAATAACATTAATAAATTAATAACAGACAGCTGAAGTTAATTATCTTTGAAGCGTTACAAGAAGTTTCACTACATATATCTGTATGTATCGCATGAAATCCCCGAATTTGACATTATCGACGATATCCGTCTGATAAGATTAGGTTTCTTGCAAAGTGTACGTTCTAAATGCGACACAATGGAAGATAATATTTACTAAGAAAATAAAATGATAAAAATTCTGAAAATCATTTTGAATCATTTTGGTTAATGAGCCGTGGAGGGACGGCACAGACAGAATATAATATGAAAAAGAAAGAGGGAAACAAACGCGTGACGTAAGAAGAAACTCCGTCACGTTTGGTGGCAGGTACTTCTTTAGGGTCCGACATGCTGGCGACCACCTAAAATCTGACATAGCTCGTCTTCGTTTCGTACGCCGATGCAAGTGAGGCATTTCTTCTTGAAGGGTTGTTGTGTCACCACACATTTCATCCATAGGTAGTAAATTAATATTAAAAAGCTGAAAAAAAAAATTGGCATCGCGTTAATCTCAAGAAATGACTGGTTCGAAATGAAAAATTATTTGTGTCCGATAGTCCATATATCGAGGAAGGCTATCGGTTGTAAAACATCACGCTACGATCAATAGGAACAGTGCAGTGGGGGTAAATACGCGGGGAACAGCTAGTAGAAAATATGGTCCCTTTAACAACTGTAGATACTAATAGTGGCTTTGGAGAGGTCTATTGCGCAAAAGCTAAGCAGGAGACATCGTTAGTGAATTGATTAAACTCACATTAGTGATGGTGACTCATTTACTAATCGGAACTGACTAAACTGTTGTTGATTATTTCACCAAAATAACGGCAAGTTGTCACGATAACAAAGATTAAATATACCAGAAACTGCGGTGAATCATTGAGATTGCTAGCACTGTGGTTTAATTGTTTACTACTGAAAGTATCAGCATAACCACCATTTAAGTGGGGCACAATTGGAAAAGAGAGTCCTTTAGGATTGCGGTCGGCGCTAGTATCATTCATATTTATCTATATCTATACAGATTAAAACTGTATAAAGTTATTTTTTTGTCAGGAAAAAAAACTCAAAAAAATATAGCCAGGGTATTAAAGGACCAACCAATAGAACCAACCATTTATAAGCATTTTTTAGAATGTTTGTCTGTTTGTCGGTTTAGCGGTTTGTATGTTTATTTGTGTCCAGGTATCACGTCAAATGTACGAAATTAAATGTAGATACTTTTGGACACAACGATTAGCGTAACTTGGAGAGGAATTTAGAGTCTTTGTTTCAAATTGGAATCGGGTCAGTCCAATCAAAAGATAGTGTCATTTAAAGTGGTTTAAGAAGAAATTACGGGTGAACTTTGGTCTCACAATTTGATTTCATACGTCAGTCACGCTCACGCGATCTAACATCGAATTCGAATAGCAAAACTACAACGCACGGCAGATGGCGTTAAAAGAAAACCTGGAATAGACGTGTTTATATTGAAGTAACATTATGTATTTTGTTTCATCGTAATCGATTCACATAATATAAAAAAATATAAATTAATTAAAGCAATATTTAAAGGAATCATAGAGTGGAACAGAATGGAATGGTGTGTTGTGGTGTGGTGTAGTGAGAGCGGGCATTAAGAAAATAGTCCTACATAAACCGGGAATACAAGTCTAAAATATTTTTGATTAATCTAAGAAAATTCTAAATACACGGTTTATATGAAAAACGTGGCCTGAATTAAGCGCTTGCAACTAAAAAATACATTGTTAAATTCCGACATCCACGCGAACGAAGTTGCGGGCACAGCTAGTTTCATATAAATTTGGACAACATTATTCACATCGAGGAGTCTCCATTTAGGCATACAAATGCCTGTAGTTGAAGGCTCCGCTCATTCCCTTACAGCTTAAATATACAATATTTAATTAACAAAAGAGTGTGTGTGTGTATGTGTGTGTGTGTGTGTGAGTGTGTGTGTGTGTGTGTGTGTGTGTGTGTGTGTGTGTGAGTGTGTGTGTGTGTGTGTGTGTGAATGTGCGTGTGTGTGTGTGTAACTCTTTAAAAAAAAATGTAGAACCACGAATTTTCTGCAGGACTGTATGACACTGATGTGATATAGACTAGACAGCAGTTAGGTGTCACCTAGGGAAGAATATCGTCCGTGGTAGCTAGGGAATCAACAACCGGTTCTGTTGAAAGAACCGCGATTTTCGGGACAGGCCTTCAGAGATTCGGAAAATTCCGGTATTTCCCAGTTCTACATGCTAGCTACCTTTGTGCGGTGAGTGGCTTTCTGTAGTCGTCGGCTGTACGCGATAATCCACCGAATCACACTGTGAGAAGCCAGGTTTACACTGGAAGCTGGCTGCAATGGTGACTCAATTTGGAACGTCGTTGTATAGTCAGGGCTACGCAGATGATAATGAATTTGTGAGCGTATTTTTCAACGTAGGACGTAGGAACGTAGGACGTCCACCCACAAGGTGCACAGACAATCCGCTTCCACCTGGCGCTATTGGAGATCTCTAGATAGGCCTATGGTCAGCAGTGCATATCTTACGGCTGATATGATGATGAATGAATTTGTGTACTTTTTGAAAACCAGTAAGTAATTATAGGATGAATCTACGATTACCTTATCAACGAGGAACAAGGCAGTCAACAGTATGGTATGGTTAAATCGAATCGTACAGGATATTGCTCATATTATTAAATCGTCAATTAATGTTGTTTATTATGATTTTCCTTATAAGATAAGAACTTAGTAATGCACACCCTTTGTACTTAGAAACACGTGCAGTTATAGCATATTATCGAGTTACATACCGACCAGTATTTGTGGAAATGCGGTGAATTCGGGTACTAAAAGACAAACGTCCTGAATTTTGATTTTTCGTTTGCATGCAGTGCCCTCTGTCAGGGTCAAGTTAAACTAGGCAGTGGACCAGACTTGTATAGTGCAAATTTAGCATAATATTTTTGATAGCATAAATTATTAGTTGATAGGTTTGAAAACTTCTTAATTTTACTTAAGTTGTTAGCAATCGTAATGCAATAAAAATCAAGGAATCTTAGGTATACTTTTTACACGATCACCCAAAAAGGAGTTTTGGGCTGGCAAATTATATTTGAAAAACGAAACATGGGTAACTATGAAGATGCAAGCAAAGGCGGAACATAGTAAACATTCAAAATAGTCGAAAAAATGTGGTATATAAAAAAAAAACGAAAGTCCGTCATAAGTAAACAGTGTTATTTTTCATCTAAATAGTTGGAGCCCTGTCGAAGATTTCGACAAATGAACATAGATCGATATTTACTTAGTTTTAATTTAAATTATGTACCTAAATTTTACATGGGAAGGAATGCTTGCTTTTACGAGTTTACACCAGTTTCATGACACCGAAAAGTACGGCAGTGCAAACTCCACAGCATTTTGTCACATTTACGTGCGAAATCAACAGATCAAGGTTGAGTTATCTGAAACTTGTCATGTTCGAAGTCAATCAGAAGATTATTCTAGGCAGAAAGCGCACTTCTCAAAGATAAATATTTGCGTATTGATATTGATATGCGCATAAGAGTACAGCTGCAAACAATTTCACAAGATATTTATCAATTACCTGCCTATATCAAAATATCTTGTGATTTTTTTCCGCATCTCTAATCTTTACCTTGAAAGGGTTAAGCTAGGTATAAAATATCTTATTTAAATTAAAAATGCTGCCTGTGTTCTGGGCACTTTCCCCATTGACGACGATGTGTATAAATTTTTTGACACCCTATAACTTTTTAAATTTAGTCATTTTTTAAATAGTTTTAATTTTAGTTTTTAGGTGTAGTGTATATTAATTGTGTCTAAATAAAATGTTAAAATATTAGGTATATTAAAAATAATTAAAGTTCTAGATATTGATAAAGCAAAAAGAAAATGGCCGCCCCTTATGTAGACTGGTATGAAAACAAAAGTAAAGCTATTGTTCAAGTGACCGATAATAATCGCTAATCAACCGTCAGTACCTACTTAATAATCTTGTTATGTTAGCAAATGTAAGTTATGTATACATAGTACAATTATATAAGGGAGGAGAGGGCACTTTGGGAGGGCTTGAAAGAGGTTTCAAATACATGTATGAAATACTGACATTCGGCTGCATCCGATCTAATAAGTTTGGCTGTCAACGCCTATAAGGTAAGCAAAGGGCAACAAAAATAATAATAAGTGGGTCTTGTGCTTAGAAATAACTATTACTAAAGACTGATTATCATCGATACGGTAACTGTATGAAGTAACATTGATCCAGTAAGCGAGCTTGCTCATCCAGCTGGATCAATGTCAATTTGCTATAAAGCTTAGCACGCACTACAATTAAAAGCACGTGTTTTATCGTAGGACCAAAAACGCAACAAAATGTTACATAGTGCTTTCTAAACAAGTGCACGCACTAGAGTGCTTTTTCAGTGACTGACTTTAAAAACGTAACTGGCTGTATTTTGATCGTGGTTTGGAATCGCATAGTTTTTTGTATCATCAATAAATAGTACAAATTGTTTGTATCATCAATAAATAGTACAAATCGCCAACCGCATTGTCGCGTGTCTTTATGCGGTTTTGCGTTTTCAGTTATTCCTAGAGTTCATTCGTAACTAACGCGTGCTACGACTGCTAAGCCTTCACTGGGTTGTGGATGTCAGATAGGCAGACCCTCCGTGTTATATATTTATATTCAGCTGGGATAATTGGGAAAAGTTAGACCATGAGATGATACTAATTTTACCTTATTGTCATTGTTCATGATATAAAATATAACCGCATCCAGTGATGTTGTATCAATTTCCATTGATAATGTCCAATACGAAAAGCGTATAAACCTCTGTTATTTAGCTTCGAAGGGGCAGATGAAACTAATAGGGGAAAACGCCACCTAGTAGTGTCAACCGAAACCCCGGTGGCAAGCTCAAAGGGCAGTTGGGAATTAAGGACAAACATTCATATAACTGAGTCTGACCAATTTGTAGTTCTCCTTCGGAGGAATAAAGCTCTGATGTTCACTTTTATAATACTTATCAACAAATAAGGCGTGTTTTATTATCAAAGGTAAGAAAATCACGTGACTCGATGGCCCTGCTCTCAAATTGAGCCAGATTACGTTGGCAATACGTACCTTGACCCAGTCGCATTGTAGTACGCACTGTATCACTTATTGGTTTTATTTGATATCTTTATACAATCAATTTACAATGAAAACAGATATAGATCCTACACAGTCACTCTGTGGCTTTTAGTCTTTTAGGCATAAAAAAAGCAAAAATGATAAAGTTACAGAAATTTTAGGTTGGTCAATTGCTGTGGGTGGATACATTTTGAACATGAAGAAAAAAAAAACCAGACAAGTGCGAGTCGTACTTAACATTAACCTTAAAAAAAGGAACAAACCATTAATTATGTTCTGTACGAGAGCCTCCTTAAATATTTTTTGATTACCTTTTTTAATATTTGTTGTTATAGCGGCAACAGAATTTTATCATCAGTGAAATTTTAATTCTTCTTTGGTTTATCTTTCTTGTTAAAGAGTAAAACGGGACTTTATTATTTGCGTACCCTATGGTTTGCTGTCCGTCTGTCACTGTGGATTTTAGCTTAAAAGTTTAAAGTTTTGAGGTTTTATTTGATCTTCTTGATAGTACTGGCAATTTTCTCTCGAAAACTGTTGAAGATGCCATTAAGTTGTTTTTTTAATTGTTTTTTTTTTGGTTTTACAAATGGCTGTCTTCTGTATTTTTTTTTACTATTTCGGCCAGTTTGTTGTATATTTCCGAGTCTTACAAAAAGGTTTTCCTAAAAGAAGTTTTGTTCTTATTTGATTTTAGCTTAAAAGTTTAAAGTTTTGAGGTTTTATTTGATCTTCTTGATAGCACTGGCAATTTTCTATCGAAAACTGTTGAAGATGCCATTAAGTTGTTTTTTTAATTGTTTTTTTTTTTGGTTTTACAAATGGCTGTCTTCTGTATTTTTTTTACTATTTCGGCCAGTTTGTTGTATATTTCCGAGTCTTACAAAGAGGTTTTGTTCTTATTTAAAAAAATCCTGAATTGATTTAGTCTACATTCCCGATTCTCTATTTATCTTTCTTGTGCTATACAAGCTTTTAAAGGTATTCGATATTAAAAATTCTTATTTTTTTGCATTGTATAAATCACCAAATAAGACCTCCCGCCCTAAATGGAGCGGACGGGACTGTCAGTCTCGCACTGACTAAATAAAATCCACGATGCTCTTTGATTCTACTTTACGTTCCAGGGTTACGGTTAGGTTAGGCTAGTTTCGCGACCTCGGCGAACGATTGGCCCTTTAGGTGCCGTCAGATTTCTGGAACCACTTTCAGGCGCGCGTGGGCACTATGGCCTACCCTGGCATGGCTAACTTCAAATATTTGTAAAAGTACCCTACGACACAGGAGAAATACAATTAACAATTTAAAAATGTATCAGGGTTTTACCTGCATTCCATGGCCATAGGTAAATGACTCAAAATTTTACAGTTCATTGTTTACAACTTTCCACTAACCGCAAGCCTACGTGACGCGGGACAGATGTGCGTTACTCACATTAGTATGGTCCAGAGTCAGTCAGGGTCTGTTAAAACTGGTTAATGTGGCCGTGGAACGTAAAGGTCTGTTGAAGGAACATCGTGGATTTTAGTCAGTACGATTCTGACAGTCCCTCTCGTCTCGCCCTGGGTTCGAGGACTCATTTGATGATTAAATACCACGATTAAAAAAATGTGTTAATGCTTATAATATTTAAACAAAATTAAAGCCAGTGGTTCAGTAAAAGTTTGACAGTCCCGTCTGCTCAGTTGCGAAAATAAGGGTGTGCCAAAGGTGCCAAGGTACCGGGTGTAGACTCTGGAGGGGCGCAGAAATGGCTAGAATAGGACCACAAATTGGCCAGACGAAGTTCGCACTGGGCGCATAAAATGATAGTTAGGGCACCGCTTTCGCTCCACCCAGGGTAAGAGGATTCATTTGATGATTCTAACACCCCAAAATAGGTCTTTTTGGCCTCTAAATACAGTCGTAGGACTGTCTCATAAGGTAACCGTGTGTCTGAAACACAAATGTTTATTGAAGGTGGATTTTAGTCTGACAGTCCCTCACGTCCCGTCCTGGTTGGGAGGCCACATTTGATGATTTCACCACTATAAAAAAACTTCTTAAGACCTTCCTGCGATCGTTACGTATCCTTACATACTCCTATCACCTCGTTTACGCCTTACTTCAAGTCATACAATTTCGTCGCTACTGGTTGCCGGTAGTATCTACATACCACTTTCTGAAGAACCACGCTAATATGGTCTGCGTATATCTTTCTATGGCGTCAATTCCCATCGTTGCTATTTATATAATTTAATTAGCAGTATATGGTAATAATTGTGGTATTATGTATTTATTTAATCTGTTTTATATGGTTATTTTCGAAGTATTGGTCAGTACATATTGCTGGGTTTTCCCCATATATTAGCTTGGTTGGTAACGTTAATTTGTGGTTTATTTGTGTGCTTTAAATCTAATTATACAGTTTCCATAACGGGTAGGGCAATGGTGGTCCAGTGGTAGTGGCCTCGACTTACAAGTTCTAGGTCGTGGGTTTGTACCAGGCCAGGTGTTTCATGTGATGTAGTTCATCACAACTGCTCTTAAAACGGTGAAGGTGAACATCGTGAGGAAACCGGTATGCGTGAAACAACATTCGAAGACTTGTGATATGATTTACCAACCTGTACTGTGCCCGTTTGGTGGATTACAGCCCATCCCATCTCACAGGGAGGAGGCCTGCGTTCCAGCAGTGGGAACTATTACAGCTTATGCTATGGACGATAGATAAAAAGTAAAGTTTAGGTAGGCATCCTAAAACTAAAAAGTAATTATACAATTTAGGTACCTAAACAACAATTTTCGGACGTACAATTTTCTAAAAATGGAAAATAAGGATGCGGACCCGTGCTCCAACTATTTTCTCCAACTGGTTGGAGCACGGGACCTACCCGTGAGTAGCTATGGCCCGAGCAGCCCGTGCTTCAACTGATGACCGGTACAGTCAAGTCATTAAGAAAAATATACAATGAAGTCGTAGACAGGACACAGTCTCAAATAAAGATGACATGGTAACAACTGACAAGTGATTCGAAAGTCTTAGGTTATTCTTAGCAACGAAACCTGTTCCCCTATCTGTCTTAAGATTCTTAACCTGTACAAATCCTTGTTTCTTGTTGACGTTAAACAAATATCAACTTTACATGCTCAAATACGAAGTTGATTCTTGAATGACTACAACTGGGTTGTGATAAAAGTTGATATTGTAGTGCAAACTGAATTCTAAGTGTCAAATGTTAGAGTTACTTTTTGAAATACTCTTACTTGTTTGAACAATAGGAAACCTAAAGTTTGGACTTGGAATACTTAAGTTTCACATTAGCATGGCACTCCAGTGTTCGACCGTTTCTTACCGACAACAAAGAAATGTCGACTTTTTGAATAATAAGTGCATATTCTTTGAAAAACGCTTTTCTACGTGAGTATCATGTTTAAGTTGGCTATTAGCTGTGCGCTGTTAAACTGTTCTAGATAGTTCCAATACAATGGGATTGTTGTGGGCATTACTGACTGTTGTATTTGTGGTATTTATGTTTATTTCAGCTCAAGCTTGCTTATTCATGTTCATAATACTTTAGATGGTAGCAATGATGATCAAGAGTGTGTTTTGTTATAATTTTCGTAAAATTCGACAGTCCTCTAGTGACGTCATACAATTGAAAACTGCACTGGCTTCTAACGTACTTATTAGCAGTTTTAAAAGTGACGTATCTTCGTCAATTTTGATTTACGCTTAAAAGTACGTGTGAAATATTTTTTTTGGCCCCTGACTTTTTCAGTTAAATACCCTTTTCTCTTCATTCACAATTAATCTTAGAAGACCTTCAGCAGTAGCTGCCTCATTCATATCAACCATCACTTCTTTATAAACCAGGTCTGACATTTACGACTCTCGATTGTCATGAGAAGCATTAACTTGTCTTATTTCACGTTTTTATCTTAGACTTCATAAATTCTAGGCAGCAATACATGTGCTTAATCCTCGAATATATTGCTTTTATCAGTTTCACCGTGTTTGGCGGTAGTTAGTTAGTCGTAAGCGGTCTTTTTGATGTCACTTGTAAAGAATTTTACGATATTTGCCATTTGTAAGAGGTCAATTAATTAAACTTTTGCTATATTTTTAATATGTTTGATAATTGTGTTGCATGTCTTCCTCTTTTTATTTATTTTTGGCATCGCTTTCAGATGTTATACAAGTTGTTGTTCTCAAAGCTTCTTAATTATAATTTTAGACAAATTCCTACATTTTTTTACTTTTAATCCTTAAAAACTGTTGTATTAATGCTTGTAAAAGTATTAACTCGATTTCCATCATTCACAATAGGTATTACTTTGAAGATAGACTTTTCGTTAGAATATATATTATGTACCTATTTCATAATAGTAACACAACGTAGTGATAGTAGTAACAAGGTACCTTTTGAAACGTAGTAGGTACAATTCTTTGAATGAATGATTTCAAAAAATTCCTAAGAGCTTTTGAATGTATGAATCATTTAACTTGGACTTTCCTCGACCCATGGATCAGCTCTTTTCCTTTTAAGTTTTTATGAGTTTCAAAAGAGTAAGATCATTTAGTAAGGGAAGACCCTAATCCTAGGATTAATAGTAGATTTTTCTGTGAGGACTTATTTTGGTAAGTTATTTTATTCATTAGGTAAAAATCTCAAAAATTAATGAAGTAACAAAAACAAACGGCTTCCCCGAAAGAAACTGTTATTGTTCCAAATAAAACAAAATTCAAAATTCAATTGATTTTGTAAGGAAAATCGGTACAAATTAAACACAATGCATTGACGAAGTTTGTCATTGTTATAAGTTCGTAAATACCTGAACTTATTTACCTTATTGGTTTGAAAATCCCGAATGCGTAAACGAGATTGATGCATTTTACGTGTTTTCCTGAAATCGTTTAACTGTAGAGGTACAAATGATAATGACATGCATTATTTTAAAATAGAAGATTTGATGCTTAGAGAAAAACGGTGGGGGTGCCAACACGGAGGGTATATACCCAGTTACTGGGTTGTTGAGGTCATTAACCATCAGAGGCAGTCGCTCCAAGTAAAATACTGGTATTCAGCTGCATCTAGTTACCTAGACTGGAACCCGACCTCAACGTGCGGGCCCATAACGGGCCCCTTTAGAGGGCCAAAGCCTGCCGGGGTCACGAGTCTAACAAGCTACCGTGACCTTAGAACGTAAAGGGCTACTGAAGGCACTGTGGATTTTAATCAGCACGCGCCTGACAGTCCCTCTTGCTCTGCCCTAGGTGAGAGGTCTCATTTGATGAAAAGAAACATGATTGGAAAATGGCTAGTTAGCTTATAGTGATGGAGTTTGGGGGGGTTGGTAAAAAATAATCGATTTTCCAATAGTCAAATAGCTTATTATTTTTTGTAAATTGGGCTTACTTGATGAGACATCAAAGTCGCATTTCCTCAATCGGCAGAATAATTAATATTTATCCTGGTCAAGACTCATTGGTTCTGCTAGGTAGGGGGTTATACCGGATTCAGGTAGGTAATTGAATTCTAATTGTTTTATAATATTTCCAAGAATGTAGGTCCTTCGTTTACCTGTTTATTTTTCCTGTCAGGTGTTCATGATCTAGACTGTTATTACAATTAAGTGTTTTGTATTGAGTTCAAGTGTTTGTAAACGTACCCACGAAACATGTTAAAAAAATAATCATGGAGAAGCCAATTTTGGAAAGTAAAATCACGCTACGAACCTTTGGAGAAAAAGAAAAATAAGGCAGAAAGAAAAAAAAAGACGCGATTGATTCTGGGGCCAAAACTTCGAGCGAAGTCGCGGGACAAAGTTAGTTAAAGATAAAGAGTAATCAGGAGTTTCTGTTGTATAACACAGTGTTCAAACAGTTATCAAATCAGATATTTATGAGCAGTATTTTTATGTTCATCAAGGCGATGACTTGTAACTTAAAATGCCTATGACTATAGTACATTTGATAGATTTCGAGTATCTAATCTCATCATCAGTCAAAACTGTTAGATTCTTGTAAAAATGCTCTGTGACTGTAAGTTCTGCGGTGATAACTAAACTACGCACCCACATTATGTTATCATTCTGTTCGTTTTATTGTTGATTAGTTAATCAATTCCGTGCTGTTACATAGTTCGTAATTATTTTATCCGTTATTGATAACGTTATCATGGAATCGCCGCACCTTTCTCAATAATCGACTGTATTTCGATAACCTTGGTTTTGTAAAAGGTGTGGTTTAATATGTGACTACCATTTTTTGACCGCGGTTTGATCTGACTTGTAGTCGGTAAATATCCCAGAGAATCGAAGTATAGCCTTTGACACACAGGAATAACGTACTCGTAGTTTTCTTTCGGTAAAAAAAAAAATACATTCGGATCAGTGGTTGTGGAGCTTATCAGGGCTTAAAGTAACTACTCACTAACTGCATTTTGGGCGGTCAGAAAGGCAGTCGCCCCTATATAGGTTTGGAAAATACTAGGTACACGATGATGGTTCCTGAACTTACCCCTTCTAAAGAAAAAAAATGTTTGTTTGACGAGAGTAAAGAAACATAAATCAATTATACAAAAGAGAGAAAAACAAAAAAATATTAAGAAAAGACGAGATTATATCGTGTTTTCCCACAGTTGCTAGATATAGGCCCAATTCAGCAAAATGTCGGTTTCAACTGATCCAAAACTTTATCTTTTTAATATAAGATTAAATCGATCTTGGTAATACTCGTAGGTGTGTCTTCAAAGATTGGAACTGCTTTAGTATTGATATCTACACCTGCATCATTCGTGATCAGCGCATGATTGTCGCTAATAGGTATCGTCCCTCGCTCTGCAATTAATTAAAAACCTTTTCGCAATATCCATTGATGCCATCTTGATAGCCTTATTGCACTTACTGTTTACATCTTGATAGCCTGAATGCATTTTCTGTGTATGATTATCGATAAATCTTATTCGAAGAATTTCTAAGGTTTTTTATTATCAGTAGTTTGTACACTACAAACTAAATTTCAAAAATTTCGGACCGGTTTAGATTCGTTTCCCTTCGAGTTATTTCCTCGAACAGTGTTTTACGTACTATGCGATTGTTTTAAAAAGTAAGGCTTAAAAGAGTTCTCATTGTCTTGTCAAGAGACTGGCGGTGTTGCCAGGTTGTACGCAAATCTTAAATTCTAGTTATGATAAAAGCTAGCCCGTAAGTCACGAGAAGCGATAGTTAAGTAATTGATTGTAAGGAATGTCTGCTATTTGCTAATGGTTAAACTAATTAGCCAACTATGGAATTATTTGGTCAGGTTTATTCTTTTCCTTGACGCAAATTACCATCAATGGCCAGTGTGGTCACTGAAGGGGTCTGAATGAATGGAAACGAGTGTCTGCAAATATGTTGTATTAATTTATCTGAAGGTAGGGAATTAACGGAATTTTTAAGGATATAGATCAAGAAAGGTCCGAAGAAAAAGGTAATGGAATAAAAGTAAGTGATGGAATTAATAGACATCGAAATATGCTGAACATTGCTCATGACTCAGCTACAGATGTCGGAGGACTCGGAGGTAAGGAAAAGGAATTGAAACAATATCTTATAAGCACAAAGTATAATATTGCTAAACAGCCATATCGTACAGCAGGTTTTACAAACCGTATGCGAAGAAATCAGTTTGACACAAATACAGAAACATACCATAAATGTATACCTAGCGATAGTTTAAACCAAGGATAAGCATGCAAGAGTTGAAATTTATCGAGTCCTCATCACTTAGTTGAGCTCGTAAAAAGACTTATGGCCCATTACGGCGACTACTTAACGAGCTGATAATCACCATCATATTTCTAGTGATGACTTAATAACGCTTACAAGTGATGACTTTTATTTAACTTGAGGTGACAGCGAGAGCGATTTGATGTTGAGGTAAATGATTAATATGTGATTTTACTTTTAGAATTTGAGTATTCATGATTTTATTTGAGACTGTAGCAGCACCTAATTGTGTCATTTATTTCGTTTCTAAAATAATGAAGGAATTTGCTAATCTCTTCAATTCCCCTTTAATTTTTATCGAGTCCTTTTCTCCAATATCGGTAGTTTTAAATTATCATCACCATCAGCTGGAAGAAGTCCACTGCTGAAAAATGAAGTATTTTTGGTGTTTTCTTCATGAATTTCATTTTTTATAAAAAGCTAAGAATTATTTTATTAATTACAATAATTATAAAGACTGATGTAGTACAAGGCATGTTTTTAACTATAAATAAGTTGTGGTCACTAAAACATACACAATAAGAACTTCTATAGACGTCAAGTCTTTTTAAAGAAGTCAAATAAACAAATTAAATTACCAATAACCTACATTTGACAATTACTTTAAATAGGTGGTGAATATGAGTCACTTATTATGGAGCCGATCTACGCTGTAATAGTTAGCAATAATGGTGACATGAATATTTTGATAAGTATCATCATTTGTCTCGCCTTCTGCCTCAAGAACGAGAGTTAATTCAGGAACATCCTTATGCCATCAATGCCATGCATTTTGAAATTTTGGGCCCGTTATTAAATCAATAATCAAACTAATGTTGTAAATGCCAAAAAAGATGGTTAAAAATGTATATGATTTAACAAAATGTTTCAAAATCACTATCAAAAATTTTTTTTTTTTACATGAGCCTCAATGTGCACTTAAAAAACAAACGTCAAGAAGAAAAATAATGGCATTTATTTTTTATTGATCAAACAACTAGTCTTTGTGTCAGAGGCCTGAGGGAGAACCTCTGGTCTAGGTAATCCTTCCTACTATCCTATCTTTCCCTTTAATAATATAACCGTGAAAGTTTGATTGGATGGATGGATGTTTGTTCCTTTTTTACGCAAAAACCACTGAATGGAATCGGTTGAAATTCGGTGCACATGATTTAACATGATATGATTTTGGAGTTGTAGAGGGTAAAACCGCTAGCAGCAGATACCTATTCCATCTTTTTCGAACAATAAGCCACTGGTTGCATAAATAGATCCAGATACGATTATCCTGTTTACGTGCGCATGAAAATTCCAGCACGTAGTTAATGAATAATTGTCTGTATAACATAAAATGTAATAAAGATTTCCCATAACAATAGGTTATTTATTAAGCATTTGTTTTAAATTCTAATGTGGTAAATTAGGTCTCTTCTGTGAGCGGTCACGTATTTGTAAAATCCGATCAGTAAGCGTTGAATCATTTAGGTATCGGTTTCTTTGGAGGAAAGTTTAAATATTTGGGTTTTAAAGTTAAATTATAAATTGAACAAACAGAGAAGGTGGATTCTGCTCCAACAGCAGTACCATCTATGTATAGTAGTAAATAGTTATAGTAATCATAAGTCAGATCAGATAGCGACGATCTGCGAAAGGCAGCCGTCAGAGAATGGACGAGGAAAGCTCAAGACCGGGCTCAGTGGCGTAGATTGGAAGAGGTCTATGCTATGTCCAGCAGTGGGCGATACAGGCTGATGATCATTAAGATAGAATAACGACGATAGAAAATAGGACAGGAATAAAGACAACAAACTAGGGTGTAAGACGTGCTTTTAAAGATAGAATAACTAGATTCTAGATTAACGGGCCGAAACTGCGAAATACCCAAGAAAAATTAAGCAATATTAGTAACGGATACCTTAGAGACGGTAAAAAGGCTAGAAGGCTCGGGAAGAAATGAGAAAATGGGAAAAGTTAACAGACGGACCCTTCTGCAGAAGAGTACTCAGAGATAGAAAACATTGGAAAATGTTTTAGGAGGCCTATGCCAGTAGGCACACTGAACTGAGTAATATTCTGTAAGCAGTTAAATAAGTCAGGCAAATAATATATGAAAAGTTCAGGATAAAACACTCATTATCTGATCGAATGAATATGAAAATGTCGTTAATTAAAAACCGCAGGATTGACACAAGTCACAGGCTTTTGTTAATCCAGTACCGTCAGCACAAGTTTTCAGTATTTGAGACGTAAAGTAAACTGAAACTTTGACTACTTCAAATTGACTACTTTAAAAGTGTAAAACGTACTGACAGCGATTACCACTTGTTTTTGGGAGTATGGTGTCCTCCAAGGAGCTCTACTGGTACCTATTTTCTTCGTACAGCTTTAAGTCAGGTCTGTAGAATGAATATCTTCTGGCCAGTTTGTACCTATTCTATATGGCTTCTATATCAATGGAATAGGAATGTGGTGATAGGTATACCTAACAACTAGTAACTTTGCATACCTGCCTAAATAATAAAAACAACATTTTTCCTAAATACCGCAGGTTGTTCAAATTCTAGTTGTTATTCATTCAAGTATTTATTTGAGGACCTTGAAGTCGTTCTCTAAATTAGAACAAGTCGACAGGTAGGTACTACACCGTTATCGATAAAGATAAAATACTGTAGTATTGTCCATGCAATCACGTTCATATTGAGAAACTGACATTAAACGTAGTTCTGCCGATGTCGGCAATATTCAAGGCAAGTTTGATGAAGGCTCTTCAAGATAATACGGCACTATTGGCGCAGTGGCTGAGCGATCGACTATTGCGCAGGATGTCGCGGGTTCCATTCCCGCACGGAACTAATATTTGTATGACCTAAAATAGTTGTTTCGGGTCTGGGTGTTTGTGTATGTGTATATCTACATATGTTTGTAAACGCATCCACGATACAGGAAGAAATTCCTAGCGTGGGGCAAAGTTTTTTAAAAAGGAAAAGAGTAAGAACTCAGATAACTTTCTTACTGGGTATAGTCAATAAAAGAGATTGATATCTAATAGACCCAGAGAGCAAGTATTAAACGGATTTCTTTTGATAGTTTTATTTTTAGCTGTATGTACGAGTAGTATGCAATCAAGCATACGGGAAAACCGATTTCAATTTTAATGGTTTGTGGGTAGACTTAATTTCAATAAATAAAAAACATGGTAATTGAAACATTAAGTTGTAGTTGATACACCAATTAGTCTATGGACACAATTAAAAATATATAAAATGTGAAGATATTGCATTGCATTAGCTTATTTTACCTATACATGGCAGGTAAACTTATCGCAACTAAAATCTTAAACATAGGTATATGTACCAATGAGCACTTTAGTGATTCACGTCCGGTGGTTCATTCTTATAAGGCTAGTCATTGAAGACACACGATTTGATTTGTGATGATGATGCCTAACTTAGCTTTCTAATATATGCGGTTACTGGTACTTTATCATCAACCCGCTGAATTCCCACTAAAGACTTGGACATCACTCCATTCATCACAAAATTTGCCATTTATAAAATCGAAGATTTCGGCTATAGATTGCAGTAAGAAATCTATAGCCGAAATCTTGCAAATTATATGAATAGGTACCTATTGCATAAATCAGGAAAAACAATTATATTTTTATAATCTTTGAACAAAGTCGGATATAATGACTTCGCTATAGAACATTCCGCTTTATTAATGACCTATTTTTAACATTGTGTCCAGTTAATGCGTTACTGATGTGATCATAACAACTTCGCACATATTTCGGGACCGTCGTACCCGCCATGTTTAGGTGCATGCCAATGGTTTTTTTTTTGAGTTTCATATTGAATTATTCTATTTTTTGTTCTCTCCCATTAAAATAAATACTACATACTGTCAAAACATGAGGTTGTTTTATTTGTGTAGCAAAATGCTTGGGTAATGACGTCCGCTTAGTAATGACGTGATAATATTTCCCTTCGATGCATAATAAACGATTCACAACTGTATAGGTAATTGAATTATTTTGGTTACTGCGATTTGCCTTAAATAATAAATATTGTAATAAGGAATTTTGTGAATATTATAATTATTAATTAGTTGCCAATAAGTATATAACTAAATTAATTGCAATATCGTTGCCGTTTTGCTGAAGGTTTCGGTACAAAGTATTTTAATTTAAAATTCAAATTGCATCTAATAAATTAAAACTAGAGTACCATATATAGTTATTAATTAAATACTTCGTTATAATTGAGTTTACTAGTTATCATTAGAACTTTAAACAGGATTTTAAAATGTTTTTTGATTATATTGCGATTGTGATATTTCGAATTTTGGCCGCGATTATGGCGCATTTAACCATTATCATCTGCTTAGCCTTTTCGCGAACTATTTTGGGATCGGCTTCCATTCGTAATCTCGTAAGTAGTAAGCATCTGACGATGACATGGACCAATGTTTTATCTTACCTCCACAACAAAGTTAGTACTGGATCTGCTAACCGGTAGACTTTCAGGCTACAAATTACCTGAATCGAAAGTTATAGATCTACAAATAACCAACAGGAGGCACGAAGGAAACTCGGTAATAATGGTCACCCATCCAACGACCGACATAGGGAAGCCAGGCTTAACTATGAAGGTTCAACCTGCTTTTAGTTCTAAAGTCATTGTTGGTGACCATTTCAGTTTAAAATGTACTGATCATAATTAGGTACGGCAATATGAAGCAGCTAAAAATACATAAAGTTATTAAAATAAGGTCAAATAACCGCAAAACCCCACATTATACCACAAGATGTCAGTACGCATGGCTTTAATACACATAATTGCTTCTAGACGGGTAGCCTCACAGCCTGCGCCCGCGCAGACGGATCGGGGGAGGCGCGGGCCAGCGCGGGCGCGGGAGGAGACAGTGAGTAACACGGAACCCGTCAAACCTGCAGCCGAGAGATGCCGAGTTCCCCTCTGCCTCTCTCGCGAAATGCCTTCCTAAAAAATCACTCGCAAAGAAAATTAAACCTTGTTCATAGAGACAAACAACTCATTCTTGCATGTATCAGTATCATGGTGTTAGAGATTACCTTCTATTCCTTTTACAACCTCTTTCAAACTAAAAAGTTTTAAATATTCATTTCAATAATGAAAGCACGCTATTGCCGTTTGACATAAGGATTGTATTGCTTTGCACATTATTTACATTTTGAACAAACAAAATTAAACTTTATCACAGTACAATTAAATTGATTATTGCTAAATATATGACGGTAACATATGACATTTATCGTATTTATAGGGGTAATGCACAAGACATGTTCAAGTTTGGAGTTTCTAAGAATTGAAAAATGCTGTCGTTAGTCTGAACTGTATTCTTTATTCCTTTTCTGTTAAGAAAATTAAGATGTTTTGATTTGGAAGCAATAAAAACTAGCCGGTGTTTATTAACGATCGATTCGTTAATAATTTTAATGTTTCTTTGTGCTAAATTGCTGTTTTTTTAATGTCAACTGTAGAACAAGATGATGTAATGAATTAAAAGATGACGGACAGACTTACAAACTAAAAAACTAGCAGGTGGAGTTTTTAGTAGCACCTGGCTATTTTTTGTGTAATCCATTTAGTAAAACGAAGTGAATAAAGAATAACGAAGGTGATATTTAAACCAAACTGACATGACCCGCATATAAAAGAGCAAAATGAATGCTATTCACTCATAATAGTAGTTAAATCCTTTACAATTCTTTGTTCTGACAACTATAACTAACCCAGTTACATGAGAACCATTGTTAACACTAAAATATTCTTTTCAAAACCAAAAAAGTACACAGTTAATCGGAGATTATACATTTACGACAGTTATTTCTTTAAAATTCCAACAGCGAAAGCTGTAGTTGAAACTTCACTAATCGACTTAACTCGTTGTGTTCACGAGTTGGTACGCGCATTGCATTTTTATGACCACAGTCCGGTCCCACGGGCCGCATTAAAAAAATGACCACAAAAAATGGTCGACCAAAAAACCAGTATGACCATCCATCCACGTCGGATTAGTAACAGGCCTATTACTGGGTTGTTTACCTTATTCGTGGGCGACGTTTGTTTTCTATTTTCGAAAATTGACAGCTTGCAATTTTTAAATTTAGAATTTTATGTTTATGACCCGTAGTGTTTTTTATATTTTCGTTACTCTTAAAGAACGGCTGGAACCGATTTGGCAAATTTTATTTTTGAATCACTTTATTAATGGTGTTCGTCCCATTGTTCTAAAATCTATTAAATTTTAAATTCGTTCAGAAATCTAGTTCTGACTCTGTACGAAGTTTACTGGGTCAGCTGGATGAAAATAAAGATTGTTTAGTTTGTGTTGAATTTCTAAAAATATTTTATTAAAGCTTTTTTTTCTCGTGTAATGTCAGAAGCCGTCGCGCCAGATCTTGTAATGGGCTGACATGGCAGGACGAGCTAGTCAAAACCAGAGGTCCTCATTGTCCCTGGTTTAGAAAACTTGGATGTTACGAGAGATAAAGGACTCTCCCAGCAATGGGATAACGCAGGCTAACAGCAATTTGGGCTCTGGAACACTATTTAAGGAACAGGGTGGTTTTTAATCAGTGTAATCTTTTTTTACGTTTTGTTTATTATAAATAATTGTTATCATTCCCTAATGTTAATACGTGTATTTATTTTTATTGTTCATATTTAAATATTTACTTGTGAAATAAATAAATAGTATTCCATATTTGTACGAGTTTCTTTCCCAAACAATCCAATTTTCATAAGGAAAAGGGGCATCACCATTCGGAGTTGAGTATGGTGTGCAAGAGGACAATGGAGCATAAACATGCATAACAAAGTAAAATGTAAAGTACTGAGCATGATTAATAAGTTGCTTACAAGTATTGTATGATGCTTGTGGTCGGCATGGACCACCGGGAATGACCTAACTCCGTAGGGTTGTCACGAGTTGCAAAAAACAAGAATTCTGTCGAATTTTCTAGAATAAATTTTCTTCGCTGTTTTCAACGTTTATAAGTGTTTATAATCCTAACTTTATTGTTCTTACACCTAAACTACGACGACCAATTTTGATGAACTTTGGTACCTACAAATTTCAATAGATTCCTATAGATTTCATCCTGGAGACAGTTGTAAGCTTTATTGCAGAGGAGGAGCGAATGTAGGCCCGGGCAACAGCTAGTAAAGAAATAAGATCAGTAGGAAAGACAATGAACATAATCTCAGGATAGAAATTTGATGAATGCCTATGATTAGGTAGCGAATTTTAACACCTTTTAGCATTGAAAGTTTAAATTCCAATAGTGCAATCATATTTAGGTATTAAATTAGGTAGGTATAGCTAATTATTATTTTTAAAAGGGTAAAAGAAAGCTCTCTTGTGTATTTGTGTAGTATGTTTAGTTGGTTACCCCTGATTGGCGAAACTTATTTCAATGTGGTTTTCCGACGAATCTTACGTGCCTCTTTGAACGTTACTCAGTTTCAATAGAATTGTATCTTAACCACATATAAAACAACGGTTTGACCTGCCAACTTATACTCAAACCAGTGTTGCAAGACTAGCAATCGAAGAAAAACTTGCAATCTGCTAATAATTCCACCGTAGTTCAGGAGAATACATATATTGTATTCAGAGAACTAACTTTAAATCATTGTTGAATGTGACGTATAGAACGAAGGACGTGATTAAGAGAGAAAAGTCTAAAAGTTTAAGAAAAGTCTAAAAGTAGATGAATTAATACTGTGAAAAAAAAAATGCAGGATTGGGCAGGAAATTATAGCATGACAGTTGATTGGGGATAATCGAAGAAGAAGAAGGGACGCATTAACCTGAAATATCTGGGAACAAAGGCTAAAATTTGATTATGAGGTGATGCTGTGTCAGAGGAAGAAATTGAGATGACGTCTAACAGACGATTGAAGAAAATTATTACAAAGAAGAAAGAAGTTGATAATGATTTAAGTTCATGTTCATTAAAACTAAATCGCCCGGCTATTCAACGTCTACTTAGGTAAACGCTGTGGTCCATGGAACCAAAATTGTCACGGCAAAAAAATCTCGATTACCCCTCTACTTCTAGTGAATTTACTCTATTCTAGTAGTACATATGTTCTTTGTCCAGTTTGATGGCCTTTACGAAATCCTTAAAATAAGCCACACCTTTCTGATAGGTAGACGATTTTTTATAATAATGTGATTGGCAAGATTGCAGATAAACCGCTTTATCGCTGAGTAGTGTACGTGAATGCAGAACTGATTAGTCATATGTCACGCAAACATAGCCTGACAAAGAAGTCGGTTAATAAGACTAAATAGTTCTCTCTCTGTAGCCTATCTACTCCGTACCCATAATTCTTTTGCGTTAACTCGTAATAGTTATAAATAAAATGACATTATATAGCAGGTTCGATGACTGCCGGTTACCGGTTTGTGCAAGTTTTTGCCAAATAATTGTGATATAGCCACGCCTAGATCAATCGGGCTGACATGAGGGCGCGACAAATATTTTGTAGCCTTGTAATCCCCTAGTGCAGTGGTTCCAAAAGTTGAGGTTGGTAATCTAAGTAGTTTGGGCACCCGAAATGGCACCTGAGCTGATAGCACCACAACTGTTTCACATACGCCTCCTATAAAACCTAACCAACAACGGGCCAAATAGTTTGGGAAACACTGCCCTAATGGAACATTACAACATGATACTACTGTCTTGTTACAACTCTAGAAGATGTTACGAAAAGATTTTGTTTAGCTACGTATGTTAGATGTTGGTTTTTGTAATGCCCCCGGGCGATTATTAAAGTTAAGTGTCGATTCGAACATCATTAGCGAGCCCATAAGTCAATACATCTACTTATCTTGGTACCAAAATACCTCGATGACTTCATGTTTTCATTACTGATTCTTATTCGGAATTAGTATACTGTGTGAACATGAACAAGCATATAAACAATTTTTCCATTGATTAAATTATTTACAGATAATTCAGTGATAATGCAGAATTTGAAACCGATCAAATAACAAAGAAATTAAACTCATATTTCTGAGAATCTGATTCGATGTTTTTCCATTTCCTGAAAGTTAATGTAAAGCGGTGTTTAGACAGAAGCTTTTCAGGGGTCTTCTTTCTAAGTCTGTTAACGAAGACACGTGTACGGATGCGGATGGATGACTGTAACTCACGTCAAAATCAAATAAGAGATTATGACCCCTTTTTTTTTTTTTATCGTGGTAAAATCATCAAATGAGACCTCCAACCCCGGGCAGGGCGGGAGGTACTGTCAGACTTGTACTGACTAAAATCTACGGTGTCCTTCAGTAGCCCTTTATGTTCCGGGGTCACGGTAATAGAAATAAATCCCGCGACCAGATTATGACCCCTGGTTCATATTTGTTTCAGATACAAACACGACACAAGCCTGAAGTTAAATTCAAAATCAAAGGTAATAACATAATAATGTACAACCCTATATAGCTTTCCAGAAACCACCCTGTACTCAGTTAACTCAGATAACCAAGATCAGGTAAAGTCCCAACCCAATGCTGGTCAGCCAATCAACCACATTGAAATCCCTAAAATACTGACAACCCTATCTTTTGCAGACACCGCCCAGCAGTTATCTGGTGCCATAAAGGCGAGTAAGCACTCGCTAACCATGGGACTGCGAGTCTGTTGCCGTGCGCAGGCGCAACTCTACTTATGCACTTATAACTCGGCTGTACCTGCAGATAGTATTACAGGACGCCCACGACACGCAGGTAGGTATTGTACTTGTGAAGTCTGTCTGGATTATAGCTGTTGTTAGCTTTTGCCCGCGGCTTCGTTCGCATTCGCTCCCCCTCCCCCTGCCCCAGCTCCAAGCAAAGCATCTAACTGTATTCAGAGTTTATCTTTGCACTAAAATTCAGGATTTTGGCTTATTTAATTATATTTTATACTAGCTGTTCCCCGTGGTTTCACCCCCGCTGCTCGGCCTCTATTGACCGTAGCGTGATTTTATATACATTGCCTATAGCCTGCCTCGATACATGTACTATCCAACTCAAAAATATTGAACCAGTTGTTCCTGAGATTAGCTCGTAAAAATCACAATTGTCAATAACATAGTCATGAGAATAAAGCAAACTCCGAGATATTGAATAATCCGTGACATAATTTTACCACAGTCATGCGTATGCGCAGTGACATTGACTCCATTCTCGACATGAGGAGTCCACGATATTTCTCACAGATGATTCCTCATCACACAATGACATACAAGTGATACACTCTTGTTTCGTTCTCACAGCACACTGTTTAGTAAATAATATGCACAAGTCATGCACTGGCGATGAGCCAAGGGGCGCCGGTAATCGTGACTAGTCTTAAAATATTCTTAATTTGAATAATAAAGGAGACTTTTCCGTGAAGGTTTTATTTGTTGTGTTTTCTTAAAGATGCTGATTACTCAGAGCTATATAAATAAAAAATATACAGTTTCATAAAGATATTTAAGTCAGCGGTAAGTTCCATTTTTGAGGAGCGGCTGGAGACACGTCACATTATCCTTAATTACCTTCGACTTGACGCAAGTCCTCACCTAACATAGTGTTTTTGGGAGCATCATGTGTCAGATTAAAAAAAAAGAGATATTGCGGCATGAGACGCCCCCGGGCTTGGTTCGCCTGGAGGACACGATGGAGCATACGGTAAAGCACGATGGAGCTAAACCGATGCGCAAAGCGTCGGTGTAGCCTTGGGAGGACTCATGTCATGATATACAAACCTTAAAAAAATCGTTCATAATGATGTGATGTCTGATGAAACTGGCAATAAGACCGAAAATATCCAGTCAAGCCTACATTTCAGGCGTACAAATATGAATGTTTGTATGATAAGATTTAACTGAGATTGTATTTAATCATAAAATAAATAACTTATATCCATAAAATGCTGTAGAAGTTAAATGATAACATACATGTATTTACATAACAATTAGTTTTTAAAATATTTGTGTTAAACAAACTTTTGTAGTAATAGTGACCCAGATGTGGGCCTAACAGATGTGTTTCGTTATCATGACAAATGTGGTGCCCGAAGATATGGCGATATGATAAGACGTCGCAATACCTTGTACTGAGGAACGCGTTCAACAATATTTTAAAACAAAATAGAAATAAGTCCCTGAAATTAGTTGCTGTAATAAAAAATCGTCGATAAATTTGGGTTTCTGGAGGTCCGATAAGTCAGTCTTTACATATAGATAAACTGATATTCAGCTGTATCCGTTTCGACGCCGATCCCCAATGTATGTAGTTTGGAAAAGGCTAGGCAGATGATGAAAAAAAAATTCGTCTACAAAGTGCAAGTCGAGGGTGAGCTTAATATTGCTTTCAGTCGTGCATATTTGCATGATCTACATACTTGCAGATCATGCAAATATTGTTATAGTGTTCCGGGTCTGGGTTTTTTTTTGTTTCTGAGTTTAAATTTTTATAAACACACACACACACACAGAAAGCAACCTATTAAAAAAAAAAGAATATAATATCTCAATTTGACTTAGTCCTAACTCTGGGTCTACCAACGTTGTTTGGCGCGCAGCATTACAGGAGTCTAGTAGTCTTAACTATAATTTATTGGCCCTGTTGGACTAGGATGGCCACAGGTGGTCACTGACTGGTATAGTCCAGTTGTAGACGGAATAAATAAAGTGGAACCCTCATCAATACAATCAATCTTAAAGGTTACCAGTCGCGTGATCAATATGATCACACTAATACCAGCCTGATTGACTTCACCTTGCGTGCTTCATGATGAACTTGATCAGCTAGTTAATTAGTACCACTTAGGGAATTTAAAATGTTGTCTGTCAAGATTTGCACGGTATACCATCTTTACTGTGAAAGTTTCAATCTCTTGAGGTTTTCTTACGGTTCCAGGGCTCCAGTTATGCTGCGGTACTGTCTTATCAGGTAACCATGACGCCTTAACGTAAAGGGACTATTAAAGGACACCGTGTCAGTACAAATCTGACAGTTTCTTCAGTCCCGCCGAGGGTGGGAGAACTCATTCGAAGATCTTAGGTGCCACGTAAAAAAAGGACACGTTTTCTTATCATTACTCTTACTCTCACTGGACATTTTTCTGTCTATAAATGCAGCTTGCAGTGCAAATGGTATGCATAACTCAGTCATCTCTGAATTTGATAAGCGACCTCCTCGACCTGTCTCTGCTGATGCCACAACAGACAGCTTGTTATATCCACTGGGGTACAGTGAGTGATTGTCGTGGGAGCTATCTCGAGCACGCGCCATGTAATTATGATCTGTTAAGTTGTTTTATATCTGGGCCGTTGACTGACAGAGATGCGCCTTGCATAGTGCATTTATATGATCTTACTAGCTGTTGCTAACGGCTTTGTCTGTGTTCGTGTTGAGAATTATCCCATGGGACTGTAATATTGGAATATAAAGTGTTATATTATCTATTATCTCTGTACGTTATATCCAAATCCATTCAATACTTTTTGTATGTCCACAAATCCATCCATCCTCATTAACTTGTGTCCGGTTGACGGCAATGCTGGTGAAAAATTATTGGGTACCGTACTTCTTTCTAACGACGGAGGTGATAAAACGAGATGTTGGGAACAGTTTTATATAGCTTATTTACTAGAATCGAAATACTTCCCCATATCCCGCAATATTGCTAAATTATACAGTATGCATTTGTATAAAAACATACGTATAATACAGAGAATCAAACACTTCGGAATATATGTTAAACATAATGCATTCACACGATAATATTGAATTCCAAACATGTATTCGAGTATGTCTGAGAACGGTGTGAGACTTGCCAAGAATGGCAACGTTGAGATCGAAGTATCAGGGCGCCATGTAATGCAAGGAGATTGTATTATCACCAAGGGTTACGGGTTTGTTGGGAAGTGTTATAAGGACCGTGGTATAATTGAAGGAACAGGGTATGGGTTTAGTCAGTAAGAGTCTGTCAGTCTCTTTTACTCCACTCGGAGCGCAAAAGATGTTGTCAAGTAATGCGACTGCGACTAGAATTCAAAATTCCAACAGCGTCATAATTAAATTAGCTCAAACTTATGTTTTTAGGCAAAATAAGAGTCAAAGCTCTTAATCTTTAAGATCTTCTAGGTATATAAAAATAAAAAAATGTTTCACGTCATATTTGTGGTTGCAAACGGTTCAACCGCCAATGCGCGGACGAAAGACGAAAAATCACAACACGATACTTGACCACAAATTCTTTTAATCAACAAGGTAAATACAACATCAAGCTACCATTATAATGTCCCAATATGGCGACTATATTAACGGAATGCGAGTTGCGCAAGAGTCGCTCGATCAACGGGTCAAATGAACGGGACTCATTGATGTGGCCCGGAGGCCCGGGGCCCAAGAGTGACCATTGATGAGTGCTAATCAATATCGAGGTCACATTTAGGTGGCGTATGGAGTACATGGAAAAGAAACGAGGCATTACAAGAAAAAATTGTTAGCAAATGATCAGGGATTGCAAACTTTCTAAAAATTAAAGAATGCAAAGGGCATGTGGATTGCTTTTAGTAGGTAAGGGTTTGATACTCCTTTCAGCTCCAAATAGGAATGGAGGGAGGTTTACTTAAACGCTATTTAAACAACAAAAAAAAACAATGCAAAATAAGGAATGAACGGTTACTTTAGTCTTATCTGTAGTTACAAATAATTTGACCACATATTAACATATTTGGTCAAATTATGTATTCGTAATAGCGTTACAGCGTCATTATCGATGTACTTCGGACAATGGTAGTAAAACGAAGAAACGAATCACTGAAAAATAAAAAGTTTCTTCAGAGAAATACGCATATCTCCAAATAATTTGGAGAAGAACTAAATGAGCAGATCCATTGACACAGACAGCTTTTGTCATGAATTTAACCGGGGACAACTCATCCGAAAAATATAAAATATAGGGATGCAACTTCACCCTTCACTACGACTTCTACTTCTCATTCGAACTTACGGATGAATAGTCGAAGCCTTACATTTTCTTAAAAGTGACGCTTCATTCGCTGCTGAAATATTTTACGGATGAATTGTCACATAATAGTCATTAATGACTTATTTACGGCCCATGGCTGGAGTTTGTTGAGAACCGGTATCTTGCACTAAACATGTTAATGAACATGCGCTGGCTTCATTTAGCAGGGTCACCTGGAACGGGACTGGAGGTATACAGGTTTCTACGGAAGTTGTGGCTGTAATATCTATGCGTATTATTTTTATACAAGTGGAAGTTACAGTGGTTAAGTTTACTAGCTTTAACCATCCAAGTGTGTCTTTCTGACACCTGCACAGTAGAGTATCTACCCAAAAAGTAAAACGGTACCCTATTACTAATACGTCGCTGTCCGTCTGTGAGTCTGTTGTTAGACAGTTGAAATTTTCACAGATGATGTCTTTCTTTTGCCACTATGACAGAAATGACAGAATAAAATATTTTGTGCCTTTTTTACAGTTAATGGTCCTGGCCTCTCACGTGGCCGGTTTTTAATCTACTTAATGTATGTCATCTCGTTATCGTTAGTGTTATCCGAAAAAATGATCAGGATGAGGAGAGCAATGTTCTTCCATGAGTGATAAATCATTTACTGTAAAATCTTAATTATTACACAAATTGGCTTCTACCATAAATGAATTATGTTTCCTCTATAAAATTTTCGCTTTACGTTAATTAATATTATTTGTACCCGGAATACAAACACAATTGAAGACATGAGTTGATGAAGGTGATATGTCACTGATTCATAATTTATCAGGAGCAAGGTTTAAAGTTCTCATTATTAATTTGTGGATATTTGTTTATATGAGTTACTTTTGGTTAGTAATACTGGACTATATACTCAATAATATTGTGTATTTTATTGAAAGAACAAAATGCGTGTAGGGACATAGCATCTTCTTTTATGCTATTAAGTAAAAAAATCACAAAATGTTACATATCACCTTCATCCACTCATGTCTTCAATTAATAAAACAAACAGGAAAATTGGAAAGAAATGAATAATGCAAAAACTAGATTTCTGAATCTAGTGACAAATGCATGCCGCTGAAATGCTTTTGTTTTGAGATTTAATTGTTGATTCATACACAGAGGTACGCGATGTGCAACACGTAGTCACGTTTTAGGCGATCAGGGCTGGGCCCAGGACTTACCATTTGCATTATTCGAACATTTTGAACCCTGGTTCATGTCTGGGTTGACGGCGGGCGTCGCGACCTGTTCCACACACTCCTCAAAGATTTGTGCAGCAATCTGACGAGGCGTAGAGGATCAAAGTCTGCAAGGATCGCGGCTCTGTATTATCAGGAAACCGTGTATTTTAATTTTTTTTTTTAATTTCATTTATGAAATCAAATTTAGAACTCCCACTAAAAACTTACGAAGATTTTTTGAATATGAGAAGAATAGTACTTTTAGGAAAACCTCTTTGTTTCACACATTTTATAGTGCACTGGCCGAAATTGTAAAAAAATATGCAAGATAGCCATTTGTAAGCAAAGGAAAAACACAGTGAAAAAAAAAACTTAATGGCATCTTCAAATTATTTTGCGAGGAAATGGCCAGTACTATGAATATATTGTCAAAGAAAACCTCGGAATTACAAACTTTTTTTAATTCCTATGTCAGATTTTGGCTGTATAAAGTCCGCGCCACGGCGAAGGCCGCTTGCCATAATCAAAAAAGAAGAAGAAGAAGTCCGCGCCACAAAGTCCTTTTGACGGCGGCGCTGGTGTCTATGTCATTACAGCAAATTATATGTTCAGTCCTAGCGCGGATTCAATTGTCGCGGATTTTTCTGTTCGTCTATGTGATTTTAAATGGTTGTAGACGCATTTAAATTACAGGCATTAAAAAATGTAGTACTTACCACGAATTTTCCGCAAGTCTGTCGTAGTTCTGACTTTACAATACAATAAGTATTATGAGCGTCTGTCGGAGCCAAAGCCTGCCGGGGTCGCGGGTATGTCTTGTCAAGAAAAAGGTTGCCCCGAAACGTAAAGGCTTATTGAAGGACACCGTAGATTTTAGACAGTTATAAGTCTGGCAGTCCCTTCTATTTTAGCTGATTTTGATGATTATACATAACACGCTAAAAAAGGTGGTCACAAAAACAAATACGTATCCACCATTTTCCAATATTCTGATGCATTATAAAGATTTCCAATTTATTGATGCTGTTATCATGAACTTTGTCTTTGTTCATCTTTATCTGAATACCCATCGTGCATTATGAATACGAATAGGTAGGTTTTTTTTAAAAAGTAAAACATAGAATAGGTACAAACGTTTTTCCCTATAAATGTCACACCTGCCTACATAGGTATGTTAGGAGGATAATATACTAGGTATCGTGATATAAGTGCATGTCTATTTATATTATGTGTTGATATTTATGTTCACACATCAATAAGATTACAAACAAATGTTGATGTTACAATGTTCTACAGTTATATTTATAAATATTAAAATTGAATCAAATTCTCTACTAGGTACCTAATTAACCAGTAAGACCTCTTGCCTGAGAGACAACTAAGATCTAAGAACTAAGATCATAGACTTTTAAAGATGAAACTGGAATCTGGTTAACATTCGGGCAGGTGGCCTGCCATGTCTTTTAATTGGTTTATTTTATTGAAATCATTGCGCGTTTCTAATAACAGAGGCCTTATCACAAGATTTCAGTATTTTATATGTACAGCGTACTTGAAGTATTTACTGCGTCTATTGTATGAAAACTGGCACAGCGCCTCTAGTGTGCGAAGAAAGAACTATTTTTTTCCTTGAAATTAATGTCAAAGTTTCAGTTTACTTTATTTCACAAAAACTGTAAACTCATGATACGGCCTCAGGAGAATTTTAATAATTCGTTTTTGAATTGTAGTAGAACTCATTTTACTTTATTTGTATTTTACATAAATTAGAAAAACACTACTTTTCGGAAAACCTTTTTGATTCACAATAAAAAATGAACTGGCCGAAATGGTAAAAAAACATGCAAGATAGCCATTTGTAAGCAAAAGAAAAACACAGTTAAAAAAAAACTTAATGGTATCTTCAAATTATTTTGTAGGGAAATGGCCAGTACTATTGATATATTGTCAAAGAAAACCTCGGAATTACAAACTTTTTTTAATTCCTATGTCAGATGTTGGCTGTATAAAGTCCGCGCCACGAAGTCCTTTTGACGGCGGCGGCGCTGGTGTCTATGTCATTACTTCAAATTGCATGTAAAAATAAATGTGAATTTTCCGGAGGATATGAGTCCTAGCGCGGATTTAATAATACAATTATTACTATTAGATTAGATTAGAATATACTTTATTGTACACCAAAATTAATAAACAGCTTTTTACAATATTGTACTTTTTACTATTTTGTGAGTTTGATCCAAAATTAAACTTATAACGTCGCATCAGTCAATCGCTGATACGACGCCGACGTTATAAGTTTAATGTGTCCAGATGCTGTGATGACAGAAAGGCATCATTAAGTAACTTGCGTGAAATTATTTTGTATAATGTATTAATTTTACTCATATTTGATTTGAGCACGAAACAAATATTTTTACATGGCCCATAGGTTATTATTCCAGGGTTTTTATGTTCGTGTATGTGATTTTAAATGGTTGTAAACACACTTATATTACAGGAAAATAACTTGTGTGTAAAAATAAGGAAATAACCAAACTTCGGATTCTCTCTTCATTTTCTTCTTTAATCACCGAACCTTTTTTTCTCAACCTTCAACCTTTCTTTCTCCTTCAACCTTTATTTCTTACCAAATAAAGGTATCATTCGACTCGGGACGCGGAACTGTCTTATCAGGTAACCGTGACCCTGAAACTTAAAGGGCTGTTGAAGGAACACCGTGGATTTTAGTCATTCTAAAATTCCTTCCCGTCCCACTCTGAGCGGACTCAATTGATAACCACGATAAAAAAATCTATCTGACTTCATCAATACTGACCTACTCCTACCTATGAACGAATCACATGACAATGAAAACAATACCATGCATAAACCAGAGATCAACTGGGAGAATTAATCCCTATTGTAGCGACGACAGTGATCGTGGAAGATACAAGATACGGCGCGAGTGGGACTGCAAGGCCGAACCAATAGACTGCCCCGCTTCCTTCGGGACACGACGCGGGTGCAATTACCTACGTTCCATAATCACTTGTGTTGTACGTATGTTGGTTTGTTTATGTCCGTATCCGTGAGTTACGGCCGTGACATCGTGGGTAAGGATAGACCCCTATGCAGCTGTAATGGAGGTGTTCCTTGTTACTGGCTGCCTGTGCAGTCGTGATTATGAACCTGACATTGTACCTGTCAAGGTTAACATTTAGTTAGTTTATTGGCATCTTATCAGCTCAAATATCATCTGCCTAACATTTTGCCAGCTACTTTGGGGTCGACTTCCAGTCATACCACAGTATATTTCATGAAGCGACTGCCTATCTGACCTCCACGACCCTAGCTCGGTGGTAAGTACAGCACGAAATGCTAGGGCTGGTTTTCAGACTTTTGTGATTGTAACTAACTGTAGGGTAACTGTATAACTACTGTAAATACAAACGTAACCATTCATATCGAAGCACGATGAGCCCGACCTACTGATTATTATAAAGAACTTCATTCTCTTTAAAGTTGGGCTAAAATAGCAAGTTTTTCGCACTACACGAGTATCACTAGTTGGTAGCATGCATCTGTAAATGAAACTGAACCGAGCAGACTGATTGACTCCAAGCTACATGGACACTCAGTTGCATAACCACTATACTGACTGATCAATCGTATTGATTGTACACATGCGTTGTTTACTACAATAGACACACCTAGTTACCTGCGGTCCGAGGTATTCTATTTCTAGATACAAAAGGCCACAAAGGATCTGAGGCTAAATTATAATAGTCGCACAGGTCAAGGTTAAGCCGCGCTTGCTTAGATTGTTCTTTAGATAGGTAACCACGTATTTCATACAGAGATTCCTTCCATGATTTCCACGGTTCCATTCCATGTCTCGGAAAGCATGTTAAGACGTTAGTCTTGGTTGTCTTTTTTATTTGTAGATCTTTGATATCCGTCACAGGTAGTCAGTGGCCAAAAAGTGGCAGTTGTCAGGGGATAAGCAGCTGCTCAAAATACTGTCAACCTGCATCCGGTTAGACTGGAAGCCGACCAACGACCTACACATAAAAGTGTAATCAGATGATCTCACAGCAAGGTCGAATAATGGTTTTAATACTTGGACTTCATAATACGACGTAGTGAGAATTAAAGGCCAGGCTGGTAGAAGTGATGGCAGACCAACAGCCAGATGCGTGAATGTCATTCAGAAGACCTCAAGTAAGCCCTGATAGACTCTTGCAGACCAGGATAACATGACCTAAAGGCAGGAGGACTGTCACTTGCCTAGCAATGTGGGCCAACGATGATGTTGAAGAGGATTTTATTAGTTTTTCACACTACTTGCTCGTAAATGTCATATTATACGTCAGGCAAACCAACTGTAAAGCATGACATTATTCCCCCTCGCTCGAGCCGGGAATAATATATGTACTGAATTACATTATTCCCGTGGGAATAATGTGATTTGAATTTGGAAACTCAAAGAAAACCGTATGAAAACTTTCACCAAGGAGTCGTATCAGTAATGGCGGCCGCTGGCAGCAACAGCTGATCGCTTACAGTGGTGCCAACTTCACGTTCGAAGGTTGTCGTACCACAACAAATTTCAAAATTCGAATTTATTTCCTCGCAGTAGGTGTGAAAAGCAGAGTACGCTCCTCGGGAGTCAAGCTGCCTTGTCTTGGGCTGACTTGAATCCCTTGCTACACTAAGGATTCTTAACTTAATTCCTTCGTTTCACTCGGGAATTAACACTTGAACCTCCTCGCTGCGCTACGGAGGTTCACCCCAGAATCCTTAGTGTAGTTTCGGGATTCAATACGCCCGTGACGTCAGGCAATGCTTTACTCCCTTGGTGCGTAATCTACTATTGTAACTACTGACGTGTGGTCTGCCGTACCACCCGAGTGACCTTTTTAAATCAATATGTTTTTCTAAGTGTGCAGTTGCACAGTAGACTGACCGACTCCACAATATAGATGACACGTGTTCCAACCTCGAGCTGCGTTATTTATTGATCGTAATTGTGCACATGCATTTATGAACGTTAGGTAATGTATTAGGCTCCATTTACATTGTCGAGGAATGAAATAAATCTCGTCTTTGTTAACAATATTTTACAAAGGATAATAAAAATGTATCAGCTGTGCAATGATCAAACTAGATGAGTGCAGGTGTTGAATACGTATGCGAATTTGGACGTTACACAATGAGCTTAAAGGCAATTTTCAATTTCTCTATTGAAATACCTTTAACTTCTATGGTATACTTTATAGAGAGTATTCTATTTATCTAGATGTGTTTCATTTTGTGATATTGCTTCTAAATCATTTCGTTGCAATGTGAATTGAGCTTTACTGGCAGAAGTAGGAGACAACTTCACAATAAACCAATGATAGCCGCCTTCAAGACTACAATAGACTATATCCTTTGGTAACGTTATTGGCATTTATATTTAGCACCTATGTTTGAATTGTCTTACTTTACGGTACCTCCTATAAATGCGAAAGCAAGAGAAAGAAAGAGGATACGTATTGATGGATGGATGATTGTTACTCTTTCACACAAAATCTCTTGTCTTTCTCATAAGCCTTACTAAGGCTAGCTTTTACTCTTACTATGTCCGATTATCTATTTTTCATGGAGCTAGTAAATATTTTTCTATGCAAATAAAATACAGATAGTGTTTCTGTGGGACACAATGATGTTTATATAATTTTGAATTAAAGAATTGTTTTAATCCTGCAGCTAATTCAGGTTATCATTTCTTTCGTAACGAAGATGTTTGTAAAGAAATAAAGCCTTTTCTTTTTAATAGTTTCGCAAATAAATCATCATATAATAAGTCATTAAGGTGTGATGCTGTGAGTAACACAAAAGCCCCGTCCGGCATACAAGCGCACAATGAAGCAGGTAGCTGACAGATGACTGGCTGACTCACCCGGATCTGTTCGCCAGGTAAACTTACAACTGTTCGTTATTCTCAGTTGACTGTAGATAATGTACATATGTACTGTAGATATGTGTGTATGATACGGATAAAAAAAGATGTTCTGTGCACTAGCTTATGCTATGGTTTATTCAGAATAGCACTGGTGGCAACAGATTCAATTATGACACGATTTCTATATGGAAACATGCGTGCTTTGGTTGCATGCTATGGCTGCATGCAATAGCTGCTATGGATGCATGGAATGTTTACTATGGATTATTTATATGGTACTGAAAAACTAAAAACTAGCTTGGGTAGGTAGTCCATTTGATGAAGGTTATTATCATCACGCTCCAACGAAAAGGAACCAGGTAGTGGAGGTGGAACCACGGGGCAATAGCTAGTACATAATAAGTATCTAAGTTGATTATAGATTACTGACGCGACTACTGATCCGGTTGACAGCATCCTATTCGATACGACGGGTGACCACAAGTAGTCCTGCTAATATTCATTCTAATATCCACCCTATTGCCTCCTTCTCCAAAGGTCGAAATCGTATGAGTATTTTCATCAATAGTTAGTTAACTTATGAGGTGTTTAGTAACATATTGGTTCATTTTTTGTACAGTTGCTTGGACTTGTACCACGTGACTTCCGTTTTAAAATATCAGGTAAAGACAAGGTTTATTACACGATTAATGAATCAGCGTAGTGGTACTGGTAACACTTAATTTAAAAATTAAACTGACAATATGAGGTTGCTGGGCAAAAATATTCTCCAACAATGGATTCCGTAGAATCGACGACGCAGCCAGGACAGGCTCAGCCAAAAAAAGGTTTTTCAAACGAATCGCCAAAGGAAATATGAATGATGGCGCGGTTAGTTCAGTGGCTGAGCGATTGGACTGCTGCGTGTCGTGGGTTTGATTCCCGCACGGAGCAAATATGTATTTGTGTGATTCACAAGTAGTTGCTTCAAGTCTGGACGTTTGTGTATGTAAGTTTAAATATGTTTGCAAAACGCACCCACGACACAGGAGAAATTCCTAGTGAGAGGCAACGTTTTTTTTTAAATATGTCCATTACATTGTAAAAGAGAAGCGTGAGACAAAAACAATCCGTAAATAAGTCATCAACAAATCATTGGCCCATCATTTGTTTCCCAACATTCAGCACTATAATGATACATGTATCACTGCTAGCCGCACTTATTGATCACATCAACACAAATCATCGGCATTTTACGCGTAAAAGTGGTAGTGTAAACTACTTTCCTAACGGGTCCTCTTCCCTCCCTGTTACTCTTGCTGAGAAGATTGTGCTGTCTTCTTTTAGCGTAGGTGTAGCCCAAATAGTTGGGTTAAAAGAGGTTATGTAGGTATGGGACAGAAGTACAGTTTTGGATATTTGTGACCTCGTTAAAGCCACCATCAGCACATAGAAAATTTCCTGATTATGCCTGATCTTAGATCATAGATATGCCTGATTCTTTATGTATTGCAAACTCATAGGCTTTGTTTAGACTGATTTAAAACCAACCTGTCCCTCTGTTGCCCTTTGTGTTTCAGTGCCACAGGGGCCCATTTAAGACCAGTCTTGCGAAATTCTTAGGTCTCATGTGACCATAACCTATGCATGTTGGACATCTAACGATTTAAATCTAGAGTTCTAAGACCACGTAGACTTAAATCATAAGATGTCATTGCACTTCAATCATCGTGCTAAAAAAAATTACATTACACTACAAAGGCTGAACATGCACTCGAATGATACGATAGATTTTCAGTGAGTATTAATCTAAGACGTGTCTGGACGATTGTACGATTTAAATTTTTGCGTAGATCACACATGAATAGATGACACTGACAAAATTTTCTAATCACAATGCCAACATTACGTCTGCCTTATCCGGAGGATTAGAGGTAGTTAGTTACACGATTAGACAGTTACATGATATCATGTAACAGCTGGAAACACTAATCTTTCTAAGACATACAATTTTTGTATCTTAGTATCTATATGTCAAAATTGAGGCAAGAAAGGCGAATGTTTACACACTTTAATCTTCGTTTTAACAAATTGAGGAAACTTGAACTAAGATATTAAAATGATATGAAACATCCTCCTGATTTGGTGTCGGATTTCTCAATATTATTAAATGTTGTGAGAGTTTTATGAATTGAATCATGTTATGTTGTAAACGGTTATATTATGATACACTCGTTCTTGCTCATTTATTTCTTGCACATTTTATGGTAATGCATGAGGATAAGTTTTATGCGATAACATTCTGACCTGACTGTTAATATTGTCTAAGCACAAATAACATTTATTTATAACGAACTAGCTTTTGCCCGTGTCTTGGACCGTGCGGTAGCCGATTATATATATCCCACGGGAACCGTACATCTACGTTCAGTTTTGTAGGCGCGATTGAGTGGGTAGGTAACAAAAATCTTAAAATCTATCCATCCTCGCATTTCTTATATTAGCTAGATTATCTTCTAGAAACAAAAGCTGGCTAAAGTGAGGCATCATGATCAGAACGGCATTTAAGTGTATGTAGATTTGTTGCTGTGCAGTATAGCGGTGCCCCAAATTCTCAAGCATGCTGGAAAATCGACCTGTGCGACTGCCACCAGCGACGCACACGAAATAGCCAGGTTTCAAGCCTAACTTCTTTTGTCTCGTAATCGAAATGAAAAATACAGGTCATACTTGACTGTAGACAGCAGCAGCAGACGAGAGACGTATTCGCAGTAGGCTATATGTACCTATAGATAGTGACACTAGTGTTCAGTGCTCACGCTGTATTATCTGACGATTTCAAAACCGTTTCGTCGAAGAGTACCTATTGAGAATAGGTGCCACTAATATTTAGCCAGCTAATATAGTAATAAATAATTTGACGCGTGCAAGGCTTTTTTATTATTTGGTTTGCTGTTTAGTAGTTCCCATCTTTCTTGATTAACCTTCTGCTCTACCTGGCTACTGTCAAAGATTAAGCAAAAAAAGGTGGGAAGGTATTTTGATAAGGGCCCTTAATTGTGTATTCTTGAATAATGATGAAGAGTTTCTGATTCTATACGTTGTTAGCTTCGACGCGGAGGAATGCTTTCTTTGTGCGCACTGTGCGCACTGTTACGTGTGTCGTGTTCACATACTAATTTATGTCCTTATGTATAATGTATGTAGAGTTTTCTATGTTAATTTCTGGTGTTAACGGAACTGTAGGACGAAAGGTTTATGGACTTAGATCAAGGGCAGTGTCACGAACATTACCGCTTGGTAAAGGTAGTCGTGATATATAAGACTCAGTAGTGTAATTAACATAGGCCGCTAACGTAGGCTACCGGTTATTTCAAACAATTCGAGCTCGAAGTGCTCTAAGTGGCAATGACAAATTAATAACTCCAGAGTTATGAAGGATTTATTAATTTTCAGGCATATGGGCTGGCTCAAATTCACGCGGCAAGAACAGCGCATCGTCTTAAATTAAAAAACACATTTGTATTCAAATTTCTATGATTTTGTTTTAGTCGCAAAACGATTCGTTGGTGCGTTGGTGCGCGGAGTTCCAGTTCCTTCTAAAGACCCATCTTCTTTGCTTCTGGTGAAAGAGAAAATTGAGGCCAGAAACAACCCATTTTAAATAAAATCTGCACTAATATTATAAAAAGGTAAAACCTATTCGTTTGTATGTTAGGGGTAGTCTCTGGTTTAGTCAGTAGACAGCTACATTGATCATGGGTGAAATGGGAGGAGTGTGTGAAGCCGCTGGCAAAAGCTAGTATTAACTAAATCCGTAAAATACGTGTCATATCCTGACACGATACCAGCAACAACCAAAATCAGACACATTTTATAGTCCAGCTTGTTTGGACAGTATATACTGTCCTAATTATGTTACCGTATAACATAGTAGCCGAAACACATTTGTCTTTAGTCAGCAGTGTGCTGTGCATTCGTGTGAGGTAACAATAAGCCATTAAGGTAGGTAATTAATCTCCTATTAACCCGAGGAGTGGACAAGTGTAGCGTTACTTGTTACACATACAGACGCACGAGCCATGGTATGTGGAGGAACGCTTGTGTGTGTTATAAAAATTTCGCATTAGCAAATTGTGGGGGCAAAGGTTTCATTCAGGATAGCACATTGATGATTTGACGGGTACTATATATAGTCCTATTTAAATTGTCACGTAAGAAATATGAAGCAAGCATGTTTTTAGCAACCAAAGCTTTATTAGCTTCGTAATTTGTCTTCATCTCGAGAACGACGCAGGAGATAGTATTCATTAAAAATTATAATAAGATTTTTTTTTCAGCGATGGCCTCCGCAGAGCTTCCAAATAATTATTTCATGGGAACTGATTTAAAGAATCAAAGTATCCAATTTCCTAATCCAGGGCATGGTAACCTTAAGTTCCGAATTTTGTCAAAATCCGTTTCATAATCGATGAAGTAACATATACTATGTATACAGAGGGCCATACTAGATTAGTAGGTATATTTTTTTGATGTGATCAATCTTGTCAGTCGTCTAAACCACTGCAACTCCTTGAAGCCAGAATCAACATGGCATCAGCCAGAAAATTGAGGCAAAAAGCTCGGCGAAGACCCGGAGAATGAAATAAACTGTCCTGTAACGATAATGAAATGACTAGCAGAGGAGTAGGAAAAAAATAACGTACCCAGAGGTTTATAGTATGGAAATATAGATGTAGATTTACCATAACAAGACAGAAACCTATTTTCATCTCATCCACATCAATCATACTATTAAACTAACATTACCAATCAATTTAATTACCAAAATCTATATTTACCAACCGTTTACGAATTTGAATCGATGAATGATGTCTCGTGGTCGCTTAGCAACAGCGCTGGTTGCACGGGTGAGGTCGGCAGAGGTGACTGAACAGGTTTCAACCTGGCGCAGATCTGACGCGCGCTATGCTTGCATTCCGTTGCGAATTCTGCGCAGATTTTTTTTTTTATCTCACTCTTTTTTGTAATTGGGGAATTAGAATGTTGGGATTTGGATAGGGAAACCTTTAAGGGTATATTAGCATAACATTTTTATGTATCTATATGCTTAGCGTAGATTTTAATAACGGACAACCTTTAAACGGAGCACACTTCCAGACTGCTACTTGAAGTTATTGTAGTAAAAAAACCTAAAATTATTATCTGTGTAAAGTTGTACAAAAAAAATCGGCTACAACAAATTAATATGACCATAAGCAGTTATGCTTTTTACCTTCAATCTATACCACTTATGCTAACAAGTGACAAGATGATATAAATGTCTACAATGTGGCGTCTTCCAGTCAGGACTCAGGAGACGCCATTAATAAATAATTAATCTTGTTCAAATAAACCACTAATTGAAGTTGGCTATCATGGCGGGTGCCATTCGTCACTGTCCTACTTCATAAAGATAAGGACAAAGGTTCTTGTAATATCTTTATATTTTATATTTATGAGATCAAGATATGAAGAGGTGTGGTAGTGAAAAGATATAAAAGATAAAAGAAACACCGGCTACGAAGTGGTTTTTTGTAAATATCGTGTCAGATAACTGCGATCTGAAACATTGACCTTATTTAGCGACAAAAGTAAAAAGCATAAATCAGGTGGATTTTTCAATTGTTTTTCTTCCTCTAAAGAATGAGCATTAGTGTAAATGTACGTATACGTAAAAATAAAAAAAAAACAACTTTTGTCTCTAGATTTATCTGTAATAGAACCCGATTGATGAAACGTTTTCTCAACATGTTGCTTGACTTTTTACGTAACCGGAAAAGTAAAAGTTTTACGTTTATTCGCTTATTACTTGCCACCCAAATCTTTAATGTCTTACATTTCTGGTAAACCTACTTGACATAAAAAAAATCCATTTTAAAACTTCATAGTGTGCACTAGCGTCCTTATTCGTATTCACCAGAGCCGGTTTGCCGTGCGCGTGAGTCGATCGAGCACATGCACATACGTCCCATACGTCACTTATAGACGTCTGTGCTTGTCTGTCTCTGTGTGTGTGTATGTAAGTCACAGGTCAATTGGTGGTCAGGTTGAAAATTAGTCCCATAAGAGTCTTAGCATTTAATCATATTAAGTTTCGTCGCCAATTATGGAAAACATAAGAGCTTTGATGCAATATTTATATATGATTATTTTACACCGTGTGTTCCTTTTTTGTGCAATATTAAATAGTTTATATGTGCATAGGTATCTGTATATGCTACGGAAACATAAAATTGATTACTATATTTTATAAATTATAACATTGGAACGTTTCCGAAGTGGCACTGGAAAAGAGCGCTTGGAAGGATATGGGCCCAGCCTTTGCCCAGATTTATTTTTTAAATATATTTGATAGATATATTTATTTGCCGAGAATACCTGAATTAATGAAATTAGATACGAAATGTGGATATGCCAAATATTTGAGGAAACAAGCTTTACGTTATGTGCACATAATACATAATTCCTTAATGAGTAAAATGTTCATAACTAGTCATGTCCGCAGTTTTTTACATAACTAATTTCTGAGACAATAATTACTGGCATTTCTTTGTTTGTGATTATGTAAGACATCATAACTTCATTAGATAACCACGGTTTTCTTTTGTGGATGTCCAAAATCGTCGTAAGATGGTCTACATTGTTGCAATTTTTGGTAAAATCTGAATGAGGCTGGTAAGATCCCACTTGCATATTATATGAACATTGGAAAAAAAGTCGACATCGGTTTTGCATCTCGTAGCAAACAAGAAATCGAATATAGAAAAGGCTGCATGGATGTGAGCGTAAAGTGATTATGATGCAGAAGTTCGGCTGCCGATTTTGAAATATGACTGACGTAAAATAACGATATTTGGTTAAAAACCTTACAAAAAATAAAAAGACAGTGAAAACTTGAAGACATAAATAAAAAAATACAATAGCTACTTTGAAATAAAAAAAGCTATGATAAAAATGATAGTCCGTTAGTTCATCGCTTAGTGTCAAGTATCAGTTTTTATTGCACTTTAATTTATTATTGCTTTATCTGCTTTTCTCAAAATAAAGTTGTGTCAACTGATGATAGTCAATTGTTTTCTTCGGGGTTTAAATTCTGTTAAATACTCTCGAAATGTTTGCAGAATGATTTTTAAGTTGAACTGAAAATTTTTTTATTAAATAGTAGTTTATAGTTATCTTTTTCAATCTCTGGTTACTGCGAACATAAACTACATTTACCTCCTATTAATAAAGCTTTTCAATAAATTGCTACTCAGTGCAGGTGTTCTAATTAGCACCTGCCCATAGTAAATTAATCACAATCAATAGCCTTATATTAATAATGGTACAACAAAAATAGTGACCCCAATTACAATGGCCATATGTATGATGACTAGAGGCGAATATAGATTCAATACAAGTTATCCTTATTCGTTAAAATTATCTTAAATCGTACACATAATATAAAGGCTATTTTTCAGTCTCCAGATCACTGATTTCCGACCAAAACCTTTAACCAAGAAATAGTCAATAGCAACATAGTAAATTCTAGATCATCTTAAAAGTCTTAGAAGAAAGAGAAACGTAAGTAAGTATTTAGTAACGAGTGGTGCAAGCAGGCTAAAATATCGAAAAACTCAGAAGCTCCGTTGTTCGCCGTGGTCGTGGACAGGAATGCAGTCTTGCGGGCTCGGACTAGACACACACACACACGCAGACAGACCAACAGTGCATGCAGACAGGACACTTGTGTGTGTTCGTAAAGGTCTACTACGAGTTGCAAAGTCACGCAGTTATCGAATGACGAGTTAGTTATGTGGTTGTGGAGTTTTTAGGGCATTCGATTTTTTTGCGTGCTTTCTAATCTAAGGTTGGAATAGTTATAGGTAATGTTACTTTTTAATTTGAACCAGTGCTTTAAATATTTCTGTTTGGGGTTTCTTAGTTCTTAGTTAATCAAATGTTGTATAGCTACTTCATTGTTTTCTTACTTTAAAAGACTTCCTTTGATAAATAATTAGGTAAAAGAAAACCTTAAATTAGCGTCATTTTTGCAATATTTGCATATTAAAAAAAAACCTATTTGAAAACTATTATGTTGGTTTGCTACGAGGGTAAAGAGCAGATACATCCGATCTTGCTTCATCCGATCTTTCACGGGTAACACTGATGCATCCTATTGATATAATTAATAAAAAATATTTAAATCTTGTAAAATTATCTCAATAAAAATAGCAGTTACTTTATTCAGTAACAGTAACTGGTGATAATTTGTAATCAAGTGGGTTCCCAAAGTTTTATATTCAGATACATTATGTTTATTCATATACAAACACTAAAATTCCATGTTTATAAATTTGTTCCAGGCCTTTCTACTGGGCGAGGGACTGAGTGAAGCAGTCGCCTCCTTCTACGAAGCAGTAATTATTATGACGGAAGGAGCGCAATGATTACAAAGAAAGAGGCGGGACGCGAGAGAGAGAGATAATCCTATTCCAATTTCAAAGAGGCATAACCAAGCGAGTGATAACCAAGTGAGAATCACATGATATTCGCACTCGTAGTACCTCACCAATATACTTGTGTTGGTGTGTAGTAGTGTAGACACCAGAAAGCACACAACACATTTGCAATTTTTTACTCACAAGGCTCCATCAAACAGGTTACAGCATACAAGTCTGACTTATGTAACAATAATACATAACGATCATGTTCTAAATGTGCGATGCATATCGTAACGAGGTAAATGAGAAGTATTTATTAAGACTGGGATAATATAATAATAGCTTGTAGTTGAATACCTAAGGATATCGGAAAAGTTATAAGGAATATTTTTATGTTGTGTTTCCTCTTTTGTTATTGGCAGAAATAGTGTCGTTGATTTTTATGGTTCTTACGTGATGCTACAAGTATAAATGCGTTGCGTATTAGCCAAATTACCTGGTTGGAGAAAAATCAACTGTCAGATTCGTACTGACTAAATCCACGATGTTCCTTTAATAGTGCTTTACGTTCCAGGGTAATGTTTACCTGATTAGACAGTCCCTCGAGCCAGTTTGTAACGAAAGTCAAGGTTTTTGATCATAGTATGTCTAAATCGACTAAATCAATTAAAATAATTATATGTATGCAACAAAAACATTTAGGTATCTTATTCTTTCCTTTATTTATTATCGAAAAAAAAAATACATAAAAGAGTAAATACACTAAATCATAAAAAACTTGCCCGCATACATATAAATATACGAGAAAACAAGTTCAACTGTTTTAAACTGTTTAAAAGGCGAATATTTCATCATTTTCCATGAGGTAACTGCATGAAAACTGAAAACTTATCTTACCAATGATTTCCTGTTATCACAGATCAAATACAATTGATACAATATCTGAGTCAAGTCAGTCACGACTTGCTAATAATAACTGTGACAATTAATGGACAAATAATATGTCATTGTGAAGTAATACATAACCGTCATACTTCCGTATTACAGCGAATTTTTATTTGTCATTATAATTTTCGTGTGCCATAATATGATTTTAACTATTTTTAATAGGGAAAATCCTTGAATTTACAAAATAGTTACTGTTAATAGATTTATGAATGTGACTATCTTATGTCCGCGGTTTTGCCCGATAATATTAATTATCCTGACAAAAAGTCTAAAACGTTAAGCTAGGTTTTAATTATCTGTATACCAAATACCCAAATCCGTTAAGTACGTTATGATGTTGCGATCCGACCGATTTCGGTCAGGGCGATTGCTACAGCTCCGTTGTAGTTGACGTTCATGTGCTCGAATGTTACCTAAGTATCCAATCTTTTTTCCTAAGATCCGCGCACAATGCGGGATTTAGTACCTAGTTATTGTGTGAAAGGGTAATGAACAAAATAATATCCATCCATTCAAGTTCAAGTATCCTCAATTTCCAATACTACATTAACTGATGGGGTCATTTTGATCCTATTTCTGTCACTAAATTAAGAGGCATCGTCTACCAGTAGCCGCTGACTCCACCACAAAATAGTTCAACAATAAGAGGACGATCGCCTTTCTGAATAGTTGAAATAATGTCCTGAAAAGTCGTTCGACCACATTTTTTTTAAACATTTCCCCACACTATGAGCTTCTCCTGTGTCGAGGGTGCATTTACAAACGTATAAACTCACATACACAATCACCCAGACCCGAAACAACTACTTGCAGATCATACAAATATTTGTTCCGTGCGGTAATCGAACCCGCGACACGCAGCGCAGCCAGCACTCGTGCCGTCAAAATATAACTAGCTAAACAGGTAACCTCCTTGCTCTTTTGGAATTAATGGTGTGATGTAAAGTAAACATAGTAATTAATTTTACAACCATTTAAATTGTTCCCTTCATTGACCATAATTAAAATAATTATCCCTTCATTTACCGCACTTACACATAATGGGCGTATCAATTAATTTCGTTTTATTTGGCATCCTAATTTTCCCTAAATGGAAACATTACATAACTCTCTGTATACCTAATTGTATATAATATGGTGATGGTTTTGCGTCACAGACTATCCTTAAAATGTACTACATAAGAAGAACTGTTCTTATCGCTAAAATATATAAAACTATTTAGAAAGATATGCAAACGACAAGTCTAGGCACCTGTCAAATGTCGTCAAAAAATAACTTTGAAAACTATTGGGAAAAGTTAATTCTGGACATGAGCGAGAATTTTCATTAACTAGCTTTTTCCCGTGACTTCTCCCCATTACACCTCAGGGTCCTATCTATCCCTATACCAAAATCCATCAAAATCGGTTCAGTGTTTTAGGCGTGAAAGCGTAACAAACAAACTAATTTTCGCATTTACCTATGTCATAAGTGGGGATTTATCATTCTTATTTATTGGTATTATACGTAATAAATATTGAATTAACGATTATTAAGAAATCGTAGACAGTTTGCTCAGCAAGAATTCTTGTAAATATCGTGATTGTGTTACAAAGTTCTGATAATACAGTCGTATTGTGTGACAGAATGACATCATGGCGCGGTTCAGTGTCAGATTACTGATTTGAAGATGCGATTCGAGTAGCCTCGAGTGTTTTCGACTAGAGTGCGCAGGCGACTTCGGATGATAGGTTTTTTTTTAATCCGTTCCTTTACACTAGTTTTGCCTCCTTCAATACACATAATAAACAAATACCCAGAACAGCTACTTTTAGATCATAGAAATATTTATTCCGTGTGGAAATGGAACCCGTGACATGCAGCGCAGAAGTCAATTTTCAAGATTTCTAATAATACTTAAAATAGGTTAATGAAAAAAAAAATGTTGTTTTGTTTTGTGTTGTTTCTCTGCCATATCTTTCCAATCGTTTTTAAGCTTTGTCTATTCCGGCCAGTCTTTTAAAAAGGAGTACTCCTCGCGCCAACATTTTTTAGGCTTGTCTCTTCTGCGACGCTTTACGCCCTTTCATTTTTTCTGTAACAGGAGGCACTTTCAAACTTCTCCTTATACGAGTATACTCTTTGCTTGATTTATCCATTCTTGTCACTCCATACATCCATCTAAACATACTCATCTCCGCTACATGCAATCGTTTTTCACCGTTATACCATTAAAATACACGGTAAAAGAAAGAAACTGCCAGACTGATGCAAATAGGTTTCCTCCAAAACATTCTTCTATTCATTTATCCCTGGATAATACAAATAGATTATTATATCCACCTTAACTAATCACTAACTGAAAAACTGAAATAAAGGTGCGCAAGCCCGCAGCTGTGCAATATACCTTCAGTTCGATAACGAGTGTGTTTGCGATAACTGCTGATAACCCAAATAACAGCAATGATTGTATTATGAACACGATCACTCAATTAATTACTGCACATTCTTGGTTATAACTATTATCTTAATTCACTTTCATAAAAGTTTTGTACTTAAATGTAGTCTATTCTATTTACGCCACAGCTATCACAGTGGCTGAGCGATGGGTTGCAAGTTCGATTCTCGCTCAGAATTAATATTTTTATGACCTACCGATATTTTTCTGGGTCAGGCTATTTGTGAGTTTTACCGTTTTTTATAAACGCACCTAAGTACTAAAGTAAAATTACGACAGCATATTTCAAAAAAATATTAAATTATTAGTTAAAAGGATTCCGCGCACTGCAACATTCGCGAAATGTTATAAACTTTAAGGCGACTACACAGGCCTTACATACGAATTTACTGGAAGCGTTGTTTTTCGAAATGTTTGAATCGATTCGAATAAAACTTCGTAGACACAAGCAGATAAACAGGTCTAGAATTATTAAAAAATCTGTTTATTTCTTAGTTGTTATTGAAAATAACGTAATATTTTAAGGATTTACCCGAATTCAGCTTAGGTTTTTAACCTCGTCGATCGATCAATCAACTTAGTATCCTTTAGCCATAGCTTAGACCTGTATGATAACGATTATCAGCTAAATCAAGTCCTGGCTTTATTTATCATAGGTTTTGTTTGAGTAGTAAATACAATTATAACGGCTTATTAGGATTTACTAACGCTTATTCTATTGCACGATAAAGTTTTCGTATTTAATGTTATTTATGAGCTGAAGTTGCTTGAAATAAAATTGTATTTTATTACTTTGTTTATGATAGTTGCGAATTAACGAGATTTAAATTAAAGCACTTTTCAAATGAGGATTAACACTATTCGTGATTTTAGCATGAATTGTCGCATTTGTAGTTTTTTTAGTAGTAATATTGATTGAGTAACACTTGGGACACAATGAAATTATCCTGAAGTTTTATTATTTTTCACTGGAAATTATCCTTTATAAACAACTAAAATAGAGTACGGGACTTACACTGTTGTAAAAAAAATACTGAATTCATAATAATTCATGTATAGTTTACTTATCTACTACATAATATTCTTAATGACGTAGACAAAGTCTACGAACCCGAGTGCTACGTGCTACGCGCGTCGTAGCCTCGTAGCCATGGCGCGAGTTACACGAATGTGTTCGTAAATCAAATCATGCCCGTTTAAATACTGTCCAAAGGTTTTTAATTACATTCATCTACTAGTAATGTTACTGGGTCTACTGAAAGGAAATTATGACAATGAGTCATCGCTTAGTATCACGCTGATTCCGGTTTATTTTCACAAAAACGATTGTTAAGATTTCTCAGTACTGAAATAAAATCTTATCTCCATTTTTACAGGTTTTTGTGCAATGACTAAAGAATTTTAATTGAAGAGTCATCATCTGCCTAGCCTTTTTCCGGTTCCGGTTGAGTAGGATGTGTCTGAATATTAAGTATTTTACATTTCTTGATAAGACTGGTGGAATAAAGAGCAGCACTTAAAAATATGATAAGGTTCGCACTAAACATACTGTCGGAACATAATGAAGTCGATTTTTGGAAGTCTGTACCCCTAGCACGAGTTTTCACTATTTTACATTACAGAGTTTTTCCAGTATTTACAGCGTTTCATGTATGAAAATATGGAACAGCGCCTCTGGTGTGCGAAGAAGGAACCAATTTTTCCCTTGAAAATTGTCAATTTGAAGTAGTCAAAGTTACAGTTTACTTTACGTCTCAAATACTGAAAACTCGTGCTGACGGTACTGGTATGTGGTAAGTTTCAGTATCAAGCCTGGAGTTCGCCCCCAACATGGTTAGGAAAAAGCTAGACCGATAATGATTGGAGTGGCGTAATGTACTATAGACAGAGATTAGATTCTACACTGCATGTCGTGGGGTTCGATCCCGCACTAAAAAAATATTTTCATGGCCTACAGGTTGTTGTTCCAGGTCTGGCTGTTTGTGTATATGACGACTTTAAAAAGTTGTAGAAGAAGCCTTTCCTCTGCCATTTCATAACTTGTCCCAACCCTAAGTTTCCTCCATCCAGCTCTTTTCTCTCTCCATTGTCACCGATTACAAAGCTATTATATTATCCTTAGTAAATATTTTTCCAATAATTTCAAGTGTTACACATTAAAACACTTGATCACGGCTATCTTATCGTTATCAGTGTTATCTGGCAGTGACACACGGACGGCAGAGCTGGAGCCGTCAGTATGCGACCAGCTTTACGTGTGCGTCGGTGGATTGTGGGCCTAAAGAAATTGAGTGCAGTGAGTGAGTGACGAACGATAGACGGACGGACGAGATAAGTGACGAGTGTAAGTGACTTTCTTTTGTTTTAAGTTAATCTAGGGGTCCCCGCGGTCGCGGAACTGTCTCATCATGTAATCGTGGCCCTGGAACGTAAAAGGCTATTAAAGGATCACCGTGGATTGTCCCACCCTTGGTGGGAGGACTCATTCGATGATTTTAGCACGATAAAAAAGCGTGTCCAAAGGGGTCACGGAAAGGAAGACCGAAGGAACAAAGTGGACTTTTAGACATTAAGATATAACAGGCCCTTTCGCTCCACCCAAGGCAGGAGGTTTCATTTGATGTTTTCACTACCCAAAAACAGCGGTGCTTAAACTTTTTTTAATTTGCGATGCACTTGTAGGTGTACTTTAGCATTTTATCTCAGCTTACTTGCTAATCGATACTATGTAACAAAGATGAAAGCTTTACCAAATCAGAATATCGATGTTTAAGTTCAATGAGGCAATGACCATCTTCTTACTAGTGGATCTTGTGTGTGTAAGAATCTTGGATTAAATCCGGAGAATGGTCAACAGGAGCAGCAGTTTGGAACCTCCTTTTTGTCGAGATGGAAATCCTTTCTTCCTGTACCGTGGGTGTGTTTACAAACATAGAAATTCACATACACAAAAACCCAGACCCGGAACAACTACTTGCAGATCAAACAAATATTTGTTCCGTGCAGGGATCAAACCCGCGACACGCTGCGCAGCAGTCGATCGTTCAACCACTACGCCAACCGTGTCGTCAAAATTGTTCTTCTTCTGCTTTGCTAATCAAGATGGAGTCGTCTTCCGGTCTTGCCGGATGCAGCTAAATAGCAGGGTTTCTATTTCACAAGCGACCGCCTATATTCTGAAGGTTTATGTAACTGTTATATGGCTAAAAACGGTATTATTGTTTTACGATAGTGTATTTAGGTCCAACGGTGAATTGGTCATTTACAGAAAAGGTAGAATTTTTCGTAATTTTAAAACAATCATGCATTATTACATTTAAGTACCTGGCTTTGTAGCGGTGTAGTAGCGGTTTTGGAAGCTGATCAGGTTTTGGTACGTTGGTATCGAGAAAGGTGAAATAAAACAGTGGACAAGTAATTTCCATATCTGTTTTTAACCAGTGTTGCTAATGTATGCTAAATAAATAAATAATGAGTGACTCCCACCCAGGGCAAAACGGGAGGGACTGTTAGACTTATACTGACTAAAATCCATTGTGTTCTTCGATAGCCCTTTACGTTCTAGGGTCACGGTTACCTGATGAGATAGTCCCGAAACCCCGACGGGCCCTCTAAGGGGGCCCTTTCAGATGAGGGGCGTGTGTTGTGTGCATTTTATGTTTATGTTGCAATAATATTAATTAAATAAAATACCCAACAGCAAATCCTCCTGTCTGTTACGTAGTTAAATAAAACCCCTATCGCCTTATAAAAAGAGTGTTCAGCACTATATTTTAAGGCGTGGTTCATACTGTGTCTGATTGACCACGATTTTGACGCTCGGTTCGTGCCGATGACGTGTGTAGTACCCCTAACTTTTGTCTTCAGTTTTCCAAAAGTGTGAATGATGCTTTACAATATCAGTTTTCTTAACAGCGATTATCAGTGTCGTGTTGTATCTCAGATAAGGTACAGTTACAAAAGGCATTTACTTTACTTTCTTCAAACGCCCTAAATCGGCAAGTGCATTGTCCATAACAGATAACTCCAATAGATTTAGTGGCTTTCTTGGAATATTGTGTCACTTTCTTTTTTCAGTATTTGAGACGTAATGTAATGTAAACTGGAACTTTGAAAAAAAATGACAATTTTCAAGGAAAAACATAGTTCTGTCTTCGCATACCAGAGGCGTTGTTCATTTTTTTCATACAAGAAACGCTGTAAATACTGGAAAGACGCTGTAAGTAAAAGAGTGAAAACTCGTGCTAAGGGTACTGATTTCTAGTTCGACCATTAATGTTATGGTAATCTCTCAGTAGCACCCACAGAGATTGGAGTTCCTAGTTATGGCAATAGGGTCGCCCCGTATCCTTGAAACCTGGAACATACCTGGTGAAATCTGAGTGTAGGCATTACTAGGTTCAGCTCTGCCTAGCCCTTCGTGGATTACAGGCGTTATGTTATGTTTTAGTAAGATGATGCGCCAAAACATCCAACAGACATTTAAAATAACCACTACCAGAAAATTATCCGTATCTTATCTAATCACGATTCAATTGAACGTATCATTTTTTGGCCAACCTTAAAATAATACCCTGTGAATTCATTTCTCGATTAAGTATGTTATCACGTCATACAATAGACATGTTTATTCTCATGGGTATAGTTACCAACGAGAGAAACATTACATGAAAAGTTACATTTTGTCATTATCATCTTCCTACTCTTATCCCATTTTACTATGGGGTCGGCCGAACACGTTTTCTTCTTTCATTCTTCCCTATCAGACGTCACAGTATCATTGTCACAATATCATTTACTCGGAGTAGTACGGACCTGACCTTTCTGAATATCATCATCCTCTCCCGGCGTTCTCAATCACATGTGCCTTGTACAAGTAGCTTCAAAATGTTGTAATAATCCCATGACTGTCGTCCTGTCGAAATGTTTTAATGTTCATACCATAAAATACACAGAAAAGAATACCGCTGTTTTAACTATTGTTATCAAAATAAATGTGTGTTAGTTGTGAGATTTATTTTTTAGATATGTAACTATATGTAGGTCATGGTTATAACTTATATTATTCACAGTATTTGACGTAAAACACATTCATAAGCCTTTTTCTCATGGTAGGTTGAACTCTTCATGCATACTGTAGGCTAAGAGTTAATATTCCGAACATTCCTAATATTCTTAATATCGATCTGAAATCGATAAATCCAATTTGTTTTGAAAGACGTTGGCTATACATATATGTTGATCTCATCACTGACTTACAACTGCCAATATAAAAAGTGAAACTAAAGATGCCAACAACCACACGACGTAAGAGCGAAAAGCGGTTCATTTTCCAAAATAAAATAGGTATAAATATTTCTCAGCAACGAGCACAAGCTAAACTTATAAAGCTATCATATGTACATAGTCGAAATTCCACCTTCTGCCATTTGCACAAAGCTCTTCCAATCCTCCTTCATAATGCGCACAGCAGAGTGGAACTCGCATCCTGCTGGGTCGTTGGTCTTATACGCATGTCAACCCGCATCTCTTCAAAGTTAGAGTTAACAGGCTTTTTCTGGGTAAGCTCACAGAAGCTTACTCCATCGTAGGAGTAAACCCATCTCAAATAAAAAGAAACATGTAGACCTCTTCGTGTTAATCTAATACTTGGAAGTAATAGAAGAAATCTCTGTATTTACTGTTGTCTTTCATCTTCCAGGTGAATCTTCAAATGCTGTAAAAACATCAGCATCCAAAGATGTTGTTAGCAGCGAGCGTCTCGAACTTCCTGGGGCCGCGAGTGCGGATAGCCTTGCACAAGCCTGTCATAGAGAACTTCGCGTTCAAACTCCACTACCAGTTGACTGTGACTCTCCTACTGACTGCTGTTATTCTAGTATGCGCGAAGGACTACATTGGAGAAACCATCAAATGCATGTCTGACAGCATTCTCACTCCAGTCATTGAGAAGTATTGCTTCTTCATGGCTACGTTTACTATTGTAAGTTTTATTCCTTCGTAACTTTAATTTACTGCTAAAATACCTTTCGTTATTTTTAACCGACTTCAATGTATGTAGTAAGGTATAAGGTATGTTTTCTTTTTTTACGTAATATTGGAGTTGCTTACTAATCCTGTACCTGTCTGTCGAAAGTATAATTTTAGGATACTGTTTTCATTCCGGAGAAGTTTATTACAGTGTGACTGCTCCGCTGCGACTTCCACGTGGTATCTAGCCAGTATTTCTATAAAATACTACTTCTTATAGTTTTCTTATCTATCAAAATAGCTGTTAACTTATCATGATTTCATTGTACGAAACCCTTTTTCATTTTTAGAATACTAGCTAATGTCGTCTTTGGCTATCAAATAACAATTTTCATTTGCCAATACATTGACAGTCACATAATTACCTAATAGTCTCTAAACCACCAAGGAAGTATTGCCAGTTCTGGGCTTGTAGATTATCATCATCTGTTTGCTTATTACAGGTCCGGCATTACAACGAGAGTCTCCTACAAGGTGGGTTCCTGCCGCATCCTGGCGTGGGTCCCGTGTCCGACCATGACGAAACCCTCCACCACACCTACTACCAGTGGGTTCCGTTCGTGCTGTTCTTGCAGTCCATAGCCTTCTACATGCCTCATTATATCTGGAAGAAGAAGGAAGGTAAATTTAAATGGATTAGTTTCCACAATTTTTAACGATTTACGAAATGATTTTCAAACTGTTATATAAGGCCTTCGTAGGTGATTTCTTGTAGTATTTAAATTAAATTATAATCTACACATGTGTACTTTGTAATCTTTGTAATCAGCACATTTTGAACTCCAATATTTCACGAGACATAGATTGCCTCGTCAAATATTGTATCGTTTTTTATGTTTTAGCGAGTACTTAGGAAAGAATTAGTGTTTTAATTTAATCATCGTTGATTGTCTTATATTAAAAAATAAAATGTACAATGTTTTTTTACGTGAGTGCATAAAAAAATATAATAATTAAGCAGCAAGATCCACGCCACGCTCTATTTTAAAGTTTAGTAATTAAGACAGAGTCAATATTTTCATAGCGATAACTGTAAATTACTTGTGTTTTTATTAAAGTGCATTTTGTGTCAATTTTCATTACACACTTTAATCTTATCTGTAGAATCCAGGTTAGATCTTTAGTAGAAATGTGTGTCACGTCTATAATATGGAGGTGACGAGTCTTGTCAGACAAAGAATATAATAATGATAACGTAGTTTACTCAAACATTTTTCTTAGAAATAGTAAAAGATACCATAATTATAGAGATGTGCCGTGTGGCGAGTAGTCGGCAGAAAGCAATGATGAGTAACTGAAATAATGAACTTTCTTGTTAGTATTTTTAGATATACTTGAACTCTAGCGCCAAAAGTGATTGACTTAGCCGACTAGGCTTAACTCGAGAATCTTAATACTAAAACATGTGATTGCATTCATCACCATTAACAACTTTTTACTTTTTGGACCTTTTTAATAGTTAAACAAATGTGCGAGGCAGGCGATACGGAAGTCGGAATTTTGAAAGATTACAGAGATATTGAAGTTTACTTTAATAGGCTATATGACTAATATGACTGCTGCAAATGATTTTATAACAAAATCTCATACTGATATGTGTTTAACAGGTGGTAGAATAAAAGCGTTAGTGGATGGCTTGCAGTACGCAAGTCTCGCACTAGCGGAAGAGGACTCCACAGTAGCCGGCATGAACCTACCTTCCAAAGCCACGCTCGACGAGCGAATTAATATAATCAGGAGGGATATCAAATTAAGGTAAATGTTGATTGTTGTAAGCGTTACTATTTGCAAAAAAAGGAGCCAGATTTTTTATGGATAAAAAATTCGAACCGTGAGCAAGATTGTAACCTGCAGCTTCTGGATATAATATATCAGATGCTCTTTCCAACCGAACCACCGATATACTTAGAAGCGTCGAAATATTCAATACAGTCATTTCTAATGTTTAATTGTGATGCTTTCACCCTTTCCGATACAACTGTTTAATTTCCAAATTCTTCTGTCTTCTTCTAGATTGCGCGTATCCCGCACGTGGTCCGTCTGGCTAGTTTCGATGGAGGTGGTAAACTTACTCCACCTGATGTTTGAGATCTGGATCATCAACAAGTTCCTCAACGGCTACTTCATAGGCTTGGGCCCCAGAGTGCTCAATATGGCAGAATGGGACCATATTAATGACCCGTTGGAGCTTGTATTCCCTAAGGTAAGCAGGATTAATCATATAGGGATTGTTTGATTTAATTTTTGTGTATTTAGCCGAGATTTTCTGGAGATTATCCATTTTTAGTGCTGACCTTAGAAAAAGAGAGTTTGGTATTCGAAAATTTTAAATTGGTTTTCATACAACTGCTTAGCTTAGCTGATAAAAGTCGTTGCAAAAATGATAAAAAGTGACAAATAAGAATGATGTTATGACAAATAAGTGTTCACTTTTTTTTCAGTTGTGGAAACCTCATACAAGTTTAAAACTGGACATAATGGGCATGCTCTTATAACTGTTAATAATTTAAAGGCCATATGCGATCTATTTCTCGCAGATGCCCTTTAAGGTTAGGTTAGGTAGGGTTACCCTAGCACGCTACCGCTTTAAACATAGGCCCTCTAAGCAGGCTAAATCTAACTCGTTATGTCGTCCCTAGGTCACGAAGTGCATCTTCCACAAGTACGGTCCTAGTGGCACCATCCAGCAGCACGACGCGCTCTGCGTCATGGCGCTCAACATCATCCACGAGAAGATCTACACCGTCCTCTGGTTCTGGTTCCTGTTCCTCTTCATCGTCTCTGGTTTTTCTTTTTTTATGTGGTAAAATCCAAATGTCCCCTCGTCGAATCGTTCTCAAGTTCTGGTAGACAATCTTAGTCTTTGATGTTTTCGAATGTTAAAAAGCGGTGAAGAAATGCCCTTTTTCGGGTCACGGTGATGGTATGAGTCCCGCGACCCCGGCAGGCTTTAGGCCTCTGCCCCGTAATTTTGCTGACAGCTCTTAGAGGCGCGCGTGGAACAAGACGCGCCGTCGACACGGGCATGGTCTATGGTCGGGCGACGAGTTGCCCTTTACTCGCAGCCCGCATGCCCGCGCCTACGGTGGCCGGGTGGGGCGGAGGGGGGACATTGTCCTCTCTCTCGCACGGCGCGCCTCCTCCTTCGCGAGCATGACTGCTTCGCAGAAGGAGGCGACCGCTTCCCACTCCGTCCTGCCCCGCAGCAGTGCTGAGCGCGAGAGGTCTCCGCCTATCGCCGCCGTGAGGACACGTCGGTGCTCCGCCCAAGCGGGAAAATCCTGCACCGTATGCTCGACTGTGTCCTCCGGGCGATCTACGCAGTGGTGTCACACAGGCGTTTCTTCCTTTCTCATTAGATCCACACAGGTACCTCCCGAAACATCCGTGTCCGGTGAGGACCTGCGTCACGCGGAAGGTTAGGACGCCGTGACTCCTATCCAGCCACTCCTCAAAGAGGGGTCTTACCGCCGCTATTGCGGCGTGCCCGAACTGGTCTGGCATAGAATCAATTTTTTTGAGTCATCTACCAACTCCCACTGGCCCACTTCCTCTCACAGTTGCATGTGTGTGCTAAGATGATTTATCTTTTTATAAAGTCCTTTTTCAATCAATCTGATTCTGTAGTTTGAATGTTACCCATCCTAATTTGATTATTTTATTTCAGCTGTGATCTGGCGTGTCGTCTCTTACTTCCTGTACCGTCGGTCCCCAAGGTTCAACATGATGATGTTCCAGCGAGTGTCGGGCCAGAACTCTAAGTTCAATCCCTACAACGTCATCGAAGTCGTCAACGGTTGTCAGTTCGCTGATTGGTTGTTCCTCTACTATCTCGCGAAGAACATGCAAGGCATCGTTTTCCAGTGAGTCAATGTGTTTAGCCCTCAACATTTTCTTAGGGATATATATATTTTTTGGAGTCTGCACATTTTTACAATAATCTTGTCTCAAAGTGCCTTTAGTAGTTTGGCCTCTTTACGTTCTGGTTATATCGTCAATATTATTTGTCTATGTATTTTTTTCGGGCAACCCTGCCACACTTTTCCCAAACGACTAACTCCTGAAGTCCAGAATCAGAATTGGGGACCACTAGGAAAGCACTACGGTAATGAAAGTCGAAGAAGTTCCTGAGTCTCTGGCAACGAAATTAGAAAAGAATTTTGGAGGAGCAAGAAAAACATAATTTCACATGTATCTTTCTTAGACTGCCATTACTTTATCTTTTCTTTTTCATCAGTTTCAGTTTATTCTTGTAACGATACTTTATAGAGACTGTAACGAGTCTGGAAATTATTCCCTGAATAACATTGCCTGTTATTTTTTCCAGGGAGTTATTCAAGCGTCTTGCAGAAGAGTTAGGTCGCCGAGACTTGCCTGGTAATGTAGATGAAAATGAGAAGAAAGGAGCTGAACCTGTTCTCCTTGAGCACATCTCTTATGATGATGAGACACTGCCACTGAAGCCCGAGAAGAAAACAACGTAGTATGAAGTCGAGATAGTTTACTAGTAACTTAAGTAATTTTAGGTTTGAGTACAAGAATGAAGAAATTAATTCTTGTTAAGGAATTAAGGATACTCTAGAGATGTGTTATGGAGTTTGATAAAATGCTATGAAATTGTCTCATTTCATTTTGAAAGTTTATAAAGGTATCCTGTTGTTGAGGTATGTACAAAATGATATCGGATTAGCAAATTGCAGTTTGATTTCCGCAAGTTTTAACATCGTCAAAATGTTTACGACTAGCTAGAAATGCTAATATTAACAGGGTAAAATTTTAGGTTTATTGTTCAAATTAATTGATGTAACACGTTTAGTGTGAAGGAGTTTGGTAGTTTTTAGAATGGAAATAAATTTTATGGTTTTATATTGACTTATTTATTGACAAAACAGATTTTGCTCAAATAAACATAAAAAGCGTGAGAGAAGAGGTTTATGAAAGCTAAAATAATAAATACTTAAGTAGGTATGTATATACAAATGTTATTATTCGGTTTATATGCATAGAAAAAGTATTGTATCCATCCCAGTGTTATTATAAAATTACTATTAAAATATGTCAACCAATTAACTGGCAGTGCAGCTTTTTTTGTACTGTTTTCTGTTTTTGCAATATTGTATAAAATTGTCTAGTCCATTTACGTATTGTTTTTTTTATCGTTTATGTGAATAAATGAGTGTTATTTTTACTATTTTGTTTGTTTTTAAAGTCATGTAGATTGCATTAAAAGTAAAATACGAAATGTTGCAGGCGCTCATTTCACAGTGTAATACCTAACACTAGGTAATATGCAAAGGTGTTTTCCCGTTCCTGCGTTATTGCGTATTTCCAGAAACATATTTTACTAAGGCGTTAAAGCCCAGGACTAGAAATAATATAAGTACACATACACTGTACAACGATTAAAATATAGTTTAAGATTGGCCAATTGATAGGTCTTATTTTTTTTTCAAATACCTATCTAACTAGCTATACATTTTACGATACCCACCTACCTTGATAAAAGACTTCCATATAATAATTTATTTGCCGGATTTCTGTTGAATCAAGAATTCATAAAACAAATAAGCATTGGAGTTTGTTGCTTGTCTTGTCATTTATTATTTGTTGAACCTTGAAGATTTAAGTAGGTAGGTACAAATCTAATCACTTCTAACAGTTTAGACAAACAATCATCATGGCTATTATAAAACTTTACAAGAGATGTTTTAATATAACAATGATTTTAATGTATTCATTATCGTATACCAAAAATATTTAACTCCCTGATAAATAATAGAGTTCTGAATAGATACTTTAAGAAGTGCCAAATTGACCCTTCAACATCGGAGAACCAGGAACAAAATCGGCCGGAGTGGAGACGCTATGTACTGGAGCAGGGTTACACCTTTGAAGAGACAACAAGGTTACAATTGGACAAGAAGCGTGGCGACCTAAAAACTAGACCACCTGCAAATATAACTTACAATAGATATCATCAATGGTGTTCTTACATGTCCACTTTGTGCTCGGAGTTTTACGGCAAAAGTTGGATATGCGAGTCACTGGAGAGCACATGAAAGGGCATATCAAAGCTCTCAACCACTCTAAAAGCCATCGATTGCAGTCGCTGTGGCCGAAAGCGGCTAGATGGCATCATCATCATCATGTAGCTTCAGTCCAGTGGTCTCCGGTACTTTATCATCAAGAATTTTCCCCAATTTTTGAGACGAAATGTGCATGTTGTACAAGCGCCCAACCGTTGAAAACCCAAACATTGAATATTCCCAATCAATCATGAATACTTACCTATAGTGATAAGGTTGAATAGATTAAACCGTTGGGCTTATAGACTTAATGTTGTGTATAAATAAAACAAAAAGTTTGGTGATTAGGTAGGCACCTATTTAGCGAACTCCAAAAATATTTAGCCTAAAAATATTTATTTTTCATGCATTGTTGAATTATGTCAACTGAGTTGAGTTTATCAGTAGGAGGATTCTAATTAACTTTACCTTAAAAAAAATAGGAAGTTTGTCTATCACAGCCAGGCAGTCGTTTATTTGCACGACCTATAACCGAATTGTATGGTACTGTTTAATTTATATTTGACAACATTTACTTTCAAACCTACATATTCAGTTATGTGAACGATATAATTGAATGTTGTTTCCGTATGTTTGAAACCTCGGCATCGTAAACTAATGTTTAAACTTTGGTAAAAATTAACACCTCAGTTTCAGTTTAGGCCATGAAAATTAATACTTAGATATTAAAGAAGTACTTATTTGGCAATGTAGATAACTAGTTCATAAATTAGTCATAACAAAGCGCCATGGTGTCTGTACTTTTTCGAGTAAGCTTTCTCTCGTTGCGCGCCTATGACGGATTGTTGACCCGACCGAATGCTGCGGGACGCTGAATAACCGACTAACTGAAAAGAGGTCATGAGGCTGGACTGTTATTTTCAGAGAAATTTAATTATCAAGTCTTTTACTAATTAAATAAATCTCGGACTATATTTTGGCTGATGGTTTATCTCATATTATAACTAAATTAAATAGGTAAAGATGGATATATTTAAGTACCTAGTCAATGAATCGAACTCGTTTATCTCACTTGTCACTAAATTACAGGCGTCATCTATCTTTTGGAATTTCGCAAATGTTAGATTTAAGGAAAACCCATTGGACAAACATATTATTGAGAACTTATTTACCACTGTAGCTCTGAGATAATGAAAACATAATTTACATTGTATAATATTTCACAAGTTGAGCTATACGGCATCAATTTCATGTAAGTAGGTAGTTAAAGATTTCATATTTCTAATTTACCTAATGATACTAACTTTATAAACAAGTTGATGCTGATTTTGCATCGAGTGCATTATCTACATTATCTTGGTCGTTTTAAATGCCTATCAAAACAAGAAACTCATGTTTTCTTTATGGTTATTTTATGTAATCTAGAAAAATAAAGCCAGCTTCTCTACACACGCGAATACCTAATACAGTGCCGCACAGGGCTTCGACGCGAAATGAATCGCGACCACCAATTTTTTTAAAGATAAGTATTCTTTTTTTCTCGACAAATTATCAACATTCTCCTTTTAGGTACCTACTTTAAAATGTGTTTATTTTTTGGTTGTCGTAATAATATGTATGTCTTTTTATTATTGTTCTTTGTGAATAATAGAAGGTAGGTGCGGATGTTATGTTTAACAAAAGGAACGTCCGCGTCACCCTCTAAGCTAAACATTTTATCATTATCAACAACATCAGACAATCTATTGTTGCTACGGACAGTGTTTAAAATAATATCGTGATTACAGTGTTTCATTTTTGTGTTACTAAGGAATGTATAATCAAATGAAACTTTCAGTAGCAGATTGACGTTGCCAAAAAGACAACTAGCGACATCTAGGGAGCAATAGAATAACTAAAAAGCAAATTCCTGTTTTATACGCAATGTTAAGGTTCTCCGCGGGTTCAAAAATATCGAAAATTCCTACAATATTAATGTTTGGGCAGATAGTCCACCAAATACTGTCTAGGCGGAGGTAGTGGAGACGGCGACGACGCGCGCTGCGCCGCCTTCAATAATACTGTTTTTCCGTTCATGTAAAAAAATAGACAGGTGGTTCAAAAACGGAAAAGCACTTTTGATGTAGTAGGTACGTCTTACGTCCCGAAGCACTCAATCTCCGTTCCCGGAATTTCGGTTGCAGGTAGTGGGCCAAGCTGCAGGGGAGGGATCTCTTTTCTCCTCTCTTTCTTTCTCTCTCTCTCTCATGCATATACACACCTAGCCACCATGTTCGCCATTGCCGATTGGCTAGAAGTCACGTGCATCAAGAATGCCATTTTCTTACACAATAATTTTTTAGCTTTGTGTATGTGTGTCTAGTACCAGCTGTTCCCCGCGGTTTCACTCCCAGTGTTCGACTCCTATTGGTCGTACCGTGATGGCATCGAGGAAGGCTACGTGTAAAAACATGTAGCCTTCCTCGATAATAAACTATCCAAAACATTTTTAAAGTCGAACCGGTATTTTATGAGATTAGCCGGTTCTACCAACCAAACAAACCTACTCTTCTCTTCTATAATAGGTATGGACCAAGAGCCCGTGAACGCCAGACCTACGGTATTTTATAAAAGCTGAAACTTTGTCAGCGGATGCTCCCAACACTGGTAAGAACGATGGCCAATTATGGAGTTTGGGTGATGGTGGCTTTGGCAGATAGACGGTACTAAAGGTGTCAAAAAAAAGAGTTTACTTACGTTATAGTATAAAAGCTGATTTTTATGTATAATACTTGGGTAATAAGTAGATGATATGTCCTCTTTAGCCAGACACTTTTGATGGTTCCAACCCCTTGCCAGACACCCTTAAAGTTCACGAAATTATAATTTTACTTACGTTATAGTATAAAAGCTGATTTTTATATATAATACTTGGGTAATAAGTAGATGATGTGTCCTCTTTAGCCAGACATTTTTGATGGTTCCAACCCCTTGCCAGACACCCTTAATGTTCACGAAATTATAATTTTACCTACGTTAGTTGAACGCGGTAATCTCAGGAACTACTGGTTGGAATTAAAAAAATCTTTTTATGTTGGATAGTCCATTTATCGAGGCAGGCTATAGGCTATATAACATCACGGCGTCATCAATAGGAGCGGAGCAGCATTGAGAAATGTTTCAAAATCGGGAAAATGTATTCCATTTCGAGAGCTTCCGTTGCGTGCGCTGCATAAACGGTTAAAGTTACGCATAAATGATGTACTAAGGAATTATTCCTCATAAAAAATTCTAAAATAAAGTCCGCAACAGCATATGTCTATCTTTCAAGTCTAAGTCACTGTAACCATTTTTTTTGGAAATCAATTTTGTTTTAAAGTTAGTTAGGCATTATTTGCGTATTTTCATTTATATGATACTAGCTTCTGCCCGCAACTTCGTACGCGCATTCTTATGCTTATGCCAGACAACGGGGTCGTCAAAATCGAAAATCTGAAACGTTGATGCCTAATTCCAAAAGCCCGAGTTAAAAATTAAATGGGAGTTTTGGTCAGTAGATTCAAATTATTCATAATCATAAACTGTTACCGCCTTCACTGCTGCGTGTAGGTACATCCAGCTATGTTATTTTATACTTAATTAAACAGTGAAATCAGTCTCCACATCAGGTGTTCCAGATCTTCAATTTTTATACGCCAACAAAGAGCAGTGACGGATTAACCCTTAATCAAATTAAGCAATTGCCTAGGGCATCACGTCTTGGGGGCACCAGAAGAAGTACAAAAATTCTATGGACGGGTTTCTTTTGTGCTTCTTTTTTTGGTGCCCCCCATGGGCATCTGCAAATTGCTAGTAAGCTAGTAGCTAACTGCAAAAAATTTCTAGCTCGCTAATCCGAAATGCGTAGACTTCGTTACTTCATTTATTGCATACAGAAGAAAGGTGTAAAAAAAAAATCGGGCTCGCTTCGCTCGCCCTTGCACTTCCCTATAGGGCTCTGTTTCACTTACTACACGAAGTTAGGGTAGGAGGAACGAGAGTGGAAAGTTCCTCGCTGCCCGGTGAAAAGGAAGGTACCTTCCAACCATACGGGTGTTGTGTCTGGTGGGCTTTCTGCCCGACATTCATATTCGGATTTTTTCTATTTATACTTAGTACGCTGTAAACTTTGATTGCGCGATGTAGACATTTTTGCATAGATAGTGGATTGGAGTGGATTTTGGATAGTGGAAGACGGCAACAGACGTCGCGAGGCGATTTCCGGCCAGTAGGAAAAATGTGGATGACGAATAATGGGTGACTCGCCGTCCGTTCATGGACCGTTAACGGGTCGACGGCACGTCGTGTTCCACGCACACCTCAAAGAGCTGTTGCAAACTGACGGTGCCCCCCTCTAGAGGTTCAAAGACAGAATTCAAATTTACTTTATTCACTAGAGGATAAAAACGGCTTTTACTCACTTGAGGATAAAAACGGCTTTTACGGTCAGATATCGAAGAGCAAAAGTACCCTTTCCGAGATGGGGGGATGAAAAACCTATTGTATCACCAGAAAGCACACTAATAAATACTTTGACTTTGACCTATACAACAAAAAAAAACAGTCAAATCCGTCCAGTACTTTCAGAGTTTATCAAAAATCACGTGTTCCGACTGTTCCCCATTCCCTGCGCCTGCCACCGAATCCCTGAGGTACCTCCCGCCGCAACCGTGTCCGGGAGGACTTGCATCAGGTTGAAGGTGAGGACGACGTAGCGCATCTCCAACCACTTCTCAAAGAGGATCTTACCGCCGCAATTATACCCAGGCAGTCATTATTTTGTTGTGGTATTATTTTGAAACTATAATATCTCCTAAGATATTCATTGATATCAAACGATGTCATGGGCAATTTTATAAAACGTATATATTTGGATAAGGATTAATATCATATAAATGAAAATACGCAAATAATGCCTAACTAACTTTAAAACAAAATTGATTTCCAAAAAAATGGTTACAGTGACTTAGACTTAAAAGATAGACATATGCTGTTGCAGATTTTATTTTAGAATTTTTTATGAGGAATAATTCCGTAGTACATCATTTATGCGTAACTTTAACCGTTTATGCAGCGCACGACACGGAAGCTCTCGAAATGGAATACATTTTCCCGTTTTTGAAACATTTCTCAATGCTGCTCCGCTCCTATTGATGACGGCGTGATGTTATATAGCTTATAGCCTGCCTCGATAAATGGACTATCCAACGTAAAAAGATTTTTTAATTCCAACCAGTAGTTCCTGAGATTACCGCGTTCAACTAACGTAGGTAAAATTATAATTTCGTGAACATTAAGGGTGTCTGGCAAGGGGTTGGAACCATCAAAAGTGTCTGGCTGATGAGGACACATCATCTACTCATTACCCAAGTATTATATATAAAAATCAGCTTTTATACTTTATCGTAAGTAAACTCTTTTTTTTGACACCTTTAGTACCGTCTATCTGCCAAAGCCACCATCACCCAAACTCCATAATTGGCCATCGTTCTTACTAGTGTTGGGAGCATCCGCTGACAAAGTTTCAGCTTTTATAAAATACCGTAGGTCTGGCGTTCACGGGATCTTACTCTAGTACTAGTATAGATTTTCATTGAAGTAGATTCGTGGATTACGGTGTCTTGGTAGATAAGTGTTTGTTCTAACACGTCGCATTAGATTTAACCATGTAGGTACTTAATCGTGTACATAGTTTGTGGATTGACTACTAAAAAGCTTACACAAGAGACACACTCGCAATATGTCCGCTGTTTTTCCAATGAGTGTCCAAGAAACGAAAATTCATATGAGAATATTATCATCCAATCATCTAGAACAAGTTATTGAGAAGTTATTAACAATCCACAAAAAGAAACAATCAACGAAAGGAAAATTATTTGTCGCGAGTCCCATTTCGCCCTAGATGAGTGAACTCGTTAGGTAATAGGTAGCTCTCACAAGAACCCTGACGAAGTTTGCTCCGATCCCGTTCCCGATGCTGGTGTAAGACTGTTATTTTTATGTTTATAAAGGTTTTTTTCTTCGTCTTTGTAAAAATATTTAAAAATGCAACGATTAAGTACCTAAGTAAATTTTTTAAAAAGGTAAAAATAAAATACATGTCGTATTTAGAACCTCCTCCTTTTTTCCGTCTATTAAAAACTGGCAAACATCGAAAATCAGGCCCACCCGGATCTAACAAATTTTGAAAGACAGCTTGAGATAGGTTGATAATTAAATGCTTGAGTCAGGAGAGTAGATACTTCAAGTAGGAAAATGAAAAACCGCCTGAAGTAATGACGGGGCTCCCTCTCAGAGGTCCAAAGCCTGCTGGGGTCGCGGGACTCATTTCATCACCATGACCCCGGAACATAAAGGGCTATTGAAGGACACCGTGGATTTTAGTCAGTACAAATCTGACAGTCCCTCCCGCCCTGCCCGGGTGGGAGAACTCATTTGATGAGTTTACAATGATAAAAAAAAATGCAAAAACAACGAACTATTTTTTTCTATCAAAATATTGTGCATTAGCACAATATTTTGATCCCTGTTTGCAAAATTGTGAAAACTGTTTGTCAAAACAAACGAAAAAAGTAGCCTAAATAGAGACTAAATATGTAGCAATCTATTGAAATTAAAGAATCAAAGTCGAAATAGCTTATACACCACATATGTACAGTGCATGTGATTGTGATAAAAATGCAGTACAATAATTATTCATTGAAAAATTTTAAAATTGGCGCACTGTTTTATTTGATTACGAATTTTGCAGACCGCTCTATTTATCCCAGCCTATTTACAAATCGAAGAAAGACAGCAAAACTTTTTTCTAAGTTAGGATAATAATTTAACTAAGCAATAGTATTGTTAATTGTAGTATTCATGGTAAAAATATTGTATTATATAACTTCTTTGGATTAGCATTAAAATTATTTAAATGTATTTACTTAATTCAAGTTTTCTTTCAATGATTTGTGTGCTTAACGTAAATTGGAACGCACTTTTTGTACTCTGGCAAGAATCAAAATGGCGTCAGCGCGCGCTTCAAGGCGCGCGCTCTCTCACTTGTATCGTTGTCCTTTTCTAGCAAAGGAAGGAATATACAGCTATCTCTGTTATCTCAACAGATAATCATTTTCTTTCAATGCGTGTGATGTAAAACAAAATATATTGTGAGAGCCGGGTTAGCCGTGAAACGGAGTACTTTTCTTTGACGTTGCATGGTTCCGTTTTGTGGTGCAAGTGTTTTACGTTTACTTTCGTGATTTATAAGAGAAAATATTGGTATTTAATGGAATAATTACCGTACGGACAAAGTGGACTTTGAAAAATTTAATGACTGTGTTTAATGCGAGATTTTGCACTGCCAATTCTATGAAATTGTATTTCTAAACGACTATTTCGAAAACGATCTAATTTTCCGCGAAAAATATTTACATAAACAAAGGACTGACTTGAAAGAGTCAATGGAGGCAAAGAACAATAAAAATTGGTAAGTAAACCATAATGTTATGTCTAATTCGGTCGTGTAACAATTTTTACGCACCACTATTTTTTAAGTAGCCAAGCAAACACAGCTGAGTTTTCTGTGTCAAAATAATTGTTTGATGGAAATACTTTGGTTCTGCTCTATATTTTAAGACAAAGGGGTTTCAAAAAGACCCAGTTTCATCTATTTTGTTTCATAACCAGACAGTAAGTGATGCAGTTCCATTGGAATAAATTAAAAACAAAATTTTAAGTAGGCCAAACACATTATATTTGATTGTCATTTTTAGTGTGATAATTGAACGTTCTCATTAACTGAGAACTGAAAGAACTGATCTAGTGATACATTATAAACTTGAATTATGCACTGACTACGACATCTAGCTCATGTGTGAACCATGTAATTACCAGTACTGTTTTCACACCAAAAAACATTATACTGCAAACAAAAAAAGCATCATGATGAATAGCCAATATAATTGACTTAATAATAGATACAATACCTGGTCTAGTTTCCTTTTTAGTGCCCACTTACTGAGTTATATGCAAATCGGCATAATACAACTGCAACAAAACAACTCTACGATACCAATAATATTATGAGACAAACTTAATTTAATTATTGTTTCTTTGTAACTGGCAAATTAAATTATTATGCATTATGACATAACTTAAGATCACATTGGTTTCCCAAAGGATTTGTGTAAGGTGTGTGCGGTTTCAGCAAAAATACTTTAGGCCAAAGATCTTGATTTTTCTCTGGTATCAGATTATCATGTCAATTATAATTTTCACTAGTAACTGGTACAATAGCTAAAAGCCCTTTTATTTGAATCTTCTACTAACACATTGGACTCCTGCTCTAATTCTAGTTTCCTAGGGACCCGTGCAGCACAACTTGTTTGTCTATGCTCTTATGCCATCTTCTGAATAGGCACTCATATTTTAATTCCTCATAGTCCAACCTGTCCAGCAAATCTATAGGATACAATGGTTACTGGTGGTTTGGTCAACAACAAGTAAAATAAGTTAAATATTATTCCTTTTATGTGTGACAAAGCAAGCAACTAGTGGTGCACAGGAAAATAGGTACCCATGTTACCTCTTGCATACTCATATTTCTATATCTGGAATTCTGGTTTAGGCATAGAATTGCATAGTCTGCCTATAAAGTTTCCACTGGGGGACACAGAATCACAGAACTCTTCATGAAAGGGAGCTCTGCATGAACTGTAATCCGTCATGAGGGCCCAGTGTGTGTTGCTTTCAGGCATAACTGGTGTGCCTGTGTTGTAAAAAAAATATATAGGTAGTTATGCACCTGTGTACTGAAATGTTATATTAATTTATAATATTGCAGTAAACAGCTTGATAATTAAAAATATATAATTATATTATCCTGTTGGACTATTATTAATTTATTATCACCAGTGTTAATCATTCAAATAAGAGGAAACAATTAAAATCATAATAATTTAATCAATAACCTTATCACCTAATTTATTATTAAATGAGGTTTACTATTGAAAATTTATGTTTAGTTGTATCAATAATTGGATATTAGCAAAAGGAAATAAAACCAAATATCTAAAACGATCCATGATTTAATTTTTGTTCGAAGTATCATAAATTATTTTAGTTTAATATGATGCAAAATGAGGGTAAATAATAATTCAATGCAAAAATATGTGATGACAACTGTCTGTGGTGTCATACAGTGTGTTAGGTACTTTCTATACCAGTTTGAGTCTGAGGATAAAAGAGCTCAGTTCATAGTGAAAGCTAGTTAGAATTGTTAGGATGAACTTCATGTTTATGCAAATTTCATTTTACACACCAAAGTACTATTAAGATGTGTATTGTTAACTGCATGTTACTCCAAAATCACACGGCGATAATAGTAATTACGATATTCTACCAAAGGATTTCGTTTATCCGCCGAAAATGTGTAAAATATCTTCAACAATGTAGGAATCGTACTACATTTTAAATATTTTATACGCATTAACGCCTGCATCGCGAATAGTGAAGCTTTTCTGCAGAAAGGAACGACACCCAAAGACGTAAAAGTATGGAATGAAAGCATGCGGGACTGCGATAGCTAGTTGGAAAAGCTCCTGGATTATTTTTATATCCAGGACTTAGGACAAAAGTCTTGCACGCAGTCAATTTTTTTTTCCGCACACCGCATATCGTATATTATTTTGATAACCGTCTGAATTGGTTCCAACAGTTCATCTACCTATGAAAACCGTATTTATAAATAAAAAATCATTGGTAAAATAAAAATGTTGCTATGGATGCGCAAGGACAATCGACAGTTATTATTCGTTATTCGTATAACTATTCATCCCATAAAGGTTATGAACTGCCAAACAACGCTTTTCTTAGCTCTACGAATAACATTGCCGTTCCATTGAAAAATCAATGAAACCACAAAACACGGTCATCCGAACCACCAAAAAATCAGATCATTCCTGTCCAGTTTTCTTTAAAAATCCCAATGTCATTTGGAGGCAGGCATGTATTGTGCCCATTCCAACATGTGGCCCGGCGCACGTGCTCTCAAGCCACGCTTCATCCATCCGGGATAATGACCGCACCACATTTTTGTGGCCAACAGAGGCCAAACCGTATAATTTGGACCATCCTGCTCTCGCGCACACTTTAATCACCTTTAATGTTAGATCGCCGGGGGCGGGGCGGGGTGATTTATAGCCAAACTTGTCTAGCCTTACCGACCAGTGAACCAAGACCGAATAACTTGGACCATTGCCTATTAAGCACCTCTTGGACTGTGGAAGAGTAAGGAATATGAAAGGTCTTTCTAATTTGGCGGTCGTGATGCCCGACGTAAGTTCGTACTGTCGAAAATGTCAGGTGTGGAATCGATCTAAAATAAATTGCCTTCGAGCAACTTCCAAGCTTTGCTGGTTTTATGATACATTTTTTTATGAATCCGTACGAAAACAGGAATGCGTGGTATTAGGACAAGTAATCCACTTGGCATTTCGTCGTTAATCAGAATAATAGTACATTGTTCACCGAGAGGAGAAAGTGACCGACTACCATCGAGGGTTCGTTTAAAGGCCGAGGCGTAGCCGAGGACTTTAAAATACCCGAGATCGGGAATCGCACTTTCTCTCGAGTGATACATAGTGCTTTATACTACACCTACGAGGAAAATAAATTACTTTCTACGAAAACTGAATCCTCAAACAACACACAAATTGAAAATGGCGCCAATGGCGTCTGCAATTTTCACATGTTCTTTTTTCAAATTGTTTATCCTGCCGCCGAATGGTCGTACTGCCAGCCCGACATCATCCAACACACAGCTAGTGTCCAGTGTCATTTTGCGAACTTGGAGATAAAAACTCATGTAAAAACTTTTTGGCTTTTGATATTTAGGTTACCGGCGCATAGTCTTACCCAAAATTAAAAAAGAAAAAACACGTTAGAAATGGATGTTCATACACTTTTCTCTCCCGCTCAGATGCGTTTTCTCCCCGCATATTTGGTCGATATGCAATGACGTACTTTCTACCGTAAATTTGATAAAGTATCAAGGTACTTTCCAAGCAGGTGTAGTATAAAATCCGTTTTTCATTGCATTTGCATAGGAATTTAATTATGGTCTGGTTTGACATTATTACTTGCCATAATATGCATGTAATTTTTCGGCAAAAGCCTCTCCTTTACTCTTTCCAAACCACTCTATTTTACTTGTTTGTTTTTGATTGCTCCGTGCCAAGTTTACCCGACACTAAGAAGTAGGTAGTTGCCGCCGCGGGAAATAAGGGACATTTGAGTGCATTGCTCCTCGTATTTGCAAACAAGTTGACTAAAGGAAACAGCCAATTTGTGCAAGCTAGACGTAAGACTGGGAAGTCTGTGGTCCTTCCTTCTGTTACCCCGTTCACAATATTTAAGATACAGAATACACTGACTCATTGTTGCGTGGCTGTTGATTGAAAAGGAACACTGAAGAAATCCATCTGGATTGTTCAGAGATTCATAAGAATTCAGATGGTCTTCTTTGTTGGATGGATGAGAGGATTCACATTTCGAAACCTTGAATTGATAATTACGAACTATTCTTTCTCTATTTACCATTTAATTTCTTTACCTTCGATTCAGACACTAATTAATTCTAGGTGTTTTTATCGAGTAATACGAGTAGTCACGATCTATCTTCAGTTTTCCCCAAAGACGCTTAAAACTTATCTGATTGAATACATGCCATCAGCATTCATCATTTACTATCAGTAATTTCAAGATGCATCACTTTGCCATCGGTTATTTCAAGATACCCAAAAAATGGTCTAAATCTTAAAAACATTTGTAAGCCTCTTCGGTGTTTTCCATTAATCAAGTTCATTAATGTCCAGTAGGTATATTTTGTTTTTTTCTTAATGTTGGCTAAGACACGGAAGCAAGAAATATAATTGTCAGCATTTCCTACAGTCAAATCTTGCTGAATATAAAATTACAAGCACTTCCACAACGAATTCTAAGCAAGGACAGTCGCCAGTTTACTACTCAGAGAGTAAAAGTGCCCATTCTTTGGTAAGTCAGGTTCCTGTTACGTTTGCTAAGTGGATGCAACGCGATACTACGTTGCACCTTGCATCTGCGCAGGTTCGCCTTGACCGCGAAACAGACCTGTTATGCAGATGTGATATAAGCTGTTTTCCATATAAGATTGTATCTGTATGGGGGCTGTGATGTCAATGCGGTAATGAAAATACTGGGGCAGGAGATAACCTTGATAATCGATTCCATCCATCATTCACCATTCATCCATCCATTCCAAGGTTCTCCTGTATGCTTACAATAAAAATGGTATTCATCCCAGGGCCAATGGTATTACGTTTAAAGGCCTTCATCTCGTCCCGTGCTTAACAATAATTATCATTTAGCACACTTTTAATAACACGGCTCCAAATAAAATGTATCAAAATATAGGCCTACTCGGTTTTTGCCCGCGGCTCTGACGTTAAAGGAAGCCATTTTTTAAGAATGTAAGTTAAAAAAAAAAAGATGCGTTAATCGTTGGCGCGTTATTTCATTTGAATTTGAAAACAGAATTCAACCAAACGCAACACAGAATGCCAAAATCTAGATTAATCGTAATGATTACACAATAACAAAAACATTTGAATCTACAAAAACACACTTATCAGAGAGGTCGTCTACTATCTATGACCTTACTGACATCACCCTCAATCACGGCCAGCATGGCCATGTGGCAATTGCTTCAATTTTATTTTTGGGTCACAGCATTGTCATCACATCATTCATGATCATACCGTCCATCATATTCTTCTCTCTGCTCTACATGTCACTAACAGTTGCGATGTCCGAAAAATGTAATAATTTTCGTTGAAAACTTCATCGCTGTACAGACGATTTAAATGGATTGTCTGCTGCTGGGTTCACAGGGAAATGACCTCAATAGAAGTGACGCATCTGTGAAATGATTTTTTATAATGATAGTTATGATCAAAATGAATAACTTAGAATTGAAAGACACGGTAAATCTTTGAGTTCTAGCGGATTGGTTTTGAGGGCCTAGGTATTGAGCAAGCACCACCAAGCACTGAAATTGTAGCAGCTGTAATCTATTTCATTTAGAACCTTAATTTTAGTTCAGTAATCGTTTTGGATTACAGACCAAAGCATTTGATATCCCAAGTATGACTCCTTAGAATTCAATTTCTATAAATCTGTGAAGTCTTGGTAAAATTGAGTCATAAACAGAACTATAGTTGTGTATCTTTAATCCTTTGCAGCACGTGGGAGGGTCTGAGGTCACTACTACCGTTAGTAAGTCAGACTTGCTAGTACGATGCGCAGTTCATTCAACAACACCGTGCCGATCTAAATTACATATTTGGAGCTCGCTGTCCTGCTTCCATTAACTTGGTAACGCGTGCGAGTTTCTGTACAGAATTCTTTATTCTCGAAATATTTATTTGCACTTTAACTTTGGAAACTGCATTTGACTCGGCAGATCCTACGTAATACATCACCTTCAAGTTCAACGACGTTACATATTTTTCATTAGTATTCATTGACATTCAGTGTTCTTGAAGATCTTAAATAGAACCTAGTATCATTATTTAGATGATTGTAGGTCTTCAGCCAATCAAAGTGTTAACTACCCACAATAACAACACCATTGCTAGACATTTAACATTGATTGCCAATCGAACAATCGTTTGTAGTACTTATTTATTTCAATCAAGCAGTTGTTTTTGTTTACTCTTCTGTGAGTTGATGGTAATACATTTTTTTTTGCCCTAAACTTAGCCACTTCCCCGGCATCGCCTGCTGTGGTTTTGATTCACAAAACCGTTTGATAAAATTCAAAGAACTTTTTACGTATTACCGGGAATTATTGATAGTTTACTGTTTTGGGCAATTTTAAAAGCAATTTGTTTCATATCACCGGGGTTAAAGAAGTGCCGATCGTCCAAAAGATAAGCTTTGCAGCATATACGTCAAATAATGATAGAGTATGTCTTTTTTGCATTCCAATATCTTAAAAAAAACTTTAATGATTGGGTCCACGACAGTTAGGTTATCACTGCTATCAGTACCCCAAGCACGAACAATTGTAGGTTTCGTGTCGCCGCCGTATCGTGCAGCATTTTGTATGGGAACTTGAACAGCGCCTCTGGTGAGCGTAAATTGAACAAATTTTGAGAGCACGAACAAATAAATGTAAGATTCGTATCGTCTGCGTACGTAAACGTTAACGTATCTTGAGCCATTTGTATGAAAATAGGAAGCACGAACGCAAAAAATGACGGGTAGTTTCGTAATTGTCGAAGGCTGGCTTACGAGTTTTACGAATATTTATTCACCTTCAATTCGACAGTGAGAAAACTTTCGTCGAGTTTATATTAAGCGTAAAATTATAATCTAAGTGATTGTGTTGATATATTTTGTTAGAAAATGAATGTGTACTCCAATATTTATTATATTAATATGTTACCTATTTATGCTGCCATAATTGACAAAAAATAGGCACATAATATACCGGGTGCGGGAAGCATGATAGGATTACCTACATAGATCTTTTAGCAACCGTATTATGATGGCTCTCATCATTGCCTGATTCATTGATTGATATTATTGTCATGAAAATAAAATAAATAAAATCATCAAACACAGAACATTCATAAAGCTTTTCTTTATTTTTACATTACATTTTATATTAAATGTCATGACAAAATATGCTCCTTAGCCTACGATCGTCACCAGGCTCCACTTACTCTGTGCTATTCAATAGCGGTCCAGCAGTATAACGTAAAAGCAGAAAAAGAAAGTCACATGCGCGTTTACTCATAAAGATTTAAAACATTTACATTTAAAAAAACAAAAAAAACATATTGTTATGAAACACAGTTCAATGTATAGCTAGTTAGAACCCCAAAGATAGGAATTTCTTCATAATGTAAGCCTCATTGAGAAGCACTGTCTTTTATTCAAGCTCTTCACCGAATCTCCAAACGAGGGGCTCGTCTCATCATTGAAGATCGTGGGGGATCCTTCTGTTCAACCAGTTAACAAACCTTCTTGATCAGTGTGTCAATTACTTATTTACTCCATTAAGAATACTTCCGTTTAGTTATCTCAGTTTACTGAAATAGCGTACAGAAAAATAACGAACTATAAAAACAAAATCATTGAATATTGATTTGAAACGTCATGACGGCGGAAAGATTTGACAATATATGACTGACGTTCGTTTAGGAACGCAGTCAAATCAAACACAACTTTTTAGTAATTCGATTAATTATTATGGCATTTATCTAACTAAATGGTAACTATTTCAGCAGTTCCTTTGTATTGCGTCATAAATTGAACAATATTAAAATTTTAAATGCCCTAAAATCACTAATTTACAAACAAAAATCTAGTTTCTGAACGAAACATTCATTCAAGTGTACGATCATTCGTTCTATTTTTCCCATCCTTATTTACGTTCGTATGACGTCACCAACGTTTTCGTATCGCACCCTCGATATTAATTTGGAAGTGCTTCGTGCTTCTGACTTTCGTTGTATTCCGTTATTGTATCGACGGCACGATACGGCGACGACACGAAACCTACAAATATTCGTGCTCGGGGTACAGTTTTGGTGAACTTTTGACAGATCGCTTGAGATTATTTTTTATATTGCTCTTTTCAATAAACGCAAAAAGCTGATTTCAAATTTTAAAAAAAGCGTATTCGTGTAATCAGTCTTCTTTTGGCACAGGCACACCTATGAAAATTGGTGTTTTCACTTCTATTATACAATATAACCTGACATAAGCCATACTATACTTACACGGTCAAGTTTACTGCAAAATTTGACTCGTGTATGGACTGACAATAGTAGGATTCGATGCAATGCGATCATTTTCTAGTAACATCGATTCCAGATCACTCAGATTAGTATTAGGAACTTAGTACTTCATTATTCATCACACTGTCTGTGTTATAGTTTGCTATCGGAGCATTTGTAAATACTTCGTCTTTGTTTGTTGTTATGACAAACAAGTGTTGTTTGTTTTGTCCATTGTTGTTTACACAACAAAATTTCCTCTCATGATTAAATACTGGGTTATTATTCATTGGCATTCTATTCTTATCAAACGCTTTCTCAGTGTTCTACTTATTGATCTAGTAGAGGTCTAGAATTCTATTTCAGATCTAAAGATCGAACAGTGTCGTTCCGTTTATCCGTCAGTAAATTCTCAACTCGAAGTTTCAATTATTCTCCGGTAAAAGGATCGTCTCTTGTTACATTTGTGCTTAACCGAACCTGCAGAATTATGCACCATGGTTTAATTCTGCCTTACCGATCAAGGAAAACAAGCCTGTTTTTGTAAATAATTTCATAACTGTCAATTTTCCTCTTTAGCGGGTTATGCATTATATGACCAATGTTTCGCAATGACTTCATCAATTGAAACATCACTTAACTCGGCCTATAAACTGCACATTTCTGGAAAACCTATTAGTGTCACTGCTTTCAAAGCTATGATCTGATGTAAATCTGACCTAAACGTGTGCTTCCTTATTCAAAGATACTGGTTTACGAGCATCCAGACTTTATGAAGATTGACAATCGGATAGAGAAATCGCAAACGACGCTGTTAAATTTAACGGGGCTTCTCAAAGCTATTGCTTCATGTAGATATTTCTCTGGAATCGTTCTTGTCTTGGGACATTGAGCTTGTCTCAATCATTTTGTGGAGATAGAACATGATCTTGTAGTTGTTTCTTCCGTAAGTGGTATCTTGGGGTCGCCTACGCAAAACCTTCTAAAACTCCTGTCTTAACTCCGCCAAACGTTTCCAAAACGACCATAACGCCTTTATCGGATGATCAAACTCCTGATACTTGTTGCATTGTGTCACAAGCTGCTGCATTCATTGTCCGATGGGATCAATTGGGAGCGACACCGACAATTGGCCAATTTGGGCCGGCCTCGGCGATCGGGCCACGGACCTACAATAGGCTCGACAATCATAAATGCATACGTTTTGTACCCTTTGTTGGCATTGAGCACTTGTTGGAGAAACGCATCTTGTTATCACGTGCTGATGTGTTCTTTATTCTGCAATCTTGCAGGTGATTGGATCTGAATCGGATTGTTAAGACCGTTTCTTTGATTGCAAGATCGATTTTGCAACTATCCTGTTTCTTCTTGGATTGGTTAAAGCCAACTGTATTTTATATTGACCACAAACTTTTTGCGTATAATACATTCACTTTTGGTAGGTATGTGAAAACTACCAGAATTTAATTTGTATTGTTCTGAGCTTTTAATACGCGTATTATTGTGAGCTTGTTACCTATTCATTATATTCTGAAACAAAAGTAATAAGGTGAGTAATTAGAACATCAAGCTACATTATTTTGCTGTTTTAATTGTGCGAGTACCTAATAGGTAAATACAGAACTGAAATGTGGAACGCGCTTCATAGACAAATTAAAAACGTATGCTATGATGTGCCTTCATCAAAATAATACATTTATCCATTCAAATTCATTTTGTATTCTTTCACTACATCAGAAGTTTATTTCGGACAAACTGACCCCGCAAACTTCGTACCGCCTCTTTTTCTCACCTTTTAAACCTCGAAACTAAAATGAGCCAAATAGGCCCAGCCGTTTTCGGGTTTTAGCGATCCTAACAAACAGCAATTGATTTTTACATATAAGATTTTATAATACTCGTACAGTCGCTAAAGTCTACCTTTTGCAATCTTTTGCCGTAGACTTCGGGCTGCTACTGAAAAAACCTCCCATCCTAAATATCTTCATTGCTGACTAATAATCAACTTAATAATGCCGCTACCAGTATCACTAATGCCACAATTGGCAGTTGACCCGTGCCCTCCCTAATGTCTGCGAATTTAATGAGATTCACTACTGCAACTGCTTTGATTACTGCAATCACAGCTTCATTGTTCATAGTCATCTCTTTTGCTTTCATCAATATTTATTTACTCTTTAAAACATGATCAGGATTTTTGCTGTGATTGTCTTAGAAGTAGATAAGGCTTCTGTGCACGTTCTTTCTATTGGTAGTGTTAAAAAATCTTCACCATCTGCCTGCTCTGATTATTCCATTTTATTTAGGTTCGGCGCGTTTTCTTCTTCCTTTCACATGTATCAGACGTCGGTGAGATTGACTCCTTTTTTTAAAGAATCTGATTTTTTTTTAATTAAAAAAGAAATGATTCCGACGAACTGAGAACTTCCATGTATTTTCAATCACCACAAGATTGAAAGGTAATACATTGTTTCGCTAAAACATGAAATAAAGAAAAAGGAAAATATAGGTGATTAGGTCTCAAGAATTGTCTTTAAACATTTTCCAATATTTAGTTTACATATATTACTAAATATTTACCTAAACTCGCAATCAAACTTTGAGAAAGGGAATTCTGACCACTAAATTGAGTCCTGCTGCCTTATATCTGAGAACGAACTTACCTACTTTATGTATAACACATAAATAGTAATGATTAAGGTAAATAAATGATTTAATGTATTGTTTGCCTCTGCATATAAATTTTCCTAAAACTCGTAATAAATTCAATTGTATCATGTATAATTTTGCATTTCGTAGCATGCATAGCTATCAAATTATTTTTTATACATTTATGGAGTAAGTGTACAAATGTAATTTTTTATCGTGTTGTAGTACGAATTCGTACGTTTCAGTACATTTTTTAACTCATCAAATAATCTTCCTGAATTCAGAGTAGGCTTGGCTTTTTCTTGTAATCCTCAACAACTTCCGATGGACGACCAAATAAACAGTTATTTTAATTAATTATAAACATTCCTATTACCCTGTTTATATTACAAAATGTTACAACTATAGTAGATACCTGAAATAGATCAAATGGAAATCCGCGGCTTGAGTTAGAAGGCACCTTACGTGCAATACTTTTTTAATTACCTCTTTGACTAATATAAGTTGAAGTTGCGAAGTTTATATTGACAACTGGCTGCTTCTCTATTCCATCATAAAACCATCGCCAGTCGTTCAGTAGTGTAGGTGAAGGCATTACAAAGTAACACACAGAATTATTTTAGAAATTGATTATTGAAACTAAGTAGCTGTGACAAGGTGTAAAAAGGTAACAGATTTGTAAAGTTGCTTTCGCAACTATTTTAACAATGGATATTGAAGTCTATTTTCTGTAGTAGCTAATAGAGCTTGTTATCGATAAGGAAATATTTCTTAATTTTATTTTCAAATATAATTATTTCCTGCTTGCTACCTTTGTGTCACATTCTATTGAAATGGCATTATGTTTGAGTGCAATTAATGCAGATAAGAGAATGTAGTTTTTATTTATTTATACAATACAAGAGTTGCTCTGCACTTGATATTTTTTCCTGTATCTATAATAGGGGTGCGTTTACAAACATATAAACTAAGAAACACAAACATTCAGGTACGAAACAACTGCTTGCAGGGCAAATAGTAGATTATTAACCAAGGGGATAAAGCAGGGTCTTCTGTCGCGGGTGACGAATTAAATCGCGAGCGTAACGAAGGACTCGAGGTTTACTCCCGAGCGTAGCGAGGGTGTTAAAAACTTAAATCACGAGCGAAGCGAGGGATTTAAGACGAGTCCTGAGTGTAGCGAGGGATTTAAGTTCACCCAAGACTAAGACAGCTTTATCACCGAGGAAAATACTCTACTTTTCGTACCATTTGCGAAAAAAATTACACAGTAATAATATGAGATTTTAAACATTAATATTTAACATTTAACTTATTTATAAAAATAAGTAAAAATAAACTCAACGTTTATGTATTTGAAGAATACAAAAACGCGGCAAATTAAAAAAGCAAAGGCATCAAGCTCATACGGCCTCGTCGGTTTTCGTAATTTTATTTAACTAGATGAAAATCCGGCTTCGCTCGGGTGAAACGTGTGTCCCAAATACTACACATCAAGGTTCTAAATGTAGGTGTCACGGTAAGTCATATGCCGAAAATAAAGAAAGAAAAAAAAAACTTAACATGATAACCGATGTCAATAATGGCGGCTGCGATCTGTCTGGTCAGAAAATCATTAGAAATTTACAAAATACTCGACAATCCGAATTTTGCGGATATATGTTGTCGACTCGAAATCTTTATTTTTTAATGTTTTATTATTCTGGTTAGCTTTCGATCGAGTCTACCGTAATCTAAGTATTCCAAATTTAAATCACATTCTCTCCCTAGAGAGAGAATGAAATTCAGTACAACATTCTTTCCCTGTTTTTCACAGATTAAAAATGACTATTGTTATGTTCGCTTTTTGTGGCATAGAATGTCACTTTTTTGAGCAAGTGGTACGAAAACAATATTAAGAACCCGCAACACATTGCGCTGATTTTTTTCACCCAATTCAACTATCATTTCTCAATTTGCTCAATTGGTGTATCATGTCGGAATTAAATTGCTATTTCAGCTTCACCCTTTCCTTTCATTGAATCAGGTGGTATAATAGCCAATTAAATATGTAATAACGTTATGACCAAATAAAAAAATTAAAGGGATTTCATAGAAATACTTATAATGCCGGATGCTTGCCCTTTTGTTGTATTATACCATTAGCAATGTTAAATCAAAATATCCATTATTCTAAGAAGTACAGCAGTACTATATCCCCTTTATTAGCCGGTACGGAAATAGCACCCTCCGTCCATGGGCATGACTTTACTGGCTCGTAAAGCTACCAGCTCGCTTGCCCATTATCCTAACCAAACCCATACATTACCCAGTAATAACGCTTAAAATCTATTATTCATAGCGTTGCACTTGTTTCCGTATTAAGAACTTTATTTTCTGAAGACTTCCTTGGATCTTGTCCAAGGCGTTGGTCAAAATTTGGTTTGGTTAAAAATTAACGAGTTATGAAATTCAACAACCGAATTGTGTAACAGTATTTCCATAACTACGAGAAAAATGTAGAAAGAAGAAACTTCTTAAAAGCTTGGAGAGTTTGTCAGATCGAACACTTAATAATTTACTGAATTAGATAAAATGAATGTCATTTCGTTTCACAATTTGTTTGAAAAATATTGTGAGTTCCAGTAACTGCACATGTGCTTTCGTTTAAATTAAAGAAGGAAGGCGATTAGCCAATCAATATAATATGTGTGTTCCTTATTTCCTGTATAGCTCTGCTCTTTTTGTAGGGAATTACTCATTTCACTCTTTGAGTATAGAACTTTCTAGAATCCGAATGAAATCAATTAATTCTTTGATATTTCAAAATTTCAATCACCTTTTCTCCTTCGGAATCATTGACATTGTAAATCCTCATAGTTAGAACATCGTGTGATTTTTATACAGCTGATCCCACGGTCGGTGTCGGATTCACGTTTCGTGCAGGGATGAATGTTTTAATTGAAATCTGATTCCTTTTCTCTCTCATAAATCTGGAATTTGAATATTGGTTTATCTCCTTTCAATGTTGAAGTTATAAGTAATGTCGGGAAATACTGGATCATCTAAATAAAGTCCGCTATAGTAGTGTTATTATTTCTAACTCGTTAAGTTTCCATTCACAACTCCTACCGTTTATAAACGGTTTCGACAATTTTCATGCCATTCAAGCGTTAATTTTCTCAACAGTTATGCGGTCGTCGACGCCATTTCCAAATTGTGCGGTGGTTTGGCGCCATTGCTTTTAATTGGCCTGATGGCTTTATTTTATCATTGAGGTACGTTGAAACGTAATGGAACCTATTATGGGCACTAGCATTTGCGGAAACTCGTGAATTTGTGACAAAATGTTAGCTCTGTGTGTTTCTGTTTGCCTAATTTCTTTATTCACCTCATTTGGATTTCACATAAGCCTTTGATTCGCTGAATCATGGTGAGCATTGGTCACTGCTAGGTATATTATGGGCAAAAATAATTCGCTACCACTGTAATATTGACATCATTCACTATAACATCTTTAGAATGAGGTCACAGTGGTTTCCTTGTATTTGGCTGTGAATATTAAAAATTGTGAAACCATTTTCGCTACAGTAAACCATGGTTGACTTACATAAACCAACTGTTGTTCGTTTTAATTTTCTGAATATGTGGCATTACTAGATAATTCGGAACTTTGTACTTCCTCTTAGCAAACTAAGGTCTTTAAATATTCAAAAATTTAGTTACCACACATTTTTTCTTATTTTAGTCTTGGACTTTCTTCATTATCTATTCATTTATAAACTTTGGTCTAACTTTTTGTTTTTTTCATGGGTAAGTATTCGTATTATATGTAGTCATATTTCATGAGATATAGGTTCAGTATTACTGTATTTTCCTTTGCTTACATATTTATTATTTTACCAACTAGAAAGTTACGCTAAATATTCAGTCACGATTCCATTTGGTGACAATTCAACATTTGTGACAGATTTTTGTCGCTAAATGGTACTAAACGAAATTATTTAGTTCAGGTTGACACTTTCAACGTATGCTAAGTTTAAAAGTAATCTGGTCTTCTTGTTATCATTGTAACCTTCAGCATTTCCTTTCTATATTTGGTCTAAAAGTGACAAATTACTGTGATTTGCATGTCAGACTTTCTCTGCTCTGTTAACTAGCATGACATTTCGACATGAGTGACAACAATGAATGGTACATCTAACTGGAATTTTTGTGACAAGTGGCGGATTATAACTGAATTTAATAAATTATTAGATTTGACCGCTCACAGTCACTGACGGCTTCATTTTCTGCCGATGTCTAAACATCATCTGCATTTGCGTATAATGCGATTAGTGTCGGGGTTATGATAAATAACATGCAGGTTTATCGGATTACGAGCTAGTTTGTTACTGAAGAGGAGGTCGATCGGCATGAAGCCTACGGTGTAGGTTTCCAAATTTAAGCTAACGATGAAGGCAGCGATTTTTCTAGTGATGCCGACCTGAACTTAGGAACGCACATTCTGAAAGGATCACATTCCACGCTGTCAATAGTGGTGATTCGTTCACACGCAATTCAGAGAGTTTACAACCAAAACAAGGTGGGTACCACGCTGAACAATCGCTGGTTGAGCAATGCTAGTTATTTGCACAGCTGTGACCTGCGGGCCTGCGTGCTACCCGCGTGCCTTCAATAACCTAGTGTTTCATCACAATTATTAGATTCTGAGTGAAACGGTTAGATTTGGAAAGAAAATGAGGAAGAAAGATACACTGTTTATTCTGGACATAAAAAAATACAAAATTGACTGAACTCTTGATTTCGAAGACAAAATTGAGGAGGACGAACTAAAAAAAGCGTCCGAAAATGAATAAAGACTGAATTGAACTGCAGTTAATATAAATGGTGTATCATATAATCTTTCAAGATGAAACGAATCATAAAGTCTTCTAATAAGTGAGTAATCTAAACAAGGGAATGTGAATCACGTAGATTTAGTTATGCATTGCTCATGCACTTATCTTAGGTAAGCTAATTTTACTACGACACATTGTGGTTGTGATAGATTTATTATAATAATAATGTGTGTAGAATAAAGATGTGAGGAATCTATGAAATGGACACGTAGCGGAAAAAGATTGCATACTTAATTGGACATTGAAGACATTAGATATTTGAATGATGATATTGAAGTTTATACAATAAAACTGAAGAAGACGATGCTATGAGGCGACAAGGGCACTACACTCTGTATCCATCTCCTTTTATAAAAACGATGTTAGAAGGTACCTTCTACGTTACAGCTGACGTATTCAAAACCATTTAGGGACATTCCATTTTTTATTGATAGTTACTTTACACTTATTGATAGTTACTGTAGTAGTCACTGTAGACTGAACTCGAAAAGTTCACGGTAGATCATGGAGTTTTCCTACCCTCAGCATTCGGCCCCTCTGAAAGGTCTAAGCCAAAAGCTGACGCACTGTTAAAGCCAATCAATATGAATACTATTGATTTTATACCCTGCATCGTTTAGTAGCCATAAAATTGTACTGTTATTGCAGCTATTAATTTTGTTTGTAAAACAATGTATTGTACTCCAGATTGTTAATGATATCAAATGGAGCAAAGTCAATCATAATAAAGCACTTGCGTGAGCTTTTCCTGCTAACAAGACTACTATTGATCAGATTGACTAACCTGGGTTCGGATGTTCGATACTATCAGCGGGTGCCCTATGTGGAATACATAACCTCTTCTGCGTCAATGGCCGCTTTGCTTTTTCCGCTGCTAAGTTCTCCTCCCTTTTTATAGCATCTTCCTAGACTTTAATCTCACGGATAACCTGTTGTAAAATCTGCTCTTAATTATTGATTTTATTGGCATTCATAATATTGATGATTCCAAACATAAGTTTCGATCAGAAATTCAGCCTCGACGTGGATTTTTTATAGTCTGTGAATTTTATTTGTGGTTTTTGTTTTGCTTTTTATGCTCCTTTATCTGCGAAAGTAAAAAGAGAATAGACTACACATATTATTTGGACTATACAGTCATCTTTTATATAATAAAGTTGTAACACAGAAGGGGAGCGGCAAGTTAGGGGTTCCAAATGTCAAATGAACCATCTTTATTTTTGATACAATATGTCTTTATAACATGTGGGGTGTTGGGATGTGTGTCCATGCATTCTGCGATAGATTTAGTTGGTTGATGGATTGAACAATTTTTGTGATTTTGTATCTTTTTCTTTTATTCAAGAAAATATTTGGATTCCGCGTTCTGATTTGAGGTTTCGGGAGTCCATCACTCAATCCAATATTAAAACACAAAGTTAAGTGTAGGCTGTGTTCAAATTAAATGATATCCAAGTTTTATGTATACTTTTAAGATAACTTGTTCGCCGGCTGTTACTACTGGATCGTAAACACCTTTGCTAACAGGATATTCTAGAAGCTATAATTTAATTTTACATCCTACTACTGCACCTGGAGCATAGCAAATTAATCGTAATCTTAACGAGGTGGCAGTTAGTTATGCGATAACAGGGGTCGTTGAACTTTCTTTGTAGTTACTGTAAACAGCTTCTGTTTTTACTGGCCGTTCCAAATACTTAGCACATGCGCATACGCAGGTACAGTGTTGCCGATTGCAGAAGTACAAGGCTTTAGTCAAGTGTCAATGACTTTCGAAGCTTATTATATTTCAACAATGATTTTAACAGAATTGCATAAAATATGGTTTTCGGCAGCATGATATATTTTTGACGTTTCCGTCGTCCATGGTTTTGAAAGAATGATACATTGTGTGTAGGTTTTAACTGCATTGATGTATTAGATCACCTATTTATCAAGTTAATGTTGACAGATTATTCACTGTCCATTTAGATTGCTATCTGATAAATTATCCCTCATTTATTCAGTGGCACGCCTCCGCTTTGTGGCAATTATAGGAAACATACGATACGATATCATCGTAGTTCTAATAAAATTTAATTACTTAAGTAAGTAATGTAAACAGATACTTACTATGTATACTTGAATCGGTAGCTTTACGTCTCTTTTACTAGTTTTTGCCTGTGGCTACACTTGTGTATTCATCAAAAATCAGTTTACGGGCTCATAGAAATGAGACAAAAATATGCCATCTCATTTTGCCAATCCAGCACATGCAGTTTCATCCAGACATACAGTATTGTTACCTATTAGCAAATTCTACTGAGGGACCGCTTTTGTTTTAAATGAGATTTTCGCAAGAATTTGAATAAACACACTTGTGAACACAACGAAAAAAAAAGAATATTGGTTACGTAGGGCTCCTTTATGCGCCGGGCCCGCAGCTTATTCTACTCCTGCTACTGTGTTAATCTGGCACTGGTTTCATGTGCCCACCATATCATCAATGTATGTGTGTTACGTGCGCGTATCCTGTGTTATTACCAAGTGCTACTATGAAGTCGTCACGCGATGCCACTATGTGACAGGCGTGCATCAGTGTCGTGCCGAGTATTCCAACTGATCGATTACTGGTTCCTGTATTTATTTATAAAGACAGGTGTATAGTGGGTTTATGGGATATACCTGTCAGTACTCGTATTGATTTAAATATATTATCACGTCCTAAGGATAATGCAGAAATGTTTACGATAGAACACGTACTTTTCTCTAGTTATGTTTATGGATCCCTATCCGTTTTGCGGTGTAAAAGCAGAAAATTCCATGTCCAGCGGAATTTTTTCAAAGACCTTTACACGTCTGGGTTTTTGTTTAATGCATAATTATTTCAGTGAATGTCAGAACACACGGAACGTTCCAGAAAATTATTTATTTCTGATGTAATATTCTTATTAGGACAATTATTTATTTGCAGCAGAAGGAAAAAGTTACTGAAAACAATTACGCAATATAGTGCTTTTATGAAATTAATTCTGAAAAGTCATAAAGTGGTTATTATCAAATGCCTACATTGTGTCCAGTGTCCAGGGTATAAATATTTGGTGTTTTCCTTTTAGTTAATTAGTTTGTAAGCAGTATTTCTTTATTTTACACGTATTGCGAGTTAATAAGGCGCCGTAAGAATCTAATATTAATTGTCGTTATATAATATATATTCTCTTGGACCCGGGTACGTCCTTAAACTACGTCCAGCCACCGAAGGACGGGCAGCAGCGTCCTTGCCAAACCTCGGTGACTTCTGCGATCCCCAAGCCGCCTGCCAAGCGTGGGGATTATGGCAACCCCCCCCCCCCCATTATGATTGACAAGCACAGCACACGGCCCCCAGTCCCCGGCAGCTCCGCTATTCTTGGTCTGGGTAGCGGACCGAGTAACGGCGGAGCAGGGGGTGCGAAGAATCCCCGGCAGATGCCCCGCTACCACCCCCAACGAACTTTGGCCCTGGCAACACACAACATCCGCACACTGAGGACCGATGAGAAGATTATCGAGCTGGAGGAAGAATTGAGCAAAATGCGCTGGGATATCTTGGGACTATCTGAAATCCGAAGAGAGGGTCAGGATACGATGGTTCTAGATTCCGGCAACATGCTCTTCTACCGGGAAGGAGACCGTAAATCCCAGGGTGGTGTGGGATTTCTCGTCCGCAGGTCCCTCATCAACAACGTTATGAAGGTCGACAGTGTGTCGAGCAGGGTAGCATACCTTATACTCAGAATAACCAACCGGTATTCGTTGAAGGTCATACAGGTATATGCGCCGACCTCGACACATTCTGATGATGAAGTGGAGGCATTGTATGAGGAGATATCCGAGGCCATACATACCTCCGAAACATACTTCACCGTTGTTATGGGGGACTTCAACGCGAAGGTGGGCGCACGGAATGGCGATGAGTTGAGAGTGGGGCCATTTGGGTATGGGCAGCGAAACCATAGGGGCCAGCGACTGGTCGACTTCATGGAAAAGGAAGAGCTTCATTTGATGAACGCCGCAATAAACCTCAAAAGCTCTCGAACGGAACCATCAAGTTGATGCAAGACCGGACTGAGATGAGGCTGCAATCTTCAGCTGATATGTCGGAATATGGCAAACTCAATAGACGAATCTCGAAATCAATGCGACGTGACCTGCGTGCCTATAGTGCAGCACGGATCAAAGAGGCGATCGAGCGGAACCAGGGCTCAAAAGTCTTCGCAAAGAATTCGTCTATTGGGCAAAGCCAAATGACAAGGCTGAAGATTAACGACGGCAGCATCATTTCGACGAAACCGGAGATCCTAAGAGAGCTTGAGAGGTTTTACGGACAGTTATACACATCTACACGACAACCCAGTGTCGGTACAGCTCGAGACGCAAGAGCTAAACTGACTCGGCACTACACTGAGGATATCCCGGACATCAGCCTGTACGAGATTAGAATGGCTCTTAAACAGCTCAAAAATAACAAGGCGCCGGGCGATGACGGAATCACAACAGAACTTCTGAGAGCGGGTGGAAAACCGGTACTTCTAGTCCTCCAGAAGTTATTTAATTCCGTCATACTCGAAGGCACTACGCCAGAAGCATGGCACAGGAGTGTGGTTGTTCTTTTCTTCAAAAAGGGTGACAACACCTTGTTGAAGAACTACAGGCCAATCTCACTTCTGAGCCATGTTTACAAGCTGTTCTCAAGAGTCATTACGAACCGTCTCGAACGCAGGTTTGATGACTTCCAGCCTCCCGAACAAGCCGGTTTCCGAAAAGGTTTTAGCACCATAGACCACATACACACGCTCCGCCAGATTATACAGAAGACAGAGGAGTATAATCGGCCATTATGTTTAGCGTTTGTGGACTATGAAAAAGCCTTCGATTCAATCGAAACCTGGGCAGTATTGCAGTCCCTCCAACGATGTCATATCGACTATAGGTATATCGAAGTATTGAAGTGTTTGTATAGTAACGCCACCATGTCCATCCGACTTCAGGAAGAGAGCACGAAACCAATCCAATTGCAGAAAGGCGTGAGACAGGGAGACGTTATTTCTCCGAAACTGTTCACGAACGCGTTGGAGGACGTTTTCAAGCTCTTGGAATGGGACGGACTCGGCATCAACATCAATGGCGAATACATCACTCACCTTCGTTTTGCCGATGATATAGTCATCATGGCAGAATCGTTGGAGCACCTCAATGCTATGCTCAGCGACCTCAGTATCGTTTCCCAACGGGTCGGCCTTAAAATGAACATGGACAAGACGAAAGTCATGTCGAATGTCCATGTGGCGCCCGTACCGGTTGTTGTTGGGAATGATACTCTCGAAGTTGTAGACCATTATACTTACCTTGGACAGATTGTTCAGTTAGGTAGGTCCAACTTCGAGAAAGAGGTCGCCCGAAGAATCCAACTAGGATGGGCAGCGTTTGGGAAGCTACGTGATATCTTCTCATCGAAAATCCCGCAGTGTCTCAAAACAAGGGTGTTTAACCAGTGTGTGTTGCCAGTGATTACATATGGCTCTGAAACGTGGTCTTTGACTGCTGGCCTTTTAGAGAAACTAAGAGTCACTCAACGAGCAATGGAAAGAGCTATGCTCGGAGTTTCTTTGCGGGATAAAATCCGGAACACGGATATTCGGCGAAGAACCAGAGTCACCGACATAGCTCGTAAAATTTGCAAGTTGAAGTGGCAATGGGCAGGCCACATCGCTCGTAGAACTGACAACCGATGGGGAAGAAAGGTTCTTGAGTGGCGACCACGGACCGGAAAACGCAGCGTAGGTAGGCCTCCCACTAGGTGGACCGACGACATCGTGAGAGTCGCGGGCAACCGATGGATGCAAGTGGCGAATTGTCGTTCGGCGTGGCGGTCTAAGGGGGAGGCCTATGTTCAGCAGTGGACGTCTTCCGGCTGATGATGATGAATATATATTCTTATACATAAATAAAAGAAGTAAGCAATATATGGTATTAGAACACTTGTACTTAAAAATAGCTGTACAATTCGCGGTAGGAAACTCGCAGTTGTATCCAAGTCAACTCTAATCGACATTATAATTAAAGCATCAATTAAAACATCGGATAAATGTCTAAAGAAGTCTATTTTCATCCAACGTATAACCTTACCTAACCTATTTTCCTCTTGTTTCAGATGACACCGTAACCCTGACAATAACAGCGCGGTCCACTGGCGCCTCTCAATTACTACAAGACTGATTTTCAGTAGCATCACACATTCCTATCCATGTATAGTTAGCACGAAATAAGCCAAAATGTTTAAGTTATTAGGAGGTTTAAGTGTTTACTTCAAGTTTCAGCCGATAAGGACTGACAATGCGGTGTTTCGGCTGCACAATGTGTTCACGACAGTGTTGTTACTGACATGTTCTATGATCATTACCGCTACCCAGTACGTGGGGCAGCCCATTCAGTGCATCGTTAGTGGGCTGCCCGTCAATGTGGTTAATACTTTCTGTTGGATTACGTCGACGTTCACCATGCCTGATGCCTTTGCCAGAGAGGTGAGTTCTTGCAAATGCTTTTTTTTCTATTTGTTTTGTTTTCTGTATTATTAAGTACCTGTGCTTTTACCTGAATTTTTTACAACTAATTCCAAAAGTTAAGTCTTACTGAAATTATTGAGTAGTATAGTTCTGTTTAACCATGCTTGATGTAATTCTTGTTCTTTGTGTTGCTAGCACGACAATACTTATGTTTTGTTTTACACTGTTAGCCCATAACTTCACTATTTTTATGTCATTATCGGTAGCAGTAGAAATATCACCCATAACTTCACTACTTCTCGTCGTCAGTAGCAGAACAGAAATCACTTTGGCTTCATGGTTTTAAACTGATATGGCAGACTAAGAGCTGGAGCATAGTAAACGCACAGCAAACAGCTGCCTGTATCTTGGGAATAGTGGTATTCTCACATTCTAGTAAAATAATGTTGGGATATCTCATTTCCATGCCAAATTATGTATCCGTCCCAACCCAGAACCACCCGTAATGTTAGGCAAATGTTTCCTCAACTATCTTCAATTTATAAGTGCCCAACACCGAACCGTCTTGTCCATCTGCCTATGTATTTTATTCCACATTATATTAACTCTTTGCCACTTGGCGGCTTGCGGCATTAGTCCTCCAATAGCTCAGTCTCAGTCTGGCACTTACACTCAAGGGCTCTTCGACTAATTGGTACCCTTTCCTTCCGTTGTAAGTGCCCTAACGGGGAACTATATCGTGACATTTATGAGAGACAGTCGCTCCCCTTATTACACACGTTTTCAATGAGTTACTAAATGTCAATATGTTTTTGCCTCCGTAAGTATTATGGGGTTTTGTGTTGTTATCAATTCTTAGGCACCTTATATCGAGTTGTTTCTTGATGAATATATGATGATTTGTTGTCAAGTCTGAACGTCAAATTATAAAGGATACGTACCTACTTGAAAAAAAGAATGCAAATGTCATCGTTACTGACATGCCACTGTTGGAAAAATGCCACTTTTTGTGGTATGGAGTGGGCCGTAATCCACGACGCGGATCCAGTGCGGGTTGGTAAACTCCGAATATGAGATCATTAAGTGCCGTTTCATATTTGCAGACTGGAGGGCGCTGCAACCCACGCGCCCTTGCTACGTAATCTCTTAGTCAGAATTTACTATTCCATATCCGTAACTAATCGCGGGTTAAATATTCTTTACTTGGAATCTCGCATTTAAAGGCTGATTCACATACAACTTGTATTGTTTTATACCTAGCTGGCTAGATACCTTGAAGTTAATAGCCTAGACTCATACTTAGAAACGACCGCTTCTGAATGAGGATTGTACAACTTCTGATATCGGAACTAAACCTCTGGGTAAGCTCGCTACATCGGCATCTTGGCCTCTCTACCACCTCTGCCCTAGATTCAAGAGCAAACCAATATCCAACAAAAGAAAACATCCATTGTTATGTTCTTTTTAGGTCTGTATACGTATCTCCTATTTTCTAAAAACCTTCAGGCCTTGCCAACAACTGCTCATTTAACCCTCTTCCATCGAATACCTTTCCAGGCCGCCCATGAAGGTGTCATGTCACGTCTACCCCGCATTAATTACAATGGTAACATTAGTAACACAATATTGGCATCAAGCCATCGCCTCCGCGAATTAGGCTAAGTTCCGATTTCTTTGTCGCTTCCCATTTCGGTGACGATTGGCATTATTATGGCACCTTAATGTAGTATTGCCAAATCATCTGTCTAGAAAAATAAAATAGTCGGAGTTTTGGTTTTTAATCGGGTTCAGGAAAAATAATTTAAGTAAATAAGTTTTATAAAGACTATTTAGTTGGACTTTGCCTATAAAATTTGGAACCGAAGATATTTTTATGAAGTAAAACTAACAGCTAGACCCTTGAAAATCAGAATGCCTAGCCCCGCCAACTACGCCAACTGAATACTGATGCAATGGCGTTCAATATTTATACTCGGTTGTCTCTGGAAAATTGAGAAGGTCTTATTCGTTTTTTGTTATTTTTTATTCAGACTGTTTCAGAAGTAAAATCTTACGTTTTCTTTTACTTGGTTAAATCAATTAGCGTTCATCCAAAGACATAATTTGTTAACAAACTATCTGATATAACAGATTTGTCATCCTACTGCTACTTATTAGTACTAGGAAGTAAATCCGTAGTAGTACGAGTAGTTACCGTAACTAGTAATAAAGTATGATTACATGAGTAGGCCAATGTACCTGTTACGTAAACAAGCTATAAATAACGTAGAAACAATCAGTTGTATATTGTTCACTAATTGTTTCTTTTATTAGTCAAACAATGTAACGCAAATCACTTTTAGTTTCTTGAACTTTATTTTTGGCTCGTTATGACATAATCTTGTTAGTAAACAATGAGTTTAATGCCTCCTTAAATGAGTTTTAGGCTGTTGGCGTTTAATGCGTCTTCTTTGGCGTTTTCTGAGCTGTTGAGGAAGACTCCTATTCTCCCGTAAATCTACTTGTAAAATAAAAGACTCCGAATAAAATGGGATAAGAAAAGGAAAATGATGATAAGTCAGTATTAGCCTGAAACCATGTCAGAGACCTGTGAGATTTTTAGAGACGGCTATTTGATACCAGAGAGAAATGGGTATGAATGTTGATGGATGGAGAGGTAGGAAGGAAGGCCAAAATAAGATGGATGGGTTGTCTATGGAATAAAATGAAAGAAAAAAGGAGGAAGAATGGAAGAAGAAAATGTGCTGCGCCGACCCCAATTAAAATGGGATAAATGCAGGAAGATGATGACCAGTGAGAAATAGGCAGACTCCTCAACATGATGGTTTCTCGTGGTATCATATTATAGTTCTTCACAAAACACGCAACATTCGTCTCTTCATTTTGTATTTATTTACTAACGCTACTGCAATCTGCTACTTCATCTTCATTGGTGTACAAATCACCGTCTATTAGTCGGGTAGGTGCTGTCAATTGCGCGTGCGCCGATCCCCGTAACTGCCCGTTTCCTCTGTTGTGTTGAGCTGATCGGGCACGAGTAAGGTAGGGTTGCTAAGTGTTGATATGTCACATAGCTGAGAGATATATTTTCATTGTTTTATGAGTAATCTAAACTGTCTTCATATATTTTGGATTGTTGAATTCAATTGTAGAGGAGCTCGTAGCTAAATAACAACAGCCTCATGGTTTATCTTCACGGTTTAGCAGCGCTTGCCGAGGTTGGTCTGTAGATCATAGCGAGTTACTTTCTTGCCTCGGCAAGCTTGTGAAGTCCTCGTTCCCGGCTTGTTTTTTTTTTGAGATCTTTGACAGTAGTTACTGTTATTCGGAAGATCGAAAGAATGACGACCTGTCAAGGAATCTAAGGGGTCTCGTTAACAACTGGGTCATGGAGGTCAATACTGATATTCGATTGTATCCGATTGGAATGGAAGTCGACGTCTAACACATTTGAAATAAGAATAGGCTAGACAGATGTTGGATAAAGTCATTGTTTCTAGTTCCTGTGGCTTCCTTTTTTCCTAAGAATCAACTGTCCGAAGATAAAAATACCTTGTTCCAAAGCTTTGAAGTTCCTATATTCGTGCTATTATTCTTACTCCCCCTGACAACTTCAAAACGTGTTGCAAACCCTCAAATGTCCACTACCAATTTCCTTGATTTATAGGCCAAAAGAAGTAATTGGTCAAATTGTTTCCGGTTCGCCATAGGTCGGTACGCCCATGTAGTGACCCATAAAGGTTCGCTAGCATAATTATGTGGATGCTCATAGTTAATGGGTTAAATTCCTGGCCAAATGTGACCATGACGTGACCAGCTTCGTTTCGGCAATTCAAAGGATCGAGTCGGGGTCAAGTGGCAATATTGGAAGTAGAGGGCCTGGTGCTTCCATCTTTATCATGTTCCTTCATTTATTGTCTGATGGATTCGTTCCTTTGTAATTACAATTAATGGGATTACAATTAATTGATGATTACAATTAATGGATTTAGGAACTTGTGTTCTACAGCACTAATTACAAATACATGGTTCAAGTTTTTTTTTCATTCACGAGACTTTTTTCATTTCGTATTTTAAACGTAACATCACGCCTGTTATCCCCGACGAATAAGGCAGAGGAGTACCTACCTGATAGTATACTCACCATTTGACGTAAAAATCTTGTATTAAAAACATCAACACTAGATACATTTAAAATATGTATTTCCTAAATTACTACACGTTAACGACATAGATCATTACTGTTTTATTGGAATTTGATGACTCTCTAAATTGCCCTACAAACCATATTTACTGATATTATGAAGTTCTACAACCCACCAGCCCTAATAGAGTTGCAGAGATTCGCAATTCGCACACAATCGTACGTAATGTCCCAGATGGGTGTGTGTTGGTTAAGGTCAGCGTCCACTTGTCTTGCTCTTATTGTTACGTCCTAACTGATAAATTGTGTATCAGTGTGTACCTAGTTTATTATTTTGGGCACATAAAACTTTGTGTTGTGTGTAATTCGTCTTGGCTATTTATGGCACAGTAGGTTGGATTTAAACTATGATGCTGTTCACGTAAATATGTCTAATGGCCTCCATTTGGCCGAAAACGGATATATATAAAACAGCCAAGTGCGAGTCGGACCTGAGAATGAAGGGTTTCATAGCACTGTCTATAAAAATGGCAAAAAATATCACGTTTGATTTATGGGAGCCCCTTAAATGTTTGTTTTCCTCTATTTTTAGTAAGTGTTTGTTGTTATTTACTGACTGCGTCAACAGAAATACATCATCTGTGAAAATTTCAACTGTTTAACTACCACTTTTCACGAGATAATACATAATATTATAGCCTGTTGGCATATCAATTGCATGGGGATCCTGAATTTCATAGTGGTTTCACATAAATCATAAAATTATGTTCATTTTAAACATAAGGTTCACGTGCCTACAAAACGATGAATAATTTACGAACACATTTCATCACTGAAACATGGTATGAAAATCAGCATCAAATTATTTATGAGAGCTATTTTCAGAATTGATTTGATTTAATTCGAGGACAAGTGATGATAGTGTAAAATAGAATATTAGAAAATCTCAACTTACTAGTTACTGAGGTTATCTTACACGATAAAATACGCTTTATTTATGGGTACATAACATTGAAAAACCAGAATTTGGCTTACAAAATGACCATGTTTTTCCATGAAAGTCGTTTTCATGATTTCCACATCATTTAATTTGAAATTCATATCCATTTGGTTTCAATATTTCATTGCCCATGTTAGTGTTATTTATCGTCCAACTGATATTTGATATGTATTCATGTAATATATTAGGATTTTGTATTTAAATAAAGGTTAGAGGTTTCGTAATGTTGAGGAGTAAATTTTATTTGGTAGGTGATTGCTCAACTTAGACAAGACATAGGTACTGTTTTATATAATGGCAATGGACATAATCAAATGATATTGTTATGTTTTACTTGATAAACATCTAGATTAGATATATACCTCTGTTCTGTCTCCTACTTGAATTTGGGGGAAGTGGAAATTATAATGTTCCATCATATTCCTCCGGTGTTCTTTTCTAAGCTTCGTCTTAAGATCCAAGACAATTTACTTGTTTCATCAGAACAAGTCATAAGCTTAATTGCCGCCTTGCTTTAGGTACTGCTGGTTGACTTTGAAACAACAGGCCTGAATGCCTGTTTGGCTGTGGTTGTGAATAACGTTACGGATTGTCATTCTTTGCGAAAGAATTAGAATTTTGATACTAAGAAAAGTATTAACTAAATAGCTACCACATTCAGATTTTCAAAATCGCTGTACACCGATTTGTTACGTATTATCACAATGAACAGCCATTTTGAAAATCTAAATGTGGTCAGCAACTTTTGATGCTGACTGTACTCATCATAAAGGCCTTGTTTATCAGGGATTCAGTCGTTTCGCACCGAAAGCGGTTTAGACCGAATTGCAAACGCCCAAGTACTGTGTCTGAATGGGGCTATTTGCACAGCAGTGTAGGAGTGGTTAGTACGTTCTAAAGTATCTTTTGAAACGTATCGATTTGGCATAATAATGGGGACTGACAAAATTACCTCAACTTGTGGGTCATGAGCGAAAGTTTGCGAAACTAACAGTCATATTGTTGATTGCAGGTTGGCAAAGAGGTGGCGCATCCAGGCATAGCGAACGAGTACGACAGCACGCAAGAGAAGAAGTACTACACGTACTACCAGTGGGTGTGCTTCGTACTGTTCTTTCAAGTAAGTAATATTAAGAAATTAGATCGATGTAACTATTTATAACGAACTAACGCCCTGTACCGGCACGACTTCGCAAAAGTGTAGAAAAAAAGAAAATTTTGTGTAACTGCATTCCTATTTATTTCTGACTAGCTGTGCCCGCAACTTCGTTCGCGTGGATGTCGGAATTTAACAATGTATTTTTTAGTTGCAAGCGCTTAATTCAGGCCACGTTTTTCATATAAACCGTGTATTTAGAATTTTCTTAGATTAATCAAAAATATTTGACACGTCTTGTATTCCAGGTTTATGTAGGACTATTTTCCTAATGCCCGCTCTCACCACACCACACCACACCACACGACACCACACCACACCACACCACACCACACCACACCACACCACACCACACCACACCACACCACACCACAACACACCACACCACACCACAACACAACAAAACCCCACCACACCACACCACAACACAACAAAACCCCACCACACCACACCACACCACACCACACTACACCACACTACTCCACTCCACACCACACCACACCACACCACACCATTCCATTCCATTCTGTTCTACTCTATGATTCCTTTAAATATTGCTTTAATTAATTTATGTTTTTTTTTTATATTATTTGAACCGATTACGATGAAACAAAATACATAATGTTACTTCAATTTAAACATTCAATTCATTTAATTTAAACATTCCAGGTTATCTTTTAACGCCATCTGCCGTGCGTTGTAGTTTTGCTATTCGAATTCGAAGTTAGATCGCGCGACTGACGTACGAAATCAAATTGTGAGACAAAAGTGCACCCGTAATTGTACTTAAAAACACTTTAAATTCAAATAGGTATCTTTTGATAGACTGAACCGATTCCAATGAAACAAAAACTAAATTCCTCTCCAAGTTACGCTTAATCGTTGTGTATAAAAGTTATCTACATTAATTTTGTACATTTTACGTGATACCTGGACAAATAAACATACAAACAGACAAACAGACAAAAATTCTAAAAATGGGTTCTATTGGTTTTCCTTTAATACCCTGGCTATATTTTTTGATTTTTTTTTTAATGTACAAAAATAACTTTTCTACAGTTTTATTATATGTATAGATGTGCATCTGTTTAATTTAATCGGTATGTTTTAGTATTTTTTTTCCATTTATGAGGGACATTCACGCCCCACCGTCTATCTCAATCCAAATATCCTTCCTTTGTTTTTGACGGCTGCTTCTAATTGAAAATCTTCAAAAAGGCTAATTAGATCGTTGATTGGTAACAGTCAAGACAAGAAGCAAGAAGCCCTATCTTCGACTGTTACCAATCAACAATTTAATTATCACGATAGCAACCGGGAAAGGGTATTAAATTCCAGCGTTAATTGATTTATGATAATCACAATTAATTATCGGCCGAAAGGCTCCCCTCGAGTGTCGCCATGGTGACGCGAATAAGTGCTTATGGCATCTATACATAAAGTATAGTATGATATACATTTATAAATGAACGCAACAGTGATGGTTCAGAATTCAGACATGTTAAACACAGTGTTAATTAAAAGTGTATAACAAAGTATGGGTTAACTTAAGTAGAGGTCAACAGGTCAATGAGTACAAATAGCCCTCATTATGGTGTATTGTTGCATTCTTTATAACTTTATCAGTTAATGTTGTCACTCATTTGTTAGAAGTTAGATGGATATCTGGGGAATAATTATGTTTAATACAATATTTTTTAAATACACTACAATTAAATGTGTAGTTATGTAAAAATAATCCCATTTTGAACATTCAATGCCAAATGCTGATGACGCATGCGAATTTTAGTTCAGATGGTGGCAATAAAATCACCCTGACATTTCTAGTGACATTGATGCAGTCTGTGTATCCTAGCGTATAAGAATTTGAATATACATAAATTAACTGGAACCTTTCTATAAATAAGAAACTCTATTGTATTATAACACTTGTTTTTAACAAACAGAGGTTCTAAAAAGGACACTTCATAATAGGTTAATGACGTAATTAGCGAAAAAATGATAAAATAAAACAAATATTATTACAATTCTGATATAGTGACCATTTAAGGCCCCCACAACGAATTTCAAAAACAAAAAGTTGCGTCATGATTTCAAAGCGCCAACAAATGGGACCCATCATTCACGCAAGCAATTAAAGGCCACTGCCTAAATGTGTCATTTTGAGTTTTACCGACAACTGATGAAATAAACTTAATGTTTGTGTATTTATTATTCTTTAAGCTACTTATAGATTTAATGATTACTAATAGGTATGGTGTACTTTTACTCACAAATTGATCACCGCGGTTTCACCCCGGCTCTTCGGCTCCCATTGGTCATAGCGTGATGTTATAATATAGCCTTTAGTCACGGTAATATAATAATACAGTACTCCAACTTCATACAAACGGACGAAAAAGCGAGCTATACCTACGCGCCTCGATGTCGGGGGCGCGCTCGGTGTGGCAGACGTCACGGCTTTGTACCGCAGTTGTCGCGCGGACGGTTTTTGTGTTGGTTTTTTAACAATAAACCGCGTGTTTTTCATCTCTAAAATCAGTTCGAGTACATATCTAATACGACGAACGTCGTTTAATCTAAGCTTATATTAGAATGCGGATTATTATACTTTAAAATTTAACAATAAAGCATTTTTCGTACGATCAGTTCGATGGCGCACATATTTTTCGGTTTCAAATACTTCCTAAATCTCGGACTTTTTTAAGCCCCGATTTGGTTTTTCAAACCAAAAACATGATTTTAAAAAGAAATCTACTCAATCAAAAAAACAACCGCATTTTTATGAACATTTCCTATTATTATTAAAATATTTCATTTATTTATATAAAACAGTATATTTACAATTCACAAAACTAAAATAGAAACAAAAAGGTACGCCACAGGCAAAATGTTATTAAAAATGTTGTCGCCGGGTAGCCCTAAACGCATGTTTACGTAACCGCGGCGGGCGTAGGTATTTAAATCTGTCTGCGCCGACGGCCGCGTTACGCTACTGTATGATTTTATACTGTGCTTTAGTCTCCTCGATTAAATATAATTATACAAAACTAACAAAACCATCAGTGATAAATTATTATAAATTTCCAATTTTAAAAGAAAATAAAATAAACTAAAACCTGTTCCACTGTTTAAAAATACCTTAAAACTGACTTGTTCAGTTATTAATCATACTATAAGTGGCTTTTCCAAAAAAAAAACTAGTAACACAACATTAATGTCTTCTGCCGTCGTTACGTCAGAGGTACGTCCGCGTCAGACAGATGGAAGATTACAATAAAATAATTAAAAGGACGCGTGAAGTAATTGCTCGGAACCTTGATGTACAAGTAAACATTACTTATTGTGGTGTGATGTCATTGTTTATGTGGAGACGCTGTCAATGGTAGCTTAAAAACTGAAAAATTGTTGAAGTCAATACACGCCATAAATCAGTGAGGAGCTCGTAGCTAAATAATTACAGCCGCACAGGCCTATCTTCCGGGTTAAGCCGCGCTTGTCGAGGTTGGTCTGTGGATGGGTCACCATCTATCATACAGAGTTCCCTGCGTGCCTCTGAAAGCACGTAAAGCCGTTGGTCACGGCTGTCATTTGTAGACCTTTGACAGTTGTTACTGTTAGTTAGTCAGAAGCTCATAGTCTGACAACCAGTCTTACCACGGGGTATTGTATTGCCCAGTTACTGAGTTGTGGAGGTCCGATAGGCAGTCCCTTCATGTAATATACTGATATTCAGCTGCATCTGGTTAGACTGGAAGCAAACCCCAATATAGTTGGGAAAAGGCTAGGCAGGCGACATCCTGAAATCATTCTATGATTTAATTCATGTGCATGAACTAACTTTTGGTGGGAAGACGGTCTAGAAGTATTTACAAAAGTAAATGATTCTAGAAGAAGACTCATCATTAGCAGCCATGTTCCTTCCCGTGGTGTTCTTCCTTATTTCTATGGTCAACATTGTGTGTGTGCCTAAGGCTTGCCAAATATAATACATACTTTCTTTCCCTGTTAAGTTAAGGTCCTCGCTTTTGCGCCATGCTTCCCTGCTATGTACAACACACAACTAGGTCAGGAGGCTACCCCATGTTTTTATGGCAGCTTAATTCTTTGATATTGAATCATGAAGCCATGCAAGTAAGCATCATCGATTTCCATATAGTTACTTTACAATGAAAATTGTATTTATCCAAATACAGTCTTCTCTATCGTGCCATGTTTCTCTGGTAACTGCTTGTTATGGATACACAATTCCTCAAGTTCAGAAGAACTACTATCCAGGAAGCAATCACGATAGTTATCCCTAATTAATACATCTCATAAAGCTATGGAATCGTCATCAATGTTCTCTTACGTCCAAAACTTGAATAATTACCCATTACTTAATTACCATACTTGTAATCCACGTGCAGTAATAACTACTTGTATGATACAATGAACGCTTAGATTACTCATTTAGATCCGATCGTTACTCATGCCATAAAAATAGTATCAATTTGTTTTATATTTATTTTATGACTAACTTTCTCTTATAGCGGCTTAGCGTTTGTTGACATAATTCTTTTGTTGTTTTTATTGATTGGAGTGGTTGCAATGTAAATATGTAATGTTCTTTTAATCGGTTTTAAAATGCCTACAGAGACAATTGTTGAATCTTTGACGCTCTTCGTTTAGTAGCATATTAACTGAGGTATTCTATATTGGGTGCATACAATTTTGATAGGAGCCGTATGTGGAATAGTTAAGGTGCCATTTCTGCAAGTGACAATGTGGAAGACCTTTGATATTTTACAATTGTACAACAGTTGCACATAGCACAGTTTGCTCTTGAAAGTAAAAAACAGTTTCTTTGCGTTTTCCCATGTACCTATCGAAGTATGTATATTTTGATCGCGACTTTGTGACAGTTTCCTTATAAGTGTTCTTTACGTAAACAATACTATTTTCACGATGCCCCATGACGTCATATCGTGTGTAAGAATCCCAGTTACCAACAAAACCGGAGCAAGGCCTATGACCGGCGGTGGCCTACTGGCTGAGTTTATGGAAACCCGCAATTCTCACCCAAATACGGCAGTCGCCTGACCGAATGTGTCTAATAGCTCAATCACGCCGTGTCAGTGGAACGTCATAAAATACGTCTCGTAACGGTATCACTGACAGGTGAGTGATGCTATTGTCACATTGGCAAGTGTGATGGTCATAATTATTTGTTGTCGTTGAGATAGTGTACAATAGATTTATTATCATCGGATATCTTTTAGATCCTTAGGGCTGATTTTTCAATGGTTAGATAACTTTTATCTGAGGGATAAAAATAGCGATTTGACACATTTCTCGGACACTACGAAGCTAATATATTCATGCTATTGATGACTGAAAAACCGGGAAGGCTTTAAATGAAGAAGAAAAAAACTGGATTCATTTAAGTGGGGCATCTATTAAATCGGTGAACAAGTTAGTGTCTAAAATACAATAAATAGGACCATATTTCAATGTTCACTCTTAGGAAATGTTATTAATGTGACCTACTATTTTCCAAAATGATGCCACCAAAGTGATATCATCATCTACTAATTTAGTTCATTTAAATACTAGACTCCAGACTGCCAAGTTTTAACTCTTCATTGCTCTAATCAAGGAAAATTGCATAATTTATGAGATGAGAATAATTTAATTGGAGAAACAAGGTAATTAATCTTCTAAGTGATGGCCGCGTAATTGGACTATTAACTATTGTTATCTTAATAGGAAATGCTGAGATTCTGTCCAAAGTTTCTAAAAATAAAAACGATCGAGGATTGTTCGATGACGCAAGAATTTTTTGACGTTCGAGTGTTGTTGTTTGAGGATGAGCAATTGGGCATAGACAATCGAGACATTTATTTTCTTTATAAGTAGTAGATATCATAAGCATAGAGTATGAACTGAGCAATATCCGTAAAAAATGACAATGAGAATTGATAACTATAGAAAGAAAGAAAGCGACCATGCAAGGCATACCTGTGTCTTCTTTTACACGGATATAAAATTATTATGGATCGCACGATCGTTTTGTCTTTCTGCCACTGCCTTTACGGCTGTATAAGAACTGCTCAGTCAGCTTTCTGCCCATGGCCATGATCGACTGTTTTGGTAAAGGTTTAATGATTAAATAAGATGGCGAAGCATGTCGTTACCAGTTCCTTGAAAGCTAGTTTATCGGTAACCTACTGAAGTAGCTGGGAAATCTTCATAGAGATTCTTTGTTCTACATACATTTTGATAAACACCTTTGTTCTTAAAACTAAACTAGAACATCATGTTGGACTTTGGACCTGGTTCTAACTGGATAACTGTACTCGACAGGTGTGTCAATACGAATGCTGCGTACAGATGCCAGTAGCTGTACCGCTTGAATGTTATTTATTGCGTAGAGAGGAATGATAATATTAATAAAGTACCCCTCTGTGTTACTCATACATTTAATTATTTAATTTAAAATATACTCGGGACTAATGGCATCATCTTACAATTTTCACGCTTATTGACGAATTTTTGTTCTAATTATTAAGTCTTGAATTCTTTCAATGACAGCCAAAATACGTTGTCAACCTCCGTATGAGTATATTTGGAAAGAAAATGATCACTTAGATTGTATTTTAGAATATCCATGTCCATAGGTATCCCAATTAGGAGATGGATATTCGAAAAGAAATGAAAAATTTGTATAAGCCTTGTAATTTGGTCCTATTTGCCAAAATTGCTGGGAAATCATACCAGCATTTCCGATGTTTTAGTTAGCAAACCTCAATTTATTTTCCAGTTATGCTGAAATCAATATATGTGATACTGTCTGTGCATACAGGATGGTCGGTAATATTTAATCACAAGCTACGTCAATTCTTCTCACCTAGAAACCGTGACACATTACAATATACATTGTTGAGATTGCCGCTCTAATGTTCGTGGGAACTGCATTTTTTCTCGTCAGTATAAAAACATGTGACGTTTACATTCATCATCATCTGCCTATTAGCCATTAGTGTCAATTGATATGTCAAATATTTTCATTTAGACATGTCTCGCAGAATCGTGATCGGCCAATATACGGGGTGTTGCTCTTTTGGTCTACTTTAATGCTTTGTTTTGAATAGACAACAAATTATAAATTGTTATTTTTTTGTATCAACAATCAAATGTATTTTAGTCTCTGTCTGTGGCTCTGTATGGATGCCTGATTACAAGAAGTCAATTGATAGTCCAAGCACAAGCGGAATAAGACCGGTTGACAGTCAAAGATCTGTGGACTGAACCGCTGCGGGAGGCAAAGAACTCCCGTCCGAGGCTGTTTTTAATGTGGTAAAATTCAGCTATAATGGGAGATAGCTTTCACTTACCACCAATCCTCTTAATCTGTCATACATTTTCATGTTCTCATTTTGTTGCAGGCAATAATGTGCTACACACCCAAGTTCCTATGGGATGCGTTCGAGGGTGGTCTACTACGGACCATCGTGATGGGGCTCAACATCGGCATCTGCCACCCTGACGAGAAGGAGAAGAAGAAAGATGTACTCATCGAGTACCTCATCAGGCATGAGAGGGTATGTAGTAGAATATAGATGAACAGCAATCATTTAGTAGTGCAATACTGCACTATTTATCTTGTTGGGTGTATTTTCGCTGTGTGCGCAATGACAGCGCCTCATAATAACCACATTATTCTGGGACTTCTTAAGATCTGTCAACTTAATCAGTCTTACTTTGGGGTAACGTATTACCCAGTTACTGGGTGGTGCAGGTCCGATAGTCAGTCGCTCCATTTAAAATACTGATAGATATCCAGTTCCATCTGGTTCAACTGGAAGCCGATCCCAATAAAGTTGGGAAAAAGCTAGGTAGATACATAAGATCTGTCAATTCTTGGCAAATTGCTATTTTTGATTAAACATTTTCGACTTATCTTCCATTTAAATTAAATAGAACCTACTTATAGAGGTAACAGTGCATATTTAACTTCTTCTATCTCTGTCACATGCACTGCGATCGATTTGACAGCCTCACCACCACGTTCGCACATACATAGAGAATAATTCCTAAGTCTGTTTTGGTCAAATCACAGGGTAGCCTTTTATACCTTTTTTTTTTTTCACCTGGTAAAATCATCAAATGAGACCTCCCACCCCGGGCAGGGCGGGAGGTACTGTCAGACTTGTACTGACTAAAATACACGGTGTCCTTCAGTAGCCCTTTATGTTCCGGGGTCACGGTAATAGAAATAAGTCCCGCGACCCCGGCAGGCTTTGGCCCTCTGAGAGGGGGCCCCGTCATTTTGCTGACGCTCTTTGAGGCGCGCGTGGAACACAGCGCGCCGTCGACCCGGGCATGGTCCATGGTCGGACAGCGAGTTGCCCTTTACTCGTTGTCCGCATGCCCGCGCCTACGGTGGCCGGAGGTCGTTTGCCGACGTCCGACGCCGTGGGCGTCTACCACTGCGGTTGGGGCGGAGGGAGGACGCTGTCCTCTCCCTCTCGCGGCCCGACTCCTCCTTCACGAGCATTACTGCTTCGCAGAAGGAGGCGACCGCTTCCCACTCCGTCTCGCCCCGCAGCATGGCCTCGACCAATGCTGGGCGCGAGAGGTCTCCGCCTATCGCCTCCCTGAGGACACGTCGGTGCTCTGCCCAAGCTGGGCAGTCTTTCACCGTATGCTCTACGGTGCCTCCGGGCGATCTTCACAGTGGTGACACCCAGGCGTATCCTCCCTCCCTAACCAACACAGGTACCTCCCGAAACTTCCGTGTCCGGTGAGGACCTGCGTCATCCGATAGGTCAGGACGACGTGACGTCTCTCCAGCCACTCCTCAAAGAGGGGTCTTACCGCCGCGATTGCGGCGTGCCCGAGCCTTTTATACCTTGTGGTAAGTTCTTCTCTCCTTGGTTTCCTAAAAGCGGGAAATTGGAAAACGCCATAGGTACGTTCAGGGTTGGGCAGTATTTGAATTACTTGTATTTGAAATACGTAATTGAAATACAAATACGTATTTTGTATTTGTATTTCAATTACTTCCTTAAAATGTAATTTGTAATTCGTATTTCAAATACCTGAAGACGAAGTATTTTGTAATTAGTATTTCAAATACATGAAACTCCAAAATACATTTTAACAAAATACATTTAAACTTAATTTACTGTAATTGCACTCTCTGCAATGATGGTAAAGCAGCTAATTAGAGTTGGCAATACTGCACCTGTTATGTACTACTACCACAATCTGTCAAATTTCATAAATAGATTTTGAACCTTATTACAATACTTAATGGAAAGTTATTTTTTGATTGGTAAAAATTAACAGATTCGGGCAGGTGGACCTGCTGGCGTCTTTACACTGTACGACGAACATGGCGAAAACACACAAAAAAATAAACGTCGAATTGAGAACATTCCAGGCCATTCAGCCCATGCTGGTCTAGATTACATTTTAAGTAAATGTAATTTGTAATTAGTATTTTGTATTTCAATTAAAAAAAGCTAAAATACAGTATTTTGTATTTTATATTTTAAATACTTTACTTAAAGGTATTTTGTATTTTATATTTTAATTACTTGCGATCATGTATTTTGTAATTTGTATTTCAATTAAAGCAGAGCATGTATTTTGCCCAGCCCTGGGTACGTTAAAGTAAGCATTAAACAATGCTGTTTAATTGAGGTCCTAGTATCATTGGTTTTTCTTCCAAATTTTGATTACATTCCATGACCTCTAAAAGACCTGTCGGTTCAACGACATCACTATGTTTAAAGTATTAAGTATTGCGCAATAACAAAATATACACACGAGGATCAAAGTACAGGACGTGGTCGGTAACGCTCAAGGGTGTAACATTGCTTAAACAACTATACATAATTATATTGATATAAATGAATTCGTATGACTATGCATAAAATTATAACTTACGCAATGGTTATTTCTTCCTCGTAGCCGTATTATAAAGTTTGTGGTTTAGGCAGTGATTCAGTTAGGCAAAAGTGAGTCATTGTCATTTTCTTGAATGCCCCAAATATTTTTGCTAAGTCATTCCTTTAGCTTTGCGGAAGTAATCGATGCAAATATTGTTAAGAGATAGAAGTTTTATGTAGGGGACAATTTCCAGAACTTGATGCAATGTGGTGGGTCGTGGGCCAGAACTTAGAACCATGCCACTGGCAGAAACTACTCTAACAGTTTAACATTCAAACATACGGCAACAGTACGGCATGATGTTTGGAAGATAAAAATGCAAATACATAAATAAAGTAGTTGCATACTTAAGCATTGTTTGTTATTGCGATTCTCCTTGAACTGTTTTTTTTCATCTTCAAAAAATTATTTCAAGCAGACTAGAGATTATCAGGAAACAAACCAGACCACTGCTAAATAAATATCAGTAAAATCAACAACTTCTGGCCGAATGTAAAATCTTAGTTTTATCAATATTTGGCAACTTCAAGGACTTTGGTAAAATACAAATCAAAAAACTTGCAGTTCCAAATCTTATTAATATTCACGACCAACGGCTTCTGTCCGCCTCTGGGAACCGAACCTTGTTCCTGCCGCTCCGTGGTCTGTGTACACAATGCATTCCCGGGCAAATTCTAATTGGCATGCGATGCGCGAGTGTTGCGCGTGAGTCGCGCGGGACTTTCTTGTGACCATGGAAGTGTAGGGAATCCACGATATTGTAGATCTACTACAACATGTATCATTTTTTATATCAGCCCAAAATTGGCCACTACATGCAGTATTAGAGTATCCCTTTCCTCTTTCATATTACCACTTTTAGGTATTTCTAACACGCGCGTCCTACTGCAAGTTCTGGCGAAAACTTTCCAGTTCATCCCGACATTTCCATCGCTGCTGTGTTCGCAGTAGCCTACCTCACTTCACTGTTTCGGGGCTCCGGTTTCCTGGGGTCGCGGCATTGTCTTATCAGGTAATCGTGGCCCTGGAACGTAAAGGGCTGTTGAAGGGATACCGTGTATTAGTCAGTACAAATCTGACAGTAAGGGTAGAATATGCAAAAAAATGCTAATGAAGTCTCCCGTCCTGCCCCGGGTAGGAAGACTGATTGCAAGATTTTACCACGCAAAAACAGGGCACCGGTTTTAAACTATTTTGACCCACAGCCAAAGGTTTGCTGGGCATACAACAAACATGTCCTGTCCAGTCCCATTTCACTCGAGCAGCGTACTGAGCCACGTCAGCTATGTCTTTTGGGCATAGTAAGACATACTACCAATAGCTTAAATAACAGAAGGCATTATGTTAACTTAAAACGCAATCTAAATGCACACACGATATTCATGGCCAGTTGGCCACCCTGCTCCTAACGGCAGTCAATTATTCATTCAAGATGCGTCTTTCATCGCTCAATAACATTTTTTACCGCACACTAGAATGAATTGCAACTTTTTTATTTTGTAAAGAAATCTCATTGTAGAATATGCAAAAAGAAGTTACGTGTGGTAGCATACATAAGCAGACGTAAAAATTGTAAACCACCATGTCGACCATCGTCTACCAGTAAATCTTTAAGTTATGGACTCTAAATTATACAGAGGGTGCATTTCACTACGTATTGAGACACTGCTGGGCAAGTTAGCAATGGTCTCTTTCTTAGCATTCCACTCCACAATGTCTAGATTGCTGTCTGTCGTAAATCAAATTGTCGTGAATAATAAAAGGATCTTATTGTAAGCACAAATGCCTCCAACTCGTCACCTCAGCATTGGACTTGTGTCCATGGTAGAAAATGCCGGGTCCCTCAACAACGACCCTTTTCTTCATGTCGAAGAAACACAAAAAAAAATGTTAATTAATTTATCGTTGCTGAGATTTCCTTCGATTCGTCTAGACAACCAATTAAATGAGTCATCACTACCTTCGTAACTTCGTATATATTAACACCTACTTTTTCGGATATCATGTTTAATTCATTTATAGACGATATGTTAATGATCTTGACCTAGATCGCAATGTTTACATGTGCTGTTAACGGTGACCATTTTTTTATTTCCTTGTACCTTATAAATCTCTTTAGCCATGTTAAGCTGTTCCTACATTCTCAATTGGCTTGTGCTGTTCTTAGAATTTTAACTATGTTCTTAGTCATTGGATTTAGAGTTATTTCGAAGATGAGTCGAACAGTATAGGTTTCTATATTCTATGCCTGATACTATAAAGCATGCTCTTTAGCCTAAAACTATAAGTTTAGAGACTACATTTAGTTCTGATCGTCTAGTCTACAAGCAACTCTTTTAACATCATGGTCCCAGAGACACAAACTGTAATAGTATAGAACTATAGATCTTTTATTTAGATTGTTGTTTAAATTGATCTGATGTTAGTGCCTATAAAGGGGATACTTGCTAAATAGTTTCCTTTTCCACTTACATAATTCTAATAAGTATTTTCCGTAACACGAACTTTCAATATTCAACTTAGTTTTTCTCTAGTGAACCCTTTATGACTACACAATTTAATTTCTTCGCCTGTTACTCGCCCTATTGTGTAGTTCTTGTCGCTTTCATATCAGCAATGGACCGTGTCGTGGCTTCAGATTGTGACAGTCGATCAGGCCAGCGACAACCAATTTTTTCTACGCGGTCATTGGCCATACCTCGTTCATTGCTCGTAGTTACGCAATCTTTACCTTCACTGTCTTCTATACATTGATGATTACATTCGTAGTCTTAGATTATGAGTTAGTGTGGGCAAGTAATGGATGGCCAATACATTTTTTGCGTTTGATACCATCTCCGAAGTAACTTTTCCGGTTTGGAATCGTGTACTTAGTTATTAAAGCGTTTAGTTTGTTGCAGTCGTGTCATATACTCTTTTTTACTGCTGGGAAGCTTTTTTAATATAATTAATTATGCCAATTGTTTGTAAGTGTCATGGACCCATAGACTTTTTGCGTATGATGATAAAAAAGCACAGTTTTCTAGCTATGATATGACTTAGGTTTCATTATATTTAATTGTTGATTTTATTGACCACCCATACATCACCATTAGCTGTTGTTCCATCTACTGCAAAATATAGGGCTCATAATATTTTTTGATCGTGTCGAAACCATTCTTTGTTCGGTAATACCTGTATGTTGAGATTGAATGGCAATAGTTATGGTGTAAGACAGCACCATTAACTGTCTGCGGTTTCAAATATATAATTATAACAACTCTTGGTAACTAATTTCCTGTTACTAATAATTGAATGTAATAAAGCCTGACTAATAAGTTTTCATCGAAGTTATTTAAATTGAAAGCTCCAAGGTGAATTTGATTCCGTGGCCATTATTTCTTCGAAAATTGTTTCGGAGAAATAATTGCCACAGAATCACATTCACCGAACCTTTTCTGAACAACTGGTAAAGCAAAAATCAAAAGAGTTAAAATGAGAACAGGAAAAGAAGTAGCAAAACTCTGTAAGATTTAATAAATCGCTTCACTGGTCCTGCGTGCTTTTGATAAATAGAAGAAATTTTTAACCCATAAGTGGGATTGCTGTAGGTTTATTAATCGTAAGTAATATTATGACATTATTTGGTCTAAACTTCTGGACCGATTTTGCTGAATTTTAGTAAGTGAGTTTTATAGATGGACCCAGACATTACAAAGATATGGTTTAGTGAAGCCGTGAGAAAAGCTTAGTATGATTGATCTTACACCTTGCTGTGAAGCACAGATCCGCAGCCTTATTATTCATTATCCTATCTTTTGTTGTTCACTGATGTTTTTTTTTGGGTTCAACTAGTCTCAACTCCAATTACAATTTGAATATGCGTACTTTCTCCCCATTGAATTCTCCAATAAAACAAAGCCATACAAGCGCAGTACTGTAGTCGGTAGGTGTCAAGTGCGACCGCTTCCTGTCATCTGGCGGATGTCCCCGCCTGCCGCAGGTCACAGGTGTGCCGGTGTAGTTAACTGCTGCCAATAAATGACGTTTGCTTGCACCTTATTCTGAGGTAGTCCTTGTTGATTGTCAGTTACTTTGTAACTAGTACTTTGAGCTTGTTTTTTTTTGCTTCGTTCTACGAATATGTTGGCTACGCTGGATATTTTCGCTTAAATATCAGCTAGGTCCCAAAATACTATAGAACCAAAGACATTAAACTGTAGTTTGTAAGTGTGTAGTTTCATGTTTTTACAATCGAGCTTTCCTCACAGCTTCCAATTATGTACCTATGTTGTTAACTTTAAGTTCATACTACGGTAGTCCTTCCTGTCAGATGCCTTATTTGTGTTTCCTTGCCTCCCTGTATGTTTGTCAGTGACTGACTTTCGATCTTTTGACTCTTTTGCAGTTAACTATGATTAATTGATAACACCAGTTACATCATCATCATAGTCTTCTAAAATAGGTTTCCAAATTGTCTAATTAGAATAAATGATTTGTCGTTGACTTTATCGTGACCCTTCCAAATAGATGCCTTCATAAAGCGTGTCTTGTTTTGCAGTCACAGTGCTAATTTATTTTAAAGATCTATATTTATTAGTATTCGTAGCTTTTGCGATATCAAACGTGTCTCTACCTTCTTTGGAAGCCCCAAGATTGTACCTCTATGGTTACCTTCTCTTTATCATATAAGCGATTGCTATCTAGGTAATAAAACGGAAGCCTAACAACCTCGACTGGTCTTTTGAAATGAACTACATTACTTTAAAATTGAATCACGTTATTAATTTTATTTCCCGGTATCTTGGTACTGGTTCAAATTAAAAATGCCTGCATTAAAAGGACTGTTTACGACTACTAAGAATGCAAATTACTAGTAACTGTATTTAAATTGTCCTGGGTATCACGAATCAGCCTCATGGGGGAAAATCCAGGTTTAAATCTATATTTGCACATAAGGTTGTATAATTACATCATTTTCCACAAATTGTGACTCACATGGCTACTCTTCAAATTTATAATTCATAGAAGTAAACGGTGCTTTAATATTTTTATCACATGATCTTTTCTGACTCTGAGCACGTAGGCAGTTTTTGGATTTTTGGCTTGTTTCCTTGTTTGAAGATTGTAGACTCGTCTAAAATTCATAAAGTTGCGAAAATGGGAATAATACAAGTATCACGACTGCTGTGTTTGCTCTCTTGTTGTTTATATTGTAACACTCTCGCCTTTTTCATAATTAAAGTTTTTAATTTAGAATAATTTTTAAAATGCTTTTGCCAAGTTACATTTGCCTGTGGCTACTGTAGTATGTGGAGGCCTTAATTGTTCTGTTTTTGAGTCGAAAGATGTAAGAAGGACCTATCTGCATCTACTTGAATTTCGGGAAGGTGTGATCGTCGTATGTATACACACAGTGATACTGAGTTCGGAAAGGGTCTGAACTAAAGTGCAAGAGGTAGTCATAACGGTCATACCAATCGTATCGTCAGACTTCTGCAACCAGCATGGTTTACTTTAATATTATTCTTTATTCATGAAAGTTAAGACAAATAAGACTAGATTATTTAGTACAAATAGTTGCGTAATAAACAGAACAGATGTTTTAATTTGCGTATCATATCAACTGAGACTAATTTATTCTCACAGTAGTTGAACATATTCTCACAATAATTCGATGACGAATTCTTAAACATATTGTATTTACTTCTTAGCAGTCTTTATTGTTTCCTTAAAGTTTTTTTCAATAATTTCGTCATGATCTTTGTATTAATTTGGACTTGTGCAACCTTGCTCAATGTTTTATGGGTACATTTTTTGCTCAAGCTGAGTACGCATGGTTGGTTATATTTAATTTTGGGTTATATTTAAATCTTAGTACTTATCTTTGTTTTATTTTAGCATTTTTAAGTACCTTCGACATCCTGTGTGGTATAATTTGCATGCAGTTTTATATTCTGTTTCAAAAATCACTCAGTGTTTTAAAGTTATTAAAGAAAAACATGAAATTTTATGCACAGCTGAGAGTTGATTGCTATCTGTAAAATAGGTATTATAAATAAACATTCAAATGAGTAAATATGATTGAATTGATGAGAAATAATAATCAAAATTTGTACATTATGTTTTTTTTGAAAATTTTAATTTGATCAAGCTATCTCGCCCGATGGTAAGCAATGATGATGGTCGATGAAGCACGATTGCCGGTAACAGTTTGGTAACAGATACACTCTTGACTTGAAGACCCCAAGATTCTAACTTAAACCAAAGATAGTTTATAATCTCCAATCTCGGAATTGTAAGCATGTATTTCTATGTATTTACAGAGGCAGTTATTTACCTGTGTGGGACATAAATTATGTATTTAAGATTCAAGCATACGTGTGCAGTGGAGTATGAAGATTTCATTCATGAGTTACATAAACACATAGCTATTATGTATGTACCCCTGAATGAATGGTTCACAATGGATGCCATGTGATTGTTATTAAATTGGCGCTACGCCACTCTACGGTTTAACCGTTTGCCTATTTGATTGTACGGAATGGTAGATGTTTTATTTGTCGAATTTGTCGACATGTGGAAATAACGCGTTTTTGCCGAAATATATGTGTGACTATGACTATTTGTGGTTGACGATCGTCGTTGTTTACTTGCGAATTCAAAATATGTATGCTGTCTGCCGGGGTAGTGGAACTGTCTTCAAAATGCACTTTGACTCAAAATGCAAATGGCATGAGGAACAGGATCATTTTAGTCAATAATGTCAATGTACGACATGGCCCCAGGGAGGGTTCATTTGGTGATTTTTACACCCTAAAACTGAGTTAAAGTAAAAATTGGCACTGAGCATATACTTCCATACGATCAGTATTGAAAGTGAGCTAGAATAATAATTGTAAAGTTTTATGGCTCGCTTTACTGTGTCAGATTATGCTGTTTGTTTGTATCTGGTCATTTATTACGGCATTACCTACTAAGTTAAGGACTAACCAGTGTCACCTTTATTTACATAAACCTTAAACAAATCAGTAGCTCTGTCTATTCCACTTCATTACTTTCCAATTACAACTCGTTTTTTGGTTGCTGTCAACCAAGACTGGTCTGGCGGCACTTTTTGTGCTAACGGTACTTGAACACTGCTACCGTGCGATGTGATCGTAATTTATAATGCGCAGGAGTCGGGCTAAGAGCCCTATTTGTACGAAGATATGAAGATAATATGAGTGAAGGAGCCACTTGTCCTGATGTGTTTTTAAAGAGCTTTAGCAGGCATCTTGTGAGAGTTTATTTTTTGTTGATTGGTAGTTACAGTACATAATGAGAAGACTTGTTTTGCCGACGGTATTTTTCTTTATAATTAGAAGATGCTTATATCAATAAATGTTTTCTCTACGTTCCTCTCTTTTTCAGTAAGAATTATGAATCACACTTACGATATAAGACGGTAAATACCATTCAACTAATTAAATTATAACAACAACAACTTATTTAACTTATTATATTAAACCTATAAAAGACGTCATTCCATATCATTTTAAAACCACAATTTAATTAAAACGCTATGAACACAATACATACAGTGTGATACAATATAAAATGACATACATTACAAGTAATAAATAATAATTTAAATGACGAGGATACGTCATGTCCTAAACGGGAGTCGTTGCAGTTGCCAGATGTCATTGCTACTGGACAACTGAGCAGTTCACCTTGAGCCTTGACATAGTGAGCAGATGACCCTTAAAAATGTTCCACTTATGACTTACCTATTTAGATTAATAGGGTAATCTTACTCCATGAACACGTATGTAGCATGTTAGGTTCCCTAAAACTGATCCTGATAGTAAGTTGCACTTGCTAGATGTCATTGCTACTGGACAACTGAGCGGTTCACCTTGAGCCTTGACATAGTGAGCAGATGACCCTAAAAAATGTTCCACTTATGACTTACGTACTTAGATTAATAGGGTAATGTAACTTCATGAACACGTTATGCAGCACGTTAGATACCCTAAAACTGATCCTGCTAGTACTATTCTATTATATAGTATCCTATTTAATGAAAAATATTAAGTTCTTCCCTCTCGTTTCTTTCTTGTACTTCAGTATGGTTATATCTTATTTAGGTAAATGGAATACAGCAAGACTTGAATTCCTGCCCATATACCTATTGCTCCATAGGTTTTGGTGTACCTAGACAAAGTATCATGATCTACCATACTTCTCACCTTCGCTTTATCGTGGTATTTTTATCCAAACGAAATACACTTTAAGCTGCTCAGCACTCTAAATGACGGTGAATGTAGTACTAGCAGCATTTTATTACTTTTAATATAAAGAGATGGCGTGAACTTGAACTACTTGCGATAAACTCTTATTTATACCAAAAACAATACGGCAGCAACTTTGTTTGAACATTGTTATGTCTCCCGTACACATTCCTTTCCCCTAATTTGGGGACTCTCCCCACTTCCGCCCAAGTTCAAGGAGAGGAAACTGCAGCAATCACCGACCCCATGTTATTGGGGATATCAAATAAGACGTAGATTCCGTGCATCCAATCGAAATTGCACTTTATCCCTTCAGAACTAAGTGCAGTTTCCGAAAAACAAAGACTACTGACAAATATTTTGATTGTACCGACATCAAATCATTTTATAAAATCATTTCCTTCAGTAATAAAATCACAAATACGGGGTTAAACTGCGTCATTGTAAACAAACTCCTTTTGAAAATAATTTATAAAGGATTGCAAAGCATAACATATTCTTGGGCCAATTTCACACCTGTAAACTAAACTGAATCTTATTCTTAAGGCTTTAAAGATTTATTTGTATTGACTGTTAATTAGCACGCAAAAACTTAGCTGGGGGCTCAAACATATGGCAAACAGATTTTTCGTGTCCAGTTGGGTCCATTGGCATTCGGAGTAATTTGAGAAAGAATTTAGGGTTCCTTACGACAGTAAAGTAAAATAATGTAGGTATGTCTATAATCAGAAAACAATAAAAATACAAATAAAATGATTAAATCGAGACAAAATAGTATAATAATGCCAATTAGTAGTAATTGAATTGATAATAGTGGTTTTTTCTTACCTTGACGTATTTATGGAATTGTAATGAACTTAGCATTGTACCTACCAATAATCCTGGCTTATAGGACCTCGAAATCTAAGCGGCAGATTTGCTAGGTCAGACATTCCAGCATCCCAGAAAGGACTTCAAGTAATGCCTTATTTTGTGGAAAAAAAAAACTGTTTAATTATTTATTTATTATTTGATAATTGGTTATTTTTAATTCAAAATTACTGAATAGTGGGACACACTAAGCGCACCATCACGAAGCAACCCCTTGTTTGCTCGAAGCTTAAAAAATTCAAAACAAGACAGAATTACTGAAAAAAAACAGACTGCCTAAAAATTTACTGAAATGATAGAAACAAGATTATGTATAGGATAAGTGCCTACTTCTAATCTTACTTGTGCAGAAACTGTATTTGGGTAACCCATTCTCATATTAAGACGAGTCTACGACACCTCAAGCTCTAGGCATACAATCATAAACCCTCCTCCTGGTGCAGTCGGGTAATAAGAGACGCGGTTTTCGGGCCTTCTCCACACGTAATACTTTTTGCTGGATGTTCGAATTAGTTCATAATGGGTAGTTTTTTGCCAGGACCAAGATCAGCGCACAGACAGATTGTTGCCATGTATTTATGGTAGGTGAGGGAGCAACGACCGCTTTATGTAATATCCTATAGTTACCTACGGTATTATCCTTATAATGATTGAAAGTTTTTTGCTAAGTCATGCAGCATGCTTTTTAGTTAAGCTATTTTCCTGTTTAGACGTGCTTATTTCTAAGAATTTCAAGTTATGAACGCTGGGCTTAATACCAATGATTGACACTGTCAGTACATATGATCACAAGAATTGTTCTTGGTTTCTCTTTGTTATCATTATTTGCCTCTTGTCATTTCCCAAAATAATTGTCGGCTCGGCCTCCATTCTTCCTGGATACTATTTTTTTTACATGGAAGGACTATCCATATGACCTTTACATAACTGGATACGACACCCTTTTGCTTACAACTTTCGCATATCTGACTTTCAGAAGCACAAGATTGATGATCGATCGAAGATAGATTCTAGGCCTTGTATAATCTGCTAATAAGTAAAAAAAAAAAACTTGTGTTACGGACGGATCGACTGGCTGCGAAAGGTTCGATCGTTTTTTCGTAGGTTTGGTGTCCAATTTTGACATAGGTAATAAGGTTTAAGGCAAGCCTAGCAAAGGGGGGAAGGGTCAGCTAGTTAAATATTTTGATACGTGTATTTCATTACAATATTCACTTAGTTCTCTTAACTTGCAGTAATATTTCCATCACTAGTTACAAAAGGTTCAAAACGGCCAGTACCTCAAACCGCCACATTGCTCCACCATGGAGGTTACGAAAGTGTAATGATACTCCTCGCTTGATTGTCGGGCTCATGTATGTCAGCCAGAACAATGGCCCACAATGGGCTACAATGGGCCAGTGACGTGAAACCATAGTGCAGAGCCGACTAATTAGAAACACGAGTGGTACTCGATTGTTTATTATTAACTGTTGTGGAGGATTTGTAGTTAGGACTCACGTGATTATAGTCTGTACCTTCGCGTGTATTTTTTTTAATGCTCAGGTCCTAAGTATGTGATGTGGGAAAGGACCAAGAAATTCTCCTGCGATGTAGAAAGCCTGGACATAATTACAGTTTATCTGGACAAAATACCGCGTCCATTTCATTGCGTATTCCCCTTACATATTCCCGAATAATATCAATTCAGTCACGTTCAGGGGCCTAAGTCTACTAATTTATATACGTCACAATGGTCTCTCAATGGTTAGTTTTTGACAGATTTGCCATACAAAAACTGTCAAAAACACACCATTGAGAGGCCATTGTAACGTTTATAAATTAGTAGACTAAGGCCCCAGGTTGTATGTAAAATAAAACATCTTCATGTGTTCTCCGGTATATTGGTTTAAATAAATGAATTTGAATTAGTTGACACCATTTGAGCCACGTGTGGTAGCCACGTGGTAGGTCCAAAGGCCATGCTTTACTTTATAAATCAGCATACTAGCCTTATTGAGATCAATTTACTGTTTATCTACCTCTCGCAAAGGCCAGGTCTGTACTTATAAAAAACGATTTATAAGGTTATTCCGTCAATTAAAACACAGTGACCACCTGTACCGTCAACACTACTATCATTATAATCATTATAATCAATAAGACATAGGTACTTATCGGTTTGCACTAAAACCAAGATATACCAAATTATTAGTGCAATGTATTAATTGCAAGTCCCGTTTTATTAAGTGACAAGTGAAGAAACGGTCAATGGAACCGAAAAACAATGATATAATTTTAATGATCCGTCTATCATGGTCAACACTTGTCTGACCATAGTTGGCACAAAATTACACACACATTTACAACAACTTCACCATTTAACAAATGTCTGCTAAACTAGTATAGTCAGTATAATTTCCTGTGCTATATAAAAAGTGCCAGGTGCTGGCTATTCTCAAAACATGCATCTGTCGGGCCCCAGGCCAGCCCCTCTCGACCCTTACCGGGTGTCACCCCAATCGGGCGAATCTGCTCATTGAACATTGTAAGTACTTCTTGTTGAGAGGGGAAATTCGCACGACCAGATAATTATAGAAAGGGTAAGATATAGGCATGTTTTTTTTTGTGTTTAAGAATTTCTTCCGTTTTTACTCCTTTATAAAATTGTTGTGTGACTGTCATTATCATTGTCAATTATTTTGGGGTCGAAGTAGGGACAGGCTAACGAAATTGAAATTGTTTCATCTAATTCATTGCTTCTGAATACACATCAGGGGCACGGTTTCTTTACAGCTTATGTTCTCTTTTGTGACAATTATTTATGTAAAGCTGCATTAAATTGAAGGACTCATTGGATTCTATAGGAGAACTCATTTGATGATATTACCACGCAAAAAAAAATTGCATTAAATTGTCGATACATATAGTCAGCATTGATCACTTAGGAACATCGATGATTGTCAGAATATACATATCATTACTACACTTATACACTATGGTTTCTATAGACTAGTGTCATTCTTAAACACCTGGATGCCATATACCTACTCTCATGGGCAGCCATGGCTGATGAATGACGAAAGTAGATACAAATACCTTTATTAGCAAAATGGAAATAACTATTTGGTTACTCTGAATCACTGACCTCTCTGTATAGAAACTCCATTGTCTAACTAATGATAGTTGATAGGCAGCTGTCGTAAACGCCACCGGCGGCAATGATGCAAACGTGACGCAACTTGATGCAACAACCGGGGCCAGCAGCTACCTCATGGAGCCATGGTTCTACGTACTTTGATCTCACGAACAAAAGTACCCAGGTTTAAACAACTATGGACTTGCGGCACGTGGATCCAGCCTTATTCATTCAAGTGATCATACATTATTCCTAAATCCTGATGTTGTTTTTTGGTCAGTCGGACCGCGTGTGTAACACAAAAACTTACGGGGTTGACGCCACGTGCCACGTGCTTAGTGTACTTAGCATTGTTCTCTGGTTCTCATAAATATTGCGTGTCTTTTCGTAGTGATAATTTGAAAACTAAAAGACCCACATTTAAATAAATTCACGTTGTAGACCTATCTTAGCAACAGTCGAAGGACAGACTGCAGTTATGAAGTACTTGTACTGCAGCTGTGATTGTAAAACAAAATTTTCAAGCTATGCTAATGAGCTTGGTGATTTAATGTCCGTCTGCCTGTCCATATAAACATCGACAGTTAGATGAGCAAGCTGTTTTAATAGCTCACCTTGACACATCGCTGATGGAAGAATATTCATCACTTCCGTCTTGTTTATGCATATCGCACCTTTTGTCAAAGTGTATAAATAAATATGGATAATTTTATGACGCCGTCTACAAATCATAAAATTGGCAACGGTTGAGCGTCAAACTTATTAATTAGCATTTTAAAGAAAAAAAAGATGAATCAATGTCAATAATTTGCTGTTGCTACATTTTTTCCGATACAGTCTAATTACTGGTATTTTTTCCGAATTCGCGGTTTGAAAAATATCATTTTGGCTTTGTCCGGCCAACATGTTGAATACTATTGTATGGCAAGGTGCTTACTACTGGAATAAAAAATGTACGCTGTCCTAAATTCTTTAGAAGGACTTGAGACACATAGACTTACTCGTATTATTATGCCAATCAGTCCTAACAGGCATAGGAAATAGACCATGGGGAATTTTATATGGACCTTCTCCCAACAGTTATTACAGTAATTGTATATAATTTGAGTTGTAAACACACAATAGCACTGTAAACCCTGTAGCTATAAGGCCTAAATTCCACATCCACATTCCATTTCCCTCTCATTCCCGTCAAACAAAGTCCCATTTCATAAGTCCTTATCTTGATATCTCCAATAACAGTTCAGTATTCGTCTCAAGAGTATCCATTGAGGAGATAATCATAACGACTCCGGTGACAAGGTTCGTTTGTAAACATCAAGCGGTTGATATGCTCATGATAACCCAAACATATCAACCACCCGCGTTGGCTGGACTATGAATAAGCCTTTGATTTTGTACCGAGTGCGAACTGTTCCTGGTATTTGGCCCTGTGATAATTGGCTCAACACTGCCGAACAGGATGGCGCGATTAGGTATAGTTTGTAATAACAAAGGTTTGTGTTTGAGGTCGGAAAGGAAATGTAGGAAGTGTAATATGATTACAACGCCTACGACTGATTTGTTGCTGAGGGAGTTCTTGCGCCATATTTTTTTTCTGGAAAAGGGGTAGGGCGAAGTTATTCGGGGATTATTTTGACGCTCAAAGAGTAGGTACTGCCTCTAGTTTCTTAGCTTAATTTTAACAAATGACTTTATGATGAATGGATGGCCAGTACTGCTTGTATTGGCCAAGTGGTTCGGTACTTACGAGTTGTAGGTCGTAGGGTTCGAAGAATACTCGAGAGTTCAGATGAGGCTTGTGGCTTTATTATGCTAAGCAAATTAGATAGTAGGAAAAAATAGGTCACCTAGAGTTACCTACTACAAACATAAATGACAAATCCATCCTGAAATATATATTACCTAATTAAATGAAACAATTGTCATACTTACAGGAAAACAACAACCTTTGTGCAATAAATAACCGCAACAAATAAGTTAATTCGCTTCTGAAGGAAAAATGACCATTACCTACCATTATGTGGTAAATACTTTTCACAGAAATACATGAGTCCACCTATATCTACTCAAATGAGATAATTGACATATTGATGTACATGCACTCGTTTCCGAGGGCCTGTTGTATCCAAAGTGGTTTAGGAGATTATGTCACATAAAAATGGTAATAAAACATTTAGGTGAAAGTGGAATTAACATAAAAAAAATATAATTAGAAGCCTATCGTACATCAATACTGATCATTGTAGTGGCCTTAGAAGATTTTCAATTCAAAAGTTTGTCAGTATTGATAAATGAGTAAGATAACAACCTTTCACACATGCTTTCTGGAAACCTAAACTTAAAACAACCTCTAATTCTATTTTTTTCACCTTAAAGCTACGGTAATTTAAGATTCAGCCACATGTAGGGTAGGTCTATGCAGCAAAGAACTTATCACCATTTTTTAGTTTCTTTCGGCAACATCAATGAGTAAGCCTAAGTAAGTTTAATTTGGCTTAGTTATTCTGAGAAACTTATACTTATGATCTGTTGAAAACATTAATTAACAACCTCTTAAATATTAAAATTCAAATATTCTCGTATAAAATTCTCATTAAGTTCCACTCCGTGCTCACTTGCTCAGCAATACAAATTGTCGCCGGGAGACAGTGCTATCTTCATTAAACGGTTGTTCACTCATAAGGAATGTTAATACGGACCACCGACCACCGGCGCCTTTATGTCTTCATTCAGATATCTCATGCTGGTGAGTGTTGAGTGGCGAGAATTTTTTAAGTTGGTCGCCTTTATTAAAAATCTCTTGAGGAATGCTTGCTTGTATGTGATAGAAAGATGTGTTGATGGTATGTTTTAATACTAGAAGGGTCTTGAATTAAATAGTTTTTGGACTGAAATTAGATGTAGAGCTATACAATAAGTAAAAATGGTATTTTTACACGAATATTGGCACAGTTATAGTTTGTTACGGAAAAAGGTGCAGAAAAGTAATTTTCTTATAATTTTTAAATTAAAATGAATTATTTTAGGGTGCCGTCCACATGTAAAATCATCTTCACGATATAATAGTCCGCTTTGTCCATTATGGCGAAACTTTGGGTCAGAAAAATATAATATCTGGCAAACAGAGAGACGAAGATGTCCGTTTTGTACCCGTTTTGACCTTACACATAATTCAATACACTCGGATATTTCCGTAGTACAATCTATCTTAGTTTTCTCATGGTCATGTATCAGGTTTAACAATGTTGTTCAAGAGTAACAAACACAACAATGGGTGATTTCCGTGGAAATGGACTCTGGCGTGTTGGAGCAATGGCTAAGTGGACAGTGTCATTATGACTTCCGGACGAATGTGTTATGCGAACAGATTCAGGGACAATCATCAATAAAGTTAGGTAATCAACCAACACACGATGTGTTTAAAAAAAGTCTTTTCGCTAATGACACATGACAGAGCTCGATGACTTAACCCACTATGAATGATGGCGGTTAGTTACTGTCCTTAGAGACTGTCAAACTCGTACTGAAAATCTACGGTGTTCCTTCAATAGCCTTTTACGTTCCAGGGTATCCCACGACACCGATGATGGCCTTTTTCTTTGCGTAATAAAATCATCAATAAATCCTTCCGGCCAGTGTGGACCGATGTTAGCCATATGCTAGATTTGGTTTGTAGTCATCATAATTATAACTAATTTGTAAGTAGAATGTTATAGAATTTCTCAAAATGTTAAACCGTCATCATATCTTTCCAGACGCACAAACTGTACGCGCTGCGGTACTGGGGCTGCGAGTTGCTCTGCCTGGTCAACATCGTGCTGCAGTTGTGGATGATGGACAGCTTCTTCAACGGAGAGTTCTTCTCGTACGGCACCAGGGTGCTGGGGTATAGTGAGGTGCCGCAGGAAGAAAGGTACGTTCGAAGAACTGCTTAAAACGGTGAACTTTGTGAAAAAATAGAAATCTTTTAAGGGCAAAATTCTTGATTATGTCCGACTGGCTCCACTTAGGTTCATCATTGCTATAAGTAATTCTTTCGTATCGATGTGCTCAATTTATGATAACCGATCAATAGGTAGCCACCTGCACAGGCCACAGCTTTCTTGTTCCCTTTGTTAAAATCCAGGTGCAGGTAGTTAGGCAGGATGGGCAGAAAAGCAGGTGGGGCAAATCCTGCTTGCGATTTGCTTCACATAGCTGATGACGGGTTTGTAGTTGAAAGATGCTCCTGTTATTCGGACCTCTATTCAAATTATCCAACGGGTTTCCAAATGTTTGCAACCAACCAAGCAATTTTGGAAACACTCACAAAGGTTTCTCTATTTTTTTTTTTCATTAACAATTGGATTGCATTAACGCTGCTTTCACATTTGGGCGACAGTCGCGCGACAGACGCTGCTTATGCGCGGCTGTTCATATAAAATGTGAAGGAATGTGCTTCTGCCGCGCTCCTAACGTCCTAATGTGAAAGCGGCCATATACTATACCACCTGATGATAAGCAATGATGCGGTCGACAGGAAGCACGCTTGCTTAGAAATAACCCACTCACCCTTGACCTTTTCTCATTTCAGATATGACCCGATGATCTACATCTTCCCTCGGATCACCAAGTGTACATTCCACAAGTTCGGTGCGTCGGGCAGCATACAGACTCACGACAGCCTGTGTATCCTGCCGCTGAACATCGTCAACGAGAAGACCTACATCTTCCTGTGGTTCTGGTACATCATTCTGGCAGTTATACTGACACTGCTTGTGATCTATCGGTAAGTAAACATTTTTGAAATAAATGTGTTTTTTATGTTGTAAAATCATCTGATTAGTGTGCCCACTAGCAGGGCAGGATCTGACGCGCCGTCGACCCGGGCATAGTCCATGGTCGGACAGCGAGTCGCCCATAACTTGCCGTCCGCATGTCCGCGCCTACGGTGCCGTGGCCGGAAATCGTCCTGCGACGTTCTTTGCTCTGGGCGTCTCCCACTGCGGCTGGGTCGTTGGGTGGACACTGTCCTCTCCCTCACGCGTCCCGCCTCATGCGCATAATACGCACAAAGCGCATTTCCATCCAATCTATACATATAATAAAACTGTAGAAAAGTTATTTTTGTACATTAAAAAAAAACTCAAAAAATTTAGCCAGGGTATTAAAGGACAACCAATAGAACCCATTTCTAGCATTTTTAGAATTTTTGTCTGTTTGTCTGTTTGTCTGTTTGTCTGTTTGTATGTTTATTTGTCCAGGTATCACGTAAAATGTACGAAATTTATGTAGATAACTTTTATACACAACGATTAAGCGTAACTTGGAGAGGAATTTAGTTTTTGTTTCATTGGAATCGGTTCAGTCTATCAAAAGTTATTCGAATATAAAGTGTTTCAGAAGTAAAATTACGGTCAGTTCACACCAAGACGCGTAGTTCATAGCGCGATCTAGCTTCGATTCTGCTACATATTCAAATAAAAATTCATCTAATGATTATGATAGGATGGGATAGGATAGGATAGGATGGGATAGAATAGGATAGGATGGGATAGGATGGGATAGGATGGGATAGAATGGGATAGGATGGGATAGGACGCGACAGGACGGGACAGGACGGACAGGACGGGATAGGACGGGATAGGATGGGACAGGACGGGACAGGACGGGACAGAACGGGACAGGACAGGATAGGACGGGACAGGACGGGACAGAATGGGAGAGGACGGGACAGGGCGGGACAGGACGGGACAGGACGGACAGGACGGGACAGCTCGGGACAGGACGGGACTGGACGGGACAGGACGGGACAGTACGGGACAGGACGAGACAGGACGGAACAGGACGGGATAAGATGGGATAAGATGGGATAAGATGGGATAAGATGGGATAAGATGGGATAAGATGGGATAAGATGGGATAAGATGGGATAAGATGGGATAAGATGGGATAAAATGGGATAAGATGGGATAAGATGGGATAAGATGGGATAAGATGGGATACGATGGGATACGGTGGGATTTTGGAGGGAGACCTTTTTACCCGACGCTTCGCACAAAAAAATACATTGGTAATTTCCGACATCCACGCGAACGAAGTCGCGGGCACAGCTAGTGGTTAATAAAAGCGAGCAAGATCATGAAACGTAGTAATTATAATAATCGTTTCCGTACCTATCAATACGTATCCCATAAAAACACTTCAAAAGCTGCCATACGTGTCATTCCACAAATCTCCACGATTATTTACAAAACAAACACTTAAATTAGATCATAATGCGACAGTCCGTGGCTTATCAGTGTAAACAGCGCCGCATGGAACCTGCATAACGAGCCGATAGCGGCGTATAGCCTAATTATGATAATACTACGTGGTTAAGTACCCTGTCACTCCAAGTTTATGTCACCTGATATTTTTAGTATTGGTTTGGGTATTAAAATGTTGTGGTCAACTTTGTCTCTCGTGTAGTCCACAAAAGCCAGAATAAGAACTGCTTGTCAAATATATAATTTTCCCACAAGTGCACTAGAATTTTGTAATTCGTAGTTCCTGGTAACAATATACAGTCGAATTGAGAAAGTCAACCTCTTCCTTTTTTGAAGTCGGTTAGTAAAAACACACCAAGGGACATCATAAAAATCGCGCACCAGAAATCTCCTGTATTGTGGGTTTCTTTACTAACATTTATACATTATCTGTAGACCATACAACTATTGAATAAATGCGGAAAAAGATCGCTTAGCCATTGCACCAACCGTGCCGTTAAAATGGTGAAAACTCTAGATGAAACACCGTAATGCAAGATCTAACCTATTCTCTTCACTATTCCAGGTTGGTGATAATCTTCGTGCCATCAGTCCGGCCGCGCCTGCTGCACGCTCGCTCCCGCACGCTGGCCATGGAGACGGCCGTGCTGGTCTCTCGCCGCACCGACATCGGTGACTGGTGGCTCTTGTACATGCTGGCGAGGAACATGGACCCGCTCATATACAGGTAATATCCGATCAAATTAATTATGAAAGCTCAGAATCTGTCAGAATCTAACTTAAGGCTGCGATTCGAGAGGATGCGAGGTGGAGCGGAGACGAGCTGTACCGCGATTCACCAATCACAATGCCTTATGCACATGACTGACCAGGCACATATGGACTTAAAGTCAAGTGATTGGTGAATCGCGGAACTCCACCGCGCTCAGTGTAAAACTCCTAGTCTAACCGGCAGTAAAACTCCTTTTCTAATACTTATTTGTACAAATCAGACCTAAATCACCACCATATCCGTCGCATTTGCGACCAATAGAGTAACAGATACCTCCACCATTTTTGTTAAAATAACATTGTGAAGAATATCATCTTTTTACTATTACATACTTGCTTTTTCTGTGTTGAAATTGACTTCCAGTCTAACCGAATGCAGCTGATTTACATTGTTTTGATGCCTACGAATCAGGCATTAATATCCAGTTAATAGGCTAATATTTTTTACCTAACCCATAATATTTTCTGGTTCGACAGAGAGCTGATCACGGAGCTAGCAAAGCGCATGGGTGAGAAGCCAGGAGCGCGCGCGTGACGCCCGCCGCCCAGCGTCGCCGTGCTCGGCGTCTGACACACACCAGCCTCCCTCACACCCGGCCCTCCGGAACACATTCCCTCATCGATCCCCCCTTCCACTACAAATCTCTACTGGAAAGACACAAACTCCCTAAAGGTTCTATATTTGGATTCAGAATCTTACATAGTTATCATGATATGGAAATGCATCGTCTGAGATAAAATTCGAATTGTATTGCAAACTGTAACTATTTCTGTATTTTTGCAAAATCCTACTTAGGATACAGAAGGTTACACAGATAATGTAATTATGTTTACCTAACTACTCGTAAATTAGTGCTAGCCTGATGAAAAAAGTAAAGATTCTAAATTAAAATATAAGACGAAACGTTAACTAAGAATTTGCTTCTGCGTATTTTTGAACTAAAGACAGTTTAACAGTTGCAATAATGCCAATATCTGTAAAAAAAACATCAGTTTTAAAAGGGCAACAAGCCAATGCAATTTTGATTGAAGCTTTCAGTAAATAATGCATTCTGCTACAATTATTCGAAGCTTATATGAACAGTTGCTATACTTGTCTTGAACAAACTCAAAGTTAGTCCAGTAATTTCTAAAAAACTTGACACATCACCTGCATATAGGTAAAAAAAATCCGGGAGGTTCCTGACATTATTCCGTTAAATAAAATAAATATGTGATCAGATAGCAATAGCTTTATACAAAAACCGGATCAAATTATATCAACTAGTAAAATGTTGCTAGTTAATCTAATTTGACCCCTAACTAATATTATGTAGTATTTTCTCAGCTGTAGTCGACGATAGTCAATTACTTGCCCAATGTCGCTATTAAAGAAGTGATTGCATTTCCTGATGACGGTTTACGATCCTTATTACAATGGTATAAGGATCAAATTGCAACTGTCATCGTGAAATTCAATTTAATTAAGCGTAAAATACTCTACTTAAGTATTTGCAATAGAAGCTAATTTTGAAAATAAAATAATGATTGATATATAAAAAGTTACACTTACATGAATACCGAAATAGATATAGCTCTATTGGAATTTCATCTCTATGCGCTGAGCCGAGGTTTGATTTTTGTATATCCATATCTAGCGTAGAATTTATTCTTGGGTATTCATTTATGTGTAACTAAGTTATTAGTTAAAGCAGACAGAGATTAATTTAAAAAATAATGGCCATAATTGTAAAGTTTCATAGGTTCTAGAACATTTCGATCAATTTTTAAAACAATAGCGTCCGTAAAATTCTAAAGATATTCTCTAAATATAAAATCTCTACTAGAAATCTGAATTATTCGTATATTTTTAAGCTGACAAATCTTTTTTTTTATGACTTTAGATAAGTGCTGTCCGTGTAACAACGAAATCTTTAATTTTATTTCTATAATTCTTTTTTTAAGCATATCTGTAGTCATTATTGAAATCACTGCCATTGATAATTTCTTTTTAAAAACTCAAAGATAGTTCAATTGTGAAATATATGTATTTCCTTTCTACATTTAGTAATGTGTTAGGATTTTTGTTATACATCATCGATGAAACGCCAATAAAATTAATGATTCAAACTTAAAGTATCTGCAGTATACTTTATTTTGAGGAAATTAATAGATTATTAAAAAAATATCACAAACATGTTTAAGAAACTGACAAAAAATGAAAATCACACATAATAAGATATTGTTTTTACAAGTATTAATATTTTTTACTGTAACACAAGTCTCATCACAAATTGCGCACTAATTTGTGCCAAAGTAACTCTCATTCTTCCTCGAAATAATTACTATCTCTCTCTATCTAGATCTGAAATTGGGGACATTAAAAACTAGTTTTCTTACGGTAATTTAATTTATCGTTTCAAAGGTAAATCTATTTGTTTATGGTCCCCAGATCTGAGTAAAAAGACATTTTTACTAAACAGTTTTAATGCATATCATGTAGTTAGTTCTTTTGTAAGTTTATTTACAATTATTTTAATCTTTGCTCTTATATACTCCGACAGTTGTTTGTAAGGTTAGTTACTACCATTTTTTTTCAATTTATCTGTATCTCATGTATGTTAATAATCTCAACTACGTTAGCACAAAATGTCTTCTATTAATCACTTTTAGTCAGGCAATATTTGGTATTTTTATTTTGTATATTTAATTTCATACTATAGCAATCGCAGATGGCTTTGAAATTGTAAGGTTGGCACAAAAGGGCCAGAAGCCATGCCAGAATATTAAAATAAACTATGGTACTCGTTTTTGGGCCATTTTCCATCATTGCCCAGAGTGGTCCATTATGTATAAAGCCATATAATAGTTATGAAAAAGCACTGACTTGATCAGATGGACTGGAAATGTATGGCCTTATGTAGTGTTGTATGAAATGTATGGACTTGCATGGATATTGTGGTTTTGACAATTTTGACTAAACTCTCTTGACTGTTAAATCTCGAAATAAGTAAGTGTTGTGTCGGTGAATGTATATCGCCTTTGTATTTGGATATTTCCAAGTTTATATTTGAAGGTAGTCAGTGATATATCGTATCATTATGTATGTATTTATGATAGAATTAGTTAATATATAACTATTATGTGAAGCGAAAGAGATAAAAAAACTTTTTTTAATGTGTCGGTGTCGCCCCCTCGCGGCTCCTAATCGTGTTGTGATCATCTGACTGTCGGTGTTCATTTTTCTAATAAAATTATAAACTCCTTTATTTTGGAGTGGTTTTTAGCATTTTCGCTCTTTTGCGCGTTGAAAGTTGACTTTTTAGACAAATTGTTAAGTTTTAATATTGATATCATTTTTGACTTGTTGTGGTGAAGACTTACTTCTCGAAAAGCTGTGTCTTAGAATCCTGAAAGTTCCCTATAAACTTATATAAGCTCTTATCCCTTTTAAATTTTTATTAGATGGTTGTTTTCGGAATCAGAAGTTCGCCTTCCCTACAATAAAGTTATCATTTTCATCACATTACGTAGTGTTAATTAACCATTCAATCAACTTTTACAATATCCAATAATTTATCAAGTAAAAATAGACTTAAATGCTTCCAATAACCTCATGATGTTCCAATCGCATGTTCATCAAACTGTTTGTTACAAATATAGATAAGCAACGCCTAATCACAAAAAGCGCTCAAGAAAAATGCCATAAAATATATCAAATATCTATTAAAAAACACAAAACATTATTTGTATATTTAGTGATTTTAATATTCTTTAGAATTATGATTTCTTCACACGACTTGCGCACGCGCATGCTCGTGAACATTTTCCATTTTAGTGACTTTTATTTTTGTAAGTTAGTTTTTTTTTGTCATACACCGTATGGATACTAGCTGTGTCGTTTGGAAATTAAAACTTGTTTGCATGACTTTAAAACTCAATTTCGTTCAAAATAAACAAATTGGATGTGTGAAGTGAAGTGTTTAAACGGTGTATGGCAAAGATTATTGCAATTAAAGACAGGATGTAAATAGTGAATTTAGTAGTTTATACGTATGTTCCTAACAGACGATTAATTTTAGTTCAATTTTGTAAGTGAGAAAGGAAATTTATTGTTCGAAGCGCTGGGATTGCAGATTGTTTGAAAGCACGTCAATGGAATCATGTGACGGGTGTAGGTGACTCAAAACTATGCTAGTTTATGTCTATTGGGTTTAAAACCAGAATACAAGTTTTCATTAAAAGTCGAAAACTACGACGTAAAAAATATAGGCATTGGTATGAAGTCTGACTACATTGCGGTACTTGTTTTATCAACTGTTTTTACTATCCATTAGTGACTGCAATTTAGTCAAACTTGCATTCGATATCTTGCACCGTCTAGTAGCAACACCCAGCATTTCCGGCGCTGATTGATTTGAAAAATAAGTGTCATGTATAGTGATGTGATATTTAATCTACATCACAATGGTTCCACTTATAGGTTTAAATCGTAATTATTATTTGTAACGATCCAGCATTTATTACACTTAGTTTAAACGTTGTGTTAATATTTATATTCTCTGTATGATACGTTCTCGAATTAAGACATTATTTTATAAGATTTTAGTTTTAAACTAGTTATTTTTAATTGTCAGAAATATCTTGAAAGAGAAATATATTACATTTTTATATAAAGATTTTTATTTGTGTTTTTAAAAGATGTAAAACTATTGAGCAACGATTTTTCTTTTACAAACGGTTGACTTTTTTAAAAAATTCAGATTCTATGAAATTCTTAACACCCGTTCAATAAAAAGAAACCTAAAATACCTATCAATTGTCGCTATTTATTTCTAGTTTGATAAAACTGTACTTCCAGAACTGCTCATTCTTAAACAAAACTGCATGAAATATATCGTGATTATTTTATTTTAGACCCTGTAAACTGTAATTGTTTATAAGTAGCTGTTAGAAGACGCGATGTTTCATTTTCAGATGAATTATACAAATATTATTCTTTTATTTGACTGGTTTTATTTCATTTTCCTAAATCTTCGAAAAACGGCAATAAACTCTCACCTAAGAGAACTGCTCAGACACAACGGTTGAATATAAGGGTGCTTTTCCACTGACGTGCTGCCATGCTACGTTACTTTGGATACGTTAATCAATTATATTCCTTGGTTTACTTGCTATAGAACTGGTGGATTCAACTGAGCTACACTCTTAAATCAAAAAATGTAATCTATGACTGTGTGGTACGGATAGCGTGTTATGATGGTCGCGAGTGGGATAGCTACGTAGGCTTGACCATACATCGTATAGATCGAGCTGCGGAATTTCTGCGCTCAGCTACAGCGCAAATGGTCACAGTTTCGTAGGGTAGCTTTCACATTTACACACTCGTGTGGAAAAGCGCCTTGAAGAAGCAACTTAAAAGTTTTATCACCTACTAACAACACACATAAAAATGTCTGGGCAACAGGAGTGGGTCAAATCTAATGAAATTCTGAGTACTAATAATACGTTTTTAGGCTGTAAAAAGAAACAATAATATTGTACTTTTGACTAACTTTCATTGTCCTGACATTTTCCTTCCCATATATCGAAATGATCCTTTTATGACACTAAATCAATATCAATACAATTTATTTGAAAAAATATTTTGTTAAAGACCAGCTTTCAAAAAAATTGGCCAATTTTACTCATTTTTGGGGACAACTCGCACTTGACCAAAAAATTAAAAACGCCAAAATTGTCAACATCAAAAAAGATTTCCCGTATCTTTATGGATAAGCCACCTACGAAACTAAACAGGAACAATGATAAAAATTTTCCTTAGTCGATAGTCGATAAATCTCGACTCACGACTATTCGTAATAGACAACCGTCATTACTAGTTTCAGAGACTAGATAGACTAGTTCTCAGTGCAATTTGCAGAACCGCGCCAACTTCACACCGGTAAGTTTAGCAGGCGCGCGAAAAAATTGAATCCAACCAATAAGTTGTTTTACCGTCTGTTTAAGTTGAACTTTCTATATATTTAGTGAATATTAATTAGTGTTTGTGTACCTTAAATACTGATTTTAGTGTCTACTAGCTACTTGTGAATTTTCAACTAAATTAATAGTGCAACTTTGAACATTGGTATTTTAACAATTTGTTCGACTGGAATCAATGTCGGTACCTTAGACATATTTACGTAAGTGATTTGATATATCTATTTTTCCAGAATACTACATGCATTCACCAATATACCTAATAACGTAGTCATTAGAATGATTCATGACTGATTACATTTTTCATACAACATGGCGGATGGCTGCATTTTGTTCGAAGCATTTTGTAGATTTATGTCAAACTTAATTAATAATTATAAAGAATCGCTCATATATGAAAAATTGACAATAATATTGCACTTCTGCGGATCTTTTAAACCCAAATATTGTAATTCTACCATAAATAAGCGATTCTTTAAAATTGTCATTATGCTATGATTATCGTGTTCCTAATTTAAATGTAGGCACGCGAAAAGTGGGATCAAACCATTGATCCAACAGGAATAATGCGACTTGCTTTCGATTGTGTGATACGTACCGGTAAGATAATAAAATCAAAGATGTTTAAACGCCTGATTTTCACTCAATTATCTGACGGCACGGTTAGCGTAGTGGCTGAGCGATTGGACTGCTGCGCAACGTGGCGTGGGTTCGATCCCCGCACGAAAAAATATTTGTATGCTACAAGTAGTTGTTTCGGATTGGGTGTTTGTGTTTTTGAGACTCTAATGTTTGTAAACGCACCCGCGCCACAGGAGAAATTCCTAGTGTGGGGCAACGTGTTAATAGGTATTTATTTTACGAGTTTCTTACTTTTTTTTGAACTTCCGAAGACCGCGCGTAACGAAACGTAATTGAATGTAGGTAATGTTATGATAACCTAATCCTCTTCAAATCAAACAATAGACACAGAGAACCTAGGATACAAGAGCGAGCGAAGCGAGCTCGGGACTTTGGGGCGCCCCGACTCGGATAGGTTAGGTTCGAAGGGGACTTAGTTCGCTCGCTCCGCTCGCTCACCAGACCCCGCCATTCCCTTCATGTTAGGTTACTTTATACTCTTTACACAGAAATAGGAGCTGGGCTCCGTCACTTTCGCCTTATTACAAGATTTAAAAAAAAACATTTTTACGTTTGAAACTAGCCTCGAGGAGCTCGTGGCTAAATAATTACAGCCGCACAGGTCGATCTTCCGGGTTAAGCCGCGCTTGCCGAGGTTGGTCTGTGGATGGGTGACCATCTGTTATAGCGAGTTTCCTCCGTGCCTCGGAAAGCACGTTAAGCCGTTGGTCCCGGCTGTCATTTCTAGATCTTTGACAGTCGTTACTGTTAGTCAGAAGCTCTAAAGTCTGACAACCAGTCTTACCATGGGGTATGGTATTGCCCAGTTACTGGGTTGTGGAGGACCGACAGGCAGTCGCTCCATGTAAAATACTGATATCCAGCTAAATCTGGTTTGACTGGAAGCCGACCCCAATATAGTTGGGAAAAGGCTAGCAGCTGATTAGTTTGAAACTAGCCTGGAAAAAAATTTTGCTCTTAGCGCTTGTTATCCCCCAATAGCTTCCAAAATTTAGAGATTATAAAAGATTTGTTGATTAGCGTGTTGTTTTTAGTCTTTTACAGTACATGTGTACCTTGACGTTTCTGAGCTGTTTACTTAAACATGTCATTGACCTCATTATCAATTGAAAATAAGTTTAGCATTGATTTTTCACACCCATAAGACTCCCAACATTCACACCATCCAAAGACACTTTCGGTTTTTTTTCTCAACCCACTAGGTTTTCCGCAATTTGCCGATTCAAATTTACATTAGAAATTGGTCTCATCTACCAAAAAAAAAAAAATTGGCGCTATAAAAATTGACGTCACGTAAAATAGAGTGCTTCCTTATTTTTTCCTGAATGATTAGGGGTAAGATATGATGCATCGATACAATATTGACATCCGTCTTTCACTTTTTACATGGTAAAACCATCCAAATAGTCCTTCCACTCTGGGTGGAGCGGAAAGGACTCACAGACTCGTACTGATTAAAATCCGCACTGGTCCTACAGTAGACCGTTATGTTCCAGGGTCACGGATACCTTTTAAGACAGTCCCGCGATCTACGTTATAAACGTTTTTTAGTTTTAATTCCTTAATAATAAATCAAAATGGTAGGACACTTCATGTTATATTAAATTAAATACCTTCAAGGATATCTTGAGGCTTTTGCTTTTCATGCGAAATACTTATTAAAAGTCAAAAAATAATTGGAAAATTAGATTCGTTGTTAATTTAGTTTTTATGAGAGCCCAAGTTTAGTGTATATCCAAGGTAGTTCAGCCTTCGCAGATGTTACTACCACGTCGGAAACAAAAACGCTGTTGAACAACTCGCTGAAACGAACACGTTGGCAGTATTAAGTGGGAAAACAAAGCGACCGCCCCTACGTATTATAAGTGTAAATCATCTGCATCGTAAGATCATGTCTCTTGATACGTAGGGCGGCGACTGGGAACAAACGTTGCCTGAAAACATGGGATACGTAAGCGATGGAAACGTAGCGATGGGAACGTAAGACGTGAGTAGCAAACTTGGCGGAGACTTTAAGATTATGTAGGAGCCCGTTAGGCGATAAAAAATTTGACATCAACAATGTCCATTCATATCAGATTAAACCTTAGGGTAGTAAAGTAGGTTTCGGGACTGTCTTATCAGGTAACCGTCGCCCCGGAACACACAGGGCTACTGAAGAACACCGTGGATTTTAGTCGGTACTAACTCTGTTAGTATGATCGGTAGGAGGACTCATTTGATAATTAGTAAAGCTGCAAGCGGGACCGTTTGTGAACATACGGCTTCAGGTGGGTACACCGCAATCGCGGCGGTAAGACCCCTCTTTGAGGAGTGGCTGGGTAGGCGTCACAGGGCGTCCTGTCCTACCGCCTGAAGCAGGGCCTCACCGAACACGGAAGTTTCGGGAGGTGCTTGTGTTGGATAGGTAAGGAAGAAACGCCTGGGTGTCACCACTGACAGGTTCGCCCGGAGGATACTGTGGAGCATACGGTACGAATGCCCCGTTTGGGCTGAGCACCGCCGTGTTGAGGACACGACGGCGATAGGTGCGGTGACCTCTCGCGCCCGGTATTGATCGAAGCCATGCTGCGGTGCGAGACGGAATGGGAAGCGGTCGCCTCCTTCTGCGAAGCGGTCATGCTAGCGAAGGAGGAGGCGGGACGCGTGAGGGTTGCAGGACAAGCGTTCCCCCCACCACCTCACAGCTCAGCCCGCAGGGGTAGAGTGACGTGGGGGTGTAGAGGGGTAGGGTTCGGCGAGGGCATGAAGGCCGGAGAGTAATGGGTTAACTAGTGACTACAATGCGGGACCATGCCCGGGTCACGGGTGTTTGGATAGCGTGGCCACGACGTCCTCCAACGTCCGCAGCCGTCACGGGTGCTGGGGGCTGGGGCCGCGGGCTGCGGGCGGCGAGTACTGGGGACTGTGCCTCTACCTGGACCATTGCCGGTCAATGGTGATTGGATAGGCGCCACGGCGTCCTCCTTCGCTGGCCGCCACAGCGGCGACTGGGCACGGCCGACTTCGGCAACGGATGTCGGCCGACTTCGGCAATGGATGTCGCGAGGTGATTTCTGGCCACCGTAGTTGCGGTTATGCATGATCGGATGGCGAGTAATGGGTTACTCGCCGTCGGCTCATGGATTATGCCGAGTCAACGGCGCGTTGTGGAACACTGCGGATGGATTGTTAGTTTAGGAGGAACTCAGAAATGTTGTACAAGTCTTTTTTGGACATGTCCTTCGAATTCTATTTATTTTTGTACGATTTTTTTTACTTATTCAGATTCAAATCGTTTCTCAACTGAAATTTACCCACCTGTACCTGTTTTTCAAGTAAATTGCGTCGTTGGTGAGAGTTTTGTTACCGATTGAACTACGAAGAAATTCGTGGTCAGATTTGTACCTAATTACTTTCTCGCACGTTCCTAAAATATTAAAAAAACATAGCGTGGTTAAAATCATCAAATGAGCCTCCCAACCCTGCTGACTGGAGGGTTTCAGCAGCGTTGCATTAACACGTGTCCTTCAATAGCCCCTTACGTTACGGAGTCACTGTAATTCGTGAGTCCCACGACCACTCATGACCAGCGCAAAATACGTGGTACTTAATTTTTTCGTATAATAAATAATATTCACAACTATCACAAAACGCCATCTAGCAAAGTACAGAGCTTGTTTATGGGTACTAGTACAACTGAATCTACATACATTTGTATTCTAAATACATACATAATTATAGATGCATAACTTCATAGACAAAGACAAATGTTCGTGTTCATCACCTACATTTTAGCATGCCTGGGTAGGAATCGAACCCACGACCTCCGGCATAGCAGTCAGGGTCACTAACCACTAGCCCAAGAGGCCAGTCAAAGTCAGTAATGACATAGACAGCGCTGCGTTAAACGCGGACTCTGCAACGGTCAACTTTATTCTACGCTATGATTACGAGATATACAAATGATTTTTCAGAATTTTATAGAGACAGGTGACGGACTTACTAGTCGGTCTAAATAATTCTATCGAATAATAGAGTAAGGTAAGTAAAATACAAAATCGATTTTCAAATTATTTATTCGATATCTCCCATGGTAACTTTCATCTGTCGTAACACCTTGCTATAAATTATATCTTTTGGCACAATATTTGGCATGGTTCACTAAGTTGTTGAAGTATCGTGTTGCTGTTACACCCGTATTCGGAGCTGTTCGATGAATTTGTTGCCGGACTAGTTACACTGCCCACGGTTGCTGATATAACAATCAAGTAGCTTCAGAAGAAACTGCCAGCTTGGCATCGTCATAGTAGTTACCTGTCGTTATTTTTCAATATTTAGCTTTCTCAACAAAGCCAGTCAAACACGATCCAATTTATCGTCAAGTTTGCAGCGGCGAACTTTATGCTTGTCGGTGTATGGTCTTGCACACTGATAGGCGTACTTAACGTCAAATTGGATCGTATATGGCAAGGTAAGTGCAATATTTAGATTGAATTCACCACTTACTAGATGATTTGATGGCCTAAACAAAGTGAGTATCATTTTTCGTTCGACTTTCAAAAGGATCGAGAAAACTTTTCGATAAGAACTTATGCCAATCCATGGAAGGGTGATAGACCGTCACTTTGTCTAGGCTTTTTCTTCGATTCCAACCGAATACGGGCGCTAGGAACTAAGTAATATTAAAATTGATGCAGCCCTCTGAGGCTGCTAACTCATCAGCAAACATAAACCGTTACACTGTACATCTTTACATCCAGACAACCTTTACATTTACAATATTTACGTGTCTACTGAGACATGGAATGTGATCTCCAAAAGCATAAGTTTTCTGAGCTATTCAATTATGTAAGGAACTTAAGCATTAAATGGAAAAATAATCTACAATCATTCCCAGCTTTCAAAATGTGAGGAGGATACTGAAGTCAGTATCTTCTTGTAATATTGATAGTAATTAAATTAAAATTCGGAAAACTTTGGCATCATCATCATTAAACAACGCTGGTTCGCGTGTTGATTGCCGATGAGCCGATAGTTATGACACGTCTAATAAAGAGGATAGGTGCCTTTTTTGTAAAATAATAATCAAAAAAATCCTCCCACCCTGGGTAGAGCTGAAGGAATAGAGTCACGGAATTATGTTCAGACAGTCCCACGGCCCAATAAAGATGGTACCTGTGTATTCATTGGGTATGTTATAGGCGGAATACAGTATCAAACAACTATACAAACTGTTTACAAATCTCCAACAAAGAGTACGTAGTACTTCTGGAGATCAACCATCCCAGCCCAGCGACGCCGACACAATTTCCTAATATCCTCACGAACACAACAATTGTTTGTAACAATAATAATTTTCAGCCTACTTCTAGGCAAATAAATTTCTCTAAATAGCTTCGTAAGCTACAGGTTCAATGCATGCTGTCTGTCTCAGTACAAACATTTAAAGACAATATCATTGTCATCTAATTTAACAATACTTACCTACCTACTTATACCAATTTTACTTTTTCTGTACTTTAAGGAGTAGCTATGCTTTGAATCTGCAAACTTACATCTAAAAGTTTCGATTGAAGAAATCGCATCAACATTTTGATCAACTACGATATCTGTCCGAATTCGTTTAAATCGTTTTCCTTACAACTTATTTCAGGTCGGCGCAGTATGTGTTCTTCGGGCTTCTTCCGTTCTAAGAATTCTTCAAAATGTTGGCAAGATTTCTTAAACCGAAACATCAATAATATTTTCTAATAATCGAAGAAATTATAAGAATTCAGTCGCTCCATTATAAATCATTATGCTTATACAACAAACAATCTTTTCAAACACATCTTTGTGAACATTCAGATCATGTGTGTGATGTGTTTCGTTGGCAGTGTGGTTCTCGTCATAACAATGTTCCATCATTTGAGCGCTACACACATGTGCTGCTTTTAATTATTCTGGAAATTCAGCGGCACTTTTAGGAATTCGTTTAACCAGTGAAACTGGAAACACATATTGGAAGTGTTCAGATAGGTATGTACAGTTTTCGTTCAATGAAATGGCTGTCGAAGTAGTAGTGTTTAATGTTGCTAATTTGTGAATTGGTATTAGAAACAAAAATATTACGAAGTGATTATTGTGATAAAATGTTCAATAGGTCGTTCGTCAAATCTGCAATTAACGTAAAATGTCTTTTGACACGCAAAAGCTACGTCTGCGTCCAGTCGCGGTGATCAGTGTACACGGGTAGTTACGATCGTCTACAGAACTGTTCGTTCTACTAGTAATATCCTCAATTACAACTACACTATAATACTTAATTGCTTGATTAATTATTGCTTTAATTTTTTTGGTCTGTCAAATCCCTGGCGAGTGAAATGTGTAAAAATGTATATCGTGTGTGACTTGTGTGCTCACCGTGTGCTTACCTTCAGTACATTACAACAGCTAAAGTAGAAAACAAACGAAGCGTCGATTAACAGATTACTACGAGCAGCGAAACTATGAGTAAAAATAGTTCTAAAAAGTATACTAGTACTAACGGGGTAGCCGTCGATGTTAACTATTAGAAGGCCTTCGATAGGATTCGTCCTGAGATCACGTTCTTAAAGATTAAGTACAAACTATTATTGCATGTTTAGAATTGCACTGTTACGATTTCGATTAAAAAGTATCGATAAAAGTAGTCTTTACACTCGTTAGTATTGTCCAGAAGTCGAGAACATGCGTGCGGTACTGCAGGGCGAGGCCGGGCGCGCGCTCAGGCGGGCGGCAGGTCGCGCTGCAGCGACGTGAGTCACGTGTGGAACACCCACCCCGGCACCGGAGGTCACGCGTCCGGCACGCCGTGGATGTGGTGCTGGTAGTTGTGGTTCAGCTTGTTCGCGAACTCGTGCATGATGTCCCGGAAGATCACCGAGTCGAGGTTCTCCCCGAGGATGTACAGCAGGTACCAGTCGCCCATCTTGCTGCGGCGCACGATGGTGTCGACATTGTCGCGGCGTACGAGCCGGAATCGCATGCGCATCATGTACACGCGCATGCGCGGCGAGAAGATGATCACGAAGCGGTACACGAGCGTGATGAAGGTGAGGATGCCGAGGATGACGAACCAGAACCATAGGAACACGTAGATCTTCTCGTTGACTACGTTGAGCGGCAGGATGCACAGCGCGTCGTGCCGCTCCACCTCGCCCGATGACCCGAACTTGTTGAACAGTGTGCACTTCACCATCCTGGAATGGACATTAAAAGGATTTAAATCGTGAGTTGACGAAAGATATTAAGTAAGGCATACAAAGCATTCAAGACAATAGGTATTTCTTGTTGGATTTTAAAATGCTTATCCATTAAATTAAAAAACACAACTTTTCTTTCGGAAGTGAGGTCCTAGAAAAATTCTTTCAAACTTCGAATAATGTTCACAAGTTTAGTTTGGCAGTAATGGATTGTGCTCAACTGGTGAAAGTTGGTGCTCTCTCTATTACATGTGATTTAACCTTTGGTATGGGCGAACGTGGATCCGACCGTGTAATCCCGTCTTACTGCCGGAACGCGGATACACGCTGAAACGACTTCACTTGATTTTTTGCGTTGTTCTGTTGTCAGTTGAGACATAAACATGTGTGTAAGGTTCACGTTAAGATAATTGGATATAAAATGTGATTTCTTTACCTTGGAAATATGTAGATCATGGGGTCGATGCGATCCTCTTGGTCGGACTCCATGTACGCTATGACCTTGAGGCCGAACGTCATGAACTCCCCGTCGAAGAAACGGTTCATCAGGAACATTTGCCCTGAAAACCGAAAGTATATTATTAAAATGATGTAAAGCACATTCTCTGACAGCAATTTTCTACAGTTTCAATCGATATTTTTCATAATGCCTTGAAATCTCTAACATTGGCAAGTTTACGAGAAATGTAGGTTAATTAATACGCATCATAGGAAGACCTTTTTTGATTATCGTTAATATGGCCTCCCCATATTTTGTAGTACCTAAGGAGACTGTAAGGGGTTCTACACATTTGTTCGGGCCGGCCTCTTCTTTCTAAGTGTCCTATACTAACCTATACGTGGTAGGTGGGGACATTAAATTGACAGTAAATTGATTACACCGCGCTATGTGAAATCTTTGCCTCAAACTATAAATTTATACCACACAGCGTAATACCTAGCACGCATACAGAGGGCTTGAAATAATTTATAAATAATCTTCGACTTATATTCAGTTCGTGCCGATTGACAATTCCAGATCTAGGTACAGTACTTTATACTTAATCTAGGTCCACCAATTAATGTTCGGGTCGGCATAGCACAATTTTAAACCGAAAGTGTGTGGTAGTATCCCTAAGAAACGTGTTCATATTCTAATAAATGTGAGATCGTTCATCAATATGGATTTATTTTAATATTGTTTACAACGACTTCTATGGTACTTGTTGGAGATTTTAATTATTATCTTGCAACACCAACATCAAATTAGTGTAAATCCTCATACATGTAGTGACAACACTGTTTTTTCCCTTCCATCTGCGATATTGGTACAATATACACGTGCATTTACTACCTCCGGTATTTTACTCCATCTTCCCTGGCATCAATTACCAGCGCCGCATCAGCTATCAAGATCTAAAAAGCTGTACATCACATCTAAATTCTAAACTGAACAGAAAAAGCTGACGCGTGATATTTTTTTATCGCATAGTTTGGGCACAGGTCAACAGTCGGGTATAAAACCCGCAGCGTGCTGTAAAACTTGGTTTATGCCCGTTTTAATTCAATATGTTATGATTTACAATCGGCGCGGTAGGACCCAACGGCATAGTGCAAACAAGTAACAGAAGAACAGTTAAATAGCTTTCGGTTTATTAAACTCATATTTTTATGTTCACTTTTTAAAAATAACTTTTTTATTAGGGTTGGGTTAGGTTACTTTAATTTTCTTAACCGACTTCAAAAAAGAAGGAGGTTATTTTAATTGTTTGCGGTTTACAGTCCAAAGCCACGTTAATTCCTTTAAGATTTTCACAAACCTGGCCTTGTCAGCACAATGCCGGGGCCTCCCTGCGAGGGCTAAAGACTGCCGGGGTCGCGGGTCTAACGAATTACCTTGACCCCGGAACGTAAAGGGATATTAAAGAACACCGTGGATTTTAGTGAGTACAATTCTGACAGTCCCTCCTGCCGTGCCCTGGGTGGGAGGACTCATTTGATGATTTTGCCACGATAAAAAAACAGCATGGAGATGGAATCCAACTGGATGGATTGGATCTTCTGATGATATTCGTCGCTGTGACCGGTTGGTTCTCGATTCAGATCGTGCGCGCGACAGATGTGCGTCTGATATATCAGTTAGGACATGTTTAGGTCCCACGCGGGCCACTAGCACCGCGGCTCGTGCCAAAATGCTAACACTCAACTATATTGCGGAACATAAATCTATTCGGTATATTTGCTAGAGCTAAAGCTGTACGTGGTTTTCTATTTACACGGTTTAATATTACCGTGAATGCTGCATCTAATTTTGAATTAAAATTATAAATGCGAAATTTTAGATGAATGTTTGTTACTCAGTCACGTCGGAACAGCTGAACGGATCTTGATGAAATCTTGTTTGCAGATAGTTTTATGTTCCTACGGAGTAATTTTCGGGTAAAGCGCGAACAAAACCGTTGGCGACAGCTAGCGAGCCATAAAAATAAATGCTTAACAGTATTTACGTAATAATTCTATGCACCTTAATGAGTCAGGAAGATAAGACGAAAGTCTCACCATAGTGACCGAAGACCGTGAAGAGATTTTGCGTTCAAAAGTCACCATGAAATTAAATTATGTCAAGTATTGAAATTGACAGTTCTTTATTGTGTTTTAAATGTACGATCATTGACATCGGATCTATTTCCCTTTTATTACCTGCCTATCTTTCGTCACTGCTTGTCTTACCTGCCTCACCCTACTAGCAAAAATTATACAGGTGCTGTGAACTATTGACATCTAGACATCTTACCGCTATTTTCGTGGCCCAACTAGGGCGAGATCGCGCGCACAGCATTATTTCCCTGGCGGCCTACTTAGTTTTTGTTATTGGAAACGCGACAGGAAGCGAAAGTATATGACCATTATGGGTTTAGAATTACAACCGAAAGAATATTGATTTATATTTCCCGACATAAATGTTAATTAGCTTTTTGATGTCACCTTAGACATAAAGGAACTTTTAAAGCTATGAAAAAGCTTCGGGGGTTGCGAGTGACAAACGTACAAAATTAATTTATTGCTTTCGAACTTTCACTTTCTAGCCCAAACGACGAAAATCTGAACAAACAAAATACAGACTGTAATTAAAGACTTAGAAGTCTTTTGAGCTTTGAGCACCGACTACGACACGATGTTAAAAACTAAGAGGTTAAAAATGCAAGTACAAATTATGTTTATTTTCTTTTCGAGATTGTCTTGCTACGCGTTAAGTTCAATCTAAAATATTAGAAAGCAAAAAAACCGCACAATTGGAACTGATTATTTATTTAAAAAATCATTTCATCAGTCAGCTATTATATCAGTATCGACGTGCCACAAAAATATTTGACAAGGCTTTCAAGTTTCAGGATACTAAATTTATCGTGTTTATAAAAAAAAGACAAAGGTTATTTGCAAAGTTGAAGTGGAAGTGGCTGTATTGGATCACTACGCATCATATCGGCAATAACCAAGAGGGCACTTGACAGATTCCAAAAAGGCTTTTAGCATTCTAAGGAGGTTATCATAAATTATTATTTATGGACAAGTGGCTAGTATCGATCCTAATTAGGCTTGACTTCTTGAGAGTATGCTAAACAGGGTTTGAAAGCACTTTTGGCAACGTAAAGCGAAGAATTTCGTGAACATGTCCAAGGTAGTTTATGTTTGAGGCGAAAAAATTATCATCTAAATTGAAATTTATTAAAAGGCGGACAAAATAAGTGAACAAAAGGGAAGTAACTATTTCGCCATCCAGGTATTTATTATGATTAAACCAACTGTTAGTTTTAACTGTTTCACAAAATTACCCATTAAACAGTTGAGTTATAGTCTGAGTCAAATAAGAAAGAATTAAAAGTCATTGACCCGACTTGTACCAAAAAGTCCACAAAACTTAATTTTGAGATCGCTCGTCATACAAAACTGTCGCTTATACTGCATCGTTCGAGTTTCATAATACCAAACACTTATCCCAACGGAAATAAGTAAGAAATACGTAAATTTGAAGAATAATTGTGGTATTTTTTTAAGTTTCAAAAATACACATTCAAACAATGAAATATGTTATTGCTATTGTTTATGGATTTCAAAAATAATTTTCTTGGTGTATATTTATTTTTCAAAATTACTTATGTTTTCAACTTATATTTCAATAACAGAACATGCAATAATTGGATTTATTTATCTAGCTTTAACTCATATTCTTACAAGTATACAATAAACTTAAATAACCGAATTTTAAAGTTCATACCAAAAAAATCGATTTTTTGGGTTATGCCCTCATACTCGGCGCTGAGTGTGACGTCAGAGCGAGTCAGGGGCGCATTACCTGTTCGCCATTTTGTAATTATGTACCTAACGCGTCCTTCGTCTCGAGTGTCATTTCAAATAAGGTTTGCGCATTGGATTGACTGAGCGTATTCCATTATCGGAAAGTTTTCAACCATTTTTTATTATTATCTAACTGTTTAAAGGGTTTAATTAAGTACTACATTTTTAGGTACCTTTCGAAATAAATACGATTGAATATGGTTTTGGCCAAAAGGTTTGTAACTCATGCCCAGTGAATACGTCAAGGACGCCCCGTACCGCGATACGTTTGTTTTGATCGTGTTAGCGACACTTCCTTTACATTTTTTGTATCGTTTTGAAGTATTGGAAAACATTGGTACACGGGTGTTAACGACTTTTAATTTTTTCTTATCTGGCGCCGACTATAGCCAATGGTAAACCTATGCGGCTACATAATTATGTAATTCCGCTTTTCTTTTTTCAGTACCTATGTTTTCTGTGAGTCCCAATTTAACCCAGAAGAAAAGATGAAACCTATAATGGATGACGACTCATTAGAAATGAAAGCAGTTATACTGTTAGGCGCCTGCGCCTGACCCTGTCAAAATGGTGGTCGCTAAACCTTGCCCTCCCTGGTGAGGCCTACGTCACCGCAAGCAATTTGAGTATCGACACATAAAAAAAAACAGGCAATAACTCACCTATAACATTGATAAGAGCAAGTCCTTCGCAGAGGTAGTACCGGTAGGCCCACCAGTTGTGATACCTCAGGTTCTCCCAGAGGTAGTCGAGGATCAGCTTCTTTTTCGTCTTCTTCTCGATCTCCGTGCACACGCCCACATCCAGGTCCATCATGAGTGCCCGGATCTTGCCCCCCTCCCACGACTTCCACAGCCAACGCGGCGCGTAGAATAACATTGCCTGGAACAAGGATTATGGAGGTTTAATCGGATTTTTGCTTTTTTAGCTTCGGTTAGATTTTTGCTTCGTTGGTTGTGGATGCTGGGATGATAGTGGACAATGCAAGTTTCTCCCCGCACTCTAATTTATAGGTTTAAAGGTACAGACACCCTTTAAAGCATACGTGCTTCCACGAGGGTGAAGACATCGTGACGCTGTCTCTACCCACAGCTAATTTCTGCCAACAGACCCGCTAAATTAAAAATGAAACTAATATAATATTAAATAAGAGATACCATAAATACTTTAGTCAATAGATTGTAGGATTTTAAAATATCCTTTTGCCTATTTGTAGGGACTTCTACGATGATTTACAAATAAAAAATGGGATTTAAATACATATGCCTATTATAGTGATCGTTAAACTTTTGCTGGCGGAAATATAACGAGTAACATAACGGAAATTAAACTTTTGAATTGACCTTTTCGTGACGCATACCGGCCGTCTACACAACCGTGTATGTAGTCATTTCTTTTGATGTATAAAATTGTGTTAAAAACTACTCATAACAGTTTGAGCCTTTTATAGTTACTACTAGCTTCTGCCCGCTACTTCGTACGCGGATCTTGTTGCTTATGCCAGCGACAACGGGGCCGTCAAAATCGAAGATCTGAAAAGTCTGATACCTAACTCCAAGAGGGGGGGAAAAAAAATGGGAGTTTGGGCAGTAGAATATTTTTTTTATTTCTATATTATTATTATTATTAAAGTCTTCGTCATTGAAAATCAGTCCTAAACTACGACCGCCTTCACTGCGTGTTGGGAATCCCAGCTTATGTGATTTTATAATTATATACAGTGAAATTAGTGATAGCTTTGATTTCCACATCAGGTGTTCCAGAACTTAAATTTTTATACATCAATAGATAATGCTCATCAGGCTGAACAACTCTTTCATCACTCCCATATATGTTATAGTGTAGCTGGGCTCTTGTAGTTCCACAGAGGTGTTCCAGATCTTCAATTTTATACGTTAACAAAGAGAGGTCATCAGGCTGAACCACTCCCTCTAAGACGTAATTGCTATAAATGTTATAGTTTAGCTGGGCTTTTGGTGTTCCACATCAGGTGATCCAGATCTTCAATTTTTATATCTCAACAGAGAGTGCTCATCAGGCTGAACAACTTTTGCTAAGACGTTATTCCTATATTATGTTATAGTTCAGCTGGGCTGTTGAAGTTCCACATCAGCTGGTACAGATCTTCAAACTTATTCTCTCAGCAGAAAATGCTCATCACGTGGAACAATTTTTGCTATCGCACCAATTTTGTATCTCTTATAGTTAAGCTGGTCTGTTGCGGTTCTGCGCCAGCTGTTCAAGTTTCCAGAATAAACTATAGCCTATGTTTTGGCCAGACTTAATACATATACAACAAAAAAAGAATCATTCAAATCCGTCCAGTACTTTTTGAGTTTATCCCGGACATACATGACTTTTCTACTATTTTATTATATGTATAGATACTCTATGGTTTGAGCTTCCTAAAATTTTGCTTAATTTGTTGAATACTCCTTAGATCTTTTTCTTAATTTACACTAAAACTGCACTTAACACTAACCACTTGTTATAGTCGTTGACACTGACTGATACCAATTTCAATCATATCAAAAATACCCCCATTTATTTTAAACTACCACGTTTACGGCGGCATTCAAATATTTTACAACCAACTTAATTAACTTGAAGACAACTTACTTTAAACTTTATTCTTAAGATCTAGAGTTTAAAGTATAAAAGTTAGGAAATAATAAAGTGTAAGTCACAATGAGAGTAATCTTCAAATCTCTGGCAATAAAATTTGTATGGAACACTAAAAGTAGCAGACGTTTGAACGGTCGTATTGCAACCTGTATTACGATGTAGCAATGTTTACTGCTATTGCCAGCATATAAATGCAATTGCTAAAATACATATCGGAAGCTAGAAGCAGGGCTGTCAAAAGAAAAATAGACTCAACAAAAAAAATAAAACATTTATATTTCATAAGTACTTAGAGGACTGCAGTAGCTGCATATAATGTTGAACTTTAATTCAAAGAATTTCATGTCCTGCAGGCCCTTTTCCATTGTCAATTAAACAAAAGTATCCATGGACAAACGTTGACTTCTAGATAGGGACGAATAGGAGCTACTTTTCTAGGCTACTACTATGTTAAGTCTCATCATCAGGCTCTACTTACGTAGAGCCCTAGATGTGATTTGGACTCGGAACTGAAAAATGGACACAAATCTATATCTTATTAATAACAAAACATCGAAAACTCACTTAAGTATATCAATAACTTTCAATCGGCAGCCCTGCTCATACGTCATAAATTCATCTGGCTAGACACTATCGTAAATGGTTTATAGCCATCAGATATTATGGCTTTCAGCAGGCCCCGATGCGCACACACTGACAGACATCATAATACTGATAGCTTCATATAAATAACTGATTGACGTTTGTGGGGCACGCTACTAGATGGCGTTAGAGTGAGGCTACATTAGTGCGTTGCGGCATCGTAACGCAAACACGACGACGCATGGTAATGCAATATCGTTATGCGGTGACAGAGATTTTTACAATACGAAGCCGCACCGCAACGCTGTGTTGTGACCTCATCTTTATGCCAAGACTGCGTTGCGTTGACGTAACGCAGGCCGTCGCAGACGCAGCGAAATCTCTCTCAGTGAAACATTGACAGTTGTCGCACCACTGTCAACGTTGCGATGACGCACCACACTAATGGGGCCTCGTTCTTAGTTCGCAAAATGCCCACTTTTCCGGAACATTGCTAATTTCAATGTTGCCAAAAAATCTGGCTGTTTAGACTTGGAGGAACTTTTTCATTATTAGTATTGCAGTTTCCACTGCATATCGTTGTGTCACGTAAGCTGTAAATTGTTTCGATGGGAGCAATGCCTTCGCTTTATTTTTTATTCAAGGAGTACGTGGTTTCGGAGATTTTCCTTTAAAATTGGTAATGCTAGGAACACATTCAAATAAGCATTGCCAGCTTTGACCCATTTGATTCTTAGGATATCGTTTTTTTTTTGTTGACAAAACCATCGAATGAGTCCTCCCACACTGGGTGGTGCAGAGGGGACTGGCAGACAGTCCCGCGACCCCGGCTGTCTGAGGACATCCTAATAATTTTCAAAATACTGCAAGAAATGCAGTTTCATCATGCCTCATTTGAGACAAAGAATTTGGGTGTAATAGGTTTTAGTGCAAGCTAATGTATTGCAAGAATTGGGTGAATATTTAGAATAAAAGAGTTAAAAACTTTTTCAAAAAAAATTTATACCGCCTGCAAAAACAACCACCAAAAAGGGTAAAATAACCTACAAATTAACTTTTCTTCGGAAGTCGTGGCAAAAAGGACATCGAAATAATAAAACAAAGCCACCGACTTCCGAAAGAAAAGTTATTTTGTAGGTTATTTTACCCTTTTTTGTGGTTGTTTTTGTAATGTAAGCTAATCAATAATTTAACGACAAATAAATTAATCATTCAAACGAATCCATTGCAGTAATACTGCCGTGCAAACAACTTGTGAACCGTGCAGCGTGCATAATGCAGAGCTTACGAGTGCAGCCGCTGCGGCGCTAGTGTGCACGTAGCTCATAAATTGAATGTGTTCGATGCGGCTCAGTCGGGTATTATCTATTCAATGCATGTCCCGAAATAGTGCCCGTATGTGTTTGTAGTAGTCATTTACACGAATTTTTATGTTCTGTATTTTTGGTTTTTATTCATATTTTATGTTAATGTAGGCTAGACTTCAACGTCATGGTTGGCGCAGTGGGTTGGCTATTGACTGCTGTGTTGCGTGTTGCGGGTTCACTTCTCGCATGGGTCAAATACTTATCTGTAAAATCTGCCTACAAGTATTTGTTCTAGGTGGGTGTTTGTTAATATAAGTTTTCATGTTTGTAAATGCAACTATAGTACAGGAGAAATTCCTAGTGTCCAATGTTTAATATAAAACAAGAGTAAATATAACATGACGCTTGCAATTTCTGAAGGATTAGTTAGAGGCTGTTACTGAGAAATTCCGGATGGAGAACCGACCTAAAAATCGACCCCGGGAGGGGTCCCGGGGTCGATTTTTAGGTCGGTTCTGCTTCGTTAGCATGGGGATGCTAACGAAGCAGCCTACTCGTATAAACAAAATGCACGCACTAGGCACATAAAAGGACATGGCCAATTTTTATATGGGCGTTTGTATTGTTATTAAATTCAATGTACACCAATGATTTTTGGTATTTTATATTCGTGAATATGGGTACATTAAATTGCAGTAAATAAAACACGTAACGAACTCAAATGAATTTTCCTTGATTTCCCTTATTGTATTTGGTTTATAGCTAATTATAAGCTTATATTGGTTTTGTATACCTTAATGTGTAGCCGCGTGTGCTGCTAGTTTGTGCGTTGTTGAGTTAATGCTTGAATAGCTGACATAATTGTTTTATTTAAAACCAATAATTCTCGATACATACCCAAAAGGTTAAAAAATAGTGATAAAAATAATTCACACTACGAGAAAAATAATTATAAACAATAAACCACAATAGCTATCCATAACCGAAATACTTCACTGGTCCGCATCAACCAACATCCGGCTTATTTACGTCCCGCATCGTCGCGATATCGCCAGTGTGTTCACAGCCTAACGATTGACCGGCCATACGTTGTGCCGCGAATCGCGCTGTGTGTCCCCGACTTTACACCCGTTATTAATAGCACTGCCGATTCATGTGGTTTAATTGAAAATTGCTATGTTTTCAGTTTTCAGATGGATTTTATGTTTGGTATGGGGTTGTTCTCATATTGTCACCGACTGCGTGCTGGAAACTTGTATGAATGACAGACATCTTTTGTTATTTGCAAAGAGATTCGTGATTTTGATTTAGTTACAATTGTGTTCGTTCTATCGATCAATTGTTAGATAAATATTTTTGTTAAACGTTGCTCGTAGCTCGAACTCAATATTCAATACGGCGCGGGTTGCCGAAAAGGAAATTCCGATAAATTCGGTACTTTTATAAGAAAATGCACCAAATACCTACATAATATAATATTTATGTTATTGGCCCCTCTTGTCCTTAAAGAGAGACAGCATAGGTATAATGCGTACATTTACTTATGAATCATTTACGCACATATATTCGTGTGAAACTCATTGCTTTTATTTTGTATCTACAAAACTGACCTTCAGTTTGATGGCATAAAAATGAGTGTAAATAATTATGTACAGAAGCCAGGTCATGCATGGAGAATAATGTGTTTTTTTCCAACCATCTCCTTTCTTTAACAGATTCTCAACTTTATCCCAAAGTTAGAAGGTTCATGTTCGATTGGAGAAATCATAAGTTTTATAAGTCTTCTTTACCGAAAATGCCGTTAATAATCATAATTAATGGACATATAAACGAATATTTACAGACTACTATCGCGAAAGGCAATGCAGTTAGTGTGGCCATAATGTCACAGACATAGTCATTTCAAAATGACGTGACAGTTAACATATGGAGGTCATTGACGTTTCCGTTCTTATCGTGGTCGCCAACCTACTTGTAAATATGATACAAAAGAAAGACGAATCAAAATAATGTTTCTTTTTCTAAACGACACTTAAAATACTTAGACGTACTATGACAAAAGAAAGTAGAACTTTCTTTTGTTCACACACGTTTTTGCGATCAAGCTAAAACATGTAAAATTTTCACCAGTCTGTTCCAGCGAGTGTTGCCAGTTTTTCTCGAGCAGTGGTCGACCACAACAGCTGCTTATCCCGTCCACAACTACTAGATTAATAGCCCGACTGCACTTGTATGAGCATTCCGAGGTTTGGCGCGTTACGTCCGTAAATACGAATAAAATGCCGGGTGTCTTGTTGCTGAATAATGACTTTTTAAATGGCTTTTAGTGAACATGAGTTTTAGTAGGATTTTACAGTTGTCTACGGTTTTTGAGTTCAACTTGAAATGAATAAATTTTGTTTGGGTGTTGTGGCAGACGATATCAAACTTGTTTTGAAACAGTAAATTAGATACGGAACTAATTAGGACTAATTAACTTCGGGAAATGTATTCAAAACGATAAATATAATCGCTAAATCGGTTTTAGGCAATGGCTTAGAGAAACAGATTTTAATGACAGAATTGACAGCAAACATCATCATGTAGCTTTTAGTCCTACAACCATAAACCAAAATTAACTATGTAGTTACATTGTCAGCTGACAAACTGCATACCAACAAGCTCATACTACCCACTTTTACCGTACAAAAGTTTATTTTTACACCCCGACCTCCTTCGGTAGCACAAATAGAGCATCACATTGTAGCAAGGAGGTTCTTATCTGCACAGTCGACTGAGCTCACCGATCAGGTGTGAACCGATTGTCACATACTTGTTGCATTTGTCGAGGCTGAGAAGTTGCAAGCTTAGATTTTAACGTCTATAGTAGCTTTGTGACTTTGAAAGACTTGTCTCTTGATAGAATTGTTTTTGAAGATTTTTTTAGGGTAAGATTTTCTAAAGCAGGTGCGAAGTTCATCATAGGTTTCAAAGTATCAAATGTTAATGTACTAACATAGACTTAAGTTTCTTTATACTAACACAAACTGTACTATAACAATATTTAAGTTAGGCTATAAGGTATAATATCTATGGGCCAAAGTAGCCTGAAATAAAATGGTTATTATTATTATTAAAGTAACATATTTACGCCCCGTTATTTTTTTTAAAATTGGTTCTATAGGACTGTGGTGTTCTCAGAGGTGGCTTAATTAATTAACAATCACTCACGGATATCGAATCCATCGCATCCCATTTACTTTAATTTTTATGCGACGTTTAAAAGTTTGATGGTCTAATTGAAATAAATGATTTGACTTTAACTTTTGGATTCATAGAGACCACATCTTTACCTCGCAATAAAAAACACACCCGGGTCATATTTGGAATCTTAATTAAAATACCTAAATAGTGTCACTAATAGGGTAATATGGGAAAGAAAACCTCTGTATGACAGAGAAACCTTAAATGCTCAAAAAGTACAAAAAAGAGAATTTATCACGGCTTAACGGCTCGGTTACAATTTTGACCTTCGATTTTGCTGACGAAGTACCTTATTAGGGGATATCGGATATCGATATTATGGGTCAAACAATATAAAGATAGGTAGATAATTAGGTGTCTGTCGGTGGTATGTTGATCAAAGAATAAGGGCTTCTTAACCGAATCAGTGTCGGGTATATACAGGGTGAATTTTTCAACTGGGCGTGGGATGGCTACTTTCGAAATTATGAGGAATATCGAAAAACGTTGAAAGGAGTCTCGAGGCCGATTTTGACCAAAACTAAAATTGCATCATTGGATTTTAGAAAAATCAATAATCCTGGTCAAGAAAAAAAATCACAGCCTGTATTATTATACCGGTCGATAGTGTTGCTAATAAGAATCAAATTCTGGGAAGTATTCATATACGGCAAACTTAAGGAAAACGTATAATTACAAAAAACTGATTAATTTTCAAGGCAAAGACTATATTTGAAACATAAGTTACCGTTTCTTCTTTAAAATAATGCAATTTTTAGTTCAACTCAATAATGTCGTATTACTAAGTACAGTGGGATTGTTGAAACGTCAAATCCAGTGAGACATTGAAAACAATGAAATTTTATAATTTCGTATAAAATATGGCTCAGTAGATGTAAAGTAACATGGAAAAATAGCAATTTCATAAAAAAATCTGCCATTTCCTTAAGTTTGGCTTATATGATTACTTCCCAGAATTTGATCCTTATTAGCAACACTATCAAACGGTGTAATAATACAGGATGTGATTTTTTTTCCAAAATCAACGGGTTCGATTCCTGGCCAGGATTTTTTATTTTTCTAAAATCCAATGATGCAGTTTTAGTTTTCGTCAAAATCGGTCTCGAGACTCCTTTCAACGTTTTTCGATATTCCTCATAGTTTCGAAAGTAGCCATCCACGCCCAGTTGAAAAATTCACCCTGTATACTCGCTGTCTAACATTTTGCTGAGCTGACCCTTTTTGGCGCAGTTGTGGGCTAAATAATTAAGTAATTTTTTGCTGCTGCTTAAATCTATTTATTTATTCTATTTTTATAATTTTATTTTGAGTTTGTTGTATGCTCTCGTGGTTAAAAACAAACGTTTCTCTATGTCTCTTTCCTTAAAAAAGGTCACGACGTGGAAGTCGCATCTGCTACGTGCCTTAGGCCAGATGTAATGGCATTTGAATAATGTTGACGAAGCAAGAGTACCTATTTAAGGATCTTGTGACACGTGGCGAGTTCTGAACTACATGCTAGCTATAAAATAACGGTAAGTTTATGAAGTTTGTTTATACCTTTACTTATAGGGTACTATACACTTTTGCTTAGTAATAGCAGTTCTATGCTCGTTTTAAAAGATTTGCAACGATTTCCAACGGTGTTTTAAGTGTGACGGAATGAAATGATAGGCTAGCTAGGTAAACGTGCCACATTAGTGTCCAGGACATTTTTTTTAATTATGTAGTTTAATGCTGTGTTAATATTGCAGAAATATAAGGTTGGTCGGCGGATTAGTGACCATCAGATCAATCGAGGGGTCTTGACGGGACAATCTTTCTAATCGATAAATACATTATCGATACTTAAATACATTATACATTACCCAGTAATTGTGTGGCAGTCGCTTCATGTATTTAATACTGATATTCAGCTGCATCCGATTGGACTTCAAACCGACCCAATTATAAGGTAACCGTTACATAAATGTTATGAGACATAATCATAATAAATACTTAGATGTGTTGAGAGAGAGTTAGAGCTATTAGAAAGATTATTATTTATTTGGGCACGCGTAGGCGACGTGACAACTAATTATATTTTGAAGGTATCATTCATCTTGATGCAACATTACTATTATTAGAGAAGCCTTCATTATTCTACATGTTGTAACTTCTAAATGTTCGTTAAAACAAAAGGCACCTACGTAAAGCTTTCTAGATAATGGCTCTGAGAGAGATCAACCTAACGGGTTTGAATTTCAACTCATTTACGAGGCAATGGGATCGATTTCAATTCGACACCACGTTTATTAAAACCTGGCATACGTTGCTGGATTTAAAATAATACGTTTGAAGTTCTCTATCGTTTGATTGAACACTAATTTACTATCTGTTTTTTTTTGAGCGAGTAATTAGATAGGAATACAAATACGCCAGACATTTTAAGTTCTAATTAAAACCGGACGAAAGCTAATTCCATGAACAAGGTGGATATAAACATCGCAGGTGTGTCCTGACAACGACCAGAGAAGGTCGTGCCTACATCCTTGTATGAAAAAGAGTTACATTATTCTCTTTGAGTCTGCACTTAAAACTGTAAGATGGGTAATTGGTAGGTATCTACCAATAAAAATAACAGACTATTTCATATTAAATTGACAAACTATGGACACGACAACATAAACTACCTCAATGGTAGGTGTCTGCATCAAGAGGACCGCTCCGCTCGTAACGTGTTATATCACTTCATAATTAGCTGGTGTTACAATAGATTAGAGCGAGCGACGACAGACAGGTCCAAGATCACAGCTGACTCACTTGGCACGCGGTAACGGTCAACGTCGCGGTAGAGGGCTGACTGAGTTATAGGCGGAAGCGATTATGTTATACCCATTGTTGTTTTTGTATTTTAAGTTATCAAAAAATAGTTTTTTTTATCAGTGTCTTGGATAATGTATATTCACACAGGCTTATTTTTCCTATTAGATACGAGAATCGTTCTTATCGTCAAATTAACAAGATCTAATGTTGTCTAAAGGGATAATTAATTACATTCTATAACAAAAACAACTAAATTATACTCCATTTCTAATACAGTTTTCAAAATGGTTTTGTCCGTTTCTAATACAGATTTCAAAACGTTTTTGTTATTAAGTAGGTATTAAATCACAATGTAATTCTAGTTACATTCTCACGCCATAATTACAGACCGATAAGTAAACACACCAATAGCGGAAACACAAATTATAATTACTTTTAAAACAAAATTATATGCATAGGTTATTTCAAAAACAAAACAACGATTGAGCTACTTGCCAAATAATTCTCGCCAACACTTCATAACTTGCGTCCATTTCTCACGGGCGGGAAAACGTAAGCGAGTCGTGACTTTTTCACGGCCAGTAACAAAACGACTTATGAAATATGGAAACCATTAATGAGTACAACACTAAAGTTTGTTCCAAAGCCTGTTAAACGTGTTATTTTTGAGCTTTACCGCCAAAACTGCACGAGTTAATTACTCCACTGCTCATTCTAATGAATTGTTTATGGTCAGCCTTGACAGTTACAATATTTTGTTTTTCGAACGCGAAATATTTTACCGGCGTTCAGCCTTTTTATTAGCCCTTTGGTTCTTACATGTTTTTGGGATCAAGTCTAAGATTTATGGCTCAATTTCTTCTTAATATTTTATTAAAATACTCTTTGATTGTTAACTAGGATTTAAGATTATTAACACAGTTCATAAATTATATTTAATATGTTATAAGTGTGTTGCGTGATTGTTTATGGTCAAACAAAAAATATATAATGTTCTCATTTATTTTAGATAATAGCCCACTTATTTTCTGTAGACACAATAAACACCATTCTTTATATTGTAAAGATTAAAAATTGGTGGAAATTATTTGAGAGGTATGGTGCGGCCAAGGTTACAAAATTAAGATTATTTTAAAGGTAAGAATGAATATTTCATTGTCATCTTCACCACATTTTCCTCACTGATTGTAACCTTCAATCTTATGATTAAGATCCGGACATAGGATTCTTAAATAATAGCTCCCAATTTTCGTAGCTGGTCCACCATTTGTTTGGTTTTACCAAACATCACCGTTTCCATTACAAATACCAACTGGCTTTATAATTTACAGAATGCAAAGCCACTAATTATGCATTAAGCAATTATTAAACAAACATTTATTCGTCGAATTCTAAATACATTTCGGATGCATCGATCATCGTTCGGATACATGCACGCTATCGAGGCCGACACGCGTGATTTATGCGCTGGCTGTATGTCCAGTTGTCTTTGCCTTCCGCAATGACAGCGCGGGAAAAATATCTGAAATGGCGCCATTTTGATTGATAATATTGGATAAAGTTTTATTGGTTTTTGGATTCCGGTTTTTAAAAGGTTAAAAATATTTACCATGTGAGAAGAAACGATTAATATACAGGGTGAAATTGAATAGATGCGACAAATTTTAATATACGTGTTGTCAATAAAATATCAAAATTAAAGAAGGATGGACAAAACGTCCCATCCCTACAAGGGATGTTTTCTCCCATAGTTTACAGGTTTGCTGTTATACAATGAAATTATACACTTTTTACGTACTTTCATTTGATATATGGATGGGAGTGTTACAAGGAAAGGGACGGGATCCATACATTTCTGCCCATTCTTCTTTAAAAAAAATTGATCAGTGTTACGCTATGAACGGCAACGTTTAATAACATGAGTACTCCACGACGATTATTGAGCACTGCGATGAATCGGACGAGATTTTTTAATACTTTATTTTTTCTTATTTATTTTGCATATTAAACGCTGGAATACCGATAATTCGTACTTAAATAAAGATTAACAACAATGGACCTTTTGAAAATGATAATTGCGTAATTTTTTTATCGATTTAGATTGTTTAAAACACAGTTTATAATTACTATGTTACTGTAACTGAAGCTCCCATTTCATTTTGTCGCATTTGTTCAATCACTTTGTATATGTACCATTGTACCATAGTATTTCAGGAAATTGCTAATACTTAATACTAAAAATATGTAGGTAGAATGAAATAGGTTATATCTCCCCTACTGCTATTTCTGTAGGTCAGAGTTTGAGGAACCTAATATCCGGAATCAGTAACTATCAAACATAAAGTCAACAGTTTTTCAATAGAGTATATAAAAAGGGAAAAACACGGCGAAAATTGATTTTTCTTATATTTCTTTTACTACAATGCTGTAGTAAAAGAAATACAAGAAAAATCAGTTTAGTAAAAATCAGTTCAATAAAGTAAGTAAGAAATAGTACTCATCCTTCGCGAAATGTTTAAAGGATGTAAGTTTATAGGACAATATACGTTATTCTATTCTATGGCAGAAATCCATGTCTTCACACAGACGTAGAATTCCCAGACTAGGCATACATAGTCATAGTCATTACATAGTCTAGGCATTTTATGTGTATTTCATACACGTTGGTTACAAAGTACAATGCACCACTGTATACAGAGCTAGGTACCAGGCGAATAGGAGCACGCAAGAGGTGGTTCCCACGAACCGCTGCTAATAAATAATAATTGTTTACCACTTCATTAGAACATGGCTTCATTTGTTACCACGCTACTTTGTTTCTCAAGTAACTGCGGCTCTAATTGCTATCGAATGTATCGACGAATTCATGTGGAAAACGAACTTGTTTCTTGAAATTGACGACTTGATCATATTTGTGAAATAAAAATGTTAACATTACTCATTGGTCCTAGATTTTAATATTTCCATGGCAACGTCAGTTATAGCTGAGGTTGTATTGGCTGCAGTTTTTGGGAAATACAAAGCAGAAAAGGAGTGACGAAAGCCAGGGCTGCGTTTAAGTCAACCATCCAGATAAAAATTAAATTATCGAGAGTTCGCTGAACGGAATCATAGGTTTAACAATCAAATTCAATTGACAGCTCAGCTTGTTATTAATTATTCTCATTTTTTTCAAATCTTATTTATTTGTCACACACAAATAAAGTTCACGGCGGTGATAAAATAAGTACTTGTTACAAATATTTGTTTCTAGAGAGCGAATTGAGCAAACAGCTCCATGTCAAAGTCAATCTGACAGCAGGATAAAATTTAGCGAGGTAAAAAGGTCGCTAAGATTTATCCTAGTAGGCGAAAACTTATACCAGCGTACGACCGTGAACGGGCATATAACATTTTAGTCCGTTTAATTTTTCACCTCTCGGTGTACTTGAACGGGGTGTTTAACGTTTAGTTCGTATAAATTTTAAACTGGATGGTTGACTTAAACGCACCCCAGCATGCGTTGTTGAACTGACACTTAAATGTCAAGGTTGACAAATGTCACGAATTATCCTACAATGTAAAGTTTAGATATTAGTTAAGGTGGCAACCAAAATAAACTAATAAGAATACTACCGATCTGAAAACCATCCTATGAATAAGGTGAAACTTATTTGAAATCATGTCTTGCTAAAAGTACGCGATACTTATAGTTTCATTTCCGTAGCATCGATGTGTCATGCGAAAGAAAAAGCAGTATGACTCGCTAGGATTACGTTAGCACCTGCCTAACCAATCACATAAAATACACTAAAATATGCACGGAAAGAAAATATACAGAAAAACATAAAAACGTTTCATCAAAATCACACGTAAAACCGCGAAAAGTGTGAGTCGGACTCACGCAAGAAGGGTTCTGGGAAGTGGTTTTGTATAGCTTGATGTTTAGCCGTGTGTACATGAGGTACAGCGTGATGACAGACTGACAGACAGACAGAGACAGTCGAATAGCGGAGTTATAGTAAAAGGGTCCCATTTTACCATTGGGATACCGAATCTTAAAAATCAGAAACATTTTGATTATAAAAACACATATTTTAAATCACGATCGACCCACATTTAAAAGCATCAATAAGTTAAATATTGTTTGAAAAGTTTACACAAACCCGCTTTCGTATATTTTTATCGTAATTGTAAACAGTCTGACAATAACATAATCAAAACAATAAAACTGACGTTTGATGTAAACAGCGCAAGCCGATGCACCGCCATAGCATGCGATCATAAATGAAATAAGTAAGTATAATTTCAGCACTAGCAGCACTAGTCATTACGTCGCTGCTGGAATTTAATATTTTCTTTTCAGTTTCTACATAATTAAATTAAGCTTCTTTTTTTGGTCGCGGGACTTATCTCATTACCGTGACCCCGGAACTTAAAGGGCTATTGAAGGACACCGTGGATCTTAGTCAGTACGAGTCTGACAGTAGGGGGTGGGAGGACACATTTGATGATTTTACCAAGCTAAAAAAAGCCTCTTTTTCTAATTCTTTGTTTTATTCTTGTGGTGTTTAGTAACAGAGCCACAGTTAAAAAAAAGTATTTGTTTCAGTAGAGATCGCATCTTCCCTTTTTTTACACCTATGAATATACAGATACTTAGAAGAAAATGAAATATTCAAAACTCGACAGCTGGTGACGTCGTAACTAGTACCTAAGAGTGACGTATTGCGAAGTTGAAAGGCGTCACATCTCAATCGTCTCGTCAATTGTGGCTTCCGTAACAAAAGTAAAAATACAGGTCAATAACTTACGAATTAAGAAGAAGTAATTAGATTTTTTCAGTAATATCTTGCCCATTGATGGTAAACATAACAGAAAAATAAAACCGTTTTAGCATCGTATGTGACTGTGCGGAAAAGGATTCAGGGCGCATAGATTGGTCAGCGTTTATAAAATAATTCCACACGATTGGCGATTCACTTCTACGGCTTCAATTCCTGCACGAAACCAATACTGGCATGGCCTACGTGTCACTGTTCTGTGTTAGAAATTGACTATGCTATACATTGGCGACTTGAATTAATATTGACAGCTTAGATAAAAGTCTAGATTTCTTAGTAGACCACTGAGAAATTGAAACTAAAAATACGGAAAGCAAATTACCCTCGGTGAGTGGTGCTCACTCACACATCTGTAAAAATTGGCTTAAACAATTATTTATTATTATTTGCTTACAAAAATTCTAAGCTGTCAGAGATAACATGAAAAAGATTAAAATATGCGAAACTTTAGAAGTGATACGTTGAATTTGAGTTCAAGACTTCCACTTTCTTGAGTTCTTGATTTTTCTTACATGGGGTATTGTTTAAAATGCTATAATGCTACTTAGTGTTGGAACTGGATGAGACGAAAAGCAGGCATATAACAAACTAGGCGATTAAATATCGCTGATAATAATGCTAATTGTCATTAATGATATTGTCGCTGGTACAAACTTTGCATTGTTTAAATCCAATGTATTGAGCACATCTTTTTAGCGGGAAAAACAGGCTCATAGACATCAAAATATATGACATGCGAGTGTCAATGATTCCGTGTCATTTGTGACGGCCAGCGGAGGGTGGTGAATTATAGCAGCTGCCAGCTACTACAACAAGGGACAGTATTTATGAGCTGCCGCTAACCGCACGCATGATTTCACTATGTCCGTATTCTGGTAACTGATTACTATGTTACTCATAGCCCCGGTCAGTACAAATAAAATGTCGGAAAATCAAAATGTCAATAGTTCAATTAAAGAGTCTTCTTATAATGGATGTTAATATCGATGAATGGATGTTTGGTTCATAATAATGTTAGAACGGCTGAATAGATCTTGATTACAGACGCAGAGAGAGATCAGTAAAACGCGGGCGAAGCCCTAGTAACGGCCAGTCGACTTTATGAGCATGGTGTATCAATGATAAAAAGTATCTACTTCATTAAAAACGTATTCCTTCTTGATTAGATCACAATATAATGTTCAAAATAAAACGATCCTGAAATCATTTTCCTAATGATCATTTAGGAACGTGGATAACGAGCGATGTCTTTGCAGATATTGAAACAAATTAGTATTTTATTTAATTGTGTCTTATTTTAAATCTATTGTAAAATTGCTTTTATAAATAAAGTTAATATTATACCACGGAAACGTTATACCGTGTTATAATAGAATTATATGTGTAAATTCAAGTAAAACTTTATCTGTATACCCGTTCAAATTTATTTTGCAGTTTCTGTGTAAAAGAGTAACACACAACCATCCTCTCAATTTTTGGATTAACAATATTAACTAGATGGTATTAGATAAATTACAAGCCCGATTTATGAAAGCCTAACAAATTTTATAGCGGCCATTAGAAAAGCATCATAAATATCGATGCGGCGGTAACCGCTACAGTCTAGAATCCAATTATTTCCCAGCATTATCGTGATTCTCGCCAAACCTCGGAATTGGCAACTACATAGTCCATATTTCAGCCAGCCATGATCCCAGTGTGATAGTGGACCGGAGCCTGGGCCCGAGGGACGTGGGTTCTAATCAGGGTAGTGCTCATGCATTATGCGATCTACCAGACAAGGTTCCGTACATTAAAAGCTTGTTATCTTGTATAATAAACAGATGTTTTGGATTGGCTTCTGAGCTTTGAGTTCTGTTCGGTGTAATGGACTGATTCCTAGTAGTGTTTCCACGTTGAACTGATAAGTGTAAGGTTTATTATGTGCCAAGTTCAGTAAATAATCGTAAGATATATTTGTTATGGGAAGTAATTTCCTGACTAATTGGATGTTGAACAAATCATTTTTAACAATATTTCCATAAAAGTATTTAAGACTTTCGAATAGCCAAAACCTTAACCAGTTAAACCTGTTCTAGAACTTAGCTAAATAGTATAAAGAAGAATTAGCAATAAGCCTTTGCTTATGAGTTAAATCAGTACATAGTCTGGTGTTAAACACTTAAACGGAGTCAGACAGACATTAATCTATAATGCGTTTATTTTGTGGTTTCGGTAACAATATAATTAAATATACTTCTGACTAATAGTACGCAGTAGCCTACCGACAAAACTGGTCATACTGAAATGGAAATTGCGCCCGAAAAAATTAACCCTTAAAGTTTTGTTAAACTGTCAATAATGCTTTACATTCTAACCTCCTATTAAGTTTACTTTGAGTAGATACTAGATTAGCAACCTTGTCATTACCCCCACTAGCGCTAAAAACACGTGTGTTTTAATTAAATCCACAAAATGTACACGCGGTCGCCATGCTGAGACGTGACCTCACATAATACGACACTACGGCCCGCTGATAAGCCTGGAGAAACTCTCAAACAGTTAGGGGCACTATATTGTAACTATACATAGACCTAGTTGTGGGAGTACTAAAAATAAATGGGCTAAAGATGTAACCAAAAACTGTTCATGACTTTACAAACGGCAGAAATAAAAGCAGCGTAACATTACATTACAGAAAAATAAACGAGAGCGGAGCGTTCTAACGAGCGTTCTAGCGAGCTTTTTCCCGAACCGACTGTCAAGACAGACATCATCATCAAGCTTTATGCTTGGCCTTATTATCGAATAGGGCAAGGCATAGAGCTTTCGCATGGAGTTCAGTTTGACAAAAAATTACACCGCCTTCAAAAACAACCACAAAAAAGGGTAAAATAACCTACAAAATAACTTTTCTTTCGGGAGTCGGTGGCTTTGTTTTATTATTTCGATGTCTTTTTGCCACCGACTTCAGCAGCGGCCTGCGCTAACTGTGTCGTCATAGATGGGGTGGGGGGCCCTTTGGAAAACGGACTACGTATAAATAGGAAGGACCAGTGAGAGGACTTATTTCATGATAGCCACCCCAAAAAAGGTCAGGGTACATCCTCCGCCGATATTAAGAAAACCTACGACTTGACCGAAAGTTAAGACGAGAAAAACTCAACCTTGTCTAATCGTATTACTTTCATGAAAAGTGGGTCAAAATATGATCATGTCGTCATTTTATGATAAGGAAATTATAAAGGAATCTGATGTAGACAGCTTAAATCTTTGTTTGTAGGTGACGGTCGATCTTAGTTAGGTCATCACCTTGATGACATGATGTAAAATTAGAAGTTAGAGTAAACATTAGCTCATAACTTTTAACGAACATTCATGTGTATATTTTACAAGACGGTAACTTTGCTTGCGTGTCATGTTAATGGTCAAAAAAAAGGGAAAGGTAATAATGGGATGTAAGTTTTCCTATGTTTTATTTCAAACTATAATTTTTCACTATACTAAACTGACAGATTTACTATTAACTGTTCAGCTTTTCTGAAGTGATTGAGTAGCATACATTTACATTAATTACATTCGTACTTGAGGTTTAGATTACATAAACTATCTCGGAAACGGCTCACTTGATTTGGATTCATAGTTTTTTTTATCAAGTTACTGTTTTGTCCCTCTCGATGAAAAGCATTGTTCTAAAAAAACGACCGGAATTCGGTGACCAATACTAGCCAGTGAAGTACCGTTGCAGTAAGATATTGCAAGGAGGAAGTATTATAAAATAAGTGAGTCACAAGAACTAAAAATGAACACAATAAAAAACAATCAAGTTCAAGGCTGAGAATACCTAACATCCCCAAAAAATCCCAAGACAACACTAAAACCCAAAATCAATCACCACAAAACTAAAATAAACCGGGGTCCTAACAACGCTTCTTCGTTTCTTATCTCAAGACATTTGTAAAATCCCTAAATAGTTCCCAGCTCGCTTCCATTCGGGTAAACATGCTATTATTTAGCTTAATAAACTGAAAATTAGGTCGCTTCTGTGTAAGGTTGGGGGTGAAAGGACGCGGGGGGTGGGGGGTAATGTCTGTGTCGGGATGATAATCAACCGATATTAACAGCCACTTGAGTGAGCTCTTACATTTTTATTCTGATGATCTGTTTAAGGGTGGGTTCTGATGTTGCGACTTTTCTGTGTGAGTTTTTGGTGTTGTTGGTTAATTTTAGGAGGATAAAGATGGCCTAAATATTTTTGACAATAAACGGGTTGTCTCTAAATCATTTTTTAATTGGATTGAACTTTTCATTAGCTTAATATGTTCATGACCATCGTTTTACCGCTTTTATGTTTTGTAGAACACAGATTTCTCCTTGTTCCATACCTGCATATTCTACCTATTAATAAGATATTTTGAAAAAGTACAAGTTTTCTTTTAAGATTTCATTAAATACAAGATTACTGCTTTTGATGACTACCCAAAACTGTGAACTAATCTGCTAACCGTTTGAGTTATTACATTTACTAAGTTGTTTCTCTAATGTATTTAATTCCTACAAATAAATCGAATTAGTCCAAACGGATATGATATGTTACCTTCATAAATAGATTTAATGCAATATTTTTTTAATAATAAGTCGCATCAGTGGAACTACAGGACAGTCGCAAGTCGTAGTCAACATTACCATGTTGTTGATATTTGCATACATTAGCCGACCACGGCCAGTGGCGCCGCCCTAATAAAACCATAGCTCCTTGCCAACGTTACACAACCTCCCGGCAACAGATATTTCATGAGGAATTACAATTCAAAATAAAAATATTTAAATAAGAGTAGCTTTTGATACTGTTTTTTATTTTATTCTAAGTAATTATATCCATGAGACTCATCTAAAATCAATATAGGGGTTTGGGTCTCCTAAGTGCTACGGCGTAGCTAAGTCGTAGCCACGTAGCTAGTCGTAGCATTGAATCTAAACTTATAAATCTGAAGATTGTGTTTCGTTGTTTGGTTCAACGCGCTAATGTCAGGAATTACTGATTCAAATTAAAAAAATCTTTTTGTATTGGTTATTCTATTTATTGAGGATGGATTTCGACCATACATATAAAACCACGCTATGACCAATAGGAGCGGAGTAGCTCAGAAAAATGTTACAAAAGTGAGAAAAATATTCCTTTTTCTTAAAAAGAGCTTTCGTTGCGTCCGCTGCGTAAATAGTTTAAGTTACGAAAAATCATGTATTACGGAACAGGCAGAAGCTAGTACTATATCAGTAAGATTCCGAACGGCTCGTTACATTTTACGAATAACAATTCATGGTTCTGCCAACAATAATTCATGAGGACCTACAGCGGTCTGTTCAGTTAATCTGGTAATCTTTAACATGAAGTTAATCCGCTAATCCTTCTGCTTCTAATTACGTTGGCAGTAGGAAGATAACGTGTGGGCTGAGGCAAACATTTTAAATTAATTATGAAACATAGTGACGTGGCTGTGGCCCCGTAGGTATTTTGTTTGACTCTCAGGTTGAGAACTTGGATTAAAAACGTATATATCTGTAGTTCTTTTTATTTGATTTGGATGGTACAGATAGTTTATAATCTGTATTAACATAATATAGTATTGTTAGATAATTTTCGTAAGGCGAACACGCTTTTTTTTTTTTTTTTTTTTTAGCGTGGTAAAATCATCAAATGAGACCTCCAACCCCGGGCAGGGCGGGAGGTACTGTCAGACTTGTACTGACTAAAATCCACGGTGTCCTTCAGTAGCCCTTTATGTTCCGGGGTCACGGTAATAGAAATAAATCCCGCGACCCCGGCAGGCTTTGGCCCTCTGAGAGGGGGCCCCGTCATCTTTGCTGACAGCTCTTTGAGGCGCGCGTGGAACACGACGCGCCGTCGACCCGGGCATGGTCCATGGTCGGACAGCGAGTTGCCCTTTACTCGCTGTCCGCATGCCCGCGCCTACGGTGGCCGGAGATCGTCTTGCGACGTGCGGCGCCGTGGGCGTACACCACTGCGGTTGGGGCGGAGGGAGGACGCTGTCCTCTCTCTCTCGCGGCCCGCCGCCTCCTTCACGAGCATTACTGCCTCGCAGAAGGCGGCGACCGCTTCCCACTCCGTCTCGCTCCGCAGCATGGCCGAAACCAATGCCGGGCGCGAGAGGTCTCCGCCTATCGCCGCCGTGAGGACACGTCGGTGCTCTGCCCAAGCTGGGCAGTCTTGCACCGTATGCTCTACTGTGTCCTCCGGGCGATCTTCGCAGTGGTGACACCCCGGCGTTTCCTCCTTTCCCATCAGCCACAGGTACCTCCCGAAACTTCCGTGTCCGGTGAGGACCTGCGTCATGCGATAGGTCAGGACGCCGTGACGTCTCTCCAGCCACTCCTCAAAGAGGGGTCTTACCGCCGCAAGGCGAACACGCTGGCAACAGCAACTATAATTTAAAAAAAAAGATAAAAGTTTCAACTCCAGAACTCGTCATTTCGTGGTCCGCACATGGCTATTTTTTTTTTGTAAGAACCTCTTTTGATTACGTTTGTAAAAGAAAAGGCGGCTGAAAGTGTAATAAAAAATTAAAAGAGTAACCATGGAGTTTCTTGCCGGTTCTTCTCCATGGAATCGACCAACCCGAACCGAGCACGTTTTGTCGACGTTTTTTATGTTCATGGGCCTATGTGAAATAAAAACATTTGACTTTGAATAAATCTATAAACTGATTAAATCACACTAATCAACACTGCATCGCTGCACTTGAACACACCGCTGAAGCTCGATGCTATTTACTATGCGTCGGCTTCAAGCGTATAGTTTTTAAAATATGGTAAAACATGAATTTAGAATACTTATTTTTAAACTGCATATTTCCAGTCACCGTCATTTTAAACATCCCGATGTTCAGACCGCACACGACACGGCACGCACCGATATGCACTCTATAAATTACACAAAATATTTTCATTACCACATATTCCGGATTCCTGATTAACGCCCCAGTTTTATCGACCGTAAAACGGTAGAAAATAATAAAAAATAAATATTTATTGTTGGACGGGTCGCGCTGGCAACATTAACAATGTTCTGTGCTAATTATAGTTTGCTTGTTTTACTTGAGTTTTGTTTATGCGCGTGCGCATCGCATCTATGTTGCGACATTAGTAAAACGGTTTTTACAAAGTTTGCAGGTTTTTTTAAACTATTTTTTGCCCGCGATTTATCGGGACTAAAAATATCCTGCTTACCTAGGTTTGGTTTACAGTTGTACCAAATATAACAAAATCATTGTGGCCGTTAAAATAACTTACTAAATCAATCAGTTTAAAGTATTAATCAAGCAGTCACCGCGTTTCTATTATCGTGGACGTCATTTAGATAAAAGAAACAAATGAAATGTAACAGTTTCTCGAACGTGTTACCAAATAGAAAAAAAATACCCGTCAGCGACCTGTCAAAACTGAACTAAAAGTGAGTGTTAATTTCAGTAGTGACACCACACGATGTGTCAACAGAATTGTATATTAGTCAAGGGAATGTTGAACTGAAACTAAAACTCACCTGAAAAAATAGGCAAAAACACACCCATTGGTAGTATTTGTAGATCTTCCTGTCGCTCATATCTTCCTTCCCTGTCTCGCGGCTGTTCCCGATGCCTGGGTACGGCACCTCCACGCCCACCTTCTTCCCGAAGAAGCTCTTGAGCGTGTACGTGGAGTGGATCCAGCAGTAGGTGTTCAGCACATCCTCGGGGATGTCCTTCGTGTGGATGCAGTCTATGGGGTTGCCGACGTACTGGCGCGTCGTCACGATCAGGCTGAACGCGATCAGCAGGATCACCGTTATAGAGTAGTGCAACCGAAATACCGGCGAGTCGATGTGTACATAGTTCACTTTTATGAGATTCTTCAATCCACGAAAAACGTCTAACATCTTAAACGTTTGACCTTATCGTCCGTGTGTCTGTGTTCACTAACATTATTTATTGTTTCGAAGCACCAAGATTACACTATTTATAAAGTAAGGCACTATTTAGTTTGGCAGTGAGACTGTTCGGGCGTCATGTTCTCTCACGTGGGGATAACTTTTTTGGTATTTTGATGAACTTGAGCAGCGACAGCGCTTGGCTCATGTTTTCTTCGTTTCATGGTCCGGGTGGTCAGAGGCGCGCCGCCATGCTGGCGCTCGCGGCCGTCATCCAGTCTGGTGCTGACGCCGCCACGCGCCGCTGCGTAACTCTTGGGAAATTAATCTCCGAGGAATTAACGTAAACTAGATTATCAGGTCAGATGTTCTAGTACAAATTTATGAGTTCACACGTCGTCGATCCGCCGGAGCACCGCGCCCGTGTGTACTGTGTACGATAAACTAATCGGTGTAGGAAACTGATGAAAAATATTTAAATTATGATCCTAAATACAGCCAGTGTATTCCCTTCGAGTTAATTTATGCGTCGCTATGACTCAACCGTGGAGAGTGCAGGAGGGCGGAGTGACTAACCGCAATATTATGATAGCATTAGGATAAACTAGCTCGATACCTGATGTGAGTTATATGAGCATTTAGATATTTATTAGCGTTGGCAATACTCGCCGTAATCTCGCGTCGAATGCAATCGCTCCGGACTTTCAGTGAGATGGGCTCGCCATGATAATTTTATGTCTTCTACAAATACCCTCATTGTGTGGTATTTTAAACAACAATGACAATCTTTTGGAGAGCTCGACGCGTTTCTAAGAAGTCTATTTCTCGAGCTGACGATTTATGGGCGAGAGCCGGTTCAAGGCCTGGTTTGTCACAAAGTGTGCCACGCGGCGCTGTTTCTGTTAAATTGTGCTAATATTTACACGTTAGATTTTAAGAGCTCCTTTGAAATATTATATTTAGTAGCCATTGTTTGAGATGATTCAGATCTTGTCTCACGGCCGCTTGGCTTTAAACCGACCGGACATTAATGATGACATGTATTTTCCTAATATTTTGCGAAGCAAAATGGTGATATGTTTTATTTCAGAAGAAGCTATTTGTTTTAAATGAAACACATTTTTTCTATTCTGCTTTGTTATAGTTACCTTTTTTCTAAAACCATAAACAATTGTTTTCACGCTAAATGTCAGTTTGACAGGAAAACGCGCGGGAATTCCATACGCAATTTAATCGTTTCATGTCTTTAAAGCTTAAGCCTCTCATAAGCCGCATGTTTTACGATGGTTTTATTTTCGTTTACATATTCATTACATGGAAAAGAATATTCGTTAAAAGAACAAAGCAAAATATCGTTGGATGCACTTTAAATCTTCAGAAGCACATCAAAGGAATAGGAAGTACTGTTCAAGAGATATTGATCGATTTGTTACAAATGACTATACTCTTTATCAATATGGGTAAATCTATGGCACCATAAAAATAAAAAATAAACATACGACAGTTTAATATTAGTTATGGTTATGACAGTATTTGAATAAAAGCTTTAATAAAATAATTTTGCTAATCTTTTGAGCGTCAGAAGATCGTCAAATTGTTTATCCTGCGTTACACTATTAAATTGATAGTTTATGCAACTAACATTTATCATTAAACGAAATAAAGAAACTGTATCAAAGTTATTAGTACCTCTTACAGCGTGAAACCACACGTAGATGCGACGTGTTTGGCTTACAAATCAGTACTGCTGTTGAACTAACTAAGATATTGGGAACCTACTGTCAGAGTAACGGTCCTAGCACGAATTAAATTCGAAGCAATGAGTATTATAAATAAATAGTATTACATCGAAATTATATTATTTGAATGTTTTTTTCAAAGCGTTGAACTTGCTGTTCAAATAAGTAGTAGGTATTGCAATAAAATAGGTACATCTTAATCATGAATCACTGTTATTTAATACGTGTTTGTTAGAAACAAGAAATATGTACTCATTTATTTTGAAGATAGACACCACATGATTTCAATAAAATGGCTAAAAGACGATTTAATCTTATTTTTGAGAATCAGCCATCATATGTCAATACAGATGGCAGCCAATCATTTAAAAACAAATTAATTATCATCAATAAAATGAATTTACAGTCAACAGACGGAAATAATTAAAACTTATGATTTATCGATTATTTATTAATCTGTGCGATAAAATAATGTTGGCATAATAAATAAAAGCAGAGACATACTATTTGTCAAAAATTAAGCGGTCGAAATCTGGCAATCTTGCAGGGTTGCCAGATTTTTTTTTTGGAGATCGTAAATTATGTATCACACGCCGTATCCTTAGCAGTTTGGCAAAGAACAAGTTGCCAAGTGTTGAAAATGTGCTTAAATATTTCCCATTCCTCGTATTCCTGAGTTTTGGTTACATTTTTAGCATTAGCTACAGAAATGAAATTATTGTGCATATGTTATTTTTAATGCCTTACGCAAATATAAGTCCTGAGGCAAACTCTGCCAGTTCCACAATTATTTTACTAGCTATTGAGTTTCTACTACAATATAAATTAGAGGATGTTTTTTAGTTTTTGTCAGTTTAAAAGTGACAGACAGACAAGAAAAAACTGTCTGAATTCAATTTTATTCTCCCAATAAAATAAAACAATAGAATAAAATGTCCACAGTATCTGTTTAATGGACTGTTTAGTCCACAATGCATAGATAAATAGTCATTGTTTAAATGATCTGTAACCATTTTGTATATTCGTTGATGCGTGGTACTGCACCCAGTGCCGTGGCTTTGTGTTGAGGTTCGTTCAAATTTGGAACAATGTCAGAAACTATTGGGTCTATTGCACAGTCAAGTTCTATAACGATTATCTTTTGTTGTCCATTGTTGTCGGATTTATTAAAATCTGCTATGTCCTCTGGCCTATATCTGCCAAACGCTGTAACTGACATTGTTCGCCTCTATCTATTTATTTATTTTATGAATAAAGAATACACCGATTTGGATCTGAACAAAAGAGGAGCTGCATGATATTAATTTTATAATAGGTGTAAAAGTCAAAATAAAGTCCAAATTATTAATGATCTTATTATATGGCTTCCAGCAAAGAAATAAAAACAATTTAGCTCCACAAGTAATTTGATACACGTTCAATAAAATTCTTACTTCAACATTTTACAATGTGGCAACCCTAAAGCTCTCATTTAACGAGCTCCTTAATTTACAGCTCTCTTCAAAAGGGTCGCTCTTCCGCTCACTAACATATATTTTTTAATTTTCCTCTGTCATACCCGCCTACTTCGTATATTTTCGTGTATAATCGGTTTCAGGTCAAGGCCGTACAAAACGGTGCAGGAAACAGACGCGGGAGCATAGGAATATTAGAAATTATGCGTTCGGGAAGTTTCGTAAACATTCGGCTGTCATGTCCGATGTTATGTCATTTTGTTGCGTCGGGTTAGGGCTGTTTCTACAGAGGATATGGGTTAAATAATGTGTGTTATAGTAAAATGCATATATCTATACTTGATTTTATAATGCTGAAGAGTTTATTTGCTCGGTTGAACGCGCTAAACTCTGGAATTTAAATTAATCATTTTTGCGTTGGATAGTTCAATTATCGAGGAAGGCTACATAAAATCATGCTACGACCAATAAGAGCCGAGCAGCGGGGCTGAAACCGTGGAGAACAGCTAGTAATTTCAGGAGTTCACGTTCTCTTGTGATGTTTGCAATTCACTGATGTATGTATTGTGAGTTTAGTGACTCATAAGTGATGTGAAAGTGTCAGGTCCACAAAGACAGCTAATTTATCGCTAGGAGTGTATTTAGTGTAGATTTTCTGGATAATCGTCATCGTAACTATAAAAAAACGAGAATCCAGAAATTAAGACGAATAGTTTGGCATAAAAAGAAGAAAACTTTTAAGTACAGTTTCGTGCATTTGTCCCTGCCATCCACAGACTACACCGGAATAGGAAGCCGGGGTAAAAAGGTTGAAAAAGATCAGCTAATTAGTGAGACTTCACAATTTTATCTGCGAAATACAAAATGGTGCCTTACCTACTTCACAATGATACAATGAGGGTTATAGTCACTTTTGGTACGGCTGATTAAAATGGTTGAAGAATTTCGGAGGCTCTAGCCATTGAGCTATTACCACTACGTAGTAATAATAGCTCAATGGCTCTAGCAAGAATTCTGCGTATTTAGTCGAACGGCGTACTTGACGCGTACTAGTATTTTGACGTAAATTATATGGAAAATTAAAAAGCACGTCTAGTGTATCAACGAGGAACTTATTTTATCCATCAAATGAACGTCAGTCTCCGTTTACATTACGTCGCAAAAACGTGAAAAATCGTGATAAGTTTGGCGAATTAGTTCATTTTTACTGACTAACAGCAGTAAATTAAATTCTAATTATTGAACATTAACGTGAAATTTATTTTATTATGATTTATTAATAAACGTAAAAATAAACAATAAACGGATTCCCGTTAACGTTAAGTTTTATTTCAATCAACTGAAACGTTTATAAGTTGTTAGTTTCGCTGTGAGATTTAGGAGCTACGTTATTTATTGCCTAGGAGCCCATTATAAAGCACTTTATCTTGGGAAAAAGTTTCACGTATACAGCGAGAGAAACCAACGGAATAATTCTGTTAACCAGTGATGAAGGGTTTACAGTTCTCCAAAACATGATTATTTTCTTATTTTCCTTAATATAATTTTGTTACCCACGCACTTTTGATCTGATCTCTAGAGTGATATAAATTTTTTAATCATTCGTTAACAATTGCGTTTTAAATAGTAGTTTACTAACTACTGATTGAAAAACTGGCTCTAACTAAAGATATTAGTTTTCACAATCATGTTACTTGTGCTCTGTGGTTGTCAGTTATTACATAAGTTAGTGGGAAGTAATAATCTTCTGTATATACTGACAAACAAAGACAAACTGCTATTCTCTAATGGACTCAGCGTTGAAATTAGTGGATTTTCAACTTTATCTACTGGCGACAGAATGCAGTATCAATACTACGCGTGGGGCGGTGTTCTTTAAGGATAGCATTGCTGATCATGTTTGTCAAAGAACTAATGAGGACCCGAGAAGCCGACGATTCTTGGAGTGACTCAAATCGCATACGGGCAAGCAACAGCTACAGAGACAGACGATTTTAGTAATCCAGTAGTGGACTGCAATATTACCACGATAGATTTTGGGTACAAGTGCGAATTCAATTTGTCTATCATTCCTCAAGCTTAATACAATAAAAGTTGACCTTCTCCATCGTATTTAGAGTTCGTGTGACAACGTTGGCAGCGCACGCGTCGCCATTTATACGTGTGTTATTCATTCACAAGCCGCCGTATATTTAGTGCTACGTACTTCGTATAGCTACCTCTCTACCTATTTGTCGACACGTGGGTGTGAACGCGGCGTGTGCGACGATTTATATCGTGCGTTTGTCAAATGAGCGTGCGTACGCGCATGGTTGGTGGTAGAGTAATTGTGGGTGTGCGATTGGGGCTTTATAATTATTATTGGACTCTTATTTTACATAAGCTGTAATAATTTAGTAATTATCTACAGCATTAAGCTATCTTTTTTCTATAAAGCGTGGTAAACTCATCAAATGACTCACACATTACTGGGAGATGTACTGGCTAAAATCCACGGTGTCATTCAATAGCCCTTAACGTCATGGTAATTCGTTAGACTAAGATTGTTTATGGAATAATTGAGTTACTAAATTAAAATGTAATAGCAGTGACAATAACATTTAATATCCGTTATTTGTAGTTGTAGTAGACGACGAATCAGTTATTTCTCTTTCTCTATATATTTATTAAATTAAAACCAAAACATATATCTAAGAAAAGAGAACATAATTCCATAACAGAAGACGGAGCAACGAACACGCTATTATTAAACAAATTCTTTCCAAAACTTCATAGACGGCAGTCTATCACGGGACAAAGGGTTTTAAACTGCATTTCAAAGAGCCGCAGTATTTCACCAAACAACCATACGTAGAGGTAATAATTTAACGTTGTATCGCAATAAAAACGAGAGCTCACATTACACACGTCCGGTGTCGTCGACATCGCAACTGAAACAGGAATATATTGGTGTGTCTATGTTTGGTGGAGTTCGATTTTTGAATTGGTCACTGTTCTTTTTCTATTTGTTTTTGGTATTCTTTATTCGAATGTGACAGGTCATTATTTGACAAATCAGCCTATGATGACATGACAGCACATGGGAAAGCCACAGAACGCTTTCTAGTTTAATCTTTAATTACGCAGCAATATTTACCAAACAGCCAGTTAAATTATTAAGGCGCATTTTAATTAATTAATGATTACCTTCATTATTTACTAACAACAAAACAAACAACACGATCGGAAACAAACTGTTCAGTTCGCCGTTAGCTTTCAATTGCTCGCAAATAGCTCAGAGATCCAAACATTGCCCGCTCGAGTCTTTGCACTTTCGGTTTATTTACGTCCCTATGCAGCTCGAGCGCAGATAAAAGTGCTCCGAGCTATTATTTTGATGTTTATGGTACATTCCCATTGTTTATATCGATAACGGATGAGTTCTAAATTATTTTTGTTATGTTTTTTTCGGGCTGGCAATTTTTATTTTGAGTTTATGGTCGGCTGTTGAATTTTGACGTTTATCTGACGTTCTTGATATGAAATATTATGTTGGTGAAGAAGTTTCATTTTTAGGCTTTGTTAGGAAAACTAATTGTAAAGCAAATTCATAGGACTATTATAAAATTGCAAATATGATTGATTGTTATACAATGTATGTTTGTTGTAGATTGTATAAACAGCATACAATGTTCAAAGAAATGAAACCTCTATTTCTAAGGCATAGCCAATATTTTTTTTCACCTCACCATTTTGAACATTGAAATAAAATAATTAAAAATATCAACATTCGAATGACTGCACATTTGTTACGCACTCTGTCAGTCTCCGAATGTGAGTGACATGAAAATTACAATATGTTCCAATGTCAGTTATGCGAACAGTTTTTTGACAAATGGAGTCGGTATGTGCTACAACTAAAGTTTCAGTTTTGTATTTAATTTTATCTGTTCGTTTAAATACATATAATTGTTAGGAAACTGACGGCGTTCTAGAGGCTAATTAATACTTTTTTTTTAGTTGGTATTTAAATTAATAAACATATTTATTTAAATTAAAATAATTAAACACGAAGTTATTTTTTGTTTTATGGTTCCCGTCTTATAACTGACAGCCAGCATTAAGCTAATTAATCATGCATGCAAGCTGGTAGATAGCATGTTGAGTAGTTTTCTTCACCATTGTGATTTTTGGAAAGAGATCGAAATTACTATACCAATTTTCTGACGGCTGTCTCGAGAATTAACACACTTCAATTTGTGAGCCATACAATTTGTTTTGCAAACATTCGCAACGTATTAAATATTGTATTTGTAAGCTTATTTAAATAAAGAACGATCAAAAACCCGACCGGTAAGTGATTCTCGAAACGCATTCTATACGAACGGATGGAACTCATCCACAATTTAAATAACGAACGAAGCAGGCTGCGCTCCTTCAAAATTTAAAAAGTAAACATAATCATAGACTAAACGCTTATTTCTTTGGCGCCATTACGCTCAATAAAACAACTTTTATTTGATATTACATCCGGAAATCTTAGTAATACTCATTGAAATGCTGCTCTTTACATTTTATAATATTTTACAACTTCCTTTTTGTAAGCGATTAAAGTTTTTATTAACTGGTTTCGTGTAAGTGTTTTAACAGTTATAATAATAATAATAATAATAATAATATTTTATTAAAATAAACATTGGTAAAAATACAAATAAACCTATGAAAATAATGATAGTCCTAAATATGTTCGATGCCTGTACTAGGTACATTAAACCTGTATCACAGGCGTGTGTTCTAATTATATGGCTATGTGGACAAATTGGATCTCTTAACAATATTTAACATATAATTGCATTATTATTATATTAGGACAAAAACTAAAACATAATATTAAAGTAGCTACAAACTATGCCAATTACATATAAACGCAGTGTCAACAGTCACTCAATTAACTTAAAATTGCAAACACTCCATAATAACATTATTGTGCAATGTGCATACACCAACAAATTCACTGAACGCACACAAGTTGAGTCAGAAAGAAACGAAACCGAATGTTTGTCTTTTCGGTATGATGCATTAGGTTCCTTCATAATCGATAGAATTTATAAATCTGATCTCTGCTATTTTCCGAGCTGGACATTCAGTGTCTCCCGTTTTGTGGTCACTTGGTTTTTTAAAACGTAAACAAGTCGCGCATTTAGGGAAGAAATCTAACTTAGATTTCTTTTCGCATTCGGACATTGTGTGACGGAGTTTTGATGTTAATGTTAGATCAAAACACTTGTTAATTAATTGAATTACTTTCTTTCTTTGATAGATGAATATACTTGTTTGAAGAGATTGGGACATTTTTTTGCTAAAAGTCACCGAAAATTTTAAATTGTAGCGAAGTATGTGTGTGGGCTGGTTTCCTGTTTGAAAAGAGATGTGATTCAAACTTCAAAGCTGTGTTAAAATTGGTGCATTGTTCAGATATATCTATTAGTCATATCGACAAGTTTACTTGACTATGGCTGGCCGGAAATAATTCCCTAATGACTGGTAAAGCTGGGTACTCACTTAGCAGTGTTGCATGTGACGTATCAGATACAGTACAGTAAAAGTTGGTACGGCTCGTCCGAGCACACTGCGAGCTGCCTTTGTGTTTGTATGACCGCCGAGTGGCGGTATCACTGCGAACTTACAGCGAGCGGTTCGCAGCCGGCTCGTGCCTACGTACTCACTTGATACCGTATCTGATACGTTACATTCAACACTGTTAAGTGAGTACCCAGCTTAAGGCTCCGCAAGTGGGGCTCAAATGTGCAATCTAAATAAATGCATTTGTTATAAACGATTTTATAACAAAAATATTGTGATACTTATTGATATATCTTAGGTATGCATAAGTACCTACTTTACGGTTTTAGTCTTCATCTATGCATGTATAAATAATAAACACTTAAAGCAGAAAATAGTAAAAATAGTTTAATGTTAGCGTTACGTTTGCGTCGAGTGTTCGTGCTAGGACCTTCACATGCAATTCCATTGTCAGATGAAACAATTTATTAATGAATGAATCCAAATTCCCACAAGGAATAATCGGCAGAGCTTTGAAATATCAGTATGTTTGGTGCTCGTATTTAAGTAATATTTGGCATTAGGTATCAATTTTGTTAATTTTAAACTTTAGTTTATGGGATTAATCTAACCAGGTTTCTGTTTTATATAATGAGGTTTTACAATGGACAGCTGAAAAAAATAGAACTAGCCTGGATCCAATGAACTGCGGGTCTAAATAATCTACTTAAGCAACATCATAAACATACATTTATATACATATATAAAAGGGTGTTATTTGTAATATCATTGACGATAGCGATAATATTCTTAAAATGCGTTTCTATTCTATTGGGCGAACATAGGGTAGATCAGATACTCTTTATTTTAACAAAGAACAATTTAATCTCAGTTCTATTTAACAACATTGCATTATTTGAGTTGAAACTGCAATTCAATAAAACCGGCTATCAATGAGCACAACATTCATCTCCGGCAACGTAAATATAAATAATATATTATATTGCTTGTAGATTCACTTTGGAACTAGGTGTTTCGGCTTCGGGATCATGTTTTTGATATTAATCTTTAAATTCTATTACACTTATATCTATTATACTATACTTTGAAGACATTTAGTTTGTATGCATTGGGGAATATAGATATTATGTTGTAAAAATATAATAACTATAATGTGAATGAAATAAAAACATATGCTTAGGGCATCATCTGTCTGCAATATTATCAGCGTCATTTTGAATTATCAATGAGTTACCTAGTAAGTATGGACACAACTATTATTACAAACATTATAATTTTAAGTTAAAAGAGGCTCCCAACATTTACGAAACAAGGAAAAAGTAGGACAATTGCAGTCAGTTGCCAACCAGAATGTCATTCATTCTTTCTTTCAGAATTAGTTCAAGGACAAAAAGGAATAAATCAATCCCCTCTCTTTTGATGCGATCTTTATAGTCAGTAGTGTTTTACGACGCGTCTATCGGGGGCCGGCAGCAATATAAGTGATGGTTGGATAATTAGATAAACAAAGATGGCGGCCTGTCAACAAAGTGTCATACTTATGTCAATTTGCGAAGAAGCGAAAAAAAGGACCATTACTTCGCTAAAAGCTTGTTTACAAGATTTATAAGGAACATTTGTTTAAGTACCTATTAAGATTTTTATGGAAGTTGATGGTACTGAGGCTTAAATGCTCTAAGCTAGGCTTAAAACTGAAAATTACTTTACTTTCCTGTGGAAGTCTGCAGTTACATACGACCGGAATTAAAAGTATACTATTGGATTATAAAATACCATTGAGCTATAATTACTACGTAAAGAGACGATATCACGTATCACCACTATGTCCCATCCAGGATAAGTGCACGCGCGCAAGTTCATTCATTTGTTTGACAGCTCAGTGGCGTGCTCTAGGCGTGCGCACTCATCCTGGATGGGACATAGTGGTGATACGTGGTGTCGTCTCTATAAGTAATAGTAATAGCTGAATGTAAAATACCCAGATTCCGTTTTCAAAACAAAAAAAAAACATAACGTTATTCCTATGCGTTTGACGTAGGGATCGAACGATGCCTGCCGGGGTCGCGGGTCTTATACCATCACCGTGACCCCGGAACATAAAGGGCTATTGAAGAACACCATGGATTTTAGTCAGTACAAGTCTGACAGTACCTCTCGCCCTGCCCGCGTAAAAAAAAAGGGATCGAACGACGGGTGTAATTTCTTCCTTTTCTTAGCTTCAATTCTCAGTGGGACTACGAATCTGGTCATTCTGTAATGTAATATTTTACTGTGTACTAATCCGGTTGATGGTTTACCTGTATTTTACCTGATAAGTTATAAAAGTGCGTACAGATAACAGATCGATAGACATCTGATATTTTTTCTCAATCTTTTACGACCCTCAACGCAAAGGAAGAAAGACAATGGAATTCTTATATGGAAACTGTACCTTTACTTCACCTTAGAATAGAATATACTTTTTCGTACCACTTGCTCAAAAAAGTGACATTCTATGCCACAAAAAGCGAACATAACAATAGTCATTTTTAATCTGTGAAAAACAGGGAAAGAATGTTGTACTGAATTTCATTCTCTCTCTAGGGAGAGAATGTGATTTAAATTTGGAATACTTAGATTACGGTAGACTCGATCGAAAGCTAACCAGAATAATAAAACATTAAAAAATAAAGATTTCGAGTCGACAACATATATCCGCAAAGTTCGGATTGTCGAGAATTTTGTAAATTTCTAATGATTTTCTGACCGATCGCAGCCGCCATTATTGACTTCGGTTATCATGTTGAGTTTTTTTTTCTTTCTTTATTTTCGGCCTATGACTTACCGTGACACCTACATTTAGTACCTTGATGTGTAGTATTTGGGACACACGTTTCACCCGAGCGAAGCCGGATTTTCATCTAGTTAAATAAAATTACGAAAACCGACGAGGCCGTATGAGCTTGATGCCTTTGCTTTTTTAATTTGCCGCGTTTTTGTATTCTTCAAATACATAAACGTTGAGTTTATTTTTACTTATTTTTATAGATAAGTTAATGTTAAATATTAATGTTTAAAATGCGTATCTCATATTATTACTGTGTTATTTTTTTCGCAAATGGTACGAAAAGTGGAGTATTTTCCTCGGTGATAAAGCTGTCTTAGTCTTGGGTGAACTTAAATCCCTCGCTACACTCAGGACTCGTCTTAAATACCTCGCTTCGCTCGTGATTTAAGTTTTTAACACCCTCGCTACGCTCGGGAGTAAACCTCGAGTCCTTCGTTACGCTCACGATTTAATTCGCCACCCGCGACAGAAGACCCTGCTTTATCCCCTTGGTTAATAATCTACTATATTGTGCACTAACATGTTTAACACAATTATTTTAAAACATTGTCAATATGTTATTCACAATCGCAATGGCTAAGCGTTCGACTGCTGCGAAGCGTGTCGTGGTTTCAATCTCCACACCGAACAAAAAATTCTATAGGTTTACAAGTAATTGTTCCGGGTCTGGGTGTTTGTGTATGTTAGTTTCTATGTTTGTAAACGCACCGACGATACATGGCAAATTCCAAGTATGTAGCAAAGGTAAAAAAAAAGTTATTATTATAATAATAATATTCTACAACAATCACACACCGCCATCTAGTCCCAAGCTAACCAGAGCTTGTGTTATGGGTACTAGACAACTGATAAACATACTTATATATTTCTAAATACATACATATTATATATAAATAACACCCAGACACAGAACAAATGATCATGCTCATCACAAGAACATTTGTCCTGGGTGGGAATCAAACCCACGACCCCCGGCATAGCAGTTAGGGTTACTAACCACTAACCAACAGGCCAGTCAAGTTGACAAGCATATCTCCCATAGTTTCTCAAGACATCCAAAACCTGAGATAGGTTCATATGGTTCCCACCACCTGTCCATTCACAATGAAGTCGAGTGCCAAAGCCAACTGTCTACCGCCGAGCGACAGTTGACAGCAGCACTCGCAGCTTCTCTGGTCGCTGCCAATCAATCAGTTATCAATCAAATAGTAAACGGTACACCTCAGCATCAGCTTTCTGTCTAGACTGACGCGAATTGTTTGAGGATTCTTACCTAGACGATTGAAATCGGGGTACAAAGTTTAGCTTATCGCGAGACTTTCTGTAAGAGGGGACCCTGGAAAGTAAAGGGCAAAAATTACAATGTACATTTTTTTATTTTTACCCTTTACGTCAGGAGTCCATTCAGCTTCACTCAAGGCGGAAGGACTCATTTTGATGATTATAACACAAAAAAAGTTTCAAAAACGATCCGTGTCTGAAAGTCGGATCAATTGTGTGGCGGATGTTATGGTTAGAAAATACTGACTCTTGAGCAGTAGTGTCGATGTAATCTTCTATATCTATACATATAATAAAACTGTAGAAAAGTTATTTTTGTACATTAAAAAAAAACTCAAAAAATATAGCCAGGGTATTAAAGGACAACCAATAGAACCCATTTCTAGCATTTTTAGAATTTTTGTCTGTTTGTCTGTTTATCTGTTTGTCTGTGTATTTGTCCAGGTATCACGTAAAATGTACGGAATTAATGTAGATAACTTTTATATACAACGATTAAGCGTAACTTGGAGAGGAATTTAGTTTTTGTTTCATTGGAATCGGTTCAGTCTATCAAAAGATATTGGAATTTAAAGTGTTTCAGAAGTAAAATTACGGGTGCACTTTGGTCTCAGTCTCACACATTGATTTCGTACGTCAGTCGCGCGATCTAACTTCAAATAGAAAAACTACATTATTCAACTATCTGGAATGGACTGGAATGGACTGGAACGGAGCGGGGAGGAGTGGGGCGGAGGGAAGTGGAGTGGAGTGGAGTGCATAGAACGGGCATTAGGATAAATAGTCCTACATAAACCTGTCAAATATTCTTGATAAATCTAAGAAAATTTTAAATACAGGGTTTGTTTGAAAAACGTGGCCTGAATTAAGCCCTTCGTTCTAAAAAATACATTGTTTAATTCCGACATCCACGCGAACGAAGTCGCGGGCACAGCTAGTATGGAATAAATCTGTGATTGAAATTCGGTACTTAGAAAATTATTTCAATAAAGTAAAATAAGTATAAATGGAAAGAGATTATTTTCTCAGAAAACGTGGAATTATCTTCCAGTGACGTACGAGTATATAACGAAAAATCGGGCCTGAAAATTATTTGACTTTATATCACAGAAAAAGAAACAAGCCAAAAACACGCTTTTTATACATTGAGTGATTGCCTAACACCTTTAACAAATAATTAGTATGTCGAATTTGCTCGCTAAAATAAATACATCGTTCTAACGTTCCGATTGGCACACATACCTACATTCAAAGTATAACATTAGAATATAATAAATCTAATATTTATTTACAAACAAAAAAAGATTAAAGCCGTTTACAATTCACCAAATAAACAAGGTTAACGTTCGCGTGAGCTTAAAAGCTAGACTCCTTGACTCACAGACTGAAATAATTTTAAAATGATAGTGTTGCCACAGAATAAATATAATACAGAAGGCCGATTTCCAGCCGTACGCGAAAACAAGCACTCGGACATTATGTACGTAGTCTTCTCATAGGATCTTTATTTTTGCTAAAATAAGGTTACTGTAGATTTGCTGCCCAATTCAATCTCAATCCTAAGGGTTCATTATTTTTGACTGCTCTGATTAGACGATTTTAAGACATATTTATGGAAAGGCAAATTCGGTCGTTAATTGGTTACAGGCAAATATCGGGATCAGGATAGGAACCGCGGAGATTGATTTATTGATTTCCAGTGTTAGCCTAACAAAATGGTCAAACTAAAAAGATTATCCTTTATTTCCTCTACCGACGAAAAACAACGTGATTTATACTCAGTATATCAATTAAACGTACGTTAAGACTGGTCTTGCATTGGCTTACGACTTTCGATAAGAGACTATAGGTGTGTGGATTTCACGCCCAGAACATGAGCCTATGCTTCTGTAACTATCTATCCTGTGGCATACCGTGGACGGGCGTCAGGCGCGGCTAACGGCAGCTAAAATAAAATTTAATGTTTATCAGTATCGAGTCGATCCTGGACCCGTTCCAGACGCATCTGATATGATCGACAGGGTTTCAACTGACCGAGGTGGCTGTTATCAGGAAATGATACGATTTTAGTTGAATTTTGGGGCGAGAGGCTAGGTTTTATGGTGGTAACGAGAAACGGGGGTATTGATACCGGGAAGGAAGTCATTGTAAGACTTAATTATATTATTATTTGCTATAGGATACCGACGGTGATACTGAGAAGGCCAGTGACTTCAACTAACGAGTTGTAGATCGTGGTTTCTCTCCTCCAGGCGTAAATCTTTATAAAATTTATTTTATCATCACTGCTGTTAGAACGGCGAACGAATAAATTGCGAGAAATCGAGCATGAACCTCTCACAGAGAAGAGACCTGTGTCCTAGCAGCAGGACAATTATAGGCTGATGAAGATGATGAGCGTAAATAAACTGATATCTTCCAAGTCTCAGAAGTATAACTGTCTAACTTATTTTTCTTCTATTTTTAACTACGTAAAATACATGACGCATACTGTGTAACCTACACCAATCTTCAAAACTGCAGTTCAAAAATCGAGAAGACTAATTAAGACAGCAATGGCAGGCATCTGCAGTTAAGAGTGAATCACAGGAGTATTTCCATATCAACAGACACCTCGCCTTCCGTTCCCCAGCGGTGAGTAACGGACTCCTGTATGAACATGCCATCCTGGTACTTACGAGTATTTTTGGAGAATTAATCAGACGACTAAGAGCCAATAAATTGAAACTAAATATAGAAAAACACATGCCCTCGAAGTGGGGAACATGAAATAATTTGACTTGAAAAATACCAGTGATTTTAAATATTATAACTAATTACAGGTATTAAATACGAAAAATATGTAGTCTCTGTTGCAAGATTAATTTATTTCCGTTAAAGTGGACATAATTTATTTTCCACTAAATAGTCACTATTACTGTGAAAACAGCACTATTTATTTGACAAATTATCAAAACTACCCGGAGCGTCACTAATTTGTGTGTGTCCATCAATAATGTTCAAAACGAATGTCAAAAGATTTTCAAAATAATTAAATATCCACTTACTACTGTGAAAAATGGTTTTTCTGTAAAGCTAAATTAATTTTAGTGACGAAATCGACGCCATTTGTTAAAAAAAGCTGACTTTTACTAAATTAAACAATCATACATTATGGCAATAATTACGATACAGACTAAAAATACGGTAAAAATAAACGAGTAAAGAAATTAATCACAAAAAATGGACACAAAATATCGTTTTTATTTGAGGTCAATAAATAAGTACAATCCAACATCATTAATGTGACAATATTGCCACAATAACAACACAAATTTGACAAGCCCAGCGACAATTTACGAGCTGAGCCAGAAAAACTGACTCACCTAGTAATTGACTAGAATAAATGGCTTTACACCTAAATAATGATCTTCATAGTAAACTCGAGGAAGCAATAGTCTATAAACAAAATGGGTCAGGACCCATTCGTACCCTAAGATTCGCACCCTGTGCCCGTTCGTACCCTGGAACTTTTGAGGGGCCCATTCGTCCCCTGAAGAATATTTATTTTTATTCATTCTTCTAATATAAGTACATGTATATGTGTATACTGCAGCTTGGTAGTCCTGGTACAGTCGCGCAGAAAAGGTCAAAATTAAAAATATAGTAATTCGGTGGATACCATGTTTATTTTAAATAAGATTAAGTTTAATAAAATGCTTCTAGGCTCTAGGCATCGCGGGCATGCGGGCGGCGAGTAAAGGGCAACTCGCTGCCCGACCATGGACAAGGCCCGGGTCGACGGCGCGTTGTGTTCCACGTGCGCCTCAAAGAGCGTCAGCATAATGACGGAGCCCCCTCTCAGAGGGCTAAAGCCTGCCGGAGTCGCGGGACTTATACCATCACCGTAACCCCGGAACATAAAGGGTTATTGAAGGACACCGTGGATTTTAGTCAGTACAAGTCTGACAGTCCCTACTGCCCTGCCCGGGGTGGGAGGACTCATTTGATGAATTTACCACAAAAAAAAAAGAAAGAAAAGGATCTAGATCCTTTTCTTTCTTTTTTTTTTCGTGGTGGCATTAAGTCAGTCTTCAAAAAAATTAATCAACTTTTGGTTTCTTGTACATTTTTAAATATTTAGCAAAATATACGATAACTACTACTTTATGTAGTAAAATAAAACTGTGTAACTATTTAAAAAAAAACCCAGTAATAACTGAATTTTAGATTAATTTACATCCAGTTTACAAACAAATAACCAAATTTCAATACCAATATAACAAAAATAACAATTAATTGTTAGTACTTCGTACAGTCAATGAATATAAAAAGTAAAACCAGTCTTTATCAACTATGTAAAACCAAAATTTTTACTAACAATAAATACAAGTCTTTTACAAAAATCAGCCTTGATTGACCATTATATAAATCAACATTAAATATACAATATGCGAAAAATATAGAACACATATCAACGGTAAATAATCACTTCTTATTTTTTTGTATGTTTACCAACTACATACATGCAAAATCATAATAACTTAAATCTAAAAAAAAATATTTCGTAGAGAATTCTACATCGTAAGCCTATCGACAGGTTATATTTTTATCATGACGGATTATCATTCATCATAGCTCTTTTTTTAATAATCTGTTATGATTTATTAAATTATTTCCATTAATAAACTGTTCACAAGTGTACTATGTTAACCGTTTCTTAGGTAAAATATAGCAAATTTTATCTCAGGGGACCAATAGGCACCTGAATAGATGCCGAATCTTTAACTTATATTGTATTTATATTAGAGGGGACGAATGGGTACTTTAAAAATAATATTTTTTATTGAAATATTAATTGGTCCCCTACCAGGAGACCAATGGGCCCTTAAATAGGGGCCGAATCCACAACTTTATGCTGGGGGACGAATTTTAGGGTACGAATGGGCCCTGACCCAACAAAATGTAGGAAGGTAAATGATTCATTGATTGATGATGTTTCTTAGTCATAATGCAGTTTAAATAGGTCAAGATTTCTCCGAAACACGTAAAGGAACTAAACGAAGAAGTAATGTTCATGATGCATCAGCACTGACGTGTCTAAGAGTGCTGGAGTTGTGCATAAGATGAAGAGCATTTCGTGAATGGTCCATCTTTGAGAGTTCTCGTGCCAAAGATTCGCTTTATCTTTTGTGTGAGGATGATGAATGATGCTGATGCATTTAGAGAACTATTCTAGGCTGAACTTTTGAAGTACTTCTAGTTGGAAATCTCACAGGAAATAGTGATACTGTAATAACTCATGGAAGGTCTGGTTTATCGATGCGTTACTAATCGAGATTAACTTTAAAAGTCACGTTTGATGTTTAGCCAGCAAACATTACCTATTTCACGTCAAAATTCAACACAATACTTTTCTTGGAGGTTTTTGTTTTCTAAATTAACTTATATTATTTTCCAGATTTTAATCTCTAACAAACTAAAGAGACAACCGAGATAATCCTTAGATTAACTTTTAATTTTTTACGGAATATCTTTGGCGTAACTTTAGAATATGGGTGTAGAAGCTTCGTTTTAAATTGTTTTTATAATACTGTGTGTGCGTTTTTTTTGAGGTTCTTTTCCGATTAGGATCCGAGGATTATTTATGTTTCAAAAATACCACGATGGATCTAGTTTTCATCAAAAACGTTTAGCCATCTACGCCCTCTTAGAAAATTCATCCTGTTTAATTAACAAACTAATCTAGGCTCATACTTGTCCCGAGCCAGAGATAATATGAGCATAAGTACCATAAATAACATAACTGGCAACATTTTTACGATTTCCCGTTGTTTATAGACAATGACAGTGAGGTGTGCAATCGATAAGGTGTTAGACGTAAGACGCACTCGTAGGGTATCGCAGGCATTACACGGAAGACGTCCGGAACACACATAAGTAGTGTGTAATGCCATTTCCGTGCCACTACCGGACCGTTCTCATATGACTGGGTATTAGTCATGAAAAGATGTATATGAAGAATAACCTCAAGAGGTGCAAAATAAAAAAAATCGTCGTTAAAATGAAATGTTATAAAAATGAGATTAGAATGCACATCTATTTGATTAGGGTTAAATATGATAAAAATATGACCAAAGTATGTTTATATAAATACAGTGGGCTATTTTAGATGTTTAAGCTGGTTCGCATCCGGCTCGAAGGACAAACTTAAAAACGGTTAATAAACTCAACGTGGCTAAAAATACTCGAACATTTACACTTAAAACTTCAATAGTAAATAAGTAGGCCTCATCTTTCAACAAACTCATCACGATTCTCCTCGAACACAAACCAATACGTCCAAAAACACAGAAACCTAATTATCCTTGTGTTTCTGTTAATATAGTGAAGACAGTCATAACGACTGGTACAACACTATCAAATAAACATTAGAAGTGCGTAAGGAAAAATGGCGGCGTTTATACACATGTTTATTTGAATGTCGACGACTGACATTGTAAAGTAATTCTGGTGTTGGTTGGAGTGTGTCGAGGAGTTCAATGATGAAGGTCAGAGCATCAGGTTTGTATCTTGGAAGGTACACACGGCTACACATCAAGCTATGTAGAACCAGTATAGCTGACTGTTTATTGTGTGTAAAAATCGTACGAAGCGAGACCAAGACAAACTGATTTTGTATAGCTTGATGTGTAGCCGTGTGTACCTAGTTACCTCCTACAGTAAGTACTTTTGATAAGGTTTGAAGTTCCTTTTGAGCCGGAGTATTAGATATAAGTGTAAATATATTATGTAAGATAAACTTTGTAGCGTATTGATATTGGTTAGATGGTAAACAGGTGATGTCTATTTTTAATGGACCTACATAGTTTCGGAACTATTTAGATCAGGTGTTCGATTAAGAGATTAATCGCATACCATAAAATTATTCGAAACTGGTTCTCATTTATAACCATTGTTCTTAATCGCTACTCTTCAATTATATTGTTCAAAGAAGTTGTTCGTTGTTAAATAATAAGCGAAAAATACTCATAAAGTAAAAACTACTGAACCAAACTGAATAAATTTCTAAAATCAGACCAGAAACCTCCAAAATATTGACCAAGAAGATTGAGAACCTCCTTATTTTTGAAGTCGGTTAAAAAGATATTTTAACGGCGTAGTTGAATCTGCCCGCCACTACATGATGATAAGCACTAACTTACAGTTGGCAAATTAATTCAAATATAAAACAGTTAACTCGCGACAGAAATAACTGGATCATACGAGTTGTTAACCGTTTCAGAGAGCCTGCGTACGTACGGAGACTATCCTCATTTTAGCAACATGTCCTGCAGCTCTAGAACAATAATGTACTCCTGAACGAATATGCCATCCTGGTCGTTAAGACTATTTTTGACAATAACCGTTTAAGGAGTACTAAATGTCTATCTCTGAGCGTGGTTTAAACAAAATAGCAACTCTGGAACAATAATGGACTCTTGTGTTGTCGTGGTACCCTGGTAGTTACGACTGCTATGAGTATTTTTAACAATAACCGTTAAGGAGTATTAAATCAGGATTTGTTACCAGGATACTAACAGTGCGGGGAACTCCTTAAACGACTCGTTACAAAACATTACACCGTTCTTATTTCGCGAGTCTTGTGTTTGACTTTGTAAAGAAAATGGCAAAATGGTGGAAAAATAAAACGTACAATACTTATGCATGTTGGCGATCTTGACTGTGTGTTTAATATTATTTTTTATTCGTAAGTTGGTATTACTGAGGGGAAAGTTTTACAGAAAGATTAAAATACTTTCTAAGTATTTAGGCAAGTAAACATGAGCTAGTCGGTGGCCGCAGTATTTTGGTGTTAGAAAATGATGTATCTTTATTATTTGATTGTTTAGCGTTATTTATGGTATTTTCTATTAAAATGTTACAATCGATTAGATATTTGCTTTTAGATGCATTAAAAAAGTGATAAATCAAGCCTTTCATACAAATGTATGCGCTCTTTCCTGTAATATAAATTATTTGATTTTGATTTTGGATGATCGTTGATATCCTACTTAATATATGCATTTCTTGCCTAATACAAGTAACGCAACGCACTCTCATTACAATAACTAATAATCTCAATCAACAATCTAAAGAGCTTACAATCGATGTAAGTCTTACATCAACAAAACCCAGTCCAGTTATTTCAACAACTGGGCTAACACCAAAGAGTTCAACGACCTACAATCCCAGGGATTTTAACTCGCGTATCTGTCAGAAATCCGTTAATATCTGGCAACATGGCATCACTGGCATCACTGGCAATACTGTCTGGCATATATGCGGCGTGTGATCTGATGCCAACTGGCGGCCGATAGATCAGCAATCGGCTCGATACAATGCACGCTTTACGGATTGATACGAATCGTGAAATGGTGAGTTTGTGACGTCACTTCGGCTGCTCATGGAGGAAATAGAGTAACTAATTTTTTGTGAATATTAAAAAGCCATATTTTATTATTTTTTTCAGAATGTTGAAGTCTAGCTAGAAGTTCGTTAACTATTCCACGGGATCGTAATTATTCCATGCATAATAGCATAAGACTTGTATAATATATTGTTAGTTTTTTTATTGGTATTCAAAATGGTTTCACTAAGAGTTTTTTTCATAAAAATATCGTCAGTAGCCTTTTCACACCATGCAAACAATTAGACAAAATGTATCAGCACAAAAATTCACTTTTAACAAAAAAAAAACAAATAGAAAAGGTAAAAATAAATTATAAATAAATTTGAAAAGTCGGGTTACATAATTTCATAAACGCGCAGCCGATTTTATGATAAGTGTCGGCAAATAGTAGGTTGTGACGTCAAACGGGTTAGGTTTAGGTTTACGCGATCACATCTGTTATATTGATGTGTAGGCTGTAGTTATCATAAACACATATTACTGGGCAGTTACAACGCTTCTTATGGACTTATGAACCATCACATAAGTTTGCAAAATTATGCTTGGAAAGGGAAAACTGAAACCGCGGTATATGAAAATGGAAAATGCTAATTTATGGTTTCGTTAACAATGAAACATGGTGGTATTGATAAAAAAAATACCTGACGGAAAATAATAAGTTATTACCTAATGATTATTTATGAAATCAAATTACAGAGAAGTGTGGACGAAGAAAATATGATGTGACTAGTATGTAATTGTTTCAGGAATTAAGACAATGGTAAAATCATCATTTGTCCATTCTTTTCCCAAATACGTTGGAGGTAGCTTCTAAAAAAATTACCTGTAGTTTGTCTAAGAGTGAGACCATAATAGATAAATGTAGGTACTCGTATAGTCAATAATATATATAATAAAAAAGATAAATAAAGCTATAGGGGATTGTGGGACCATTTTAAAAGTCCACTAGCCCTGGAATGCAAAAAACAACTGAAGGAAAGATTGTTTTAAGTCAGTCAAGTCTGACTGTCCCTTTGACTCCACACAGTAGAGGACTCATTTCATGATCGTCCAATTTTAAAAATAGAGGCTGGTTAAACAGAAAGTCACTAAATCCGAGATCACATAGTCTCAAACCGCAACAACTTTAGTTAAACCAATCTATCATACAGAATGATTTTCGAATAGAAACTAATACACAAATAACTCCTCCGCCTAATATTTACATAGCAGCGAATAAGGAACACATTCGCCAGTTTATACTGCAAATAGAACGGTGCCGGCGAGACAGATGTACGGGAGAAATAGTACGTATGTACATATGTAGGCAGGTCGACTCTTGATAGTTTCAGAACAGTAGCTAATGAGGCGATGATTGTGCATTGATTGACTAATTACTAGGTGATAGACTGTGTCTACGTTCAGGAGTTGTTGGTTAAAGGTTGAAAAATAAAAGAGGAACGGGATGTAACGGGTCGGTTATGGGTTTTTCAGTAGGGTCATTTCTATCCAATTATATATAAAGGTCGAAACACATTATTAAAACGCGACACGACCCGATGAAACGCGATGCGTGTTGAGTCGAATCAAATGTATTGTTTTCTATAGACCAGAATCACACTATGAACATACGAGGCGACGCCATGCCTGCACATTTGATTCGAGTCAACACGCATCACGTTTCATCGGGTCGTATCGCGTTTTAATAGTTGTGTTTCGACCTTAATACAATATACCTACGTGTGATCTTTATTGATAATAGTATTTCCCTTAACGATAATCTTCTGGTTGTAGTTACATAAAGAAAAATAGTGACACTAAAATCGTGGGACTTGATCTCTTCGATTTTTTATTGAGAAACATCTATTGAAGATCCAGTTATTTACACTTTTAATTTAGTAATCATAATGTAAAAACCTTTTCCAAATAAAGTTATCTAAACAATAGCTTGTAAAAAGAAAGAAAAAGTCTATGACATTGTATCTGTAACTAACTGCCTGAATATCATCACCAGTGAAATCAGGTCACTAAGACCAGTAGAACAGCTGTTACAAAAAGTTAAGACACATCTTCCAAGAACCACAAAGATCTCAACTCAAAGCAATAAACATCATATCAGTAGCAGTAACCAAAAAGCCATAGTTGTCAAATATCATCAATCATTCGTATTGACGCAGCCGGGGTCGCCCGCGCTGCGTACGCGCCGCCCGAATTAGCACACAAGTGGGTTAATACCCGCAGTTTTTAAGCCACGATTCACGAACCAGACATAGTGATGTTATGTACATTGTTGCGGACTACACAGGTGGTAACTATGAAATACCTTTTAGTGTTGATGGTAAAAGATTACGGAGAAGAGGGAAAACAAAAGATGAAGGGAAAAGATGAAAGATTGGTAAGATACATTTTGAAGCAAAGACAAAAGGAGAAACAAACAAATGATCATTCGTTAAGCGGCTTTTTAGAGCAGTTTACCTTTGCGTTTGTGAATATTCTGTTCTTTGATTTTGTAACCTTTTCGCTTTGGTCTGTGTGGTAATTGGTGATGAACCACTTTTGATTTTACTGAAAGCGGTAGGATATGTTTGAGCTTGCATACTAATAACATTGATCAGTTCTGCCTACGAAGAACAGACGTACACCTAAAATTTAATTTGATATTTTAAAGACTCGGATCGGCAAATTCGGTCGTGGATTGGTAACAAACATAGATCCAACCGAAGATACGAGTAGCAAGCGAGATAAATTATTAATGTTTTGTACTGTATTTCAGTCACCGCACCGTTACATTCTAAACCATAATTCTGACCTCCATTTTGACGCTGCTCACGCGTGTAAAAGTAAACAAAACATTGGTCAACCCACCATAGCATATACATAGCGTATACAAATAGACTTCCGCGGGAAGCCGCTCATAACCTGCCCTAACGCGAATGCTACTAATCTGACCAACGACATTATAAAACTACAATATTCCTGTTCTAATGAGGTATAAATCACCAACAAACCTCTGTGGTGGAATACCGCCGGATACATCAATGTCTATGGTTAGGCAAGAATTGTTTGTGTCGATCGTTACTTCACGTGAAATATGCTCATTTGCTCTTAATTACGGTATCTTTTCATCTGCCCACGTGAGCGACAAATGCTGGGATGAAGCAATGGTTTTTATGTATGGTGTAGTAAAATGAATGAGAAGGTATAAAAGATTATGTGACTCGTATTCTGGAGTTTGTTCCACTTTCATCCTAAACTAAAACACTAGGAAGTGGTGACGAGCGTGCGTTTTGGGAAACTGTCTTGTATACAGCTAGTGCCAGTATTTCTCATTGTTTTGATCCTCTAAGTGATGAACTAAATAGATTTTTAATTTATCTACGGAAATAATTATGGCCAGGACTTTATTTCTTTTTTTTTGTTTTTTAAAAGTCACTTTTGATGTTTTAACATTACTGATTGTCAGATTAATTTGATTTTTCAATTTCTAAGACAGACTAACGCTGGTTCTAAGAGAGTTAATACATAGTTAGAATATAGGTACATATTACATAGTTGGATACTATGCAATATTTATTAGTTAGTTAATTTTCACCAGCTGTTCTTAAAAATATTGTAATTTTGTCATTTACATATGAATTACTTGACTATTACAAGTGTAGTAGCAATTGTTTTAACAAAACTAGGTTAATGAGTTATTAGTGTATTGATGAGTTTCATTGTTTTGGCTGTAGCACCGCTGGGCATACTGATGCTGGCCAAATTTCAACATTCATTAATAGATAACCCATGAATGAAATGTTTCTTATTGAAAAGAGTTTTGCTTGTAGACGACTAAATGACGAGCCAAATGTACTGCTGTTTACAGGCATAGGTACTAACCATATAAAACATGGTAGACCGATCTTTGCACGGGTAAGAATAGACAGAAAACCAAAAGAAAAAAATATATGACAGAGAAAACCAAAAAGAAACTGTTTTCTGGGTCTCTTAATCAACGCGTTATCGCCGTGGAAATTGTCAACGCTCATACCTATAAGCTATTCGAGCAGCGAAGACCGCTGCGAGATAATGACAGTTAATCGTACGATCATAATCATCAGAGATTCACTGGCCCACCACTGATCTAACTAAAATAGGCAGTGATAGCTTTCAAAATTCGATTTGCACTAAAACTCCAATGCAGATACCATTCGATGATAAAAAAAATAACTATAAAACATGTAGAGGCGAAAGCGAACGTTGGCGCACAACAGCGATGATAGAATTACATTATTCAGATGGGTCTGCCCACCGTGCCACCGAGTCCGCACTATAATGGAAGCTTAAAAAATTATAAGCTTTCTTTTCTTCTCCGTGATCGACAAGATTCTTTTAAGGTTTTAAAACTGTGTGCTCTTGGTTTTTTTTGTAATCCTAGTAAAATCATCGAGCGAGTCCTCCTACCCAGGCAATTTCAGACTTGTACTTGCTTTTCTTACTTATTAAAATTCACGGTGTTCTTTAATAGGATTTACGTTGCAGGGTCTTTTTTTTTTTTTTTTTTTATCGTGGTAAAATCATCAAATGAGACCTCCAACCCCGGGCAGGGCGGGAGGTACTGTCAGACTTGTACTGACTAAAATCCACGGTGTCCTTCAGTAGCCCTTTATGTTCCGGGGTCACGGTAATAGAAATAAATCCCGCGACCCCGGCAGGCTTTGGCCCTCTGAGAGGGGGCCCCGTCATTTTTGCTGACAGCTCTTTGAGGCGCGCGTGGAACACGACGCGCCGTCGACCCGGGACGTTGCAGGGTCTTGGTTACCTGATGAGACAGTCCCGTGATCTAAATTACCACCTTTTTGGAACTGAGACTCTTAATTATTTGAAAACGCCATTAATACAAGCAAAAACTTTCCACTATGAACAGATTTTTTTTTACTTTGTCATTTTAGATCTAACTAGAATGACACTATCTAGGTTTTATTGGTCTTGATAACGCAGAGTTTTATTAACCCCATCGGTACCTCTCTGGGTTTACGCACTATTTTTTTTATGTTTTTGAAATTAAGGGCAGTTATCGCGACTTACGCTTTCTTACACTGTCACCTACAGGTGCGTAGTCGTTGTGTACTATAACGGTAATGAACTGTGTATGATAAGGCTTTGGCTTAGAATACCTAAATAATTTGAGAAAAACTCAAGAGGAACTCGAGACATTTTCAGACATGAGATTGCCTGGAGAAAACTACAAAAATGAAGGACTGGTAGGTTAAGGAAACTTTTGTCCGACAGTGGGACCATATAGGGGTATACGAAGTTTTTTTTTACTTTTAAGGACGGTAACAAGAGCCGTGACGAAATTATTATTTTTTTGATTGACTAGCTTCTTCCATCGTTTATAGCTTCACATCTAAGGTACTTCTTTTTTATCGTGGTAAAATCATCAAATGAGTCCTCCTTCCTGTCTGACTAAAATCCGCGGTGATCCTTCAATAACTCTTTACGTACAAATCAAATCAAATCAAATCGTTTATTTCAACTAAGCCAAATATAGGAACTTTTGAAATGTCAAGACAAAAAAATCACACATCAGTGCTAAAAATAGTTTATGGTGACTAAGTCACCCGACCAGACATAAAAAACTGTGAATTTTTTTTCGTTTTAAATTTCATTCCAAATCGTAGATCTATCTATGGAGAAGAATGAGCAAGAAACTCCATAAACTCCGTACCGGAGCCACGTTTACCTGGTGAGACAGTCCCGCGACCCTAGCAGGCTTTGGCACTCTTAGGGGATACTGTTCCGGCGGGAGAAGGGTTGTTGGAACGCCTAGTAGTATAGGGCAAAGTAATGCGTACAAGAGTACGAGGAGACCTAAAACATTAATGAATCATAGCGTTCACGTGATTCGAGAGAATTGTAAATTTAGCATTACAATTAACACATTCTTTAAACTTTCTTAATAAGATTGCATGAGTGATGAGTTTTAAAAAAGAAAAAATAAAGAGCAACTTCCAATACATACTTAAAACAAGGTCGATTATAATATGTGCTTCGCATCAATTTATCAGGCAAAATCAATCAGCCTCAAACAGTAGTAACTAGTTTGGTCTCTGAGTAATGCGTTATGTTGGTAACGTCGTAGTTTCCGTTACGGCGCAGGCGATGCAGCATGGCTTATTTTTGACCGAGGCACAACGTTCAGTGGTTCACGAACCTTATTTAAAAAAGGAATAAACAAAGAAAGGAATCCTGATATTCCATCTTATTTGTTGAGACCAAATAAAAAAAGTATCAGATTTTTTTGCATTTTTTAATCGAAAATATAATATGACTAAGGCAACACTTAAATGTATGCCTTATTATTTTTGTTCGCATTCGCATTACGTTTTTGCTATTTTACATTAGGTTATTCAATTGGGTAGTTGGGCTTGCAGACCAGTCATGAAAAGCTTGCCATCTGATCAAGGTGCTCGCGTCGATGACACAGCATCTCAAGAAACTCATGGGCTTGGGCAGGCGTTTGGTTCTATAGGGGTACAAGGCCAAACACCTGCCGGGGTCGCGGAACTGTTAAAGCAGAATATTGTGCATAGGAAAAAACAGAGTAGATTTTTAGTGAAAGTCTAACAGTCCCTTTCAACTTTACCTGGGTGGTAATGAGAACGAAATATAATAATAGCCTTAATAATATAATGATCTTGCTAAAAGTGCCTACTCTTAGAATAACAGATATGAATTTAAATTGTTATATTGTTGTTATTGACTTGAATCTGTTACTATACAAATCTGATCACACACAGTTAATCTGAGTAGCTATTTTCTAGACACTTGCCATCTACAGATAGTTGACCTCAAACGGTTTAGTTATTAAAGCAGTAATTATAGTAGGACCACCCAAATATAATCCAAAGGAACCACCAACGCCAAATGGCCGTGGTAGGTACCAAATGACATCATCTCTACACCTAAATGATGCGATCATTGACTCTGACAATTATGGCAACGCCGGGTGTGTTTTTTTAGATAATTTATGGATAACAAATATTAATATGTGAAAGAATTTTACCTGAATTTTGTTAGTCGTCAAATCTTTTGAAGTTTGTACATTCAGTGTAAAAAGTAAGGAGTTTTAAAAGAGCTAATGTAAAACTGATGGCCCGCTCGCGTAGTTATCGTTAATGTAGAGAACTGATTTTGTTACATAAAAATTAAGATGTTGATGACTTAGGCAGAATCTTAAAATTAAAATTCTTTTTTATTAAGGGTCTAGATTTCTTTTCAATAATTGACTTATAGCTCTAAATTGTTTAAAGATTCAAAAGACATTTATGTGGTACAAACACTATGTACAACAGGTATGGACGAAATCAAAAGCTCCATGAAGCGATATTATTGGATGTTAAAAACCGGAACTTTTCACCATTTTTGCTGATCATACAATAAATAGGAAAACTAATAGAAACATTCCTCGCAGGTATACATCTGTTTACACGTTTAAATAAATTATCTAAGTCATAAATCATCGTGTTCTATTCCAAAAGAATTCATCATTTGTAACATAAACTGACCCATATACGAGCATCCAAGTTTACCGGGAACACCACGCAACGATACAATTCAATATTTAGAAACATTAAAATGTTGTAAAATGGAAAATAAATATTATTGTCAGGTAAAATGCTTGGCCACGACCTACGCGTTGAAGCGATACGAGTTTTTTGACAGGGATCTTTTTTTTTCTTTTGGCAACTGAACCGATGATAGTGTCGTGTTATGATGGGCAAGCAACGAGTTGAACTTTCGAACTTTGCACGCAAATGTTCGCAAACATAAAGAGTTAAGTACTGTCAGTATTACTGATTAGCCACTAACTGTACGCTGGAATGGCATTCCGGGGCGATGGGGACAGCAAAGAAGATAAATTGTTAAGAATAAGTAACGAGCCTATGCCACACAACTTGAAATACAGCAAGTGACGCACTCGCGTCACCCTTGACGTAAGTCGTATCGTATGAGGTTGTAAACGGGCGTGCAAGATACGTTACATTTAACAGATTTGATGATTAATTCAAATAAAACAAACGTTTGTTATAAATGAACTACTTACTTATAAAATTGTTTCTTCAACTTTGATACGCGAGTTTTAAAATTCAAAGGAAAACTATAAAGCAGATGATAGTAAAGTCGAAATTGGTATGATCTATCATAACATTTATTTATTTGAAGATTCGCGAACAAATACACAATATCTTTATTTAAAACTTGTGCTCGTTTATAATAATATTAGAGGTGTAATATATGGATTTAGAAGTAGGTAATCATTCCTTTATTACTAGTGTGTGCTAGCAATATTTAGGAAATGCGCAAGAGTTTTTAACAACGTTAAATACTGGAGTGTTTATAGAAAAAGTCTTTAACCTCAAATCTGTGAGAACTATGGACGTCTGTGAATTTTTTTTGGTTTCGCATCTGGCTGGCAACGTAAACACAGCGTAGACGCTGCGTAAACGCAACGTGATAACATAGTGTCGTGTTATATTTTCTGCTTGACGTCACGCCTAATCTAAAACCGTAACCAATTGTGAAGGCATTTCAAAAGCTTTAATTTCTAGTAGTAACATTAAAACAACCAAGTTTCATTTTCTTATAATGCCTATAAAATATTAACCAATCGTGTTACTTGTACTAGGCAAACATAAGTGTCAGTTGTAAAACTTTATTCGATGCAGTACGGAACGGCATGAAAAATAAAACAAGTGGCGGTGGAACATGCGACAATGAGCCTTAACGACGTACCAACGATGTGCCGGTACAAACTATGAGCCGGCACAAATGGCCGCGATCCGGGAAATTCAATAATAGATAGTTTATGCCTCTTGCTTTATTGAGAGGTATGTCAGTTGGTTTGCACGAAACAACTTTGTAAGAAAGGAATAGCTTAATCATTTTAACTAGAGCTGCGGTCGTCTTGGTAAACTTCTAGGCTATGAATTGAATTTTAAATAATTTCCCAGTCTTTGTTCACGATGAAAAATCATTAAAAGTTTTGATTTGTATTGTTCTCTATTCACCTGATGCTCATTGACGTATGAAGGTACAATTTGAAAATTCCTGGACAAAATGACGTTTAAATTCAGAATCGTCTTCCTTCAATGGAGGTGGCAGGTCGCGGGTTGTATCAAAAGGTCACCGTAGACCACAGAAATAATCTACGCCGTGGACCTAGAACGGGAAGGGCAACTGAGAGAACAAATTGAGTCAATATGATATTCTAATCATAAAAAAGGTTCAGGAGCGGTACTTCTTAGCCAGCTGCATAATTATTTAAAATGGCAATATTGAGCGAATGCCCTTTTCTTTCCCTGCAAACTAGCCCGGCCACGTCTTCAACTGCCACACCTAACCTAAATTCATTTAATTCTCATCGCACAACGAATGCCAAGTTCGTAACCGAAATAATTCTTTTAGACAAATAAACATTGTGCTAGCACACGTTAACCTGGCCGAGGTAATTACGATGCCGTCTTACCTATATTTACATTTATTTATTCTACGGGGGCTATTCTCCGTGCGTTAGCAAGCATGGCGCGTAAAAATGGGTGTTGCTAGTTTTAAAAATAGTATTTCGTGATGGATATAGGTACTTTTTGGTGAGATAGTGGGATAAATGTGTTTGTGGTTGCAACATTCATTTGTAACTATTAGTTTCGTTTAGAAAATAATTAAGGTTAGTAGATAGATTTATGTAACATCAGAAGGTCGACCATTCAAAATATCCTTGAAACCTTTTTAGTGTTAATAAAAAGGTACGTAGGTATCTCAACAGAACAATTTTAATACGGTTCATGCACCGTCATGTGGCAATACTTAATTCTACGTGCAGAAGAAGTAGGTTGTTTAGAAGCGCTTAAACAATAGTGTTCCGGGCAAGTTTAATAACCTAAGTTAAATAACTTGAAATATGTTCTAGAAATTCTTCGAGAAAAGACAGTATCAAACTGTATTATCCTACACAAACGCAGTCTATTCATATTTTTATTGCTTTTATGCCACGTATTATTTAAAAATGAAAAACTGCTCTTCTTCATACAAAATTAGCTGTACAAATATTTAATAAAAGTTCAAAATTAATTGATAAATGACTGCTATATTTCTCGACAGATAAAACAGTTCACTTCCAACTATTAAACACTTTACAAATAGAGGCCATTTAAAAAAACATGAATGCCAAATTGTGTGTGACAACATCAATAAAACATAATGTGTGTGCGAGAAAACCGTTATATCTATCTCCATTCAACCCACTATTTTAAAAAGTTTTAAATACTATGACACTTAAAAGGGTTATTTTATTTTCGACATTAGCAACACAGCCGTTTCAAAAATGGAAGAAGGAACGTATAAACGGCCAGTTCGAAGTGAGAAAAAAATACGTTTGACAGTTTTGTGGTGATACAAAAGATGTCATGTTGAACGAATGAATGAGTGAACGATAAACATCGTTCAAAAGGGGCCATTGGCGCGAATGTTTTGGTTTTGAGTGAAAAGGGATTCTGTTGACGAACTTCAAATGGAAACTATTCGAGGAATGAGTGGTGACACCGAAATGGTAATAGATATTATGAAACGAAACAGATTATAATGTGCTAGTTCCTAATGATGACTAATAAATTAAAGTGAATAAAACGTATTTTTATTTAATAAACATACAATTCTGTCGGTCTTCAATCAAATAATGGTAAGATAAATAAGTTTCCTGAAAAACTGGGAAAAGCATGATAATTTTTTAACCTGAAAAAGGTAACGTTTCAGGTTAAAAGGTTTAAGAAGTACACGTCCATTAAACATTGACAGATGAACAACGCACATTATGTGTGCGTTGTCCAAAAGAAAATCAAAAATACCAAACAAATAGCATCCCAATACATTACATTATCCTAAAAATAAATTCGAAAGAGCTATAACGTCTGCAAATATAGAGAACTGTTCTGATGGCCGATATAAATACTTGAAGCTCACCGAACTGGGAACTGAATAGAAAGATACAGTCAATTTTCTAAAACCGTTCGTCTAAAGCCACTGTAATATCTCTGGCTGTCAAAAATGAACTTTAAGAATGTATCAAACGTCAAATTTGAAGATTTTGGCATTTATTATATTTAGTTTCGATGCATTTATTATTCTAGTGTACTTTGAATATCATCAATCGATGAAACTGCTGCTTGTAGTGGTATAAAGTCAAATAATGGTCAAAATCTTTTCAGGAATCAAAGATGCTTATAAAAATGAAATTTATACAAATTGAGATGTATTTATTAACTGTGCAAAAATACGTGGTGTTGTCACGGATTGCTCCAACAATCAAATTCAACTATTGCTGTCAAAAATGATTCAGGATTTCAAAGTTGATTTTGTACAGATCAAGTTTATGGAGGACCATGCAGACTTCTGTCTGCGATGAGAAATTAACCGCACAAATTCGAATGATATACTAAACGCAAACCAGTAATCTTATAGCTCAAATGTTAACTTTTTATACGAATGGCGACGTCACGAATGTCACTACAAGAAAATAAGTAAAATGAAGTGAAAAATTCGACCTCCTGTGAGCATGCCTGATGGCTTGGTTGATAAGAGCGTTTGGTGAAGATTAGGTCAGAAAGACCTGGAATAAATCTTGCCTGCCTTCAAATATTTCTATCCACAACAAAGCCACCCAGCTACGACTGGTACGCAGGGCCGAAAATAAAGGCCAACAGACCCTGAATGGGCGACCAGAAATGACCAGACCAGGCGGCCTGCCATTACGTCCAGACCAGTGTGGGAACGAGGTAGCGCTAGACAACTTGAATAGCTCTGTCTCTTTCCCACATTAAAACTACTCTTTTTTCATGGTAGGCCACCAGGGTGCAGCTTAAGAGACTCTCACTGGGCGCAGAAGGCTGGTTAGAACACTGGTGGTACGCTAAATTCATTACCCAGTAATCTTCCAGCTCAAATGCTCTCAATTCCATATTTCCAGTCAAATCTCCGCTTGACAAGTTCTATTATTTAGTGCCATGATGTCGGAGTAATTGTAAACTAGATTAGAACCGAAGTATGTCAGTCAGGTGTTACTGTGTGGTCCTGCTAAATATAGAAGTGTAAGGGACCGTGTTCAATAGACTACATTTTTGCGACCACTTCGGAGAGACAATTAGTGACAATCGTTTTCGATCGTTTTTTTCTACAATGACTTAACAATTAAATTTTCGATAGCTTATATCAATGTCATTAATTTTTTTTTCCCGTTTCAATTTTTACTGTTTTCATTTGTTTTTTTTCCCTTAGAATATCATAAAGGTGACAAGCAATCATATGGCCCGCCTATTGAAAAGAGGTCATTGTAGTCTATGAATGCCTGCAACACCAGATGTATGGACAGTGCGTTGTCGACACTGCAACTTTTTCACGCCCTTTTTGAGGATGTGAAAAAGTAGGAGGGAACAATTTTTCGATAAAATTTTCTTCAGCTGTTGGCACAACAGTCCTTCAAAAAGAGTTGACTCACCCCTATCCGCAGACGAAACGCAGACAAGACACAAAATCCTGCCTTCAGCAATTTTAAACTTCTAACTAAGCAAACAGAATAAGTATACCAAGAATTGCAAGAGAAAACTAATGTCAGTTTCTTGTTAAGAATCTTCTCAGAAAACATTAGCACGTGATTAATAAATAATAATCATTTCACGGTCAGACTAATACATTTACTTTTCGCGAAACTGCAAGATGAATGGTAACTCAGACGATTACAAACTTTTTAAATCCATCTACAATATTAATTGAACATTTAAGTCAGCTCCGCCCACAGTTTGGCGCCAAAAACAACACTCGGTTTGTTTATCTGTATGTGTCACGCACATCACTCGAGAACTGCTGGAGTGATGTTGATTCTACTTTCTCTGTTACATTTCTTGGAACGCCGGAAACGGGACGGTCAATGAGATTCCTTCTGTTATATGTTTTTGACAGTTGAAGGTTAGAAATCAATAGCTGATCATTCATAATTCAAGAAATGGATATAGATAGATAGATAGAATAATACATTACTGTACAGAAAACAGTACATCAACCACAATCTGTCACATGTCTTTATTAGATTTTCAACCTTATCACATAGTGGATTGGTAGACGGTTAATGTTCGATTGGTAAAACTTGAGAGATTGGGGTAAGTTGACCTGCTGGCGTCTGTACAGTTTTATAAGTACTTACTATACACACTAATTCTAAGGTTGCCAATAAGGTAACGTATTTAGATTGGTTGACTTTTACCTGAATAATTCTCCTCTTTATTGCGAATCTATGTTTGGTAAATTATAACTTTGGGTCCAGAAATTTGTCAAATTTTAAAAAGTAACTGAGAAAACTTCACTAATACAAACATTCTGAACTACTTTTGACGAAAATTGCTCAATATTCATGTCTGCATTCGGATCGTTAGCCACGAAGATAGCTGAAAATATCCGAATGCATCTATCTTATCGTGAAAAGTGTGGGATATCCGCGGCCAGACAGCTGGCGTTATGAAGTTTGCTCGGCCACTGCGGCGAGCCGCTCAAATAGACGCGTCAGGACGAAAGGACTGTAATACCTTTGCGATTAATCGCCATGCCATTTCTGTGCATTTTTTAGTTATTAAGTATTTTTTGTGAGTTGTAATGGCGTATCAAACTCCTATCCTCAATGCTGTGGTGCTCCTCAGTATAAATTGGGTTATTACTTTTTTGAATAAACTATTATATTAATTTTATTAAAATGTATGCATTTGGATTGATAATATAAAATAAAAGTCAATCATTAATTCGCCAGGTGTTAGTTGGATTAGAAAGAAGTCATACAGCTAAACTGCAGAAAGCGACTGCATCAGCAACAAAAATATAATTCAGTATTCAAATAAAATGCAATGTTGTTCTAAAACTTTTTCGCTCGCATGCGTCTTTCGGAGAAACCAATCGTAATTTCTTATGTGTTTGTATTTACGTCTGGCGCGCAATAATTAAGAGTTAAATCGACGAGCTGGGATGACGTGTGCGGCCCCACGGCCACAGCAGTCATCAAACCATCCGTCTATATCAATCCAACTCACCAACCTCCTTGAAACAGACCTCGATTCAAAAACAACGAAAAACAAAACAAACTTGCCATATTTATTTTAAACAATTATTTGAGTAATCATTTCAAATATCGAAGCGAGTGTAAACGCTCCGCTACGCCGACTTCATTTATAAATACATAATAAACTTCCTACATGCCAAAATAGACTGGTGTACCGATACAATCTGAGTTACCTACCTATACGCCGATACGCCGGGTACGCAAACCGACTCTATCATTGACTGAAATTGAAAAAATAAACGGAATCATTCGCTAATACGATTTACGATTGTAAATAATTATAATACGAGTAAGTATCGCTCCAAGGTTTGTATCTGGAGTTCTTTTTGTTAATCATTTGTTTAGTGAGGAGTACGCAGGTGCTGTTACCGGGAACTGGGAACAAATTGACAACCGCTATGGATACAGAGCAAACATTTCGTACGTCAGCTTGTAAAATATCGATAGTTTAGTGTTCCATTGCCGGTTTTTCTCTTCCTTAATTTGCTAAGGTGGAAGAAACACAGCGATGGGGAGTGAGGTCAGCTTCCACGTTAGTTTCTCTTGTATCTCATAGTAGACAGTTGATAGCCCCGTGTTGTTGGTAGGTACCGTCAACGTGCTAACTGTGCGTCATTGCGTAGGTTTTGTTTGCATTTAATTAATAAAGAAAAGTTGCTGGTTTTATTATGTTCTGTTGCTATGTTTGATGTTTTTGATGAGTTTTAGATTGTAGACTAATATAGCGTTTGACTAAATGATTCCACGAAGTAGAAAGTACGTGGAATTTAAATGGATTTATGATTATTTTTCTACTGAACTTTACACTCGTTAATAGATACTTGTAGTTTTCAAGAAAGACTTTTTTTGTCGCATGTTAAAATAAAAGGAATGGTTGCACTAGGTATTTAATGCCAGTTCTTGTCTCATATCAGGCATTTCTCTTGTATTGTGTGTGCGTTTACAAACATAGAAACTCATTTACGCATAAGCTCAGGAACCACTACTTATAAATCATACCAAATTAAAATGTAAATAATAATGTCAAAGGTTAATTCTAAAAATAACTGCCTGCCTGCCTTTAAAAGTAAAAACTCCTCGTCCCATAATTTGAACAAAGGCTTCAAACGCCCGATGACCGATATCCTTGAAGATAAGGACAAGCGTCACCCAAATCTGATAGTAACTGATTAGCAAGATGAGGTTACTTTGTCAACTGAAAAATAATTAGGTGACCTTCATTATATACCTACATAAGTAGCGAGATATCTAGGTATGTTATTTTTTTCTTTTGAATCCTAAAAATGGCATCGGTAATCAGGCCAAAAATTATATGCTTTTTAACTTTAATTTATTGAAAGGATAAAATATAAAATAAAATGGAGAAGAAGCATGTTAAATGAAGGCCTAAACAATTCGATTTCACAAAAGGATCAATTTCTCCATACAAAGCCAGTAGATTAAACTTTTATTTTCAGGAATTTCAGTACCTACGTAGTTTTTACTATTGAATGTTTTGCAAATTCTAGAAGCAAACATTGTCGAACACTGAAGTTAGTCTTGCTTGCAATTGAACTTTCGAACTGAAAACTTGTGTTCTGTTCGCTGAAAAGTTAGATTTATAGGACAACTAAAGTTTAGTTAGGCCTAGAGTAAGAGCATTCTAATGCCGGTACGGTATCTAATAAGATTATTACCTAATTCATAGCCAAATTGTATCAAGATCCACATTCATTTTAACCTGATCCATCCAAACTTTCAAATGTAGGTATAAAACTACCTTTTGTATAGATTTGAAAGTTTGCGAGAAAGCATGGACGAATCAATATTTGTTACTCTCTCACGCAATAACTACTGAACAGGTTGGGCTGAAATTTGACACACAGATAGTTTAAAACCTGAATGAACATATAGGATATTCTGGTACAACGTTCCCGTGGGATTATTGCTGAATTTCATGGGGAGGTATTCCACATCGGGGAATCCACTGACAATGGCACCTGAGCTACTGGCACTTTATCTAATCCACATAAGGCTTCTGTCAAATATTTTTGTAGGTGCCAGATGCCCTAAGTGGAATACCTCTCATGGGGAGGTATTCCACATAGGGCACCCGCTGACAATGGCACCTGAGCTAGGGCAACGCAGCGGACATGATCTAATTTTGATTACATAGATGACTGTATACCCAAAAGGTTAGGCAAAGATGCAACTAAGAGTATACCGATATTTCGCTATTTATAAGTTTTATCGATTAGTATTAACATCTTAGATATCTTACAGAATCTTAAATCTAAATGTAAGACTTTTCAGCCAAGTTTCAGCCAACACAAAGTTGCTCTGAACAAGCTAACTATAAATACAAACAAAAGAGTCTGCTCGTGAATGGCACAGTTGTATTTCGAGACGGTTCCGATCAATTAAGGGGGTAGTCGTTGACCCCAAAGGTGAAGACTTCACTTTTTTTTAGCGTTGTAAAGTCATCAAATAAGTTTTCCAACCCTGGGCAGGGCGGGAGGGATTGTCAGAAAGTCAGAGGGGTGGATTTTAGTCAGTAATTGTCTGACAGTCTCTTCTGCTCCATCCAGGGCGAGAGGCCTTATTTTATTAATTTACCACTCCAAAAAAAGAAAAAACGTTGGTTTTTTTGTAAAAACATACATAGAGTGTTGGCTACTTGCAATCCTTTTTTGTATCGCAGTTTCACCTCGTTTTTCATGGAAACGACTTTATCATCCGATTCAAATCTATTTAAAGTCACCTGGAAACATGTAAAAGTCGATTGAACGCTATAAATAGAGAAAAAACATTTCTTTTGCATTCCAAATGGTCGTTGCATTTGATTTTGCTCTTTTTAGATTCAATCTAATGATTTAAAGAGGAAGTCAAATATACACAGTTTTCGCCCTCTCTTCTTTATCTACATTTTGGTCATTTAAAGATTCCGATTAATCAATTTCTTCCCAATTCAAAAGTACGTACTTAAGTGTAAATGCCTACAACTTTCCCACTGCTGGGACACAGGGAGTGGGCTGTAATCCACCACGGGGTCTATTGTGGGATGATAGATGTCAATGATCAATGACAATGCCTTCGGAGTTTTGGTAGAACCAAGACATGCCGATTTAGAGAGCAGTGGTAGATGAAATACCTAACTGAATTCAAAAAATAATGCGCCTGCCTTCGACGTGAACCTACAACTAGGTGGGGGCCGTTAGCACTCGGCCCCCTCGTTGTTGAGGGGCTGATGAGATGAAAGTGAAATAGGGTAAAACACCCAATTATTGACCCTTTAAGCGGTTTTTCTTGCTTCTTTCGCAAAATAAACTAATGCACGAGCTGCAAGTGGAAATGAATGTTTTTGGAAGATAAAATAAACATTGGAGAATGTAACTAAAACATTATAAACAGTCATACAAAGGTAAAAAGTGTTTTTTTTCTCGAGTTTAGCAAAAACAGTCCATTTGACCAGTTATCAACATGCCTGTACCAAATTTTCATCATGCTATGACCAATTTTTTGACCTCCTGTAGTATATGAATAAACTCAAATATTATTTATTAGGACTGTGATACGAGGTTTTATTTGATAAAAAACAAACAAAGGTAGTCTTATTGCCCTTCTCATTTTCTTTTTTCACACAGTTTTGGTCTACAGTCTTCAAACGCGGCCTATAATATTCTTGCACTTATTTTTGAAGTTTTGTTGTAGTTTTATCAATTTTTGTCCAATTTTTCCTCTTTATTAGTAGTTATTTCATTTTTCAGTAATATGCAGCAGATTAAAAATGCAAGCCGGCAAAATGAAATTGAAAGAATACGGCTTTAGTTCTTCAAAGTGAGTTTAAAAAAGTTTGAATTAATATTTTCCCAATTACATAAGACTGTTTTAACTTTTGTAGAAGATCCTCACAAATGAAGAGAATTTAAACACAAATCAAAAACGACGTAACACTTTGCCTCGGACATGATTTAAGTCAGTTTGTTCAAACATGCAGGGTAGAGTAACTTTTGTCATAATTTTATGCACTAAACCAACTTATGACTGAGGCATTGCCCGTGTTATGTTCGGCATATGTCCCACGGGATCATATACCGACATAAAAAGTATCCTGCGTCCAGGTACACCCACCTAGCCAGGTTTTTGTATTATCCGTTTGCCAAATTGTTTCAAAATCCATTCAGCCGTTCACTTTTCCTATAATTATAGTAAGTTTAAAATATTCAGGAGGATCCAGAATGTGACAGTAGACCGAAAATTTAAGTACCTCGCTCAAATTAAGCTAGGTTCTTAGGTTACTACGTAAGGTATTTTTTTTATGTTTGTGATTATGCAGATACCTTTAGGGGTGTCAACACCCATGGGCATAATACAGATGCATTAAAGTTAAGCTACCTCACCATTAAAATGAACTATACGTATAAACCGTGGTGTTAGTAACTGGTATTTTCATACATATTTTTCATTACCAGCTATTGACATGTCGTATCAAATAAATGGTTATTCATACATTTGAGTGTACCACATATTGACCCCATCATTTTAACTAGTTAAGGATCATTAAAACTTGAAAATCATGTGAAAAAGCATTATGTCTCTCTTAAATAACGAAAAAATACCAAACTCTAAGGAATCTATCGTGTTAAACTGAAATAAAATGACATTGAAAACAACCTTCAGCTTAGCAAATTGTTAAAGGACCACGGGCAGAAATATATGGAGACTGGCCCATCGTTCAACAGTGATGGAACCTATGCCAAATGAAAGCTTTGAGGATGTGATGCATTTCTTATTATGGCAGCTAAGTCGAATTCGAGCGCCAACAAGGTGATTTCGAGCATTGAAAACATATGCCCTTACCTAACCTAACATGTGGCAACATTCTCCTACTGATTTGAAACAGGTGTCATTCGAAGCGTGTAGTAGATACGATATACTTTTATTATGGCGACATTCTTCAAATGTGTAAGGTTCACCTGGAATATCTGAAAATGTCAACCTAACCTAACCTGTGGCAACAATCTCCTACTGATTTGAAACAGATGTCAATCGAAGCGTGTGGTAGATACGATATACTTTTAGTATCGCGACATTCTTCAAATGTGTAAGGTTCACCTGGAATATCTGAAAATGTCAACCTAACCTAACTGTGGCAACATTCTCCTACTGATTTGAAACAGATGTCATTCGATGCGTGTGGTAGATACGATATACTTTTACTATGGCGACATTCTTCAAATGTGTGAGGTTCACCTGTAATATCTGAAAATGTCAACCTAACCTAACTGTGGCAACATTCTCCTACTGATTTGAAACAGATGTCATTCGATGCGTGTGGTAGATACGATATACTTTTACTATGGCGACATTCTTCAAATGTGTAAGGTTCACCTGTAATATCTGAAAATGTCAACCTAACCTAACATGTGGCAACATTCTCCTACTGATTTGAAACAGGTGTCATTCGAAGCGTGTAGTGGATACAATATACTTTTACTATGGCGACATTCTTCAAATGTGTGAGGTTCACCTGGAATATCTGAAAATGTCAACCTAACCTAACCTGTGGCAACATTCTCCTACTGATTTGAAACAGGTGTCATTCGAAGCGTGTGGTAGATACAATATACTTTTAGTATGGCGACATTCTTCAAATGTGTAAGGTTCACCTGGAATATCTGAAAATATCAACCTAACCTAACCTGTGGCAACATTCTCCTACTGATTTGAAAAAGATGTCATTCGATGCGTGTGGTAAATACGATATACTTTTACTATGGCGACATTCTTCAAATGTGTAAGCTTCACCTGTAATATCTGAAAATGTCAACCTAACCTAACTGTGGCAACATTCTCCTACTGATTTGAAACAGATGTCATTCGATGCGTGTGGTAGATACGATATACTTTTAGTATGGCGACTTTCTTCAAATGTGTAAGGTACACCTGGAATATCTGAAAATCTAACCTAACCTAACCTAACCTGTGGAAACATTCTCCTACTGATTTGCAGTATGGAACACCGAGTGGTTTTAGTCAGTCGAGTCTGACATGCCTCTTCCGTGTTCTCCACGCTGACAACACAACAAGCCCATGAGGGTTTCCACACTTAAAAATAGGTGGGTTAGTTAGGTTGGTTTAAGAAAAGCCTAGGAATCCCAGGTAAAACCCACACGTCTGAAGATGTAGCGATCATAAAAATATGTCTTATCCACTACACGCTTCGAATAACACGTGTTTCAAATCAGTTTTTTTTTTTATCGTGGTAAAATCATCAAATGAGGCCTCCCACCCCGGGCAGGGCAGAAGGGTCTGTCAAACTTGTACTGACTAAAATCCACGGTGTCCTTCAATAGTCCTTTATGTTCCGGGGTCACGGTGATTAAAATAAGTCCTCCGTGAGGGGGCCTCGTCATTGTGCTGACTATCTTTGAGTCGTCGACCCGGGCATGGTCCACGGTCGGACAGCGAGTTGCCCTTTACTCGCTGTCCGCATGCCCACGCCTGCTGTGTCCTCCGGGCGATCTTCACAGGTGGCACCCAGGCGTATCTTTCTTCCCTATCCGACACAGGTACCTCCTGAACGAAGCCACGTCTTTCCAGCCACTCCTCAAAGAGGGGTCTTACCGTCGCGATTGCGGTGTGCCCGAACCTCGGTTGTTTCAAATCAGTTGGAGAATATTGCTACAGCCTTCTTAGGTTAGGTTGACATTTTTAGATATTCCAGGTGAACCTTACACATTTGAAGAATGTCGCCATACTAAAAGTATATCGTATCTACCACACGCATCGAATGACATATGTTTCAAATCAGTAGGAGAATGTTGCCACAGTTAGGTTAGGTTGACATTTTCAGATATTCCAGATGAACCTTACACATTTCAAGAATGTCGCCATAGTAAAAGTATATCGTATCTACTTCACGCTTCGAATGACACCTGTTTCAAATCAGTAGGAGAATGTTGCCACAGGTTAGGTTAGGTTGACATTTTCAGATATTCCAGGTGAATCTCACACATTTGAAGAATGTCGCCATAGTAATAGTATATCGTATCTACCTCACGCTTCGAATGACACCTGTTTCAAATCAGTAGGAGAATGTTGCCACAGGTTAGGTTAGGTTGACATTTTCAGATATTCCAGGTGAACCTTACACATTTGAAGAATGTCGCCATACTAAAAGTATATTGTATCTACCACACGCTTCGAATGACACCTGTTTCAAATCAGTAGGAGAATGTTGCCACAGGTTAGGTTAGGTTGACATTTTCAGATATTCCAGGTGAACCTCACACATTTGAAGAATGTCGCCATAGTAAAAGTATATCGTATCCACTACACGCTTCGAATGACACCTGTTTCAAATCAGTAGGAGAATGTTGCCACATGTTAGGTTAGGTAAGTGCATATGTTTTCAAAGCTCGAAATCACCTTGTTGGCGCTCGAATTCGACTTAGCTGCCATAATAAGAAATGCATAACATCCTCAAAGCTTTCATTTGGCATAGTTTTCATCGCTGTTGAGCGATGGGCCAAAATGCGCATGGTCCTTTCTTGGTGATTTTAGCAAGGTATTTTATTATCATAGATTTACGGGCGCAATATCGCTTTATTTAAATTTTCTGTGACACCGATATATTACAAGATAAATTATTTTTCATTAACTGTATTCTTTATGCAGCACTGCAAGAAGATTTATTATTATTTTTGATAAAAACTGATAAGAGGTCAATAGTTGGTGGGAGGTCAGCAGTTGGGTACTTTACCCTAAATAATTTGTGTCTGTTATTTGACTATTAATTGCACAATATATGAAAGCACTAACTAGATTTTGATGACTTGTCAATGTAAGGTTCGTGACAGTACAGCATTTTTTTTTTCAAATTACATGCAGTCTAATTTATGTTCAATCAGTTATACGACAGTGAGTATATTAGTTGTAATATACTAAGTAGCTGGGTAGGTATGGTTTCAGTTCGATCGTTGGTAGGGACGATAAAACCCTCTGACGATAATGTCCCGGCGGCTGTGAGATGGGTTCTGACTCATTAGCCAATAGGATGCTCGTCTTTGATCACTTTTTCCTTTTTGTTTTTATGTTGTTTGATATTATTTGACCTTGCTTCTTTTTATTGGCGAAAATAGTGGAAATATATGCACCGGAATATTGGTGGGTTACGCCTAATAAATGTTCTCCCAAAATGTAACTGATCTACGAGTATTATTTCAATTTTAATCAAAAGGCAAATTAAAATGGCTTTTTTTATAAACCAAGGCAAACTTAACTGATGATTTGATTCTATTAACAAATAGAAAAAAAAAATGTGTGTGTATTTGATTACTGAAGTGATCTTTATGAAGTTAGTCAAGGACCTATAGTAGGACATTTTCCAGGTGAAGCCAGAAAAAAGCTAGTTTAAATAACATAAACATTGCCCTTTCATTCTCTAAAGTGATAAGCAAGAATTATATCTTTGTCTCACCCTAACTGGAATAAGAACCTTTTTTTTAAATTATTAACTCCTGAAACGATTTATAAGTCAGTAACTGATATCTTACTGCATGTTTTCCCTCGCCTGCAATGCTGCCCACCCACTGCAGGAATGTGGTCCATCACTAAATAAACGTCAAACGTTTACTTTCCTCACAGTTTGTATTTTTTCCGAACGAACGCGCCAATAAAACAAGAGTTTACAACGGTTGCGCGCGCGCACGTTTCACTGCCAGTTTATTGATGTTGAATAAAAATATAGACATGCTACTGTATGCTTTTGTAGAAGAGAATAGTTTATGGTTGAAATTGAGGAACTCTGATTTGCTTCAGTCCAATAAAATGCAGAGATTATAATTTACGGAATAGAATTATTGTTTGTCGTTTTCAGCAATTTTTACCAACCTTTTTACGATTTTATTTAAGCTTAGACACACGGTATTTTTATTTCTTAAAACTAGGATTTCATAGAAGGTATAGCGCTGTTTATTTTTCATCTGTCTCATGCTTGAAACGAAACGTTCAGTTCAGCGTATGTTTCTGATTTGGTTTCCAGGTACCACCAGCTATTTTAGTGATACGGACATACATCATTGCCTCTTCAAACACAATAAGTTCTCAGCTACTGCTAACCATTTAAATAGATCTACACAAAGTCCAAAGCTCTGCACAAAGTTGACACTAATTCATGCCGCAAATACGTTACTGAGAAATGGTGATTTGTACTCAGGTACAATCTTACTGGCACTGAAAGTACTGAAATGACTCTTACTGCTGTGACATAAGGTTGTTGATTAATGTAGCATTGGTATGGTGGTTGACTAGTGGTTTGTGACACGTGTTGTGTTAAAATAAATAGGTGGAGTACCAATGAGAGTTAGAACATGATTTATAGATCTTTTACTTCGACTGCAGCGAGGCTTTACATTAGTTCCATCTTTTTGTCACTGGCCTGTAACAGCGAAGCATTAATTGTTTTTATTTTAGCCGACTTCAAAACGAGGAATATCATACATGTGTTTTTTTTTTGTTTGATGCTGTATACTTGTCATTTGGTCCCCTAAAAAATCATTTAGTTTTCATTTTATGACTGATTTTGCTTATTGTTTACTTGGATGATTTTATTACCGTTACTAAAGCCGTTACTATGGATTACAATTCTAGTGCGCATGTAAGAGAATTATGTTCAAGAATTTGAGTTGAATGTAGTAGGTATTTGAACTAAAAGGTGTAAAACGAAAATCTTAAAAAAAAAATCGATTTCAATAACAGACAAAAAAAGTGTTAAATTATTTTTCTTAGAGCGACTATGAATATTTAAACTTATACAAAAGTTGGTTCCCTCTATGCGTGTTAAAAGTTTTATTATATATACATTTAAGGTGAAAAATTATATATATATAAAGTGCTTCTTGAGATACCTACCTACGAAATGAGTAAAGTCAACTAGTGTTAAGTTGTAAAGGTGGAATTGTAAATGCAAAAGCCATCCCGCTGAAAAATTGCAAACATATTTCGTGAGCATAACGAGAAAATAACATCTTATTTTATGTGCAACTACAATACTGAAATAATTTTCATGAATACGTGTTAAGGTTTATTGTTGGTTTCATTTGCCAAATACATAATAATTGTAACGCATACTTGAAATACTCTGAAAGGTGTCAAAAGAAGATAAAACATTGATTTACGAGAGGAACTGACATATTATTGCCCCAAAACATAATTTTCTAACAACTGCAGCATTCACAAATAAATCATTTGTTACATCCATTTCTCCTTATTACACCCATAACATTTTCAACAGACCTATGACTATTTGGTGTCTGTCGTCAAACCATCGAGCCATCAACCGGCCGCCATTATTCGCTAATGAGTGACAGAGAAAAGCGCGGGAAAGCAGTGGACGCAAAGATAACGCACATTCTGCCTTGTATCGATACGCAATAAATGTTTATTTCGGTTCGTTAAATAACTTGGGGATGATTTAATGTTTTCATTTTTGTAGCTTGTAGTTTTTTGTGTAAATTATTTATTTGACCTTAGATGAAAACGTTGCAGCACACCTATTAAGTGTTTGGGTTGGGGCACTAAGAATTTTAGCGTAACGCTAATCTGATCTTGTTCGTTTTTTGTGATAATTATGATAATTCACATACATACGCATTTTGCAATACGGTTTTTAGTAACTTCAAAAAGAGTACGTTTTAAATAGAAATATCACCGTTAATTCAATACTTCCAAATAAAAACACAGTGACGAACAAACCTAATAAATATGCCTACCATAATGAACACAAAACTCAGCCTACACAAAACATAACAACTTCACTAGAAGCCATACAACGTCTCAAACACGAATATTACATAAAAATATCATCCAGCACCTTAATTTTATCCGTTGTAACGCCGGCCGCGTGTTCCGCGGTAGGTATAATTAATTTAAAAAGCATGGTCTCGATTAGCCACTGTTTAATGTAGGAGGTACATTGTAATTCGCCGAGCAGGCCGCTCCCGGCGATATTGGGTCAACATTGTCCAAACGCCTGGTACGATGAACTATGAGCATTATCGAGGAACGTTTCGCAACTTGTCGTAACTCAACACACGGAGGTTTGAACCAAAACGGAACAGTTCTATTGAATTCGATTTTTAAAAACAGTGCAGAATTACTTTTGAGAACACAAAGTTGCAGAATTCGGTTGGGGAGTTGAGGAAAAACAATCGAACAGTTTCCTTTTTTAAATTTTGACGGATTGGTTTGAGATTGTCATTGTTTTGTTTAATTACTAAACTTTGACGTTTAAATAATTATTTTAAACGTTTTTGTTGAATAAATAGCAATGAATATTGTTTATTTAAAAATATTTAAACTGAAGTTTGCATGTTTATGAATTATAAAAAGGAATGTTTTTAAAGGTCGAGGCACAAATAGGAAAACATTTTTCACGTAATAAAAAGTTGTTCAAATTCGTCTAAACAAAAGCATTAAGTATAGTAGAAACTTTCACGTAGTTAAAAACTACTGTTTCCATACGTGTTTATAAAACAGTTTATTAGAACAATATTAGTTTTCAGTAATTGTGTGTACCAACTGTAACGTGGAGTACATACTTTAATTTCTCACCGCGCTGTTATTACGAAACTGGAATGTAAACAAATACTAACGAACACCTTGATTAGTTGCAAAACTACCAACAGAGCGTCGGCGTTGCATTGTGAGAGTTGATTACTAGTACTACTCTAATTACTAGTTCATTTGCACGAATCACTTGCTTATACAACCGTTACATACACCATGAGAAACTTTCACATACCTACTGCTCACGTACAGGTAACGAAATTAAATAAATTCATGTCTCACAAGACAAACAGAGCATCGTCATAGCAAAATAGCGCGCGACTCACGTGTCGATATAGAACATACAACAGATCCAGGTTGCGATCGCCCACAGTCTTCAGACACACAATTTTAATGCATGCTTTTTATTTTGTCATTAACCTTCGGGGTGCTCCGGTTTCGAATCGGCAACGTTTTATTTTTGAAACACGGTTACGTTGCGGTGATTAGCGGCTCGTCCCCGCGTGCACCGCGCGGCACGCTCCGGACACGCTCCGGGTCGGCTCGGGGCCCGCACTGCACCGCCGCACCCACACACTCCGAAAAACTTTCAAAATTCGATAGAAAAAAAGTTCGCGATCCGTTTCCAAAAGTTGCGTTGTGCGGTGTTGGCGGCGCGCGGGGCAGGCGCGGGCGGCGCGCTCAGACGTTCGCGGCGACTGGCTCGCCTCGCTGAAAAAGCTCCTTACGTTAAATACATACAGGGCGATGTGCATTCTATTTATAAACTTAAGTTGGGCGTGCGGCACGCGCGTGCAGCGCGCCCGCCACTGCCTACATTAACATCATAATATTTGAAGTTATTAGGTCAGCTGATGAAACGTGTTGCGGCACCCCGGCGCGCTCGCGCACTGCAATCAAGTTAATTAGCAGCACCTCTGAGGGCGGCGGCGACCGGACAGGGCCCGCGCCGCGCCGGGGACGCGTGCCGCCGCGCGGTGCATCACACGCTAAACAGATAGAACGCTAAGTAGGTATAATAGTTACACATTGGAAGGGCTCCAACAATAATATAGATATGTTACGTTTATGATGATCGTGAGAACCGTTTGACGCTCACACCTCGCACCCGACGCGCTCCGCTTTGTATTTTATATTATTTACTAAAATAGCATCTTTAGTTACAGTGTAAACTATTAAAACTGTAATAAATATTGAGTTCGACATTTGAACTTATTATAGTAAAACATTTTTTTTCATTTTTAGTGACGGTTTTTTGGAAGTTTTTATTTGCGTCAACGTCTCGGTGTGGTCTTGGTGTTGTAAGCTGGCAACTTGTGCGTGTGACTGACACGCGCGGCGGACGCGGGACGGATACGCGATGAGACGTGACGTGACGACCGCGACGTGACGTGGCGTCGTTCGTCATCGTAGCGGCTACGGTGACGAATTTGATTTACAAAGTTGACGGAGCTGATAAATTTGTAACACCGTGTAACTAGGGGAACCTTAGTATTTTAAACAAGAGGCAGGAATCAAAGAGCGGTCGTACGTTGACACGGACGCTGATAAATCTTTGAAGTTTGAACGGACATAAACATCTCAGCGGTTATAACAACTAAATTGGACGTGTTGAAATATTCTTCCATATTTCTTGTTCGTATAAAAAATAGGATTTTAATGTAATAATTTATTATGTTTATAGGTACCGTGTGAATGAGTTAAGAAGTTTATTTTTTTGCGTTAAATTGTCACACGGTTTTTTTACTAGCAATATTTTATATTAGTAATGTTGACTAACTGGCGGGAGTGGCACCCGTGGATCATAACGCCAAGAACTTTGAAATAAGTTAATAATTATATTATGATATATTTCACAATAAATGGTCCGGAATGAAGTGCAATAATAAAAATATGAATTGATTACGTAAACAATGAAAATATTATAAGATCTGAAGGTTTCAGTGTCACATGAAAACTTACAGCTATAAATAATATGTTAAATGTGTATTGAAACTGTAATGATCATAAACTGAAACTGGAGTGAACAAACGAATATTTCATTGGCGCCATAAATCAGATAACATGTTTTCTTTTGTTCGTTCTCATTTCCGTTCATAACAATATGTTTCATATATCTAATCTTAATATAGACCATTGTAAGAGTCAACTGATCATTCAATTATTTTTTGTAGAAAATCTTCAGTTTGAGCCCTCAACCCAAGGTAAAGCGGTAGGACTATCAGACTCGTATTAACTAATAATCGAATTTATTTTCTCGCAGTAGTGGTGAAAGCAGAGTACGCTTCTCGGGGGGTAAAGCTGCCTTGTCTTGGGCTAAACTGAATCCCTCGCTACACTAAGGATTTTTAACTTCATTCGTTTCCTACCGAGGTTAACCCCAGTTCCATTGTGTATTTCGGAATTCAATACACCTCCCTTGGAACGTAATCTACTATTATTTTGTTATAATCTCAGTCTCGGAACCTTCTTGACTCAGTTTTTTTTTTCCCTTTCTTTTTAATTTTCTTTGTGCGGTTTTCTTTTCACATTATATTGTTATGTCATGTCAAACCTTTGTGACAAACCAAGATAAAAATAAGAAACTTTGAAAACTACTACCTAAGTATTATTTGTTTTAATTTAAAAATATTCTGTTATACCTACTTGCATATAGTAATGTATTAGTTAATACCTAAACTGAAATAAAAGCCTATCTTGTGTTTGTACAATGTACATCTGTTTTTGTTTTGCATTTAGTCATTTCCTCGCTGAGGTGGGATGAAAAGTTACGTGTTGCACTCGAGTGCAAAGATTTTCACCTTGTGCTCTTTTGATTCACTCGCTATCACTCATGATTCTAATTTTTGAATCATTCGCTTGCTCGGTCATCAAAATTAAGCACATGGTTAAAAATCAACTTTGACTTTGTATAACCATTAAAAAATTTAAAAACCCCCGACACAAATCCAAGTTCCCTTTAAAAAAGGTAAAAAATAAAAAAAATACGGTCGCGTTGGGGGAGGCTGCATAAAACGGATTAATGAATAAATTTGAGGCAGTCCCCCAACGCGACGTATTTTTTTATTTTTTACTTTTTAAATGAACTTGGATTTTTGTCGGGGTTTTTACATTTTTAATTTATTTTTTATTTTAATACTTTTATAGTCCTCTCATACTTATATTTTTTTTTTGTTGCTAAGAGTACTCTCGATTAAGTCAATCACTAGTCCCTTTCAGTAAGCTTTCATTTGATACCCAACTCGACATATTTTCAGACCCCTCGGTTAACCTTTCCTCACTTTCACCCCCATAACTTCTAAACGGCTCACGATTTTCATCAACATGTCTAAGAACACTCGCATGTAAGTCACCTTTTTTTTTTTTCCCACAATAAATAAAAAAAAAAAACTAAATTGAAATCGCTTCATCCGTTCGGGCTCTATGATGCCACAGACAGACAGACAGACAGACACGTCAAACTTATAACACCCCTCTTTTTCCGTCGGGGGTTAATAACTATTATCTTCTTCCTTAAATTGGCGTTTGCGTTCCAGGGCCACGGTTATTGTATAAACATCCCTGCACACTCACAGGGTACTTGTAATATTGCCTTTATGCACCCGTGAGATACCAAAAAGATTTGTTGAATCAGGATTTATAGAAACACTATCTGTATGCGATTCTAATATTTGCACCGCACGATTAGAACCCGTGTACCTTAGCTCTCCGTTCTACCGTTGTACCACTAAACTACGCCTACTTCGCAGCCTTTTATGATAAACTAAACAAAATTTCAAGCTGTTAGTATGACGTAAGTGTTGCAATTTCGCTAACTCGACACGTGCAGCTCCTCGAGAGCACTAAAACTTTAAGCTGTTTCGCTTTTCGAGCATAATAAGGTGTTGTTACCAGTTTTAGTTTTATGCAAATCCGAATTTCGCAGGTGTTATGTAGTAAGATGTAGTATTTTTCTCCGTTAGTAATTTATTATAAGAAAAATTTTGAAGTTAAACAGTTTTCCCGTATTAATACATTTATATTATGTCCAGAATTGTTTTGAGTTTTGTTTATTTTCGACACGGTTGGCGCAGTGGCTAAGTGATCAACTGTCGCGGGATCGATCCCCGCACGGAGCAAATATTTGTATGATCTTCAATTAGTTGTTACGGGAGTCTGGGTGTTTGTGTATGTGAGTTTCTATATTCATAAACGACACAGGAGAAATTCCTAATGTGGGGATAACGCTTTTTTTTCCGTTTTTTTGTATAAAAATAAAAACATTATGCTTTAGTAACTTCTGATTTATCAGGCAACTTTAAGCCTTGTTAACTTTTGAACCAAACTGAGCCCTTATCACGAGTTTTCAGTGTTTTACTTTACAGCGTCTTGCCAGTATTTAGAGCGTTTCTTATATGGAACAATGGAACAGCTCCTCTGGTATACGAAGAAAGAAATTTTTTTCTTTGAAATTAATGACAAAGTTCCAGTTTACTTTACGTTACAATAACTGAAAACTCACGATAAGGCCTCAGATCTCTTTCAGAAGATAAATTTACTACTCCACCGCGAGATAAGTCTGTCTTTCGTCATGCATATCAGACAAAACGATTTCCGTTAAAATCAATTAAAACTTGTGATTCACCGCATATTTGTCTTCAATTCAATTAAATCACATACGTTTAGTGCCAAACACTACGTGCGTGGCGAAAACAGTTGGATTCAATAACACTGAACACGCAATAATTAGTATGGCGCCCGACAGATGGCGCCCCAATTTTATATATGTAAAGAAGAACTTTTCTTAACAAAAGTAGCTAAATCCTTTAATAAATCAGCGTCAAAAATCTGCATTAGAATCAAATATAGCTATATCCTTATTGCTGAGAAACAAATAAAGTCAAAACAGCTAAAGTTGCGGCTGACCAATCAGAGCCATCTATTTACGTTTCATCGCGACGTCATCGATTAAGTGTTGTAATCAAAGGCAGCTATATCCATATTTGTCAGAATCAAATACAGCTAAAGCCAGTTGTAATCCAATCGTTGGTATCAAACACAGCTATGTCCAACACAATTCATTTAAAATATCCCATAAATCCCCCTCTTACAAGATACTTTTGTTGGAACACCTATTTATTTTGTACTAGAGGATCCTGTCAAACCATCATATTTACGGTGTTTGCCAAATAAAAATAAAAATAACAGTTTTTTTCGATTTGTGGAAAATAATTTCATACGGATTTAGCTGCCTTTGATACTATACCCCAGACTTTGGTAAAAGGCTGAAAAATGCGAATTTAGTTCCGCTTTTAGGCAATTATTAGAACCTACTCCTCGAAGAGTTTAAACCTTTTTTTTTATCGTGGTATAGAATCATCAAATGAGATCCCCCACCCAGGGCTGAGCGGGAGGGACTGTTAGACTTGTACTGACTAAAATCCATGGTGTCCTTCAAGAGCCCTTTAATAATAATAATTGTTTATTTAATTCAGCCATTGTAGTTTCAGAATAACATACAAATTAAATTAAACATAAAATAATCAACCTTTACGTTCCGGGGTCACAGTAATTCGTAAGTCCAGCGATGGTGCAATAAAACTTTAAAATAATAATTTAAAGTCTGACATTGGAATTCCAAAATACTTTCTTCCGTGTATATTTTACGTTAAAATAATTGACGTAACCAATCCAATAAAATAACTGAACAGGTATTTATTTTGAAAACAAACCCACCGTGTTTACAATATAGGGACTGTGAGGTAACGTAAATAAAGCGTCAATTGATGGAAACAAATAAAAACACATTAATTCACGCTTTTTATAATGTTGTTTTGTAAATAATGCTGCAATTTGTAAGCAAAGCAATCAGGAATAGAAGCAAACGTTCAACTAATTAGATTATGTCTTGTTAGTGCAATGTGTGTTCTAAATAAAATACGTGTGCTTAATTATTTTGATCATATGTCTTTTTTCACATAATTTTACATTGTAACGGAACTCTACATACTCGGAAATTGTAATAATCTAAAATAAAAAAAAAAATTATAATACTTTAACGCGTAAAAATTAAATGTGTACTAGTACCGAATATCATCCTCACAAACATAAGCATTTATAATGTTAATAAGATACTGCGTATACCAAGGAAAATCGTGACGTGGGTACATATAAAATTACATTACATCTACCTATCTTTTATATAAAAATGTTATGTAGCCATTAGAAGCATTCATATAAATCTCCTGTCATCTTATCATCACACCGATCTACAATTTGCAACAATTTCTAATCCTCTGAACTTTCTTTCAGAAATTAGCGCTGAAATTACTGAAATACTGAAGTAAATGTAAATGAAGGATGTTTCATCACAGAGTGTAAGAGTACGGCGACTGAGAGCGACCCACTTGCTCAGGTGAGCAGTAAACATGTAAAGATGGACACTGTGATGTCAAATTGTAACACAGGCAGCAAGGTACAAGCGGTGAGCGATAAAACGACTATGGTTAAATTAATAAATATTTATTTATTATTTAACCATAAAAAGCCAAAAAATTCAATCTAAGAAAACACGTGATTTTCGGAAGTTGTTGACATTATAAGCGAATATCAAACAAACTTCAGTCTTTATGTTTTTTTTTTAAACATTTAGCAATAGCCTACACTCTTGTAAGTGAAGAGGATTAAGGTAGGTAAAGAATACCAATATCACCAGATGTATCGGACTAGAGAATATTTAATATTATGTTTATTCACAACGATTGTTTCAGTATAATTTAATCTAATAGTTTTCATGACATTTTATAATACAGGTTTCTGTCCGCAATTTGTTATAATAAAGATCTTTGTCGAAGTAAAGACGACATCGGCGATAGCTTTCTGCTTGTTTTTACCGTACTATGTTAGGCACGCGTTCTACTCTAACTAGACGATTATCAATTCCGCTTACTACAGGATAATTTGTGAAACATAAACAATCTCTCATGGGCTTAAAGTACTTATGGTTTTAAATAACTTTTACTATGAAACCGAATATGAAAGATAAAAACAGTTGTTTTTAATTGTTAAAAATTTGTTGTTAATAAAATTGTTGATAAAATTTGTTTATATACAAAAGTAATTTATATAATAACCCTGTATATTCAACTACAACCTGCAATTAATATTTTTCAAAAACCGGCATCGCTAATCTCTCATGACTTACACACGAGGCAAGAGAAGCACGTGCGCGGATACTAAACGTAAGTAGGTAGGTAAGTACGTAGTGAGCACTGACGGGACACGGGACAACAGCACAAACGGGACGAACGTTAACATACTTACAGATTTACATGCGAATCACTGCCTATTGTGTTGTCCGTCTGTCGAGGTAGACGATATTGTTTGAAGTGTCCCTGTTGTCTTTTGTACGGAGGTAAAGAAGTTTAAGCGAAATTCGCTAGTGAAACTGGACGTGATCAGTGTACGTAAGAAACGTGTCGGTGCTATTAAACCGTGTTTAAGAATTGTTACAGTCTTAATTACTCCTAATACAAGCACAGATACTCTTTCTCTGTAAGAGGCCCTGCGCCATGAGGCAACAAAAATCAATCACATATTGACAATTATTCATAGAAATGTCGCGACCGTTTTACGGATTAGTCATATTCTACTAAATTGGATTTTTTAGATCCTCCGCATGACTGAAACTCGTATTTAGGTATCTCGTCTAACAACAATTTGACAAATTAATAATTATCTTGTTCTTTTTTAACGTGTAAAATCATCAAATAAGTCCTCCCACATATACTGGCAGACTTGTACGGACTAAAATCCACGATGATTTTTCAATTGCCCTTTAGGTAAAAGAAAAAAAATATCCTTCGCTTTTAAATCCCGGTTTAAGGTCGGAAGACCCGCTTTCTTTCATGCTTGCTTGTGAATCACCCTATCAACGACCAGTATTAGTTAACTCGGCTGTTGACTGGTTTTAGTCAAGTCAAATCTACAGATAGAGAGTAAAGATAGCAGATAAATTTTAAAGTTGAAACATAGATTAGTTGGCATTAGACTTACTTGATGTGTCGTTATGGCGTACAAGCAAAGTATTTCCAAGAATTTTCGCATATTTAACATCAACACTGTGTGTGTTTATATTTCTCGGTTGCAAGTCAACAGTACCCATTCATTAATAAAAGAAACATTACAAATACAGCCTGTAATAACTGCCGCTTATGTAAATGAGCTCATTAGCACAATTAATTGTTGTTGCAAAGCGTTAAGTTGCTAATTTGCATTAGTTATTCATTATAATACGAGTATAAAGTGCGACCCTTGACCGGTACGGGCTTCATTGACTGACGGTCTGTTTACTAGTGGGATTTAACCGAAAACAATGAAAACAGGAAATGCGATTTAGGGTTTATGAAATCCATTAATCACTAACTTTTTAAATGCAGTCCTCCCACCCAGGGTAGTGCAAGTGGGACTATCAGACTTGTACTGACCAAAATCCACAATGTCCTTCAATATCACTCATACTAAGCTCGCAATTGTACGAACAAAATATGGATGTAATCGATCTTACGATTACATCCACATTTTGTCTGAGATACATTAACTAATATTATTATTATTAATAGGCCTTTACCTTCCGAGGCCAAGTTTACCCCGTTAGTTGGACGTGATTTATCCAATACCAACCAAATAGGATCAACCACGGTGTAAAAATTAATATAAGATTTATTTTTAATAACCTAGCGGACTCAAAATTAATATAAATTATCGAGTAACTTTGTATCTAGACGATTCATTCTTCTTAAACATAACGTAACTCGATAAAACCAATTCCAGACATGCAAGTGAAGCCAGGTAAAGGAGCTAGTCATAACTCATTTTATCGTCGGCAGTTAGAAGCCGCGTCACGGACTCACGACACAATCCTTTAGTTTTGCCGCCACAATATATATATAAATCTCTGTATTACGTGGGTAGTTCGACACGCACTAATAGCGTACTGAACTGGACGCTACTTACTTAATTATTGCAATAATTTAGTGTGACCGTCATGCACATATATTTTTGTAGTTTTGACGTCATAATTATAACATTTTGTTTTTTTTTTATTTATTTAACATGAGACTACCAAAAATCAGTACAGCACACGTCTATTCTACTCCTCCAATATATACATGATGATATAAATAGAATATTGCAATATCATTTCATCATCGATGCAAATATTTTAATGCGCCAATATTCGTAGCTTGCACTGCTACGCCGTAGCAACGTCGTAGCACGTAGCATTCCGTAGCAATATCAGTTTGATAGACCTCAATTTGCCAACAATTGTTTTGGCTTAAATAAATACTAATACATAATGAGAATGCTTATATTATTTAGGAGTTAACTAGTTTACTAACCTACCACGAACTTAACTACTATGATTAACGAACCAAAAATATTTCATCAATTTTACAGCGATGGCACGATTGTCGTGGTGGCTGAGTGTTTAGATTACTGCGCAGAGCGGGTTTGATTACCGCATGGATCAAAATATCCGTAAGTATTTGTTCTGGGACTGAGATGTTTGTGCAATGTGCATGTGAGTTTAATGTTAGTAAACGCACCCACAATGCAGTCGATTTTATTTGTATTAATAAAAAGGCCCTTCCGCCAATACTCTTTGTTCCTACTATACTCCAATAGCGTGATAGCTAATCCCGAGGCCCGCTAAGTAGCCAATTCACGATGACCGCACTAGAATCATTCTATAGTCTATACTCATCATAGACTAAACGAGCACTTTACTTTATTGGTCGTATATCAATATTATTTTGCAATTTAGTTATTATTGACTGTTAGAAATATTTACTAATATTATAAAGGTTTGTAAAGTTTCTGTTTGTATGTAGAGGGTAATCTCGGGAACTAATGATCCAATTTGATTATATTTTTTGTATCCCTAGGCTATAAATTTTATTTAAGTGATGCATATCAGCCGAACCATCACATTTTTTTTTAGCAAATTGGAAAAAGTAAGAGCTAAAAATCGAGGGATCAGGGTCGAACATCAAGCGAACTAAGTCACGGGCAAAAGTGAATATTATTTTTGGAAACATAGAATAATCAATAGTATAGTTTTAGATAAGACTTTCGAAAAAATGTTAAGCTGAAGACTTGAAGAGTTTAGTTTGGTTGAACGCGCTAATATCAGGAACTATTGGTTCGAATTGAAAAAATATTGTTATATAACATTACGCTGCGACTAATAGGAGCCGAGCAGCGGAGCTTTAATCACGGGGATCAGCTAGTACACATCTATACACTACACATCAAGCTATACAAAACCAGTTTGTTTTGGTCTCGCTTCTTACGATTTTTACACACAATGTACGGTCAGCTATTACTGGTTTTGCATAGCGTGATGTGTAGGCGTGTGTAAATAATAATATACAGGCTTATTCCTGTTGGTCAATATTTATGAAATGAAAATAACTGACGTATTCTATCACTATAGTTACGTAGCATCACATTAGAACAGTCGCAATAATAGCGAATGAAAATAATTCATACGCGATGACGACGTTTGCAATAACGCAGAATTATCGGAGATTCAAAACAAATAGTAAACATGGTTCAAATCAAATCAAAAGCATTTATTTCAAATAGACCAATAGGGCACTTTTGAAATATCAAAGACATAAAAAATATAGTTAAATACTACAAAGTTATGTTGCCACAGTCCCAGTCACAGACATAAAAACTGTGGAAGTACCGTAAATGCCCGTTCCAAGTAGATCTCTATGGAGAAGAACGGGCAAGAAACTCCATGGACACTTTTTTTAGATCGCCATTGTATATAAGACCCTTGAAAAAAATATATCTTATTTTAATTTCAAATGCTAAATTGACAGTTCGGCAGGCGCAGTGGCTGCAATTGACTTCTGCGTAGCGTGTCGCGGGTTTGGACCGCACCGAGCAAATATTTGTATGGTCTTCAAATAGTTGTAGCGGGTCTGGATGTTTGTGTATGTGAGTTTATATGTTTGTAAACGCAATCACTATACAGAAGAAATTCCTAGTATAAACACATTACCCTCCTTTGCGTCGCGCAGTCGGGTAAAAAGAGTTAGTGGACAATATACCTATGTCATTTAAAAACATACGTAATCCGAATACTTACCGGTGAAGTGATTTTTAATATTTTAACATTCGATAAATCGAAATAGCTTTCATACATAAAGCTAGAACAAAAAATGTAAAAGCTTCGGTATTTTTTAATTAATTCATGTTCCGACTTCCGTATGATACAGAGAAATGTTAAAAAGAAAACTTGCTATGCAAGGTTTGTTCTAAGTAATAGATATGTAAATTCAAGTAATTTGAACCTTATATATGACTAAATTCATACATAATTTTATGTTACTGCTGAAAGTAAACCTTTGGTAAATTACTAAATTTAATAACATAATTATCTGTATCTTTGTATCAAAATAAGCTCCGGTATATCACCACTTTTTATCTTCTTACTATGTGAGGATGTGGTCCCCTTCTTGAATCAGAGTTGATACAGCCACCTCTGGGAACCCTACAGATCTCTGACATGGCTTTGGATGACTTATATATATCACAGCGCGTCTCTATTGTGGTTTGTCTTCAATAGCCACTCAAAAGTCACTGTCAGCTGTCAAATCTGACAGACCTGTCATGTAAAATTTTGTTGCGTTTTCTGTTGACGTATGTTATATATTTCTTTTTTATTTTCCGGATGAAATGGATGCTAAAGTTTTGACAACTATTACAATTTGGGTACAAAAGTCCCGTTTGACGTTTCAGTGGTAGGTTATCTGTGACTCGAATTGACTTGAATCCAATATGCCAAAGGCCATAAAGACATGTGAAAATATAAATCCACTAACCTGAAAGAAGAGCGTGAAGGCAACCCATTGGTAGTACTTGCCGTACCGTCGTGGGGACGTCCCCGCGCCCCGCACGCCTGGGTACGCCGCCCCCGCGCTCCCCGCCTCCCCCGCCACCGTGAACGTCGAGTGGATCCAGCAGTACGTGTTCAGCACATCTTCTGGGATGTCCCTGGACAGTTGAAAGGATTATGAAAAAAAATTATGGTAAGGATGGTTTTTGAGTAAAGAAAAATTCAGCTGCGAATCAGATTTGAACCCACGTCTTCTGAACACCTTGATGGTTTTTACATGTCATAGAACACCGAAAGTCTTGCAAATAGTATATTTTTCTTTGTATCTATTTGCCTCTTAGGCACGAGGTTGTGAGTTCGAACCCGGGCAAGTACAGATATACCAGACACTGGCACATGAACCTTAATCAATCTGTCTATTAGTCCCAATCGAAAATGACCCTTCAAGTTTTGTAATAAAGTTGAAAATAGGGTAGGTTATGTATTTCATTTTACATACCTAATTCTAGTAATTGTGATGTGGTCTGAAGCCAGTTCCATCAAGTTAGATTTGAAGACGAACCCAATGTAGTTTACAGTCGCTTATCAAATACGCTATGGAAGAAAATGATGTCGCAAAAATGGACATCAAGCACCATTAAATTTACATACAAGTGTGCATTTATGAATTTTTGCAAATGTAGTTCTAAATCTAACTGAATTCTCGCGACCTTTTTATAGTGAAAATACATATTTATAGCGTAACTACTGTCATATCTATTAATTAGTTCGTGGGCTAATTTAATTTATTACGCCAATAAAACTATTAACTGTAAAAAAATAATAATTGGCACACATTTTTGGCTGATGAGTTCATCATGAACAACCCGACTGCTGAATTGTGACAGCACAGCTATTTTAAAACCTCAACGAATTATCCACCTCATACATTATTTTAATAACAATACAAGTCATATAACAGAAATAAAACAATTATTTTCGACACAAAAAAAAAACACCGCTCATTTTTCTACCCACACTATTTCAGTTTTGTGTTTAACGCCATCTACCATTTGAAGTGCGAACTACGTGGCCCGCTTGCTAGCTAAACGATGTGTTTTCTCACCTCGTGTGTATGCAGTCGATGGGGTTTCCCACCAGGTGGCGTGTAGTTAAGGCTGCGCTAGCCGCAAGCAACGCGGCGGTAGTTGCACCGCAGTGCAGTCGGAATGCTATGGAATCAATCTTCGGGTTCACCCCTTGCTGTACACGGGAAAATAACACATAAATACATAAAAACAAAGCTTAGAATTCAATTTTAGTTTTTTTGCTTGTGAATATTAAAATTCAGTGTTAAAATCGGTGCAAATTGGGGAAGTCATTGTTTGCAACAGAGGTTTTGTTTTCCGGCTCGCTCTGTACTTACAACAAATTGGAGCAATAAAGTTTTAAGGTATTGGTTTATTTTATAGGTACACATCTTACACAAGTTTGCAAGGCAGAGTCGCAAAGAACCTGCAAGTATATAGGGTTACTGGTAATTCGACGTATTCCTTGCAGGACGTCATAGTAGGGTTAAAATGCAGCAAAATAGGCCACCAAATGTTCTACCGAAATTCAGTAGTTTTTGAGTTATTTAGATTTTTAGGTTTTTATGAAAAAATCCCAGATTAAATCATTTGAAGCCAATTTAAAAATGATTTACAGCTCGACAGTGCTGAAATTTAAGTTAATATCATAGTTGATGACGTAGCAGATCTTTGTAAATAATGAAAAGTTCAAAAATGCCAAAAACTTTGGCAAATATCACTAAAGAAACATTTTTTTTTTGCGATTTTCGCTATTACTTCATACAAAATGTTGTCTAGTGAAAAAAAAAAATACTACGCCTGATGTACAAGTTATTAGAGAAATATCCTTGTCTTATCAGCTATCCAAAAAGATATGATTGTCAACAGTTTTTCATGTGTAGCAGGGAAGGGAAGAGTTTTATGATGAGCAGGTAAAATTTCGAGACGGTCAACCTATTGTTTCATATTCGTATTATCCGTAGTTTTTACCCGCGCTTCAACTCCAAACACTCGGCAAGCTTTGTGAATTTTCACTATTGTTCTCTCGGCATGACACGGGGTGCGACTTTACAAAATCTGGTCGTCAGCCTCAGTTAGTTTCAACTGTACGTCGCGCAAGCTCGTGTTTTGTTATCTGGCTATTTCCTTAACTGATACCGCGTATCTTGCTCTTGTGTTGTGCTGTGCCTTCATAAGTTCTGACTATGGCTGCTTATTCTAACCCTGAATACGCTGACATAATGTACTGTTGCGGACTTAGTGACGGTAACGCTGCTCAGGCGCGGAGAGAATATCAACGTCGCTTTCCCAACCGCCGACTCCCACACGTTAGTGTTTTTGGATCGACTTATCGGCGGATATCGGAAACTGGCAGCGTCCAAAGAAGCAGGCAAATTGACACTGGTCGTTCTCGGAGATACACGGCTGAGGACGAAGAGCTGATTCTTCAACGTTTTATTGACGACCCCAACATATCGACAAACATCGTAGCGCGTGGGCTTGGTATGTCACAGTGGAAAGTTTGGTTTGTAGTTCACTTGTCAGGCCGACATCCATACCACTATCAACCTGTCCAGTCATTAGAAGAGGGAGATCCGCCAAGAAGGCTTGAATTTTGTCGTTTTATGCTAAGTGCCGACGCCGAAAGCGAAAACTTTTTAAAAAACGTTCTGTGGTCCGATGAGTCATGTTTTAACCGTGATGGTATCACAAATTACCACAACTTACATTACTGGGCACCGAAGGCAGAAGCAAATCCGGTATCAGTTAAGGAAATAGCCAGATAGCAAAACACGAGCTTGCGCGACGTAGAGTTGAAACTAACTGAGGCTGACGACCAGATTTTGTAAAGTCGCACCCCGTGTCATGCCGAGAGAACAATAGTGACCATTCACAAAGCTTGCCGAGTGTTTGGAGTTGAAGTGCGGGTAAAAACTACGGATAATACGAATATGAAACAATAGGTTGACCGTCTCGAAATTTTACCTGCTCATCATAAAACTCTTCCCTTCCCTGCTACACATGCAAAACTATTGACAATCATATCTTTTTGGATAGCTGATAAGACAAGGATATTTCTCTAATAACTTGTACATCAGGCGTAGTATTTTTTTTTTCACTAGACAACATTTTGTATGAAGTAATAGCGAAAACCGCAAAAAAATAATGTTTCTTTAGTGATATTTGCCAAAGTTTTTGGCATTTTTGAACTTTTCATTATTTACAAAGATCTGCTACGTCATCAACTATGATATTAACTTAAATTTCAGCACGTCGAGCTGTAAATCATTTTTAAATTGGCTTCAAATGATTTAATCTGGGATTTTTTCATAAAAACCTAAAAATCTAAATAACTCAAAAACTACTGAATTTCGGTAGAACATTTGGTGGCCTAATTTGCTGCATTTTAACCCTACTATGACGTCCTGCAAGGAATACGTCGAATTACCAGTAACCCTGTATTTTCGAAGGCTTGAACTGTCAAGGTTACCATACCGACGGTTGATTGAAGAACGAAGTAATGAAATCTTAACATAGGCCAAGAATATGAAAACCAAACAACAATGAAAACTTTATGCACATTATTTACCATGAGACGCTGAATACCTAAATACGGTATGCACATAACTGTTACTTCTAATCACACTGAACAAAACACAAAACATCACCAAGAACAGAATAATATCAGAAAACAAAAGTACCAGGGAATAATAAAAACAAAGAAATACCGCCACAATATGACAAGTAACGAGTGGGCGCGGGAAGCCGCGGGGTAACCGACTTACGTCACGTTACAACGAGATTAGTCCCGACTTCCGAGGTCTTCGTGCTCGAGACCATGTCTTACGTATGTTAATTAACGGTGCAAGCTAGGGGCTGGTAAACAACTATGTAGGCAAAGTATATGTGCTCTCGTGTGAGGGCTGCGACGTGCTTACACACTGTTCTCAGGCTTTGAAAAATTTAAATTTAAGTCTAGTTTCACAGGGAACTTGGTTTAAGTTTTAGAAATTTTGGCTTTAGTCTTAGCAAATTACGTTAATTTATTTTATTCTTAGAACTAAATGTTGGTCATTTAGTTCTAAGAATACCCATATTTTCCAATTTGTCAAAATATCTGACAGGTCGTTAATTTTTATTAAAATCATTGAGGTTTGTGTGGAACCTACCCTAGCCAGGTCTCCGACTTGATGGATAGCTCTTCCAGCACATGAACACTGTACTGGGGTGAGAAAGATGAGATTGTCCTGAAAATATACTAACAACAGTCCATAGATACTGCTATGACGAGGATTCATAGTTTACTGGAAACTACCACTGCTAATAATTAGTGCACGTTATTTATCTTTGAAGCCGAGGCTACACTAGGTAGTAATCTTTGACACACGAGCGATTAAACCAAACAAATAGACGGCACGGTTAGCGAAGCGGCTGAGCGATTGGACTGTTTTGCAGCATGACGAGGTTACGATTCCCGCACGTAACAAATATTTTTATTTATTTATTTAAACACACATACAACTATCATCACAGGCTTAACCTAATACAATAGTAATCATTAAATTATTATTATTTTTAACATGAAACTACAAAACAAAATGCGGCCCGTGTGAACTCCCTCAAAGTACAATCGAAACAGTCAATCCGTTGAGACACCATATTGAGTGTACGTAGCGCTCGCGTCAGCGGCGCGTGCTGCAGCAGGTTGATGCGAGCGGGCGGCTCCCACAGCAGCGGATATAATATGACCTACAAATAGTTGTTCTGGGTTTGAGTGTTTGTGTATGTGAGTTTCTATGTTTGTTAAAGCACCCACAGCAAATGAGAAATTTCTAATGAGCAAAGACTTAAAAAAAAAAGATTATGAATGCTCAGGTATATGGCTACATCATACATAGCACACACAGCCATACCACGTGTACCTCGTTACACTCTTCCAATCGCATCGTCAATCGCTGCCTAAAGGAGCCACAGCCGGAACTTCACCAAGAGAGAGATGAGAGGAGATAAGAAGATGTTTGAATAACCAATCAGATTTCCACAGAAGCTAAGCGGGAGATGTGGATTTCTGTTTGGTTATTCAAACACATTTCCGCTCGTCTCCGCTTTGATCTTCCCGGCTTTAAGGTCAACTCACCCCTCCAGACAGCAGCGCATAGATGCTGGTAAGGATCTCCATGGGCCTCCGCGGCTGCGGGGCGCGCTCGCGCCGCCGCCACGCGGCCGCGCCGCCTCCGGCCGCTGACACGCCGCCTGAGCGCGCGCTCGCGCAGCGTCCCCGTCGGCCCCAAGAAACGCACGAGTCCCTGAAGAAGAAGAACTTGGTTAAAGCTGGTAGAATCTAATAGTATAGACTATTTTTTATTAAACCTACGTAATTATGAGATATGTCTTTGGATTTATTTAAGGAAGGGGGAAACAGTATTGTAAATAAATAGTATATTTAGGCAAGAGAAGAAAAGTAGACTATAGGGATGGATTATTTATGTATATTTTTTTGGAATCATGTAATGCCAATAGCATAAGTCCTGGCTAAGTAAGAACACTCCAAATTAAAGGTTTTGGAGAATAGAAAGTTTCAGAGAAAGAAGTTTGTTGTGAAAAGACACAGCGACTACCTACTGTATGTTTAGAAAACACGAAAGATTTCACTTTATGACTTACTTAATTGTCCCTGAAATGAGTTCGAAAAGGAATAAGACAACTTTAGAGGAATCTATATATTTGAATAAATGCAACACAACATGATTTTATCTTTAGCACAGACAAGAATGCACCGTTCTGTATTGTGTTATTCTGACATGAGTAGCTCCGATGATATAAACAAACTGTCCTAGTTTGGAGCGATGAATATAAGGTCAAGTTGATAGTTAAACCTGCAGTCAAATTTTAAACCAGAGCTTTATTAATAAAGCTCTGGAAACTGAAGAAACCAATAACTTCTTGCTAATTGATTAATTGAATAACAACTATATCAGTGTGGATTTCAAATTCTCAATCATCTATATTTTCTTAAATAATACTGTTTTTATTTCACTGAAACGTGACATGAACATCGTCCAATTAACAGTATAACACAAACAAACACTTAATATTAATGTAAACCACTCACCAAAGATATTAAAGAATCTCTATCCCAGTCAATTCAAAACAAACACACTACACTAACAATAGCCACTGTTCGTATCAATGGACCGATCTCTACGTCAGCTGCGCACGCGTCGATTTACCACGTGTTACAAACTAAATCTAGATAATTTAGTTAAAATCGACTCAATTGTGTACAAACGCAGTAAAGGCTCGGACACAACTACCAGGAGTTCAGGGAACCGCCGAAGATATAAGAATAGATGTTCAATTAATAGAAACTCAAGGTTGTGGTTCTGTTGTCAATCGGATTTAGGGAGACAAGTTGTTATTCTTTTGTTTTGAGAGTCAGTTATAAAATTATCCTATGATATACCAAAAAGTACACAGTGTGTATGATTATTGTATTACATTGATATTTTAAGAAACATGTCATAAATTAGCTGGGTATTGTAATTGTTGTACGCGTGTGCTCCCAACTTTTCATTTTGATAAAAATAAACTACCTACTTAATGGAGAGTGCTCGTTTCAGAACATGAATGACAGCTTCCTGATTAATCACATCCAGGATACATAAAAAGTATTAAACTAATAACCAGTGTGAAATATTAACAACTTGGAAAATGTAAATCAACCGGATTTCGATGACAAGGTTCTAATTAAAAGTTACGAAATTAAACTTAGGATCAACCTTAATCAACGAAAAGATCTTGTATGAACGTACGTTCTACCTATTAAAATAAATTTTAAAATCTTAACCACATATTTGTCTCATAATGAAAGAAAAACCCATTCAGTCGACAATATTTACGAAAAAGCTTTGGACGCTCTCCAAATTACCCAAACTTACGTGATGAATGTACTATACACCGCCTCTTAATCCCAGTTTACGTCTAACGGTTAATTAAATAAATCGCTCCGTATCGTTATACTCAAATAATAATCGTGTGTCTTATGAGTCAATTTTATTTGTAACAAAACACTAACAGAAATCTTTATGGGCCAAACACAGAGCCTTGCGGAACCCCTAATGTTTTGGTTTCCAAAACCGTTCGATTGAACTCGAATACAAAGTGGACTTTGTTTTTTAAAGCAACAAACACTTTTAGCATTACTTTACAAAGCATTGTTCTGCTTTAAGGGGTTTGTCAAATAAATACAGGTGTCGGCCTTGTCAAACGCTGCCCACAAGTCAACAGCTGGAGATTGACGCGTGAACAACTGCTTCGAGATCTTTTGTCTATCTGATAGCCTGAATCATGTGTATATTTGGAACTCGGTCAAACGTCTGTTGACTTGTATCATACACTTTTCATTGTTAATGGATATTGTGTTTATTTTTAATATCTCGTTAGCGAGCCGTGTTCTGTTATAGCTTGTATATTTTTTATTAGTTTGGCTTGAACTGATTTTATTGCTCAATGGTAAAATGTTTGTTAGATTATGTCTTGGGGCATTTATTTATATTGCGAGTATTTGTTTATGAATGTTCCATTGATGTCGTTGTACATCGATTCTATTTGAGTTATTTGGTTCACTCTTTATTTCAAATGAATAATGGTATTATCTGAAGTAATGTAATTGTTTATGAATGTTAGTATGTAATACCTTCTGTTGGCAATTCTGCTCGCTCGAAGTAGTTCTTGGCGGCCAGCTACTTCTTGGCGACTACCAGACGTCTTGCCCATGGGGTGCGCGGGAACCAGTGCCGCTCTGCGCCTGCAGCAATTTTCTTTATTTATCCTACAAAAGTGCTTCTTATTAGCCTATAGGGCGGATTAACTCAGCATCCTTGCTAAGACTACTGTTAAATTTTGCAATTGGCTACTAATACATTTTAACTATACAATGAAGTTCTTATATAGGTTAGGTAGGTTTCAAGACAAGCAAATTTAATTCATAAAGCTGTCGTTTCATGCTCAAGATATCTCATTTGTGTATGAATATTATGAATAATTATAAAAGTATTACCTTCTATTAGCAATCCTATGTGCGCGCACTCCTGGGTCGGGCCGGCCGCCAGACGTCTTGCCCATCGGTCGCGCGGGGGGCGCCGCCACTCAGCGCAGGCTCTGCGCCCGCGCCATCCTCGCTCCTACCACTGTGGACAACGAGAAAAACGTCAGACGTCTCTAGCTATAATAATAAAGATTTTTTTTAGGCATAGAAGTACCGTCACATAGAAAGAAGGCCAGGGTCCCAACAGTAGGAACATAATATAGGCTGCTGATGCTTATTCTAAATAATTTCCCAAATAATGTATCGATTGTTTGTTTTTCATATTTATGAAGGAACTGTATTTAAACTACTTATGATTCATTTCGTTAATTAGGTTGGCCATATTGCGGGTAGGTGATCGTTGCAAACACAAATCTACACACACATACTGTGATCCTAGCACATGTTTCGGGAACAAGATAATGATAATCTTAAACAAATCTTGTCTGTGTCACCAGGCACCATAATTTTGCCCTTTTTTTCCCATGACATTTTGAGCATGACAAACGCACACAGTACATGCACACGTGCAAAAAAGGACATAATGCGGAGCAAATATACAAATCCAGAATTCCAAGAACCAATTCCGCAAAATGCGAAATCTATTAAAATTCCTTCTGAGCTGTCAATACACATTAGTCCGTCAATCAGTTTAGTCTATCTGCTCATGTTACTCAGACCAAATGTCGTTCATTTAGCGTCAGGGTACTGGGTTGGAGATGTGTTCTATTTCCTTGTAAATGTGATCTCGTTTACTGGTCACGACTTCAGTTGGCGTCATAAAATAGTTTAGTGACGGTCTCGTCGTTCGCAGCCCCTGTGTGGTGAGGCGGATAGATGTTTATTGGTATATCAATAACTACAATGTTAGTAATGGTAGTTCTGATGCAGAAATTTCGTCGGGAAGTATTGAAAACTTCAAAACTTTTGACGGTACAATCCCCGCAGTTGGCGCAGTTCAATCCCCGCACGGAACAAATATTTGATCTGCAAGCAATTGTTCCGGGTGTTTCTATGTTTGTAAACGCACTCACGATACGGGAGAAATTCCTAGAGAAAGGCGAAGCGATAATTATTTAAAAAAAAAAACAAAAACACAATTACAACACGTTTTATAAAACCTAAGGAACATGTCAATTGAGATATGGGCCTGGTACTTCGTAGTTTTGTTTTCCACCCCATTAAACCATAAAGCCACTGATGTATTCCACATTTAGCACAGCACCACTCAAATGGCACTTTATTGAATGGCACCTGAGGTATTAAACATACGCCACGGAGGCGCGACGCGACTGTCTTGAAAACCAACCGTTTTCTAATTTTTTTCACAAAATGAAGCCTCTTCATAAAAATGCAACATTCAACGCCAAGTTCGGCAAGGAAAAAAACTGTTTCAAAGCTTTTTGTTGTGAAAAGACAACTTTCTATTACAAGCTGGATTTGAATTGACGACCATCTGTTTCAGAACATCAGAAGCTCTTGAATCGAGCCACTACAATCCAAACCACATCTTCGATAAAAGCATTACATGTAAGTACTGAATTAGATACTTAGTCGCAGGTTCAAATCCTGGTTGCAATTTTTTCCATCCAATAAAAAGAATCATAATTCGTGAACTTAACGAACTTGGCACCGCAAAGCCAGGTAGTACCAAGCTTGGAAGACCCCGTTAAAACTCTTTTAAAATAAAATAAAAACCTCTAAATAAGAAAATACTATCAAAGACCACAAAAATCATAAAGATGCAACATCAATAACATCTAAAACCACAAATAAAAAACTTTCTTTGCAAACAAAAAAACTGATCTTCATTTTAGTCTCACGGAACTCCCGAAAGCCCTACTGGGCCATAAAACCTATCAAACTTTGACGACAAAGTAAGTAAACAGCTAGCAACTTATTGCTCATCGATTAGAAACAAGCGCCTTTGTAAACAGACCTAGGAGCATCGTATCATATCGTATAAATATGTAGGAACCATTTAAATAATTGATACCGACGTACGATGCAGCCCGCCGCGAGTTTCTTTACCGATGCATATTGATTGGCAAATATCATTTCTAAGGGTGGTAATACAGTGTTAGATATAGCGGAGTAAGACAAACGAGTTACCGTGACCCCAGAACGTAAAGGGTGAGAGGAATCATTCGATAATTTTATTATATATGATTTTGAAAATAAAATGGTACTGAACCTAAATTTATAGTAGAAGCGCTTATGTGACTAAGAGGTACTTTCGTCGGCAGCCTATACATGTTCCCACTGCTGGGAAACAGGCCTCTCTGAGAGAGGGAATGGGCCGTAATCCACCACGCGGGCCCAGTGCGGGTTGGTGGATGTCACTTCGAATTTTTTGATTGTAGGACATGTCGGTTTCCTCTCGATGTTTTCCTTCCCACCATTTTGAGAGCAGTGGTGATGAAATATATTATACAAAGTAATGCGCCTGGCTGGATTCGAACCCACGACCTACAATTTGTAAATCGGGGCCGATACCACTGGGCCACCACTACTCCTACCGGCTCCTACCTCCACTGGTACTTTAATACATAGTAATTTATGTTTGATTGCTTGTGTTTCCATCTTGATGGGCATCACGAAGTCATGGCCACTTTAAACGTGATATATTGGAAGTAAACGATTTCATGGACCATAAACACTGATTTATCGAGTGGTAGTAATCTGATGACCTTTCCTGTAGCTTGTGCAATTGAATAGGATTAGGTATGTCTGTAGACTAACTGGATGCCTTTCGATACGTGGTTTGACTGAAATAATGTAATTACAACGTCAGTCATTTATCTATACTTTTTAATATATAAAGCTCTAGAGGTTGTTTCGTTGAACGCGCTAATCTCAGGAACTAGTGATTCGTAATATTGCAAAATATTGTGTTGGTTAGCCCATTTATCGATAAATGCTATAAAGCTATGAAACATCACGCTACTACAAATAGAAACTGAGCAGCGAGGCTAAAACTAAGGGGAATAGCTACTAAAAATAATTTAATTGGCAATATAATTTTGGCTGAACTCTTCTTATTTTTGTCCCAGGTAATGTTACCTGTTATCCTTACTACTGTTATAAATGAGAAAATATAGAAAATGGATGGATGTTTGTCACTCTTTCATGCAAAATGGCTGAAAAAATTTGATATTTCGCGCAAATAGCTCAAAACCCGGATTAACAATAAGTTCATTTTTTATCCCGATATTACGTAATATTACGGGGACACCCCCGTGGGATAATATTACAATACGCAAGATGCGCTTACAAAAGCTAGTCACCAATAATGAACGAATGTAACTAATTTAAATCTGCTGCACGTCCATCAGTATTCTAACATTTTGGGCGCAACAGCAACATCACACTCACACTGGGTGTTGACTAGGTCAGTAATACCCCACTTCCCCAAATTATACCCACCGGTGGACAATAACCAAGAAAAGTGAAAAATCCTCACATAAATATAACTTCTCATACAAAAATTAAACGGCGTATAGTTTTAATAAATCACTGAACAAATTAATTGATAACAATCTTTCATTTTCACGTGTCCGCTTTTCCGCTCCCCGCTCTCCTCCACTCGCGTCCCCTCCCTAAAGTAGTGGCTGGAAAAGTGCGCGGAAATCGAATGGGTTTCCATTCCCGGGTGATCCCGCCGCGGATAAATTTCCAGAACGCGGGAAAACGCTGAAATTTCACGTTTCACTTATCGCCATGTGTAATATTAAAGTTTTGTCTAGAATTTCTCAATTTTCTGATGTGTTACGTGGATCGCGTAAAATTTTATCTTCCTATTTTACGAGCTGCGTCGATGTGACAGAAATTGTTTTTTCTTTTCGATTCTGAGAGCTTGTAGTGGGATAATGTTTTCTCAAGTTGTAAAATGTAAATTTTTCTTTACGAATTGGAGCATCTGTCTGGCTGTCAACTTCGCCAAGCTGCAGCAATTTCAGGACACAGATGTTGGTTTTAAAATTTAGGGTCGTCTAAGTTTGATTTGAATACTTATTTTTCAGCAAACTTATCAGATTTGAACGATTTTATACATGCTTTTTTTGGAATGAAAAATTCGATTGCGGACAGGTATTTGATCCTGCAATGTGCACAGGATTAACGATTCGAGACGCAGGCTTAAAAACGTATTAAAATTAAATTATATTGTTCATTTTAAGAGTTGAACTTTTGTACTAATTACAACCAACGGTCTTTCAAGACAAAACCTTGATCACATTAACCAGTGGGTAACATGAAATACAAGTGACCATTAAACATGGCTACACAATTGACTACTAAAATAGGCTACCACTAAAAATATTTTTATTTCTCAAACAATAGTAATATTCATCCATCAAATTTTGTCTGTATTGTAAGACAACTACCAATACTCCAGCACACAATATAACAGGTTTCCATAAATCCACAAACATACTAGAGGCGTATTGTAAATGCAATAAATCCCGAGTTTTACGGTGGCCGTAAAAGTATTGCGACACGCGCCGATATTTACCGATACGCCGACAGTACGACACTACACCACTACGCCACTACGCCGGAACGCCGAGTATTTCATCCGTGCAATCTTGTCGGTGATGGCTTTAGATTGGTTTAGGTATGCTGTCCGTAGTACGGTATTTTCGGGTCAAGTGCCTGTAAAATTTGGTATGAAATTGTGAGGATAGAAATGACATAACTGTTTTATACGTAACTAGCGTTCCGCCCTGACTTCACATATACCTTAAAGAAAACAAAAATATAAAAGTATGTTCCGGGCCTATAACACACGCTGATATTTTAGCTTTCCATTGGTGAAAGAAATTATATTCAGAAGTTTATGAGTTCATAATATTACAAAAAAAACACACATTACTAATAGTATATTTTGCAACGATTGAATAAAGAGCGGATTTAAAGCGAGGGCCATTATATGAATCAAGAACAAGCGAAGGATTTTAATGACTGAATCTCGACCGTAGGGAGTGATTCAAGTATTTAAATCCTGAGCGACGCGAGTGATTCAGGCCCTCGATTTAAAACAAACGATACTTTATACCATGACTACGAGAAAAAGAAAGATTTGAGCGATAAAAGATATTCAACGAAACAAAATAAAGTTTTTTTTAATACCTAAGTCTGCTCCACACACACGTGGGTGCGAAGTAGTCCAATCGCTCGGTCACTGCGCCAACAAGCTGACGTTAAAATCGGAGCAATGGTTTGAATTAAGGGTAATTTTCATATTAGCAAGGGGGTTGTCCAGCATCGCGGTCGATGTCGAATGTACTAAAGTGTTCTAAATTCAAAAACCAAAACAGTGCGTAAAAGCCTACTTTTACGCACTGTTTTCCGTGAGTAAAAGTAGCTTTTTCGAGGGGGAATGGTATAAAAGTAGCTTTTTCGAGGGGGAATGGTATAAAATGTATTAAACTAAACAACACATCCAAAATTTTTTCCTCAACGTTTTCAGCTGGTGGTTTATTTTTATGTACCCTGTGGATGCCTGCAACATAAGAGGTATCACCTCCAACTTTTTCACAACCTTATCGAAGGTGTGAAGAAATCATGGGACAGCTGTCAACACAGACATTCTTCTAGAAATGGCTCAAACACAGACTAATGTGAGTGGCTGGTCGCCAGCCAGTCGGACCCTGAAGAGGTGTCTACCACCAAGCGTGTCTAGGTTTGTCGCTCCTTACAACACGCATTTTATCAGCCTTGCGGACGGATCATAATCGTAGGGCGTACCTTCATGGCACAATTAAAAAAAAGAGTAAGTTTGGAGTTTCTTACCCATTCTTCTCCATACAAACCTACCTTTGCGAATGGGTGTAGAATCAATCCCATCGCATTCCATTTCCTTTAGTTTTAATATTCGTTTAAAAGTGCCATTTGATGATTAATTAAAAATAAATTATTTGACTTTGAAAAAACATTTGAATGAAAATGTTACGTTGGTTTCTACAGTCATATTATAATGAGGAAAGATTTGTATTTTTGTTTATGTATGTTTGTGATGTATAAATTAAAAAACTACTATGCCGGTTCATTTTTATTTCACCAATAACTGCTTTCGCCCTAACTAACATATAGGCTGTCCATTAGTACTTTATATTTTCATGTATCCTTCTACTTTATTTACCCTTGGTTTTGTCCGTCTGTCATCCTAAATCACCATTATTGTTATTGCCAAAGTTCAATACCTCATAGGTAACTTCATTTTCAGTCATATAAACTATTCAGACTGATGAAGGTTTTTCAAAGTTGATGTTATTTTAATAATTCATAGTTATTGAGCTGTATGAAGTTTTTCGAACAGATTATTTTTTCTGCGCAAAAACGTTATAATATTTACGTATAATGGTCAGAAAGTCGGAAGTTTGATCATTATCTATAATGTATAGTTAGGAAGTTTCCTCTCGTGTGGCTCGACGAAAAATAAAGTGGTAAAGTTCTAGAAAAAATACCACTATACACAATGAATTCCTAATCCCAAATTCTAAAAAAAAATCTAAATCAGTTTCTGTTCTAAAATCGTTTCAATTAGATGCAGGCTATTTACGAATTTTAACTCCCGCAAGTTTTTGATGGTTTCTTACCCAACTGCGATAGAAGATGAGTTATGTTTTTAGTTAGATTGTTAAATTCTATGTCTTTAAAAGTGGTTCAACGCCTATCAAAACCGGTCAGTTTTAAAACACTTTTTAAAATCTTCTTTCTTCGTCGTTGCAATTTATATTTTCAATTTGGAATGGCAAACTGAATTTTGTGGAAAGCGCACGATTTTCATGAATATTTTTTGTCATGGAAATTGCATCTAGATGTTGACCGAGTTGGAATGCAAAAAGTTTTATAAAAATATTGTTTCGAAAAGTTTTGATGTGAGCAACATTAAACAGCGTTTTATTAAATAAGAAAGGGAACTACTTCACTTCCGAAGTGTAAAATGAAGAAATAACAATTAAAACTACAGCCTAATTCATTTTGTCCTTGTTCAATAAGAGAGCAACCATTTATTTACAGCTGCAATTCGAATTTAACACATATCGTAACGCAAGCGCAAGTCACTTAACTCGTCGTACAGTTTTATGAACAATCACGTTTTACGAGAGCAGCGCTGACCGCCAGCACGTCACACTACGTGCCACACAGCGCCGCCATTTTGGACTCGCCACCACTAACGTCTGTCCCTCGTGAATAAAAAAACACAGCATTCGTTAGATATTCTCTGTGCAAGTAATTTTTACTGAAAAATAAAATGGATATAGGCAGTTAAAGTGAATATTGCAGTGGGGAATGGCCGTGTTCGTCGTCGCGCTCCTCGCATTCGCGATGGTCGCTGCTGACACCAACACCGAGGTAATCGTAATTGTTTTGTTGCACACTCTGAATTGCAAAACAGCTCCGGAAATTTGGCAACAATGCATGTTCTGATAACAGACGTATACAGATGTAAATGCCGCAAAGATAAAAAAAAAACTATACGATTTTATTTCCAAGTAACTTTTTTATAACATTTTATGAGATCTAAATTGCACTGTTTTGCATTGTAGCGTGTTCTTAAAAACATTTATTTATTTTAATTGCTGCAGAATGCATTTTCCTTTGTTCACTTCAGATACGGTTCCGGAACAAAAGGGACGTTTTTTATTCCTGTATCTGTAAAAAATAAGGCTTTTAAAATTGAAAAAAATGCATTCACCCAAGCGTTCTCTGGAAGTGGCAAAAACTTGCTATCTTACTGTCATTTATTTAGATTTTTATTTGCGCTGTTCTTTGTTAGAACAAAAAACCCTCTGATTTGTGTAACGTTTTAAATTATTTCACTGGGCAACCAACGTTGTATGGCCACATATAGTAACTTTGTGTCACGCTACACAGCTACGACTCATTTCCCCTTTTGCTTCGAGATGCGAACTACTAAAACGGCAAGCCCCAAAGTTGGCTAACATCCGAGTCTTGACAAGTCACATGCAGTAGGATGGTCAAATTTCAAACCACTCTTGCATAATTGAAGTGAGAGCCATTTCAATGCCACACGAAAATCACCCACCCGGTCTGCTCAACGTTTTCTTTGGAAATGTTCAAGTCGCATGCAATTTTTGTCGTAAATGACGATTTTTACAAGCGTTGCGACACTAAATTCACCTACCCATATAAAACGCCCCATCAAAGAGACTCTGTATATACTGTGATAGACTGAATTCCACTAAAGAAAGTAGAGACGCGTGCGCATACCGCTTTACCGCATCGTCTGAGATTGTATCTGTTACCGGCCAAACCCGATTTCAGGACAAACTAGTTTGCCCTAGGCTAAACTAGTTTCGACAGAGTCCCGCTTTGCGGATTTCCTACTACTGGGTGGTTTTAAAAAAAAGAACCACGAAGAGGATGGCGGGATCTTTCAGACCCCGCCATCCTCTTCTAACCTAAATTGTCCGAGTCGGGGTGCCAGCAAGTCCCTAGCTTGCAAAAAACTAGTTTAGCCTAGGCCAAACTAGTTTGTCCTGAAAATCGGGTTTGGCCGGTAACATATCCAAGCATTAGCTTGCCAGAAAGCAAAGCTTGTAGTATCCTAGCTATGTGGATTGAAGGCTTCGGCCCAACCCTCTCATGTTTCTTCGATACGGAATACCCATCTTCGCAAACTCAGGACTATCTAAGTAGCATACTATGGTCATGGAACTCAAAGCAATTGAAGGAACAGGGTGGACTTTTAGTTAGTAAGAGCCTGACTAAAAAGATAGTCCTCTCCGGTCCATCCTGGGTGGCAGGACTCGTTTTTTGATTTTACCACCAAGATAAAAACCCCTGTTCGTGTATGTGTATTACCCCAGGCTGAATTCCAAGAGAACCGACGCCTCGCGAAGGCCATAGTGGAAGCCCTGCAAGACTCCAAGTTCGAGAATGAACTGCTGTTCGACCTGAAGAAGGAGAACCAGGTGTACCTCAACCGGACCATGTCGCTCGTCATCAAGTATATTGTTAAACGGTAATGTTGTGGATTTACTTCATCATCATCATAAGCCAGTTGAATGGTGCATTTAATCAATCACAAGGGAAGGGTGACGCGATGCATTGAATTTGATTGCAATGGTTGAATCGCGCACGCCTTCTCTTGTCGCAGCTCGTCTTTTTGCTGGAGTCCAGGCCTAAGACTGTTTGGAAAGTTAATAAACTTCAGATAATTGAACGGAATTATTGAGCCTTTTGAGGGTTCAAAATCTCAGAAATCTCAACTCATTATACTTTGAAGATTATAAAAAAAACGGACATGTAGACTTGAGCGGGATTTCTTGTGAATAGCCAAAACATAAACGACCCTAAATAAATGTCAAATTCGTATTTTTGTATTTGTCGATGCAGGTAAATATCATCGCGTTGAATAGACGTACTTAAGTTGAGAATTGGCATATTTGCCGGTTTACTTTATAATATTAGTTTTACTTGCACCGATCAATACTTAACTATCTGTACTGAAAAACTGCTTTTTACAAAAAACACCCTTTCTACTAACAATAGGATTAGAATTAGAATTTGACATCTATTTACTAGCACGGATATTATAAATGATGTCTAACTTCATCTAGAACAGCTTTGTGGATTGCCTTCAAAGACCAGTGTTACCATTCAGGAGTTCGTTCCCTATACACTAAAACCTGAAATGCCCGCTTCTATTGTTCCCAAACCTCTTATGGTATCACCCAGGATATGAATGACGCTGTTAACATTATATTTCATGTCGGATTCCCATAGAAACTGTCCGGAACGACAATATAGCTCACTGCGGCTTAGGATAGGTACGCAGTTTCAATGGCAGTTAGGAGTAAAATATTGATATCGAACCACATATGGGCAGACTTAGCTGTTTCCATGTACGAGTAGCTACAGAAACAACGATGAAAAACAAATAAAAACCGAAAATAATCGTTCCCATAAATGTTTGGGAAGGATAAAACAATAAAGTTTTTGCCACAATTTATTTTTTATGACGTGTGGAAGTTTGTCATACAACCCATAAAGTAATCAATATTGGTAGTACACGGTTGTATGTAAATCCTAAACATAGCGAGAAACACTACTTGGAATTTGATCAAATAGCTCCCTCAATTGTCTTAATTTTTAATTAATTTAAACCTTTTAAAATGGTACGAATTATTCTTAACTAGTTAGGTATTAATATCTACTCATGATCGCGCGAAATCTGTGTGATACTATCGATGACGAGTGTATAATCCAATGATATTCCCTGTGACTTATTTTAAAAGACGCACAATTGTAATCGCAGCATATTTCCGTGTTCGTCATAGAAGTAAGTAAACAGAAGGTCTACCTCGTTAGTCCCGACCACAAATACGGAAAGAAACTTGAAACTTTTGAGTGAACCCTACCCATTTTTCAAATGCAATCCTTTCTCTCTCATTTTCCAATCTCAATCTGAAAAAAATCCAGTCTTTTATACAGTATATCGGGAGTCAGGATAATTTTTCAATTTTGTTGTAGAATAAACCACCTATATTTTCTTCAATCTTTCATATTTTTCATTCCGCGTCTGATTTTCAGGGAGGTAGACAATTACCGGTCGCGGCGCACGGACGCGATCAGCAGACGAATTTATTCCTCACTCGTTATGAAGCTCATCGATATTGCTAAGGTATATACTAGAATTTGCATGGTTATTCATGTTATTTTTATGCTCGAAGCCTGTAGTTTATGATGTCGTCAGAGCGGGCAAGGACTGAAACACTTCGTAAAAAAGAGACTTTGGAAAAACAAGGTGATTTATTGGAATTAAGTGAATATTATAGGGAGTGTGTCTGTGATTCATCAGAATTTAAAATGTCTCCGAAACCTTATTTATACAATTTGCAAATGAATATAATAAATAAAATATCTTTATTTATTATATTTCAATGTTTTCGAGCGTATAGGCCTTGGGTGGGAGGACTCAATTGATGATTCCTACACCTTTTTTTTACGTATAGAAACATCACATCCATAGCGGAAGAGGTAATTCTATGATGATTGAACTCAATCAAACATAACACAAAGTAAATTCCTACTTCAAAAGGAAAGTTTATTTAACGCAGCGTATATACGAGTAGTCTATAAATTATTAACATACTGCGCTGGTAAATATGAGCAGTAGCCGTTACTTTATGCACATCGAACTGAAACAATGGCATCGGACAACAATAGCCGAATTATATGAATACTTCATGTATAGCGAGCAATGGCTATACTGTAAGGCTTTTATTTCCTAAGAGATAGGTACTCGTATTTGAATGAAATGTGGCTCAAACATTTGCTCAAAGCGTTTTGAATACTTTTATTGTGAGAACAACCTCGTTGGATTTAGGCGCAGAAAGCCGAATTCGCAAAATGGCATCCGAGTAGCAAAATGAAAATTTTTATAAATGGCAATTTCTCAAAAAACCTGACTCTCAAATCGACTAAAGACTATTGTCCTTTAGCGACTCGGTTAACCCCGTTAGTCTCGTAATCGCGGATGGTCGCTGGTTTCGATTGTTTGGTCGTGCAAAAAGTAATATTGGGTTTTTGTATTTATAACAATTTCTCAGTTGGAGAAATGATATCTAAGGCGTTGGTCCGTGTTTCTTGAGAGCTAGAACCTAGAGGCCTTTATGTAAAAGTGATGGATATTAGGTTACTTCAAGGCAAGCGTGTTTTACCGTTGATAAGATCTTCGCTTACCACCTAGCGAGATAGTGGTCAAAAGAAAAATGAACCTATAGGTAATAAAAAACCAGTCTATTGTCGTTGCACTGGAGTTTCAGTTCCTTCTGGGTGGGTATAAAATGCCTCAGAGAAGTCCGCCTATGTAACAATTGTGTTGAATAATAGCAAACCGATTTTAAAATGTTTGTGTTGTTTGACAGGACTTGCCTCACAACACATCATCAGCCAACCGCATCGACACCGCGCATCGTTACTACATGTCAGTCGAGAGCAGAGACATGCACGACCAGATGGCCGACGTCCAGGTGTTCCACGCGTGCGCGCGGCTTTATGACATTATGTTTACTGTGAGTATGTAGGTTCTGACAGCTCAAACCTCATCGCATAGATCACAAAGGTTGTGTGGAAGATATTGCTATTATCTATAAGATCGTCATTATAACCATGCAATCTTCTATAATATAAAAATGGATCGCAAAATGTGTTGCTAAGCTCATAACTCGAAAACGGCTGGACCGATTCGGATAATTCTTTTTTTTGTTGCATTTGTGACCATCGGGACCGGGTTTTAGAGGACTTCTACCCGTGCGAAGCCGGGATGGGCCGCTAGTTAGTAATATTTATAATAGTTGTGTAACAATTTTGATGTACAATAAGTATTTTTTATCTATCTATCACACCCGCAACTAATAGCAGATATCCGCAACTCAATCTCACAGAAAGGAGGCCTGTGTCCAAGCAGTGGGAACATTATAGGCTGACCGTGTATGATGTATTCGCAACTAACAGCTCAGACCAGCAAATTGGGATGCGGGTCTACTAGTTACAAGAACTACTCTGGGTCTATGCAAGAACCCTGTAGTTTCGGCCGAAGTGCTGAACGCTCTCCAAATTATAAAATAAAGTTTTAGGATGTTCTCTAACGTTTACTAGTTCGCTTAGTTAAAGTGAGAGCTCACACGCAGTTACAATGAGACAATAATAGTAGATTACGCAACAAGGGAGTAAAGCATTGCCTTACGTCACGGGCGTATTGAATCCCGAAGAGTCACTAAGGATTCTGGGGGTGAACCTCCGTAGCGCAGCGAGGAGGTTCAAGTGTTAATTCCCGAGTGAAACGAGGGAATTAAGTTAAGAATCCTTAGTGTAGCGAGGGATTCAAGTAAGCCCAAGACGAGGCATCTTTACTCCCGAGAAGCGTACTCTGCTTTTCACACCTATTGCGAGGAAATAAACTCGATTTTTGAAAATGATGTGGTACGACAACCTTCGAACGTGAAGTTGGCACCACTGCAACCGATCAGCTGTTGCGGCCAGCAGCCGCCATGATTGATACAACTCCTTGGTGAAAGTTTTCATACGGTTTTATTTGAGGTTCGTACGAGCAAGTAGTGTGAAAAATATATTTTTCACACTACTTGCTCGTAAATGTCAAATTATATATCAGGCAACCCTACCGTAAAGCAAGTCATTGTTCCCTCTCGCTCAAACCGGGCAATAATATATATACTGAATTTCATTATTCCCGTGGGAATAATATGATTTGAATTTGGAACCTCAAAGAAAACCGTATGAAAACATCAGTAATGGCGGCAGCTGGCAGCAACAGCTGATCGCTTACAGTAGTGCCAACTTCACGTTCGAAGGTTGTCGTACCACATCAAATTTCAAAATTCGAATTTATTTCCTCGCAGTAGGTGTGAAAAGCAGAGTACGCTCCTCGGGAGTAAAGCTGCCATGTCTTGGGCTGACTTGAATCCCTCGCTACACTAAGGATTCTTAACTTAATTCCCTCGTTTCACTCGGGAATTAACACTTGAACCTCCTCGCTGCGCTACGGAGGTTCATCCCAGAATCCTTAGTGTAGTTTCGGCATTCAATACGCCCGTGACGTAAGGCAATGCTTTACTCCCTTGGTGCGTAATCTACTATTTTTTTTTTTTTTTATTTGTAATTCGTTGAGTATCCACCCTGCATTAAAATGTGTAGATTTTAAAACCATCGCGGATTCAAACCTAATTACTTCATCCAGCTTTACTAAGTCAACAACAACACCAGAACTCGACCAAATGAAATTAAAAAGTTATTGTTTTGAACTTATCAGATGTCCAATTTAAATGGACAACTTCCGAAAGTTATAATGACAGTGCTATGACAGATTACCGATGGCTGATTTACATTTAGGGAAAACAGACTGTTATTGACTTTTGAAGACAAGTAATAAGTTGAAGTTAAATATATGACGTTGATTTAAACTCAGTTATCACAAAAGAGTTATGTTTGCAAATAATAAGTTTTAAACAGTATTCCTATACGGTAAATGTGCATGCCATATACTTATGTAGGTATGCACTCTTTGGTGTCTTAGATAAATAGTGCTACAATAGCTAGGTTTGTTTTTTAAACACGTTACGAAACGTTGTCTGTCATACACAATCTTTTCACCAAAACAATAGGAAGGAATACGACCTTATTAATAAACAAAACATTGTTAAAATTTAACTTGTAGCAATAATCTCAGTTGAAGCTAGTTGACAGTGGAGACAGCAACGAGAGACATTAAGCTCTTTCTACCTGTACTTGAAATATTGTGTGACGTTAGTTAAGTACTAAAATTATGATTAGTTCTATGTTAATAAACAGGTTACTGAATACTATTGTAAAATTAACACAAATATTTATTTGTTTTTTAACCGACTTAAAAAAAGAGAAATAGGAGAAGAAAATACTAAAATAAAAATAAATAATAATAAATTTTATTCATAAAACGTTTTTACAGAAATGGGTGTAAACGTAGCCACAGAAATATAATATAGTTAAGTCTTATATACTAGTTAAATAGTTCATAAATAAAAACTGGTGTCTAAGGAAAGAACATAGGTACAAGATATTTCACTAGGTAATTAAATTAAAAGTAGCCACCTAAAAAACATCTTTTTTTAAGTGAAATAAAACATCTTTTAAAAAAAAGGAAATGACTTCAAAATGTAACAATTGTTGGCTTTGTTTTTTTTATTTCATTGACCTTGGACACCGAGTTTCCAAAGAAAAGTTATTTTTTAACATTATAGTTTTTATTCTCAAAAACATATAAAAAAAACTTCCATCCCTTGTGAATTAGGTAAACATCCGTATCTCTTCATCCGTCTTCGTAGTAATGAATTTGTATATTCATTTCTAGACTCCACGAATCCTAGCTCAGCTCGGTAAGCTAGATGATCTAACTCCGAGGATCTTGGTGAAGAAACTCAGGGAAATCGAAATCAAACCGGTGCATCTAGGAGTAGCACTGCTCATACAGGTAAGTGTAAACTAAACCATGTCTTTGGTAACTAAAGATCAGTTTCATTAAACATGACATTGCATCCTTACATATTGTGCAGAAAATGTTTTACGTGATAGGGCAATGATATTATAAGTTATAATATCATTGCACCAGTGTTCTTTTCTTGAATTAAAATCTGTAAGATGTCTATTTTCTTGAATATCTTTTTAATGTCCAAAAATTACCTAAGCTATGAGTAATTTTCTTATCTTGATAACCCAAATCGTAAACTTATGCTTATCTATGGCAAAAGTTTTCGCTAGGAAGAAGAACCAAAGTTGATCTCACGATTATGATATTAATGGCGAATTATGAGGTTTCTGTAACGATTATTACAGCCTGCACAGTTCCCCACTTGTAACTCGAAAATAATACCATTGAATATATCCTTTGTGTTAATTCAGGTGATGAACTTTCCTGTGTCCAAAGATTTTCTATGGAAAGAAAAATTTGCAGGATATGAACATCTTTGACAATCGTTACTGTTATCAGAAGCTCTAAAAAGTCTGACAACCAGTCTTACCATGGGGTATGATATTACCCAGTTACTGGGTTGTGGAGGTCCGATAGGCAGTCGCTTCATGTGAAATACTGATAACCAGCTGCATCTGGTTTGACTGGAAGCCGACCCCAATATAATTGGGAAAAGGCTAGGCAAATGATGATGAGCAGGATTTAAACATGTGATCTCCGGATTCAGTACATCTGACGACTTTCCTGCTCACGGTTCGAATTTTTCTTTCCATAGAAATCCTTTGAAATTCGCTGCGCATGCGTTAATATCTATAAATTTTACTAGCTTCTGCCCGCGACTTCGTACGCGGATCTTGTTGCTTATGCCAGGGACAACGGGGTCGTCAAAATCGAAGTTCTGCAAAGTTTGATACCCAACTCCAAGAGCCCGGGTAAATAATTAATGTGTGTTTGGCCAGTAGAATATTTTTTTTATTAATATATTCATCGTCATCGAAAATCAGTCCTAAACTGCGACCGCCTTCACTGCGTGAAGGTAATCCCAGCTTATGTTATTATTTTATAATTATACAGTGAAATTAGTGATAGCTTTGATTTCCACATCAGGTGTTCCAAATCTTAATATTTTATACATTAATAGATAATACTCATCGGGCTGAAGAACTCCTTCTAAGACGTCATTCCTATAAATGTTAGAGTGTAGCTGGGCTCTTGGAGCTCTATATTAGGTGTTCCAGATCTTCATTTTTTGTACGTCAACAGAGAGTGCTCATCAGGCTGAACAACTCTTTCTAAGACGCTAAAGCTAGCTAAAGGTTCCTAAGAAAGTTTTCCCGTATCTCTTATAGATGCAGATTTCTCCCTTTTGGCCAATTTAAAAGAAACACCAACAACAACACCTGTTTCTAAGACGTCGATTCTATATACGTTATAGTTTAGCTGGGCTTTTGGTGTTCCACATCAGGTGTTCCAGATCTTTAATTTTTATATGTCAAAAGAGAGTGCTCATCAGGCCGAACAACTTTGCTAAGACGTAATTCCTGTATTTGTTATAGTGTAGCTGGGCTCTTGGAGTTCCACATCAGGTGTTCCAGATCTTCAAATTTATTCTCTCAGCAGAAAATGCTCATCACGTGGAACAATTTTTGCTATGGCACCATTTTTGTATCTCTTATAGTTTAGCTAGTCTGTTGCGGTTCTGCGCCAGGTGTTCAAGTTTCCAAAATAAATTATAGCCTATGTTTAGGCCAGACTTAATATTTATACAACAAAAAAAGAATCATTCAAATCCGTCCAGTACTTTTTGAGTTTATCCCGGACATACATACAGACAAACAGATAAACAGACAAACAGACAAACAGACAAAAATTCTAAAAACTATATTTTTGGCTTCGGTATCGATTGTAGATCACACCCCAAGTATTCTTTAAAAAAAATATTCAATGTACAGTTTTGACTTTCCTACTATTTTATTATATGTATAGATATAGATAAAAACATCTGTGTCCAATTCAGTAGATTTTATGAAAAATTAACAAACATACATCCTCACTAACTTCGCATTTACAATAAATTAGTAAATTTATCTTTCTCCAAATAACTGTTATCCAAAACAGTACCACCTCCGCAACACAGTGAACTACGCCATCCGCTCCAAAGCCCTGGAGATCCTCTCCACCAAGCCTCAGATGGTGGGTCCCCAGGTCATTGACACGCTGAAGGCACTAGCTTCCAGGCTGCTGCCCATCGCGGAACTGATGGACATACACTTGGCACACTCCAGTCCTGCCTTTAAAGACACCTGCCCCAGCACTTGGCTTGGAATTGTCAATAATAAACAGCCTTGAGATTTTTTGTTTTATTTTCCTTGTATCGTATTACATACAGGCTAGTTTCCGTTTACAGCTAAGATATTATATAACATGCTTAGCTTCTGCCTGTGGTTTTACCCCAGCTCGGCTCCTATTTATCGTGTGATATTATATAGCCCTCCCCGATAAATGGACTATAATAAACAAAAAGAATTCTTCAATACAAATCAGTAGTTCCTGAGATGACCGTGTTAAACCAAACAAATATTTAAATTAATAACCGACGGCATAAAAAGGTTAATATTTTTTTGTTTTGAAAATCTTAACATTTTGAATTAAAAAAGGTACCTTAAAAATTTCAAATAGTATTAGACTTGATAACAAAAAACACTCACACATTTTCCCATTTGTTTGTAAAATGGAAAATTCTCAACAATATTATCATGTAAAGAGCCATATCCACTTATCCCATCTACTCATAAGTACTATAGACGCTGTTAATATTACTGTGCAAGTACCAGGACTACAGACTACAGAGCGAGTGCCAAATGTTGTAATCAGCAATTACAGTTTTATCGCCACGATCTGCGGAAAAATGCCATCTCCTTTGTTCGTTCATTTTGGGCATACGAGTAATAAAACTGCTCGAGTGAAGTATAATTACAATGGTAACATACAGAGGAAGAATGTATGCATTTTAATTTAACGTATCTACATCATAGTTACTCTTAATTTATTTAAAAAAATCTTATTGATTGATTAGTGTGAATAATTTGTTTCTGTTAGTTCCGTAGCAAATTATTGTGGCATTAGTCGTCATTAAAGGCCAGTTTCTACATTTATGAGTGACAGATATTGGTTTGTGTAGTGTAATAAAAACCCCTACGATATTTTGAAGAAATGACGACGTTTGTTTTTAGCAATTATATTATTATTATTTACACAAAAAAACTTGTCGGATAGTCAGATTAATACCAAAAAATATTTGACCCCTATTTTTTCTTTTCTTACGTAAACCAAAATTAACACGTTGCCTGTCCAGAGTATTTTGGATAAGGTTGTCGTGACGTCCAATTTTTTTTTTCGGCCGAACTTTCATTTTATATACTTACGAAACATATACAAATGATTTTCAATAAAACTTCTGAATTTACTGAATTTCAGCATTGCATTATTTTTAATGCACGAACGTGAGTTAGTCAGTTTGTATTACCAACCAATACAAAAAAATTCGCGGGACATTGGTGTTTTATTATTCCCAATTCACTACTCATACGTCTACGAAATATTAAAGACGTAGCTCTTACGTCCAGTCTAAAAAACTTCATTCAAAAAGTATAGGCTCGTGCATTATAAATAAAGCACGGACGTCACAGCAGCAGCCACAAATGCATTATATATAATGCATGGACAGGCAACGTGTTAAAGAAGATACGTTTCTAAAACCCCCCCTAAACCCCCACTGACGAATTACGAACCGTTTTATGTTTGTCAATATTTATTGATATAAAAATACGTATTTTTCAAGGAACGAAAAATAGAGCTGCGAGCAGGATTCGAACCTGCGTCTTCTGGATAGGTACTCCAGACGCCTTAACCAACTAGGCCATCGCAACCACTTACACTCGTAGCTGAATTTCTCGTTCGCATGTTTTTCTGAACGCTGCAAACACGTTTATAAAAAAAAAAAAATATATAACAATAAAAATACGTGTTCATTTTTTTTTCAGTACTATGACGGACTAAACATACTTTCAATTTATTTATTCAGTAAACTACTGAAGCTTAAAAAGAAACGATCACGACGAATAATTAAACTAGAAGCAAAGACATTACTTCTAGCCGTAAAACTCTTTTCAGAAGCAGGTATCCCAAAGTATCCTAGTCCAACTGTTTCACAATTCACAAGCACGTCTAAGTCTGTGTCCATATTTGCCAATCTGTGGCTGGAGACGCTCCAACTAATGAAGATACTGAGAGCTAGCACAACTTGAGAAGAATTTTAAATCTCAAGAAAATATAAGGAAAGAGCTTTTCTTAAAAGTGTTTTAAAGCTAGACAGTGTTATTATCAGCCAGTTATTTATTGTCTGAGATATTTCTCGGCCAGGGTTTTGAAAGGAATGGTAAGGAATGGGTATAGGCTTGTATATCTCGTATTTATACTTGAGGAACAAGAGGATATAGATTAACTTGCAACGCCGTCAGCTGGTAATGTGCTTCGTAACTAATAGACGATAGAAGTAAGTAAAAAATGTCAGATTGTCGTTCAAGTTACCGATAATCTTGTACATTATTTATCTGTTACCAAAGTTAAGAAAGTAGAAAACAAGTATTGCCCAAACAATATATAAAAATAAACATTCTAATACCAAAACAATCATCTGCATGGCATAACCACAATCATCTTATAAGGTACCCACTACTGGGACCAACCTTCTCTCTGATATAGAAAATAATCTACATAATACGAAGCTCTAAAAACGTAATATCGAACAACACCAATTTCTATGTACAACAGATTTCCTATAAAGGTGGGTCTACGCTAAGGAGCCAAGCACGATCTGACCACAAGTCAAGTTCTGACTGCCTGGTCGCGGAACTGTCTCAACAAGTAAACGTGACCAAACAACGTAAAAAACTGTTGAAGGATCACTGTTGATTTTAGACAGAACGAGTCGGACAGCATGGATGGGAAGACTCATTAATTGATGATTACCACAATAAAATAGCAAAACCGCATATCGCGTTGTCAAGGTGTGATTGTACAGACGCCAGCATGTCAAGCTACCTAAATCCGTCAAATTTCTTGAATAGATCTTTAACCTTATTACAGTAGTGGAAGATTAGTACTTATGTTCGTTTATTAAAATTTGACAGATTGGAGTACAACGAGTCTACAACCATCGTTCTCCTCCAAAGCCTTGATGTTCGTCAAAAAACCGACAATAGTCGGAGCACAGTCGAGCAATAGGTACCCAGAACCGCCCTAGCTCGAGGCTTGTTCAGTCCATACTACAAGAATTTGTGCTCGGCTCGTGCTCGGTTTAGTGTAGACCCACCTTAATATTAATATGAACCGGCGACCCACCGGAGGTAGGTGCAATATAATCTATTTCTATTTACAGATAGGTATGTAGGTAGCTGCCGGACAATCGGACCGGCAGAGACTCGGCTGCCGGCAGAACGTTTTTATTAGACAAGGCGGATTTATTGACAGCACGCGATAACGAGGATATGGGGCCAGTAGGTTCGCGACAATGTGCACCGGTATTTTCACGGAATTTTAAAGTCAGTGGCCAATGGTGGAGGCTTTGTCCAGTAAGATGACCAGGGTTTATTGATACCAAAGCATCTCTAAGGATTGTGAGGGTGAACCCCTGAGCTTAGCAAGGGACTTCAAAAGTTAGCTCTCGAGCAGAGCGAGGGAGTTAAGTAGAAAAAAAAATAGCTCAAGACAAGGGCATCTGTAGCCGAGGAATGTACGTTTCTTCTCACACTTTTTTTTTTTTTTTACGTGGTAAAATCATCAAATGAGACCTTCCACCCCGGGCAGGGCGAGAGGTACTGTCAGACTTGTACTGACTTAAATCCACGGTGTCCTTCAATAGCCCTTTATGTTCCGGGGTCACGGTGATGGTATAAGACCCGCGACCCCGGCAGGCTTTAGCCCTCTAAGAGGGGGCCTCGTCATTATGCTGACGCTCTTTGAGGCACGCGTGGAACACGGCGCGCCGTCGATCCGGGCATGGTCCATGGTCGGGCGGTGAGTTGCCCTTTACTCGCCGCCCGCATGCCCGCGCCTACGGTGGCCGGAGATCGTCTTGCGACGTCCGACGCCGTGGGCGTCCACCACCGCGGGTGGGGCGGAGGGAGGACCTTGTCCTCTCTCTCACGCGGCCCGCCTCCTCCTTCGCGAGCATGACTGCTTCGCAGAAGGAGGCGACCGCTTCCCACTCCGTCTCGCCCCGCAGCATGGCCGCGACCAGTGCTGGGCGCGAGAGGTCTCCGCCTATCGCCGCCGTGAGGACACGTCGGTGCTCCGCCCAAGCGGGGCAATCCTGCACCGTATGCTCGACTGTGTCCTCCGGGCGATCTACGCAGTGGTGACACCCAGGCGTTTCTTCCTTTCTCATAAGACACAGGTACCTCCCGAAACATCCGTGTCCGGTGAGGACCTGCGTCAAGCGGAAGGTTAGGACGCCGTGACGTCTCTCCAGCCACTCCTCAAAGAGGGGTCTTATCGCCACTATTGCGGCGTGCCCGGCCGTCGGTCGCGACAGTCGTGCCCTCCATACTGCCCTGAGATCGCGCCGGAGCTCTTCCCGCCGCGCCTCGACTTTTCGAGGCAGCGGGGTTTCTTCTCACAATTGCTGCCAAAATATAATACCAATTCGATTATTGAAATATACTTAAGGTATTGCGCCCCAACGTTCTATCGCGCGGCTTTCTTATCTTTCTTTTTTCCGGTAGCAGGTCGTGTAAAAATTTTAAAGGAATCCTTGGAGAAAAATACAAAAATACTACATACTTTCTTTTATTTATATTTTTAACTAGCTTCTGCCCGCGACTTCATACGCGGATCCTGTTGCTTGTGCCAGCAACAGCGGGGTCGACAAAATCAAAGATCTGAAAAGTCTGATACCCAACTCCAAGAGTCCGAGTAAAAAAATAATGGGAAATTGGCCAGTAGAGTAAAATTTTTGTTAATATATTCATCGTTATCGAAAATCAGTCCTAAACTGTTACCGCCTTCACTGCGTGGAGGTAATCCCAGCTTTTTTTTATGTGGTGAAATCATCAAATGAGTCCTCCCACCCCGGGCAGGGCGGGTGGGACTGTCAGACTTGTACTGACTAAAATCCACGATGTCCTTCAATAGCACTTTATGTTCCGGGGTGACGGTGATGGAATAAGTCCCGCGACCCCGGCAGGCTTTGGCTTTCTGAGAGACACTCTGTATAGATAATCAAAGCCTTCACGAAAATTCGTTCCACAAAGCTTGCTTCGCAAAGTACTTTCTTTCATTTGTGATCAACCTATCTTCATTCTGCTATAGTAGGTAATAAGCCGCTCTCTGAAGAGCCTCCATCCGATGTTATGGTTTGTTAAATGAAAAGAAATAGAAACGAAGGCGATGAATAATTTTCCCAGTTTTTTACCAACAATAAACTAAATCATCAAAATGATTTAATTAAATACCAAATAGTCTAACCACTTTTTTGAAGCTGATTCAAAAAACTGCGTTATTAATTACATACCATTCATACCACTTTTATTGCTTATTTCTTCATTTCCTAATCTTCCCTTCAATTCATTACATACTAGCGGCCCGTCCCGGCTTCGCACGGGTGGAGGACCCGGTCTAAAACCCGGTCCCGATGGTTACAAACACAACAACAAAAAAAATCTGCCAAATCGGTCAAGCCGTTTTCATGATAAGTCGTGACAAAGGAAAACGGGTTTCATTTTTATATATATAGATTAATAAATAAAAAAATATATAAACTTTACAATTTCAATAAACACTGCACAAACATCAAGAACACAGATTTCTTAACACCGGAGCGATAAAAGAAAATCGTAGTTTAATGTATCGCGTGACGTCATTGCCCTATATTATGATATCGGCGCCCGCGCATCGCGGCCTACGATTTACGAGCGGTCGCCAATTTGTCCCCGAGACTAGGAATACCATCTGTGCAGAGTTACCAGGACAAGTATTTTTTCAAATTAATGATAGATTCGCGTTTGGCCACTATCTCGCCTCATGGTAAGCTAAGACATGTCCGGCATTTTAATCGTCTGGCCAGACTTACGAGTATGTTACCCAGATTATTTCACGTTTTTACATAGTTATATTTATTTTACATAAGAAAATTGCTACAAGCAAAGCTAGATTGGTATTTCTGATTGCGCTTCATAGAAAATAAAAAAATAACCGGAACGGAGTGCCGATCTATCGACTTTTTATAAGTTTCAACAAGTAAGACATTAATTATCATGGACAAGGATCTCATTTAATGGACACGGAGTTTTCTTTACAAAATATATAAACAACCGATACATATAAGAATAAGTAATATAAAAAAAGAAACTTCAAAAATTAAAATTACTGGACTTGTCAGTATATGTCCCGACTTATAAACCTTAATGGTGACCCTAGCCATGTCTATTTGTTCTCGCATTAAATACGTAATAAAACATGGTTTTAGGACCAACGGAATTTTTCCTTTCTTTTTAATTTTCTAGAAAATATTGGCTTGTGTATCGGCCTACTTTGTGACAATTAAAAATTCGTTAAAGACTGAGAATAACAAATTCGCAAGTGATGACGCTTTTATATTTTTAACATTACCTTAGTGTCTGTAAAATGACTAATAAACTAATTTTAAGACCTGCGAACGCTTGTTTCCCTTCGTTACCTAATAAATATTTGTAAAAAATCCAAATATCCCAGCAGCCATTTTTTTTATTACATTATCTAATTTCCTGCCATCATCACGAGCTGACCAGCAGTTTTATGCTGATGTGGCAACACTGATAATGACCCTCATAAAGTTATGTAGGCGTCGTTTGTACGGTCTGCAGCTAAAGTTGGGTAACACTGCTAAACATCAAAATTTATATTTATAGAAACGTCTATAATTCAGCACCATTCTGTGAGCAGTTTAGGAAGCCGACTTTCGTTACCGCAGTTAGCAGATATTTTAATTCCTGCAATTTATTTTATTTCCTTTAATTATCTTTAAATACACATTTTGACAACATCAATCAATAATGAATTATGTATTACGATAAAGGTTTAAAAAATAAAGTGATTTATTTTCTCTTTTGTTAAATAGTATGTTTTTTAGTACTATTAAGTATTAATATAATGTTTGTTGCTGACTATACTCTGTAGAGGTAAACGCAAACGTAACATTTCAAGTTCAACTCGTGTGTACGTTTGATAACTCTTATCAGAAGGCGAGCCCGCGAGAAAAGCCGGGTACGAACCTAAGGAAAGCTGGGTAGGAACCAAAACCGAAACGATTTTGAATCTTTGTAGTAAGTTATGTTTACTGTTTGGAGTATATTGAATATAAAATATGCAAAAAAGTATAGTAATAAAGAAACTGGTGACTTTGTCATGTTATTATGGCAACTCTTAGCCTCTGGACAACGTAAAAACCTGCTCAAAAATATCATCAGAAATCTTAAAAGTTCTGAAGATACCAACCCCAATACTCCTAGGACTGATAAAAGCGTCAAATTAGACAGATGGGTCTGTCAGACATTAACGAGTAGAAAGTCCACCCTGTTCCTTTGGTTGCCCTTCGTGTTCCAGGGTTTTTTTTTTTTTGCTTGTTAAAATCACCAAATGAGTCCTCCCACCCCGGGCAGGGCGTGAGGGACTGTACTGACTAAAATCCACGGTGTCCTTCAATAGCCCTTTATGTTCCGGGACCACGGTGATGGAATAAGTCCCGCGACCCCAGCAGGCTTTGGCCCTCTGAAAGGGGGCCCCGTCATTATGCTGACGCTCTTTAAGGCGCGCGTGGAACACGACGCGCCGTCGACCGTGTTCCAGGGCAACGGTGCCTTTAACTTTAAAGTCCCGAAACAACCCCAATACGCTAATTTAAAGATAATATAAAAACAGAAAAACTGTGTACAGCTATCTACTTATACTTGCATACCTAGCAAGTAAGTATAAACCTCAACGATAGTATATTCTATTCCCGGCAGAGGAGAAAACACGATGTAATGTAAGTAACGTCGGGTGTCAGGCGGGGCCGCGGTATACGTATGTATGTCTCATTCCATCACGCAGCCGTCCGGTCATTCGGGGTTCGTGTGCGTGGTACAAGGAGGTTGAGGTAATGGAAGTGACTTCGGAGCTAAGAAATTAAGAGGAGGATATGTAGTCCGAGGTAAGCCTAAGACGGGTGCATGTTAAATTACCCGTTTCTTCGTCCGACAAGTCGCTTCTCCCTATAAGGCGCCGCGTCCTGCACGCACACATTCTTATGAGCAAAAATGACGTGTATATCCGCTTACGCTTACCCCTCCTATACATTTTCTGCTTGAGATTTCATTAGCATTGGTTCATGACGGTGAGTAATGGGTGACTCGCCGAACCCTAGAGGGATAAAGCGTGCCTGAGTCACGGTACTGTCTCATCATTAAACCGTGATCCTGACAGTCCCTCCCGTCCCGCCCTGGGCAGGAGGACTCATTTGATAATTTTACCAAAATAAAAAACATGAGCTGATCTGAAAATGACACCTTTTATTTATTGAATTAATAATATAATAATAATATTCCACAACTATTACACAACCCCATCTAGTCCCAAGCTAAGCAGAGCTTGTGTTATGGGTACTAGACGACTGATAAACATACTTATATATTTCTATATACACACATATTATAGATAAATTACACCCAGACACAGAACAAATGATCATGCTCATCACACAAACATTTGTCCTGGGTGGGAATCGAACCCACGACCCCCGGCATAGCAGTCAGGGTTACTAACCACTAGACCAACAGACCAGTCCAATTAAAGGTTAAGTTATTAAGTCAATTAAAGGTTAATCAACCCGATTAGATTAATGGCTGATCTAATTAAGTGTAAGATTTACTTTTACTTAATTATTTTTTACTTATCAACCTGTTCTGCTAGTTATCATTTTATTTAATACATAAAATCAATCAATCATTAGTCACCATTTGTAAACGTAGGTTCCGATTACGGTGTGCTGTTAGAATTGGTTTAAATATTATATTTTCTCTGTATTTCAAGTACAAATATACATTTGCCTAAGTGTTTAACGCTGATGATATTCCTAAAGCAATATCTTGATGGTGGCATGGCTTATTATCTGTTCTAGGTTTTTGTTTACTTATTGAAATCATCAAATGAGTCCCCCCCCCCACCCGGGGCAGGACAGGATGGACTGTCAGACCTGTACTAACTAAAATCTACGGTGTCCTTCAATAGCCCTTTACGTTCTGTGGTCACGGTAGCTCGAAAGTCCCGCGACCCCGCCAATCTTTGACCCTCTAAGGGCCGCGTCAATAAAAAATACACACTCATATACTAAATCAAGATAAAAAAATGATAGTCACAGTCAGCAACTCAACCAGACACTTCCATCAGCTCTCCATCTTTGTCAAACCCTTCGTATCACCTTATCTACCGTCTATTCGGGGCTAAGTGCCGCGAAAATTGCCATTAAATAATATTCCAGACGATGAGCGTTGTAACGGGCACCCTAATCGGAGCAGTGGTCTGTGAGACCGTACCAAGATATCGACGCGGTCAGGGTAAGGGACAACCAACTTTGCACGTCACGTGTTACTTGACTGTGTTCTTTGAAGGAAATGGTGTAAATATACATTTATGTTTAGAAGATATAGAAAAGGAACATTTTTTCTATGAAATATTGCATGGGCGAGCAGTGGTGGCCCAATGTTATCGGCGTCGACTTATGAGTGGTCGTAGGTTCAAACCCGACCTTTTGTAATTTATTTCATCACCAATACTCTCAAAACGGTGAAGAAAACATCGTGAGGAAACCGACATGTCCTAGAACCAATAAAATCGAAGACGTGTGACATCTACCAACCCGACAACCCGCACTTGGCCTCCGGGATGGTTTATGGCATAAATGTTCCCACTGCTGTGCCACAGACCTCCTCTCTGTGAGAGGAAGTGGGTCATAATCCACTAAGCGGGCCCACTGCGGGTTGATAGATCACAATAGACACGGTCACAATACAATATTATATCTTCGAATTTTTGGTTCTAGTAAGTACACGCCGGTTTTCTCACGATGTTATCCTTCACCGTTTTCAGAGCAGTGATGATGAAATAAATTACACAAATATCTCTAGCCAAATACATTTATTTTTATAAGCAGTTCCTATATAATTATGTAAGTGAAATACTGGTACTTAGCTGAATAAGAGACGTCGGTTATCGAGTGAAATTTCGTGAGATTATTGAGGTTTATGTCAAACAGTGGACTACTATAGGTTAACAATGATGATTATGATAGTTCAGTAGCGTCTGGAAGCTAGCTGACGCTGATATATTTAAGGAAAACGCACTATTTTCATCACCATCACGCCTGGCTGTTAGCAAATGATTTGGTTTGGTGAAGCACGCTTGCAAATGTCTCAGTAATGTTTTTTTATTATTTTTTTCTCCACTTTCCCAATGTAAAAAGCCCAGACAATTCAAGTTGAACGACCTACAGTATGTTTATTATTTGGCAGCCGACTCAGTGCGCGAAGGGTGCTAGGTTTCATTTCCGCAATGAGACAATATTACTATTTATACAGCCTACAAAATAGCTGCGATACTGTACAGAGCAGTCGATTTGTTATGAGATGTATGTGCATTTGAGAGCTATTGCAATGTATTAAGAAAGCTATGTTCACTTGGTATTGAACTATGTCATCCTGTCGCAGTATTTTACCAAGTAAACAAGAAAATACGAGACTGATAGTCCTTTCCACTGTACCCAGGGTGGGATCAATCAATTGATAAACTTTTATTTTGATAACAATTTTGTAACTAAGTCACGCATCGAACGAGAATCTACTCTATTTCTGACGCTTGAAGCAAGCCATAAAGTAACACAGTAAGAACTCACAGAGGTCGTAAATAAAACAGATACCTACTCTTCATCCCCAACTTGTAATAAAACAAGAAACCGAAATAACAACATAATAACCTGTAGGCCGGAGCTGATGCCGCACCGACTCCCAAAGGTTTAGTGAGTACTGTTAACAAATCAATTACAGTAACCCTCCACCGCTGGGAAGGCGCAAAGCCGACTACTTTCCACAACAAATAAGCTCCAAAGATTTATGCGTGTTGGGTCATCGCGACCCAGACAGATCCCGCGGTCCGAAACACCCCGGGATCAAAATCCCGCACCTTATATCACGGCATTAACCGCTCACCGTCGAAGTGTTAAAAAGCAGGGGATTACATAAAAGAAATATGGATAGCGTAACTGATGCTGAAAATGAAAAAATAAGTTGAGATTTAGGCCGGCTTTCAGGAAGTTTATTCGTAAGTTATAGTTTATTAAAAGTTTCTTGAAAATCGTGAGAATTTTCGCAAAAAAATAACTAACGTTTTCGACCCTTACTTTTATCCATTCAAAGCTAACGAGTTCTATTTGTTATAGGTTAAAATAAGAGTAGCATTTTGTACTTAAATGAACTTTAGTAAACTTCCCCTCATTTATGTGGGAGGCTTTAATAAATTCTAAATAAGACCTGCATCATTTTGAGACGATATCCACAACGCGTCCTTTCACACACATCTCCTCCGTAACCCAACGAGTGTCACAACTGTTCAGCCACAATCAATAAATCTCTCCCCAATTTGGGAATCCTCGAAGACAGTAGACACATATCTACTGCATACAAGAACAATAAATTTTATCGAGAGACCAGCGGTCGATTCACTCCGACGTCAGATTAATTCTGCAGTTAAATTGTAAATGAGACGGGAATCCCGGGACGGCTGGATGCCGGGATTTACGTCGCATCCCTGATTTATTCATCCCGTCTTGTTCTAGCTTTTCTTTTAGGACTACTCTAGCTAACGAAGGCGAGTGACTTTGTTGACTGACAGCCGATTTGCTACAGTTACTTGTGGTGGGTAGTCCACGATTTATTTCAGACTATGCTGACCCTTGTAAAAGTGTCTAAAGTGTGTGTCCCGCTTTATCGATGATCCGTAACATACTCACTACACACCTCAAAATGTCTTCACCCATCTCTCAGGTATTAAATTTCTTTTCAAAACGAACTTGATTCTTGATGATATAGACAATCAAAATTTCATAAGTGCTCACTGGTCGTCATTCGTCCGAACTTACTAGAAAGACCGTTACAAAGCGGTTAAATAGCAAAATAAAGAAATCGTCAAAAGAAGAATTCACTTCAAAAAAATCCTTTACAAGATGAAGTTATCATCCATTCCTCAAAAATAGAATTTAAAATCGCACAAAGCCGAGCGGACAAAGTGGCCAGTAATAAATAGTTTCCGTGCGCAAAGCAATCTTTGTCCCATTCTTTCGCTGTGTAACCTGACAACGAGCAAACTAGACCGAAACTACGCGAACCGCCTGAAAACTTCATCATGTGAGCATTTATCTACGAGCATTGTACGATGCAACAATGCAGTTCGCACTACATGGAACTGTCAGAGCTTCCTGCAGATAGGCACTGCGGCTGCGGTGCTGCACGGCACGGCACGGCCGCGGCACGACACGGTCACGCGACTGAGCCAAGATGCATGGCCTGCCAGAAACGTTCTATCACGAAAACTACTTAGTACAGTCTCGTCTGAAATATTTATGCATCAGAATTTTGTTTCGTGCTCATTTGAATATGTAGCAGCTATCGCGGTAGTTGACGAAAGTATTTTCATTATTTAAACTGCAGGGAAAAACTTTTTGTCTTCGTTTTTAATGAAATTTAAACTTTGGGTATGTCGGCTGGGGGAGTATTTCTCTTGAGTTATGGACTCAACGCGTGCAATGAATTGCGGGACTTTAATCACGTTCACTCATCGCCCATTCGAACGACAAGAACGCATCCAACTAAGTAAATTAAACTTCCCATGGAATTGCACGATATGCCATACAGCTTGGTATTTTAAATTATTGCTTTGAGGATCGTATCGTTAGCATGCTGCTTTAAGATAATTTGAAGACGTATTAAATCCTTGCAAAGTTCCAACTTTTCTCAACTCCGATCTAACACCTCCAGGCAACTTCCAACTTACGTGAAAATGGATCAGAAACGAAGTAAATAAGAACATAACATACATAGATTTTTTCACCAGACTATTACGTGAATAGGGTGTATATTTGACTGAAAAAACCCGATTAGTCCGGCAGTTAAAGATTACCAAAAACATAGTTGAGCTGACACTTTTTTAAAGTGGCAGAACGTCACAAGCAAGTCCATTTATAGTTTTCAAAAGCTAGCTAAGCTAGGACTAATTAAAATTAAATTTTGCAATTTATTGATGCTGTCTAATTGCCTATTATTTTAACAAGTAAAGAAATACAATGACAAACGAAAACATACCCCATTCAACATTGTTTTAAAAGCGTTAATTATTAAAAGCTCAAAACTGACAGCATGTAAGTCCAACATCTGACATTATAGCCTATGTGGCTTCGTATCAGTCGCCATGTCCGCCAGGAAATAAGTAGGAAATTGTTTATTGTACACACAAATAACATTTCTTGCTCACTTTATGAAGTTCTGCGAGCTTTTATGTATAGCGCCATTTTTTGGATTGGAATCAATTTAAAGTGTGTTTTATATCAAACATTTATGTGCATGTATGTGATTTTCTTTCTCCTGTGTTTTGACAGATTTTCGGTTATAAGAAATGGGTAGGAGTACTTCTCACCGCTGAAATTAATATTCTATCCCAACCCAAAATATCTATAAGACTCGGATAGGCCGCGGGCAGCGAGTAAAGGGCAACTTGCTGTCCGACCATGGACCATGCCCGAGTCGACGGCGCGTTGTGTTCCACGCGCTCCTCAAAGAGCGTCAGCAAGATGATGGGGCCGCCCTCTAGAGGGCCAAAACCTGCCGTGGTCGCGGGACTTATCTCATTACCGTTACCCCGGAACATAAGGGGCTATTGAAGGACACCGTGGATTTTAGTCAGTACAAGTCCGACAGTTAGGAGTGGGAGGACTCGTTTGATGATTTTACCACGATAAAAAAAGAAAAAAGACTCGGATAGGCACATTCGTTCGTTGATTGATTACAGACAAAGATCTGGATCAAGATAGCAACCGAGACAGATTCGTAATATCCATTGACTTCATCAGAAATAGTTGTACACAATAATTGTGTTCGCAAGAAGTTTTCACTTAGAAAGACAGATTATCGTTATGTAAGGTAACCTATATAACTGTTACTTTTTCCGATTTCCGATAGCCCAACTTCCCAGTATTAATTATCTTACTTTTAGTCATACATATAACTTTGACACTAAATTAAGTCTGAATAACAACCCTATATTCCTAACTCCAATTCTCAAACTGCCGAAAATGTTCCTCCTCGAACATGAAACTATTTGTCTGAACAGCCGAACAGGCGTCAACATGTCCGATACAAGATAGGCTCTCAAATGAACATGTTTCGCTACATAGCACCTGCGACTGAATGTTTAAATAGATACACTAATTAATTAGAACGAGAGTAGTTACAACATTCACTCATTCGTTCATCGTTCATTCAGACTGATAACACGTGATAGGATTATTCTTGTTTTTTATTAATGCGATAAAATCATTATATGAGTACTCCCGCCCTGGGTAGAGCGGAAGGGACTGTCAGACTCGTACTGACCAAAATCCATCGTGTTCCTTCAATAGACCTTTAAGTTCCAGGGTCACGGTTACCCATTTCGCCAGTTCCGCGACAAAGAATATGTAAGTAAAGTTAGGGTCAGTTCACACCAAAACGCGTAGTCGTGGTAAATACTCGTAGTTAGATGTAAAGTAGCTCTATTGAAATGTGCGCGCAGCCTTAGAGAAACAAATATAGTTATAGCGTATGGGTATTTTTTTTCATAATGGAGGACCGGTTCAATATCGTGACCTTTTCTATTCCATATTTACTTTGGGACTATAGACATATAAGCTCGGGCCAGAGCTAATCCTGTACCACGTCACGTTTTCTTAAAAAAATAACCACGACAAACTATACGAGCATAGAGATACCTTGCTTCGTGAGGATTTTTTAAAACATAATACAGCTCGCCTCCTGTTAGCACCTACTCTGTTTAACAACATAATTTGTCCGCTGTACGTTATATTTTTTTACTGACAAATAAAACAGAACTACTTTTTTTACGTTTCTCTCTCCTACATCCATGTTTTTTTCTGTATCACTCACCTTAAATTTCACTAAAAATGATACAAGAACAATAATATGTTCTTGTATCTTTTAGTAAATAAGTAACTCTATAGTCAGTGTATGATATTCTAAAAGTTTAAAATATACAAATACGAGTATGCTGTATGGAGCAGTAGTTTGCGGTGTTACCAAAGTTCCACCGCACCGCACCGCGCCGCCGCTGCACCGCGCGACTAGCTCTTGTAGTTTCACACCTTTTTGGTTCAACTTTTGTCCTGATACCGCAAACTTTGCCCGTGTCACTAAAAGGTGCATCATGCCATCCGATGGCGAATATTGAAACTCTCTAGTAGACGGTTTTTAAATTTATCTAAAGGTTAATTTAATATTCAAACTCAAAGCTTTTATTTCTATAAAACAGGCAATTTAGTTGTAGTAGAAGATTGGGCAAGAAATTCTAGTGGTAACGGGGCTTCGACTTATGACTCAGGTGGGGGTTTGAAACCAGCTGGGTGCATTGTTTTTCAATGCATCCAGTGGTCTCAAAACTATGTAGGAAAACATCGTGAGGAAATTTGCGTGATCTAGAACCCTAGAAAAATTAAGATATTTGACACTTATGGACCTGCACTAGGCCCGTGGCTCAGCCAGCATATTACAAAACAATGGCAAACGATCTACATTAATTTCTGAATCATGCAGATGTTTTAACGAATTTAAATGTCATCAAATGCACAGAGAACAATAAAATAATCCTGTTTTTATAGCCCCAGCGCCCGCTAGTCCCTAAACCATAGGACCGCAAAACACGCCACAACAAAACTTCAAATAAAACCGCCATTTAAAAGCGGCGTTAACAAACAATTATTTTGACTTAGGCGGCTTTTAATTCGTGGCAGGCGTATCCCCATAGGATTACGTTCTGAAACAGAGTTCTAAACAACGTTAGGTGAGAAATGAGAGGCTTAGTTAGCCTCTCATTTCTAAGTCACAGTTTCTAAGTCATCCAGATAATGTGACTTTACTTGGCTCCTCTTCTTAGATGGTAGACTGCGGAAGGAGCTCGTGGGAATACGACTAATTGGCTAAAACAAAGAATGATTAATAGCGACCACTGCAGTCATGCTTTATTAGCGGAACTCTGCTCTGTACAAATTATGCGAGCTTTTCGGCCTAAAGTGTTATCCAGATCCAGTTAATTATTCTGCTTTACAAACTAGAAAAGCTCCTGACTTCGCTCGGACGGAAAATAGACGTAATAGGTAGGTTTGGATCGCTGGACTGTCTGGGTCGTGGGACTGTCTCAGCAGGTACCAGTGACCCTGAATCGCTACAATATTATGCAGCATCGAAAAATTCATCCTCAACGCTGTCAGCTGGTAATATGCCCAAGAGCGAGGCGGCGTTCCCTCTCTGTATGGCAATACTTAGCCTCTGACCAAGGTAAAAGCCAGCTCTTGGGTCACGGGAAGCTTTAACAAGAAATTGTCCTAAATTAGAATAAAGAGCTCAGACTTATAAAATTTCACCTTGATAATGTTAATCTTCAGTAACACGGAAGTGGAGGTTACTCCGTGTCTCTTGACCCTGACCTTTTCCTAACTAATTGGTTTTTAGACTCTTATACCTACCCATAGAGGCGTAGTACTACATAGCTATTTCTAGAGCATTCGTGATATATTTACCTACGTTCAATATGAAGGGCGATATTTAAAAGCAACATAAATTATTTCTTTATCAATTAAAGGCACGTCGGTCAGTAACGAATGAGGTTTCAATATAATAATAGTACACTTGAATTGATAAAAATGAATAATTGTGATTGGTTCCTCATTTGCCTAGCCTTTCCGAACTGTGTTGGGTATGGCTCTCAGTCGAATACAGCTGAATATCCGTATTTTACATAGATTAACCAACTATCTGCACGAATTTTCACTATTTTACTTAAAGGAAACACTGTTGTTTCCTTTACAGCGTTTCTTGTATGAAAAAATGGAACAGCGGCTCTGGTGTGCGAAGAAGGAATTAATTTTTCATTTCTCATACTCGGAAAGTAGTGTTTGTTTGACCTAAGGCATCGGGTTCGAAAACGATGCTCCCTACCTTGGGCGGGAAAGAATCATAGTAATTGCCCCCGAGGGCGGGAATGAATTTTAAAATAGAACTAAATTGGTTTTTTAACGGCTAAAATTTTCTAATATTAATAATTCGAATAATAAAACAGTAAAAAATAATGATTTCGAATCGACAACATATTCCGCAATTCAATTGTCGAGTATTTTGGCAAATTTCTAAATGGATTTTCTGAGCAGACAGATCGCAAGCATCAGCCATTTTTGACATCGATGACATTTGAGAAGTTTGTTTTATTTTTTCTCTTTATTTTCGGGTTCGGGGCCGTGTCATGGTGGTGTATTATGTAGTTACGAAACTCCTTAGAAAACTTAAACGGAAAACCGTGCCTCGACAGAAGTTTTATGCGGCGGGAAGAGTTCCGGCGCAATCTCGGGCGATAATGATGAGGGAGCGACTGCCCGCACAGGGTGTCGGCGGGGCAAGCCGATTTCCATCTAGTTTTGACATAATTAAGAAAAAAATCGATTAAAAAAAATGCCTGGTCGTGTGAGTGTATACGGGCCAATTTTGAATTAAAAAAAAACTATTAAGCGGGATGACCAGCGGCGGTGACTCGGGCGGTTGTGTTCCATAGTTGTGGAAATTTAAAGTAAAAAAGACTATTAATAGGTACGCACTCATTTGTTACTATCAATAAAATATGGTAGAAAAAATAACTATTTTTTTTACCTTTCCTTATATTTGAAATGAAAAGTAGAGTGTTTAACACGGGTGAAAGTCATCAATTCCCACTCGGACTATAGCCGCCCGCGCGTCGCTCGTGCGTTCGAAATACCTCGGTACGGGAATTGATTTCTTTCCACCCTTGTATAACAATCTACTATTTCCTTGAAAATTGTCAATTTGAAATTGAAAGCTCCAGTTTACGTCTCAAATACTGAAAACTCGTGCTAAGGGTACTGACCTCCACAATCCAGTAACTGGGTAAAACAATACCTCTTGGTAAGACTGGTTGTCAGACTTTTGGGCTTCAGTAAAACAGTTATATCTTATACGACTACAACAGCTTTTCGTGTTTTCCAAGACATTAGGGTGTGATGAGAACATTGCGTTGTGCCAACCTAAGCATATGGTAACCATTTTGTTGTTTTCGTCGTTTAGTACAGTAAAGATAGCATTGTCGTCACTTCCGAGTGTTTTAGCTAGTTTTGTTTTTCCAGGTTTGGTCATCCAATCGGTAACACGGGTAATAAAATGCTATAGGTTTGTTTGTTTGTTATAGTTTAGGAGTACCTACCTAGAATTTAACATCAAGAAGTTATAAGTTAAAGTTATCTAGTTATTTTTTTATTCACTAAAAAAATAACCATAACATTCATTATGATAATAGATGATATTCTAAATTAAGCCATGGAAGCGAAGCCATGGAAAAAGCTGATAAAACAATAAAATCTTGCTGGTTTTAGTAAATAGTTTACTAACAGAATTCCTACTGCATTTTTGGTACTAATACCGAAGCTACGAGGAACAGTTAGTACCTACTAAATATTACCCTCAACCATTTCGAAATTTAATTTAAAAACTCTACTGGCTACTTTATCTCACCTTCGACCCGTACATTTAATACGCTCACACCAGGAGCTCCATAATTTACGCGTCAATTGCTAGACCTCCCCTAAATCATGAGCTCCTGGTCACAAACGGACAAAATAATCCCTATGTGAACTTTTCTCCGGGACCTATAAAGATGGCGGCCATAGATAAAAAAGTCTATGATCAGCGGATTTTGTGCCAAAAAAGGGAAAAGTAGTGAAAATGTTAGTTTTAGTGGCTATAAATATATTTATGATAATAAAAAGCTTATCTTGTATTGACATTATTGTGTTTGTAGTGTACGGTTTGACCGGTAGTGGGAGTTTTTTCGGTGGAATGATTTTTTTAGAAGATTTTTGTATATGCATGACAACCTCCTGATGTTTCAAATTCGAATTAATCTATCCGAATTTTAATTTAGATCCTAAGTGCAACATTTTTTTTGCATTTTGAAATGGATATCTACATCTTCGTGATTAATCAATATACTTAGGTTAAAAACAATGGGAAGTTTAAATTATCATTATAGTTTCAAACTTTATTAATAGGAACTTGCATATTTAATTTGTGTGTACGCATGTTTTGGACAAATAAAATATAAATATCAAGGGACATAGTTACTGGTAAAATCGTATAAGTAAAATCGTTTGATATAGGTTTCTATAAAATTGACATTGACGCCTCTATACATTCCTGAGAAAAAGGGGTCGTGACACTAAGACAGAGATAGAAAATGAATTATTAATAAGGGTATGGGGGTCTGGGTTTTTCCTTTAAAAGTACGCAACCTTAAACACTTATATCACTTGCGGAACTGTCTCAAAAGGGAGTATTGTGGCCCTGGCACACAATACGCCCAGGTAAGATTCAGGCAAAAAATCATTCTGATTAGAGGAGGCACAGGATGAGAGCTTCTGGGAGGTATTGGGGTACCTTTTTTGGCAGCATAGGCTAAATTTAATAAAAAGTGTTTAACAGTTCAAATCGCTTGACACAGCACAGGAGGACTCATTTGATTTTTTCGTTGTAAAAAGACCTACCCCACTAAAATTATCAAAACTATCACGCATTCACTTGACATGTACTATTTGGAGTGCACGCAATAAATCGCACTAACTCCAGATTTATGCTCAAATACGAATGTTGCGGCAATTGCCCCTACTTTGTCATCCTTACTAACGACGCATGATTATCACACACGATATATTTTGACAAATGCACGGTGTAACAGTACGATTCCACCAAAATAGTGTGCGGGATATTTGTACGCGCACATTTTTTGCAGAACTTCAGCAGTGCGCGTACTAAATGGTATTGCGTTTACCCACTGTGTCCACCGGCAAGGCAGTGCGTAACTTTTACTGGCGAGTCTCAATGGAGCACCATTCTGTGCGAACATTTTCAGTGAACTGAATTTACCGTGTAAACGTAGTCTCTTACTATGGACCTCATTAGTAAACTCAAGATAGTCCAAAGAGCCATGGAAAGGGCTACGCTCGGAGTCTGTCGAACTGTTCGAACCAAAGTTGTCGACATAGCTCAGCGAATTAGCAAGTTGAACTGGCAGTGGGCAGGCCACATACAACGCAGAATTGATGGCACCAACAAACACACCGTGGTACAAACACCTGTAAGGTGAACAGACGATCTGATAAAAATCACGGGATTGCGCTGGATGCAAGCCGCCGCCAACCGGTTCTATTGCATATCTAGGTAGATATGATGATGATGATGAGTTTAGCAATATGTGTTCACTCAAAGTGTCGAGCTCACATGTGCATGCGCAAAAGTTTCTAGGTGTCACAATTTATTCATGTTTGCTTATGTGTGTGTGTTGTGTGTCGACAGAGTTAACATTTTTGCCGCATAGTGCTGCACAGTATTGGAATCGCACCTTAACACCAGCTTTATATATTACGGGAGCTTATTTATGAATCGCAGCTCGAATTATTGTGAATTATTGGGTTATGGTGACCGTTTAATGGGTGTTTGCCACCTCAAATGTTCCCGTGGGTAGATGTTACATTGTGAAATGGTTAGTGAGGTTTAGTATCGTTTATTTGGGATCGTTGTGGTCTTACGCAGATGATGGCAAACTTGTAGTATCAATTGGACTGCAGCAAAGAACAAACGGCTATTAGCCCAGTCATTAAAGCCAAAACCCGAAAATAATTAGTAACTTGCTGAAATTTTAAGGGGTAAAAACCCCTTAAAATGTCCGTATGTCGCAAAACGCTGCAAATTTGATACACGTTACAAACCGGTAAGAACAACCTAATTCCAAATTTGCAGCGTGTTACTAATTTCTTTACCCTTGTTATTAACAAATTGCATTGTTTTTAAAAAATAAACAATGTTCCGTATGTTGCATAACGCTGCAAATTTGATACACGTTACAAAACGGTAAGAACAACCTAATTCCAAATTTGCAGCGTGTTACTAATTTTTTTGGCAATGTTATTAACGAGAAAGCACTTTTCAACCCTTTCCGTACACCCCAGAACGCTGCAAAATCACCCGGTAAGTTATTTTACCTTCTTTAAAAACCCCTTAAAATTTCAGCAAGTTACTAATTATTTTCGGGTTTTGGCTTTAATGACTGGACTATATCTAAAAAGTTGGCAAATGTCACATGTCTTCGAAATTTTCGTTCCAGGACATTCCGGTATCCTTTTATGAATTACTTTCATAAAAAAAACATTAAATAATATATGTACAACGTGCATGCAATAAGTATATGATGTGCAAAATAAACAAAAAATTCTCCGTAGACTTGGTCGCACTAAAAGTCTGCCGTCTGGCATGGAGTTTATCGTAATGGGCTATTAAAACACAGAGCCAGCAGTGGAGTTTTATGGCAATGGTGACAACCGTATCATAATTATCTGGACAGAGATATGAACAGGATCTCACATTTTCTTGATGTCCTTAAAACTATTCCTTTCCTTTTCTGGTGTGAATTTTTGGAAGATGTAATTAAATGACATGATCACGACGACTTTATTTGTACTAGCCATTTTGACATTAGTCACATCGATTCTTAGAGCAAAAACAGACTCACACTTAATTCAGTTCAGAGATTTATTTTCTGATAATGAGTCAAAGTAAATACGACTAGCGCCACTGTGCGGTTACGGCAATAGCAGGAACTATATGATATTCCATTCTGAATTAACGGTTTGCTATTTGGGTGCGTTCATTTTTTGATTTTTGCAAAATAACGGGAGAATTAATAGTGATTTATTTATCAGATTCTACGGCATCACTAGAACATCGGCCTAAAAATTACGTTCCTGTTTTTACCTTACTTTTTATAAAATATAAAGGCATATTTCTTCACAAATTGGACCAAACTTTAAATTAAACTGTCATAGTTCAAACCTCACAATTTTAAGCCACCAACGATCCAAGGGGAAAAATAATTTAGTGAAGCGAGTCTCCGGTGTAGACTGCTGTCTTTTCTTTGGCCTAGCATGTTACTACGATTTATTTCAACTCTGTCTGCCGACGAATGCCGGCGGCTTCTTTGTTGAATTAAGCTTTAAGCTTTACCCAGCTAAGTTTTGCGAGGAATTGTAAAGGAGTTTGCAGTCAGATAGCTTAAGCACAGTCTGAGCTTTTTTATTTATGAAAAGCATGGGCGTTTTGTATAATAGCCGCTGTTTATTTTGTAATTAAGTAAATAGCAATTTTAATACTGCTCTTGGTTAGTTCTGCTTTTTTAAGAATGGGTTAAACTGTCTTAAGTTATGCACTATTGAAGCTGGTTTTCTTTGCTTAAATACGTTGCACTTTTCATTCTATTTTATGTTCATAATTTTACTTAAGTTTATTTAGTTATCTATTCATCTATTTCGTTTTTTTATCTTCAGTTGGATCTTTGTCTGTAACCTATCAACCACTGAATTTGCCTAACCGACTAAATTAGAAATACCTTGTTGTCAAAAATAAAATAGGGAGTTAGATTAAGATTTAACATTAATTTCGGACGTTAGTTAACAAATCTATTTAAGATTATTAACTGCGACAATCCAAACAAAATTATGATGACAGTTCAAAACATAAAAAAGTAGTAAATCGGTAACTGGAATCCCAACCCTACGCATCGTGGTACATCCTTAGTGGAGCAAGCAGAGACAAGTCAGGGGGACGTATGTCAGCGCGGTGTGATTTGACATGACCGGCAAAATCAAGTTCCAAGATGATAATTATATTTTATTGAATAAATGGTGGATTCAGTAATGGTGCAGTTTTCCATTTATTACTACCTACCTATCTAGATTAAATAATCCAAACAATCATCACTCAAAATGCTATCCTTATCCAACCCACGGCTAAGTAAAATCCCCATCCCTTTTCAGCCTGAAAATTAACTAAAGCACACAAAACCTCACATATTATCAACTTTATGCAGCGTACACTCAGGTGCGCAGTATTAAGTTAAAAACCATAACTTACCAGGGCGACATAAACGGAGCGTAAGTTAATTAGCCGGGCTGGCTAGTAGCGGTAATGAAACGATGAGGGCCCGCAATTTGGCCGGCGAGCGTGAAGACGACTAATAACTGCGATAATGTCTCGCAAGATATAGTGGACAGTACTTGTGGTTAGAGATACGAGTTAGTCTGGGAGCCTGGTATACTTAGATAATCTTGAAGCAGGGAATTTGGTCTATTAGCAACTGATACGGTTTTTTATTTTAAATCTTACGTACTTAAAATATTCCCGAAAAGACATTTTGATAGTTTTAATTAATAAAACGTCCTAACGGCATAAACTACTTTTATAACACATTTGCTCGTAAAAGGTCTTTTACTGCACCACTATCAGTATTGTAATGTACAGTCGCGTTCATTAAGATGTTGGCACGTCTGGACTTCAAAAATATATGAACATCAAAATAATTCAGAATATTGTGACAACTAAAGCATCATTAAATTGTGATCAAGATTCAGATCCATTAATATGTGACTAGTTTTTCTCAATAACATGTATACAGCCAAAGGGTCATTTTTATATGAACAACTTTAAGATCATAAATATCTGAACAGTTTTCACTTTACAATTCACAATTATGTAAGCTCACAACACGTAAATGTAATTAAAATTCAAACTTAGTACAACGTCATAAAGATGATTTTACTAGCAATCTTAAAATTGCGTGGTCAAGGAGTTTGGAACATTATTTAGGTATCACTGGCTAGTTTTCCATCAATGCCGTTGTTTTTTTATTAAAAAGAAATAACTGACGCACATGTCATTCATAAAAAAATATACTATGACATTGAAATACTCATTTCAAAAGACCTAAAAAGCATTCGCGCGGAAAACAATTGAAATACTGTCATTTCTCTAACAATGTAAACTGGATCCTATTTATTCGAGCAAATAATATACTATCCTATGTATGTAGACATATTTATGAAGCTTACCCTGCTCAGATATTATTAAAGCTTATACAGTATAGATATATTATTAAAAGGTCATCACATATTATTGCCTAATGCAAATTATATATTATTGAACCTTCACTTGAGTACATATTTTTTATCCCTAGATTTGTAGAATTTTTTGAGCTTATCAACGTTCACAATATTTTGAATCATTGACAATGCCAACATATTATTGAACTCGACTGTACCATATTACGCACTAGTGCGGTAATGTAAAACGCATCAAGATGTTCCGTCTAAAACGAACGGTACTTTTTTAAATCTTAGCAAAGAGTTTTTATGTCAGAAAAGTGGTCAACATTTTATGAATAAAATTAACTTTGAGAGATAAAATATAATAAAAAAAACATTTAATTCTTTAATTTAATTAATTTTGACAATTAATTACAACCATTTATCCGTAACAAAAATACAAAAGTATTAATTTACTTTATTAGTAATACTGGCTGTTTTTGTGCCTTTGCCATAAACAAAAGACGTTGATGCGCGAACTTGTCAACTTGGTAACCGATGTCAAAAATGGCGGCTGCGATCTGTCTTGTAGGAAAACCATTACAATTTTACAAAATACTCCTCAACCCGAATTTTGCGGATATATGTTGTCGACTCGAAATCTCTATTTTTTAATGTTTTATTATTCAGGTTAGCTTTCGATCGAGTCTACCGTAGACCTGCACGAAATTATTAATATAGAATTCAAGTAATAATGAATTTATTCGTTTAATAAAGTCGGAGTTTTATTTATTTCCTCACAAATGTGTTATAAAACGTCGTATGACATACGTGCGGTTTGATAATTACAGCCTCTGCCTTCTTATAACACTCGCCCTGCGGGCTCGTGCGAGCAATATCGCCTCGGCTGTAATGATCAACTTACCGCACTTGTATCATAATGTACTATTTTTACAAACGTTAGGTTCGCGTTTGCTTACTACCTCGCCTAATGCTAAGCGAAGAAGTGGGGGAGCGGTGAATGCGCAAGTGGACCCGCACCCCCGGCTAAAGGCAGTAGAGGACACCGTGTGGTTTTAGTCAGTCGAGTCTGACATGCCCCTCCGTCTTCCCCAGGCGGAGGAAGTCCATGAGGATTTCCAAACGTTAAACAAAAAAAAAAAACGAAGAAGTGGTCGACAGTGAAGCACGCTTGCCTAGAAATATAACATATTCACTCTTGACTTGAAGACCCCAAGGTTATAGCTGTCAGATAATAAAGACCCCCGACAAGGAATTCCACTCGTTAGCTATGCACATAATAAAAGAATTGAAAAACGTTTGGCTTAAATGTTTTTATAACACATTTGCTCGTAATAGTACATTATGATACAAGTGCGGTAAGTTGATAATTACAGCCGAGGCGATATTTTGCTCGCACGAGCCCGCAGGGCGAGGCTAAGAAGCAGAGGTAGATTATCAAACCGCACGTATGTCATACGACGTTTTATAACACATTTGTGAGGAAATAAATAAAACTCGGACTTTATTATACGAATAAATTCATTATTACTTGACATCTATATTAATAATTTTGTGCAGGTCTACGGTAGACTCGATCGAAAGCTAACCTGAATAATAAAACATTAAAAAATAGAGATTTCGAGTCGACAACATATATCCGCAAAATTCGGGTTGAGGAGTATTTTGTAAAATTGTAATGGTTTTCTTACAAGACAGATCGCAGCCGCCATTTATGACATCGGTTACCAAGTTGAGAAGTTCGCGCATAAACGTCTTTTGTTTATGGCAAAGGCACAAAAACAGCCAGTATTACTAATAAAGTAAATTATTACTTTTGTATTTTTGTTACGGAAATGGTTGTAATTAACTGTCAAAATTAATTAAATTAAAGAATTAAATGTTTTTTTATTATATTATATCTCTCAAAGTTAATTATATTCATAAAATGTTGACCACTTTTCTGACATAAAAACTCTTTGCTAAGATTTAAAAAAGTACCGTTCGTTTCAGACGGAACATGTTGATGCGTTTTACATTACCGCACTAGTGCGTAATGAGGCACATTACAATACTGATAGTGGTGCAGTAAAAGACCTTTTCAACACATTTGCTCGTAAAATGCATTTACAAAGCCTGTATACAGTGTTCGAAAGTTAAAAATTACGGACCATACAACGCAGCGTGCGGTAAAATAGGTACTCTCACCTAAGTACCTATTTTACCGCACGCCCCCTTGTAGAGCAGCGTGCGTTTTCTTTACGGTTTTTTTTTAATTTCCAAAAAAAAAAAAAAAAGAATTCCACCAAAGAGTTTCACATTATGAAAATAAACAACCTGACTGATCGAACCTCCTTGGAAGAGCTTTTGCTCAATACGTTGTCTCACTTTAATACTAAAGAGTAAATGAGATGAAAGATGTAGTTCTAATTTTCACCACGTGCATGTGGCGCCATTTTCAAAGTCGCGCCATTTTCATATTAGGAACTTCAAAAATTGTTGCGACTAATCTGAGTTCAAGGGAGGAATCTGATATTAATATGGATAAATGTGTTGAAAAACATTGTATGACACACGTGCAGAAATTGGTATTTACAAACTCGTGACTAGGGTACGCCCTCGGGCGCCTTCGGCGCCTCGGGCGTACGTTGTCTACTCGTTTGTAAAAACCAACTTTCCGCACTAGTATCATAAATAACTATTTACGAGCAAATGTGTTTTAAAGGTCTTTTACTACACCACTATCAGTATTGTGGTGTGTATTGCGGATATATGTTGTCGACTCGAAATCTCTATTTTTTTATGTTTTATTATTCAGGTTAGCTTTTGATCGAGTCTACCGTAGACCTGCACGAAATTATTAATAAGTACAGATGTACAGATGTCAAGTAATAATGAATTTATTCGTATAATAAAGTCCGAGTTTTATTTATTTCCTCACAAATGTGTTATAAAACGTCGTATGACATACGTGCGGTTTGATAATTACAGCCTCTGCTTTCTAATAGCACTCGCCCTACGGGCTCGTGCGAGCAATATCGCCTCGGCTGTAATGATCAACTTACCGCACTTGTATCATAATGTACTATTATTATGTGTTAATTCGTTCTGATATTTTTTTGTGAGAAAGAGTATAAATAACATCCAAGATAAGTCTTTAAAACGACTCTACTACCTCTCCTTCGTCTGCTCCTTAGTCTTTTTATAGGATTTCAATAAATAAATTATGTTTGTAAATAAATAAGACTAGGTACATAATTTTACATCAACACGTGTAAACCAACACCTAAGCTTACACTTAATTTAGTCATAACTAAATAAGTCAGTCATAACTATGACTTTAGTACTATTGTCTACTACTAAGGTCGCAGTCATGACTAATGGTCGGAAATAATCCTATAATATTCAAGCATTTCCATTCAATCACTACGTTTCGCGTTAAAAATAGTCTCGTGACCGTTTCCACTGTCACTGTGACACCGTTTGTCCTTGACCTTCCTCAACTGTACTAACCATATCGATTCTAAGCTTCTATGTCTGTATCTAGTCTTTTACATAAATTAGGACCACTGTTATCCTCCGGTTCAAAGCTACGGTCGCAAGGAAGTGCTGAGATACACGTTTTACGTTATCTATTGGACCCCTATTCGTGCCTATAACCCCATACATTCGGCATTGGATAACTGCATCGATCTCTATGTGTTCCTGGTCATAAATTTGATTTATCGCAAGTTTCGATGAACTCATGTCGGTTTTGTCTGCCAGGATTCTTGTATGTGGCATTAACTTACAATGTTAAAGCAATATTGTCAATTTTATAGAGTTAACGATAAGTTAAATATTTTATTTTAGTTTTGTCATTTTCCATATGGTCTACTTTAACCCTTGAGTCTGAAAATAAATGAGTATTCCACATTCGAGCGAAAGGCCCCCCTTTCGCTCGAATGTGGAATACTCATTTATATGCCAGACTCTATCTAACTAAATATGGGTTATAGGATAGATCGTCCATCAAAGGTTTATATTTGATGGACAATTTAAGGAGTTGCTTACCCATTGTTTTCCAGAAACTAGCCTTACGAATTATCTGAATCAATTCAATTTAATTATTTTTTAAACAATGATTTTTAATGGCCTAATTGAACTGACCTGTGTGCCAAATAAATTATGACTTGTTAATCAGATTACATAATTTATAGCCCAGGTTAACACATAGGATAATTTGTATCCCAATTTTATGTTCCCGTGAAAAAAATCCGAGTTGTAACGGGCGAAGCCGCTGGCACCAGGTAGTTACCAAAACTAGTTCAAACATACATTTGAACTATAATATATTTTGGTTACTAAAGATAATCTAAAGCTGGCTTAAACCATCGCCCACCGCGTTATGAGGTCCTAGTACCTGTGGTGTCGAACCAGAGGGATAATCGTTAATCCTATTACTTACTGCTAATTAAATTAAAAATACTAGGCTAGCAGGACTCAAGAGAAATACCGTACGACTGATATTAGTCGCGGTAGCTCATTGCAATAGGATTAATTATAAGCTCTGCACTTAGAATGCTATTAAATGCTAGCTATGTTTTTTAGTTACGTTTAATATAATAGTATTAAACTTTAATTAAGTATATACTATTTAACTATCGGCACTGTATGGTTACGAGGGAACAAGCATTAAAAAAAAATACAAATTGAGAACCTCCTACAAAACTGCAATTTTTACAATGTACGTAAGATTACACGATTCATATTACATTGGGCTTAAAAACATGTTACTATTTAATACGTGCAATACAGGGCGGGAGGACTCATTTCATAATTTTACCAATCCGATAAAACCCCTTGGTGAAAATATCGTATTGTAATTATGACTTATTAAATCAAATAGCGTAGTAATTGTCAGCCACTACTTTTAAAACTATACCCCCTCGACCACTCAATACAAATGTAAACAATCAATAACACCCCTCTACCACCCCCCGCCTCAGCATAGTGTTAACTATCCGATCAGCAACACCCCGCCAAACGAGCTCGTAAGACTTAATTAAACAAATTCAAACATCTATAAAAACACGATATAACCCGTAAACGCTACTGATAAAGCTAACGAACTCTTTAATGAGCGCTGGGGTACTGGAGTACCCCGCGACGGGTAGTGGGGTACCCCGCACGCATTAGGCGGGGGTGCAAAGAAACAAGTGCTGTAAAAACTTGTATCGCTGTGTTGCATTATGTATGCGGTCGGAAATGTGGCGATCAATTGTGGGGTAGTTTGATTTGTTGGGCCCCTGGTTGGCGAGGAAGGGTTGACGATGAATGGGGGCCAAGGGGTATGGCTTCCGGTTTAGTTCTGGATCGGATTCCGGAGTTATGACCGTGAGGGTTTTTGAGAAAGATAGTCTTTACTTACAAATCAGGCTTAAATAATGTATAGCCTCAGATAACATGTAAAGCCTCTTATGTCTTCTTTGTAAGTTTGTGATATTGATACAAATGGCCATTTTTAGGTTTCCATGCCCAAAGGGTAAAACCAGTACCCCTAGCACGAGTTTTCACTATTTTACTTTACAGAGTTTTTCCAGTATTTACAGCGTTTCTTGTATGAAAATATAGAACAGCGCCTCTGGTGTGCGAAGAAGGAACCAATTTTTCCCTTGAAAATTGTCAATTTGAAGTCGTCAAAGTTCCAGTTTACTTTACGTCTCAAATACTGAAAACTCGTGCTGACGGTACAGACCCTTCGCAGACTTCGGGAGACTTTGCAGACCGTCCGTAGGCCACTTCGTCTAGCCTAGCTCTTGCCGGCAGCTTCACCCGCTACAACTCAAAAATATCCCACTGGAACACAGTGGGGATAAATGCTATGTGTTGATCTAGAATCTAGGTTACAAACTCTGTGTACGAAATGTCATCCAAATCTGTTTAGTATTTTTGCGTAAAAGAGTAACAAACACACATAAAAACATACTCACCAACTTTCGTCATCATCTGCCTAGCCTTTTCCCAACTATATTGGGGTCGGCTTCCAGTCGAACCAGATTCAGCTGGATATCAATATTTTACATGGAGCGACTGCCTGTCGGACCTCCACAACCCAGTAACTGGGTAATACCATACCCCATGGTAAGACTGGTTGTCAGACTTTTTAGAGCTTCTGACTAACAGTAACGACTGTCAAAGATCTACAAATGACAGCCGGGACCAACGGCTTTACGTGCTTTCCGAGGCACGGAGGAAACTCGCTATGAAAGATGGTCACCCATCCACAGACCAACCTAGGCAAGCGCGGCTTGACACGGAAGATCGGCCTGTGCGGCTGTAATTATTTAGCCACGAGCTCCTCTCCTCACCAACCAACTTTCGTATTAATAATAATTACTATTGTAAGAGAAGATTAGAGAGACTGAAACAATAAAATACATATCTTTGTGTGCTTTTCCTGATTTTCGACATTCGTTACTATTAGTCAGAAGTCTGACAACCAGTCTTAATGGTAAAACCCAGTTACAGGGTTGTCTAGGTCCGATAGGTAGTCGCTCCATGTAAAATAATAATACTCAGCTGCGTCCGGTGAGGCTAGAAGCTGACCCCAAATACTATACTAACAAATATTATAAAGCTGAAGAGGATATCTATCTATCTTATCTCAGGAACTGCTGGTCCGAAATGAGAAATATTTTTGTGTTCTATAGCCCATTTATCGAGGAAAGGTACACGCTATACAAGATCACGCTACGACCATAAGCACCCGAGCAGCGCGTGAAACTGCAGGCACAGCTAATACTTCATAATTTTGTTAATCAATTTCTACATCACCTATCATCACCACTTCCACTCAGAAAACCTGCGCTTTCATCTGAAATTGAATACAGTCAGCAAATTATAACCGTGCGATCAGCTGATCCGACCAAAACACTGTTAAACAAACGAGGTGTTTGCCAAGCACCCATTCAAAATGATAGCGTGTTCACTATGTGCCCCAAACATTAATATAACGAACATGAAAAAAACTAATTTGTTTTCATGAATTAATTTTAATTAAACACCTATTTGGATAATCTGAAGCGATTTTAACCATGTTATCAGAAATTGCTTTACAAATTAAGCGAATACGATTCATTTTATAGCTGAACTTTGTTTTTATATAGCTAAGACAACTGTATCTTCCGAAAATACAGTTTTAACACATCTGTAACACTAGTAACTATAAATCACTACTTTCACAAAACAACACAAACAATAAGACATAAAAACAAGAAGAAAAAACTTACATCGGAGTGCGAGAACTTGTCACAGAGGAAACACACGCGAACCACAGAACAACACAGGCCCGCCATGGCAGACAACATATTTATCAGGAGCTGTCATTTATCAGCACACCGGCCGCGGGGACATTTGTTACGAAACGTCAAAACTAAAATAGAATTCACTTGTTTGTGTCCAAACAGCGACCACGTGCGCCCTAGCGGGCGCGCCGCTCTTGTCTGACGCCTCACTTACCTTATAACATGAAAACGAGAAAAATAACACCACTCCACACACTTACCCCCATTATCTAATAACCATTTAAACATAAATTAATGTAAAATCAATGAACCCACTCGCTTTGATGTTTCATGTTACGACGAGCACCGTTTAATTCTCAAATAAGTCTTTTAAACTGGGCCAAAGCAGTTTATTTTGTAAATGACACAATTCTATATGGAACATGGCTTTTAACGTTTGATTTATGCTAGGACACCCTATTGGAAAAAGTTTGGTACAATGGCTCGAGTCGAGCTACTGCAGTAATGTGACAATAAAATCAATATGTGTGCCGAGTCATTAATTATGTTCTATCAGTGTTACATGAACGCACCTGATGTAAAAGCGCGGGAGAGTCATCCGTCAAGCGCGCGGCGCGAGCGGCCCGCCATTCACTGCGACGCGTCACAAATCCGTATCATTGTCACCACGAACACTCGTGTCAATAACGACACTTTTTAAAAGAAAAAATAAAGACGTAGAGTTGTATATGAGTAGTAACAAGGTGTGGAGGCGCGCCGGGCGCCGGGACCGGGGACGCGCGCTGTCGACCAGCTCGCGAACTGTTGTCGGATGGACTGGAACCGGCGCGGTGTGTCGCGTATTTTTCTATTCTATACGTTTGTTCTACTCAATCGTGTCATATCATTTTCGTGGACATTGGGCGGTTCTATTTTTAATTGGCCCTATATCGTTATAAATATATTTCGTGAGAATATTTCACTCGCCACAAACAATTGGTGCACATTTCAAAGGTTTTACGAGTTTAAAAAATTTGTTCTGTCTTGTTTTTGTCGTTGATGTACAAATTGGCAACACGTGCGTGTGATATTGTTTTTCAAGTATTTAAACACTTTAATCTTGGAGTATTTCTTTTGGCACGACGTAGCATAATATCCTATCTACGTGTGACCGACCTTTAAGAATTCAACTGCTATTATATACTCCTAAATATACACTTTTAAAGAAAACAAAGTCAAAACATAACACGAAAAAGCATACCGACCCACTTTAAGCCGGCCGCTTTATAATTACGCTGCACCACTAACCCTCGGTAATCCGCAACATTTGTCCGCACGTAAATAAGTAGGATAAGCCGAAAAAAAAGTCCCTAAGTAAATATTTTTCAAAAGGCAACGCTAAGGGAAACAGAATCATAAAATTTGAGTTGAGCCATTATGTGTGTGTGTTGATGACTCAGCCACATACAGGGTGTAACGACGTTTTTCAATTGGGAGATTTGAACAGGCGGCGCCGGAGGACACGCTATGTAGTAATTTAGAACATGCTGTTAATGGGTTAGAAGGATTTGCTGTACCAGCTAATGTATGCAGGTTCTGTTCGAGATAAGGGTGGGTGATGCTTGCTGGGTGGGAGGTAATACTTGCATAGGTAACTCTGTATACACAAGATACAATATAAACCTAACTTTGTTTTGCTGTGGGAATATTGGCTGATATGTGATAATAGTGATAAAAATACGACATATTTTTACAATTTGCAAGTGCCTGTTTTTTATTAACCGTTGTCAAGCTTAAAGCTTAAAGCTTAGTTATTTCTCCTGTATCGTGTGTGCGTTTGTAAGCATATAAACTCATATACACAAAAACCCAGGATAACTACCTACTTGCATATCGTACGAAAATTTGTTCAATGCAGGGATCGAACCCGCGGAACGCTGCGCAGCTACAGCGCCAATTGTAGCGCCAATAGTAATCCAAATCGCGTAGTGGCTGATATACTGGAACGTACGACTACTGTGCGAAGGGTCGCAGGTTCAATTACCACAGTAAGGTAATATTTATTTGTATTCAACTGTTCAGATTAAAATTCTCGTCTGGGAATTCATAAAATATACATAGACCTATAAAGCGACGTGATTTTTTTGTCGAGATATTATGGAAAAGCTATGACCTTTTTTCAGTTAGAAAATCATCCAATGTGTCCTCTAGTTCTGGGTGGAGTGGAAGGGACTGTCGGTCTCATCCTGACTAAAAACAATTTATAAGATATTTCCTCCACACTGACAGGCATTTCACCATGTCAGACACTGTCAGTTTTCTGACAGTTCCTTCTAGCGAGTGTATAACACGACGCTAAGCTACCCATTACTCGCCGTCCGCAAACTGCCTCGCGATCCTTGTCTTTAGCACTGACCTTCTGATTTTATTTGGGTAGGTATCATATGTTATACATACATACTTTTACTATACGTATGTGAAGCTTTTAAACTTTATAGCCTTAGTACAAGAGGCGTAGTAAGGCATCTCGTAGCTGCGGCACGTGCCGGTCATGTGCGCACGCGCACGTTTTACGACGACCTATGACTGAGTACTCTGTACACCCACAGGGGATAATAGTTCATAGACTTACTATTAAATCAGTTCTTAAATAAAACCTGGACTTAATATCACTAAAAAATTCTGACGTGTGTGCTCAAACAAACATTAATAGCCTGTACAGAGGCCTTTGTCGCTGTGTCCTACAGCAGCAAAGGCCTCTAATTACTCCTTCGCAACCTCTCTTTTTGGGGAAATTTCTGGTCAAACAATAGCTATACCTATCTCTATAGATCATTATTTGTTTGGGGAATCAAATCCGCGACACGCAACGCAGTCAATCCCTTAGCCACTGCGAAAACCTTACCAAAACTACAATAAAAAAATTAAACGTGTGTTGTAATGTGTACACACGGCTACACATCAAGCTATGCAAAACCAGTATTAGCTGACCGTTCATTGTGTATGAAAATCGTACAAAGCGAGACCAAGACGAACTGGTTTTGTATAGCTTGATGTGTAACCGTGTGAACTGATCAATGACGGCACGGTTGACGCAGTGGCTGAGCGACTGGACTGGTGTGGCGGGTTCGATTCCCGCACGTAACAAATATTTGAATGATCTACAAGTAGTTGTTTCGTGTCTGGGTGTTTGTGCATGTGAGTTTCTATGTTTTTAAACGCACCCACGATACAGGAGAATTTCCTAGTGCGGGGCAACGTTTCTTAAAAAGAAAGGAAAGAAGGCAATGATGATGAGACTTAATTTTAATTTAACCAATAGTACTCAAATACTAAGTATACGGTGTCCCAAGATATGAAACAATGTAACCCGGGTTATATTGTTTCATATCTTGGGACACCACATCTTTCTGTTTTATTTTATGAAACATTGCCCAACACTAGGAATTTCTTCGCCTCTTCTCCGTTCCGTTCCGTACCGAAAATTATGCTACAACAGAATAATTTTAGTTTAACTGCAATTAAAAGCATGTAAATTGGATCAAAATAAACCCGCGGGTAATTGTGCAACGCACTTACAATAGCAATGCTATTAATTTCGACATTTCAACAACATTCGCTGCGTTATTTACGTTGTTTAATTGCTGAGCAGCCGGATTTTTAAATTAAAGCTTTTTAATTCTTCGATTCGTGATAAACAGCTTTATGAAAATATTAGAAACGTCTTTATATAACCGCACAGTTTATCTTCTGGGGTCGCGGGACTGTCTCATAAGGTTACCGTGACCTTGGAACGTAGAGGGCTATTGAATGATCACCGTAGGTTTTAGTCAATACGAGTCAGACAGTCCCTAACGTCCCACCCTGGGCGGGAGGACTAATTTGTTGATTTAAAAAAAAAACACTTTGACCCTTTTTCAGAACGCCTTCAAAAAGATTAAACGTCAATGACCTTTTTTTTATCGTGGTAAAATTTTCAAATGAGTCCTCCCACCCCGGGCAGGCTGGGACGGACTGTCAGACTTTACTGACTAAAATCCACGGTGTTCTTCAATAGCCCTTTATGTTCCGGGGTCACGGTAATGAAATAATTCCCGCGACCACGTCATTGGCCTATGAGAAATGTCACTTGAAAAATTAGTTTAGAAAGAAAATATCTTTTAAAAATTCTAAATTCGTTTATTATATTTTTAAGAGAAAAGCGTGCATGACGTCACAAATATGCAATTTATGCTATTACCCACTTACTCCTTATAAAAACTGAGACTGACTCAATTTTGATTGAGACGCATTAATACTCTATGACCAGTCTGTCGCTCAGGTGTTCATTTATTTTAGTTTACAAGTATCGGCGTGCCATGAAACTATAACTGAATTATTACTACTCAAATGGCAATACGGCGGTACATGGTATGTGGCACATAGGCAACAAAATAAAAATGTTGTGTTGCTATGAACTTTTCGAATTCATAAAAGTATGAAGATGCGAAAAATGCGGACCGTAAAAAACGGAGTATCTTATAGTAACATAGTATGGAGCGAACTTACCCAGAAGAAACTGCCCCTGCTCTCCGTCGGAACACAGTAAAAATTGTTTGGTGCTGACAGTATGGTGGCCGAGAGGCAGGCGGCATTGGTGAGGGCCTACCTCCGTGCCAGTGGGATCGCTCAGCTTTCATCGTAGGTTCCTGCGGTGACATAAAATGGATTATTTGTATTGTGATATATAAAAAATACTAGGATAGCAGGAATCAACGGAAGTGCACGACTATGTAATCATACGTCGCCGTCTATATGCAATTTTCGATTGATACGGGGATTTTGTTTCATCCTTTATACGGCTTCCATATTTTTAAGGTTCCGTTTAAGTAGTAATGATAATTTTTCATCATAATTTTTTAACAACAAATTACCTAACTTAACAAATTATTTAACCTTATCTTGTCACAAAATACAAATGAATACGGAAAACCAGTTTTAAACAAGAAGCGCCCTCTAGACTTTTCCCAACAAACTAATCGTGGGAAAAGAATGTCAGGTGAAATGGCATCGGTTAAGGGCATTCGATACCAGGACATCAGGGATTACAAGAAGCTCTTACCTGCATCATAAATCAATATTCGACACACTTATCTATGCACGTGGCGAAATTGAGAACTGCTGTAAAATGTACTAAATTTAACAGGAGACCTTTGCAAGCAGCGCCCCCACGAAATGAAAAGCGAAGTTTGTGAGACAAAATGAGTGACCACTACTTAGACAGAGATGCATAGCTTTTGCGACCGTTGTGTGTGTGAATGAAAGTGCACACATGCAAGACTGCATTGATTGGGGATAGTTCAATGAATGGACTTACGATACGTCGGTGTATGCGTAACACGGGTGGCACCCCCTTTCATCAGATTGGTGTTCCTTCAATTCAATTCAGTGTTATGACAGCAACGATGCAGCCCAGTCATTTCGACATCACATTTCATTAAAAGCCCGACACGGCCGGTCGAATCGAAAACCGTCAAACTTGTGCACCATTAGCGTTGCCTTTTTTGCTTGTTTTTATTAACGGAACCAATGTTTTATTATTACAGATGTAAATTATACATATACCCAATTTCCCATAACTTTACGTAGTTAATACATTAATGACATATTTTACAGCATAGAAATGAAATACAATTTTTGTAAGTCTTTATTATGTTTGAATTTCCGCCATGCCATGGTAATTTTACTGTCCAAAACATGTTTGAAAAAACCGGACTCGCTACGTCTCGTCTCGTAGAACGTAGATGTAGAGATATGCATTTCAAGTATGTATGTTTGCGATATAAATTGAAGTCTACGAGTACATTGCTACGAGTGCTACGAACGTCGTCGTAGCAAAGCAATTGGATGTGGCTTTGCCACAGACTTTACTTATTTGAAAGTTGTAAATGGCTCCACAATCCACATGAACAACCTTCAAGAAAAAAAACGTCCTAACCCAGGTCGTACCTAGTCAAAACGGAAAAAAAAACAAAACAGTCAGACAGACCGAGTTAATTTCGCATATTTTAAAATAAATTCTGGTGCAGACAGGTAATAAAGTAAACAGTCATTTGTAAATTGGTTAATAATACACGTACTACGGATTTTCTCTCTTAAAAAAAATACAAAGCATACTACTTATGTACATGTACAAAATGTAACTTGTATAGTTATTATTGTTGTTTATCGACATTACGTTGCTTTCTGTCTCTTTAAATCCCGTGGTCCCGTTTTACTATACCCACGAGAAAAACCTTTTTGTGCCGAGACCGGAACGGGACACAGCACTAAATTCCCGTCAGTCTGTCCGGGCCAAAGGGAATGCTCCCGTGACGTCACGTGTTTCGGGACACTCGGTACTAGGACATCAGGAGTCGTTGGGAGCTTCTTCTTATAAAGTGCAGTGTTATGACTTTCTGACACAAGATGGCTCTGTCAGATCACACGTGTTTTATATTAACTAATAATTCAAAATTCAAGTATTGTTTGAATACTTAATTTTATAATTTTAGGTTAGTTCATTCAATCAACATATTTTTTTGTATAACTTTGCGTCATCCCTTTTTTTAAGGAATTTTGAAATTTTTAACTAAAAAATCGTGGGAAAATAAAGAATGTTCTCATGCCTGCATTTTTTAAAGCGTTGTTCACACTGGTTACACACACCCGTGAACTCACTGCCCTTGTTGATGTCTTTAGCCAGGGTGTACAGTGGCCGAATAAATGCCACGTGTTTATTGAAGCAAGGTACTAGGCTGTTAGAAGCTAGGTGGAGCTATCTTATGGTACATTATGACAATGAGGAAGCGGTCAAGGTGAAGGTTTTGTCGATACAAGAATTATTATTATTGTCCATAAACTTTTGGGACGTCGAGTTATTGATATTTTTTCCTGTTGTCATCAATCGAAAAAAATATATAGTGTAAGGCTATTACCGCGAAATTCTTGATGGAAAAATCCAATAAGACCCAGATACCAGACATCAAGAAGCTAAAACCGTATGGTCGTAATCGCACTTGCTGTGACCAACCAAAGAGTCAGTTTTTATAATTTTTTTTTTGGTCTTCTTTTTTTAACCGTTTTCAAAAAAAGGAGGAGGTACTCAATTCGTCGGAATCTTTTTTTATGTATGTTCCCCGATTTCTCGAAGACGCCTGGACCGTTTCGGTTTTTTTTTTCTTTTGTTTGAAAGCATTCCTCATTATTAGCATCTGTTACGAGGTTATCAAGAACTTGCAGAAGATAGGCTGACTTATCTTAAAAAAAAAACAATTCAAATAATATTTTATTCCAAAAAGATAGTGAAAGAAATCCGCTTCCCTCATTGAAAGCCATCATACCACGTGTTCTTAGACAGCAAGTACTAGGACATTAGATGTCACCTGGAGGTTTAATATCAATAAACCGCGACCCCCATTCATTACCTATCTACGTAGAATGATGTCCGTGGATGTAGTTTCGCTAGTGAGTGAGACACTGAGGCCACGTATTATTCTCAAAACAAGATACTAGGACATCAGAAACCAACTAGAGATATTGATTTAATTTAATAACAAGAACACTATTTTTAGTGTTAGAATAACAATTACGACGGTCTTTGATCTGTAATGTACACGGTACAATATTTTGCCAGTACGCCGTACGGTTGGCGCAGTGACTGAGCCCTCGACTGCTGCGCTACGAATCGCGGGTTCGATTCTAACCACGAAACAGGAATTAATTCCTTTATTTTGAAATTTTCCTGTACTGCGTAAGTAAAACTGTAAAAAAGAGTCTTATGTTTCACTACAAAATAAGCCCGTTCCTGGCTCTGAAGTCAGCTAGAAATACAACGTTCATTTATTTGAGATATTTTATGCTTGTTTGAGTGAGATAGACTCGGGAGATAGATAAAAGTTTAATCATCAATATTTACGTCACAAAATAAGACAGAGAATAAAAGGCATTGTGGGTCCTACCACATTTTAAGGACGCATGTCTCAGATACCACGTGTTTTTTTCAGCTCGATGTACTAGGGTGCCAGGAGTTAACAGGAGTATTCGTCCATTCAATCGATCGCATCAATACTAGAAATTGGGCGAGTCCAAACTGCAGGGTGTAACAGACAAAAACTACACAATTTCAAAGACTTTGAAGAGCATAGAAAAAAAACCAGTGGCATTTCACAGCAATGATGTTAACTTGTATCTACTACCCGCGAATTCTAACGCCCTGGTACGAAACAAACTGACAAGTCGATACTGGGACCTTCAGGAACGCGTGACACACGTCATAATAGCTCTGAATGACGTCACACAATATCGACCAGTGCAGTCTAGACTTATAAGTAGGTACTGGCTGAGTTTTTGAATTGATTAAAAAATTGTCCCAGTTTATCTGGAACTACAATTTCGATTTAAGTAATTGTTTTTTTTTGTACTAGGTATTGTTCAACTTAGGCAATACTGCAAGTTTCATCAAAATCGGTTCCGTAGTTTTTGAGATAGTGTATCTTTTGCCTACTTGTATACGATTATCTCGCTTTTGGCTGAACCGAATATGCTGCGATTTTCGGAAAAGTGTTTGTTACATTCTAGGGAAGATTTGGGTTTTAGGTATATAACAATAATGGATATCTCGTTGCCCTCATAGATCCGTTCTTGTTTGTTGCTCGCTTGGATATAGAAGATTTTTGTCGAATATCTGAACTAAGTAACTAGAAAAGGTAAAATAAAAACTTTTATAAAGTTTAAAATAACTTTTGTTTCGGAAGTCGGTGGCAATTAATCAATGAAATAAAAAACAAAGCCACCGACTTCCGAAAGAAAAGTTATTTTAAACTTATGAGTATTTTTTTTTAGTCTTTTTTAAGAAAGGCATACAAGTAGAACTTAACCTGAATACAATGACTTTTTCACTTCAGTAGCTCAAAAATGTAGGTTTTGCTGCCTGAAAACAGTGAGCAAAATGCGATTTTGCTCACTGAGTGAGACAAAGTAACTTTTTAATTTTTGTGTTTAGAAAGCCGCGATGTATTCCTCATTCAGCCTTGGGTTAGTCATACAATTCGAAACATTTACACTCCATCTCTTTCCCGCCATTAGAAAGTGAGAGAGACAAAGACCAGCCCTTTTTTCCTTCTTCCTTTAGGATAGGCAAAGGGTCAAGCCCATACAGCCACAAAGACCAGCCCTTTCGAAGTTCCGATTTTGAATTCAACCTCAACAAACACGTTCGAAAATTAAGAAATTTTGCAAAAAGATAACTAAATATGTCTTATAATGTAATTTATTGAATTCTTAACTTACTGTTATTAATATTTAAACGAGAATAAGTATTTACTGCACATAAAACTGATATTTAACGTGTAAATATTTATTTCTAGTTTGTGTTATGTAAATATTTTGAATAATAAAATATCATGGGTGCTATTTCCGAATACGCCTTAATTTAAATAAAATAGCGGGAATAAAATATCGTGCCTGGCGTAAAGAGTGTTTATTATTTTATCTCCTAAATTGTTCTCGCTGCTGAAGTGAAAAGTTATGTGTGTTACACGAGAGCAAAGTTTTTTACATCTCGTGCCTTTGAATCCCTCGCCACACTCAGGATTCAAATTTAGAATCACTCGCTACGCTCGTGATTCAATCGTTGAATCCTTCGCTTGCTCAGGATTCAAAATCAGCACTCGCAGCAAAAAACGACTTTGCTCTCTTGTTGCACAAATAACTATTTTACCCTAGCGTAGCCGCGGCGGCACCCACTACTTGCGTAATAATAATTACATTAATTGTGGCGATTGTGATTGTATGTGCTACGAGCTACGAGTGCTACGATGTAGCTTAATATTTTGTTTGTTTTTGTGCATAATAAACGTATGCACCACGACACGGGAGAAAATCTTAGTGTGAAGCAACTTTAAAAAAATAAAAAAGATTTCCTTATTGTACATACTTTTTTTTCAAAAAAGCATTATGCAAAAATTAAATGAACATTATTACCTCGTCCGTGTGTCACTGCGTGGTACCAACTGAAACCCAGCGCTGGGTGTCTTTCGCCCAGCATATGCTGAGTTGATAACTCTTTTGGTGTGGACATGCTCAGCAAAATTGTTATTTTATTATTCTTTTTTTTTATTCTTTCTGTGTGTGTGTCCTATATCGAATAAATAATTTTCTATTCTATTCTACCTCAGATCAAAACCTTACCTTTCAAACAATCACAAAACCAACTTAAATCGGCAAAAACATATATTACCAGATTAAAACCCAAGCTTCCAGAAAAGCTTATTAATTGTAGTTTATTTTAATCATTTTTGTAAATATTCGAATATTCATTTTATTTTTTAAACGTAGTATATATTAAAAATTGTGTCTTTAATGCGTTTAACAATATAATAAATAGCTTCCAGTCAACCGCAAAACGTTAAATAAGGGAAAAAGCAATATAGCAGTATTAATTCCTATGTTGCCCACGCGCCAAAACGCCCTTTAAGTACCGCTATATTGTTTGCAAACTCCAGTTGATTTCTGATGTCCTAGTTCCCGACGTCTGAAAACACGTGTTCTCAGTGAGGCCTCAATAACAGGGCAGGATTATAATGTTGCGAAGTCGTCAATAAATAACCGCCTTCAAAAACAACCACAAAAAAGGGTAAAATAACCTACAAAATAACTTTTCTTTCGGAAGTCGGTGGCTTTATTTTATTATTTCGATGTCTTTTTGCCACCGACTTCCGAAAGAAAAGTTATTTTGTAGGTTATTTTACCCTTTTTTGTGGTTGTTTTATAAGGCGGTTAAATTTTTTTTGAAAAAAGTTTTTTATTTTACTCTTTTTAGTTTTAATATTCAACCCAAATTCTTGGCCAATACATCATTTTCTTACATGTGCACTAGAATTTTGTAATCCGTAGCACCGGTATTAACATCGCCCATGTTGTGTACATAAAAGAAAGTTCCAATAAAATTCCCTATCTCAAAAAATGCTGAACAGAGTTCGATGAAACTTGCAGTATTCCCTAAGGTGAACGATCCCTAGTACAACAAAAAAACTATTTTGAAAATCGGTCCACAATTGGCGAAGTAATCGCGTAACAAACACGCCAAAAGGAAAGATCATCATGTCGTCCAAGTAGGCGAAATTAATAAAAATGCTCACAAAATAAAAAGTACTGAACGAAATTTGATGAACTTTTTATGGGACCACACTGCAAGTATCCTGCATCGAACAAAAAAAGAATCACACTAATCGGACTAGAAACCTCGGAGTAATCGATGTACATACATAAAAAAAAAATAAAAAAAAAAAAAAAACATACCGACCGAATTGAGAACCTCCTCCTTTTTTTGAAGTCGGTTAATAAATACATTAATTTTTGTTCATAAACTTTTTTACAAAAGTATAGATCGACACGACGACAAACCATAGACAGGTTACTAGTTACTATTAGCACTGCTTATTTTCCTTACAAAGGATCTATGTATAGGGTAAAATAAATCCACCTTGTCAACTGAGTTTACTATGCTTTTTGTCCAAGTACCATGGAATCCTCTAGTAACGATGCCCATGCCACGTGTTCTTAGGCATTGAATACTAGGGAATCAGAAGTTATCTAGAAGTCTACCTCTACAATATGAGTAAACGCCATCTATGAATGAGTAGGGTAAAGGAGTAATGCAGCAACATCATCGTCGTTGAGAACACAGAAAACTAGGATATCAAAGAACACCTGGAATTATTTGAATTTATGGTAGTTACTTCCTAAAATGACTTCCAAGTTTTTATGCAACCGCAAATAAAACATGCAAGTTGCTCGCTAGCATTGTTAATTAAAAAAAAAAAAACAAATTAAATTACATATGTGTTTTCAAGATAAAGTTGACCATAGTAAAGAGTAAATAAAAAACAAACCACATTACATCAGCTAAAAGCGCTGAAACATCTTGACTTCAAGCAGCTTATCAAACTTGAACTAATTGCACAGAGGCCACGTGTTTTAAAACATTGCACAGTAGATACCAGGACAACAATAGTCAACAGCAGTATGGTACGACGTACAACTTTACGGGCGAGTCTATTATTTTGCCAGGTGCAAGTGCAACTGACGACCTTGACACGATAAAAAACGGCACCCCTCATTTCATTCGAATGCTGTATGTAACCAGTCAGTCACGTGCGTGGTTGAAGGCATTGAGAATTACGACATCAGAGTTTTGTTATAGATTTGAAGTCGAATTTGAAATTTTCGCATCAAAATAATTGACAGCTTTTAGAATATTTACTTACTAATTTCTGTATTTAATTGATGATTCCACGTTAAAGTTTAAAGAGGTATTTGTTGTTACTGTTCCAAATTTTACAGAACTTTTCACAAGCTCCTGGCTCTTAGCTTCATCAGATCAAGGAAGAAGCTGGCTTGCCATGAACCTCACATCAGCAGAAAGTCCAGCCGTAGGAGATAAACATGATAAGGTATCGTGTAACTATAACTATGTAAGCCGTGGAATAGAGCTACATAAATAACAAACAGGAACAACGCAATATTTTTCTAGTATGAGTTTGATAAACTTTTTGTAACCTCTTACCCCATTCTGATGTCCTTGCACACGACGCTTGCAGAAAACGTGACGCATCCATCGATTTCCACGGTATTTTCAGCACCACAAGCACTATGGTAAACAACATTTTTTAAAATTAATAATTCATCCATATTGAAGCTGGTCGTCTGTTAATAAATTTTTCACTTCAGTGGCTCGAAAATGTAGGTTTATACCATTCCCCCTCGAAAAAGCTACTTTTATACCATTCCCCCTCGAAAAAGCTACTTTTACTCACGGAAAACAGTGCGTAAAAGTAGTCTTTTACGCACTGTTTTGGTGTTTGAATTTAGAACACTTTAGTACATTCGACTTCGACCGCGATGCTGGACAACCCCCTTGCTAATATGAAAATTACCCTTAATTCAAACCATTGCTCCGATTTTAACGTCAGCTTGTTGGCGCAGTGACCGAGCGATTGGACTACTTCGCACCCACGTGTGTGTGGAGCAGACTTAGGTATTAAAAAATACTTTATTTTGTTTCGTTGAATATCTTTTATCGCTCAAATTTTTCTTTTTCTCGTAGTCATGGTATAAAGTATCGTTTGCAACTCTTGAATAAAACGGATTTAAATCGAGGGCCTGAATCACTCGCGTCGCTCAGGATTTAAATACTTGAATCACTCGCTTCGCTCGTGATTCAATCATCATGAATCACTCCCTACGGTCGTGATTCAGTCATTTAAATCCTTCGCTTGCTCTTGATTCATATAATGGCCCTCGCTTTAAATCCGCTCTTTATTCAATCGTTGCAAAATATACTATTACTCACGGAAAACAGTGCGTAAAAGTAGTCTTTTACGCACTGTTTTGGTGTTTGAATTTAGAACACTTTATTACATTCGACATCAACCGCGATGCTGGACAACCCCCTTGCTAATATGAAAATTACCCTTAATTCAAACCATTGCTCCGATTTTAACGTCAGCTTGTTGGCGCAGTGACCGAGCGATTGGACTACTTCGCACCCACTTGTGTGTGGAGCAGACTTAGGTATTAAAAAAAACTTTATTTTGTTTCGTTGAATATCTTTTATCACTCAAATCTTTCTTTTTTAACCCCCGACGGAAAAAGAGGGGTGTTATAAGTTTGACGTGTCTGTCTGTCTGTCTGTCTGTCTGTGTGTGTGTATGTCTGTCTGTCTGTCTGTCTGTCTGTGGCATCATAGAGCCCGAACGGATGAAGCGATTTCAATTTAGTTTTTTTTGTATGAAAGGTGACTTACCTGCGAGTGTTCTTAGACATGTTTGATGAAAATCGGTTGAGCCGTTTAGAAGTTATGGGGGTGAAAGTGGGGAAAGGTAACCGGGGGTCTGCAAATATACTCGAGTTGGGTATCAAATGAAAGCGTACTGAAAGAGAATATTGGTGACTTGATCGGGAGTACTCTTAGCAACAAAAAAAAATAAGTATGTACCTATAAAAAGTATAAAATAAAATAAAAATTAAAAATTTTAAAAACCCCCGACACAAAAACCAAGTTCCCTTTAAAAAGTAAAAAATAATAAAAATACGTCGCGTTGGGGGACTGCAAAAAAACAGGAGATGATGAATAATTTGGAGCAGTCCCCCAACGCGACGTATTTTTATTATTTTTTACTTTTTAAAGGGAACTTGGTTTTTGTGTCGGGGGTTTTTAAAATTTTTAATTTTTATCTCGTAGTCATGGTATAAAGTATCGTTTGCAACTCTTGAATAAAACGGATTTAAATCGAGGGCCTGAATCACTCGCGTCGCTCAGGATTTAAATACTTGAATCACTCGCTTCGCTCGTGATTCAATCATCATGAATCACTCCCTACGGTCGTGATTCAGTCATTAAAATCCTTCGCTTGCTCTTGATTCATATAATGGCCCTCGCTTTAAATCCGCTCTTTATTCAATCGTTGCAAAATATACTATTTGCTGCCTGAAATCAGTGAACAAAATGCGATTTTGCTCACTGAGTGAGACAAAGTAACTTTTTAATTTTTGTGTTCAGCGAGCCACGGCGAATATCTTATTCAGCCTTGGGTTGATCATACAATTTGAAACATTTACACTCCGTCTCTTTCCCGCCATTAGAAAGAGAGAGAGACAAAGACCAGCCCTTTTTTCGGCTCAGGCGCAAAATGTCTCTTTCGCAAAATGTCCCCTGGTCGTAAAACGTCTCTTTCGCAGAATGTCTCTTTCGTAAAATGTCTCTTTCGCAGAATGTCTCTTTCGCAGAATGTCTCTTTCGCAAAATGTCGCGCCAGGGACTTAAGAATAAAATTTCGATTTTCAAAACAAAAAATCATTTAATAAAATTATAGCGAAATTATGATGTTAAAATTTTGGTACTTTTTACTTTTTTTTTTATTGCGTGGTAAAATCATCAAATGAGTCCTCCTACCCCAGGAGGGACTGTCAGACTTGTACTGACTAAAATCCACGGTGTCCTTCAATAGCCCTTTATGTTCCGGGTTCACGGTGATAGTATAAGTCCCGCGACCCCGGCAGGCTTTGGCCCTCTGCGAGGGGGCCCCGAAATTTTGCCGTGGAACACGACGCGCCGTTGACCCGGGCATGGTCCATGGTCGGACAGCGAGTTGCCCTTTACTCGCTGTCCGCATGCCCGCGCCTACGATGGCCTGAGATCGTCTGCCGACGTCCGACGCCGTGGGCGTGTACCACTGCGGTTGGGGCGGAAGGAGGACGCTGTCCTCTCTCTCTCGCGGCCCGCCACCTCCTTCACGAGCATTACTGCTTCGCAGAAGGTGGCGACCGCTTCCCACTCCGTCTCGCCCCGCAGCAAGGCCGCAACCAATGCCGGACGCGAGAGGTCTCCGCCTATCGCCGCCGTGAGGACACGTTGGTGCCCAGTCAGCTGGGCAGTCTTGCACCGTATGCTCTACTGTGTCCTCCGGGCGATCTTTGCAGTGGTGACACCCAGGCGTTTCCTCCTTTCTCATCAGACACAGGTACCTCCCGAAACTTCCGTGTCCGGTGAGGACCAGCGTCATGCGGTAGGTCAGAACGCCGTGACGTCTCTCCAGCCACTCCTCAAATGGTACTTTTTAGTTAAGTATGTATTCCAAATACAAAACAATATCAATAGGTATCAAACATTTTACACACATTCAAAATTTAGATCAAAAGAATAAATACTGTTAGTAAACATATCCACAGATGATTTATAATAGGAGCTATTACTAATAGTAACTAAACATTAACTAAGTATACTAAGCAAATGAAAATATTTTTTATACCATTTTTAAAATGATTAAGAAATATACAGGGTGAATTTTTCAACTGGGCGTGGATGGCTACTTTCGAAACTATGAGGAATATCGAAAAACGTTGAAAGGAGTCTCGAGGCCGATTTTGACGAAAACTAAAACTGCATCATTGGATTTTAGAAAAATCAAAAATCCTGGCCAGGAATCGAACCCGCTGATTTTGGAAAAAAAATCACACCCAGTATTATTACACCGTTCGATACTGTTGCTAATAAGGATCAAATTCTGGGAAGTAATCATATACGGCAAACTTAAGGAAATGGCTGATTTTTATGAAATTGCTATTTTTCCATGTTACTTTACATCTACTGACCCATCATTTATTCGAAATATAAAATTTCATTGTTTTCAATGTCTCACTGGATTTGACGTTTCAACAATCCCACTGTACTTAGCAACACGACATTATTGAGTTGAACTAAAAATAGCATTATTTTAAAGAAGAAACGGTAACTTATGTTTCAAATACAGTCTTTGCCTTGAAGATTAATCAGTTTTTTTGTAATTATACGTTTTCCTTAAGTTTGCCGTATATGAGTACTTCCCAGAATTTGATCCTTATTAGCAACACTATCGAACGGTATAATAATACGGGGTGTGATTTTTTTTCCAAAATCAGCGGGTTCGATTCCTGACCAGGATTTTTGATTTTTCTAAAATCCAATGATGCAGTTTTAGTTATCGTCAAAATCGGCCTCGAGACTCCTTTCAACGTTTTTCGATATTCCTCATAGTTTCGAAAGTAGCCATCCACGCCCAGTTGAAAAATTCACCCTGTATATTTAATATTAAAATGTCAACTAAATAAATTTTGGCATTATTATTTACTTGAGTCATTATCAAGTATTGGATAAAAAAAAGACATTTTCATAAATGATCAACATAACAATTATTGATTAAAGGAAAATATAAATCTATGACATATCTTATACTTAACTAAAAAGTACCAAAATTTTAACATCATAATTGCACTATAATTTTAATAAATGATTTTTTGTTTAGAAAATCGAAATTTTATTCTTAAGTCCCTGGCGCGACATTTTGCGAAAGAGACATTCTGCGAAAGAGACATTCTGCGAAAGAGACATTTTACGAAAGAGACATTATGCGAATGAGACGTTTTACGACCAGGGGACATTTTGCGAAAGAGACATTTTGCGCCTGAGCCCTTTTTTCCTTCTTCCTTTAAGACAGGCAAAGAGTCAAGCCCATACAGCCACAAAGACCAGCCCTTTCGAAGTTCCTCAACGACCTCAACAAAGACAAACACGTTCGGAAATATGTAATGAAATTTTGCAAAAATAACTATTTCACTTCAGTAGCTCAAAAATGTAGGTTTTGCTGCCTGTAATCAGTGAGTAAAATGCGATTTTGCTCACTGAGTGAGACAATAGTTATTTATGATACTAGTGCGGTAAGTTGGTTACAAACGAGTAGACGAACGTACGCCCGAGCGAAGCCGAGGGCGTACCGTAGTCACGAGTTTGTAAAAACCAATTTCTGCACGTGTGTCATACAATGTTTTTCAACACATTTTTCCATATAATATCAGATTCCTCGCTCGAACTCAGATTAGTCGCAATAATTTTTGAAGTTCCTAATATGAAAATGGCGCGACTTTGAAAATGGCGCCACATGCACGTGATGAAAATTAGAACTACATCTTTCGTCTCATTTACTCTTTAGTATTAAAGTGAGACAACGTGAGTTGAGCAAAAGCGCTTCCAAGGAGGTTCGATCAGTCAGGTTGTTTATTCTCATAATGTGAAACTCTTTGGTTATCGAAGACATTGAATAAAGAAGACATGGTTTCGGCCTTGATTTTAACATAGAAAGACAAGAAAGAAAAGAAGAATTGGAAGAAAAAGAAAACTAAATCAGTCTTGGCTGTATGGGCTCAGCTCCCTTTGCCTGTCCTAAAGAGGACGAAGAGAAACAAAAAAAAAACTCTTTGGTGGAATTCTTTTTTTTTTTTGGAAATTAAAAAAAACCGTAAAGAAAACGCACGCTGCTATACAAGGGGGCGTGCGGTAAAATAGGTACTTAGGTGAGAGTACCTATTTTACCGCACGCTGCGTTGTATGGTCCGTAATTTTTAACTTTCGAACACTGTATACAGGTTCTGTAAATGCATTTTACGAGCAAATGTGTTGACAAGTAACTTTTTAATTTTTGTTATCAGAAAGCCATGACGAATATCTTATTCAGCCTTGGGTTAATCATACAATTCGAAACATTTACACTCCATCTCTTTCCCGCCATTAGAAAGAGAGACAGACAAAGAAAAGACCAGCCCTTTTTTTGCTTCTTCCTTTAGGATAGGCAAAGAGTCAAGCCCATACAGCCACAAAGACCAGCCCTTTCGAAGTTCCGATTTTATTTATTTATTGTTTCTGGCCAACCAACAATTGTATACAGAGTGTTTCTTTTAATTTGGCCAAAAGGGAGAAATCCTGATCCATAAGAGATACGGGAAAACTTTCTTAGGAACCTTTAGCTCTTTTTTGATGTTGACAATTTTGGCATTTTTACTTTTTTGGTCAAGTGTGAGTTGTCCACAAAAATGAGTGAAATAGGCCAAATTTTTTTTTAATGCCCATCGACTCTATTTCATGTAAGGATCATTTCATTGTATCGGAAGAAAAAAATCGGGACAGCGGAAGTTGGTCAAATTAGGAAAATATTTTTTCATACAAATTGTATGAACGAAAAAATTACCAATTTTTTTTTATAATGTGTTTTGACTAAGTCTCATGTATGGATCATTTCATTGTATGGGAAGGAAAATGTGAGAGCAACAGAAGTGGGTCAAATCTAATGAAATACTGAGTACCTACTACTAATACGTGTTTATGCTGTAAGAAGAAACATTACTGTAGTTTTGACTAACTTCCATTGTCCAGACATTTTCCTTCCCATACAATGAAATGATCCTTACATGACACTAAATCAAAAAATATCATACAAAAAAATTGGTAACTTTTCGTTCATACAATTTTGTATGAAAAAATATTTTATCACTAAGTTTTCTCGCTGCTGAAGTGAAAAGTTATGTGTGTTACACGAGAGCAAAGTTTTTTGCATCTCGTGCCTTTGAATCCTTCGCCACACTCAGGATTCAAATTTGGAATCACTCGCTACGCTCGTGATTCAGTCGTTGAATCCTTCGTTTGCTCAGGATTCAAAATCAGCACTCGCAGCAAAAAACGACTTTGCTCTCTTGTTGCACAAATAACTATTTTCCACCTTATCCTGACCTAGATTACGATATGGAATTGGGATTCCGACTTTTATCCTAGTAGTATGTGATGTTTCGTTGAAATGATTTTAGACCTCCACACGGACAAAGCCGAAAACATTACTAACCTCGCGCTACGGCATGCTACGAATGCTACGCCGTAGTAACTTTGTATTTCTATCAAACTATTTTCTTTATATTTCATATTCAGCTATTTAATTAGTCGCTTCAGAAAGTCCTGGTCCTAAGTTATTTCACTTTTCTCCCATATCACGCACTGCGATCAATTTGACAGTCCACACCTCCGTACATTGCGAATAAGCATTTTTTTAATGCTGCTAAAATATTGTCTACTTCAAACAAATAGATACTTTACTAATGTATAGTTGGAAACCTAGGTTATTTGCTCTGAAAAAAAAATTGTATTATTAACATCGGAGATCAGAATTTGTATAATCAGACGACTGATTCAAATTTTTGTACCGATGTTGGCCGCGGGGAGTGCAATTTCTATGCAGCAAGTATCGGTAGCGTAACTCCAGCTGAGTCCTGTTATCCTAGTACACAATGCTGAAAGCACGTGGCCTCGGTGCGGCCTCACAGACAGTCCACACAGGGCAGGATTTTGTAAGGTTATTAGAGGGCAGTATTGAGAGCCTCCATTTATAGGTAAGTTTTAGGATTAGGATATTTTTTTGTTAATTTATATTTTTTGATGATTTAAAAATGACAAAGATAGCAGTATAAATTAATTAATTGAGGTTAGAATTGTACCCAACTTAGTGTTCATTCATTTTTGACATAACTAGGTGATATTGTTAAGACTTTTGCAAAATAAAAAAGTTATAAGTACAAATGAATTATGAAACTGAGTTTCTGTTAGGTCGAAGCTCTTGTAAAATGTATATGTTACGGTAAGAGTGAATAATTGAAGATTATTAATAATTACCTATTATTATTAATAATTACCGAAAGTCGAGGTTGAAGTGATTAATTAATCACATTTGTCGGTTGTTATTAATAATTCGACCCTAGTAGTGATAAATGTAATAAGTAAACTTCCTTCACAGGGGCAAGTCGCCGGAGCCCCGCTCCGCGGGGCTCCTACTTCTGCGTGGTAAAAAAGAAATAACCACGAAGAGGATGGCGGGGTCTTTCAGACCCCACCATCCTCTTCTAACCTAAATTGTCCGAGTCGGGGTGCCAGCAAGTCCCGAGGTTAAACCTAGTTCTAACCGGCTAAACCTAGGTGTAACCGACCGCATGCGGTTAAACCTATCATACTTATCTTCAGTTAGCACTAGGTTTAGCCGTTTAGTTTATTAATTTTATTACTTTTACCAATATGTGTCGAGAATTATTAATAATTACTACTAAAAGTAATAAATTTCGATCGTTTATTCACATTTACCAAAACATGTGGTTATTATTATTAATTTTGTAAAAATATTAATAATGTTCAATTAATCAGATTTACTTAGAAGCCTACGTTAGCTACAAGCGCAACGGCAACGACGACGCTACGTAGTTCGTTGCAGCCGCGGCTTCGTTCAACATATATGTATAAACTAGCTGTGCCCGCGACTTCGTTCGCGTGGATGTCGGAATTGAACAATGTATTTTTCAGTTCCATGCGCTTATTTCAGGCCATGTTTTTCATATAAACCCTGTGTGTTCTTAGATTTATCAAGAATATTGGACACTTCTATTCCAGGTTTATGTAGGACTATTTTTCCTAATGCCCGCTCTATGCACTAACACTCCACACCACTCTACTCCGCTCCACTCCGCTCCACTCCGCTCCACTCCGCTCCGCTCCGCTCCACTCCGCTCCACTCCGCTCCGCTCCGCTCCACTCCGCTCCACTCCGCTCCGCTCCACTCCGCTCCACTCCGCTCCGCTCCGCTCCGCTCCATTCCGCTCCACTCCGCTCCATTCCGGTCCATTCCAGTCCATTCCAGTCCATTCCAGTCCATTCCAGTCCATTCCAGTCCATTCCAGTCCATTCCAGTCCATTCCAGTCCATTCCAGTCCATTCCAGTCCATTCCAGTCCATTCCAGTCCATTCCAGTCCATTCCAGTCCATTCCAGTCCATTCCAGTCCATTCCAGTCCATTCCAGTCCATTCCAGTCCATTCCAGTCCATTCCAGTCCATTCCAGTCCATTCCAGTCCATTCCAGTCCATTCCAGTCCATTCCAGTCCATTCCAGTCCATTCCAGTCCATTCCAGTCCATTCCAGTCCATTCCAGTCCATTCCAGTCCATTCCAGTCCATTCCAGTCCATTCCAGTCCATTCCAGTCCATTCCAGTCCATTCCAGTCCATTCCAGTCCATTCCAGTCCATTCCAGTCCATTCCAGTCCATTCCAGTCCATTCCAGTCCATTCCAGTCCATTCCAGTCCATTCCAGTCCATTCCAGTCCATTCCAGTCCATTCCAGTCCATTCCAGTCCATTCCAGTCCATTCCAGTCCATTCCAGTCCATTCCAGTCCATTCCAGTCCATTCCAGTCCATTCCAGTCCATTCCAGTCCATTCCAGTCCATTCCAGTCCATTCCAGTCCATTCCAGTCCATTCCAGTCCATTCCAGTCCATTCCAGTCCATTCCAGTCCATTCCAGTCCATTCCAGTCCATTCCAGTCCATTCCATTCCAGTCCATTCCAGTCCATTCCAGTCCATTCCAGTCCATTCCAGTCCATTCCAGTCCATTCCAGTCCATTCCAGTCCATTCCAGTCCATTCCAGTCCATTCCAGTCCATTCCAGTCCATTCCAGTCCATTCCAGTCCATTCCAGTCCATTCCAGTCCATTCCAGTCCATTCCAGTCCATTCCAGTCCATTCCAGTCCATTCCAGTCCATTCCAGTCCATTCCAGTCCATTCCAGTCCATTCCAGTCCATTCCAGTCCATTCCAGTCCATTCCAGTCCATTCCAGTCCATTCCAGTCCATTCCAGTCCATTCCAGTCCATTCCAGTCCATTCCAGTCCATTCCAGTCCATTCCAGTCCATTCCAGTCCATTCCAGTCCATTCCGCTCCATTCCGGTCCACTCCAGTTCATTCCGGTCCATTGCAGTTCATTCCGGGCCATTCCAGACCATTCCAGTCCATTCCGGTCCATTCCGGTCCATTCCGGTCCATTCCGGTCCATTCCGGTCCATTCCGGTCCATTCCGGTCCATTCCGGTCCATTCCAGTCTATTCCACTTATTTGAATAATGTAGTTTTTCTATTCGAAGTTAGATCGCCCGACTGACGTACGAAATCGAATTGTGAGACCAAAGTGCACTCGTAATTTTACTTCTGAAACACTTTAAATTCAAATATCTCTTGATAGACTGAACCGATTCCAATGAAACAAAAACTAAATTCCTCTCCAAGCTACGCTTAATCGTTGCGTATAAAAGTTATCTACATTAATTTTGTACATTTTACGTGATACCTGGACAAATAAACATACAAACAGACAAACAGATAAACAGACAAAAATTCTAAAAATGCTAGAAATGGGTTCTATTGGATGTCCTTTAATACCCTGGCTATGTTTTTTGAGTTTTTTTTTAATGTACAAAAATAACTTTTCTACAGTTTTATTATATGTATAGAATAGATATAGATATAGAAGATAGAAGATAGATATAGATATAGATATAGATAGAATAGATAGTCTAAGAAGCGAAGAAGCCTAATCAAAATAACATACAGAGATCAATCTTTGTTGAAAGCTCATTATTGAAACAATTTTCCGGATCGGGATCAGTAATTCCGAAGATACCGCCCACGTCCAAACTCACAATCATGCCAGTTCATTGACAATTCTTATGTATTTATTTTTTTATGATGTATTTTTACTAAACCCACGGGTAAAATCCGTTTTGGTTGGTGCCTTTAGCGGTGCAGCTCTAAATTCCCGTCATATCAGTCTGCCCGGGACACATTCTCCCGTGACGTCACGGGTTTCGGGACATTTGGTACTAGGGCGACAGAAGTTGTCTGGAGCGTTGCTGTGAAAAGTGCAATGTAGAATTAACGGCACAATATAGTTGTCCTATCTCTGTCATTTGCGCATACAGTGCGACATTAGAAGAACTATTAAAAGGTCGCTGTTATTGAACATTTCTTTCTTAGTGGAAAATCGAAAAAGCTAGATGTATGTCATGCAAAGCTCTATTTTTCATTCAACAAAAATATGATAATCTCAATTCAAAAAAGCTCCTAATAATAAATGTCCCATGTAAAACTACATTAAAATCCCATAATAATAATTATTGCATCAAAATCTCACTCATTCTTTGTTTCGAAAGCGCTTCATTCTTTAAAAGCAATGGACACACCTTTGGGGCACACCAATGCCACGCGTTGAAAGAAACAAGATACTAGGATATCAGATATCGAATGAAGCTATCGTGAGGAACATAATACCACAGGGGTTGCGCCTGTCTGTCTGTATGACATGTGAAGCTGAACTATCTATTTGTTTAACCGACTTCAAAAAAGGAGGAGGTTCTCAATTCGATTGTCAAAGAGCCCTCGTCCGATTTCAAACAGCGGGTCTCATAAACCCTTTTTAGCGTTTTCAAAATGGTATCATCACATGAATCATACAAAATATCCCAAAATAATCATTAAAAACACTATTACGTGACCAAAAATAAAAACACTATTACGTGACATAAAAAGTAAATCAAAAATTTAAAATAACCCCTTACACAAAAACCAAGTTAAAAAATACGTCGCGTTGGGTGACCGCTCCAAATTATTTATTATCGACATTTTTTTTTGCGGTCCCCCAACGCGACATATTTTTATTATTTTTTACTTTTGAAAGGGAACTCTTTTTTTTGTCGGGGTTTTTTAAATTTTTAATTTACTTTTTATTTTATACTTTTTATAGGTTTTATTTTATATCATTTTATTATGTTGCTAGGACCGCTCTCGATTAAGTCATCAATATTCCCCTCAGTGCGCTTTCATTTGAGACCCCACTCGATTATATTTGCAGACCTTCGGTTACCCTTCCACACTTTCACCCCCACAACTTCTAAACGGCTCATCCGATTTTCATCAAACATGTCTAAGTAAACTCGCACGTAAGTCTCTTTTAATAATAAAAAAAAAAAACTAAATTGAAATCGCTTCATCCGTTCGGGCTCTATGATGCAACTGACAGACAGACAGACAGACAGACAGACGGACAGACAGACACGTCAAACTTATAACACCCCTCTTTTTCAGTCGGGGGTTAAAAATACGATATTAAACATGCAGGACCGAACCTTCCATAACCATAAATCCAATAAAAAATGTTGATTCTCACAAAGCTACGGTAATTATCCGACGAAAAGGTACTGGAACAGGTACTGGAGCCGGAACCGGAAAGGGTACCGGAACCGGAACCGGAACGGGTACCGGAATGGAAACCGGAACAGGTACTGGAACAGGTACTGGAACAGGTACTGGAACCGGTACCAGAACAGGTACTGGAACAGGTACTGGAACGGGTACTGGAACGGGTACTGGAACAGGTACTGGAACGGGTACTGGAACGGGTACTGGAACGGGTACTGGAACGGGTACTGGAACGGGTACTGGAACGGGTACTGGAACGGGTACTGGAACGGGTACTGGAACGGGTACTGGAACGGGTACTGGAACGGGTACTGGAACGGGTACTGGAACGGGTACTGGAAAGGGTACTGGAACGGGTACTGGAACGAGTACTGGAACGGGTACTGGAACGGGTACTGGAACGGGTACTGGAACGGGTACTGGAACGGGTACTGGAACGGGTACTGGAACGGGTACTGGAACGGGTACTGGAACGGGTACTGGAACGGGTACTGGAACGGGTACTGGAACGGGTACTGGAACGGGTACTGGAACGGGTACTGGAACGGGTACTGGAACGGGTACTGGAACGGGTTACTGGAACGGGTACTGGAACGGGTACTGGAACGGGTACTGGAACGGGTACTGGAACAGGTACTGGAACAGGTACTGGAAGGAACAGGCGTCTTTGAGAAATGGGGAAGATACTACCTATTTCAAACTAATTTTATATGGACGACTTCATAACAAAACTGGCAATTATTTAATGTTTGCCAGTAAGGATCCCAATTATGCCTGGTTATTATTTTATTACACTACAATATTTGAGATACAACTCGTTTCTACCGGAGCTGGGTTTCTTCTCTCTATGAAGAGTGAGCATTCTCCTTTTCATCCAAATCCGAGTAGTTTTCGTGTGAACGAATAACAAACATACATTCATCCAAAAAAACTTTTACGTCTCCTATTTAAAAAAATATTAGTAGCATAGTAGGATTATCTTAAACAAATGCGGTTTTAGAGGCTACACGTTTTTTTCAATTCCGAGTATTAGGGTACCAAAAGAACATTGGAGTATCCATTGTACAAATAGGACACAAAAAATTGGAGATTTTATTCAAGTGCAACAGACGACCTTGACATAAAAACTACCCCCAGCTTCACCCCTCGTATTAACGTAGCACACCTGACTCGCCACGTGGTTCAAAGCATTGAATACTGGGATATCAGAAGTTACCTGTAGTTTTTCTTTTTGTGCCGGGAAGTGACTAGTTGCTTCTACATAATTATGGCCAAAAAGCCGATAGTTGCTTGAAAACAATAACGTGTACCAGTATGTTTACCACCAACGAATTCTGTCACCCTAGTACAATATGAACTGCGAAGTTTTTACTGGGGCATTCAGGAAAACGTGGTTTGACGTCATACCATGCTTAGTGACGTCACACACTATCGACCAGTGCAGTCTAGACTGAGTTTTTGAAGCGGATGAACTGTATCAACTTTATTAAGAAATGTACCATTGGTTTTACGTGTAATAAGTACTACATGTACTCATATGCATAATTTCAAAACTCTAGCTGACGGACTAATTACATTTGCAATTTAATGATGCTGTCAACATGCTTATTGACATTAAGTTTCTATTTTTTTTAAAATGCCAATGCCATTCAAGCGCAGGACGCAGAATCTGTCTGTATTTACTTTACAGCTGAATAAGACCGGTTAGTTCATTCTTTGTTTTATACCAATATCTACATCATGTATTACGGCTGTTATCGTTACTCTTACAGATACCTTATGTCCTAGTACTCTATGTAAAATTCACGTGGCCTCAGTGCGGCCTCATTCAGCCCGAACAGGGCAGTACTTTTGTATTGGCGGGCGAGACTAAGTCCGCAATTTAAATGGTAGCACGATAGAGGCAGCCTGGACAAGACGGATCGCTAGTAAAAATAAATTACAATACCTATCAATAAATATTTCTTATACCATTCCCCCTCGAAAAAGCTACTTTTACGCACTGTTTTGGCGTTTGAATTTAGAACACTTTAGTACATTCATCATCGACCGCGATGCTGGACAACCCCCTTGCTAATATGAAAATTACTCTTAATTCAAATCATTGCTACGATTTTAATGTCAGCTTGTTGGCGCAGTGACCGAGCGATTCGACTACTTCGCACCCTCGTGTGTGTGGAGCAGACTTATTAAAAAAAACTTTATTTTGTTTCAATGATTATCTTTTATCGCTCAAATCTTTCTTTTTCTCGTAGTCATGGTATAAAGTACCGTTTGCAACTCTTGAATAAAACGGATTTAAATCGAGGGCCTGAATCACTCGCGTCGCTCAGGATTTAAATACTTGAATCACTCGCTTCGCTCGTGATTCAATCACCATGAATCACTCCCTGCGGTCGTGATTCAGTCATTAAAATCCTTCGCTTGCTCTTGATTCATATAACGGCCCTCGCTTTAAATCCGCTCTTTATTCACTCGTTGCAAAATATACTATTTTCACATTGTCGTCTATTCTCATTTGTCATTACTATAACACTATAGTTGCTTGCTACCTACCAATTATTCTGAAAATAGAATACTGAATCAAGCAGAACCAACGCAAAATATGATGGACTTTGTGCATTGATAAACATAATTTGCAAACTCTTGATGCCTCTTGCGTCCTAGTACCCATCGCACGCTGAAAACGTGACCAACCAATAGTCGAAAACAGAATGTCAAAATCCACGGTCGGAAGTCGAATGACAAAAATCCTAAGCAAAGTGTCGGTCGTCAGCAATACTGGAATCCGTCAATCAAATTCGAACTTCGCATGGAGAAAAGTCGGTAAAATGATGAAAGTCGGTAGTGACATGTCGAAAATTGGTAATCGGAAGTCGAATTTCAAAATCGGCAGTCGGAACCCAAATGTCAAAATTTATCGATTTAAATCGTCAGTGGAATGTTAAAAATCTGTCGTCGGAAGTCGAACGTCAAAAGTCGGGTGTCGGAAATCAGATGACAAATATCGGTATAGGAATATCGAAAATCGGTGGTCAGTATTTAGACTTTAGCCAACCATTTTCTTACTACCGACTTATGACATTCGACTTCTGAATACAGATTTTCAATATACCACTACCGATTTTCAACGTGCCACTACCGATTTTCGACATTTGACAATGAGTAGGGCGACGCCTTTAATGAGAAGGCCGTCCCCAATAATGAGTAGGACGACGCCGACAATGAGTAGGACGACGCCGATAATGAGTACGGCGACGTGGATAATGAGTAGAGCGATGTCGATAATGGGTAGGGCGGCGCCAATAATGAGTAGGGCGACGCCGGTAATGAGTAGGGCGACGCCGGTAATGAGTAGGGCGACGTCGACAATGAGTAGGGCGACGCCTATAATAAGTAGTGCAACGCCGATAATGTGTATATAAGGCGACGCCGAAAACTTAAAGCGACGCGTTAGTGCGAAAGGCACCAGCACCGAATGGGTCCAACACCGAATGGAACCCAGTGCAAATGGGATCAATTGCGAATGGAAACAGTTCTAATGGAATCAAGCAAATGAGACCAAGACCGAATGGGACTACGTTCGAGTAAGACCCAGTGCGGATAGAACCAAGTAATTTATTGATACTGTATGTGACTAGCCTATTATCTCTCCAATGTTTTCGTAAAAATGAGATTGTCTGTATGAGATGTGAAGCTGAACTATCTATTTGTTTAACCGACTTCAAAAAAGGAGGAGGTTCTCAATTCGATTGTCAAAGAGCCCTCGTCCGATTTCAAACAGCGGGTCTCATAAGCCCTTTTTAGCGTTTTCAAAATGGTATCATCACATGAATCATACAAAATATCCCAAAATAATCATTAAAAACACTATTACGTGACCAAAAATATTTGACATAAAAAGTAAATCAAAAATTTAAAATAACCCCTTACACAAAAACCAAGTTAAAAAATACGTCGCGTTGGGTGACCGCTCCAAATTATTTATTATCGACATTTTTTTTTGCGGTCCCCCAACGCGACATATTTTTATTATTTTTTACTTTTGAAAGGGAACTCTTTTTTTTGTCGGGGTTTTTTAAATTTTTAATTTACTTTTTATTTTATACTTTTTATAGGTTTTATTTTATATCATTTTATTATGTTGCTAGGACCGCTCTCGATTAAGTCATCAATATTCCCCTCAGTGCGCTTTCATTTGAGACCCCACTCGATTATATTTGCAGACCTTCGGTTACCCTTCCACACTTTCACCCCCACAACTTCTAAACGGCTCATCCGATTTTTATCAAACATGTCTAAGTAAACTCGCACGTAAGTCTCTTTTAATAATAAAAAAAAACTAAATTGAAATCGCTTCATCCGTTCGGGCTCTATGATGCAACTGACAGACAGACAGACAGACAGACAGACGGACAGACAGACACGTCAAACTTATAAAACCCCTCTTTTTCAGTCGGGGGTTAAAAATACGATATTAAACATGCAGGACCGAACCTTCCATAACCATAAATCCAATAAAAAATGTTGATTCTCACAAAGCTACGGTAATTATCCGACGAAAAGGTACTGGAACAGGTACTGGAGCCGGAACCGGAAAGGGTACCGGAACCGGAACCGGAACGGGTACCGGAATGGAAACCGGAACAGGTACTGGAACAGGTACTGGAACCGGTACTCGAACAGGTACTGGAACGGGTACTGGAACAGGTACTGGAACGGGTACTGGAACGGGTATTGGAACGGGTACTGGAACGGGTACTGGAACGGGTACTGGAACGGGTACTGGAACGGGTACTGGAACGGGTACTGGAACGGGTACTGGAACGGGTACTGGAACGGGTACTGGAACGGGTACTGGAACGGGTACTGGAACGGGTACTGGAACGGGTACTGGAACGGGTACTGGAACGGGTACTGGAACGGGTACTGGAACGGGTACTGGAACGGGTACTGGAACGGGTACTGGAACGGGTACTGGAAACGGGTACTGGAACGGGTACTGGAACGGGTACTGGAACGGGTACTGGAACGGGTACTGGAACGGGTACTGGAACGGGTACTGGAACGGGTACTGGAACGGGTACTGGAACGGGTACTGGAACGGGTACTGGAACGGGTACTGGAACGGGTACTGGAACGGGTACTGGAACGGGTACTGGAACGGGTACTGAAACGGGTACTGGAACGGGTACTGGAACGGGTACTGGAACGGGTACTGGAACGGGTACTGGAACGGGTACTGGAACGGGTACTGGAACGGGTACTGGAACGGGTACTGGAACGGGTACTGGAACGGGTACTGGAACAGGTACTGGAACAGGTACTGGAACAGGTACTGGAACAGGCGTCTTTGAGAAATGGGGAAGATACTACCTATTTCAAACTAATTTTATATGGACGACTTCATAACAAAACTGGCAATTATTTAATGTTTGCCAGTAAGGATCCCAATTATGCCTGGTTATTATTTTATTACACTACAATATTTGAGATACAACTCGTTTCTGCCGGAGCTGGGTTTCTTCTCTCTATGAAGAGTGAGCATTCTCCTTTTCATCCAAATCCGAGTAGTTTTCGTGTGAACGAATAACAAACATACATTCATCCAAAAAAACTTTTACGTCTCCTATTTAAAAAAATATTAGTAGCATAGTAGGATTATCTTAAACAAATGCGGTTTTAGAGGCTACACGTTTTTTTCAATTCCGAGTATTAGGGTACCAAAAGAACATTGGAGTATCCATTGTACAAATAGGACACAAAAAATTGGAGATTTTATTCAAGTGCAACAGACGACCTTGACATAAAAACTACCCCCAGCTTCACCCCTCGTATTAACGTAGCACACCTGACTCGCCACGTGGTTCAAAGCATTGAATACTGGGATATCAGAAGTTACCTGTAGTTTTTCTTTTTGTGCCGGGAAGTGACTAGTTGCTTCTACATAATTATGGCCAAAAAGCCGATAGTTGCTTGAAAACAATAACGTGTACCAGTATGTTTACCACCAACGAATTCTGTCACCCTAGTACAATATGAACTGCGAAGTTTTTACTGGGGCATTCAGGAAAACGTGGTTTGACGTTATACTTATACCATGCTTAGTGACGTCACACACTATCGACCAGTGCAGTCTAGACTGAGTTTTTGAAGCGGATGAACTGTAGCAACTATAATAAAATATGTACCATTGGTTTTACGTGTAGTACGTACTACATGCCCACTACCTCTCACAAGAGAGGAGGCCTGTGTGCCAACAGTGGGAACGTTAAAAGGCTGATGATGATGATGATGATGAAGTACTACATGTACTAATATGCATAATTTAAAAACTTAGCTGACTGACTAATTACATTTGCAATTTAATGATGCTGTCAAGATGCTTATTGACATTAAGTTTCTATTTAAAAAAAAAAAGCCAATGCCATTCAACGCAGAATCTATCTGTATTTACTTTACAGCTGAATAAGACCGGTACCTGTACCCTTAGCACGAGTTTTCAATCTTTTACTTTACAGCAACTTTCCAGTATTTACAGCATTTCTTGTATGAAAATATGGAACAGCGCCTCTGGTGTGCGAAGAAGGAACCAATTTTTTCTTTGAAAATTGTCAATTTGAAGTAGTCAAAGTTACAGTTTACTTTACGTCTCAAATACTGAAAACTCGTGCTGACGGTACTGTTCATTCTTTGTTTTAAACCAATATCTACATCATGTATTACGGCTGTTATCGTTACTCTTACAGATACCTTATGTCCTAGTAGGTACTCAATGTTAAGTTCACGTGGCCTCAGTGCGGCCTCATTCAGCCCGAACAGGGCAGTACTTTTGTATTGGCGGGCGAGACTAAGTCCGCAATTTAAATGGTAGCACGATAGAGGCAGCCTGGACAAGACGGATCGCTAGTAAAAATAAATTACAATACCTATCAATAAATATTTCTTATACCATTCCCCCTCGAAAAAGCTACTTTTACGCACTGTTTTGGCGTTTGAATTTAGAACACTTTAGTACATTCATCATCGACCGCGATGCTGGACAACCCCCTTGCTAATATGAAAATTACTCTTAATTCAAATCATTGCTCCGATTTTAATGTCAGCTTGTTGGCGCAGTGACCGAGCGATTCGACTACTTCGCACCCTCGTGTGTGTGGAGCAGACTTATTAAAAAAAACTTTATTTTGTTTCAATGATTATCTTTTATCGCTCAAATCTTTCTTTTTCTCGTAGTCATGGTATAAAGTACCGTTTGCAACTCTTGAATAAAACGGATTTAAATCGAGGGCCTCAATCACTCGCGTCGCTCAGGATTTAAATACTTGAATCACTCGCTTCGCTCGTGATTCAATCACCATGAATCACTCCCTGCGGTCGTGATTCAGTCATTAAAATCCTTCGCTTGCTCTTGATTCATATAACGGCCCTCGCTTTAAATCCGCTCTTTATTCACTCGTTGCAAAATATACTATTTTCACATTGTCGTCTATTCTCATTTGTCATTACTATAACACTATAGTTGCTTGCTACCTACCAATTATTCTGAAAATAGAATACTGAATCAAGCAGAACCAACGCAAAATATGATGGACTTTGTGCATTGATAAACATAATTTGCAAACTCTTGATGCCTCTTGCGTCCTAGTACCCATCGCACGCTGAAAACGTGACGCATCCATTGACTGCACGCGATGTCCATAGACAGGCTATAGTATTAATTAAATCGGTGATGGAGGTCACGGAGGTGACGTTTCTGCTCGCATTGGTTATGAAATTTCGTAAAATAGTCATGGGTTTTTTTTTTCAAGATTTAGTAATCAACGCGATGACACTGCTTTGAGGTCACTGACCCCATAATAAACATTATCCCAGGAAACATACAAGGTCGTGGTTGTTTATAGAAAAAGAAATACATTATTTGGCTCAAGGGGACCACGATAGACACACACATTCAAAATAAAAAAAAAACACAGAAAAAACAAAAAAATAAAATAAAAATTATAATTAGAATTATTATTGTATGTTTCACGGCTGCGCCAAACAGGACGAATGAGGATACCCAGATTTTGCCAAGAACCAAGTTCTGATGGCCTCAGTAGACTTTAGATCAGAGAGAGTTTTTCTATTCCAGCGTACATACAGTACAGTCCCACAATTTTTTTTGTGCGACGATTGGACCTAGGTACTCTTGCTGCCTCCTGATGTGCTAGTACCCATAGCTTCCTGAAAACGTGACGCAACCAAATAGACGGCGGCAAATCGACTATCCTTTGCCATCGTTACGCACAAGGTATCCTCTAATAATGCCCATGCCACGTGTTCTTAGGCATCAAATACTAGGGTATCAGAATTTATCTAGAGATATTCCTCTGCGCTATCAACAAACGCCATCTGTGAAAAACGGCGCGGCCAAAAGGGGAGTTACATCTTTGTTGTATTCGGTACGGAGTGTGTTTGCAGTGCATCCATATCTGTAGTAGAAGTCTAAATCCGTAGTCAGAACGTTAGAACGCTTCGTTTGGAAGTCGATAACCAGTAGTCGAAAAAAATCCTAAGCAAAGTGTCGGACGTCAGCAATACTGGAATCCGTCAATCAATTTCGAACTTCGCATGAAGAAAAGTCGGTAAAATGATGAAAGTCGGTAGTGACATGTCGAAAATTGATAATCGGAAGTTGAACGTCAAAAGTTGGCTGTCGGAAATCAAATGACAAATATCGGTATAGGAATGTCGAAAATCAGTGGTCAGTATTTAGACTTTTGCCAACCATTTTCCTACTACCGACTTATGACATTCGACTTCTGAATACAGATTTTCAATATACCACTACCGATTTTCGACGTCCCACTACCGATTTTCGACATTAGACAATAATTAGGGAGACGCCGATAATGAGTAGAGCGACGCCTATAATTAGTAGGCCGGCGCTGATAATGAGAAGGGCGACACCGATAAGGAGTATAACGACGCGAAAAGGAGTAGGACGACGCTGATAATGAGTAGGGCGATGCCGATAATGAGTGGGGTGACGCTGATAATGAGTAGGATGATGCCGACACTGAGTAGGACGACGCCGGTAATGAGTAGGACGACGCCGATAGAGTAGGGCAGCGTCGAAAATGAGTATTTTCATTTACATTTGAATGCGAAGAACACTTCATTGTTCAGAACAGAAAAGTGTTTTCACACACCTCATAGAGAAAGACAACAGTCCGTCTGACCAATATCAATTTCAATCCACTATGACTTATTTTTATAAAACATAATTTACATAGGGGCAAGTACTTCTCCATAGACAAACTAACGTATTGAATATTTTTTTTATTTTTTTATTAATGCACCTGCTAATACCCTTCTGGAAATACAGGCCGCGTTCGATGATGGATCATTTTTTATTCGAATGAACATGCAACTCTAAGTCTTGGTACAGTCTGATATCCTAGTAGCTATCGCGTCGTGAAACTTGAATGAACCAGACCGTTCCCACGGTCTTGGTGTTTTTTCACGGTTTTTTTTTGTCCCATACTTATTTATGATCATTCGTATTCCAAAGTCGTCAATTTGTTATCCCGTTCCATTCGAATGACAAAACATGCAGGGTTGATCTGACCCTCCATCATATTAGTCCACCTAAAGTAATATGGTAGTTATGTAAAATATTTCATCGTTTTTAATTATTTGATCACAAAAGTGTTTATGAATAAATCAGAGTGACTGTTTTAGATTGTCTTTGTTTGTGACGCTTTCACTCTTCTGAACAAGCGGCTTGGCGCAGCCGTGAGTCACGCAGTGTAAAATATATCTTCATAATTATGCTTTTCTGGCTTTAAAATTGTTTAGTAGTTTTAAGTTTTTCTTGTTTATTTCTTTTTGTAATACTGTGTGCACTTGTGGCATGTGCCAATATAGGTATATATAATTCTCTTCTCTATTACTCCCCTTTCTGATGAACTCTTTAGTATTCTAAGTTATCCTTATCATCACTCGATAACAATGTATTCATACAAGACCGTACGTAAGGAGTCAAAGATCCTATGAAAGTTCAACAAAAAAAAATGTCTTTCAAAAAAAGCTCTTCTTATCTTCTAACGCCCTAGTATGAAATGAACGAATCGATTGAACGACTTTATGTAGTGACTCGATGTAACATCACGAGAGTGATGTCACTAGCACTAGTGAAAATCCGCTTCTGGAACGCAAAACTTTCCTCTAGTACAATAACTGGAAAGTGAGAAAACTTTCAACCTCCTGGCCTGTTCTGTAATCTTGGTATCAATGTTGAGAAACACGTGGCCATTGTGCACATCCGACATTTAAAGACCACTTTAGCAATGTTGCCAATAAAATCAACATTACGATAAAATTGTTTTTTAACAATAATAACTATGAGTAATTAAGTAACTCTGTTGCTTGATCAATGAAATAGAATCGCTAATTATGATTGTGCTAAAGTGGCCTTTTTAAAACCACTGATTGAAATGGCGACACTATAACTAGGTACACCATCGCCAATAGTTACAAAAAACAATTTCTCAAAATAATCATTTGATCTTAAACTTTTATTTAACTGTCAAGTAATATTTTTATTAGATTTAAAATCAATAAATAGTTCTGTCAGTCACTTGACAAATTAATAAGCAAAACCTCTCTTGAGAGGTTCTGCCGCCTTGGTATCGAAATATCGAAAACTACTAGGACACGCAGAAACCGACAGTTTGTCGTCATATCATTTTTTGTAGGACTCCTTACAGGCACGGGGTTTTCGGTGAAGGCCTCACTGAAAGGATCAAGGTGGCCTAGGCAGCCCAGAGGTCTGCTCAAGATCTGGGCAGTAATCAAGGACTCGCATAATATGACATCACTGATCATTTCTACTGATATGTATTATTTTTTACTTTTTAGTCCATTTCAAATAATTTACTTTACATAGTTCATTAGAAGAAAAGCTAATGTTCCTACTAAAATGTAACACAGTAATTGTAGAAGTAAGTAAAGGTCAAAGCCGTACAATGCTTTTCCTAATCCCTTTTGATACCCTAGTACAGAACATTGGAAAACACGTGGCGTCACTGCGGCCTCGTCTTGAAAATCACAGTCAACTGGACTTTTTGGAGCTTTCTGTCGCAATAGGCGGTTTCACTGCGAGTTTTAGCCGTCAGTGGCGCTAAACAACACTCAAGTGTAGCTTCGAGTATGTAGATACTTATATTTTCAGTTATCTGTGGTGTAGTGTATGTCAACTTAATCATACAGTAAATGACATCATGCGCTGGTAGCCCCATCTGAGCCGAGCTTTGCGTGAAACCTCCCATTCTTGCGAAATGTGGGGCGTTACCCTATAAACTTCAACATTGGATTATAACACTTCTTTGTAGTGTTGTTTTATTGTATGCATAGTGGATGAGCTTAAGTTTAGTAATAATGACTTGACATAAATTCAAAATACAACTATATTGGCGCAATGGCGCCCACCGTGGTACAACGTAGATTTGAAATTTACCTTATTTTCATCAAAAATATTACAGTCGAATATCGATTTTTATCCTTTGATTTTAAACCTCTTATACTCGTGCTCAATTACTAATTTTCAACTGTGAAATACTTTAACCCCTGCCATCATTTAACAAATACAAAAGCCTTGGTTAAATAGAGTCATCGGCTCTTTAAAAGCGTTGGAATTAATTGAATGAGAGTATTATTTAGTTTAAAATTATTTAAAAAACTACTGAAAATTCGTACCAGCCGGGGAACGCCCGGGGCGCCACTAAAATAAAAACCAGTTAATGAATTTAAATAAGACTACTTTTTACATTTTAAATACAGATATGATATAAATGTTGTTTGGATTAATAGCAGTCTTACTTTCTGCTCGATATTGTTATATGTCGTAAATATTCCTTGACCCGACCAAATTAAAATCGTTTTTATTACCGGAGAAATATGATTGCAAATACGTCGTCGGGTACACACAACAGACATTATATGAAGTTAGTGTACCTACTTTCCATAAGAGACCTAATTTTTAGCAAAAGTTCTAGGTTTCACGCGTCACACTAAAACACGCGAAGCACCATGAAATTTTATTAGAGGTAGACTTTTAATGAGAAAATGTTATCTCTTGTAAACTCAGATGCCCTGGTATCAAATACAGGGTAACCTAACTGCACCTGCAGCTATGTTAGATGAAATGGCTGCACTAATCTTAACTGATTAACTCCTTGTTATTCCTGTAGTCCTGGTAAGTATAGCTACATCCACATGCCTCGTATCCATGGCAACCACAACGAAAGTTTGGCATGATCTACTCATGATAGACAAGGATGATAAGATAGTGCTCTATGCAGCTTTTGGATTTAAAGTGTAAACAATGAAAATGTTGCTCTTACTTTTAATTTACGGCCTTAATCAATATTAGACGAGGATAGAAAATAGTGCAACAGACGTGTACAAGTTTGCTACCCCCACGCAACAATCTTGACCTGCGGCGGTTTTTTTTTCTAAAATCGATGCAACACTGTCGAAGAAGTCTTACAAAGACTTCGAAATATCAATTGCGTTTTGGCATTGATAGTTTTTTTATTCATATTATTCCATTAATCATCAAAAAAATAATTCAATATTCTGCGCGCCCAATGGTTAGTAATTTCGGTCTGAGCCCTTATCACGAGTTTTCAGTATTTTACTTTACAGTGTCTTTGGAGTATTTAATTATTAATTCTGTCAGACATAAAGTTTTGTCACTTTATAAAGGGGAAGACACTAACACCTACAACACAGTTTTTACTAGCGTAGGTGTTAGGGAATTCATTACTGTAAATGTAATTACTTGTGTCAATAAATGAATTTATTATTATTATTATTATTTACAGCGTTTCTTGCATGGAAAAATGGAACAGCGTCTCTGGTGTACGAAGAAGGAACTATTTTTTTCCTTGAAATTAATGTCAAAGTTCCAGTTTACTGTTCTTTTCCGTACTATACTTTTCTGAAAATTCATGATAAGGCCTCTGTATTGCTTGACTTAGTTTCAAATGCCCAAACTACTCCATTCATATTATAAGGGATTTGATTTTATCCCTAAATTACTCTTAACTAAAGTTACAACTCGAGTTAACTAAAAATAATGAGTATTGATTTTGAACCGACTTCTTTTCTTTTCTGTTTTCCATGAGCCGGCGCCTCACAGTATGTATCCAAGCCGTCTAGTGTTAAATATTACTTGATAGAATATAAGTGTGTCTGAGTGTGTTTGAAATCCTAACTGTATTTTTTTTAAAGTGGGCTATCATAGGAGGCCGGCCATCTTCGGCGATACTACCTCATATAGAAATCGACGGCGAACTCGAATTTAAGACCGATTTTCGAAACACTTTTGAGCTTTTTTGTTGAGGCTTTTATGTTGGGCGCCAGTATATTGTAAAAATCAAACTTGTTCACGAATTTCCGATTTCTGCTTTGGACAGGAATTTTGATTACACGTCTTTGTAATCAGAATCACATCCACATAAAATCAGGTACCTGGTTTACAATGCACTAAGGATAACATACCGAGTAAACACTACATAAGTAGGTACATTGTGTTTAATTTTTGTTTGCCACGACAACATTACAGACTCCTAGTGCTTTTTGATGTCCTAGTATCCACTAGCTCTCAAAACGTGACGTTATGAACGTGACGTCTTGAAACGTGAGTTTCAGGGTGAATGTGTGTTTCCCTATTATTCTATGGATCCCACTATGGCCCATTAATTTAATTAAACTTTCAACATAATATCCCGGAAATTAAGAAGTATTGAAATTAAATTATACGATTAACACATAAAATGTTTCTTTATTTTTATTATTTTTTGTTAAAGTGGCAACAGAAATATTTTATAATGAAGTGAAAATTTCAACTCTCGCCTATAAATACGTATCATAATTTATATTATACAGCCAGCTAAAAGACAGGTGAAGTTATTTTTAGTAAGATTTAAGTTATCCTTTGGGTACGGAAAACTAAAAAACAAACAGAATTAGCACTGACTGATTTTACTGTTAGAATAGAGATTATATTACATTCATTCAAAAAACAGCTTCGTATCATTCCTGATTTCCCAGTTTTCAATGTAATGAAACACGTGGTCACAGTAGTTCGTTCATGCAGGAGGGCGCTTTTCTACACTAAAGTTTGTAATATCCCATGTCCGTGTGTTTGTGCATTGCACCCCTCTTTTATTACATGCAGCTCCTGATGATTCCTGTTGTCCTAGTACCCAATGTTTATGATCACGTTGACTTGACACGCTGCCGTGCCACACGCCCCTTTATTTATTTTTATTTACATAACTAGCTTCTGCCCGCGACTTCGTACGCGCATCCTTATGCTTATGTCAGCGACAACGGGGTCGTCAAAATCGAAAATCTGAAACTTCCGATGCCCAATTCCAAAAGCCCGAGTTAAAAAAATAATGGGAGTTTTGGTCAGTAGATTCAAATTATTCATAATCCTAAGCTGTTACGTGCGTGTAGGTACATCCAGCTTATGTTATTTTATACTTAATTAAACAGTGAAATCGGTGACAGCTTTGATCTCCACATCAGGTGTTCCAGATCTTCGTAAATTTATTCTCTCTGCAGAACATGCTCATCACGTGGAACACTTTTTTGCTATGGCACCATTTTGCATCTCTTATAGTTTAGCTGGTCTGTTGCGGTTCTGCACCAGGTGTTCAAGTTTCCAAGATAAATTATAGCCTTTAAATATGTTGGCCACGCTTACACTTACCTATACAACAAAAAAAAACATTCAAATCCGTCCAGTACTTTCTGACTTTATCAAAATTCACGTGTTCCGACTGTTCCCCATTCCCCGTGCCTGCCACCGAATCCCTGAGGTACCTCCCGCAACAACCGTGCCTGGGAGGACTTACATCAGGTCGAAGGTGAGGACACCGTAGCGCATCTCCAACCACTTCTCAAAGAGGGATCTTACCGCCGCAATTATACCCAGGCAGTCATTATTTTGTTGTGGTATTATTTTGAAACTATGATATCTCCTAAGATATTCATTGAAATCAAACGATGTCAAGGCCAATTTTGTTCAAAATTAAATGCCTGTGATGATTAACGCATTTATTTGGATTAGGATTAATATCATGTTAATGAAAATACCTTCGCAAATAATACATAACTTTAAAATCAAATTTGTTTTCCATAAAAAAGGTTATAGTGACTTAATCTTAAAAGATAGATATATGCTCTCGCAAACTTTATTTTAGAACTTTTCATCAGGAATAATTCCGTAATACATCGTTTGTGCGTATCTTTAACCGTTTACGCAGCGTACGCAACGGAAGCTGTCAAAAATGAATACATTTTCCCGATTTTAAAACATTTCTCTTTACTGCTCCGCTCCTATTAGTCACAGCGTGATTATATAGCCTATAGCCTTTCTCTTTAATGGACTATCTAACACAAAAATAATTTTTCAATTCCAACCAGTACCTAGTTCCTGAGATTATTTTTTTACTCGGACTTTTGAAATAGGGCATCAGACGTTTAAGATTTTCGATTTTGACGACCCCGTTGTCACTGGCATAAAGCATAAGGATGCGCGTACGAAGTCGCGGGAAGAAGCTAGTCATTAAAAAAAATGGCAAAAAAATGTATCTGTTGTCCGACTCGCACTTAGCCAGTTTTTAATACCTATTTGTTGTTATAGCGGCAATAGACATACATTATCTGTGAAAATTTAAACTATCTAACTATCACGGTTCGTGAGAAACAGCCTACGAAACATTACATTACATTATAACATCTACAAAACCAGCGAGAAAATCACGTTTTTTGTATGGGAGCCCCCCTTAATATTTATTGTATACTGGTTTTGAGTGAGTTTTGTCATAGCGGCAACAGAAGTACAACACCTGTGAAAATTTCAACTCTCTATAGCTTTAGCTATCACGGTTCATGAGATAGACACGCAAAAACTACTGAATTGACAGCACAGGGTTTTCAGGGTTGCAAATTATAACAAAATGATAATTACATGCGTGTTAGCAACGTTGGATGTTGATATTGACCGTCCTGAAGAGGGATTTTATAGACGCAATTGTGACATATTACCCAGCCCGTCATTATTTTGTCGCGGTATTTTTTTGAAACTGTGATATCTCCTAAGATATTCATTGAAATCAAATGATGTAAAGGGCAATTTCGTTCAAAATTAAATGCTTGTGATGATTAATGTATTTATTTGGATAAGGATTAATATCATGTCAATGAAAACACCTTCGCAAATAATGCATTACTTAAAAACAAATTTGGTTTCCATAAAAAAGGTTATAGTGGCTTAACCATTAAAGATAGATATATGCTCTCGCGGACTTTATTTTAGAAAATTTTATGAGGAATAATTCCGTAGTACATATTTTTTGCGAAACTCTAACCGTTTACGCAGCGCACGCAACGGAAGCTGTAAAAAAGGAATACATTTTCCCGATTTTGAAACATTTCTCATTACTGCTCCGCTCTTATAGGTGATAGCGTGATGTTTTATAGCCTATAGCCTTCCCCGATAAATGGACTATCCAACACAAAAAGAATTTTTCAATTCCAACCAGTAGATCTTGAGATTAGCGCGTTCAAACAAACAAACAAACAAACAAACAAACAAACAAACAAACTCTTCAGCTTTATAATATTAGTATAGATTATTTTACTATGAGATTTTTGCAGCTAGAACAAGAAAAATAAAGTGTTTGCACTCCTTCGAAATGCAATACCCATTTTAAGGTTTTTTTTTTTTATATTATGTCTTTGGTTACTTTGAAAATAGGTTGTAATTTTCAACAAGAAAAAATGAAAAAAGCCATGAAGCCTTGGGGTGCATGGGTAGGTTTTAATAATTTCGGTCAGAAACGGTACGCGGTAGTGAGAAAACCGGTTGTATCACGTTTTAAATCGGTTACCAGCTACCAGGATAACAAAATTGACAGGCGGAATTTCGTATCTCATTCATTCATTTTGACATTCGTAGCTCGCTCAAAGAACCCAACACAGCGTGGTCAAACAGATCCTTAGCAAGACAAAATAACGCCTGATTTGACTGTAACGCGTTGATAGCCTGAATTTATTGAAAACCTTTTTTTTGTACCAATAAAATGGAATCAGTCCTTCATAAGCCATCAAAAAAAGTACCTATCATTTCAAAGTGCTGAACGTCGTTAATTGCTGATCAAATAAATGCGAGCAAAACCTTGACATAACCACGTGAGGCCACGTGTTTTTTTTAACCATTGACACTAGGATACCAGAATATCAAAAGAGGTGGCATTTGTTCTGATAAGGGCTGCGCAGTTGCACTGGACTTGCAGTACGGAACATTACGAAACCGCGGTGCGGTTGGGCTTACTGCAGTCAGTGTACCGATTTCACTGTTCATTTTCTACTAGGGCACTATTTCAAGTTGGAGATGATAGCATAACGAATAAGAAGAAGACCTCTGAATTTGTTTCGGCTGTTTCTTCTCAGAGTAGTCAAGTAAAACACCGGCCTCTTCTAGTTTTATGAAAAGACGCGTAATAGTACATTATGATACAAGTGCGGTAAGTTGATCATTACAGCCGAGGCGATATTGCTCTCACGAGCCCGTTGGGCGAGTGCTATTAGAAAGCAGAGGCTGTAATTATCAAACCGCACGTATGTCATACGACGTTTTATAACACATTTGTGAGGAAATAAATAAAACTCGGACTTTATTAAACGAATAAATTCATTATTACTTGACATCTATATCTATATTATATCTGTACTTATTTATAATTTCGTGCAGGTCTACGGTAGACTCGATCGAAAGCTAACCTGAATAATAAAACATTAAAAAATAGAGATTTTGAGTCGACAACATATATCCGCAAAATTCGGGTTGAGGAGTATTTTGTAAAATTGTAATGGTTTTCTTACAAGACAGATCGCAGCCGCCATTTTTGACATCGGTTACCAAGTTGAGAAGTTCGCGCATCAACGTCTTTTGTTTATGGCAAAGGCACAAAAACAGCCAGTATTACTAATGAAGTAAATTAATACTTTTGTATTTTTGTTACGGATAAATGGTTGTAATTAAATGTCAAAATTAATTAAATTAAAGAATTAAATGTTTTTTTATTATATTTTATCTCTCAAAGTTATTTTTATTGATAAAATTTGACCACTTTTCTGACATAAAAACTCTTTGCTAAGATTTAAAAAAGTACCGTTCGTTTTAGACGAAACATCTTGATGCGTTTTACATTACCGCACTAGTGCGTAATATAGTACATTGTTCACCGAGAGGAGAAAGTGACCGATTACCATCGAGGGTATCGTTTAAAGGACGAGGCGTAGCCGAGGACTTTAAAATACCCGAGATCGGGAATCGCACTTTCTCTCGAGTGATACATAGTGCTTTATACTACACCTACGAGGAAAATAAATTACTTTCTACGAAAACTGAATCCTCAAACAACACACAAATTGAAAATGGCGCCAATGGCGTCTGCAATTTTCACATGTTCTTTTTTCAAATTGTTTATCCTGCCGCCGCAGGGTCGCACTGCCAGCCCGACACCATCCAACACACAGCTAGTGGTCAGTGTTATTTTGCGAACTTGGAGATAAAAACTCACTGTAAAAACTTTTTGGCTTCTGATATTTAGGTTACCGGCGCATAGTCTTACCCAAAATTAAAAAAGAAAAACCACGTTAGAAATGGATTTTCATACACTTTTCTCTCCCGCTCAGATGCGTTTTCTCCCCGCATATTTGGTCGATATGCAATGACGTACTTTCTACCCTAAATTTGATAAAGTATCAAGGTACTTTCCAAGCAGGTGTAGTATAAAGGTACATTACGATACTGATAGTGGTGCAGTAAAAGACCTTTTACGAGCAAATGTGTTATAAAAGTATTTACATAACCTACTTGCATAAATAAAAGTCATTCATTTCATTTCAATTCAATAATTTCCTGCTTTTCTTACTTGTTAATTTAGTTTCAGAGATCCGTATCAAATGGCACAAAAGGAACCATTGCGTCACTTCTCCGAATCTTCCAATCTGAATCCTATTACATTTGGGGATGTTTAAGAGAGTCAAGGTCGTCTGTTGCACCGCCCAATACCATTCATACTCACGTGTCTGCTCAATATACTGTCTAGTAAACTCCAATGTTCTCATGGTATCCTAGTACTCGCAGTTTTAAAACCCGTGGCCTGGGAGTTGGGAACTTGGGAGTTTTCCCGTTGTGCCACATACCTACACGGCATTGATTTGAAGAAAATTTTAATTTAAGTGTTAATTAGCAATTTAGTCTTCTTTATTTGTGGAGAAATATTTCACACCTAGTCAACCATATGTTTTGTTTTTGTGATATACCTAGATTAATTTTGGTCTCATTGAGAGAGTTTGTTTTGAGAAAGTAAACTTGCATGATCAATTGATCATTCATTAAGAGAGAGATAAAAGGTTTTACAAAAACCTAATAAGGCTTATTGTTCAAAATTTATGTTGTATTCAGCCCTATCTCCTATAAGCCATTCACAGCATTCACTTATCTACGGAATAGCTTAATTCTTCTTTTACTGTCACCCTCCAGTGGAGAGCATTACCGGCCATCACCGAGTACGAGTATAGGCAGGTTTAATCCATGATTCTATTTATCAAGAAGGTGAAAACAACATAAAATAAAATTCCGCTGTCCCTTGACACTATTGTTCTAATATGTCAAATCTGCTAGCTACATCGTCTTGCAATACTGCAATGAAAGGTCAATAGAGGGTGAAGGCGATATTCCGTGACATCACTAAATAACGGTGAAATCTTACCACGCGTTTCTTGATGCCCTAGTACCTCCTAGTATAGACTTAGTTACAGTAGTTCAGTTCACTATCTTCTACCTAGGTACATTTAGTTCAGTTAGTATGTGTTTCTTCTGTCTTCTCTTGACTCTCTTCTCTTGACCATATGAAAGAAAGAAAAGGTCACGAAGAGTTTCTGAAAAAGTTCTCTTCCTCATTAGTTCCTCAGATGATCGAAGATCAGTGTCATAAATCCTACTTCCTAATATTATAATTGTGAAAGTTTGATTGGATTGATGGATGTTTGTAACTCTTCCACATAAAAACCTCTGAAAGGATTGGTACAGACATATTTTTTAACTTGGTTTAACACATGGGACAGTTATATCCCGATTTTATGTTCGCGTGGGGGAATTTTAAAGTTGTAGTTGGTGAAACCGCTGGCAACACTCAGTTCATAATAATTAATTAGGTATATGAACACGAACTATTATTCTGTCCTGGGTTTGTTTCCAAGAGCTTCAAGTGTTCAGGGGTTTTCCTCGCACATCTTTCATTGCTTGTCTAATTATATCATTAATTATGTCTTTCAACCCTATAATTGATCTTCTAAAATAGTCAACAACCGTATCCGTTGACCTCTTATCGGCTGCAATAAAATTATGCTTAAAATAATTCATAAAACATGCATTCATTTCTTCACCATTAATTAATATCACGCTCCTATGACAGTGCGGGCAGTCAAAGCTTCCGCAGGCAGTCGCGCGCCGTCACGTTTTCATAGAGGTTTGGGTACTAGGACATCAGAAGGCGACAAGAGTATATAAAAAGGATGCGAAAATCTATAACGTTTTCCGTCGGTTTACATACAGAACCATCAGCTTCATTTTTTTTATAGGTAACAGTTTTTTAATGTTTCAAATTATGTCTGTTGCAATACCAAACTTCGTAACTTGTAAGTGGTGTATTTAGATATTCGCTTTCTAGCTAGCCCATCTACAGAGTCCATCTATCTTTGTACTTACGACAATCGGTTCAGCTGTTTAGGGGTGAAGGCGTACCAAACATACAATATCACTTTATAATACCAATTTCGGAAGGTATGGTTAGCGCAGTGGCTGAGCGACTAGACTACGAAATACTACGATTACAACGGCTAATACGAACTTTTATAGGTGAAATTGTTCAAAATAGTGCTAAAAATGAAAGTGTAATCAACACTGCAGATGTGTTAAAGCCTTCCCATCGATATTGTGTAAGGTACTTCTTTAATGGAACAATCAGCGCCACCTATTGTGATCTTATTATACACACGAAACAAATAGGGTTGTTTAGGGGTTGAAAAGCGACACTGGCGCGAACACGTCACGTTTCAAAGAGGGACGAGTTACTAGGGTATTAGGAATCACGAAGAAGTAAATTAGTGCATCCACAATGTCTAGGCATTTGTCATTGCGTACGGTGTCGGTATCGAATCCTTTCCTTTCTATAAGGTAAAGATTCAAATGGTAGGTATTATGGTAGGTATATTGTTATACTCGAGACACACTCAGTCTCTATAATATCTATCAAAATGACAACTGATTTTACCGAATAAACAATCGATTTTACTCGATCGATTTTTCTGACTAAAAGTACGGCTATCAATCAGGATACTAGTTTACGCGGACCCGTCATTGTGCGAAAAGATTATACAAACCAGGCTAAGATTTAAACTAGATAGATAAATAATCGCCACAATGAATTTGGCCATGAAAACAAGAAGGTAGAATTATAACCGTGGGAAAAAATGGGAGTGACGTCACGTTTTGTTGGGCATAAAGTACCAGGATATCAGAAGCTATCAGGACCTATAAACTAGCGCACGATGACCATCATGGGGACATTCTTCCGTACCGTACTTACAAATAAGTACCTGAAGTATGTTTATAATCAAATAAAATTAAAGCAAATTGCAAAATGCTATTAGATATTAACAAAACATTCAACAAAAAAAACAATATAGTTTGGTTAGCCAATAAAACTTGCACTTCCCATCAGCTTTTTAACAAAAAAAAAACAAAGTTCCGTTTTCGACAAAACCGTTAATAACGGTCAACCAAAAAAATTACCGGAACCACCTTTTGTAAAACAGCTGAGCGAACCGTGTGAAAACATCACTGACGTCACGTGTTAAAGGGCATTCGATACTAGGAGATCAGAAAATACCAGGATGATGTGCTCTACTCCTGGATAAGCTAGATGTATCCTTAAAATAGATGCACCAAAGTCTTTAATAACTTAATAATAGACACCCCTCTTGGTGTCGCTTACCATCAATTTTGAACTTTAACTACCTTTTTTCAGAGTCTATTCTATAAAATTCTCAACCGGTTTTATGACCTTTCGAAGATGAGTTGTGTAATTGCATCCCCCAATGAATGCTTCCGTGAGAAAGGGATGCACCGCAGATAAATTGCTACGTCGAAAAGAGACCAATTATCTTTGCTCTCTTTTATTGAATTTTCGAGCTTTATGCGATGCAAGTCGGGCGATTGTGTCAATTACTACTAAGAGATACGCAATTTTTTTCGGGGTTTCATACTTTTAAAGTAAATAAAGTTTTGGAAGTCAAACAAAAGATTTCATTTCTGAGGAAACTACAAAAGCTGAAAACAATAAGCACAGATCATATTGAGGAGAAAATTATGATGAACATAATGTTTTTTCTAAACTCCTTCCTTAGTTAGAGCTTATTTTGTTGGTAACATCTAAGGGTACATTGACCTAAATTACCCTGACCTTCACAGCCCCTACTCTGGCGCACCACAAAAGCCCATCCCTATTGTCTCGCCAGACACCATATCAACACATGCAAACACGACACATGTGTGTCATAGATACGAACATGTCCTGCCCCCCGTGTGTGAGAAATACATCGCGACACGTCACCTCACGTGTTTCTCGAAGGCGAGCTACCAGGCGCCCAGTTCAGCGAAGGGGTGGAATTAGTACATGGACTAGTTGCTCAACGTGTCGAGGTGTGAGGAATGCAGAGACGTTACACTCCCCTAACATCAACATGTTTGACGATTTCTAAAGCTTTTTTTATCTTCGAATGTAGATATGTTTCAACTCACTTTGAAGTCTGCTTACTATTTAGGCATTCTACACATAAGTCATCACTCTGATAATCCGAGTTGGCAGGGATATACTGTACTTACCTGATAGAGTTATATTCTTCATGGTTATCTTATTTTGGTTGCACATGCTAATTTTAGGAACTAGTGGTTCTAATTTTAAAATGTTAAGTTGAATAGTCATAGACTATCGAGGGAGGCTATATATCATAATGCTACAACTAATAAGACGAAACTACGGGCACCTAGTCGTGCTTATTATAATAAGTACACCTTTATTTAGGTTACTGATTTAAAAAACAATTAGGTAGCAAAGCACACAGAAACAAACATCTCATTGACCTTCATCATCATAATGTTCCCACAACTGGGACACAGGCCTCCTCTTTGTAACAGAAAGATTGACATTGATGTGATTGACCTACTCATTCACAATCAATTCAAATATCTGTACGTATATCCGACAACAAACCTACCACAGACACAAGGTTGAAAACCATAGAGCAGAAACGAAACAACATAGAAATACCATTAACTTGATATCGGAAGCTTGCCGCCATGTATGTGTTTCGGTCTACAAACCTTGATCCTGACAAAAGCCGCGACTCTTAAGGGCTTCCTAATGCCTTCCTTACAATCCTAGGAGGCATTAGTAGTGGCAACTGTGGAAAGCTTATGAGCTTTACTTTGTAAGTATGTACTTTACCTTGCGAGATTAATATGCAAGTGCTTGCAGATAATATGATGCAGTTAAGGTGCTCAATTTTAGAGCATAAATAAAAAGAAAAAAAAATGGTATTCTTAAGTAATTTGTAAAATTCGTTTTACGCACATCAACAAAAAAATACAACAGTGGATAAAAAATGTTTACCCCATAACTTTCCATTGGGTGAACCAATTTTGATTGATTCTTTTTTTTTAAGAAAATGATCTCGATTCTCAATGAGACAGTTTAAATTTCGAACGAGATTTTTAGATTTTTTTTTTAATTTCGTTCGGAATTCGTTAGACACTCACTTTACGCGCTCGTGAATGTTACAGAATAGGCTATTCTGTAACGGAATAGCGCTACTAGCCCTTGTAGCATCCAGAAGATTTATCTGTCTTCCGGAGCCATCACGAGATTTCACCAGAACATCGAGCATCATCTCAAGACAAATATGAACTGTAACTCGTATTACTTACTACCTGAGAAATAATATTCAGCCAAGCGCTTGAAACTAATTAACACAACAAATACCTCCTTGTTTCGAAACCTGCTGCCTACTGCGAGTGCCTACATGCGCGGCAGCCAATTAATTTTAAATTATTAATCATAAACATTGTATTTGTAGCATTCTTAATTAATCTCTTACTGAAACAATTATTAAATTTCAATAAACGTAAATTCTGATTTAACAGCCATGTTTGATACATTGATATTTTCAAGTATTGGAAAGAAATGATTTGACTAGTTTGATTAGTTTTAAGAACTACATTATTTCCCCTTAATAGGTAGGTACCTCTTTTAAATAAGGTTTAAAACTAACTTTTCTCTTTTTACTAAATCTGAAATAAATATACTTATAGGATCTAAAAAGTCTCAAAGTGTATTTCTACAGCTTTTAAAAAAAGTTAATTACTGTATAAAGATTGTTTAAACAATGTAGAATTTTATTATCGGGAATTAAATTGTCATTTTAAATGTCAAACTGCCCAAAGTGCCCAAGCTGCACCTAACGCCATCTATCAACACATTGTAGTATTAACTTTCGCAGCAGTCATAATATTACGCAACTACGCCGCCTCGTAGTACGATCAACGCCCTCTATTGGCCAGGCCTTGTAAGTTCACATCGAAGCTACACGAATTGCAGAGTGGCTGGTTTAGTGATCAGTTCAGACCGAGACGCTGCTCGTACATTTCAATAGCAACGCAGCACGACGCAGCGCGGTTCAGCGCGCGCTGCGTTTTAATAGCAACTCAAAATCCAACTTTATTTACTACTGGTGTGAGCTGACCTTTGTTAGCCGAGCTACACCTAACGCCATCTATCTACAAATTTCGTAGATCAGGCGACTACGCTACGCCGTTTCGTAGTTCGCAACTGAAACGATCAACGCCATCTATTAATAAAACCTTGTAGCGCTTACATTGAAGCTGCACGGATTGCCACGTGGCAGAACAATATTTTATGTGCTTTTACACCAACAGATGACCTTAGTAAACAAAAATGGCAAACCGAATACCCAATTAAACCAAACGTACTCGTAAAATGAGGTCAAAAAAGGTTTCTGTATTACCTCACTTACACTAGTCTACCAGAAATTACAAGTTTTATTTGTAAGCAATATTAGTTTTTGTGTCTATAGACGAATATTCTAGAGAAAATCAAAAATGGTTGTCCGCGTAATTTTAAACTTTAAAAATCATGCAAATATCTAATCAAGTTTCTAATTGTGATAGTCTAATTTTGGTGGTTTTGGTGATATTTTACCAATCAATAGTAAGAAAGTTGTTATTAAGTTATATACAAAAATCATGAGTTGATAATAAACAAGGTGATAATATATTTTTTTTTAATTTATATTTGTAGAATTAATAAAACATTGAAAAATAAGAAAGATGTACATAACTATTTGTTAATTTTTATTGTAATACTTATGTACCTTATTGGTCTCATATTTTGAAATAAATCTTTTATATTCAGTATAGCCGTACAAAAAAGGTTTTATTATTATATCATTTCTAATTTAGTTAAAAAAAACAAATGTTCAAGATTTTCTAATTTAGGTGACATACAAATTCTGAGGCCTCATCACAAGATTTCTGTACTTTATGTACAGTTACTGCGTCTTATTGTACGGAAAAATGAAAATGCGCCTACACCTCGGTTTTGACAGCACACCAGAAACTTTCAGAAATAAATATATATCTGTGAGATTGTTTCTTGCTGAACCCGCATCAAAACAACAATAACATAAATACATTTATTCCAAACTCCTCCACTCGACAATCGTCTCACACTCCAAGTCGTAGCTTCTGAGCTGATCTATCTGCAGCGAGATGATCTCCACAGCATCGGGACACCGAGTGGCATTGAACTCGATGGACTCGTCGTAGTACTCCACGGAGCTGAACATGTACTCACTGCGGCGTTTCTTGCCCTTCGACTTCTTCGATTTCTCCTTGATGCCTTCTGTCGTCGCCTTAAAATCTAATTTTGGTGTCGTTTCCACCTCTGTCATCGTATCTGTTGTATTTGTAGACGTTGCGTTTTGTGAAACAGGCGTAGTGGCAGCAATTTGCGAAGTATTCTTTAATTCAGTTAAATCATCTTTTACTACACAAGATTCTTCTATTAATTCAGCTGGATCCACAGGTAGTGGATCAGCGGAGACATATTTGACTCTTGCTCCGTCCTGTTTTAACATTCTTTTGTATTTTTTTACTTTGTCTGAGAAGGTGTCGGACTGGCACTCTCGCCTGCCGTCCAGCACCGCAGTCCTGAGGTGTGCGACGTACCACTCATCATCATCCAAATCTTCTATAAAGCGTCTTTCAATTTTTAGTTTTTCCAAATTAATCTTTTCTCCAGGTTTTTGCGTTGAAATATTTAAATATTCATTTAAAACTTGTTGACTTATAATTTGACTTATAATTGCAAATAATAATAAAAAATGGAACAGAATATACATGTCTAAGCAATCGATAACATTTATTTGAGATATAGGGCGCAAAAACCAATTTTAATTAGAAAAACCTGTGTTATGATGTGGTCTATGATGCATGATGGTGATTATTAATGAGTAGGTATGTAGATATTTTTAAAAGGATTATTCCACAATCGGGTTTCCGAATTCCGAAATCACAAATTAATTTTCATAATTTTTGATTTTGACACTTCCACATAAGGACGACAATGTTCTATCACTGACTCTCCATTAAAAGAAATTGAATAGAATGGTAATCTCGTAAAATGATTATGCTTACTGATTTGAATTGCTTATAACATTAATAAATCATATGTTAAAATATGTGTAAATAAAATGTGACGTAAATAAATGTTCAAATGTTATTATAGTACAGTTCTATTACAACACCATTGTCAGACCATCAGTGACCGACTTATGAATTTATCAGAGTTTATAGTTCATTCCACGCGTTCAGAATACATTTGCGGATTCCACTAAGTTGAAGCTGGAAGCTGCAGTCTCAGTTTATCTAAGTACGGAAAAACAAAGGTTGGTAAAGATTCTCAGAAAAGTCATTAGCTTAGCAGGTACGTACTAGTAACCGGCGGGCTTGTATGACCATAATAATGTGGTGGCACAGAGGCTTAAAAAGTAAGTAAGGGTTTGAAGAATTGGGTAAAACAAGCAATTTAAGAGACACTAAATTGTTTGGCGAGGTAATAATATATAAACCAGTCACGAAGCCGAGTGGTACCTGAAGCCCTACTATGACTTTTCAAGTTATTGTAACGTAAAGGAAACGGGAACTTTGACGTTTTGGTGGAAAAATAGTTACTTATTCGTACTAACAGTAAACTTGATATATTTTCCTTACAATAAACGCCGTAAATACTCTAAGTACGCTGTGAATAAAATACAGAAATATTGTGATAAGGCCTCGGGTTGTTTTTTCGTCATTGTGCAAATTTCAATGTTCTAAATCTACACTATATGTCTGTAATGTACACTGTAAACTTTCTTTACGGAAATTTAAAAAAAAATCTCACGTATTTTTAAATTTGCCTTTGTATTAAGTACAACGAGCTGTACGTACCTAATGATTATATGTTACTTGAACTAAAATATCACGCTTTAGTTTCGCAATATCTAAGTTAAATCGTTTTTTTTTTTAAGAAATACAACACATTTCGAAAGGGTAAAAAGTAGGTATGTAGAAAAACGAATAAACGAAATAGGTAATTGTACTTACGTTGAAATGGAATTTCCCCAAGCCACTGCACTGCACACATATAATCCATGGTTAAACACAAAACAAACAAACTAAACGAACATAATCTCAGCAAATAACGCCTAATAAAAGAATAAAACCGCCCATTATACAGGCATCATTGACAGATCGTTATCTCGCCGCGCTAACTAATCCATTCAGCCTCGGGTAACGTAACTACCCTCCAAACGTCGGGAAAATACTTCAATTACCCTCACCCCTCCACCCCTCACCCGCGACACCCCCGCGAGATCAAAACAGCCCAATTACACGAACCCACCCTTTAATAAACCCTCGTTTGCTCAAATCTGAAATAAAGACGGATAAATAATCAACAATTTCGAAACGAAAAGCTACAAATTAGCATTTGTTTGAATAAATTGAACAGTAAATGTGACTGAGACCCGGTCAAAGTTGTCGGCCCGAGGGACTTGGAGGCTGTAAAGCGTTACCGCGCTTTAAAGCGAAGTAAAGTTCAGCACATATACTTACTGCAGTTAAAGTTTCGAGCGCTGTAGCGGCTGTGTTCTCATTTCAAATGTTAACAACTTGCTAAGAGATGCAAATTGCGAGCGGTTGGCAGCCATGATTCGGAATGGCGCCAAAACATTTGCATAATTCGCATAGAATTGAATGGTGGTTTCAGAAATGGAGCGTGATTGAAAAGCTGTGGGTGATTTAAGATCATTTTACTTGCTATTACAATTTGGATTGTTATTCTACATTAAAGCTATGGTTTTGGGTTCTACTTTGTAAATAATAACAGAGTGTTGAGGTAACTTAACATTACACTTTAACATCTTCAAATAGTGGTCATGGAAAGATTCGGTCGGTACGCTTCCATGTCTTTCAAATTATTGTAAAATAAGCAAATTCAATAATGGCCAAACATAAACTAAGAAGTACACGAAATGTTAAAAAAAATCTACTACATAATACAGTTCAGTTTATATTTACACACTTTATATACATAGTTGCAACAAGCACATTATAATAAAACAAAAGAAGATTGGTATACATAAATATTACACATATTTTCAATTTGTAACCTATTTGCACATAAAATAACCAACGTTACGAACTATTTCCTTGGCTTTTACCGACGGCTTTTAGCCATCTATCAATCTCCATTTGACTTAAACTGCATGAAATAGTTAAAGAAATATGAATCTATAAAATATACTTCAACTATTTAAATAAAGAAATATAAAATGCAAATAATGAAATATAGCTGTGAACTTGCGAGTTAGGAATAGTAGTTTACGCAACAAGGGAGTAAAGCATTGCCTTACGTCACGGGCATATTGAATCCTAAAACGACACTAAGGATTCTGGAGGTGAACCTCCGTAGCGCAGCGAGGAGGTTCAAGTGTTAATTCCCGAGTGAAACGACGGAATTAAGTTAGGAATCCTTACTTTAACGAGGGATACAAGTTAGCCCAAGACAAGGCAGCTTTACTCCCGAGGGGCGTACTCTACTTTTCACCTACTGCGAAGAAATAAATTCGATTTTTGAAATTTTATGTGGTACGACAACCTTCCAACGTGAAGTTGGCACCACTGCAAGCGATCAGGGGCCTAAGTCTACTAATTTATATACGTCACAATGGTCTCTCAATGGTAAGTTTTTGACAGATTTGCCATACAAAAACTGTCAAAAACACACCATTGAGAGACCATTGTAACTGAAATTAGTAGACTTAGGCCCCAGCTGTTGCGGCCAGCGGCCGCCATTATTGATACAACTCCTTGGGGAAAGTTTTCATACGGTTTTATTTGAGGTTCCAAATTCAAATGGGAATAATGAAATTCAGTACAATATTATTGCCTGGCTCGAGCGAGGGGGAACAATGACTTGGTTTCCAGTAGGTTTGCCTGACATAATAATATAATTTGACATTTACGAGCTAGTAGTGAGAAAAAGTGTAATTATTTACGGTAATGTGTTTTTTTCATACCTTCGCCTTTCGTTTATGTAACACAAACTTCTACTGCGCCCTATTTCGGACAAACTGAAGGTGAAGACTTATCAAACTATTAATATTTTTTCTAGGTATTTTAAAGAAAGTAGTCATTGATAAGTTTTTAACTTCAAATTAAAAGAATAGACATTCAATCTGTATTAATAGCTATGCGTAAGATATCTATCTACAAATAAGAGGAGTAGCCAACTCCGGAATAGTTCACAATTTTATTGCACAATTTTAAAATATCCTACAGTTTGGTAGTTAAATAACTAATTTAATATTACAATACTTAGCTACTACTAATTTTGTTAACAACTTTGTTACTACTAATTATTTTATCTATTATGTATTGCGTACCAAGTTTTAAAGACTTATTCGTCAACTCGCCCGCAATTATCTTGCCCGCCCGGGCGAGTTGGCACCTTCCGATTTTACCTATTTTTGTTGTCGTCAACTCGCAACTGTCCGAAAAAATGGTACAGTCATCTATAAAAGTCTCATTATAAATTAATATTGAAACCTACTTTATAGTATGAGGCGATATAAGATTTGAGTTTTAATATTTGAAAACGTACCCACGATATAGGAGAAATCCCAAGTGTGGAGCAAAGATACAGGGCAAACACTTTGTTATATATATTATCTCGTATTTTATATTAATTGTATTTTTGTAAAAACAGTGTAAAATACCTGTATACTATGAAGTACCTTTATTTAATTATTTAAATACCACCTTTTCATGTAAGCCTAGTACTTTTGTGATAAATAGATTTTGCCCAAAACTTGTATGTTGAGACAAAACTGAATGAAAAATATCACCTTGATTTTATGCAGTCCTAGTACATTTTTGGGTATTGAATATTCGCCGAAAGAAATATTTAGTTTTAAAGACCGTTCGTTGGGCGGCATGAAAACTTTCAGCATGATTCTGTTCTCCTAGTAGTTTTTGTTCCAATTCCTCATTCAATTTTGGCACCAAAACCTTCTTCATGATTCTGTTCTCCTGGTACTTTTTGCTACGATTTCACATTGAATTCTAACTTATGAAAAAAAAAACTTAATTACTTATGTTACATTTTATGAATGATCTCAAAACAACTCTTCCCCTAAGACGACCCACTGGCCCTCAATTAAACCTACCTACTTTACACGTTTAGTGTCATAAAAGTGTGAAGAAGGTTTAATTAAATTAAATGTTAAAATAGAAACACTTTTGTAGACGACTGTAAATACGTCAGTTTTTCGAGAGAGTTTCGCGAGTTGACGACAACAAAAATAGGTAAAATCAGAAGGTGCCAACTCGCCCGAGCGGGCGAGATAATTGCAGGCGAGTTGACGAATAAGTCGTTTTAAAAACAACAGGAGATCATTACATTTAACGTTAAAATTATATTGCAAGAAAAATTATTTCACCAGTACCCAAAGCACGAGTTTTCTCTAGTTTACTTTACACAGTTTTTCCAGTATTTACAGCGTTTATTGTATGAAAATATGGTACAGCGCCTCTGGTGTGCGAAGAAGGAACCAATTTTTCCTTTGAAAATTGTCAATTTGAAGTCGTCAAAGTTCCAGTTTACTTTACGTCTCAAATACTGAAAACTCGTGCTGACGGTACAGGAATGGAAAAAAACAAACCCAAAAGGTGCATCGATCAGTACCCCTAGCACGAGTTTTCAATACTTTACATTACAGATACTTTCCAGTATTTACAGCGTTTTTTGTATGAAAAATGAAACAGCGCCTCTGGTGTCCGTAAAAGGAACCAAATTTTTCTTTGAAAATTGTCAATTTGAAGTCGTCAAAGTTCCAGTTTACTTTACGTCTCAAATAAAACTCGTGCTGACGGTACTGGTCACTTCAACAAGTCAACAGGTCAATAAGCTGATGAAATAAAATTGTCAACAGTAGCTATTGTATAGTTGTCACAAGTTTTCGCGAAAAAGGAAAACCCCACAACTGCAGTCATGGCGACATGACATGACAAAAATCAAGTTATACAACATTCTCAAAACACATGTGTCTTGTAAATTGCTCACAGGTGGCAGTGCATGTAGGCCGGATAGGGCGGTAGCAGCGCGCAAGCCAGAGGCAGCGCGTGCGCCGATAGTTCACGTTCACCGCTCGCTGCCTGCGCACGTAACTGTTCTAAACGCAGCTGGTTCTGCCGCTTCCATTTGGTTCTGTGAGAAACATAATATTGTACTTTAGATTATTTTCGCAAACTTACTGTATTTCTAATTATATTATTTACTAGCTGTTGCCAGCGGCTTCACCCGCTACAACTCCAAAATTATCCGACGGGAACATAAAATCGGGATAAAAACTATCCTATGTGTTAAACCAGGTTATAAACTATCTGTGTACCAAATTTCAGCCAAATCCGTTCAGTAGTTTTTGCGTGAAAGAGTAACAAACATCCATACATCCATACATACAAACTTTCACGTTTATAATATTAGTAGGATATTTCAGCACAGGAAAATAAATTGTCGCTCTTCTTTTGTGTACCCATTTTGGCGCCCAACCTGGGTGTCATGTTGGGCACCGAAGAAATATAAGTAGATAAGTAAAATAAATGAAACGTGAACTTATGTGGTATATATAGACCTGAATTTCATATTCCTAACTGAGTCCCAACTTGGGCGCCAAAACATAAAAAGAGAAAATAATTAATTTTACGATTCTGTATTATGTGTGAAATCCAGTTAATACCTGATTTATTCAGTTATGGTTCTGAAAACCAAATATTAAGAAGTATTTGCATTTACTGGCGCCCGACATGGGACCACTGTAACTTATTCGTTGGGCGACAAAAACATTTTAGTTTTAATACTGCAATACCCGAATATTATAGCTAACATGAGCAGCCATTATAGGCTGCTCATGTTAGCCTTACATTTTTCCCACCACAAAGACACAAACGGCTTCTCGAAAAAAGAAAATAGGCAATAATCACACTTGCCAGTGCGGTTTAGTGTTGAGATATCGTCATGGTATCGTCACATCGTATTACAATCCTTAGCTACTACCTACTGCCACAGTAGTAGATGCCCACGGCATCGAATGTCGCGAGACGATCTCTGGCCACCGTAGGCGCGGTCTTGAGGGCAACTCGCTGTTCGACCATGGAACATGCCCGGGTCGTTGTGTTCCACGCGCGTCTCAAAGAGCGTCAGCATAATGACAAGGCTTTAGAGGGCCATAGCCTTGCCGGGGTTGCAGGACACACGTATACCGCGACTCCGGTACACAAAGGGTTACCGAAGGACACCGTGGATTTTAGTCAGTACGAGTCTGACAGTCCCTCCCGCTCTGCCTAGGGTGGGAGGACTCATTTGATGATTTTACCAAGCAAAAAAAAAATAGCTACTACCTACTTGTTTTTTTGAATAACTTTGTTATCTTCTTACTCATTATGTCACCATGTTACAAAATTTAAACAGACAGTTTCTACTAATATTAATACGTGCTAAGTTTAAGAAACTACATGAGATAATAGGTTGTGAATATCTAAAATTCAGAAATATATCCGTTTACTGGCGCCCGACATGGGACCACTGTAACTTACGTTGGGCGCCAAAATCATTTAAACCAACATACAATTGTATTTAGAGTATTAAACTCTAAATACAATTGTATGTTTTTACTCTGGCATTTTAAGCGTGAGCAGTTTCCCACTGCAGAGACACAGGCGTCTACCTCATTAACCCAGTGCGAGTTTGTTTTGAGTTGTCATGTCATGTTTTGGTTCTAGGATTTCCTCACGATCTCTTCTACTCTTAATTTGAGAGCTGTGGCTGGACAAAACTTACCTACGATTCTGATACCAAGTCTTAACTTGCGTCTCGCTAAGGCTGAGCGCCTCAGCCACGTCCCCGCGATCAGCTACGCTCAGGTACTTCTGACATCTAAACTTTCGCTCCAAATACGCGAGTTGGGCGTGAGTAAACGCAGTGCGGCGGCGGCGCGGCTTGCGGCTTGAGTTCGACGAGGCCGCCGGCCGGCTGCCAGGGCGGCGATCTAGCCAAGGAAAGATTATTTGTTAATAACGGGTCCGTTGCTGAATTATGCATAATGCTGTTAATGATGTAGAAAAATAACATAACATCATGCTTTTAATACCAGAACCCTTATCACGAAATAATTCTGTATTTTATTTACATCGTAGTAAATTTTTTAATGCATTTATTGTATGAAAAAACGCCTAGTATGAACGAGGAATTATTTTTTTCATCAAATTAATGTCAAAGTATCCGTTTACTTCCCAGAAGGTTGAAAAGTAATGCTAGAGGGCCTCTGAAAATACAAACAAAGGTGTGTCTTAACACACCCTCATTCCATTCCCAGAATTCCTAGGCCTCATGCTTAGCAGCCAGTAGGTAGCGCTCACCTACATTACATGTTAACTATATAAATCAGTTACCGTTTGACTCTTGCGACTCCCTCTGCGTATTTCCAGCGATGACTGACGCAAAACCGGCCAATAGTTGCGATTGGAACGAATTCTTTGACAAGTCCATAGACCTGCCATAAATACTGTCTGACAAGCCCGCCATATGCTCATACCCAGCACCTTCAGCGCCTTCATCCTTCTTGTTATCTCTATCTGGCCTGTACAAGTGAAAAAGACTGGTATCGTATAATTTCATTCGTTCTTCCGGTCTGTTTTCATATTCGTTCTCGTCTTCTTTGAAAGGAGAACTGTAATTTCCTTGATTATTCAAATTGTATTCTAATGGCGATGACCTTTCTGTTTCTTCTCCGTCTTTCTTTTTATACTCGTCGGGGAATGAGAATTGTGTCTTTTTGGGAGTGGATGTCTCGCTTCTGTTGTCGCCGACGGAAATGTCGTCTTCAGCATCTGATGTTTCCACATTCTGACTAGTTGTTGAATTGCAACGCACTGGTTCTTGGTCCTCGTCAGTGTGAGGTTGACCTGGGGACAATAAACCACATGATTTACTTTGTTGTTGGTGCGAAATGAGAATTTCCCGTAAATTATAGTCAACAAAGAGGTTAAAGCATCGCTTGACACTAAGACTTGACACTTACCCGTGAGCACAAACGGAACGCGCACAAAGGCGGGGGCTCGCATAAAGACCTCAGTTTTAAAAAAGGAACGGCCATAGACGCGAGTTTTCTGCTCTAATTAATGCCTCGGGGCGTTCCGTTTCGCTCTCGAGCAATTGAATACGACGTCTGTGAATGGTGTGTTTTAGCGCGCGCGGGAAATTCGCGTCTATGGTTGCGTTTGTGTCTTTTAATTTGCGTGAAAATGGTGAGGAGTGGGCGTGGGGCATTCAGGCCGGGTGGTCGCTTTTTATATGATTTTCTTTCGCTAAACTTTTGTGTGCGCCGTTGTTAATGGCGTGGCCGTACCACGATTACTTGTTATATGGCGGGCGTGGAGAGCGGCCCTCGAGTGTTTCTCTCGTTATAATATCGCATAAATATGTTTTAGCGTGCACTCCTGCCCGCGACGTCGAGAGGTCTTAATGTTTCCGCATGAGTATCTTCTACGAAAACATCGTTAAAATGTCGTGTTCTATCTGCATATTATATTATACGTGGTTTTAAAGTAGAACAAAATGAATACTCTCTTATGAAAAGTCTTCCAGTTACAGAAACCAATAATTTTGTGGTTTTCAAATTTTATTAAAAAGAATAAAGATACAAGTGTAAAAGTAACCATCATTATCCTAATTTATAATCTAGGTACCTATATGGTTTATTGATCATGACTGTAGTCGGAAATGAAAAGTTTGAGATGGCAGAATGATACTGATATATTATCTACCTATTTTATTTGATGAGAAGTATGAACACATCAAAATATTGAGATATATTTAGATAGACATTCATGCGTCGAAATCCAAAGACATTTCAATATCTTCGATATTAAGCCGTAAGTCGGGCTTCGACCGCATGTAAGTCGAAATTTATCTCATGGGAACGATATACCGGAACCAAAAGTATCCATCTATGTGTTAATCCATGTTACAAAGCTATCTATGTACCCCACATACTTATACGTCATTTCATACTTCCATAAAGAGAGAGAAAGTTTTTGCATCACGAATTAATTTGTGAATGCTAGATTTTCCAGCATTCACAATAATAAATTAAGTCAGCCAAAAATATGGCCTCTTGATTTTACATTTCCACCTTACTTTAGCAGAAAGAAAGTTGTGAAAACGAATTAAATTATTCAGCGTTCAAGTCAAGTCCGTCGCAAACTGAATGATGACATTACAATTTTAAATGAAGATCGCGTTTTTAGGGTTCCGTAGCCAAATGGCCAAAAACGGAACCTTTATATATTCGTCATGTCTATATGTCTGTCCGTCTGTCCGTATGTTACAGCCACTTTTTTTCCGAAACTTTGAGAATCATAGGCACCTACTAACTTGGTAAGTAGATGTAATATGTGAACCATATTTCGATTTTTTACACATAAATTGAAAAAACTTCCAACAAAAATTGGTTTGAACGCGATCAAGTAGGTAAGTAGTTTTTTTTTTTAATACGTCATAAATTGTAAACGACAATTTACCTTTCATTCAATCGACTCAAATTTCACTTATTTAGAAACGGTAAATTCCTATCTGGCGGCCGATTCTCGGTTTTAGAGATGGTGTCGAACTCGACAAATATTTCTAATGACGTCATTTTTTCGACAAATTTTACTGAACGAAACACTGAAAAGAAGAAAATAATGGACTTCTTTTGCCATACGAGCTTTTTTATTTGTTGACTAGCTTCTGCCCGCGACTTCGTACGCGGATCCTGTTGCTTATGTCAGCGACGGCGGGATCGTCAAAATCAAAGATCTGAAAATTCTGACACCCAACTCCAAGAGTCCGATTAAAAAATTAATGGGAAATTGGCCAGTAGAGTAAATTTTTTGTTAATACACTGATCGCTAGAGCAGTGGTGGCCCAGTGGTATCGGTCCCGACTTACGAATTGTAGGTGGTGGGTTCGAACTCAGCCAGGCGCATTACTTTGTGTAATTTATTTCATCACCACTGCCCTTAAAACGGTGAAGGAAAACATCGAGTGGAAACCGACATGTTCTAGAACCAAAAATTCGAAGACACGTGACATCTACCAATCCGCACTGGGCCCGCGTGGTGGATTATGGCCCACTCCCTCTCTCAGAGAGGAGGCTTGTGTCCCAGCAGTGGGAACATTATAGGCTGATGATGATGATTCATCGTTAACGAAAATCAGTCCTAATCTGTTACCGCCTTCACTGCGTGGAGGTAATCCCAGATTTTTTTTACGTGGTAAAATCATCAATAGCCTTTATGTTCCGAGGTCACGGTCATGGAATAAGACCCGCGACCCCGGCAGGCTTTGGCCCTCTGAGAGGGGCCCCGTCATTATGCTGACACTCTTTGAGGCGCACGTGGAACACGACGCGCCGTCGACCCGGGCATGGTCTATGATCGGACAGCGAGTTGCCCTTTACTCGCCGCCCGCAAGCCCGCGCATGCCGTCGCCGTGGGCGTCAAACACCGCGAGTGGGGCGGAGGGAGGAGATTGTCCTCTCTCTCACGCGGCCCACCTCCTCCTTCGCGAGCATGATTGCTTCACAGCAGGAGGCGACCGCTTCCCACTCCGTCTCGCCCCGCAGCATGGCCGCGATCAATACCGGGCGCGAGAGGTCTCCGCCTATCGCCGCTGTGAAGTCACGTCGGTGCTCCGCCCAAGCGGGGCAATCCTGCACCGTATGCTCGACTTTGTCCTCCAGGGTTTCCTCCTTTCTCATAAGACACAGGTACCTCCCGAAACATCCGTGTCCAGTGAGGATCTGCGTCACGCGGAAGGTTAGGACGTCGTAACGCCTATATACCACTCCTCACAGAGGGGTCTTACTACGGTAATCCCAGCTTATGTTATTTTATAAATATACAGTGAAAATAGTGATAGCTTTGATTTCCACATCAGGTGTTTCAGATTTTCAATTTATACATCAACAAAAAATGCTCATCAGGCGGAATGATTTTGCTAAGACGTCATCCCTGTATATGTTATAGGTAGTGCTGGGGTCTCGGTGTTCTAAATCAGGTGTTCGAGATCTTCAATTTTTATACGACAACAGAGAGTGCTCATCAGGCTGAACAACTCTTGCTAAGACGTCATTCCTATATATGTAATAGTATAGTTGGGCTCTTGGAGTTCCACATCAGCTGTTCCAGATCTTCAAATTTTATACGACAACAGAGAGTGCTCATCAGGTTGAACAACTCTTGCTAAGATGTTATTCCTATATCTGTTATAGTGTGGCTGGGCTCTTGGAGTTCCACATCAGGTGTTCCAGATCTTCAAATTTATTCTCTTAGCAGAAAATGCTCATCATGTGAAACAATTTTTGCTATGGTACCATTTTTGTATCTCTTATAGTTTAGCTGGTCTGTTGCGGTTCTGCGCCAGGTGTTCAAGTTTCCAAAATAAATTATAGCCTATGTGTTGGCCAGACTTAATACCTATACAACAAAAAAAGAATCATTCAAATCCGTCCAGTAGTTCCGAAGATTAGCGTGTACAAACAAACAGACAAACAGACAAACAGACACACAGACAAACAGACAAACAGACAGATTTTTTTTTTTCGTTTCGTGCTCTATTACTGTTTCTGAATCCCCCTCAATTATTATTTTTTTAATTTATTAAATGTACAGACACAGTTTTTTTACTGTTTTATTATATGTATAGATATAGATAAGATAGCTAAAATTAAGAAAAATGACAAATTTTGACTTGTGTTTGTTTCCTAAGCTAGTTTCACGGTATCTCTTATGAATCGAAACAATAAAAACATGCATAAACATATCGATCTAACCTGGATGCTGCGCTTATAGGTAAAAATCTTTCAGTCATTAAATTTTCGCTGGCCCTGAATTAAAAAAGGGAACCGAATAAACTGTAGCTGGCGGACTTCACTATCTTTAATCAAGATAAATATAAATCTTAAAAAAGAAAAAAAAAAGCGCCTTCAAAAACAAGCAAAAAAAAAGGTAAAATAACCTACAAAATAAATTTTCTTTCGGAAGTTGGCGGCTTTGTTTTTTTTTATTTCGTTGTCTTTTTTGCCACCGACTTCCGAAAGAAAAGAAAAGTTATTTTGTAGGTTATTTAACCCTTTTTTGGGCGTGTTTTAGAAGGTGGTTAAAAAAACCTACTGAATTGAGAACTTCCTCCTTTTTTGAAAACGGGGTAATAAATTGACCCGCAACTGTACAGTTTTAGATCATGATGATGATCCATCAATTTAGTAGTTATTATTATGAAACTCTGGAAACGTCTCTAGGTTTTCGCTTTACAAGTTTCGTGGCGTAGAAAACCGAGAACTTGGACTTAAATTTTATCGAAAAATAGTTTCATACACTAGAGGCGCATCTTCAATTTTCCATCAATAACGCAGTAAAAGAATACAAAAATCTTGTGATTATTATCTCTTCAATATAGTAAGTAATTTCCAGTGAGACACAGAACTATGCCATGGACATAATAATAATCATCGGACAAGTCAGAAATAGCCCGTCGGCCGACTGCCACAGTGCCATTATGGTTAAACATGGTCCAGGCAGATTTATCTTTAAATCTTAATTATCATCACAGAGAAAGTAGGCTTTAGAAACAGAAACAGAATAAATTTGTCACTTGATTTATTCTTTGTAAAACCTATAGAAGTTTTAAGTTTTTTTAAACACACTTTATGAACAAAACTTAACAACAATATTTTTGTTTCTCATCCCATTAATGTCGTGGGGTGTTTCTTGCCCCCAGCCCCTTAACCTCTTACCCCTGTAGACAATGTAAATAGCACGCGTGACAAATTAGCGATGTCCCGCTGTGCGCTTTAACATCGACACCCTGCGGCCTACGAGTGTAGACCAGCAAGTCTTGATACTTAATAAACGAAGAAATCACATAACATTCAAGAGACCGTCTGTTAAGGTACCTAACCGTGATCCTGAAACGCAAAGAGTAACTGAAGGAACAGGGTGGATTTTTAGTTAGTAAAAGTCTGACCCTTCCCGTCCCTTCCGTTCCACCCCACAGAGCATAATGAATTTCCTAGGTACACAAAAAAAATGATATATTATAAAGATATTCTCGTAAACATTTCATGAGAGCATTATACAGTTTTGTATTCTTGTTACAGTGTTCTCACTCTTGAGAGCTTTTGTGTTTTGTAGGCTTATTTTCTTGGAAAATGCGGACTATAATCTATTTTACAAAAAAAAACGACAAATATACCATATCACCTGTTTCAGTGTTATTGTTTTTTTCCCGCCTGATTGGGTAATAAACCGTAACCTATACTAATTCGTACCAAAATCAGGACCGCCATCGCTGCATCGTTAGGGCCATTGCTTTACTTATTAATTACATATTGCGCGTTGAACAGTGTCTTGGTGTCATGAATCGGTCGGTTGCATTATCAACAATTTGATCTCAAAATTGTATAAATTACAGAAACGTCGTCTAGGTTTGCGTTACGCTTAACTTTTCACTTTAGGTTTTATTTTTGAGTCCTATGTTAGCAGTGACCCAGTTTTCGAGTTAAAAATTTAACTCGATAACTGAGCCACTGGTATTTTAACTTAAAATACGTGATTGAACGGATATATTCGCGCCCAAAAATGTTAACATAAATTGAGCAGATTAGTTAGGTACTCTAAGCCATTTGCATTGTTTTTGCAACTAGTATATTTTTAAAATAATAAAAGAAATAATTGTCTAACTATTTATCAAATGAATAAACTTTGATGTAAAATCCGTTCGGTAAATTGTAATTGAAAGAAAAAAGTATCAAGACGATTCAGAAGCAGTTTAATCTCTAATGTTATCGTTAGGGTTGTCCTGTCAATTGTGCGCCCATAATAACGACAATCACTGTTAACCAGGCCAGATCAAGGAACATCTAAATCATTATCTTCATAGGTAGGTATTGCTAAAGTTAGTTTTAAAGAGCCGTATTTTCTATAAATTTCTATTTGATTTTTAAACTCTCTATAAATATGGCCCGTATCGCGGTTGCGTTTATCTTATCCTCCTATTGTATTAAACAAGCAATATTTGTGTATGTATATACATTTTTTTTTGTTTCGTGACGTCTACGGAATTGCACTGGGCCAGCATGGTAGTCTACAGCCCAGTGTCTCTCACGGAGAGTAGACCTGTGTCCCAGCTGTGGGAAAATAAGGCCTGGTTTCTATCAAAGCGGAGAGGAGTGCAGACGAGAGATCGGACCTTATATGCAGATTATGAAAGCGCTATACTAAGTACTGAGCATTTGGGCACGCCGCAATAGTGGCGGTAAGACCCCTCTTTGAGGAGTGGCTGGAGAGACGTCACGGCGTCCTTACCTACCGCATGACGCAGGTCCTCACCGGACACGGAAGTTTCGTGAGGTACCTGTGTCTGATGGGAAAGGAGGAAACGCCTGGGTGTCACCACTGCGAAGATCGCCCGAAGCACACAGTAGAGGATACGGTGCAAGACTGCCCAGCTTGGGGAGAGCACCGACGTGTCCTCACGGCGGCGATAGGCGGAGACCTCTCGCACCCGGCATTAGTTTCGGCCATGCTGCGGGGCGAGACGGAGTGGGAAGCGGTCGCCACCTTCTGCGAAGCAGTAATGCTCGGGAAGGAGGTGGCGGGCCGCGAGAGAGAGAGGACAGCGTCCTCCCTCCGCCCCAACCGCAGTGGTACACGCCCACGGAAGCCGTCGGACGTCGGCAGACGATCTCCGGCCACCGTAGGCGCGGGCATGCGGACAGCGAGTAAAGGGCAACTCGCTGTCCGATCATGGACCATGCCCGGGTCGACGGCACGTCGTGTTCCACGCGCGCCTCAAAGAGCGTCAGCAAAATGACGGGGCCCCCTCACAGGGGGCCAAAGCCTGTCGGGGTCGCGGGACTTATTTCCATCACCGTGACCCCGGAACATAAAGAGCTATTGAAGGACACCGTGGACTTCCCGCCCTACCCGGGGTGGGAGGACTCATTTGATGAATTTACCAAGCAAAAAACAAAAAAAAAAGTACTGACCATGATTAGCCGCATTCAATTCCCATATTGTTCTTGATTCTGATTTTGAGGTAAGAAATCGTCATATGAGTGATCCAGTCAGTCCTGGGTGAAGTGGAAAGGACTATCAGACTTGTACTGACTAAAAACGACCCGGTTCTTCAGTCGCACTTTGCTTTCTGTTTCCGTCGCCGTCGGTACCTTGTTTTCAACAGGCCCACAATCCACAGAGAGGGTCATGAACGACTAAACCTCAAAATTTGATTACACTAACACTCTGCATAAAATAAAAAGTTCTAGGGTTCCACTTTATTGACCATATTTTTTTTTTGTACTTTTTTTTAGCTTCGACTAATTTGGACTATTTTTACGAAATATTTCTCGACTTTTGTTAAGATTGGAGAGAGGAACATGATTACCACGCACCTGATCTTAATGACGAACATGACAAACTAGGGCAGTAGTGTCTGTCTTTCTACGGCGATTCCTTTCAAAATAAAAAAAACAAAAGTGAATTATTCAAAATAGGCTGATTGATCAGCACTTTTTTTTTACATAAGACGGCCTGTCTTATGTAAAAAATAACTTATAAAGCCCAAAGCGCCCCCCTTCGACACTACCAAGTATTTTGGCTGAGATGAAGTGGCGGAACAAACTCCCTAGCAAATCTGTCTGTACGGTTAGAGGAACCAATATTTTATACAATTTAATAGAACATTCACATTACACATCAATCTGAATTATATCCCTGTTGTGACTAGAAGGCACAAAATGATAAACAGGACCATCGTAGTAAAAAGCAATATAAAGAAAAAAAATTAACTTATCATCACATTGCACATAACAAAACCAAAGGATGTATGTGTACCTATTATACAGGGTGAATTTTTCAACTGGGCGTGGATGGCTATTTTCGAAACTATGAGGAATATCGAAAAACGTTGAAAGGAGTCTCGAGGCCAATTTTGATGAAAACGAAAACTGCATCATTAGATTTTGGATAAATCAAAAATCCTGGTGTTATTTGGTCGCGGGACTTATTTCTATTACCGTGACCCCGGAACATAAAGGGCTACTGAAGGACACCGTGGATTTTAGTCAGTACAAGTCTGACAGTACCTCCCGCCCTGCCCGGGGTTGGAGGTCTCATTTGATGATTTTACCACGATAAAAAAAAAAAGCTTATGTTATTTTATAATTTGTATAGTTATAAAATACTCACTATACTAATTTCACTGTATGTGAAATTAGTGATAGCTTTGATTTCCATATCAGGTGTTCCATATCTTAAATTTTTATACATAAACAAATAGTGCTCATCAAACTGAAAAACTTTTGCTAAGACGTCATTCCTCGGGCACGCCGCAATAGCGGTGGTAAGACCCCTCTTTGAGGAGTGGCTGGAGAGACGTCACGGCGTCCTTACCTACCAACATGACACAGGTCCTCACGGGACACGGAAGTTTCGGGAGGTACCTGTGTCTGATGAGAAAGGAGGAAACGCCTGGGTGTCACCACTGCGAAGATCGCCCGGAAAATACAGTAGAGCACACGGTGCAAGATTGCCCAGCTTGGGCAGAGCACCGACGTGTCCTCACGGCGGCGATAGACGGAGACGGAGACCTCTCGCGCCCGGCATTGGTCGAGGACATGCTGCGGGGCGAGACGGAGTGGAAAGCGGTCACCTCCTTCTGCGAAGCAGCTATGCTCGTGAAGGAGGGGGCGGGCTGCGAGAGGGAGAGGACAGTGTCCTCCCTCCGCCCTAACCGCAGTGGGTAGACGCCCACGGCGTCGGACGTCGGCAGACGACCTCCAGCCACCGTAGGCGCTGGCATGCGGACAGTGAGTAAAGGACAACTCGCTGTCCGACCATGGAACATACCCGGGTCGACGGCGGGTCGTGTTCCACGTGCGCCTAAAGAGTGTCAGCAAAATGACGGGGCCCCCTCACAGAGGGCCAAAGCCTGACGGGGTCGCGGGACTTATTCCCTTCACCGTGACCCCGGAACATAAAGGGCTATTGAAGGACACCGAAGATTTTAGTCAGTAAAAGTCTGACAGTGGGGGTGGGAGGCCTCATTAGATGATTTTACCACGCAAAAAAAAGACGTCATTCCTATATGTTATAGTGTAGCTGGGCTCTTGGATTTCCACATTAGGAGTTCCAGATCTTCAATTTTTATACGTCAACAGAGAGTGCTCATCAGGCTAAACAACTTTGCTAAGACGTCATTCCTGTACATGTTATAGTGTAGCTGGGCTCTTGAAGTTCCACATTAGGTGTTCCAGATCCTCAATTTTTATACGTCAACAGAGAGTGCTCATCAGGCTGAACAACTTTGCTAAGACGTCATTCCTGTACATGTTATAGTGTAGCTGGGCTCTTGGAGTTCCACATTTGGTGTTCTAGATCTTCAATTTTTATACGTCAACAGAGAGTGCTCATCACGCTGAACAACTCTTGCTAAGACGTCATTCCTGTATATGTTATAGTGTAGCTGGGCTCTTGGAGTTCCACATTAGGTGTTCCAGATCCTCAATTTTTATACGTCAACAGAGAGTGCTCATCAGGCTGAACAACTTTGCTAAGACGTCATTCCTGTACATGTTATAGTGTAGCTGGGCTCTTGGAGTTCCACATTTGGTGTTCTAGATCTTCAATTTTTATACGTCAACAGAGAGTGCTCATCACGCTGAACAACTCTTGCTAAGACGACATTCCTGTATATGTTATAGTGTAGCTGGGCTCTTGGAGTTCCACATCAGGTGTTCCAGATCTTCAAACTAATTCTCTCAGCAGAAAATACTCATCACGTGAAATAATTTTTGCTATCGCACCATTTTTGTATCTCTTATAGTTTAGCTGGTCTGTTGCGGTTCTGCGCCAGTTGTTCAAGTTTTCAAAATCAATTATAGCCTATGTTTTGACCAGACTTAATACCTATACAACAAAAAAAGAATCATTCAAATCCGTCCAGTACTTTTTGAGTTTATCCCGGACATACATACAGACAAACAGATAAACAGACAAACAGACAAACAGATAAACAGACAAAAATTCTAAAAACTATATTTTTGGCTTCGGTATCGATTGTAGATCACACCCCAAGTATTCTTTTAAAAAAATATTCAATGTACAGTTTTGACTTTCCTACTATTTTATTATATGTATAGATAGATTTTGGTAATTCATAATACATGCGAAGAGAATATAATAATGTAATGGCTAAAACTAGCTGTGGAAACAAAATAAGGCTTGAACAAACCGCATTTGGATGAAATGGATCACCTTTCTATCGACGCTTTATTTGTGGGTCTGTAGGAAACAAAAAATACTGAATACGATTTTTAATTCATCCAATTTGATAATATAGCGGTCTCAGCCGCTGTCACATTTGTAGTCTCACCATAAAATATGTGTTTGGCCTGGGGGTATCTTTGGCACAAACATGACCCTTATCAATTCAGTACTAAACATAATAAAGAATATCAGCTGTGTTTCGGCTAATGTGCAGTTTAGCGGACTTATCTTTTTTAGGTTTTCAGTTATTTCAGAAGTGCTTCTGCGTGTTGAAATTAAAGTTTTAAGCGAAAAAAATGTTTTTTCAGGATATCTAATGGGTTGTTTCCATATTGTACACCAATTAGCCGTAACGTTGTTACGTTAGAGCTCATCACTGAATCAACAAAAATCCTTGCTTTACTAAGGTAAGGCATAAGTACTTAAATCTATAAATAGCCCTACGTGAATCCCTGTCAGCCATCGCAGTCGTAGAAAACCATCTCTCTCTATGCAGAGGCATACGCAATTAAATTGTTACAATACTGATGCAGTCGTAGAAAACCATCTCTCTCTATGCAGAGGCATACGCAATTGTTACAATACTGATAATGATAAAATTACCTCAATGAATTATTTCATTCCATAGTTCAACTCTTATAAAACTTCATGAACAAAGCATGAATTGATTGTACAAATCAAATGAAAGGTCGTTCATTCGAGGAGAGAGCGCGAGTCAATTGGATCTGGACCACGGCGCGTGGCCGGCGCGTGCGCGCACGAGTGGCGCCGTGCTGCGCTCAAGAGCATATGCAGCGGCATTGTGTAACCTTGTCTTAGCGGTGATTGCGATGAATTTGTAGTTGATAAGTATTTTAATGTTATTCGATGGAATTACTGATGTAGGTGAGTGAATTTCCCGGGACCGAAAATTGCGTGGCATCGATGAAATCGGTACTAAAAAACATAGTTACAACGTTCTCAATTTTTTTTCCGGGTAGGTGAAATAGTAATCTATGTGTAGCACTAAATGTTTATTTAATTGGATTAATGGATATTCCAAAAAAAAATTTTAAACCTCGAAATCTTTCATTGCCGTGTTTGTCCACACTTCACCTTGTTGTGTATTATTTCACATTGATAAAAATCTATTGGTTATTTATACTAAAACCTCGTTTTATTTGATACACGAATAGTTAAAGTATTGCTACAGAATACATTTATTCAAATATTTAAACAAAACAACGAATGGTTAATAAAAAATCACTTGTCCCAGAACTACCCTTCATCGCCGTGTCCTAATCATGTTCAAGGATATTGTTTTACCTACTACTTTCTTCCCCCCTACCGGTATGCTAAACGTTGCATATTAGTGCTGCCTAAGTGCTCAACGTGGAAGGAAGTACACACGTGCCTGCGTTTTCGCACCATACATTTAAATAATCAATTTTTATGTTACTGGAAAAATTTTCTTTCATCGCCGTGGATAGATATAACTGATATTTGAATAAGTTTGTCTTCATGAGTAAGCATTCGATAGAACACCATTCCTCATATGTTCATTAGTGAGGTGCTTATTTCTTCGAATAATTAATAGTTTTTTTGTTATTTATATTTTTAGCCTTGATTTTCATCGACGTGTTTTCATTGCCGTGGTTTCCGTGGCCGAAATTTGCTATGGAAATGAAAAAAAAGACATGGCAATTAAACAAATTTCATTGCCATGCCTTGTAAAATAATTTAGTTTCATTGCCGTGGCCAGGTATTTCATTTCCGTGACTTGTGTTTTCATCGCCATGGTATGATTAGGCAAAGAAAACATCTTTTGTCACCTGCGGTTCAGGTAATACCGATTACTGACAGTACAAAACTCGTCAAGCTAACTCTAGATTGTTTCTCTCTGGTCTCTCTTTAGATTTGATGAGTTTTTTACTGTACAGTCAACTACAAAAAGATGTTTTCATGTTAACCTTACAAAATGACGTAACATTTGGTACTATATCACACGTAAATACACTCACACACGCAAGCAGTTTCAATTCAGTGATGTCTCTGACATCAACAGGGTAAAAACCGGTAGCGATCACCGAATCGTAAGAGGCTCACTGAATATCAATGAAAGGTCCAGCCTGATGAAGTCTACGCTCCCACCTACTCGGTCCCATATTCAGAACCCCGAAATCAACTCGAGCTTTCTAATCGCTTTGCTTTCCCTGAGAACTTATTGACCGAGCAAACCTTAAACCTCATGTCTGAACGAGGTTTGCTACAGTTGCAGTCTTCCAATGACGCGAAGTCATATAAGCAGCTAAATAGACGTATATCTAAGTCACTTCAGAGCTTCTGAAAGCGGGTGGAATACTGGTACTTAAAGTCCTCCAGAAGCTCACTAATACCGTCCTGTTCTAGGGCAAAACGCCAGAAGCATGGAGCAAAGGTGAAGTGGTGCTTTTCTTAAAAAAAAGTTGATAACAGCCTATTGAAGAACTACAGACCCATCATGCTTCTGAGTCATGACTGTCAGACTTGATGACTTCTAGCCTCCTGAACAAGCCGGTTTCCGAAGAGGCTATAGTACCATACACCACATCCATACGCTGCGGCAAGTTATACAGAAGACCGAAGAGTATAACTTGCCATTATGCTTAGCGTTTGTGGACTATGAGAAAGCCATCGTATCGGTGGAAACATGGGTGGTACTTGAGTCACTCCAGCGATGCCGTATTGACTATCGGTACCTACACCAAAGTGTTGAAGTGTTTGTATGATAACGCCACCATGTCGGTTCGAGTACAGGAGCAGAGCACGAAGGCGATTCCATTGAGAAGAGGCGTAAGAAGGATGTTATCTCCCAGAAACTGTTTACTGCCACAATGGAAGACGCCTTCAAGCTCCTGGAAGGACAAGGACTTAGCATCAACATCAACGGCGAATACATCACTCACCTTCGATTTGCCGACGACATCATAGTCATGGCAAGTCGATGGAGGAACTCAGCATGATGCTTGATGGCCTCGGCTGAGTTTCACAATGGGTGGGCTATGGGCTTGAAAATAGACATGTACAAAGACGATTTTTTTTTTAAATTTCAAATGTCGGTATTATGCATAATATTATTTTGTCAAAGTCTGCCAATCAGTTTGAATATAATTGTAGTTCTAATTTTAACATATATTGTACTCATCGTTGATTGATTCTTTCATTGCCATGCCACAGTTCTTTCATTGCCGTGGGCGGTTGTTTCATTGCCGTGCCCGCATGTTTCATCGCCGTGGCACGAAATTTTTAAATCCTTATATCTCGTTAGTTTTTTAAGTTATCTGCTAGACATTAAGCAAGAATATATAAATTATCAAAAACTTTAATAAGAGCGTTTCTTTTTTTAAAAAAAGCTTAAGATTAAAAAAAACACGGAAATGAAGATTTTATAGGACCTGTTGAAATTCACTCAGGTACCTTTTAAGAAGTTATTTTATTTTGAAAGATATTTTTTCAACTCTCTGGGATTAATGCGGTCATCACTGTAATAAGCCACGCTTATACCACTAACTGACTGACTAACTTGAACCGAATCCAGCTGAATATCAGTATTTCACATGGAGCGACTGCTTACCTGACCTCCAAAACGCAGTAACTGTGTGAATACGAAACCCCTTGGTAACACTGGTTGTCAGACCATAGCAAGCGACCATCCAGCACACCACATCCAAAATCGAATCTATACACATAGTCACTGTCACAAGGGCGGATCCAGGGGGGGGGTCATGGGGGTCATGACCCCCCCCTGGGCAAAAGGCTGGGTCATAGGTGGCAACTGCAATTTTATATAATTTTATTATAAACTTAAACAAATTATACGCGAAAGACGCACATAATCATAATAATACAATTTTGTGCTGTTATTGGTTATATTATAGCAGGGGTGGCCAACTTGATTAGACATAAGATCTACTGTTTTCTAACGAAACCCTGTGCGATCTACCAATTACATACTTTATAAAAACATGAAATAGCTTATTCTAGGACACAATCATGTAGTAATTTTTATATTGACCAATCTTAGGAGTTCCTTTTTAACCCCCGACGGAAAAAGAGGGGTGTTATAAGTTTGACGTGTCTGTCTGTCTGTCGGTCTGTCTGTCTGTCTGTCGGTCTGTCTGTCTGTCTGTCTGTCTGTCTGTCTGTCTGTGGCATCATAGAGCCCGAACGGATGAAGCGATTTCAATTTAGTTTTCTTTGTATGAAAGGTGACTTACCTGCGAGTGTTCTTAGACATGTTTGATGAAAATCGGTTGAGCCGTTTAGAAGTTATGGGGGTGAAAGTGGAGAAAGGTAACCGAGGGTCTGCAAATATATTCGAATTGGGTATCAAATGAAAGCGTACTGCAAGGGAATATGGATGACTTAATCGGGAGTACTCTTAGCAACAAAAAAAATTATATAAGTATGTACCTATAAAAAGTATAAAATAAAATATAAATTAAAAATTTAAAAAACCCCCGACACAAAAACCAAGTTCCCTTTAAAAAGTAAAAAATAATAAAAATACGTCGCGTTGGGGGACTGCAAAAAAACAGGAGATGATGAATAATTTGGAGCAGTCCCCCAATGCGACGTATTTTTATTATTTAATACTTTGGATTGGATGTCTGAGTTGGTGATGTTTAATTTAATCGACATATACAGGGTCTTTCTTTTAAATTGGCCAAAAGGGAGAAATCTGAATCTATAATACGAAAAATTTTTCTTAAGAACCCATAGCTATTTTTTGGTGTTTACAATTTTGTCGTTTTAATTTTTTTGGTCAAGTGTGAGTTGCCTACAAAAATGAGTGAAGTTGGGCTGTTGCGTGTGAAAATCATTTCAATATTGGAAGAAAAAAATCGGGACGGCGCGCGGCGGAAGTTGGTCTTTAGCAAAATATTTTTTCATACAAATTGTGTAAGTAAACGAAAAGGTTACCATTTTTTTAATGATTTCATTTGATTTAGTGTCATTTATAAGGACCATTTCATTGTCGAAGGGAAAATCTGGGCAACAGAAGTGGGTCAAATCTAATGAAATACTGACTAAGTACTACTAATACGACTTTACGCTGTTAGAAGGAACATATCTGTACTTCTGGCCAACTTCTTCTGTCCAGGTATTTTTAAATCATCCTTACATGAAAGTAAGTCAAACAGCATAACAAAAAAAATGGTATTTATTTCGTTAAATGATAAATGAATAAAAACGCCAAAATTATCAACATCAGAAAATAGTTAAAGGTTGCTCAGAAAGTTTTCCGCTATCTCTTATGGATGCAGGTTTCTCCCTTTTAGCCAATTTAAAAGAAAGATCCTGTATGTATAGGTCCTTTAATAGTATTTATATTTTTTGCCTTGCCTGCCACGATCGACTGGACTAATAGTCGCGATCGACTCGTTGGCCATCCCTTTTTTTCTTTTTTTATAGTGGTAAAATCATCAAATAAGTCTTTCCATGGCAGGGCAAGAGGGACTGTCAGACTTGTACTGACTAAAATCCACGGTGTCCTTCATTAGCCCGTTTACGTTCCAGGGTCACGGTATTCGAGTTGGCCACCCCTGCTTTATAATATTTAGTATAATAGCTATATATATCTGAACTAAACCGCGGAAACAAGCTGTCTGCGATATGGTGACCCCCCCCTGATGTAAAAGCTGGATCCGCCCTTGCACTGTCACCTGCTTCTGCTTTGGCTAAAAACTGACCAAAGCAAAAGTCGCTTTGTCTTTAAATTTTACTTGATATGCTGTGAAGCCAACTAGCCCGTCAATTTCAGCATTGTTTGTATTTAAATACGGAGACAAGTTAACATTACTAAGAGTAAGCGCTTCTTTAGAAGAAGACCCATTCTTTATAATATAAAACTATCAGCTATTTGTGAAGTGGTCGTTAGCAGTCGATAAACTTTTCCAGTTTCAAGCAATAGTTTTGAAGGGTGTTGAGGACCGCTACGTGGCCTGCACTAATGTACAAAAGTCACGTTCGACACTTTTATAGTACAATTTTATTACGACAAAAAAATGACCAGCTCAATTCTTGATGAAGTAAAGTTAAATCTTTAAGTATACGTTACGTCTCTCAAAAATTCTTATTTTTAACCGACGAAAAAAAAAGAGGAGGTTCCCAATTCGACATGTATACATTTTTTTTTTTTTATGTATGACCACGCATAACTTTTCCTAACGTGGTCCGATTTCAAAATTTTTTTTTTTGTTGGAAAGAGTATAGGTATCTCAAAGTTGATCCCATTTAAATTTCGAAACTGAAATAATATCGGCCTCTAAGGGTAGAAAAAAAGAATTAATTGTCAATCTTCCAACAGAATTTTCAATTATGAACCGATTCTGATGAAATAAAGTTAACAATTGTAGTTCTGAGGGCATATTTATATAGCAGAGATGTGGAGAACATAACATGATGGCGTCACCATCATCAGATCAACTCCAGATCCCTGTTATTTTGTGAAGTCAGTCCCAAGAGTTCCTTAACAGTTAACAACAGCTATGTTGCTATGTTTGGGCTCATTTCACTCAGCTTGATGAGAACTTTAGACCTAGCCGAGGTATCATTGCCATCGAGGGTCTGAGGATGGTGACGGATAGCAGGGGCAAGAGGTCCTCAACAGTTAACAGCACCTTTATCGTGTTTGGGCTCATTTTACTAGTCTTGATGAAAACTTTATACCTAGCTGGGGTATAATTTTCATCGAGGGTCTGAGGATGGTGACAGAGTGTAGCAGCAAGAGATCCTTAACAGCTGGAGTTGATCTGATGATAGTGACGCCATCATGTTATTGTTCTCCACATCTCTGCTGTATAATATAACACGAGATAGGAAACTCAAAAGTAAAAAATAAGACCTTTTAAAAAAAAATCAAACTGACGAAACATCAAACTGATGAAAAGCAAAAAATAAATTTTGAGGCGGCGCCAAAGATACAATCAACGAATAGCTACGACAAGCTATGCAACCACGACTAGCTATACAACGATATTCTGCTCTTCAAATAGTCAATTTATATGTTTGTTTGTTTTTTTTTTGCTTTTCAGTTCGATGTTTCGTCGGTTTGTTTTTTTTAAAAGGTCTTATATTGAATACTTATGCTATCAGTCAAAGTCAAAGTCAAATGTTTTTATTTCACATAGGCCCATGAGGGCACTTATAAAACGTCGACAAAAACGTGCTCGGTTCGGGTTGGTCGATTCCATGGAGAAGAACCGGCAAGAAACTCCATGGTTACTCTTTTAAAAATATGGTATGTTGTTTACAAGCTGATTGTTACAATTTTTGAATTACTTAGATATGTGAGAAAAACGTAGGCCTGGTAACAAGGGGGAAGTCCTTACAAAATTAGCACTACAAAAAAAGAGAAAGAAAAAAAAAAAAAAAGATAAACACACGACCTACAGTGTTCTCACACTCACAAACAAGGACTATGACAGAATCTATATAAAAAAAGAAAGCTATATAAGCTGGGTTACTTCTATACTGTCTTATAAATTGTAAAAAATCTAAACAAAAAGCGTAAAAGTTAAGGCAATACAATATTGCAAGACGAACACAAAAAAAAAAAAAAAAAAAAAGTAAACAAAAGATGTATAACTATGTACAGGAATAAAATAAAATAAAGACAAGAATCTTATCGTTACACGTGGATTGGAGAAGTTAAGAATCCAGAAAAGGGCTGCTGCTGAGCTGCCAGGGAAGCCACATGTGCAGAAGGAACTATTGCCACACATCTTTGTCTTCAACGTAGTCCTTAATTTTGTAGTATGCTTTTTTAATCAGGACACGTTTAATATGGGTTTTAAACTTTCCGTCAGTTAGTTCAGTGACTGACTTAGGCAATTTGTTGTAAAAACGTATGCTGTTAACAAGGAACGACTTGCTCGTCTTTGCTAGTCTGAACTTAGGTATTACAATTTCGTGTTTACTGCGTGTATTGATATTGTGAAAATCGCTTCTAGTCTTGAAGAGTCCTAGATTTTTGCGGACATACAGAATATTTTCTAAAATGTACTGTGAAGGTAGGGTTAAAATATCAATTTCTTTGAATTTCTCTCTAAGAGACTCACGAGGGCCCATCTTGTAAATTGCGCGGACCGCCCTCTTTTGTAAAATAAAAACTGAATCTACGTCCGCTGCGGAACCCCACAGCAGAATGCCGTATGACATAATACTGTGGAAATAAGCAAAATATACTAGCCTAGCTGTGGCTATATCAGTTAGCTGCCTTATTTTCCTTACGGCATATGCAGCAGAGCTTAACCTACCGGAAAGAGTTCTAATGTGGGCGCCCCACTGTAATTTGGAATCAATAGTAATACCCAAGAATACAGTTTCTGCAATAGCATCGAGTTTATTGCCGTCAAGTTTTAAATTTAGACCCACTTGTGGAACATTTGGTAACGAAAACTTAAGACACTTTGTTTTGTTCGCATTCAGTAATAGATTGTTAGATGCGAACCATTTCGAGAGAACACCCAGACTTTCATTTACATGTAAAACATCCGTATCTTTCCTATCTACTTTAAAAATAAGCGATGTGTCATCAGCAAAAAGAATTATATCTGATAAGTTGGCCATCAAGAATGGAAGGTCATTGATATAAACTAAAAACAAAAAAGGGCCAAGAATTGAACCTTGAGGCACGCCCATCTTGACTAGAGACCCAGATGACGTCGCCCCATTTACATTAACTTTTTGCTGTCTGTTGGATAAATAGGAAAGAACAAGGCCAGCAGCTTTACCACGAATTCCGTAATGATGTAGTTTACAAAGGAGTGTATTATGGTCGACGCAGTCAAACGCTTTGGAGAGGTCACAAAAGATACCAATAGCGTCCTGGGATTTCTCCCAGGATTCCAGGACGTGACTGATGAGTTTAAGTCCCGCGTCAGTCGTCGACCGACCCTTCGTGAAACCAAACTGCTGACTATGCAGAATTCCATTTGAATTAAAATGTGACAACATCTGATCCAGCATGATTTTTTCATAAATTTTACTTAATGCCGGGAGCACAGATATGGGTCGGTAATTAGAGGGATCACATTTACAACCTGATTTAAAAATTGGTACAACTTTACTATGTTTCATTAGGTCGGGAAACTCGCCACTTTCCAAACATTGATTGAATATGCCCATCAGCACAGGAGCAATTGAATCAATAATATCTCCAAGCACCTTGACGGATATCCCCCACAAGTCTTCAGTACTTTTAACATTAAGGCTATTGAATGCTTTCTTAATGGTAGCAACAGAAATGGCTGTGAATTTAAAGTCCGGTATGTCCTTATTAAAGTTAGCTTTAAGAAAAGCCTCGGCTAGCTTTGGTGAAGAGGGGAGAGATTTCGTGACTTCAAGCGGTATGTTTGTAAAGAAATGTTCTAGTGTCTCAGCGACTTCTTGCTTATCAGTAATGGATTTATTGTCTATTTTTAAAGACATTTCATTCTGATCTCGATTTTGTGACTTACCAGTTTCTGTGTTAATGACTTGCCACACAGTTTTTATTTTATTATTAGAGGAACTAATTTTATTACTTATTATTTGAGATTTTGCTTGAGCGCAGACTTTTTTGAATATTTTTGAATAGTTTCTGACATAATTATGAAAAACCAGATCTGAAGTCAATGACCTTTCATGATATAAAATATATAAATTATCTCTACTTTTCCTTATGCCTGCAGTTGCCCATTCACTAAATTTAGATTTATTATTAACTTTAATTTTTTTTATAGGACATGTGTTATTGAATTCCTGGACAACTGTTGAAAATAATAGGTCATAGTTTTTATTGGGGTCTTGTGTATCAAAGCAAGCAGTAGAAAGATTGCTAAGAACATTGTTATTAAACGATTTTAATCTATTTTTAGTAAGGGGTCTTAATTGAATAGTTCTACTATAGAAATGATGTTATTTCTTCTCTCTCGAACAGAAAAGAACAAGACAGGACAACAAAACCAAATTACCTACATATAATGTAAATAAATTCAGCAGTGTCCACACACGGTTACATTTATTTTATTGAATACTTTATTTAAACAATTATGCTATAGAAATAATTCAGGTTATTTCTTCCCTCTAAAAAATCAAAACAACGAAAACCAAATTACAATGTAAATAAATTCAGCAGTATGTGGAGACCTCGCTACCACCATTCCTTGATTGCCCCTCTCCTGACGAGTATGTCGTGAAAATGGCGGAGACGCATGAAACATTCATTAAAGACAGCTAGTTACGCAGTCGAGATTGTTTATTAGTAGCTAATGCATGCACCGCAAGCTAACTCGCGGCTTAGCCCCGGGTAAGACCTCGAGCCCGACCTCAGATCATGCGACTTATTTATGTCAAGCAACACACCCGCGAGTCACCTTTTTCTTTTGCGTCGCAAGTTGCATTGCGGTTAAGTTCAACAAAATCATCAATTGAGTCCTCCCACCTAGGGCAGGCAGGGAGGGACTCTTATTGTTTAAATTCCACGTCCACCTGATAAAACAGTCCCACGCCCCTAAGGTGCGGTCTAATTGAGCGTCATAAACAGCGGACAACGACTGACAAATATTTCAGTACATATTTCATCTAAAGTTCTGGCCATAGTCTAGGCTGCAAGGCTGGTCACTCCATAGTTAGACTCTTATTTGCTTTTATGATGGTAGCAATCGCAAGACTACCGACGACCTACACATTACAGCGATATGCTGTAATGTGTAGGTCGTGGCCAAGTGGTAACTGGAGCTCTAACCCCGGCTAATGTATGCGGGTGCAGGGCGCGCGCATACTTGCAAAATGGCGGCTTATTAGAGCCGCGCCGCGCACACTTAGACACGTAGCCTGGTAATAATGCGATTATCATGTACTACACTCTTCAAACTAGTGGCTACATATTCATGATATGTGGTAGCAAACGGTGAGGTGGTTCACCTTTACCTGTGTTCGCCTTTGTTTTATTCAAATAACTAATTATTTCGTGTCCGCTTGTTTCACACCATACTGTACTGCAACGTCCCTATTGTAGTAGTTTGATAATAATTATGTTTCCTACGGTGCAATTACAGACAAAATTCTTATGATAAGAGCTAGCAGATCAAAGGTATAACTAATGTTGTGAAAGTGTTGATGATCTAGATTAATTAACTCCAAGTTCTTTTACTTCTAACTTACTTTCACCTGTCTACTGTTTTTTGTTCTAAGAAGTTGTATTTAGCCTTTTTTCTAAAATGTTGATCAGTGATGACTTTACATGAGTCATTTACGTCTACTTAAAGACCTCAGGGCAATTTTTAGGGTTAATCCGTAGTCAACAAGGGACCCTGTACGAAGGGAGCCATGTCCATATTGTCCATCCATCTGTTTATCCGTAGCAGCTTAGCTCAGAGATTCTAGGTACTACTACTATACCTCCTTGCCACATTGCTGCCCTGGGATCTGGAGGCGACAGCACTGGCGATTAGCGCAGTGGCTGAGAGATTAGACTGCTGCGCAGCGTGTCGTTTATTCGATACCCGTACCCGCACGAAACAAACGTTTGTATGACATACAAGTAAGGTAAAAGTACCTATTCCCGTTAGTGTACTAGTACCCGTTAACAAGTCAGTTTTTTTATTATTGCATTTTTCTACCAATAATTAAGTAAAGTTTGCGAATGGCAATACCTTCTCGGTAATATTTTGATCAATTGTAATGGCAACATTGTTCAAAAAGTTTAATGGCATCAACACCATGCGATGACAAAAGTTTGCTATGTGAAAATATTATGGAAGTTCAAAGTTTTGTCAGTGAACTACGAAGCCACCGCGACGCATTGATGAGCTAGCCATACTGTGACGGATAACGTTAGGGTAAGAGTGTTAATTTTCTAAAATATTTGAGTATATTATGTTGCGATATAACATATAAATTGAGGTGAATCTAATTGAGAAATAATTTATTTTGCCGTTCACATCTATTGGTACTGACAAACCCTTCTTGACCTAGTACCCGTTAAAATCGTATTTTTTTTACCGGCTATTGGTACACGGTGAACCCGGTAATACACGTTGTACCGAAACCCGTTATTATGTACTTATTGCCTTGAAATAGGTCTCATTTTCCTTTAAAACTGTGGGAAACATTGCCGGATATTGGGAAAGTTGCATTTAAGCCCGACATCGTCCATAATGCCTTGTGTTAAGTTCGCTTTTCCTTCGAATCAACACAATGCTGTTTCTATGTTCCGTGTTTGTGTTGTAATCACATGGATTCGACAGCCTCCTTAGTTTTTGAAGAGGCATTGTATGAGGAGATATCCGAGGCCAAACACACCTTCGAAACATACTTAACCGTTGTTATAGGGCACGAAATGGCGATGAGTTGAGAGTAGGGCCATTTGGGCATGGGCAGCGAAACCATAGGGGCCAGCAACTGGTCGACTTCATGGAAAAGGAAGAACTCCATTTTAGGTACTCCTATTTTCAGAAGGGGCCATCCAGGAGGTGGACGTGGATAAGCCCCGAAGGTACTACAAGAAATGAGATCAACTTCATCATGACGACCAAGGAGCGAATATTCAGTGAGGTCTCTGTGATCGCCAAAGTAAAAACCGGTAATGATCACCGTATCGTCAGACGCACATTGAAATCAATGTGAAGCTTGAAAGGTCTCGTCTGGTGAAATCCACTTTCCGACCTGATCTTGCCCACATCTAGATCCCCGAAGACTTTCAACTCGAACTGCACAATCGCTTCCAGTGCCTAACCGAATGCGAAACTGTGGACGAGATTAACAATGGGTTGGTGGAAACTGTCCAAGCCGTGGGGTCCAAGTTATTTAAGACTCCGCGCCGCAATAAGCCTCAAAAGCTCTCGAACGGAACCATCAAGTTGATGCAAGACCGGACCGAGATGAGGCTGCAATCTTCAGCTGATATGTCGGCAAATTCAATAGACGAATCTCTAAATCAATGCGACGTGACGTGCGTGCCTATAGTGCGGCACGGATCAAAGACGTAATCGAGCGGAACTAGGGCTCAAAAGTCTTCGCAAAGAATTTGTCTATTGGGCAAAGCCAAATGACAAAGCTGAAGAATAACGACGGCAGCATCATTTCGACGAAACCGGAGATCCTGAGAGAGCCTGAGAGGTTTTACGGACAGTTATACACATCAACACGACAACCCAGTGTCAGTGCAGCTCGAGACGCAAGAGCTAAGCCGACTCGACACTACCCTGAGGATATCCCGGATATCAGCACAGCTTAAGAATAACGAGGCGCCGGGTGAGGCCAGAATGAAAACAGCACTTCTGAGAGCGGGTGGAAAACCGGTACTTCTAGTCCTCCAGAAGTTATTTACTTCCGTCATACTCAAAGGTACTACGCGAAAAGCATGGGACAGGAGTGTGGTTGTTCTTTTCTTCTAAAAGTGTGACAAGACCTTGTTGAAGAACTACAGACCAATCTCATTTCTGAGCCATGTATATAAGCTGTTCTCAAGGGTCATTCCGAACCGTCTCGAACGCAGGTTTGATGACTTCCAGCCTCCCGAACAAGCCAGATTATACAGAAGAGTATTATCGGCCATTATGTTTAGTGTTTGTGGACTATGAAATAGCCTTCGATTCAATCGAAACTTGGGCAGTATTGCAGTCCCTCCAACGATGTCATATCGACTATAGGTATATCGAAGTGTTGAAGTGTTTGTATATAAACGCCACCATGCCCATCCGACTACAGGAGGAGAGCACGAAACCAATCCAGATTGCAGAAAGGCGTGAGACAGGGAGACGTTATTTCTCCGAAAGTGTTCACGAACGCGTTGGAGGACCTTTTTAAGCTCTTGGAATGGAACGGACTTGGCATCAACATTAATGGCGAATACATCACTCACCTTCGTTGTGCCAATGATATAGTCATCATGGCAGAATTTTTGGAGCACCTCAATGCTTTGCTCAGCGACCTCAGTATCGTTTCCCAACAGGTCGAAGTTGCAGACTACTATACTTACCTTGGATAGATTGTTCAGTTAGGTAGGTCCAACTTCGACAAAGAGGTCGCCCGAAGAATCCAACTCGGATGGGCAGCGTTTAGGAAGCTACGTGATATCTTCTCATCGAGAATTCCACAGTGTCTCTAGACAAGGGATTTAACCAGTGTATGTTACCAGTGATGACAGATGGCTTTGAAACGTGGTCTTTGACTGCTGGCCTTTTAGAGAGACTAAGAGTCACTGAACGAGCAATGGAAAGAGCTATGTTTGGAGTGTCTTTGCGGAATAAAATCCAGAACATGGATATTCGGCGAAGAACCAGAGTCACCGACATAGCTCTTAAAATTTGTAAGTTGAAGTTGCAATGGGCAGGCCACATCGCTCGTAGAACTGACAACCGATAGGGAAGAAATGTTCTCGATGGCGACCACGAACCGGAAGACGCAGCTTATGTAGGCCTCCCACTAGGTGTATCGACGACATCGTTATGGTCGCGGATGCAGATTTTAGCAGATTTTAAGGGTAACATCTAAAAGTGAAACCAAACTATTCTACAAATAGTTTAGGTAAAAAAATATGTGATTCATAATGACAGGTACTTAGTTTAAACTTACGTTTAAGCAAATTCGTGATGAAACTATTACCTATAAGTAATTTTTAATAAATACATTTGACAAATTCATTAATGCAAATGTCATTTCTTTGGATAAGCCCTTTATTTATTTTCCACAGAAATGCAAAAATAGTATTTCTGTGAACTTTAATGTAAACCAATAGAGTTCAAATTCGCATTGAATATTACCGGATTCTGGGACAATTTAACGTTTACTAGTACAAATCTACCGGGTACTGGTACAATCAGCCCTTTATTTTATATTTTACTATTATTGTTAAAGAAAATTTATGCTTTTTAAAAAAAGGAATATTACATTAAAACTTGTTTAAATTATCTCTCTATTCATGTAATTATTTTTTTTGGAAGTAATCTAGTTTTACCATAGCATACATGCAAAGTCAGTGAAGTTCAAAACTTAACGGTTACTGGGCCGTTTACCTTAGTTGTTTCGGGTCTGGGGGTTAGTAAGTTTCGCACCCACGACACAGGAGAAATTCCAGTGTAGGCGTAGAATACCTAATAGTAATGTGGTACTACGCAGTGTAGAGCAAAAAAAAAAAAAGGCAAGCCGGGAAGATCTTCGGCGCAATCTCAGGGCAGAATGGAGGGAACGACCGTCGCAACCGAGGTTCTGGCAAGCCTCAGTTGCGACTGTAAAACCCGTCTTTCAGACACCGTGTATTTTAATCAGCACAAGTGTGACAGTCCCTCCTGCCTTCACCGGGGTGGGAGGACTCGTTTGATGATTTTACTACACTAAGAAAAGGTACTACTACTATGAATGTACAATTTCAACTCTCTCAGCTAAACGGTTGTGGCGTGTTTAGGTGATTCAAAAAATCACGGCAAGTTCAATTCATCAAAGTTAAAGGAAAACTCACTGCTAAGTATCTAGTAAAACATTTTTGACACTGGACTTCGGCACGTCAGTCCAGCTGAGACCGAAACTGTATTTTTTTTTTTTTGTTTAATTCGAATGTTCTAATGATATTAGACCAGAAAGTGAAAAACTGGAAGTCTTCAGTAACTGCTAGTAATAAAACTCTCGAGTTCGGGTTTTTTGGCTGGTTTCAGAGCAAAATACCCCAAACCGAGGTGAGAAATTGCCTGAAGGGGGAAACATAAGAGTGTGTTTAAAAATACGCATAACATTCACACACATACAAAATTTTTCTACACATTATTTATTTGAAAGTTAACCACGATATACCTAAACCCGAACCCACTTTTAAGTTTTAGATTCTTATAGGTTCTTCTCACTTTGACACCGACTAAATTTCGAACAGAAAAACAATACAATGTATAATGCCTAATACAAAGTAAATGTTAACTGGAAATAGCAATAGGTTTAAACACTTTTTTAAACTATCACGGTTTGCTTCATAACTTAAAATGTCACTTACGGGATATCTTCCGTGATTATTTATTTGTTTGAGCTCCCGATATTTCGACGCTGTTGCAAGCGTCATGATCGCGGGTTGACATTTTAAGCAATAGGTTTTATTACTAGGCTCTCAGCATTTATGTAATATAAAACAAATCCTATTTATTCATTCAATTCAACTTAGATAAATCTGTAAAGATCTTTTTTAATACTTTATTAAATTAGCAGGAATCATAAACGCATATCGAAACCTTTCTAAATAAATGATTGAGCAAAAGTTAATACTTCTGCGGGCACTGTAACCGTCGCTACACGGGTGCTACGATCGCTACGATTGCTACGTGGCTACGCGAGCCGCTACGCTTGATTAAAAGTTTTACAATTTACTTTACTCGTATTTATACATGTTTTTTACGCGACTATAATGAGTATTTTATGGACACTGGACACTTGCTTCACTAATATTTTCAATATTGAATTGGTGATTGAAATTCTAGGACATATTTTTATTCAAACACATTTGATATACACGTACGCGTTCGTTAATAATTTTGCATGAACTGCATATGATAAAATTAAGTCATCATGTCGCACAAATCCACAACGAAGAGTTTTATTTTCATATACGACGGTGTGTTCTTTTTTTGTATTTTTAACAAGCTACCGACATTTATACTAGTTACTACATCAGTCTTGCGACGACATACCTATTGCAGCTGCTGCCCCCGGCCTCAACACATCTCCCAGCAGATCTTTGATTAAAAACGATTTGTGACTGTCCTGCATCCGAGAATCCATTTTGATAACACTTGAGATGTCCTTAAAAAATCTTATAACACTTCTTATTGTTAACTGTTTAAATTCACATACCGTCAAAAAAAGTTTAAAAGTTTTGAAACATTTTATTAGTATTTTTTTACTGCCCCAAGTAATTTTTATATTATCACTTAAATCCTACTTTAATTATAAACCCTTGATGCTATTATCAGAAGCGACTTATAAACAACCTGCACTTTCCCGCGCATTCGACATTACTGTCCGCCATATTCGCAAAATAGTCGTTGAATCGCGAAAATCTTTTCATTTAGCTACGCCCTACCCCTAACCGATGTTACATACATTTTCTTGTGGTTTTGGACCAAAATACCGCTTAAACGGGGTTTAAAGCGCGTTTAGCATGCGCGGCGGGCGCCGGGCGTGGTCTGCCGGCTCCACCCCGCGGCCGCGCGCCAATGGCAGCGCAGCCACTAAGTTTTACAGCCGAATGATTTCTAAAGTACGCATCGAACAAGGGTTTAGACTTGTAGTTATTGAGTTGTGTTTTTTAAAAGACCGTTTTGAATGTAAATCGAAAAGTTAAGCGGGGTAAAGAGGCTGCCCGCGGTTCTCCAATTAAATTGATAGTTGTTGTGGAGTGGAGCGCGGCCGGCTCGATGGGTTGTGGTGCACGATTTTTTTTTTTGTTTTTCGTAAAGTTACGGTTGTTATCTTAATGTTAGACTTTAGTTGATTGCTTGCATTTTTAAGTGAACCTCTAGATTCTGCCTTATTAGGGATTATAAACCAAACAAACTCTTGTAATAGGTATCAGTTAGCCTAGTCACAAGAAACGAATAGTTATCTTTCCGCGTTATATATTAAACATTTTCGCGTTTTTCTCTTCAGCTGCAGTTATGAGGAACTTTCCTTTCCTCAACTCCTCTTTTAGGAACTTTTCTTTCACCAGTGGATATTAAAGCATGATGGTTTGTTGCCCAGTTTACATTGTAGATAACGAAAATTATGATTTTCACTGACGTGCAATTATTTACCCGGCTATCAACAAAGTATAGGTACTTACTCAGCAAGTACCTAGTTTGATATCTGGTTATGGTAACTGAAACTTGAAGGGAAGTGGAATGACTAGAAGGGGAATGTTAACGTGTGTCGCTCAGACATCCGTTCATCATCCACCCTATAGTTTGACAGAGATGGATGGTGATCCTTTGGTCAGTCGGGTAAAAGCAAAGAAGATGCAGTGATCTGCCGACAGACGGTTGACCATCGTTCTCGTACCCGTTGATTAAGGTCACGCAGCTCATTAAAGCCACCCGGCACACACTCCGTATCGCGTACCCCCTGCGGCTATTATTTATATGGACTTGTACGGGTATGCGCTCACTATATCAACTCCGGATCGCCTCGGTCGTAAGCCTTCCACGCGCGGACACGACGGCGGGTGAACCACTAGGTAGGTGACAACTCGCTTGCCAACGCGCAAGATCCGAATGGACCGCGCGCTGCCCACGAATGATTTACCCGATTTACCTACTCGAAAATTTGTGAACCAAGCGACCGACGTCCACTCGTTGACCACATTTTCGGCACGTTTTACGTTGACGGCATTTTTTGTTTGCTACAGCGTCATTTCGATGATTTTTGGCATAGAAGCGGTCCAATTTATCCTTTTACGAATACTATGACATTTCTAGCGAACAAAAGCCAAGTTGTTATTGCAGAACGATTGATTAAGATTTTTAGCTGACATAATCACTTACTTACACTATTATTAGTATTAAAAACGAGATGAGGTACTTACCATGTTTATTATTTGTTTTGAGTTACAGATACATATTTCGGCACTGTTACAAACGCCATGATCACGGATGAACTCAGAAGATATTGCGGGTGGATGTTTATGAGCAGACAAATCGGTCTACCCTCTTTCTTGTTTGTTTTTTTGCGCTCGACACCACTACGATTATCAATGAATGACATCCTCTTTTTGACCAAAATATCGTTTATCTTTTAACCGTTGATTTTATAAGAGAGTGCGCGCCAAGAAAGAAGTCCTGCGGATAATTGGTGTTACAAATTTTTTTTATGCAGATTGCTAAGCCAGACGGGGTATCAAAAGTTATTCGGGGCCCTTCTAATCTAAGTTTTGCAGAATAAAGACAATAGCATCCTGACTCGTGTAACTAGTGCTATTACTGAGCATTTTGAAGGTAGCAAAAATATTGAGAATGCTGATCGTAGCTCTTTATGACACCATAATTACCTACAGCCTTTTTGAAAATTGAGATATGTTAGGAGTTCGATAATTGGAAGTTTATAGCCATTTTATGTTTTATTTTTGCTCCAATCGTCGGAGGCCCTTAACACTTGGGGGCCCGTGTAATAGATACGGCGGTACCTACGCCTCTGGGCTCCACCATAAACTACGGGAAACAACACACATAAAAAAAAGACGAAATAATTACAAAACTAATTTTATTAGGCAACATGACAAACTTCGTATAGTTAATAGTAAAGTAAACATAATCAGTAAACATAATATAATACTATGATAATAATCAGAGTGGTGAGAACTGGATCATGGTCTTGAGGTCCTTCACTAATATCTCGAGAAAACCGCGCTGTACCTGCGGCTGGTTCTGTAAACAAACGTACATGTTAGGCGAATAATGTATAAAATGGGGACATAATGACAAATCACACACTTATGGCAATCTCGGGATATCCAGGTAATAAACTATTTATTTACCAAACAAATATTAAGTTACATTCCAAGTAAAAATATGTTGGTATTGCCTGAATTGGTGCAACTGAGCTGGATGGCTACTTCGAACAAAAACACGGAAAAAAAAGGGATACGAAATCTTATAGTGTAGGCCCCGCAGAGGAATTTCGTGTATGCAAAATATCGGGGGAAACCGCAATCTGTATTTATGAAGGAGCCAAATGGTTCGAGGATTATTATAAAAATGCATGTATGTCAGTGTCTGGCGTGGTCCAAACTTGTAATACACTACCGCACTAACGAACTAGTAAAAATCCTTCCCTTAAAACTTAATCACCCCTTTTCACCACTTGAAGGGGCGATTTTTTGGAAAAACGTGTGTGATGATTTTTGATCTAATTATCGCAGAGCCGGGTTTTCAAGGCTCTGGTTAGCACGTTATGAGTTTCCTATACAAACTTTACATCGTCGAGAGGACATTGGAGGGTAGTTTAAAAAACGATAATGGCCCATTGCACCCCCTAAGGTGAAATCCTTTTCTTATGCTTTACTACAATGAATAAATTGCAACTACCATCCAATTCAAGTTTATACGTTTAGCACTTTAAAATCCTTCCCTTTAAACTTGACTAACCCCTTTTTTTCACAACTATGGTGGCGATTTTTGAAATCCAAAAACACGTGTATTTGATAAGGTATGGTTTTCGTATATAAACACTATTTCAAGTAATCGGATCACGCGTTATGATTTGTTCCATACAAACTTTAACATCTACTAGACACTATGGAGGATAGTTTAAAAAACTAATAGTGCCCTATCTATTTTATTTACTTTTGTTCTTATACGATGATTAGTTTCAGAGTATAAACACAGGAATAGGATTTTCAATACAGTAATTTTTCACACTTTTTCACATCTTTAGAGGACGAATTTTTTCACGAATCCCGCCTTTTGCCCCCTTAAAATGATATACTGCAACTATTGTCCAAATTTCAAGTTTCTACGTTTACGTTTCGCGGTAGGTGAATCTTACGACCATACACGGTATCTTTTAAATATATAGATATTATGTATCATATTTTTTCTACTATAATTTTCCAATTAGTTTATCAAGGTCTCGTCAGAATAAAGCAATAATCATTTTCAAATATAGTCGAATGCGGGGGAAGATATGCGCAATCAAAATAATGCAATCCTAAAACGAGTGTGCCAAAACCAGGTAATAGGTCCGTATGGGCATAAGTCCGCGACGGCCGGGTCCTCGGCTGTGTTCAAATTAGAATGCTAGGGTTGCCCCTTTTCCCATAAATTAACGGTGTCCACAGGTAAAGGCGTCCATAGGTATAGCACTTGCCCCTACTATACAGCAAAAGTCTCGATGAAGGGTATACATACATGAAGAGTGTGAAGTTTCGTCACACTATCTAACACTGTTCCTCTGACCGCGTTGATTTTTGACGCTTTTTTATAGTTTGCCAAAAAATAGTTTTAGTTTTGTTTTTTTATATTCATCATGGTCGTATAGCCGTAAGACACCACTATCCACTACTGAACTTCTCCTATTATATTTTATGTTTATGTTCTCCCTTTCCTGTAAGGATAGTGCGTACCTTGGCAGTGTCAAGCAGTTGCTCAGTGAAGCGGTCGTTGAACACGGCGATCAGTTCTTTGCGCAGTTCCGGTAGCTCGTCGCCGCTGCCGCGCCACGCACCCGAGGTGTTCAACATGGCTGCAATACAAAAATATAGTTAAGTCCTAAATAAAAAAACGAAAGGTCGTTCATTTAAATCAGGTTGAAAATTATTTCAGTTTAATTTTTTTACGAAAATCCTCCGATGTGTCTTTTTACGAGATTTTCTAAAAGAAAGTCTTATTGACGATTAATAATTTTAGCCAGCCTCCCTAGAAGAGGCAGATAGCTAGACGACACCTAGCAAATGTTTTTCATTAGGTCAAATCTTCATATGAGTCCTCCCGACCTGGGTGGAGCGGAAGGTTCTATCATTCTTTTTACATTCTAGAGTCACGGTGTCGGTCGCGGAATCGTTTAAACGGATACGGTGACCCTGGAACGTGAACAGTTATTGAAGGCAGTCAGTCAGTGACAGGCCCTCCTTCTCTATCTAGGACGGGGGAGTCTTTATTTTCCCCGCTCACGCCAGTTCTTACTCACAGTTATCATTATCATCAGTGGGCAGATGCACCCGCAGCAGTAGCCTGGCGTGTGCCCACAGCAGGTGCAGCGCCGCGTCCAGCGCGTGTGCGCAGGCGCACAGCTCGGCGCGGCGCGTGCGCACGCGGGACGACAGCACCGACACCGCGCGCCCGCGACACTCCACTGGAGACAGGTTCTGGGAGTCCTCCGGGAGGAGCTTGCGCATGTCTGGAGGGAGGATTATGATTAGTGTTGAGAAAGGCAAAAGAACACCATAGCTTTGCAAAGTGGTTTAAATAGAGGAAACCATGTGGAGTTCTGGGTTTTGTTAAAACAGAGAACTAATAGGCGCCATGTATACAGAACGTTAGACCACTGTGTAGAGAAAAGTAATATATTGCTATAATTGAACAAAAATGACTTAGGAGGCGAAAGTGTAAAAACTAATTCACTTTCGAATATAACTGGATCTCTCACCATCTAGACTCATCGTAGGTAAGTTCTGCAGCTGGTGCCTGGTGGTGGCCAGCAGCTTGTCGTGGTGTCCGTGCGCGCGCACCAGGTGCTGCAGCAGCGCCAGCAGACGTGCGCACGCGCCGCCCTCCACGGCCACGCCCGCGCCCGACACCACGCGACCGGACTCGTCGCACATTATGTTGCGCGCGTATGTTAGTAGGTTGCATACGATCTGCGACAAACAAAATAGGTTTTTATTTAGATTGTCATAATTTTACTAACATTATCATTAGTATTTTAGCAAGAGTGCTTTTTTCGGTAGGATCCATCTCCTAGCGATCCACTCAAGGCAATGGCACCATAGGCTACTACTACTGTAACCTATTGTAAAGAAGCAGTCCCATATCCCATTTCCGTTAATACTAATATTCGACGTTCAAAAGTGCCTCTTTGGTGGCCTAATTGAAATAAAAGATTGGATTTTGAGTTTGAAGGCTGAGTGATCCCACTGGCGGTACCGCCTGACTTCTGATCACATTCCTGTCTGATTCCAGCGCCAGCGCCAAACAATTTTATTGTGTTCCGTCGGTGCGCAGGAGTTCCAGTTCTTTCTTAGTGAATTTGCTACATCTTAGACTAGTTTAATTTTTTTATTATACATGGTTAAATTTTTGCCGTTTTAATCCTTTTCAGGGGTCATACTACTCATAATAATGAAAAACTTTCAGTACGGTCAAACGGGGTGAATAGGGACGCAGGGGTGAATCGGGACAAAACTTTGAAGTGGATTTTAACGAAAAATTATGATGGTATGTTGCCAGCAAGGTTTCAAATTAATGTAGTATTAATCAATAAATAAAATTGAGTAGTTGTTGGTAACCTATCACATTAATTCAACATTTAAATCCCTGTTAAAGTTTTGTTCCGATTCACCCTTGCGTCCCTATTCACCCCGTTTTACGGTATGGGATGTACCTGAAATCGCCAAAAATAAATCAGCTGCATTTTACAAGGTGACTTATAAAATATATTTCAGAAACATTAAGTACCTTGTAGTACAGTAGTCTGGTCTGCGTGTGGTCGGGCAGGTCCTGGGCAGGTCGGTGGAACCGTGCCAGCAGCGCCAGCATGAGCCAGCGCACACGCGCGGCGGCCGCGGCGCTCGCGTGCAGCGCAGTGGGCTCGCTGGCCTGCACGCCGCCGAACACCTCCCGGTTGGACGCGCGACCGATCACTGAAGTTATCGCTTCCACCTCGATCAGGAGTTCCATGGGAGAGTTCGGGTGGGCCGCTCTGTATGCAAAAAAAGTTTGATAGAAATCGTAAAAAGTAAGGCTAAGTGCGAGTTGAGATAGAATACATTGAACGTTGGCCAAAAAGTTAGATTATCGAAGTGTGTACATTAAGGGTCAGTGTAGGTACCTTGTCGTGTTGTAAGTCGCTATTCAAATGTGCGTACGGCACCGGGTTACGCTACATTATCGATAAAATGTGTATCTTTTCGTGTAGTAAATAAAGTTCGATATTGAGTCGCTCTATTGAAATGTGCGCGCGGCATCGCGTCTCTTTGTATTCACCCTTAGGTTATGTATTCATTTATTGACATAAACATGGACAAGGAAGAGATTTGAAAATACAATTATATTTCAGGTTCGTAAGGCTTTCAATCGGTGACAATGTGCATGAAAAGCGTAAAAATCATAGAAGATAAGACTATTATTGTGTACTTTCCATCTAATTTCTTACAAAATAAGCGTGAGTGTCGTTTACACACCTGAGCACAGCGTCGATGCACTCCACATGGCTGAGCAGCGCGTGCGTCACGTGCAGCACACAGCTGTGGTTCTGAGGACCCAGGGTCGTCAGCAGCGCGTCGCACAGGGACAGCGCTGGTACCAGGATCTGACGGAACCTGTCAAATAACACACCTACTTAGTTCTGATTCAGTTCAAAATTAGCCCAGAGTAAAAAATAAATTAGTAGTAGTTATTTTTTATGTGTTTTAAGTATTAATCAATGAGTCCTTCCACCCTTGTTGAAGACTGTCTGATACTGAAAACCCAAAGCATTCCTTCAATAACCGTTTACATTCCAAGTTCACAGAGTGTAAGGTTTCCCGCGACCCCAGCAAGTCGTCTAGATTTGCTAGAAAACATTTTCAGTGTATTGCGCTTTAAAGATTGTATGTAAATACGATTTAGGTGTAGAGTAATTAATACAAATCGAGGTAAAGTATCAATTATACTTGCAATAAATTCAGCGTGGCGGACCAGATGTATGAATTTTAGCTGGTGGCGCTATTATAGTTTACGTATTTATGGATGTAATTCTGAGTAGAAGAAACTATTTCAAGTATCATCTCACCTGTTAGCAACCGACGGCACAAATTCAGTGTCCTTATGCGTGGCGTACCCGGTGTGTATGTCGGGGTGCGCGGCCAGCGCCGAGAGCTGCGCCAGGCAGGCCAGCGCGCCCTGCGCCAGCAGGGTCTCGGCGCCCGCGCGCGTGCCCGCCAGCTTCAGCAGCAGGCCCATCTTGGACTCGTACACGTACAGCACGCGCAGGGACCGAGGGTTTGGTTCTAGAGTCTGATGAGGAAAAGAAGAAAAATTGTGTGCGCGAACATTTTGTATAGAACTTTAGCAGTAGGCGTACTAAGATGGTATCGCGTTTAGCCTCCATCTTCATCGCCAAAGCTGTCGTAACAGAGTGCTACACATTTTGTGCGCACAAATTATCAAGTTCATTGCTCTAATGTGCACGCGCAAAAATATCCAGGTGTGCGCGAACATTTGTACCGCACAATAGTATGGGTGGAAGCAAACTAATACTAGCTAAGACTTCTTAAATATTTAAACAAAAATAAAAAAAAAAGCTTTCTTTAGGCAAAAAGTTAATTCCTCCTTCTTTGTTACTAATGTTTGCAAAAACTACCCACCTCCTTCAATCCCTCATCATCTTGCAGCAGACTGTCAATCAAGCTCCTCAGGTACCCCTGGTTGGTCAGTGTGTTCATCCAGTCAGTTCTCGGGTTGATTTCTATGAGTGTGTCCAGACACGCCAGCGCCACCATGCGGCACACATCGTGACCTGCACCGATACAGTCCCCACACACTATCGAACATAGATTCTCACCAAAATCACTTATCACATCGATAACCATGGACTTTAACGCAGATTCTTCTCGACTAGGCCTTGCTTTTGAACTATCTAGTCTACTAACATATGTATTAGACATGTTTTCGTCTTCCGGATCAGCTGCGCTTGACTTCAAATTCACTATATTTAAGTAATTTAACAGCGCTCCATATAAGTTCACTCTCATCTTCTGCGTTGATCCTCCAGATACCAGAATCCAGGACAGAATTTTGTGTAGAATGAACTTGAGGGTCAGAGAATTCGTCTGCATGATTTGGTTTGAGGGTCCGAAGAAGCTCATTTCAAATTCCGAAGACTTTTGGTTCGATTCTCTCTTTTGTAGGATGTAGCAATGACGTAGATTGACTAGGAGGAGGAGGACTGTTCCTGACGCGAGGTTCCCAAGTTGTGGGAGTACTTCTGACGGAGGGATCTTGTTCAGAAGGTCCTGTAGGATGTTGAGGAGTAGGTTCTTCCGTGACTCCAGGCTGAGGATGTCGTGTGGCGCCACACAGAAGAGGATCTCAGTGAGTTGTCGCCACGAGTCGTAGTAGTGCGTGAGAGTCGCCGCTAGGTTGCGCTGTCTGTTTACTTCTGTTACGTAGTCGAGGACCTGTAGAATAGAAACCAATTTAGACGTGCTTTTTAAATAGGAATGAACGTTTTCTGTAATAAATTCATAAATTATTGGACATGTCCACTCAAATCTGTGTTTTTCTTTCTTCAAAAGATATTAACCTACGTGGTCCTCGTATGATTTGGTCAATATAATGTCTGGACTTTAAAAAAGACAGTGACCACTGAGTTTATTTCGGATGTTTCTTCTTAGAGTAGTCAGCTACAAAATACCGACCTCATATAGTTTGTAAAAAGACGACCGACGTGTAAAAGTGTTGATATTAACCTATGTACTTGCAAAAAATAAATATCATTTCATATCATTACATTTCAGTAATTAGTGCATAATATATTACCTTCTGTATCTCCGTAGCAACGAGATTCCTCTGTGGCGCGGTGGCATGCAGGGCCGCTAGCTCACGAGTCAGTAGTGCGTGTACACGCGACACACTGATACGCTTGCCGCCTAGACCTAAACACGTAAACAATATTTAGAACTGGCTGTTCCTCATGGTTTTATCCTCGCTGCTCGGCTCCTATTGGTCGTAACGTAATATTTTATAGGTCCTTCCTCGATAAATGGAATATTCAATAGAAAAAGAAAGATTTTTGAATCCAAACCAATAGTTCCTGAGTTTAGCGCTTTTAATCAAACAAACTATTCAGCTTTATAATGCTGGTATTTATACATACGAGTCTACAATAAGTTATTTGTGTCCATGAAACAGTTATTGATGCCTTTTCCAAGATTGTTGAAGTTGACACACACCCAGGTTAATCAGACGCAATGAGAAGTTTTCTTTTTCGAGTATTAAAAAATAAGTAGTTTCCAAGAACTCTGTAGATGGCGTTGAACTGACTACGTTACTAGATTTATGCCTTCATTTTTGCACAAATCCACGAGGAACAGACTTCACTTCTTTTTCTCCTGGGACATTTTCTTTATGGCGTGGAAAAGTCATAAATTAAAAAGACTGTTCAATGAATATGTTTTTCTTTTTCCTTGTTGTTATTTATTTCGAAATGCCAATGGTGTGATGTGATGTGACTGACAATGACATGACATGTACGTTACGTTTTAAGATCTGAAAATTACAATCAAGTGAAAAAAATCAAGAAATGACGACGTCCGTTCATTGCAGTAACATACCAAGTTCAGCGCCATCTATCCATCGACTAGGGAAACAGTCAAAAGAAATATTTTATACGGAGGAAAGACTGCGAAAGGCAGTTGGCAGATACTGGATGAGGAAAGCTCTGTACAGACTTCACTGGCTTCTACAGACTTATATAGAGCTAACAACTAGTAACATTTCATAAGAGCATTGTTTTTTCTTTTTAACGGCTAAATTGTTGGCTTATTTTGTACAAACCTGTGGGTAGATCACAAGACGCGATGGCCTGTCGTAACTGTTGCGCCTGGAACAGTTCCCAGCGCGGCTCCACGGCTGGCTCCACGCTCACCGGGAGCTCTTCTAACGTACGACGGAGGAGGCACCACTCCCACTCCTATAGAAAAAAATTGTTGCTTCTATCACGTTAAGAATTAGTGATGTAAGTGCCGATGCAGAGTATTTTATATGATGGCAATGTATTTGGTAAATGCTCATTGCTGTTTCTATTTATTTCTCACCACATAATAATTATGATATTGTTCCCAATCATCAAATTATTAAGTACAGATCTGATAGCCTACCATGAACTCTTAACGCGATCCAGTTTAGGCTGTGGGATAGAGATGGCGCTGGACGATTTGTATAGCACTGTCTCCTTTCCACAACCTAAACTGGCTCGCGTTAAGAGTTCATGGTAACGTCTCAGGTCAACCAACAGTGCAGCCTTTTTTAATATCCGACGTAAAATGAACGGTATTATAAGTTTGACATGTCTATGTTTGCTGCCTGTAGCATTCGTAGCTTTTAAACAAATGCTCTGATTTTAATGCGGTTTTTTTTTTGTTTAGAAGTTGAAGTGATTAATAGCTTATGTTAATGTGATATGATTGGTTACTTATTTTTAAAAATGCATTATACTAGTTCATGAATAAATCTGTTACCTGTGTAGGATGGTGTGCGGTATGCGTGAGCGCAGTGAGCAGTGCGGACAGCGCGGCGTGCTGCCGGCTGGCCGCGGCCGCGCCCGCCTCGCACGCACTCGCGCGCAGCACCCACGAGCGAGACGACAGGGTCACCACTGACGCAGACTGTACACAGGACAATCATACATAATTTTCCAAGGATGAAGAGGTATTTCACATTAGGCACCTGAATTATTCCACATAAGGCCTATCAACATTTTTCACAGGTGTCAAGAGCCCCATTAAGGAATACCTCGGACCGGATGATTGGTGAGACCCGCAGTTAGTACTTGCAGAAATCATCAAAAAACTAACTAGATTCTAGTTAATTGAACATGAAAACATAGAATTCTATCTTTATGACTATAAAAATGCTTTACGAGTCGTACACGACCTTGGCGAAGCATGCACGTATTGACACGTATGTACATACACACACAGTTGCGGGTGGTGACAACCGTCGAAATCCCCATTTACACACCGCTATTTCATCGCTTAGCACTTATTCTTACCCGGAGAAAGCCGAACGAGTTTTCGCTATGACCGGCGTCTCGTGGCGTGCTTCAAACATTTCTATACATTCGATCTTAACACTTGCCGCCTCGCGCTAAACAGTCGTTTACAGCGTTACTGCAAGATTCTTAATTTTAAACAACTATGGTAAAACCACTTACCTGCCTTTGCTAAAAAAAAAGTTAAGTTTTTCAAATAAAAATGTAGTAACTTACCTTGAGATCAACAGTCGCTTTAACATGTCTAGAGAGGAAGTAGTCTCTGGTCCTGAGGAAACGCAGTATGGGAGCCGAGGTGTTGGGGCGCGCGCACAGCCAGTACACCAGCCGGTAACAACTCTCCACTAAGTTATTCGCTTCCCTGCGAATATAACAGATTTTACAAATCTAACACACTGATTTTGAAAAAAAAAACTGTGGATCAGACCCACAGCAACTACTTGTTAGTCATACAAATATTTACTCCGTGCGGGCAGCGCACATCGAGCATCGAGCTTATGACACGCAGCGCAGCAATCCAATCGCTCAACCACTGATCTAATACGGTATTTTACTGCATAAATAAATTGAAAATCCATTTAGTCCGTCAGTAATAATATTAAAAAATAATGGACATATATTTTTTGTTTTTTTAAAACAATGAATATAGACATTACGTTTGTAAAATTGTACCGGCTGAGTGACGTTTTGCGATTTTAGAAGTGTTGTATCTTCGTCAATTTCGGTTTGTGTGACAAAAGAAAAAATACGGGTCTAATATTTTTTAATAATCTATATTTCGGCCTAATAAAAAAAAATTGAGTATAATACCCTATTGTGCCGACGATCGTTAAATTGTAACAAATTGTAAAAATTAATTTTCGTCAAAATCGGCCTCGAGACTTCTTTCAGCATTTTTCAATATTCTTCATAGTTTCGGATAGCCATCCACGCCCAGTTGAAAAGTTCACCCTGTATAGAATTAAGTTACCTGTGTTGTTGATTATGCGAGGCGATGTGTTGTTCCAGTATGTCTAGTATGGAGTGCAGGCAGGTGCGCGGGTAGCCGGCCGCGCCCGCCTCACTCAGCTGACTGCGACTCACCTGGGAACAAGAAATATCTATATTTTACATTTTTGAAGAGAAAGAGCATTCGTTTGGATGAAGATGACTATGAAGTAGTAATCTGCCCTCCTTGGCCTGCCGCACGTAGTTGTAACAAGCGATATACTCACGTCGTCAGTGAGGTTGTACCCCAGCAGGAAGTGCGCCAGGTTGGGCGGCGCGGTGGGCAGCACGTGCTGCAGCAGCAGCAGCACGCCCTCCTTGGCCTGCCGCACGTAGTTGCCGGGCTCGGCAGCTGTGCCTGCTTCTCCAGCAGAGTCACCTTCAGCCTGTACCACTGGCTCTGACCATTCCTCTGCTTCTAGGCATTCCACGAAACCGTATCTAGAGAAGAAAAATTGTTTTAAGTTTCAAGATAAAAATTGTGGCTATAATTTACTGTAAAACGATTTCCAGGTTGAGCAATGTTTAGGGTTCTTGAATTTTCTGTAACAGCCAACAAGTCCGGATTTAAGCTCAATTGCTGGCAATAGACTTGAATATATCTATGTTGATACCTGATCTCCGCGGCCAGCGCATGTCTGTGCGTGATGGACGCCAACAGATGCCTGGCTGCGGCCGGCGTGTTCAGTGCCCGCAGCAGCAGTGCCACCGCGCGGGCCGCCGCGGCCGGCAGTGTGGACACGTGCGACAGCACCTTGCAGCACGTCACCAGCCGGCAGCTGTTGTCAGGACCCTCCGGGGCTGGGGAGTAACATTAATGAGTAGTGGTGGGGGAACTTTGAACGTTTTCTTCGTTTTAATAGGCTTGTGTACGAAAAAAAAACGAATTAGTCCGTCAGATTATTATCAAAACATTTTTGACGCGTATTTTTCGTTTCTTACGTGAGCCAAAATTCATACCAATAAGTCATGCTGTTGCTGCTGTTGTATCATTTTTAGTAAGTCCTGATGACACAAACACCCCGCTTTCGAGTTTTGATGAGTTTTATTTTTATAAATATTCACTCACACAAATAACAAATAAAAAATGTGTCAGTGTAACTAGCCTATCATCAAGACATTTGTTACAGGCTCTCACTTCAATTTACGTTTTTTCCAAATTGAAGTGAGCGCCTGTAAGAACATCCTATCTACCCCTTTGCACCCTGGACGAGGATGCCAAATTGTGTCGAATGTTAATGATTATCGAATGTCAACTAGCACCTACATACAACTTGATTGACTCGCGTCCGCGCTAGTACCCGCTCTCCGCCTCCGCTCGTGAAGAATACTCACCCAGTATAAGTTTAGAGAGCGGCACGATCAGCACGGAGCGGCCGGCGTCCGCGGCGGCAGTCTGTAGCGGCCGCTCCAGAGCTAACGCGCGCTCGATGATCTGCAGGATGCTGATCAGACTCTGTTCTACGAACACCTGGGAAAGGATACCTTGTTGTTTATACACACAAACAGGGCCCCAAGTCTGCTAAATTACAAATGAGATCCAATTGAATATCAATTGGATCTCAGTAGCAGTTTTAACTACATTTGGTATTCTGCTACTAATTTAAGACCGATGGTTTTCCAGTGACATTCCATTGAACTGCTATTAGAGTATTTGCTAGTCTGCTCTTCAATCGTGTTTCAATCGTAAATCGATTGTGGACGTTATCGGTATTCTACTCTTATTTAACGCTTGTTTGGCAACACCTACTGTTCAACTGAGAGTCAATTACACTTACACTACGATTCTATTACGACTCTATTGAGCTTCCATAGAAGTTTTTGCAGAATACCAAATTTGTTCTAATCGCAATGGAATCGTGATTGAGTCTCAATTGAATATCAATAGCATGTGAGTTAAATAAAATTAGCAGAATTGACGCCCAGCACAACAGTTCAGGTGGTCTACCTAAAGCGAGAGTAGTTCCACTGTGGGAACGAGATGGCGCTAGACGGCTTGTATAACACTGTCTTTTTCCCTCACTGTAGCTACTTTGTCTTTAAGTCGTCATAGTAGGGCCCCAGTTTTAGTATGTTATTTATTTATTTATATTTGTGAATTTGTATTGATAAAACATAATAGCGGAATAAATTCGACCATCGACATAAATGATGGACCTACCAATCATCATATCCACTGCTGGATATAGGGCTCTTCAACCGTACAACATTTCTCTCAATCACCCGTTACTCTGCAATACCTAAATTAAATTTACCACTCTATAGAAAAACAGAACGATATTCAAAGATATCCTTCTCACACTGCTTATGGAACAACTAGACGCTCAGACTATTTTCTACGTCTATGCTCCATGGTCACGTAACACACAACTATAGTTCACAACAGGTCAGCACTCACTTTGGCCGGCTGTGGCTGCCTGTCGAGCAGCGCATGCGCCTCATCCAGCGAGCTCAGCAGCAGCCGCAGCAGCTCGGACTTGGTGTGCAGCTGCAGCAGCAGCCGGAACCCGGGAGGAGGACTGGTGTCCGGCTCGCGACCCGCCGGAGGGAAGTCGCTGGGGGACGGCTCGTACGACTCCAGCCAGCGAGCGAACAGACGGAAGCACAGGGACAGCATCTGTGGAGATATACGTTATGAGATTTTGTGGTCAAGTTTTGAAGATTTTTTTTATCCAGGTCTGTAGGTATAGAAACGCATGGTGACGGTGGGTACTCCTTGATGTATGTCAGTATTCATACCTGCCACTTCTCCGTGGGCTTGGCATACGGCCTGTGCGGCGCGGGCAGCGCCAGCCTGTTGAGCGCGTGCTCCACGTACGGGTCCAGGCCGGGCACGCGCGCGCCCGCGCCCAGCGCGCGCGGCAGCGGGGCGGCCGCGCACAGGGACTCCAGCAGGCACAGGAACGCGCGCGACAGAGGGTACTCCTCGATGCGACACTCCACCTGCACATAGAACGAGGCACTAACGTACAGGAAGGCGGAATCTCCAACACAACACAAAGTTCAAGGTACTCTGCGGGGTTTCACGATGACGGAGCCCCGTTCCGCGGGGCTCCTATTACAGAATGGCTTATAAAAAAATAACATAATCAACCAGAGTCGGGGTGCCTCCGATTCCCTTATAGTTTTCTTTTCAAACACCCATTAATAAAAGCCCCATGGAATGGGAGAGAATGTGTACTTTTTATAGCTTGGCAATTTGACTTAACTTTATGTCAGACTAGACTTTAACTTCGACTTCAACTCACCAATCCATTTTAGAGTTGATATAAACCGACTAAGAAACAAGCAGACCCTCACCTCATGTAGCTCAGCATTGAGCGCTCTCTTGTCGTTGGTGGTGGACACGAGGTGCGCGGCCTCGAGCGCGGCCCACACGCGGCCGGCCGTGGCGGGCGTGCCGCCCAGCGCCGCCAGCGTCAGGCACAGCTCCGCCTTCAGCTGCAGCGGGATGTGGCAGCAGATCAGACCTGGGAGCCATACAGATGAGTTTATGTCCTGCGGCTGAATAACACGGTCTTAAAACCAGGCTTGTTCCGGCGAGTGAAAATGCGAGCGAGAGCTATAAAAGTCTTCTAGCGCCCATCTTGTTCACTCACTGCAACAAGCCTGGTTTTAAGACGTTGTAATTCGGCCCCTGGACATATTCGGTGCATTTGGTGAATAAATGCCCACAAAGGCCAAATAAATGCCTTTTGCCTTGGTTTTTTGCCCAATTAAGTTTCGCTTAACCTTTTTTTAAACTTATTAGTTTTTATCCCCAGGGACCAGGCATTCATTTCTAAATTAATTTTTGCCCGATACGCCTATGTTTATGCCTATTGTTTTCATAAAAAGTACCCTCGACCTATCTGTAGGTATGAATAATTTTGGTGCAAATATCTAGTAAAAATACACAAATGCCTATGCCTGTATACTTACCAAACATACAGTTGACGGCATCCCACTGCAGGTTCTCACATATAGCTGCGCAAGCGGCGTGGTCCTCACGCGCTACACTCGCTATGAGCTTCAGAGCGGCTATCAGAGCTTCCACCTTAGAAAACATTACATACATGAAACATAAGTAAATTAAGCGTTTTTTTTTAAGAGCGTAGCGAGCTGTGCTAATAAAGATACCTAAGTTTTGCGTGGTATTCAAAGTACCCAGCTTAAAATAGTGTTTAATCGATTTGACTTACTTCCTCCTGCCTCACGAGCATCTTGCCAGGCCTGGCGGCCGGCGTCACAATGGCAGACGCGCCCAGTGATGACGAGTGCACGTGGTCGGAGAACGGAGCCGGGTCGGCGCGCAGGTTACTGTGCAGAAAATTTATCATGAGAAATGGTTAGGGAGGATACTAAGTAACTAACAAAATTGGACCATATTATAGTACAACTTGCGTTTCTAACATTAACAAAATTCAAAGAGCTCAAAACTACATCTTGAAGCAAATATGTAACGCACCCTGGTTCATAAAGAACTCAGAGGTTCATGAATACCTAAAAATTCCAACTGTAAAAGACGAAATAAGCAAGTTTTCCAGGAAATACAAAAGAAGACTGGAGAACCATCCAAACCAGTTGGCTGTCCAACTTACCTTACCCGATTGCATGAATCGATTGAAAAGACGCAGGACCCTGGATCTTGGCGACAATAATTAAGCCAATATTTAAATATGGAAGGTGTTTCTAATGAGAAACTTCTCCACCTGAAAAACCATCACTCAACGAATCTGCTCATAGTCGGAGGACTGATTGCAAGAAAAAAAATATAGTACAACACGGCCAGGCTGGCCAGCGCGCGCGGGTACGTTACCTGTGATATCTAGCGAGCGCGGTGAGCAGATGGTATGCGGAGAGCGCGTCCCGCTTGGCCAGCAGCGCCCACGTGTGGCGCGGCACGGCCAGGCTGGCCAGCGCGCGCAGGTACGTTACCTGTGATATCTAGCGAGCGCGGTGAGCAGATGGTATGCGGAGAGCGCGTCCCGCTTGGCCAGCAGCGCCCACGTGTGGCGCGGCACGGCCAGGCTGGCCAGCGCGCGCAGGTACGTTACCTGTGATATCTAGCGAGCGCGGTGAGCAGATGGTATGCGGAGAGCGCGTCCCGCTTGGCCAGCAGCGCCCACGTGTGGCGCGGCACGGCCAGGCTGGCCAGCGCGCGCAGGTACGTTACCTGTGATATCTAGCGAGCGCGGTGAGCAGATGGTATGCGGAGAGCGCGTCCCGCTTGGCCAGCAGCGCCCACGTGTGGCGCGGCACGGCCAGGCTGGCCAGCGCGCGCAGGTACGTTACCTGTGATATCTAGCGAGCGCGGTGAGCAGATGGTATGCGGAGAGCGCGTCCCGCTTGGCCAGCAGCGCCCACGTGTGGCGCGGCACGGCCAGGCTGGCCAGCGCGCGCAGGTACGTTACCTGTGATATCTAGCGAGCGCGGTGAGCAGATGGTATGCGGAGAGCGCGTCCCGCTTGGCCAGCAGCGCCCACGTGTGGCGCGGCACGGCCAGGCTGGCCAGCGCGCGCAGGTACGTTACCTGTGATATCTAGCGAGCGCGGTGAGCAGATGGTATGCGGAGAGCGCGTCCCGCTTGGCCAGCAGCGCCCACGTGTGGCGCGGCACGGCCAGGCTGGCCAGCGCGCGCAGGTATGCCGCTAGTAGCGCGCCGCACACAACCTCCCCAGACAGGCGCACGAACTTGTACAGCGTCGCCGCGCGACCGCCCGATCTGGTGAGACGTAGAGGTTTTCAAAATCAGAGCGAAAACTCGACATAAGTTAGCTTTAAAAAAAATCTATTCAAACAAAACAACCACTGAGGAGAGAGCGTCCTCCACACAACGGTTACCTCTGTGTGTGCGGGTGCTGATGCGTCTGGCAGGCCTGCCAGTAGTCGTGCCGCAGCCCGAGCGGGTCCCGCGCGTACAGTCGCTCCACACATCGCAGCAGCGCGTCCAGCCGCGTGCGCGAGCTGCCCGCGCCGCCCGGCGGGGTGAGGCCTTCCGAGGCGTACATCTGTACTGCGCGGGCGGCTTCATCGGCCCTGAGGACAATGAATATGAATGTCACAGTGGCGCAGATTCCATAGAAATAGATTCCTGTTTGCTTCCCTTTCTAAATATGGGAATTTTGCAAATTGTCTATAGAAATAATATCACCATTTTTAAAACAAAAAATAAACGTTATTTTATTGCATGACTGGCTCAACTCTGTCTGCCATAGTACAGCTTGGACATAACGTCTTGAAACGAAACTAATATTTTTGTTTGCTGACAAGATTTTAAAATCTTTGACATTTGATGTAAACAAAGAACGCAGGTTTGTTAGATTTATTATTGTGCCATAAAACTAACGTAATAAGTGAAAAAAAAGAAAAAAATTGTTCAAAGTGCTGATAGCGAGATCACAGTGGCGACTTCCGGTTGTTCTACTCCAATTTTCTAATCTGTACCTGTGGACACTCCATAGACGTAGAGTTTGGACGGCACATTCTCTAGCCAAATGACAAATTGGTCATACCCTTTAGGAAGAGAGAAAAACAATTGACATAAAAAAACACACAGAAACCGTTTTCTCTCTTTGTAGAGAGTATGGTAAATTTCAGGCAGATCATGCGCAGTCCTTCGTCGATCCTCAGTCTACATGAGTTATTTTTTATTAAAACGTGATGTAGTATGTATTACTCACTTAACCCTCATCTCCATGAGTTTGGAGTGCATGAGCACGATGAAGTCCGTGATGAGCGTGTGGATGCGGCGCTGGTAGTACTCCTCCTTGGACACCAGGTCCGTCGACAGTATCGCTTCGTCTAGGTACTCGAATACCTGGAACAAACCATTACTTGTCAAAACAAAGAATTATAATAGAATTATAAATAGTTATAATCAATAATGTAGAATACCCCATATAATAGTGAGAAAGCAATCCAAACCCATCCCATTCCATTTCCTTTAATTTTAATATTCGACATTCAAAAGTGCCTCTTCAATAGCCTAATCGAAAAAATAATTAGCTTTGAAGTTGTTGGTATTTAATAAACATTTTAAGTAATTGTATTTCGGTAATTTTGAGTGAACTAATGATTTACTTTTTAAACTCATATGGGTCATTTTTAGACTAAAATGTTGACTAGATTTGAATACAGTTAAAAAAACTGCCAGAAGAGCAAAAATCTACAATATTCTACCTTGCCATCAATAGCAGCATCCACAAGCATCTCATCTTGATCCAGTAACTCGCATTTAAGATGCGGCGCAGTGCTCCTGCGCAGCAGCGACTGTGGCGCCCTCTTGAGTGCGGCGAGCGCCAGGCCCAGTGACAGCTGACACAGAGCGCGCACGCCGGATCCTCGCCCCTGTTCCGCCGACCCTGATAGCTCGTCGAGGAGAACGGAGATCAGCTCTGGGTCTTGGATGAGGGGAAGCTTCTTTGCTAACTCTTCGCCGTCTTCGCGTCTGGGTTACAAAGAAAATAATATGATTAATATGGGCTGTAGGGATTTTAGAGAGAGCAGGAGACATGTCGCGAAGACATATTGCCCAACATTCACGTGGCTGCAATTTTGTTGGACAATGTCGCTCGGCATTTCCCTTGTTCACTTTGTCCAGTTTCTACTAAAGTCAACATAGGGCAACTTGCGCAACCTGTTAATGTTCAACGCGCCGTCGGGCGGTACCGCGTGGGAAACAAAATTAGTATGGAGCGACAGAATCATGGAACAAATTGCATTGGGGCATTTGTTCCATGACTAGTGAAAATGCGGCTTAATTTTGATTTTGTCTGATGTTTGTTTGTAAGGTTGAACACACTTATCTCAGGAAATACTAGTTCAAATTGAAAAAAGATTTTTTTAGTTGTATAGTCTATTTATTGAGGAAGTCCATAGGCTATACAACCAATAGGAGCCGAACAACAGGGCAAACCACAGTAACAGCTTGTGTTCCCATATATATCTATGAAAATGCTTACCTATGCAACACAGATAAGTCCAGTGCGTAAAGGAGCGCCATTTGTAATCCAAGTGATATCTCATCGAGTGCGCCTGTTGGTCCCTGTGTCGGCGACGTCGTTTGCTGAACAAGAAACAGGTAACATTAATAAAACCTCCTCATGTCAAACATTAACATAAATTATTATCTATCTATTCTATTCTATATCTTCTATACAAATAATAAAACTGTAGAAAAAATATTTTTTCACACTACTTGCTCGTAAATGTCATATTATACGTCAGGCAAACCTACTGTAAAGCATGACATTATTCCCCCTCGCTCGAGCCGGGAATAATATATGTACTGAATTTCATTATTCCCGTGGGAATAATGTGATTTGTATTTGGAACCTCAAAGAAAACCGTATGAAAACTTTCACCAAGGTGTCGTATCAATAATGGCGGCCGCTGGCAGCAACAGCTGATCGCTTACAGTGGTGCCAACTTCACGTTCGAAGGTTGTCGTACCACATCAAATTTCAAAAATCGAATTTATTTCCTCGCAGTAGGTGTGAAAAGCAGAGTACGCTCCTCGGGAGTAAAGCTGCCTTGTCTTGGGCTGACTTGAATCCCTCGCTACACTAAGGATTCTTAACTTAATTCCCTCGTTTCACTCGGGAATTAACACTTGAACCTCCTCGCTGCGCTACGGAGGTTCACCCCAGAATCCATAGTGTCGTTTCGGGATTCAATACGCCCGTGACGTAAGGCAATGCTTTACTCCCTTGGTACGTAATCTACTATTGTACATTAAATAAAAACTCAAAAAATATAGCCAGGGTATTAAAGGACAACCAATAGAACCCATTTCTAGCATTTTTAGAATTTTTGTCTGTTTGTCTGTGTATTTGTCCAGGTATCACGTAAAATGTACGAAATTAATGTAGATAACTTTTATACACAACGATTAAGCGTAACTTGAAGAGGAATTTAGTTGTTTCATTGGAATCGGTTCAGTCTATCAAAAGATATTTGAATTTAAAGTGTTTCAGAAGTAAAATTACGGGTGCACTTTGGTCTCACACATTGATTTCGTACGTCAGTCGCGCGATCTAACTTCGAATAGAAAAACTACATTATTCAAATAACTGGAATGGACTGGAATGGACTGGAATGGACTGGAATGGACTGGAATGGACTGGAATGGACTGGAATGGACTGGAATGGACTGGAATGGACTGGAATGGACTGGAATTAAGCGGAGGGGAGTGCAGTGGATTAGAGTGCATAGAGCGGGCATTAGGAAAACACTCCTACATAAACCTGGAAAATAAGTGTCAAAAAATTTTGTTAATTCTACGAAAATTCTAAATACAGGGTTTAATTATGAAAAACGTGGCCTGAATTAAGCGCTTAGAACTAAAAAATACATTGTTCAATTACGACATCCACGCGAACGAAGTCGCGGGCACAGCTAGTTTATTATAACATTCACATACCTCTGCTATCAACCTCAAAATAATGTCCCTGTTGAGTCCTTTCTGTGCTGAAGCTGAGAAAACTACACCTGCTAGAAGTTTTCTGTGAAACAAATACACATTATGTTAATCTTCTTTTTAACATGTCAATAACAATCTAATTAGATTCGGCTCAGAATTGGACCACGAGATTAGCAACTTAGCAAACGTCAAACAATCAGCAATACGCACATAACAATATGAATTGCCTCATTGTTTATGGCTTTTGTTTTTTATCTGCAATCGGCTTTAAGCCATAACGAGATGTTTTCTGGGGTTAATTGTTTGTGGTGACAGTTACTTTTCTCAATGTTTAATCTAACTTAGTATTTTTTAATTTTGTAAAAAGAGCTTATGGTCTCCAGATATTCATCAAAAGGTTATAATTATCCTACAATACTATTCCTGTCTAATATTGATCCTTGTACCACATACCTGGTAGTCTCTATAGTACTGACAAGCGTAGCATGATGCCTGCCAGGTGGCAGCGCACGGTTGTTCTGCAGTAGCTCCATCTCAGTTTCCAGTGTGAAGCGGCGCAGCGCGTCCAGTGCGTTGCCTAGCAACCCGTCTGAGATCAGCTGCTCCACGTAGCGGGACACGTACGATACTATCTCCTCGCGAGCGTTTATTGACCTGGGTGAAACAAGAGGGTGTTCGAAGTTTTAGAGAGTTCTTATTAACAAATCCTACTCTATTTGCAGTCTGGTGAATGCGAGCTTTTTCAAAGAGCCATAATCTTTTATTTACTACTAGCGACCCGCCCCGGCTTCGCACGGGTGCAATGCTGATACTAAATACACTACAGAAAAACTGTGAACATTGTATATAAAAACATAGCGGCCCGCTCCGGTTTCGCACGAGTATAAAATATATATCCTATGTGATTAAAATCGATCCAGTAGTTTTGATTTATTCATTACTGCCCGTGGCCCGCTCGCGTTAAATTTAGAGTAAAACAATCCCCCCTTTCTGTGGACGCCCTCTGCCCCATCTAGGGGTCATAGGATCTTAAGTCAAGTCAATCCCCCTTTCCCTATACCATGAAGATTTCCTGTTATCTTTGGAATAAATCTAAATTCATACACTATATTTTTACTTATTTACTTTTTACATTTTTAACTATTTATTTTATTTTTACAACATATTACAGAATGTCTTTATATTATAAACAACGTTCACAGCTTTCTTGTCACTTGTTAGAAATGTTAGTTTTAAGCTTTATTTTATTGATGTGTGGCCAAAGATTGGATCTCTTTAGGGAAGCATTTATTTCGTCAGCACGTACCTACATCGCCGCAATGATAATTTTTCGATTTAGCGTAAGTTTGTACGTTTGATATCTTCTAAAGTACTGATCGAAATTACATAATGTAAAAGACAAATTTAATCTAGGTTTAATGTCCAAGCTTATTAACATGTTTATTTGGATAAGAATTAATGTTATACAGACTTAAAATGGCTTCGTAAATAAGCCATTATTTCTAGTAAAAGGTAAAAGATAAAAAGCGGTTATTGTGGGTTATTCTTGAGAGATAGACATATACCATCGCGGACTTTTTTGTGGACTTTTGTAAGTTGTACAATATTGTAGTACATCATTTTGACCAATCTCGTAGGGTTTGGCCAGCGTTTGCAATATAAGCGCAAAAAAGCGAGTTGATTTACGACATCACATTAGAAATCTCAAAAATTGACAGTGTTCCACTACTACATTGTATATGTTTTATACATATAAACCTTCCTCTGGAATATACCTATTTATTAAAGAAAACCGCATTAAAATCCGTTGCGTAGTTTTAAAGATTTAAGCATACAAAGGGACATAGGGACAGAGAAAGCGACTTTGTTTTATACTATGTAGTGATAGTGATAGTGATAGTTGAACTTATTTTATATTTAACATGCTTAGATATTACTTTTCCTATTTTTATCCATAGTAAAATATTATTGGCTCTGAGTTTAATGTTACTGTCATCCATTTATTATAGCTGTTGGTTCTCCTTAGATAAATAAGAAGTCTGGCCATAAAATACTGAAGAATGATGCTAATCTAAATATGCATGCCTTGGAGAGTGATGACTGTTACCAGTGCTGTATCAAGTAATGTCGCATCCTCCGAACAGAAGCAGGGAAAATGAGTTGAAAATTTCAATAAATAAAATTGCGTCTTAGAGAATGGCGCGATAAAGAAATCGCCACACATGATAGAACTGTAAACTATTTAAACTCACCAGCAGACTCCATCTCGAGCCATAACAAGCTCCTTCAGAGCCTGCACCAGCGCTCTCCTGCCGTCATAGTACAGTAGCACGGCCACCAGCCCACGAGGCAGCCCCGGGTGCCGCGGGGACTGGCGCTGCGCCGTGTGCAACAGCTCCAATGACAAGTACTCACTTACATTGTACATGTCTGGAAAGATAACAATACATTAGTATTATATCAGACTGGCTGAAGCAATAGATGACCCTCTCTCTGTAGAAGGAACTAGTGTAAGAAGCTCTCTTATATTTGTTTCATTATTCTTTGTCTATAGGAACTTGGTCCCCAAATATAATGGGGCTCTAGACACATGCCAGGAGTGTCAATGGAAAAGTCCATCTTTTCCATTGACACTCCTGGCATGTGCCAAGTCATCTGTCCCATTGGCTTCATTACATCCCAGATGAGGGTAGAAAAATTATAAAGTAGTCAGATGAACTGGGCAAAATGCTGGCACAACAAGGCAGGAGACATAATTATTAATAGTAGGGGTGAGAGGCCTTTTCCTTGCACCAGAAACCTTTAAATTTTTTTTTGGAAATGATTAGTTTTTTAGATAATATTTTGTGGTATGTGGTACCTATCACAAAATATTATGTATTGTAACAGTTCAAAAAAATAATAAAATTAATTTTATGTTGTGTTTTTTTTGTAGATAAAAATCTATCATAATTTTAAAAACACATATCAAAATTCTTGAGTTTTTATTTTATTATTTTAGGAAGTTACATTAAAAAGTGAACAAACCTGATATGATTACAGCTTCATCTACTAGTTCTTTAGAGAGGAGTGTCCTCCCCACACTGGGGAGTGTTACCCCCTCTGTGATACCCCTCCTTATCTCATCACGGCTTGTTGGGTTCTTTGCCTGAAAACGCACCAACACAACTTAATAAATATTTTAAAAAATATTGTGCAATAAATAGTTATTAACAAATTCCTTTTTTTAAAACAAAGCATGTCATTTAAAAGACAAGACTATGCTCATTGAAGTCTTAAAGAAAATAATTAAAAAACAAGTAAAAGTGTTATGTAAACCTTATTAATTGTGAAATAATATTATAATACTGACTAATACCAAGTAAGTTTGATTGTAATGCTTACACATCTAAATAACTAAACTGATTTTGGAATATCTTTGGTACAGCTTCAGAGTTAAATAAAACCTCTGTGAAGGAATAAGGTGAGGGTACGTAGACCTACACTAGTAATAAAATATATATAACAAACATACAGGGTTCTTGAACAAAGACAGGAATGTTTGTTTGTGCCGCCTCAGTACTGACTCAAATGTATGAACAGCATATGGGGCTCCCTTGCCTTCATGTGCCAGGTAGCCCTCCACCACAGAGACCAACTCCTTGTAGGGGGTCCATAGGTCATCTGCGGTTGTGCCTGGAAACAATTGAGAGTGAATATTAAGTAAGAGGTATTTTAGAGTGCTTTGAAACACATATGCAGGTGAAAAAATCATTAACATCTTTCAATAAAATGACTGATTTTATCTGTGTTTGAAGCGTTTGTCTCTCAGGTTCCAGATATGATTTAACTACAAAACTACAGTTTTTATAACCTCTATACGCCCAAATAAATCATTCACTGAAAGTATTATTTCGGTAGTTGATATTTTGGTTGAAATGCTTTAAATTAAAAGGTTTTAAATCATCAAATTATGATTCTTGTATTATACAAGGTCGATAACCAGACAAAACCAATATTCACGAAATACCGCTAAAGTTATACAGCAAATAGGTTATGATTTCGAATATTTACCTTCGTTTATATCCATTCTGTTTGCTTACTATGAGGACATTAACACTTTTACTAGATATCTCTCGATTCGATACTCCTCTAAATATATAGAAACATCAAATTAAAAAAATGTTTTTGTATTTTGAAATAATCACGATTTGATTTGACAGTTGGAATGTATTGTACCATGGAAGTATGAAGACAGACGCGCGCACGACTCATGTCGTTCGGAAATTGATAGATTTTTGGGGAGAGAATCATGGGGGGACAGTTGTAGTTAGTTTTAAAAAGTGGTTTTATATTTATTTGAATAATTCATCCACATTATAGGAATATAGGATGGACCTCCGAAACATACATTACAGATTTTTAATCTCTAGCCATTTTTTCCTATCTGAACACAACTTACCGTAAAAAAGTACATCAACTGAGCTTATAGGTAAAAAGATGACCTCTCCTTTCTCATGTGCGGCCGTACTCTTATTCGATTTGATCCTTATATCCCGAAACATCCTTATTATTTTCCGTTAAAACCGGCCCAGTCCACTTGGGTCTTGGGGTCAATTCGGTGGATACGTGGAGGATCTGTATCACTCCAAAGCCCAGATTGCTACTGATTACGTCTTTGTGGGTGGGTTTACAAACATATAAACTTACAAACCTGGAACAACTACCTACTTGTAGATCACCTTCGATCGTTGTGATCGAAGTAAATCACACAAATATTGCTCCGTGCGAGAATCGAACTCGCGTCACGCAGCGCACCAGTATAATCGTTTAGTCACTGCGCTAACCGTGCCGTCAACATTTGCCGTGCCATTGTGCCATTCCTTAAGATAAGGCAGGTGAGAAAGGCATGTTTTTTGATGAGAAAAAAAATTACAAAATTCACACAACATTTAAGATTTATTTAAATGTATGTAAAATAGGATTTACAGAACAAGAACATTTATAACAATAAAAAACATATTAAAAATAGTCTTCAAGTACAACAAACATACAGTTAAAAAGCAGAAGAGATTATTAGATTAATTTTTCAATCTTAGTGAGGTACTCCAGACATTTGTTCCGGTAGAATGTGTTGTTGTAGAAAACAATGCTGTTGTAGAAATCACCAACATTGGTTGTGTGCACCATCAGAGAGTTCAACACATCCTTGGTGCCATCACTCCTTACTCTGTCACACTCACTGTGCACCTGCTCAAGGTAGCTCAGTGCAGATTTGTTCATCAGGTTCTTCAACACAATGGTATTCTGTGATGTGAAGCCAATCTTTTCAAAACACTTCTTAGTGAGGATGTAAATGACACTGACATTAAAATGTGTCAACATGTTGATATTCTGCACCAGTAATGTCTGCCCCACTTCTAACTTCTGCAAGGTCTGCAACAACATTGTGAAGCATCTCTTCTCAAACACGTGGTAGCTCTCCAAGTGCTCAAACTCAGGCAGCAACAGTCTCATATTTATCTCCAGTCCATAGTCTCTATTGTTATCCATACATTTACCATCTTTACAAAATATAATCTCCTTAAATTCTTCTTCAGCTAAAATCTGTTGGTATAACTTAAAAATAGGTACAAATATAAACTTTGAGCTATTTATTTTCTGTAAAGGAAAACCATATGTGAAGATAAGTTTCATTTCTAAGTTGGCATCATAAAACTGCATCCATTTCACTTGCTCATTTATTAGGATCAAAGGATTTGACAGGACTTCTGCCTGCAGGAATGAATTCAAATTGTTCAGCTTCTCTCTGAGAGACATCTTGGTGTAGAGTTGCCTCTCAGTGTAGGACCCCCGGTGATACCTGGGGTTCATGTTGATTTTGTTCTCCTCATGTAGGATCCCTCTCAAGATCTCTTGTTGACTGTCCAAAGGTTTCAGATCATATTGCCAAATAAATTCCGAAGCTACTATAGCTCGAATTTTCTTGATATCTCTGTGGAGAGCAATGTTCTTCTGCATGAGGTAGGCTTGTAGATTATTGTTGATAACTTGGCACTGTATAGAACAGAAGTAGCATGCACACTCTTCTACTTGTTTAAGGAATGTCTCTGGTATGGCTTCAAGTGGGAATAGGGCAAAGTTTCCATACACATCTGTTCCATATGCAGTCTTCAGTGTGGAGAGGTACTTCTCTAGCATGGCTATGCCCTTGTACTTGAGGCAGATGGCATAGACTTCGGAGTTGCCCTGGCGGGATGTGACAGGCTTGTAAATGTTCACTTCATTGAACAGATGGTTGACAAGGTACAGCAGGCTAACTGTTGAATGTTCAAATAATGTGAACAGCTTGAAGATTAGTGTCCCACCTGAAATAATTTAAATAAAGTTGTTGGTACATTTCATATTGATGACCTCCTTATGTATTTTTGCATGTCAATTAAAAAACAGTACAGTATCTAATCATTTTAAGCGTTCCTTATCACACTGTTTAATTGTTGGCTTTGATAAATAATCAGTAACAAGTGCAGTAAGTACCTGTACTGAGAGCCTGCAATGCAGTGATGATCTCACAGTAGTGGAGGGGAGAGGTCACTTCCTCTTGAGCATCGGGCCTCTGCAAACAATCAATTGAGCCATCTGCTGTCACTAACAGCACCTGAAGGGAAAGGAAGTAATTATCAGAGTGTAATAGTTTTAGGAAGCCGTGACTTATATACTTGATCTTTTTTTTTTTGCAACGTCTGAAATGAGACCTGTAGCCCAGAACTGGGCCCCTCAATCTCCAAGTTTTTAAAAGACCTACCTTCCCCAAGGACTTGGCTTTCCTGATGATAGCCTGTGAGTTCTCCCAGTCCATAAGGTTGCCAGTGTTGTCCACCCCAAAGTCCCAGTTGTTCAGAGTGTGGAACATAAACCGATCATCACTGATCATGTTCGATGGAGAGTTGCCCTCATAATATGGGTTGAGTGTATTAGCCACCCATTTCCACTGAAAAGGGGTATAAAGTTACTTAATTTCAATAGTAATTCATTAATGTATCAGGTACTTATTACTTGGATTGAGTGATATGATGTCATAGTAAGTCAAAAATTAATTAATGGAAGTAGTAGCTGATGTTGACACAAAATATCAAAGTATTTGTGTATTTAATTATGATAATGAGTAAGTAATAAGACATAAAAATAATTGAGTCACACATACTAAATACAAAAATAAGAGATTAAGATAGAAACACCTTCATAACACCACAAAATGCTAACAATCTGCTTACTATTTCAAATTGTTAGCATTTAGTTGGGCTGCACCAACTCACATCAATGTTCTGGTGATTTAACTTCAGGTAGTGATTCAGAGACGTGATGAATGCCCCTGGCGCTTCGCACAAGTGCAGCGACACCATCTTCCTCTCAAGTGTCGCCTCCGCCGGTATGATGCTATACGTGCACGCACACTCGTAGAACTTCGTCCATGCTTGTGTTAAGAACTCTGGGTTTATCAGACACCTGATCTTCCATCCGACCTCTCCCGCAGGGTTCCTGCGACGCGTATGACTACTCCATTCCTCAATATTAAAATCGTTCAATTGACTTTTGTGAAAATTTAATCGATTTTTTCAATATCTCTAATTGCTTTACTTTCCATGGTGGCGTCGAGAACCACGACTCTTTTTCTGGCAATTTCCAATCGCTGTGAAAGCGAAACTGGAATTTCTTATTGAACAAGTTGTTCAATTCATCTTGGAAATCATCATTACTGAAAAATCTTTGCCGAGACTGCAAGCAACTATCAGTTTTGTGAAACATTTCTTAAAGAGATGGAAGGACAACTTGAGCGATGAGATATGTTATAAATTTCAAGATCTCTGCTGAAATAATTATAGTATATACCTTAAAGTTTAGCTCATTTTTATTGCGTTACATTTTTATTTTCACATGGAAGGAAAAGAAAACAAAATACACAACCACAAATGACAATGACGGATAACTGACAATTGGCGTTCTGTCCTAAAGTTTGCCAATGTTTGAAGAATTTTCATCCTGGTTATTTTTGAACGAAAATATTCGTTTGGATAAACATCATTCATTTTTGTACGAATTTTATTAAGGCCGTCAAAGAAAAAATAGGAAATTTAATACAATTTATACACTTATAATCGCATCGAATAAATCGTCATATTTACGCAATCACACAGGCGTGTACATAAAAATTACTGTCATGAGTTTTGGCTTAACAACATGCATATAGCCAGCCAGCAAAGGCCCTGAAGCCATTCCAAAAATATTACAAAAAACAAAACCATAATGAGTTGAATGAACTATTTTAGTCAATCTTAGTCTGTGATTTCAGTTTTCTTTTGTATTTTTGTGGAATGTAGGTATTCGTGAGACAATTATTTGTTTTCGCAAAATGATTGGTGATTATATGTATTAGACTTGAAGAGACAATTATAACGACTAACGTGCGACTATTTATTTCTCAGACTGCTTTTAAAATACGACCTATTGACGACCACGTACTGATCTAATTTACCGTTAGACTGTGATCATGAACAATTGGATGCGAAACGACGACCGCAATGACGACAAACCACCTTATTCGAGGATATTTGTAGTATGCAACAAGCAAATACAGGTAGAAGACTTGAGGCCGGCGTTCGAAGTATTCGGACAGATCGAAGACATTCGCATGCCGCGAGATCGCGCCACTGGCGAATCGAAGGGCATAGCATACATTAAATATGCTAAGACTTCTTCCGCCGCGGCTGCTATAAAGGAGATGCACTTAAAAACTATTCTGAACAGTACCAAACCTCTCCGAGTAATGGTAGCTACACACAAGAACGAGAATCATAGCGCTAACGAGGACAAGTACAAGCGCCTTTCATCAAAGTACATAAAGAGGTGACCGAGAGTGAGCTGAGACAACACTTCTCAGCATTTGGTCAAGTAGATACAATCTATCTACAGCGGGACAAATTGACTGATGAGTGCAAGGGGTTTGCTTATGTCAATTACACATCATTCCTTGATGCAGCCTTGGCATTTGAAGGCTGTGACAAAAAGTATAAAGCAATATTTGCCACGCCTAAAGAAGAATTGAAAAGAAGTAGAAATAGTATTGAGAGTGTCACTGAAAGCTTTCACTCTAGCAACTCCAGTATTATTAAAGATAACTTCAGTGACCATTACAGTCAGTCCAGAACAGAAAGTAACATAAGGGACAGTATAACTTCACTTATTAAATCCAAACCCAATGACTTTGATACAGTATGTGTGACTTGCAGCCCGGAGGTGCCTCAGAAGTATATAACCAGGCTATTTAACATCATCCCAGGAATGACTTCATGTAAATTTACATCTGACTCCTTCAACGGATACTGCAAGGCAATTATAACTTATTCACAAGAAAAATCAGCAGCTTATGCTGTTGAAGTATTAAATAACTTTGAATTTCCTTCAGGAGAAATCATATCTGTAAAAAAACCAGATGATAACTCTCTTAGCAAGGCAGCTAATAACCTTTCTAATATTGTTAACAGTTTTAAAAATGCTATAGACACAACAAATCCCGATATGGTACAGCTTGCAGAGGCCATAGCTCAAGCATCAAGTTTGATACAAGCTGCAACATCAAGTCCTGGCTTGAGAGATGTAAAAGCTAAAAGCCATCAACCTGACTTCTGCAGTGTCAGTCTGCCCCCCCCACAGCCACTGGCCAGTAGTAGCAGTAGGGTAGCTCAGAGATGTTTCTTGGTGTTCAAGCCTCATCCTCCTCCTGTCTCAATTTTGAAAGATGCCTTTTGTCGTTTCGGAGACCTCATAGATGTGTCTACATTCCCTAACAAAACATTTGGGTTTGCCAAGTATGCTTCAATAAGAGCAGCTCAGGAGGCTATTAAGACCCTCCATGGAGCCACTCTTTGTGATGTTAGACTCAAGGTGTTAGAAGCCGATGAGAAACCATCCAAAGATGAGAAGACAAGTGTGGAAGATGAGAATAGTGTTGACCACAAAACTGAACGAAAGAGAATTAAATTACATGACGAAGACTCGAGAATGAGCTACTGACCATGCATGATATTTCACTTCTATGATATTATAGTTATAGATCTGATCTGACGCAGCTGTTGTAAACGTTGTTCTAAATTTAAAAGACAGTATTCTTTATTATTAATTCTTTATTTGTCAAGTTTGTAATTTAAGACTGACTTACAGAAGAGAATGAGTTCAACAAGTAAAATATTTTTTATTTTTTTTTTACAAAATTGTCTGGTTACAAATTACTATCATGAATTGAACATTTTTTTTACTGGCTCTTAACTATATTCAAAATCACTTGTCAATGAACTTAATAAATTTTACAAACAAAATATACTGAGTTTTATTTGCCTTAGTAGAGACTACTATAATGATCCTTTAAGCATTTCCCTGTACCTACTTCTCACATGAGCAGCTTAAAACTGGAAATGAAGGTTTTTGGTAGACAAAATAATCACAGAGATTGTAAATACAAACTAAACAGTCGTGAAAAGATAAAAGCTGATATTTTTGGCGAGTTGAATATGAACACGCCATTTGACCAATTATTGACGTAGACTACCTACAGTATTGTTCCTCTCACGTTCCTCCTTTACTTTTCAAATTCATCCAAAGGTTGTCTTGAAAAGATCGCTTTTAGCGATAAGACCGCCCATTGTGTTACCCTATATAAAAGATATTGATTGTATGTATCCTGTAATTTGTATGGTGTACATAATAAAGAGTATTCTATTCTATTCTATAAAGGTATCATTCGACTCGGGACTGTCTTATATTCTATTGACACGCCAATTTATCGTCATGTCCAAAATACATTATATTAAAGGTGAACGCACACTTATCCGAGCCGACTGCTTCAACCGAAACGAAATATTTCAAGCGTCAACCTTCTGCCTTTACTATAAGTGTCTAAACACACCATGCCGAACGTACGCGACCGAAGCTCTGCGGCTGATTTTACGTTCCATCGTATTCGGCTGTTATGACACACCATAAGTGCCGAACTTACTCGGCAGAATTCAATTTTGTGTGTTATCAGGTTTCGAGCGCTGTCGTGGCGCTTTCTGTTATCTAACAGCGGACAACAAATGCAAAATAAGTGATTCGTTAGGGTTCCGTATTAACTTTGAGTCGAAACCCGAAAATGGATATTTAAGTATAGCAATTGCAGAGGCTTTACCTTCGGCATCCAACCGAAACTTCGTCGCGTATAATGTGTGTTCTACAGAATACGTGCCGCCGAATTTCGCTACTTACGTCCGACTAAAGTTCGCTGTACGCTATAACGGCAACGTCATTTCGGCATAATTTGTCGCCAGTAATTCAAATAGCATTGAAGGCGTAATCAAGCCGAACTTCCGTCGCGTATCCTCGGCATAGTGTGTTTAGACATTAATCGTGTAAAAATTAGGAAAAAAAACACGTTTTTGTATCCCCTTACATATTTATTTTATAGTGTTTTTAGTATTTTGTTGTTATAGCGCGAACAGAAATCATCAGCTGTAAAAAATTCAATTGTCTAACTGTAACGGTTTAGAAGATGTAGCCTGGTGACAGACAGAGTCTATGTAATAGGGTTCCGTTTAACCCTTTGGGTACGGAACCCTAAATACAACTATTAGGTATTTTATTATCGTAGCTGTATGGACACAATATTGATTTATGTAACATTTCAGTGACGCTAATACAAGCGCTAATATAACAAGATTTTTCTTTTCTTTAATGCAACATTATTATTTCTTAAAAAAAGTGTTAAGGGGTCAGTAATTGGATGTTTTACTATACAATTTCATAATTTATAATATATACCACGGCCTTATAGCCAAAACATCAATCTTATGCACTACATTTTTATAAAAATCACAATATCATCCAATTTCACTGGATTTTACCACACATAGATACTTTTGTTTTATCCAAATAATAATATAACATAATAATTATGTTTGGACAATATTAGGAATTTGCAGATAACTGACATTCAAGCTGCTAAACTACAAATAAAGTGCCCCTGGTGGCCTACCACAAGCTCTTAACGCGATCCAGTTTACGCTCAGGGAACGAGAAGGCGCTAGACTACTTGTATAGCACTGTCTCTTTCCCACAGCCTAAACTGGATCGCGTGGTAAGGCCTCTGCAAACACAAGTGGGTATATTACATACTTGCATTTGCAGGGGCACTTTTAAACTGCGTTGTTATGGAATTAAAATGGATAATGCTGATTGACATTCAGTAATTCATTTCGTAAATCATACATCACAACAATGTACGGAGCCTAATTCATGCCAGACTCAAATATTTCACCTTATCAAATGGTTATACATTTGAGTTTTTGTTTTCTGATTCAAACATTTAAGTTTTAACATGCAATAATTGATTTCAACAGCAGAAATCATACATAACAGACTTATCTTTAATAATTATATTAAAAAAAAAACTAAGTAGTTGTTTAATATAGAACACAAAAGATATGGGGCTTTTAACCCTAAAATAACAATAAAAAGCTGTGCTTAGACAACAGTAAACGAGATCCATTCATAGAAATCATACTTTCATGATTTACACTTTGTTCTGCAGTAAATATATGACCTCGTTGAGATCTGAGATCAGCTTCTTGATAATGTTGTCATACTGCATTTCATAGCCACCCTGCCGACTCTCAGACCAATTCCTGTTACTTTCGCTTAGAGTTTTCTTGGATTCAATCAACTGAAAGAAATGATAAAATGCATTATAAGATACCTTTCCATAAAAAATAATTAAATTTCTTTTGAAGAATAAATATTATAAATTAATTTTAACGTCTTGCTTTGCATTCTTACCTTGGTAAACATGTTAACATCCCCACACAGTTGTTGCAGTTTGGCCTCCAGTTCAGCATTCTTGAGTTTTGCATCATCAGTTTTGTTCAACTTGATGTTGGCCAAACGTTTTCCGAGCTGGTCGAGACTCTGTGCATACTGATCGAGATCAAGGTCGACCATCGCTGTAGGCCTAGGGGGCTGCTGCTCTAGTATTACTAATGACTGCTTCAGACGCTCCGCGTAGCTCTTCAGTGACGAAATGGCTTCATCAACATCGATATCCATTTTGTCTTCCACCATATCTGACATTAACAACTTTGGAACGCCGGCTTCCAAGAATTTGGAAATGTTCTCATGCCGCAAGTCATCGTTGGCAGGTTCTTCAGTGTTCTCCACTACTGTAGACACCGAGTCGTACATCGATCTTATTTCCATCATGATCTTTTGTGAATCTTCAAGCTCTTTATCCAAATCATTTGTCATTTTTTCTAATGCATCTAGTTTCAATACTGATTGTATGTATTCGGTGAAATCACCAGGATTAGTTTTGTAGCGTTCACCCATTGTTAGCGATGTTCAGTAGATTAAAATATTACAAACTAACAAATATCTAGTTTGATTATAAATTGTTTTATTTATATTTTATTTTCTTCGAACTCGATCAATCAACAGCAGAACAACAGGAACAGACAAAGCAGGGAGAAGAGAGAGAGAGTGAGAGAGAGATTGTTTGACATTTTGACAATCTCTGTGACGTTCAGTAATTTTCATTCTTCAAAGCGCTTAAAGTCATCTTCACAGACATATTTTTGTTTTTATCATAAAGATCTGCTAAGGAATAAATAGGGTGTGCGCGCGCTATCGTTATTTAGGATATGAATGACGGAAAATGATTATTTGAGACAGTCTACAGTCTAGCCAGTAGCCGATGAATAATACCAGTGAAAAAATGGCTATGAGGAAAAGACAAGAACATTCCTATCCCAGACCATTCCTAGACGATCCTAGAGAAAAAAAAAGACACAGCCACTCTACTGTCACTGTCATTGTCATATTTGACGTTGTTATTTCATCACACGTGCTTTTTGTTTTGTATTGCTTTGCCGATTTAGCTTCAGTTTCACGAAAACAACAAGAAAATTTTAATAAAAATGGTGCGAAAATTAAAGTTTCATGAACAAAAACTGCTTAAAAAAGTTGACTTTATATCATGGAAAGTCGACAACAATTTAAATGAAGTGAAAGTAATGAAAAAATATCATATACAGAAACGAGAAGATTACACAAAGTAACCTATGATTTTTAATGTTTTTAATAATTTTAAATTGAGTGCAAAACGTTGTTAATAAATCATGATTATGTATTAGGTACAACAAGCTGTCTAGGGAGATCCGCGAACTGGCGAATAAGATCAAAGATCTGGATGCTAGCAATGAATTTCGCACAGAGTCGAGTGCTCAGTTATTGGAGAAGTTGTATCAGATGGGTTTGATACCGACACGGTGGGACCTCGCGCTGGCTAGCACCGTGTCAGCGAGTGCATTCTGCAGACGAAGACTGCCTTCAGTTATGGTCAGAAGTGAGTATTGAAATGGTAATAAATAATTGGATCATCTTGTTTTGAGATATTATTAAAAGGCATGCTAGACTTTATATTCTGGACCAAGTAGTGGATTAATAGTATATTATTTATGGTGTAAACCCACCACACACAGCACAGCAGTTCAATTGCTTATCCACTGTGCCAACAGTGTTATTAAAGTGGCAACGAAGTTGAAACATTTCCTTACAAGTTTTAATTTTTTCATGTATTAATGTTTTCTCAATAAATTCCAGATAAAATGTCAGAGAACATGAAGGAAGCCACAAAGTACATAGAACAGGGACATGTCAGAGTGGGTCCTGAAGTTGTGAAGGACCCGGCTTTCCTGGTCACTAGAGCTTTAGAAGACTTTGTGACGTGGGTTGATGGCTCTGCTATCAGAAGACATGTCATGGAGTATAATGACTTGGTGAGTTAAAAGAAGATCTTTTTTCTTATAGAAACAATATTTTATGGGTTAGCACAGTGTGGAATTCAGCTGTCTGGATGTGTGCTGTGCAATTTTAAGTTCTTACTTAGTTTTGAGGTAACAAGGGAAGAAAAAGAAGATTGTAGTATAAATGTTAAAAATTATTTTTTATGTTCATGAAGAACATAACCCTATTTGTTCGAGCAATATGTATTGTTTCCTAATGTATTTATGTACGTAAAATAATGTTAAATGTGGTCACTAATGACCTTTGATGTTAAAAGTGACCTTAAATAACAATTAAAAAAAAAAAAAAAATAAACAGGCAATTAAACATAGAAATCCACAAAATTTAATCTGAAATTGTAATCATTATAATTCTTTGTCTTTGTTTCAGAGAGACGATTTTGAGATGCTGTAACATACCATAGCTGTAATTAAGATAATTATAATGTAATAAATACTGTAAGATGGAGTGATTGTGTTGAGTTCTCAAATAAAACAAATATGAAAAATAATTAATTTAGTATAATAATTTGACCAGATATATCTACAATAGTATTGCTTACCATAAATACTATTTACAATTCTTTTAATAACTATTTGTTGCTATATTTCCCCATTGTTATAAACATATGACACAGTCACATAATTACAATTACAATCTTACAAACATTATTATAATTACAATCTTAAATAGGCTTTATAATAAAAAACATGATTCCATTGCTAAATGGTGTAGAATCAATTTTTTTCATTATTTCATTGTTGAAAAGTGTTTTTTGCCTAATTAAAATTAATTACTTGAATTTGAAAGGTACAATTTATGCAAAACATTGTGCACAAAAAATAAGTAACAATTTTTAAAAGAATGCAGGCTTACACCTTATAACAGTTTCACGGATATGTTCATAATCATTCTAGACCTGGAACAGCTACCTGTTGGCCATACCAATATTTATTCAGTCCAGAAATTAAACCCGCCGCAAGAAGCGAGTCAACTGTGCTATCACAACTATTTTTAACCGACTTCAAAAAAAGGAGGAGGTTCTCAATTCGGTTGGTATGTTTTTTTTTGTGTTTCCACAGTTATCAGATTCGTACTTGATTGACATACATCCCATATCAATTCCTTTCAAAGACCCAACTTACGACTCCAACACATGGATCACAATGCCAGCATATCCCTCTGCCCCCTCGTCTCCATAGCAGCTGCTATCCTCATCACAGCTTCGGCCTGCGTACTCGCGGCATCCGCCAGCCGCTTTAGGGCTTCAGCCTGTATTAGTGCTGCTTCAGCGTTCTTAATGGCCACCACAACCCGCTGTTCCTCTGCCTTGGCTCGTAATAACTCTGCATCTGCTCGTTTCTTCTCTACTTCTATCAGCCATTGTGGGTATAGGTCTGTAAAAGAAAAGTAGACTGACTAGGGTACTAAAACATGTTTCAGGCCGTGGGACTGTCTATGTCTAATCAGGATATTGTGTCCTGGAAATGCAAAGGAACAGTGTAGATTTTTAGGGGGTAACAAGTCTATTAGTCACTTCCGGTCCACCCACAGAGGTCTTATTTGTTTATATTTCCACCCAAAAAAAGATTAAACATTTCCATAAACGGCGAGGGCGAGACTACTGCCCGTTATTTTTAATTATTTAGAAAGCAGTTGTGTTCCTGCTAGCCTCAGTCTAGAGCTAATATTTATAGCAGTCTTCACAGAACTGTGATATGTCCGTTTATGGTGTTGTTGTTTATTTGTATTTCAAAGATCTTATGTCATGATGGATCTTATTTAATTCCAAATTTCAATTGGAGCAAGAAGTTTGAACTAAACTTACTCTGTAAAGCAGGTTCATTAGAATCATTTCCATTTACATATTCTTCTCCAGAGGATTCTGCACTATCATTACTTTGTTCATCTCCACCTGAAACAGGATTAAAATTAAGTTTTGTAATTTGATTATCAAAGGTTTTGTATTAGATTTATTTATATTACACCTTTCAACATTTGATGAAAGTGTGGCACTTCTTGCCTACCCACATTCTGGTTTGTACACCTGTGCAAATGATTTAGTAGTTTATTAAATTTAGATTTGTGCTGGATGGTAATAAGCTGCTTTTGTAAGGGTGAGGCTTCAACATAACCAGTAAAATATGGGTGTACCTTTAGGTACACATTAGTTAGCCCTTCAAGGATTACAGTCCTGATATTATATCAAAGAGACATGTTTTAAGCATTTTCTTTATAAATAAGTATTATTACCTGACAACCTGTCACTGGATTCACTGTTTGTTTTGCTAAAACTGTCAACATGTATTGTATCATGGAAGGCTTCCAGCTTCACTTCTGGATGTAAATTATTCTGGAAATATAGGCTACTTTAATGCATTCAAAACACAGATCATTATTTTCAGAGATCAGTTTAGATGAATATCATCATAATTTCAGTGTATTGCTAGAAATGGGCCTCCCCAAGTTACAGTATACAATCTCCTTCCTTTTTCTCCCAGACACTGCTAGCAACATTCTTTATGTTTGTAAGTATGGCAAAGTTCTGTAAGTTTAATTATGTTTCAAGTAAAATTATAATAAGTTATTAACAAAAACATATCCCAATAAAAATTTACATGCATGTTTGATGTGAATATGAAAATGATTTATATTTTCTATTTATTGAATTATTTATTAAAAACAAAATAGCATACTGAATTTGTTTCTGCAAAACCTGTCCGAGTCTTCCTCTTCTCATAATAAGGGCCAAGTATTGCAAGTGCCCTCTTCTCCATCTTCGTCAGAGGTCTGATGCCCTTGAGAGAAGACCCTGACTTCTTCTTATTTAGCAGCCATACTTTATTCTTCAGCTTGTTCTTGAAGTCACTCCAATACTGCAAGTATTCAACAAAGTGAAATTGGAAACCAGCTACTTCTAACAACTTATATTGCTGCAAACATCTTAAAAGGTTTCTAGACTTCCATTCCAATCATTTTCATTATTTAATAGATTGAAATTAATGATACGACTTTAGAAATTGCAGTTCTTTTTTGCCACAAACCATACCACCACAAAATAATGAGTTAACAAAGAAAACTAAAATTTCTGAAGGATATATGATTATAATATTAACCTTACTCCATCCATCAGCTGTTTTCTTGGTACCACCTCGGCAGCTGTTCAGCATCTTAGTAAGTTCCTCCCACAGCCTCTTGGATGTATGCCTCGCTTCTAGAGACCGCAGGTTACCAGATGCAAATTCTACATGCTGTGCCATGAAGTCTATAATAGACTTTACTTGTTCGTAAGATACTAGCCGGGACTGGCTGTTGCTATCGCTCATCTTTGCCCCACTGAAAATATGATTCACATTTGCCACAGTCTTAGAATTGGTCTTAGACGACTATTTCTATAAAAATATTCTTCCTGTACTAGAAATCTTTGTTATACAGTACCTGCAAACTTACATTTGAATTCAATATGTTTGTAGATATATGTTTGATTCTGTATAAATTGATAATAATTAATCAGACACGATTTTACACATTGAATAATATCAACAAAAACATGACCACTATCAGCTGTCAACCAAGATTAGCAATGTTTACATGACATTGACACTTCCCACAGACTACATAAAGATACTAACCGGCTAAGTTGAAACCTAGGTTGAAACCATACCACACCTATAACCACACAGCACACAGTTTATTCAATAGGTATCAAGGTGCTTCCCGTGCTTCATACTTCCACTTCCCTGTCAGTAAAGTCGTCTCCCAGTCTCACACAAAACTTGCGTGCTACGTGCTACTGCCAGCTACTGCGCTGGTAATTTATGACGAAGCTGCAAGTTGTGACAATCTTCTGATGGGCCATGAGAGAAGTTTATCAAGCACAGCAGCTATCAGCTACGTATTGATGATGATGAGCGAAAATCAGTACATATTGTGGACCACACCTGTTATTCATGTGACCAACATACAAAATAATCTACATTAATTATGGCAACAATATTCTTGTCTTGCGCTGCGAGTGTGCGCAGAAAAATAAAAAAAAATAATAGGAAAAGAAATGGCAGTTACTAGAGAGAAAGAAAATTGTTCAAGAAAAATTAATGGAAATATACCTGCATTATCTCTCAATAGTGATAATATGTCGACGTCCACGGATAGTGACGACGTAGCGGACCCGACGTATGAAATTAGGAACATTCAAAGCATCATAAACGTAACCCGTGAAAACATTGACGCTCTGAATGCAAAATTCGCTGGTTTCCAGCATCCGCCGTCGCTGTATTTGTCGGAATACCAGGAGTTGACGTCAAAGCTGCATAATTTAGAGTTGAGAGAACGAACTTTGCGGGAATTACTGCAGTGTGACTCGCCGGACAGGAGTGAGGAGTATTCATTGCAGGATGACAGTAAGAAGTTCGATACTCTTACGCGGCAGCCGAAGGTGTTCCTGCGGGCGCACCTTCCGAACCAGCAGCGGACGAGTGTGCAGGTGAAGGAGGGTGTGACGCTGCGGGACGCGCTGTCGAAGGCGCTGAAGCTGCGCAACCTGACGTGTGAGATGTGCGAAGTGGTGCGGACAGGCAATAACCTAGTGATACCGTGGGATATCGACATTACTGTGATCGACGCGGAGGAGGTCAGTTCAGTGTTGTTTGTTTTGTTTTGTTCATGGTAAGTCAGTGACACATGCTGCAGTTTGCTGTGCAACAGCAGGTGTTGTCTGTCCAGGCTTGTAAGGGAGTCAATATTGATGGCAATAGAATGTAGTTATTCAGGTGTTACAATAACATTGCCTTCTGGTATAGTATAGCTGAGACAAGCGCTTTTCTGTGACATGTAACAATTGATTCTTTTACTGAGACATCTACTGCAAGGCTTATAAACACATTTGCTAGCCAAATGTTTAAAGGCATTATTTTAAAGGCTCAGCTCTTAGAAAAATTAAGTTCTGTGTCTAATCTTATCATCACTGCTTTCTGATCATTTAAATGATGAATTATTTGGGAGCATGAATTAGTAAAATAATTATGATAACATGATAAGGTAGTCCTTAGGCTTGAAACTGACTTGAACTACGCTGAAAACCTGCTGGTAAACTCAAGTACTAGTCACAAATACTGATAAAAGCTCTTATCTTCTAAAAAAGTTTTCAGTATCTACTGTAGTTGTTAAATCAATGAAAATATTGAGGTTTTTCACATTTTTTTTTTATTTGTGAACTTTGTTAGTATTCGTATTTCAACTAAAAATCTAACCAGTTGGAAAAGCTAACATATCTGCAAAGGGCCAAGCTTGGTAACTGTGGCCCTAAAATTAATCCTTCCTTGTTATTTATGATTAATTTTATGTATATTGTATGTAGGGCAGGATGTTTTATACTTCTTCAAGTATTTGTCTAATCTTGAACAATTTGTTGAAAAAAATGTATGGGATTTTTTACTTAGTTTAACTACTGATCTAAAACTTGCCCTTATCCCAAAGAAACACTAAAATAAACATAGTATTATAACTGCTAACACATTAGATGCCTAGCACCCAGCCTAAATGTTGAACAATAATTTGTTTCCATGCCCAAATATCCAAATGATTGTTATATTTCAACGCTTGGTAGCTATGGGCACATATACAAATTATTAAAGGTCACATTTGCCTTGTGCTAGGCAGCAAGTGTTTTTATTTAGAAGATGTTGTTTTCATGTCTATAGGGTCTACACACATTGGACCTACTTCTGACAGTGTGGGTGACAAAGTGAATCAACAAGTTCAGAATGAATACATTTTATTTTTGCTCAGTGTGCCTATTAACAACATGTGGAACAGACTTACTTGTAGCAATAGCCAACATTTGTAACAACATTCAAAATTGTAGTAAATTAAACTGTTGGGATAATAAGTTTACAGTTCAGCTACTAATCTGTCCCATAGAATGTTTAAATCTGCTTTAGGTTCTCTTAACAGCCGAAGAGTTTAAATAGTTTGATATAAATATGGTTTACAGGATCTATCTTTTTTTTTTATTGTGGTAAAATCATCAAATGAGACCTCCAACCCTGGGCAGGGCGGGAGGTACTGTCAGACTTGTACTGACTAAAATCCACGGTGTCCTTCAATAGCCCTTTATGTTCCGGGGTCACGCCAGGCTTTGGCCCTCTGAGAGGGGGCCCCGTCATTTTGCTGACAGCTCTTTGAGGCGCGCGTGGAACACGACGCGCCGTCGACCCGACAGGATCTATCTTGGAGTTTGAGTAGCCAGGAATCAAGATGAAAAGTGTTCCAATAGAGAAAGCATACTAACAGTTTAATTTTAAATGCTGTAAGCTGTTGAAGTGTGCAGCGAAGTGTAATGCAGCTCAATAAATGACACAAGATGCTGAATGACTCTTATAATATTTGTGTTTATACTGTTATCTTTGCAGTGGATTACACAACTAGATGTTCTTCACGGTTTCACCCCTGATGCTTTATTGGTTGTAGTGTTATACAGCCTTCCTAGATAAATGGAATATCCATCACAAAAATAATAGTACACACAGTAGTTCTTGAGATTAGCGTATTTAACCAAACAAACTCTTCAGCTTTATAATATTAGTATAGATATAGTAAAAACAACTAATCTAAAAATATTATCTTGTCCAAATCAATAGGCTTTGTACAGATGCAATTTACTAATTTTCATTTTTTACATATTGTTTTCTGATTATTTATTTGTATGTTATCAGGTGACAGTACGCACACTAGACAAGCTACCCATTATGTCCCACATATCGCACCAGTTCACACGCAAGACATTCTTCACGCTCGCATTCTGCGAGTGCTGCAGGCGACTGCTATTTAACGGCTTCTACTGCTCGCAGTGCAACTTCAAGTTCCACCAGCGATGCGCCGACAAAGTACCCAGTATTTGTCATCAGGTATTATGAAAGAATTATTTTTTCAGTTTTTACAGAAAATTCGACTTTGAGAAGGTCTATATAAGAATTTATTTACAGGTTGTTGTTCTTCCTCTTCTGTAGTGTTCAAATTTACGGGCAAGACGAAGAGGTTCAATGTATCAACGTGCCTAAACACTCGCGTGTTTTAAGATTGCTTTATAAGCATAGCAGAAAAATGTCGTCGTCCTTGAAGACGTCGTTCAAAATTGAGGCAACTCAAGTTATTTAATGTACCAATGATAAAAGCGCTAAACTCTTAGCCCAGAACAGTAGGTCTAAAAACGCCACTTTATCAATGTTGCCATTAATAATGTTGCTAAAATTGAGCAATAATTATAAGCGATTTTAGACACGCGAAGCTAACGAAGACAATAAGAGTGTAATGATGCGTACTTACAAGATTACGAGGGCCTATACTGACACTGCAGTCGAACCAGGGCACGACAAAGTAGTGGTGTTAACTAGTTCATATTTTATGCTGTGCCATCCTACTCTGTTGCACCACTCCGTACCGAATCAAAGCTCTCTTCCATAACTACTTACGTACTACAAACCATTTGTTTTGCTACTAGGTGCGTATGACGGACACGTACTACGCAGCGCTGTTGGCACAGAATCCGGAGACGCAAGCCGGTATCCTGCACTTCCCGCCACACTTCGGATACCACCACATGATGGCCAGAAATGACCAAAGCAAGTCAGTATTCTAGTAGCAATGATTTACTATTCTTTTTTTTATTTGTGTCCTGTTTCACAACCAGATAATTAGTGGTTATTGTCGTCCAAATAAATACATAGGATTTTTTTTATATGTGCGGATAATGTATCTATTTGTATCATAGATAGTACTTGTGAAACAGGACATTTCCTTAGTTTTCAATAGATATTTTGGTTAAGATTTAAAAATATTAAAATAGTTTGTTCAATCCATATAATTTATGACTGTCTGCTTTTCAATAAGTAGTAAGGATTGTAGTAATTAAGACGAGTTACTAAGCAGTATCATGATGTAACAGGTCTATCTCTCCAGCAAAGAAAATGAAGGAGTTTGATGTCCACTGGTGAATATCAGTCACTAGATTGGCACCGCTTGCTTTTGTGAACGCAATCGAATGCTTACACTCACACAATCACAACTAATACACGACAGTCACACACTCAAAGCTGGTGTAGACCTGACATTATCACGGGAACATTAAAATTTCCCGTAAAAAATACGTAACGGCCCCATCACAAACTTGCCGCTATGAGCGGTGGCTCAGCGTGGGGCGCCGACTGGTACTATCAAGTGTATGAAAACATTGAAGCACGGCACGTGATGCAGCATAAATCGAAAACGCGAGCGGTTTTCGGAGCGGTGGCGGGAATAAAAGTACAAACGAATGAGTAGCAATAAAGGGATACGGATAGCAATGCGGGAGTGGGGAATTCGACCGCTGCTGCTGTTAGTACCGTGACGTGGACGACTCTACGCCGCACCGCTCATCGCTCAGACCAAAGGGCCCCATGCACATCTCTAAAACAAGCGCGATCGATTTGATAGTCCCCACCATCGAAATCGCACAACGTACCATATAGGCTCAAAATGGCTAATGCCTTGTCAGATCTGCACCAGCCCTCACACAAACAAAGTGTCCTTTGTATTTAGCCCTCAGTTTTATATTTCCTTCTTCTAGATTTTCTCGTGTTTCGTTACAGACTAATAGGTTAATCAGCACCTGTTTATATTTCAGTTATATCTCTAATGAGTTTGTAATTAAACTGCTATCTGTAATTAGTAACTTTCTGCACAATCAGTAATGAAGTTTTTGAAGAAACATTTTTTGTAGCATTTACAAAGCGGTGTTAAAAACGCGATGCTAAACCACACCGCTGCTTTTGTCAAAAGATTGTGTTTTTGTGTGTTTGGATTAACGCTTAACTTTTCAGAAACCCACTACTGCCAGAATTATTAATATTACTACTATTACGACACACATAATTATCACGAAAATAATTGTGGAATTTCGTGATAATTATGTTGTTACATTCGGCATTCCAAAATAATTATCCACCCAATTTTACGCTCTTATTTTTGTCAATCGTTTACCATGCGTCTCTTGCGCAGGCACCAGCATCCGCGCTCGTTGAACCAGCAGGACAGGTCCAACTCGGCGCCGAACGTGTGCATAAACATGGTGCAGCGCCCCATGACTCTCGCTGAACATCAGAGAAAGAATAATCAGGTAAATAGCCTATCACATTCCACTGCTGGACATAGGTCTCTCCCAGGCTACGCGGGCCCGGGACGAAAGGAACTGTCAGACTTGTAGTGACTAAAATCCACGGTTTTCGTTCGATAGATCTTTACGTTCCAGGGTCACGGTTACCTGATGAGACAGTCCCGCGACCCGCCACATCACCCTGTCCTCTGCCTTCCACATCACAGTCTCTCCCAGCTACCTTTTCAAAGACGCCAGTCCATGAATTCAATGATAGACTTAGACTTACAAATTATTTGCAGACGTAATGTTTGAACTTAGCTAAACTCAAGGCCAAATCAAGTAGTTTTATCACTTGATTTGACCATGTTTTACAGTGGCACACTCAACAGGGATTTTTTGAACGAGTTCATGCCACGAACTATAATTACTATTATACAGGGTGCCGCTTCGATTCCCGGGTGTGGGAGAAGCGAATTTTCGAAAATCTTTTAATGCATTTCGCTTTCTATTAAAAAATAAAGGAATGTTTCCTTTGAGTAAAATTTTCTATCTGCATTATTAAGAGTACTTTCCCTCCAGGTGGCATTACAAAATTCCACCCTGTATATCTGGGGGCACGGCAGTGCCCCCACCAAGTCGAGCAAAAAAGCGGCACGGCCGTACCATCCTTTTCTCGAAGCAATTCAGGCCATTTTCGACCCCCGGTAACTTCGTTGTGGATAAAACTAGAAGACTGAATTTTCAGTAACCATGCAGGCATTGTAAAGACACGGTATATTTCAAATTTCATTCAATTTGAACCAGTAGTTTAAGAATTATAACGGGTCAAAGTTTCTTAATTTTGTCATTCACTCACTGACTGACTGACTGACTGACTCATCAAAATTCTAAGGCACTTCTAGCAGACCTAGAAGCTTCAAATTTGGAATGTAAGTAGTGTTTGGTGTATGAATCAAGGAAAAACTAAAATATTTGGTCGAGCCGGCCGGCCGGCCAAGTCGAGTAAATTTTTTCAATTTTGGTCCAGTTTTATAGAAAATTCGTTGCTGGTAGATATAAGTAGAAGGTACCGAAAAGAAAAAAAGTAGAACTGTCTACAAAATACAAAAAGAAATGAGATCCCATCAAAAACAATACTTGTCAAAAAAACCAAGTCTCGCAACTCAGTTGTAGAACAACTGAGTTGCGAGACTTGGTTTTTTTGACAAGTATTGTTTTTGATGGGTACTTATTTAACCCAAGACCTCTTGTTCAGGCAGTCGCTTTTTCGTGAACACTAAACCAGAAGTCTAAACATCTTACAACCAACTTTATATTCGGTGAACGCATGAATCGTCGATACTATAATGGATAATGTGTTGTGATTAACTTTCTTCTACGTCAATAATTGTTATGACGACAGTGAGTAATGCCGAGTAATGCGTAGAAACTGCACGCACTTGCGCGTGAAGCGACGCGTATATTTAAGTATGAATGTTTTATTGATATTTTTCATAGAAGTGCGTGCGTACTTTAAAGCCGAAAGCTGATTATATACGATCCTTCCTTAAAGAATTCAGGTTGGGGGGGTCCCTGGACTGTCTTTAAAAAGCACCGTGACCCTTGAACGCAAAGGGCAGTCGAAGGAACAGGGTGAATTTTCAGTCAGTTTGAGTCTGACAGACTTTCCGTTCAATCGAGAGCGGAACGGTTAATTTGTTTTTACCCACTTAAAATAAAGGGTAGCCTAGTTGTTTGTATCTCACAAATTAAAAATATATTGGGACAGATTTTCACCACATTACCAACAGACGGCGCAGTGGATGAGCGAGTGCTACCCAGTGTGCGCGTTCGATTACCGCACGGAAATCTTTGTATGGCCTATAAGTAGTTGTTCCGGATTTAGCTGTTTGTGTAAGTAGTACTAAGAACCCCCAAAACAGGAGAAATATCCCAGTTCCAGAAACTGCTACCAAATACTAATCAGCTGTTTTATTGAAAGTATAATACTTGTTGACAGTGTAACAACAACTCACCACAGTCGTCGAACTACCTGACGTCGGGCAGACACAAACAGGACGACAAGGACAAGGCGGTCGATCAACAACACAGTCAGAGCACACAGGTAAGTCTAGGTTTAAAGATCTTTAATATTTTACAGTTTCTCTACTACTTAGCAGACAATACCAACGATAAATGGTGCACATTGAATCTGATTCGAAGAAATTTTGACGCCCTATAGTGGCACAATAGCTGAGCTATTGACTCATTATTTTCATCATCATCATTCAGCCTATTGCAGTTCACTGCTGGACATGCCTCTCCCAGGGAGCGCCACAGCGCACGATTTTTTCATCCAGCCACTGCCAGCCACCTTCTTCTGGTCATCGGTCCAACTTGCCGATGGATACACGCGGTCCATTCGAGAACCTACCTACTCCACCTTTCGTCGGTTGCGCTGCAGACTTGACCAGCTATTGACTGAACCCTCAAAAATATATGAATAATCAAAAGGAACAGATGTTCACAAAGGATTGATAGGTTCGAGGAGAGCAGTACATGATTGTAGTGGCTAAGGTACAGCATCCGGTGTACTGAATCGGAACGCCGCATTGGAATCATTCTTTCCACATAAAATCTTTACGAGACGAGAAGTGATGCAGGAATTAATGACATGTGTATAAAAAAATAGATCTACAAGTAGTTGTGCCGGGTCCGGGTGTTGGACTTTAAATGTTGTTCGACTTCAAATGCTTGTAAACGCACCTACGATACAAGAGAAATTACTGGGGCAACGTTCAATTTAAAAATATAATACGGTCTTTTACAGGCGTCTCCAACGGGTACATTACGACCCCGACGAGCGCGCGCGCGCTCCGCCGACGAGTCGTGGAAGAACGCGTTGTCACCTCGCGAGAGTTACGACGACTGGGTCATACACGCTGATGAAATACTCATCGGGGCTAGGATAGGTAACATTATTATATTGTCTTTTTGTCGAAATATTTTGGCTCTGTGCGTTTTCATGAACTTTCATGTATTTTTTCAAATACCCATTTCGAATACTGGAGTTAACTTACCTATAAAAAATTCAAAGATTCACTTCTATAGAGGTTAGGCAGCTGAAGTCATCGATTTTATACGAATTAATTAGGACAGATTCACTCCTCATTGTTGGCTACAACCGTCTTCAAGGCCTGACATTTCATCTATGTACCAAAAACATCAAAATCAGTTAATCAGTTATGGCGTAAAAGCGTAACGAAAAAACAAAGTACTCATTTACGCATTTAAAATGTTAATGAGGATTTACAGCACTGGAAGAACCCAGCAAGGCAATGGTGTACTAAAGGAGCCAAATCAGAAATCACTAAAGGTCAATTTTCAATGACACGCGCCACACCTAAATCTCAAAATTTAATTTTATTATTTATTTTACCGATAACGCAATGCGGCGCGACGCCGCGCGCACCTTTTAATAGCGTTTCTAAATCCAACTTTATTTACTACACAAAAAGCTACACGTTTCCAATAGCGTCAGGTCACGGAAGGAAGGAAGTCACCCTTAACAAAACTGTACAATCCAGGTTCGGGCAGTTTCGGGACGGTATACAAGGCGCACTGGCACGGCCCGGTCGCGGTGAAGACGCTCAACGTGAAGACTCCCACGCCGGCACAGCTGCAAGCGTTCAAGAATGAGGTAATGGCTACAACTATCTTATTCTTCGTTATATCAAAAAAAATCTAGACAGGGGTATGGCTGTCATTTATCTTCGACAGTCTTACTTTCTCTCAGAACTTCGGACATCTGACAACCAGTCGTACAAAGGGGCATCGTATTACTCAGTTACTGGGTTGTTGAATCCTAATAGGCAGTTTGATCCATGTGAAATGTTAATATGTAGCTGCATCCAGTTGCTCCAGCCTGAACTGGTACAAAGTCGGGAAAAGCTGGGCAGATGACGTTTTTTTTTATTTTTATCTCTGGAGAAATATTCTCGCTCATTTCAGCATCGCATAATTAATTAAAGAAAGAAAGAATGAAAAGGTATTGGGCTCGCTAAGGACAGTACAACAACCTATAACACAAAAGAAAAAAAAAATGGTCCTTTACAAGGCCAAAAGGAGCTTTTTGACCACCTATCTCAGCATGTGTTGTGACAGATTATCATGCTTCCAACGTTTCCTCCTCAGGTGGCAGTCCTTCGCAAAACCCGGCACTGCAACATCCTGTTGTTCATGGGCTGCGTGTCGAAGCCGTCGCTGGCCATCGTGACCCAGTGGTGCGAGGGCTCCTCCCTGTACCAGCACCTGCACGTGCTGGAGACTCCCTTCCCGCTGCTGTACCTCATCGACGTGGCGCGACAGACCGCGCAGGGCATGGACTATCTGCACGCCAAGAATATTATACATAGGTACGTGTGCTGTAGAGTATCCATCCATGCACAGAATGATTGTTTTTTACGTGGCAAAATCATCAAATACGCAGGGACGGACGGGAGGAACTGTCAGACTTCTACTGACTTAAATCCATGGTGTCCCTATAGCCCTTTACGTTCCGGGGCCATGCTTACCCGATAGTCCCTCAACCATGCACAGAATGCTTGGATTTATTAAACTATTACAATGTTATCAGAAAAAAACGTGTTGCGCCGACGCCAAGTAAAATGGGATAAGCGCAGGAAAAAAAAAGAAGATTTGTTTAGTACTAATGTGTTCTTGTCCTATTCCAGGGACCTAAAATCAAACAACATATTTCTGAGAGACGACTGGTCTGTGAAGATCGGAGATTTCGGCCTAGCCACGGCCAAGGTGCGGTGGTCAGGTGAGTACTAACACTTTAGAGTAGGTATCGTATTATAATAAAAAGTGGTTGAAGTAGGCAGATTTTTATTATACTTGCATCATTCTTACTGAGAAATCCCAGAAAGCAGTGGTAGCTCAGTCTAACAGCCCCGACTTACGAATTGCAGATCGTGAGTTCGGACCCAGCTGAGTATTACTTGTACATTTCATCACCACTGCTCTCAAAAGGTTAAGAAAAACATCGTGAGGAAACAGAGATGTTCTAAGACCTAAAACCGAAAATTCGAATACATGTGACATCTATCAACTTACACTAAAATAAACATCATCATCATCATTTCCAGACACATCAACAGCGGGCGGCATCCAGTGGCAGCAGCCGACGGGCTCCATCCTGTGGATGGCCCCGGAGGTGATCCGCATGGACGAGCCGGCGCCCTACACGTTCCGGTCCGACGTGTACGCGTACGGCATCGTGCTGTACGAGCTCATGGCCGGAGAACTGCCATACGCGCATCTGAATAATAAGGACCAGGTACAGTAATAAATTAAAAAAGAAAATTTAGCGCACGAGGTAGTCGACATGTGGATAGTGAGCTTGGCTATCATTGTGCTAATTAGACTTACCTTAGTGCGAATTTTTTAACGTGAAGATGGGACTTTAGTAGTAAAAATTTTGGTTGAGAGTTCTCACATCCTTGGAGCGGGCCGATAAGAGCGCTAAACACGGTTAAACGTTACTATCGCGTCTACGTAAAAAAGCTAAGCTCTGTTGAGGCGGTTGGATCAAATGTAATCAGAAAAGCAGTACTCTTGGATGTGGCTCGCATTGTGAGGAGAATCCAGTTTTTTGGAACCCCTAGCCGGATATCCATGTTTAGCATATATTTAGGACTACCACCTCACAAATATTTCAGCCCATCTTTCTAATTAACTATCTTTATTTTTCAGATCCTCTGGCTGGTAGGTCGCGGCAACCTGCGACCCGACGCCCGCCGTCTTCGTCAAGACGCTCCTCAAGCCCTGAAGCGTCTGTTCGAGGACTGCATCAAGTTCGACCGAGAACAGCGGCCTCTCTTTCGTCAGATCCTGGCCTCGCTCGAGTCCATGCTGCGAGCCATGCCCAAGATCACCCGCAGCGCCTCGGAACCGAACCTCAACCGACAGCTCCACGCCTCCGATGATTATCTGAGCTATAGTTGTGCGTCGCCTAAGACGCCCGTCAACTTCCAATTTAATACTGACACCAGCTTTCCTGCGTTTTACGGGTACAAACCATATAATAAATTAGCAGACAACATGCCACGTTTTAAAAACTGAAATAAAAATCTAACGTTAATCATAATTTTCCTGTTTCAGCATTCCAGTGCCGAACCAGCGGCACCCGTAGGGGTTGCTGAAGGGCTACGACTAGCCAAGCAGCGCGGCCGGCGACAGCGCGACACGCGACACGTGCGTGCTTCACGCTCCGCGCGCGTCTCACGCCGCGTGCGACAGCCGCGCGCCGCTCCACGTGCCCGACGCTCGCCACTCACGCCGCGCGCGCTGCGTAGCTCTTCACAATCATCATGGCGATATATGCACCCTAATGACGTCACAGTTGGTTATGATCTAGCTGACGCTGGAGGTGATACTATGATTTTTCAAATACAGAAAACAGACGACAGGTCTTTGGACTCCCGGTTATTTGTGACTTTTCCAAAATTTGATTCACAGGCTCTGGAGTCGGAGCTTATATCAAATTTTGTGGCAGATGGTTATGCCACAAATACTGCCATAGTTATTGCTGTCTGATGAAATTTTCATAGTATCACACAGTTTGGTTAGACGATCAAATGGAACAGTTCCAAAAACCAGTTTGTGTAAAGTTAATTATTTCAGTGAAAAATGTGATAATGCGGACAAGGACAAAATGTGAGACAGTATTTTAAGATGACTTACTATAGTGGAGTGTGAATGTTTCTATCAGGAATGTGATGAGCGACGCTGTTCAGCGGCTGGTTTACCTTAGTCAATAATCAGCTGGGACTTTGAACACGCGGATTTATTTGCGAAGCTATAACAGGGAACTAGACTATGGTCACTAAGAAGGTGTTAAGCCGGTTCTGAGAACACCAAATTGATGGACGCGTTGGCTGTTTGAGGACTGAAATAGGACCGGCTGTAGATGGCCTAAGAGATGAAGATCCCTGCAAAGTTGATCCTTGTCATCTCAACTGTCCTATGAGGAGAAAGTTTTCCATAAGGTCGAGTTTTCTACAAACATGTGTATCGGGAAATAAATCGTCAGTTCCTGTTATAGCCGTCATTCGGAATAAGGTTCTATTGTCGATATGTTCACGATCTCGGAATGTATTTATCATTATTTATTGTATAATTTATTGAAAATTATTTATTCTTAATTCTGCCAAAATGAAGACAAACATAATTTATCGAAATATTGTCGCTCTGTAAACAAATGAGTACAAAAAAGCAAAATTATGTCATAAACCATTTGTATCTCATACCCCTCTCTCAAATCGATCAACCTAAATTTAAAACAATATCCAAATCGAGATTATTATTTTCGTATATAAATAGACCAAGACTTCTGACTAAGAACTAAAAAGAATAATTGGAATGTTGCAACTGATTGACTCACACGAGCGATAACATGAAGAACTGAAACAGTCATAAAAAACGTAGAGCTAGCCTCTACAAATTATTCAGAGTACTGGAGGGCAATTTCTAATAGAAAGTGAGAAAGCCACTTGGTCTACCTTTTTTTTTTTTTTTTTTTTTATCGTGGTAAAATCATCAAATGAGACCTCCAACCCCGGGCAGGGCGGGAGGTACTGTCAGACTTGTACTGACTAAAATCCACGGTGTCCTTCAGTAGCCCTTTATGTTCCGGGGTCACGGTAATAGAAATAAATCCCGCGACCCCGGCAGGCTTTGGCCCTCTGAGAGGGGTCCCCGTCATTTATTGCTGACAGCTCTTTGAGGCGCGCGTGGAACACGACGCGCCGTCGACCCGGGCATGGTCCATGGTCGGACAGCGAGTTGCCCTTTACTCGCTGTCCGCATGCCCGCGACTTGGTCTACCTAAGGGTAATTAGCCACTACGCGGAAAAATCCTCGCATAACTTTTTATGTCACTGAATAAAGGATATTACCACTAAGTATAAAATTGGGAGATGTTCGATCTCGAAACTTATACAGGAAAGGCAATATGAATAGTAGGCAAATTATGTAACGGTATCAACAAAAGCATGCGACGGTTTTTCCGGTTGGTGTAAGCAAACCCTAATCGTCGACAAGTTACGCAGACATTCAATAAAACGGGAAGTTACTTTTCTGATATAAATAAAATATTTTTGTATTACATCAATACAGATAAGTAATAATGTATGTTTTAAAAAGTATTATTTGTATGATATAGTTGTAACCGAGTCGTGTCGGGACATAAATGTAATTTATTCGTAATTATTGTAAATAATTAATTGTAATAAAGACGTAGATTACTATCGGACGATTAAGAATCTTGTGTATACAGTATAATTAATTTTAAAGCATAACTCTAAGAACACAATAAATTATTGTTTCAATTTATTTGACTTGTTTTTTTTTCTGCAAACGCTATAGCTATCTGTCAAAAACTGGACTACGATTTCAGAACCCTTTAAGGCGCTCCATAACCGCGAGCATTCACCTGTAATGTAACATAAAAGTGCGCTATTTGATGCGCTATTCTCTTCGAATGTTCGAATCTGTAACGTTACATTACAGGTGAACGTTTGCCTTTTTTTATTCTCAATAGCGAGTTCATAATCAATTAACTTCTAAAATAATATTTTAGGCCTGAATCCGTGCGGTTCCATATAAAAGTGCTATGTGGCGTGAACCAGCGATAATATGCATGGGTTTGTATCCTTGGTTTGTATAGACCAAAATGTTTGGTAGTGATTGAAGCAGTAATAAAGCGTAAAAATAAATTTATTCAATCTCAGCGTCGGACTTCGACGCATTTCAAAATCAATTTCTTGGGGAACCCGCAGTGTGTGGCCGCGCCTTCAGGCCTTAAAAAATTCTCTACAGAAATAATATTATTATTGATAATGAGGCTTTTTTTATCGTGGTAAAATCATCAAATGAGTCCCCGAGCAGGGCAGGAGGGACTGTCAGACTTGTACTGACTAAAATCCACGGTGTCCTTCAATCTTCATGTTCCAGGGTCACGTTAATGAAATAAGTCCCGAGACCCCGGCAGGCTTTGGCTCTCTAGCGGGGGGTCCCGTCATCACGCTGACGTTCTTTGAGGCGCGCGTGGAAATTTAACGCGCCGTAGCAGTAGAATGCTTGGAAAAGGTTCCATATTTTCAACGTCATTGACATGGTTTCCGTGGTGTAGCGGTTATCACATCTGCCTAACACGCAGAAGGCCCCCGGTTCGATCCCGGGCGGAAACATACCTTTTTGTATTTGAAACTTTTTGCGACTGCTTTTTTGACGTTTTTGGGCTATCTTTTGTTTTATATTTATTATGATAGGCTCACGTTACACTGACGACTAGATCGCTTCATAATTAAATAGATCTCAAGACTCCCCGCTTGACCTAGATCCCAAGCTCGTATAAACATTATTAGTATTTAAAATAAAAACAGTATTAAATTCAACGAGCCTATTTATTTCACATTATTTCTCACGCATAACATAATCATCTCTTTAGTAGTAACATATAGGTATTCCATTTACTTTTCCACCATTAGCCCTTACAGTTTTTTTTATTAATTGTGCTACTTCAATATTTTTTAAGGGCGTCCTAAAAAAGGTCGTATACGAAATTAGGCATAATCTAACAAATACATAACCTATTCCTACAATTCTTGAGAACATATTTTTATTTTATTTTTTTACAAACACTTTTTTTTAACACAAATACTTGGTAACATTACATTCATACATTGCAACTTGACGAAATACATGGAATATTTTAAATACGAAAATATTAATTCTATGTAAAACACATTAAGCTACATTATAAAATATGTATTCTGATTCGGTTAAAAGTTTATTGGATATTATTTTATAAAATACAATGTTTACGTGGTACGGCTCTATTAGAGTATCAAAATAGTATAAAAATGTTTTGTATGAAAAGTTTATTTTTCTTAATTAATCACTTAAAAATTTACAATATTTTTAAAAAAATTATAAGAGCAATACTAACAGTTGAATATGTCATTTTTCCAATTTCAGTGAAAAAATAACATGCGGCTTTGCGATTCATCTCAAAATTCAATCATAACTTTTTTGAGTCCTATTTATTTCATATCATCAATGTTCAGAATTCTTTAAAGGAATTGAGCCATCGTTTTGCGAATCATGGCAGTGTACAATTTATATAAATGCTGCTCTATCGGTTGGTTTACCTTGTACTATAGACATAATAAAAAAAAAAACAATAATACTAAATTAATCGTTAGAATCCTCGCTGTCCGCGTCCGCGGCGCTGTCACCATCATTCTTGGGTTTCTTCACTTTCTTGGCGCGTATCTCAAACTTAGACAGATGTATCTTTTTCCCGCCAATTTTAACATCACCTAAAGTCTTGATTGCCCGCTCCACCGCTTCAGGCCCATCAAACTCGACGAATGCTGTTGCTGTAATCAGATAGTAGAATAAATAAACGTCACATAAATATGTATATTATTTTTCAACTGGCCTTGAGAAGAAACGGCATAATGTTCAGTTACTGTATACAGTCTTAGTGTATACAGTCAGTTACAATAGACATCAAAGAAGTACCCATTATGCATTCCAATCTTATCGCCCATTAGTTATGCAGATGAGTAGCATAGCACTACACTTAAGTGGCACTTAGTGAGTCCTACATTTAGAAGGCTAGCTGTAAAAATACTTTACACAACTCATGGAGCGAATAAGGCTGATGATATCTCTATCACTACAATGGCTCTCATGATAGGTCGAGATATGTAAGTTGCTCGACGAATCTGTGAGAATGTTTAGTACACCCATTATTCGTACGAACGCTGAATGATGTAGCTCTCTTGTGTCAATCACTTCTAGTTTTTAGCTGTCCTCGCTTGTCAAACAGGACAGTTACTGAGGGTATTTTGAAACAGAAAGACATGATTTTTCAAACAACATTTCTGTTGTAAGGAATTTTACTTACCCATAGACTTCCTTCCCTTTAACAGGATGCCGTATGCTCCTGATCCTGCCGGCGGAGTGGAAGGTTGAACTTAGCGCCTGATCAGTCAGCTCGGCGTAGGAGCGCACCACTAGTGTTGTCTGTGTTAAGGGTAGAGCTGGCTTCACACGGATGCGGCAGCCTTCAATATACACGTCGTTCTCCTGTAGGGCCTGCCGAAATGGATATTTGGTAAGTCATTGAGGTGCAACTTCACCTAGAAATTTTGCTTAGTGATGATAATTAATATAAAGTGCTCTCATAAACGTAACGCAAAAGTAATGTGTTGCCAATTCAAGCAATTAAAAAGAGAAAAAAAAAACGACTTGAGGCTGAATTAAAAGGAAAGTACTGAATAATGTACCTGTTCAGCAGCAGTATCATTGTAGAAATTGAGGGTTGTTGTGAAAACAGGCCTTGACTCTTTTGTAGGGTATACCTCAGCAAGCCTGGAATAAAGAAAAAGGCAACATCACATTTTGTTTCTCACATGTTCAAGGATTTTTTAAAAGACTGCATTGTCCTACCCAATCTTCCGAATCAATCCATGTTTTACAAAGTGGTCTGTGAGTAACTTCTTATAGTTCAACATAATGGAGATGGGCAGGTTCTCCACAATCACTGTGTGAGCCTGGCCCTCTTCCTCTGCATCTCCCTTCTTATCCTTGTTCCATTTCCTTTTCTTCCACTTCACCTTCTCTTTGACTTCATCACTCCTTTCTGAGTCATCCTTATTTGAAACTTGAGCTCCTTTAGGTTTTTTATTCTTATTGAACTTCTGTTTTAACTTTTTACGCTTGTCCTTGTCAACAACAGTCATTTCATCAAGTAAGTTTGTTAATGTGTGTGCATTGTCTCCAATACTAAGGTTTTCCAGGTCCTCAGCTATGTCAGGGTTGCCATTTTTCTTTTGTGATTTTGGAGCCGGCTCTCCCTCAGTTTCTATGGTCTCAGGAGGTGAAGGCTTAGCCTTCTTCTTTTTTAATTTTACTCTTTTAGTTTCTGATGTAACTTCACCAGTATTCTCTGCATCTATTGCTTCTGTAATTTGCTCAGACTTTGTCTTCTTTACTTTTTTGAACTTCTTCTTTTTCTCTTTAGTTTCTTGAGATTGAACTTGTGGATCACCTGGTGGTGACTCTCCTAGCATTTTTTTATTTTTATGAAACTTTCCAGGCTTTTTCTCAAGTATACTCACATTATTGCTATCCACTTCCATGTTTTGACTGTTTACATCAGCTGCTTTGTTTTCCTTTTCAGATAATTGGCTCTTTTTCATCTTTTTAAGGTTGTTGTTTTTACTTTTGTTTTTAACAACAGTTTTTACTGTGGTTGCAGGTTTATTATTAACTTTAGTGTCATCAGACTTGGTCCTCTTCACCACGACCTCTTCGTGGTCCTCCAGCATGAAGCTCACGGACTTGTTCCTCTTCTTAGGCTTGCTACTGGATCCATAAGACTTGCTACTGTCGAAAGACTGGTCCATCAGAGATTTATTTTTCATGATTGATTTGACTGACTGAGTTTTACTACTTGTGTTAGGAGTAGAAGTAACTTTCGAATCGTCAACAGGACTGCTCTGAGACAAACTTGTGCTTAAACTAGAGCCATCAATGTGGATATGAGAAATGTCTATTGGCTCTTGCTTGTTCCGTTTCTTGTTTTTATTTATGTAAAGGTCACGTCTGGGGGTTACTATCGTGGCTTTTGCCACTTCCTTGTTGGTCATATCATCAGATTTTCGTTTCTCAGTAACTTTCTTGGTATCAGCAACAGATTTGTAGAGCCCAACAAAATCTAGAGTTTTGTCTGAGACAGGATGCTTTTCAGCGGCACTTGCTTTTAAATCAAATGACTTGGATTTCATTTTGTTGCTGACGTATTCTTCTTAACTTGATATATTGTAAATCAAAACGTAATCACACATGACTAAACGACTTGGAAGTGCAGTGAATTTTTAGAGGTTATGTTTTGCAGCTGCCAATCTGCCAAATGCCCATATGCCAAAAAACAGTTCTGCCAACCGCTAAACAGTCAAGCGACAGCTAAGGCTGGCAAGTATTAATTTATAAATCATGCGTAAAAAACTTTGAGTGTATCCTTGGCCTTATATGAGGCACATGTTGAGATAAAGTAAGTGGATGGTGCATTTTAATCTATTCTCTATAAAAGTCGTAAGATAGGAATCATAGGAACTAACAGGAATTGCGTGTTACTTTGTATATTCTTCAATCTTCAAAGCTAGAAGATAAAGACAAAGTTCAAAATTCGCGCGGGCGTATTCGCGTGCGGAGTGCCAGTACTTAATTAATATTTCATGTGCATCTTTTCTCCTGTAACTGTTTCTCGCCCATTTAATACCATTATGGTGATGATGCTCAAGCTACAAATAATAGAGTGACCAATCTAAGTCCACTCTTTCTCGTCGAGTTTTGAAGTTTTCTAAAAGCTTTTTATTGATTTTCTGGGAAGCTTGGATCCGTTTGGATACATATTTAATGAGTCAAGAACCGAATTTTTAGTACGGCAACACCACTAACCTCACTTTTTAAAATCTATTTAATGGCGGATGCGCTTGCGTGATGCCGGTTTCGTGTTATTATTGCATATAGTTTGGCGTCTTTTCCCTGTGGATTTGTGATATCATTGATTTTACTTGTTAATTCGCGTTTGGTGAGTAAAACTTTCAATCTTATTAAAAAATGTTTAACCAGAGTTGCGATACGCGATTGTAACTAGTTATTACGAGGTAACGCTTCGGGTTCGTGAATTTTCCACTCGAAGTCAAGGCATGCTTCATGGCGCGTATGGCTTGTTATGATGTATTTACCGTTATCTGTGATGTTACACATAGTTAAAATTAGCGCATCTGCTAAACAAGCGTATATTTTCTGCGTTTCTGCGTAATATGATGTTTCGCGCGTTAGTAACTGCGCCCTTGAGATCTGAGAATAGGCGCCAAGTGTTGTAGATAAGTTTTAGTAAAAAATAGATATGGCGGGAAACGACGCCACTGTGAGAGCGTGACGGATCGCACGCCTGATTGCTTGAGTTGGTTCTTGTGTGAATTACAGCTGGATAGTCAAAATGGTAGCCCAGAAGAAAGGCCGTGGAGCTAAAAACCAGGCTGCGAAGGCTAAGGCCGCCGCCCAAGCCGCGGAGGAACAAGCTCCCGAGATGGAGACCTCCGAGCCCGTGGAGGCCGAAGACAACAACGGCGAGGCCGAACAGGCGGAGCAGGGAGACGAGTCGGCGGCAGGTGACGCCGGCGGCGCCGAGGGAGGGGACGCCGACCAGAGCCAGGAGAACACCGAGGGCGAGGGCGGCGATGATAAAAAAGAAGACAAAGTAGAGTCTGGTAAAATACTCGTTGAGAACCTCCCGTCGACCTACCTGTTCGACTACCAGGAGAAACTCAAGGAGTTGTTCTCAAAACATGGAGAAGTTACCAACGTCAAGTGAGTAAACCTGTTTCACAATATCAGTAACGTAACTGAGACATGCAACTTGCCAACATTCAAATATCAGTCCTTGAAATGTCATAATACTGTTAAAATGAATCAGTGTATTTGTATTTCCTATTGAAGTTATTAGTACACCATATTGTGTGATGTGTTCTCGAGGAACTAGCAAGCTGCTCTCAGAACACAGCAACACTGGCTCTACTGTACGGAGTATTAATGAGACAAATTTTCTTTCTTTTTAGACGTGGTCCAATCATTGTAACTGAACTGACCACAACTCCGACATTATCGGCAATAGTCGAATTCAAAAACAAAGAGTCTCTGGAAAAGGTAAACAAAAGTTTATTAACATTTTATATTTTATACTGAAAAGTGATTAAGTAGATATTAGAATTGTATTAGCCTGCTTCTGAAAGAGGCTATATTTATGGCTAAGAATATTTTTTTCCAAATTATGTCTATCCAGAAATGTTGCCACTTTACTCAAGTCCTGAGCAGAATGAGTGACTATTTGAATGTTAGAACAGGCTGGTCTTCTACACTTGATGCATCTGTTTGGTTGCTTTGTTAACAAAGTAAAGCTCTAAATTACTGATTGACATTAATGTGATGTAGTAGATCAGCTGAAATACTCATGTCCATTGTGACGTGTCCTTGTGTGTACTTACAGTGGCAGATGGTAAGTTTCAGGATTGTTGCAGTGAGCTTCAGGTGTCCAATCATCAAAGTTATGTGTGCAACATTTATTGTTCCATAGATAACTATTCTTTTATTCAATTTTAAGCATTTCTTAATCTTACAACATGTTTGATTACTAAATGCTGCCATGAGACATGATTTTAATACCAAAATACTGTGTACCTGTAATTTTTGTATGTATTTACCTGTTTTGCAAAATATTGATGTTTATTAAAAAACAGCAGTATGTATCAAGTAATTGTCACCACTAATTACACTAACCAATGAAGCTCACTGCGCAGCCTTGCTGGTAAGTAGACCTCATGATGTATTGCAAAGCGGTCACATGCTAAATATGTACCTATACTGTGTATGTCCAGCGAGAGGCCGCGGCACACTCGTGCACAGACAGACTAAACATTCTGCCTACCTCACGCGTTGCCATGCCAACTGCTGTTGTGGGTCTGGTTAAATGTTTGCCTTCGAAGTATACACGCGGTTTATTACTACGAGATGTACGTGTTCGGGAAGTTTTAATTACAGTTCCGATGTATCAGTTATTTTCGGCATTCCGTTTAAAGGTTTGCCACCGTATTGAACAAAAAAATGGGTCAATAAGTAAGGCTACGTTAACCTGACTCTCTCGTAAGTTAATCTCTTTTTACCTGACATGGTCACTATTTAGCAAAATAAAAGTTACAGCTAATGCTTGCTACCTGACCCTCTTTACAAAAAAAAAAAAAAAAATATGGTGTATAGACTTTACTTCCGTTGTTAAACATTGTTGTTTTACCGTTTATTACATAACAAGAAATACCACGAGGAAGTGAACTTGCGAGTTACGAAGAATATCTTGTAAATGGGACTTATTAATTTATCCTGGAGAGCGTGTGTCGAGTCCAGAAGTTAGGGATCGTTTATTAGCTCTATATTTACTCTTCGTTGAATCGGGGCCATATACTGTGATAGCCAATAAACTATCTGATATTGAGGCTCATATTTAAGTTCGATACTCGGAATTTTAGTCATGCAATTTGCATGAAATCTGTTTAGCACAGGCCTGTTATTTTTTTATACACCCACCATTACAAAACCTTACTATACATAGACATATACATTTACTCAGCTCAAACAAACACAAATACGACATATTTCACATTCCGTTCTACTCCATCTTCTGCACTTACAAACAATCACGGAAACGAATTGAATAGCAAATTCAATATTTTGTTTTATTTTTTGTTGTAAACTAATATTCAAATCACAGCTGACTTTATCAGTCTTACTAATTGGCAAATGTTTTAATTTGCTAATCAATATGTTTCCTGTACTGAGCATTCCCACTAGCGAAACATTTAAAAAAAGCAAGTCAGATGTGATAACAAAAGAGTAGCGAGGAAAATTGGCTTTGATCATCAACTAATTATTGTTTTTTTCGAAAGTGGAAATGCACAGTATTGTAATTAACATACAACACAGCCAAATAAGCAAATTTTTCACATTCTAACTGGCGTGATGAACGCAGGCACTGTCGGAAGAAGGCACGGTGCTCGACGGCAGCAAGATCACCGTATCGGTGGAGTCGCGCGCCGAGACCGCGGTCCTGGTGGGCGTGCCCTACGAGGCCAGCACGGAGTACGTCAAGCTGCTGTTCTCGCAGTGCGGCGACGTAGCCCACATACACGAGTTCAGCAAGACCAAGTACAAAATACGTAAGTCAACTTTGACCATTCATTTTCATTACAGAGTCGCCCAGTTCCTATTTTGTTCTTTAGCTACTTCTAGCGATTCTGACCACGAAGTAGGTCATGGTAGGGTTAAGATGAAAATATGAATTTATTCTTTTCATTTGTTTTTATTTTTGCAAATTTCGGATACTGATAAGATCTAAAACGAACGGAACAGTATTCCCGCATTGTTTTCTCAGGTGTCTATTGACGTCATAGAACAAAATAAGAATTGACATACAAAACAAGCTAATTCAGATTCCTTAATACCGCCCCATTGTAAATGTCGAGGCTGTGATCGGGGGTGCGCGAGTAACATCCAGTATCCGGTGTCCGCCTCGACAATGTGCTCGGGGGTAACGACCCCCCGGACAATAAAGCGGCATCGACATTAGCGCTACAGAAGGGGAGAGTCATAGGGTGAAGGGCGACGCGGGAGAAAAAAATATTGATTAACTGACCCGCTCGCTTCACGCACAAATATTCCAATGCACAAGTCAACTTGCTACATTTATGCCACCTGTTTACTTTGTTGCGAATTATATTTTTAACAATAAAAACCTGTATATTGAAAATCTTAAAGATTACAAGTGAACGGACACTTGTAATCTTTTGTTAAATTCTCATTGTGTGTCGTTGCGTCTTCAGAGCGCGGAGGGTTCGTCCCCTATCCACTTCTATTCATACCGCACGAACGTACAGCGTTCAGTGTGTAGTTGTGTACTACATAGTACTATAACTAGAATTTATTGACGTTTCCCGTGGACGCGTTGAGAGTAAATCGCGGCGCCGGCATGCCGTATATCGATTTATTATACGATTGGCATCCATGTTGTGAGCGGAGTAGAATATGCAAATGGGTATCGTTACTAGAGGGTTAGCTCCCCAACGCGAGGGGAAACTGTATTATATAAATATATACAAGCTCTTATCGCGTGGCGTCTGTCGGTCTAGTTGCAATGATAACTAAAATGACATAGTACAAATAAATTGCAATGTTGTTATACTTTCGAAATACAATTTCTTAGTTAATACAAAACAATTGACCTCCTCGTATAGAAGTAGTAGTCCGATAAGAAAAAAGATAAAACTCTAAATTGACCCGTTTCGATTAGAACACATGAAAGGCCATTTAAGGTTACGTTTACTGACCACTTAATACAGGTTTACGATAGTTTTCAAGGTCCAATGTTCGAGTACAAAGTAGTACCTACCTACCTGAATGAGTTACGTAACCGTGTCAAACTAGCGCTGGCCCGTAACTTGTTGTCATGCGAATCCTTAAAAAAACCTATAAAGATTTTATCGGAGTTCAATGTCCGATGTAACATTGTTTGCTCGACAATCTGGCAATTGTAAAAAGAAGCCGTGCCCCGCGTTTTAAACCTTTAATTTTAAGGAAGGAAAATTACTGTAATTAATCAAGTCGTTTCTCAGATACCTACCAAATATTTAAACCAGTTCAGTAGTCCCGCAGTTAAAACGAGCGAATATGTAGAGCATCCTATATTCTTATTTATATTATACGCGTGTCTTTCATCTCCCCACGTCTGCGAATTCGAGGGTCGGCGTTGCGTTGGGGTTGATTTCGTTCATCTAGCTATACATTTGTGGAAAACAAAATCAATCGATCTGATCGGGCAGGAAGCTAGTTCTCGGATAGCGAAAACGGTTAATTGATTTATAGTCCGGCATTAGTCACCGCACATGTAGCTAATGGACACAGTAACGCCTGGCGTGTCATAGTGTTACGTCAATAATACATTTGATACTTTCCGGCGAGCACGTGGCGAGTTCCATTGACATTTTAGTGTGCAAGTCGACTTTTAGCAAAACTCGCAATAAACTGGCTTCATTGTATATGTATATCCAAAAGTCAATATTAAGACAGACTTCAGTACGAATCTTGCGTAAAAAGCGGGAAGTAATCTCATTTACTTTTCGCTATAAAGGGCGGGAGAAGCTTTTTGGTTCCCGCCCGTGGCATTTAGGGGTTAGATGCGAAAGGCCACGTGGGGTGTACGCAGGGGGTGGGAGGCTACCTTTACCGACCCATCTCGTCGAAGTATACATAGTACGGTTATATCATACTCTTGGCGTAAGAACATTCATTCATTTTTACTCACTTTTGTACGCAACAGAGTAGGTATCTCCTGTATTTCTGGATATTTTCAGAAGAATCTTAGTGGCGGAATTTTGTTTAACAGACATGCATTTTTATGTAGAATGAATAAATAAGCAAGTTTGGCCGAAACCAGAGTTAATGAACTTAATAATGGCGAAAAAAAATTATGTGTTTCTATATTCATAAATAATTATAATACTTAAATTTCCACTAACATAAATGGTTCACTGACTCCAATAATTTTAAGAGCGTAGTACTACCAATTGGCGTGCGTGTTGAGTGATGAATGAACGTAAATAAGCGTCCTATTGATTTTGCTTACCACTTAAAAGTGGGGCAAGGTTTAACTAGCAAGAAAAAGAGGTCTAGTTACAATTAGATCTAATGAAAGAAGTCAGAGTATGATGATGGTAAATGAGGTTTCCATCGTCCACAGTGAGAGTAACATTCCAAGACAAGGACTGCGTGGACAAGGCTCTGAAGCTGGACCGCGAGCTGCGCATCAACGGCTTCCTCGTGACCGTGTCCAAGTACCGCGACGAGGACGAGCAGAAGGCGCACAACGCCGCCAACGTTAACAAGGTACAAAATAATGTATGTTTTATCAATTTTGTTTACAACATAAACACAACATTTCTGTGATATAAATGGCTTGACAAGATTTAGACAAATAAAATAAGATCTTATAGCATTGTCATTTTTTTCCATTCACCCATTTCACATGTGTGACAGTATTTTAAACTCGAGGATAATAATGACGCCTGGATGTTTAAATATTTGCATTAAACGAAACCTGCGTGTTCATCATTTTCCAATATTTTTATTTATTTAACGATAGGTTCTCGTTTGACCACTATCACGCCATGGTAAGTGAAGTTGTGGTCAACAGGGAAGCATGCTTGCCTAGAAGTTAACTATTTGCTTTTGACTTAAAGACCCCAAAGTTGTAGCTATTAGGAAATTCAGACAATGGCGCATTGCTGTATATCTTGTAGAATAATAACAATACCATCCAATTTACACGAATACACAGCAGTGTTACAATTCTGAAAGAGATAATATTAATTGTACTTCTTCTTTAGAACAAGCGGCAGCACCCGAACCAGCAGCAGAACCGCAACAACGCGAACAGCAACACGAACGCGAGCCCCAACAGTAACCGCGCCAACAACTTCCGCGCGCGCGGCGGAGCCTTCAACGCGAGGGGAGGCAACTTTAGAGGTAACTTCAGAGGTGTCTGCATTTCTCACATTATACCTGTTGTCGTAGTACTCGTAGTTAGCTACCGTAGTTACTGCATGGACACTTGTATAACGAGCCCTTTTCGAAACTGAAAAATTCGCAGAACTTTTACATTAAACCAGAAGTCAGAATGTTGAAACTTGTAATCCTGTTCCCAAAATGATACTGTAGGACATTATGGAAGACATTGCATAGGTTGTTTGTTATTAACAAATCCTGGGTACATTATTTATGATGCATGTTAATGATGAAGCTGTAAGGACATACAATGTAAAATATTAGCAATGACTATCAGTACAGCCATGTTGCAATTGGTTCAATTCTTCAAACTTCTCATATGGTAAAATGGGCTAAACATTATTAAAATATATCTAGTCATCAGATCTGCCATAATTTACTAGCGCAGTTATGGCCTGCTTGCTCCATTTCACTACACCCGCTTAATTTATTGTAATTCTTTGGTAGAATCTCGACAGCTTTATGAAATGATCCCATTGTCTTCAGGAGCTCGCGGTCGCGGCGGTTTCGGAGGCCGCGGCGGAGCGTTCCCGCGCGGTGGCTTCGCGCCCGTCAACACCTACATGCCGCCTCAGGGCTTCATGGGCCGCCCGGTAAGCATGCACACCCAAACACCACAATAAGCTATACTGACCAGCACCCCAATTGCGTAACACACTTGCGAATCACAACCGGTTTTACGAATTGTCAAAGCATGCACTAGGTCATTGATATTGTGAGTGTATTACGCAATTACCACGCAAAGACTAGAGTAGTAAGTGAATGGAGTATGTACAATTATGAGTTATGGGAGCATCTGTGATTGTGACTGTAGAGATCTATCCTCACCTTCGAAACTTATAACTAGAAAGAGAAGCATACTTTTATAAATATGCCTCAAGAATGAGGCAGTGAGAGGCCTCCATTTATTTACTACAAAATACATCTAACTCCTATGTTTTCCGCGGCATGTTAGCGACACTGCTTCATTTCTATAGTATCTTAGTCTATTTCTAAGCATAGTTGAGTTTCCAGCCTTAGGCAGACTCCCCAAATTTTTTTTATGTTACTATTGTAGCCTTTGCTTTTTAGCTTGAATGTATAACGCTTCCGTTTTATAAAGGAAGCTTTGTAGTGTCGTTTTCATGTTGTAAATATCAACACAGTTATGTATTATATTTTTATTTCTACTCTACTAATTATTACGTTGACATATTTCGAACTGTATTTTTTTGCAATAAATATTAAGAAAGCTTTTTTCCATTGCATGCTCACAACCATTTCATATAGAAACGAGTGCATAGAAAGATGTGCAAAGAAATGCAGTACAATGACGAGACACTGAGACTGAAAGAACAATAAAATACACACCAACTCTGCAATTCTCTTTGCATTAACACATTCTGTGCATTCTTTTCAGAACTACCTGTAGAAAAATTACACCAGTTAAGTCCCAGGTAATCCTGCGCCTTTATATGTGCCATGTGCGTACAATCAACCAAAGGGACGACATACAGTGTTTGTAGGGAATCATAAAAATTTATTTACACATGAACAACTAATATCCTTAGATGTAAGCTTGCTTTTTATTTTTTGTAAATCTATTTTTTTGGTTGCATGTATTCAAATGGTACATTTTTTATTATTTGATTATTATAATGTAGCTGTGCTAGCATTGGCACACACATAATATCTTGTGCAGTATCTAGCCGTAAATGTGACCCTTAAAAAGGCGTGTTTTTGTCACTTGTAAGTCAGCTCAATTTTTTTTGTAATATATTCACGGCCGGATACTGCATTGTTTCTTTTGAATTATTTTGTTGTTTTCTAGAATACTCTCTAATCGCAATAATAGTTTGATGCTCAGCAGGGTGGGTTCATGAACGACGGCCAGCGGCCAAACAAGCGGCTCCGACAAATGTAACCATATTCGTTAAGACATAAGATCCAGTGTCGTGCGTCGTCCTCCTATGTTCGTGTGTGTGAGTGTGAAGAGCGCCCTATCAGAGACTTCTACTACAGTGACATGATTTGCAGTATCAGTAATAAATAAATAAATCTAGCTAATTGTATTTACTAAGTACATGAAATAAAATAATTGTAAGCTAATGTCTTTTTGACAGGTAATAAATGTAATTACTAACATTTAAACTGCTGTTTTATTTAAATTCCGCTTGAAGAAAGTAATTTGACGGCGAAAGAAAGTAATTGCTGCGAGCATTTCCCTTTTATTTGCATTTAATTAACACAATATCGTCGTTTTGTGTGGCTGGAACGTGACAGTAATGCTGTTTAGTTGACCACGAGGTTTCACTCACGACATTGGTCGTGCGCTGAAGGAAAGACATTTGACTATAAAAAATACAAGTCAGCAACTATATTAGTACGGCACGATTAACGCAGTGGCTGAGCGATAGGACTGTTGCGCTGTATGCCGCGGGTTCGATTCCCGCACAGAAGAAATAATTATTCTATGATTTACAATTAGTTGTTCCTGTCTGGAAGTTTGTGTATGTATGTGAGTTTTTATAGGTAGGTTTATATTTTAGAAGGATACAGGAGAAATTCCAATTCCTGTTTTTAACTTAAAAATATAAACATTAGCTCTGCTAACTACGAAACTACATAGATGAAACTCCTGACAATATCCTTAGAGCAAAAAAGTTTGACTATAATGGATGAAGTAGGCGTTTTTATTTTTTAATATTTTGATACAAATTACGTTCACTTCATACATAGTCTATTAACTTATTTCGTCTCGAGCGAATATCTTGGTTGCGGGAAATGTTACTGCGGCCCTGGAACGCGAAAGCCAACGAAAGGAACAGGGTGGATTTTAGAGTGAAGTCTGACAGTCTCTTCTAGTCCACCCAGAGAGTGGGAGGACTCTTGATCACTTCCCAGCAACCGAAGAAATAAAATGATAGTGTGTGTCTAATAGATTTAAAACATTAGTTCCGCAGTAATTTGCTTCACAAATGAACGTCCCTTTACAAATGCGGCCTAGAGGCCTAGTGTGTCAGTTGAGAACCACCGCTTGTTTGTATTCATCTCGCCACATAATTGTTATAATTGCTTATAATAATTCCCCGTTATAATTACACCATAACATCTTGATTAAAAGAGAAAGTCATAATTGAGCACTTATCGGAAAATCTAATGTAAAATCAAACCATGTGAGGAGAGTAAGGTAAAATAACCTGACACATGTGTATTATAACAATTAAAAATATCAAGTTAAAACTGCTAAATTGTTTGGCTATTGCAACGAAACTCGTCTGTTGTAAGAATACCTAGTATTATTTTTTACTATTCGCATTGAGTGCTTGTAAACAAGCCTAAACGCGAAACGTCTGCAGTTAGTGAACATTAGTTAACGTGTATCGGCGGAGCACGCACGCCGTTACAGAAAGAAATACGAAATAATATGTGCTAACAAAATGTTCAAGTTAAAAGTGTGTTGTGTGCTATTGTTCATAGTTTTGGCTGAATGCGGCAAGTCGCGCCAAAACCCAAAAAAGGAAATAAGTAGAGTTGGGAAGCGTCCAAGAACTGAAGTGTTTGATAACTTGTTCAATATCTATGATCCCACGTTTTTGGCGGTAGTGTGGCCCAAAATAACGAACGGAATACATATTCTGGTCGACCATACGTGCTGGGAGGAACTGGGAGTTTTCTTCAAAGAATTGACGGAAGGCAAGGCTTGGGCGTACAACGGTAAGTACCAATTTAACGGCACTCATGAAGACAATAAGTAAACGGTATTATAATGTTATGGAAAAGAAAACACAGATGCATCTAATACATAATGTATGAGGTAGATAAGTACTAATTTCAAAGAGAATAATTACTATTGTTCTGTAAACTTAAAGTGTGTCTTACACTCTTACTCAGTGGTGTAGCATTCGCAATTTCAAAGGCATTCATCAATTTTCATTCGTTTCAAGTAGACCAGTTGCAGGTACTTTTTAATTGTCAAAAACAAACAAAACAAGACAAGGTAGGTAGGCACCGTTGCCGTTGGCGCAATGGCTGAGCGATCAACTGCTGTTCAGCGGGTCGCGGGTTCGATCCTCGCACGGAGCACATATTTGTATGATCTGTCTGGGTCTTTGTGTATTTGAGGTATGTTTGTGAACTCACTCATAAATAACAAATACTTAACTGAGAGTACAGTCGTTGCCTAATCCCAAGCGTAGATATGTATGGAGAAGAACGGGCAAGTGTAACTCTATGGATGCTCTTCTTAAAACAATATGGACAAAAAGTCGAGCACAGTGTTTGTCATTAATTAAAATAAATACGGTGCATCAGGAATCAAACCCTGTGGCACTTTGTTACAAAACATATAGGTCTCCTTTGCTTCCTCTGCTTAAGTACCTGCTTATTAGTTCACGGAACTTGCCTTATAATTTCATCATGAAATTAAAGATAGCGTGGGACATTTCTGATTTCCTGATGAAAGTAATCGCATACTTATGCACATGCAAACCCATCATTAAAGCGCTCCCTGACCGGAGCATCGCCTATTATAGTTGATTCTAAGAATCCGCAATCTGCACATACGTTACAAAGTTTATAAGAAGCGAATCAATGCAACAAAGGTTGGATTTTGTACAGACGCCAATAAATCAATCTTCCCCCATTTGTCTTTATTAAAAAGACTTTCAAAAACACAGAAGTTAGTAAGTTAAACGAGAAAAATTGATCAGATTTTCCCAATCGAATATATCAAGAGATTTAAAATATAAGTATAAAAATAGCGTAGTCGCAACAACCGGAGAAAGCCGCACATAGGGAAGAGTGGAAGGTTATCGGGGAGACCTTTGCCCAGCAGTGGGACAATATAGGTTAATAAAAAAAAAGTCGCAACAACGAAGGTTCATAAAAGTAGTAGTACATTACGGTTTTACCCCCGCTGCCGCTGCTTAAGCTCCTATTAGACGAAGCGTAGCGCGATGTTTTGTAATAAGCATCTATCTGTCCTTGTTAAATGGACTGTCCAAAATGAAAAGATTCTTTCAATTCGAATTAGACGTTTCTGATATTAGCGCGTTCAACGAAAAGGACTCTTCAGCTTTATAATTTTAGTAGATATTTTTGGTAAACAGATAAAAAAAGTTTAGTGCAGGGCATGCAAGTGAAATTGCAAGATCCAGAGTATTTATAAAATACTGAGTATCTATATAGGATGAAGTTGAATACTAATGAATCCTACGAAAACGGAGCGAGAACATGTAGGTACATTGCCTACCTAGATATTTTTCTCTCGCGCAAAATGAGAATGTCTCGTTGCTTCAGTGGTCGTTAGCGCAGGTGTAGGTTCGATTCGTAAAAAAATTACGAATCAAACCTGTTAGTTTCATCGGGCTTATTTAGTAAACTACCTAAAAACACATAATTCCACCATTCCTTTTCCTCATTATCGACAGTTATACACACATTTATTTTGTTTTTAGCAGTGTTTAGCGTGACCACTAATCAATACAAACTTTCGATTGTTCGTGGTAATGTGAACGCTCTACCAAGTTCATTGCTCGTTCAAGTAGACAAGCACCTGTCTTTATAATGCATTATTACTGCAATCGATTATGATTAGTGGGCTTGCATGATGATGACAACATTTTACAGTCAATGTTTTGCTTCTTTTGTTTTTACAACAACAATTAGTGGAACATTAATTTCGGGTGTTGTAGTGAGTTGGTGACTCGGAAATAGATCTAAACATTACATAATTTGTTTACTTGTGCCTTTTTTATTAATTCGCCTGCTGGACGACATGATGATCTTTACTTTTGCGGTTTGTCGCGATTATTCGCCAATGTGGGGACCGATTTTCAAATTGTTTTGTTGTTGTACTCGGATCGTTCACCTTCGGGATACTGCAAGTTTCATCCCTCGCTTCAGCATTTTTGCGATAGGGACTTTCTTAGAATTTCTTTTATGTACATAACCTGGGCGATGTTATACCGGTGCTACGGATTACAAATTCTAGTGCACAGTAAGAAAATTGATGTATTTTGCAAGAATTTGGGTTGAATATTTAAACTAAAAAGCGTAAAATAAAAAACTTTTTTTTCAAAAAAAATTTAACGCCTTCAAAAACCCCCACAAAAAAGGGTAAAAATAACCTACAAAAACACCACAAAAAGGGTTAAAATAAACCTCCAAAATAACTTTTTCTTCGTAAGTCGGTGCAAAAACGACATCGAAATAATAAAACAAAGCACCGACTCCTTTTTCGAAGAAAAGTTAAATAAAATCGGTGCGATAACGTAAATAAATTACAACACTATTGATATACAAATCGATAAGCACACTTAGTAACATGGTTCACGTCACTAATAGTTTCCGACTACTGGACAATTAGGTAAGACCTTAGACCTACTTTTCGTCAAAGCGGTCGTTCTTGTCTTCTAGGCTTTTTTTACGTGGTAAGGTCATCAAATTAGTCATTTCATCTAGCGCGGGTCGGTAGGGACTGTCAGTCTCGTACTGACTAAAATCCATCGTATCCTTCAATAGCCCTTACGTTCTGGGGTCAAGGTTACCTGATAAGACAGTCCCGCTGGCGTCATCTAGGTTTTTTTTTATTTTTTATCTTGGTAAAGTCATTAAATGAGTCCTCCACCCCTGACTTGTGCTGACTAAAATCCACGGTGTTCTTCAATAGCCCTTTATGTTCCGGGGCCACGGTGATGGAAATAAGTCCCACGACCCCGGCAGGCTTTGGCCCTCTGTGAGGGGGCCCCGTCATTTGCTGACAGCTCTTTGAGGTGCGCGTGGAACACGACGCGCCGTCGACCCGGGGGCGTCATCTAGGCTTGCTAGAGTTTTGGGTCAGAGACAATTATTTATCCCTCTGTCGCTATACTTATCTTATTGATCATACAATTAGAATCTTTCCATGTATTTCCGCTTAAACGATTCAGGTGAATAGAACCACAATTCTTCGTCATACGGTGTTTAACGAAACCTGTCTATCCCGCTAGGCATTGAACCAAAAATTATGCGCATTATTAGCAAAAACAAAAGAAAACTATGCACGCAATCAAGAGCCGTTAACATGCGCGGTGTCATTACATAGGTATAGTCTAACAAGGTATCTTGTGTGCTAATTTGCAACTGCAAAGCAATCTATCTTTTTTCTCTTTTTTAGCGTCGTAAAATCACAAAACGAGTCCCTTTCTTTACCACCCTGAAGGGACTGTTAGACTCGTACATTAAATACCTAACCCTTTAGGGTCTAGGGTCACCGCGGTTACCTGTTTAGACAATCCCGCGAGCCCGACTGGCGCTCGCTCCTATGGGGATTTCACCAGTAGATTGCTAACAGGTCTTTAATCCGCGCGTGGAACACAACGCGCCGTCAATGAATTATTTTTAATAATTATTTTGACAGATTACAATAATTGTTCAAAGCTAGGAAAGCTTGCTCTGGTAGACGCATTTGGAACGTAACTGAGGGGTTTTTCGCAAACTTATAGACCCTCGATGAAAGATGACATCTCTTGTTGGCTGTGTCATAGGAACAGGACACAATTGAAGATACCAAACTCGTCGTTAATAGAATCTAGGCCCATTTACATGGATAGGACACTTCTGCCTGTGCACCAAATAACTTGTTAGTCAGTACACAAGTCGCAGCCAGACACAGTTAACTAACGCACCGTCTGAGATGACGTGCGCCCACACAGCATGACTTCAGTGAGAGTTATCCCGCGCTGGAGCACTGCATGAGGGGAAATTACGTGTGTGACTGTTGCTAGCCAGATATTAAGATTACTACTGTTATTATCAGTTTATGAATACTAGCTATTATGCTCTTAAGGTGTGCAACTGTGTGGAGTTTAAGAAGGTGCCCAAGATGCTGTAGGTATTCAAAATTGCATAAATGCACAGCCAACGTCAAAAAAGTGCTTTGCTGGATTTTATTAGTACCTATAATTTAATAAAGTTACTTAACATTTTATAACCATCTCTTCATCTGTAATGAGGCCAAGAATATACTAAGCATAATACGCTAAGTATAAGTTAGTAAGTATTATAATTAATTTAAGAAATAAAGAAATTCGTGGCGGATCATTGTGTGAATTAAATCTGCTCTTTCAGCTCTGGACGCATCAGGGCGCTATGGATCAGGACTTTTCATGGGCAATCGATTTTGGTTGGGATCCAAAGAACAATGTCAGGATTTGGTACGATTACATTTTTAATAGATTTTTTAATTATATTCCAATCACGTGAGTTCACTAAGCTATCTCTAACATTTTCCTGATTATTAGGATGAACAGTCAATTGCAAAGAATAAAAGCACAGTGGTAGAAGATTTTGAGGAGGACACCAGCCCGGTGACGAGGACCAAATACTTTGATGATGGTAAGTAAAAAACAACATCAAAATGAGTGCCGATCATAAACCAAACAGTATCTGCATCAACTAATTGTGAATTTGAAATAGAAACCCACGAGTGGCGATGGATGGTGCACTACGAGGAGGTACCACAAAATATTGCAGACAGCTGGCCGCCATACCGGCTCGCCTACACCACTCTTGGGATCACACTCAACATCACTAAGTCCAACATGATAAAGGCAAGTTTAATAACTTAAGCCTTAGTTCTTAATCTATCGTATATTTCATTTTTACGTCTTTTTCAGTCTACCGATATAACTTTGGGTCTCTGCATGCCGCATTCCTGTTCGCCCCGCGACATCGCGTCCGTTATCAATTTCTCTATCATGATCAACGATAACTTGAAGACGAACAAGACGTCATCTCGTGTCGCGAAGATCACCAGCGTGCGCCGCGTGCAGGGACACTACGACATCACGGCGGATAGGGCCGGGGTGCTGTTGATATGCATTACAACAGTCCTCGTAGCTCTGGTCATAGTCGCAACGATCATAGACTTAGATCTGATGAAATGTCTACCGTACGGCACCAAATCAATGACTTTCGATCTAGAAAAGTACAATACGGATCCAAATAGAAAAGGAGGGAGGGAATTAAAGCAAGAGCGTGAAACGAAGACTGAGTCGGAGGCGCTGGCCGTCGAACATCCGAGCTCGCACTACATGGCGGTGGAGAGTCTGGTGAAGTGTAAAGCTCCCACGATTACGCTGGACGTAAATTGTGCGGAAAAGACATTGGGCAGCTGCAAGCGATGTGGCAAGTACAGGAAGCAGTGTAGTAACCCGCGCCAGCTCGATAATCTACCACCGTGTCCCCGACAGAAGTACAACTCGTTCGCGAGTCTCAGCACAGAGAGCAAGAAGAAGAACGTCTTCTGCAGACTGCTACTGTGCTTCTCTCTGGCGTACTGCTGGAAGAGGATCTTCAATACGAACACAGCGAACAAAGATCTGTCGCTTATACATGTCATGAGAGTGCTAGCGACATTCTGGATCATGTTCGTGCATGTAGCTGTTATTGTAGAGTATATTTCAGGTTAGTTATTTTTTTATAACATGTACTTCAATATTTTCTATTAAACTGGGGATTTAAGTACTTACCTACTGTTTTTTTGCAGATTTCGCTGGCGACATAAATGCACAGAACGATGTTTATTTAATCATCGCCACTGGAACAATAGCTTTCGATACATTGTTTTATGTGAGGTAATAGTTTATTCTTTGATTATGTTCTACTAGTTAGCGTCCAATAAAAATTGTATTTCATCTGATTACCCTTGTCTTGCAGCGGTCTCTTCAGTGCCCACCACTTCTTCTTTTTGAAGAGCCAGTACAGCGTGAAGGAGCTGGTGGGCTTCCAGGGCGCCTGCGGGCAGGTCCTGCAGTTTGTCTGCTTCGTCACCAACAGAGTCATTAGGTACGTAGTCATTACAATTATTTACTGCTGTAACTTGTTCATCTTGCTAGTTTATAGATAGGCAATTATTCCAGCTTAGGCATCAAACGTTTTTCTATCTAGATCGGAAATTACGACGTCATTTAAGAATTCTTTGCAAATCTAAAGCAATTATATATGTAATTGCTTTAGGAACATTAAAACGGCGTATGATATGGTAATTAAAATTATATTTATGCCTAGTTATAAAATATAGACGACAGCCGTCTAAGCTAGTTATACCTTTCTTTTGCTTATAATATTGTTTTCAAATATGTAACTTTCCACCAGGTTACTCCCATCGTACGCGTACGCAGTCCTGCTATCAGCAGTGGTAGCTCAGTCGTCATTCAAGACCGCCACGTTGTCATTGCCTGATGGAGACGAGCACAACTGTCGCGCGCATGGCTGGAGAAACCTGCTTTATATTACTACTGTTTATCCTGCTGAGGAACAGGTATGAGCGCTCTACACTAATTTATATTATCAGTATCAATTTCTTCAGATTCAGAACTGACGTTAAATGCAAAACCATTTCAAACAAAACAAGATTTTTTCTTTTACTTTCAAAAAAAGAAACAAAAAAAAAAGATTTCGACTTTTTTCTGAGTTTGTTAAAAAGAGCATCTTTTCGCTTATGTAATTGTTTATTGTCTGAAGCTCTTACCTAGTCACAGATGTAATTGGATATTACCATAAAAAACTAGGAATCCGGGAACTGGACGTATTTTTAGTTTTTGGCAATAGGCTTGCTATTCTAAAATATGTATTAACGAAGTGCCGAATCAGACATCGCCCACCGCAGCTACCTATACCGGCGGAGAATGCTATCATTATAAAATGTTTGTCACCAGTGCATGCAAATCTCGTGGTATCTGTCGACGGAGACGCAGTTGCACATGCTGGGCGCGCTGCTGTGCGCGTCAAGCGGCTCCTCGGGCATGCGCGCGCGGGCTGCCGCTGTCTTCACGGTCGTCGCCATGCTGTCGGCGACCATCGCTGATGCAAGCGCTGCCTACTTTGACTACGGGAAATTGTGAGTTAGAATTGATATAAGTTTAGCTTAGCTACACCTAAAAGCATCAGTAAGCATAGCATTTAATAAGGTTACCAAACTACCTTACCTTACCACTGCAAGTAAGCCAGGATCAACAGTGACAACCGCCAGAAAAGCACCGAGACAATAAAGCTCTACGTGTCCAGCAAAATGATTTTACAAGGCTCAGATCCTGCAAATAAAATAATCTGAATAGTAAATAAATACGTAGTTTCGACTTTATGATTATGAATTATTTGATTTTGTTGCATTTCTTTTTTGAATTTTAGGTTTTCCGATTCTTTTGGTGCATATGCCGTAATCATTGAACGCCCATGGGCGCGCGTGTCCCCGTACTTCATGGGCGTCTTCACGGGCTGGCTGATTCACATGATGAATGGCAAAATGAAGGTTTCGAAGGTAAACTAAACCACACTAATAGTTTTACTGACTTTTGCTGTAAAAAAAGGTTACGTCCAATTTCAACAGAAGTGGACCTAGTATACGTCATTGTGGCACTCCGAGCATAAATCGCGTTTAAAAAAAACTATTCCTAATAGGATAAACTACGTCACTATTTGTTATAAATCTGTTTAAGTAATGTAATCTTTTTTAATTAAACAATTATCATTCAATTTTTCAAACATCATATTGAGGTATACAGTATCAAATGCCTTAGAACTATTTCTTTTACAGATAACATCGATTCTTCTCTGGATAGCATCCCTATCGTTTATGTTCACGTCGTCGGCGGTGCCGATGGTGGGGCTACCTTGGCTGGCCGCGTGGCTGCACCTGACCTGGCCCATCGCTCTCCTATGGCCTGTATTGATGGGTACTACTAACATGGCTGGTAAGTTCTTTTCAATGGCAGTGCAACTTTAAATGGTCTTTGTTGGCTACTTGAGAGATTTTGGCATAAACGTTTTTAATTAAAAGCAGTTCTGTTCCACAGTTTTGATAAGTATGTTAGCTCGACAATTGTTCAATATGATTAATTATTTTTAAAGGCATGCGACGCGTATCGTAAAGATAAAAGATAAAGATTTTTGAGGAAAGAAAAATTCACGGAATAGAAGAATCAGCTGTGTGAATTGCTGTAGCCTAATTGGTAACGCGTCTGGAGTGTGTACTTATTCACAAGAGGCGGGTTCAAATCCCACTCGCAGCTGAATTTTTCTTTCCTTAAAAGGTCAATTGTTTAATAGTCAAAAAAAAATTTAACATTTCGGCATTTTATGTTACTTTCCAAAATCACTTTCATTATTTCAGCCGTTCAGAGTGCGATATGCGAATTTATATGGTCGTTGTTTTTTATAGCTCTGTCAAAGTTTGTAACTGTGTTGATTTGTTGTTTTTTATCAGATGTGTTTCGTCGTATCTTAGCGCGTTCATCAATAGCAGCGCTGAGTCGGTTAAGTTACGGCATGTTGCTGCTGCACGCTGCAGTAGCGCGGACCATGTTACTGTCTGTGGGCTCAGCGCTCTGCTCAACTACTTTATGTATTGTGAGTATTCTGTTGTCTTTAACTAAATCTCGTTAAGGTTTTATTGAGTTTACCCAACTGGCACCCCGAGGTTGGGTTTGGTAAGTTTTCTTTATGTATCTGATCACACGTCAGCCCTTTTTTCGAACTGTATTTGATTTTAAGTACTGGGCGGTGAAATTTGAGCTCAATTTACCTTTTTGTTAAAACTCTGCGCTTTTTTAACGCTTGCGAATGGGCACTTACTTTTATAGAATCCAGCTTTTTATTTTGTAGTTTGAGGATGAGGTCTTGTCAAACTGATGTTTTGTGGTGATGCCTTCACTGACAATATTGGAGGAGCCACTTTTAAAGTACAGATAGCGCGCGAGTTGAATGCAGTCGGGGTCTGAGGTGAAGAGCCCCCCGCTACCCGCACGCCCCACCTCACGCGCCTGCAGTGTAGTACTTTGCCATACTTGTCAACAGCACAACCGCATTCCTAAGCTCTGCATTCAACTTGCGCGCTTAGTGTACAACTTAACAAGTGCTCAACTTTATTCTCGGCTCAGATTCGAACTGAGAATTAGCGGGTAGTGTGTGGTGATTTTTTTTTGCTAGTCTCTAATGATATTTTTATCTAGGAACTACTTCATGAATATAATCATCTTCATTATTTCTTTAAGTGGCTGTACTTTGCTGGAACAACGCTAGTTACTCTTCTAGCAGCGCTGGTACTCTCTCTTCTGGTAGAGATGCCATGTTGCAGCCTCCTTCGAAGGCTCTCCGACTGCGCCTCATAACAGCAATGAAACAACGACTTTATTTTGTAATCAAAATTATATTTATTTATTTATAATATTCGGTAAAAAACTTACAACTATTTATATTTACAGCCTATTTACATTATTAGGTACATAGGTAAATGTACATATTTATTGTAATTTGTAACATTTGTTTTTGTTTGTTCGGGAGAAATTATTTATTAAAGATATTTAGGAAGGAGAAGGGTAGATGATGTACTGGGTAGTAAGATTTCAAAAAAAGGGGTCTTTAACGATTATTTTAGGAGAAAAACATTGACGGCGCAAGCCAAATTACTCATCGATTTATGTCAGCGGGTACCCTTCGAGGAATATTTCGGATTTATTAAAGCCACCCTAAAAGTGTATTCATTTCGATAAATTGATAGGTACCCCAAATTTCTTCTCTGTATTTTCTTGAGACTGCATCAGTCGTCCGATAAAATTGATTGTTTATTTTCCGATAAAATTGATTGTTATTGTATTCAGTACGCTGATTTTATGGCAACCTGTCTATCCAGTACATGAACTATCAAAAAGCTAAGCGAAGAGGAGATCAAGACAAGATATTTAAAGCCTAGTAACAATTGATTCTTACTACGGGGCTAAGGCCCGCGGATTACAGAACATTCCTCAAGACTTAACGTTACTTATAACTCGTTTCAAGCAATTAAATACCTTGAATCTAAGTAATGCTTGAGTATTGAGTGACATTCTGTAATACGGGGCTAAGAACAGTATCCTTATCACGAATTTTCACTCTTTTACTTTACAGCGTCTTTCCAGTATTTACAGCGCTGCTTGTATGAAAAAATGGAACGAAGAAGGAACTAATTTTTTCCTTTAAAATTGTCAATTTGATTTTGTCAAAGTTCCAGTTTACTTTGCGTATCAAATACTGAAAAATCGTGCTAAGAGTACTGTAAGCCTAGCAATTATGTACATAACTAAAATTCTATACACAGCGTAAATCTAAACACTATGTGAACTGAATTTTATACGAATAATATTTTATATAGGCAGAGTATTTATTTATCTTGTTACTAGTTTTTGTAAGAATAATAAATAGATTTTAATCATATTTGATTTTGATTTCTACGACTAAGTTTTAATACAAGTATTACATATTTCTTTTTTTCAGCCAATATTATAATTTCTGGCATACATACAAACATACTAATGATGGATTCGTTTTAAGTGCTCATTTTGATCTTGTTCTTAGATACCTAAATTGCGCAAGAATCACTCTAGAAATTGATATAGGTACTTTTTTCAGCACTCAAACTTCATTTAATTTAACTCTTGTTTCAATTGTCATGATGAATAATTATAATAATAATTCTGAGTAACACAAGAACCTAACATAATCTTTCATAACCAATTCTCAGTAAATACAATCAACACACGTCACAAGTGTTCAGTCAGACTGCCTCCACTCGAGGCGAAATTATAACAACATTCTACGTAAATATACAATGGAATTTAACTTATTTCATACACTATAATGCCCGATTCTAATTGATTGCCTACCGGTAATTTTTAATATTTTAGGATAAAGAAAGTCTCTTATATACTTTACTATCAGGGTTTATTTTCTTTATTTTGTAAGGTCGAAGTTTCTCGCAAATATTTAAGCATTTTGAAGATCAAAATAAAGGTAGTTTTAACGGTCAGTTTTTGCATTTAGGAACCGGGCAAAAAGATTACTAAAATCACATTCGCACTTACTATCAGGTAGCGAAGCGTCGTCCTACAACGACGATAATATTGTACAACATTTTGTAACGACTCTTGCGCAGGTACGGAATGCATTTAAACATTTTTGGCCAATTACTCCTGCGCAATGTAGTTTAACTTATTAACTCCATCCGCCTTTAGTAGGTCAGTAGTGAACTGAGGCCCTGTTTCACCACCTCCCGATATCGTCTACCCATCTGATAAATTCAGAATCTGAGGCAATAATTTAAAGATGACACAAATGAAATTCGAAATTTGAACATTTAAAAAATTAAAAATAAATAATGGTTCAATTGAAAAGAGGTCGAATGAACGGAGGAGGTACGATACCTACTCTGTTACAAATCTAAAAATCGAATAACCACTTGAAAATCAAGTGGCATCTATCTGAAGGTGGTGAAACACTGACTAAGGTAGTTAAAGTCTCTGTCTTAAATTAGGAGTCGTTCACATTTTACGAGGCTTCCGCGTCGGGGAGATGATCTTCAGCATGGTGACGATGGGCGCCTCGAACGCCACGGAGATCACGAACGCCAACGCGTATGATATTATTGTCAGGCCCAGGTACAGGATGAACTGTGGACGAAAATTATGTGTAAGAAAACCTTTCTTGGAACTCAAAAAGTTCTAACTTGTAAAAAAATCTTGAAAGAACTGCGATTATCTGTGACGTCAATTTATAAGTTACTGATTTTTTTGCAAATAAGGTATAAAAAGTAAGAGATAGTTTTGAATACTGATACCTCTGTAATAATGTCGGATTATTACATTTGGGTCTAATATGACGTATTTATTTGATTAATAGGAATACAATGTCGAAGTGTAGGTATGTGGCATTGTAGAAGCTTGACAATTCATCTAGACTTCGGAACAGTTCCAAGGCAGTCGTATTGACTGCCTCGCCATGCACACGACAAATGGCGATTATAGTCTCGCATTTGACCACTATCTCTCTTGATGATAAGAGATCATGTTCATATGGTCGACGGTGAAGCACGCTTTCCTAGAAGTAACCTGTTCATTCTTGACTCAACGATCCCAAGGTTGTAGCTATGAAGCAAAGACCTCGGCAGAGGATTCCACTCCTTAGCTGGGCGTATGGTACTTACCACGAACAGTTCTCCCATGTGGATGGGATGCGTGAGGTGCATGGCCACGTAGCGCAGTACCACCGGGTGCACCAGATACGCGCAGTACGTCACGCGAGAGAACGGGTACAGCACTGGTGCTGACAGCAGGGGCCGCACCCAGCCTGAGGAGAAACAACGACATTAGACTAACATCATAATTACCGTGTGCATAACTTACAACAGGGATCAAACGGGAATACCTAAAAAAAGGGATTCAAAAGTGGGATTAAACGGGAATAAATCTCTAGAACCATAAGAAACAAGAATAAAATAAAAAAAATACCGACTTTGAAAATAGAAGAAGATCTCAATTTTTAAAGCTAAATTTAAAGCTGAGGGTGAGCAGCCAGTCCGCATAGAAAAGGAATCCGATCTAAGTAATATTATGAACGGGAAGTGACTATCTGTTGTAAGACTCTTCAATGTACTCCAACAAAATATCAATATTTATAAATGTAATTACTTAACTACAATGCAGGCTTCACAATTAGAAAACACATCTATCACACTCAAATTGTTAAATTGCATACACATACATCCAAACACCCCTCTCCACTCTATAGTACTCACATATGAACACATCACTCACACTATCATTCCAGTAGAACTACACTGCAACGTACGTACCTCACAAATATTAATACATTCAGCAAATTATACTATCATTGCATATCCGGGTAATGATGAAACGACTGTACGAAATAAAAAAATAATCAACTATTATTTTGAAATAAGTAGTCCCTTCCACAAATTAAATATATTGGACGACTTTAATGAGCAATTACTTTTATATGGTTAATTTCGACGCTTTAAACAATAATCTAAGAAATATAGATGAGTTTAGGGTTTCAGACTCCTACAGATGTGAGGCCGAAAACTGTAAAACTATTGTCACTCTTGAATCCTTAAAAATATTTACTCAAAATATTCGAAGCATTTCAGCAAATATGTCTAGCTTACTAACACTGCTATCCAGGATATCTGTACCACTGGACATTATTATTCTTACAGAATGCTGGCTCTCTTGTAATCCCAACATACCTTCACTTAATGGATTTAATTCTTATTATAGCACTAAAAAAATTAATAAGAACGACGGGGTTGTAGTATACATCAGAAGTAGCATAACTGATGTTACAATAAGTGAGCCAGTTTTCTCAGACGCCAATTGTATTCAAATACGGGTGGGAAAGGAGATTTGTATCTTTGCAGTATATAGGCCTCCGTCCTTTAAGGATATTACCAATTTTTTATCCGCAGTAGATCAAGTATTGACAAAAAATTCTGCTTCTAATAATATAGTTTTTATTGGTGACATTAATATAGATATTGTAGACGGGAACATGGATGCTAAAACTTCTGATTATCTAGATTTAGCTGCTAGTCATGGTCTTTTACCAGCGCATAATCTAATAACACATGGTAAAACCTCACTTGATCATGTTCTTCTTAAGTCCAAACTGAAAGCTACTACTATAGTCGTTGATTCTACTGTCACTGATCACAATAGTGTATTACTTGCACTGGATAAATTTAAGAGGGTTGAGAGTCCGAATATCGTTAAAACAAAACTAGACCATACAATGTTGGAAGATTGCTTGAAGAGCACGGACTTTTCCTTTATTTATGAATGTGAAAACCCAAATGTTGCCCTTGATTATTTTGCGAATGCATTGACTACAGCTTTAAGAATGAGTACCAAAAGCTACATTGTCCCTCATCGTTTAAAGATTATTAAGCCTTGGATTACTCCAGGCATTCTAAGATGTATGAAAAATAGAGATCGAATGTACATTAAAATGAAAAGAAACCCCTCAAATGAAATTATCAGTACTACATTTAAAAGATATCGTAATTTTTGCAACACAATTTTAAAAAACCTGAAAAGACAATATGAGAAAGATGAACTAAATAAAGCTAAGTCTAATCCTAAAAAAATGTGGAACGTTATAAGAGAAGTTACTCATATGAATAAAGCGAATTCATCAGCCTTTACACTACTAAAAACTAAAAATTCTGTCAATGAGTCTATTAACGAGGTGAATAGATTTTTTATCAATATTGGAAGGGAACTGGCTAGTAAAGTCGCACCCTCGACAATTAATCATAACTCATCGCACAAAATGTCTGCCAATTCTTTTGTATTTCTTGAAACTGATGAATCAGAAGTCGAGCAATTAATACTATCTCTCCGTTCTGATTGTGCAGTTGGTATTGATGGTATATCCTCTAACTTTTTAAAGCAATACAAGAATTTTTTGGTGGCCCCTTTGACGCACATTTTCAATCTGTGCATACTGCATGGAATTTTTCCCGATTCACTGAAGAGGGCTCTTATTCATCCAATACATAAGTCTGGGGATGTAGATCGTATCAATAACTATAGACCAATATCTATTTTACCTGCTCTCTCTAAGGTGTTGGAGAAGATAATGAATAATCGTCTTAACAAATATCTACAAACTTACAATATTATTTCTAATAACCAATACGGCTTTAGGAAAAATATATCTACTGATGACGCCGTCCATGATCTTTCCGACTGCATTGTGAGAGCATTGGATAGCGGTAGCAAATGTTTGACAATTTTTCTAGATTTGGCTAAAGCATTTGATACGGTCTCCATCCCTAAACTAATTTTGAAATTGGAAAAGATTGGAATCCGGGATAGGCAGTTGGATTTATTTCAGAGCTATCTTACTAATCGGACTCAGTGTGTTAAAATTGGAGAGTATATTAGTGATGCTCTCCCGATAGACTATGGAGTGCCCCAGGGTAGCATACTTGGACCTACGCTTTTTTTGGTGTACGTCAATGAACTTTGCAACTTAAAACTCACAGATGGAAGACTACTGGCTTTCGCTGATGACACGGTGCTTATTTTTACCGGGCGCTCTTGGGGACATGTTTTTGATACTGCTCAAACAGGGTTCGATAAAGTTACTAAATGGTTGTCATCTAATACACTATCACTTAATGTAGATAAAACCAAATATCTTCTATTCCATATCAAAAACCATAAAAAAATCGATAAAAGTAAATATCACATTACTGCCCACAACCACGCACCTCCTGAATTTCTCTGTGACTGCCCTAAATTACAGAATGCTGCAACTATAAAATACCTGGGAGTTGTTCTGGATGAAAGGCTATCTTTCGCACCGCATATTGATACATTGACTGGGAGAATTAGAAAACTTATTTATGTCTTCAAACACCTTAGACACGTAGCGGATCCCAAAATTTTAAAAATAGTATACTATGCTTTGTGTCAATCTATAATAAGATATTGCATCTCCTCCTGGGGTGGGGCATGTAAAAGTCACTTGATTAAGCTTGAACGCGCGCAGAGAGCTGTGCTAAAAGTATGTACCTTTAAGCCTTTTCGTTATCCTACAATAGAATTATACAAACACTGTGAAGTTTTAACGGTGCGACAATTATTCATTTTACAAATTATCCTTAGACAACATGCATTAAACACCACCCGTTGTGACTATACATATATATCTGCTATTTCCAGAACTCAAGTGACTCGTAGACTTAGACTACCCTTAGGGGATGCATGTAAGACTTCTTTCAGCCAAAGATTCTTTTGTTTCCTCGGACGTTTCGTGTACTTACAGATGAACAAAATATTGAACATCTTTTCCAAAAACAAACATGCCTGTAAAAACCTTGTCACAGATTGGCTTTTAACACAGAACTATGACGGAACGGAGAGTCTCCTTCATCCAGTCAGATAACTGTTTGATGTACTTACGTATTTCCATACACCAATTTCACACATTATTACAATTCACAAACACATAGATATTCAACTCAACTTTCACACTCACACACACACACATACATCTACACACACTACTACTTGTAAGGCCTGTTTACTTAATTATACACATATTTATATTTAGTTGATTGTTTTAAAATACAATTCTATCTAATATTATTAATTTATGCCTTTCCAAAATGTTTTTGTTTGTTTTGATTAATTTGCTTAGCATGCTAGTAATTTATAAAATGTGCTTGTATTACCATACTGTGACACTAAAAAGTAAGCTGGTACTTATAGCACAGGATTTCCTCTTTTAAGTACCAGCAGTACATTATCTGCTCTCCTTCTGTATTCTATCATCTAAGTCAATTTTATAACTGTGTAACCTTGTGATACAATTATTATTATTATTATTATTTTGACTTTTGCTTTTTTTTTTCTCCGGCTAGCCGGGAGTTCTGATGGCACGGGCCTAAGCCAAGTGTTCATCAGTTGCGTTAAATACGGGAATATTTGATTCTACGCGGTTGTGAGCAGACTGTACTATATTATCAGACTCACATTGCAGAAACTTTCTAACTAGTCTGCATGTGTTTAGAATAACTGCCTTCTGCAGAAGATAATAAGTGCTAGCTGGTAAATTTATAGATATAAGGGACTGATGAAGCTGTTTGGGGATGACTCCTGTTGAAGATAAAACTATTGGGACAATTATTACTTTTTGAAGGCTCCACAGTCGGGTTATCTCGTCTTTTAACTCTGTGTATTTAGATAGTTTTTCGGCTATTGTAGTCTGTAAGTTATGAGTGTTTGGTACGGCTATATCTATGAGGAATCCAGTTTTGTTTATCTTGTTGATCAATGTGATGTCTGGTCTATTGTAATGAACTGTACGGTCCGTATAGATTCCTCGGTCAAAATACAACTTTGCTGTGGAGTTCTCTAGAGAAGGTTCGGGGTTGTATTTATAATATGGTATTATTGTGTCTACAAACTTATGTTGATGTGCTAATTTTTGGTGGATTATGTTGGCTACTTGATCGTGTCTATGTTTGTAGTCGGTTTGGGCTATTGACTTGCAGGCACCAGTTATGTGTTGAATTGTTTCTGGGGAGCTATTGCATTTTCTACAAGTATCATTTGAGAGATTTTTAATGATATGCTTCCTATAATTTTTAGTTTCTATTACTTGGTCCTGTATTGCTAGCATGAACCCTTCAGTCTCTGGGAACAGTTCGCCTCGATTCAGCCATGCGTTCGACGCCTCTTTGTCGACATTTGGTTGGCATAAATCTTGGCGGTGTCTTCCATGTAGAGACTTCTGGGTCCATTCTAGGCATTTTGTTTTGTCATCAGTTACTGCTTCGTTTCGTTGTTTGGTCCTGTCTTTAAGATTTAAAGGTGTAAAGTGTTTATCGTTTTCTATTATAAGTCTATGGAGTGGCGAAGATTCAGCTTTAGAGTGAAAGTATTCTCTAAGAGATGTAATCTGTCGGTTGTGAAGATTTAAAATATCTATGAGACCCCTGCCTCCCTCCTTCCGCGGTAGTGTTAGCCTTTGCAGGCAGGATCTTGGGTGATGTTTACGATATTTGGTCATTGTAGTATTAACTTTGCGTTGTAGGTTTTTGAGGTCTGTTTTAGTCCAGCTGATTACTCCGAACGAATAGGTGAGGACAGGGATTGCAAAGGTATTTATTGCCTTTATTGTATTACGTGAGTATAGTTGTGTTTTGAGGATTGTGTTTAATCTATGATGGAATTGTTGTTTTAATTTATGTTTGATCTCTTTGTGGTGTATCTGGGTTGATTGTATGTACCCTAGGTATTTGTAAGAACCCTGTTCATCCAGTGGTTCTATCTGTTCGCCAGTTGTTAACATGTATTGGTGTGGGTAGTTTCGGCCTGCTCTAACTGAGTTAATTTTGCATTTGTCTATGCCAAATTCCATTTTAATGTCTGATGTGAATTTTTCTGTAATGTCTATATTATTATTAATTTCTTGAAATCTTTTTTTAATTGATAAGAAATTTCTTTTTTTATCTAAAGGTTACGATCATCAAATCAGGATCTGACGATAATTCCGGAGAAATAGAGGGAATTTTTTGGAACGTTTATCTGTTTTTTTAAATACAATCTGCAGAGTCATCAAAACATTAGGTAACTGTTCTTTCGATGCATAGTTTAAAGTTTTACTAACATATTGAGTCATGATACTTGAATAAAGATAATTCTATTCTATTCTATAGTCAAATGACTGTCGATACAACTCAATCAATTAATTAAATTTCTCAGACATCAGCAGGGCAACCTCGAACATTACCTTCCACTATTGTGATAAATTTAAAAATCTATTAAAGAAGTTTGACAGATTGATGTATGTAGGTTGATATGCTGGCGTTTGTACATAACTTTGATTAATTAACTCATCTTAAGCAGAATATAGACGGCAATACGCCTATTTGAAAATCACAATGTCATTAGAACAAGTATCGTACCTCCATGCCCAGTAGAACAGGCGATGATGATCCATCCTATGCAGGCGGCCCACAGTGAGTGCGACAGAGCGCTGTACACAGCGGCTGACAGAACACCCAGCTCTGTCTTGTACAGCCCAAAGATCAGGAACAGCAGCGTGGCAGTACATACTGCCCAGCCCACTAATGCCCATACCTAGTGATAACAAATGGAAATATGAAAATCGTGTGACGGCCTCTATTAGTGGGATAAATTGTTATGATTCCAGTGGCGTCGCGGTACTAACGAATACCATGCCCCCGGAACGCAAAGGGCTATACAAGGACATCGTGGAACTTAGTCAGTACAAATCTGACATTCCTTCCTGCCCTGCCTTGTATGAGAGGACTCATGGGATGGTTTTACCACGCTAAGAAAAAAAACCTGATAATGATTAGTTTTAGCAGTTAGAAAACCTCGGTTTATAAAAGAAAATGAAGAACTGTCCTACTTGCTTACCTTCTAATTCATACGGAACTAAATAGGTAGGTAAAAAAAAGATACACTCACCCTGGTCATCCTAATCTTCAAGTTGGTCTTGAACAGTATCCACCCGGTGAGCATGCCGACCAGGTAGGGTCCGAGTCTGGTCCAGGGCTTCTCGTAGATCTTGTCAAACTGCGTGAAGGGGTCCTCGCTGTTGGGGATGTGGTCGTTGCTCCAGGACACGTAGCCAGTCGTCACCAGGGACGAGACGAACAACACGCCGGTCAGGCACGCTGATAGCTTGAAGTGGCTGATGATGTAGAGAATAAGGTGTAAGATTCAGAAGTCATATTTGAGATAGGTGGATATGATGGTTTAAGGGGGTGTTCTAATGATAAACGTGTAGTGTTTTGCTAATTTGAATGGCGCAATCAGATCAATATTGGCATTCAAATAGTAACACCTACCTAACTCCATCATTACCATCTCCCTGCAGGGTAAAAACGTAAAAGCTTCTTCTATAAATCACTATATTACTGGTTTTTCATGCTCGCTCAAGGCGACTAGCGATTACAAAAACTTGGTATTGGTTACCTAATTGAAAAATAAATGTATGGCCTTAGTAGATTCAAACTTACCTAGTAGCTAGAATCAATAGGATAGCACTGACTGCGTAGAACTGAGTGTCATCTGACAGGTACCAACTCCATAACATGCACTGAAATAATACAAGAAATACATCAGTTAAGTCAGTCAGCATCGGGAACAAACTTAGTTCCATATTTTAACTGCATATTCTGAAATTGATGGGCGAAGTTTATTGTCTAGATAAGTTGGTTCTGTATATAAAATATTCTTTCTTCTAACAACTTATCATTTGTTCTCACATGGATTCATTGGATCATTCCTCTTTCGCACAAAAACTAATGAAGGGATTCGTATACAATTTCGGACTCCTAAAAAAATGTCTCCGTACTTCACGCGGGCAACAGCTACTAAAGTAAAGTATATTTGTATGGTTAGCTTCAGAGAAATCACACCCTATTTGTTAGTGACTTCACAACCAAAGGGGGTAAGTTTTCTCCGAAGCTGACTATGCTTGTTTGGGATATTTCAAGGCGGCTTAGGTAGGTCATATAAGATGCTCACCATCTGTTCAACGGGGAAGAGGGTGTTGATGTAGAGTAGGTTCCTCCACCAGTACTTGGGGCAGGTCTCGTAGTCGTTGGCGGGCGGTTCGAACACCGCGTTGTGCTCGAACCACTTCATTGTCACCTCCACCACGCCGAGGATAAACAGGTACGGGGCTGTCAGTCTGTAAAGAAATGAATGAAGTACTTGATACTGTTGGTTATTTTGCAGCATCTATGATTAATGTGTTTTTATGTTTTCTCATACCTGGCAAATCTGTATCCAATAAGTCCAAAGAACTGCAGCACTCCAGCGGTGAATTTCTTGCGACCCTCTACCAGCTGGTCCAGCTTGCCCTTCGTCTTCGTGCGGAAGTACAGGAACGTCACCAGCATACCACTGCGGAAAACAGAGAAATAAAAATATAAATGTGAACCGCATATTAGTGCTTGGCATATTATTATTTGTGTGTGTGAAAGAGATTCTAAGGATTTCAGATTAATACGAGTATCATTAACGTCCGAAATTAATATTTAATCTGAATCTAAATCTCATTTCTTAAAAATCAAAGGCATATCCGGTCACTGATTGATTATAGGCAAAGAACCAACCGCAGAAGTCAACCGAGAGAGATTATTAATTTCCAAGAGCATACTGGCCTTCTAAAAAGGCCACACATAGGTATTACGGTGAAATTAAAACTAAGCAAGCGACTTGCTAAGCACTGTCGGACAAATAAAAAAAATAATGAATTTTAAAATAAATATCCTTAAAGGTGTACTATTGGATTTGCAATTTTACTTTTCATACGGGAACTATAGTTTTATCGTAGAAGATGATAGTAAAGTAAGTCATACCCGAGACAGAAGAACGTGTCGACGCTGTACACGGCGCTGATGATGAGCTGGAACCAGAAGCTCTTCTCCAGGATCGCTCGCAGGGCTGTGTTGTCGGCGTACTAGAACAAATAATGTATGGTCAGTACAGTTTCCACACACGGCGATTTTTGGTCATTTTGGTGTCGCGCGTTTCATATACCTGCTTCTGTAACGCTACTATCGCACGTGAGTCTAACGTGCGATAGAAGCGATGATAAAGCGCGTTTACATCGCTTTGGTAGCAAGATGGCATATTATCGCAGTAGCTACAAAATGAGTTTTTATTTAATCGTTTCCCCCAAACTATGAAATTCTTCTGTGTCGTGGGTGCGTTCACGAAGTCTAGACTCAGTACCACTAATTTTAATCATAAAAATATTTTCTCCGTGCGGAAATCGAACCCGTGACATGGAGCACAGCAGTCCGATCGCTCAGTCACTGCACCAAACGTGCCATCAAATGAATTCACAGTCAGCTCCCAAAGAGTATAATATAGAAGCTTACCTTAAATACAACGATGCAGGTGTGCCCAAATATGACCCAGCACATTGAGAAGGACCTGAGACCATGCACCACGGACACGGTGTCGGCTCCCACGGACTGGTCGAAGATCTGCAGGATATTCGTCTTCATGGAGAAGGAGAGCAGCAGCTCGGACCACAAGCCTGCAAGAATAGAATAGCACGTTAGTTTGTAAGAAACATTGCTTGTTGTAAAGTTGTAGGTGTACCGCTCAAGCATGCGACGTGCAAGGTACAAGTTGGGTTTAACAAGGCTAACCAAGCTTAAAGTTAGAAGTTAAATGGAAATGGTTTGCTACATGATGTTATATACTTACCTAAAATCATGCTTACATCTCAGCCAAATGGAAGGACTAAGTATTTTGTTGAAAATGAGGCCAAAAATTGTAATATATATTGGGTAGACATCAAAACATGAATTGTTAGAAACAAATCATGGTGAGATAGGTTTTTTGGGCTCGGTTACACATTAGTTCTCATTCACACAGAGGTCCGTTTTATAGGTCCATTTTATAGTATACGTTTTTAATCGGCAATGACGCATGTAGTGGTAGAGCGAATTCAAATACGTGACAGTATTCAAATACTGATCCGATTTAGAATACCTAAATTCTAAGCGGTATGTCAAAATCAGAAATAAAGTGTGACCATCACCTCCAGTAGTGATGGATCCATTAGAATCCATCCTAGAAATACCGGTACTCTGTGTGAACGAGTTCTTAGGTGGCTATCCCACTGGCGTTTTACGAGTGAACGCTAGCCACTAGAGAATTGCGACGTCAACGTCACGTCTGCGCAACGACAACGTTGACACTGCGCGGATGTTGGAGAAACGCCAACGGTCGTAAAACGCCAATGGGAAGCAATCTTAGGCATGCCAAAATAAAAAAGAAATACTACCTGTGCTCATAATTCCGGAACATCTCCCTTTTCCGGAATGTCTAGACATAGTTATAACTTACTGAGTTTGATTTCATCAGTTGAGCTGGTGTCGGCGGTCAGCCGCTCCTCCGAGGTGTTGCTGTTTATCGCCAGGTTGTTGTTCACGTTGTACATCGACTTGCCTGTGCAATAAGCAGTTCCAAATTAAGCTGGGAATCTTTCGAAAAGAAGAGTGGGTTAAAAATAGGTAATATGCCCTAGTTGACTGTTGGCGTATAATAATTATAGCCAAGGTCGAAGAATATGTTGTAGGCCTACAATGACCACACTCTTGTGTGGTTCCGAGTAGTTTGAGAACTAGAATGATTGATGGGGCGTTTTGTCAACTAGGGCGTATTACCTAATTTTACTCTATTCAAGCCCTAGTTTTTCTCATGAAATGCTTCCGTTCGCAGAAAGCAGGTGGCCTACGATGACGTCTTAAAGCGTAGTTCCGCTCAGGGAACGAGATGGCGCTACACAACTTGGATAGCTCTGTCTCATTCCTTTGGTTATGACGTAGTTTATATTACATTTTTTGAGTCGAATATTATGTTGGGTGAATCTACGTTAATCGCCAAAAGCAGTTTGCGTAGCAATAGCGGACATGGCTTCTCAAAGGTATAAATTCCTGCAGTATTTTTATGACGTACCATTAGCAACAGTAATATCTTCAAGTCCATTGAGATCCAGCTTCAAGTCGCTGCGTGCGCCGCCGTTGGCGATGTTGGCGGCCATGTTGGCAGCGCGCTGCTTGCGTCTGCGCACGTCTGATGTTATCTTTACATCGTATATGGTCCCTGCGATCAGGAGGATGCCTACCAGGATGGACACCGCGCTGGAAAAAAAGTTTATTTTTAGTTTTATGCCACTGATTTAAAACACATGAAGTTTTATACTTTGGGTGACTTAAGTGGGAAGCAAATATTTTAACGTGCTATTGTATTGCCAGCGATTCTTCGACGATTAAGAGAACTGATTTATAAGCTGAATATAAGCAGATTTTGATAAACTGACATGAAAGTTTACATCAAAAGAGAAGAGGACCGGCCATAACAACATACGAAATCTTTTAACACTCATCAATTACAACTATGTATTAGTTGTATATAAATCTTGGTTTGTAGATGGTCTATAAGTGAGGTGGAAATTAAACATTACCATCTTATATTTTTCATATATTTTACTATTTTTGTAACCACGTATAATACATATATTATTGTCGCAGTTGCCGCTCCACCAAGCACCAGAATTTTGCAACCAGCTTCCAATGTAATATTATATCTGCTATTTTGTATTGTAAACTATACCTGACGGGTACAATTTACTGTGATCTAGTTTTGGACACATTTAACTATACAGGGTGAATTTTTCAACTGGGCGTGGATGGGTACTTTCGAAACTATGAGGAATATCGAAAAACGTTGAAAGGAGTCTCGAGGCCGATTTTGACGAAAACTAAAACTGCATCATTGGATTTTCGAAAAATCAAAAATCCTGGTCAGGAATCGAACCCGCTGATTTTGGAAAAAAATCACACCCTGTATTATTACACCGTTCGGTAGTGTTGCTAATAAGGATCAAATTCTGGGAAGTAATCATAAACGGCAAACTTAAGGAAATGGCTGATTTTTATGAAATTGCTATTTTTCCATGTTACTTTACATCTACTGAGCCATAATTTATTCGAAATTATAAAATTTCATTGTTTTCAATGCCTCACTGGATTTGACGTTTCAACAATCCCACTGTACTTAGCAATACGACATTATTGACTGAAACTAAAAATAGCAGTATTTTAAAGAAGAAAAGGTAACTTACGTTTCAAATACAGTCTTTGCCTTGCAGATAAATCAGTTTTTTTATAATTGTACGTTTTCCTTAAGTTTGCCGTATATGATTACTTCCCAGAATTTGATCCTTATTAGGAACACTATCGAACGCTGTAATAATACAGGTTGTGATTTTTTTTCCAAAATCAGCGGGTTCGATTCCTGACCAGGATTTTTGATTTTTCGAAAATCCAATGATGCAGTTTTAGTTTTTGTCAAAATCGGCCTCGAGACTCCTTTCAACGTTTTTCGATATTCCTCATAGTTTCGAAGGTAGCCATCCACGCCCAGTTGAAAAATTCACCCTGTATATTATATAGTTTGTTACCAAGCCTGTAATTACCTACGTTTAGTCGTTTTGTACTCGTTGAGTAATGGCAGAACCACATAGTATAATTCCAAAGGTATGCACTTATGAAACATATTCCTTAATTACAAAAAAAAAGTGTTTTCACAAAATTATCAATAGAGGTCTCCTTGCGATTTACTAGTAAAACTGTTAAACATGATCATTTAAGTTCCATTTTGACAGTACCTACGTTACTAACAGCCATTCGCAATATTTTATCCCGATTTTGCCTTCCTAGAGATAAAAAAAAAATACTTGTGTCTATTTCTAATATTGGGAATGGCAGTATGTGGTCCTAAGAAAATAAATACAACAAGAAAACAAACAATCATAGACGAGTGTTTATTTTTGGTTGATTTAAACATTAAAGACTAACAAAACACGATAAGCCTAATATAGCCTATACTGCCCAATTACTTGTAATAATCAAAAGTAAAGGTAATCGCACAGCAGACCGGTCTAGTCTAGAACATGTGACGTCATCACGAGAACAACTGACACACAAACACGCTTATAGAAAGTGGAATAAACCGCTCGTGAAGCAAGCCTTAGGAAATACCTTAATGTCAACCATTTCATAATTTTATGTTAAACTAGCTGTGCCCGCGACTTCGTTCGGGTGGATGTCGGAAATTACCAATGTATTTTTTTTTGTGAAGCGTCGGGTAAAAAGGTCTCCCTCCAAAATCCCACCGTATCCCATCGTATCCCATCTTATCCCATCTTATCCCATCTTATCCCATCTTATCCCATCTTATCCCATCTTATCCCATCTTATCCCATCTTATCCCATCTTATCCCATCTTATCCCATCTTATCCCATCTTATCCCATCTTATCCCATCTTATCCCATCTTATCCCATCTTATCCCGTCCTGTTCCGTCCTGTCTCGTCCTGTCCCGTACTGTCCCGTCCTGTCCCGTCCAGTCCCGTCCTGTCCCGTTCTGTCCCGTCCTGTCCCGTCCTGTCCCATCCTATCCCGTCCTATCCCGTCCTGTCCGTCCTGTCCCGTCCTGTCGCGTCCTATCCCATCCTATCCCATTCTATCCCATCCTATCCCATCCTATCCTATTCTATCCCATCCTATCCTATCCTATCCCATCCTATCATAATCATTAGATGAATTTTTATTTGAATATGTAGCAGAATCGAAGCTAGATCGCGCTATGAACTACGCGTCTTGGTGTGAACTGACCGTAATTTTACTTCTGAAACACTTTATATTCGAATAACTTTTGATAGACTGAACCGATTCCAATGAAACAAAAACTAAATTCCTCTCCAAGTTACGCTTAATCGTTGTGTATAAAAGTTATCTACATAAATTTCGTACATTTTACGTGATACCTGGACAAATAAACATACAAACAGACAAACAGACAAACAGACAAACAGACAAACAGACAAAAATTCTAAAAATGCTAGAAATGGGTTCTATTGGTTGTCCTTTAATACCCTGGCTAAATTTTTTGAGTTTTTTTTTAATGTACAAAAATAACTTTTCTACAGTTTTATTATATGTATAGATACGTAATTAATGAATCATCAGGGTAAACACAGTATTGCAATAGTTGGTCAGATTCTGAGACCGCAGCCATTTCGTCACATGTTTTGGTTCCATCTATAAAGGTGGGTTAGATTTTTTATTTTAAATGGAGATGAAGCCTTAAAACACTCGAATGTGCAACATCTAATAATGCTAAAAGCAGTTTATTAGTAGTCGGAGAGTTGCGTATCTCAGGTTGGCTTCCCGCGCGAAATAGTTATTTGTGCAACAAGAGAGCAAAGTCGTTTTTTGCTGCGAGTGCCGATTTTGATCCTGAGCAAGCGAAGGATTCAACGATTGAATCACGAGCGTAGCGAGTGATTCTAAATTTGAATCCTGAGTGTGGCGAGGGATTCAAAGGCACGAGATAGAAAAAACTTTGCTCTCGTGTAACACACATAACTTTTCACTTCAGCAGCAAAATATTTCAATGTCTACAAGTAGTAGTATTCCGGGTCTGAGTGTTTGTGTATGTTATTTTATATGTTTTGTGCCCACGATACAGGAGAAATTCCTAGTTAGGAGCGACGTATTGTTTAATTCGAAACAAAAAGTAACTGCAAAAGTCAGAAATTAGTTTTCTTGGAACCACTTACTATAAAAGCTGAATTTTGATGGTCATGTTTAGCAGTTTGACAAGGATTTGCCAAAACGCATTTTATGACGTATTTTTTTTAAGTGATCATAAATAATCAGTGAGTTTAATACCTTAACAATTTATATGTTTACTTGTCTCTTTTTTAACGGAATTATTAAACAGTGTTTCAACTTTCCGTTGTTTTGGTATTAAAATCACTTTACAATAGTTTTCATCTTAAGTATTAATTTGGGCGGAACATAAACTGCAGTTAGTTTTGTAACAACTTGCAAACTGTATCATTGAAAGGTAACATTTTGTAGCGAATGCTGAGCTTCAAAACATTATTAACTTGATTGCGTGTTACATAAGCGAGTTATTTCTTCACATTCCTTACGAAATGACAGACTTTACCTGGACATAAACAAATAATAATTAAGATGTATAATTTAGTGTTTTTTGCATCCTGGTGGAATTGACCTAGCTACCTTATTTGTTAAGTGGGTAGATATTGGTCGCGGGACTTATTTCCATCACCGTGACCCCGGAACCTTATGGGCTATTGAAGAAACCGTGGATTTTAGTCAGTACAAGTCTGACAGTCCCTCCCGCCCTGCCCGGGGTGGGAGGACTCATTTGATGATTTTACCACGATAAAAAAAAAGTTGGTAGATATTGCTGGACATGAAGTCTTGAGTTCTATTCCCAAGTTGAGCAAGTGACCAGAATCAAGCAGATTTCAACCTGAGTCATCTTAGATAACACGGGACTATTTTAAAAGATTACTGCGGCGTTGGAAGGCATCAAACCCATAAAAAAATAAGTAACTCAGAGCCAGTAAACCATAGCCTGAGTTTGGTTACGGTCGACGGTATCGTTTTTTTTAATCTTTATTTATATATAATTTATTTATTTAAATTACAAGTATTTAAAACAGGATTAACAGCGGGTCCCAAACTAGGCACAGCTTGTTCTTGGCGACCCATACATTAGAATATATAAGCTTTTGGTCATACATGATATATCATTGTAGATATCATAACTATATTACTATTGTACTATGTATTACTTGGTTTGTCTGTAACACATAGGTACACATGAATGCAATAAAGAATTTGTGTTTGAGTTTGGAATTACATAAACGTTTACATATGTTTATTAATATACTACAATAAAGGTAAGTTGCCTAAGTGCCTAATCTGTCAGGGAACACAGTCGTGATGTGGTTTCCTCGCAAAGTAAAGTTAGTAATCGATGATAAAACTTAAGTCAAATAGGAATTTTCGCAAGCATATTGTCTTAGCCATAGACAAATAAACGTTGTAATGTTATCTCTTCCTACTTGACCTCTATGGTGCAATAGTGTTAGGTGTTATTACAACAGCGAGTGTTCAATACATAATGAGAAGGTTGTTTTGGATCTGTTACTAAAGACGGAAGAGGTTATTATAAAGAGAATATAGTGGTTTAATTGTTTAAAAAGATGGCGACAATTTGTTATTGGTATTCGGACTGCTATCCAAGGTTTTGGAGTCGCGGGCTTGGGGCATATAGAAAATTTTTGTACTTTTTTTTTGAACAATTCCTCTTATTACACATTAAAGTACGATTAATTATTACATGTGGGAGAGGATATAATTATATTCTCTATCTCATGCCCCAGCGACCGTGGGAGACTTAGAGTTTAGCTCGCCGTCCGATCAATGTCCAGGCCCTAATCGGCGGCTTGTGTGGACAAGTTTTATAATTATCCACCCCAATTTTCCAATTTTTTTTTGATAATTATACACAGTGGAGGTACTTACAGCAGTACGTGGAAGGTAGGATCGGCGAGGTAGTTGTATCCGCCATGTTGTGGCGAGCGCACGGCAACTACCTTGTGGTGTAGCAGGGGTGCGCGTGCGCCGGACACCAGCGCAGATACGGTGGCGCGCGAGCATGAGTGCGGCAAGCACATACCCAGGTGCAGCGTCCGTTGCTGGGAGAGGAAATCCAGTATTAGATTCATACCATCTTACCACAAAAAAGTCGAACTGTTTATCGCCTTACTAGATGAAAGATCTCTTGAACACGTGTCTAAAAAAACTGTCAACGTCAAAACGACATTTCACGTTAATATAAGGGTCGTTTTGCAGTTACACTTTTTTTTAGACAAGCGTTCAACAGATATTTATCTTTTTGTTTATCTTTGTGTTAAAAATAAATTAAATGTATCACTATTTAGCTAGCAGTGTTAACGTATTACTGTATAGACTCACATTCTTGACGATATCAGTGAAGTTGGTGGTGACGATGACCTTGGCGACGTAGAAGGCGGTCTCGAAGGGAGGGCCGAAGCCCACCATGGACAGATCCTCACGCCAGTCGTTGAAGATGTGCGAACGAATTGTTTCTGCAAATACGAGGATCATCAATTATATACTATAGTCATATGTAGATAAATAACTAATACTATACGCTAATGTGGTTGAAGGAAGCCACACAGAAAATTCATTATTTAGCCTATATTATGCTGCACGGAGACAGCCCATAATTCTCCACGCGGGCCCGGTGCGTGTTGGTAGATGTCACAAACTTCGAATTTGTTGGTTCTAGAACATGCCAGTTTCCTCACGATGTATTCCTTCACCTTTTTGAGAGCAGTGATAATGAAATAAATTACACAAATTAATGCGCCAGGCTAGGTTCGCAACCACGACCTACAAAATCAACAAACAATAATGTTTATATTTACAACTCGTAAATTGGGGCCACCACTGCTCAAATAGTTAAAAAAATAAAATGTTTATATAAAATAACATTAATTTAACGCATCTACGAGTATCCACTACGCAAAAACTGCAAAAACGCATAAAATAATTGATTTCTGCATTCATAAATCTATTTAACTTCAATTCTTACAACTTAGAATTCTAGATTTGTCTAACTTTTACGCAATGAGGTATGCGCGTCCGCATCGCCATACAAAAGACTTCAACGCGCGCAGCATTTATGTGCACAATGGCGCTTAAAAGATAATTCTATTGGTTTGTTCACATTGCAATATCTTAAAGAACTGTCGTTACAATTTCGTAATTAACTGTTTAAGGTGTTATTCTGGTGTTCAAATAGAATGTCAGTTTAGATTGTTGATTGTTTCGTATGCTAATCCTTTTAGATTATTTTTTCTCACGTTTCTCCCGACAACTTTGTTTCTAAAAAAAAACAATGTATAGCCTTGAACACCTTTTAAATAAAATTTCGATTCCAATCACTGACTCATTAACCGAAGCCCTACTTTTGATTCATCGGTTTTTTAAAGTTTCTCGTTTGGCTGCGCGGGCGCAGATGACAAGGCCGCGTTTGTTTGTAGAAAGTGACGTAAGTCAATACCCCTTGACCCAGAACAATGTGCAGTGTGCCGGGGGTAGGGAGGCGGGGAGCGGGGGGCTGGCTGTCTTGTGGTAATATTGTTATAAGTGCTTGTTTTTGTCAGTTTCTGTACTTCAGTTTTGTAATAATTGGCTTGTTCACGTAACTGTAGGTAAGGTAAGGTTTAACGAATCTAGAAGGTACAAAACTGTAGAGCCAGTAGAATGCATGAGTTTATGTTTGATTTGCATAAGGATGAAAAGGATATTATTTACTATTATTTAGAGTTTGTTTATTTACTAAGCAAAGGGACTACTAATTTTCAGGATTTTTGCAAAGTGAAACCCATGACCGATTTTATAATTGATAATGGTGTCATACCACCCCGGGACGTTGGCAAGAAACATTCTAATTTAGCTTTGATGGGGATTATTATCAATCTGCTTTCGTTTTAGAAGTCTTATTGAAAAACAAATTGTTTTGACAAATTTTTTTGCACACCGAAACATAACAAACAATGAAATTTAGAACTTTCCCCATAATTATGGAAATCACAAAAAACAATTTCCTTTTCTATTAAAGTACATTATTTCCACGGTACACAGCTTCAACTCCCATTACTCGATTACATAAGCTTTGTGGTTTATTATTGATACTGCATATCGATTAAGATCGAGACTCGAGTGTCGCCATAGTCCGTGGAACCATTCGGATAGTATTGCAGTACGTTGGAAATAGTAAGTACTGACGTCAAAGTCAAAGTCAAAGTCAAATCATTTATTTCAATTAGGCCATCAAAGAGGCACTTTTAAACGTCGAATTAAAATTAAGGAAATGGGATGGGATGGGATTGATTCTACACCCATTCGCAAAGGTAGGTTGTATGAAGAAGAATGGGCAAGAAACTCCATACTTACTCTTTTTAAAAATGTTTTACAATATTTTTTACATCATTGAAATAAATAATGTAAAAGCAATGTACCTTGAAAATCTAAACAAAACATGATTAAAAAATAAAATAATAGGGAATAAAGAAAATAGCAAAAAGGTACATGGTGTTCACATTTTAACAAAATATTGCAATTAAAGCTATTTTACAAATACAATTTATGGAGTGTGTGAGCATTCAAATTTCAACCAGCTTGATTCTGTTTAAGCCCTACATTGTACTATGGAGCAGGACCAGCATGTTTCCAAACATTTTTATCTTGAATATAATCTTCTAATTTATAATATGCTTGTTTACTAAGTGTATTTTTTATATAACTTTTAAATTTTCTTTCATTTAGATTTAAGATTTCACTCGGTATTTTATTGTAACACTTAACACAGTACCCCATAAAAGATTTTTGTACTTTAGACAATCTAAAATATCGTTGATCAATTTTATCTTTATTTCTCGTATTAAAATTATGTCTGTCGCTTATTTTATTAAAAAGATGAGGATTTTTCCTAACATGCATTATATTTTCATAAATAAATTGACAAGGCACTGTCATTATATTTATCTTTTTAAATAGTTCCCTAAGAGATTCGCGACGACGAAGATTGTAAATTGCTCTGACAGCTCTTTTTTGCAAAATGAAAATGGATTCAATGTCAGCTGCCCGGCCCCACAGTAGAATGCCATAAGACATAATGCTGTGAAAGTAGCTGAAGTAAACCAAACGCGCAGTTTCGACGTCGGTTAACTGCCTTATCTTTCTAACAGCATAAGCGGCTGAGCTTAGTCGCCCCGCTAGAGATGCTATATGGGGCCCCCATTGTAATTTATCATCTAACGTGATTCCTAGGAAAACCGTCTGATCAGTAAATTCCAATTTTTCTCCGTTTAGTAAAATGTCGCAATCGCTACTTTTAACATTTGGCAAAGTAAATCTAATACATTTCGTTTTCTTTTCATTAAGAACTAAATTATTCAGAGTAAACCAATTTTGAACCTTAGCAATACACTCATTAACAGTGTCTAGATTTTTTGCACGTCTATCTATTTTAAAAATTAACGATGTATCATCCGCAAATAACACCATCTGTGGTTGATTTTTTAGTAAATGGGGTAAATCATTAATATATACTAAGAAAAGGAATGGACCCAAAATAGAACCTTGAGGCACGCCCATAGTAATTTCAGCCCCTAAAGAGTTTACACCGTTTATCTGTACTTTAAGCTGTCTATCTCTAAGGTATGAATTTAGTAAATCAAGAGCTTTATTTTTGATTCCATAATGTTCCAGTTTCAGCAAAAGCGTTTCGTGGTTTACGCAATCAAATGCCTTTGAGAGGTCGCAAAAGATTCCTATGGCATCTTGCGCTTCCTCCCAGGAGTTAAAAATGTTCTTCAATAGGGTAACACCGGCGTCAGTTGTACAACGGCCTTTGGTGAAACCGAACTGTTGATCATGAAAGATGGAGTTTCTATTGAAGTGACATAGCATTTGTGTAAGCATTAACTTTTCAAACACCTTACTGAAAACTGGCAAAATTGACACCGGCCTATAATTGTTTGGTTCTTTACAATCACCCGATTTGAAAAGTGGAGCTACCTTACTATGCTTCATGAGATCCGGAAACACTCCTTGGTCAACACTAGTATTAAATATAAAAGCTAAATAAGGCGCTACAGTTTCTATTATGGATGTACAGGCCTTCACGGACATTCCCCAGAGATCTTCTGTTGACTTCATTTTAAGATCTTTGAATGCTTTAATCACAGCTTGGGGGTTTGTGTGCCGAAATCTAAACTCCATCGGGCAAGCTTTTACATTATTTCTAAGTAAGGCGGCAGCGAGTGCAGGTGACGAATTTAAGGACTCAGTCGTCTTAAGAGGTATATTCGAAAAAAACTTTTCAAATTCCTGAGCTACTTCTTTATCAGTGTTTATAGGGCCATGTGCAGTTTCTAAATTAAATTCGATATTGCGCTGTTTATTCCTACCTGTCTCATTATTTATAATTTTCCAAGTTGTTTTAATTTTATCATCGGCTGATTTTATTTTATTACTAATATGAATAGCTTTAGCTGTTTTGCATACATTTTTAAAAGTTTTTGAATATTTTGCAACATACTGATGAAAGGTATTATTCATAATGTGTTTCTTTAGACCATAAAGTTCAAAGAGCCTTTCTCTGCTTTTACGAATTCCAGGTGTCGCCCAATCACTAAACAGGAATTTTGTGACTATGGTTTTAGTTTTTACTGGAAATGTGTCAGTAAATTCTGTATTTAAAATTGCAAAAAACTCGGCGTAAAACTCATTTGGGTCACTTATATTATTAAAGATATCTTGATCACATAATTTACTTGCTAGTGTATCATTAAATTTTTCTAGATTCTTACATGTAATTGGCCTATACCTTATATTAGTTTTCTGCATAGGTGTGTAGGCGCAAAACGTTATTGTTTGGCCACTGTGATCAGATGGCAATTTATTTATAATGTCCTTATGCAAATAATCACAATTAGAAAAAACGTTATCTATACAGGTGGCAGAAGAAGCTGTCACTCTGGTAGGTTCCATAAAAATATGTGACAAGTTAAATGATTTAAAAAGACTCAACAATCTGATACTATTGGAGTTATTTTCTAATATATTAATATTGAAATCACCACAGATGATGATAGTTTTACTACTATTACATACTTTATTTAACACATCTTCCATTATAGAATCAAATATAGGAAGAGTCTGGTAATTTGGGGGTCTGTATACACATACTATAACATGCCTATCAAGCTCAACACAGGACAATTCAATTACGTGTTCAACTGACAGTTCAACAATGTCATTTCGAGTTTTAGATTTAATTGATTTCTTAATTAATATTAATGATCCGCCATGTAACATACGTTTGCGGCTGAAATGACTAACTACACAATAATTATCATAACAAATAGACATAACTTGATGATCTTTTAACCAATGTTCGGTAAGGCAAACAATATCAAACTTAATTACGACGAAATTAATTACTATTCGCTTTACGTGCTCTCATGGCGATGTTGCTAAATTATACACAATTTTAATATTGTATTGTAGCGACCAGAGAAGCACAAAGACAATAGGCAATAAAGCTTGATGAGCATCAGTGGTTCCTCAGGCAAGACTTACAGCCATTTATTATAAAAGGGACAGCTTTTTTGTGGTGGTAAAATCCTCAAATGAGACCTTCCTCCCTTACTGTCGGACTCTGACTGTCTAACAATCCACCTTTTTTTTGGGTTGGCCTTTGCGTTCAAGGGCTACGGTATCCTTCTTAGACAGTCCGGTGGCCGTGGTAAGACAGTCCCGTGGCCTTACCAAAACTTTTTTTTTTTTTTTTTTTTTTTTACGTGGTAAAATCATCAAATGAGACCTCTCACCCCGGGCAGGGCGAGAGGTACTGTCAGACTTGTACTGACTAAAATCCACGGTGTTCTTCAGTAGCCCTTTATGTTCCGGGGTCACGGTGATGGTATGAGTCCCGCAAACCCGGCAGGCTTTGGCCCTCTGAGAGGGGGCCCCGTCATTTTGCTGACAGCTCTTTGAGGCGCGCGTGGAACACGACGCGCCGTCGACCCGGGCATGGTCCATGGTCGGGCGGCGAGTTGCCCTTTACTCGCCGCCCGCATGCCCGCGCCTACGGTGGCCGGAGATCGTCTTGCGACGTCCGACGCCGTGGGCGTCCACCACCGCGGGTGGGGCGGAGGGAGGACCTTGTCCTCTCTCTCACGCGGCCCGCCTCCTCCTTCGCGAGCATGACTGCTTCGCAGAAGGAGGCGACCGCTTCCCACTCCGTCTCGCCCCGCAGCATGGCCGCGACCAGTGCTGGGCGCGAGAGGTCTCCGCCTATCGCCGCCGTGAGGACACGTCGGTGCTCCGCCCAAGCGGGGCAATCCTGCACCGTATGCTCGACTGTGTCCTCCGGGCGGGCCTTACCAAAACTTGCAGCCAGAGTAGAATTGTGTCTTGTGTACAAAAGTTTCCCATGATTTCGTCGATGTTTGTGATATGGCAAAATTGGTTTTTAGTTAAGCTAGTTGTTACTCGCACGAAGAAAGACATTTGCTTTAACATCAGTAACAATCAAGTAAAAGTTTATACTTTTACTGATAACTTAAGCTGTTGTTAAAGAAACTAGTTGTTAGAAGAATGAAAGGCACCATTTCTCAACTCCCAATAACTCCATCATATAAACCTTACAATAATACTTAAAGTTATCTTACTGCACATCGCGTGCTAACCTCATAAGTACCGCCAAAGATAACCAGCTGACGGCACACAACAAAGCCTATTTACTAAGTTCCGCACCTACTGACACGCATGCCACAAACAATGCCGCCGTTGCGAGAGACGTGTTTAATGAATTACTTGCAGTAAATGTTTTTGTTACAACATTGCATCGGTGACATACTGACATAATAAAAGGTAAAATACAGTCCCTCATGACCCGTGATGACCGCACAACTCGAAACACTACACAACATTTTTCTTTTTCAACGGTTTTATACAGAGTAAGATAGGCATGCTACATTAAACTTTTAGTTGTAGTAAAATCAGTATTTAACAAACTTTTTACGGGTATTATATCATCAAATGTGTCCCACCCTCAGTGGAGCGGGAGGGACTGTCAGATTCTTACTGACAAGCCCACCCTGTTCCTTCAATAGCCCTTTACGTTTACTGTCAGGCTACCTGCTCAGACAGTTCCGCGACCCCAACTTAATAAAATTTGGATTTCCTTGAGAACTAAGGAATAGAGAGAGAGATGTTGAGGAACGTTCAGTTCGGCTAAAGCAGAAGCAGTTTTATTCCCAGCAGTTAGTGAAGTCGTTTTCTTTTTCTCGAAAAGTTTTTTATTTTAAAAGACTTACTTTTTTAATCCATTTGCAGACGTACATCAAGTTTTTTTTGGATAATGGATCCGGAAAAAAAATCTTGATGTACCGTTAACCTATTCATTGATGTCACTTTAAGCAGACTTACTGTTGCGCTGCCTGATGGGCGCATGCTGTTCGTTGAGGATGTCGCACAGCTCTGCCGACCCCGTCCAGTAATTGTTGCCCCAGTAGAACATGGACGTGTAGCGGCCGCTCGCGTCCTCCACTAGAAGAAAAGATACAAAATATTATATATTAAACAATTCAATTACAGCAAATAGGTGGTTTCTGGGCATAAGGAGCGATTCTTTTGCCATCTATCGGGCACAGAAACTGCAGGCTGCTATTAAGTAATTCTTGATGGATAACCTCGATAGCACTTTCCCTTTAAATTTATTTAAATATTTTTATCACCGCTATTCTGGAACGTAATAGATTTTTGGTTATGATGGAAAGGCCCGCGGGCCCTTCGTTTTAAGTCGCTTAGACCAATAAATCAATTTTAACTTAATCACACACAGAATTCACAAGCGGCAATAAATATTTTCGATGAAAAAGTCTTCAGCTATATAAAGTTATCTTAAAGTGTCAATGAAGATAAACTCTGTTGTTCCGGCGTGTCACGACACGGGCCATTAATTTCAATAATGACAAGGTTTATTGAACTCGCCTTGAATAAAACAGCCTTTCAGTTTACGGCGACACTCTCCAAAATATCACTTCCTGCAAGTGACAAATCAATAAGTTTGCCTTCAGTGCATGGTGCAAATGGAATCAAATGAAACAAAAATTGCTGTAATTGTGGTTGTACAAAAGAGGTCAAAATAACAATAACAGTTCAAACAAGTTTACCATTAAAATGGCAAAGTATGTTTCTAGTCCTAGAACTAAAAATCAGAAGAAATGTAACATCTACCAATTCGTACTAGGTTTGCGTGGCGCACTATCCCTTTCTCAAGAGAATACTTGTGACCCAACAGTGGGAAACATTATGCTATATAACAAGCAGTTGAGTTTAATAGATAGAATTGTACATTTGTACATTTGTGCACCATAATGGCGTTAATATCCCGGTCGCCACCACCACTGACCATGCGGTAGAGCGATGTCATATTTTTTTAGACGTTGGACCACACTCGGTTTTTATCCTGTATCGTGGGTGCGTTTACAAACTTACACCCACACAAACAGACCCGGAACAACTACGTGCAGATCATACAAATATTTGTTCAGTGCGGTAATCGAACCCGTGACACGCTACGCAGCAGTCGATTGCTCAGCCACTGCGCCAACCGTCAAACCAATAGCATCTCATCACTATTACCAGTTACTAAAAAAACACTGTCGCGAAAAGCTTGTACAAACTCCACAATGTTGCGCACACGCACACTTTAGGCTGTAACGCATACTGTTATTACGTGCGCAATCGATCTAGTTAGCTTCCTATAGTTTCAGAGCGGTTGACCTCTCCTGCAGCTGTGCGCTTTCCAATCTGTGCAGTACATTGTACAGTAATGTGCAGTGCAGGTAACAGGGAACCTTGGGGCTCACATCTATAAGGACAGGTGTGTAGCCTTGGCAGGTATTGCTAGCACAAAAAATGGTAATCTATGCTGTTAAACCCACTTAGGTTAGGTTATTAATTCATGGTTAAAGACCCTTCATTCACGAGCAATACTTGTGGGAATTAATAAACAAACTAAGTTGTTGTGTTCTAGGTTAATAAAATACAGTTGTTTCTGTTTTTAAAGGAATGAACATTCATGAAACAAGAGAGAATTAAACGAGAGCGTTTTAGCGAGCATTCTATCAAGCGTTTTAGCAAAAGGACAGCTTCGAGCTTTTAGGAAAATAAGCTTATATGCAGCACATGCAATTGTCAAGTCTGATATCTTAGTGAAGAATATTTTTTTCACGAGCATCGGCTAGATCATTCGCTAGAAAATATTTGGCTCTATGCTTGGCTCTGTTCGTAATTCATTAAAAAAAAAAACGGCGAATGCTCGACGTTCGTTTGTTTCGGACGTGGTTTGAAATTTTACGTTTTTAAAATTCAAAAGAATATAAATTGTTGTACTTAAATAAATGCAGACGTATGTACATTATTGCACATATTATGTTGTAAATCGTCACACTGACCTCAATGTAATTGTCAGAATCAGTCCTGTTCAGGTCATCATTAATTTGTTTACCCCGGAAGCACTCATTACTATATGTATGGTGTCATGGGTTTTTTGCAATCGTTTATGTCATCCTGTGTGTTTTTATTTTATACCGTAAATGTGACAAACAAGCAGTATGGCCCGCCTAATCGAAACGGGTCACCGTGGTCGATGGTTGTAAAATCAGAGGCTATAATAGCCTTTAATTTTTTTTAATAAGGTTTGAAGAAAGTAGGAAGGACTGTTGTTCCGACCAGAATTAACAATCGTATTTGGTGAATTAAGTTTATACTGAGGGTCCCCCAGTTTTCAGCACGGCGATCCTTCCAGAATCTGACTGACACATTTACGGACACAGATGAGCGACTTGACTTATACGCGTTTGTAATTGATGCTGCTTATTTTTACTTTCCTTTTGTTCTTGAAACAAGGTCTCAAAATAAATAATATTAACGTCCTCAATAAATTGTTATTGTCAATGCTTAACGCAAGATCAATAACTGGTAAATATCATTTATTCCGACAAAAGTACGACAATGGCAGGTGCACCGACCCGTTTGCATAAGTGAAGGTACACCAAAAAGCACTCTGTTCCTTTGTGATAAAGTGCAAACTTGATCTTTAACGTAGCATATAATGTTAACAAGAAAAGCAAATGTACCGGATATTGTCTCAATATCCGTTGTTATACATCACAGGCAGATGATCTATTGCTAATAGGGAAAGTTTTCTCACTTCCGTTGTCGCTTTTTCAATTATTTTCTTTTACAGGATATTGAAAAAAATACCTATAATCGATAACTGTACTTTCAAGTATGTTCCAAAATAATTAATTGCGAAATTATTAAATGTTTCCGAGGATTTGTAAATAGCGAATAATTGTTAGTCGTTATAAAAAATAAACATGACAAAATTGTTACTACCAATACTGTATCAATAATTTTTGATAAGCAAAGGTGTTTATTTGTCAAAGTAGGTAAACTTCTGGAACAGTGACTATTATACCCCTAGATAGATACTCATGTGCCAGTAAATACCTGCCACGTTAAAATAAAAAGATAAAAATGATAGACTAAAGAGCAAACCAATAAAAACCAGGAATGTACTAGAGAAGTCGCAGTAAAAAGCTCGTCAAATAAAATAGTGAATAGAGATCTATGTCAAGGTGAATCGACAGGCGCCACGTGTCGTCGACCCCACTCAGGTTCATTCCGAGTTAGCTCCGCGCATTCAATGCATTGTATAAATATAAAAATGTAATCAATGTCATTTAGTAAGATAACTAATAAGATATTGTTTGTTTGTTTATAAAAGGATAATAAACGAAGAATCGATCCGATTGAGAGAGAGTTTCGCTACTGACAGATCGAAGATGGTTATTTACTCGTACCTATCGAATAAACATAATAAAGGTAGAAGTTGTTTAATTAATTAGTTATTTTTCTAATTAGCATCAAAAGTGGTCATTTACCGTTAATAATTGAATACTATTCTAGTTGATGAAAATTTAATTTAATGATAATTTGTTTTCATTGCCAATCAGCTGATTAAGACTGTTTCTGGTAAAACATCGAAACTTAAATGGTAATTTCAGGAGCACATAATATTATCCAAACAAAACATTACAATGAGTTTCATATAAATGCATTAATTATGAATAAAACCGTAATTAAAGATAATATGGACGGTTTATTGTAACTACATTCGCCCTTGTGATTTATTGCTAGTTAACCTTTTTATGAGAGCATTGGTGGCCCAGTGGTATCGGTCCCGACTTACGAGTTGTAGGTCGTGGGTTCGAACCCCGCCAGGCGCATTACTTTGTGTAATTTATTTCATCACCACTGCTCTCAAAACGGTGAAGGAAAACATCGTGAGGAAACCGGCATGTCCTAGAACCAAAAATTCGAAGATATGTGACGTCTACCAATCCGCACTGGGCCCGCGTGGTGGATTATGGCCCACTCCCTCTCTCAGAGAGGAGGCCTGTGTCCCAGCAGTGGGAACATTATACGCTGATGATGATGATGATGAACCTTTTTAAGTAATTAAAAAAATATATATAATTTTAGCGTCTGATTATCGTGTTGTTTGTAGATTTATCAAAACCATTATTATATCCGAAGCTATTTAATATTAATTACTAAAAATACGTATATGGAATGCGTTAATAAACAATTAATAAAAATGTGGGCGTTGTTATAAAATCACTTTAAAATATACTGTTATAAAACTTAATTAAATTGTTAGGCTCGCCTCTGTCGTAATTTATTTATCCTTGTAACAAATAAGTACAACAATTTGTTTTTGTAATTGTTATGCGATAAAATAGGAATTAAACGTAAAGTTAATACTGGTTTAAAATAAGCCTTCGATCAAAATGAGAAGAATTTTAATTGAAGAAATAGAACTAAATAATGTGGAATGGATGATTTTGTAATGGTATAAGTTTTCACTGATTTTTTTGAACGTCTTTATATGAACGTCATCATTTTTTTTAAAGCTGCCTGTGTTATCGCGTCTTTCTTCTATGTATATTTTGTTGTTGTCTTCACCGTCGGCACGGTAATATAATCATACAGTACTCCAACTTCATAGAAACGGACGAAAAGCGAGCTATACCTACGCGCCTCGATGTCGGGGCGCGCTCGGGGTGCAGACAGTCACGGCTGTACCGTAGTGTCGAGCGGACGGTGTGTTGGTTTTTTAACAATAACCGCGTGTTTTTATCTCTAAAAATCAGTTCGAGTACATATCTAATAAGACAAGTAGTTTAATTAAGCTTTATATTAGAATGCGGATTTATTATACTTTAAAATTTAATAATAAAGCATTTCGTACGACTCAGTCGTGGCGCAAATATTTTTCGGTTTCAAATACTTCTATAATATATCGGACTTTTTTAAGCCCGATTTGTTTTTCAAACAAAAACATGATTTTTTAAATGAAATCTACCAATCAAAAAACAACACGCATTTTTATTGAACACTTCCTATTCATTATGCAAAGTATTTCATTTATTTATATAAAAAAGTATATTTACAATCACAAAACTAAAATAGAAACAGAAAGTACGCAAAGGCAAATGTTATTAAAATGTTGTAGACGGGTAGCCCTAACGCATGTTTACGTACCGCGCGGCTGTAGGTATTTAAATCTGTCTGGCGGCCGAGTTACGCTACTGTATGATTATTATACTGTGCCGTCGGTTTAGCGAATGTATTTCGGAAGCTTCATAGGACTGTAAATTTAAATTTCAAAGTGAAAATTAGTTTTTTTGCATACGAAAGTTTTGAAGGAAGAATTTTTGTTACTCAATTCACGTCAGAACGGCTGAATGGATTTTGATGAAATTTGATTCCGGTACCTATAATGTCCTTGGAAAATTAATAATTACCACAAGCGACGATGCTACAAGCATAAGCTATAAAAAATAACCTTACTAGTTTTACTTCGTCATTTTTAGCCTAGAAAACTAGCTAAACCAGACGCTCTATCATACAACTGACATTTCCCCATTTCCTTTTCCCGTCTAGCCGCATATTTTACAACCGCAACTTGCATCTCACGTAGGTACTCTCCGTAAGTGTACCATGTCCCAACAGGTCGCAATCCGCTTGCAATTGCAACTGGTTGCTACTTGCTATGCTGCGCGGGCGCCGCCGCGACCGTGCTGACCTCTGTGTGCTGTTGAAACTGATGGGCTCGCATTACGTTTCCTCACAGTTCATTGCAGTTGCCACTTTGCATAGTTTGAAGATATTTAGGACAGCCTAATGACTGTGCTTAATCGATTTGCTTGTGACTTGATGTAGATTTAGTCTACTGATTTAATTAAATATTTAATGGATAAAATATAATCTTAAAAAGCTCCCTGCATGCTACCTCTCTGTCTCAGCGAGTGGAGTGGTCCAAATCTAATTCACAGGTTGGTTTTCGCGGGACTGTCTATTAAGGTAACCATGATCCTGGAAGGTTAACTGAAGGAACCCAATGAATTGTGAGTGTGGTATAGTCTGACAGTCCCTTTGGCTCCAGCCAGAACGGGAGGATTCATTGGATAATTTTACCACACAAAAAAGGCTCTTTGGTGGAGGTTACATGTCTTCTAAATTCCTGCACCTGAAGTTGAGACGTTAAAAATAATTCCAATAATAACTTCTCTCAATGCGATTTTGCTACAATGAGATAACGCCAAAAGTAGCTATACAATAAAGGAAGTAAGGTAAGGTTCTTTCCGTTCGATCTTCGGTTCTTCGATATTCTTCGTTCCGGATTTAAACAGTTACGCTGACGTAGATTAAAATTAAGAGGTTTTAAATCAGTGCAAGTGGAGGTGTGGCAACACCGGCTACATGCGACGATAGTAACGGTCAAGTTGCGCGCGCGCCGATTAGCTGATGTGACGCGCTGACGCAATGTGACGACGTGACGTGACGCGTCATCGACAGCTCTTTGAATTTCGAACAGTCATGTAGATTGAATGGTAGTATGTGATGTTATCCATGTACTGGAATGCTTTATATGTATTTGAAATAATTTTAATTGTTGCTACTGGTTGTATTTTCGTTTTGTGCGGTTTACTTTTGTACATAAGAGTAGATTGTGTTGTGCTATTATTGCAGACGACTTTTAAAATATTCTAACCTCAGATTCTAACGCAGTATGTACAGTTCGCAGGGTTCTAGATCGAAAAGAAACCGAACAAAATTGGCGCTCATCTGTTTTCATTCACCTTATCTCAATTTTCTTTATTTCATAAGAGAATCCGTATTTTAAATTATTCCAACAGTAAGTTTTTCTGAACATCCACGTTATCTTCTGGGTGATAAAAAAGAAAAGCCATCAAATAAATTCGGAGCCCCGAATGTGAAAGCATCGTTTTTCTTTGATGTTTGTAAACAAACGATTTCATTTTTGTGTCACTGATACAGTTGGTGATGTATTGCAGAAAGGTCAGGTGCGTAGACGGCGTAGACGTACAGGTCACAACCAGATCAGTATGAACGAGGGCGAAGTAAAGATAGTATTAATATGTGAAGATCGTATCAGATGACATTCATTTTCATTCATTCTTATCTTCATTCATTCTGCAATCAGAATACAATAGGCATTTTGTTCATACAACCAGTATGAACGAAATGCCTGTTAAATATTGATATTGGCATGTATTCACGTGATATAAATTTGGATTGGATTAGTGGAAAGGCTCACCAATTGCTCACTTATGAAAATCAAAATACGTTCAAATGGCAAAATATTCACTCGCAAAATATTTCTTCAAACCAAGTAGCGCATAAAGGCCTCTGAATTACATAACTTACAATTAACATTAAGTCTACCTCATAGAGTAAAAGTGAATAATAATAATGGCGGCTCATAACAGGTGCGAATAAGTTTCACTGCGCCTTAAGTTGCGCGCGCGCTTGTTAGCGGGACTCCGGTGACGTGTGCGCAGTGCAAGGGATAAGCGCAAGCGGCTGGGGGTCAAGATGCGATGGGGTCAAAGTTTAGAAACAATGTGAGAAGTGCTTAGTATCGAATAGAATTAGGTGAAGTTTTGAGGAGAGTAGGTGAAGAAGATACTTAATTTTACAACGTTAATAAATACCTTTGTGATCAACTTCACTGAATGTTAACCATGGTTTCTCTTGGTGCATGGGCAGCCGGGTTAATCATACTAGTTGTATAGTGTTTGACTCTCTCTATTTTGCAAACTTAGGCCCTATCAGTAATAGCTAAAACAAATCAGAAAATCTGATTGATAATTTAGCTAGGTATATTTTCGACAGAAACCAAAAAAAATTCTTTTGGAGAATGTGATAAATGGTGCCGAGGCATATTTTTCAAGACATCTGTATAGTTATCAGAGTTTTATACATATCAATTACAAATTCTTTACATAAAACGTAACTCGTCTGAACTTGACCGCTCATATCTTGTACCGCGACATTGTCATAACGTGCTCTTGCGCAACACGTCCACATTTCCACAAGACCACTGGGACGCACTTTCTCTGCCTGTGCCCCGGCGCGGCGGTCCGGCGTGATCATGTGTGATCGAACTAGATTATGGACGGGTAGGATTTAATTATAGTGGACCAATGTTTGTTGAACGAAGAAGGTGGGGGTTTTTTTTATAGTGGTATAATCACCAAATGAGTCCTCCCACCCCGGGCAGGGCGGGAGGGACTGTCAGACTTGTACTGACTAAAATCCACGGTGTCCTAGCCCTTATGTTCCGGGGTCACGGTGATGGTATAAGTCCCGCGACCAGAAGGTGGGTTTTAGTTATTTTTGAGGTTCACTTTTCGTCTAATTATTTCTTAGACACTCTCTACCAGTTTAGAGCCTATGCACACCACGTTTATTAAACGCGCCGTTGACGCGCGTTTGTTGTGAACAGACGCGATGCAAACGCGCGTTTGACACTTTGTATCGCGACAACAAACTGCTCTATTTGACAAAAACGCACCGTCGACGTCGAAAACGCGCGTTGCGCTTAAAAAACGTGGTGTGTATAAGCCCTTAGGAGTGTGTACTTTTAGGTACATTTCTGCCTAACCCTTTGCGGTTTACATGCGTACTGCGTAATTCTATAATCGGACTTAACGAAGCTGTTTGCATACAATGCTAATGTTCATAATTACATTGGTTTGCATAACAATTTAACTTCGAAGTATCGAGATTAGGTTTTTTAATTTTAGTTTTGTACTTAAATGTGATACAAGTACCTATTATTGAATTTATTAACACTTAGTTTTTGGCAAAATCTAATTAATTAATCTATCTAATTAGGTATCTAATAAGATCTGAAATGACTCTGTCGTGTTTTTATTACTCTTTATTTTTGCAAAAAGCTACTACGTGACGTCAGAGCATTACCGAATTGCAAAGACAATTAGCTTTAATGGGAAGTTTACTTTCACTAAGTAATTATTGTGTAATATTTCTTTTACCATTATTATGTTTTAATGACTAAGACATTTTTCCCTAAGAAGTAAAAAACTGTTGAGAAGACGCATTCTTGGCAATGAGAATTTCAGTGTGCTGTTTTAATTTTCATTAAAATTGGCGACGAGACTCGTTTAAGTATTTTTCGCTATTCTTTAAAGTTTCGGATTTAGCTATCGCACAGTTGAAAAATTCACCCTATAAATACATATAAGAATATTAACTATGTAGGTACACATTACCAAAATTAAATATACTAAACGATAAAAGAGCACAAAAAAACTCCTAATTTATATTTTCTTGGAAGATTTTTAACTTAGCTGTACGATTGCTCAGGGTAATGGTGATAGAAACAGTGCCGGTTTTAGCACTACCAGCGCCCTTGGGCGAGATTTTCTACCGCGCCCCTTTTTTTTTTTTTTTTTTTAGGTGGTAAAATCATCAAATGGGGCGGAAGGGACTGTCAGACTCTTACTGACAAAAATCCACCCGTGTTCCTTCGGATGCCCTGTACGTTCCGGGGCCGCGGTAACCTGGGTTAAGAAAAAACCCGCGACCCCAGCAGGCATTTGGCGCGAAACACGACGCGCCACCAACCCGGGCTTGGTCCTCGGTCGGACGGCGAGCCACCCATTACTCACCGTCCGCAAGCCCGCTCCGCTGCTGTGCCCTCTGCTGATCAGAGGGACACGCGTTGGAGCGTCCACACGACAGGCTATTCGCATATGGGCAAAGACACTCCTTAAAGAAGAGTTTTTGCCCGCATCCCAGGGTGCACCGGCCCGAAAAACTGGTCTTCCCCCCGGACGTATCCGAGAGGGAACTCCAGTCCACGGGCGCACGTGGAGGTTTCCTGCCTTAGCACCCCACCGCGCCTCCTAACTGCAACACAAACCGATTTGTTTTAGCAAATCCACGGTGTCCTTCAATAGCTCTTAATTTTCACGGTAGTGGGATAGGTCCCGCGACCCCGGCAGGCCCCGTCATTGTGATGACGCTCTTTGAGGCGCGCGTGGAGCCCAACGCGCTGTTGAACCTGGCATGGTCCGGGGTCGGATAGCGAGTTGCCCTTTACTCGCTGCCCACAAGCCCGCGCCTACCACTGCAGCTGGGGTGGAGGGAGGACGCTATCGTCTCCCTCACGCGGCCCACCTACTCCTTCGCGAGAAGGAATGCGTCACAGAAGGAGGCGACAGCTTCCCACTCCGTTTCGCCCCGCAGCATGGCCGCAACCAATGCCGGGCGCCAGAGGTCTCCGCCTATCACCGCCGTGAGGACACGTCGGTGCTCTGCCCGATCCTCCGGGCGATCCTCGCACTGGTGACACCCAGGCGTTTCCTCCTTCCTCATCAGACACAGGTACCTCCCGAAACTTCCGTGTCCGGTGAGGACCTGCGCCATGCGGTAGATCAGGACGTCGTGACGCCTATCCAGCCACTCCTCGAAAAGGGGTCTTATCGCCGCGATTGCGGCGTGCCCGAATACAAACTCATATGATAAAAGGAAAAGGATTTAATGAAATTAACATTTATTAAAAGAGACAACCATTTCTTAAAAAAATAGAAACCAATAAAATTGTACATTTCTAGCATTTCTATCGCGAACTCTTTTATTAAATTATCAAAATCGAGATTTTCTGCAATTTCAATTAAAATTTGTGAGTTTAGATTGCGATATCGTCGATCGTCTGAAGGGGGGCCCCTATAAAGGGCCATAGCCATGTCGGGGTTGCGGGACATACGTATACCCCAACTCCGGTACACAAAGGGCTACCGAAGGACACCGTGGATTTTAGTTAGTCAAGCCTGACAGTACCTCCCGCCCTGCCCGGGGCGAAAAAAAATTGTCGATCGTAGATAAGTTTTTATTAGCTCACGCTTTCCTCTCCCCACTAGTACTGTAGTCAACCGTTACAATAATATTCGCAGAGCTATCCGTACATTTGGATAAACTTGTGCGTAGCGAGCTTTTATAAAATTAAAAAAAACCGGGGGTAGCCATATTCTGATCTGGCAAAAAAGATTCCAGGCTTATAAGCTCATCACATAACATACACCCATCTATATCAGATTTAGAGTCTACAGTTAGTTTTAATTGGAGATCTCTACAGAGTTTCAGAAGATCAGGTTTTTCCGGAATCTTTTCATATTGTACAAAAAAGACCAATATTCTGAATATTCGTTGAGTCATGGACTGAAATTATAGTAGTGTCCAAAAGACACTTGAAAAATTCAAACTCAATTTTTTTCCGGAGAAATTATAGGTTCATCAGAAAGTAGGCCTGCGGGCGGCGCCCCTTCGTATTTGGCGCCCCAGGCGGTCGCCTAACCGCGCCTTACCCTAACGCCGGTACTGGATAGAAACAAAGTTATTCATGTTCTAATAAAGGTCTATAATTATAGTGTTACCAAACAGATTGTAATCCGTATTTCCATTGGTAATCAATTAGCTAACAAGCATAACAAGCTCGCTAGTTTAATAACTAAACAACGGTTTAATAATCGTCCGTAACCTTTTGTCGAACAAGGTGAAGAGCGAAATTAACGCATCAGTGAGTCGAATTACTTGATCGGAAGGTAGTGAAATATTATGGAGGAATGCGAGTTAAGTGTGAGTGTTAGAATACTTGCTTGATACTGGTATTGATGAGGGTCAAGATTTACGAAAGATCGCGATGAAGAAAATACTCGAGGTCGAATAGAGTTGCATAATTCGTCGTAAATGCGGCATCGTCGACCCATTCTTCGAGCTGCCTCTTTCTGGGCGGGCAGAAAGGGGCAGCTTGAAGAATGGGATCAAGTTAAATTTATCCAGTGTCGTTCACCCCGATACTTGCCGATGAGATCAATTTTTTTCCCATCTAGCCCATTCACTGGGTAGAGCCAGCGGGCTGGATGAAACCAACCCAAACGAAGCAATAGCACATATTACGCAATAAGTTGGTTTTGAGTCAGTTAGAGACGGACTGTCCCTTTCCACACAGAGATGGAAGGACTCATTTGTTGATTATACAGTATTAAAAAAATGGATTTAGAAACTTAAAAGGAATATTAAGGTTGAAAGGACCATCAACCCTAAGACTATCGTGAGCTCACTAGGAAAGATATCGTGAGTATGCATTCAACAAAATACAATTTACATACATTCCTAAACAAGTTATCTCTAAAAGGATATATTAAACTACTATGTACACAGTCATAAAACAAACTTTGTTCACTTAAAATACCATCTGCGGCCCCTATACCCAGAAGAACCCAAGCTTTCTTCCTAATTTTGATGTTATCAGGAAATAAAACAAAAAACGAGCGCAGTAGGAACGGAATGTGGGTTAAGATATAAGTCTCCTACTTGTACCTACTCGTATAATAAAATTTTTCGGGTCATTGAGCCAAACAAATATTTGTAGGGCTTAATGACACGATGTAGGGCACAACAAATAAGGCTTTTATATCTTTTTGAGAAACCGTTTGGAGATGAGAGTTTGTTGACATCGTCAGACTTGGGTTTTGGAATGATATACTATTAATCATATTAGGAGGCGGGATGTGGAGATTGGGATTAAATGGTCTTCAGTTTTTATTTTATTTGAGATGGGTATTGCTCCTTAATTAGAGCCTATGCCAGAGATGGCAGAGGCATAGTCTACGGTGCAGCGATCTTACCCAGAAGAAGCCTAGACTCTAACTTTATAGAGATGGTTGATTAATTGTTTGCGTTCGGGAACACAGATGCAAGGAGTGAGTACCACTCTTTTCTGCTATAGATGAACTTAGAAAACAAGATTAACTTAAAATAATACATTACTAAAGTAAAATAAATTGGCAAAGCCAGTTTCTTGGGTTTGACATTGTTGTGGAAAAATTTTGCGATGTCATTTATTAGTTTCTTTGAATAATGTCATGTATATTTATTTTATTTTTGTCTTCAGTTTATAAGAAAATATATATCAATGTATGTATGGAGAAATTGTTGAGTTGATGTTACTTGGTGGTGTCATCCACCTATAATAATATTTATCTAAGAAACATATGTGGTGATTAAAAATAAGTAATATCTAAGGTTCATGAGACTTTATATCTCAAAAGTAAAATATTGAGGTCAGAATAATGATGATGATGAATTAATTTATTTTATTTAACTATTTATGTACACACAATCAATTTACAGGACATTACATAATTATTAAAACTAAAGTACAAAGGTACTGCTCATTTCTTTAGAAATTTCTTCATTAATTTAATTTATTTAGGAGTCAAACATGAAATCAACCTTATGTATGTTGTACCTATAAATAGTTTCATACCTAGCAGTATATTTTTGCAAACATGACATGACAACGCGATTTTAAATGGACAAACATTCCAAGCTTATTTGATTATACTTTACGACAAGGTAAATATGCGAATCAATGGACTGTTTGCGAAAATTGCGAAATATATAGGAAAAATGAATTGATTTGGAATTTGTTATGGCAGCTGTCGTAATTCGGGTCAATCGTAGACTAGCTGTCGAGTATTATCTAACAAGTAGAACAGGTAATAAATACTTATTATTTAACTGACTTTATTGGTAACAAGTGCACGTGACGTACTTTTTTTCTTTTCTCTGATATAATGAGCGTTTTATGCCTAAAACTGCTACTATACATTATTGAAATTGAGTAGATATTTATTATTTTGTACTAATGAATAGTTAGCGTTATTTCATCATTTAGTATTTGACAGATTTACTAATACGATTTACGATGATCTATTTTTTACCAATTTTTCCCTTTATTCAGCCATTTGACGCGATTAAGCAAAAACATCCTTCCATCCATCTAAGCTATTGCATTTGTAATATAAGTAAGCATTTTCAGAATGCACCCAAAGTAGCTAATCAATTATTTACAAAAAACCTTCTTCATTAAACAAGTAGGAAATACATGGAAAAGAAAGCCGAGTACAAATCGTTCCACTAAATCAGCAGTAATGAGAAGCATACACACTGGCGTTACGCCATAATGACCCCTAAGCACATGATTACAAGCGTTAATACGGCGTGAAAGGGAACTAGGGGCAAAGACCCCATCCTTGACGCTTTCACTCCATAGGAACATTACGTAATAAGGGGAAGTGTGCGCGTTATCGACTATCAAAGGTTTTTTGAACATGCGATCAAAATCTGCTGTCAACTTCAAAAGAGACCGCGACTTCTAAGTTTGTTTTTCTCAAAGCAGTCGGATGCTTATACCGACCTCATCTAATTTAAAAACATCATTTCGTTTATAGACCTCTAAAAATGGAGTTTTGTTATGGTACAGATTGATATGACGGCCAACCCTTCAAAATGCTTCTTCTGGGGAAGAAATTTGCAGAGGGAAAGACTCAAAAGGGCACCGTGACCCTGGAACACAAAGGGGAACTGTAGGAATAGGGTGGATTTTTTGTCAGGAACAGTCTGACAGTTCTTTCCGCGAGTGAAAGAACTTTGATGATTTCAAAAAAAAAGGGGAATAACGTTGAGATTCCTAACAGCACGAGATACTTGGAGACTGCAGGGGGTTTTAAACATAAGTGACATTTAACAAGCCGTTCTGATAACCAGTAGTTTAAGTTTAGCGGAAGTTAATGAAACGGAAGTAACCGCTTGTAGGCGGTGACTGTGAGGCGGAGTGAGGTTTGATTGCCGTGCCGCGGTGCCTTGGAGTTCAAGCGCGGGTTCAAGTTCTTACAATACTCTGTAATCTGTGGTTTAAACTTACTTTCGTTAAAAGAGAATGTTGATTTATTTCAACGGATTTTATTTGTGGAGAAGGTACAATATAGCAACATAAAGGCGGTCTTGCTATTTGAAAAGCATTGTCAAAGTCTTAGCTCATGATAACGCCGACACCGATAGATTTAGTAAGTTATGCTAAGTAGCGGAAAGTTTTCCGTGAAGTTTCCTTTGAGCATCAGGTGACTCAACTTGGCTTTGTTACAATATTAGTTATTAGTTAAAAATTCAAAAACTCTGTTCTATTTTAGTTTTAAACTTTGGTATTAAAAGGGAAGGTATGCTACAATTGTTACGCAGTAAATTGGCCCTCAGCAACACAAGGTAACACCAATCTGTTTGGACCCTCATTACCTCAGAGTGCCTTCAAATTGTAGCAATTACTCATATTTTATGTTCAACTTCAATTTAAAGAATAGACTAGCTTTGTCTCCTGAAATATATACATGCATAACTTAATGGTGGCAAGCGAGCTGATAAACATAATTCATGGTTTATTTATTGTCTGAATATGGTGGTCAAATCGGTACATTAAAGAAGATAGACATGTAGATGTCATCGAAATAATCTTTACTAATAAGCGAAAATGAACTTGTTTTTTTTAATATAATACAATACAATGTTTTTATTTGCATAGAAGTTTGTAACGCTTAACTTTTACAATTTCCACAATTTCAACAAAAAATATTAGAAGGCTTCATAGGCTGTTTTGTCATATAATCTTAAATCTTAGCTCATCACGTTGACCTGTGACCTTAAACCATAGACACACCTGACTGTTTTCACTTTACTACCAAGTCATATGGTAGTAAGAGTGAAGTCCGTACAGAGAGGAGCAAGTATATCCAACCACTTCTGGTTGACGTTGAACTGGTAGTTATCTCAACGAACTGTGGAAAGGTCTCGGACTATGCATGATTTTTGCATTAGATGGACATCAGACAGCAACAGGTTTAAAAAAACGAATTCTTGAGAAAATGTCAAATGGCTGAAAAGTCATCAGCATCCTTCTGGCCTTCTCTCAAGAAAATTATTTTATATTTGTACCTAAATCATACAATGTGTCCGGTTTCCTGCCTACTCAATTCGCCAATTTAATTATTCTACATGTTGAGCCACTATACCCAATTTCAAAAGAGCAAATTTTTTTAACTTCAATTCAGTAGGGGTGAATCGGCATGGCTAATAAAAATTTTTACATCAGGGGTCTGAAAAGGCGTCATTATCAGAGTAATATATGAATTGTAATTTTTACTTTGTTGAGCAACAGAATTGAATAAATGTAACATTATAAGAACTTTATCGCAATTCATAATATTATTATGTTGATACTGAAGTTTTCAAACCTCAACCCCAAGGCTACATCATTGATGATTCAAGTTGTAAAATTGCAACCAAACTTTATAAAACAGTTGTTGCTTTTACTGACCTTACATAACAGCATAAGGTCGTTTACTTAAGGTCTTCCACCATCACTAGCCACTTGCCAGGTTACCTGGCATAACGACCAGTAATCTCACGTAATAGCGGCAATTAATATTTCTCAATAGTTGTCGGAAAACGACGGTATTTGGCAATGTTACCGTCGCACCAAAGTTGAGATGTTAAGGTTAGCGTGCACTGCGGCATATGGGTTGATGACCATATGCGATTTAATAAGTTAAGACTTTATCATAAAGACAGAATAATTATATGTCCACTACAATCTTTAAGGGTTTTTTTTTTGGAAATGCGTTAATTCATAGCTCGACATTAAGCTTTATTTACATGAAAGGTGGAATAACCCATATAGACAAACTCGGGTCAGGGCACATTCGTACCCTAAAATTCGTCCCCCAGCATAAAGTTGTGGATTCGGCCCCTATTTAGGGGCCCATTGGTCTCCTGGTAGGGGACCAATTAATATTTCATAAAATATTATTTTTAAAGTACCCCATTCGTCCACTCTTAAGATAAACACAATATCAGTTAAAAAAAAATTTTTTTCCCGGGGCACCTATGCAGGTGCTATTGGTCCCTGGATATAAAATTAGCTTAATTTTTACCTAAGCTGAAAAACGGGTTAACCTAGTACACTTGTGAACAATTTATTAACGGATTAATTTATAAATCATAACAGATCATTAAAAAATGATAGATGTGATAATGATAATCCGTCATGATAATACTATAACCTGTCGATAGGTTACGATGTAGAATTCCTCTACGAAATATTTTTTTTTAGATTTAAGTTATTATGATTTTGCATGTACATATGTAGTTGGTAAACATACAAAAAAATAAGAAGTGATTATTTACCGTTGATATATGTTCTATATTTTTCGCATATTTTATATTTAATGTTGATTTATATAATAGTCAATCAAGGCTGATTTTTGTAAAAGACTTGTATTTATTGTTAGTAAAAATTTTGGTTTTACATAGTTGATAAAGACTGGTTTTACTTTTATATTCATTGACTGTACGAAGTACTAACAACTAATTGTTATTTTTGTTATATTGGTATTGATATTTGGTTATTTGTTTGTACACTGGATGTGTATCTAAAATTCAGTTATTACTGTTTTTTTTTTAAATAGTTACACAGTTTTATTTTACTACATAAAGTAGTAGTTATCATATATTTTGCTAAATATTTAAAAATGTACAAGAAACCAAAAGTTGATTAATTTTTTTGAAGACTGATTTAAAACCTAGAGCCTTTTCTTTTTTTTTTTGGTGGTAAAATCATCAAATGAGTCCTCCCACCCCGGGCAGGGCGGGAGGGACTGTCAGACTTGTGCTGACTAAAATCCACGGAGTCCTTCAATAACCCTTTATGTTCCGGGGTTACGGTGATGGTATAAGTCCCGCGACTCCGGCAGGCTTTAGCCCTCTGAGAGGGGGCCCCGTCATTATGCTGACGCCCTTTGAGGCGCACGTGGAACACAACGCGCCGTCGACCCAGGCATGGTCCATGGTCGGGCAGCGAGTTGCCCTTTACTCGCCGCCAACATGCCCGCGATGCCTAGAGCCTAGAAGCATTTTATTAAACTTAATCTTATTTAAAATAAACATGGTAACCACCGAATTACTATTTATTTTTAATTTTGACCTTTTCTGCGCGGCTGTACCAGGACTACCAAGCTGCAGTATACACATATACATGTACTTATATTAGAAGAATGAATAAAAATAAATATTCTTCAGGGGACGAATGGGCCCCTCAAAAGTTCCAGGGTACAGTTAGAAGAGTGTTTTCGACCCATAAACCAAAGAGGCAATATTTAAATACCCCCGAACATTATTTTCCTAATTGTGAAATATCAAAGAATTTTCATTATGTGGAAAAATACCATCGTTTACTTACCATTTTACGGCCATTTAGTTGTCTGTCTTAGTAGTATTAAACTTTCACGGTCCGCGGAGCAGCCACAATACCTAAACAATAGTCATGGATCACATGTGGTTCTTAGGACAGGGAATGGGTTAATATAACTTGCCCATGCTCCCATTGATAAAACTTATTGTCCTACTAGTAGAACAACGCAGTCGAATCACGGACAATAAACTAGTATATAATGACGTCATAGTCCATATAACTAGACAGACAGTTACATTGTTTGTAACTAATGATGTAACCGTATCAACTGCCTGTGTCGACCACAAGTCCACGACAGTGGCGACCGAAAACTTTCTTTATTCTTATTGTTTTATGAACTGTGAACAACTCACTAGTTGTTTCTATACGGTGAAATACTTTGCTGACTCATTACTTGGAACTAGGAACTAGAAAAACAATACTAAGAAAAGACTTTCTGTACGAATACTAACTTAACCTGTGTGTTTATCCTCGTAGAAGGCAGAAGCCTTACGGGATCGCGGGACTTTCTTAACAGGAAACCGTGACCCAGGTACGTTAAAGGCAATTGAAGGAATTCGGTGGATTTATGTCAGTACAGGTATGACAGCACCCTTCTGCTCGGGGAAGTGTAAGCCTGAAAAGTTCCACTGTTACTATCAGTAATTAGTTAAATATAGTATAGTAATAGTTTGTGGTTACTATGGGGAGCATGTTCTACTAGTTGCTCGAGCAACTCGTAAATATTGGGTTTTCCTTAGACTTTTTTAGTAGAAGGATTGCCTTTTGGATTTTTGCCCGGTTGCTGGTTATAGGCTCACTCCTGTCATCCGTCAGAAGTGCCTATGCTTCGGGAGATGAAAGCGGTTTGGGAATAGTGCAGTGGGACTACACTTTTTTTTAATACGTATAACTTTAGACGATATAACCATATATTTTGAAAAAGAATATGTTCCATTCTACATTGACTCTAGTGAGCTATGGTCCTAAAAATGTCGACGTAAATAATTACATGTAAAGCACGCTGGCTGGCATCTCGTAACACTGAACTGTGGTAATAGGCCGTAAATACTATGATTTACATAAAAGATTTCGTGGTTACATTAATATTCTAACGCATTATTTATTGAAAGTTAACCTACGGTCATTTTGTATTTCGTAAGCTTAGTAATATTTGTCAAATTGAGATTACGTAAATCTATAATTTATTTATTTATTTATTAAAACTTCTTGCACTGAGTACATAGGTGGACTATAATCTATGTCATTTAGGCACAGTAATAATAAAGCTGTGTTCGACCTACGTCCAAGGATCAATAATGAGGGCTGTTCGTCTATGGCTAGACTTTATTTTTGCCATGGCGGGTATATCATAATACTATCCTAAAATTAAATGCAACTGTTCAAAAAATTATTGGAATGTTTTTTACTGACGGAAGATTTTTTGGCATTTTAGTTTTTGGTGTCTTCACAAAGCTTTTGTTAAGAAAACATATATTTCAGTTTATTTATTGAGATGAATGAAAAAATAAGAATGGTTGCTGTTTATGACTGATTTAAAAGCTCTTACGAGCGAGCAGAAGTGTAGTAAATACGTTTTATTTTACTATGTATTTGCATATTTACGCCAAATTAAAGCTATTTAATACCTAAAAAAAGTCTATAGGTAAGCTGTGGACAGACTGACGGACGTACATGGCGAACCCAAAAGAGTTTTCCTTAAAAACTATGGAACCATAAAATTATTTGTATAAATGACAAATGACTAAAACAAACGATTCTAATTACTAATATTAATTTGTTGAAGACACACGAACAAGTAAATAAGTTATTAGTTTCTTGTAATACTTTATTGTCCTGTAAACAAAAAAATGTGACACAAGTCACTTAATTAATTCCTTTCCACGTTATACATAGTGACTCTTAACGTAAAGTGCTATAGAATTTTTATTTTTTATTTATCGATAGATACGCGATGTCAATATCTCTCCTGATAAACGGCGGCTCAAAAGTACCCGTTTACGTTACAAACCCGTGAAAACTTAACTCGCTTTAAAGCCTCAAGAGGTTCACCTCCTAACCTATAAGGAAGAAATCTCGAACAGCCAATAAGCGTTCAATTCCTAGCGTGGTTCATTATAATTCATCGTAAGTGGTACAATCTAAGCTGCCTGTATGGTAGGCACTCGGTTACTGGGTCGACAGCAGTGGTTGTTATGTAACTCGCCGATTTGTCGCTCAGTTTCAATCTATGTCGCGGATTAGGTAAAGTTGGTACTATGGGAAAACGTAAAAATTAAATTGAAATGTACTGTACTGTTTTGGTGAATCTGAATTCAGCCTAGTTCGGTCCTGAACGCGAAGGAAGGGAATGTTTTTTTTTTTATTAAATGCCTGTTCATGCTGTCGTTTTGCGATAACGAAAACGGAAAATAATAATATAGGTATATCAGAATGACATATAATCTAACCAAAAAAAAAACAATACCTAGCCATTCAGTAGAGATAAAAACCCTTTTTGTCAACCCGCGATCATGGCGCTTGCAACAGCGTCGAAATATCGGGAATTCGGGAACTCAAACAAATAAAGAATCACGGAAGATATCCCAGGTGACATTTTAAGTTATAAAAATTAAAAAAAAAAAAAAAAAAAACTGATGATTATGCACATTCAACAGATGGTAGGTATTGAACACGAAAGGTCTCACAAACAATGACTATAGTGTTGAAAAATAAAGGTAGGGTTTTGGTCTGTAAAAAGTTCTAAATAGCTGCATCAAGAAAATGATAAAAAGAGAGATTTGCCAAACATTTTGATTGAGTAACGGCCACAATGAATCAGCTGACAGTAGACAGAACATTCATGTTTTAGCAGCGAGGCATTTCATTTGAAACATGCACACGTTGACGAAACAGTTTCCAAGTAACAAATGACTGTGTTAAATATCCAAAAACATAGTTCTCTCATAATTTCCCCACATTAGGCAACTAACAAACGACATACCATTTTGAGGTGAATGCTCCAACCATCAACAAAAGAAAAAACAGAAAAAGTAATTCCTAGAGTTTTATGAACTTGGAGGGTTGTATTGGTGATTTTGATGATTATAATTCTGTAACTACATACGTCTTACAACCGCGAATGATATTTTAATCAACATAAAACCTAGCAATAGTCTGCGAATTGCAAAAAAACGCAAGAAATTTTGAATTTCGCGGGCTGGTTGGAGCATTCACCTTAAATCATTAACTTAACGTCGTCATAACCAACTATAATGACATTTATGTTCTAACTTTCAAAACTTAGCAAACATTTTGCAACGCGCATTATCCTCGCAGAAACGAATAAAACGCACGAGAATCGAACCTGACACCTTACGTAATGTCATTATGTCGATATAGCCATCGCTCTCGCACTTATTCATAAACATATGCATGTCCCTGTTTAGCGACCTGACCTACTGTTTGCGGATTATTCTATAGAACTTTCTTATTGAGTGATTATTGGTTTAGATTCGGATTAATTACTTTTAATTAGATTCGGAGTTGCTTAATTTGTTTTCTTGTGATTGATTCTTGTTTCGTAGTACTACGGCTTTTAAAGGAAGATTGATTAAAATGAAAACAAAAAAAACATCTTAACTTTACCGGTAAGTATTATGAAACAAAATTTGATTTGAGTTTACAGCTTCGAGGGTTATCGTTGTCAAAGACAGTAAGTAACTGATGGTTGTTTTTTTACAGCTTCGTTTTTACAGCTATGTACATGTGAAACATGTCCAAATTTAAAGAAACCTTAATACGGCAATATATTATTATTTTTCTTTTGGATTATTCTTCCATTAATTGTCTGCATAACTTTCCTTTCTATTTTTTCCCACCTGCATTAATAGGGCGTGCAAAAGTTGCAAGGTTAATAATGCGCTGCGGGATTGTTTGTGTTGCAGGCGTCCAGACTACTTACGGTGACCGCTTTCCAACACGTATGATTGTTGCTCGCTTTTATGGTATAAAAAAACTAGTGTGACCTCTCGCAGAATGAAAAATAAACTGTTATCAAGATAAGACCACAACATTATTTTAATGTCCCATCGAAAACTTAAAATTATTTGTTTGATTTACGCAATTTCTTCAAGTTGCCATGTGGCAAGGTGGCATAGATAGTATTGATGTCAAACACATGATCCTCCCACTACGTGCTGCAGGCGGGGCAGGGCCGCAATACAAGTATGTAATTCACATCTACCGCCCACAGTGACGGATTAAGACTACTTGATGCCCTAAGCAATTGAAGCCTTTGGTGCCCCCCTATCAACAGGTTTTTTTTTCGTGATTATTTACATCAAATAGGTCGTCCCGCCCGGGCCAGGACTGTCAGACTTGTGCTAACTAAAATCCACGATGATCCTTCAATAGCCCTTTACGTTCCAGGATTACGGTTACTTAATGAGATAGTCCCGCGACCCCGGCAATCTTTTCCTTCTAAAGGGGGTCACAGTCAGTTTGCTGACAGCCTCTTTGAGGTGCGCGTGGAACACGACAGGCCGTCGACCCTAGAACAGTCCATGATCGGACGGCAAATCACCCATTACTCGCCATCCGTATGACTGCGTCTACGGTGGCCTGAAATCACCTCGCGAAAACCGAAAACCACCATCCACAGTAGTGTCTGCTTTTAACTTTTTTAACGTATTCATTTTCATTAGTGGTAAGGAAGGTATTATGTTGGGCAGTATTTCGCTCAGTAGGTAAAAAAGAAGCCAAGGATATGCAAGAGCGAGCGAAGCGAGCTCGATTTTTTTTGCACCTCTCTTGTATATTGCATTAAATAAGGTAACCAAGCCCACGCAGGCAGTGCCGAATAGGGGTGTGCCCAGGCACAGGGCGCAGAAATATCCAGACCAGGGGGCCGATTCTCGGTTTTAGAGATGGTGTCGAACTCGACAAAAATTTCTATTGACGTCATTTTTTCGACAAATTTTAAAAGTTGATATGTCAAAGTGGTTATTTGTCGAAGGCTAACGATAGAGTTCAGTAAAATTTGTCGAAAAAATGACGTCATTAGAATTTTTGTCGAGTTCGACACCATCTCTAAAACCGAGAATCGGCCCCCAGGACCACAATTGGCAAGACCAAAGCGCAATTAAGAAGCAAACACTGGGCACATAAAAGGTTAGTTACGGCACTTCACGCAGGATGGAATAGCGAGCGAAGCGAGCTAGAAAATTTAAGCAGTTTCAGTAAGTTTTTGGTGACGTGAGAGTACCGTGAGACGTGCTGCCAGAAGAAGCACAATAAAATCAGTCTTTACGATTTTTTTTTTCGTGATTCTTCTGGTGCCCCCCCCAGACGTGATGCCCTAGGCAATTGCTTAATTTGTTTAAGGGTTAATCCGTCACTGACCGCCCATTATTTGGAAACAAGAACTGTTTGTTAGTCACTTGATGTTCTGCTTTCCCCAAAGACTAAGTATCATAACCATTTCTGGGTGGCATTAGGAATTGAACTGTCTACTGCTAAGTTAAAAATAGTATAGACGGCATGGTTAGGTGGCTGAGCGAGTGGACTGCTGCGCAGCGTGTCGCGGGTTCGATTCCTGCACGGAACACATATTTGTATGGCAAACTGTATTGCACTGCCGACAAACTGTATTGCAGTTTCGCAGAAAACATGTGTTTTAATTTAAATGTTATACGTTTTTGAATAAATAAACATAAAAAATCATATAAAAAGACCTACAAGTAGATTTTCCGGGTCTAGGTTTTTGTGTATATGATTTTCTATGTTTATAAATGCATCCACGACACAAGAGAAATTAATATAATAATATAATATTCCACACACAACTATCACACAACGCCATCTAGTCCCAAGCTAAGCAGAGCTTGTGTTATGGGTACAAGACAACTGATAAACATACTTATATATTTCTAAATACATACATATTATAGATAAATTACACCCAGACACAGAACAAATGACCATGCTCATCACACAAACATTTGTCCTGGGTGGGAATCGAACCCACGACCCCCGGCATAGCAGTCAGGGCCACTAACCACTAGACCAACGGGCCAGTCAATTCCTAAAGTGTAACATAAAAAAAAACCTGTTTTAAATCTAAAAATATTTTCGCATGTGGATTATGTTTTTACAACTATTTTTTGCAAAGGATGCAATTGGTGACCGGTCGCAAAGGCTAGTAACCAGGCAAATAGACCCGTATAATGCCCCATAATGCAACTGGTGACCACTCTAGTTCCAGCATGGCCCATTGTGTACAGCTGATAGGAGCCACGTGCTCACCGTTAGACAATACTGCAGCAACACATCCGGTCATCCGTGGTTACGTGAGCGACTTAACTGGTTACTCACTCTCCTCTCACGTAAGCAACCGGTTGCGCAACCTATCGACGCGTGCGCACCGAATACTATCTAAAAGAGGCTGTCAATTTAGCACAAAACCGGACTGCTGCTGAGAGATTCTTGATGGAAGAACCTGTGTCTGGTCCCAGCATCGAAATTAGGACCTTATGCTCAATGGTACATAATACAGGATTATCTTATTAGGTAACCGTGGCCTCAGAACGTAAAGGGCTATTGAAGGACACCGTGGAGTTTAGTCAGTACAAGTCTGACAGTCCCTCCCATCCTGCCCTGGGTCGGATTCATATGATTATTTAAAAAAAATAATTAAAGCTGGTAACTACTAAACCAATAATCATTTATTGATTTTATTATTTTGTGTCTATCATTATTTTGTTGTCTTGACCTGTAACGACTGTAACCAACAAGTTTGTAACAAAACTTTGTCGTTATATCAAAATTCAGAACTCATTACCTTATTAGTAGTAAACGTAACATGCTTTTTTTAACCCCCGACGAAAAAAGAGGGGTGTTATAAGTTTGACGGCTACTTCATGCCGTGTAGCGAGGCTGAACGTTCGGTAGTAAAAGTTTCGTATACAATCACAAAAAAAAATCATTACCCTATAATTTTCACCCCCCATCCCCTTAAAATTGGTAATGGCAGTCTTTATGAGACCTTTAAACCAAAATTTGGGTAGCACTTGGGTTCTAGCACTTGGGTAGCTGGATAAGCACTGGGGAAGACACTTGGTAACTATTGAGTCGCAATTGAGTAGCACTTGAGTAGAACTTGGGTAGCACTTGGGTAACACTTGGGTAGCTTGGATAGCACTTGGGTAGCTTTGGTAGCACTTGGGTAGCATTTGGGTACACTTGGGGTAGCATTGGGTGAACTTGGGTAGCATTTGGGGCACTGAGTATTATTGGGGGAAACTTGAGTAACTATTGAGTCGCAATTGAGTAGCACTTGAGTAGAACTTGGGTAGCACTTGGGTAGCACTTGGGTAGCACTTGGGTAGCATTTGGGTAGAACTTGAGTAGAACTTTGGTAGAACTTCGGAAGAACTTGGGTAGCACTTGGGAAGCACTTGGGTAGCATTTGGATAGCACTTGGGTAGCATTTGGGTAGTACTTGGGGAGCACTTGGGTAGCACTTGGGTAGCACTCGGGCATCACTTGGGTAGCACTTGCCTAGCACTTGCGTAGCACCACACGATGTCTGTCTGTCTGTCTGTCTGTCTGTGGCATCATAGAGCTTGAACGGATGAAGCGATTTCAATTTAGTTTTTTTTGTATGAAAGGTGACTTATCTGCGAGTGGTCTTAGACATGTTTGATGAAAATCGGTTGAGCCACTTAAAAGTTGTGGGGGTGAAAGCGGGGAAAAGTAACCGAGGGTCTGCAAATATACTCGAGTTTTTTTTTTTTTTTAGCGTGTTAGAATCATCAAATGAAACCTCCAACCCCGGGCAGGGCGGGAGGTACTGTCAGACTTGTACTGACTAAAATCCACGGTGTCCTTCAGTAGCCCTTTATGTTCCGGGGTCACGGTAATAGAAAATATACTCGAGTTGGGTATCAAATAAAAGCGTACTGAAAGGGAATATTGATGACTTAATCGGGAGTACTCTTAGTAACACAAAATGATATAAGTATGTACCCACAAAAAGTATAAAATAAAAAATAAATTTAAAAACCCCCGACACAAAAACCAAGATCCCTTTAAAAAAATAAATAATAATAAATTTACGTCGCGTTGGGGGACTGCAAAAAAACAGGAGATGATAAATAATTTGGAGCAGTCTCCCAACGCGACGTATTTTTATTATTATTTATTTTTTTAAAGGGATCTTGGTTTTTGTTTCGGGGGTTTTTAAATTTTTAAATTTATTTTTTATATATACTTAATCAGTTAAAATTGTCTTCACTTTGAAACAACGGACGTACTTAATCATTTCTAACGATTGCATGGCAGCGGTATCTCAAAGGTTTTAATTTTTGGAAAACTTACAGCTAGACAGACAAAGTAGTATATAAACAATAACAACAATATGACCAATTAAATCCTTTTTCTCATAGAAAGAAGAAAAAGAACGTTTATTAACACTATGCCATAAGGACACAGCTTTTCTTGATTGGAGGAACTTCCCTCCATCAGTCAAGTGTCAGTTGAAAATGATGATTAGCAAAAATACTGTGTGAGGGTGTTCCACATGGCAGGGGCCTTAGTCAAACAGCATACGACAGTAAACGACAATCGTTATCGTTCATCAGTCACCAATACATTTTCAACTTTATACCCCTGCGCGTAAAGTTGAAAATCTATTGAAGTTCACAGATCGTTTTCACTTGTTTCGTTCGTTATCGATTAGCAGTTTTTAATAGATTTTTAACTTTGATGAACGATAACGATTTTCGTTTACTGTCGTATGCTGTTTGACTAAGGCACCAGGTCCTTGGCCCATGTCATGTACACAATGGTTCCCACGCGTCTTCGTTAGAACGGTGATGATGGCTGATACCTTGGTAGACAGTGGTGAAGGCTGCGTGCGATCATGCATTCTACAGTAATTTGATTAAATAACACGTTACTTGAAACGTAATTGTGTATGAGAGAGAATTTTTTGTTTACTTTGTAATGTGCGTTAGGCAAGTGTAGTGGTCGCGGAACTGTCTAAGCAGGATACCGTGGCCCTGGAACGTATGGTCTATTGAAGGATCATCGTGACTTTTAGTCAGTATATGTCTGACAGTCCTCCCCGTCGCGATCTGACTTATTTGATGACTTTTACACGAAAAAAAGGGAGGTGTTGTTGGTTGGATGTTTTTATTGTTACGGGACTTTCTAACGTCGGGGGACTGTCCAAGCAGAAAATCGTGGTCCTGGAACGTAAAGGGCGACTGAAGGACCAGAGTGATTTTTCCAAGTTCGGGAGGTCTCATTTTATTGTCCAAAAAAAGTTAGGTGTAGGTGTTCTCCAAACTAATGCTTTATTTTGTCCAGTGCCGATAAGTCCTGGTTCCCTAAAGCGTTTTACCAGGAAAACAAGATAACGTATTGACGCATTTCACTGAAGGTATAAATTATAGGGAAATTGCGTGTTTCGATATTGTCAACATTGCAGTACAGTCGCATACTTCAAGTTATTTGCTATAAATTATACAGCCTGAAAGCTTACAAGTTTTCAACACTTACTTCCTACCTAGCTAAAGTCTTATGAATTGAGAACCAGTTAGAATTTCCTAACTCATTTATTTTCTTAGTCAATGCGAACTCAGCCGATCATATTTGTTTATCAGCTAGACTTGAATGTCAATATTTCGAAGCTGTAAGGCGAATGATAGGCAAACAGATTGATGACAATGATGTACCAATCGTACTTAGATTTTTTTGCATCACGAAAAGATATTAAAATGAAGACATATTATACCTGCTCTTTTTTTTTTTTTTTTAGCGTGTTAAAATCATCAAATGAGACCTCCAACCCCGGGCAGGGCGGGAGGTACTGTCAGACTTGTACTGACTAAAATCCACGGTGTCCTTCAGTAGCCCTTTATGTTCCGGGGTCACGGTAATAGAAATAAGTCCCGCAGGCTTTGGCCCTCTGAGATGGGGCCCCGTCATTTTGCTGACAGCTCTTTGAGGCGCGCGTGGAACACGACGCGCCGTCGACCCGGGCATGGTCCTTGGTCGGACAGCGAGTTGCCCTTTACTCGCTGTCCGCATGCCCGCGCCTACGGTGGCCGGAGATCGTCTTGCGACGTACGGCGCCGTGGGCGTACACCACTGCGGTTGGGGCGGAGGGAGGACGCTGTCCTCTCTCTCTCGCGTCCCGCCACCTCCTTCACGAGCATTACTGCCTCGCAGAAGGTGGCGACCGCTTCCCACTCCGTCTCGCTCCGCAGCATGGCCGAAACCAATGCCGGGCGCGGAGGTAAGACATACTTGCTCTTAGCAGTGCAAAATGTATTTGAAGTGTTAAAAAAATCTATCATACTAAGCAAATCAAGTTATATCTTGGCTTGCTATAGGTTGTCAACATGTGTGTGATGTGGAGTCAAAGATCGTCGAGTAGTCGTATCGGCCAAAAGCTTGATTGCCAAGAGCCTCCACCAACATCTGTAGAGCTTGTCGTAAGGCAGTTGGGACAAGGGCTTGATTAAAAAAGATAGTCCCTTTTGAGGGCGGAGTTGTTAGGGGGTTAATCTCTTTGGAGCCCTAACAACCGATACCAGGGGCATTTGTTATTAAATTAAACCTTATAAGAAAATAAGTAAAGGAATAAATTTATCTTCTAGTATCTATATACTTGAAGCAAAGCCAGTCTTACTGCCTAATAGCCGAGATTGATGATTTTTAAACATTACTTTATCATAAGATTTAACAGCACATACATGTATATATATGTGGGTGTGTGCTCTACAAAAAACTACACTCAAAAAAGCGATAAAAATTCTTTCGCAAACTTTCGCTTACAAACTGTAGAAGCAGAAGAAAACCATAGACAAGCAGTGTTATAAGTAGAAAGTGTTGCCAGCTGTGGGCTATCATGGTGTTATCTATTAAATCAAGGGTTTTATGTGGGATTTATGGAGATTTCATTTCTACGTCGACTTGGCATGTATCCATTGTTAGTTGTTTGTCTTGTTAACATACAGTTGCAATAGTACAAGAAGTATATAGACAATAGAGAGAATAACACAGGAAGATATAGAATTATTTGTATTTTAGAAAACTTTTGAGCAAACAGGTCAGTTCACACCCCGCGACGCGACGAGCGACGATGCGTTTTCGTAAGTAAATAAAATTAGATTATACGAGTCGCTGTATTGTAAGCTACGGGCAGCGGCGCCACACGGTATGATTGGCCCTAAGGGTCCACGTGGATGTTTGAGCTGAACAAAGAAATGGTAGGTCCGCCATAAAAGCTAACTTAAACTTGAGTTTACGATTACCTTGTTTAAATTTTAAAACAGATCACAATCTAAAACAACTTATTACAGCATGTTCTCTATATCTGCGTTTTCGAAAACGACCATTTATCTAAAACAAATGTGTTTTTCCTTTTCCAAGAAAATAAAAGTCCCAAGAATAAAACACTTATAGGAGGAAAACGGTCAAGAAAATCAATAAGCACACACACACACAAACACACATATTATAATCATTCACAGTCCATTTAGAAAGTGAAACTATCAGTCCGTACTACGTCCTATCCGGCTAGTGCCACCCAGACGCGGGTGTGCACAGGATATGCGCACGCGCATGCTATAAAGGGGAACTTGCGCCGGCGCAAGGTTGCGACGTGGAACAAGGCCTCATCTCACCGTGTCGAATAGTTGGTAAACTTTTATGGTATAAGTTCAGGGCTCTTGTGAGTTTTGAAGGGATTTTGAGCTTGTAATGCTTAATTTATTTTAATTGATTTAATGAACTCCGCTTAAGATTAAACTGTTTGTTTTTTTAAGGGGGTAGTAGGTAAGTCAGCAAAGTAATTGATTATGAACAAGTAGAATGGAAGAAGAAAAAGTGTTGTGCCCATAATGTAACGAGGGATGAAGATCACACAGAGGTCAATCATAATTTACAATTCATTCCAAAAAAGGTATCTAACAGTACTGAAGAAATACCACTAACTGTAAAAAGGTACTTCTAGCCCCAAGTGACGTGGTTGCGGAACTATCAAGTGACCGTGGCCCCGGAACTAAAGGGCTGTTGAATAACATAGTGGATTTTAGTCATTACAAGTCTGACAGTCCCTCCTATTCTGTCCTGGGTGGGAGTACACATTCAATGATTTCACCACGTAAAAAAAAACCAAGTCACATGTAACTTAAAAAAGATAAATCCATCAGGGTTTTAGAGATTTTGTGCTTGCGCAGAATGTAAAAGGATTAATAGTCACAAACAAAAAGAGATGAAGGACACAAATAATAGAGTAATTTGCACTATCGCCACGACTTCATCCATCAGGTTTATTGCTTTGGCTATAACAAATGACGAAATGGTTGCAAACGGTGCGCACGCACAGGATCACCCGCGTCGCTTGGCGCGTCAAATGTCAAATGTGTTGCAAGATTTACTGATTTAGATAGAATTATAAGAACTTAGTGATTTTAACGTGTTTTATGTTGAAATATTTGGGCATATCTAGACCGGCTTATCTTTACACTAGGGCCACACTAACAGGAAATACCATAAATACGATAACGAACAAATAAAGAGTATTCAAAATGCCCTCAAAATGCCGTTATTGTGGTACTAACGACAAGAAGCTACGCGACTTGTACTCGCGTAATTTTCGGATACCTGCACTAAATTAGATATAATTTTTTGAGTCCTTATTACAAGGACAAAGTTACTTTAGAAAATTTTCGGAAAATCCATCACCCGTTTGAAGTCTGCATGCCAACTAGCCTACCAGTATTAACTAAAAAAACAAATGACAATTTAAGTAAAAAATTCAAGTGAAGCTCTGAGTCAGTTATGTTTACTCATTTTATACTGATTATTGCCACAACATCCAATGGGAATCGTACGAAATTTATTGCTAACGATTTTCTGAGAAACTGGTTGAGAAAGGTCATTGATGAATCGTTTTGTCATCAGCATTTTCCATTGAATTACTGACATGTGTCAAGTTTGACACTGACATCGTTTTGACAACTTTCGATTAATTGCACACCATTGTAGCTACTTTATTTTCTAGTCATATGTGGTATTATGTAATTGGTAATGTCTTTTGCATATGGCGGCCATGAATTGACATAATGGACTACCTTCAATACATGCAAAATCAGGCTCTTTCATCAGTAGTTAGACTAACTTTGTCAATATTTTATGTTGTTGTTTTGTATTCAAAGAATAGTCTAAAACTTCTTACTTTTTGTCTTATTAATATTTTGAATGCGAAGTGCGGGCGGAAGGATCGATGTTTGTTACTCTTTCACACAAAAACTACTGAACGGATTTGAATGAAAGAAGGATGGACAAAACGTCCCACCCCTTGTAACACTTCCATCCATATATCAAATGAAAGCACTTGAAAAGTGTATCATTTCATAGTATGACAGCAAACCTGTAAACCATGGGAGAAAAAAGTTATTGAGACTTTTACGTCAAAATACCAACGAGACATAATGTTAGGCAGAAGTCGTGTAGGTCTTACATTATACTAATCCATACTCAATACTGTGTGCTAATGCATCGTTGACGTTACTGTATAAAAAAAAAAGGCTTCTTGATTTAACCAATGAGCCCAATGGTAGAGTTTGCCGTCAAATAAAGAAAAGTGTTTATTTGAGAGCCGGTACATACAAAAAAAAGGAACATGATAACAAATCATGATGATGTCAGCATGACAAAATGTCACATGATATGCAAAAAAAAAACTTCCTTAACCAATTTATCGGACTACCTTCAGCTCGTCCGCGATTCTGTGCCTTAACGATTGGGTTTGTCGACTATGAAAGTAGAAGACAGGCGTCAACTATGTGTTACGTGTTCGCGATCTTTACTTCGAGTCTTCTAGAATTCGTCATAGTGTTTATTACGAGAATATGTATATGTCACCTCGGCCGGGATTCACAGAGTTTATAATGGAACACATTGATTTCGAAAATGTCAGTTGTAATATTTAATAATAGCGTTTTTGAAAAAGAATAAGGCGCTATCTGCACAATCGAGTGAATCGCGGCGATATTGTAGTCGTGCCACATATTTCCATATACTCTATATGAACGTGTCACCACACGGCGATGTTCACAGATTTTCACATGGTAATGATGAGTGAGTACAAGCGTTGGCGCTGGTACGCATCATTACCTTGACAAAAAGCTATTCAGACACTGTTAGCACTTCGGACACTAATGAAGGAAACCAACAAATGACTTCAACGACCATCTATAGTTTACATTGGTGATTTTTTTGACTCCCTTGCTACCTCGTTAGTTAGTTGAGTACCTAACGTTTTGGTTGTGGCGGCATGTGACGGTATTATAGCCATGTTCTTCTAAGTAGGGGCTGTGGTAGGGGATTGAGCCTTTAAAGCCCCAAACTAGTTTAAATTCATTATTTTCATACAATTATCACTACAAGTACTATGATTTTCTTTTAAAGAGTCAACAATGTTACTCTTTCTCATGATCTGTATACATATTATCATGAGAAAAAGCTAAGAGCAATGTTTTCTTCTGAAAATTGAAATTCATCTTTTGACATAAAAGTCTCAATAACTTTTTTCTCCCATAGCTTACAGGTTTGCTGTCATACAATAAAATGATACACTTTTCACGTACTTTCATTTGATCTATGGATGGGAGTGTTACAAGGAAAGGGACGGGGTCCATACATTTCTGCCCATTCTTCTTTGGTACACAGATAGTTTATAACCTGAATTAACATTTAGGATAGATTTATTCCGATTTTATCCTCATGTGATATAATTTATAAACAGATAGTAAACATTTGGCATTTGCTTTAGTGGAAGATGCGTCCATAGTGGATAAACATTGTTGCGATTTCCTCTCAAATAACATTGTAATCGTTTGCCATAAATGCGACTGTCAATATGTGGATTGCACAAGGAACGTGTCGTCCATGTTTGTACAAGTTTTAAGATTCTTAACTTATAAATATTTGTGGAACATGGGCTAATAGTGTAGGAAATAAATATAAAATTGCGTCTCATTTATAACTTGAAAAAACAATATATTTCTCAGACATTGGTATGTATAATTCACTATCAGTTAACACTTTTTATTGATTTTGAAAAATGACAATTTTATTAAGTATCAAATTCTAAACTAATGCGAGCAAATCCACGGGTAAAACCTACTTACTAATAAAATCCACATAACATCGGAATCTATGCATTAATAAACGTCTCTCTCAGAAATACCGACATTCCATAACATTACAGAAAGCTGTAATAAACTAGCATTATTAACAAAACAATAGCCAATCACACTCCAACACAGCACAGTAAACGACCGGACTGGGAAGCGAACTCGCGACCTTACGCAACGCTCACAATATGATCGAGATGAAAGTCGCGATCGCGGCTGTATCTCTCACGACGGTACAATGCTAATAGTTAGCTGAGCCATGATAACTGTCATAATAGGTAAGAAAATGTAGAAAAGGCTCAATGAAGAACCTACTTTAAAATCACACTTGAGAAAGTCTATGAAGTAGCTAATGGCCGCGACGTTGCCCGTGTTAAGTTCGAACACACAAAATGTAGTATCCTATGTGCTAATAGGCACAGGTTATTAAAAATCTGAAGCCTTATCGCAAAATGAAAAAGCACTTCTAGTGTAGGAACGAGGATCTGTACCCTTAGCACGAGTTTTCAGTTTTTGAGACGTAATTTCTTCGTCTGGAACTTTGATAATATCAAATCGACAATTTTCAAGGAATAAATTAGTTCCTTCTTCGCACACCAGAGGCACTGTTACATTTTTTTTAATAGAAAGAAACGAGAACGAAACGCTGAATACTGGAAAGACTCTGTAAAGTAAAATAGTGAAAGCTCGTGCTGATTTTCGGGTACTGATTTTTTCCTCCAAATTAACGTCAAAGTTCAAGTAAGAAAAAAACAATTGAAAAATGTCGAACTACCGCGTGGGACGAAGTTCTAATGATTGAGCTTTGATTGCGATGATCAATGTAATCTACTAAGATCGCGAGATGAAGTCTGCATACCCTTTTGAAATTCCACACTACCATTAGGCGTTTGCAATGTAATCTTCAAACATTGTGGAGTGAATCTTCTGCAGTTGAAACGAGCTGATGTTCCACTACATGGTAATTATTGTTTAAATTGTATTTCAAAGTTACTAAGTAGAGGTATACCTACATAGAAGTTAATGCAGTAAATCTCTTGTTTGTTAACCACGATATGATTCCAGAAATTAATTCCTAGATTAGAAGCAACATGAGGAAATAACAATATTTGTGCCAGTTTCTGTTATAAAAATAATTTTATATTTTGCTTTCTTTTATAAGTTTCAGTGCTTGTAGAAGTTAAAAATACTAATGTTTTACAATCACGCGATGTTTTGACTGACTCCATATTAAATCAGTTTTATGGTCGATTAGAAATTGCGGTTTTTAGTTGAACAAAAAGACCATTTGATCCTATTTCACTTTAACAAAAAATACCAGTTTAATTCTCTATCTGACCTTTTGCGTATGAAGAAGTTGTAAATTATATTGTTCCCTTTCATAACTAGAGGGAACTGATTGTTGATTGATTGTAGATGGAAAAAGTTAGTACTTTAAAAAATATTTTTTACAACAAAAATGGCAGGGCTAATTTGACCCTTACTAAAAGGGCTGTCCTGCAGCAGCAGGAGAGAAGACAGGGCAATAAATTGTGGGAAAAGGAAAGCTTATCATATATTTCACAATAATATCAGAACACTAAAAGGCGAGCAATTAATTTATTAAGGCCAAAAACAAACAAAACAAACTGGATCATCTTTTACAAAGACGGAGAGAAAGACGAGGTCGTCTGGTAATTCGGTAATTTCCACATCGGGCATTTCCCAAGAGAATGCAGATCCGCTGACATTGGGCCCCGATTGTTATCGCCTGCATTATTGCAACTTATCGTACTGTTTACTGGAGCCATTGACCTCGCAGATACAGACTGGTCAGCAAAGACAAAGAACATAATAGATAGAAAACATTGAAAAGATTAACAACTTGATATCTAAAGTTAGAAGATACAACTATAAATTGTAGAGGCTATTATTTGATGCCCAAAACACTCACGTGATTCGAAAGGATATCTCTAAAGCCGTTGTGAATGTTAAGTTTGCCTTTGTTATCTTTAAAAGTAGTGCAAAAGTTATCCTCAACTAAACGGTAGTCATTTTCGTTTTTGGTAACTTTGGCATTTCAGGCGATATGTGGTAAAAAACTGGGTACTGGGACGATTAGCATTGAAGCGACAGAATCGCACAGCGGCACATTTTCGCGGCATATATTCATAAAAAAGAGGTTTACATGCCAGAAAATACATCAATCGCCTAATCGAATACCAAGCCAAAACTACAAGCATGACTATTTTATAGAATCAGTGGGCACTCGAATAGCGGGGAGACAGCGATCGGCCGCCATTACATAAGCGCGCGCACCGTTGCCAAATCAAAGATGGTGGATTGGGACAGCGGGCAGTGGAGGAAAGCTATGAAGGTCGATAGTGGTGTAATGTGCACGTTGCTAATGTATTGGAATTTTTACGTCATATGTTATGATATGTGGCGTGAGGTGTGTCTCACAGAAGTACTCGTATTTTCGGGTGAATTGTAGTTCCATTTTATAGTTCGTTTAGCTGGAGAATTCGAAGATTCTGATAGTAAGATGTTAGGATTGAAAGATTCGAGCTAGTAGGACATGAATGCGGTGGCTAAGTTGGCAAAGCGTCCGATGAAATCTGATTCGGAAACGGAAAGTCGGAAGTTCAAGCCCTGTCCCGCACCACCCACACTTAATTATTTCTTTCTACAAAAATCTTTAGGGTCGATGTTCGATCTGTTTGGGGCTGCATTTACTAAACTGCTACCCAGATAGTAAATTATTGCAAAAGATAGAAAGAGGTAGATGCCTCTTTCTATCTTTTTAAGCAGCATCAAAAAAGGAACCGGGCAAAAATTAATGTTGACTAATAAAATATAGATCTCACTCATCAATATTTCATAAGTTGATGTAATTTATCTAAATCATTGTGTATCTGTCTTACAACCTCAGCCATTATTTATCAGGCCGCTTTTTCCACTGAGATATTTTAATCTGGTCATCGATCCCATGTTGAATATCTATTGAAAAATTACATTATTATGCAACAATGCATTTTAAGTTAGAACAAGTTCAAGACGACGTATGTTTTGTGTAGGCATTGTTGGCTATGATTTGTAGTCGCCTCGTTTAGCCATTGAGCTTTTATGTTTGAGGGCATGGATTTTCAGGCAGTCAAAGCGGGAGGACTCTTTTGATAGTTTTATCACATAAAAAATGATCATAGAGTGGCAATGAATTTCAAAGTTTTCGTAATTCTAATGACGACACCATTCTAGCATGAGTTTATTGTAATCCTATAAATTTTAACTGTCTTCCATCATTGTAACTGATAGACCGTCAGTTTCTCTAAGTGCTCTCTATTCTCAATCAATTTTTTGGGAAACTGTGCTATGAATAGTTTTTTATTGCCTGTTTTCAGACCACAATGTAGAACAACTTAAGGAAAACTAAAATAAATAGTTTAAACTCTTACGTACGGCGTGCATGAAATCACTTTTTTGTGAAGTTAGCGTGTGTAATATCATAAGTGAAACCTAAGTTACAGTAATCTGTATTCAGCATCTATCTTGGTCTTAATGTTACGTTTCCCTCTGATGATTTATAACTTCCGCAGTGATTGTTATTTCATACATTTCTTTCTTATTTTAATTAGTATACATTTGTAATTCTAGATATTTTTAGGGGAGGTTAAATCCTCCAATGAGACGACCCGCTTTGATGGACTGTCAGACACTTACTTACTGATTAAAATCCAATCTGTTCTTTCTGGCAAAAATATAATTTTTTGCCAGTTGGTATGGCATAATAATACTTGCGATATTTGTCCTTAGTACCTGATTTATTTAAATATTATAATTTATAACAGATGTCCATGAAAATGGCGGAAACGTATTATTTGTTCTGATCCAAGCAAATAATATAAGTTGATCGTAGGTACGTGAGGTAGGAATAATGTATACGCTTTTGGCAAGTACGTATATCACCCATGGTTACCACATATTTGATGAATTGGACAAACAAAATGTCAAAGAATGCTGCTCATCGTATGTATTTAATTAAGTAAGTAGAAAACCTTGATTTTTTGCAGTAAATACCCGACATTCTAGATTACTTCACTGTTGGTTTGTTAAGTTTTCGATGTAATTAACATAGGAGCAAATATTCAATTACTGCTGAGTGGTATGTGCTCAGTTAGACAACTATTGCACTACGCGTTTTGGGGGTCAAATATAATGCAATTGACGATATTAAAACATTTTTTTTAACAAGTATTTAAATATCTGAATACTGTTGAACACTTATCTAAATAAAATTGGAACTGCAAAACGATCGTTGTATCAACGTCAATTGCCGTTTTTTTATAGTATACGGTGTTTTTTTTTTAATTTAATTTTGTATGCGTTTAGAGACATTTAAAGTAAGATGCCTACACAAACAACCATTCTCGGAACAACTATTTGTAGATATTGGTTATATAGACAGATATTGGTTTCTTGTGGGAATTGAACCCGTGACACGCAGTCCGGCAGTCATTCACGCATTATACAATAAAATTCATCTTTAGAAGATAAGTATGCTGCAATACGGTAACTATCAGCTGTTTCCTTAAATGACTTTATTTGGCACAACGTAAAATAAATGAGTGATATAACAAAACATTCCTTGCGAAAACATATTGCCTTATGTCTATTCATGCACAATTTCGCCATAGCACTTGCTGTCTCTTCCTCAACAACTTAAATTAAACACTGTATTCATGTTGCGTAGAGTTCATTTTCGCTAAAAATGTAAATGATTATCTGAACACGATTTTGGCAAAAGCCGTTATTTAAGTATAATGAAGGAAAAAAAAAAGAAATCTGTTGTGCAAGTAAACAAACCGTTTTGATCTTATTAACTCCGCTTGGTGGCGCTAGTGACCCAGATACGAATTTCGGCTTTAAGAGTCATTACGCAACTTCGTACAGTCGGTTTAGTATGTTTAGAAAAACTTCTGGCTGGTCCACATTGAGTTGTTTTGTTATATTTTTTGCTAATGTCCATCCGTTAGAGTGACCCAGTTTACATAGGTTTAAGAATCATGCATACTTTTTTTTGGCGTGGTATAAACATCAACTGAGTCCTCCCGACTTGGGTAGAGCGGAAGGGACTGTCAGACTCGTACTGACTAAAATCCTTCAATAGCCCTTTACTTTTCGGGTCACTGTTACCTTTTATACAGTCTGGCGACCATCACAGAGGCATTGCATGCCACGTTTTATATAAATCTATATAAATCTACCAGAAACTAACCATGTTGCTGGGTATGAGAAATAGTGGTGTAAACATCTTCTCGAATGGAAGCCGTTTCTGAGGAAGATCACAAATGTGCTGGAAGGACGATGAGAAGAGGGTCGTAGGACAAATTGGTTACAAAGAGCCTGACGTCGAGAAGAGTGGAAGTAGTTTTGGGGACCTCCTTCAACTCCTACACGACTTCACCAAGATAGTAGAAAGAGACTGAAGAAGAAGGAGACGAACAATTTATTACCAAAGATATTTATTTCGTCACATGTTTTTTCAACCAGAATTATGATTCAATAATTCTTTTCATTTGCATATAATTATTATTATTGCAAATATTATATAATTTATACTTAATGAGCCACATGCAAATGCAAAGTAAAATATTTTGATAAATTACATAATATGATACGCAGCTTCTATCTTTTGCATACCATTTTGAGAGTGTTGAAGTTATACGTTTACTGTTAGCATGCGGATCACTGCAGGGCGAAAGCTTCATCATCCGATTAATATTGAATTTTATATGTGACGAGAAAGACATTTATTTGGTTATAAAAAAGCTCATCAAAGTTATGGTATACTTTTTTAGTAAAATCACTATGATGTCAAAATGATCAGTAGTCAAATAGAAAGCCTGCAGATACAAGCCTACGTCCAAATATGCAATGTTAAGTATTTCAATATCGAGATTTGAAAGCGGATCGCATTAGATTATACAAAATTAAATATCAAACATTAAAGTAATCGCTCCGAGTTTATATAACGATACCAAGCACACGTTTTATTTGCACAATGTTTGGTAAAAGTGATTCTTGTGTAATGATCAACACGAGGACATTATATCACCGGTTGTGAAAAATATTTAATTATACCTAATTTATATTCTTGCAACACGCATTATGGCTGTCAAAAATCTATAAATCTTTTGCATGCACATTAACGTTTTCGAGGCGGTTAAATTATTTATGAGTTTTATTTATTTAATTTTACTATTTATGTTCACACAATATGCAACGCAGGATAATAACATTTGTAACAACTGAGTACAAATGTACTGCTACTTTTAAAGCTTAGCTGCGGAGGAAGAAATGAAAGAAATGTAGATTATAGTTTATGGTTGGTACTCACTTTTTAGCGCCCACAGCTGCCTCTCCATAAGTCCTTCCACGTAGTCCTGCATGTCCTGGCGACACTCCCCGCTCACGAGGTGCTGCAGCTCCGACCACTGCTGCACCAGGATGTCAGCATCGAACAGCCGCAGCATGTTCTCGATGCCCATCAACTCCGTCATGTTGGTGCTGTCTCTCCTCAGCGCCATCCTCGACTCATTCACAGTGTTCAGTATCGAGTCACTCAGTTTACTCAACACATCCCTGTTCGGTTTCGAAGTCGTTTTCTCCGCGGGCTTCGTGGTCTTCACAATGTGCTGCACATTGTGAGACTTCTCCGTTGTCGATTGTTTCGCTTCAGTCTTGATCTCACTGAAGTCAGCGAACGACAGCCCGTCGTCATCCGCGAACACGTCGAACGCATCCTCTGTCGTTGCTTTATCGTTTCGACTCGAGTTCGGAGGAGCAGGCTTCGCGAGAGAACCGATCAGGTCTGAAGCCAGGTCCTCGTCGACGCCGCCCTTCGCGGATCCTTTCTTGATGCTCTGGAAGGCGTCGATCAAAGCACTCCTCAACTTCTCCTCGCGCGCACTCTCCCTGCTGTCGGGTACTTCCACAGCATTTACTAAAACTAAAGCACTTAACAAAACTATCACTAGGGGAGACATTTTGGAAAAAATATTTTTAATTTATTTTTTTAAAGTTTCACTCGCACATGCTTGTTAGTACGATCACTTATGTCTCAAAAATCGTAATATTTTTTTTGGATGGTGTTAAAGGTGCGCGCGCGGCGTCATAGTCGGGGCGCGACTGCGCAGGCGCGAGGCTGTGACATAACGCCGTTACGAAGTTACAGCGGCACTTTCACTGTCGGCGGCGTACGCGCAGGTGAACGCGGCATCCTTGTAGGGCGGCCGATGCGTGCCGCTGAGCCACTTGTGTGTTGGCCAACTTATTAGTTAACTTGTTATAATTAAAATATGTTTGATAACAAACATACTTCAACGAGGTTGTCCTACTGACCTGATGGTCTCAAGGGCGGCTGACGTAGACTGAAGCCCTATGGGGGGGAGGGATTAATTTAGGAATCCAAAAAGTTTGAAAGTGACTGCTAATTGATGCTAAATATCTTTCACGACAACAAGAGATGTGTGATAAATAAAGCAGCTTGTAAGCTCGAACTCGAACAAGTTGAATTCTTCAGTCTTAATAAAAGGTTGAAGTATGGTTCTGTGGTCGTGAGATGATCGGAAGATTTAGATAAATGTTATTATATAACAGAGATCTGGCAGTAAAGGTAGACTATGCTTAACAAGATTGCCATCGACAGATTAAAAATAAAATAGACATTTATGACTCTTCTTATTTTCTTTCAAAACCAAGAAGCTTTGTATTGTAATGTAAACTAGTATTATAAAGTTGTTGAGTTTGTTTGGTTGAATGCGTTAATCTCAGGAACTACTAATCCGAATTGGAAAATTCCTTTTGTGATGGATAGTCTATTTATCGAGGAAGGCTATAGATAATATGATATCACGCTACGACCAAAAGGAGCCGAGCAGTGGGGGTGAAACTACGGCGAACAACTATAGTTACCTACTGGATATTTCTTAAGTGTAAAAACTTGGGTTGACGGCGCGTCGTGTTCCACGCGCCCCTCAAAGAGCGTCAGCAAAATGACGGGGACCCTCACAGAGGGCCAAAGCCAGCCGGGTCGCGGGACTTATTTCCATCACCCCGGAACATAAAGGGCTATACCGTGTATTTTAGTCAGCACAAGTCTGACAGTCCTGGCGGAAGGACTCATTTGATGATTTTACCAAGATAAAAAAAAGTGTAAAAACTTGTTTTAACACATTGATTGGCAGTTAGAATGTTTGTTTGTACCTATTGATGTCATATTGCAGTAGCTCAGTTTATCTGATGTAATATTGTGTTGGTGGTATCGGTTGCAAAATTTACTTGACCAGCCTCAATAGGTTTTACCATTCATACACTGTCACTGAGTTGGTGTTGCCATATTATTAACAGAACATGGTGACTGAGTGTGTCAAGCAGTATCTAGCTTTTGTGGCAAGAAAAAGTTGTCGATCAGAACTTCCGACCTTCGGATTTAGTACACAGGTTTTTTACGAAATAGGTAATTCATGACACAGGCGTGTCACAGTGCAAATCTTCTTACTTATATATAAAAAACAATTGCTGTTCGTTAGTCTCGCTAAAACTCGAGAATGGCTCGATCGATTTGGCTAATTTTGGTTTGGAATTATTTCTGGAAGTCAAGGTTTAAAAGGTGATAAAAAAGGCGGTACGAAGTTTGCCGGGGCAGCTAGTGAAATAAAAAAAATATTCATGTCGAATTGAGAACCTCGTCCTTTTTTTTCGTTTATAAAGTCAATTAGTATGATTGCCCGCTCCTTTTGCCACATTTTGATGTCAATTGTAGTTATAAATAAATATTGGCATTTTTGAGTATTGGAAGGTCAAATAAACGTTGAATGGACTGTGTGATTCTAATATACAGTTCATTACTGAGATGATTCCTAAGAAGTGCGAAAAAACAACATAATCTGCGTAAACCCCGAAACAAAATTGGGGAAAGCCGGCAATTGATAATATGGTGCAAGCCGTTGTATTCAAAAGGATGACTCTAGCAAACTAGCTAGTACACAATAGATACGTAATGTACACATTGTAAATCACATCATTCATGTTTAGATACTGTCCTTAGTCATCTATTGATACTTGTATATTTCAGTAGCCACAACAGACATGTCACAAAAGTGATGTAAAATAACCATTACAAGTGCACCGTCATCCTGCCTGGCATTACAACATTAGTGTTAATTTTTTGCAACAAGAACAACACTACTTTTTTTACGTATTACGAAAGTCGTCCAACACTTGAGGTGCTTATTACCGACAAACTAGTATTAGAGTTTACTACATGTTTAATTTCAAATCTAGGTCGTAAACGAGCTTTTACAATGTGATTTGCGAAACAAACTTGACGAGTAAGTTAAAGCCTCGTATTCATGGTAAACATTTGTTTAGCAACAGTGTTTTTGATGAACGGGGAGAATGTTGATGGAAACTTTGTTTAGATCAATATGGGCTGTTCACGCTTAAAACTGGTCCTACTGGAAGTCTAATGGGGAGGCTTATGTTCAGCAGTGGACGTCTTACGACTGATATGATGATGTGAAAGAAGAAAGAAAAAACGTTTTTTGGCACATGCCACAAGTGCACACAGTATTACAAAAAGAAACAAACAAGAAAAACTTAAAACTTAACAATTTTAAAGCAAAAAAAGCATATGAAGAGTTATTTTGCACTGTGTGACTCACGGCTGCGCCAAATAGGCCCATTTCAGCATAATTTCGGACAACCAACGGTGCCCGACGCGGTGGTTTTCAAATGAACCTAAATGGTGAGTGCACGCATGTCAAATTCGTTTAGAATTAAGATATGATGGGCTATCCACACGCCCGCCAGTCTGCGTTAAAATGTTTCACGAGGAAGTTGTGCTCATTGCTCCATATTATACTACCACCATGTTTATAAACAAACATGTCAACATTTATTGATAAACTTATGTAGAATCGCCCTGTTCGCTCGCCAACTCTGCAATACAAGAGTCAACGACGATATATTACTAGACTCCGCATGCATGGTATAAGGAATAAAAACTATTCTGTCAACTCGCACAGGTACTACGTAAACGAAGGGGACGGGGTACTGCCTTGTGATAGGCTAACTCAAGGTCTGTTCTGTCTCAAGGCACATATTACTCAAGGTTTGTTTACGGCTCACAGGAGTGGTCGAAATGAGACGGATATAAGACTTTTTTGCCTAATGTGTTGACAGACATCGGTCGCCTGTTATTAGGAGTCTAATAATATATCGTCGTTGACTCTTATATTGCAGAGTTGATCACGCCATGTTGCAGAGTTGATCGCCGCGCCGCGCCGCGCCGGCACGTTGTTGACGGCACGGTTAGCGCAGTGGCAGAGATTGGACTGCTGGGCTGCGTGTCGCGGGTTCTATTCCCGCACGGTGCAAATATTTGTATGATCTATAAGTATAGTTTCGGGTCTGGGCGTTTGTGGATGTAAGTTTATATATTTGTAAACGCACCTACGACACAGGACAAGTTCCTAGTGTGGGGGCATTGTTTTATAAAAAATAAAAATAAAATGTGCTCTCGGAAACGTGTTTAAGCAACCATGGTTCTAAACAAAAAAATGTTTACCATGAATACGAGGCTTTAGTCTAAAAGTTGTTTTTAACAAGCTTGTTGTTCTAGTTTATTAGTACTGCTAGTAGTGGCTGTTGTCCCAAATTATTTGATAATGTTGGCCTCATAGTTTATCTTTACTTGACAAAGTCGACGAGTGGTATGTGGTACAGTCCTGATGGTAATTGTGTATCACCTACGGCCATCAGCAACGCTAAAGTATTCGTTGATTCGCCGAGTAGAGAATGCCTGTTAGGGCCTGCAGAACCGGTACTTTTTAAAGACCCGGTACCGGATGTTCGGTACTGGAGTTGGAACCGGGATTTCCCGGGAATTTCGGTACTTTCGGTACTCGCGTACAAATCGCTATTAACATATTGTATGAAAGGCACGAGTGTGTGCACACTACATAATATAATTATCTAAATCGGTTGAATAATGTCCTCATTACAAAAGTGGGATGGTGCAGTTCAAAAAACTTCGTTTTATTCGCAAATCTATAATTGACAATAATCATCAGTACACAATCTCAAGGAACCTTTAAATCCTTTTTATATCTTATAATGAAAATATATCAAATAGAACTTAAATTCCTAGTCTATTTTGAATTAGAAAGAAGCCTATCTTTGTCACGTGATTGCTTTGTTTTTTCCTCCATACAAATTTAACGTCACTTAATCACTTTGATCCTTCCACTATAAATAAATATCATTAAGCAAACAGCAAAACAAAACTAGGTATAATGCTTTATCGAAGTGAAAAAAATATAAAATTCAATAAAATTTGAATGTAGAAAAAGCGATTTTATTTAAAATAAAGGAAATATACGACGAAAAAATAAGGAGGAGGTTCTCAATTCGACATGTATATTATATATTTTTTAATTTATGACCACGCATAACTTTTCCTAACCTGGTCCGATTTCAAAAATTCTTTATTTGTTGGAAAGAGTATATCTCCCGAGTTGGTCCCATTTAAATTTCAAAACTAAAATCGGCCTCTGAGGGTAGAAAAAAAAGAATTAATTGTCAATCTTCCTACAGAATTTTCAATTATGAACCGATTATGTTGAAATAAAGGTGACAATCGTAGTTCTGAGGACATTATTATATAGCAGAGATGTGGAGAACATAACATGATGGCGTCACCATCATCAGATCAACTCCAGATCCCTGTTATTTTGTGAAGTCAGTACCAAGAGTTCCTTAACAGTTAACAACAGCTATACCGTATTTGGGCTCATTTCACTGAGCTTTATGAGAACTTTAGACCTAGCTGAGGTTTTGTTGATTATTGCCATCGAGGGTCTGAGGATGGAGACGGATAGCAGGAGCAAGAGGTCCTCAACAGTTAACAGCACCTTTATCGTGTTTGGGCTCATTTTATAATTGGGCTCAATAGTCTTGATGAAAACTTTATATCTAGCTGGGGTATAATTGTCATCGAGGGTCTGAGAATGGTAACAGAGGGCAGTAGCAAGAGATCCTTAACAGCTGGAGTTGATCTGATGATGGTGACGCCATCATGTTATGTTCTCCACATCTCTGTTGTATCTATACTAATATTATAAAGCTGAAGAGTTTGTTTGTTTGTTTGTTAGTTTGTTTGTTTGTTTGAACGCGCTAATCTCAGGATCTACTGGTTGGAATTGAAAAATTCTTTTTGTGTTGGATAGTCCATTTATCGAGGAAGGCTATAGGCTATATAACATCACGCTATCGCCTATAGGAGCGGAGCAGTAATGAGAAATGTTTCAAAATCGGGAAAAGATATTCCTTTTTCAGAGCTTCCGTTGCGTGCGCTGCGTAAACGGTTAGTTTCGCAAAAATTATGTACTACGGAATTATTCCTCATAAAATTTTCTAAAATAAAGTCCGCGAGAGCATATACCTATCTTTAAAGGTTAAGTCACTATAACCTTTTTTATGGGAACCAAATTTGATTTAAAGCAATGCATTATTTGCGAAGGTGTTTTCATTAACATGATATTAATCCTTATCCAAATAAATACGTTAATCATCATAAGCATTTAATTTTGAACGAAATTGCCCTTTACATCATTTGATTTCAATGAATATCTTAGGAAATATCACAGTTTCAAAATAATACCGCGACAAAATAATGACGGGCTGGGTAATAATGTCACAATTGCGTCGATAAAATCCCTCTTTAGGCCGGTCAATATCGACATCAAACATTGCAAACGCGCATGTAACTACCATTTTGTTATAATTTGCAACCCTGAAAACCCTGTGCTGTCAATTCAGTAGTTTTTGCGTGTGTATCTCATGAACCGTGATAGCTAGAGATTTGAAATTTTCACAGGTGATGTTAATCTGTTGCTGCTATAACAAAACATACTAAAAACCAGAATACAATAAATATTAAGGGGGACTCTCATTGGTCGCGGGAATTATTTAATTACCGTGACCCCGGAACATAAAGGGCTATTGAAGGACACCATGGATTTTAGTAGTAGTAGTAGTACAGTCCCTCCCAGCCCGGGAGGACTCATTTGATGATTTTACCACGTAAAAAAAAAGGGGGGCTCCCATACAAAAAACGTGATTTTGTTGCTGGTTTTTGTAGATGTTATAAAGTAATGTAATGTTTCGGAGGCTGTTTCTCACGAACCGTGATAGTTAGATAGGTTAAATTTTCACAGATCATGTGTGTCTATTGCCGCTATAACAACAAATACTAAAAACTGGTTAAGTGCGATTTTCATTCAACATTGACATTGACATAACAGGGTTATCATCAGGGTTGCAACTTGGGTGTTAAAAACTCTAAACTCTAAAGGGACCTAACAACATATAAAAGAATCGTCGTTACATGCGTGTTTGCAATGTTTGGTTTTTTATGTCGATATTGACCGGCCTACTTTGAAAATCGTTTGGAAAGGCTACAGGCTGCGTCCTCACCTTCAGTCTGACGCAGTCCTACCGGTTATCTTTTTATCGTTTCGGGAGGTACCTCAAGATTCAGTGGCAATGAAGGGGAATGGTTAGCAGTCGGAATGCGTCGCGGAAAAGACATCCTTTACCTCTCGCCCCAGCCACCACTGAAGATACCCACGACGTCGGAAATCGAGCTCTTCAAGGGAACTGATGGAGATGGGACCATAGGACCAAACGCCTAACATGACGCGAGTGAAACCGCGGGCAGAAGCTAGTAATATATATGACACGAGATAGGAAACTCAAAAGTAAAAAATAAATCCTTTAAAAAAAAAAACAAACCGACGAAACATCGAACTGAAAAGCAAAAAATAACTTTTGACGCGGCGCCAAAGAAACAATCAACGAATAGCTACGACGAGCTTTTCAACCACGACAAGCTATACAACGAGCTATTCTGCTCTAATGGTTAATTTATAAATATGTTTGTTTGTTTGGCGCCGCCCTAAAAGTTATTTTTTGCTTTTCAGTTCGATGTTTCGTCGGTTTGTTTTTTTTTTTAAAAGGACTTATTACAGATCAATTTGCCAAATAATTATAAAACACACAAAAATTAAGCATTATAAAAGTTATTGTCTTTCAAGTCGATTTTTGATTAGTTTCATCAAAAATTTTATTAATAAAATTCTCATTATTATCAATTAAAAATGTTTTATGTTAATAATACTGTTAAAAAATAGTTAATTGGATATGATTTGTTGCTTTATATTGAAAAAATAAGGAAAATAAAAAAGTACCGAAAGTATCGAAAGTACCGGGACTACGGGATGAAGAACCGGTACCGGATTGTTTAAAAAATTCCCGGGATTTCCCGGTATTTTCGGTACCGGGATTTCCCGGTTGCAGGCCCTAATGCCTGTACAGCTTGATAGAATGACGAGATTTCTATTAAGCCACTAAGAATAAAAGCCAAAATAATCAGGCTCTACTCTCGTCTCAGCTTCTAATTACTCTTCTCATTAGATCTGTTCCAAAAACATTTAAAAAATTCTAACAGTAGTCGTAGAAAGTAATTTATTTGACAGCAACGTTTGCTGGGTCCTCTGAACATGTCGCAGTTTTAGGTCGCAAATATTTTATTCATAACTTTGCGGATCTTTTGTCGTATTGTATTGTTTTAACATTTGTGGGACGTTCATAATTATGTGCGTCTAATCTCCATTGTTTTACCTAGAAAATAGTTTAAGATGGCAGTCAATGAAGCGTTTGGGTGTCAGCCTCATTCAAATGCATATTGCGACAAATAACTGTTGCTTCCGTGTTCCGAAGACAGTTTCTTTGCGAATCAAGTTTCCGTTACTGATTCTAAAACCATTAAATAGGCATTTTGCCCATTGACCTATGAATATATGTATCTCATTAACATACAAATATCCTAAAGCAGCCACTTATCTTAAATTTTGCAAGATTATCGTACTATTACATAAAGAAAAGTGGACAACATCATCGATTATATAATTTTCTGCCAATTTTGCGAAACCGTGGTTCCCCGTACGAGTGTTGGTAAATATTATGAGTGCAACTAGTTTGCACCGTGACCTCGCCCGCGGCGTTATTGGGCAACGCATATATCTGACGTGTTTATTGCTTGCTCGACCCAATCTTGACGAAGATTGTGCGCATACGACATATCCGTAATGTGCATATAAGGATAATTTGACATTACTTTTTTCTTTATCTTGACTTTATTATGGTTGAAACTTTAATAATTTAGCAACCGCGTCTTTCAGTTTATTGTTGTCGGTCTTGAAGTCTTTATTTAATTTGTTTATATATTTAGTGCAATGGTGGCCCAGTAGTGTACTTCAGCAAATAAACAACAAACATGACTGTTACGAATGAAAGTCCGTCTGTTACTCAATCGTCACTGATCACCGGACGATGCGCGGAAGTAACCCGAGCCAGGAACTGTACTATCATATCATTTGTGATCGTGAGGACTTACCGCCTGCATAACTTGCATGCGGTATGAACATCAGATGTATTGGGTTTCTAGGAAGCCTGGCCTCCTTATATCATAAGCATACCCTATGAGGTAATTGAAATCACTGAGACGTTGGAGAAAGGATTACTCAGAATTCGTAGTTTTTAAAGATTTTGCTAGATGAACACATTAGGTAGCTCTTTAGCTGTGGCAGTTGAAAGGAGTCCATAAAGTTTTCCAAAAGAAACTTTGAATTGTCGCTAGACTGTTTAGTTCCGTTTTTTCCGAAAGATTTTTTTTTTTAATTCGTTGCACCACATTATGAATTTCTCCTTTATCGTGGGTGCGTTTATAAACATAGTGTACTCACAAACACTGTGAGACTCACAGTCCCTTGCACTTCAAGGAAGGCGGGAGGACTCAATTATAAGAATTAACCAACCCCAAAAAAAGTGCTTGTCTAGTGCCAAAACAATATACAGAGTGTTTCTTTTAAATGGGCCAAAAGGGGGAAATCCTTATCCATAAGAGATACGGGAAAACTTTCTTAGGAAACTTTAGCTCTTTTTTGATGTTGACTTTTTTGGCGTTTTTACTTTTTTGGTCAAGTGTGAGCTGTCCACAAAAATGAGTGAAATTGAGCAAAATTTTTTTTAATGCCGTTCGATTCTTTTTCATGTACGGATCATTTCATTGTATCGAAAGAAAAAAATCGGGACGGCGGAAGTTGGTCAAATTTAGCAAAATATTTTTTCATACAAATTGTATGAACGAAAAAATTACCAATTTTTTTATGATGTTTTTTTGACTTATTGTCATGTAGGATCATTTCATTGTATGGGAAGGAAAATGTCTGGACAATGGAAGTTAGTCAAAAGTACAGTAATGTTTCTTCTTACAGCATAAAAACGTATTAGTAGTACTCAGTATTTCATTAGATTTGACCCACTTCTGTTGCTCTCACATTTTCCTTCCCATACAATGAAATGATCCCTACATGAGACTTAGTCAAAAAACATCATTAAAAAATTGGTATTTTTTTTCGTTCATACAATTTTTATGAAAAAATATTTTGCTAAATTTGACCAACTTCCGCCGTCCCGATTTTTTTCTTCCGATACAATGAAATGATCCTTACATGAAATAGAGATGATAGGCATTAAAAAAAAATTTGGCCTATTTCACTCATTTTTGTGGACAACTCACACTTGGCCAAAAAAGTAAAAACGCCAAAATTGTCAACATCAAAAAAGAGCTAAAGGTTCCTAAGAAAGTTTTCCCGTATCTCTTATGGATCAGGATTTTTCCCTTTTGGCCAATTTAAAAGAAACACCCTGTATATTATGTAATCATCGTCATAATGATTACACCGGGCTGTCAAGAAAGTCAGCTGAGCAAACTGATGTTGCTTCAAAAGGGCATATTTTGATCTGTATTTCGCCATTCCTTTCGCAAACCCTTGTGATGGAGGCCCATGCAACAATGATAAAGTACCTTCATTTAGAAACACTTCTGAAATACACAAACAGTGAAAAACTAGCATACACCACGGAAGAGAAATGTGCAGTAATGGGCATGTCTCAATGGACCACCACAATGGGACAATGCCCCTTACGAAACAGTGCGTGCGATTTGATCGAATCTTGCGCAGGGCACTTATGTAATGTGCGTTTTGTTGCTTTTTTTTCATCTTTTGAGAAGATCATGAGGTTGTGACATACCTATTAAGTATTATATTTAAAGATTTTTAAAAAGAACTTTAAACTTTTGCAATTTACTGGAGGGGTCTCAATTTTATGTTTGTTTAAGCAATGTCTAGATCACTCTCGTGGCAGACCTCGCAGAAGATGGCGGGATGAGCTGGATAAAACTAACAAGCAGTGGCTCACACTAGCCTTAGATCGAAATAGTTGGAAGTCATGGGGAGAGACCTTTGCCCAGCAGTGGGATGATACAAGCTGACAGTAACAGTAGATTACTCTCTAGATAAATAAAAAACATAGGTAATTAGATCTTTGGTACTCGGTTTTGCAATCTAAAAACATGTTGCGATATACTTTTAATAAATGAAGAGATAAAAAGATAAACATAAGATATATTTTTGTTTGGTAAAAACATTGAACAGTAGAAAGTTGCTACAAGTGTTGCCAAGTGTTCTCCGGCGATAATTACTCAAATATCCTAATTACATCACAGTTAGGATCGTAAACATGAGTTTTATGTTTTATAGGCTGTATGTATGTAAATAAGGACAGCCATATTTAATAATATTATATAAGCATTGTTCACGACATCAATTTCTAAATACGAGGAAACACAGGCGGTGTGGGAATTGAAGACAATTGGCCTCCCATCTACTAATAATTAAGTTGGTGAATATCTTTTGTTTAGCAAAGTTTAGAGTACCTATTTTAGAATAATGATTTATGACATAAGTTGTCGTTTTGTGGTTGTAAAGGGTTAAATTAACAGTAAACAACCAAACATTTTTTTTGCTCGTTATACATAGCATTAGGTATACAAAAATGATTATAATGTGCATAGGTAGAAAAGTATAGGAGAACAAAAAATACCCAGAAATGCCTGAAGTAAACTTCACTAAAATAAAACCTTTTTAGTAACAAAAAAAAATGGTTACTTACCTGCCTACTATATAAAACCCTGAACAAACCCGTATGTAATTGCTAGTTCAAATAAAACACAATACTGAACTAAACGCAGTTCTGATTAGGTAATAAAGTTCACGTGAGAAATGTTCTCGCTCAAAAGGTTAGGACTTGCCTAAGTGCGACTGATGTAGGCTAAGCGATAGCGATTAAACGTACAAGAACGTAATGATTGGTGTATTTGTCAATTTAGATCGTTTTTAGTAAGATCTAGGCTTAGATTATGTGACAATCGTTTTACAAAACTTTTTAATTGGATAACAATTTCTGTAATGTTATTCTAGCACATTTATTTAGCTTCAAAGTCAAAGTCAAATCATTTATTCAGATCATTTATTCAATTAGGCCATCGAAGAGGCACTTTTAATGGGATGGGATTGATTCTACACCCATTCGCAAAGGTAGGTTGTATGAAGAAGAATGGGCAAGAAACTCCATACTTACTCTTTTTTAAAACGTTTTACAATTTTTTTTTAAATCAAGCTTTCCAATCCCTTAAACATTTTAAACTAAATATTCAGCTAACATTTATAAAAACTGCACGTAGCATTTTAACTAATAGTTTACTAAGCTACTGATACTGATAGTGATCAAACAGATAACCCTAAAAATCTTATGGATAAATCAGTAATTTGTGATAGACTCACTTTGTCACTTGATGGGACAAGAAGGACTGTCACACTTGTACTGACTAAAATCCACAATTAGCCCTTTAAGTTCCTGAGCGGTAACTTGATGAAACACTCCCGCGACAATGGAGAATAAGAACGCCCAAAGTTGACCTCATGATCTTAATCTAGTTCTGTCTGTTTTCCATAACCCGCACGTGGGTAGACTCAACAGGTGGTACTCATCAAAGTACGCGGGCATTCAGTGAAAGCTTTCGTTTTTTATTCAAATGTCCGTGAGAGCAAACGAAAGCAATGGGAATCTCCGATTCTGTCTGACTTATGTAAATGTGTATTTGTATGTCTTGCGTGCCTTGAGGTGCGTGCACATCTGCGGCTTATGGATCTGCTAAGGCTAGGTATTTATACAATTCTTTATAAGAAAACTCATTGCTGACCTCTACTTTAAGCGACCTACCCAAATGTCTTTTTATCTATAATATTGTTCGTCGTGCCGTTGAGCTTTGAGTTATAAGTCAAGCTACACGATAATCGATGGCCCAGTGATAACGGTCCCGATTTACGAGATGTAGGTCGTGGGTTCGAACCCCGCCAGGCGCATTACTTTGTGTAATTTATTTCATTTATTTATTTATTTATTTATTTATTTTAATAAATTACAACGGTTGTGTGAACAACCAATTACTGCAATTTAGATAAAATTATGCAACAAAAAAAAATGAATTAAAATATAAAAACGTAAATAAAACAAGGCTCATAAAAAGAAAAGAAAAACACTTTCATAAAATCATCTCACAGTACTTCTGACATACCAATAAAATCTTCGACCATCCATCCTCAAACAGATCTTCTGTTGGATTTAAATCCAAGAGATCATTAAGCGCGGCCAGAGTGCGAGGGACTGGCGACTTAGCACGTGCAACTGTACGACATGCAGGAACGGCAAACAGCCTGTGCTTTCTGGCCCGGCAGTAATTATCTGGGACATGAAAGCGCGCCAGCACATCAAGCAGATCGGGAGCGTCGATAGTACCACGGAGCGTCTTACAGGCTATTGTGAGCTGATCACGTGCTCGCCTTACCTCTAGCGAGTTGTATCCGAGGCAACCCAGTAGAAATTTTGTCGGATATAGATATGGATAGTAGCCGTATTTCTGCTTGTACAGGTACCTAAGGAAAGCCTTTTGGACTTTTTCTAATAAAAGTGTGTAGGTACTTTCATGTGGATTCCACACGCAAGAGCTGGCTTCCAATTTGCTTCGTACGAGTGCATTAAAAACTATTTTGATCGCATGAGCGGTACGAAAATCACGGCAATTGCGTAGAACAAAGCCCAACCTTTGGTAGGATTGTTTGCCTACCGAGACCATATGGTCGTGAAAGGTGAGCTTTCGGTCGAATGTGACTCCCAAGTCTTTCATGGATGTTGACTTTGCAATGATGTTATTATTTAAGGTGTAATCGTAATTAATTGGATGCCGCATTCGACCGAATGTCATGGCAAAACATTTGGATGAGTTGAATTCCATCTTGTTGTCGACGCTCCACTTGTATATCGCATTGATGTCTTGCTGCAGTGCTGAACTGTCACGCTCGGAGTTTATTTCTAGGTACAGTTTCAAGTCGTCAGCATACAAGAGACATCTTGCGTGAAGCAGAACTTGTGGAAGGTCGTTGACCATGATGAGGAATAATAAAGGTCCCAAAATTGAGCCTTGACTGACGCCATCACAACTGCTCTCAAAACGATGAAGGAATACATCGTGAGGAAACCGGCAGCAACCTAGAACAAAAAATTTGAAGATATGTGACCTCTACCAATCGGCACTGGGCCCGCCAGAAAGGAGGCCTGTGTCCCAGCAGTGGGAACATTATAGGCTGACAATGTAACACGATAATCGATAAATGCTTGCACTAACTGGACAGATTCACTCAATTTTCCTCAAAAGACTCTCATCTCAGACCCGCATGATCCTCATATGAACTGAGCAAAACCATGGCTGGACTTAAAAGAGACTGTTACCTTGACCGTCCATGAACGGCTTTTATGTATGGTGATGGTGCAATAAACACAGACGCTAGTGTATGTACGTAGGAACTCATTTTGACATCAAATTTATGTTATTCTATTTATTTTACGTCATAATGTGTGAAAACTTGTACTAGAGCTGAAAATTTTGCGATCGTGGGTGTCGTTAATACATCATTTTAACGATACATAAAATAAGTGCACGGTAGGAACCGTGCACTTACCGTTCACAAGATTTGAACTTAAATAACACGTGATCGTCAGTTTTGCATGCAACGCACAGTTCTGCATTGTGTTTGTAGATGTATAAGCACCTTTATATGACTATTGTTACGAATTAAATATGTTTGTGGAAGATTACTTTATTGTTCTTTTGTATGTTAATGTTTATATTATAATGTTCTACGGGGAAATAGTCTGTATTGTCTATGAGGAATGGTACAGTAGGAGTTTTAATATACCTACTCATTACACTCTACTGTAAGAATTTTATTAACCAAATCAAAGTTCATTTTTAATTAAGTATTTGATATCAGTTCTTAACATAAAGCCTGTTTTTAGTCAAAATAGTTTAAATCACTTTGCAAGAACTCCGATTCTGGACATCGGATCCGGTACTATGAAGTACAGACAATGGCAAAAGTAGATGATCAAAATCATAAACGCAATACTAATGAACGGAGTTTGCTTCAGAACTGTGTGGTGTCGAAGTGATTCAAAAGTATGTGATTGTAAATTATACAAAAATTTACTACTAGTACAACTGCCATAATATTCGTTTTGATTCCAAAAGTTATAAACTCAATTCGCATCAGAATTGAGAAGTGTTTTTTTTTTTTCAAAACTAGTGAACAGGTAAAATCAGAAATTAAATGATGAAACTGAGGTCACGTAATCATAAGGCAAATAATATTAATCCATGCATATTTTCTATTATTATCTGAATTGGATAAAATAATGCATATTAGATCTATAAAATAGTAAAGTACATTAGAAAATGGAGCACTCCAAGATGCTTGAAGAAAGTCTTGCAATTTTAATATGTTAGTACTTTGACGCCCACATTGTAAATTGTGAAAAAAGTTACAAAGATGAATAATGAAACAAATTGACATTTGTTCACTCTATAAATGTACTAAATTTCATAGTATCAGTGACACTTGCACTTGTCATTTTGCTGATTACAATTAATTATCGTACTTTAGTACGACGACGGAAGATGTTCATTAAAAATCATAATAGATTTTTTATTTTTGACAATGATCAAGGAAGGTCATTACTACCGCTCAGTTAGTTGAACATTGGGTGATTTAATATCCATGACTTGGGTCACACATGACTTTGGAGTCATGTGTAATGGTACAGACACATTGGATCTGTAAAGAGACTCAGAAAAGGCAAAAATCGTGCACGAGTCCCACAGATTATTTATTACCTTCTTGATACAATAAGTTCCTGCCTGAAAGACCCATCCATCCATCCGCACAATTTTTTATGTTTAAATCTAGTATTAAGTTAGTTAATTAAAAATGCAAACTTGAACTAGAATCTTGTAACTCGAAAATTTGAAGCTCGAAAGAAACTGAAACTCAAAACTCGAATAACGAAACTGGAATCTCGAATTCCCAAGCCCGAATCCCGAAATTCGAATCTCGGAACTCGAAAATCGGAACTCGAATCTTGAATCTCGAAACTCATAACTCGAAGCTCGGCACTCGAATCAAGAAAATTGAGACTAGAACCGCGAAATTCAAAACACGAAACTAGGAACTCGAATCTGGAATCTGGAATCTCGAATCCCGAATCCCGAATCCCGAATCCCGAATCCCGAATCCCGAATCCCGAATCCCGAATCCCGAATCCCGAATCCCGAATCTCGAATCTCGAATCTCGAATCCCGAATCTCGAATCCCGAATCTCGAATCCCGAATCCCGAATCCCGAGTCTCGAAACCCGAGTCCCGAATCCCAAATCCCTAATCCCGAATCCCGAATCCCGAATCCCGAATCCCGAATCCCGAATCCCGAATCCCGAAACCCGAAACCCGAATCCCGAATCTCGAAATCTCGAAATCTCGAAATCTCGAAATCTCGAAATCTCGAAATCTCGAAATCTCGAAATCTCGAAATCTCGAAATCTCGAAATCTCGAAATCTCGAAATCTCGAAATCTCGAAATCTCGAAATCTCGAAATCTCGAAATCTCGAAATCTCGAAATCTCGAAATCTCGAAATCTCGAAATCTCGAAATCTCGAAATCTCGAAATCTCGAAATCTCGAAATCTCGAAATCTCGAAATCTCGAAATCTCGAAATCTCGAAATCTCGAAATCTCGAAATCTCGAAATCTCGGAATCTCGAATTCCCAAGCCCGAATCCCGAAATTCGAATCTCGGAACTCGAAAATCGGAACTCGAATCTTGAATCTCGAAACTCATAACTCGAAACTCGGCACTCGAATCAAGAAAATTGAGACTAGAACCGCGAAATTCAAAACACGAAACTAGGAACTCGAATCTGGAATCTCGAATCCCGAATCCCGAATCCCGAATCCCGAATCCCGAATCCCGAATCCCGAATCCCGAATCCCGAATCCCGAATCCCGAATCCCGAATCCCGAATCCCGAATCCCGAATCCCGAATCCCGAATCCCGAATCCCGAATCCCGAATCCCGAATCCCGAAACCCGAAACCCGAATCCCGAATCTCGAAATCTCGAAATCTCGAAATCTCGAAATCTCGAAATCTCGAAATCTCGAAATCTCGAAATCTCGGAATCTCGAATTCCCAAGCCCGAATCCCGAAATTCGAATCTCGGAACTCGAAAATCGGAACTCGAATCTTGAATCTCGAAACTCATAACTCGAAGCTCGGCACTCGAATCAAGAAAATTGAGACTAGAACCGCGAAATTCAAAACACGAAACTAGGAACTCGAATCTGGAATCTGGAATCTCGAATCCCGAATCCCGAATCCCGAATCCCGAATCCCGAATCCCGAATCCCGAATCCCGAATCCCGAATCCCGAATACCGAATCCCGAATCCCGAATACCGAATCCCGAATCCAGAATCCCGAATCTCGAATCTCGAATCCCGAATCTCGAATCCCGAATCTCGAATCCCGAATCCCGAATCCCGAGTCTCGAAACCCGAGTCCCGAATCCCAAATCCCTAATCCCGAATCCCGAATTCCGAATCCCGAATCCCGAATCCCGAATCCCGAATCCCGAATCCCGAATCCCGAAACCCGAAACCCGAATCCCGAATCTCGAAATCTCGAAATCTCGAAATCTCGAAATCTCGAAATCTCGAAATCACGAAATCTCGAAATCTCGAAATCTCGAAATCCGAAAATATAGTCCTCTTCATGAGTAGAGTCTGCTCCATCTAGTGTGTCCATAGTGGAAACCTAGGGTCTATGGCGGGCACGATCGGTGTCCACAGGGCTGATTTTGCATTGTTTTTATCGCGGGTTCTCGCGGGATCGAATCAAAAAATTCTGTGACAGCTAAACCGGCAGAGTGTTTGTTTTTCATCACGTTTCACTTGATTATCTATTTGTCGTGGCCCATAGCCTAAAAAAATTTTTATATGTAAAAATGCTATGAAGTAGGTTTACTGCAGCAGTCCCCGAGCGCCACACGTACGTATACGTATTTATTTGTAAAAATTCCAGAATATGGCAAGGAGACTTTTTAGAGTATTGTAAAATATAGCCGATACTAAAATGTCACAATAATTTTTAAATTTGGCGCTTTTTCATGTTCCATTATATTATACGCTTTCAAGCTTACAACGTAAACGCTGTACCTACGCAGAAAAACGCACGTTTTGAGTGGCCCCTCTCTCAACCCCGTAGGGTTATTTTCTTATTTCTAAATCTATTCATTATTTTATTATTTTATCTTGTTTCATCGGCTAACTTATCGGGAAGTGCCTCAAAACCTGTCTACCATCTTGGACGTCCACCATATTGATTTTAAGTCACATGACTATTTTTTCGTATTCCTGACAGCAAACCCTTTCGTTTGATACCCATATCATGGGGGTGGATTTCAAAAAGCCAGTCTGCCATCTTGGACGTCTGCCATATTGGATTTAAGTCAAGTGACTATTTTTTTCGTACTCCTGACAGCATACCCTTTCATTTGATACCCCATATCATGGGGGTGGATTTCAAACAGCCAGTCAGCCATCTTGGGGAGGCCGCCATATTGGATTTCTTATAACATTTCTTAGATAGCCATGTATTGTTATCAGAACTCAGAGCGTACACAAAATTTCAGCTTTCTAGCTTATCGGGAAGTGCCTCAAAATTGCGTTGCAAAAGTCGAAAACGACAAACAAACAAATAATAAGGAAAAGTGAGTTTATAAAAACGTGGGAAAATGAAAACACGTATTACGTGTTAATATTTTTTTAGTTTTGGACTAATATTTTTCTTCTATTATAGGCTTCATTAGATCGTAGGGTCAGCAGAAACATAGGAAGTTACTCAACGAGAAACGATCGCAAACCGATGGTACTATAACACCACAGCTAAAGCTTCTAACCAATAATTAACATAGACAAATGGCATAGGAAGTAGCACCACAGGCGTCATCATGCCTCTCCACCACTGTTCCGTCGCGGCCGACCGGCGCACGCGCACGCCTCCTTACATAACGCTATCACTGCGTTATCTTGTGCTATGTATCACTGTAAATAGACTAAAACACGAAATATTTCTACATTAACTAAAAACATTACATTACGAGTGTAATCCCGGAAGTGATAGGCGCAAAGTGCATACTGCATAGCAGCATGCAAGTTATATTAAGAGTATCTTCATATTTCACCTATGAAGTTTCGTATTTAAATAGATACGTAGTTATGTTTGAAAAATGTTGATGGATTACTTCTAATTAATTACTTCTTTCGGACTCAGAGTATATAATAAGGATCCTGCAGGCAGCATCTCTACTAATATTAATATTAAAAAGCTGAAAAGTTTGTTTGGTTGGAGCGCTAATCTCAGAAACTAATTAATAAGTAATTTTTCAAGCGACTACAAAAAAGGACGAGGTTCTCAATTCGTCGGAATCTTTATTTTATTTTATTGGGTAGTCCATTTATTGCGAAAGGTTATAAGGCTATATAAAATATCACGCTTTGACCAATAGGAGCTGTGTAGCCGGGCTGAAACCACAGCATGCTAAAAAGACAAAAACTTCACTAATTTTGTTCACACATTAAAAAAAATATCTACCACAATATCTTTCTTTCTTTCTAATTGTTAAATCTCTCAATTAAATCTCAAATAGACACCAAATGTAGGCTACCCCGTACGATATAGCACAGAACATTTTCCTCGTATTACGTTATAGTGAAAGAAACATGTGCAGGCGCACACTGTACGAAGATGCGTGACGTAACACGCTCCCAATACGCGGTGAAGAAACTCCGGCGCAACACGCAGCCTTATTAATTACAGTGATTGGGGATTATGATTGCTTTTTGTTTTTGAAGGACCTTGGTTGAAAGCGAATTTAAATAAACTGAAATTATTTACCTGTTGTGTACACACGGCTACACATCATCATATACAAAACCTGTATAAGCTGATCGTTCATTGGGCGAAAAAAGCCAGTGAAGTGAGGCCAAGATTACTGGTTTTGTATAGCTTTTTAGTGTAGCCGTGTGTACTGCTTGGAAAACAATATTAAAATCTATTGAGTGGCAAATAAAGTTTGATAAAGAACTTCAGTAAATTTTAACCCTTTTCGTGATACCTGCAATGACTTTATGTGATAGTGGAATACTTTCTAATGACGAATTCGTACTAACGATACAGTGTTCGGTCTAAAGGATGACGCATGGGACATTGACGAACACAGTGCAAAGACATGATACAGACTTATCCGTATTCTCAAGGTTTTATTGACTACAAGTTGACTCAATAGAAAGTGTCTGTGTTCCTATCTTAATGCTATTACCATAAAACCACCATTGCCACTGCTGTGGCCAGTGGCAACGGTGGTTTTATCCTGTCGCCCCTAAGTGTCGTCGCCATTTCGATGGGTCCAATGGTGTTGACACTGTTCACACCCTGTCTAGCGATGATTACCGATGTCCACCCCCAATTTGGTCACCACGTGGTCTCTGCCATAGCACAGTTTGCAATAAGATCCCTGCCCACTGTGCTTTTTTAGCGTTGTGTTGTAATTTCATCAAATGAGTCCTAGTTCTGGGTGAAGCGAAAGGGACTGTTAGACTAGTACTGACTAAAATTGGCGGTGTTCCTTCAATAGCAATTTACTTTCCGGGTCACGGTTACCTGTTTAGACAGTCCCACGACCTAGGTTGGCGTTTCGCCGTCTATTTATCAGTGCCTACTTTGGATTTTGGATCTTTTTATGTCGCATCGCATGTGTAACGTATGCTGGAAAAAGCGAAAGGATCGTTTTAAATCTGTATAATACTGCTTTTGGAACTCTGGGATAGATTCCCATTTGGGCAAGATTTTTAGTATTTGATCAGTATTTCTGAAAATTACCGGCACTACATCAAAATTGAAATCTTTCTAACGTTAATTCGATCTTACGGACAAAGCCAATTTTTTTGTATTTTCTTATACAAAGCCCATATCTAAAATCTACTGTTGTAACAACTGCTCAAGTCTTGCACTAAAAGTGTTATGTAATGCTGCATTTTGTGCTTCTTTTTGCAGTGTGCAGGAGTTACGTTATAGAGCGAGAGCCGGCTGCAGAAGTACCTACCTTATCAGATATCCCAATGGGCTATACTTAGATCGTTAACCGACACTTAAACACGTAAAAAAAATCAGGTCTGCCAGAGCCGATCCTGCCGGGTCATAGAAATAATCGATATTTTCTGACATAATTTTTTAATAAAAATTACGTCATAAGATACCCGAATGAGAGTGCTGGCAGCAGTTAACCATTGATTAGTTATGTAAAAAAAGTTGGTCTGCCATTGCGCAGCCTGCCGGAAGTACTTGGCAGACTCCTAAATATATGCCCTTCTGACTCACTAAACCTACCTCATCGAGTACCCGGATGGAACCAACGCTAAATAATAGCCAAGATGCCCCTAATAGTGGATCAAAAGGTCTGCCAGGTCTAAGCCTGCCGGAACTTAGTGTTCATTGCATTTGAAGTTGATAGGGAGTGTAATTTCACCTGAAGTCAAAATAACATTTAACATTTAAAATAACATTTTTATCATTGTTTTGTTTCTAAAGTTATACAAATTCATGAATATTAAATATTTTTTATCGAAACATTAAATAAAAAAACACGTGTAGGGATAAAATATGTAAATTCAAAATTTAGCAATAATCACTACGAGTTCAATAACATGGCATTAGCCCCTTCGTACACTAGGCGACGCAAGTCTCCGATACTTAACGATATTGGTATACATTGACGCGTGCCTGTGTCCGAACCTCTATGGTTTGTATTCCGATAGTCGCTTGGATACCGAAGTCGCAAGGTATCGGATACTGGAATCGCCTTGTGTACGAAGGGCCTTAGAATTACCTGAATTCTGTATACATATTTGTAAGTTTAGGGAACTAAGTAGGCTTTCGAGTGGAGAACCTGTTATTGAGTAAATCAAGTCAACGCTTAATTAACTTGACCACCACCAGGATCTCTCCCATCATCTGAGCCGTAGGACGTCCACTGCTGAACATAGGTCTCCCCTTTAGATTTCCACGTATACTGGCTGGAAGCGACCTGCATTCATCGTCCTCCGGCGAACTTTATAAGGTCGTCTATCTATCTTGTTGGTGGCCCAAGTAACACAAACTTCTGAATAAGAGCTGAGTATTTATTTATTTATTTTATAAGAGGTAGCTTCACAGCTGACAGGTAGTAAAAATTTTTAGTAGTTCCAAACAATACATCAATTACGAAGTACACAGATAAAATAATTAAAAACAAACATAGCAGAGAGTGACATTTTATAATGTGTATAGTGTGAGCTTGTGTGTATCTGTACGATGTGGGTGACTGTAAACGAGTGTGATGATGTGTGTGTGTAAATGAGGAACTCACTGGCACTACAGGCGTAACAGAGCGACTCACGTCTGACCTAAAATAGAGATGATTTCTTTTTTGAGACGGTTCTTACTAATATTGAAGAGATTTATTGTTGGGAACTTGTCGTTATATAATGCGGGAAGACGCAAGAAAGGTGACATCTTCAGATAATTCGTGGAAGCCGAAGGAACAGCTAGAAGAGTGGTGTGTCTAGTACGTCTGGGCGGTACGTTAAAGTGGATTTTACTGAGCAACGCGACGGTGGACAGTCAAACCTATTATTCAATATGTCATACAATAGCATTAAATCATTTATCTGTCGTCTCTCCTCCAGAGTATTTATTTTATGGTGTCGACAGGAGTCCAAGTAATTTGGGATGTCAGTTTTAGTTTTATAATTTAAATGCTTAATAAATGTACGTTGAATGTATTGAATGTGTCAGTCATCAAGATTATAATCTGAATACCATACTACGTAACGTCTGAGTAAACACCTATTCAGACTTTATTCAAGAAAAAAAAGGCCCCAAAATTAAATGCATAAAGCTTAATAACTTCTGAGTAACATCAGAGCAGGAGCTTTACAATGGTGAAATCATCTTAGTAACTTCTGAATAACAGCTGATATTCCTTTTATTAAGCTCTTACTCATACAATATTCAATTTATGTCGATTTGGTACATGGATTCAGAATTAATTCAGCATTACTTTCATGTTAACAATAATGCAGGTTTTATTCATACAAATTGTGAAATAGGACAATCAGAAGTTTTGAATGTCGTTGATCGAGTCATTGCTTGACATTATATGGAGAATTTATTAACGCAAATAATAAGTTTATTTGTTATATGGTTTGCTACATGTTAATTCTTATATATATATGATTTTTTCCGATTACTTTTAACGCGCCGCTTGAATAGTCAAGATAAGCGATTGTAAATATTATTTTCGTAAATGCATGCTTGGTCTGACTAAAATACTTATGGCGAAATTTCTAATTTTAGCAATTGCAATGGAACAATTACGATAAACAGAGTTGAAAATGTGGTAGTTGTAAGGTTAATCATTCAAATAATCTTGATGAATTCCTTGTAATTATAATTATTCACAAAACAAAAATGGCGATCGCTTGTTTTGCTTCCATTCCTGAATAAAACTCCACAAGATTCTAGTTACTAAGATTTCCCTTGAATGAGCTAATATTAAGTTATTTGCGCTATTATACATACTTGTGGTGCGTTAAATTGAATAGATTAGTTTAAAACACACTGATAAGCAAGTGAAAACTTAATAAAAGCCGAAATGATCTTTTCTATTCAGCAGCTGAATATCTGGTGAAACATGAAAATACTTACGCCGTTTTAAGCATAAAATAATCACACACCTTACAATTATTCAGTATCAAGATGTGAGACAGCATTATCTAATACCTTTATTCAGATTGTTGTACATTATGCAGCAATCAGCTTAATCAAACGCTACTAGCTTAGTAATTATTGAATAATAGCAAAACTGAATATGATTATTCAGATAAATGCTTCCATAAGGACTAATAAAGTACACTTTACAATTATTCAGTATCAAGCTGCAAAACAGCATTATCTAATACCTTTATTCAGATTGTTGTACATTATGCAGCAATCAGTTTAATGAAACGCTACTAACTTAATAATTATTGAATAATAGCAAACGGATTATGATTATTCAGATAAATGCTTCCATAGGGACTTATTTTTAGCTTAATAATACATAGAAAGCGTAACACTTAATAATGTTTGTATAATTGTCTAACATATCTTAGTTATTAAGTTTAAAGGAATAGAGTACAAATATACAGAACCTATTATGCATTAAGAATTTCACGAGTCCAAACTCAACTTAATACAACATTTAGCTATTTCTAAGGCTCTTAATCAAAGAATATCCATGATTAAACCGTATAGTTTTACAAATGTGTACTGTTATACCTATTGCTTGTGTGTTACTTGGGGGACGTCCTACGCTGCGCTTGCTAGTCCGTGGTCTCCACTCTAGTGCTTTTCGACCCAATCGCCATCCATTGACCATCTTCTCTGCGAGAAATATGGCCTGCTCATTGCCACTTCAGCTTGCTGCACCCGCTCTCAGAAGCTCTGAAGTGATTCCGTCACCGTATATCACTTCAGAGCTTCTGAGAGTCGGTGGAAAACCGGTACCTAAAGTCCTCCAGAACTGTTTAACACCGTCCTGTTCGATGGCAAACGGCTGAAGCACGGAGCATTGGTGAGGTGGTGCTGTTCTTCAAAAAAGGTGATAACACACATACCTCAGTGCCTCAAGACAGAAGTCTTGAACCAATGTGTTTAAGTGATGACTTATGGCACCGAAACGTGGCTTTTCACTATCGGCCTCATCTCAAAGCTCAACGTCGCTCAAATATAGCCCACAACAACATATAATATAGCCCTCCGGATTAGCAAGCTGAAGTGGCTATGAGCAGGTCATAATTCTCGCAGAGAAGATGGTCAATAGATGGCGATTGGGTCGAAAAGCACTAGAGTGGAGACCACGGACTAGCAAGCGCAGCGTAGGACGTCCACCAACAAGATAGATAGACGACCTTATAAAGTTCGCCGGAGAACGCTGGATGCAGGTCGCTTCTAACCAGTATATGTGGAAATCTAAAGGGGAGACCTATGTTCAGCAGTGGACGTCCTACGGCTCAGATGATGGGAGAGATCCTGGTGGTGGTCAAGTTAATTAGGCGTTGACTTGATTTACTCAATAACAGGTTCTCCACTCGAAAGCCTACTTAGTTCCCTAAACTTACAAATATGTATACAGAATTCAGGTAATTCTAAGGCCCTTCGTACACAAGGCGACTCCAGTATCCGATACCTTGCGACTTCGGTATCCAAGCGACTATCGGAATACAAACCATAGAGGTTCGGACACAGGCACGCGTCAATGTATACCAATATCGTAAAGTATCGGAGACTTGCGTCGCCTAGTGTACGAAGGGGCTAATGCCAACTTAAACTAAGTTTTGACAGTTGTATGTACATATATAGTATGTATATAAATTGTAAGCATGTTATTGAACTCGTATTGATTATTGCTAAATTTTGAATTTACATATTTTATCCCTCCATGTGTTTTTTTATTTAATGTTTCGATAAAAAATATTTAATATTCATGAATTTGTATAACTTTAGAAACAAAACAATGATAAAAAATGTTATTTTAAATGTTAAATGTTATTTTGACTTCAAGTGAAATAACGCTCCCTATCAACTTCAAATGCTTTGAACACTAAGTTCCGGCAGGCTTAGACCTGGCAGACCTTTTGATCCACTATCAGGGGCATCTTGGCTATTATTTAGCGTTGGTTCCATCCGGGTACTCGATGAGGTAGGTTTAGTGAGTCAGAAGGGCATATATTTAGGAGTCTGCCAAGTACTTTCGGCAGGCTGCGCAATGGCAGACCAACTTTTTTTTACATAACTAATCAATGGTTAACTGCTGCCAGCACTCTCATTCGGGTATCTTATGACGTAATTTTTATTAAAAAATTATGTCAGAAAATATCGATTATTTCTATGACCCGGCAGGATCGGCTCTGGCAGACCTGATTTTTTTTACGTGTTTAAGTGTCGGTTAACGATCTAAATATAGCCCATTGGGGTATCTGATAAGGTAGGTACTTCTGCAGCCGGCTCTCGCACCATTACTTATAAACTTTGTAATAAGCGATTAAAATATTATTATTCAGTACATTATTATAATACTTACATTGTGATAAAGTAAACTAGCTTCCTTAAGCTAAAAAAATATATTGAAGCAGGCTCATTGTATACACGTCTACACATCAAGTTATATAAAACCAGTATTAACTGACCGTTTGTTGTGTGTAAATTATCGTACAACGCGAGACCAAGACAAATCGGTTTTGTATAGCTTGATGTGTAGCCGTGTGTACTCGTATTGGCTTTATTAGGAGTAGTAGTAGTAGTAGTTTGAAGATTATTTTCGAAAACATCGCCAAGCGTTTAATCGACGACTCTCCTCGTGACAAAGGATGAAAAGGATCAGCATTGCCATCCAAGGTGGCAATGCAGCCAGCGTTCACTGCTGGGCACTTTTCCCATTGACAGCGATGTGGATGAAGTTTTCGATGCCTTATAATTTTTTAATTTTACTGTATTTTAGTCATTAGTGTTAATATTTCAGTATTAGTTTTAGTTTTTAAATGTCTTTTTTCGAAATATCTGAGCAATTTGCAAAGTTAGAAAATTAATCTTGATAAGTACATGAGACATTTTTTTTCTATTTTGGACGTCTTGCTTCAAGGTTTTACAAGCAATTTTGCAAGTAAAGTTGTTGGTTGCACAATCAGTGTCAGTGAGTAATATTTTTTTTTCGTAAACTGCAAGGCTTACGCCATTTCGATTTTGGGTTCTCCTTTTAAGTGTAGCGTGTTAGTATTAGTGTAAAGACTATTGCGCAATTGTATTTTCTTGTCTCTCCATCTATGCTAATTAAATATGTAAATAAATACCAATTGGATTAATTACAATTATTTGTGGTCCAGTATGATCCAGCTCAAGTACTCGTAAAGCGTGCTATGTCCATTATGATCGATCTAAGACTTTTGCCAATACAATTACAGAACAGTTACAAATTACATGTTAATATCACTACAATTACCTACGGGGTATTTGATAACTGTATTACTAGAATTTGAATTTGTGTTTGTTCGATTTTGAAATAAATTATTAGCTAAATAAATAGGTTGTTTTTAATTTATTTCTTCACCACTGTTCTAAAAACGGTGAAAGTAATCATCGTATTTAACATTTTAAGCAAACCAGCATTCCCTATTAATTATATTATCAAAAACTTGGAGACATGTGACACCTGCCAATCTAGAAAAGAGAAAAAGTGGATGGCCCACTATTTCTCACAGAGGAGGCTTGAGTCTCAGCAGTGGGAACATTTATAGACTGATGATCATGATGATGATTGAGGAGCTCGTGGCTAAATAATAACAGCCGCACAGACCTTCTAGGTTAAGCCGCGCTTGCCAAGGTTGGTCTGTGGATGGGTGACCATCTGTAATAGCGAGTATCCTCCGTGCCTCGGAAAATAGCCGTTGGTCCCGGCTGTCATTTGTAGATTTTTGACAGTCGTTACTGTAAGTCAGATGCTCTAAAGTCTGACAACCAGTTTTACCATGGGAATCGTATTACCCAATTACTGGGTTTTGGTGATCCGACAGGCAGTCGCTCCATGTAAAATACTGATATTCAGCTGCATCCGGTTTGACTGGAAGCCGACCCCAATGTAGTTGGGAAAAGGCTAGGCAGATGATGATGATCATGATGATGATTGTTGGGAGAAAAGTGAACTGTTAACTATCACGCTGGTTTGATCTGTCTGACAATCCTTTCCGCTCCACACTCGGTGCACTAGTTTGATGATTTTTACTAAAGAGGGAATTTTCTTCAACTGTTTGATGTAGTGGTGATGTTGTGGATTCAAGTAGTGGTGATGATCTAAAAAGACACCAAGTGAAGACGATTGTCTGATTTCAAAGCTTAAAGCTGCAACTAAATAAGTTGGGACTGTTACACACCGCTGCATTACTGTTCTCAATAGGTATGTCATAATAATTGTAAGAGGCTAAAACTCGTTTCCTACAGTAAAAATCAACGTATTTTACCTTACACGATTTCATATGCTACCAAGAAGTTGTGATTACATTATTTAATACCGATTTGTTAAACCACACCGAAGTCCAAGGCTGTTGTTTATTTTATGAAAGTGGAGGCGTAATTATTACAACAGATCCGTAGAGATTAAGAATATTTTGTTACTGGAAATTGAGAGGGGAACCCGTCAGATTACTGAAAACACAGCGCGCCGTCAACGTTTATTATATTAGTAACTGGTCCCACTTTAATAACTGGACCCACTATAATAACTGGACACACTTTAATAACAAGGTCTATTTTAATAACTGGACCCATTTTAATAATTGGACCCATTTTATTAATGTACCCCCTTTAATAACTGGACCCACTTTAATAACTGGGCCCCCTTTTATAACTGGACCCCTTTAATAACTGGGCCCCCTTTTATAACTGGACCCCCTTTTATAACTGGAACCATTTTAATTACTGAACCCATGTTAATAACTGGACCCCCTTTAATAACTGGACCCATTTTAATAACTAGACCCATTTTAATAACTGGACCCCTTTAATAACTTTATGTTCCGGGGTCACGGTGATGGTATAAGTCCCGCGACCGGCTCAGGTTGCGACCTCGCACAATGTTCTTTTTGATGAAGTATGATAATTAAATGTCAGGAAAAGTAAGCTGACCCTACTATTTTTTTTCTGATGAGCATTCTCTGTTAACGTATAAAAATTGGAGATCTGGAACGCAATGTTGAACAACAAAAGCCCAAGTGTTTCTTTTAAATTGGCCAAAAGGGAGAAATCCGCATCTATAAGAGATACGGGAAAACTTTTCTTAGGAACCTTTAGCTCTTTTTTGAAATAAAAAAAAATATTCTACTGGCCAAACACACATTAATTATTTACCCGGGCTCTTGAAGTTGGGTATCAGACTTTGCAGAACTTCGATTATGACGACCCCGTTGTCGCTGACATAAGCAACAAGGTCCGCGTACGAAGTCGCGGGCAGAAGCTAGTTTATAATAACCAACTTGAATTTACAGCTTAAAAACCACACATACAAGTTATTGGTCTGTACTTTTGTACACATAATTATTTAAATTATTTAAAAAGAAAATACTGACAAGCAAATTCATGCATGCAGATTAAAAATAAAAACAGTCAATTATAAGTCAACAAAAAAAAATGTAATCAAGCTCAATAGACTCCAGGTAATGAGTAGCAGTGCTAAGGAATGTCAGCTCAGTAGTCGCAAAGATATCCAATGTGTCATCAAATGATAAAATGTTGTTTATGTGGGTGAGTGCAACGAAAAAAAAAAGATTAGTCTTCAGTATAATAAAAACAAGTGGAAAGTTAATTTAATGTTAAAATAAGAAATAGAAATTCTTATATACCAAGTGGACATAAAATAAATGTAGTAAAAACTATAAAGAATTAACATAATTTTGGTCTCAGTATTTGAAATCTTCCGTATCGGTGTTGGTTGCCATGCAAATTTTTTCAGTTGTGCTTGGTCCATCTGAAAAATAAAAGCAGTTAGGTAATGTTAATTATTATTATGAAAATGTGAAAATACCGATCCGAGGCCTAGTTCAATTCCGTACTTTATGTAGGTACGTATGTACGGAGCTTATAGATTGGAAAAAGACCCTAGAGTAAGACCGGGAATAGATGCTTTAGAGGGCTCGGCTGATAAAGAGCCGAGAACAGCTTTAACAAGTGCCCACCTAAATCGAATGACATTATTCAATGCACTTAAAAGAAATAAAATAATTGACGAAAATTGTGACAAAATACAAAATTATGACAAAAGTAACAACATCCACACATATTTATTCTTAGTAGGATCTATTAATACTCTTCATCGCCACTCAGCCACCAAATAATTGTACTCGAATGTAATATTGCCCTCACCAATATCAAACCACTGTGTGGTGGGTATCCCAGCCTCCTGTCTTGCTTGAGCTATGGCTTCTCTAATAGCAAACGCTATAACCACAGGAGCACACGTAGCTGGCTCTCCGGTTGCTATAACGAAAAGTACTCTACATATTTATGATGAATGGAAGGTTAAAATTTAATTTGTGAATAAATCACTCTTCAAGTCTACAGTGACAGATATTATAAGCATATCGGAAATTTGGGGGGTAAGAGGAACATTGGAAAGTTCCTCGATACCCCATTGAAATGAAGGGAAGGAAGGTACCTTCGACCAGACCCTTTCTGCACTACTCACATCCACAAACCACCAGATCCGGAACAACTACTTGCAGGCTTTACGCATATTTGTTGGGTGCGGGAATCCAACTCGCAACACCCAGTTTATTTAGTTTTTCAATAAGAATGTTTTTGAGAATAGGGATTTTAAATCTTTTATCCATATTTAATTGAATCTTACCCTTAGATCCAAGTATAATTTCATTGCCAAGTGAATCCTTCTTGAGATATACCCTGAAGTCCTGAGGAATGTCCCTAGCTTGGGGTACATGATAATCCCAGGTTCTGTCAGAGAGCATTGCACCGTTCTCATCGTAGATAAGCTTCTCACAAGTCCAGTACCCTTGGCCCATGATAAAACCTCCTTCTACCTAGATTAATAATGGGAAGATTAGGTAAGATCCCCAAATTAATGTCATATCATATTTAACCATGGCTTTATTTTATGATTGAATGTTACAAATAGTTTTATTTTTTACAAAACATTGGCCGACATTAGGAATTTCTTCCTACTAAACAAGTACTTGTAGATCACACAAATATTTTTTTCGTGCGGGGATCGACCCCGCGACACACTGCGCATCAGTCTACCGCTCAGCCACTGCGCCAACCGTGCCATCAAAAATATTGAATATAATCTAACCAAATGTAGAATTGAAAATTTCTATTAGTACTGCTTTCTTGTAGGTACTGTTTTTTCTCTTTTTGTATATTTAAACCAACTTACTTGTCCAACATCAATCTCCGGGCTGATACTCAAACCGACATCTTGCAACATGTCCACTCTCAACACCTCTGATTCTCCAGTCAGCACGTCTATTTCAACTTCACATAAAGCCATACCATAAATGTTATACACCTGCGCATCTTGTAGCTTTGCGAATCCATGGGCTTGAAGATCTACATCAGCATCAAATGCTGCTTTAATCAGCTCTTCCCAAGTTGGGTTAGTCAACGTTGCCCTAATAGGTTCTAATCTAGCGTTCAATTCATCACAACATCTCCTCAAACCAAAAATAACGCTCGTTGTTGTAAGACTTCCACCAGAAACAAAACTGTTTGGAGCAATAATGGTGCTATTGCCTTTGATCTGAATCTTTTCTAAAGGTATTTTTAGAAAATAAGCAGCTAATTGAGCAGCTTTAGTGTTTATGCCTTGTCCCATTTCAACACCAGCGTGAGTGATGACGACAGTTCCGTCTCCATGGAAGACAGACAAGTTGACGTCAAAGCGTTGTGCAGCAAGAGGCGCCCACTTTACAAATGACCACCTCAGTCCTCGTTTCTTCCATCTATTTTGTGTGTTAAACGTATCTACTGCGCCTTTTCTAATATTGTAGTCGGCGTTGGTTTTCAATGTGTCTACCATACCCGACATTACATCTGCTATTGTTGGGTCAATATTTGCTAAGCGGACAGCTACTGGGTCTAGAGATAATTCGTAAGAAATTCTTTCCATTATGTGTTCCATACTAGCTATATTCTCTAGTGATCCTGAAAACCAAAACAAAAAACGATAATTAGAGTAGTTTGTTAACTATGAAATAATTTATTCAAATTGGACTTACCTGGTGACCTACACCAACTATTCTTGGGAGTATCAGTAATCGCATCAAAAGCTTTGTGATTGATTTTAGAAGCATCGTAGCAATTATTATACACGCCAAGTCCGATAGCGATTAAAGTCTCATTAACTTTGTAGCCATTGTCGGTGTAAAGTGAAGTGTTTAAGTATTGAATGACTCCTGAATTATTGACTGCGATCTGGAAAAGTTGAGTTTTATCAATATTCTGGGTCCCTAAACATTTTTACCTATTCATTATTTTGATTGCCATTGAAAACCTGACTCGTTAACTTGAAACTTTGTTATCAAATCTAACATTTATTTAAATGGGAGACTTGATTACTAAGTCCAGTTGTTATTTAATAAAAAAAACATTAGCACCTCATAATCCACAGAACAAGGCAGTCTTTTGCCGACAGCTCTCAAGTTCGTGGTCAGAGGTTGAATGAACCTGCAAGGCCGGTTCAACTTATGAACGACCAGACTGCAGGCGACCGCTGACTGAGTACTGCGAGACACCTTCAGACCAAGTCCACCACCTAAACGACGGACGTAACAATCGATCCTGAAGTCAAATAAAAGATTATTATAGTCTTCTGTAGTTCGATTATTATTGAGCATTTTGCAATAGAGCAGTGATTATAGATGAATTCAAAGCAAATGATAAATATAAATAAACTCTAATGATATGGGAATCCGTTTAAAAAAACCGGCCAAGAGTGAGTCAGACTCGCGCACGAAGTGTTCCCTACCATTCCGTAAAGGCGCGCTCTAGCAAAAATATTACGACCGAGGAACCCTTGAAGAATTTTTACAAAAGCCGTAATATTGCTCATAGACAGCTAAGCGGGGACTTAAAACTAATTGTGTTTTTAGTTAAGCCAAGTCAAAGTATGCAACAGTTTTACACTAAGCAATCATGAGTTCTTAAATATTTCATACTTATTTTTATCCATATTCAACGCCCTTGATATCATAAGCTGTATTGTATCAAGCCATTGCGTTGAAGAATGTACTTCTATTCCTTCTTCCGTAGGTTTAGCAACACAGACCAGAGTCTCCATAGTAAAAGGATACTGGCCGTAAAAAGTGTGACTACCAGTAACCGTCTTGTACACATCTGTACCAGGATTTGTTGCATTTATTGTCATGAAAAGCGTGCTCCTAGCTTTATCTTTCTTAGCTTCCTTGATGTCTACAACAGGTTTCCTAACATTACTATAAGTGACTTTTACTAATTTTGTAGCCCTCTCAGCAATATGTTGGGTTTCTGCTACAATGATGCCGATAGGCTGATTGTAATATTTGACATTGCCATCACACAACACTTCTTCGTTGGCAACGTAAAAGATAAAGTCTGCTGGAGTAAAAGAATTTAATCCTGGTATGTCTTTTGCTGAGTAGAAAGCTATAACACCGGGGTAGGCCTGAAAATTGAGAAATTTATACATTTTAGAACACTAAGACTCTCTTATCATGTATAATCCCTAACGACCTTGAACGGTTCCTATATATACAGGGTGTTTCTTTTAAATTAGCCAAAAGGGAGAAATCTAAATCCAATAGAGATACGGGAAAACTTTCTTAGGAACCTTTAGCTCTTTTTTGATACTGATAATTTTGGCGTTTTTATTTTTTTGGTCAAGTGTGAGCTGTCCACAGAAATGAGTGAAATTGACCAAAATTTTTTTTAATACCGTTCGACTCTGTTTCATGTAAGGATCATTTCATTGTATCGGAAGAAAAAAATCGGGACGGCGGAAGTTGGTCAAATTTAGCAAAATATTTTTTCATACAAATTGTTTGAACGAAAAAAAATACCAATTTTTTTATTATGCTGTTTGACTTTCATATAAGGATAAGATAATTGTTTATGCAGAAAAATATCTGAACAGTAGAAGTTGGTCAAAAGTAGAGTAATGTTTCTTCTAACAGCATAAAGTCGTATTAACAGTGTCAGTATTTCATAAGATTTGACCCACTTCTGTTGTCCGGGCATTTTCCTTCCCATACAATGAAATGGTCTTTACTAGACACTAAATAACATGGCATCATAAAAAAATTGGTATTTTTTTTTCGTTCATTCAATTTGTATGAAAAAATATTTTGCTAAATTTGACCAACTTCTGCCGTCCCGATTTTTTTCTTCCGATACAATGAAATGATCCTTACATAAAACAGAGTCGAACGGCATTAAAAAAAATTTTGGTCAATTTCACTCATTTCTGTGGACAGCTCACACTTGACCAAAAAAATAAAAACGCCAAAATTATCAGTATCAAAAAAGAGCTAAAGCTTCATAAGAAAGTTTTCTCGTATCTCTGATGGATGCAGATTTCTCCCTTTTGGCCCATTTAAAAGAAACACTCTGTATATTATGCTATTTTTCATAGTAGACTAACATACTTCTTAAAAAATATATTTGAGGTTCATAAACAAAACAACAGAAAATACTTTTATTAAACCATCACACTGGATTAACAGACGATAAATCATGATGAATTCGCTTTCTTGATATTAGCGATGAAATAAAGTTGGTACTCAAAGCTTCAAATAATGAAACGATTACTTTTTGAATCCTAGGTAGACTTACCAATGCAGCACTAGGATCAATCTTGGTAATAACTCCCACACCTACTGTGCTGAGCACGAAGGCACCAAACACTTCGTGAGGCAGACTCGGAATATCTTCAGTAAACTTGGCTTCACCTGCACATTGGATCTGGATAGGACATGGTAGGTTTAATCTTAGTCTTTTTTGTAGTAAGTTGGAGCAAGTTTAGGGCAAGCGTAGTATAGGATACCCTGCGGCAAGATCGGTCGATAATTTGTAACACGTGGCTGGCAGCATATGGATGCGTACTGCTCAGGACCGGGATGGTTGGCGCTCTTTGGGGAGGCTTACGTTCAGCAGTGGCATATGCGGCATATGGCTGGTAATAGAATAGTAAGCTTACGCAAATGACGGGTAGTGATAAAAGTGTAGGATTTTTTTTTTTTTATAGCGGCCATGCTGATGTTAGCCCAAAAAGAGTTAACTTCTTTCTTTTGACACCCAATTTGGCCTGTCTGATAACTCACAAACCGTGATTTAGCTTCAATTATTATATTCAAACCCGTTGATGTTTTCTGAAGATAGCAAAAGAATAATCAAAATCAGTCGAATCAAACCTATTTCTTACCAAAGATTCGATTTTAGTTATCGGTTGGTTTAAGGGCCAGAGTTCTGGGTCAGTGGTGTAGACCTGTCGAGCATCTGAGACTGGTCTGGCAGCGTGTAGAGAAACAGTTGCAGATTCGTAGCGTGGGCTTCTGAGGCTTGGAGGACACAGTGTTAGCAGACCCTGTTTAGCATAGAATATGAAAAGACTTTTGAGATCACAATTTATTATACCTACCTACAAAAATCAATTGCTGTTCGTTAGTCTTGCTAAAACTCAAGAAAGGCTGGACCGATTTGGGTAATTTTGGTTTTGAATAAATATTATTGGTTTTGAATAAAAGGTGAGTTTTTCTTTTTTAATAGATTTTGAGGTCGTCCCGCCTTGTCAGCTGGCAGTTTGCCGGGCTCAGCTTGTCAAAAATATGATAAGGTACTGTTTGGTGCCAACCGCAGTACAGAGCCGACTCTTTACTCTTTGTAATGACTCTCTTTGCAATGGGCCTCGTCCATGTCGTACCACCAACTGGTTCCACCCACGAGTTTGCACACGAGAAGAAGTTGTCATTTCTCGCAATACCACTGGATGCAGATGCAGCAGTGAAAGTAGCTTTTACATAATAATCCTTTTGATAATTGAAGACATGAGTGGATGAAGGTGATATGTAACATTTTGTGATTTTTTTACTTAATAGCATAAATGAAGATGCTATGTCCCTACACGCATTTTGTTCTTTCAATAAAATACACAACATTATTGAGTATATAGTCCAGTATTACTAACCAAAAGTAACTCATATAAACAAATATCCACAAATTAATAATGAGAACTTTAAACCTTGCTCCTGATAAATTATGAATCAGTGACATATCACTTTCATCAACTCATGTCTTCAATTAGTACTCTATTTACCAGGGACTTTCGAATGTTTCCTTCAGTGGTACGAATAAAGAGGAATAACAATTCATTCTCGCGCTACTGGTGAAACAAGTAAGTGGCACGACGAGGTAGTCACCACACGAGGAGGAGGAAGCCGAATTAAAAAGAAAGTGATGAAAAAAAAAATTAATAGCGTTCACTGTAACAAACATAATAATATCTTCTTGCACCTGAAACTTAAACCCTTAAGACCTTACCTTGTAAAACAATGATTTAGCAACAAATCGTCTGTATTCTACTGAAGGTTCCGGAGGATTTTGATCAACTACCATCTCTCCATTTAACACCCGCAGGGCTCCTTGTAACGTCTCATTGATGAACAGAGGTCTTCCCACTAGATAGGTTTCAGTAGCCAGAGCCCTTATGAATCTGGGCGAGAGACCGCCGAACATTATTCTTGCACTTACAACTCTGTTGTTTGTATTTAGTTGGTACAAACATGCTATGTTGACGATGGCATGGGCACTTTGGGCTCTTGGCATTAGCTGAAAGAGAAGGAAAAAAGTATAAACATCACATTTGTGATCCCCGAAGGGTTGGACAGAGATGTATCTAATTGGTATTCCATATTTCGACAGCTTCGTTTAAGTTTCATACAATAAGGGAGCTGGCCTGTTCTCATTAGCTGGGCAGAAATCTACACTCTGAGAAATTCGTAACAACAACCCAATAACACTTCTCCCGACCTGGGAGTCGAACCCGGGACCTCTGATTCAGCAGTTCCCTAGTGTCAACGAGGCAGTCACTAAAAATATTTAAAAAAAATGCTTTCCTCGTCGGTCGCCTCTGTGGATGCCAGGATTCTTTGGGATTTGGTAATAACTTTATGATTCATGCACTGAATTCGTAATTTTGGTTATAAATTATGCAGTGTTCGTATCTGATAGTTATTGCATAAATATGTATGTGTTTTTCTTTTTATATTATATTATACTGGTGACTCGTTAGTCACCAGTTTATATACATTGTGATTGCCTTCACCATCTTACCTTGTATGAAAAGAACTGATACTCGCTGCTCAAGGGTGGCAGCATCACATCCACGATCACTTTACCAGTCATCACCGAGTTTAAAAACCGCTCCATCGTAACCACCTCTAATTTTCCATTTAAGTCACCTGTAAAACATATTTTTATTAAAATAAAAGATACCTATTAAATAAAAAGAACTGTTACCTACAGATAGCGCGCGAGTTGAATGCAGTCGGGGTCTGAGGTGAAGAGCTCCCCGCTACCCGCACGCCCCACCTCACGCGCCTGCAGTGTAGTACTTTGCAATCCTTGTCAACAGCACTACCGCATTCCTAAGCTCTGCATTCAACTCGCGCGCTTAGTGTACTTGCATTAGTAATATAAGGGTGATTTTTCCAACTTGGCTAGACAATTTAACTTGTTGAGAAGAAATGTTGTTATATCTAAATGTCAAAAGTATAGAAAAAAATACTTGCCAAGTGCCATTACCTATATTATATTAATTATCCTTTATGCAATATTTTTTATACTCACCAATAGTTAATTGAGCATTTACAGCATTCAGCAGCAAGAATAAATCAGATGGAAAGGATGGATTCTGGTGCTTAATCATCAAATTGCCTGCGATTGTACCCACCTGGAATAAGGCAAAATCAGTATAGTATTAGCCCACGAGTACATTGATATTCTCTTTAAAACAGAATGTTCCGCGGATACGGCTCCGACAGCGCTATTCCTTATAAACACAGTCTTGTCGGCACGGCCGCAGCGATGACAGGTATTCCACTTAGGGCACCCGCTGGCAATGGCACCTGAGCTACTTGCACCACAGCAACACTATCCAATCATGCGGCGCGAAAGTTGAGCGCTTGCGCTTCGCGATTAGATGATCTCAAAGACGTCGTGTCGAAGAGCATTAGCGATGTAATTTCATATAGAGAATAGCATAGCAGCTCCGACCATTCGTTGAGCTTTGTTTTTGACAACACTACAGTTAAATGACTAACATTACCTGTTCTTGCAGCCAGAATTGTCTCCTCATGAGTGAACTTCTCAAGTGCAGCTGAAGTATATTCGGAAGCTTTGTTCGTAGAAAATATTTCCCATAATATTTTCTTCAAGTAACGCTAATTACAATAACAACTTACATTTCTAACAGGTATATGAGCTATCAAATCCACATGGTCATAAATCTTCGACAAGTACCCAAAATATTCCCGTTCAGATGCATCCTTCAGAATCTCTAACAGTTCCGAGATAGTTGTACCGGCACCAATTTTAAGATTCTGGTCGTATGTCACTGTTTTCAGCTCTTTAAGAGAGCTAATGTCGATTAAAATATCTGGGTATTCATCAATTGGTACAGCTCCTGTAATGGTAAAGAAGACAGTGCTCATATCTGACGCAGATGCGGTTTAGATTGTATACGATATAGGTTTTCAAGATGGTCATTAACATTAGGTATTCTTCTAGGAATTATATCGAAAAAAAGGGTTCCATTACCATAATTCATATTACAAAAATTTACCTTTCGCAGTATTCCCAGCTACCAACATATAAGAACGGTCGCCATACTGAAGTAGTATATTGAAAACATCTTGAAGTTTTTTAGGCTTGAACCATATTTTACCATCCTTCAGCACAATTTTCTTCACGTCGTCTTTTTCTAAGTCATCTTCACGAACGACGCACCAATCATCATCATCATCACCACAACACTTTCCTGACTTACAGCAGATCTGCATGTCTCCTATATCCTTGATGCTCCGGTCTTTTGGAGCGTCTTTGGCAAATTTTTTGAAGGCTTCGAGTATTGGTCTGTAGCCAGTACAGCGGCAGATATTGCTGCCAAATGACTTTTCGACTTCTAGCATCGTGATGTCCTTCTTGCTTTCTAGAAGACTGGAATTATAAAATCTTATATTTACGAAGTTCAAGAAAAATCAGGAAGAATAATAGGAGGAACTTCTGATAAATAGAATAGATTTCCTGGTTGATCTGTAAGATTGAGCTATGCTTGCTGGGTTGTTCATGAACGGGTGAAAATTACGAAGTGTTTGACTCTTTGAGGTTCAAAATCACATCCCACAAGCCACATCGCTCATAGAACTGATGAACGATGGTAAGGTTTAAGACGCAGCATAAGCAGGCCTCCCAATAGTGGAACCAAAAAACTCGTGGGAGTCACGGACCGCCGCAATTTTCATTCAGCGTTGCGGTCTAACGGGGAGACCGTTGTTCAGCAGTGAATAATGATGTTCAAGTAGACGTTTATGCTTACGTACCCATGCATAGCCATGACCCATCCAGAGCTGCAGTATCCACACTGGGATCCATTGTTCTCTGCCAAAGTTGTCTGCAGCTTATTGTATCCAATCTTCCTGTTGCCCAGACCCTCGATGGTCCTGATGTCCCATCCATCGCAGGATGTAACGGACACCAAACACTGTTGAAACACGGATATCGCGATACTCGTATAGTATAAGTGATTATCATATGCATACGTGAGACAAGTATAATGAAATCCGAATTCATTTGAAGAAAATGAGTGAAATATTTATGAAATATTTTTTTTTGTTTTAAGACTGTGTTTCTCGTGAGAATCGTTTCATTGTTTGAGAATAAAAAAAAATTATAAGTGAATCTCTAAAATTTTTCAAATATCGCAAGTAGAAAATTATTTTTCTAGCAAAAAAAGTCAGTATAAAAAAAATATAACATTATAGTAAGTAAAAGGAATTAAATTAAAATAAACAGATTTCAGTGGCTCAGTTACATAGACGTATGTTAAAGTCCAGTTTGGAATATTTGCTCATGAACAATTTGACAAAATACTCACGGCATTAACGGCAATATGAGAAGTTCCCGGGCTCTTGGCGGCGGTGACCATGCAGGCTCCGCAGCCACCCTCGCGACACATGTACTTGGTGCCGCGCAGCTCCAAGTGCTTGCGGAGGTAGTCCAGCAACATCGTGTCTGAGCTTACATCGCAGCCCACTGACAAACAAACAAACATTTATTTGACGGCACGGTTAATGCAGTGACTGAGCGATTGGACTGCTGTGCTGCGTGTCGCAAATTCGGTTCCCGCACAGAACAAATATTTGTATGATCTACCAGTAGTTGCTTCGGGTCTGGGCGTTTGTGTATGTGAGTTTATATGTTTATTTGTTTATGTAAACGCACCCACGACACAGGAGAAATAGTTAACCGAGCAACAAAACTATTAACTTAGCCACAAATATTACAACTCGGCATTTTTTTTAGTTTTGTGGACACCCCGAGGTTTCGTTTGGTTAGGTTCCTCCCTGCAGACAGAAATCGGAGCCCCGTTCGGCTTCGTCGACTCCACCTTGACTTGGCCACTTTTTTCAATTTATTTGATTCGTAGCTGACTTAGTATATTAGGTACTATTTTGTGGTCAACGTAGTTTTTTAGTGGACCATAATGCTATTTATTGGAAACCGATTTTATACACCTACAATCTGATTTTAGGTTTCATTACAATGAAATAATTATGTACTCACAAAATATTCCGAGTAAAATTTACTGCCAATGAGTAGTTATTTGAAAAATATTTAACATTTCTAGTCTATCAATAAATTAATTTCTCTTTTTCTAATTTGAAGAAGTTTTTTATTTCTCTTACCCGTATGTTTTACTCCGTTAACTTTAAAACTGATGAGGTCCATGTTTTGGTATGTTGCTAATCTGTCTCGCAGTATTAATTGAACTGATATGTTACACAGTTTACTTGTTACATGTACCTTTTCAAAAGCACATATTTCCTAAATATTTGCATAAATAAATAAAGTTATCGTAATTATTCATTTTTACAGTAGGATTTTAACAGGTGCTAACCTCATTGTTTTTTGGATATGGTTGTCCAAAACTCTGTGTATAATTTATACTAGTTGTTTTATATTAGTTTCTTTCCGGGATAAAAACCGGAACACGGATATTCGGCGATGATCCAGAATCACCGACATCGCAAGTTGAAGTGGCAATGGGCAGGCCACCTCCATGTCAGTTCTACGACCGTAGAACTGACAACCGATGGGGAAGAAAGGTTCTCGAGTGGCGACCACGGACCGGAAGACGCAGCGTAGGTAGGCCTTCCACTTCCGATGGATGCAAGTGGCGAATTGTCGTTCGGCGTGGCGGTCTGAGGGGGAGGCCTATGTTCAGCAGTGGACGTTTGCGATTCCCAGGTCAAACCAAGTTTTATGATGATTTTCTGTACCTACCTAGTATTTTTGTTTATTTTCGAGGCTTTTGCGTTTTTATGAACCTTCTATTTTAGAAGTCATGAATCTATTAGGAGTCTCTAACTCGTAGTAAAATTCATGGTGATCCTTCAATAAGACCTTTACGTGGCATGGTTACCTGATGAGAAACCATAGTCTTGCGACCCTGATGAAATAGGTCTTATATCAAAACAGGGACCAGTATTTCAAGAGATTTGATTTGGATTTTATTGAGCGTGTTATATGTTATTCATATATTGCCAGTCTGGTCTAAGTGATAACCCTCGCACTTTTTATATGATGTCTTTTTAATATTACGTATGAACTTATGTAAACATTGGAACACGAGAATCTCATTATTAGCGACCTTAAATTTTATCAACACTTTCTGATCACGTTGGAACGACGGCTAGTAATATTGTATCAAGCGTGATTAAAAAGCTGCGCCGCGACCTCATCTGCGATTCTGCGTCATACCAAGTACCAATGAAAGTTCCATCTAGAATTAAGAATGAGTTGGTAAAAATGGCTGTTGAAATAACTTTTGTCTATTCTTGGAATCTTGGTAAATCCTATACATAGATATTACATATTTTGGTCATGCTGCGCGTGCTGGTAGAGTTAATGGAGCGTAGGTCGTGGCCAAGCATTTAGTTTCACAATATTTAAGTAGATACATAAAACTTGTTCAAACAATTAATCATTTTGTAAAAAGTGCTTGTCATGTTGAAGACTATCGGATTTGTCATCAAGCGTCATCATTATTACCAAGTGTCAGGCTTGCATTTAATTGTTTTGTTATAAACGCATGGTGCCTTTCCATCAGAGATGTGCTATGCACAGCTATGCTGCGAGAATAGTTAAAGCTGAGCTATGAAACTATGTGACCGTTTCCACTGATGCTATGTAGCGGTGCGAGTAAGATGTGCTAGGAAGTATGAAGATCGCTACTGCAAAGTAGCGGCCCGAGGAAGATGCGTAGTTCGAGCTATGCGAGATGTGTCAATAGTAGGGAAGACGACCCATAGCATGCATCCATAGTACACATCCATACCACGCATCCTTTCATATAAAAAACATAATTATTTTAGTTGAATCCCTTTCCACCAGTGCACCAATGAATATGATTGGTGAATAACAAACGCATCCATAGCAACGTAGCATAGCATATATCTTTGGTGGGAACGCAGCCTAAAGAAAATAGTTTACCGCTTGACGAAGGAGCGGAAAAAACACGGAACATCATACATCTGTATCAATAAACTACGCACTAGCAATCCGCAATTGACTTCGTCCCCGCGATTTCTGAGAATTCGTGAATTCGATACCGTTATCTATCAGTGATAATATGCAGAGATAGTCCGTGATGGGTTTTGTATTATGCTGATAGCGTTCATCATCAGCCTATAACGTTCCCACTGCTGGGACATAGGCCTCCTCTCTTGTGAGTGGGAGTGGGCCATAATCCATCACGCGGGCCCAGTGCGGGTTGGCAGATTTCGCGTATGCCGCTGATTCCTCACGATGTTTTCCTTCACCGTTTTGAGAGCTGCGGTGATGAAATAAATTACACAAAGTAATTCGCCATGCTGGGTTCGAACCCACGACCTACAACTCACAAATCGAGGCCGATACCACTGGGCCACCCATGATACTGATAGCGTTAATGTCACGCAAATGATACGTTTGAGCATAGGTATTATTTCGTGAAGACATCAATGAAGGTTTCCCTATTTGACTGGCCCGTTGGTCTAGTGGTTAGTGACCCTGACTGCTATGCCGGGGGTCGTGGGTTCGATTCCCACCCAGGACAAATGTTTGTGTGATGAGCACGATCATTTGTTCTGTGTCTGGGTGTAATTTATCTATAATATGTATGTATTTAGAAATATACAAGTATGTTTATCAGCTGTCTAGTACCCATAACACAAGCTCTGCTTAGCTTGGGACTAGATGGCGTTGTGTGATAGTTGTGGAATATTATATTATATTATATATTATTTTTCGTTTTCAATTGTAAAGTGTCTGTTTGAGGTTCAATACCTATTCAAAAATGGCCACCAGCTCTCGGAATAGGAGGAAAAGCACTAGCTTTATGACTAGCATTCATGGGACACGCAATTAGGATATATTTTGTAAGCTCTATAAACAATATCGTAGATCCGCTTTTCAAGGGGGGTATTACAACGTCTTAAAACCAGACTTGTTCCAGTGAGTGAACGAGATGGCGCTAGACGACTTGTATAGCTTTGTCACTTTCACCCGCCAGCTTCAGCTTTCCGTTTAGGTAATACAAATAACCCTCTTAACTCATTTCCTCATAAATTTTGCGAAAGTCAAACCGATTACTTAATTACATTATGCCCTGCTAGTGCTGTTGATCCCGTCCAATACGTAATGCTTAAAGTCAAAGGTTACTTGTGCAAGATAGGCATTTTATAATGTGGAAAGTTGCGGCAATCGTTCAAGGGTGATATTTTTGTTCAATATCACGCTGTAGGATAATAAATGATCATCTATACTAATAACATACAGCGAAGAGTTTGTTTGATGGAACACACTATGTTCAGGAACTACTGGTTCGAATTGATAAATTAATTTTCGTGTTAGATCAATTTATCGAGTAAGGCAATAAAAAAGCTATGATATGATAATAGGCTGTAAGTATACGTAATTACACGCACAAGCCACTGAGCAGCGGGTGAATCTTTGGGGGTAAAAATGTACCTACACTATTGAGATATGCTTATACTCGTAACTGTTCCGATTTGATTATTTTTTAACGTTTGTAAGACGTGAAAAATAATAACTTCTACTTCAGCTCATACACCAATTTAGTTAAAGCTTCACTTCAGTCAAATGACTTCCTTAAAATTATTGCACACAATACAATATGACCTAGTCTGGTCTAAATTCCAAACTTAGACCAGACATACTGCTAGTATTAGGTAATCACGATCAAGGTTCCTTGCATAAGACAAAAGTGCTTCGCTGGGTACAAAGTCCGAAACATATGAAATGTTTTGTGTAATCGGGTTGGACTTTGGATCTATGGTCAATTTGAGAGAAGGTAAGAAGTGGGGAACTAAGGTCAGGGAGTTGCTAAACCTGGGTACAATACTCTACAAACTAAAGTAACGGAGGTGTTACACAATTTACATTGACTTTGCCTAGATTAGGCACTGCCATGTTGCATAATTATTCTTTTGACGCGTGATCAAAGTCCAATACAAGGCCCACAGGCTACGCCTTACAGAATCCTTTGTTTCAGTAAATGTATAAAAAAGCGCTCAGTTAGAAAATTATATAAGCTAACATAAACTTTCTTTCTTTGGTAAGAGATCAAGATTTGTTTTTATCGTGGCAAAATCATCAAAAGGTCCTCCCACCCGCCCTTATCTGTCAGTCTCGTACTGACTAAAGTCACGGTGTCCTTCAAAGCCCTTTACATTCCGGTGTCACGGTAATTTCATAAGTCGCGCGACGAGATCAAGATTACTAAAGGCTTGAACTCTTCAAGCCCGAAAAATTGCTTATAAGCTGCTACACTTTTATGTATGTAAATAGGTAAACAGGTATCCGTGTCTAAAGACAATAAAAATGTTAGAAAGTTGTCCAAACAATAGTTACTTACGCGGCTGCTTGGTATTCATAAATTGTTTTCCGTAAAACTATACCATTTCTCTTAAATACGTACGTGATGTTTCGAGTCCCGTTAGAAAGAAACTGTGCCAAAATGTCCCGATTTTACCTTGTCGTTTGAGTACCTAAGTGTTGGTATGAGCGACAAGTGGAAAAGGTTTGCTTTGTTTCTATGAAAGTAATAATATTTATATACCTAATCATACCCTTGGGTTAGGGCTCGAAAATCATCAAAAGAATAGTGGGTGGAACGGAGTGTAAGACTCGTAGACACTGACTAAATAAAATCCACCTTAGGACCGCGCTAACTCTTTCAAACATTCGAACAACTCTGGCGAAATTGTGTTTCGACATAATGTTGTCGTAGTTTACTACATGAAGCTTATTTATTTTATTTACTGAACTCATTCAACATTAACAACAGTGACTAACTTTATACTACCCGATTCTATAGGTAGTACCATAGGTAGTGCCTAGTACTGTAACTGTTCTCCAAGAAGCCCGAGTCTCAACTCTGATATCGGCAAATGTTATTACTTTTATAGATTTTTTAATTAATATAGAAATAGTTTAAACAGAAACATGTAACTTTCATCTCATTATTGTACAATTTACATCTTTAGAAAAAGAACATTTGAGTGGATCTGGGGTGTGTTTAAGTCAACCATCCAGATAAAAATTAAACTAACGAGAGTTCGCTGAACGGAGTCATAGGTTTAACTGCCAAATTCAATTGACAGCTCAGCTTGTTATTAATTATTCTCATTTTTTTCAAATCTTATTTACTTGTCACACACAAATAAAGTTCACGTAGGTGATAAAATAAGTACTTGTTAAAAAATATTTGTTTCTAGAGAGCGAATTGAGCAAACAGCTCCATGTCAAAGTCAATCTGACAGCCATCTGACAGCAGGATAAAATTTAGCGAGGTAAAAAGGTCGCTAAGATTTATCCTAGTAGGCCAAAACTTATACCAGCGGACTACCATGAACGGGGCATATAAAATTTTAGTCAGTTTAATTTTTCACCTCTCGGTGTACTTGAACGGGGTGTTTAACGTTTAATCCGTATAAATTTCAAACTGGATGGTTGACTTAACCGCACCCCAGGGGTGCGTTTAAGTCAACCATAAGCAAAAACAAAACGCGATTACTACAGATTTGTAATGTCATGTCACACACATCAATCAAATGTCAAAATAAGAAAATTCGCGGGTGTTTTCTGATAATTCCACGTTTTTCCGACGAATATATACAGTTTTTCTTACTAAAAATTATAGAAGCCGAAGTGTTATTTACATTTTACTTATTGTAAATCTTTTTTATAGTAGTTCAGTTGAAGATTTATGTGAAAATCTCTGCGCAACTTGCACATTTGTATTGATTTTTCGTGGTATTGATTTCTTGCTTGAGGTGTGTTTATATTCAAAGATTATGTTCTAGACCTTAATCTAAGTTAATATTGACGATGTTAACGTAGAGAAAGAAAAGCTAAGGGCATAATTTGTGTTTATTTATCCAAATTCGTATGTTTTTCAGCGTTTTGTTGAGTTTTTAATTTCTAGATGGCTAAACGTAGCGTGGCCGCAGTGATTCACGCAGAAGACGATGATACAGACGATCAAGACTGCTTGGATGTCAGTGTGGACCTCATTGACGAACGATTATACTTAGGTTAGCTTCACACACAACACAATTTCCAAATAAGACTTATATTTTGAGAAAAACCGCATTGAAGTTAAGAAACTCATTTAAGCTATGGTATTGTGTCAATAATCGGCATCAACGAGGGATTGGCAGTTGGCTTTGGAGCCTTTTTTTAATTCTAAAATTATTAAATTAGTCCTCCCACACAGGACAGGATGAGATCCCTGTTAGACTTGTACTGACTAAAATCCATGGTGTCTTTTGTGTAATAATTTATCTCATTATGTTAAAACTTAATGAACTAAACCTTGAACTTGTTTGTTGACTTCAAACCATATATCTTCCTGTCCTATTTTCTTGAAACTAAGTCTGAAAACAACTATTCTGTCATACTTAGAAAACTATGCCTTATCATCAATGAGTATCTATATAATTCTATCTATTTAACTAATACATCTTCTGTATAATATCAAAATACTTACATCACTATCAACAACTTTCCAGGTAACTTGGCATGTGCCCGAGACTGCAAGTCGCTGGAGAGACTGGAAGTTACCCACATCCTCACAATAGATGTGGTGCCACTGCCCAGGACTACTCTAGAGAGAGCCAACCTCGTCTTCCATTATGTAAAGAGTAAGTTGTTTAAAAAGGCTATGTCATGCTGTCTGATTGAAATAAATAGCAACCAACAGAACAAACATAACATGACACTGTCAATTTCATAAGGGTTATCTAGAGTTATAAAATTCTAGTATGTTTGTTACAATTCACAATGCTAGACTGTCATTTTAAAAATCTATGATACTGTACTATAATTTCCCAAGTAGATATAATTTGGGATGCTTTTTCATAATTTCCTTTAATTCTAAGGCAAGCCTATCGCTATAATTTGGCTCAAATACATAGAATCTACCTTTCTCAAACTTTTCTAAGTGTACCAGATCAACAAAGCTATTCTAGTGATTGTAATAAAAAAGTAAACAGCTATTTACAATCACCATTTAAAATAAAAAAAGTGAAAATTGTTGTGTTTAATTATTTTTAAACCTTCTTTCAGTGGCAGATGTACCAAAAGAAGACCTGATTAGCCACCTACCTGAGACCAATAACTTCATCAAGCAAGCTTTAGGAGAGGGAGGGACGGTCCTAGTGCACTGGTCAGTAAAAACTATTGAGCTGGAAACCATAGAATGCCCACCACCACCTGCTACAATCGAATACCCTTTTTGCCTCATCCACATTTAAAATAAATGATATAAATGTGGACATATATTAATATACATGAATGCGGATTACACTTTACATCTATGATAAGTTAAATCTCTATTTGTATTACTGATTCAAACTTAAAATCATCTCTAGGTATATTTTGAGCAAAAGAATTTGCCATCTTATGGCTTAAGTAATAATATAACTACTTGGTAACAGTCATTTAAGGATTGTCCTTAAATGACTGTTACCAAGTAGTTATATTATTACTTAAGCCAGATTACATTACCTAAATGACATGACAAGAGAAAGAATTCATTCAGTAGATTAATGCTCATTTGCTTTAATTTCAGTCACTTTGGTGTGTCCCGTTCAGCTGCCGTAGTGATCGGCTTTATAATGGAGAAGTATGGTCTTTGTTACGAAGAAGCGTTCACCTTGGTCAAGAGTAAACGACGGTTTGTAGGCCCAAACGTGGGCTTTGTAGCCCAACTCAAGCTCTTTGGACACATGGGGTACACAATCAACAGGGACGACCCACGCTACAAACAATTTCGTTTGAAATTAGGAGGACAGAAACTGAAGGAAGGTGATTAACGTTTCTTTGTTTTTCTTGTTGATAACTTTTCCACTCTTCATAAGCTATTTGACATCCACTGCTAGGTTCCTCTCACTCTAAAATGATTATATTCTCCTACATCCCCTATATTCCTTATTTCTCTATTCTTTGCTAACATAGAGCATCATTATCATCCCAACACAGCTCGGAAGAGAATCGTCGGACACAAGTTTATTCGGTATTGTCAAGAGGTACTGTATTGTTTTAAATATAAACCAATTATTTTCACTGTATCCTAGTCTACATATAGACAACCTGTTATAATTCTGACACTGTCCTGTGATAGGTACCTTGAACCCAATCTGGACACGACTTTCCTGCTGGTATGGTAATAACTTAGTAACATCGTAACCTAAAGACATTTACAGCTGAACAAAGGCCTCGCAATGCCACGACAATATTGCCATCATCCATCTAAAACAACCGTATCTTTTTCTTTCTTCTTCATCATCATCAATATCATTTATCAGTCGTAATATGTCCAATGCTGAACATAGGCCTCCCCTATAGACTTCCGATAGGACCAGATGGTCGTTTTTCATCCAGTGATCCTGTAGTCTTCATAAAATTTCTTCCTTAAGGGATAGTAAAGGGGAAAAATCCAGATTGCTTTCACAAATTCATCTACGCTACCATTTTCAGTGAAGATCTTACCCCAGCTATTCGCGGACCTGGTTAAGCCGGACCCCGGCCTGGTGCGGGAGAGACCCGACCCTATCGTGTACCGCTGCAAGAAGTGCCGTCGAATTGTGGCCAACCAGAGCAACATTATACCGCATATACCTAAGGATATTAAGGTGGAATTGGCCAAGAAAGGTGAGGGGTAGTTTTATTCATTTAAAATAGGTTTTGAAAAAATTACAATTTAGACTCATCTTGGCGCCTGTAAAAAATGTGTGAGCAAAGTGTACTAATATACAACTGTCGACTACCTAAAGCCACTGTATATTTACAAATATTAAATACCACAGGTTTTCCCTTTCATTTTTCTTACAATCAAAGATAACTTACACCCCATGACCTCCAAATATTTCGATCTAGGGCAAGTGTGAGCCACTGGTTATTAGTTTTGTCAAGCTCATCACGCCATCTTTTGCGAGATCTGCCGCAACGTCTTCTGGCTGCGTTAAATAAGATAAGATAGATAATTTATTCATAAAAACATTTTACAAAAATATATTTACAGACCGACACAGAAAGTTAATAAAAATATAATAGAAATAGTGCCTAAATTAATAATTGTGTATAGCTTAATGAAATTAATCACATGTAAAAAATATTTATACGGGCATTTAAATTAATGTAGCGAACTGCCTGAACTAAGTTTATAAAAACCTGTGTTTCAGGTCATCACTTCATCGCAATTTAAATGGGACAGTAAATTATGTGAAGTAGATAAATATAAAAATACAACTTTATCGACTATAAAAATAATACTACTCTACTACATTATAACTATTCTAAACAATTAGCAATTATCAAAGAATTATTTACATCGTTTGAAATAAACTGGGTCAAAATTAACGCTTACGACGTCACATTTTCAAGGTTTCATAGGTTTACTCGCGTACAGAATATTTTCTAGGTACATATACAATATAATAGAGAAATACAATATAATAGAGAAAGGGATCAGAGATGTTGTTAAGATTATTTTGGCTTACATTAAATTAAAATATAACTATTTATCAATTATTATTACAAAAAAAGAAATTGAATAATATTTCCACAGGAATGCGACCGCCACCAAGCAAACTGACCGGATTGACGTGCGCGGAGAATGGAGAGATCCTCATAGAGAAGTTGAAGAGCCTCGCCTCACAGCTGATGGACATGCGATGTGATGATTACGAGGACAGCAGTCCGGGACAGAGTCAGAGCCAGCCCAGTGACAGTGACGAGGGACCCAGTCAGGTGAGATGATGGGGATCTAGGTAAATGGGAGAAATGTGTTCCAGGGTTTAAATGAATCGCCTGCCGGGGTCGCGAAACTGTCCAGACGGATAATCCCTGGAATATAAGTGCGACTTGAGGAACATGGTGATTTTTTTTATTTTTCAGGGCTAGGTTTTACTACCTTAAAAAACACAAATTTCGTTTATTTATAAAAAGGAACACATTTACAACAAAATATTGACCAACAAATTATTGACTTGTTTGGTGGATGAGGCATTGTAAGCTTATTACTGTTCTTTTCGGACAACTGCATATTTCACAATTGAAATTCTGCTGCAAGCATTCCATTATAAGGTTGAAATTGGAAAAACATTTGTTAAAACTAGAGCAGAGGCGCTTGTTCATAACCTTAATCGTAAAGCTATTTTGCCGAACAACGTTTAACAATGGGACGCAAGCTTAGACCTTTCCGTGAAGAGCTCTTATAGCTTAGTTCGACTCCTGCCCGCAGTAGATTTTATTTCTTTCCCAAAAAAAGAGCTTAAATTCAACCTTGAACCTTAGCTTGTGTTCAATCAACGACGATATAATACTAGACTCCTAATAACAGGCGACCGATGTCTGTCACACATTAGGCAAAAAAGTCTTATATCCGTTTTATTTTGACCACTCCTGTGAGCCGTAAACATACCTTGAGACAGAACAGACCTTGAGTTAGCCAATCACAACGCAGTCCCCGCCCTCCTCGCTTACGTAGTACCTCAGCGATTTGACAGAATAGTTTTTGTTCATTAGATCGTGCATGCGGAGCCTAGTAATATATTGTCGTTGCGTTCAACCCTATTCATTCAAGCAACTAATTATATAAACTATTTTCTTCAGATGGCAGTGCTAGACGGCTACAGCGAGACGAACATGGTGGACGCGTCCATAGCGGCGCGCGCCGACCTGCCGGAGATCTGCCGCCTCATGTGGTTCGTGGAGCCCATGTCGTGGATGCGTGACGTCACGCACTGCACGCAGGGCAAGCTACACTGCCCTAAGTGTCTCAACAAGATCGGTTCCTTCAGCTGGATCATGGGTCAGTAAAACCTTACATTTTTCTACATTATTTTCCAGGAGACCTACCCTGACCTACCCTTACAAGTCAGAGTAGTTACAGTGAGTGAGTGGGACAGAGACAGAGCTATACAAGTCGTCTAGCGCCATCTCGTTCCCACAGTGGAACTACTCTCGTTTTAAGACGTCAGTTTCAGAGTGCTGATCGGAATAAAGGCATTTTTGGGCTGCAAGGGATATGTGTGCCGTCAAGAAACAAATGCTAGCATGTATTACGACATATTTCATCTTTCTGTCGATTACATCATAATAATCTTCAATCATAAAATAGATTGATAGAACATATAATACATTTAAAATTTCCAGACCAACAGCAATTTTCAACTTTATGTCCTAGCACATAAAGATGAAAATCTATTAAAAATTACAAAGCGTTTTCGTTTTTTGCGTTCGGTGTCGCCAAGCAGTTTTTAAAGGATTTTAAACTTTAAATGCTTGGGAATTATCGCTTGCGTTTGGCTGGGCTAGTGCCAAGTGGTCTACTGTAACGTCTAAAAGCGAGAGTAGTTCCTCTGTAGGAACAAGACGGCACTAGATGACTTGTATAGGTCTGTCACACAAACCTGCAGTGTCCTCGCATGATTTAACCAATTTATTGTCTGGACTTTAAAAGATACGATGACCTCTGAGTTTGTTTCGGATGTTTCTTCTCAGAGTAGTCAGGTACGAAACACCGGCCTCATCTAGTTATAAAAAAAAGTGTTTTTGACTTGTAAAAGTGTTTGTGAAAACCTATTTGCAAAAATAAATATCATTTATCATCATTTATCATTTGTCTCTATCTTTATCGCTCACCGTTTGTCTAGTCTGCTATGTTAAATCCATTTCGGTAGGCCCCCGGTTTCTAATTGCTAACTATTTGTTCAGGTTGCAAGTGCCCGTGCGGCCAGAAGGTAGCGCCGGCGTTCTACCTGGTGCCTTCCAAAGTGGAGTGGTCCAACATCGTGCAAAACGTTCAGATTACCGTCTGAAACCATTTCTCATAGGTATACAGGAATAAGATATAAGAACAAAGGAATGTTTGGTATGGATAATGAAGAGATAATCCAGCAAAGGTAATGTTTTAAAGGTGTAAAAAGATTGGAGATGTGTTTATTTCTATCATTGCTGTTCTATTACGTCAGAGAGAGAGAACAGTACATGAAAGAATCTGCTGGAATCTGGTACGAAAATAGTCCTTTTTTGTTCTCTAGCTACCTAGAGCACAAAAAAGGACTATTTTCGCTCCGAATTTTAAGCATATGTCATATATCCTAAAAACTAAAGCGCGGTTCAAACAATTACTATACAGACGCCAGCTCAGATCAACCTACCCGAATTTGTCAAACTTTACCAATCGAGCATTAACTTTCCGCTATATAGTGATAAAAGGTTGAAAATCCATTAATGAAATTTGTCAGATTGTGGAAGCTTGATGTGCTGGCTAGTCTGTACACGGGATACGTGCCGTGAACAGATTTCTAGTGCTTTAATTCGCTGGATATTGCGCAGGCGCACGTCTTGAAAATTATTATAGACATAGTCTCAACGCAATAGACTGGGTGTGTTGCAAAAGAATATGTAAAGAAACATCAGTTTAAATGTGTAGGGACTGACATGAATAAAATAAAAATATAATAATACGGCTAGAATATTGCTAGAAATGTTTTAAAATAATAAAGAACCAATATAATCCGAACTGTCGTGTAATGAAATATATAAATGTCATTTAATTCTTACTGTAGACTTTTCACACAATTTTAAATAGACACCATTTTCAAATCTTGATATTTATAAACAGAATCCATAATAATATAGTGTCTACATTTATGAGTAAAAATAATTAAAGAGCAATTTTTGTTCTCATTGTAAAATACAATTATTGATTTAAACCATCAGATGCCCTAAAAATACACTGAAGATAAGTCACGTCACATCACGGACAGACTTTTAATGTGATTGAACGAGATTTTATAACCAAAAAATCATTACATGAAAATTTTTGACGCAGTAAAGCGAATGATCTAGAGTTTTAAATATTGTTTTATGAGTAAAAACTATTTAACAATTTGAAGAATGACAAAGTTATGACTTCCAGAAAGGGTAATCAGGTGCCATATTATGTGTGCTTAGTTGTTTCGTATGCCTTCCCAAAAATAATGTAATCTCTAGAAACTAGTAGTTTTGGTGCTTCAACTAGATGTTTAAATTCTTCCATTTATGCTGGCACATGGACGGGCATTTTTAATGAGCTCTCTATAATCGCTTGACGGCAGAATCTAGTGGCTAATAATTTAGGGATGTGACGCATGTCGCGATTCGAGCGATTTGCAATTTCTACTAACTAAAAATGAAAATCGACCTTGCTACTACGATATAATGATGCAATTCGATTGACTTGACGTCGTCGTGGCGAGCGTGTTTTTCATCTACCAATACACAACCGCACGTTTTATGCCATATGTCGTAGTGGTAAGGATGATTTTCACTTATAGTTGGAATCGGACGAATCGCGTCGCAACTCGTCACGGGAAAGGTTCTTCCCCCCTCTTAATTTTCGTTTCAAATTTGTTTTGAAGAGTTTTTAAATAGTATGTTTTTAAAAATGATTTATTGAAATAGGCATAACGTCAGCAATTTCTCGACATTCAAAGTTAAATGTTGCCAGCCTCATCTATACATTTATGTTCATATTTGCATCTTTTTGAAACTTATTGGTGGATGTTCTCGTTGGCAATATTTATTGACAAAGGTTTTGAATTAACGCCTGAGCAAAGCCAGAAGTCCAATTCTATATTTTCGTTACATGTTACTCATTAAAAATGGTCGTCACTGTGTGCAGATCTTATGATTGTGTTGTAGATAATATTAATCCAAAAATGTACTTCCAGTAGCGATTTATTTCAGGGATGACCTATATGATTGTTGACTGTTGGCTTGTATAGAATTGAATAAAAATATGTTTTAATACAACAGTAATTCTTTTATTTATTTTATGTACATTTCGATACTTAAAATTAATCTTTGGTATTTTTCTTTGTGACACAAATTCCTTAGTTTAACCTAAAAATATAATATTTATGTTTTTCTTATAGAAAAACCTCTTTCGTAAATAATATAATTGAGTATAATTATCACACAAGCAATACATAATTATTAGGCCAATAAATGACGATTTTGGAGATCTTTAAAATGAGAAAAATACATCAATAGTAGAAACATTGTAACCCAGTCGTAATCCTTTCGTGACTAGTATTAAGATAACTGGGTTGACTCAATTCATTTTGGTTGCTATAAACACGCTTAGAAGATTAAAGTACTCGCTGGAAATAGATGTAAGCAAGTGCAAAATTATTAAATGCATCAACCTACATTTAAATATTTGTTAGACGCCCACGGCAACGGACGTCCTTTGAGCCACACATGGCTTACTTTCGAAGCCTAGGAAAATGACGTTAAGCTAATATCGGTCTTGGCAGTCAAGCTTTCTAGGGCAGATATAGGCAATTTCTCCAAGTAAATTGTGGTACTCAGAGGCAGTGTCACGTTCGAGATATCTGTATTTTATTTAAGAAGTATATACTGCGTTTATTGTACGAAAAAAAATTACAGCGCCTTTCGTATACGACGAGGAACTAAATTTTCCTTCAAATTATCGTCAGTTCGAGATTACGTCACAAAAACTGGAAAAGTCATGGCCTTTTGTATCCGTTTGAACTCAATGCATACCTCAAAACAGTTGAGAATGGCAAAATAGCCCTTTGTTCAATGAATAGTGCGTCCATCTCGCCTCATGCGCGGTATATCAGGTAAGGCGAGGCGGTGCGCGCGCATGAGGTGCGTCTTACGCTTCCAGCTGTCGGCGAAGGCGCGTGCGCAGCCGGGACACTGGTATGGAAGCTCTCCCGTGTGTGTGCGGAGGTGACGGGCCTGCGGAGTAACATAAGAGGAAAAATTAAGATATGATCTACCAACCGAGCCATCGAGGTCCTGCTATAAGCGTCGAGTTCTTAAATCCATTGCTCGACTTCCAATCTCCTGATTGGAATGTCGGTGGCTGTTTGGTAGATCAAGTACGAGTCGAGTTGGGTCAAATTCAATTCACGGTCGGATTTTTCTTTTCCAAAAAACTCTCTGTAATATTTAAAAAGCTGGTTCATTAATAGGTGCGATAAAACATCCATTCGCTCAATGGGACAAAAAGCTATACCGATTTTCCCATCTTAAGAGCCGAACGCTCCCGGGCTATGTGCTCAACACACTGCGACTGGGGGGGCCGCGGCGGGCGCGATAATAATGAATGTATGAATCGCACGCTGTGGCCACATTGAGTGACTAGGCGGAGCCTAGCACGGTGGTACGAGCGACTTGCGACCTAGGCGTGCTAGGCAACACGATGGCGGCGCAGGTGTATCAACCTTTTCGGTCTTTAGTAGCGCCTATGTTACCAGAACAGCAAAATACTCGGGATGTGGTTACTATTAAATATTTATACGTACTGAGTAGAAAATGTAGAATGATTTAATTAATAGTTGTATCAATCCTATAAACTGTCAAAATAATAAATATTCTAAACCAGTTTTATAGCGTTTACTGGCCACCGTTTGCAACACCTGAAGTCGCCGCACAAAACAAAGCTGATCGGCGTGTGGAACGTATGGCGCCGCCGCAGCGCCGCCACCGCGCCTCCCGCCGACGCGCTAGCTCCAGGTGGACGACCTCACTCAGACCTAGGCTTTCGTACCATAACTACCAATACCGTCTAGAGCGAAAATAATTTAGTGTGGGAAAGAGAGAGCTATACAAGCGCTAGCGCCATCTCGTTCCCTCACTGGAACTACTGTTGGTTTAAGATGTCATGATAGGCCGCCAGGAGTATAGGGATAGCTTCAAGAAAGTCGTACAAACCAGTCCACTAGCATCGTAGAAGCCTTTATTGCAGTGTTTGCAGACGTGAGTCCTGTTTGCCTGGTGCTGTCGCTGGTGGCGCCGCAGGTTCGACGACACGGCCGCGCGGAACCCACACTCGTTGCAACAGAAGGGCTTCTCTCCCGTGTGCTTGCGCATGTGGACCTCTAAGTTGCCGGCTGGCGGTAATGTTAAAAAATAGTTGAAAAGTTTTAGGTGAAATGAAATTCGGTCAAATATCTTTTGAACTTACGACTTAAGACTACCTTTAGACTATCTCCCGAAAGAAGTGCCACTAACTAGCAACCTAGATTAATCAGGCCTCTCGTACAACCTCTAGTTCTAATATGGAATAGCTTCTGTACATAACACATTCTATTTATTTTATTGTGAATTATTGTTTAAGATCATGTATGCAGACATGTCTTAAGAGGTTTTTTATAAGCTTTGCCCCACACTAGGAGTTTTCTCCTGTATCGTGGATGCGTTTATAAACATAGAAAGTCACACAAACACCCAGACCCAAAAATACTTGTAGATCATAAAAATATTTGTTCAGCGCGGGGATCGAACCCGCAAAACACTGGAACAGTGTGCTTTTTATTTAGGGGGACAGAAAGAGAAGAGCGTTAGGAATCACTTGGTGATTTTACCACCAAATTTGCCATTTGGCTACGGAGCCCTAAAAAGAGATAGCTGCTAAGTTGTACTTAGGCCACTCATGTTTCACAAGTGATGTCATAAAGCATAAATCCAAATTCTAAGATATGACTTGTGGAAAAACCTAATATACCATTAGTATACAACTTGAAAAGTCAGCCAAGGTCGATTTGGTCTACGTTAATTGTATCTTTATCTACTAATATTGTATATTCGGACACTGATACGGGCTCATTCATTAGTAATATACGGAAATATTCGTATTATTCAAAAATTTACTTTATATCCGTAGATATAGGGTATATTTTGGAATATCCACCAAAACAACGTGATATTTTTTGACAATCACGTTAAGTGCCACGTTGTCATATAAGGTCATGTATTCTAGTGATGTATTCTAATATTAAATAAGTCATGTGTGAGGTAGGTCTCATTAGCTAGATCATACATAAACAACCTTCAATGATATCAAACTAATTACCGTATTGATAATTGAGAATGTGTTTCCATTAATTTAAACTAGTTTGGGGTTTTTTTTTAATTAGGTACCTACATGTTACAAATGTATAATAGGTAAAAGTTAAGTAAGTATTAAATGCATACAAGATGTACTAATATGGTATCAGCGATTATTTCTAAAGTAAGAAAAACGGAGGTGACTAAAGGCTGCTATTTATTAAGTAGTTATTCTTTGCGTTCCACGGCCGTGGTAACCGAATAAGACAGTCCTACAGCCCGCTGGCAGGAATTATTCGATGACTTTCTTAAAATAAAGATTTTGAGTGTTTCTCATGATTATTATTTTCTCGCCACCATCCAACTAACAATCAGTTGATGATAGAAGAGAAATGGATACCTAATTTATCGCCTCAAAGTGTTACAACTGCACGTCTAGATTGATGCTCCCGCTACTTACGACCCTGTACTTTTTATACCTTTCTATAAATAGTTTCAAGTCGAAAAATCAACATAAGTAATTAATAGTAAGGTTTTCCCTAACTTATTGGAACCATAAAAAGTGCATGGCCCTCACCTTGCGCGAAGCTCCACCCACAGAAGTAGCACAGGTACTGCTTTTCACCGTCATGCACCTTCATGTGGGACTTCAATATACTTTTTATTTTGAACCTGTAATATAACAAACAGGACTTATTACATCCCTAATTCAAATTTGAACCTTCTAGTTACGTGATAAAGTTGTAAATCTAATAAAGTTTTTAGATAGGGGTAGGTTATGATATGCATGCATTTCTCATCGATATAAATCTTTGAAATAAAAAAAAAATAGTTGTAGGTAAATGATTTTTTTAAGCTCAAACTTCATTACTTTATTTAAAACGGCTTAAAAGCTCTTTTGTAATCATTCCCTTCATATTCGCGTTCATCGATTAAACTAGCTTTATCGATAAAAATATCTCCAACACCACGATTACCAAAATATTTATTTAACCTGTTTAATATACCAAAAACTCGATAAAACAAAAAGTTATCTTTCCTAAACGCCGCACGGCCATGATTTTGTGATATAACGTCGGCCTCGTTATGTCATGTGGGTCAAGTTTGCCCCAAAATGTAGGTAACTGGGTCAAGGTTACCCAAACTTGTTATTTCGAGGCCAAGGTTCTTTCTAGCTCGGATGTATCAAGGTCACTTTTGTAATAAAAATAAAAAGTGTTACGATCGTTTCAATCCTATACCAATGGAACTTTAATATGGGAAATATTTGTTGGAAAACTTGATCATTATCCAAGATTAGTTTCTTCAGATAAAACATAGTTTTGGTGAAGATTGTCTTGTCAAGGTCATTTTAAATACAGGTTTTTAGTACTCACCTTGAGTTCAAGGTTTTGACCTTTATTGCCCAATTGCTTTATGGAGATAAGAGCTAGTTGAACAGCGCCTCTAAAGTGGTCTCAAGAGTAAGGTCATCGATATCAATTGAGCATCTGTCGACACTAGTGTTGACAAATTGATTCTGATCTTGAATTTAGGTAGGTATATCTATTGCTCTTTGCTTGTCATCAAATAAATAAAGATATATATGTATTATAGAGGCATTAAAATCAAAGTTAGTATTACCTATATCAATCATTTGCTGCTTAATTAGAATGCACAATATTTTAATTCAGCATTAAGTTGTGAATATTATTGACAGAGATCCACAAGACTAAGGCTGCAATCAATCGCGAGCGAATTTAGTTATAACTCAAGCCTAGCAGGCATAAGCCTGCTTCAACCGAAAATTAATTAGTCTTATTTTCATCAAGTTGAGTTGCAATATTTATACAGACTGTGATTCAAATAAAATAATACCTAGATACAGACACTCTCTGACTTAGTCAGTATAGGTACTATGAAATTTTTATGAGTTACGTTGATGATATAAATTACAAAAAGTTTACGCTTAGACGGCTTCAAACCCACGACCTACAACTCGTTAGTCGGGGCCGTTACCACTCGGCCACCAAGTATTTAATTAAATCCTACCTCATACTACACTTATCGCATGCGTACGGCCTCGCGTCGGCGTGCGCACGCGCATGGCACGCCAGCTGCTTGCGGCGCTTGAAACGTTTGCCGCACGCCGCGCAAGCGAACTTGCGCTCGTCTGAGTGTGAAGCGGCGTGGTCGGACAGCAGGGATGCTTTGGAGAATGCTGGGGAAAAATGTGTATTAGTCTGAAAAAATCAAATAAGTCTGCCAGTTAAATAATCAGAAAATATTCCACCCAGCAAGTAAGTACAGTAATTTAAAATGTCACTTACGGGATATCTTCCTTGATTTTTTTTATTATTTTGAGTTCCCGATATTTCGGAAGATATCCCGTAAGTGACATTTTATATTTTGAAATAAACCGTGATAGCCTAAAACAGTGTTTAGCAAGTACAGTTTTCACTTGCATCTGACGTCATGAGCCCACACTCTCGAATTTTAATTCGTTATATCTTTGTAACAAAAGAAAAAATACATATCCATTACTTATTTTAAACTGTTACTGACAGACTAATTAAATAAGCAATTTATGTATACTGTCATCATGCCTATGGTTTATGCTAATTTGAGAAGGATTTTCCAGGGAAACATACCAGGTTCTTTAAAATATTTACCCATCAGAGACCTGTCTTTAAACCAGTAATTACATTTATCTCACAATGGCAATAACACTGGAAATGGTAGGTGGCCCCTTGCTGGCAAGTAGATGATTTTTTACTAGATTAACCTGCATAATCTTTTTCCAATTTTGTAACAGTAAGCTTCCAATGTAACCAAATATAAATATATTCCTGGTTACAGTTGTGTGGTTCAGTACAGAGGCCTTATCATGAATTTTCAGTTATTGTGAAAGTAAACGGGAACTTTGATAATAATTTCAAGGAAAAAATTAGTTCCTTTTTCATACACCAAGGGCTCTGTTCCATTTTGCATACAAGAATCACTGTAAAAATACTGGAAAGCCACTGTAAAATAAAATACTGAAAACTCATGATAAGGGCTCAGTACCTAATGTTGGTAGACATCTAGCCACATCAATATTATTACTTAAATGTGAAAATTGACAGGATTATGGACTAGTAGGTATTGAATAATACTGACTTACTTTTTGGACAATGTGCACATGCAAACTTATGCTCTGTATGCTCCTTCTTCATATGTTTATTGAACCAAGTCTTTGATGTAAAAGCCTTCCTACAAACAGGGCAAACATTCTTCTTAGTTTCTTCAATATTCACCATCTCTTTCACACTTTGTTCTCTATTTTCTTCTTTCTCTTCCACTTCTGTCACGTTTTGAATAAGTTCTATTTCTTCTAAAGATTTTTCAGGTAATATATGGCTTGTATCACTGGCCGGTAGGTCTATGTTATCAAAGAGTATGTGTTCATCATAATTGTCTACGGCTACACTTATTTTATAATCTGGTAGAGTGAGTTTGAGGTTGTCTATGTGTCGGGAATGTGTCTCTGGTTCTACAATGATGCTGGTATTGGTTCTTGAGATGATATTCTTTAGGGTGGCGTCTACTTTGTGAGCCTCTGTGATGTAGGTGAATGCTGACTCGATCTTAATGATGCAGTCATAACAGAACTGTTTTGGTAGTCTATCTTCTTCTGAGATCTGGAAAACAAAACTTATATTTGAATATAACATAATATTGTGGGTTATCTCAGAATGGTTTGGTAGATGTGAGTGAGAGATGAGTTTGTTTTAATTTAATCCCGTAATAAATATAATTGTTATTTCTTGTGATTTTAGAAAAATGTAAGTAATGAAATAATACAAATTAACTACTTACTTACTAGTTATATCTAAAAATATATTATGTAGGAGTTAGGACTAGGTACTTACACTTTAAAATTCTAATATTTAAAATAAAAAACATTACAAATAACAAAATCTTTAGGAAATATTCACATGGCACAATATAAAAAAAATTGCTTATAACCATGCAGCATTTTTTTTCTTAAAAGTTCCAAGTGTTATATTACAATGGTGGAATGAAAAGACCATAGTTCGAAATATTTGGAGTGTGGAATGTAGCAAAAGAAGCGTAAGAATATGATTAAAATAAATGAAAACAGGAGCCCAAAAACTGGCAAAAGCTTACCGTAATATTCGTGCAAAAACAAAACATCTCCACAGCTCTAGCATCAAAATTTTCTTTTTCCCACGAAGCCACTTCTTTCATACAACTTCTACACAAATTATATGTATCCATTTTTGTTTGTTTTCATATAAAAAACGATAAGATAATCTCGTCTCGCCGCCGCAGACAACACAAGTAAATAAATAAATGTCAAACACTGTGTTCCGTATCTGCACAGTCGTACAACTGTGACATAACAAGAAAGAGATAGGACTATAAAACGTCTGTCGAGAGACAAGGATACTGTATAATGTCTTTGTAATGCAACATTGCCCAAGCAATCAAAAAGTTTCGGAGTGAAAATCATTGCGCCGTAAGCAGACAGGGACTAGTTAGACAAGTTGTTAGCTTCAGAGATACACTATTTCAGCGAAAATTTGGTAAATTCATACAGCCTACTTGCATGTCATTGATTTATTAGGTTTTTTTCCACCCAGCATTCATAGATCTGTCAATTACAAAGGAAAAAAGAATATAATATGGAGGAGCAGAATTTTGTAGTAGGTATTGTCCTCTCACTACATAAATTGAAGCAATATTAAAATAACAGTACCTACCCTTAGCACGAGTTTTTAGTATTTGAGACGCAAAGTAAACTGGAAACTGGAACTTTGACAATTTCAAATTGAAAATTTTCAAGGAAAAAATTAGTTGCTTCTTCGCACACCAGAGACGCTGTTCTATTTTATCATACAAGAAACGCTGTAAATACTGGAAAGACGCTGTAATGTAAAAGAGTGAAAAGTCGTGCTAAGGGTACTGGACTTCATTAAACCAGAATATTTTAGTTTCCGAAAATTGAAATCATCTTTTATTTTTTTTCATTCTCCTACTCAAAAAGTGTTAACAATCTTGGTATCGCAGAGCGCAGCCCTAAGCTGGTCGATGCCCTCTCCGGTGAGGGGCGAGGCCTCCAGCAGTGTGGGTGCGTTGTTCAGCTCCGTGCTCAGTCTCGCGTACTGCAGCATCAGCAGCGCCTCGTTGCGCATTTGACGGTACGCCGCATCCATCTTGCTCAGGACTAGAATGAACTGGAAATGGAAAAAGTGGAAATTCTAAAGTTTTTATATCTATATTTTTATGTTACCGATAGTTATTATGAATGGATGTTTGTTAAAAAAAAATACCAAAACGGCTGGACGGATTTGGATGAAATATGGCAAAGATAACATGACGCGTCCGTCACTCTGCGGGTGTCCCCATTAAGTTCACGTCTCTGTCAAATCGCGCGCTTCGATCGATTTGAGTCCCCATCTCCGACTTCGCACATAGCGTATACATACAAACAACAATACCTCTAGTGGGGGGGCCCGTCGTCGTGCTCTGCGTCGCTGTGCTCTTTGAGGCGCGCGTGGAACACAACGCGCTGTTGACACGGGCGTGGTCCGTGGTCGGACAGCGTGTTGCCCTTTACTCGCTGCCCGCAAGTCCGTGCCTACGGTGGCCGGAGATCATCTGCCGACGTCCGACACCGTGGGCGTTTCCACTGCGGCTGGGGTGGAGGAAGGACGTTATCGTCTCCCTCACGCGGCCCACCTCCTCTTTCGCGACCATGACTGCGTCACAGAAGGAGGCGACCGCTTCCCACTCCGTCTCGCCCTGCAGCATGGCAATGACCATAGATATAATAAAGAAGGCAGCGACCAATGCGTCTCCGCCTATGGCCACCGTGAGAACACGTCGGTGCTCTTCCCAGGCGGGGCAGTTCTTCACCGTTTGCTCTACTGTGTCCACCGAATGATCCTCATAGTGGTGCAACCCAGGCGTTTCCTCCTTCCTTATCAGACACAGCGTGTCCGGTGAGGACCTGCGTCATGTGCTAGGTCACGACGTCGTGACGCCTATCCAGCCACTCCTCAAAGAGGGCTCTTATCGCCGAGATTGCGGCGTGCCCGAATACAAACTCAAAACTTAAAACCAGGGGTAGCCACATTCTGATCTGGCAAAAAAGATTTCAGGCTTTTCAGCTAATCACATAACATACACCCATCTATATCGGATTTGGGCTGCGGGACATACGTATACCGCGACTCCGATACCCAAAGGGCTACCGAAGGACATCGTGGATTTTAGTCAGTCAAGTCTGACAGTCCCTCCCGCCGTGCCCGGGGTGGGAGGACTCATTTGATGATTTTACCAAGTAAAAAAAAATCGGATTTAGAGTCTACAGTTAATTTTAATTGGAGATCTCCACAGAGTTTTCGAAGGTCAGGTTTTTCCGGAATCTTTTTCTTAGTGTACATTAAGACCAATATTCTGAATACTAGTTGAGCTGCGCATCTTTCATGGACTGAAATTATAGAAGTGTCCAAAAGACAGTTGAAAAATTCAAATTCAATTTTTTAAAAAAATTTGGTCCAAGAACGTTGTTACTATTTTAGTCGGTACCTTTGCGTTTTTGAGTCTCGGCTCAGCCAATAAAGTGTAAAGTAGCACAGCAGCTGCTGATATTTGACACAAGTTTGATGTGTCCACCACGTAAATCACCTGAAATTGTAACAAATCTTTTATTATTTAGTCATAATTTATTTATGAGCTTATATTTTAGAAACTATAGTGCCAAAGGAGTAGTTATATCGTAATATTAAGGTGTTTTCTTTTCAGTTCAAGTTCTAGATAGAACAAGATAATTAAAGAGAATCACTTACCTTTTCAACACCATCTAAATAATTATGCCACAGTGGCGCCATCTCTCCTCCCACTTCCCTGATTGCCATCATTTGTTTCTTTCCGTGTTTATTCAAGTAATAGATGTCGTAAATATTCGTTCCTATCGTTGGTACAGGGCTGTATGTGTTGTCAATGCCTTCAGCATTTTGCAGTTTCTTCAATAACGTAGTTTTTCCTGATCCCTTTGGTCCTAGACACAGCACTGGGATTCTCTTTTCTGGATCGTCCATAATTAAACATGCAGGACTAAGAATAATTTGAAGCGACAATAGTCTTACACAAAGCCAAACAGTAGCAACAACAACAGGCAAAATGCTGTTGGGTCAATTCTTTGTAACTAGGGAACCTTAGTAGTACTACTCACCGCTAGATGGCGTTGAATGAAATCTGCAGATTGAAACTGCATGAAATGTTATTATTTGAGTCATCACCAAAACTTGTTTAGTACTTCTACCAATATTTTACTTTCTCGACCTCGGCTGCCAAGGATGTATAACATGAGATTAATTTATCAATAAACCACAGAATAGTGATAGTAGATAATTTGGACATTGGCTGGTTCGACTATGTGTTACAGCCGCGGGTGTTGTGTTGTCATTGTGTAGTGGGTGACTTGACTGGCATTCAGGGCACTTGACTAGTCCGAGAGGCATGAGGCTTCCACCAGGCGACCTTAAACTTGGTTTACGTAAGGAGACGCGGCCCAGATCCGGCCTGCTAGTGATGTGACCGAATACATAAAATGTGCACTGCATTTAGCATATTTACAGCGAACTTGAAGGTCGAAAGAGTCGTCAGTAATGAAGACAGTCATTAAATCTGTCTTGACTTGATAGCACTAGATTGTTATTGATAAAGTTTATGTTGTAGGAAGTAATCTGATCGACACATGATGTACCTAGTAAGTATGTAAGGTATCTATTTATTGTAGATCTGTGATATTCCCACTTGAAACTTCATTATCAAGTTGTCGTAGTATCTAAGTTACTTAATAAATGTAGGTACGACACTTTGTGGTTACATCAAGATATTTATTTAACTGTTTGATTGTCTGGCTTGCTTTGGCGACAGTTAGAATTTTCAAAATATTTTTACAATAAAACTCTATTGATTCAAGTGCAATTGGCAAAATATCCAATCAAAAGAACTTCTTCAGTCACAACGTTATTACCATTCATTATGAAATACGCAAAAAAATCAGCGAATAGTAAGCGTGTTAGGCATTTAGCCCCTCCCTACTGACTGAGGTTAGCAACTGGTAAGCCCGCGAATTTCGGCGCGCGGCACTGCGTAACTAGGCCAGCGCACCCTTGACCCACTGACTCACTGCCAGCAAGCGCCCGCCATTGTTTTTCAACAATCAATAAATAATACACCGAGCAAAACTCTTTACGCTCGCACATTTGCGCAACAGCGCCTGCTCATCGCCGCCATAATGTGCGCTAGTTTGCATTTTCGCGCGCTTTCAATTTTAACGTTTGCAACTTTTTTTTGGGTCGCGAAAACTGCACGATGGCCGTATTCCGTGCGGCCCACAACTTACCTAGTTACCTAATAAATAAATGTTGATGTGTGATGGCCTTCATTTGTTAATGCTAATTAGTTAGAGCTTTGATTATTCGTGTTATTTAATGGCAAACACTTACATTGTGGCAGAATAATAACGATAATTGTATTTTTTGTAATTCAGTGTAACAAAACGTGCAAATTATTTGCGGCTAGACAAATTATAGACTAATGCTTATTGCACTTGAAATATTATTGAGTTGTGTGGACGTGTGGCCTTCAAACTATATGCGATTGTCATCTAAGCATGAATTGTAATGTTACTGAATATTATGAAATGTTAAAAAATCCGAGGAATTGGTGGTGATTACCAGCTGTCATAGTGCATCCGAGTGTCGACCTTGTAGAGGCTCTTTTTCACACAGAACAAACCAATGCTATTCGTTATCTATTTGGTATTTATCTATGTATAGGTTGTATAAAACAATGAAACAAATCGTGGCCTTCTTATTGTACCTCTATAATTAGGTATTTTAACGTAAACAATTACCTCGCACACAGGGATCGTAGTTTAAGCGTTTTATTTTGTTTTACGTTTATTTAACTATGAGGAATGGATGGTCAAATTAAAAGTGTGTGCTCAAGTTGGTCATGTGCCTTAAAATAATAAAAATACTTTAGGTAAGTTTATTTATTAAACTGGTCATACATTAAAAATACACATGTGAGTACATACACACACACACACGCTGGAGAATAAATTAAATAAATACATACATAAAAGCATTACGTTGTGGCCGCCAAGGGAGGTCGACACGTAGAGCGCGCGCGCACACAACCAAGCGAACCTTTGCCTGATGCCTTCGGCGGAACGGAACGTACCTATACTATTTATAAAATTCGGCCTATTCATTGAATATAATGCCTACTTGTTACCGAGACATAACAATCAACTTTATTAAGAAATAAATTGCGTCATTCTTATAAATAGTTTTATTACAGTTTAAAAACATTGATTAAATGAAGCGTAAACAAAGTTGGCACTGAAATTGCTTATATAAATTTTAATTTATCCATAAGATTTTATCTATATTAAAATACAAATTGATATTGAGTTAGTAGACATCTAATGACCATTCTATAATCATATGCAAATTAATTGTTTATTCATGTTAAGATTTTTTTTTTAAGAATTCTTTCACTTATTGCTTAAGTTATCAGAGAAAGTTAATATTTTAATTTCATATTTGGCTTTGAACAAACTTCGTTTCATATATTTCAGCAACTAAATCGTGTGGTTTACCATTTCACGCTTCGTCTATGGTCATAACGTTTCAGACCTCGATGGTTAGATAAAAACAATTGTTTAAGAAACTCAGAAGGTTGTTCTAGGATAACTTATACTCATTTCAATGCGATTGTTAAAACTAATACCTACCTGCAGAAATTAACATAGACACAGCGCTGTTTCGCCATTGTCTTATATTTTAGTAGCTATACGGCATTGAGAGAAACAGAAAGAATTAGGTTCTTTGCGAGTGAAATTTTCACCTTGTTCACATCGCAGATTTAAAACTAGCTAAGTAGTATGACCTGAATCGTGCTATGAAAAAAACCTAAATCTTTATTATGAGAACTTTTTTCAAGATTTACTTTTTTTCACGTGATTTCAACGTTACAATGAGTCTTTTGTTGAACTTTTTGAGGTTTCAAGGAAACGTCGTTGTTGATAAAAAGTAATTGAATGGCATCACTTCTTTGCAATTTCTTATAAAAAATGTTCAATGTCTTTATTTCAGATTTTAAAGCTTCACAAACTTTTACTGGAGCTTTCTTTGTGTTAAAAATTTTGATGTTAAACTCAAGAACAATGTTTGACTGAGTTTAGAAGAAAAATATTTTATTTATTTAGGCTAAGAAAATTTTAAATGTAGGACTACATTTAAAAATCATTCAATCATTAGTTTAAGTCAATTATTTTTTGTATTATATATACTGTTTGGTAAAAATGTAGTTTTAACAGAATTTTTATCTTCGGAGCCTTAATTGTGTTTAGAGCTTCAGGTAAGCTTTCTTAAACTTTAGACTTTTGATAAGAGACATAGACTTCATCTACGAGTACCTAGGCTTTTCTCAACTTATTGGCACCGACTTCTTGACTAACCAGATGCAACAGAATAGATGCTGCCATACAACCATCACAACCCAGTTAGGTACTGGGTAACAAGTTACCCCTTTTATTACTACAGAACCAGCCAATTCTCACGTTCGACCACTTCAGCTTTCCTTTTCAGGAATATTTACTTATTACATACATGACTAATTTTTAATTTCCTTCCGATTATATTGAAGGAACTGTTAAAGTTTTAACGTCTTACTTCTTCAAACTCGATTTTGGTAGTTCATCAAATTTTGAAAAAAAAAATGGATTTTATTAAAATGAGACATGATAACCACTTAATAATTATAGGATTTTTATCTAAATGTCTCACTGGAAGATAGATTCGTCAACGAGCTGGTAGGAGTCCGTTTACACCTGACGTGCACGATCGTCGTGGTCGTGTCGTCACCGTCGCGTCAGCACTCGCTGTCACTTTCCGCGATGGTCGCCGGTGAAAGGCATGGCCGCTCGAATTCTACACATTTTAACTATGTTTGCATGTATTGTAGCATTGCAGGGTTAACAGGGACTGTGGTAACTGGAATATTAGGTTTTTCTGAAATAATGGTTAATTTCTTCGAAAACAACGATGATTTTTAGGGTTCTTAATTTCTAAAAATGATTCTTAAATCGCCTTTGCTCAATTCTGAATTATTATTATTAGATTGAGAGTGAAGTTACTTAATCCAGGATATAATAACAAAAAGTATTTTTAGGTACTAGAACAAATAAATGTCGAGCATATTTTTTTTTCGTCGTCGTTGTTATTCGTTCATATTACCTAATACGAACCTAACTCTAGAATACTCTATGATTCGGTCATTTTATAACTTGGCGGTAAGTTAAGTCTGCTTTGAAAAGATTTCAATGATTTCTTTACTGAAAATAGTACATTGACTTTGATTATATAATGTCTACATTGATTCTATATATACGGTACGTTTATAACTGGACCTTAAATGACAGTCTAATTACTCTGGACAATGTATCAGCTATCTTAGTATATTCTGTAGAAAGCTCAAGCAAGGTAACGTACTAGAAGTTATTTCTTTTCACAAACGGCTGAAATTGAAAGCACGCAGCTGCCTTCAGGCTATACATAGAAGGAGACGATGATGAACGGGTGGCGATGTCTTGTGATGAATTTGGACGCCTAGCAATTGCAGATTTGCAGATAGGTAGGTACTATTCGGTTTCGATCTAAAGAATTCGATTTCATCAAAGAAAACAATCAGTTCTGAGTTCAATGAAACTATGAGATACAAAATAAATCATGCAATTATAAAATGACATATTGACTCCGTAATTTAGAGCCTATATGTTTTTTTAAATTGCTAATCAAAGAATTAGACACTATCACAAGAATTTTAAACGGGATATTTGCTGTGTTTATTAAACATAATTATTGTGCTTGTACATATTATGATTAGATGTATAAATGTGGACGACGTGAAAAGAGTATATGTTAGGATCGTAGCAGGTGCTTCTCTGTGGTTACTGCATAATTATGCCTAACCCCCATGGGAAATAGGCTAGAGTTTATGTTAGATGATATTTTTGTATTTTGTGATGTTGTTTCCAATATTTCGACAAGTTTGAGGCCTGCCATGATGAATGGTAAGTTCTAATGACAGCATGCTCCTTTAAGCTTCAAAACCAATACGAAATGATGATGTCTTCATAAATATTTTAATACAAAACTAGAGTACACACTACAACTCACGACCCTTTTACGCAGCGCTAGTGTGTATGTCTTTCCATGAAATTGCATTAAATAAATATAGTACATACCTCGAATTTTCCGCAGGTCATGAGTGGTGGCGCGAGCTCTATTTTTAATTTACCATTTTTTGTTTTTCTTGTGTTTTAGCTAAGAAAAAGAAGTAGTTGAAAAAACTGTCCAGCAATAAAACTTAGTACTACAGCTATCAATAGATTCTAAGTAGTTGTTTCCAATTTTCCATTTTAACCTTTTAATAGCGACCTTTCCGAGAAATTATGTAGCATAATAATTAACTGTTCCTCTACCGCATTCGGAACCCCTTTCTAAGCTGTCAGTCTAACTGCAATTAATTAAAAAAAATAAACATAGAAGCAAAAGATAACAGTAACAAAAAATCAATTAAGCTTCGCGTTTTTTAAAACAATAATTTCCCTTCCTAAGGTAAGTAATGGTTAAGATTAGATGACCTACAGCTTGATTGATAAATGTCTAGAAAAGTACGAAGCGTTTGTTAAAACGGGGGATAAAAGAAGTTAAAAAAAATGCAATAACAATTAAGTTTCTGAACGAATGTAGAGATTAATGCGACTCTTGCACTTTGAACTAAGGTTTAATAACTTTAAGAAAGTTTAGGGTGAAAGACACAATTACTGTCCAAGCAAAAATGTTTTTGTCATTTTTTTTAAAAACAAAGAGATTCGTGACTTAACACTTGTGCTATAGTTTATGCATGTGGTCGGTTTTGTGAATCAGGCGCGCGAATGTTCCTTTTTTGGAATTTTCCTGACCAGCCAGAATATAAATAAACCAACTGCGTTATTTTAAGGATGCACATTGCGTATAAATAAGTGGACTAAAATATATTTTATATTTAATTGCCACGACATGTCTAAAGTAGTGGGAGTTTTAATTTTTTTATTCTATTCAAATGGCTTCTGTTAGACCCAAAAAAATATTCTTCCATCTAACAAGTTTATATTTTTTTGTCCTTATAATTAATATGATAAGTGATTAGGTAATCCAGGGTATGATAAAAAGCTGTTACTATTGCCGTCAGTCGCACGCAATGCTTTCGTTAATTAAACACATTTTTCTGCTGGACTACGGTCATTTAGCGATGCTGGCATCTCGGTCTAACGTCAAGGAGTTACGTATAGCCGTCTCGTTCCAAATCGACAAAGTCCGTCTAGCAATGTTATCGCGACGCGAAAGTGGCGGGTCGCGTGCGCGAGCGCCGGTGAAAGAGTCGATGACCTGCGCGGGAGCAACGAACGTCTTTGCGGCGGCGCATTGTGCTGAACGCAACCCCCTCCGTCCCCCGCACCGCCCCGCACCGCAGCCCGCGCCGCCCCGCGCCGCACGCACGCAACATATGGAGCGCGCACACCCCCCCGGCGCTACTTTGATTTATTGAACCATAGTCACATTGTCGGGAAATAAATGTTTAGTTCCAGGTCCTGAGTATCCGAAGGTTCACAATGTGGAAGATGTTATCACATTTTCTAATACGACAGAGTTAGTGATGTCCTAGGTGAATGTCCTCAGCTCTACATGCGATGATTCCAAATGTCTGACATTTCAGGCTGTGAAAATATTTTCTTACTTGATGCAATTCGGTAAAGCCTGCAGCTCGCACTGTTTAAATACCTCGAATACAATTTTGTCACAGTAATAGAAATACCAACATAATTTAACCAAAATGGATGCTAACGAAACAATAACGCCAAAACAAAAATACAAAAATAACATCAAACCATTGAAAGTGTATTTGTAAGTACTCCAAACACTTCAGCCGCTCGTAGAGGCACTACAAGCGTACATAAAAGTAAATCGTATAATATTATAGCGAGAGAGATAAACCACTCTATATGATATAATCTAAGCGATGCATTAGACGCACACAGACGCGCAGTGCAATCTTGCGCACGCACACCAAGCGAGGTTTCTAATAGTGTAGCAGGTCTTGTACACAATGGTCACTTATCTAGGATATATTTTTTATTTTATGTTTTGAAATAGCTCAAAGAGTGACGTCACAGGGATCTAAAGTTGCTTGGGTTCATTTAAGCATACTCCTTCTATGGATCATGTGACACCATAGACCATTGTGGTTTTTAAAGTAGCCGGGTCAAAGTAATGGTTTTCCCACAATTCAAATAATATTCTAATTGGTTGATTGTCACTTGTCAGATTAGCGATTCATTGTCAGATCTAGTTTAATGGGATTTAAGAAAAAATAATGAAAATCACATTAAATCGAAGAAAATAATTATAATCATTTGTTTATGGTAATTATATAAATGTCGATATTTTGATTACAAACCACGAGGTTTCAGTACTGACAAAGGTTTTCCGGTAAATATTTTCCTTTATTTTTCAACACATTTGCTCGTAAAATGCATTTACAAAGCCTGTATACAGTGTTCGAAAGTTAAAAATTACGGACCATACAACGCAGCGTGCGGTAAAATAGGTACTCTCACCTAAGTACCTATTTTACCGCACGCCCCCTTGTAGAGCAGCGTGCGTTTTCTTTACGGTTTTTTTTTTAATTTCCAAAAAAAAAAAAAAAGAATTCCACCAAAGAGTTTCACATTATGAAAATAAACAACCTGACTGATCGAACCTCTTTGGAAGAGCTTTTGCTCAATACGTTGTCTCACTTTGATACTAAAGAGTAAATGAGATGAAAGATGTAGTTCTAATTTTCACCACGTGCATGTGGCGCCATTTTCAAAGTCGCGCCATTTTCATATTAGGAACTTCAAAAATTGTTACGACTAATCTGAGTTCAAGCGAGGAATCTGATATTAATATGGATAAATGTGTTGAAAAACATTGTATGACACACGTGCAGAAATTGGTATTTACAAACTCGTGACTACGGTACGCCCTCGGGCGCCTTCGGCGCCTCGGGCGTACGTTGTCTACTCGTTTGTAAAAACCAACTTTCCGCACTAGTATCATAAATAACTATTACAACACACATTTTATAATTACAGTGTTTTTTACTTACAGTTTTTATTTTACAGAGTTGATTCAAAAGTTCTAGAATAAAAACACTTGCTCAAATATTATAATGTTTGTATTAAATAAATATGGTCTAGCCAACTGTGAATTTTTAGACCAAGTCGTCTACGGTGTATCTTTTGTTTCAAACAATAAGGTTTAAAACTGGTACAAGGACTAGTGGAACATCACGGTATCATGGAGTGATTAATTTAAAATATGTCTGATGGATGATAGTGGAAGTTCAAAAAATACCAATCAGATATTTAAATCTATGCTAATTTATAAAGCTGAAGGGTTTGTCTGGATGAATGCGATAATCTCAGGAACTACTGGTTCGATTGAAAATATATTTTTGTGTTGTTTAGTGTATTTATCGAGGAAGTCTATAGGCTAAATATCATCACGCTAAGACCAATATTCAAATCAAAATCAAATCAAATCACGAGGAACAGCTAGTATACATACAGGGCGTTGTCTCATTCGCTCATACATTGATTAAATGTTGGTCAACTTAGTCGTAACATTTGGGTCGGATGACTTTTTGACTGAAAGTGCTTCGCGGACTTTGCAAGCAGAGAGCATGAGCATGTTAATAAATAATGGTTTTTAGTCAATATGAATCTGACAGTCCCTTCTTCTCCACCAGGCACTAATAAATATAAAATACTTGATAATTTTACACCCCTAATAAAAGTTTTTAGTAAAATCTTTTTTCTTCACTAAATTCTTTACTGTAATCTGAAATCGCAACGAAAATTTTGAAAACAATAAAGTAACGATAGAATATCCGTGAAAATTTTTCAGTACCTACTTATTAGAACCAAATATACAGTACCTATATATTCATAATATCTTTAGTCATTATTTTCTATTTCTTAAGAATAGACAAGAACTGTAAGTTTCAGGATGTATTTAACAAACTCATATAAATCATAAAGATAAGATCTTCGCTTCAGTTACAGTTACATAAAGTTTCAGTCGTTTTTCTCAGTAACTTGACACTTTGATAACATCTATAGAAAACTGAGAATTTTGGAACTTTCTCTCGTTTTCACAGAATCAGTTATATTATTGGAATCTCTTGAATGTAAATATTTTTTTTGACCTCGCGATCAATATTAAAAGTAATACGTTTTTATTTTAACATAAATGGGTGTTTTTTATAATAAGTAAATTAAATATAATATGTTTATACGTTAATTAAGTAAAAGGTTTCATGTGAGGTAACCGATCTTAATTAAAACTCAGTAAATTAAATTGTTATACCTACATTTTGCAGAATTAATATCTTCAAATTATTTATTGATAAAACATTTTTTTTTTTTTTTTTTTTTATCTTGGTAAAATCATCAAATGAGACCTCCAGCCCCGGGCAGGGCGGGAGGTACTGTCAGACTTGTACTGACTAAAATCAACGGTGTCCTTCAATAGCCCTTTATGTTCCGGGGTCACGGTGATGGTATAAGACCCGCGACCCCGGCAGGCTTTAGCCCTCTGAGAGGGGGCCTCGTCATTATGCTGACGCTCTTTGAGGCGCGCGTGGAACACGACGCGCCGTCGACCCGGGCATGGTCCATGGTCGGGCGGCGAGTTGCCCTTAACTCGCCGCCCGCATGCCCGCGCCTACGGTGGCCGGAGATCGTCTTGCGACGTCCGACGCCGTGGGCGTCCACCACCGCGGGTGGGGCGGAGGGAGGACCTTGTCCTCTCTCTCACGCGGCCCGCCTCCTCCTTCGCGAGCATGACTGCTTCGCAGAAGGAGGCGACCGCTTCCCACTCCGTCTCGCCCCGCAGCATGGCCGCGACCAGTGCTGGGCGATTGATAAAACATTAATGAAAATTAAAGGACGTTGGACCTCCATCAATAAACTGCTCAGTTTTTCAATTATTTCTAACTAGACAACTGCCTGAAAAAAAAAAATACAATTTTAAAAATAAATCATTCCACTTTCATTACAAAAAGTGTATTTTCCATAGATATGGTCCCATAGTAGCCGCGCCCTAGGAATAGTTCGCCAAGTGAAAGTGAGCGTGTGTTGGTGTGTTTGAGTGCGCCGACGACGCAGGCGCACACGCGCACATGCGCCTGCGCTTTCCGACCTACAGGGTGCTGCTGCAACAAGAGCTTAGGAAGCTTTCCTGATTATTTAGAGATTTCTATTGTTTTCTTGTTCAGATGGAGCTATTGAACTTTTGTGAAATATTTTGAATGTTATTTAAAAATTAGTTTGCGTATAGCTTCCTGAAAGTTACAGGTGGTAACAGGAACATTCTGAATTCAATTTCTATTGACGAAAATAGTTCAATACTCAATACTCAATTATTTGGGGTGTTGGGTGATGGTTATCAAACGGCCCTGGGGTGGCAGTCAAGCTGGTAGACTGTCGCTGGTAAGCACCAGGTAACGCCGATCAGCGTACGCCAAGGGAATGTGGTCCTTGGCTATGGGCGCCCATCATCAAGTTTCTGTCTAACGTCCTCGTCGTACACCCTGGTAATACTGTGACTCAACAACGGGTTCCACATACTTACATCCTCCCCGAAGTCACTGTAGCCGATAGATGGAAGCGAAGGCGAACCACCGGCGCCTATAAACCGGTCCCCCAGCCACCCCACACTGCAGCTCAGCTGTGGCTATACAGCTGCGGGCCTGTCATCACAAAATAGCTGATGGCAGGTTGGGGAACTTAGCCACCCACGTGTTTGTGCCGTGCGTGGAGACCCGTATGGGGGGATGAAGGGGTCCTGGATGGTTGAGCTGCTCAGTGGACCGGAGTCAGTGTCCGCTGACAGCAACACGCCTCTTTGGCCTGGATTTCACCCAAAACGGGAGGCCATATGCTAGCCACATATGGTCAATCGGCTGCGACATGCCCGTAAGAGGGATGTCTGGCGAGGTTCCTGAATCTGTTCGAGGCGAGACGGCTCACCCGCGGGGCCCGGTGCGACCTCGTGTGGTTACATCCTTCCACACGGGGGCAAATCGTACCTGGGTCCTTCGGACTGATGTCCGTCCTCGTCTTGTTGAGGAGGGAACCTATATTCTCGGGGTAGTTCTGGCGCTTGTGCAAACAGCGTCCCCTTTTGCGGGCTCCAAGGAGGGTGGAACGCCGCTGAGAATGAAGTAACAATCACCTTGTACCTATGGGTAAAAAAAAGGTAACTAGGGACCATCAGGCTGCATCCAAGGAAGCGCCGAAATCAACTGCGCCGCAAGGCGCGGAGGCAAAGTCGCCTGCTGCATCACATGCGCTGCTTTTGCCTCCCCCGGCTGCATTTGCGCCTTTATCTTCAACATCAGCACCGACACAAGTGGAACCCACCGGATCCACAGGTGTCCGTGCCGCCACCACGATCGACCTCACGGCCCTCAGGGACGCGATGCCCGGGATCGTCTCAAAGACGCAAACCCTGTGGAGCGCGCCCCTGATAACCAAGCCGAGGAAGATCGCTACCCATCAATCCGACGCGAGAGCACCGGCCAAGACGCGTCGCGCAAAGGCGCGCGCTGAAAAAACGGCGAGCTCGCCGGCAGGCGGGCGCGGAGGCCAACCTGAGGACAACCGCTGGCAGCAGTGATCTAGATAAGCACAACCCGCAAGGGTCTGTTGCTGGGTCGATCGATGCTGATCCAGCCAAGCCGGTTAAGCGCGGGCCTACAGAGCACGCTGCAGGACCGGCTGGCAAGACGCAGGTAGCCCAGGACCTCCGCGCCGGCCAGCAGGCGAAAGACGCCTATCGGCCTCGCGGTAAGCGGGCGGGGAAAAAGTGGCGCCACACGGGGGCCTCTGGCGCGGCTGTCGGCCAAACCAAGCCCGCTAAGCGGACTCGTCCCGACGACACTATGTCGCCGCGGGACGGGGGCAAACGTGTGAAGCTTGCCGCCACACCTCGACACATCCCGCCAACCGGACGTAACCTTCACCGTGGAGGGCTTAGTTACGCGGACGCGATAGGGTCCAACGACCTAGCCGTGGCCGTAACAACGGAGCCCTTCCACGAGCTCAACGAGGAGCACTCGACTTCCATCCAAGCTGCCATCGATCTGGCGCTGGATGAGGCGATCTTCGCCCCGTCATCATCGACGGATGTCGACCGCGCTCCCTCTTTCCGTGGCAAGCTCTTCCTGAGTGACGGAGTCCTCAAGCTCTGGTGCGAGGACGACTACACCCTGGAATGGGCTCGCCGCACTATCACAGGACTTCCCTCGCCTATCGATGGGACTAAGCTGCTGGTTCGTCGCCAGTCAGAGATCCCTCGAAGAATTAGGGCGGGGATGTTCCTGCCGACTTTCACGGACGGGACCATGGATAGGCTGCGCATCAGGCTTCGACGGCAGAACCCCTGGTACAACGTCGACTCCTGGAGCCTATACCACGCCGAGAAGCAGGACAACAAGGACGGTGTCTACATCGTCCTCGGAATCCCGCAATCGGAGACCGACCAGATCATCAAGAGAGACCGCCGCGTCTGTTACAAGACGGGGTCGGTTTATCTTATGCTCCAGCAGGAGGTGAAGGCTAGCGGACCCAACGACGAGCAGGCCAAACCTTCTGCCCCCCAGACCACCGGACCTGTTGTTGCCAGTGTTGCCAGCAGCAACAGTACGGAGCAAGTAGCCGGAGGCTCAGGTCCGGCTTTATCAACCCCTGAATCCACGGTGAGCCAAAACAACCCTGTGTCTCCACAAGGGTCTGGAGATAACTCACCACCCAGTCCCATGGCCGTCGTCGTTGCCTCGGCAAAGACCACCAGGTTGGACTGGTTCAGTGGAGAAGGAGTGGACGATGAGGAGAAACTGCTCGGGAACAGCAGCGATGGCCCCGGCAGCTCCCCTCCTCGAGACCATTAAGATCGTCCAGACCAACCTCCAGCACAGCCTTACTGCTACGACCAACTTGCGTAAGGCGCTGGAGGCACCTACCAAGACCATAGCCCTAATCCAGGAACCATGGATTAGGAATGGCAGAATATGTGGTCTCTCCAACATCGGAGGTAAACTCCTCCTGAACACTACCGTAAGTAAACCAAGGACCTGTATATTTTTACCAAACGATATACCTGCAGTTCTAATAACCGAGTTCTGTTCCAGGGACCTGACTACCATCAGGCTCCTGAGCAACCCCTCCCTCAGACTACCCGAGGTGGCACTTGCGTCTGCCTATCTGCCAGGCGACGAGGTGGTGCCCACACCGGAGCTTACAGCACTGGTGGCTTACTGCGAGAGGGAAGGCCTGGAGCTCATCATATCGGCCGACTCCAACGCGCACCATACCATCTGGGGCAGCGAGAAGTCGAACGCACGAGGTGAGGAACTTCTGAACTATCTCTTCACCACTAACTTAAGAATTATGAATCGGGGCTCTGAACCGACCTTTGTCACTAGACGAGCCCAAACTATCATTGATCTCACTTTTGCAACAGAGAACATCTCGCGGCATATCTTGAACTGGCATGTTTCCAAAGAACTATCCTGCTCTGACCACAGGTGGATCATATATACTATTAGAATCATGGTAAATCCCGCGGAGCCGCGACGGAATCCCCGGAAGATGGACCGCGTAAGGTATCTTGCCGAAACGGCGGAAAATCTGAAGGGACTTCCAATTCCTAGCTATGAAAACGCCGCGGCGATTGACACTCACAACAATTTGCTCACCAAGACTCTAGTGGACTGCTTTGAAAAAACATGCCCACTTGTGACGCCACGAAGGGCCCCTGCAGGTAAGACCAGCTGGTGGAGCCCAGAACTTGAAAAACTGCGTCGCAAGGTAAGAAAGCTATTCAATAGAGCTAAAAACACCCGACAGGAAAACGATTGGGACAAATTTAAAGAAGCCCAACATCAATACAAGAAGCAAATCCGTCTCAGGAAAAGCGAATGCTGGAAACGCTTCTGCTCGAACATAGAATCCAACAGCCATGCCACCAGAATAAAAAACATTCTGATTAGCGAACCTGAGCGCAACATCGGTTCTTTAAAAAAACCGGATGGCATGTTTACCAAGTCGGATGCTGAGACATGCGAACTGCTGCTCCAGACTCACTTTCCAGGATGTGTTATTACCCCCTCAGGGAGCTGGGAAGCTGAGACCAGCAATTCAGCATCCAACACCGACTGGCACCAAGCCCAAAGAATCGTCACACATGATAAGGTGAAATGGGCTATCAACAGCTTCCTCCCATACAAATCAGCGGGCCTGGATGGTCTCTTTCCAGGACTACTGAAATGGAGCGATGACCGTCTGGTGGTGCATCTCGTGAACCTGTTCAGGGCATGCATTGCTTACGGGTACACTCCCCTCAAGTGGAGAGAAGTCAAAGTCGTATTCATTCCGAAGCCCGGCAAAAGTGACTACACGCAGCCGAAGTCCTTCAGGCCAATCAGCCTCACATCCTTCCTACTTAAAACCCTCGAAAGGCTCTGTGAAAGGGACATTCGAACGCATGCTCTTTTGTGTAAGCCACTCAACGCTAATCAACATGCCTACAGTATGGGCAAATCAACAGAGTCCGCCCTACATAGCGTCGTATCACGAATTGAGAACGGACTATCATCTAAACAATCAACCTTAGGCGTCTTTATAGACGTTGAAGGCGCCTTTGACAAAACTACCTTTAACAGCATAAGCCGAGCCCTATCCAGGCATGGGGTCGAACCCACGACTGCCGGGTGGATAGACAACATGCTAAGACAAAGGGCTATTCAATTCACCGTAAATACCACGACCAGAGGGGTGGTAGCTAAAGGCTGCCCGCAAGGAGGTGTTCTCTCCCCCCTCCTATGGAACATCGTGGTCAATGAGCTGATCTGCAGACTCACCGACCATGGGTATTACACGGTGGGCTATGCAGACGATCTAGCCATTCTCATAACGGGACCTTTTGAGAATGTACTGTGCAACCTGGCAAAGCAGGCTCTGAAGATCGTCGAACAATGGTGCTTGAAGCACGAACTATCAGTGAACCCGTCAAAAACGGAACTTATCATGTTCACCCATAAACGCAATCTTGGCAGTTTACAACTTCCTAAACTGTTTGGCACCGAGCTGTCCCTAACAAATGAGGTCAAATATCTGGGTATCATCATTGACAGCAAACTGTTATGGAACAAGCACTTGGACCACAAGATTAACAAAGCTAGCATAACATTTTGGCAATGCAGAAGACTTCTGGGGAAATCCTGGGGCCTTTCGCCGAAAATAACACTATGGCTATATAAGAGCGTAATTAGACCAATAATCACCTACGGAGCGGTAGTTTGGTGGCCCAGAACTGAACTCATAACCACCCGTAAAAAACTACAGACATTCCAGAGGTTGGCCTGCTCAGCCACCACAGGATGTATGCGAACAACACCCACCAATGCCCTGGAGATAATGCTTGGCCTACCGCCACTGGATCTCTTTATTAAACAGGAAGCCAGTATGGCGGCAATCAGGCTGAAACACTCCGGCATGTGGAAAAACCAAAGGGGCAATCACACCATAATATGGGAAAGGGCATTAAACGATGTACCATACATTGAAGCGCCCTGTGACAGAATCCCCAAAACTCACGTGTTCGATAAACTCTATCGGATTCAACTAACGGAGACCGAGCGAGATCAATCCGGAGCTAACGAAGTCCGTATTTACACGGACGGCTCTAAAACCAAAACCGGCACAGGAGCCGGTGTATTCTCAATGGATCTCAACATCAAAATATCCTTACCGCTAGGGGAACATAGCTCAATATTCCAATGTGAATGTGTAGCAATCACCCAAGCTGCCATCGCAGTCAAGGAGAGGAACATCTCCAACTACGGAATCAGAATTCTCTCAGATAGTATGGCTGTACTTACGGCGCTGAACGGCAACATCATGTCGTCCAGCCTAATTTACGAATGTCACTTAGCATTGCAAAAAATATCGGACCGCAACAAGGTCATTTTGCAATGGATCAAGGGACATAGTGGATCATTGGGTAACGATGCGGCAGACGAACTTGCAAGGAGAGGCTCGGATGTGGATGTCGCCGGCCCCACACCCTTTTTGCCAATCCCATCCGGTCAACTTAGGACCTGGGTACGCCTGCTAACCCAAACACAACATAATGCCAGATGGGCATCCACAACCGACTGCAGACAGTCTAAAGAGGCGGTACCTGCACTAACACCGCGACTGACCAGTAGACTTCTCAGACTCCAACGAACAGATCTGCGAGTTGTGGTGGGTATGCTTACCGGCCACTGCCCACTCAACAAACATCTGTTTAACATCAACGCGACAGACAGCCCGTTGTGCAGGGGCTGCCTGAACGCGGATGAAACAGCATCCCACGTAATCCTGGAATGCGAGGGTGTTGCTAACCAACGGGCACAAAACCTTGGTACTCCAAGGTCGCTCCAAGAAGCCTGCGAACGTCCCAGGAGACTTCTGAGCTTCTGGAAGGAGCTGGGTTGGCTCACATAGCCAATCGTCCCACCTCACGCATAACGGACCACCTACGAGTCCAAATGCGGAAAAGGGAGCCCTTAACAATAACATATAACAATAATAACTCAATTATTTATTGCATTCCATATGTTACAAAGATGGTAAAAAGAAGTTAAAAGATACAATATGGACCCTGTCGGGCACGCAAAAATTAGGAGAGAGGAAGAAGGCTGAAATAGAAATTTAATCAGATCTATATTATTTTTAATTATTGGACATGTATCATTATGTATATTATTATGTTACTGTACATAGGGGTAGCATAATTATTATATGTGTGTGTTTATTTTAATGAAATATTATGTAGATATATTATTTGTGTACTTATTCATATTTATGTTTGAGTTGCTATATTCCATATAATTATATTATTTTTATAATGGTTTATTTAAGATAATTTTATTTTCCAATCGTTTTATCATCTAGAAACTCCTTTACTGAGTTAATATGCCTTGGATTCTAGAAATCGCTTCAATTTATATACGAATAAGTTTGTTTTGCTTACTTCTCTAATTTAATTTGGCAATTTATTGTAGATTTCGATGGACATAATAAGAGGGCTGGTTGAGTGCATTTTGATTCGGGATTGAGGTTTGTTTATTTTGTTTTTGTTATGTCTAAAAGTGTATCTTTTTCTAAACTACCTACAAATTATACTGCGCTATTTCCATTGATTTTGGAGGGTGCGTTCATATTTGTCATGTCAAACTACATTTACATCATAACTTCTTTCAGGTTGCAACCTGAAAGAAGGTTTCAAAGTTTTTAAACTCTAAAAAGGTAAAAAACTGTGTAAACTGAAAATGTTGATGTTAACCAAAGTAAGAAAATATATTATTTAAAAATTGACTGCGGACAGGTGGACAACCGTGGCTTTCTAAAGGTTTCGTTTTTTATTCGTATATACCGAATACATAAAAGAACGACTACAAATCCTTCCTCAAATAAAATACTAACAACAAGCTCAGAATAACATCATACTGTATATCGCGGAAGCGTCAAACGCGGCCGGTGGCCGGCCTCGGCGCGGCTTTCTTATGGAAAACTGCGAGCAGGGCTGCTGCCTGCTCACTGCCCACTGCACACACTGCACTCAACCTAATCCTCACACATCCACGTCATAGAAACACTGGCTAGTAAACCAGCTTCAGCCTGAAAAGAAAAAAAAAACGAAAACAAAAAAGTTTCACACAGAGCATTTCGAACTTTTTCATATTTCGAATTTTGATAACGACTGGAGTAAATCTGATTCTGAGAATTGGCAATCTAGAAACTGCCTGGCAATGTAGAAATGGTTTATAGAACATTTGCCAAAAATATGAAAGACGGGACATCGTGAAAGAAATCGTAATTCACTTGCAATGTTATGTCATTTTCTTAAACTATGGTCTCTAAGGATTCACATTTTTCTAAAGCCTTATATAAACTTCTTTGTTACCAATCAACTTGTGTTTTTATTTTCCTGAATCGTATTTTCGTATTTCAGAAACAAAGTACGTTGAAGTATAATTTCAATTATTTACTAAACGAGAAACGGATGAGCGAGCGTCCGGTCATTCGAATATTTTACGAGTATTTGTTTAGATAAAAGATCAAAGTATCGTTATTGAAAACAGCACACTAATTATAAACATTTAATTGCGGATTTTATTAAGTATAATTTGAATATAAATTATAATAATAATCTTATAAAAGTGCGTTATTACGGTGCACCACAATAATCCATTTTCTACTGTTGACTCACGAGACAACGCGTGATGCATTTTAAGTAGCTATTATAGCTATAGAGCACAGCCTTTCTTTCTTTAAAAACTTAAATTTAAAATGTTTTTTTTTCGTTGGAACCTTTTTCTTAAGAACATCTTCTGTTACGTCGTAGAAATTCTTACATAATTTCATCTCGCTCCCATTTTCTTTTGACTAATCTTCTTTACGATTAAACACACAATTCCCTTGGAATACACAATTAGCACGTTTCAATGCATTCTGAATATTTACAGAATCTCGAAAGAGGCGATAGATGTCGATCCCCGATTACCAACCAAACCATTTGTGTTTAAATAACATGGCGAACGGAATCAAAACAAAATAATTCAGCGTGTGGTAATTTTTGGACTCTCTCTAAAGTTCATTTTTAGACACGTCACGATTTTGAAAACAAGACTATATCCAGGTTATTTCCTTACAGTGAACGTTAATTTGCCTAATTTATACAGCATTATGCATTATTTCAGGCTCGCTGACACTACTCTGAATTTTGATAAGCGCGTGCGCAAGATGCAATTCATATCCTTGAATTTAATCTCAGTTTTACTTCTCTCGGCTATTGCTTGGATACTACATTTATTACGGAGTGTTTTGGTGTCATAAATTAATATCTACTGTTTTAATATTCACGATTCGATCTTATATTTGTGTTTTCGTCTCTGCTGAAGAATAGGGCGACCCCTTTCTGATGGTGCAGTAAAAGGCTAATTTGTGTGTGTAAAGGAGTTTTCGTAGATTATTTTTTCGACAAATTATTGATAAAGCGCCAGGTACATTGAAAGTGGTTCCATGAGCAGTCTTGTGAATCCTAAAGAATTGGCTTTTCGATAATTTATAAATCAAGATCATTGAAAGTGCTTTCATGACGATCCTATTACATACGTCCTTATGGACTTGGAAAAATCAAAAGATTTTCATTATCGTTTTCATTATGTCAAATAAGTATAACTTTGTCTAGAACATCGTGTTCGTCATCTTTGTCTAACTTTGCTGGCTGGCTATATAAAAGAAAGCGGAAAAAAGAAAACAAAAGTTGTGATACTTAATTGAAAACTTCATCAACAATGTAGTAGAAGATTCCTTCAGTTATGGAAACTGTGAAATAATCATACGAACAACAGACTTAACTAAACAGTCCAGTTAGTAAGTCCATACCTGTCGATATACAGAAGCCACTGTCGCAACCTCCCTTCTCGTAAATGTCTCGATTCCCAGCATCTTATCAGATCGAGGTCTATCTCTGTAGTCATCTCGATCAGATCTCTCTAATCTGCTGCGATTGATATGCAACCCAAGATGGTCTGTTGTGGTGAACGCTATGGGGCTTTTTCGTTTTCTTAGTGTTGCATAATAAAAAAAACTTTCGTTTTTTTTTGGTTAACTAGCTGTTCCCCGCGGTTTTATCTGTTGCTCAGCTTCTATTAGGTCATAGCGTGCTGTTATATACCTTATAGCGTTCCTGAATAAATGTACTATGTAACCCAAAAATACTGTCTTCAATTCAAACTATTAATTCCTGAGATTAGAGCGTTCCACCAAACTTTCCAGCTTTACATTGAGTATCCCTGTTGACTGACTTTAGATACTTAGATGATAGTAACATTTAATTTTCACTAGAATGATCCCTTTGGCATTTACTAAATTTTGAATTTCTGTGTATTTTATTGTAATTTAAGATGGGAACCTTCCCGTATTTATTTTGCTTACCCACGCAAATACTTTTGACAGCTGTTAAAACAATAAGCCTAGTATAAGTACCCTTTAAAGTTTTAAAAGGACTTCGAATACCTACGGTACTTTCACAGTTTTTATGTTGTGACCGGGACTGTAGCACCATATCTATTTTTAATATAACCTATTTTTTTTTGTCTAATGACTATTCAAAAGTGCTTGTGACAATAAGCCTACTTGAAATAAATTATTTGATTTTGATAAAAGAAAGGATAGAAAAATTTAATTTCGTAACGTGATAGGTCTCTGTGAGTTATTTGACATAATTAGGTATGCACAAATGCGCACAGCTGCAATTTCCAGCGGTAAACCATTTAACAGGTTTGTGTGATATAATTATGATTCGATTTGAGTTAATATTATTTAAATTCTCGACTGGTCTTGTGACAGAAAGTGATTTAGGTAGCATGGGTTCGGTATTACAGGTATTTTATCAATAAAGATGTTTACAGAAGTGTTAACTAGTCAGTAAGTTCGAAAAAAGTTAATTGATAAGTTGATATTTATTTTTATGGCTTTGTTGTAGAAAGAAGAAAGTGTAGAAAAAAAATATTAAAAAAAACTATTTGAAATAGTGACACTGTCAATCAAAAGCTCCAAATGTCGTTTCTTCGTTAAGATCATCATTTGAGTAGGTATGTGTTCAGAAGGCATTCCTAATATGTAGTTGCTAAGCAAAGCTTGCTCCCAGTGACGGAAAGCTTGGGAAAATAGTTTTTCCTTTTGTATTTGCTGGAGAAAATCCTGGGAAATTTCCCATAGACAAATGTCATTAACGTCAATAAGTTAATTCAGGAAGAGAGTGGATACCCTTTCATTGGAGGACCATATGGCTAGAGTGTACAAGCTCCACCAAGCAATAAGTTTGCGTCAATAGGCTTCAACAGAGTGTGCCGGAAGTGCTCGATACACGGCACGTTTTTCATTAATCCCTGCACGGAAACTACGAGTTCTAGCAAACTTCAATTTGAAGCTTTTACAATTGTTGTATGAAATTGTTGAATTTAGATCGAAAATTATTTTTAAATGTGGCACTGAAACCGACTAGTGAGCCCACTGTTTTTCTCCGAGAAGATGACTGTGTCAAAACTTTGGGAATTTAATCTCTCTAAACATACTTATAATATACTAACACTGCATCGTGGTGCAAAATCGCGTGCTAGATCTCAGAAACCCAGCACATACCGAAGTTAAAACAAACATCTAAATTATAATCAGCTTGTATCATTAGATCTCGCAAATCTCGGACATAATCCGTCACGTATTATATCACGTTGCGCGTGCGCGGTGCACCGATGCATTTCTCTCGCGCGCCCCTCCCTCCTCTCGCCGTAACACCCGCGCCGTCCGCAGAGTGAATGCACTCTCGCTGGCTGTTATGTAAGCCTGCTCTTGCGCACCGCACGCACACATACACCTCGCGACATGCACTCTGCGCGTGTGTGTGTGTGATTGTTAGTGTTTTTGTGTTCGGATTATGAAAAGTCCATGCAGATTAGATTTTAATGTGATGGTGGTGATGGCTAGGATTCCCGCGGCGCAGAAAAAGTTAGCTTCCTTACACTTTTCCAAGGATCCTTTGGAATTATAGCGATATGAGACGAAAGAGTTTTTGTAATTTTCTTTTCATGTTGAGAAAAGTTACACGTTGGTTTTGTGGAATAGTTGAATGAATGTATTATAAAGGCTTCAATGACAGATGAATGTAGGTCTCAAACATACTAGTACCATTCACACTAGACTCTCTCAACCTAGAATTACCATGAAAATGTGTAAAAGCCAGGCTTTTGTCTCAAAGTCGGCCGGCGGCCATAGTCACCATCTGTGCAGCAATGCAGCGCTTACGTAACCTAGGACAGACCTGCAGGGGGGGAGGAGGGGCACGGGGGGGGGAGGGCTAGTGGGGTGCCGAGTGAAAGTTAGCAGACACTAGGTATTATAAAAGTATGACTAGGTGCTGTTAGTGCTTACATTTGCATATTACATTTCTTTCATTAGATGTTTGTTGAATGTGGAATGTATCAGATCTTGAGGTGATCTCTCCTTCTTCATGATGCACTCTTTGTTATTGGAAATTTAGATTTACAGATTTATTTACTATTCCTTTCTTGAGTACAATTGGGTGTTTCACTCTTTTGAACATTCATTCCAAAACAAAATCAATTTGATACATTAATATTTAAAATTAATTTAAATATTTGAATTTGGTATGCCTGAACGGCGGGACACAGCAGATTTTACCTGTAACCAACAAAAGATGTTATGTACCTATGATCCATAATAAATGATTTTAATTTTAATTTGAAAACATACTAATTTTCTCCGGAAAACGGAAAACCCGGGAAGTTTCTGAAAACTGTTAAATTAGATGAAACTCTGAAATCAATAAATATGTAGCAAGATCATCGAGTAGACTAATATTAGTAACTTAACAGTTACCTTTTGTCATGTGTGTAACGCGTTTTAACAGCTCATAAAAAGTAGGAATGTGAATTGATTGCTGAGTGGCCTAAAACCATAATTATGTCATTTTATAGATGAAAAAACTAAACCAATCACAAAATGTATAAAAGTTGACACAATTCAAGATTCTTCAGGCATGTGTAAGAATTTTCTTCAATCGTAGAAATCGTTCGTGCCGCACCGCACGACGGCACACGGCGTTCATCAATGCAGCTGGGTTTTGCCCAGAGCTGCTTTCATATGAACTCTGCACTCCTTGGAAAACCGCATTTTCGTACTTAAGTTATGACAGCTGGCTGGACAGGTTAGTGTAGAGCATCTTTACAAGTGCCGACACTGGTGGATGTCCGGTGGATTCCTGTTTGCTACCAGTCTTGCTGGCTGTTCGTCTTCAAGTTTGGTTATCCTGAAAACGTATGGCGGAGGTATTCCAAGAAGGGCACAAGGGCATAAAATTTTGACAGGAGCCTTATGTCGAATAGATAAGGTGCAAGTAGTTCAGGGTGCCATTGTCAGCGGGAGCCCTTCGAGGAATACCTCGTTTGGCGCAATGGCTGATCGATTAACTACTGCGCTACATAACTTGGGTTCGATTCCCTTTGAAAAGTTTCCTTATTTGTTTCTTAGGTTGAACGCGCTAATTTCAGGAACTGGTTTGAATTAAAAATCTTTTTCTGTTGGAAAGTCCATTTATTGAGGAAGGCTATAGAGGTTAAATAACATAATGCCACGATCAATAGGAGCCGCTCAAGGGGGTGAAACCGCGGGGAAGAGCTAGTTTAATTATGAAGTCTGTGTTATATAAATCATAGATGTCAATAACTTAGTGGAGCCTTAGAATCATCTTAAAAAAAGCAACTAGTGACAAAATTCTTGATTCAAACGTACTTGGTAAACGTCAACTAACAGAAGAGACTATTATTAATTGAAAGGCTCATACAAATATGTATATATTTACAAATTAATAGTTTTGTTTGCCATGAAATGAAGTGAAATCGAAATGTGGTCTAACATTCTACGACAATTATAGCTCGTTTTAGATTGACATTATCGCATTAAATAAGAAAATATATATCGGTTGCGTGAGTGGGAAATATAACTTTAAATTTTAATTTGGGCAGCATTTTGAGTCTTCGAAAAGAAGGATTTATTAAACCATTTCGGTAAAGGTTACTTTTAAAAAGAATTTTCTACTTTCCGTAATCGCTTTTATGTGTGGGCTGTAAACAAGATAGCAGCATTAATCCCAGGTTAATAAAATTTATTTAAATTAAGACAAATAATTTTCTAAGCACCTTTGTGTTACTCCTTCCTCGTAATACCACCCAGTTTATTGTTCAGGACCACTTTCTTATCACTGGGACTACTTTCTATTAGTGCACAGCTGGTCCTTCGAGCCGGATATCTTAACTGACAGCAAAAAGGATTTTAATGTTACCAGTATCATGGTTTACAGAGTAATCAAAGAATAAGGTTATTCTGCTTATTGTCTGAATATTTATATAAGACAGTTCAAAAGTAGTACCTAATGTTACAGTTTATACGATTTCAGTTTATTTCTTAATGATTAACGGCATCGCAATTAGTTACAAAGCAATAAGTTAGCAAGCACGTCCTTCGAACGTAACGTGACATACGAGGTATTGCAGAGCATTACGACCAATTTTAAAATGACAAGAAATTGGGTCACATTATCAAGGAATTTTAGAAGCAAAAATGGATGGACTTTTCAAAGCCTACGTTCTACTCAGCCAAGGGTTTCATAAGCTTGGAGCTTTCTTCACAAAGCTTCTGAAACGAGTAAAGACATAACTAGAGCAATCTAAAATAATGTAACAAATAACCCAATCCCTATAGCCGATAGGACCCATTACGTAAGGCATGCGCCGTGAGAAGGAGAAATGCGGCAGATCTGCGCTTGCGCACCCGCGCGCCCGACTCCCGCGCACCCGCGGCCTGTGGCGCTCGCTGCGGTTACGGTATGGCTTTACACCAGATACATGTGTTTTGCAATTTATCTCTCACTTCATATTACTTTGTTGTTACTGTTATATCTACATATCTTTGAACGGTCATGTGGTTTGGTCGGTGGGAAAAACTGAAATTATGTGGAATTGAAAATAATAAGGAGCTTATCATCACACTATTATAAGGCTCATGATGACTCAAGTGTTGTCGTCTAAACTTATTTTAGAAGGGCTTTTCCTAATAAAATTGTATTCGCCACTGCATCATCGACATCTATTCTTTACCATACAACTTTTGTTTACTTTCATCATCATCATCGTCTCAGACATAGGACGTCCACTGCTGAACATAGGCCTCCCCTTTTGATCTCCACATGTACCGGTTGGAAGCGACCTGCATCCAGCGTCTTCCGGCGACCTTCATAAGGTCGTCTGTCCTGTAGTTTACTTTGCAGCATCCGAAACTTTTGTTAAGACAAAAGCTAAGGACAAAAGCTTTCTAAATAAATTAATTTAATTGTTTTGAAATGGTTGCTCGTCTTCATCGTATCTTATATTCAGCTAGTCTATTATATAAAAATCAATCACTGTTCGTTAGTCTCGCTAAAACTCGAGAACAGCTGGACCGATTTGGTTAATTTTTAATTATTTTTGGAAGTGCAGTGAAGGCTTAAAAGGTGAAAATGAAAAAAAGAAGATTCTGAGGTGGTACGAAGTTTTCGGTCAACAGTCAGTTTGATAAAAACAACAAGTAACGCATGTCGATATAACATTTTATAAAGACATACAAATTCGTCCAAGTGTACACTTCCGAATACTACATACATAACTCACCCAGACTATTTTCAATGACAATGGGCCCGGGCCCCTCGGTCTGGCACATTGTTCCGGGGGCCCACTTGCCCAAGAACAACGCACATCGTTCTACTAGTTGTTGTGATTTCTGGACCATACAACTAATATCTTAATTTTACGAAGGGTTCGAAGAGGAAGTGTCTTTTTAACTTCTAAGTCGTTGACTAAGATTTTAATGTAATGCCATCTATGGTCTCTTATGGCTTATAGATGCAACTGAACGGATGGCAATAAAAGAAGAGTCCTATTATAAGTCCAGCTTAAAACAGGTGATGATGATTGATGAACGCATTCCTAAAGCTGTTTTTTACAAGACTAAGTTATCTTACTTGCTATTGTGCCATGCCATGACACTCTATTACTATTTACATTTTACATATCATACACCTGTCAAACACTTATTAATATTTAACTTTATCAATCCATATTTAAGAAAAATGAGTCATTCGGAAATCTGGCTAACAGAGACGACAAGCTACACCAATTTTGAACATTGTTCTATTATCATTAAGCATTTTTATTACTTAGTTTTTCTCAGTCACCAAGACAAACATGTTTACTGCCTTATATGACACATTATTTTAAAATAAACATAACCATAACATAAACATTAGGTGTCCTCGAACTTCAAGCACAGTGAGGCAACGTTGACCGATCAGTAGTTTAACGCACGCCTTGCGCCCGCGCCTGCAACATTTCGTAACTGATCCGCTGACACGTTCGGACTGTGTGTAACGACTGTGTAACTTATAGTAACTAGTTTTATGTTTTAGTACATAATTGTCATTTCTTTTTAGTTTAGATGGGACACTGTCTATCGAAGTGTTTCGGATAACCTGGACTATATTACGTACCAGCTAGACAATAACTTCGAACTGTTGGTTACCGACAAGAAGGACGACCAACGTCCGACAAGATAAGCTCTTTTTTCAATGGGATGTTTCAAGATGTGTTACACTTGGCCAAGGATAGGAAAAGATGACTTACTATCGTAAAGAATTGAAGGGAGGACCCTTATTAATGAGGAATACGACTTGAGAAGCAGGAGGAAACACTGCCTGTCTCATTGTCTAAAGCGCGACGAGAAGGAGCAGAGGCTGTCAAAAACTCCGCCGTCGTTGTGTTGATCGGGAAATCCTAAACTGGAGAGATGTATAACTCCGATGTCAGCAGCACGCAGTAGTTACTACTACTGCGTGCACCGTAGCACTACTGGTTCCAAGAACTCTTAAAGCGTCAGTGTTTAGGCTATGGGACAGAGATGGCGCTAGACGACTTGTATAGATCTGTCTCTTTCCTACAGCCTAAACTGGATTGCGATAAGAGCTCGTGGTAAGGCCTCTAGTCCTATTAATATAATCCTCTCTAAGTTTAGATTAAATTGCAAGCAATGCTGCCTTGCCAGGATTCATATTTTTACCATTGTGCATTGGAAAAACACAATGTAATGATTTTTCTCAAAGTTCTACTACGCTGCAAACTTAAATGCCTGTACGCGACCTCTATCACGAAACGTAGAAAAACTTGTTCCACAATGTATATTAATCTTAACTAAAATATAAGTACAGTCGTGAATTCGTGATCAATATATTGTTGAAGGAGGTCAGCGCGGGCGCCGATGACTAAAGTGATATGTGCACAGGTTGCAGCGGCTTTGTCACAACGGGGGCACTGCCACCTGCGCAGGCGCAACTATTGTTTTAATAGCTGGGAAATTAGACGATTTTATTGTACAGACACCAGCACATCAACCTACCTGAATCTGTTAAATTTTCTTTAAAAGTTTTTCAACCCTATCTCAATAATGCAAGGTTAATATTTGAATGGTAAGGGTAAGGATGTTTAACCAGTGTGTGTTGCCAGTGATTACATATGGCTCTGAAACGTGGTCTTTGACTGCTGGCCTTTTAGAGAAACTAAGAGTCACTCAACGAGCAATGGAAAGAGCTATGCTCGGAGTTTCTTTGCGGGATAAAATCCGGAACACGGATATTCGGCGAAGAACCAGAGTCACCGACAAAGCTCGTAAAATTTGCAAGTTGATGTGGCAATGGGCAGGCCACATCGCTCGTAGAACTGACAACCGATGGGGAAGAAAGGTTCTCGAGTGGCGACCACGGACCGGAAGACGCAGCGTAGGTAGGCCTCCCAATAGGTGGACCGACGACGTCGTGAGAGTCGCGGGCAACCGATGGATGCAAGTGGCGAATTCTCGTTCGGCGTGGCGGTCTAAGGGGGAGGCCTATGTTCAGCAGTGGACGTCTTCCGGCTGATGATGATTTGAATGGTAAAATTTGACAGATTCGGGTAGGTGGACCTGCTGGCTTCTGTACAATTATGTCTTTATTTTTTTCAGTACTCGTTATCTGCGTGCTTCTATGACTAGATATGGATGAGGCAAAGAAGAATGTAAGGCTCGTAGCAGGTGGCGATCTGTAGTTTCTGCCTACCCCCATGGAAAGAAGGCGTGAATTTGTGTATATTATTTTTTTTTCAGAAAGCTCTCAGAAGAATACGTAAAAATATAAACAGCTAATAAATGGAGTCATTCTTTAAAATTGGTCAACAGGGGGAAGTCCGAAACCATATAATATACGGAAAAACTTTATAAGGAAAAATTGTTTTCATTATTGGAATATTTATTCTTCAGTCAAGTGTGGATTTTCTAATAAAAATGAGTAAAACGGGATATATTTTTGACATTTTTTTTATGTGGTAAAATCATCAAACGAGTCCTCCCGCCCTGGGTGGGGCGGAAGGGACTGTCAGACTCTTACTGACTAAAATCCACCCGTGTTCCTTGGGATGCCCTCTAAGTTAAAAAAACACGAAAAATTGGTCTTCCCCCCGTACGTATCCGAGAGGGAACTCCAGTCCACGGGCGCACGTGGAGGTTTCCTGTCTTAGCATGCGGATGCAAGTATAGTAGTAAAATTAAAAAAAAAAAACTGTGGCAGAAACCGTTGCCTGTTAAAATAAATATTACTGTGAAATTTGTTTAACAAAAAATTAACCGCCTTCAAAACCAACCACTAAAAAGAGTAAAATAACCTACAAAATAACTTTTCATTCGGAAGTCGGTGGTTTTTATTTTCATTGTCTTTTTTGCCACCGACTTCCGAATGAAAAGTTATTTTGTAGGTTATTTTACTCTTTTTTAGTGGTTGGTTTTGAAGGCGGTTATTTTTTTTTAAAAAAAGCTTTTATTTTACTCTTTTTAGTTTAAATATTCAACCCAAATTCTTGTCAAATAGGTGTGTGCACTAGAATTTTGTAATCCTTAGCACCGGTAATAACATCGCTCATGTACAAAATTAGCTAATAAAATTCCCTATCTCAAAAACTACTGAACCGATTTTGATGAAACTTGCAGTGTTCCCTCAGTTGAACGATACCTAGTATAACAAAAAAGGATGACTTAAATCGGACTTGTAGTTCCGGAGATAAGCGAACACAAACTAAATCAGTCGATGCCTCCTTACAGTTAAGGAGTTGTACCTTCCATCATCAGCTCAGCTACATGAGATTATGATTACCATACGCAAATACTTAAATTACTTCATAATATTTGCGAAAAACTATATGTGGGCCTATAAAATTTAAGGGTTGCCCTCGATTTCTCCAGGATCTAATCATCAGATCTTGACTTGGTGTATATGGGACCACTCCGAAAGCATCTCCTTTCGAATAAAAAAAGAATTTTGAAAATCGGTCCACAAACGCCCGAGTAATCGCGTAACAAACACACAAAAAAAAAAAAAAAAAAAAACATACCGTCGAATTGATAACCTCCTTCTTTTTGAAGTCGGTTAAAAATTGTAGAGACAAGAAAGTGAAAATTGCGAAATACTATTGTGAGTTATCGTCTAGCTCTATGAAATCAATATCTCTAAGATAAAGCAAGTCTGATCTAGGCCAATAAAGTGGCTTTCCACTCGTAAAATGTACACAAAAACCTGTAATTGACAATAGAAAACTGAACCTAACAGGATAACACCAAAAAAAAAACAAAGATCACCTATTTACTGAGATATTTACTTACATTAAAAATATTATCACATTTCATATAAAACACAGGCATAAATAAGTCATTAAAATTAAATTAAGAGTAAAAAGTATACAAAATTGGCTGTGCACAGGTGTTGTCGATGACACACGCTGCCACATTCTTAAAAAAAAAACTGAAACAATTTTGACAGATGGCCATTTAATTTTGGAACAACCAACCGTGATAAACATGTCAGTGCGTCTCAAGATCATCAATGGGTGCTGGATGTTGAAGTTGACTTTCTGTTGTATTGATGTAATGATAAATATACGCAGATTGTGTAAACCAAATTTAAGAACAATTTGTGTGCAATGAATAATAAGTATAGTGTGTTTGCCAGTATTTGCTGTAAGTAAACCATCATTCCAATTCTAATCCTCGTGATTAATTCGATATTTAAAATTGTGCTAACTAGTCATAATGCATCATACGCTTTGTGTACACTTTTCATAGGCTTATTGGATTATAAACATCAGCAGAAATAGTACAAAATAAGCCTATGTCTGACTATTAATTCTGACTCATTACGACGACAGTGCGATAAAATATTGCAATTCCGCATTAGTAACATCGACACACACATAACATACATTTTTGTAATAAGTAGTTTACACATCTCGTCGTATTAAATTAAATGAACTAAGTTTATTTATTCTATTAAACATACCCTAACAAAAAAAGTATTATGCCATAATATAGCTTGTTTTAAAAATGCATTGTAAGGCGTCCATGTGCTCCTTCCTATATTTGGAAATGAAACTTAGGAAAATACTATATTTTTTCTTTTCATCTTTAACTTATTGAAAATGATAAGTTATTTAGAAAATAATTGGTAGATACTTTTCTTGATTTTGGTTTTCATGAAAGCTTGGTGCCATTCAGGCTTTAATTGTCTGGAACACTACATGCCGTTTCATCGTTTTCCCGATTAGACAACCACATAGTTAAAATGGAAAAAAAAATGAATAAGAGTACTTTTACGCCATTACTTTGGTTTTCAGTTTCAGTCCCGTTTCGATACCTCTTTTTTAATTGATTTATTGACGGGTGCAGTTGGCTCCCAAAGTTGAAAGAAGTCGTTGTTTTGGAGTTTATAGTAGGTACTGAAACACTTATCCAAAGACATGGTCAAGATCTTATGTAAAAGCTTTTCCTGTTTCAGCAATTGGTCACTATCTATAATATGGTAAATCAGGAGTGATTTGTACCGCTAAATACTACACTAGCCATTCAAAGCACGTTAATAAACGACCATTCCAACTGCCAATAGCTGTCAAATTAGTTAATATTTGATCGTCGGCGCGTACCACATAATGCTGACCTCACACGAGCCTCAGGTATATGCCGCGACCTTTGCCAAGGTTCCCGGTGCGATAAACTTTCGTAATTAAATTCGCAACTGCACGCACATATAACCTACTGTTTGGCAAACACGTACAAATACAAAAATAGCCTTAAAGTGTATGGAATTTATTTTATTGGATATACGTTTGCCTAAAAAATGCCTAGGCCGGCTGAGATGGCCTTTAGAACCGGAGTTCTTTTTTTTAATAATTTGGTTAAGGCATTTTTGGTCGCGGACATGGCCAATTGCATATTAATTTGAGTTTAATTATGTACTATATTTTTACTAATTAGGTTAACATATATAATACCATGTTTTTTGTCAATAAGCATGATCTCTGCATTCTCGGCTCTCGGAAAAACGTTGAAACCAATTTAATATTAATTCATAGGCAACAAATCACAAAAGTCGCCGGTCCATCTCACTATTACAAAAGTAATCCATTTACTTTTGCAGTCCCAGTTCCTTCCTTGTTATTAAAATCAGCAAAAAGTTTAATTAAATTTTCAAAAAGTTGTAATTCCCTTCATGACTTTGAACTTTACTTTTGTTTTAATCAAGGAGGCTTAATGACATGGCAACGAGTTCGAAACGTACCGACCTCCTTGCGGCCCTGGCCGATGATGATGGCCAGTGATGGAGCAAAGATAAACGCGGGAATTTGATGCTATCTATGGTCACGCATAGACATGCTAATATTGAAGCTTTGATTTATCATAATGTGACAAGGTTTGATTGTGCTCTTTTATTGATCTTTTGTTTATAGGTTTATCTAGACATTATGTTTGTCTTTGTTTTAAAGGACCAACTAGTTAAGTAAGGGTTGTTAATGTTTAGAAGTCCATATGGCCACATGATTTTAATGTCGGAAAAATGTTGATTATATTTTGAAGCCACTTTACATTTTCAGATTTTCCTAATAGGTGATTTAGAAATTCGAAGAAGACATTTTAGATGGAAATAAAAGGAACTCCACGAAATAATAAGTAAGTCATGTAATTTTCTGTTTTTATTACATTGTCCCACATCTGGGCAAATGTCTTCCCCATAGCAGTTCATTCATTTCCCTGTTCAGTTTTCTCTGCCGAATCTTGCATAAAGAATGTTTGGTTCATTGACTCATCACATAAGCATTTTCTAGGCCTCCTTCAGCATCTACATCCGTCTTCTGTCACCCACTGCATGACGACTCTTGCCCATTAATCCCGATGCATTCGATGATTCCAGTTTTGGAACGTATTGTGGAATTCTGTCGCTAAACTTAATACCCAATACGGTGCGTCCCCTGCTCTTTACCAAACTTTGAGTTTGGAGTTTTGTTACTCAGTCATGAAACAAGGAACTTTGAGCAGCGTAGGTAACAACAGGAAAAATGCATAGAATAGAATATTCTTTATCGTACACCAAAATGAATAATTTCAAGTTTACATTAATGTTAATTTTAAGAGGGCTATCACACGTTTCCTTGTTTTTGTGCAAGGTTTTGAACCTGATTCTGGGTAGGATATGGCCACAAATTAAAAACAAATATATACTCAAGAAAGTTTGATTATTTCTGCGTGGAGTGTATTGAAAACATTTTTAGATTTGTTTACATACATGAGAAAAAACCTTGTCTCTGCAAAGGATGTTTCATAAAATTCTACTTTTTGCCATACTTTTGTATTGAATTACATAGAATGTATAATAGTAAAATAACATTTGAAAATGTCCATCGTACACCTGAAAATTTATATTTGGAGTGTATTAATCAGATTTTTAATTTTCATTCAGAAATACACCAAAAATAATTCTGGAAAACAGAAAGAATTTGACATTTTTTCGTCCGAAATTATATTTTTTATCCATCAATATTTACTGAATATTCAAACAAAAAGTATTGAATAAGTAAGTTTACTATGTTAGCTTGCATGAAAAAAATAATTAGCACATTTAAAAGTAAAATAATAGTATAAAATAATTAAAATATGCAACGACAAAATTCAATATAAAACGAAGAACGGCTTGTTCTTTGATTTAGACAGCGCGGAGCGCTCTCAGAGGGAGGACGTACCGCTCGCAACCATTTTGACATTAGTCACGTAATCATTAAAATTTAAAATACATGCCATCAGTCATGACCTTTAGACGCGGCGCTAGTGTCTTTGTCATAACATCAAATTCCATATAAAAAATGTAGTATCCCGAATTTTCCGCAGGTCATGAGTGGTGGCCAGGAATTTTCCCAATCGGCAAGAATATAGCGCGACCAACCTTTTTTGATACAAGCTAATATTTTGAATTAATTTCATTCTGATCTGTTTGCAATGTAAACATATAAATGTGTTGATTGTATTTTCCCTATATTCGAATGTGGATATAATTCTAGATAATAAATGTACGTGGTAAATAATTCTGATAGCTATTTTTCTGAATTGGTAATTAAATGTAATTTCAGACTTGCCAACTTCCCAAACATTCCAATTCGTTTGTATAATACCTATAGCTCGCTGCGGACGCACAATACCACCGGCCATGCCCCTGGTGGTATGGCTTTTTAATACGTGGTAAAATCGTCAGATTAGCTCTTCCACCCAAGACGGGAGGGACATTCAAACTTGTACTGACTAAACTCTACGGTGTCCTTCAATAACCCACTGCGATCCGGGGGCATAGATACTTGATAAGACAGTCCCGCGACGCCGATTGCCCGCCGCAGGATTTGGCTCTCTAACGTGCGCCCCGAAAATCCGTGAAAAATTGATCTGATTGTTTTGAGGTAGCGGTTAAGCCAGGCATGTGCCAGTCTGCTATTATAGGAAGCCATAACTTGTAGAGGGGGAACGGATTAACTGTATCGCCGATTATATCATTGACTGCGCTGTTATTCCGATCCTTTGACGTCAAGTATCTAAGATTGCATAGCGATATGTGTGAGCAAAAGAGTTACAGGAACGCAACGTTCCTATATCTCTTTTGCTCACGTAAAGGCAATCGTTGTTCAGTCCCCCATCTTACCCATAATTGACTATGGTGATATCTATTACTATGACCTGAATACAGATTTTCTCAAGAGTCTTGACCAACTTCTAAATAACTGCATTCATATTTGTGCACTAAAAACGGATTTTTGAAAGTTCATACCCGAAGAGGTTTAAAATTGGGATTAAAGTTTGTATGAAAATAATTTAATCTCACGTGATTTATTTACTTAAAACTTTCCACCTATCAACAAAATGGATAAAAAAATATTTATTTATTTATTTATCACATGTTTCTTCACCATTACAGATATCTTATAATCTAATGCGACAAAGTAACTTAAAATAAACTTAACTAATCCTTACATGCTACACGGTATGTGGCCCTTGTGAACTAATTCAGTGTACAGTCCAGTCCACCTTATTGAGAGTGCGCAGCGCACGAGTCAGTGGTGCGCGCCCCAGCAGGTTAGTTCGCGCCCTCGGAACCACCAGCAGATGACGGGATGCGCCGCCGCGCCACGTACCCATCCGGTAAATTGAAGCCTAGCTATTTCCGATAGTATGTCCGAGTTTTGTATAATACTTCTTAAAAGTTTGGAAATGTATGTTGCCAGTGCAACTTCACGCCTAATTTCCAGTTTGTAATAACCAACCATACCGAGACAGAACAGGGTAGTATATAGCAATGGGTATCCCGGGTATCTTCCATACAATTTTAAATAAATGAATCTAACGAATTTGTTCTGTATCCGTTCGAGCATGTTTTTATATTTTATTTCACTCGGAATCCAGACGGCCGCATTATACTCGAGATGACTCCTCACAAGAGCCTCATACAAAGCCTTCAATACACTGATGTTAGTGAAGTCATAATGAAAATAATCTTATACATAAAAATCAATTGTTGTTCGTTAGTGTCGCTAAAATTCAAGAACGGCTGTACCGATTTGGCTGATTTTAGTTTTGAATTATATTGGGAAGTCCAGGGAGGGTTTAGAAGGTGAGAAAAAGAGGCCGTACGAAGTTTGCCGGGGCGTTGAACGTTCTCCCTCTTGTAACTTTATATCTATTTGATATACAGAATAAAAATAAATACCATTTGTTGTGGATTTTCATTGCCTTTAAACTTCTCTGAGGCATTTTTGTCATAAAGGGGGACCGGAAAAAATAGTAGATGATAAATAATTTGGAGCGATCCCCCAACGCGACATTTTTTTTTGAATTATCATTACATACTTAGGTAGGTACTTTAAAATTGAGTTTTTTTTTTATTATTTTGTACTTTATATAGGGAACTTGCTTTTGGATCGGGTTTTGTTAAAAATTAATTTGTCCCTAATTAATTTGTCCCATCCTATCCCAATTCCTATAATTTTAATAATCGACGTTTAAAAGTGCCTCCTTGATGGCCTAATTGAAATAAATGATTTGACTTTGACCTAATGACTAGACTATAAAAACCAAGGCATTAAGTAAGTCTGCCTTTTCGTAGATACAATGTTTACTTGTGTGCAGTAAGTGTTAATAAATAAAAATAAGAGAAAAGTAACGCGCATTATAATAATTTTACAGAGTATTAGAAAAAAAATCGAATAGGATGTATGGAACAGCTTCTTATTTTTCATCAATCGATTGTAATTAGGTTTCATCGAAGAGAGTTGAAGTCTTGTATCAGGTTCGGCATCCAGTCAATTGCGGTATTTCGTTTTGACAGCTGCATTGTATTTGTTTTGGTGAGACAGTCCAGTGACTACGGCAAGCTCTGGCCCTCCCAGGCTTACCTCCCTGATTATATATTAAATAATAAAATCGAAAAAATAACGTTTTCAAGGTCCCAAAGAGTTTTTTTTTTAATTTGCACCATGCGCTACAGTCAACTGCAGGCGAACAATGCATCTTCTTGAATATTTTTAATCTTGTGGCTTGTCGCAATGGAGTTTTTATGATCCGCGTAGTAGATTTATCGCTCTCTTTGCGTGATTTAACGAACATGATGGTCTTCTTGGGCCTTACTCAGTTTCTTCCTAGATCACGCGTTTGTTGATATTATTCGTCTTTTGACACCAGTTTAAAATATTTTAAAACACTGGATGTGAATATTCGACCATTAAACCGACCTCTTCTGGCTATATCTCCTTATCTATGTCACCTTAATCACCGCAAGTGGCTGATTTTCGGCCCATAATTATGTCTCTAAATGGATGGCATAAATGACTGTTTGATGTATAAGTCCAAGAAAACGTTTGAAAATTTTTAAACACCAAATCGTTAGTTCTAAATAATTTCAAAAATCTAATTAAATAAGTTATGAATTCCAGTTAGTCACAAGAAACAAAATGAACACTTGAAAGATTTCCTAATAAGATATTTACTCGTATAGAATGAAATTGAATAATCTTTAAAATGCACACCTTGTAAATCTATACTTAATATTATAAAGCTGAAGAGTTTGTTTGTTTGTTTGTTAGAACGCGCTAATCTCAATATCTACTGGTTGGAATTGAAAAAATCTTTTTGTGTTGGATAGTCCATTTATCGAGGAAGGTTATAGGCTATAAAAATCACGCTATCACCTATAGGAGCAGTAATGAGAAATGTTTCAAAATCGGGACAATGTATTCCTTTTTTAGAGCTTCCGTTGCGTGCGCTGCGTAAACGGTTAAAGATACGTACAAACGATGTACTGCGGAATTATTCCTGATGAAAAGTTCTGAAATAAAGTTCGCGCGAGCTATCTATCTTTTAAGGTTGAGCCACTATAACCTTTTTTATGAAAAACAAATTTGATTTTAAAGTTATGCATTATTTGCGAAGGTATTTTCATTAACATGATATTGAAGATCTGGAACACCTGATGTGGAACTACAAGAGCCTAGCTACAATATAACATACACTGGAAGGACGTCTTAGCAAGAGTTGTTCGGCCTGATGGACACTCTTTGTTGACATACAAAAATTGAAGATCTGGAAAACCTGATGTGGAGACCAAAGCTGTCACTAATTTCACTGTTTAATTAAGTATAAAATAACATAAGCTGGATGTACCTACACGCAGCAGTGAAGGCGGTAACAGTTCAGGATTATGAATAATTTGAATGTATTGACCAAAACTCCCATTTATTTTTTAACTCGGGCTTTTGGAATTGGGCATCAGACGTTTAAGATTTTCGATTTTGACGACCCCGTTGTCGCTGGCATTAGCATAAGGATGCGCGTACGAAGTCGCGGGCAGAAGCTAGTTACAAATATATCCAATTCGCAGTGTGACACAATGGGCGGTCTTATCGCTAAAATCGATCAGTCTAAGAGTTATACTTGTTTAAAGTGTAATTTAATGAGTGGCCCTTATTTTGTTTTGATAGGTATACATTTATCATATTATCCATTCGTAACTAAGAAAATAAGTAGTGTCTAGAAGCCCGGGATCTCACTTTGTTTATTCGAAAGAAAAGTGGCAAAAGCTCATGTTGTTTTCGTCCTGGTATACGAGGCGTAGCTGTGTTGATTGTGTTTTGTTTTTATGCGGGGGGCATCACGATGTCAAATTGACAGAAACTGTGTTCTTTCATTTTGTAATAGGGCTCTTAAGGGTACAAAGGCGGTCTTATCGCTAATAGCAATATCTTCCAGACAACCTTTTTTTTTTTTTTTTTTTATCGTGGTAAAATCATCAAATGAGACCTCCAACCCCGTGCAGGGCGGGAGGTACTGTCAGACTTGTACTGACTAAAATCCACGGTGTCCTTCAGTAGCCCTTTATGTTCCGGGGTCACGGTAATAGAAATAAGTCCCGCGACCCCGGCAGGCTTTGGCCCTCTGAGAGGGGGCCCCGTCATTTTGCTGACAGCTCTTTGAGGCGCGCGTGGAACACGACGCGCCGTCGACCCGGGCATGGTCCATGGTCGGACAGCGAGTTGCCCTTTACTCGCTGTCCGCATGCCCGCGCCTACGGTGGCCGGAGATCGTCTTGCGTTCCAGACAACCTTAGGATGGACTTACGAAACTTAATCAATAGATAGCATAGCTTTTCATAGAAACACAACATCACGCTAGTAATTCTTGAAGTATTAGGCGAAGGAATGCCCTAAGCCCGAAAACTAATACTCATTTCTTCAGTTATTTTTAAGTCCCATGTAATACCCCGGCAAGTTTTGCCATCAACCATTCAATCGGGTACAAATCCAGACTTCAGACTTCATGGTTGCTACTGAGTAATTTCTGTTGTTAAAACTAAACCTTATAACATTTTGCCTACCCTGGGAATAGAAACCTAGAACTTCTTGCTTTGCAGTCGGGCTTCAACAAGGCAGTTTCATGGAATCCAAAAATAAATACCCATATTGAAAAAGGTAATTGATCATTCCAAAGGCTTGACGTTTGATGTCATTCGAAAGAAAGACTGAATTACTGAACTAAATATAAACTCAATTGTGATTGAGGGTGAATGGAACCCAATCGATAGGCCTTGCTCGGTGTGCCGTGGCCATGGTACACGCCATTTATAACTGAAGGGGTGGGTGCAAAGGTCAGCTCTGAAGTGCCTCGCTGCCGGCCGACGGTCAATTCAAGTTGCTTGATATTGGACTAGTTCAAGTGTCGGGTCCAATCAAGGAAGCGAATTCGAATGTGGAGTATCTTTCTGGTTATTAGTTTGTCTATTCGTGAAAAGGGGGCAATTTGTGGAAGACCTTTTTCCGTATTTTTAATTTTCCCTATATCGTTCTTTCGTAACTGGCAACTCGGTAACTTTATTGTATTAGTCATTTAAATTACTGTGAACTGAAGTTTTTTCATTGACATTAGCTTGCGGGTAGTTGTGATTGTAAGTCAAGTTCGCCTCGTTCTGTACTTTAATATCTGATCATTCCAAGAGCATCACTTAACAAATTGTTTTAAGACGGCATATTGTTAGTTTTTTAATTAATAGTATCACTACAATACAAAGTCAGTGTGACGCAGTTTGGCGGGAAAAGAATTCACCTTGAAATGACGCGCTTCCCGCGCTGCGACCTCGCTGGCGGCCGCGAACGTTCGGGCGGCTTCGGAAACGTTCGGGCGAGATCGTTGATAGTCGATGCTCTTCGGCGCCGCTCGGGTGTCCTCGCTACGAATCGGGTGGTGTTCATTTTAATTGGTTTGAGATTAGTCGGTGTTTATTTGAATTCGTCTGGTTGTTTCAGTTTCATATGAGATATATTTTCTTTTTCAGGGTTAGATAAACTTAGTTTCTTAAATTTTCATGTGAAATATGACCTTAGTACATGTTTTCGTAAAATTTCATATTCTATTAAAGCTCTGAGGCATTTATAACTTTAAATAAAACCGTTGTACAAAGTTACAAATGAATGCAAAAATGATTACCAGTGAGGGAATTTCCATTTTCTCGTCAGTTTTTGCGATCGGTTGGCCAGTTGTTGACATTAATTGGTGTTATTACGTTTCATAAATCTGCGTAAATATCGCGATTTATGAAACACACCGCGATTCGAAAGTGCGTTCACAAATAACGTGAAGGCTATGAATGAAACGTTGCAAATTGAATTCATTTCATCTTTTTAGGGGCATTTCAAGTTACTTTTTAAAGTATAGGGGTAATCAATAAACAAAGACTGCATGGATTGTAAAACAGATACATTTATTTACTTATGGTACAGTTTTAAAATTTATTCGAAAAGTATGGTTGAGACATTTTTAGTAAGTAATAAACTAATATATAGTTTAATTCTGGTTTTTCGATTTTCATGTTTTGAACTTAATTGACAGTAAAGTTTACTTGTCAAAAACCGAGTAGAAAAAAAACGGAGAGTAAATAAAGAAAAATATTGTCTTGAAGTTTTTTTCCGAAAACTATTAATAATGGCCTATTATATAATTGGTCCTTTCTGCTCCTGACAGCCGCGTTTGCGATGAAAAAGAGGAGCCCCTAAATCAATTGAGTGAACGAGCTCTCCGCGCTTTCGTTCCGCAGCGCTAACCGCTTGACCCAATTTCTTAAATCCACAACCATTTCAGGGTTTGACAATGATAACACTAGTTGGAGCAGTCATAAAAATATACGCGAGCATCCACCGGTTGACGGGGGCGCGGTTGTGCGGCAGTTCAGTGACTCGTGGGCCGCCGCATCGAGCGGACGTACGTGCCACGCTCGCCATTTATCCTCCAACACGTTACGAACGCAACCTTCGGCGTGGAACTGTATTTTGAAATTGTGTGTGTTCTCAATTTGAAAATTATCTGACAGTGACAGGAGTGTTGCCAGTGTTTTTAAGGAATTCCGTTACATTTCCTTTTGGATGAAACTGATTTTATTGTAATATTTTGATTTTTTATTATTGTGTGCATGTGGAAGGATCAGTGAACCTTTGGATTGCGATTTGGACGTGGTGAGTATCGTTTGGAACCTTTTGTTTTTGTGTGCTAAAGCGCAAATTACGGACAGTTTTTGGTTATTTAACCGAAACCATTAAACAAACCAAAAATATTCATAAAAAAAACAAATTATACGAAACATTTTACTCATGCGTGTTGAGCTTCATCTTAAAAGGCCAAGTAAACAGCCTTATTATATTCCTCCAAAATACTTGCGACGATTTAAAAAAACTTTGAGATAAGGCTCAAACGTTTCGCAAAATAATCTTAAAAATAAAAACAAATATTTTTTAGAGATAAAACCTGTTTTTGTGTAAAAACAAACATTTGAGATTGGCGTGTTTTGCGAACCTTCAATTTAGGCACAAGATCTTGGTGAAACACAACATTTATAAATTGAAAGTAAAAATATTCTAGCTCAGAATCGCGACCACGTTTACTTTCATTGCTCCGATTTTTTGTGACAAATGGTTTTACATTGTGAATATTCTCTTTTTTTAAATATGTTTTAGAGTGGCAATACTTTACATAATGTAGTGGAAAATGGATCACACTGGTCACAAAAGATCGTGGCCCTGAATTGAATCGGCACGTAAATCATGACATAATTTGACCACATTGGATCTAAACAAGTTGACTGCAGCATGGCTGACCAATCAAGGTCTATAATTGACAATTCATTACGTTGAGTTACCATAATAGTACTGTTGTTTAATACTGCTTTTATCTCTTGAGCTATTATTGTAAGAGTAAAGGCTTCATCTACTTTGTGCGATAAGTCGTCTCGTGAAATCGCCGAGTGATTTCTTTTCTATTACTGAACTTTCGCCGTTTTGCAACATTATTACCATACTAGGTATTACTACAGTCAATTTATTCATAGCATATTATTCATTAGTTTAAATCAAAACAAGACATGATACTGCACAAGTTTTCTATAGGTGGCCAATATTCTTGATGTCCTTCCTAGAGGATTTTTCAGGGAATAAACCCGTTCCTGGAAAATCCTTGTTGTCTTCTTCATATTTCCCGCTTCAGAATTTTTTCTCATAAATATTTACTACCGCTTGTTTCCAAGAATTTAACTATACCTTGAAATGTATCTGTTGTATTTCTAGTTAAGCTAACAAGGGGATCTCAGAAACCAGGAAAGCTTTTGATCCTATTGTCAGGGGATGTGAAATTAGAAGTGAATATTTTGGATAGGTAGATCTACTTTACCGTGAGAAGCTAATAGTCCGTAGGCGATATAACACAAAAGTATTACGTCTTGCCGCTATTACGCAGTTTCGGTTCGCTTCTTAAGCCTTTGTTACTGGTATTTTGATGTAATACCAATTACTATGATAGATCAAGGTCTTATTAACGGCTTGTAAATCATAGGCCGTTTTTATTGATACATGTACTTGATAACTAAACCTTGTCAAACCAGATTTGGAATGCATAGAAAACGAAATTACAGATTCCATTTCGTTTAACAGTTTAACCGACATTGAATCACGTTTCAAACAAAATCGAAACTACGTGCTACTGTCTTATTTTGCTATTATTTCTGAGAGTGTGGCAACATCGTTTAGAGAGCAATCTTGACTTTTGGCCACAGATGCAATTACTCATAATTTTCCTAAAACCTGTGGACAGTCGCTGACTATACCTGTGCCGTAGGTAGCGACCTTGTGCAGTATTATCTAAGTGCCTATTGCGCAGTTATAAAAATGATTCTGTCGAAAATTGCGGCTCTCTGATTTTTTCAGCACATCTATTTGTGTGCACTGTGACTGAAAGTGCATGTCGCTTGTTTGATTTGGAAAAGTTACTTCTTGGTGATTGTTTACATGTATTTTTACGGTTTCTTGCATTTTTGTAGTCATAAGTGGGCTTTAATTTAGTTTTAACCTAAGTAATTTTCATGTCATTGTTGACGTCATTCTTGAACTTATTTGGTTATGTTATAATGTACCTACGAGTTTTGTAAAAATTAAAATTCCGAAAGTTGCATTTTCGTCTTCCATTTTTGAAGTCATGTAAAAGATTTGCATTTCTGAAAATTTAAAATATTGCATAATAAATAACTTCTTATTACGCAGTCATTTTCTGAGCGATGAGTAATGCTGTAACCTCCAAAACTTACCGTCAAATTGTTACTGGGAAACGTTAAATTTAAACGTAGCACTTGAGTTGTTCAGACTTTTGGTTCAATGCCTTAAATATCTGTTATTTTAATCGCTTCGACTTAAAAGCTTATGCAACAGGTTAGGGCCAAGTCATTACTTAACCCGGTAAGATCGAACATTATATATATTACTTCATAGGTCTTTGGAGGGTGATTGGAATTAAAACTATGGTCAAAACTCCCAAAATGCTACTTCCTTGTCTTGCTATTAGTACCCAAAACACCACACATTACTTTCTACGCATGACAATGAAGACAGTGTTACACCAGCGACACACAATAACAAACAAACAATTACTCTTATTATAAAATCACGGAACATGGCGCTCTATCGATAGCTTATCGGCACCGGCCTTGTGTTTATCTGAGCACTGCTCATCTGTTCACGTGGGCCTGATTGTTTCAAGAGCATTCAGTTAGCTGCTAACTCCAATTGAAGGCGAGAAGTATTGTAGGCTGAGGATTGTTGCGGGGAAATGAAAGAGCAAGAAGAATTTTAAAATAGCTTTAGTTGGTTATTTGGGACATGTGGGAGATTGTATTTGTAACTTTTATCTTCTGCAATGCGTGACAATGCATTGCAGTGGATCTATAAGTCAACATTAAGTAAGCCGGTTTTGGGTAGTTAATTCATCAAATGAGTCCTTCCAGGCTGGATGTAGCGGAAGGGATTGTCAGACTCTTACTGACATAATCTATACTGTTCCTTCTTATGCGGTTTGCGTTTCAGGGCTGCAGTAACCTGCCATTCTCGCAAACGGTTACCTTATGTAAAAAATACTTTCAGTAAAGTTAGAATCAAGTGACGGGTCAATAGTTTTAGCTACAATGAAGGTATAGATACTAGATCAATTTTGGTACTATGTTCTCTATTTAAGATTTGAAAAAGATAACTTCGTGCCTAGCGATATTGCACTCAATAATATCTTTGACATCTACTAAATTGTCGTAACAACGTCGTAAACATTTCTATCATGTTCTATAGTAATATTTCCTAGGACAGATTTAGCTTTACCTTTCAAAACTTGGTTAGTGAACAAAACATTATTATTCTCATCTATTTATTAAAATTTAGTTACAAATAAGGCTCTTTTTGGTTTGACAACGTTTTCTACCTAGGGTTTGGCAACTATTTCCACCTAACTTTTTCTATCAACGATTTTGCATTCTGGGGTATGATGACTCTCCCTGTCTTAATATTTTGTATTTTATTGCAGGTTTTGCTCAAATTGTTGTGAAGTTTCTAACATACTCCATACTCCTTTAGTATATATCCTATACTCCATCGTAAGCTTTGTCTCTAACACCTTTGACTTATTTATTTATATATCTACACACACAGATATGTACTTATTATATACTTACTAGAATCAAGAGCAAAACCATCTCAAATTGTAAAGGAAAATGCCAACTGAAATGTTCATCATCTACAAACAAATGTAAAACACTATTCAGGCAATTTAATTTAAATCTATGTACACATATGACATTTAAACCTACCCATACAAGTAGTTCTAGGCTTACTGCCTTGGCAATGTGCACGCTGCTCCTGAGCTCTGCGGTCTAAGGCCATAAAATATGTTTAGCTATAACGTTGAGCGCTCATTCTGCACCGCTTCCTGCTTCTACGCCATTAATTGAGGCATTCCAGGAATCTTCAGCTTGTTGCTTGAGCACTAATATGATTTAGATGTTAAAATTCATGATCAACAGGAACCTGTTCTGTGATTATTTCTGAGTAATATCCGCTTTGTTTTGGTCTGAGGTTAAAGCCAATTTATTTCTATTATGACTCTTTGCCGTAATATTGCCCTTGCAGGTCAAAATCTAGTGTAATTGTTGGCTAATCCTTCAAGAATGAGTCCAACTCATCTCTTTGATGGATCACCGTGGATTTTAGTACGTGCAAGTCTGCCAGTCCCTCCCCTCTCGTCCAGTGTTGGAGGACTCATTTGATGATTATACAACGATAAAAAAACACCGGCCCCGTATTATCGTTACCTATGTGTAACAGAATCAAGTCATCATCAAAGTTTTCTTTGCTTGAAGATTTCATAATTATGCACATTAAAAAAATCATTCAGCTATCATTACCTTTTCAGGCAATTGTTATCTTGTCATTGACTAGTCATGAGTTTCTTACTTCAAAAGAGTAACGTTTTACATCAGTTAAAAACTTCGAAATGACTCTACTTCGCGTGTCATCCTCCGAGCCATCATTAAGATTCGGTACAATTGCAACTAAAACCCGATCTCACACGATAACGACTCTTACGTAAAAGGCATTAAGATTTAAACTCGACTGCAAAATTTAATTTATACTTTCGAGTAATGGTTGCAAGCAAACGATGGAATCACATGTACATTTATAATGGTGAAATTGCTTTCTCTTGTTAACAATAACTTTTATTTTTTAATTTAGTTAGCTCATCTATTGCGAAATGGGAGGTCTTTGGCACACGAATGTTCGTGTGTAATGATATTTTGGTGTTGTATTTCGCTTTTCTTTTTACTTTTAAAATTACAATATTAGATGTTACTAGTATCTTTTGTACGGAGATACTCGTATCATCTTCTTTGTCCTGCTCTTATATTATTTAATGTAGAGTTGGTAGTATGTCTTGTCAATATAAACATTGTCTTTGTGTTCGTTATTCTCCATCTATTACCTCATTCGTAATGTATTTCAAAACGCTTTCTAGCGAAGTGTCTGCTCGGTTAATTTTAAATTAATATCGAGCCTCGATCGAAAGGACAAGGGAATGGTGCATTAGCAATAAATAACGAATGCAATTCGAACATTTTCAGTAGCATTCACAAGATAGCGATAAATCATTGCGCTTGCGCCGGCTCGCTTCCGCATAGACGTGCGCACGCGACGCGCAGAGAGTGAAAGTATGATTTCAAATGGACGTCACCGCGATTACGTAGACGAGGGTAACTTTTTAATACCTATTATGCTTTTTAATAGTTCGTATATTTTATTTAAACAAACTCTAAAGTTCCTAATAAGGTCCTGGAATTAATTCAACAGGCGAATCTTCAATCAATTATCATTGGTTGAGTTTGAATCCACAACATGCGCTCTCCAGTCATAAATATAGTCAAATTACTGTTCAATACATTCGAACACTAATAGATTTGACTGACCAGTACATTATTTTTATACTACCGTAACACTTATTGCTGTAGATACAATTTTATTTCCATAATGGATAAGCTCTATCAAGTGGCACTACAGTATTTTTAAAGGCACGTGTATGTAGGTACCATGGGTTATTGCTCTATGGTGCAGAAAGATCTTAGCTTTTTTTTAAATAATAGAGTATAACTTAAAATGTCACTTACGGGATATCTTCCATGATTATTTATTTGTTTGAGTTCCCGATATTTCGATGCTGTTGGAAGCGCCATGATCGCGGGTTGACTCAGACGAGTCAACCCACGATCATGGCGGATAATCACGGAAGATATCCCGTAAGTGACATTTTAAGTTATGAAGCAAACCGTGATAGTTTAAAAAAGTGTTTAATAATAGGGTAATTAAAAAAAATGAAACGCTTTCTTTATTATGGTAGTTACCAAAAACTACTGCTGATATTTTCCCAACCGTAGAAGAATCGTGTAGGTTTAATTTTAATGGCATCGACCGGGTTCAACGTTCTGATGATGGGCATAAAAGTTTTATTCAGCGAATCCCATGGGCTATGTGCTATAAATATTCGTGTTTCGTTTCGTACATTGATGACCGGAAGCATGTTTTGTGGGAAACTCATGTTTGGAATCATTGAAACAATATCATTAGGAAAGGAAATGGCTATGAGCTGGGCATGTTTATCTTTAGGAACGTAATTAGATCGATTGGAGACATGTTATGTACTTGTTTTAAATTAGCTAGTATCATTAATTTTAGCCTTATCATCATATTGCCCGGATTCCGAAATCTCTGGTAAGTTGGGCCTCTCTCGTCCTTTCGTCTGCCCACTTCCCGGTTTTGTACCTCCCTATATAAAGTCCTTTTTAATTTAACGATAGGTTCGCGTATAACCACTATCTCGCCTGATGGTTCCACGATACGTGCTTCTTGCGGATTCGAGGATTTTGTCTACCTAACGCGCATTCAGTCAAGCTAATTCTGTTTCTACTAGTACTGTTTGGTCAAAATAATAATTATAGTGATAAAACATCATTTCTATTCTTCAGAATCTCTTCCTCTCTATTTTTCATTATTACATCAATTCTCATATAAATACCGATCAGATTTTTTGTAACATTTTCTATAAAAACAGAACTTTTGTTCGTCTAATGTGACTAGATGTAATTAGTTGTTTGTTTTGACCGACTCGGGGGTAATGAACTGAAATTTTATTGGTCGCTATCACGTCGAACTGTGACCTTTGGTCAACAATATCTAGTTAGTGCTTCCTCTCATTTTGGGAGATGGAGATGTTGGTAAATTTTACCTGGTCCATCGTTGATCATCATGAGATGAAAGTTTGATGTGGTTGCATGCATGAAAGTAACCATGACCAATAACTTTCCCCAAGTTAGTTGTGTTCAGGACGCCAATATAATTTTGTTTTATTATTGGTTTCAGCGTTAGGTACTTTTAATGATCCAATAGATTCGTTAAAATTACAGTAACAAAATGATTAGCTTTAAAAATTCGCATCGATGAGGTCAGAATATATTGTAATTCCGCGCATGCGCATTCTAATACCTTTCACTTACGTGCACAGTTCATCCTTTACATTTTTAATGAAAACAAAGTAGTAGACATGGCGTTTTATTGTAAACACTTGCGATTTCAAAAAGAATTTAGATTCACATGATAAAAAAGATTCAATCTGAAACAATTGACCTTCCTTTGGCATATTTATTTTATCCCCGAATCGCCCACCGGCCGCTATTTCTTTTTTTAACACGTGTAATAAAATAAATAAACTCGGACAGTCCTAATTCTAATCTAGTGGCGTCAAGGTTCGCGAATTTTTCTCCAATACATTCGTTTCCTTGACACACATTGCGTTGATGCGCCCGCGCAGCGACGCGCGTAAAAATGGCCGCGGATAAAAACTAGCCTTTGAATCATTGTTTGATAATTTCGACCGTTTTAGAGTTTTCAGCAGATGTTAATAATGGATTATGATTGTATTTTGAAGTAGGGTTATACTGGCACATCGAAATTACTACAGATTTTCAGTAAACGTGACGGCATTTTTTATTTACTTCAAATTTCAGCAGCCGCTTACGAGTGCCATTTATTTTTAGTAGTAATTGCAGTCTAGACACACAAATCAAAACTGACACAAACCTCTCTAAACAGTTCTCTACCATTTATTTCAAACCCGAGCTTTTGTTTACAACAAGTCTCCGCTACAAGCCAGGCCGAATCAATCGAGAAAAGCGAAACAAACCAAATATTGACAATTCTTGATATCTTTTGTATTTGTGGAACCACCATCTTCATCTAAATTAGTTTTTCTTCAATCCTAGCCGGGAAGAAAGTTGGTTGCCATGGAAACGAGCGACCTTGGCGCCAAATGTCCCAATTCCAACTATTTCGCACGAGAGGCACTTGGCGCCAATTTCATTTATTGTTTTTTTGCGATTAATCTCGGTATGTAGGGCGCAGGGTCGCGGTGATCGAATAGCTTCTGTGTATTTTTAATGTATACTCTATTTGCAGTTCTTTTTTATAGATTCTGTGATTCATTTTAGGTTTTCAAGGTGCCCAGTTACCTGGAAAAAGAAGCAAATCTGTAAGTAAATGTTTTGTGGTTTCAGGATTTCAGTGTTGCAGTCATAGTAGTAGTGAAATTATTGGTGTGTTTACTTTATAATACGAGACTTCCTTAGTCCACTGTCCATTAAAATTTGCCTTAAGCTCTAGAAAATACGATTATAGATGCATCTATGTACGTTTCTGTTATCTGTGTCTTACAACCAGAATTAATCAATATCATAACCTTAATCTCTTCAAAGATATAGTGAACAGGCTTCTTCTGGGTAAGCTCGCTCCATCGTAAGCTTTGTCTCAGTCACCTGTTTGGTGGTTTGCTCTTGCAAACCCATCTCAAAAAAAGATGGTTCTAAAATTATTGTTTATTTCCCTTATAACAGAATTTGGCAGTTTTAGGAGCAAAGGTAATGCCAGGTCCATGTTCTTGTATGCTCATGATAGGTGTTTATGTAAATGAGTTTAAATATTTTTAACACACCCAAGATAGCGGAGAAATTGCTGGTGTTGGGAATAGTTTTAAAAAATTCAGCAGACTTCAGAAATATGTCTGACATGGACTGACATCTGTATGGAGTCTTATGAACACCGTTCTGATATGTCAAACTCCAGCCTTTTTGAAAAGAAGCTATGTTTTCTTACATTGGTATATTTCAAGCTGTAATAAGCAATTTTTTACTTTTGCCCTTTTAGGCAAAGGGCCGCTGAAGTCCTTCTATTTACTACATAGATAAATACAATCTAAGTATCTTGTATATAGTACAGATATCGGCTGATAAACTATCAACGTTATTGTTGGATCACCATAGTATTCCGCTCGTAAATTACCGATTACGATATCATTTGATAGGCAAAATTTTCACGTGATCTTTTGTGCCTATGGTGGTAAATTATAGAATCAGACGTTACTTTGCGGAAATTCCAGAAATCAAATGTTATGAATATCTAGTTTAAATTCCGCGACCCAAATCAAGGCGTGGATGCATGATGCAGTCCCACTCTATTAGTAGTATGTGGGCCCAAATTGGACACTAAATTACGTTTTTAAGTAACGACCACTCTATGTCGCGTAGTTGCAACCTTAAGATAAATTATTGTAAGTTGTTGTTGTAGTTGTGTCAATATACAAATAATTGTATAATGAATCATCTTAAGGTTGCTCGTATTGATTTGATTTTACGGCAATTAGAATTTGTATTCTACACGAGCCACTGTGTCATGAAGCAAAAAGTAAACACTCAAAACTTTTTCACTTGCCCAACAACGGTACCATATTAACCGCTATAGAACTAAAAAAGTACCGTAAACCCATAGAAAAAGTTCAAAAAACGTGCTTTATTGTTACATTGTCAGCTTTGTAATGTTTCACTTGCAACCCTGAGTAAAGGGTTGCCATTACCCACCGAATATTTTATGGCTTGTTTATGGTCACCATAAAAACTTACCCGTTATAAATACTCTTTGGTAACGACATGCAAGCTACAATGTTTAAAAATGTTTTCTATCAATACGCAGCCGTAAAGGGTTTGTTTTATTATCTGTGGACAGGATAAAATAATGTTTTATAGTCCATATTTCATTGCCGTGACCATAAAAAAACAAAGTGAGTTTAGAAGTATACATTTGTTTGAAGAAAGCTCTTCTTTAAAATAACTCGTGTTTACTCGGAGGTTACAATAACTCTAAGCTGGAGTTTTAAGGCGAAGAGATTATGTATTAGTTCCAAGGGGCTCACTAGCACACTTCTAGTGCTTATTTTACAATTGTTAAAACCCATGTAAGTGTTTTTATATTCGTTTTTACAAGAAGATTGTTTGTTTCTTTTTTCTTTCCTCAAAAATCATCTTTACGATGCGCATCGCATGCGTTAATGCGTATAAAAATAATTAATAAGATTGTTTGTGCTGTATATATCAATTGATACATTGCTAGAACGGAGCACAATTTTGCAAAAAACAAGAATAAATAAAACATCCGAAACTTGTTTTGATTAAATTGCAAAGTTAAATATTTACCTACATGCGAAACTAAAAATACTTATGACACCAGTGCACACAGTAAGAAAAAAATGTAGAATCGTCCTTAAATGACAAAAAAAAAGAAATAGACACAAGGAAAGCGTGAGTAAATCTATTATATTATGCAGGCCATAAGCGAAAAAACAGTGAAAGTGTCCAAAGAGTTACGTATTTGCGGGCTGGTAATACAAAAACAAACGTCAGTCGATACGCGCGAAATGTTCGTCAACCTTCGGCGGTTTTCGGTTGTCATCGGAGTAAAAATGTCGCGATTCACAGCCAAATTAACTAGATCTGTGCATCTCCCTGCAAGCGCACATCACGAGGATCCCAAGAGGGGCTGGTGGCACTATATCGGAGGCCACGATTCGCTGGTGTTCGGACATCCGCGCCTGTCTCGGCGACCTTGGCCTAGTTTGATAGTGGGCTCTAGCCCGCCTCGCAGCTGTTACACAGATAGCTCTGATAATTCACTTCCTAATGGACTTTTTGTTTGACCACGAAGATTACAATAGATATGCTGAGGATGTGATGTCATTGTCTAAGTTTAATGGCTTTTAGTCGAATTGCCATAAGCTTTCGTTTGTAAGTTTTGGAGTTTAGACAGATATACGCATTAATTTAACTCAAATGTCGGAACGTACATTTAGTGGTGATAAAATTGTATGAATATATGCGACGTAGTTTTGATTTATGACCTCTTTTGCAGTTTGACGTCGATATTTTATTTCATGAAAACCGTGTCTATAAGCCTTTCTTTTTCATGAGCGACAGGAGTAAGTTCAGAAATTCTTCTAAGTATTTAAAATTATGTAGGTAAATTTCTAATGTATGTTTATGGTCCGTAGTTGAATTTGTTGAACTCAAGAGCTAAAAGTTCTACGTCCTATTAGAGATTTTAACCTTTGAGCTTTCAAGCTTAACTTTTTTTTCATAAGACTTGACTTTTCAGTTTCTTTATTCTCGGCTTTTATAATAAAAAACGGTAAAGTTCCTATAAATAAAGTAATAACTTCTGTATACATCTATCTCTCTCCCACATCGTATTTGTTGCTTCATCATTCGTCACTGCTAAAACCATTCATTCATTAATTGAGTGTGCAATGAATTTCGGGGACATCCATGACCCACTTTAGCATATAGAGTAGCTATGGCTTTATAAGACAGCGTCAATGCCATGTGTACGGTGCGAAAAAAAAAGAAAATGATGAATGAGTTTTTGCGCGCGGGAAAATAAGTCGGCCATTTTTCTTTTCCTTGTGAATAATGGCGGGGAAAATCGTTGTGATTTCGGGAATCATAATGAATTGTTGATGTTGAATCAGTATTTGGCATTTAATTATCTTTTATTAATTTTTTTTTCCTTGTCTGGAACATTTCTAAATGTTTATAACAAAAACTTATAAAAGTAAAATAAATTATTGTTGACGTGTATGATTTAAAAATATTTTCTAAATTAATTATAAACGTAATTCTCTAGGTTAAGTTTGCCTTCAAATTTCAATGTCTCACCCCAACATCTACATACAAACCCAAATTCGGCATTGACACCGACAGTTAATCATTAGCCACTAGGTATAGTGATAGTGAATGGGAGAGAGGGACAGACATATCGGTCATTCATTCTATTTCTGTCTTCCTCTTGTACCTATTTATTTGTAAGTAATTTCCTGGTATCGAAATAAAAGCCTTGACTTAACTATTTATAATAATAGACGATATATTATATAACTAGTTTTATGATATATTTTGTAAATATTGCCTTATATTTTGAATGAAAGCACTAAATTGAAAATAACGAGGACCTGTGAATGGATGCCGCATAATATATAAAGATATAAAAGAAATATATATATAATACATATAATTTAACTTTTAAACTTATATGAAACGAGAAAGAACAAGAATCATATTGTTGGCAGAGTTACAATGAAAAACAGAAAAAAAAACAATAGAATTTTTAATTATTTTAAGCCGCAGAGAAGACAGGCAGGCTTGTTTACCTTTAAATAAATATAAAATAGTACCTATATTGGCACAATCCTCACATGACACAAAGTAAATGGCCATATAAAATTACATATGGCAACATTATATCACAATTATATCATAGACAAGTTGTTATGTCATGCTCTATGGTCACTGCTATAAAATTATTTCTTATTAGACATCCCTAATTTGATTACTCAAGCATGCTGCTAATTTTCTAAGTAGCTGCTCAGTATTTATTAAAATATTGTTGATAGTAGATAGCTACAGCCATATATAAAATGATCGAATTAGTCATATCGACTCATAGCTCAAGCATTTGGCAGCAAACTTAAGTCCATTTTAAACACTGGGAATCCACCAGCCAGTCGGCGTAGCCCCCCCACTCCTGCGCATACGCCGCCGACCTTAGCTACGTACACGTCTACACTACAACCTTGATCTCTACCTATTACTGAAAAATGTTGCATTAAAAACACCCAACTTATTGTCTTGCACTACACACCTAAACCACACAATTAACAACTCTACGTTAACACTGATAGAGTCTAAATTCGTTAATTATTCCTTTTGGTAGACCTTGATGGCTGGCCTTGCCTCTATCTGGCGTCCGCTCTTTCCGCCTTCGCCGAATCAATTTAAACATTATTATTTTTATTAAGATATTTAAAAATACCTTTGTTTTTTACTTTAAATTATATTTTTTTAGATTTAGCTGTACCTACATACCTGAATTTTCATGAGCATCTGAGCATTGCAACAAAAAGTTGGTACAAATTGCAAGTTACTGAAAATTGAATTAATTTGGCCTTGAATTAAAAAACTCACTGAAAGCATCCGAAACAACCCCTTTAAAAACTTCTTGCATTGTCTGTTCCTCACTTCCCTAAAACTATTTGTCATTAATCGGCTCGACACTTAAGCTATAATCCCATAACCATAGGATAAGGCCATCTATAAATACCGACCTACTAAAACGACCTATTTAGTAAACGAAAAAAAAAAGGCGGGCGAAAATTCGTGGTCGAAATATGCTCGCGCGCACACACCGCCGCAGCCGTACGTAATCACTCAAAGTATGTCATGATCACTGGGTTAAGTTTAAACGTTTCAACTGAAGGTTTTTTCGCACTGTGGCTCGACTGGCGTGGCGTGGCGTGGTGTGGCTGGACTCATACGTCACCATACAACACGTAAGGTCAGTTTTTCGCAACACCACCATTCACACCATCATGCGAATTGTCTCCTTCGGATATCGTCAAAATCAAGGCCCTATTGGTTATAACAAAGATGGAAGAACAAAAATCAGGATAAATGATGCTGAACGAATTTAGGTCGATCTAATTCGCAAGTAGGTTATCGCCTCGGATAAAAATAACGATGGATAAATTGTTTAGCGAAACACCTGTCATCATGCCCTGGTTTTTATTCAATCTCTAAATGTTCTATAACCCCTAGAAATTGCTTTCGAGTCCGCAAAATACGTAGTCTGGTCCTCCTGATTTCTGAAGCAGATAGGTAGTAACTTAGCAAGTTGCTGCGTGTACTGTAATCCGCGTTCAGCCGTTCATTGGATTAGATTAATTACCTTGAAGTGCCACGTGATGCGCCCACGCGCAGCCGGTCATACTGGCGCCTCCAATATTTTTATCCGCGTAAACAAATCCGGATTATGAGTTATTTTGGTGCGTGTCTCCAAAACTACTGAACTCATTTTGATACAGTTTCACGTATTACGCATGCTGTATTAAAGTATTTTTATTTATTGGCACAGTTTTTTGATACACATAGGAGTTGTCAGATTTAATTTATAAACTGCTATTAATTCTCCACATTATTTAGATTTCTTTATTTCCTATTTTTAAGGCTGACGTGTTTGGTTTGTATGAAGGGACCTTGTAACATTAAATACGATTGCGTTTTTATTCGATGCATCGAATCTCTCGGTCTAATTAGACATAAGTCTGACTTAAAAAGGTCATTGGAATACGGAAATTTTATCTGCAATTAGTAATTAATGAGCCGCTTTTTATAAATTCTCTTGAACTTTTGAGCTTTAACGCTAAAAACTCATATATTAATTAAAATGTCCCGAAACCTAACATTTAGTATTTTTAACAAGCCCTAGCAACTACACTATCCTAGTCCTTCTCCCATGGTCGCCATGGCCTTAATGTGTTTCGGTGACGATGTCTTTCTGGAGTTAAATCCAGGACACAGATTAGAATCCTAAAAAAGCTTTATGATTCGTGTCGTCAATGCATTTACAGTATTTATAAAACAAGTCTTCTTGCTATTCATTTCTCCTTAATAAAATGTCTAAAATAAAACAATATAAAGATGACATAAATGAGTCATCGTTTATTACTATAAGCCGGTGTATCGCTGCACTTGCACAAAGTATGATAATTTAGGGCGCGTTGCGACAGCCGCTGCGTCTGCGCATATGTCCGTTTTGATTTTAAACAATAACTGGCCGATTGCACAACCTGCCCTAGATACACGCTTAGTATATGTTTGATTAATTATTTAATTATGATGGTCTTGCTCGGCGTTACAACATGTATTATTAAAGTGTTTGTGAAATAAATTCACTTTGGTCATAATAAATATTTCAAAATACTGTTCTGTGAGAATCTTGCACAGATATTTTCCTTCTGAAGAAAAGCTAAACAAACGGGTTTGCTGATACTAATTGAATAATTTCTTAGATTTTTTCAAATAAAACCCGACGAATAACGAACCTCCTTTTTACAGTAGAACAAAACATAAAAGTTAAGCATGCCTTTCTCCCTGATGCTAGATTACATAGATTTTTTTCTCCACTCAAAAAAAAAACTAATTAGTACTGTAGCAATATATCCCGCGGATGATCCCACAGCTCTGCTAATACTAATCAGCTAATGAGTCCGCACACACAGGCCGAAGTATTATATGTTTATCTACGAGTGTCATGCACGTACGACGCGGTAAATACAGCCATACATTATTTATCTGGTCGACAGTGCTCACACACGGCCTTGGTCCAATTTGGGCATGCCGGCAGATAATATAATTGGTTGTCCTAATTCCCTTGAATGTCAACTCTGTCTTCGTAGTTCGGGGTGGCGTGATGGGGTGATAGGTGGCAGTTACAATGTTGTTCTTAATATTTTGTAAGGTGGTCTGTGTAGTCAAGGTTCGGCGAAAAAAAACAGGGGTCTACTCCGAACGTGTTATCGAACTATCGGCCGAATGTTCGCATGTTTCTAACTACGAAATCAATTCTATACCGTTCGGTTCGGTACAGTTCCGAGTGGTTTCAACCAATCATCTTTTTGACATTTGTTGTATCGTAATACCCTACCATGAAAATTATTTCACCGACCGCTCATTTGAGTTTGACAAAGCTGTCATCGTCCATTTTACTTGTTGGGTTGACGATATCGATCTAAACTTAGGTATTGATAGATTACCTTAATTATTATTACAGTATGGTCGTTGATGATTTTCCTTTACGGGGAAAATTTCTTTTCAGAAAAAAATGAAGAAGGCTTATTGCAGGTTAAACTCATACTATGATTTAATAAAAGGAATACGTTTTTTACTTAATTTAGTAACTTTGCCTTTCAGTGTACATGTTGTAATGTTCACGTTACATGAACTTATAATTTTCCTTTGACATGTAAATACTAAATTAGGTTTGGCTGATGTGGATTTTACTTTCCCAGATTTTTGTATTTTATGTTCAAAATAACGAGGATACTTTTTAAAGCCAAGCTTCAAAAAATGTACTATGAGAAATAAAACTAACCACAGGGTTCTATGTCCGGTCGCGGAACTGTCCAAACAGGTCCCTGGAACGTAAAAGGCTATTGATTTTAGACACGAGTCTGATAGTCCCCTCCTCCTAGAGCGGTTTCATTCAGGGCTCCTCCCAGAGCGGGTGATCAATCACATTTGATGACTTTATCACCTAAAATCCTCCTTATTCTATTTCATCTTAATCTACATAATTTAATTAACTACACATGTAACCAACAAAGTAATGAGCAGTATTAAAATAAAGTCCATTCGCGAAACTAAATCGGCACATCAGAGCAAGTTATCGAGGGAAACAGGGCAGTGGGGCACATAGACCGGCCATTTGTCACTTCTATGTAGTGTTGCGATATTTTGTACAACATTACTGTTCGTTGACATATCAAAAACAGTACTATCTATTGTGTTAGCTACTATGTACAGCTGTGTATCCTAACTAATATATAAATGCGAAAGTTTGGATAGATGGATTTATGTTATTTACTTCAAAAGAAACTGAATTGGTCCGTATAAAATTTGGTACAAGAAATAATTTATATACTTTTAAACTATCACGATTGCTTCTTAACTTACAATGTCATTTACGGGATATGTTCGGGTTGACAATCCGCGGTCATGGCGCTTGCAACAGCGTTGTAATATCTGGAACTCAAATAAATAGTTAATCACGGAAGATATCCCGTAAGTGACATTTTAAGTTAAGAAGTAATTTATGACCTGGAATAAGACATAGGATGCGTGGAATAATTTTTAGCAAATACGTGGGCGAAGCTTGCCTGGCCGATACATACGCAGCGCCCTAGACAGCTGTGATTTGCCTCATTGAAGTCCTGGAGGATGCAATATGTCCCAAACGACTTACCAAAGTTGAGCAAATTCCCCAGGGCAACAAAACAGGCCTGTTTAGTTAGACCTGATTTGGAATGTGGTGAACGTTTTCTTTAAAATAGAAAAAGAGAGTTCATTGTTTCTATAAGATCATTCCCCAAAATAATGATTAGCACTGGACTTATGTTCGAATCAATCTTTGGAACAAACCTCTGCAAACTTCATTTCTTAAAGAAAATATTATGAGCAATCTCATTGCGACGTCAGGCGTTGTTATGATACCTTGAAAGTTAAAATCAATTCATTTATCTTCAGCACATGTGTCGCACTATCAGGAAAATATACAACAATGAACAACAACTCAGCTAAAATTGGTATCGAATAACAATAACATCTAATTTTACATAAGTAAGTATAATGGTGCAAGGAGACCATCCTGACTATTGTCTGTTGGTAACAGTAAATTGTTTGCCGAAATATGAGTTTGCATAGGTGATACAATAATGACGTCAATAATTGTTTATTCATGTAGATTTTTGAAAATTTATTGAAAATTGGTATTTACATGAACCGTGAAATGTTTCTGTACTGTTCCATTGTTTTCATTAACACACGTGCTCGGCACATGCTTTCTTGAATATATTATTGCAGCATAAAACTTGATTGCCCAAGGCACTTGAAGGTACTTGATTTTTCTTTTTAAATTGCGCAAGATTGACGACAAATGTCACAAATTATTCCATTTTCCCACGCCAAAACTAACAACCCTTTCATCGCTGAAGGAAACAGCACACATTTGTTTCAATCGCGACGCACGCGCAAGGAATCCGGTAGTTATCACTGCAAACATACAGCTAGACTGAGATAGATAGACACAGGCAGCGACAAGTGTGAGCGAGAGAGAAGCAAGGTTACCCTCAGGGCCGGGCATCACGAGCTGTAGCTATCGATGCAAGTACTATCGAATATCGAATCTACTGTTTATCGATATATCGTGTTAATGACATTAAAAATTGGGTTTCAGGGAACAATTTCGAGGTTAGAAAGATAACTTAAAATGCAATTAAATGTCTATGTTATAGATTATAAGTAACCTTGCGGTTCTAGATATCGGTCAGGTGATAGTCTATCTTTAAAACTATCATGCAAATGTTTTTTTTTTTTATATTTGTATTTTACGATTGAATAATGTGCATAATATCTGTGTCAATTAATACAAAGTTCGTCCTAGCCTAGAGTTGTGACCTTAGCATTGACTTAATAACTTATTTCGCAATCGAAGTGAATTGCAATAGGTACTTAAGTCTAATGTGAAGCGCTGAGTGCGATTTTCGTAATTTCTACTGCACTAGTTGTTACTGTGTATTTTGCGAAATTTGTTGGATTGTACTGAATTGCTTTTTGATATTTATGTAGAGATTGTATTTAGTCCACAATGTTCCTCGAATGTTTTTTTTAGTTTGTTCTCTTTTCTGCTTCATTTGTGTTAAAAGAATAATAAAGATGGATTTATTAAGAGCTGTTCGGGACATTTATAGATGGTTACGTATGATTACACGACGCTATTTGGCAGCTTGTTGTATTGTAATAAGACATTGTGCTGGCGACTGATCACACTCAAGTGATTTCTTTTGAATAATCGAACACAATGAGTAACTTGCTTACTCTAGACTATTTAAAATCATTTTAGAGGTAGAAATTCGTCAATATTCATTAACAAACCTCGCCTTGGACATAAATCTTTTTTCGTCTAGCAACACTGCTCTTAATACTGCAGTTACGTATTAGCCAACTTCTAATTTGTAAGTAAAATGGTATTAATTAAATAACGTCAAACGAATTGACCATGGGATACTTGTATCGCCGTTTAAAACCAACCTTCGTGTGTTGGTACCCTTTAATCAAATAAATTTCAATTAAATTAATTCACAAAATAACTTAATAACATAGTAGTATGTTATCTTAACTAGCGTAGGTACATTGTTGTTGACATGTAACTTATTTCATTGACTATTTATAGTAAGTTGTTATAGGGATGTGATTCACGGTACTATGACAAACATGGCGGACGTGGTGACGACATTGGCGCCAAAATGTTAGCTCAGAAAAAATGATTCTGCAAATAAATAAAAAGCTGAGAATTCTAGATGATTAATAAAAGACGTTAACATTCTAAATTTCTTCTCCAAGGTCGTCCAACTTAAAATATTTGCCAATGACGGCTAGCATAGATACTTACCAAGTCTTTTTCCTAATTTAAAAAGTTAGATCTTAACGTAACTTCTTCCACGTGAACAGGTGTACCGACACATAAGAATACGATCACCGAAAAGCCCAGTGACCCCGCCAAAAGCGCCAAATAAGGCCACAAAACGTGCAGACATATCCCCGCGGCATGAGGCCACTCGCTGACATAGACCTAGATATTGTGACATTGGCACTACATTCAAGCGCTGAGGTCGCGCGTTGCCAGTTTAAAAATAAAACGCGCGCGCTCTGACGTTTCTGATATTTTGACAGATAGAGTGCGGAATTTGAATTTTGGATTTGGAATCGAACGGATCTGGAAGTGTATTGAAGTTGTGGAATGTCAAGGATGATTATTTTGAGGTAAATTATAGTTCTGTTAACATTATTCTGCTAAAGCAACATTTTATCATGTTTCAAAAAATCTAGGTCATTGACTACTCATGAACATTTCAAGGGCTATCGTTAGCGCTAGAATTTAATTTATTTAAACAATTCGTATTGAATTAAATCTAAACAAACTATAAGAACCGTTTATATTTTATTATTAATGAAAATTATTTATCTTATATAAAACACTATTTTACATTTTAAGGAAATTAAACCAAACACCATAGAAAACGAAAACAGCACCAAATTACTTAAATATGCTTTTATTAATTAATTTAATTCCTAAACCATAATTACTCAAATTAAAACTATTTTGACATATGTCAAGGCTGTACCATAGAACGTAGCGACCCTCGTGAGGTCTTCATTATGTAAGGTCTGTGAGACGTGCCAGTTACGTCATATGTGTGTTTTCCTACACGAGCCACATTCTAGGCGATAAAGTCGCATTTAAGTATGTCACAGATTATGTTGACTAGAAAAAAATTCTAGATATATAAGTAGGACATACAAACACACAAGTTTAGGTTCATACTTGTTTATTTGTAGGAGATTCCATTCAGATTTATACAAAGGAAGATTAACATTTATTAATAGACTGTAGGGTGGTATTTTATCTTTTAACTGTCAAGTATTCTCTACTTCAGGGTTTTTCAACCTGTAGGTCGCGACCCCCTGGTGGGTCGCGAAGCCTCTTCAGGGGGGTCGCGAAGCCTCTTCAGGGGGGTCGCGAAGCTTCTATAGGGGAGTTGTAAAAGGTTGGAAAAGCTACAGCATTAATAAAAACAATGAAGTTTAAAAATATATATTAAGGCGCTCCCTCACCGCAAGTATTCACCTGTAATGTAACGTTACAAGTTCAAGCATTTCATCGGTAAGGGAGAAGAATCGAGCATCACAATGCGCATCTTGTATCAAATATATACTAAATGTACGTAAATCGGGCACGCCGCAATCGCGGCGGTAAAACCCCTCTTTGCAGTGGCTGGATAGGCGTCACGGCGTCCTGACGCATGACGCAGGTCACACCGGACACGGAAATTTCGGGAGGTACCTGTGTTTGATGAGGAAGGAGGAAACGCTTGGGTGTCACTACTGCGAGGATCGCCCGGAGGACATGGTGGAGCATACGGTGCAGGACTGCCCCGCTTGGGCAGAGCACCGACGTGTCCTCAGGACGGCGATAGGTGGAGACCTCGCGCCCGGCATTGGTCGATGCCATGCTGCGGCGCGAGACGGAGTGGAAAGTGGTGGCCACCCTCTGCGAATCATGCTTGCGAAGGTGGAGGTGGGCCGCGTGAGCGAGAGGATAACGTCCTTTCTCCACCCCAGCCGCAGTCGTAGACGCCCACGCCTTACGTGGCAGACAATCTCCGGCCAACGTAGGCGCGGGCAGCGAGTAAAAGGCAATTCGCTGCCTGACCATGGACCATGCCCGGGTCGACGGCGCGTTGTGTTCCACGGGCGCCTCAAAGAGCGTCAGCGTGATGATAGGCCCCCCCCTCTAGAGGGCCAAAGCCTGCCGGGGTCGCGGGACTCATTTCATTACCGTGACCCCGGAACATAAAGGGCTATTGAAGGACACCGTGGATTTTAGTCAGTACGAGTCTGACAGTCGCCGCCCGCAAAAAAAATTCGCAAATGCGCGATGAAAATTAGTTAGGTACTGTGTTGGATTGAATATTTATTTGTCACGAAATAAAATACATGAAAAAAAATCCAACGGGTAGGGGGGTCGCGAAATATTTCTTCATACTAAAGGGGTCGTGCCATGAAAAAGGTTGAAAAACCCTGCTCTACTTCGTATTGTTTCACTCCATACAGTTTGCCCAGCGATATCCATAGCAAATAAAAACTACTGCGAATTATAAAAACCTGTCCCTCTTTGACTAGCGTACTCTATTCACCATGATAACTATAAAAGAAACAAAGATAAATTTGAATGTTACCAGCACCAAAAATCCCACAAATATATATTATTTCTGTTACAACATACTGCTTTAAAAACAAATCAGAAACGTTAAACACAATTCACCCACACAGTGACACAGTATAAATAGAAGAAACCTCATAAATACATAATAATATGTTAGAATAAACGCTATTAATGAAGAAAAGGAAAGTGATTCGAAACTGTTGCTATACAAGTTGTAACTCTTTCACTTTCTATGAGACATTCGGTCAGAGAAATGAATAACTTTTGGTGTATTTACATCATTTTATTTTAGTCGTTGTGGTCTTTTTTTTAATCTTGGTAAAATCATCAAATGAGTCCTGTCAGACTTGTGCTGACTAAAATCCACTGTGTCCTTCAATAGCCCTTTATGCTCAAGGGTCACGGTGATAGAAATAAGGCCCGCGACCCCGGCAGGCTTTGGCCCTCTGTGAGGGGTCCCCGTCATTGTGCTGACGCTCTTTGAGGCGCGCGTGGAACACGACGCGCCGTCGTCCCGGGCATAGCCCATGGTCGGACAGCGAGTTGCCCTTTACTCGCTGTCCGAAATGCATAACTTTTGGTATATTTACATCATTTTATTTAAGTCGTTGTGGTCTTGCTGTCCGATTTCTGAAGAGGGTAAAGTATTCCTATGTGCTTTCTCAAAAGCCATCATGACCAGGGGGGTAATTACAACGTCTTAAAACCAGGCTTATTCCGGCGAGTGGAAGTGACAGAGCTATACAAGTCGTCTAGCGCCACTCGTTCACTCACTGGTACAAGCCTGGTTTTAAGACGTTGTAATACCCCCCCTGGTTGCCGACCATGAACTCTTAGCGCGATCCAGTTTAGGCTGTGGGAATGAGATGGCGCTAAACGACTTGTATAGCTCTGTCTCTTTCTCACAGCCTTAACTGGATCGCGTTAAGAGCTCGTGGTAAGGCATCAGATCCAGCTCATGGCGGATGGCAAAGTAGCTGAGCGATCGACTGATGCTCAGCTTGTAGCCGACTGCATTGAACAGACTATCGATAGTACAGTTGCCAGTACATCAACCTACTCCAATCTGACAATTTCTTTTATAGATTTTCAACATTATCGCAAAAAGAGGAATTTTAGGTTCAAGTGAGAAAAAATTACAAATATCAGGGTGAGTTGAAATATTAGCGTCTGTACACTATGGCTATTTAAGTGCACCACCGTGATACATTAATTTTGATATATAATTATATGTGTTTATATATTTTGTGTTTGTGTGTATGTTTTTGTTTGTTGGTAAATTGTACACCGTAGACTACCTACAGTATTGTTCCTCCTTTACTTTTCAAATCCATCCAAAGGTTGTCTTGAAAAGATCGCTTTTAGCGATAAGACCGCCCATTGTGTCACCCTATTTATAAGATATTGATTGGATGTATCCTGTAATTTGTATGGTGTACATAATAAAGAGTATTCTATTCTATTCTATTCTATTTGAATATTAAATGTATACTTAAAATTAGGTCAACAAGTTTCAAGTACTCTGAATAATTTCATTGCCATACATAGTAAATAATTCTCTTAAAATGAGTCAACTTCTCTATAAAAACTAATTTCACCCTGAATTATTTATAAGTTTCGCAGAAATAAGGATAAGGACTTAAACAAATAAAGAGAATTTTGTAAAAATGTAAAAGACACGTCATTTGACTACGCTCGGGCGTTCTCGTAGCAGTTCGTAGCACAGTGCTACGCTTTCGTAGGCGGTTGCTACGAGCTACGCGTTGGAGCAGTATCATACAAAGTAATGCTTTAGAAGCCAATTTGATTTTTTTTCTGCTTTGTACTCGTTAATATTTGATAATAATTATTACATTATATTATGTGTAAAACAATTTAATTTGTAAAATTAATTATTATTAAAATATAAAAATAGACTACTTTTTATTTACTTTATGTAAATAAAATAAAGCGAATTAATCAATAACTAATATTATGAGGTTATTATATACATAAATATACACACACGTTCATACATACGGTCATACAGTACGCCAGTCACAAATACATATTTTGTAAGCAATCTTTCTGAAAAACTCCATTAATAATATCAGTGTGGGTGTCCTTTGACCATCATCATGCTATAATGCTCCCACTGCTGGGACACAGGCCTCCTCTCTGTGAGATAGAGTGGGTCATAATTCACAACGCGGTCTCAGTATAGGTTGAAAGATGTCACATATCTTTGAAATTTTCGTTCTAGGATATGTTTTCTTACGATATTATTCTTTATTGTTTAACCTTCACTGTTTGACGTTTCCCAGGGCGTGCAATTGGCAAAATGTCACTTTCGATCAATGTAATTTTCAGCCCAAACACTTAAAGGTTAAATTTTCCATTTTCTTACAATAATATTTGTTATTACAGAAATGTTGAGAGACCAGAGAAATATGACATAAAAGATGGATTGTGTATAAAAATAATATGACGGAAAAAGGAGTAAATGACAGCTTGAACAGGAAAGTGATGGTAGAAAATAATCGGCTAAGTGCGAGTCGGACTCGCGCATGAAAGGTTTCCGTAGTATTATCTATAAATGCAGGAATATTTTTCTTGAAAGCACGTTTTTTGTTAATATTTGAGGAGGCTCATTCTTAAATATTTATTTTGTTCTGATTTTTAGTATTTGTTGTTATAGCAGCAAAAGAAATATATTATATGTGAAAACAACTGTCTAATATCACAGTACATTAGTTAAAGCCTGGTAGCAGACGGACAGACAAACGTAAAGCGGAGACTTAGTCTCCTTTTACGCTATACGTTGCACATGCAGTAGTAATACAGTGTTTAAGGGAGATGATAATTTTATTATGGACACAGCAACTCCTGACAAATCTAATCAACGACTTACTACAAGCTATCTGGCCGAGTATTATGGAACCTAAGTGTCCTTCTTTCATCTGTGTAATTTGTTAAATTTAACAATAAATTAAGAAAAATAAATAGAATTTATTTTATTTTAACTATTGCTTAAGGAAACATTCCTCGTAGGGAATTTAATAAATTGTTGGCAGCTTCCACAAAAACGAACTTACATTAGATTTAATGGATGTTCCAAGAATAGGGGCGTGATGAGGAACGGGAGGGAGGGGGGAGCGATACAGAATAATAACAGATACTGGGTAGAAGGTCCATTTTAAAAACTAAACTAGAAAAAGTAGATTTTGTAATTGAAAGTCAACACGGTTAGCGCAGTAACTAAGATGTTTGGTTATTTGGTTTCGATTCCTGCACGGAAAATATATATATTTGTTTCGTTGGCCTGGGTGTTTGTGTATGTGACTTTAAAACACACCCATTTTGTACCGGTAAATAAACTCGTACTACTATGGGGCAGTACCGAAAATAGATGTGCTAACAGTGCCTAAGCACAGGGCGCAGAAATGGCCAGGTAGGGTCCACAAATGACCAGCCCTGGTGGGCTACCATGACGTTTTAAAGCGAGAGTATTTCCACTGTGGGAACGAGATGGCGCTAAACGACTAGTATAGCTCTGTCTCTTTTCCACAGTAAAACTCTTCTCGCTTTATGATATCATGGTAGGACCCAAGGGCTCAGTTAAAAGAAACTAGCAATAGGCACATAAAACGCTAGTTAAAACTAGTGCGGGACATTTTAATAAATTTCAACTTTTGAAGTTACACTTCTGTAGACACTGGGTAGCTCCACGCCATCGCTAGGCAACGCTACACGTTCTCCGGTCCGGGGGAGACGCGCCCACTCGGTACCACTGCATCCTGGCTTAGCTGGCTGCCTGGTAACGGCTTCTCAACAGTTAATTGTACCATCAGTGTTTAATGAGGTTATTATAAGAACGCGTGTTCCATAAAAATGTGATTTAAAAAATATTGGAGAAAAAGTACACTACGTTTTTTTATCGTGGTAAAATCATCAAATTAGTGTTTCTACTCAGAGAAGAGACGGCACAGACTGTTAGGCTTGTATTGACTAGAATTCCACGGTGTTCCAATAGTCCTTTACGTTAAAAGGTAACGGTTACGTGATGAGACAGACCCGCGACCCAAGTGAACTATGATAGAGTAACCATTAAAATCAGCATATTTTTTTCCGTATTTCTTGTTTCATTTCATGCCAAAAAATGTTGCAGCATTTGTTATTAAAAATTAAATGAAATAGACATCTTAGTATTTGATCTAATAAAATTACTTCTCTTGTTTTCTTGTCGAGTCCGCTAACGAAATGATAACCCTGACAATCACTAATTATTACAACTAACTATCAAAGCCTTGTTTTACACTATCGGTACGAGTGCGGGGGAGGTAGAGGGGCGAGGCGAGGGGGGAGGGGTTACACCCACGCGGTGGGGTGCGGGGGGGTGTCGATCCACGTGTATCAATGAAGAATGATCCCGGTTGAGCGGAGAGGGCAGCGGGGAGAGGCACTAGCCTTCCTCTCCAGGTTTCGACATAACCGATTTATTTTTAATTTTTAGCCGTATTTGAGCACGTGGGTGTTTCCGAGTTGAGGAAATAAAATTAAATAATGTTTTCTTAGAATTGGCTGTATGTATTTTTGGTAATTTATAAATGTATGCATCGATTTTATCATACACTTAAATCTAGCGATGATATCGAAATACTTACTTCTTTGGATCTTTTTTGCTTTTTTGCCAGCCCAACTTCACTCGTTGGTAAAAATGTGAGGCCCAGAAACTCACATATCAAAACTGAATGTCAGAATGAAGCCATACGACCCAGTTTTTCATAAAATATTTCACAAAAAAACACCCACGACTAAACAAGTCTAACTAAACACTCCCCTCGAATTAAATAAACATCCAGAAGTGGCAATACTTCTCTGATTACTTTCAACTAATGATATAAAAAGGGGGAAGGGGCGACCACCCCAGAGGAGGGGGTGTTACACGTGTTTTCACCCCCACGCCCGTAACATCACCATCAAAAGATTTAATTCCTGTAAAGAAATATAACTTATTTTTGTTGAATGTCCCCCGCTGCTCAAAATGGTGTAATAGGCTTAAATTCTTAAATGATTTAAGAAATGTTACTGTTTGAGTACCACACACTATTCAGTAAATATTTACTCGTAATAGGTTCATGAAAATGTTTGAAAGATGTCATGTGTGAATGACCTCACAGGTACACCCTACGAAATATTTATAGCAGTGAAGTTGGTCCTCATCGTTCCTCTCCTCATCCCCGTTGGGGGGTACACTTTATTTGAATATGTCTCAAGCAATTTATATTGAATTGGAGATCCTCAGGGAGACCGATTTAGTAGTTTTGTTTCCTGTGGAATCTGTACAATCATATGCAAAGTTTGTGACCAAATCATCTGTGTGATTTGATTTTTCCCGCTGTGTTTTTAGAGGGAATCGCCCTCGGCGTCGGCGATCGCGAGGCGATCTCCAACCACCGAAAGACGGACGACAAGCAATGACTAGCTCATCGTCCGACAAGGACTAGGATCGAGCCAACGACGCGTTGTGTTCCACGATCGCCTCAAGAAGCTGTTAGCGTAATTTTTAGGACTGATAGAACCAAATATCTGCTAGTGTTGAGGGAATGACTCTAAAGGTAACCGCGGCTCTATTATGCAAAGAGCAATTGTAGAAACCGGGTAGGTTTCAGTCAATGCACACTTGGCAGTCCCTTTCGCTCCACCAAAAGCGGAATGACGTATTTAATCATTTTCCAACCAAATATAATCCAAGATTAAAAATAATAGCAAAAAGCCTTCTTACGGTACAATAATAGGGTATATTAATAGAGACTAGTACATAGATACTGTGAGAACAATATAGGACAATTAATAACCTACCTACACTGATTACAAGACAGATAACAAATAGATACCTATTACATTACGTGTCTATGTACATCGCACCGATTACTAAGAAAATATATAATCGGAACATCAAGTCACTTACAAGTATTTCTCATAAATATTTAGTTAAAATCCCCGAACTAATGAGTGTGGATGATACGGTCAATTTCAATACGATATCGCGATGTTTTAATTAAAATTAATTAATTTAATAGATCTACACGATCTACAACTGTATCGTTGGTATCTTAATGAAGACATGGAAAGGCTTTTTATCAGACAACTACATCTTGTTGTGACATGCCTGACATGATACTTATTATTGTTTTGAGTTTTATGACTAACGGTGTTACTGTAATGTTGTTCTAAATTAGTTGTAATATAAACTTTGGAAAATAAAAGTAAAAAATGTAGTATGTGGGTATGCTGCTGCCAGCGGTCTTACTCGCTACTAGAAAATTATCCCTCGGGAACATAAAATTTGGTTATCCTATGTTTTAATCCAGGTTATAAACTGTGTATAAAATTTCAATAAAATTCATCCATTCATCTTCATAAAATTTCACATTTATAATATTAAAAATATCATAGGCAAATGAATACAACACAATAATACGCAAGATCTATGTATCTGTAGCTGAACACAAAGAATCTTGAATAAAGATTAACATTTTAGTAATAAAATAAATAATAATAGTAATACGTGCAAGAGTAACAAACATCGATACATCCACTAAACTTTCCCATTTAAAATCGTCTTAAAACAATAAAAATATTAAGCAACTAAAAATGTACAAGATAGCGAAGGATTAAAATAATAATGTTGAAATTTGGCAAGGTCTATCCTCTAGCTCAAAACTAAATGATTTAACTTAATTTTACATATAAATTAACTAAATTAAGTGACTGTTTTAAGTGAATCTTGATAAAGATTCATTTAATATAGTTAATTATCAAAATTCAAAGCATCTTTCATACCAATTAAATTATTTACTTTTGAGTTGTTAAGGAGTTCGAAAGTTGGTCACGCCATAAAAGGGCAAAGCGGCTCTGGAACACAAAGGTTGGCTTAGTCAGTAAGAGATAGACCGCCTCTTCCTTTTCACGTAGCACGCAGGAGGACACTAAGATGACTTTTACACTTTAAAAAAGAAAAGGGCGTCTTACCGTGAGATGCCTCTGTCAAAGATCGTCACGTTTTGTCTTTAATTTGTAAAGACAAAAAGTAGCCATTTTTGGTAGTTCTCTATATCTTTGCGTTAGTACATAAAGCGCGAGAACATTGTTTTCAGGAAATCAATACATCCGCCCTTATATACAAGCCTAGAGGTCATTGTAACTTGAACTTTCTTTCAGGCGTGGCCGAGAGCTTCTCACTAACCTAGCCTAACGTAATTTTCAGTCCGAAATACTGAAGACAGCCACATTTCCCGTAAACAAACATAGACCTTACCACTTACACATAGAGCTGAAATTCTAAAAAATGGCGTTGGTAGAACGCTGAATGTATGTAGCATCAGGCTATAAGGCATGAACGGAAATTCAGTCTTACATTCATTGACAAAAGGTTCTTTTTTCGTTGCATGCTAAAAGTCTACGGCCTGAAAATATGCCTGTAAACTTACGAAATAAAACTTGAATATGAGGAAAACAGTAACAAAAATAAGATTTTATTTATTTTAATAAGTAAATAATATGATTAGACTATATCGTGCTGTAGTAAAACTAAATTAAATGCAAGGCGAACTTGCTAACCTGCAATGCGCCATTCTGTCTTTTGGGGCGTAACAAAACTAAATGGGAACGCGAAACTTTTGTGTATCTATCTCAGAATCCTGTTGTACTAGTTTATGTTGTACCTTTTTATTTTGTGCACATTATTACGTTTTTATTAAGACTTTTTTAATGCGTAAAAAGTTAAGCAACTTTTAACAATGAAAAAATCTGTTCACAATTAAGGTTAACTCTACCGTTATCATCGATATTTGGCCAAGTGACTCATTAAAATTAATGCAGTTTACAATAATGACTTTATGATGATAAGCATTTATTAATTCAAATATTGTGTCTCCTTTTGATATAATTTAGTTTTGGTAAAACCTAGATTTTTAAAATAAACTTCCTTTCTACCAAAGTAAGACAATATTTCCAAAGTAATAAGGCATTTTACTAATTTCAAATTTAAGGATATACAGGTTCACTAATTCGAAATATATGTTACTTTAAAATATAAGTCAAAGTAACGTACGTCTGACAGGGGGTAGTCAGGAATCAAAGGTACATGAATGGCGTAGTCGTTGCGTACCTATTGCGTAACGCAGCGAAGGTTAGCCGCGTAGTACTACGGATCGATACGCGGGGGAGAGGGGGGAGGGTTCAAGGCCGAGAGTACGCGTACCATTGCGTATCAGGCAACTGAACTATCAGCCAGAACTATGTACTAGTTTCATGTTCGTCACAAATTAATGATTATGTACTTGTGATATCTAGTATTGTGACAACGGTTTTTGAGGTTAATGTATTATTCGAGTTATAGGTGGATACGAGTATTGTTTTTGTCCACACTATCTATGATTTGGTACCATTTTTGTAAGTTATCCTAGTACGTACTTAGTGTGACGTTTTATTTTTACACTTACATTACATTAACATAACTTGACCAAATGTACAATCAGTAAGAATTCAAGCGTATAAGCATTAATTACGAGTTATTCCACTTAGGGCACCTGGCACCTGCGAAAAATTTTGACAGGAGCCTTATGTCGAATAGATAAGGTACCAGTAGCTCAGGTGCCCTAAGTGGAATACCTCTTAATTACTATCTTCATACTACAAAACTACATACCCAACAATACAATCTATTTAAGAAAAAAGTACCTTTGAAAACGTCGTATAGAAAACAAATAACTATCAAGAAGAAACATTTGAATTTCGAACATCGTCATTCCATTTTCTATCTACGAAAAACGAAAAAAAATCCTCCCTTAAATACGTAGCTATCAGGAACGCTGAGCCTTCATGTCGTAACAATGATCGCGAGGACGTTGACACCGCAGTGAAGTCCTCTCCATTTTCCCTAAAAGCTTTCGAGCCTACTCCGGAGGTCGTTCAACTTCTTTGACCTTAAAATGTCCCGTGATGGCGTTCGTTAGCTGAAAAATGGAAAATTATTACTAGAGTATTAGTATTGTTGATTGACACGCAACTTTATTGCCTAGGCTGGGCTGGCTAGATGAAGGTTTCAATCATGATATACTGACAGTCAAAATACATTGTTTATCACTTTTACTTTAATAGAAAAGTTCTGTTTCCGAATGTACCTGATATAAATCCTGAAGTACATCCTCCGGTTTGAAAAAAAAAACTGTGCTATTCAATTGTTTGCTTCAGCTAAATGTTTTCATCTGCTTAGCCTTCTTCCAAACTGTGTTAGAATCGGCTTTGATCCTAACCAAATTCAGCTAAAGGGATTTCTATCTGACCTCAACCCAGTTAGTATGGATGGTAAGATCCACAAATGACATGATGGACTAACGGCTTAATGAGCAAAGTAAAAATGGCTTGAAGCAGATAAAAGAAAATATAAGAAAATAGCTTCTTTAGTAATTTTATTTTTTTGTATTACATTTTGCAACCATATCTACATAAGCAAAAATCCGAAACTCTACAGTCTCCCTAAACAATCTAAAAGCATTTTAATTACTGAACGACACATACGGCGATGTGAACGAAAACAAAACTAATTCGAGTACACATTAAACTTTCACTCTCCGCGGCAACAATTAACTGAATGCGAGTGACTCTGCGCCGGCGCAAGTTGCAAGCGACAGGACTGGTTACAGAACATTCTAGAACACCCACTGAGAGACATAGTGCTTATCAGAAATGGCTACAGAACTTGTAATTTCAGGTTATAACTATTAGAAATTCAAGGAACAAAGTATAGTTATTCATAGATACTTTAACAAGTTGCTAAGTGAAATAGACACAAAAGCAAACCATGTATTTTTTCGTTATGGTTTGCTCTTGGCTGTAGTCTAAGTCAGAGTAACAGTGACGAAGCCTACAATGGATTGAGCTTACCTCGAAGAAGCCTGTTCACTTTAACTTTGAAGAATTTTGTATTGTATGCGTTCGGGAACACGTTCGGGGACACAGTTCCACTCTTTTGCGCATTATGAAAACTGTGTACATAAAATGAGCAAAAATTAAATGAATATCTAATTAAAAACGTAAATTAATGTATTGAAAATTCAACATACAATAACAATTATTCAAGTTTTACTAAAAACTTGCGTAAATTCGCGAATTATTAAGGCGACAAACTGTAGGTAAGTAGTAAGATGCATGTACTTATCCCAAAAAAAAAAAACTTTCCTGTCATAATTTGATAGACGAAATGGCGATTGGAATGTTAATAGTAAAATTATTAAAAACTTTAGGATCGTCTATCATCGATCATCGCGTCGCGATTTATCATTTATCAATTTCTAATTCAATCTAATTAATCATTGTAATAAATCGTTCACTTTAATGTTGTAATTGTCTTTAGGTGGCCATTAGTGATGAAGCCTACCCTAGAAATGGAAATTCGAAAACAAGAGACATTAATCTACCCGCATTGGGACTCTTTTTATTTCGATTTAAATATCAAAAGTTTATGTATTTCAAATTGCGAGAGACTGATGCCTAAGCTAGATTCGAGGCGTGTATTTCAGGACATCAGATTGCGACATTACACACATTACATCTCACAGGATATCTGTGTCCTCCCAGTGGAAGTTAGCCCCTTCGTACACAAAGCGACGCAAGTCTCCGATGCCTTACGACTTTGGTATCCAGTTGACTATCTCAATACAAGTCTTAGAGAGGTTCGTATACAGGCAATGGTTGCCAAAGTCGTAAGGTATCGGAGACTTGCTTCGCCTTGTGTACAAAAGGTCTTAAACTAAAGCTGGCTGTTCGGAGGCTGACAGAAGACCGCGACAGGAGACCGTGACCGGAGATCGCTGCCGTATCTGTCTCGTTTCTGTGTCTCGCTCGCAGACTACCGCTCATCATCATATCAGCCCCGGATCACCCACTGCTGGATATAGGCCTCCCCCTTTTGTATGCCATATCTGTCTGTTCTGTACGTCTCTTATCCATCCATTCCCCGCGATCTTAACGAAATCGTCAACCCAACGAGCTTTTACATCGCCTAATGTTAGGTACAGTCGCCTCCTGTCGCGGTCTTCGGCACGAACCGCCACCTCAACCGGCCATCACTTAGACCAAGCCTCAGCACATTGATAAGATCTGTCCATGTTTAGTGGAAGAAATCACGTTGTAAACTGGCCGGTACTGATAATGTAATGGCAAAGAGATAGTTGCACACATCTAATCTAATTAAACTATGAAATTCTGTGGTTTATGATGCTGGCTTAGAAGCGTGGTTAAGAGTAGTAGTAATGGTGTAGCACTAGTGCTTTGTAAACTTCTTTCAAGTAAACTTCCAGGTTCTTCACAAAGATAGATAGATTTACGGTCGTTGTTTGAAGGTAATAAGCTCTACTCAAGCTTACACTTTCATTCTTACTGTAGGTAAAAGTAAAAAAAGGCAGTGTTACAAAATTCGTTGGCGTGCGTTACGGGTTTTTGTAAACAAAATAAAACTTTTATGTCTCAAACACAGGAGGACACGCCGCCGGGTAACACCGGGAAAAACGCGGAAAATTCCTTAAAAATCGAGTTCACCGCCACCACAGCGAATAATAGTGCACGAACAATAAAACTTTTATTGACATCGTAAAGGTGGACGCATAAAAATCATTTAACTTGAGCATTTACGATCGCGGCGATTTCCTGATGGTGCGCACTTTCGCGTACCCCGCACCCGGCCGCTTTTCACGGCTTTCCTCAGAAAACTATATCTGTCCCGCTCCCGCGTACAGCGATATCTCTATCCCGCGCCAAGTTCGACGACCGGGGCAACGAGCGCGCGAAAGTACTTTCACTGCGCCGGCGCATGCGAGTCTCTAACGCCCGTCTGTTGTTACGGGCGCGTTTGCGTCTTTATTATACGAAGTTTTGTACTGGCGATCGCAGATAACGCGTTCGTCGCGGTGAAATGGCCTTTGCTGGGGTTTGCACTGAGCCCGCAACAGTTTAGATGTTAACTAGTTGTAATTCATCTAGGAATGCGACTTGTCTATCCGTCTGCGCGCGCGTTGCTCCAGACCGACTCTAGTCGCACTTGTAACGAGCCTTTGTTCTGGTATTATGGGACCATTTTCTTGAAGATGCAGTACCTTACATTCAGAGCTTTCTCAAAGTCAGTCCTCGGCATTTTAGAAAACAGTTCGTTAAGCACTAAAATGTATATTGCCTCATTAAAAGTGCGCGTATAATTTCATGTCCAGTCCACAATCACGCATTTACATGCCAATATTTTTGCATCAATTAAAAAACTATCACCGCTCAACAATTAAGTACAAAAACCGTTTTTTTACACAAAAACACAACAAATGGTACATAATAGCGTTGTCGTGTTGTATATCAATCGCAGGTAGGAAGCGCGAGTGAAAGCAAGCCTTTCTGTCACGCGGCGCACGCGCAGAACTTAGCCGCAGTGCACAATGCAACTGAATCTAGAATCGGTCTAGATCTGCAGATTTGAATCAGATTTTTATCGCGTTTAGTTGTTAGTGATGTTGAATGAAGGGGAAATCTGAATCACGATATTTTATAGTCTGCTTGTCAGTGGCTGATTTTATGTCAAAGCTTTTTTCTTTACAGAAATGGAAAGTGATCCACTTAAATTACCACAAAGGACACATTCTCAAAGAAAAATTAAGATGGCTCCTTCAATGTAGTCGAAACTATTTTAACTTCGTTTTTTCAGAAATTTAATTCAAAGACTAACCTAGACTTTAAGGAATATTATGTTAATAGAAACCAGAGCCTAAGACAGAAAGTTCATTTCACTAGTTAGATAGTGTCATGGTGTCACAGTTGATGTGTTATTACCACACCATCAATATGCATGGGGTTCCAAGAGTCGCTTGCATAAGACATGGTGACACAATCGCCGTAAGAGAAATGGCGCCCATACACAATGGCCCATGCTGGCCACGGCGGCCATATTGTGGTGTCCATTGACGGATTGAAGAATACATTGATGCATTGATACGTCTTCTTGCCAAATGGAGCGAGAGATGGACCATTGAATAAGAATCGAGCTTTTCTCTTGATCACTGTTGTATAAGTTATTATAATACTAACTTTGTTTTATTTTTCGTACCGAGCTAGTTTCATTCTAATTTCATTTTCATTTATAGAGATAGATCATTGGGGAATAATTTTATAGTTATTTAATTCAAGTTCCATTTTCCCCATTAATGGGGACACATTCAATGGGGATACCGGCTCTACAAACTGTGCTAAAGTAGGCTAATTGTTCTGTAAAGTTTTATGATTTATCAACTGAATAATAGATCTTGTTTTGGAGTAGCCAGATTCAATAACTAGTTAATCTTTGATATGCGGTGTAGCTTCGCTGGAATAACTAATATCTACACTATACTTTGTTTTAAAAGATTTGATATTTTATTTTCAATGAATAAACTCAAAAACTACTGAGCAAGAAATGCAGTCTATATTTATTTTTGAATTTTACCTGTACGAAGTCAGGGCGGGTCACAAGTTTGTTCTTAAAAAAATGAAGTAAAAACATCCGCATCTATGCACACCGCCCTACAATTAACTTTTGTTTCATAAAATTTTCACATAATTGTCAACGAGTGAACGTAATTCAAACTGGCATAATCATAACGGCTTTATTTCCGCAAGCGACGCGCGCGCAGGTAAAAGTTGCAATTATGAGCTCTTTCATAATGACGACTTTCAGAGATTAAACGACTAACACTATCGGTTTTACGTAATTATAATAATACGTAATGATAATGACTAGTATGTCTTATATTTTTGTTAGTAAATAAATGTATTATGAAGTGTCAGTTGGGTACTTGTAAATTAATTATTCGGTTTCGATTAATGTCACACCATTGTGAAGCACACGAAGTTTCTGAATAAAATAACTGTTGTGGAGTGACCAGACATATCGATAAAGAATCGGCTTGAATTGATCATAAGTCTTTTTTGACACAGGACACACGAACACCTAGTCCCGGAACAACTACTTGCAGATCATATAAATATTTGTTCCGTGCGGGGATCGAAGCCGCGACATACTGCCCATCAGTCGATCCCTCAGCGACTGCGCCAACCGTGTCGTCAAAATTCTTCATAAAGAATGAATGAGTATATAGATGATTCATTTATCGTTCTCCATCGTTCACTTTTCCGCTTTTCAAAATATGTATCAGACTATCAGTTAGCTCAAGAGTCAGTAATCTCTAAATCGAACGATCGTAAACTCTGGAGGAAAGCTAATGACGTCTCTGGTCACTGAGCTAGTAATTTATTAATACGTAATGACTTAATTAGCAATTATCTTGTTTACGGGACGCTGCGGGCGGGCTGCCTCATCACGATATTCATAGATATTGTGCTATATTTACCTAAGCTTGGGCTTTCCTCAGGGATTCGAATATTCTTATAGGAATTCGCATTTCTTGAAATCTTTTGCAATATTTCTGCGTTATCTGAAATATTCAACCCCATTTCTTAGTCACCTAAGAAAATTTTATCCCAACAAATCCAATAAAGTCATCATGATTTAATCAACCGAAAGGATTTTAAAAAAAGCTTGTTTCTGTCAAGTGATTGTGGGTAATAGGATTTATCAGTAATTGAAATAGGATTAAAGGTATACTAATTCAAAATTTGGAAAATTTTTGCTTATCCTATCAACAAACTACATACATATATTATCTTTCATTCAATGACATCAGTGTTTTTAATAGTAGTATCAAAAGCATTTCATATTCTCTTTTGCAAATCTATCTGGCACAATTCAGGCTTATTATTATAATAAAATAACATCGACTGACTCCCTCACATTCAAGGTTTAAAAAATCGAACAATAAAAATGGGTGTCGGCCCTGAAGCACTTGCATGCGCGCACGCCGCATTTCGCGTGATCGAATTTTTTACTACCCGCTAATTGTAGCGCAGCTATGATACTAGTTACGTTTCGATAACTACCCGACTTTAAATTGATTGTTTTATGATCATTCGCTTTATTGTGTTTGTGAGGGTCGATGCTCGCGAGCGTAAAAGTCAATGCCACAGAAATTAAGGTTTGGTCTCTGAGGGGACGTTGCTATGGGTCATTTGGTACCTAACTTAATCTATTCCATTATTTGAAATGTAAGTTGTGTTTTAGTTACTAATGAAAACTTTAACGACTAATACAATCAATTAGGAGTTTGAGGGTGTTTCAATAAAATGTAATTTTATCGGTTCAAGTAGGTACAAGTAGATTCATATTAAATGAAGTCTTACAACATATTTTCCCTCCAGGAAAAAAATTAAACAAAATTCTACTTCCTACTTCTGAAAATAAAACTGAACATAACTGAGCTATAATGGAGCGGGAAGCCTTACAACTGGAATAACTTAATTTCCGTGACCTCAATACACAAGTACATAAAGTTAGGGAATTTCACCAAACGGTACCGCGGCTCAGATCATATAACCGATTTATAAACATAACCGAACTTGTAAATAAACGTTAATTAAAGGACAAAGTCCTTTGAGGATTATCTGGCTTTCATGACTGAAATTATTGGGATCTAGCAAATATTATTTTTGGATTAGCAATTTGAGAGATGAATAGAATTTTGGCTAAATCATTCATTTATATTAATTTCGATTATTTGGGAACTTGAATGTGAAACCTTTCATGGTTATCCGGATTGTTATTCGATAATTTTCATCCCATTATAAATCCAAAAGTTTAAGACTATATAATTCAACGGGATTTAAACGTATGTAATACACATTTTCAACTAAAAAATGAATAAGTATTACTAATCAATTATTCTGAAACGAAAACATGCCTTTACGTAAACTTGTTTTTTAATTATTTAAATATAATCGAAGCTATAAAAACATATTGACAAATATATCACAAAAAATTATCCTAACAAATAATCCAACAACAATAATAAAGATCCAATAACTCCATATAAATCTCAACAACGGATGCTTAGCTGACTCATCAACAAGGCGCTTCGTATTTTAAAACGCGAATACCATAAGCCGGCCACGTGTCGTTTGGGCGCGCGTTTGAATCCCGGCTGCGTCTATTTGCGGTAAATGGGTCAAGCCAATCCCAACTTAGCTGCAAGAACGAATACAAAAAGAGTAAAGTGAACACCGGCCGGTGCGCCCGGGCACAGTTAACGAGCGGTTTAACTAGCAGTTTAGTTTTGAAACTTTTGTTGGTAGTTTTGATGTTACATTTTATTTCAAACACTTGTAAGTTAATTATTAGGTAGATATAGGTAGTGTAAGCGTTTAAGTAAATAAGTTGCAACAATTTTCCATTTTCTTCTGCTCATATTTATTTTGTTCTTAAACTTGAGTACCAGGACAACATAAATGCATTGCAGTGTTTAGTTTACCGTCCAAACATGACATGACACGTGACACTTACGTACCTACCACCACTGGAATCTCCATACATTCCAATTTCTTGTACATTACACGTCGCAGCCGAGTCACCAAGCCACCAAGGTTGTAAAAAGAATAGTGGACGACATTGGACTCACATATAATACATATACATAGGCAGTACATAAGGCGGAAGTATCGCCTTGTCGAGACCTGTTCGCCTTACCAGTAATGCCGATACATTTAACGTGTCTATATACGTTATTAAAACTGATACTTGTTTTTGATCTTGTAAAAATATGCTGGTGTTTACTGGCTAAACAAATGAAAAACCTTCCATGTAAAAGGTAGAACTTTATGTATAGACAACGTGAGCTAAATGTTTGAATACAATTTTCCTGAGCGCTGTTCGTCAACATCTGTAAAAAATATGTTGAAAAAACAAGATGGCGTCGTTATTTCTGTTTAGACCTCTTTATCAAAATAACCATAATATGTAACTTAAGATTTATTCAAAAAGAAGAAACCTAATATTCTTCCAAATCCTCCATTGGTTAAACGTTCAGTTAAACCTCTGTTTGCTAAACTGCAGTTAAAGTTAATCTCCTGTGCGAGTGTGTCGGTGCGCTCGCGCAGTGCATCGGCCGCGTTGCGCAACCGCCGCTATTTATACCCACCCTCGCCTAACGCCGGAACTCCTCCGGTGAAAGTTTGCACTATATTTTTATTACTATACATATTTAATTCGGGAATTCTTGGATGCTTCAGATTTTTTGGAAGAGGAATTTCGAATATTTTTTCGAATGTAATTTTTTTCAAAAATTGACTGCAGTTTCCCCACTTTTTACTTGGGGTTGCTACAAATATTTTTATTTTCTGTGTGAGAAACATTTTCTTCGCGAGAACCCCAAAATTGGGTAAGAGTTAATAGCTCAAACTTAATTTGGTTCAAATCTTGTCTGATAGTGTAGAGAATTATTGTCATTTATGCATTCCATAAAGTGAAAAATTTATTATTCATTATTCCATAAGTTTTTTCCATGTGTTAATTTAAATGTAATTATTTACTAACGTAAGAGATTTCTGCAATAAATTCAAAAAATCACAATCTTGTAATTATCCTACAAGTTACAGGACTTTCAATTACATGTCTCTAATTTAGTTGCAAATAAGCGAATGTAATTTGCCAAAGACATTAATATTACCCAGCTCAACAAACACTTCGTATGGTGTTCATAAAGATAATTTCTACTATTATCCATAAACCAATGTACCATTAGGTACTTACAACATAAAATACATAATCATACTAATTTGTATAACGCAGCTCGATCTCTCACCTCCAGATAATCATCTTATAATGGCCTCTGTGGCCAGCACTTACGACCTCTACCACTAAATGTATAATCAGTAGGCTTTTGTATACTTTGTGACCTTTTGACAATGTTCGCAACTTTACTTTCAATTTTCGTAGTATATCGTTAAAATCCGGGAAAATTGACATCCCCACCCCACCCTAGTTGGTCACGGGAATATCTCCTCAGCTAGCAGTGACCCTAGAACGTAGGGCTTATTGAAGGATCACCGTGGATTTTAGCCAGTTCAAGTCTGAATGACCCTCTCGTCCTGTCCTGGGGGGAGGACTCATTTGATGATTTTATGATTTGGTTTTTAATACTGTCGAGTGAGGACTACGAAATAACACTACGAAGGCATAAATACCTGCCTATATTTAACTTTCCTTAACATAAGCACCACGTTTCCTTGTCAACCTTCCTCTTGTGAGGCAATTTTTCATGCGTAGGTGTAGGCATTACAAAGAATGACGAGAAATCACATACGTACCGTCATTTTGTAATGTCGAGCCAAATTACTTCTCCCGTAGCTTGTGAATTGTGATCGAAATATCAGATAACGATTGTTCAAAGGCAGATCTATTAATATCCACTACTTCGCCCACACTCCATTATCCATATGCTTGGACGAACACGTTGTTTACTTCAAAAACTATTTACCTAGGTAGGTACATGAGAGAAATACGGGACTTCCCACAAATTATATTATACTCGGTAATGTAAAAGCTTATTTCTTGAATGGAAAGTGTTTTATGAAAGGGGTTGTACCAGTACATAGATATAGAAATTCCCTTGGGAGTAAAAAAGGAATGAATATAGGTACTATCCAGCGAACGAAATCGCGAATATCTCGTGAGCTAATCGAGCTAAGATACTCGTGTACGAAACGGCTTGCAAGACCCATTGTGCACCAGTCTGAAGATAAATCAGATAAAGAACAGTCCATTCTTCAAGCAGCAAGGTTACAAGCACAACACGGCATTATCTAATACAACTTATCACTATTATACAACGCCCTCGCTTATTTATAAACAATATTCTAAACAAACGGCATTAATTTGTTGTCCAAACGATCGAGACCTGTCGCCACTTCCGCGTACCTAAACCATTTAAAATTTGTCGTGTAAGGTCACCGCCACGAAGGTTGACAACAACAAGAAAATGAATAATACAAGCGAAACGATCGAGATTTCTAGTTCATTGGATTGATTGATTGATATCCAAATTTTGCTCGAAAACAAAATGACGTTATGTTTGTAAATAGAACGAAACATGTCCACTTGATAAGTGTTTATTAATTATATTTCCATGTTAACATAGGAACAAATACTACAAGTTCTCGAGTGGATTTCAAGCTGATAAGTTTGTATTTGTTTGATAAGTTAACGATTACATCAAGTAATTAATTCAACAAAACAGCTTCACCTGAAAAACGATTGAAATGAAAACAAACAATCGATTGTGTCGAATCGAGCATTTCCCACAAGAAAATATTCACTTGCAACCAGAATACAAATAATTAAGACAGAATGAAAGAATATAAATGATTATAATTATATTCTGCGCAAATTAGACGGGCATTGCCGGTCTATTTTTTTATCCGACACTGCCCTTTCTTCTTTAATCTTATAATGCGGCGGGAAAATGATAAACACATGGTTTTACACCAAAGTCTACATTAAAAGAGAAACTGTAAAAACTTGTGAGCATATCTCCATAACCACATGCTCTCCTAGTCCCAGCTGTGAGGTGTTAGCTGATGATTGTTTCCCACCCTCCTGGCCGTTGGCCGCGGGCCAGGGTGCGTCGCCCCGGTCGGCCATTGTCTCTTCATCGATTTCAAACAGAAATAGACGTGATGCATTGCTGGCCACATGATATTCTTTTCTTAACGTCACCGTTTGTATGAAATTGTGGAGTTTTTCTGCTCTGTCTGCTTTAAGAAAAGCGATCATAACCTCTGCAGTTTAAAACTGAAATTAGTTTGCTAGTTACATGTAATGTAGCTGTGTATTTGACACCCATCGTGGGACCGAGTGAAGTCTCAATTCCACATGTATGTATGTATTGCTCGCTAAAGGCTGAACATTCCAAACCTGTGCTATTCAATCGATACGTACAACCTGCGCACAATTAGCAGGTGATACATACAAGTTTTCTATTGGTTCTTTAATTAAAATAAACTTACTTTGAAAATGGTTTTAGAAATAATTTCACTAAACTTGATTTGAGACAGTTATTTCTAAAATAAAAGAGCTTTTTAATAGTTGTTGAAAGGAATGAACGAAACATTAAATGTAATTTCTCGAAATTATTCTCAGTCTTACAAATTCTGTGAATGCTTTGCTTTCAATAAATGGAATTATGAAAACTCGAGTTAACAAAATGATTTTTCAATTAACTTCACTATTAGCTGAAAAGTATCTTCAACAGGCAGTTTTACAACTAATTTTATTAAAGTAATGGTGAAGATTCTATTTGTAGTTAATTAGACGCATATAAATGCAGAAAACCACGTGGCGATTATTGACTCACGATAATAACACATCGCAAGCATGCTAAAGTCTCATATAGCTGTGATTAAGCAAACTCTAAAACTTATCGGATTACCAAAAATTCAAAAGAAAACGGAAAATTACACCAACAGTGGATTAATAACTTAATTTTCCATTACCTAAATCACCTACAGATTGACTAGATCCAGAATGAAGAACCTCCTTCATCACTCAGAGTTACCGCAGTAAAAAAGCCTCAGTTTTCGGTAGCAATGCGCCTGCGCACGCGAAAAGCGTCCCGCGTCCCTTGTCCCGGGGTCGACGGACTTGCCGCGGTCACGCCGGCCGTTCCCCGGCCGCGGGAAAATGGGGAAACTATTGTTGCGCACAATGCGTGCGCGCTTCCGTGTCAACCAACCTGGGATGCCCGCAAATTACCGTTCACGAGCAGATAGGTCTTAGCACCTGTGGGATCCTGGTACCTTGGAGCTTGTGAGTAACGTATACTCATTTGAATTAATTGATTATAATAGGTTTGTGTTCTTTGCTTAGGTGAAGGTTTTTATTTTCAAAATAACTACTACTATTTTTTTAAAAAAAAAACGTTGCCCCACACTAAGAAATTCTCCTGTATCGTGGGTGCGTTTACAAACATAGAAACTCTTATACACAAACACCCAGACCCGGAACAACTACCTACTTGCAGATCATACAAATATTTGTTCCGTGCGGGGATCGAACCCGCGACACAGCGCAGCAGTCTAATTGCTCAGCCACTGCGCCAAACGTGTCGTATAAATTCCGAATTGGAACAATTTATTTTTAACTTAGTGATAGCTATCATTAAATAAAAAAGAAGCGTAGATGTGATTGACGGCTAGAAGTAACCTATTCACTCTCGAATTAAATACCTCCCAAGTTTAACTTATTCTAGCTAAAAAAAACTGAATCAAATCAATAAAATAAATTTAAAAAGACATGAACTCATATGAATATTCTGACCAACCTAATACAAAACAACAGTGTATTATGCAGATGTGGTAGATAGTGCGTATGTTTCGTGCAGGTATGATGTCCTACGCTCCAGTGCTCCCCTTCATTGTCATGTTACCCTAATAACTGAGCGGGTGCCTGTCAAAGGATTGTAACAGTGAAGTCCTGTTATAATAGCAGATCCTGTCTCCCAAATTACGTATGGGAAACGTACAATTTGCGGACAATGTGGTTTGTGTGGAAACACACAGCATACACATTTGTCGACATTTTCTCTTTGAGTGATATGCACGCGTATTTACGTCAAATAAAAGAGATACTTAATTTTGCACTTTTTTTATCTCAAAAGTTGTCTAATTAAAATGCAATGCTTATTTCAATAGCAGCCCGTTCTCATGGAATATCATTCAAAAATCGAATAACGTTCCTCAAAACAAGCATTGTGTGAATATTATTTTATTTTATTCGCTGACAATACTGGGACATTGGAAACGCATGAGAATTTCAGTGTGAACATTTTATTGTTATTAAAAAAAAGTATACAAACTTTTTTGATGGTAAAAATAACTGTTTAGGCTCTTTGCAGCACTGTAATCATATTATTCCGACAGTCAGTAGATAGACTTATCTTCTATATACAGGGTGAATTTTTCAACTGGGCGTGGATGGCTACTTTCGAAACTATGAGGAATATCGAAAAACGTTGAAAGGAGTCTCGAGGCCGATTTTGACGAAAACTAAAACTGCATCATCGGATTTTAGAAAAATCAAAAATCCTGGTCAGGAATCGAACCCGCTGATTTTGAAAAAAAAATCACACCCTGTATTATTATACTATTCGATAGTGTTGCTAATAAGGATCAAATTCTGGGAAGTAATCATATACGGCAAACTTAAGGAAAACGTATAATTACAAAAAAACTGATTAATCTTCAAGGCAAAGACTGTATTTGAAACATAAGTTACCGTTTCTTCTTTAAAATAATGCTATTTTTAGTTCAACTCAATAATGTCGTATTGCTAAGTACAGTGGGATTGTTGAAACGTCAAACCCAGTGGGACATTGAAAACACTGACATTTCATAATTTCGAATAAATTATGGCTCAGTAGATGTAAAGTAACATGGAAAAATAGCAATTTCATAAAAATCAGCCATTTCCTTAAGTTTGCCGTATATGATTACTTCCCAGAATTTGATCCTTATTAGTAACACTATCGAACGGTGTAATAATACAGGGTGTGATTTTTTTTCCAAAATCAGCGGGTTCGATTCCTGGCCAGGATTTTTGATTTTTCTAAAATCCGATGATGCAGTTTTAGTTTTCGTCAAAATCGGTCTCGAGACTCCTTTCAACGTTTTTCGATATTCCTCATAGTTTCGAAAGTAGCCATCCACGCCCAGTTGAAAAATTCACCCTGTATATAAAATTCAAAACTGACTGACTGATCTGACAACGCACAGCCCAAACCGCTGGGCCTAGAAACTTGAAATTTGGCATAAACCTTCCTTATACCACGTAGGTGAGCACTAAGAACGGATTTTGCGAAATTCGGCCCCTAAGGGGTTGTTTTTGGGGTTGATAGTTTGTATGAAACTTCGCTACTACAGGTGCTAGGAATTCCAAATTTTGCATAGGGTGTCTTTTTAGAACGTAGATGCTAACTATGACGGGATTTTGTGAAATTCGACCCCTAAGGGGTTTGTTTTTAGGGTTGATAGTTTGTATGAAACTTTGTTACTGCAAGTGCTAGGCGTCTCAAATCTTGCATGCCGGTTCATTTTAAGACGTAAATACTCAAAAATGTAAAAATTTTGTGAAATTCTACCCCTAAGGGGTTTTTTTTGGGGTTGATAGTTTTGAGACTTCAATTTTTACATATGGGTTCTTTTTTGGACGTAAGTGATACTAAAGACGGGATTTTGCGAAATTCGACCCCCAAGGGGTTGTTTTTGGGGTTGATAGTTTGTATGAAACTTTGTTACTACAACTGCTAGGAGTCTCAAGACGTAAGTGATAGTGAAAACGGGATTGATGTATTGATAGTTAGAGGTCTCAAATTTTACAGGAGGTTTTACTTTAGACACAGGTTCTCACTAAGTGAGGATCTTGCGAAATTCAACCCCTTAAGTAGTTTTGGGGTTGTTAGCAAGGAATCCCAATATATTCATTGGGGTTATTTTAAGAACGTAGGTACCACTCAAGACGGGATACTGCGAGTAGATAGAAATTTTGTTGAATATTGATTTAGATTTTCGAAAAGTATCCCTTATAGAGGGTGACTGGGAGTAAAAATTCACAAAAGCAAAGTTCGAAAATCACGCGGACGAAGTCGCGGGCGGAGTGCTCGTTATAGATATAATTAAAATATATCTAAACATTGAGATTGTATATTTTGGATTGGATTGACAATCGTAATGAGATTTACCAAGTACTATTTTTTATTAAACTTATAATTAGATTATTCCTTAGGAATACATTCAAGGTAAATAGCATCATCTTTAAAACATATCATCATAAATTATCTCAAAGAAACTTAAAGCTAACAAGCGTATACATGATAGAGTATCAATTTACAGCAGTAGCTATAAAAAACTTAACAAGTAGACTGCCACAAAAACTCGCGATAGCCATACAAAAAATGGCTTCGCAATCCGAGATACCAGGCGTACATGAAACTCAGGAGATCATCGCTGTAACACATGGACTAGAACGACGTGTTCGCCTCGCACCATCATCTGTGGTATGTGTCGTGTGCACTCCCACAGACCTTTGCCAAGAGGAGTATTAGTCACCTCTGGGACTGAGGAGATTGTTGCGGCGGTGCCTTTAGGAACTGGTTTACCTGTTTAAAAAATATTGTGATGAGGAAATAGAAAACTCATAAAAGCGAAAGTTTTTCAGATGGATGGATGTTTTTTACTCTTTTACGCAGAAACTCCTGAACGGATTTGGATAAAATTTGATATACAGATAGCTTATAACCAGGGTTAATAAATAGGATATTTTTTATCCCGATTTTATCTTGTTGTGGGATAATTTTCGAGTTGTAGAGGGCGAGACAGTTGGCAACAGCTAGTTAGAAATATATCAGATCTATCGAAAGTCTTCATTTTGTTAACATTACATACCCATTGCAGGAGGCTGTTTCCCCTTTTTCCGTAGTTTCTTCTTCCAGGTTTCCACGACGTCACTGAGCGCCATATTCCAATGCTTGTCGAAAGCCACCACGGTCGCATGTAACACACCTCTCACGCCTCTGTCATTGCGGGTTATGATCTGGGAACAATAAAATAAATACACATTTAAAAGGAAATATACACTACTTAATCGCCACATAACTACAGTAAATAGGTAACTGAGTTATTATTCAGGCGCCAAACGATCATAAAACCATTTTCCATCACACTTTAGTCCCAAGAATGATGAAATATAGAATATACTTCAGCAGAAATGTTCTAATAAATATTAAATGCAAGCAATTTATTTCGATCCAAAATAAACAACGCATATTAATCTTCGTACTCTTTTCTTGTTTGAGACGCAAACACGGCCATTTCTACCAGAAAAATAATATTAAAACACAATCGTTTTTAAATAGAAAACACGAATAGCATGACTAGAATTACTCACATTTAAAATGACATGGAAAATACCGTTGGAAATGTTTTTAAGTCAACTCTGAAGAGGAAGGGCCTTGTAAAGGGCGATGAGTAATGTTGTTCTCTTTGTTTTCAGACGGTACATTGCATGACAGCACGTGGTGCCTCCCTGCCCCATGTGTTCACACGGACACCTGCCTTCCAGCATAGCAATACACCAACGAGCTGTATGGTGAGTTCATTCTTATAGATCTAACAGTGCTTGTTAATCTAGATTTTTTTGATTTTTTCTTAAATTATTTAGGTTTTTATGTATTTTTGAATCAGTTTGATCTGACTTGTTACAAGTGCTAAAAAAAATTGAGGGCTTAACTAAAAATGGCAGTGTATTTAATACCACTTAATTCCATAGAAGCTTGTTACTAGTCTTTCCATAAAAGTATGCCTTTTTCAGGGATGAAAGTAAATAAAGCCTCCAACGTAGCGTAGGAGGCTGTTCGTGACGTCATCAGCGTCACTTCTACATAGATCCGGAAAGCGCGTGTCTTTCTTTATTACAATATGTTTTGGAAGTTTGCCAATTCAATCCGTTTTTTTACGAGCCACAAATTCTAGAACATACCACTCTCCTTTTGATGGCAATATTTATTCTGTCCATCGAAACGTAAACATAATAACATTTGTAACATATAGTACGTGTGGGACAACCTCGTGGTGATAGATGGCGCGGAGCACGGCGGGCTTAACTACAGGTGAGGTCAGAAGGATACTGTAACATTGACACCATTTAAGACCACACATACCGAATACTGCGACCTTCATAGGGATATTTCCATGACATTGTTATCACCCAAATCTGCTAAATCGCCACAAATGTTGGGATACAGACACATTTAAGTGTTATAATTCAATCAGTAGCGAACAAATACGCGGTGTTGTTGCGGAAGGCGCGGTGGCCTCGTCGGGGGCCGATTTAATTCGTAAGTACCGCGCCAAGGTCCGCCGCTTATATCGTATGGAAACTTTTTGATTTTTCCTCCTCTGCGGCTTTTGGTGTTTTAAAGCCGTTAATGACAAGGTGACAGAGGAATGCGTGTGCAGAATCACGATTTTAAAAACAAAGATTAATGTTTCGGAACAAATTCTGTGATTAATTGGCCTTGTCAAACGCAATGCCAGGATAAAAGGTCGTGGTGTTGTCGAACTTTTGTGTTTACTGGCAGATTTTGTTTTATTCCTAGTCACAGTGCTCCTCCATGAGATTGGAAGCCAGCCAGGTGAAACTGTGAGGTAGACAGAATGCATCGCGAGACAAAAACATGAGCGGAGTTCACGCGAGTCGCATGCTCGCAGTATATTTTTATTGAGTGGAAATATACCCGGCAGCAGCCGACACACTGAAATAGACTGTATGACTTTAATAGAAAAGAGTTTTTATACTGTGTACAAATTGAAACGTATCATAAGACTCAACAAGTGCTGAAAAAGTATCCTTATTTATTAATCAGGCTCAGCTTTCTTTATCAGTCTTTACCGCCTTTACAATAAATACAGATAAGGCTCAACATAATATGAAGTCAGTTAAAATGTAATATTCCCCTCGGGTCACGAATGTCGTCGTTTAATAAAGTCCCGCCACAAAGGGCACGAACTTTAATATATAAATCCATTAAAAATATCCATTACAGCGTCTGAACGCCCCATATATCGAGCTTGCGCCAAATAAGGGCAATGTAAATAAAATTCAGCGGTTTTAACGTGACAGCTAGAATGACGCGGCGGCTTCCGGGTTGAAAGTTGCTTTGGACCCAAGGTCGGCTTCTTGCCGCCAGAGGGCACTGCTCTGCCGGCAAGTGTGCTTACGTCACTCGATACTTTTGCGACCTTATGTTCAGTGCTCGTTTTAATGCCTTATGCAGGCTTGTTTAAGCGTCGGTGAATAAAGCCTGTATTATTATAAAAAAGTTTATATTTTAAGACTTGCTGATTCAGAGACAGACTTGAGAAGCATAAAGTTCAAATTCGAAAAAAAAAATGATGGAAATCAATCAATTATAGTTTACTGTTGAGTACAGCATACCCTCTAATGAATAGACATAACAATAAATGTGTTTTTTTGTGCACTAACACTCTGAGAATCGCGGACAGGTGCGCCAGTTGCGTGCACAATACCTATGTCAGGCACCTGCCAATATTACACAGACAACACAACACGTAAGTACAGAACTACACACACATACGTCACTAATTTCCATATGGGTATGAGAAAATGCTGCAAAATTTTCGACTTAACACACATGTCAGATTGGTGATTTACACTTTACAAGCCCTGATTCTAGTGAAAGGGAAATTGGGACCTTGTGATTTAATGGTGATCTCATAGTGACCTTTCCAGACCACCTTTATCTGACAGTACTTATCCAACAGGGCTATAATGAAAAGGGCTCAGACTTAAGTAGAACTTCCTCATAAATCCTGAACATTTAAAATATTGCCACCTTGGCTAGGATCAATGTTAAGCGGACGATCTTATCCAGGAAGATCATTGGATGCAATTTAGCAATCGTAGTCCAGCCGACAGACGTTTATCAATTGCAAGGGATGCCTTGAACATGACCTAGCTCAAAAACCATTTAGATGCTTCTAGAAATTTCCGGGAATTTTGTATACTGAGGTCAAAAGTATGCAATTTAACAATCATAGTCGGGAAATTGCATCAAGTGCATGCAGGTGAAGGGAGGACGCACTCGTCCCACGGCACTTGACAGTAATCACTGGTTCATTGGGTGAAGTATGTTGATTACATGATCAGATGCTTCTGGCGATAAGAGCACGGAAGAACACTAAGAGCAGCTAGCGTGCAGAACGTAAACTAACCCAGTTGGTTTATGAAACGATTTCTCGGTCAATGTTTCCAACAGGGAGTGACCTACTTTATGCTGACGGTTTGGAATCAATTGTGATTAATGAAGGTATGTTCGAGATGGAGGTGAATTGTTATTGTGAAGATATTGCCCAAGGATGATATTACCTATCAAATCATTCTGAATATATATTATGCTCAATTAAGAAAATTGGCTAAACAAAACGAGAAATAACATCATAAGCAACTATAATGATGCACTTCCCGGTTGACAGAACACTACAAAACCATCGGACATCCCAGGAAGAGACTGGTCAAATTGATGATGCGTAGTTCTCCGTCAGGGCCGAAGACATTTGGCTCCGTGTCGCCAAGGCGAAGGGCGCTGGGCACTGCCCACTGCCCAGTCTGTTACGCAACTCGTCTATTTTCAACAAAGTGATATTGTTGGCGATTGCGCGGAATCCACTCTGGCAGATGCGGCCGCCTACCGTTTATATGGAATGTTTGCGTAGCCGGCTTGATAATTGTACGTAATGGACAATTTATGGAGTTTCAAAGCTGTTAGAAAATGAAGAACAAAAAAAAGAGGAAATTATCGCATCTGGATAGCAAGCTGACCCTCAGTCCGGCACGTAGAGTCGTTGACTTCAGTTTGCTATTTTATATAAAAACACAGGTGATGAATAGACTATTTAGTGGGCTTCTCCTCAATTCATTGATATTCTGTACAAGTTCATGATCTCACTATGTCATCAGACCATCTGGCCGGTGATCTACCTTACGGTCGTTGTCCTTAGCAAATTCATTTACTACTAACTACGCAATATCGTCTAAATATAGTTTCCAAGTCATCTTCAATGGCGGGCTTACTTGTTTACAAGTCACACGTTGGTTGCATGTCTTATTTTCTAAACTATCGGAAAATTTTCTAATGCTTCAAAACTTAAATATGCAAATGCGACATATTTTACTATTCCGGTCGTTTTTCCTTCAACATTATGTCTATTACAATAGAGTAGTAAGCATAATAATGTGGGAGATACCACTGTAACTAGAAAGGAAGGAAAAAGCTTTCGTTTCGTAACTCGAAGGTTGTAGCCGTGAAGATGTGAGGCCGATCGCAATCAGGGATGTGCCGAATTTTCGGTAATTCATTACTTAGTAGTAATTTGAGTAATTATTACTCATCGCAGTTGCGTAATGGTTTGTTTATGGCTTGGTCTATGAGTGTTACGAGGCTTTTAGCGGTAGTTGTAAGGTCAAGTGTAATTTAAGAGTATGTATACTTGTTTATAACGAGGTGAAGAGCTCAACTAACAACACGTAGGTACAGCAGAAAAAAATATACTTAATGTTTCAATATTTGATAACTTGGACACTGCTATCTTTTCCACTATATTGGGAACACCAAATTCCTCACAAACACAGACTTAGTTGCTTTTAAAGCTTAAATGTGACGTAAAGTTATGCTAGGCAAACATCTGTGCTATGGTAATGCAGTCTAAATAGACGTAACTTGAGTGAAAGTGCTCAAGATATGCGATGCAGCACTTCTAAGCTACGTTTCTCCGCACACATGAATAGTACTCATCTCCATGATGTTTATAAGGATGATGGAACCTATGACTTTGTGCCTATTGACTGCCTTCAAACCCTTGACTGGTGATAAGTTACAGAACTTGGAGTTTTATACTATTTCTTGATTTCTCGTGCACGTTGACCCCAAATGAAATTATTTCGGGCACGCCGCAATCGCGGCGGTAAGACCCCTCTTTGAGGAGTGGCTGGAGAGACGTCACGGCGTCCTGACCTATCGCATGACGCAGGTCCTCACCGGACACGGAAGTTTCGGGAGGTACCTGTGGCTGATGGGAAAGGAGGAAACGCCGGGGTGTCACCACTGCGAAGATCGCCCGGAGGACACAGTAGAGCATACGGTGCAAGACTGCCCAGCTTGGGCAGAGCACCGACGTGTCCTCACGGCGGCGATAGGCGGAGACCTCTCGCGCCCGGCATTGGTTTCGGCCATGCTGCGGAGCGAGACGGAGTGGGAAGCGGTCGCCGCCTTCTGCGAGGCAGTAATGCTCGTGAAGGAGGCGGCGGGCCGCGAGAGAGAGAGGACAGCGTCCTCCCTCCGCCCCAACCGCAGTGGTGTACGCCCACGGCGCCGTACGTCGCAAGACGATCTCCGGCCACCGTAGGCGCGGGCATGCGGACAGCGAGTAAAGGGCAACTCGCTGTCCGACCATGGACCATGCCCGGGTCGATGGCGCGTCGTGTTCCACGCCCGCCTCAAAGAGCTGTCAGCAAAATGACGGGGCCCCCTCTCAGAGGGCCAAAGCCTGCCGGGGTCGCGGGATTTATTCCTATTACCGTGACCCCGGAACATAAAGGGCTACTGAAGGACACCGTGGATTTTAGTCAGTACAAGTCTGACAGTACCTCCCGCCCTGCCCGGGGTTGGAGGTCTCATTTGATGATTTTACCACGATAAAAAAAAAAAAAAAAAAAAATGAAATTATTTTAGACGAAAAATGTTTATAAAATAATCTGAACTGTCTTTTCGAAGACATTGATGATACAATTTTGATCATTATGCCTGTCTGGATGTTATCTAGATAAAAATATTAATGACCTGCATTCATAATAAGCTACTAAGTTAGCTCAAAATGAAGCTGATTAAATGATTAGACGGCCATAAAACTGAAAATACCAAATTTCTTATTTATAAAACGATCACAAATAAAGTTGAGATTGTACGAGGTTTATCATGTATAAATATTAACACAAGCGATTAATCCGAACTGTCATCAAACTAATATTAGATAGGAAAGTTTTACCAGGAATTTGCATAGAAACCGATTAAAGTTATGAGATTGACGTGAAACCTGTATGAATAACTTGGAAAATCCATTATTCATAGAAGGGCGTAATGTATGGGCCAGCATTTTTGTTTAGAATCATTACGCCACCGTTCGTGGTCTTGCAATCTTGCCAGTTAGCTGGACAGCACTGAACGGATAAAAGAGGTCTTGTCCAATACAGAACATTTATTGCTAAAGAAGATCGTGGGGTACATCTAGATCGGATAAACCAGGGCAGCAAAACACAAAAGGGACACGACATTGGCCCAGAATTGAACCATGAGTTTAAAAGTGCAGCTATAAGCTCCTGACGAACAACCGGTAGGACTCGCAGGACACGATATGAAGTGTGAACTCATCTTTTGTGGTGTAGCATCACATTTACACTCCAGAGCAAAGTCGTCAATAAATCTCGACTTGATCAATTTTTTAAATGAGGAAAAAGTCTGCTAATAATGATGTAGAATTTTGCATAACAAAATAAAGACAGAATACATAATAATTACAATCAATATGAACACATCGTAAAAGCGATAACAGACAATAACTCATGTAAGAGAACCGCGAATGAATATAATTATAGACTTACGATAAGTGAAATAATTTTAGTATGACTTAATTGATGTAACTGATGAATGTATGCTCCTACATCTGTCTATGAGTGAAAGAGACACAATACTAAGAGTATAGAAAAGACTGTAGTGGTAGTAGAAAAATTAGACTGGTTGGAAGAAATGGTACTTACTATAAATGCCATATTGCAGAACTTCTATCTTCTTCTATCTATTTGTCTCTATCTTCTTTTGTAAAGTTTGTTAATTACGAAGTTTATCGAATTTTAGGCAGTTTTTAGAGATGGTAGCGGTGCATATTTGAACATTTTGAAGCAGGCCCCTGAGATCTATGGACGAAAAATTTTCTTTGCTAGTGAATATGCAAGCCAAAGTGCGATAAGATGTACTTATAACTTATTTTTATAACATTATATAAAAAAGGTTCTAACAGCACCTGCTTATCAAAAAATAAACCATATTTGCCAGAGATTAAAGCTAAATATTTGATCAGTTATAAAGGGCGTCAGAGATATCAATGAAAAATCGCCGATAATCTAAATCAAATACAAACAAGCTATACTTGGTAAATATTGCCTGACCTTGCCAATAATATAAACGAATACATCCTTGACTGCGTCGCGTCTAAGGCCAAAACATACGTCGCAAAGTTCAATGACGCTTGCTTCTCGCCATTTAGTATATAGGTCGCAGGAGTTAAGGCTGCTTTTGTAATAATACTTGAAAAAAGGTCGTATCGTGATCTATATTCGGTGTCGAACGTTGTGACAGATTTGGTAAGGGCAAATGTGTTTATGAATGCCACATTTTGGAATTTTCGATTAAGGACGATCTTTAAAATATCAAATTTAATGGACGGTAGATTGCCTCTGGAAAATACTTGGTTTACGTAATGAAGCACTTAAGTCTTTGCAATTTATAAGACGTTAAGCCATTGAAATTGTAATTAGTACCAGGAGATTTAACGCCCACGTGAATTTCAAACTCTAGTCTGAATAAGTAATGTCGCACGACTGGAGGAAGATCGGCCGACCTTGAGCTGTCTCCAAATATTCCGCCAGCTCCCAAAGCTGTGACCATTGACCGCTAGAGAAAGTAAACAGACATTTGTGCGACGTACGTGCGGCCTTGGCGAGGCCGTCTCCCGCCGCCATCAACCTAAATAGGACCATACACTTCAACAAATTAAGTCCAATTTACTCCATCAGCGATTTGGCGGTTCGAAAATTTTGATACGAGAGACCTTGAAAATTGTGCCTTACCCAGCGGTTGATAGAGTACATATTAGTGGATTAAGTCGTGGTGCTGTATCTATTGCGGCAGAGGCAGGCAGTTGGTACCCCCACGTCGCCGCAGTGAAAGTGAGCGGTGACGCTGCACGCGGAAGCGTAGCGCGGCAGCTAAGGTGAAGGTATGATAATGTGATTAGTATTTACTCGCATGCCTCGTTCAGGTAATACTGGATAATAAAACTGTTTATTTATAGACGTGTGGACGTTCCAGTTGCACTAGCTAGCGATCGCGTTTTGACAGCAGCTATGAAAGTGGTTCTACAACTGTGAGCTCTGATTCCGAATCATTTGACACATGACTGTAGAATGCTTAAACCAGTGGGTTTTTCTTCGCTATTAAATACGACTACCTCAAGGCAGAATACTTACATTTTTTCAAAAATATTAAGGATTTTCCCCAACTTTCACAAATTCGTCATCTCTTGACATTTTACTACGTCATAAATTGTAAAGGCACGATCCACGATTCATAATGCATAAAGCCGGATCGAAGCCGGTTTTGTTTTATAATGTGATTGACTGATACGCATAACGGATATCCCCCTTCCAAGGTCAGTGTCAAAGCCGAAACAACAAAGAACTGTCGCGTTCCAAAAACAACCGGACGCTCTTATGTAATAACTTGAAAATGTCACAAAAAAATAAATAAGTTCAAGTTTTTTTATAAGTGTAGACAGCGGTTTACATTATGAGTATAAAATATTTAATCGTTTGATGAAATTTTCTTTTACAAAACTGCTGCAGTAAGCTTTCTTGTCCATCAGTGACTTTTAAAAAGTTCTTCAACTTTCCATTTGTTTTTTTTGTTATTAATATTTTAGTTCAACATCAACTATTTGAGATTTCTTTCTAAAACTCAGATTAACTGCAAAATTATGACTGTAACAAAAAGTTCTCATCAAGCACTTGACAACACCATCTCACTTAACCTTATCCCATTTTACTTAGGGTCAGCTCATCACGTTTTTTTCTTCCATTACTTTTTCCTTCATATCATTCCTTAGACAATCCATTCATCTTTTCTTTAGCCTTCCTCTTCCTCTCCATCCATCAACATTCATGCACTTGACAGCACAGTGTAAGAAAACATAACATCCTGTCATTTGTCATTGGCAACCGAAATGTATCGTCGATGTAACATGTCATAATCATCGCGATACTTCGCTGGCCACCATTTCTTTCGTAACTTTCTTTTTTATTGACAACGTAAGAAATCTTGCTTTTGATGCTTGTCATCTTTTTTAATATTGGCACCTTCTTAACGCTTATACATCCTTGTTCATTGAGAGAGCAGGTGGCTTACCAAGCCAGAGTAGTTCTAGTGAGGGAACGAGATGGCGCTATATGACTTGTATAGCTCTGTCTCTTTTTCACACTGCAACAACTCTTTAAGATTTCTTGGTAGGCCACCAGAACAGTAAACTAACCTTGAAGAGGTCAAATACAGTCTATCGTTTTGAGTAGATGATATTATCATTAAGCAGAAAGGCGTTAGGGGCCGAAATGAGGTCTAGGGCAGCCGTCATTTTGTATGGATCTGATAATATATCATATCTTTATGACGCAGCCTCTCCATATCTCATCTAAATCAAAACCCACGACCTATCACAAAGTCGTCAAAACCGCGAAAGTCGCTAGTCGGTCGTGTCTCGTTGCGCAAACGCTCCAGATCCGGCACTCTCGTTTTCGGCGCGCGCGCAGCCGCCACGGTCACGGGCACCTGACGCCGGTGTTTTTGTTTCGTTCGGCATAATTCGGCGGTGTGACGTCATGTCACAGTGGGCACCTGCCTTTATTTGTGATAGTGTTGTTGTGCGCTGTGAGTTACTGTGTTGGATTTTACTTTCATTTTCAAGGTATAGTCGGGTTCTGTTTATTTTGACAGTTGGTTATTGCTTGTTTGGTTTTGAATTTTCTGAACGAGGTATTTTTCATTTAAAAAAAACCGATAGTTTTCCGAAATTACTTTGAGCGAATCAAATAAATAGTCAAAAAGTTTAGTATTTTTCGAAAAACCAGCTTCTGATGCCGTGATTTCCGCGTTTTTTTTCTTTCATTTGAAGACCTTCGCGTGAAATATAAAACAATGCCTGGTACACTCTGTGCACTGAGGCGCAGTGATCACGTGACGATGATTTCTTTCGATGACACGCTCCATCGGACTGCGTGAAGGCGCAAAAACTCAATCAAGATCATTTAAATTTTACTTTGATGGCAATGGACGGCTCACTACACTGTTACTGAAAATTTTCAATTTTTTCATGTCTCTGTCAATGTGTGCGTAATTATTTAAAATATCACCTATTAGTTGGAATATCGATTTGAAATCGTGAATTTTAATTCAAGATCATGACCATGAGTAATTGACCTTATTAATGACTTAGAAGGTAAATTATACAAGTTTTAATTTAACTAATGTGATTTATGAATTTTTGAGCAAACTTCAAAAGGCTCTTTCAACTATCCCTAATTACCGTAGGTGCGGGCAGGCGGACCATGCCCAAGTCGACGGCGTATCGCTTCCCAAACGCGCTTCAAAGAGCTGTCAAAGATCTGACAGGGCCCCTTAGAGGGCCAAAGTCAACCTAACCCTGGAACGTAAAGGGCTTTCGAAGGATAACCGTGGATTCTAGCCAGTACCAGTCTAACAGTTCCTCCTATCCCGCACTAAGTAGGACTCATTTGATGATTTTGCTACGAAGAAAAAATCTTTGCCTTATTCGCAATTAAGCCTAAGCCAAGCCCAAAAACACTCGTTAAACTTAACAAAACCAGAGACAAACAAAGAAGTATTCAAGCATAGACCTTCAGAATTGCATTGTAGACGAGTAGGAAGGAAAACGGAGCCGGAAATTCAGCCGTGCATAAAGATCCAGACGAAAAAATAACCGGAATCGACCGAGCGGCCTTCCTCAACATTCGACAAGGTCAGCCCTTTATCGAATGATAAAAAAACCCTAACAAATACGATGATAACAAGTCTCAAGGTCTCAACTCACTGGGTAAAGGTCGAGGTGTATTTGTTTTATATTTGGATAAGAATAACCTCTGGAGTTTTTTTCCGTTAGTTCTCATCTTGTTTACTTGGTAAACTGGAAAATTCTTGATGGTTCACGCGTAGGGCACAATCAAGTATTAATTTGTACCTTCCATGAATGCGTGATTCACCAAAAGCTGTCGCGAGATCGATTGCCTCACGGGACAAATATCTCTATGATCTGGAAGTTGTATCTGGCTAATTGTATGTGTGATTTAAAATATTTGTGTAAACGTACCGTAACGATTTAGGAGATATTCCTAGGGGGCAACGTTTTTATGCAAAAAAGCTGTTGGTATAACCACCTCCAAGATATCGCGAATTTCATTGTTTCCGACAATATTATTGTCCATAATTAAAAAACATAATTTTACAAAATTTTGTCTCTTCTGCCGAGCCTACAAAGGCCAAGTATCATAGAAAAGAAGAAGAAAACTGTGCCGCAGCTACTATTCAAGTGCACTTTAGACTCGTTTGCTAATATTTAGCTGCGCGTGATGCGCCATGACACTGTCGCATTATGTTTGACAGTGTGTTAGAAACGTCAAACATGCTGTTATGTAACTTTGACTTTATGTAAATACAGTGATTTTAGCGTCATTTGAACATCAAATTGTATTGAAGACGTAAGACTTCTTAGGGCCGCTTGTTAGATCAATAGTTAAACTAACTATTGTTAAAATCCTACACATTTTTTTAAGGAACGGTTCTAAACTATTATGATTTAATCAATTGTTACTTTAACTACTGATCAAACAACGCACCTTAAAATTAAATTTAAAAACAAACCGAAATCTTGGAAAGTCAAAACTTAAACTTATAGTATTGCTAACCATTTTGAACTAACCACAAAAGTTTAGGGAAACAAGTTAACAACAAAGAATCATAAACTTTACATAACTGATCTATCAAAAAATAACATTAGCAGTTCCAACAAATCTAGGATCTTAATAGCCCAAAATGTTAAATACCACCACAAATTACCAATATCCGTATGTCTTTGCCATTCTTCATTATCCTTCCTTGCAGATATCACGACCAAAAACGAACACACGCATAATAATTCTCACTCACGAAGTAATTTAATATAGGAAGCATACACACAGTCCGCAGAGAATAATGGGCGTTAATTACAAAAGTGATTAATGGAAATGCTCTTTAGTTTTTGCTTGAGACTCAAATTTTTGCTCAACGATGAGGCTTTCTTCTACTATGGTTCCAAATGAAGGAATATAATTAAGGAATTACAAGAATAATTTACACAAACAATAAATCATTCCGAAAACTATATTGACAAAGATACAACGCTTCTAAAAATCACAAAATGTCACTCGGCCGGTATAATTTTACAGACGTTATGACGTCACACATCACAAATTTGGAAGTGTTTTATCATTTTCAATATTCATTGTTTTTAAAAAAAAACAATAAATACGTGTTCATTATTTTTCAATATCCTAACTGACGGAGTTAACAGAATTTCAATTTCTTTATGCAGAAAACTACCCTAGTTATCGTCATCCATATTTAGTTGCCTTTCTACTGATTCGCACTAAACGCTGTCAATCTTCCTTAATAAAACGCACAGCACGCACTACCTACGTCTGTGTTCCCGAACGTATACAACCCGAATCTCTTCAAAGTTAGAGTCAACGAGCTTCATCTGGGTAAGCTCCATCGTAGGCTTTGTCTCAGTCACCTTTAACATGGACTAGAGTCAAGAGCAAACCAAGCAAATTCAATAAATAAAAACAATTTCTTTAAGATTATCATGACAAGAGTGTCAGCATTGTGACGAGGGACCTGTAGAGTGCTAAAGCCTGCTGGGGTCGCTGGACTTTTCAAATTACCGTGACCCCGGAAAGTAAAGGGCTATCGAAGGACACCGTGGATTTTAGTCAGTACGAGTCTGACAGTCCCTCCCGCCCTACCCTAGGTGGGCGGACTCATTTGATGATTTTACCAAGCAAAAAAAAAAGGATTATCATGACATGAAATAGTATGTGTGTCTAATTTCACTAACACATGTTTTTGTTAAGTTTTGCTGCGACACAGGCGTTAATGCGTATCAAATATTCATCGCGTTCAACATTTAAATACTTGATGAATCATTACTATTAAAGACACAATAGCTTTTTAAATCCAAAACATCAGTCGTAGTAAAGTGCTACGTCGTAGCACGCAGCACAGCGCTTTAAAGCGCTGGTCAGCGGAAACGTAAAAGGAAAACCGTAAAGATTTACGTTATGCTGTAAGATTAATGCAGCAGATTTAAATTAACTATTATTACACTACACTTCCGGTTCATAATATTTCAAAAGGTTACAGAGAACGTAGCGCTGTCCTTGTCGAAATAATTATATTATTTTTGGATAACTGCAATTGACCTTAATATTATTAATTGGTCAGTTTAATTATTTTGATTGAACGTTCAAATTATGATAGGTGTGAAATTTCCGCATTTTCAATTACCACTCAGATCATGATCTCATAGATTTTATCATTGCATTCGTTACGGCAAGTATATTTTCAGACCTTGCAATCATATTTATATTTCAGTTATTATTTTAACTTTGTAGAGCAGTCTAGAAGATTTTGGGGTGATACAAAACAGAGGCCACTATGATGAATTTTCACATTTTCCACGTATGTACACTAGATGCGCTTTTTCTATATTCCATACAATAAACGCAGTAAATACTTCAAGTACACTGTAATGTAAAATTATTGTTAGCGATGCAAGGTTTACTACTAAATCTAGTTTTTATAAATGTAAACAAAAGACGTGTTAGAAAGAGACCGTGAAAATTATGACAAATTACCTTTATAGGCCGATGTCAGAGGTCATCAGAACAATATCGTTTAATTAGGTATTTTAATCCGTTTATGAATATCTCAAGACCAAACAGTTACCTAATAAAGTAATGGCCTCTTTTTTACAATGCAAAAAGTAATTAGGAAGCTAAAAATGTATGCAAATAACTGGCCTTAGAGCAATTTTACAGAGCAATTCTTCATGTACTTTAGTTTTATTTTTACAATGTTTGTGGAAGTTTCCAACTTCATATCTATATCTGTGACCGATCTTACGAACATCGATCATATTTTAAGAATAATTTATTACAAACACAAAGTTTTCAAACTTACATTTATGATTGAAACTCAGCCAAGTGCACTTCACAATCAATTATGCAAGAGAGAACCAATAACATAATTATCAGTAATCACACACAGTCCACAAATACGTTTTATCGTAATCAAAACAATATTATCGTAGAAGTGCATAGAGCAGGAAGCGTGCGCGGGCGCCGGCCATGACAGTTGGCGCGAGGTCGCGCCGGCGCGCTGCAACGTAATAGTGACGCGTTTTGCGTAACAATACTTTTGTTCTAGTATCTCTGATTGATTGGTTCAAAGTCAGAGATGATTGGGGAAATTATAAATATTACAATATAAAATAAGGCGGTACGGACAAATTACAGAACGGCTTTGGATTATAGAAGTTCAGTAATTGTATTCCTCAAGAACGTCGTACCACGAGAAAGTATTCTGTGTTATACAAGTTATAAAATATCTGTGTATCAAATACATTCAGTAGATTTTGTATAAAAAAAGTAAAAATATCCATCCATCCATCATAACATTTATTTGTGTTTAATTAATATTTCAGTATTTACACGGTGTCAGTGTCAAGAACTCCAGAGAGTATTTAATTTCTGTGTCATTAAAGACAATTCTTATCTTCTACTGTAGGTGTCTTAATTGAACGTTGCATCAGAAACAATAGAAAACTTTTCCTTATTGACATAACTTTTTGATAAAAAGTGAATGCTGTTGCATTTAGAATGAAGCAAAACATTCTAAAGAAATGAACTCATCAAAAATACTTCCAAGTCAAAATCAACGTTATACAGAAACAAATTAAATAACCACTAATAAGTAACAATACATAGAAGCAGAAATTAATGCACACTTAAGGCACAATTTTCTCGTTTTCTGACATTAGTCAGCTTCTAAATCTCACAGTCATACATTGTGATGTTTAACTTTCACATGAGGTGCGCAAACGCATTGAAGATGCAAATTGCGCCAATCACTGATGATTCAGCGATATAATGTGTGAACACGTCCCTAGTATTTAGCTTAACAAGCTTACAACTTTACAGAGTCTTTGGCTATTCATATAAAATTGTAATAAGGGTTAAACAGGAGCCGTAAAAATCGTTATTAGGTAAATACGTATTCTAAGCATGCTGATTAAAGTCATCAATTTACATAAGACATACTTACATAGCTTGAGAGTAAAAGTTATGTAAAACCCGCTTAGTCCAAACACGTAAGTGCATTCCTACCTTGGGGTAAACCTTTTGAAAGTTAAAAGGTCTAAGAGTTCTTAACACTTCTCGTGTTTAAGAATTCATCGACATTGCATAATACGGTCCGTTCACACTCGATCGCTAATACAAATAATGTGATAAACTTGGTCTTAGATGATGGCATCACACCAACAAGAGACTTATGGTCATCCTGAAACAAATCACTGATGGCTCTTAAACCAATAGCCGTAGAGGTCAGAGTTGAATGTGGTCTCGCTAAATTGACAAGGAAAATGGCCGCAGGAAAGACTGCGAAGTTCTGAAGTTAATCTACGCATTACATTATCTATCTCTGTTCATTTACAATAAGTTAGCTCAGATGGTTCTGCTGTAATCATTAGGGAAAGCCGCTATGCAGGCAAAGGTCGAGTTAGCATCTGCGGGTCACTTAAAATTACTGTAATAGGACCTTTGTACATTCAATCTCGGAGTTGTCGGACCCTAGCATTTGCATCAATCTCCTGTGGCTCCCGGCGAAAGTAATGGTTTAGAAAGACAATGGATTTATTAATCATGTTGCCTATTATACCTACGCTGTTCGCAAATGTTCAGGCCATGCTTTACATGAATTAACTGTAAACACCATCGGTCTTTGTCTCTGCATGTTGAGAGTGCAACCGCAACGCATGCGCGTGGGAAGATGAAACACACATCATGATTATGTATGGGCCATTTATAAGCACGTTTTTCCATCATAATAGCTTTTATTTACTAGGAAGTTGATATTAATATCTCTGGTTAAATAATTTTATGGTTGGGTGTTACGGTTGGGTAATTTGATATATTAATATACATTGCGTACATTTCCAAGATTTTATGATAAGTCTCGTCATTTCATATTAAATAAAAATTTGAAAAAAAAACAGAATGGTTTAGTGTTAATTATATTCTTTGCTTAGGTAATCTTCAATGTGTGTGGTACCAACTATACGTCCGTCACCGTCGGCGGTCGAGCGGCGACTGCGCTTGGAGTGCGCCTCGGCCGTCGACAGGCGGAAGCGTGCGCGCGCGCACCCGCGCAAGGCTACGCTCATGACCTCGCACCGTCTTTGTCTAGCGCTATCTAGCGTCTGTTTACCCGCGAGGCCGAATGCATCATACCTTTGCTTGGCGTGTACTTGAAAACTAAATGATTATTGAAACCATAAATTTATCGTTAGGGTATACGTTTCTTTTTGAAGAGAAACCTTGTAGATAAATTGAGTGATAATGAATCGAGCCAGTGAGGTGTGTTTCGACTGAGGCGCTCTGTTTCATGTACTAACATTCATATTGTTTAGTTTTACATTTTGTTATTTATGTTTCATATAAAATTATTTTGTTTGTTTTCAGATATGGCGCCATACAAGTGACCGTATCAACTGTATGATCGAGTGGGAGCTGTGAGCGAGATGTAAGTTTAATCACTATTCAGTCAAGTTAAAACTGCGCTGAAAATAATTAAGGTACAGCAGATAATAAATCGACTTCAATTACATCATGAAATGCGGAATCACGTCAGTTATTTCTAGAATGAAACGATACGGCATTAAACAAAGTTACAAAGATGCCTGAGGCCTATTAAACAGTGTTAAAAACAAATCAAAATATCTTTGATTAGTTCTGTTTTGTTTCCTGTTAGCTAAGTTTTTTATAGACTTCAGACTTTTGAGCTAGAGACTTCTTGGAAATTACAGTTTTTGCTTAAGGGTAGGTACCTACCTACAACTTTGCAAAGGTCATGCTCATCAAGTTAGCTTAAAAAAAAGGTTACTGAAAGCAGATAATTTTAAAAAACAGACCAACGTCCTAGCTACATAGGTACCTTGTTTTTCAGGAAAACAGACAAATAAACTGAAATGAGAAGCCATTTTCTACCCGTATTCAAAACTAAAACAAAATGTTGCCAAATGATAAAATTTAAAAAAGAATTTTATTATTTGGCAACATTTTAGTTACTAACCTAATGATTTTATAACTGACTATCAATTTAAACTGTTCGGGGAAATTCTCTTGAAACCGTCACATTTTCCTGCTGTGTTAGTTTGTGTGAGTTAAAACCCGCGGCACCTCCCAGCTTGCTGAGTGCGGAGGTTTTTTTAACGTCAGTTCGAATGTAGACGGCCTTGTCATTGTTCACAATTCGGGGTGAACTGCTAACGTGTACCGACACCACAACAACTTGGAAACTTGTATAGTGAGTTCCAATTTTTTTTAAGAAGATTCTTGTAAATATCAAATTTGACATAAGTAGTATTTTGCTGCAAAATCTTACTACCGTTAGAGTGTGAACTTTGTTGTATAAAATATGTAATGTATGGATGGATGTCTATTACTCTTTCACAAAAAGTACAAGTTTTACACGTAGGATAATTTTAATCCCAGTATGACGTTCCTATAGGATAATTTCAAATTTTCACACGTAGGTACAACATCGCGGACATTAGGTAGGTAGTTTGATGATAATTAAATCAATGGACAAAAACTTGAATAAGCAAGATTACAGCATCAATAAATTGCAAAATGTAAATAAGTCCGTCAGTTTGAGATTTGTAAAATAATGAGAATTTTTTTTTTCAAAGAATTTACTTTGACAAAAATATAATGTAACAAAACTCGAGTATTGCACCCAAAAACTACTCAAAAGTATAAGTACTCAGAAAACAAGGTTTAAATTTTCCTTTGAAAAGTAAAAATTATGAAAAACACATTATCCTTAAGAAATTACTGTAAAACTTACTTCACTCAGGTACTTCCTAGATAATTTTCCTAGACTGTACAGGACGGGAGTCACCTGATATTTATTCTAGGCATTTTATTTGCATTTGCATACTTATGCCTACAATAATATCTTCCGGCTAGGTAATAAAGCTTGTTTATGAAAACGTTAGCTAAGTCATTATCCTTCGATCAATTTTAACTTAATGACTTAGCTAGACTTTATATAATACGGGTCTATAATCATTATCTTAAGTATGATTAAGTTATAATTATGGCAAACAAGAGATGATTTTTCTGCTCTTTTTTTTAGGGTTGCCTACCCAAAGGATAAAACAGGACCCTATTAAGACTCCGCTGTACGTCCATCTGTCCGTCTGTCACTAGACTGTATCTCATATCTCATGAACCGTGATAGATATGTAAATTTTTCACATATTATCTAATTTCTGTTGCTGCTATGTCAACAAATAATTAACCTATGAATAGAAGAAAACATACCCATAACCATACCCGTACCCATAAAACCAGGCATGATTTTTTTGCCTTTTTATAGATAAACTAGCTCACCGGGTAAACTTCGTACCGCCTCAGAAACAATTTAAAAAAGAAACCTTTTAAACCTTCCCTGGACTTCCCACAATAATTAAAATCAGCCAAATCGGCCCAGCCGTTCTTGACTTTTGGCGAGACTAACGAACTATAATTGATTTCTATATCTTAAGAAGAAGAAGGTGGTACGGAACCCTTCGTCCACTAGTCCGACTCGCACTTGGCCTTTCTTTAATCGTGTTTTTGTACAATTACCTATCTGTAGACTCTTAGTTAACAATATTTTTTTAGCCAAGAAAGCCTCCATTATATATTTTATTTTACCTTTCATCAAAATTAATCGTTTTTCATTGTGTGTTATTTCAGTTATAATACCATTATAACAAGAAACACAGTTTTCCTTTAACATCATAAATTGATTGTAACCTTTTTAAACAGGAAAGGAGGATTTACACGTGTCGATTTTTCAGTCAGTTTCGGCGAAAATCGTAAATTAAATTCATTTAGACCGAATAATCGACTCGTGTAAATCCTCTATTAGACCACGTTACATATTGATACTCTCTACGTCTCTTACAGATTTAATGAAGCAATATACCATCTTCTGTAATAATAAAACCACAACCTTCTACAACAAACACAGTTTAATTGAACGAGATTACATCAGAATAATCAGCAGTTTCAGGAAAAAACATCAATATTATTTCCTGTTCACGAGAACCATGACCGTTGTCCCTGATTAGCTAATTGAACGTATAAATGAACATAATCATTATCGATTCTTCTATTAATAAAGTGTCATGTCGGACCCTAAAGTTTTGCATCTTCAAGTGCTGATAAAGGTTCGGCCTCTGCCTCTGAAACCTCACGACCTTCTGTCAAACATCGCAGTACCAAGTTTTAAGTAGATTTTCCGGATTATTACTTTTGTTCAACAAGTCGTTTCAAGCCTGCCTATTAATAACATCTTACAGCTTCGCAATCTGTAAAGGCCACAGCCAAAATGAATGTACCACGAAAATAATCTCAAGAAAAACTCAACTTAAAAAAAGCTGCACCAAAAAAACCGGTGCCCAATATAGGCGCGCATGCTCTTGAAGCCTTTCATGGTAACGCCTCTAACTGAGCGATCAATAGAGCACTTCAAGGCGAACACCGAAATCGAATAATGACAGATAAATGTCTTAAATCTACTAGGAAGTATCGTGCCCGATTCGTCCTAGCAAGCCCTTGTTAACAGCACGCACACAGGCATGCGGGCGTGCGCACGCGTGCACACACATGCACACATGCGCACGCGACGCACACACGTTCACAAAAATGGCCATGAGATAACTGACATCACAGCAAGGTCCCGCCAGCCGGTACAGCCAACAAAATAGTCTTTGCATTCGGTTAAAATATTTAAATATGGAGGTTTTGTTTTCAAACGTTCCTGAACATGACATCAGTTCTTCTGACTCTATTCGCTATTTAACCCTGAACTTTAGATGAAATCACGATAAATAAGCATAATATAACCGCAAATAAGGTAAAATATACGTTTTACGATCAAATTTGCATGTTATGACGTTTGTTTTTGTTATATTGAGAACTTAAAAATCGCTATTTGTAGGTTATAGGTGCATTTTAATATACTGGGCCAATATGAAACTTCACTAAATGTCAAAACGCGTCTAAGGTCTCGAAGCCCGTCTTCAGGCATTTAATGCATTACGACTCTGGCCCATCGTTTCACAATATTTAACCTAGCAGTTTTGTTCACTATGGCGGTGATAAGAAGCCGATAGTCTCCTTCAGTAATGTCAGTGATGACCAAGAAATACTTAGAAAGTACATTAGTACACACGGCTACACATCAAGCTGTACAAAATCAGTATTAGCTGACCGTTTATTGTGTGTAAAAATCGTATAAAGTGAGACCAAGTCAACCTGGTTTTGTATAGCTTGATGTGTAGCCGTTTGTACATAATATTATGCATTGATAAAGACAATCTGATACTTGCCTGGGTTAGAACTTACAACCTCGTGTACGGGAGGTGAGGTGTTTAACCTCGGGCCTCATCCATCACACGACAGCCTATAAATACAAACACCTCCTAGTTATATTGAAGTAACCGAGTTTTTTCTCAGTGTTCATCACCACCATTATCCTAACTTTTTTTTAAGTTCGTCAAATCATTAAATGAGACCTGCCGCCCTTGGTAATGCGCCGCAATGATCCTTCAACAGCTTTTTAAAATCTAGGGTCACTGTTATCTGTCTAGTTCCCTGACGTCACTCGATGCTGGTTAGTTCAAGGCTTCTCTTTGTGCCTTTAATTTATTTCTACCTTTTCTTTAAATACTTATTTTGTTGTCGGTACCTCCACGTGCATCACGCATGCTGCGTAACATATAGTAATGCCAGTGTTTGTGTCGGCGACAGCCGTGAGCCGGCCCGGCCTTCGAGGCCCGACTGCCGATGAATATTTTTATATAGCTTAGGGCCCACGCGACAGACGCATACCTCTTAATTCCTGCATACAATTGAACTAAATTAGATTTGTGGTTGACACTGAGCAACTAGATCATTTTTGAGGTGACCAATTGACCTTTAAAGAACAATTAGTATAAGAATTATCGGTCTATCCCACTGTTGGGACACGGCTATCTCTATCTGAGAAGCAGGGGGTTGTAACCCACTACGAGTCTTGGTTGGTGTATGTCAAATTTTGAAAAAAGTCCATTGTTAGGAGTTGAATTTAATTAAGTTACCAATTACCTCCTTAAAAACACACAGTTTATGAAAACATCTGAGAAACGCACAATGTTTCATATTATTTTCAGTGATATTGAAAAACACAACAAAGAGATAATTATTTAAAATAATCAAGTAATTAGTATTCAAGGTAAGAAGGGCTCAAAGCGATGATTACAATTCGTTCGCATGTATTTTGTGGTAGGTATAAGGAAACGAATTTGTACAACGAAGTAGTACTACGAGGTAGCTGTGCCTACCAGTGTATATCAGAATATAATTACTTGAAACCTTCAAGGGCTGCGGGCTATTTAATCACTATAATTAACTCATTTACACACAAAAATACTCAAAGGAAAATGTGTAAATAAGAACATAAAATGTGTTTTTTTACGCATCCTATACTTATTTGGAAAATAAATAAATAAGCAAGTGATTCATTTCATATGATTCAATAGAGGGAGGATAAATGAGTCATAAATCAGAATTATGATTAATCAATACAGAGTTCTTTACCAAAGCAGACGCCATAAAACATGTTTCGGACGAAGAAAAACCTTATAAATAAATAAAAAATTAAAACAAGCTCCCATTTTATTTGCGCTCCGTACGCCAGACGCCACGCATTGCACCGCACCAATAATAGAAACTTGCAAATCGCGCTGCGCAGACGCCGGCCGGACGGACGGACTGCAAGGCTCTTCCTAGACGACGTGACTCAGCACATACGCTTCTAGAACCGACTGCATGCCCTACTGAAACCATATTCGTTCAAACGCTCCTACTATTAATTTCACTGAGGACTGAGCATCAAGATAGCCTGGTTTGCAAGGGATATCCGGATTGCTTTTGGTATAATGGGATATCGTTTGACCATGGTTTCAGAACGGTTTCTCATTGTCGCTAGTGCTTTTATGGGGGTACTAAACCAGCTGCGGAAACATCCTGGGAAGTGTTTCTAAGTTTAGCTTAAGGCAAAACTTAATTAGGACACTTACACCAAGAATGGAAAAGTCAATGATGAGTTTCCAATTAGCGTCCTATTAAAAGCACATTTACTTGACTTCAAGTGCTCTGCGTAACTAATTAAATCAAATGCAAATTAATTAGTGGAGGTACCAAGGCAACTCGCTGTAACATGCGTCGCAACAATAAGTAGGAGCACTTTGTACTAGGATGCCCTTGTGATGTTGAAATTACGTGTAATTAACACGTGGCTCTTATATTAAACGACGTTCTTAGTAGCTACCTTGTAGCTTTGCACTAGTTCATATTTCAGTTTTCAATCCAAAAAAAAATCGTTTTCAGAAAAGGTTTCATTTCAAGAAAATTATTACCGTTATGTAGGCAAATAGGTTTTCAATTTTTTTATACAACTGATTTTTTTTTATGATTTTATCTTTGCAAATTTTAAAGCACCTCTTATAATTAATCGACTAATTATTTAATAACGTGTAATACTCTTTTCAATACAAGAGCAAACCATTATAAGATCATCACTATTTTTTGGTATTTTCGACCTCTTCTCCTTTCTCTTTATATTTATGTGTAGAGGTTACGTTAAATACAACGACATTATACAAACATAGATAAAAATTCGTATAACGTCATGCATTGCACTTTATATTGACTTAGCTCGCAGCCTAACTTATTTACTGAAGAAAGTGGAGCAGTCTTGCTAAAATATTTATCAAACAACATGTCTTGGACACTTGTTTGCTCACACAATCATTTTCGTAAAAATAAATTCTTGGGATTTTTACAGCATATTTTCAGTGTACAAGTAACTTTCGACCATTAAAGCTAGTTCCACCAATGTATAGCTTAATGTTTCCTCTAGAAAGGGCTTTGTACTATTTCGGCTTTGGGCAAGCCATCAGTCATCAAAGCGCGCTTGCGCAGCTTCCGCGTTGGAAGGCAGCCAGTTATGTACAAAGGATGCATTAAGGACCCAGAATTATGACACACGATCTAAACACGGATTGGCTGTCAGCATTTTCGTTTCAGAGTTATGCTTTCTTGTTCTCGGTTTTAGGCGATTTGAAGAGTAAGAAATAGGAGTGAATGGATTACGTGGTTTTGTCAATCATCAATTTTGGATCTATCATAAAATCTTTAGCTTAACTACTATTACAACTGCTAAAGTTTATTTCTTACCTTTTCGTACAAGCAATATAACCGACCATCCTGAAATTTTTATATTATTCGTTTTGAGGTGTATATGGACAGAACATCGGTCCATGTTCCGTCTCTATACCCTTTCCATGACCAAATTCTAATGAAACGCGATAAAAATAATGTAAGAAAATCACAAACTTATTCAGATTTCATAACAATTTTCTAGCATACTTTTTTTTTAGGTATTTGTCGCATATGGTTTATTTGTCTTTGATGAAAGAATAATTAAAAACCATTCCTTCAAAATTTTAGCTGCAGTCGCATGAGGTAGGTACAGGCTGAGGTATGAAAATGGTTTTAGAACCACTTTCATACATTAGAAGAACTAAATAAAAAACATGTAATACATAAACAGATTCTATCTTACCTCCACCCTCAGTCTGTTATCCACCCAGTTCTTCAGCATCTCGAGGGGTCCTTTAATAGCCTCCATGCGAGTGAGCACATTTCTCGTCTTAAATTCCCTCTTCGTCGGCACCAAGCCTGAAAATTCAAACATTTGTGAATAAAGTGGATTTAAACCATTATTCATTTATGAAAGATATGTAAAGACGTACGGCTCGAAGCACTGTCTGTGTAACCGTGACACTGGAACGTAAAGAGCAACCAAAGAAACAGGGTGGATTTATATGTCAGTAAGAGTCAGACAGTCCATTTCGCTCCACCCAGGACAGAAGAACTCATTTGAGGAACTCACAAAGAAGGAAGGTTTGAAGAAAAAACCAGGTAGCATTCAGTAGTTTATGCACCATCAGTTGATCATTTATTTGTTGTACACATAAATAAACCTTTACGTCTCGCTGAAGTTATAAATATTTATCTACTTATACCGTCAGTAAAAAACTCTATGAAAATTGAACAGTGTAGAATACTGAGAAATGCATTTTAACCAAAGCTACTTAAATTAAGCCAAAATATATTAGACATCCTCATAAAATTACGTAAAGTAAAAAGACTAGGCAGAAGTGTTTAGTTTTCATAATTTGATGTGCATTTTATGTCGTGTGATGATGTCATATACGGCTCAAGGAAGACACGAAAGAATGTCTCGTGAAGGCAAACTTGTGGTGACATCTGACAACTCTTCATTCATTTCTACTAGGTAAAACAAAGAAACATAATATCTCTGTCTCGGTAAATTATAGAGGCTTTTTTTTTAGCGTGGTAAAATTATCAAATGAGTCCTCCAACCCCGGGCAGGGCGGGAGGGACTGTCAGACTTGTACTGACTAAAATCCACGGTGTCCTTCAGTAGCCCTTTATGTTCCGGGGTCACGGTAATAGAAATAAGTCCCGCGACCCCGGCAGGCTTTGGCCCCCTGAGAGGGGGCCCCGTCATTTTGCTGACAGCTCTTTGAGGCGCGCGTGGAACACGACAAGTTGCCCTTTACTCGCTGTCCGCATGCCCATTATAGAGGCTTTTGGCGAAATTAATGACAACTCGTTTTGGCCCACAACGTTACTCGCGTTAATTTGACAATTTAGTGACTGACACTTGATGCCATCGAAATCATAAGAACTCTATTGTTGTTTTCCTCCGGAATGTATTACTTTTTCGGGATGGAATGTACCCTATGTCCGTTTCTGTACACATGACAACGTGAAACTTGAAAAGGTAACAAACGAACCAACTTTCAAATTTATATTTTTAGTAAGGATTATGATTATTATGTATTCCTACGCATATATCCACCTATCGTCCTATCGATGCGTAAAAATCATCAAAGGAGGCCTCCCATCCTGGACGGAGTTGAAGACGTTTTCAGATTCGTACTAACTAAAATCCACGGTGTCTTTATAATCCAGGGTACGGGTATCTGTTATGACAATCCCGATATACAATTTTACGCTTCAATGCAATTTAAATAGTAAAAGACAGTCTTCAGTCTTTTGTTTTAGTTTCAAAAAGAAAAGATGAATAAGCTAGACCACATCAGACCACACATCCAAATATTATCTATTTATTCATAACTAGAGAGTAACGTATTAGTGTACTACGATAACAATGTCGAAGAAAAAGTCAACGCACTCGTTATCAGCGCGACACAAATATGACACCTGTAAAAATATCGCAAGTTGCTTGCGTCACCACACTCGGTGCAGGGACGGCGAGACGTGCACTCACGGTTTGGTCAATGTCTGCCTGCCCGCATGTCATTGTGGAGTTCAGAAACTTGGTAGGTATATTCAAGACGAGTGATATAATATTTAATTAGGCTTATTCATTGTTTTATTCTTATTTTTGTATAAAAAAATGAGCTGAAGGTTGTAAACTCAGATAATTGGGTGCTCATTAAAGATAAAGTCTGGTTGAGATTCTTGCGGATGCAAAACAGTGATGATTTTCACAAAGATTTCAAGACTGAAGTACATACTCGTAGGGTCTTTTTCCTCAATAATAGCTATTACGAAATTTCCAGTTAAGTTACCCTGATTTTTTTACCATGAAATCTTATCGTCAGATAGATATTACGTTGGTGTTGCGATGAAAGCACCTAACCATTGATTCAGTTTACTAAAAGTTCTACACTAAAAATAGCCATGTTATCAACTACCAGGTGGTTACAGCTACTTTTCACAACTATTTATGAAACTGAATATAACCATTACGATGTATTGATAAACGTTCTAAATATAGACTCTATCTAAATGAAATCAAGAGCGGCTACGCGAAACGAGTTTCTCATTAGAATCGTGTTAGAAACGAGACGATTACTATCGATACACTGAAATTAGTCGAATCAAGAGTTTAAAATCGATAAAATAAAAGCATTACGTGATTAAAGATCATTGTGGCATTTGTTAGTTATTATTCGTAAATGTTGTTTTGTTAATTGGAGCCGACCTTTTACATTTTAACAAGTTCTCGAGTGTTATTTGTGACACAATAGCCCTGCAGACTGAACAAGTTCTGCAGCCAATAACCATACAGGCAATAACCGACCAAGGCGAAGTAGTTTTCAACAACCAAAACAAACAAGGACCAAAAATTAGACAAAATCCATTAACCAAATCATCAGTTCATCAAGAACCTATTAAAAAAACGTAAACTATCAACAAATCTATGCAGCGGCAGCGTCGGAGGTACCAGGACGGCATGGCTCGCGAGCGGTCGCCGATCGCGAATTACTTTCACTCCACTATCCCCGGGCGCTGACCGCGCGGCCGGGGTCGTCGCCCGCGAGCCGAGCGCGGGAAACGCCACCCGCCATCGCGCCATTCAGAAAAGCGCGCCATGTTTACACAGATGCGCGCCGAAACGCGTGCCGTTGCATCACTTCCGTTTGCGTTCCGTTCCGCCGCTTATTGGCGACGTACCGATTTACTTTTATGCGTTTAACACAATTATTTGCTTACGCAATCTGTCCGTGCGGTACTACGACTTTACGCTTGTGCTTTTCATCTTGTTCATTTGATGTTTTATAAACATGTGTTATACCAACCTGTTCATTACTGAAAATACTATGCAGTGTCTAATTATAACACACATAGATTTGTTGGCGACGATAACAGCGCGACTGAGAAGCCGGTGTCGAGCAAGGCGCGCACGCGCAGTCCGCTGGCTTAGCGTGATAGATAACAGAACACGCAACTATTTTGTTATCTCCTTTTATAATTCGTAAACAATGTAATACACGTAATTGCTTTTCTTTTTAACACATAGTTTAATTCGATAATTAATAAATTTTCCTGGAAATGCAGTTTCCTCCTTCATCGAAAATTATTTTACAAGCAAACAAAAAGGTAAAACCAAGGGTTAACACATCTCATTTTAGTTTCAGGTCTAAGTGATTCGGATAATCCCGTCTGAACTATCTGATGCTTAGCAGCATCTTCACACGACTAAATTAATTTCTAAAAATCACAATTAAACTCCTCATTCATAGTCATAACATGCAATCTCCACATTTTTAATGTCTGTTATCTTGGATGACACAATTGGTTATCGGCATTTCTTAGCACACTTTGTAAAATAAAAATAATTTCGGCTGGCAACACAATTTTTTAAGATAACATTTCATCAGCGTAACAGGGCTGTCTTAAAAATGATTTAGTGATACCGTCTCGGCAATATCGCCGTTAGTATAATGTTGTACCATAATAAAAAAACTCATGAAAGTGTTCTTGAAAATATTTTTTTAAGTTCTATTAAGGTTACACGAGCAAGCACAGTTCCCTGAAACGCCCGAATAATAAAGATCAAAGTAATCATTGATGAAATAATTGGGATTCCTGTTCAACATTCTGAGTTTACAACGTTTACAAGTATCTACATAGTAACAAGATTTGGAGGGAAATCACGGGTTGTAAAGTTCATCTACACTTAGTCAAGTGCGATGCTCTCAGAATTGTAATCGTTCGCTATTTAGGTCCGGAACAATGTATTTTTTTTTGGATTCTCTATTGATTTAGAATTTCTAGACTAGAAAAGTTACAAGCTAGAAGTCAATCTAAAGTTTTTACAGCGCAGATTCAAACATTCCTCGTCGCGTATGAAATCCATTTCGTTTGCGGTTTGCCTCAACACACGATCTTCAATTTTCGTTGAGAGTCCAGCAGAGCCAACAGCCCTAGGCGCAAAATCTCTGGATGGCATGTCAACGACCGAGACTCCAGGCCGAGTGAGACGGCGAACGCCACTCATGTGGAAAGCGGTTATGCAACAATCGTACACGCGAAAGTCTAGCGAACGATGTTACGTTGCGGCGATGCATCTAGATGAACGCATTGCGATTTATTCAGATATTCTCGACAATCGTAACGATCTGTCGGCCCAGTGATGGAGCGATTGGCTGTGAATGCTCTTTTTGTTGAAAACCTATCTCATCTATGTACAGTGGAATACAAATAACTGCAATCTATGGCGTGGTTTTCTTTTTCAGGAATTCCCCTCCTCTTTGAATCACTTTTATAAAAGAAAGAACTCTGCCTACCTAACCATCAATCAACCTAACAATCAACACAATCATGGTTTTTGATAGTTTTAGTATGCCTACAGAGTCAATATTGTATTGGAAAAATGCGTATTAGTCGAAACAAAAGTAATTCCAAGCTACATTTAAATCCATGTTAGTCTGCTTTCGAACAAGCACTTTCTTAGATAGACTCAATAGATGTAAATGCGCACGATTGTTCAGACCGTGTTTCAGTATTGCAAAACAATATGGCGACTGCAATAATTATACTCTAGAATCTACCATTACGCTTATATTAGGCTTAACGATTGCACAAAAGTAGCCGATAATAGAAGCGAACAAGGAGTTTACAAGCCAGCTGTGTTTAATCTATGGTGCGCTGTACCTGTCACTTTTCACCACCATTTTTGTCGATTTGGCGGGAAAATAGTTAAGGTAAGGTAATTTTTAGTTTCTTAATTAACGCACAAGGGTGCTTACAACGTAAATTCGACACAGAAATGACCACTGTTTATCTGTATTGTTTAGTTAAATGTTATCAATGTATTTTCAAATCCATTTGGACAAACAGAGAACAGACCGATAGCTGCAAACGTACTAAGTTCAAGAAAGAACATGAAAATTCCATGGAAGATAATAGCTGTCAATCGACGACAAATCAAATCCAAATGAGCAAAAATAGCTGAAAAGAGGACAAAACAGAAGCAGTTCTGAAATCATGTTCCAATGTGTATTATGTTACCTGCCTTATTTTCAACGTATATTATTTAATCATACATCTTTGACAACATCATTTTAATTGAAGCCGTTCCGCTAAGGATTCGCAGCATGATAAGTTGCTGCGGAAAAGCCTGCCAGCTGACGTAATCCAAGCAACTTGTTCTAAGCCAAAACAAATTGTGGAAAAAAGGTTTATGTAAGCAAGGCCGCCGGGGCAGCGGGTCATGGGCGCTATGCAAATGAGCTGATGCCATTGTTGATAGCGAGTCATTGACTATGCGGACCTGGATACGTTACGTCCATTCACGGTAATAAAAGGATTTTTATTATGGATTTTATTGACGATGGCGCTTGGATGCTACTTCTTTGCGAATGACGAGGTGCTCCTTAGAGCCACGACTATTAGGACCAGTTTTAAAATATCTATCTGTATTCTAAACACGACGCATTTTAATAAGACCAAGATTTAAATAAGTATAGAACTTTGTTTTGACAGATTTTTATGACTAAGCTCCTAAATGAGACTGGTTTATTAGTTGTAAGACATGTCCGACATTACGGATTAGCTCGGCATTAATGCAAAAAGCTATGTAGGGTCGTTCGTTATTTACGACTCGCAGTATGGATGCGTGAGATGTCAAAGTTATGCGTGGATTAAAATAACGACTTAATAGTTTGAAATATAGCTTAGGATTTTCTGCTTAAGATACGACCCTAGTTATTTTATCTTTGACTTTTATTACTGTTTCGAAATAAATAGTCAAATGTTCAAAATACTTCTTAGAGATCTTTACCATTTCGGCAGACGACAGAATTTGGCACAGGCCAGACTAAAAATACTTTCCAACTACGATAAAACATTTGCTTGTAACTCAAAGTTGTCCTGTAATTCCTTGTCAATCAAAAGCCAAACGGACCGAACCTTGATCCTCAAATGCTTGAAGTACCACAACTGCCTGGGTGGGCTGCGTAGCTTATCCAGGGGGTAGGCCCGGGAGGCGAGGCGCGGGGGACGGGTTCGTCGGCCGCAGTTGACACAGAGCCGCGTGCATTGAACGCGCGGCCTAGACTGACCTCGCCTCGACCTGACGCTCCATGTGACACAAGATGAGAAGGCATTCAGATGATCTTTTCAGATGAAAGGTTCGAGCAGTCAGATTGTAGATTCGTAGCGATAGATTACATATTTTAAGTTGCCTGCAATGGTCAGAGTTGGTGTAATTTTAAATGCTGTTAGCTCATGGAGGGTTCAGGAGGCACAGGAAAAGAACTCCTAGAAGCAGCAGTTGGACAGAATACGATAATTTTAAAAAATAGCGATGACTATATGATGTTGACAATTTTGGCGTTTTAATTTTTTTGGTCAAGTGTGAGTTGTCCACAAAAATGAGTGAAATTGGCCAAAACTTTTTTTAGTGCCTATCTACTCTGTTTCATGTAAGGATCATTTCATTGTATCGGAAGAAAAAAGTCGGGACGGCGGAAGTTGGTCAAATTTCACAAAATACTTTTTCATTCAAATTGTATGAACGAAAAAATTACCAATTTTTTTATGATGTTTATTGATTACCTGCCATGACCATGTAAGGAGCATTTCATTGTATCGGAAGTAAAACGTCAGGCCAACAGAAGTGGGTCAAATCTAATGAAATACTGAGTACTACTACTACGTTTTTATGGTGTAAGAAGAAACATTACTGTACTTTTGACTAACTTCCATTGTCCAGACATTTTCCTTCCCATACAATGAAATGATCCTTAGAAGACAGTAAATCAAAAACCGTCATAAAAAAAAAGGTGATTTTTTTGTTCATGGTTGACGAATACGATAATTTTAAAAAATAGCGATGACTATAATATAAAGAGTATATGTATAGTGTCAGAGAGCAGTGGTGGCCCAGTGGTATCGGCCCCGACTTACGAGTTGTAGGTCGTGGGTTCGAACCCAGCCTGGCGCATTACTTTGTGTAATTTCTTTCATCACCACTGCTCTCAAAGCGGTGAAGGAAAACATCGTGAGGAAACCGGCATGTCCTAGAACCATCAAATTCGAAGACATGTGACATCTGCCAACCCGCACTGGGCCCGCGTGGTGGATTATGGCCCACTCCCTCTCACAAGAGAGGAGGCCTGTGTCCCAGCAGTGGGAACGTTATAGGCTGATGATGATGATGATGATAGTGTCAGAGTAGGGGGTCACTTCTAATTATTTAAAAAAATGCAAGCTCCATTATGAGACAAATCAAATGAAAGGACTTGTTCTGGAATCGATTTTTTATTTTTTATTTCAATATAAACGGTTTAGAAGTTTTTCAATAAATTAGACAAAAAAAAAACTTCAGCTGAAAAGAAAAGTTCTGTTATCTTCAAAATTTAGCACTGATAATCAAATAATCAAAATCTACACATCAGTGAAACTCATAAGAAATACAGTTTTATATCATTTTAATGAAATCTTTATGAATCTCTCAAGATTTTCTAATTCTTGCGGTTCTAAGAGCTGATACAATCTAATCTGCTTACAAATCTTTTATTAACATTTTGAACAGAATTATTTATTTTTATTATTTTATACATGTACTAGCATGTAAGCAAACATGCTGTTTTGATTTACAGTAATCGTCCCATTTTAACGCCATGAAATGTATAACACAGTTATTAATTATCCGCATGTCTATTGTCATCCAAATCTGTTCACTTTTAGTGTGAAAGAGACACATTCACCCATACATCCACGCTCACAAACGTTCGCACTTATTATAGTAGATTCAAGTTAAAAACTACTGATTTTCCAGAAACCACTTATCAAATTTATTTATAATTAATATTTAGTAATAGTGTTTGATTAAATGAGCTACTGCTTTGTATAAATACATAACTCTGTTTCATATTTTTAACCTTCACTATCCCACTTCTAGACCAAAGCCTCCGTCCATTCTGTTCCAATGGTCACCGTTGTGTGCTACTTTGTCCGAGACATCCAGTTTTTCCTGCTACCTCCTCTGTAGTTTAAATGCTTAAATATAGGCAACTGTATATCAAGACACGAAGTGTTCCTCTCTCCTACTTTTTGCAGTGCCTGACAGGGTAAGGGCAAAACATACCATCTAAGTATAATTGTAAAGGCAATAAATATATTGAGTATTGAAGGAAGACTTCTCACTAAGCATAATGCTGTGCCAAGGAGATCTCGTAGTACAGTGGTTTTTACAGTGGTCATCCAAATAGAAGAAAAACAACAATTTTATAGTTGTTCATTCTGGCAGCCACATGAAGTGGTCTCTATTCCGCTACACATGGTCTTGTTTAATGGAGTGACAATAAATCTGTCACATTTCAATTTATGATTAATTATGATGCAAACTATAAACATTAATTGTAAGTAAGGATAGTTTATTTACAACTTTAACTATTTCCCCAGTTAAAAGTTGTATCAAAACATAACCTCAAATTCTTACCTTGATACTGCGCGAAACGTTGTTTATTCTTCTCTTCTAACCGCTTCTCCTCCTCAAGTTTCTTCCTTTCCTTCTCTTCCTCTCTCTTCGCTACTAGATCTGCCTTACCAACAGGAATTATTTCTTGTTTTACTTGTGCGGCTTCATATTGAGCAATATTTTCATACAGTGGGGCCGATTCTACAGGAACCTTTACTTTGCCAGAGTAAAGAACTTTTAAAGGATTATAATTCGAGCTACACGCACTGACTTCCGACTCAGAAGTGGAAGAGTCAGATGTTTCTTCCTTTTTTATTGTCGTCATCGCTAAATTTTAGCAAAACAATAACATAAACTTCTCGAATTCAAAGACGGACCACAAACTAAACTGACACTAACTGAAAACAGCTGGCAAGATGTCAATGTCATATGGAAAAGTTACGTTTCGTTACACGGTTTGGAAGAAAGATTTTTTGAATTAAATAAATTGAAATAATCACAAAATGGAAAATTACCGATTTGTTTAGCTCGTATTTTTGTGTAATTTATTCAAACGCATTATTTATTTAAATTGGATATAGCTTTAAATACCTCGGCCATGCGGAAACCGTTTTGGAAACAATAATTAAATTACCTCGAAGTAAATTATTATAATTGCACATTTTTTATTGACATTGCAGTCATATTGATCGCGTGTTAGAATGCTGAAGGTTCTTCCTCAAACTGCAACAATTCAGTAATTGCAGTTCGCATTAGCAAAAGAAACCAACGCACAAAACGTAGGTACAGTATTGCTACTATTATGAATATAATATTACTAGGAATATTATGTTTATTTCATTAAATGCTATTTTATTACATTAAAACAAACAACAGGTTGAGTAAACAAGATAAGTATTAGCAAGATGTTAGCTCGTCGCAATTACGCCAACTCAATGCAAGGTCCTCAGAGCAATATGCAATAGGAAGTAAATGATTCAAGGTTACGTCTCACTGAAGTCTATAAATCTTTCAATAGGCTATTTATACAGGAAAATTTATTAGTAAATGGCCATAATAAGAAAAAAATAGCACGAACGTATTTGTAACGCCTTACATGTAAATTATTTTTAATTATGTTTTATTTTAATTTGAACTATCTGTCTGTCAGTAATGGAGTTCCAGTATACGTTCCACACAAAAACTAAACATCACATTTCATTGTATTAAAAAAAATACTTTAGCTACTCCTCGCTAGATAGCGCTGTGCTCAAAACCTTGACTTCGTATTTGTTAGGATTTGTTTAATTGTTTAGTTTGAACTCATAAAAATTAAACATTTGAATTATTCATATGAATTATCTAAACAACCGATAATTTCGGTGCAACCAACTTTCGTATTTGAAGTATGAGTGTGCTTCTAATTTAATCCTATGATTAAATCAAGGCAGTGCGTATTTGCTTGCAGTCGCCTATTAATTGGCTACTTATTTATAGTCAGGCTATGAATAATGCAACGTTAGGTAAATGACATGAAGATTCTACTATTAGTAATAAAAGCTAGACCAATTAAGGTACAGTCGGGATAATAGGCTAAAAAAATCTAATAAGTTCAATAATAAAATTTATCTCACAATTTTATTACCTAATTGACTTGATCTTTATTTTGTCATTTACGTAAATTAAAATTGACTAATAAGCTACTGTTACTGCATTTAATTTAAAATTCATAAAACGTCGTACGGTGGTATAATTTTTAGCACTCTTTGACGTCACGAGTTCCTCCACTAGGTACGGAGTTTTAATCCGTTTCATATCATTGTTCATTCTTGACTAACTGTCGGACTACAAAGAATTGTAATTTATTGATGTTGATACTGATTTGAATCTCAATTTTGCAGTCATTTTTCTAGATTTTATTACAATCATATCGCCATTGCAAAATCTAAACTTCTTCATCACAGCATTATTTTTTTTTCCATCGGAAGAGAAAAATAAAATTTTTGGACGACTAGAAAAAATGGTAATTAGTTTTCAGATTGCAATCGTCAGCATTAGTGGATAACATCAGTAAAATTCTAAAATGTCTTCAAGTTGCGAAATTAATTATTCTGGAAATATAATCGACGCACGAAGAAAGCGGTACAAGGAAGCGTTTAGAAAAGAAAAGTAATTCTTTTTGATTCACACACGACAATTATAGTGAAAGACTGAGCTAGCATTGTTCACTTTTTTACAAATGGCGCGCGTTGATTGGCTGCATTTCTTTGTTTCGCGGCGCGCGCGCAGTCTTCCGTGTATTGTGAGCTCAGCATAATATGATTACGAGAACGTCTTATGTTTGTTACGTTAATAATTTTTTTCTTTGTTTTCTTTTAGTGGCTCTGAGCATTTTATGGTCAGTTAATTCTAAAGATAAATCAGATTACGCAACTCCTACAGGTGTATAAGAAAAATAGGTTGAACTTTTTTCTAGCGTCTGGATTAGAAATTTATCTCATTCCTGGATTAGAAATTTAGTGACCATGATAATACACACGTAATGGTTATACGGTAAAAATATTCTTTGACTGTTTTAAAAAGGTTGGGTGCCTAAGTAAGTATATAATAGTACCTCAGTATAAATATTATCTCCAAAAATACCACAATTCACATCAAAAGTTAATTGTTATCGTAGAAGAACAATTATTTGTTAGGTGTCGCCCGAAATAGCCGAGTATTGTAAGTTCGTTGACTGGCCCATACGTCACTACACCAGATTAGATTTATTGTACTATTCGCAACACGTGATGAGCAAACGATCCGCGAATGATTTATTAATCTGCTGTACCTACACTTTAAATAGGTCATGCGCTGTCTGTTTTAAATATTAAGTAGGTAGATAAATATGAAAAATTACTTTTATTAAAATAAATTGTTTCTCAAAAGGCAAATAAGTTTATTTTCGACTGTTTATGTTTCCAGAGCGGCGTGAGCGTGTGCGGAAGAAGGGTGAGCGCCGCGCTGCCTCTATGCTGTATCGACGCAGATTTGATATTCACCGGGACGTCGCCAGGTGATCTCGGTGCATCGTCGCCGTCACACTTACAACACTATTACATTAAATCCAGCTGAAAAGTGAAAAAAAAATCCATTTAACCTGAAATCTTAATGTAACCACAATTTTTTACTTACTTTAGCAGAACAGCGCCATCTTGTGGCGAATAGAAAAACTAGTAAAGTTACAAGCTCAGCAATAATTAAACCGCTATATAATAGCATTGCTGTTAAGCTATGGCTAATTAGGTTTTTTATCTTTTTACGCTGCCCATTTGTTGTTTTAAATTAAAATACATACCCTAATATACTTCGCTTAATATAAATTCCTTTAGTTAAAACTCACTAACATAGACACTAACGTCCCTTTTTATCTAAAAGGTGTCTGTAGCAAAGATTTCAATTGTTTTGTTTACGAACAGTGTTAAGACGTGAAAGCCTACGCTCGTAATCTTAACAGGTCGCTGCTGAAGAGAAGTGGATTACGAGGAGTGAGGTAACCTGGCCGGAAGGGAGACAAGCAAGCCGAACAAGCAGAGCCATCTGTCGTCTAGCGGCAACAACAAACAAACCGATATGTGTTCCTCCGTAACTAAGTACCTAAAATTCGCGTAATACCTACATCGAATAATGTACGTTCCGTCCAAGAAGCTGCCAAACATTTTGAACGAATTTATTAGTGTAAATACATTTTTGGACTATTTATATTTGTGTATAGTTCGCGAGTGCTCGCGTGTGTGAGTGGTGTGAAAGCGCCACCTAGTGTTAACCGTGATAAAGGTGGCGGGGACGCATGCGCCATCGGGACAGGCGCTGGCGATGCCATTTATTGAAGACGAATGGTGGTCCGCCGAGAATGAGGGCAGGATGGTTGATCTCTCCAATTGCCTGCAGGTAATACACTCCAAGTTACACTTTATAATGTAACAAACTCAACAAGTTTTCTTTGAAGAACTATCAGCATTGGAAATAATCTAGAAACACATTATTTGAAGACAGAAAAAGAACTGGAGCATTAAGATTCCTAATTGATAACGTAAAAGATTTAACAGTCCAATAGTTTCCATCACTACATGATAACCTAACTAACATAGTATATCTACTCTTATAGCCTAAGTACAGCTCATTTCCCAATGTAGATATTCGATTAGGGATAGGTACACAAACACAAACATCACAGTATTTCTTATAAACAAGGATAAATACAAAAAACGTGTGCTAGTTCCAGGACGCGGTAGTCGCAGCCGGCGGCCAAGCGGCCGCTCAACTGCAACAGATGGCGACATCTCTCGGTGACCTCTCGCAAGCCGAGCTCACCAACATCGTCGGGGGCCTGACGCTAGAGACCGACACCGGCGAGGCGGCTGACCCTGACGACATCCTCAAGCAACTAGGAGAGTCCGCTTTCGACAATTTTGAAACGTTTTTTACGGATTTAACGAATGCCACCGCGTCTTCTGTACCGCCTATTGAAATAAAGGTGAGACACATTTTTCTTATGCCTCATTTACATTCAGCTGTAGTGAGCAGGGAAGTGGGCAGGGAAGGGGGCAGGACGAGTATGTAAACGTATACTTCTCAGGCCACGGCTTAATGCCACTTCGCGTGCCCAGGCTCCCCAAAAAAAGAGCCCGGTTTTGGTTTATGCGGACTTCAAAGGACCGGCAGCGCGAGCGGTAGGGCCGGTTTACATTGCTCAAGCGCTCAGTTGACGCCGAATATAAGCCTAGTGAATTCTTCTGCATTATAAAATATGTATCGCAAGCAGGTTGGTATGAGTATTACAAAGTTTAATTACGATGAATAGATATCATCCACCATCTTCTACGACGTTTTTTTTGTTTTTATTACAATTTATTTTAAACTGTCGCACATTAATTATTGTATCGATAAAAGACACAGGCGGACACTGCAAAAAATTTTTCAAACGTCTGCCATTGCCGGAACTTGAAAGCGAAATGAGCGGCAGGGCGTAAATTTAATTATCTGAGTGATATAAATAAAATTCACAGCTAATTGATAGGTCATTGTTAAACCATACCTATTTCAGTTAATATAGATTGAGAAAGATGATGAGACGGACGGAGTCAGACAAAACGAAAAAACAGTTCCATAGACCGAGATAGTTGACATTTAGGAGACTATCAAAGCATGCATCTTGAGTAGGCTAGTTGCATGAACTCTCAAATAGTCAACGACAAGACAAAAACTGAAGCTTCCATTACAGTCCCAGTCCTCGGCTTAAGTAAAATGTCACTGTTGACGCAGTGTCTGAGCGTTTGAGTACTATGCAGGTTATCGGGGGTTCGATTCCCGCTTGGTAAAAATATTTGTTTGACCTATAAGTGTTCTTAAACCCACCCACAATATAGAAGTTCTAGGTTCTAGTTTAGGTTCTTAGAAGAACGGACTATAAACTATTTTAATCAGTATTATCTTCGTATGCTTTTATTAAACAATTTTATAACTTGAGTAAAAGTTGTACCTGTTTATTGCTTAAAAAGCATGACATGATAATCATTCTGTGTTTTTCAATTCCAGCAAGAAGAAAACAACAACATATCATCGCCAGCGTCCAGCAGCCAACTTCAAGGCTACTACCAACAAAACAGTCAATTAGCACTGCCAAACAACGGCCAACAACGGTTACAACAACTGTTGAGATCAGGCACGAATGCCATCAACAATGCCGTAACAAATAATATTAACAATGGGCGATATAACATCGCGTCCGCGAATCCTCTGCTGGCTGAAAAGCTATCAGCGTCACCTAGCGGGATAAAGCAAGAACCAATCAGCTCAGATTACAACACGACGAGTATGAACTACGGCAGCGCGTCGCCGATGCAGAGGATGCCGAGCGGGAAGCCGCAGGTGCATGATGCTGGTGGAGGTAAAGGTGAGTTTTATTACTTATTAGATTTAAGGGTGTAGAAGTAGTAAGGCAGAGAAATTTATTTTAGTGACATCTAGCGGCGAATGGCAGAACTACGATAAAATAGACTTATCTTAGTAGTTTTGCTATTACCTACTAGATGGCAGCACTATGACGTAACAACAATAGTTCTGCAAATAGATAATAGATGTCGCTACTCCTCAAAGTGCAGTTGCAACTTCTGATGCATTAGCTACCTCCGTCTATGCAGTTTTCTCCTTGCGATCACAATCCACTTTCGATTTCCGCTCGAGGAAGTGCCGACGATTTTCCTTTCACGACTTGCCGCTTTTACCTCGTCAAACGTTTAGGCCGCCGGCCACGAGAAAGTTTTATAAAGCTAGATACTAGACAACCAGTATAATACCTGTGTATGTACTCACGAGATTCTACTCTGAGATGCGTAATCTATTCTATCTAATCGATTCTTGGTAGCGTGTTGGGTTATATGTATTACTATAAAGTGCCTGCTGGCTACTTACGACTACCAGTCCGTTTGCATCCATAGCAAAAAGACTTGCTTGATAATTTGAAAAACTGACCAAAAAAGTTTTCAATAGTACCACCTACGTATGACCTTCCTTCTTGATATCAAGGACTTACTACATTAGGTTGATTTTATGGAAAATTACAACAACCTTATTCTTTCCCCTCAACAGCTTAGTCTTCAATAAGTTTTCAATGCATTAACGTTCATTTATTAATACTTTCAACTAATTTAAAAATATCAACGTAAATCCTATAGATATAAAATCTAGTCGTTTATACGCCGCGCCGAGATATATCTCCACAGTAGGTCAGTGGCGCCCCCGTGCGGCCGGAAGCGAAAGCGACGCGAGCTGGACGGCACATCCAACCGCTTTCCCCGCCTAATAATCTATCTGAAACTGCGTACATACTGTACATAGACTCAAACGTGGCGTGGAAAGTTAATAAACTTCAAGTTATTATATTTTATGATTCATAAAATATTGAAAATATTATGTGCTGTATCTAGATAATGTCCCAAAGCAATAATTTGGATTTTGTTTAAACTATTAAGTTTTTATCGTTGAAATTCAACTGCGTTGCAACGGCTTCCCGCCATGTTTTTTTAATCCCATAAGGAGTTAGGTGTTCGTCTTAGTCATCCAAATCATGAAACTGGACAAAGGTGACACCATGTTTACCAGCTCACATATAGATTGATGTTTTGTCGTCCAATGACTAGTTTAAGTTATTAAATTAATTTTTCCTTTTCAAATACAAGGACTGCGCGGGCCGCGGTGGCCATTCGCGGTGCAAATGCGTGCGTACACCACTCTAGGTAATTATACATAGAATAAAGCTGTCTCTATTGTATATAACTTTCGTATGAAATGCACAGACAGGTTGTTAATGATCACTTTCATATTATATTGATGGAAAGCTCGAGGTGTTTTAGACACAAAACATGTCGTTAACTAGATACCTTTCCAGTAAACACAGACATAAAATGGAAAGTATACAAAGAAAAATACTTTTACAATAAAATCAATTTTCTATAGAAAAATACAATATCACTTTCATCGTAGAATTGATTGTGAGACAATTTAGCAATTACCGCTAGTACCTACTTAAACTCTAGTCTAGACCAAAATGTAACGCAGTAACGGTATGAATATAAATCATCGTAAGAATTAATGAAGCGATGTAAAAAAACTTTAAAAGTTTTTATCACTAAATAAAAAGAACCTTTTTGGTAGAACCGCCGCCGTTCAAGCACTTAGGGCTTCGCCCTCTGGGACCAAAGTTACAAGTGTAGTGCCGAATTAAGGAAGTTTCGGTTTTTTCCGTTAGCGACGGCCGAACTTTGAAGTGGATTTTTTTGGCAAAAAATAAACTGCGACAGAATTGTTATAACTTATTCATAACTAGTTATGTTCGCGTTTTGTAGGAAAATGTCCATTTGCGTTTTTACGTCAATTGATTAAATAAGTATTCCTGTAAAATGTTTCTTCCTTTTCCTAAAGAGGAAGAGCTTTACAAACTGGCGACTAGATAAACACATTTCAGACTTTCCAAGCCAAATATTCTTTGCAGTGATGCATCAGCTTCTCTAGTCGTGAAGCGGATTTTAACCAACTTTTTCTTTCGACTGCTCAACAGACCCTATTAACATATCCTCACCTGTAAACTTTCTGGATTTCGAGCTTTCTTGAATAAAAGCCTCCCATTACAGAAATATTCATTCTTCTCCTATTCAAACCAAAAACAATTAATTGCTTATTTACAGTCACATTCCATCTTTCCTTCCACAACAGGTAAAATTCCACCAAAAAAACCTTGACACCGAATCTTTTCCAGAATCGCAGTTTCATAAAAAATTATACATAATTGTGTACAAACAAACTGAAGGAAAATGTCGGGAATGAATCATTTTATAATAATTAATGTGGAGTATCTTCCTAGAATATGATGTGGGGTACTAGGGCTCCATGTCAAGGTGGGAGTCGAGTGTCGCGACACCGCGGCCATAGTGACGTCAGCGATGAGGGGACGAAGTAATCACTCCCAGGGCGTTCGTTGGGGATGTTTATTTTAATTATTGCGTTATGGTGTTATACCGCGACGGATAATAATAATGCAGTGTAGAAAGTACCAAGTGCAATTTACAAGCGACCTTGGTAGCTTGACACTACGTAGGTAACTCCTTTTTTAAGTATTTTTCTTATCCTGTGGATAAAACTATAACTTTTTAAATGCAAATGTTTATATGGATGTTTGGATATTTGTTTGTTACTCGACCTCATCAGAGCGACTGAACAGATTTTAATGAAATATAGCACACAGTTAGATAGCATAAACTAGTTACTTTAAAGTTTTTTTTAACTGTTTCTGAAAGTACAGTTTGCTTCATAAATGGTGTGCCCCAGTAACGAACTTAGGTACCTTCAATTTATTATGTACAGTCAGCTTCACATCGTGACTGTGTACATAATAAAATGTTATGTCATTTTTCTGTCCTGTCCTGTTTATAAGATCAGTATTTGTGTGGGAGGACAAGCTACTGACCTATTGCCTCTTCTTTCATAATATTATCTTTCTTTAAATAGGGCACCTACTTTCAACCCTTAGGTACTATTTGCGGTTTACCTATGTGATATACACCTACTTAGGTAAGTATCTACCACAGTAGGCTTTAAAGGCGGAAAAATAAATAAACGTGCGGAAACATAAGTTGTCGTTTAAAGGAAGCATAATTATTGTATTTATCAAATTAGCGATCTCAGTGTGTACCTAGTGTCCATATAAGATTATATCCCGAAAAAAACAAACACAAGAATGTACAGTAGTACAGTAGCTGTTTTCAGTGACTTTACCCGCGCCTCGGGAATGTAACACAGGAGATAAATGGTATCCGTGTGTTAATCCAAGTTATAAACTATCTGTGCACCAAATTTCATGCAAATCCGTTCAGTAGTTTTTGCGTGAAAGAGTGACAAACATACATACTCACCAACTTTCTCATTTACAATATTACTGTAGATTAGGATGTGAGAAATAATATTTATTTTTTCGTCAAATCATTAAAACAGTACAGGATAGGTAGGTACTTCTCGCCTCCCAATCGCGTATTACTGAAAATATTCTGTAACAAATCTTTCAGAAGAGTTTTCTAAAATCGACTGAGTGTTGTGACCTGCCTCTACGTATCGAGTGGATCTAGTGTAAGTAGGTTATCGTCTGCAAACGTTTAGTGTTTCCTGCTAATTCGCTTCCGACCTCGTAACATGGTATTTACTCCTTTCCTTATAAGATAGGACTGTACATTCTAGAAATGCTTCGATTTTAGATCAGTTGATTTAGTTAATTTTAGTGCCTTATAATTCTTGTTTATACATATCTGTATCATTTCCGAAAAACACATGCTACATTTTGAAATGTTTCTTACAAATTATCAAAATCAAAGCATTTATTTCAAGTAAGCCGGTCACAGACACTTTTGAATTGTCAAAGGAAAAAAAAATAAGCACTGCAAAATTATGGTGCTACAGTCCCAGTCACGACATAATTACCGTGAAAGTACCGTCATAAAAGATAAAAAAAACATTTTTAGCAAACAATTGTAGCCCATCAGCATTGGGAACAGGGGCCAATTCTATTGTTTTTATTTTTAGGGATATAGACAATCATTAAATGAGTACTCCCGCCCTGGTTAAAGGGGACTATAAGACTCGTAGCTTATAACTAAAACCCCCAACACCTTACATTGGTTGCCCTTTGCGTGCAAGAGCCGCGTTATCCTGTTTAAATAACCCTACGAAATTTTAGCAACCTTATTTTGGTTTGGTTTTTAACTGGCAACGACGAAGCCTAAAGATAATGATCATTAGTTTAAAAGATAGGATAAGGTAAATATTCATATATAAATAACTGTGACAAAAAACACACAATTGATTCAATAAGGGTTCCGGTTTGTATTCGGACGTATGGACCCTGAAAACAGAAAGTAAATGTAGTTAGTACAAAATGTTAAATGCTATGTTAGCACACCTACCGGAAGGGGACTAATATTTGTTGAGTGGTCCGTTAGTAACTGTGGTGTCATTGGTAAACTCGATAACTTAATTATATATTGTAGAAATAACCCTTTTTTGTGGTGGGAAACCACCAAATGACTCCTACCGCCCTGCGTGGAATGGTGGGGACGGTCAGAGTCGTACTGACTAAAAACCTTAGCATGCCAGTTACTGGGTAGACAGTCTCGAGACTGTAGGAACAAAGGGTAACCAAAAGAACAGAAAATTTTTAGTCAGTAAGAGTCTGACAATCCCTTCCACTCCACCCAGCCCTGGATAACTCATTTGATACAAGTAAAGGTAAATCATTTTTTGATAGAACTTCTTCTAACTTACCTAAAAGGTAGCAAAAGCACACAAACAAGTAATCTAGGAATAGGAAGTCAGTTTGTCAGTGGTGGATATGGCCCTAACACTAGCAAACATGACCTCAGGAATTCCCATCCGCCTCAACTTCCAGATACCCTTATCTTTGCTCATCCAAGGGTTTTTACATTAGCCATTAGGTTTTTACGAGGCCACCTGCTTTATCACTACAATTTTTACCGGAAAACGTCGCTTGCCAACTCTCTCGCCAAATCTCCCACGACATTTTTCTCGCTAAAAACTCCATTTTTCTCACAGATTTTCATCTAATCCGTCTATTTTTGACAACCGCATCCGCAATCCTTAGTGCACGGTGCAGCGTGTGCGTCACTGGTGCGCGTGTGTGCGTGCACAACCATGACCCCGTTTTCACTGCGCGCAAACATCGCGCGTGTGTGCCGTGTACGCACACGCTGTGCTTGTGTGTGTGTGCCTGACATGTGCTTGCGTTATGTCACACGAGATGGAGCGTGCGTCTGCGATGCGTCGCCGAGCACTACGCAGGTTGCTCTGCTTTCCTTGTTTTGTACGCAATACAAGGAATTTTATATGGGTTACAGATTATCCGCCTGGCGTTAAAATAGTTCAGTTATCATGGACTTTTATTGACTCACTGTGATTTATAGCATAAAACTTTGTACTCGGAAGCCATAAAACAGGTCATTTGTTCGAAAAATGGCAATTAAATATTTAAAGATAAATAACTTCCCGCCGAAATCAAAGCCTTTCTTACCACTCGTTACCAAGGACCGACATCGTGACCCGCGCGAAGATCACGGCAATTGAGCTGTCTATTAAAGCTATTAAAAGCCGGACGTCCGCCTATTAATAACAAATCTATCGAAGTGGAGCATACTTCGGCACGTCTGAGTTGCGCAAGCGCACATCCGCGCGCCTTGCCTTGAGAACTGTTAGCGGCATACGGTCAGGCGACCAGATTTCCGATTTATAGGTCTATGTGAGATGAAATTCAATGGGACGGAATTCCAGTAAAAAAAAACCAGGACGTAGAAATAAAATTATCCGAAACTTCATTAAAGTTGATCGGTTCATTAAGTATTAATCATTTTCGTGTCACAAATTCGCAATAAAATTATGTAGAAGTGATTCATCACACATAAAACCAATTTTGTTAAGAAAAACGCTCTGTAGTCCAAATACAGTCCCAAAAATAGTTACTAACTTTAATAATAAGACTTCATTGTTACACTTTTTGACAGAACTACGTAATTATTGATCTCTTCTTTTTAAACCTTAATTAGAATTATGTACTCTATTTAAGTATAGCTAAGGACTGTTGCACCTACACTTCTATTAGACCTAAAGTTTCGTCAACAAACATAATTGGTCTTTTGCAAGTCTTAAAAATCCATTTAAGGAGAACCGTAGGCTTTAGGAAACTATAGAGACTGCTTTTGAAACCTACGCATGTTCTCACGCCATTGTTTATCTGGTATAGCGATGCCATAGTTCCACCGATTTCACCTGTTTAGCTTTGTTCCATTTATTTTAACTAGCTACAAAGAAGGCTCTATCTTATTTTTGCCTAGTACGAAAAATATTCTGAATATTTTTTACGACTCCCTAGGCACCTTTTTACGTTTTTCATCGTCTGTCTATTTGTCAGTATTTACTGAATAATTTATAAACATTTGTTGTGTTAAACTGTGATGAATAAATCAGTTCTACTAACACTTATTCTGACAAAAATAACAGCGTACATACAGGCGGGTTTCCTTCTACAAAATACTTCATTACGTGCTTCCTTTAATTGGCTATATCTGTAAAAAGGATGCAATAAGTGTTAAACATCTAATCAGTAACATAATCAGTTTTAGCAGTAGGAACCGGCACCGACTTCCACCCAACAATTTTTCAAGCCGCGTCACTGAAGGAAAATCCAATGAGCTGTTATTAAAGTTGATTCCGACAACGTTTATGAACAAAGTGTTCCCGGAATTCGATAGCAGGCAGCGGACATTTCACGAAGTTCCGACCGACCGTGACCCAGAAATGTATGTAACACGTAAATAAACAGGCTCGTGGAGCTGGACCTGCCGGGCACGTGGGAGGACGTGGCTAGACTTGGATAGTCCGTACTACATATTTAATCATAGACCTACAGTGTACAAATATTTAATGGCATATCTATTGTAACTGAATCTCTAATGAAAGTAGCACGTTTGTGTAGATTTTTTAAACACAAACGTTTTCGAATTGCGACAACAAATAATTTTTGTCTTTATATCTGAAACACAAAGCGAAACAAAAGAAAATCATGTCACATAAAAAGCAAACATTCCAGGAAAATGGCACCCTACCTCTAAACACACATTCACAAAGGTAAATTAAATTGTCCGTGACATCGCGTTTAGACCTATTAGCAAAATACCATTTGAAAGACTAACAATCACTTACGAACTTGCGTTCCTTTCTTATGTGACGTCATGTCCGCGATCAGAATGGCCTAAATGATCTGTTTCCATGGCCCTCCATAATATTTAGGTACCAAGGTATAATAAGCGCTAGGCGGTGGGAGGCACGCACGCTCGGCGGAAACCAATGAAACTATATTACCTTAATTGTACAGAGTACAGATACAGTCTTGTAGGCAAATGTTTAGCGCTGGCTGATTTGCATTGATTTGAGAGTAGATCCATTTTCTTGTTTCTCCTTTAATGGAGTCAATAAGAAAGTGTCGATGGATACCGATTTATTTATAGATCGGTAATTATTAGACTTCTGTCCTCAGCTTCGTTGCGTGTCTCGGGATCGATTCCCAGACGGAACAAATATTGTTATGAACAACAGGTAGTTGTTCCGGTACTGGATGTTTGAGTATTTGAGTGTAAATGTTTGTTAACAAACCCACAACATAGGAGAAACTATTAAAGTGGCGGTAAAGAAAATAATGTAGGGTATGTATTTGAGATCGACAACGCCCCACGTTTCAACCCCTTTAAACATTAATTATAAGATTATTGTTTACTGATTATCTAGCCATTTAACACAACAATGACATAAAAATGTATTAAACGGATCTGTTTTCGGCACAGCTAGACAACCGAAAAACATTGTAACAAAGGCCCCGAAAAAAGTCCCGTTCCATTATTACATCACTTACCTTCCAAGGGCAATACCTAGATTATTTAGTCTCTTACGAATAACCTACATATTTGAATGAGATAACGAGCGATCCAGGCGACTGTACACTTGACTCTAAGCAGCTCCTTGAGGCGGTGCGACAACCTGAAGCGTGTCAATGACGAGCGACCACATACGCACACTGCGCACACGCATGTACTGTGTGCGCAGTGTCCTGCACAAGTGCATGACACCGTTCTCCTGTGCACCGGTTAGTTATTGCTAACAAGGAGTTTGTTGTTATTTAATTTAATGGTCGCTTCTAGAAGGAATTGAGAGCAGAGCACGTTACTACTACACGACTTCATTAGATCCCTCTTATTTGGTATTCTCTTAGCTATTAGCTAGATTTAGTGTTATTATGGCAGTAGTCAGTCCTACTTTATATTTTGGAACTGAAGTACCTTCTCTACTATTTTAAATTAGTCACATTAGATAGCAGACGTCCTCATCTCCATTCGAAGCCTTAACCGTGGTTCCGTCCAATCAGGAGTTGATCAAGGATCGGAATTTGGATTGAGATTGAATTCTAATATCTATAACTTATTTTAGGTCCATTTTTACAATATTTTTTATTATCATAATGAATGAAAGATTCGCATTAGAATTACTGTAATGATAATTACAGTAATTCTAATAATCAATCAATGTCGATAACTGTTTCCGGTGGTCACTGATTAGTTGATAAACCTAACAATATTGTTTGTAATTAATTTGATGTGGAATTAGGTGTTTCTTACATACGAAATTATCAACCTTGGATTGGGGAAAATACCGTGAATATACGGCAACATATTCTTAGCTGATGAATTGAAGACGACAGTGTTTGAATGTTTACGAAAAAAAAAATTTTTCATTAATTATTAATTGTGTTTTAAAATGTTATGAATAAACAAATAAATTCCATTGTCTGCCCTGATATTTAAAGTACTACCCATTTTTCTAACAAAAAAAAACGATTATATATCACAATTTTGCTATGGTGACGTAGATACAAAAAGTAGCGCTACCCCAGCGACGAACACAGTTCCCTAAGTTACAGACAGCGACGTGAAGTAGTATTTTAGAGACGTTATAGCTGTTACTGGTACCAATTGGTCAGTACCGACTAGGGAACTTTAATATTTTTACCCCAGCATTTACCTCGTTTTTCCCTAAATTGATATTCGTAATACACGTGACTGTTCCTGCTGCGATCCTCGTTACATAAGCATTAGTTACAAAATAGGCGCAGGCGCAAGGTTTCCCAACCGCATTACTAACTGGGACGCGTATGTTTAACGAATCGCGTCGATAAATCATCGAGTTTAAGGAGAATTTCCACAGACCGATGACATTAGTTTGTCTTGGTGGAAACTGAACTTTGGGTCCTGGTATTGATCTTCGTCAATATTATTGAGATTCTTTACAAGGAAATTCTCATCAACAACTCGCAGTGTCTGGTTGTTGGCCAGCCCTCCATAATAATGGCATTTTATACACCTCTGTTGTGGAGACTCTTAAGATATTCATTTTTCGAAATTTTGAGGACCCAGTAGTACCATTTCCTAATTACGATATGTATATCCCTGCCTGCCTGGTGCATTTCTTTGTCTAATTTATTTCATCACCACTGCTCTCATATCGGTGAAGGAAAACATCATGAGATAACCGGCATATCCCAAATCCAAAAATGTGAAGACGTGTGACATTTACCAACGTGCTGGGCTCACGTGGTGACTTACAGTCCACACCCTCTCACAGACAGGAGGCCAGTGTCCCAGCTGTGGGGACATGAGGATGATTTTGATATGTTTGGTTCATCACTGACATTTATGCATTTTTAATGATTCTGTTATATGACTTTTACGTAATCATAAAGACATCTAGCAATTAGTAAGCGTTAAGTAGTTTCTTGGCAGGTTGTGATCATTAATCAGTCTGTAATATTACGAAATAGCCCTCAACATAGTTAAAATTATCATTAATTAAAGTTATCTTTTTTATTTATTTTATATTTCGCGATAGACGTCTGTCGAAATATCCTGGACATTCATCCAACGTGACTTGATAGACTTCCACAACCTGGAGGCCTACTCTCGTAGTCCGTCAATGAAGATACGGGCCTGTACGACAGTAACTCGAAACCCGAACCCTCCTCCTTATTAGTTTTGAAATCATAAGTTCTAACAATACATAGGGAGTCGGTACAACTGTTCAATCATGTTGTCATCATTTTTTTATTCGTACCACTACGTTATGTCCAGAATTGTTGAAGAATAGGACACGGTCGGAACTTCAGCCGAAGCTACGGCTATCTTACTTAGTAGTACCCCTGTTCTTCTCGTCCATTCTAACTTTAGTATTCCCCAGAATAAGTCCTAAATTACGTGGTTTCTTAAGTAATTTGAATTGTAAACATTGTTCACCGTTTGATAGTTAGTTTATTTGAAATTAATATGAAGTGCAGAAGAGCGAGTAGCGGCTAACTGAATACATTGCACCCGTTCACTTATCACATGCATATGCAACCAGTGAAATAAATATTTCAATAAAATGTTTAAATATACTTATACGAATATTGGTTTTTTGCAACTTAACATAAGTTTTATGAATAAAAATTTTTGTTTATATTACGACAACGATTTTTTTTTATTAATTTTTAATTCAAATTATTTTATAAAGAAGCGTTTTGCCGTTTATTAATAAATTAACCGCCCAGTTGCAAGGCGCCATGTATAATTTCCAAAATTTCGTTAAAATCGATTTAGAAGTTTGGGACATTACCGTAAATGAATGTTCATTTAGAAATCACGTGTCAATATGTATTGACACGTGATTTCTATTAAGATTATACTAACTTACATGAAGTACCTACCTATATAACTAGGCATATTGGTAACCAAACCTAGTTGCGCAAGACTTCAACGAAATAGCCTAACGGAAGTCATAAGCCCTAGGAAACATAGACAGGGAGATAGGTAGTCTGTATGTGTAGCGGAAACCGGACGCGACACACCTGGGTGGACCTAGACTGGTCTAGCGCCTAATCCTGCCTGTTATTCTAGATTATTATTAGGTGATATCTGGCTTAGGATGATGTCACCACTCAAATTATAAACGTATTCATGTTGTTAATCCCCGCTTTTACCTTATCAGATAGGTGATGGTTCGATCTGTTTTTAAATCTTTTTTTGCCAATGTGGTGATTTGTTACTAAAAATAAATAACTTATTTTTAAATGAGAAAATCGATCAAGTGCGAGTCGGACTCGCGCACGAAGGATTCCGTACCAGTATTTATAAAACTGGTAAATAAAATCATATCGCCTGTTGTTTGGGAGTCCCCCCTAAATATTTATATTACTCTTATTTTGTTTTTTTTTTAGTATTTTTTCGTTATTGTGGCAAAAAAAAATGCATCAACTGTGAAAATTTCAACTGTTTTACTATCACAGTTCATTAGATACAACATAGTGACAGACAGCGACAGGACGGACAGCGGAATCTTTTTTTTTTCGTGTTAAAATCATCAAATCTTTAGATTAATTGGGTTTGTCTTTGAAACATTTTACGTTACATGTTAAAACTGTATGATTATGCAAAATATAATAATTCATATAATAACAGAAAATCGGGAAATCCTAGCTTTGACGTACATTCTGTTATTTATATAATGTAGATAATTATTATTATAGTAATGTGTAATAATATTGTAAACGCTATAGCGTTTACGTATAATGGATATAATAAATCTCGTGTTCTTTAATAAAAAAAATGAATAATGAATTTATTAATTTATCGGTTAATACTCGTAGTTACGACGTCTATGACGTTAGGCATTAATGACGTATGACAAATGCGCACTGTGCAAGTTTGTAGGCACTATACGATTCATATAAAATTAATGAACTAGTACAATATATGAGACTTATTGTAGCATAATAGCTCCTATTGGTCGCAAGTGTGATGTTGTTTAGCATTCCTCGATAAATGGACTATCCAACACAACAATATTTTTCAATTCGATCCAATAGTACCTGAGATTAGCGCGATCAACCAAACACACTCTTCAGTTTTATAATATTAGTTTAGATTTTATTCAGAAATAATCACCGCACAAGGTGTTTTTTTACGTTTTTGATACATAAAATCATGTTTTTAATCATCGTCTGAATTATGTACAAACAGACATAGACGGCATGTTCACCTTCCGCCTGATACTAGTCCTCATCTGACACCATTGTTTCGGGAGGTCCCTGTGTAAGATTTATCGGGAAGATACTCGTACTGCGTTCCCTCTTTTCGCTGTGTCAGTAGGACATGGTGGAGCATATGGTGAAGGTCTGCACCGTTTGGCATACGCTCGTATAATATTTAATCTGAATCCAAATTCCGTTTTTTTGTTTTAGATGGGTGCTTCTGATTGGAAACCTTATAACTTGGATAAGCTGATTCGGTTGTTGATTGGTTAAAGACAAAGATACAATGGAAGATAGCAATATCAATTTATGTTTAAATTCAATTCTTTTGCGATCCTCTTCAAAACTTGTTCAGCAGTTTCGCAGTAAAGGCAACACATGCGTACACTCAGTCTCACTTCATGTTATTAGTAAAGATAATGAAAGTAAAACGTGTATTGTCGTGAGCTGACCGTGGTACTGGTTATCTAATACACACACTCGTGGAGCTATTGTCCTTGTATTTAGACGTGATTGGCTAGCTATCGCAGGGTAGGCAATCATCCAGGATGAAATTATTCTAGACAGCTGAATGCTTCAAATACTGACCTTAATTCTTTTTACGCAGTTCTTTTTTTTGTCCTAACAAAAGTAAATGTAAATTTATATATTTATACGCAATAACGCCTGCGTCGCGTCTCCGCAAAGATATTTTTAAAAGTAAATGTGTCTGAGAAATTTAACGCTGCATTGTGTATCGTTTATTTGATCCAGGCAAGGAACAAATATTTGTATAGCATACAATTGTTCCGGGTCTGTGAGTTTGTAGGTTCTTCAATGCGCCCAACATGGTGGAAAAACCTATGTCTACGGTTTTGGTAGTATAAAAGTTTTCAGGATTTCTGTAATTCTACTCTATGCTCATTATTTTGTGATTTTAGTTCAATGATTTTTAATTAGGTGCCTTTTAAATTAACCCCATTATGACTATAGAAAAACCTTTAAATATACTAAAGAAAAAGGAAAATAGAATACAGCATCTCTTTGCTACTGTTAGATTTTTAACAAAAAAAGACAAACTAAGTATCCAAAGTTTGCAAAGAAACAGATCAAAAAAATCTTGCAAAAACTCTTGTTTTGGTGTCAATGGCGCCAGTCCATAATGTGGTGTTATTAAATAACGCACCTCGACGACTGTGGGCGGGTATTAAATACCCCGGATGAGCGGTATTTATCGCCTGCTTTTAGGGTCCCGCAGTTACGTAAACGATTCCAGACAGAGGCTGTTTTTCCAGACGTTTACTTATTAATTTATTCGTACAATACAACAATTTATTCGTAGAAAATACTTAGTAACAATATTATTCTGGAAGAATATGGTAAACTCTTACGTCAGTCTGTATTTTCCACCTAGTAGACTTTTCTAGATGATTCCATCAAATACTTGAACCATCAAATCAATTAAGCCTCTAAAATATTATAAGCTAAATATATACAGAAACTTTTCCAACTTGATCCGTCAATATTGGCCATAATAATACTAAAATTGTATTTTCTAACTTTGGTCCTTAGAGTACACCTAGCGAAGCCGTAACTACTGTAAATTATTTCCAAAGTAACTATCCATTTTAAACCTAGTTTTTTAAAGTATAAACATTAAATCACTCAGTAAGTAGTATTACTCAGTAAGTGTTTTCAGACTAAAAATTGTGTCAGTCAGTAATTACTCTTACAATTTTTAGCCTGAAAGACATACTAAGTTATCATCTGGCTGCTTTTTCTCAACTACATATGTAATTATGTCAGCTTCGATTTAAACAGTTTCCAGTCTAACTACATACAGTATTTTGTACGCACGACCCAGTTATTACTAAGTTTAGTTTTGTCAGAGTAAAAGAAATTCTATAGAAAAATGAAAAAAATAAGCGGAACCCAACTAATTTCTATGCACCTGACACTTCACCACGTGTAGCGTAGCATGGGGGCGCGGGCGCAAGTTTTTGTCCGTCATGCCCCATCGGCTACGATCGGTTAACTTCGGCCCCGATGTCACTGGGGGTGTCAAATACAAGTCATTTGAATTTAACGCTAATGAATTAGGGGAATTCTGACGCTGTTACGGTATGCGTTGTATTTCAAAATTTGACAGGTTCCTGATATATTTGTTTGCGTTTAATTAGCTGGATATTTGTGTTTACTTTTTTTTGCCTTTTAGGGTTTGTAAGAATTATCGATATTTGTGAATTTCTAACAACATCTATTGGCTCGCCCCCTATAACATTGTATTTAAACAAAACTGGAAATATGGCTATTAGGAACTGTTATAACCCTTCGGGAATTATAGGTTTCATGCTACGTCATACATTTATGTCTTTGTCACATAAAAGTAAAAAATCTAGACACTCCTTTTAACTTGAAAAAATGCCTTTAGTCCCAAATCTGTGTTGATAACTCATCACTTGCATTATTTAATCTACCAACCAATGGTAAACGAGGTTTTAACTACAGACCCAACTTTCAAAAAGTGTAGGCTAGAAACGAGGAGGCTCTATATGAGTCACAATCACATCCTGAGAAATCTCACTCATCCTCACTTCACTCTAGTAGTCATCGTTTAACAAACGCCTTTAATATTCCCGTCAATTATCCACTTTAGGACACATTAGCTGACCGAGTCCGGCTCGGGACAAAAAAAACATGTGTCAAAATATGTTTTTTTTTTGTTGTTGTTATAGATCACGCAAATGTGAAGAAACTGCATAGATTGATGTAGTCATTTTTTATAACCGGGATATTTTTTGTCTTTACAGATTTATTTAGTTAGATGCGACTTTAGCACTAAAAGACCTGCTTGTATGTACCACTAATAAATAAATGCGCTAAACGCTGAAATTTTTCAAAATTTTATTGTCTATATGCTTATGTCAATTTTAACCGATTGACAGAAATATAACGACATATTTACAAATACAATCAGGTCTTAATTTTCTTTGCTAACTGCTTACTGCTTTTGTATTTTGCTTACTTTAGATTTAAGAAATATATCTATTAGTTTAAAATGTATCGTTTTTTGCAAGTCTTCCATGGATTGCTGCGTTGCGTGTCGTGGGTTCGATTCCCGCACGGGACAAATATTTATATACCTAATCTACAAGTAGTTATTCCGGGTATGTGTTTTGTGTGAGTCCCTTCCCGTTTTTAATATTGCGGTCCGCTGTAAACCGTATCTGAGACTTTGTGGCCCTTGATGTCTAAAAGGTTACTTGCTGGCTTTAACCATCACACTTGGGAAAAAGAGTTGTGATAAGAGTACCTATCTCTTTGAGAGTAGAACAGCTTTTATTTTTGACCCAATATCCTAGCTATCACATGCGACCTATTTTCAAAGACCTTGAAATACCTCTTAAATTTATAGAATTACCTAATGACCGCATGCATATACTAATAACATTATTCTTTGTTACAGGTAAGTTCAATTCAGTGCTCACAGCCGCAGCCGACATTCCCGACGGTAAGGGCTCATTAAAATAACTCCTACACGATATATTTTACGGTTATTGGGGCACGATTAAGTGGCGTATTCGCTGAAAGATTGCGGTTTTTCACGCACCCCGAATGACTAGGGAAATAACTAGCTTATCGGGAAATAAGACGTAAGTGTTTGAAGGTCATAGCACCACCCACCTTTCTTCCTATAAGCAATAAACCTGCAATAAACTTACGTAATTACATTAAAGTTATTTTAATAGAAATAGTTTCTGTTTACGAGTTGACTGATGGTGTAACAGTCGGTATTTCGGTGACTGAAAACGATTCCGGAGCAAAAATATCAAAACATCTGGGTTACTATTTATAAGCGAACAAGTTTGTTTAAATCAATATGAGAGTCTCCTTTTAACTGGTCTTCTTAAACTAATTTACTTAATACTTCTTTAAAACAATATAACAATCTGATTCTAAATATAGAACTCGCCCTGCTTGGAGTTAATTATGAAACTGAACTAAGTAATATAACTTATTGATTACAAAAATAGCATTTGTGTGTAAGTCTAGTGAATTCAAACTTATCCAGGTTTCTTACTTTAGTTTTATTAATTCGACAACAAACTACGACGACGACTTCCTTATATACAAATAGCTCTTCAACCCTATTTTTGATCTTGCACAACTTGATATTGATATTATATTACTTCAATTAAGTGATTTTTGTTACTATTTAATTAAAGTCACCTACGGTCAACGCAAGCAACTTGTAATTATATAGACGTTCATATGTGGAAGCTTGTCATTAGCAATTGTCCTTATTTATACATGATTTATATAAAATTTGTTATTAGTCTGTAAGCTTTCTTTAAAATAATAAAAATAAAATAAAATAAAAATATACTATACCTACAACATTATGCGATGTAGACAAAGAATATTCCAGTACTCAACTCGGCAAATGCGATTTATCCTTACTACTTATAGTACCTACTAGTAAAAATAACCCAAAAATAAGATGGAACAACGTAATCCATCCGATCGTGACTTTTATAAACGCTAGTACCGTGTCTTATACATAGTTTACATAATTTCTGTGAAGAAAGAACACACATTGTTATACTCTGATGAAAGGATGGACTCTGACCCCACCAGGACCCCCACGTCACCAAAAACCAATACCAGAATTTCGCGTAAATACGCACTTTTTACGCAATTACGCGAATTTGACGTCAACGCGTAAACGAAAGTAATATTATCCGATGTGTTTGTGTCTCATTGCACTTGGTTACGTATCAACCATGTAGGTCAGGGCTGCGCGCGCGCCGCGGAAAGCGAACTGACTACGCTACTCAGTAGTCTTTTCATAGCACTTTTTTGCGTTTTCACCTTGATGCACTTGTACTGTTATGATTAATTTTGAATGCATTTTCATTACAAAATCTAGTGCTTTGTTTTTTTTTTTTCTTAACTCTTTCATGAACCGAAAGATCTAGATTCAAATCAATGCTGCGTTGTGCAAAAGCAGTAAAAAATACTACTCCAATCAGATTACATTTTGTTAACTTGTGGTCGAATCGAATTAATAGGAAGGATACAGAGAAACAAATCCTATAATGAACTATAAACAGGAACCTAGTCAATATTTATAATTTTATTATGTATTTATAACGTAGGAACTACATACAGCGCTAAAATATAATAATACCTGTAATGAGTGAATTTCAACAGGTCCTATAAAATCTTCATTTCCGTGGTTTTTTTAATCTTAAGCTTTTTTAAAAAAAAGAAACGCTCTTATTAAAGTTTTTGATAATTTATACATTCTTGCTTAATGTCTAGCAGATAACTTAAAAAACTAACGAGATATAAGGATTTAAAAATTTCGTGCCACGGCGATGAAACATGCGTGCACGGCAATGAAACAAGCGCCCACGGCAATGAAAGAACTGTGGCATGGCAATTAAAGAATCAATCAACGATGAGTACAATATATGTTAAAATTAGAACTACAATTATATTCAAACCGATTGGCAGACTTTGACAAAATAATATTATGCATCATACCGACATTTGAAATTTAAAAAAAAATCGTCTTGTACATGTTTATTTTCAAGCCCATAGTCCACCCATTGTGAAACTCAGTCGAGGCCATCGAGCATCATGCTGAGTTCCTCCATCGACTTGCCATGACTATGATGTCGTCGGCAAATCGAAGGTGAGTGATGTATTCGCCGTTGATGTTGATGCTAAGTCCTTGTCATTCCAGGAGCTTGAAGGCGTCCTCCATTGTGGCAGTAAACAGTTTCAGGGAGATAACATCCTTCTTACGCCTCTTCTCATTGGAATCGCCTTCGTGCTCTGCTCCTGTACTCGAACCGACATGGTGGCGTTATCATACAAACACTTCAACACTTTGATGTACCGATAGTCAATACGACATCGCTGGAGTGACTCAAGTACCACCCATGTTTCCACCGATACGATGGCTTTCTCATAGTCCACAAACGCTAAGCATAATGGCAAGTTATACTCTTCGGTCTTCTGTATAACTTGTCGCAGCGTATGGATGTGGTGTATGGTACTATAGCCTCTTCGGAAACCGGCTTGTTCGGGAGGCTAGAAGTCATCAAGTCTGACAGTCATGACTCAGAAGCATGATGGGTCTGTAGTTCTTCAATAGGCTGTTATCAACTTTTTTTTAAGAAAAGCACCACTTCACCTTTGCTCCATGCTTCAGGCGTTTTGCCCTAGAACAGGACGGTATTAGTGAGCTTCTGGAGGACTTTAAGTACCGGTATTCCATCCGCTTTCAGAAGCTCTGAAGTGACTTAGATATACGTCTATTTAGCTGCTTATATGACTTCACGTCATTGGAATACTGCAACTGTAGCAAACCTTGTTCAGACATGAGGTTTAAGGTTTGCTCGGTCAATAAGTTCTCAGGGAAAGCAAAGCGATTAGAAAGCTCGAGTTGATTTCGGGGTTCTGAATATGGGACCGAGTAGGTGGGAGCGTAGACTTCATCAGGCTGAACCTTTCATTGATATTTAGTGAGCCTCTTACGATTCGGTGATCGCTACCGGTTTTTACCCTGTTGATCTCAAAGACATCACTGAATTGAAACTGCTTGCGTGTGTGAGTGTATTTACGTGTGATATAGTACCAAATGTTACGTCATTTTGTAAGTTTGTAAACATCTTTTTGTAGTTGACTGTACAGTAAAAAACTCATCAAATCTAAAGAGAGACCAGAGAGAAACAATCTAGAGTTAACTTGACGAGTTTTGTACTGTCAGTAATCGGTATTACCTGAATCGCAGGTGACAAAAGATGTTTTCTTTGCCTAATCATACCATGGCGATGAAAACACAAGTCACGGAAATGAAATACCTGGCCACGGCAATGAAACTAAATGGTTTTTCAAGGCATGGCAATGAAATTTTTTTAATTGCCATGTCTTTTTTTTCATTTCCATAGCAAATTTCGGCCACGGAAACCACGGCAATGAAAACACGTCGATGAAAATCAAGGCAAAAAATATAAATAACAAAAAATCGTTTAATTATTCGAAGAAGTAAGCACCTCACAAATGAACATATGAGGAATGGTGTTCTATCGAATGCTTACTCATGAAGACAAACTTATTCAAATATCAGTTATATCCATCCACGGCGATGAAAGAAAATTTTTCCAGTAACGTAAAAATTGATTATTTAAATTTATGGTGCGAAAACGCAGGCACGTGTGTACTTCTTTCCACGTTGAGCACTTAGGCAGCACTAATATGCAACGTTTAGCATACCGGTAGGGGGGAAGAAAGTAGTAGGTAAAACAATAACCTTGAACATAATTAGGACACGGCGATGAAGGGTAGTTCTGGGACAAGTGATTTTTTATTAACCATTCGTTGTTTTGTTTAAATATTTGAATAAATGTATTCTGTAGCAATACTTTAACTATTCATGTATCAAATAAAACGAGGTTTTAGTATAAATAACCAATAGATTTTTATCAATGTGGAATAATACACAACAAGGTGAAGTGTGGACAAACACGGCAATGAAAGATTTCGAGGTTCAATTAATTTTTTTGGAGTATCCATTAATCCAATTAAATAAATATTTAGTGCTACACATAGATTACTATTTCACCTACCCGGAAAAAAAATTGAGAACGTTATAACTATGTTTTTTAGTACCGATTTCATTGATGCCACGCAATTTTCGGTCCCGGGAAATTCACTCTAATACGTCAAATTAATTAAACAACAGTCACGACAATAATAATTATTTAATAGCAAATAACTATAAAATAATAATAAACTCAAAGCAAACCGGATCGCTAAAACTGGAACATGTAAATGTGAAACATATGAGTATTTATCATATAAATAAATTTATCGGCCTAATCGTGTCGGTAAATACACACAAACCGCAAATCTGTTACATAACACACCAGTGCGATAATGTGGCTACTACACACACACGCACACACGTACGTACAACATGCGCATACGCAGCCTGCATCCTGTCCCACTTAGTGAGGTGAACCGGTCGATCTATGGATCTTGTCTATGGTGAAAAACTAGTATGGTGGAATTAGTTTTATACTAATTAGAGTTTGCGTGATGTAACTGAGAAATTTGCATGTTCACCTTTTATGATGACCGTGCTGCGTGCCTGACTATATTTTTGGTATTTATTCGTACTAGATTGAAGCCCTTGAACATATTTGGCGCTAAAAGTAACGTCAGTAGAATAAATATGTCACAGCCTTTTAACAGGTACCTTTTCAGATAATGCAACTTAAATTGCACATGAATCCCCAAAATAACTTTTTATCTCAATGACGTAAAAGTTTGTTGAGGTCAGAAACCCTCATATTTTAGTTTTAATACCCACATCAATACAGCCTGTCAGTCAGTTTTCATACTCTTGCATTTCTTAATATTCACTAGCTAAGTTTAAACTGTTTTTCACCCCCAAGCAGGGCCCCCGCATCCATATGTGCAAAGTGTGCAATGCACACGGGCGCCATCCTCTAAGGGCGCAAAATCAAAGGGCCCAAAAAATAAATAAAAAATAATTTAGAAATAGGATTTGAGAATTTATATAGGATTAGGTTTAAGTATTAAATAAAGACTTTAAATATTTGATCTCACTATCGGATTAAAACTTGAAGTCCGGAAACGTTTTACTTTTAGAGCTGACTGCGTTCGCTCTTCTATGAACAATTACCTTGTCCTATTCCAAAAACCTAAAAAATTTCGCGCTCGCTTCGCTCGCGCTTCAAATAAATTCATTGCCATTCGGATTTCTTGACCTCTCTTTTGATAGCTCATTTTTCAATACCAAATACTTCTTAATATATGTTAGTTACATCTTGTTGTGTTCTACAAAATTTTAAAAAGTTTGTCTTCTCTAAGATGGGGTTTGGGTGTGAAGTTGATGTTTTCTTTTGTGTTTAAGTTCCGAGGCGGCAAGCTTTACAGCCCAAGGGAAGCGCGCTGAATTTTAAAATACACCACTTACCTACCTACCATAAAAAAATGATGATTCAAAATGCTTTAAGGGGCGCCAAAATCCTTTTTTGCACACAGGCGCCAGTAGCCCTTACGGGGGCCCTGCCCCCAAGAACTAAAAACAGCTTCAATGTTTTAAATCTTGGATTCTGAAGCCACTTAGTCTATTTTACAGTTTCTTGTATAACTCCACTGCCAACGCCACACGTTCACCAGTCGTAATGATACCAGTTCAGTCACTCAACGTATCTAGGCGCAAGAATTCGCAGTGCACTCTAAATACACCACATATGGGCTCACAAGGCCACCGCAACATGGTGCACTAATGCTGGTAGACGCACACCTCATTAACATTGAGTTTATTTTGCAAAACAAGGATTTATCTACGCATTATACAGTGGGTTTAGGAGATGGGTAGATTAGCTAAAAGACGATAAATTAGGTCAATAACTACTTCGTTTTAATTTATGATATGCTCTCGTTTGACCATTCGCCTGATGGTGAGCAATGATGTTGTCAACAGTGAAACACACTTGCCTGAAATGGCACCTGAAGTAATGGCACCCGAGGTATGCCACATACGGCACCTATGAATATTTTTCGCAAGTGACATAAGTGGAACAGTTTATGATCTAGCATTTTATTCCACTTAGGGCACCTAGGGATTAATACGAACTAGTGTTGGGACATTTGTTTCTTTTAGGATGTCAAAATAAAATAGTTATTCTCATTCCGCTGCATTAATCTACGTTTACTTGAAATTGGGTCAAATAAATTTGCGAAAGTAAACAGTGTCAAGTTTATTAATAGTGTTAAAATAACTATGAAATCGCTCATCCATTTTTTGATGGCGATTTTTCCTTAGAAATATTGGTCTCAGGTTATATATGCTCACAAGCTCCCTTTCTATCAGCAAAGACTAGATATAATACAAATATTGTATTGATTACTAGCTGTTCCCCGGTTTCAACCACGCTCCTTGGCTCCTTTTATTCGTAGCGTGATGTTTTACAGACTTCCTCGATTTATAGACAATTCAACACAAAAACAATTTTGCAATTCGAACCCGTAGTTCCTTACATTATCGAAATCAACCTAACTAAGTTACTCTTAATTTTTTATAATATGAATAAAGCATATATTTACCTCAAATCAAGTGCAAATAGTGTAGTATATGGGAGGCAGTATCGCTATAGTGTAGTAGTGGCGAGCACGCACCAAGGTCTGTGTCGGGTGGCGCAACCAGACAACTCTCGAATGTTGCACAAACACACGCTAATTGGAACCAATGCGATCTTCCAAATGATCTGAACGCACCTTGAACTCCCTTCTGGACTTTTCACCATTTTTTTTTTTTTGGAAGTATTGTTTATCCCCTGATCTTGGTCTTAACCCGTTTTCTACTGGATTATTGTTTTCACAGTTGATTTCGTTTAGTAGTTAAAAATTGTTACGTTCTACAATATATTCTGGAGTATTCTGTTAGTCAATGCCTGGAAAATCTAGAAAGTTCTCCCAAGTTTTCATCATGTAATATCTCTGCTTTATAAAGAACAGGTGTTTAGAGACTCACATCACCATCAACAGACACAGAATTTTAAGACCGAACAAAAAAGTAAACTATCATTTTTGGCGCGCGCGTTAAATCTCGTCATTGTAGTCGTACAATGTAAGTCATGCGCAGTTCAAGACAATAGGAACTAGGAACAAGAGTACACAGCACCCCGTCCCCTCTGGCATTCCTCCAAGCTAATGATTCAAACGCATTCAAAACAAGGATTAGACTTGTTTGTCAGTTGGCGTGGATAGGAAATATAGATAATGGCGAGGAAGGAAACTGCGGTGCGCAGCCGGCGTGCAATGCTACAGCAGTAAGGCCAGGAGATCAGCGACCGTGCGAGGTCGTGTCATGTAAATGCGGCTCTCAAGGCGCCCGCCCTAGTTACGCTCAAAACAACACCGCTTTACAATCACCTTCAACCTTATCACGACGGACTAAGGTCTAACTTCTATTCATTCAGCTGCATAAACAACTGTGTATAGCAAACACGTAATTGCGTTTGACGTAATACTTAATGACCTATCAATAAAGGTTGTTTTTGTGTGCGGTGATGGCAGGTTTAAGGTTGCGTAGCTAAGAGCGATCGGACGGAGACGGTGACACGAACACGATCCTTTTTAGTAAAATCATTTGCAGAAAAAAAAAATGATTGGCAAAAGTTAAAATGCAGTTCATTAGTGATTAATGGCGACGATTAAATAGCTGGAATTTGTTGTTGAAGCGTTGTTTTGATAAACCATAAGGTGTTTGATCCATGATGCCTGTTGCTTTGAATCTGAAAGTTTATTTGTATTCCTGAAAACCTTCGTTTGTGAAGATCTAAAGTTCAAAAAACCTTGAACAAAAACAGATTTTGCTTCATATCATTAGAATTTATAACGAGATGTTTACCATGTTTATTTTTTGTTTTGAGTTTCCGATATTTCGACACTGTGGCAAGCGCCATAATCACGGATATAAACTGAAGAAATCGCGGGTAGATGATTATGAACAGACAAATTAGTAAATATCCCATTTAAATTGTAATGGTTCCCTTGTCAGTTTATTACTAATAGTTTTGATATCTGTATGTTTTTCAAGGAAACAAGTTTGCAAACATAAAGATTTCTTATCGGTATATGAAAGAATGAGAATTTTCTTCAATAAATCACGGACTTCATGAAAGAGTATATTTATAAAACAGTTACACAATATCCTTAAATGAACAGCTGAACAGCGAACAGCAAACATAAAGTGGTTCTACATAGTCTGTAAGTAATTGAGAAATGTTTTCAAGTCACGAGGTAGCCGGGAAGCCTCATGAAGTTCAGTTATACAAGCTGAAATAACGCCTGAAAAGAAAAAACATTACGAAATCTATCAGCTCGCTGTAATGTCTACTAAGTTACAGAATCTTTTGCTAAAACAAAAGAAAATTGAATACAGTTTTGTGGTTGGTGAAAACAAGAAACAAACTTTGTTTTTTTTTTTGTTCCTTTGAAATTAAAAGACATAATTACAGATAACATGACATTTAGACGTTTAAAACAGTTAAGTACTAAATTCCATTAGACTTTGAGTCGTACATAATATCTTAGTAAAAATCATCGCGAGGTAGCAATTTAATTAAAAAATAACTTTGCACGACACTAGAAACTCTTGTCGTTGTTTACAAATAATTTAAACTTTAATACTCGCACAACCCGCACTAGGCCAACGTGGTGGATTACATCCTACTCTTTTCTCGAAGAGTGAAGGTCTGTGTCCCAGCACTGGGACCATGCTATGCTTACACTAACAACCAAACCAGGAACAGTTGTTCCAGGTTTGGTTGTTAGCGTACCTGAGGCCTTGCAAACATTTGTTTTTTACGACATTAATTCAACACTTACCACTTGTTCAAACATTCCTGGACGACATGCGCACTATCTTTATACTAAAATTAAAATGGAAGCTTTTCTTTGGCAAAAAAATTAAAGATAACCAGTCGTTAACACATCTGTTACTAAACTCAATCAATGAATGACCTTTGTTTATCCATATTTATAATAAAATTATCATAAATATGAATGGTCCGCCATACTGTGGCGGTCACACCAAAAGCAGCGCGTATTTGGCACCTCTGTCGCGGACCCAGCGATGCGCGTGCGCAGATTATAAACTGCTGTTTTAAAGTTAGTTGTCAGGAAGACTGGGAGCTCGTTACCTGTTGTTACTATTATTATGACATCGTGTTGTGTTTATGTTACCTAAAGTGTTAGTTACCGCTGACGGATAATAGCATAAGCTATAGCATTATCAGTCATTAATGCCCCACTTTTGGGACATAAGCTTTATCTCTCTCTAAGAAGTTGGTCAGAAAGATTTGTACGTTTGTTATAAGTAAACTTGAAAACGCCTGGAATTAATTTCAAGTATTCTTTCACTTATGCTTCGCACAAAGCTGCTGGCAAACGCTTGTCCAATAATAATAGTAGATTACGCACCAAGGGAGTAAAGCATTGCCTTACGTCACGGGCGTATTGAATCCCGAAGCGACACTAAGGATTCTAGGGGTGAACCTCCGTAGCGCAGCGAGGAGGTACAGGTGTTAATTCCCGAGTGAAACGAGGGAATTAAGTTAAGAACCTTTAGTGTAGCGAGGGATTCAAGTTAGCCCAAGACAAGGCAGCTTCCCCGGGTCGACGGCGCGTCGTGTTCCACGCGCGCCTCAAAGAGCTGTCAGCAAATGACGGGGCCCCCTCACAGAGGGCCAAAGCCTGCCGGGGTCGCGGGATTTATTTCCTCACCGTGACCCTGGAACATAAAGGGCTAATGAAGAACACCGTGGATTTTAGTCAGTACAAGTCTGACAGTACCTCTCGCCCTGCCCGGGGTGGAAGGTCTTATTTGATGATTTTACCACGTAAAAAAAAAAAAAGACAAGGCAGTTTTACTCCCGAGGAGCGTACTCTGCTTTTCACACCTACTGCGAGGAAATAAAATTCGATTTTTGAAATTTGATGTGGTACGACAACCTTCGAACGTGAAGTTGGCACCACTGTAAGCGATCAGCTGTTGCGGCCAGCGGCCGCTATTACTGATACGACTCCATGGTGAAAGTTTTCATACGGTTTTCTTTGAGGTTCCAAATTCAAATCACATTATTCCCACGGGAATAATGAAATTCAGTACATATATTATTCCCGGCTCGAGCGAGGGGGAATAATGTCATGCTTTACAGTAGGTTTGCCTGACATATAATATGACATTTACGAGCAAGTAGTGTGAAAAATTTGTTTAATACTTACCAGTTTCTTTACCAATTTGATTTGAATGTACTGATGATAAAACAACAATTAAAGTGCTACCCTGTTGTCGAACTTACGACCTTCGACACAATGGCTGTCCTCAACAAACAATGACGGTTACTTTTTGTCTATGGTTTATAGAACCGTTTAGGTGGTCTAGAATCTGATTAGTATGTCCAGCTTGTCATTGATATTGAAGTCGTGGCGCAATCGCAAAGCGAGTCATTTCTAGGTTGTTGGTTTGATACCCGCTTCTTGAATAAAGATCTAGATTTTTCTATTGGCTGACTGTGCATGCAAGCATTTGTCATCGGAAAATGTAGCTTTACATGACTTTCGGACTTAAGTAAGTAATAATTGTTCCTTTTCCCTGTATTTAAGCTACAGAATCTACGTTTGATCAAAAGGTTTTCTGTAGTCTTTTGAGAGACACTAATAATGAGTCACGGGACCGTCTTTAAAGGTAAGATCCTGGAACGTTAGAGGAAATGAACAACAACAGGGTGGATTTTTAGTCAGTAAAAGTAAGGGGAGGAATCATTAAATGATTTTATCGCCTTTAAAAAAATACGTAAAAATTGCTAATTTGTGATAATATATATATCATCATCATCAGCCGCAAGACGTCCACTGCTGAACATAGGCCTCCCCCCATATAAAAGATAATATATATAAAATCTACAAAAAGATTTTGCCATTATCATGGTGGTCATAATATTATACATAGTTTAAATTTCTTTCACTCTTCAAACAAAAAAATGGGATTTAAAACCATCTTACAAAGGAGATGAGAATATCTGGCGAGCGACAGATTAAACCCCGGTTGGAGTAATGTTGATGTCCGTCTGGGAAGTTTTCGTGTACCCTCAGTCCCGGAGGAAAAGGCTTTAGGTAAATATGTAACTTATGTAATGAATTGTTGGAGAAAAGGAAAGGTTCAATCTTTTTTAAGTCTTACAAGAGAAATAAAAACGAACGAATGAATGAGAAATACAAGTAGGAGTTCTTTTGATTCATTCTAACACAAAGGTGTTTTTACGTAATCTACTGATTTGTTGTTTAGTGGTGCCTAGCGCTGCTGCTTAACGTGAGGTCTTTGTTTCAATTCTCAGATCGGGCTAACACCGCCCGTTCTGAGAATTGAAACAAAGACCTCACGTTTTTCCACTTTTTGGGTAGTAAAATCTTCAAATCAGTTTTCACGACCTGATATAAGTAGAGAGACTGACAGACTTTAACTGACTAACAATCCAACACTTTCAGTAGCCCTTTCCGTTCCAGGGTCTCGATTTTCTTTACAGACGGTCCACCATGTTTCTCTTAGCTTGCCTCGGCTCCCAGAGAGACCATTGTTAGATTATGGAACGTAAAATAATGATTTGATTAAAAACCATCCTTGATTTTCCATAGCCCCAATACAACATCCAATAATCTTACTATAATCCTCAATTTTAGCACACTTCCATCAACAAAATCTACGTGAGCCAATTCCGTGGGGTCAAACTGTAATGAAAGTCAATTGAATGAGCCCTCTCGTCAATCTGAAAGTTCTTATCATTGAGCATAACTATAACAAATGAAGTTAGGGAAACAGACTGATCTGTTGAGGGCGGTGAACTGATAACCTGTTTATATCCAAAACAACTGTGTCCTTAATTTCTCTTGTAAAATAGTCACTAACTTAACAAAACGTAAACGAGCAATATTGTCTCTATACTTGGCAACAACCTAACATAAAAAGACTTCTTCTTCATGCCACTGACTACTGCGTAGTACTCGCAATTGGCGTGTATGACCAGATGTATGAATGTGGATGATGTGAAAGGAGTATGTATGGATCGTAGCAGGTGGCGCTCTATAGTCTGCCTACCCACATGGGAAGAAGGCGTGAGTTTATGTTATGTATGTTTAATGTTTTTTTTTTTAATTCGTCCAGAATCTTTGATGGTTTACTTTAATAATGAATTTGATGGTTCGCTCACACTATTGAAGTTAACTCGTGGACGATATCCAGTGAGTCAGGTCTCGAAAATGTGTCAAACTTGACTTAAGACAACACACGTGTAACCTTTTTTCCTTGAAGAGTTGAAGACTAAGTTCGCACACGCGCCCGAACTAGGACAAAAATTGTGTTTCTTCCGCACGATTGATATAGCGATTTTTACGCAACTAGCTTTTGTCCTGGGCTTTACTCGCGTGATACTCTTGTATCTCATCCAAATACAAGCAAAGGTCTATCGTTTATCTATATACGAAGTCTCAATTGCCAGAACGTTTGATGAAATACTATACGGCAAGGTAACAAACAGACAGACAAAGGTCTAAGGCAGACAGTAACTTTCTCATTTATGATATCATATGCGTGAACGCGACTAAGGCGTGCGTCATATTACCATCAAATTCTATCAGCTTAACTTCCAGTCTGTCTGCCAGCAATATGTATTAGCGCGGGATAGAAACGTTACCGACACAACTGCGAGGAATCCCGGGAATTTTCTCATTACTACTGTTATATCGATTTCAAATAGGGTTGTGAGGAAAATGTATGTATTGTTGCTACTGACGTCTTTGTATTGTCCAATATTGAGTATATTTTACTTATACCTCGTACTAGAACCATTTAATACCAGACTTTTGAAAAACATTCTGACAATCGTTTGAAGTTCATACACATGCCCTTTTCCAGTAATCACTAGGCTATACCTTAACGTCCAAATAAAAGCTTCACGTTCCATTTTGAACGTTCACCTCAGCACTGATAGTTGAGTTTCCAATAATACCATAATATTCAGGCACTCGTTTAGGTATGGACGATAATGAAAATGGATATAAGTTATATTTTTGACTGGCCTGTTGGTCTAGTGGTTAGTGACCCTGACTGCTATGCCGGAGGTCGTGGGTTCGATTCCCACCCAGGACAATGTTTGGTGATGAGCATGATCATTTGTCGTGTCTGGGTGTGATATATCTATAATATGTATGTATTTAGGAAATATATAAGTATGTTTATCCGTTGTCAGTACCCATAACACAAGCTCTGCTTAGCTTGGGGGGGGGACTAGGTGGCGTTGTGTGACGTGTCAGAATAGTTAGGTATTTATTTATTTATTATTTTAATTCATGTTTAGTGCCTACATTAGCAGCCTAACTTACTTATTCGACATTGACGGTGACATTATTACAGTGGATATCGATTATTTGACGCATATCGTTTAGTTCCCATCGACACAATGCATTCGATTAATTTATTAATCAATAGTTGTATGACTTTACACGTGTACTAGTCACTTGTTAATATGTAACTAGTCTTCTAAATCGTATAGGGCCAAAATTTTCATAATGTCTATATAGCATTTCCCGACGTTACATGGCTCTCAGTCTAACCGAAGCTTTTTATTTGAAAAACTGGATGTATTAAGTAAGAGGTATATCTCTATTTTATCCTTTCAGAACGACCGGTGTAATGTTACGATCAAAATCAAAGATTTTTATTTAACTTTAAAAATACCGAAAGTTCGATTCTTGGTTCGGGTTCGTCGTTTCTATGGAGAAGAACCGATAAGAACTCCATGGTTACTCTTTCAAAAGTTATTTGGAGGGACTGGCTATGTAACCTCCACAACCCAGTTCAGTCAACACCTCTTGTCAGGTCTGTTGTCAGACTCCCGGCTACTGATTACCCACTACCTTATAAATTGTAGATAAATAGCTCCTCATTTTAGATATTTAGAGAGTCTATTGTATGATATCTTTGTAACAATATTACCTATGTCATCATATGTTTTTTGTGTCTTCTCAACTCTTGGAATTGACATTTTGTCTAGCTAGACAGTTAACATCTATTGTTAAGACTCGTGTTGCCTACACATGCTATTAAAGAAAAGTCTGACAAGCTTACAGATAACAAGGTCATTTAGAAACCCTTATCTTCCAAGTTTTCTTGAAAATTGTTTGAAAGAACCAAGTTGTTAAGCCAGAAAGTTTGATGTAGGTATCTGATAGAATAGACACAGACGTAGATAATGTAGGTGCATAATGTAGTATGTGTGAATTACTATTAACTACTATCGATTTCATTTCAAATTGATTAGCTACTACATATAAAAAATTTGCACAAAGCCCACAGGTGGAAGGAACCCCAGACCTACATGACGTATATCTATACATAAATAATATGCATGTATTACTATCACACATAATTATAAGGACGACCTTGACAATGACATGCGACAAGGCGTCCATTGTTATCCCGGCCCGAATGCCGAGCCGTCTGCCCGCCGCGCTTCCGAGAACCACACAACTTTGCTCCTACAGACACAACACATACCCGGCCTATGTACATACCTACCTAACATATACTAACATAATATATAGGTATAGACGACTGTCCGCGGTTTCAGACACGTGTATAGATCACTGGCTTTCGCCCGCGGAATCTTCTGTCAAAGTCGCCTGTTTCCTATCTTAGGTCATAACAGGGGACTAACAAATTATTATCGTAACCAAGGAACGTAAAGGGGTATTGAAGGACACCGTGGATTTTAGTCAGTATAAGTCTGACAGTCCCTAGCGCTCTGCCCTGGGTGGGAGAATGTGTTCCCTCCTTCCTTCCCTTTGATGGTTTCATCATGATAAAAAAGGTCATGAAAAATCTAAAAAGGTAAAAAAGATAAACAAACTTTAATATATTTAACATCCCGATAATATATTAGCTGGTGATATGAGCCGATGATCATAATTATACATATTGAAGTTATCCGCTAGCTATAGTTATAGCTATCTGGGAAAAAATATCACAAATAAGTTTAGTCAATGTCTAGGAAATAAACGTCTGTCTATCAAGTATAGTAGTATATAACTCATTTTCTAGGTTCGTCGCCAAAAACGAATTTGTCTAAGAAACTATATGCCTAATAATTTATTATTTAATATTACATAATAACTTAGACAATCATCGATTATTCAGTTTGGGTTTGCCAAATAGAAAATTACCAAAAAACCGGTGAAAAATAATATTTTTATAGGTTTTCTTTTTTTAAATTTTTTCATAAGGTAGCATTTGACCACTATCTCGCCCCATGGTAAGCGAGTAAGTGATGAGATGGTGGTGAGTGAGTGTAGTTTTTAATTTTTTTATTAGCTGTTCCCCACTGTTAAACTCTTCAGTTTCATAATATTAGTATAGAACACGTATATCTAGGCAACTAAAGTAAGAAAGTCGCTTCGCTCTTGCTTAGGCGTAGCTTTAGGTACCAATCGCTAGATGGCCTTGCTGATTCCGGAGTTCTGGGTATTTCCAATATAAATTACTGTTATATACCTTCAAAACATATTCACAAATGGTATATAAGGTTCGCTATGCCGATACTGCTGTAACGCCTACAGACAATATGTAATTCAGGCGATTATCTAGGCTAGGTAACAGGGAGTCTAGACCGGTTGTCATGGCAACCAGACTGTTCTCAAATGGGGAGGGGGACGCAGTGGGCGGGGTACCTAACTGTTTATTTTTAATTTTTATATGTTCGTTATATTTTTTGGTGAATGGTAAAGAATAATAGTCGCGAATTGTGTTTTTTGAGGCTATTGGAAAATAAATAAATCAAAGCTTTCATAGATATAATGTAAGACTTCAATCTATTGTAGATTGGGACTAAATCATCAGACGAGAAATGAGAATACGAAGTATTCTATATTATTTACTTTTTTCAGGTCGAGATCTAAATCGAATATCGGACTTTGTTTCTTCAATCATAAATACAATACGCCACAAAGATAGATTTTCATAAATTCACTGTAATAGTTTGAAACAATTAATTTTCTGAAAACATCTGCATTTTCGCTCATAAACAACGGGAAGTAGTGTGTCTTGCCTTGCGTTCTATTTTCGCAAAATCCAGTCGCCCACTTCCATGCATTCTGCAAAAACAATTGCAAATCAGATAAAGTGCCGTGTTCAACAACACTGGATCTATTACAATATTTTCCGAGTTGTTACTAGCTTATGCTCCCCTAGTACTCGAAACTGTTACATTTTCCTAAAGTTTCTATCAGATATATTTTCCATGCTCCTCTTGACGTCTGCTGCCCTAGTACTTGAACGTCAAACGCTCGATCTTATTCCGCGATTACTTCACAAAACAATGAATTTCAAGTACCTACTTGTTTTACATCAATGTTGTTGTTCATATTTTCAGTAAATGTGAGTTGCATTTGGGTGAATGCACTTGAATTTAGATTGCATGTTTTCGGAAATTTGTCATAATTTTGGTACGGTAAGTGATTGCGTCAACTGAAGCGACGTTTGCAAGGGTAAAAACATAACATTCTGACCCACATTTGATTCTAAAAACTACTTTCTTGTTTACTGAACATTACTTTCTTAGTTTTAAGAAATGTTTAGTAAACTAAACCATTCATTCATTCATATACTCGCTATTACTTCGAAAATTATACTTCGGGAACGGGTTTGGCATAAAACTCTTTGCATTACAAAGAGTTTTATGCCAAACCCATCTCTGAGTCTTATCAAGATCCTTTCAGCAATTCAGACATGACTGAGTACCAAGGATCCATTCATCCAATCATCCATAAAAACATCATCGACATCGATCACACCAATTTAGCAAACTAAATAGACTTCTCATCTAAACTGCACGCCTGGTACAAATTCAGCGTAACAGTTAAATTACAGTCTCATACAATCTCAGTCGTCACGCAAAACGCTAGGGTACCTATCTTGTCACCCCAGCATCATCTCATCAGGAGACAATTACGCGAGCCTGCGTCACACGCCCCGCTAGCCGAGCACTGATTGCACTCCGTTATCCACTTGTTATATAAGTAATTGTTGCCATTAACTCCTCTTAAGCCTGTGTTTTCCTCCGCGATATAAAAGGCGAAAAACAAAGAGCTATAATTGGTAGGATAAGATATTTTAGGTGTTAATTTTTAATAGATCGTCGGGAGCGGTAGTTTGCTTACATATCGTCCACTTTAAAAAAAAAGTCCGTTTCGTGTATATTCTATTCTCAGATGTTGCCACACTCTCCCTTGCCTAATTAAGCGAACAAGAAAAAATTGCTGAGTTAATATTTTAATAATATCCTTTTAATACTTAGTGCCTTTATTGACTTATTGTAATAAGGACTTTATGTCTTAATAAGTAAGGTTATACAATAAATACGAGTGTATTGAATTTCCTTGTGCCCACGCCGAAACAAACCCTTATGAGGTAATCTGTAAATATTTCCCTTCCTAAATTATCTCGAACCAATCCTAACAATGTCTACGATATACTTACATCACTTACTTACACGTATATACCGCGGCTCCTCTCGCAATAATCTGGCGCGCATCACGAAGCCTTGACTCCATTCTATAATGCCGTGCGCAAGAGTCGCTTCCTGATACGTTACATGTTATCGCGATCTACGCGCTTTATTGATCTATATCTTTATTGGTGTTTGTGGGACGTGGTAAACAACTCTTTTAGGTCTAAGAATATGTAAAATTACCTCGTATTAGTCCCAAAAATTGAAGCCTTCTAAAGATGGTGATCTAAAGGTTAGCGCTTTGGAGCAACATTAAAAACCCAAGGTCTCTACAACCTTTAGAAATCTAACCATTTTGATTCATAATTGTGTTTCACAGACCACAAATCTAATGAATAAAATTGCTTCGAAAACATTCTTGTACAGTCTTGCCATGAGTTTCACAATACTACATCTAACGAATACTATTCAAATATTTACGCTAACTATCATAAACAAATAATAACACCTAAACTACGCAACGTTTTTCCTCACAACAACAAAATAAAAGGTCGAAAAACATTTTTAATCCAACCTTTTTTCTAAAAACATTAGACGTCACATTCTTTCTTAAAAAAACAAGCTGTCAAAAAATTAAGAAAAAATAAATTTTGACATTAGAATGATCGTTTGAAATGTTAGTTCCTCCGGTTAGAACGTTCTACGTTTAATTTATTTATCTATCGTCGTCGTCACCTTCAGTTCGTAGCTCCGCGTCGCCAAGTCAGCGACAGAGTATGACATCGCGTGCTGCATTGACCTAGTTGCCGCGGGTTCGATACCCGACTGAGGTCGGCCGCATAGATAATAACTTTAAACGCCTCCGCTTGCTTGTGAGTCTTCGCTGAATCTCTTTATCTGATGACGTTTTATTTTTAGTGATGACTTACTGATGGAGCTTCACGGAATTTACTTGAGGTTGCATTCGTCTAGGAATGTTTGAATTTCGAAAATTCATGTTGAGTCATAGGGCTTGTAGTCTAGTACTTTGCTACCTTACTACCATACGCTAACAGGTTTTAAAGCGGTGGTTATCTGTCACTATTGAGATTATTAAACAAGAATTATTTTGATTATTTAGTATACTCGTATATACCAAATTTTATTTAGGGTTACCAAGCACTATTTATTTACCACGCCAAGTCTACCGGCCGAAATAGATACACACAAAACTCACGCTTAACATTTATTTATCCTGGTAAAATCATCAAATGAGTGCTCTCGCCCTAATTGGAACGAAAGGACTGTCAGACGTGTACTGACTAAAATCCACGGTGTTCCTTAAAAAGCCCTTTACGTTCCGTAGTCGCGGTTATCTGTTTAGACAGTCCCACAACACCGAAGTCACGCTTACCGTAGCAGCCATTTTGCAAATAAATAAATGCATATTTGAGTAATAGAATCAAGGCTTGCAACAAGTACTCGTGAAGACATTCAATTAATTGCAAGTGAAGCGTTGATGAAGTCCGAGGCTACTGCCGCACATGATTCTCATCACTCATAAATTATTGAAAACATACATATAACACTCTTTTATGTGAGCTTTATACTGGCTAAATATACAAATCCTCCAAAGATAAAATATTATTATTTCGTTCCTAGGACGGATACAATCAGCTTTGTATGTTAGTAGTTGGCGACATAAGCATGGACGAAAAGAGGGTGCTGAATGGGCCAGACCCACTCCAGAGTAGTCTGCTGACCAAGTGACCACCCCAGAATATTTACTAACAAAAAAATAAAGCTAAATAATTAAATACCAGGCAAGAAAGTTTAGAATTTTACAGTCATGATCATCACTTAATCGAGACCACTGGAGGCCAGGCTTCCCTAGAGAATATCTCTAATTACGCCTATTGGCTTATTATTAAGTTTCTGAAAATTCAATATGATCATACGGACAGATTGAGGACCGGCTGCAGATTAGGAACTGACAGGTCCTCAGTACAGTGCCTATCAATATTCAGTGTCCGATTTTACCCCATGCTCTTCTTACTGATTCATTTTCTTATGGGACAACTAAAATCGTCGAGTTTCACTGCCCCCTCTTTTCTGGCCGTCCATCGCCACTGTTGTTTCTAGTTTTCAGGAAATACAATGACTGAAAATAAGGAGTATTACGGGTTTATATTTAAGCACTTTTACACTAAAACAGCACGGATTTGTATAGATGGATCAAGCTCTACTACCTGGATTAGGGCGTAGGATACTTTTTATCTTGGTGTTAAGTTACCAAAGCCGCGGCCAGAGGCTAGTGATAGATAAAGATAGACAAAATAGTGTAGTTAATAGCGAGCACAGCATATTAATGTGCGCGAACACGCAACTCTACCTGCTAAGGTCATCTGCACACTTCGCACTATCTGAGCTAGTGTCGCGTCGTTGAATTTATGTCGCATCATTCGCTACCTACTCTCTTAGATTTTGTTGCCACCTTATTTTGCTAATAATCTGAATGAATAATCTAATCCCTAAGGTAGACTGGAAGATATAATGCCCTAGGCATTAAGTCTGCCACTGTACACGTTTTTGTTAACTTGTGAATAAAGTTTAAATAAAATTAGTAAAGATGAATATAATGTTACTAAATTTCCGTAATTTGTTAGGTACCTAATAAATCATCAGACACATAGCATGTAAAAGTACGGTTTCAAACATTGCAATTGAACTTTGAAATATTAACAAAATTAATAATCTGTGAGAAAAAACCTAAAAATAAATGTCTCTAATAGCTCAAGGTCAATTGCAACATATTTGGAAACCAACAATTAAACGACAATCAACAAAAAAGTCAAAGTTTATCACTTATCAAAATAAACTACACCTCGTAATCGCTCTCCAACTTATTTCACTACCACTTAGATAATTCCAGTAACGATGATCAAATACATTTCACCCGCACACAGACGCAGCTGCCAAATTCTCATCGTCACGCTGTAGAATACGTAGAGTGTGAGGTTGTGTGCGACTCACGATCGCACACAAACGCGACCGATCGACGCTCACAAAAGCAGAGTTTCATCGTTCGTAACAAGTGCATCTGACGCACACCGTGACAGGCACTGAAGGGCGTCCCCAGGGTAACGGCCTATTCGTCTGAAGGGCGTTTTTACGTACCCTTAAACCTCTTCGATATTAGTAGGCTTCTTGTGGTGTCTCGTGATAAACGAGGGAAAGCAGGGGAAAGACGAAACAGGGACGGAATTTTCCATGAAACGGGAAAATTCCAACGGGTTTTATATACCTATATCGCTTTTATCTTTACCATTGTTTTTAAGATATCACTGACGAAATGAAGAGCTTTGAAATAATTATGGAGTTATGAAATTATTTTTGTGGAATATTTTAACTTTGTTTAAAACAAACCAGTTTTTCATCAATGTTATGTGATGATAATGTTGTGATGATATAGCTTTTCTGCAAATGTATCTGGCTAGATTTTAAAGTTTCTTTTTATATTATTTAATTGCAAACTACACTCATTTCACTAATTAAATAAATTTGCAGTGTCAATAAAACATTTAAGTATGAATGTACCGAGCTTACTAAAAGAAAATATATTCATGAATGTGCATATATTACGCGCGGCGCACACAACGTACCTACATAAACTGTTTGCATTGCAGAACTCATTAATAAATACAGTCATAATGAGAATGACACATGTCATTAAATTGTAATGTCATTAACTTTCAATACTTGTGCTCGCGAAATATTCGAGTGTATTTAATTTATTATTGAGTCGGACGTTGTTTAAAGTTACATCATTTATATTAAAATATGAGGAATAAAGTAATGATTCATTATGTAAATCAACACTTACGATGCGCTATTTACTAGCAAAAATTAACATAATTGTAGTAAGACATGAACGTAGAGTTATTTGAAACAAGGCGCGTGCAGTGATATGACAAAATATGATAAAAACTTTCAGCTTTTTACATATTTTTTTTTATCGTGGTAAAATCATCAAATGAGTCCTCCCACCGGGTAGGGCGGGAGGAGACTGTCAGACTTGTACTGACTAAAATCCACGGTGTCCTTCAATAGCGCTTTATGTTCCGGAGTCACGGTGATGGTGTAAGTCCCGCGACCCCGGCAGGTTCAGCCCTTTGAGAGAGGGCCTCGACATTAGCTTTTTTACACTAGAGCGACAACAACGAGAAATGCCGTTAATTATTGCGGTAATGGATGTTTAAAAAATATTATCGAGAAAATTATCGTATTTCTCGTTACTGTGTAAATTTTGGGGAACTAATTCACAAAACATCGCTTGATTTTGAAAACAAAGTAACATTATAATTATAAACAAGCGACAGAAAATAATAATAAATTGTACACTTGTCTGCCGGTACTGTGAGTCATATTCATGAGTGTTGAAATACAAAATTCTCTTCTAAACATTGTAATCAGTTATTGACACATATTTTGAGTATCTCTACTAATATTTCAAAGCTGAAGAGTTAGTTTTTTTTGCTTGAAAGCTCTAGTATCAGGAAATATTAGTTCGATTATAAAAAAAATACATTGCTTAGTCCAGAAGTATAACCTAAACAACATCACGCTACAACCAATAGGAGCCGAGCAGCGGTATTGAAACCAGGAACTGTTATTTTTTAAAATAAAAATAGGTAATGAAAAAAATAATATTGTTTTGAAACCTCTAGCTCTCCCTGCATTAAAAAAAAACTCGATTTCATAAATCAACGTTTATTTTTCTTGCGTCTGCCCACCCCCTTACATAAACCAACCGAGAGTATCTCATCCCTGCAACATCCCCTTGAAGTCACCTAATTTTTGCGTTGTTACCGGCCGGGGCATCGACACTGCAGTCTAGAGGTCGAGCTACCCTCCCGGGCCGCCGGTTCTCCGGGGAAGGTTGAGCCAGCATTAGGGATGTTACTTTATTTATGTTAATGTTATAGTATGTACTGTTTTGTACATGTGTGGCTTGGTTTTCATATATTTTGTTTAGAATGTAAATTATGTTTTGTGTCATTGTATGTAGACTAAAAATCTGAATTTCAATTAAGAAGACCTTCTAAAAAACCTTGAATTACATATGATACGAGTATATTCAAAAACATTCAATGGAATAACAGTTTTTATTTCCGGTGTTTCAAGTTCCGGGTTCTAGAATGGGTGTAAAAGCAAAGCTTAAAACAATACTCATCAATCAATAATATGTAATTCAAATTTACTTTGGTTCTATCCACCAAAATTGATACACAGTTTAACACACACATGATAATTCTCCTTTAATACGATTCACAAAGCCACGAAAGTTTTTCAAAAGACAAGCAAACCCTGTAACTATACCTATATACCCCGCCACATCGTATTACAAGTCTCTATATAACCCGCCACGAATGCAGGCATTATGTACCGTTACCGTTCGACGAACCTCAGGACGCGCCGTCCGCCCTTGCCTTCCTACAGACGAGGCCCGCCCGCCCAGACCTCTACTAGCCTGGCTTTCCACCAAAGATGAGCTAAGATTCAATTTTTACAGTATAGTCTAAAATAGGGTTTAATTCAACGAAGCCGAGGTACTAACGAAAACAATGGTGGCCCAAGCCAAAAATAATACGCTATGAGGAAGTCGGCATGTCCTACAAAAAATCATGGACATGTGAAGACCACAAATTCGCACCTCTTTGTATGAACTTCCTTAAAAGAAAACGAAAATAGAAATTGTAATATTATAAAACATTTTGAAATACGTTTGTAAAAATGTTATTAACCACCTGAAAAAAAAATGAAACTAAATCATCATCATCATCAGCCTATAATGTTCCCACTGCTGGGACACAGGCCTCCTCTCTGAGAGAGGGAGTGGGCCATAATCCACCACGCGGGCCCAGTGCGGATTGGTAGATGTCACATATCTTCGAATTATTGGTTCTAGGACATGCCGGTTTCCTCACGATGTTTTCCTTCACCGTTTTGAGAGCAGTGGTGATGAAATAAATTACACAAAGTACTGGTACAGCGTACTACGGGGTTCGAACCCACGACCTACAACTCGTAAGTCGGGACCGATACCACTGGGCCACCACTGCTCTCGAAACTAAATACAAAGAATGAACAACCACCTCAAAGCTGTAATCCACACTGTTATGAATGCCCTTTTACAAAGGCATGGTGGCATCGTATGTTAAGGTTTTTAAACACGCGCAAAGCATATTTTTCCAGGTCTCTTATATTAGCAGTTTCATAGCTATACTTTTTCGCTTAGCTCGCTGATCGCTGGTGGAAGGCCTAAGGTTCCGTGCAGGCTGTGCGTTGCAGGTTACGTGGCGGTGCGTCGACCTGCTCCGTCGGCAGGACGGCGCGCCCTTGTCTTCCGACCGGACCCTGTAGCTGCTAGTCTGGCTGGAGGTAGTTCGAGAACGTTCTATTACTAGGGTTATCAATATTTACGTAACTAGTTAAAAAATACACAATGTTTTTGTTTGTTATTTAGTTATTGTCTATTGGCCTTGATTTGGACTGTCTCCTGCTTGATATGGAGGGAAGTGGAAACTACGTAATTTTCTAGTCGTCCACTATGCTTTTCTGATTAATTTTGTTGCAAGATCCAAGACAGGTACATTCATTCTCCGGGACACGGCGAGCATCATTATATCAGCGCTTTACTTTTAAAAAAAATGTTGCCCCACACTAGGAATTTCTACTGTATCGTGTGTGTATTTACAAACATTTAAAGTCACATATAGAAACGCACAGACCCGGAACATCTACTTGTACATCTTAAAATATTTGCATCGTGCGGAAAACGAACCGTGTCACGCAGCGCAGTAGTCCAGTCACTCAGCCACTGCACCAAACGTGCTGTCATTGTTTTGTATGTAATATTTTAGTAAGTTATTTTGTTATTGTCTCGTTGATCTAGTTGACGATAGGACTACTGCTAAGCATGAGGGCCTAGGTTCACTTCCCAAGTGACGCTTACTAACTTTTTGTTCGCTCTTAACAATTTTAATATTGGTAACTTGGCCAGCTAAATCAGTGGTTGTTGTTTTCCTGTCAAAAGTGTAAGGTTATTTCACTTTTATGTTTTCGCTACTTTCAAAGGTACTAAATATCACGGATCGCGAAAAAATATGAAACAAATCAGTTAAACGTCAAACCAGAACTGTAACAAACAATTGAGAGAACAAAACATATTTTTTATTTCTTACCTACAATTTTGAAATACCTAACTAGCCTTATTTACTTCAAATATCTACTACGCCCCTTGTTTTCAAAATCTCCCCTCAAATCACCCCTCACGTGTCAAACAAAACAACTTGAATACCTATGTCTCCCCTAAAACTTACGACTTCAGATGGGCTCGGGTCGCCGCCCGCCCTAGGAAGGACGCGCCGCCCGCCCTAGCTTCCACTTGTCCCGGCTGAATTCGACCCACCTTAGGTACTTGTTTGCTGAAGATATTAATAGTTGAAACAAGTATTTATTATTTCACGTGTCATTCTTATGTATTTACTTAACAATATTCTTTTGTGTTTTCGTAACCGCCACGTGGAACATGACTTTTTCCAGTGTTGTATGTTTGAGCCAGTAATATTGTTGTTGTTCATGTACCTTTTGCCGAGGTTGGTCTTTAGATGGGTTACCATCTATCATAGCGAGTTTTCTCCGTGACTCGGAAAACACGTAAAGCACCAGCTGTTATTTGTAGATCCGACTGCTACGGCGCGTGTTACGGGTTCGATCTCCGTACTGAGCAAATATTTGTTCAATGGTTAGTTGTTCTGGGTCTGTGTATGTGTCGTGTGTGTTTCTATGTTTGTAAACGCACCTATGAAACAGAAGTAATATAAGGCAACTTTTTTTTATAAAGAAAAGAAGTCTTCTCAAACTTGTAGATCACCAAAATAGAATCGAACCTGCGACACGCAGTATAGGAGTCGTTCGCTCAGCCACTGCGCCAACCGTCTTTAATGTAGGATTAATTAATAATTTTTGTTTCCTCAAGAAAGCTCAAATCAGTGTAATAATTATACATGCTTAGACGTAAGTTCCAGGAAAATATAGGTCTTCTTTGATTTCTTGAGGTACTGTGCTTAATTATCCTAATTACCATGTATTAACGGATTAATTAAGACATTGCTAGATTATAATTACTGGTGAAATGTGGGTGTACTTATATTCGTGCTCCCACGTCTCAGGGAAACTGATACCTACCTATCATAATTTAGGAAGTTATTATGGGATGTCTATCAATTAATTATAAGGCCCTTCGTATACAAACACGACGCAAGTCTCCATTACCTTAAAATTTTATTATAAATTGACACGTACTTGTATACGAACAACTCTACGGATTTGTCTTGCGATAGTCAGCTGGATACAAAAATCGTAAGGTACCTAAAGGCTTGCGTCGCGTTGTGTACGAAGGAGCTAATGCTGTTCTGTGTGTCGCGGGTTTGATTCCCGCACGGAACAATTATTTGTATGATCTATGAGTAGTGTTTATGTATGTGAGTTTAAATGTTTGTAAACACACCCACGATACAAGAGGAAACCCTTGTGGTTTGGGCGTGAAAAAGTAAAACTAACAAACTTACATTCGCATTTCATTAGGATTTCATCAGGATAGGTTTAGCGGTACTGTCGTGAGTAATTAACATCCATCCATCCAAATATCCATCTATACCATCATATCTAGATACCCACTAATACCTAATATTCATTACCTTTGCCCCTCAACAGACACCGAAAACCTAAACTATCAGTAATGTAGTAGAGCCTTAAGATCAAAGGGACGCGCGTCCAGTGGCCCCCAGGTCGCCGCCCGCCCTCGGAAGGACGCGCCGCCCGCCCTAGCCTTCCACTAACAGACGTCTGTTATGTCTACATTTGATGCTGCAACTTTCAAATAAGTTTGGTGTTTTTTTGTTGAGTAATGTACCTATAATAGTTTTTCAATCTGCTGGCATTTTCATTGACTAATGTGAATGAAGTAAACACGCAATTGGTATAAAGTCTGGTGACTTTGTCCGCTAACCTACTGAGTCATTATTTGTGTATTCTTGACTGATATTATATTAATTTAGTTATAAACTATCGATACCTGTTTTTTTTTTTTGTTGTTTATTTATTTAAAAAAATATACAGTGTACTAATCTTAAAATCGCCTGAATGATAAATTTGTTGAAATGCTACTAGTGAGATGAGGTCTATTGAGAATCTGGGTTCGATTCCTGAGTCGTTGGGTTTATCTATCAGGAATTTTTCAGATTTTTCCCAGGATGGAGTTATAGCATATCACATGGTGCTTAAAGATTAACTAAAGAGGATGTTTTCTAGGCATTTACCGTTACTTACAAATAAAACAAATACTTTATTTCCAACTACTTGGTCCGTACATGTTAGTCGTTTATCAAAAATATTAAAATAACATACGAGTAAACCCACGAAGTATAATTATAATCTACCTCGTTCATCGAAAATATGTGTATTAAATCAAAATATCAGACATTAATTTCACCAAAAAATAATAACACTCAATGCCATAACAAAACAGTAATAGCCGTAGAGCTCAGGATCAAAGGGAGGACGGTACAGCCTGCGCCGGGTCGCCGCCCGCCCTCGGAAGGACGCGCCGCCCGCCCTAGCCTTCCACTACGTCCTCTCCGCACACTGTCGACTGTGCTCATATTATGTAGCTCTGGATGCTGCAATTTATGTTTCAATAGTTTAATGTGCTGTTTTTTGTTCGATCATTTTTATTTTGGTTGCAGTTTATTTTACCTTTTAGAATTAAAACTATGCATGCAGGTATTCGACATTTTTTATTAAATCGGTCGCCCACACTAGTAATTTAACCTGTATCAGGGGTGCGTTTAAATCATAGAACAAACAAACCCACATACATAAAGACCCAAACGCAAAACAACTACCTATAGGACATACAAATAAATAATTCTTTATTTCCAACACACAATTCTCCAGAAAAAATATTAATTCCGTGCGAGGTTCGAACTCACGACACGCAGCACAGCAGTTGCTTGTTAAGCCACTGCGCCAACCATGCCGTCATTCTGATTTTAGACATAAAAATATAAGATACGATCGTATTTAGAAACTAAGAGGGACATGATAAGTAATAAGACCAGTTTTATTATCTGTTCAAAAGTATGCCATTCCAATGTTCTATCAGTAATTTATTCAACAAGTGCGCTGAACAATCATACCTTATAACATGGAAATAAAACAGACTTCATTTTAAATTCAGCTATAACAAAATGTTCAGTCACTATTACAGTTTTTTTTGTTTAAATGTCCCTCATTTCTATTACAAAACAGAACTACTGAACCTCCCAGATCTACCTTCAACCTCCCTTCAATTGTGACCTCTTTGAACCCGCGCCCTGTCACCTTCCACCCGGCTACGTAGCTCGTAGCAGCGTAGAGGACACCTCTACGCCGTGCTACGCGCTACGAGGGTCTACGGACCGACGACCGGACGACCGGCGGGCGGCTGTGTGAGACTGCCTTTTATGTTGTTTCTCCTAATAAATGCACTGAAATTATATTTGGGGAGTTTGTGGAGAGTGTATAATGACGCCGTATAAAACTAGAGTTTCGTTCTGTAAATGTGTGAAATTATGGGCGGAAAACCTTTATGTTGCTAAAAATTTTACAAAGTGCGGTAATACTTCCGTTGAAAATTCTCTGAGCGAAAATTATAATAATCAAGAGGTGCTAAGAACTAATCTGTGGCTATTTTTTTAGGGATAAAATCAGGCAAGGGACTGTCAGACTTGTACTGACTTAAATCTACGTTGTCCTTCAATAGCCCATTAACGTTCCAGGTGCCAAGACCATGGTTATCTGATAAGACAGTCCTGCGAGCCGGGAATTTCTAGCCACAAGTCGCAATATTACATATTTTCCTGATTTCTTCCTTATGTGACTTAGGGACATGAAAAGCCACTCCTAAAACCATTTTTCCGGACCCCTTTAACCCGCCCCAATCGCAGCCTCATCCCGCCATCCGTCACGTCTCCCAAACGAGCACGCGGCACAACTCTGCTTGACTTACATAACAACCAACAGCCAGTGATTTTCCACAGGAAAGTCGGCTATTATTAAAATCACGGCCGTAATAGGTACAATCAGCGTAACGACAGCGGCCCCACAATTATCACGTTTACGCAGGGATGGGGCAGCCAGAATGCTGGCTAGACTTGTCATTATTTAAATTTGAATTTTGTAAAAAAACGGCTGGAGCAAAATTTTGCTTTTTCTGTTAATTTCGACTTTTGTTGAGATAGTTGGGGTTTTTGAGATAAGTGAACGTGTCTGGAATATTTTTTGTCGCTGATTATAAATAGTTTTTACTTACTGTGCTGTTTCATTTTAAGGCAATTCAAGATTAATTTTTCTTCACTATCATAAAATCTACATAAGTATTTCTATTTTTCTACGCCGCTACACAAAATGGACGCCAAAAAACACGTCATCTATGCACCACCCCCGCGATATAATCTAAAAACTTATGAACCCCACCCACTAAGCCTTGTATGCACAAATATAGCTACAAGCCGTCCCTAATTTTGGGCATCCTGGGCGTTGCAACCCTCACCCCCCTTCACCCCTCGTTTCACCTTAGCGAAGGTTGCGGACGTCCCGGACGAAGTTCATCGCACCACCTCCGCAAGGGCGAATTGCATAAACCATCCCCAAAAATATGTGTGTGTATGCAAAGGGGTGCAAGTGTGTGTATCGTGGGGTGTGATTGTGTTCATGAGGTTTAATTTTCCATGTGTGAGTAATAGAGTGTTGTCTTTTTCTGTCATGGGGTGAGGCTTGTGAGCCACTGTTAATTAATTTTCATGTTATTTTTCTTTTACATCAATTAGAAGACTTTGTAAAGGTCAGGACTGTAGCCGCTCTTTGAAACAACAATATTTTTTTGAGATACATGTTATTCGGAGCTTAAATTAATTTGGTTGTCTTGAATGGAAAATATTTTCTTTTTAAGCATAATTAGTAGGTATACTGTAATTTTCTAAAAGGTTATGCACAAAAGTACCAATAATATCAATAGTTATGTTCAAGTCTTATGTAATGTCTGCGGCTGTATTGTCGGAATCAAACCCAAAAGTACATGACCATTCTTCTCGAAGACAGTAAGTAAATAAAGGATATACCTAGTATAATAATAGCGCATAAAATATGATGTAATACACGTGTGGGTACTTAAAGGGTAAATAAGGGCTTAGACTTGTTAGGAGGACCCAGACTTTGTTTAGATGTAAGTAAACGGTTTTATTTGCACGTAATATAATTATGTAACAAACTACCTTTTTTGTATATGCCATTAGGACATTCTTAGGAGTATTCTCGCAGTACTCTCTCGCTAGATTTGTGCTTTATTGGTGGCAATAGGCTCCCCTAGGATTGCATGGACTTTAAATGTAACTGGTGAAGAGTGGGTGTAGTTTAGAGTATACGTGGGTTATGGTACCTCTGCTTAACTGTTTAGGTATTGTAGGCGTCATGTTGTGTAACTTTCTTTAACTTTTTTTTGCGTAAAAATGTTGCCTCAAGCTGGGAATTTCTCCGGTTGTGTTTGCGTTTAGAAACATTTATTAAAGTCTCATACACACAGCCAGATCCGGAACAAGTGCTGTTTATCATACAAATATTGTTTCTGTGCGGAAATCGAACCCACAACACACACCGCAGCAGTAGATCGTCCAGATACAGGAATCATACCCTGCAGCCCGTGTTCCCACGACAAACGTCCCAGACGTCCTTGAGCCCACGTCTTTTTCCTTATTTCTAATTTTCCTCATGTTATGTACGAACGTTTTATGAAAATATATTAGAACTTACTTCTTCCTTGCAAATCATTTTCCTTTTCATTGTATTTGATTACATAATAATTTCTTTTATTATATTTATACGCTTTAATGCCTGTGAGGGGTCCTTAAACGTCACCGAATGATATTAAGAAAGGATTGATTAATCGTAGACAAATACAAATATACTGTCAGGCTGAGAACCTTTTTTTTTTGAAGTCGGCTAATAATTCCGGCTTGCAAGACATGACAGCGCGATGGCTCAGATCGTAAAGCGACCGGTGTACTGAATCCAAATGTTGTCGGTTCAAGTTCTAACCGTTTTTCTTTTTACAGAAAAGCTTTATAAAGGATTTTGTATGACTGCGGCTGACCGCAGTGATGAAAAATAGTTCCGCCAGACTGATCTGGCGGAACTATTTTTCATAAAACTTTGAAGTTCTTATAGGTATTTCGAAATGGCTGAACGATATAATAAACTGTATACTCATATATGCACTATCAGGATAGGTGTTAAAATCTATCAGGGAACATTTTATTCAAATAATGGTTGCCGCATTCAAAACACTACCTTATTTGATTTAAATTTTATTTGGAACGTTTTACAGGTTTTGTTGGTCAAAGGGACTACCTAATTCTAAAAAAAATACTTAATCAATGTTCAACTTCAATAGTCAATACGTCATTTGACCATCAATGTGTGTTCAACGCATAGTAGTGTGTGTAATGTTGTTGTTAGTAATTAAGATAATGTATTTCTATGGCTTAAATATAAAAAAAAAATGTCTTCTGCTCTACATCAATTTTAACTACTTATAATTGTGAAAATTTTCAAAACTCGGTGAACAAAGCTTTTGTTTTACATAATACACATAATATTTAATCTAATGACAACTATCACAATACAAGTATTTAAGTCCCAACCAAAATTAATTTAAGAAAAAAATGCATTTTTTATTAGGACGAAATACAAAACACTAATTCCCATCACGTATTACTAGGGTCCCAGACACTTAAGGTACTACAACTAGCAATTTCACAAGCGATAAAAGTCTTAGAAGACGTCAAATAAACAGCCCTTTGCTAAAAACTTCTAACGCCATCCGTAAGAAGTCAGACATGCTTTACTGTACACACACAGACGCACGAGCGCCCTGTACGAACAGGGCAGCTATCGCAAGACACGCACACACGCGTACAATCTCCTTATCTGACGGCGGCACACAGACGCACCCGCCGCGCACACACGCGCAGCTGTCTAGACTACTTGTTAAAATGCGATGTTCCGGGGCTCGACATTCGTCAGTAGGATAGGTCACGGACCACCACGGACATCGCTATCCCTCTCTAACCTCTCCATCCGTCCCTTACTCTCCAAACTGAACACCCAACGTTTGAATTCAGACCTTACGCGATGGAGTTAACCGTCGTTTTCCTTAAGGGCACTATCAGGTATAAATTTCGCTTTCAAAGCTAACTCGTCTCAATATCAATAAGGCGATAACTCGTAACAATTTGTGTTTGATATTGAATTCTAACTGTATAGACTGAAGGTTCACAGTTGTGATTGATGCGGTTGGTCCTTCCAGGTCTCCCGGCGTTGCGTCCTTGGTCGGTCAGGACGAATTAGTCTTGGGAATAATAATTTATGTAAATGTTAGTACTTGGTACATATATGTACATAATGTTGTACATAACGGTGCCCGGTCTAGGCTTTGTGGCCTAGGCATACTAGATATATGCCCTAAAATATTTTGTGAAAAAGTAGCTAGGAGACAAAACATTAAGTATGTTTCTGGGTATCCGCACTGATGGCGTGAAGTAATGCATACATAATGAAAATTACAATAATTTCAATTATTATGACTCACATTCGAAGATGTAGCCAATACAACTGACGTAAACAAAGCCATCTTTCTACATTAAGTCTCCTCTAAGGTGACTAAATAACATACACATAATAAAATAACGCAAACAAATTTAAAATAAACCTTATCCCAACCAAAATACAATTAATATTAATTATTTATACAAAATGATGTATGAGCAGACTTTATTTTTCCTTACTTTTCTAGCGTGTAATATCTTTCTAAAGATCCATAAGCTATCCTTTATCCTTAAACTCTCCGAATTATGTATACGTAAGTATAAAATACATAATATGTATTTATATTCTACTTGGGACTGGACAGCTCTCTAGACGTTTTGCTAAGCTAATGTTTGATAAACAATATAATTTTCGTGACAAAAATAAAAATTTGTTTCATCGTACTTATAAATAGGGATTTGGTGTTTGATCCCGCTCTGGCGGGGTCCCGCGGGTCCAAAAGACCAAGTGCGTTTTGAATTGGTCGTTGGCCCCCCGAATTGGTCGTTTGGCCCCGCTTTCAAATTTGATCATTGTACTAGCAAATAGAACGTGTCTACTAATGCTACTAGCTTCTGCCCGCGACTTCGTACGCGGAATCGTTGCTATCGCCAGCGACAATGGGTCGTCAAAATCGGTTATTACGCCCAACGGCCCACCACTAAAACTGGCCCCAGTGGGTTGGCCGTTAAACGGACTTATGTGTGCTCCAACGCGGCCATCAGCGGCGGACGTTGGAACCTAATTATTTATTTTATTTTCAGGTGTTTTGTCACTGACTCTAACCAACCAAAGTACAGCGCTAGCAGAAGGGCAAAGTGGTATTCATTTAATTTTTTCTGACAAAACAATTTCAGGTAAGTACACTATTCCTGTCAAGAAATATTTAAATAAATACCACTTTGAACTTATGCTAGCCTAGTACTTTTGCTGGTTAGTCAATGAAAAAGGCAAATTCAACATTAGTTACGTTTTTCTACACGTCTGTACTGAAACTTGAAATTAAACGTCATTTCGAACAGCGGGTCCCATCGACCAATGAAAAAATAATCAAAATCATGAATTGGTTCATTCATCCCGCGGGTCCCATCTGAGTGGGGTCTATCGACCAAAGAGCCTAAATAGATTCAAAACATTGAGTAAATCTTAAAATACAAGATATAAGTATCATCCTTTTTAGATCTTAGTTGCGCACTTGTGCTAGCGCTTTTAATCTTTCCTCTCAACGATTTCCTATTAGAGCTATTTTTCCTTATCAGAGCGACTTTACCTTGTTCGTCATACTATTCATTTAAAGTTATGTCAAGAAACGAAATTGATTTGTTAGTATACATATAAGCAAGATTATGTACTAGACAAGTCTACGCATAAAAACACAATTGTAGGTAAATACCCGAATATTATACCAGGAAAATTAATCAAATACATCTTCTTAGTTTTTTTTTAACTTGGTAATAAAATGAGTCCTTCCGCCCTGGGTAAAGCGGAAGACACTATCAAACTTACTGACTTAAATCCACGGAGTCCCTTCAATATCAATTTACGTTCCTTTTCTCAAGTATATACTTGAGAAGAAGGTAAGCAGATGATAATACCATGTAGTTATTACATCTTCTTGTTAATAGTATATAATACCTAGAATTCAGCTCACATCACAGTCAGCATATGATCGCTTGTTGCTGCCTTCATGGGAACAACTTCAACATCAAGTGCTCGATGAAATATCTGTTATTAGTCGGTGTTCCTGTAATTACAGACCGCTGTAATTATGTGCTATAGGCTTCTTGTTACCGGTACCTCCGTTGCCAAGGGTTCTGCTATGATTTGAGTTAAATAAACTGGTTCATTGACGAACGGCAGTTGTTTCCAAATGCGATTGAATGTTAAACGCCGCGTTATAACTTCTCAAACAATGCGAATTTCCAAATTAATGTTTCTTCTTGCTATACATAGTCTGGAAAATCCGAAACGTTTCGAAAACCCAATTAAAATAAATACCTACATTGTGAATCTCACTTAAACCTAGTCCTTTTGACTGGAAAATGTAGAGAATCTAATCAGATTTCAAATTGTTACGAAGTTTCAACGAACAAACTAACCTATTTCTAATATTCAAACTACTAGGAGCCTATGAACACATAGAGTTATTCCCAATAAGCGATAGGTAACGCGAGTTACGTAAACGTTGCTCTGTTATATAACATAGCGACAGAAACCTAAGCAGCTCGGCAGAACTGTTGCCAGGGGGTAAAGGGTTAAGCCAACAACTAAGAACTTGGCTAAATAATACAGGATGAACAAACTTGCTACATTGTTTGGGTCGCGACGTACATATTTAATGCTTTAGGAAATGAGAACAGGATATTAAAAGGTTTCAGGTCGTGATTTCGTGTCGGGACGTGGATAGGAGAATGGATGGTTGATGGAGCAATCACTTTGTATTGAGGAATTTGTTTGCTAATTCCATATTCTAAAAATATTGTAATCTGGAGTCTCCACTCCGAAATAATTCAAAACTTCCTGTTACTTTCCATATCTGATACCATGAGTCCATATTTCTTTATTTGTCTTGCTTTTCACTAGAAAATTCTTTACCGTATTGTTGGCGATAGCGGTGTTAATAATTATAATCACCAAACATATTTTATCCATGCAACATACTTTAAATCATAGAAACGACACCCTAAATGGTTTAAAAAATCAATTCATACGAGAATAAAAATCAATTCTAAAAGTAAAACAAGTTCAAAGGCAAATAGGGGATATCGGTCGAATTCTACCTAAGACTTAGTACCCCAGTTTCCCCTCAAGTAAAAAGGGGAATACTAATAGGGCCATTAGCAAGTAGTCCAGTTCTTAGCTCTAGTTTATCTATGGATTGGTTTCCAAACGACGAAAGAATACGAATGATTTCCGATCACTTATGTACGTTAGGTTAGTTTCAGTTGTGTGAAATGAGGGTAGTTACAATGTGTTAGGTCAGCACGGAAGTTTGTGTAAGAAACAGGTTGAAAAAGTTAGAGTCAGAAAAGGAAGGAAGGTAGACATATTATATCGATTAGTTTCTTGTTACCACCCGATATCAATCAGCCATAAATTAAGTACTGAATGGCGTCTAAAAAGGCCACTTTAACTGAATCATAGTAAGAAATGCGATAAAAAATCAACATATTCTGCTAATGCCCAAGAAAAAGAATAATTTTATTCCAATTCAAGTTATGATTCTGCTAAAGTAACCTTCTTAGATGCCCTGTATTTGATGATGAAAAGCTACGAGAAATAATTATTGGTTTCAAACTAGGTCAAATCTCCACAGAATTTCGCTATCCGGCCAAATCGTTACACGTGTAAGCTTCGCGACGCCTCTTTTACTGCCCAACAAAATATAAATATCCCCAGCGAAACCAGAAGGAAAAAAACCTTAATAATCATAAAATTAATTGGAAGCATAGACAAAGTAAAAGTTGCCATCGACAATATTCTCGGGAAAGCGTTAAAAGAAAATTGCTTTTTAAAATATTCAATAAACGAAGTTGGCTTGCTTCTAGCTACAAATTGTTTGTCTACAAATATGTGAAGAAGGCTAGTTTAATTAAAAATTGGCATCCTCGTTTAGGATAAGGGCTAGACCTAATTGTTAGTCAGTCGATTAACGAAATAACCTGAAAATGCTTACTGTGCGTCCTCCGTAGCCTTCCTTCGTGGGGGAGGTGGCCCGCTGTGGACATTGTTCAGGGGAGTTTTTATAGGGCATTATCACACTATTAGCACTAGTCTGTTGACAGAAAGTGTTTTTATAGATTTTAAAGGCCTGCGTGAAACTAGTTTTATTATTGGCTTCACACTTTCTCAGTTGACAGGCTATATGGACTTTCATATTAACCGAATGTGCACACGAAATAGGAAGAAAGTTTCTGCTATGATTGTCATGTCTTGCTGCATCTTTCCATAAACTTATTTTATTATATTTCATTAACCATATCTCAGTCGTAATATTAAATGACCAACATTATCATACAGCCTCCCCGTTAGTCTCGAGCAAATCAAAGGGCAACCAATTTCATTATAACGATCGTTAGTCCCCAAATCTCGAGCATAAACGGTACATTATGTATTAATTACAACGTTGGTCTATTGTGGGGAGCTTCCTAGACGGCAGCCCCCCCTTGGCCCCCCACCCCGTGCGTCTGAAGGTCGGCGGGAGGCCGTTCACCCCCAGACGACACCCCCCGGCGCGCACACTGCCGCCCGGCCCGTCTGAACACCCACGTCTTCGCACCGCTGTCGATGTGTGCGTGGGGGTGATTTTTCAGGTGTATTATTAGGCGATTTTGTAATGTTCACTGTTTTGTGAAATTAGACTTTTTTGTCACTGTTGATTTTTCAGACGGTTCGGTTGAAATGTAGGTGTTTTTAGGTAGGAAGTAATTTCCTTTGTAAGGTGACCTTTAACTAAGAAATTATTATACTATAATAGTAGCATGACAACTGAGCACTTCATTTTTTATGATAGAAACCTACCATATTTTATAACAATTAGGCTAGACTTAACCTCAAATTCGCGTGCCTAGATAGACAGAATCTTAACAAATATAATATCTTCCAAAAGAAAAAACCATGAGAGAGATATTAGCGACAAAAGCATGTAACTCCAATAAATATGTCAATAGCTGCCTGATTAATATTTATAAACGTAACGTGCACGAATTCTCGAATATATCGCGGCTCAAATAATACTTGTGTCTGACTGCTGTACGAATATCTTAAGCTTCTTGTTGCTGCTGAAGCTGGGGAATATGTAAAACTTTGCGAAGACTGATATATGTTATGCAGGCACCCTTTTTATGATACAAACTGTGTAGGAAGATGTTTGGCGTTCTTCTTTTCATAAGACAAAGAACGGCAGCAAGGATTGCCAATTTATTCATAACTAGTTCTTATACTACACATTATATAATTCCACAAGTCAGTACGAGTCTGACATTCCCGCTTTACCGTGGAGGGATCCATTTGATGGTTTGACCAAGATAAAAAGGGGTGATTTATTTAGACTAAGGGTAATTCAGGAAGTCCATTACAAACCTATCTATTTCTCCCATCATTAGTATAGTACTTATAAACTATTAACTTTTTTACACAGATTATGAAAAAAGGGCACATCTCACCAATCTAGACCACCCAATATCATAGAGAACTGTACAAAATCATACCAAATTCAACATATAATTGCACTTCATATTTGCTACCAAGCCATGCTGGTAGCACAACCATATACTATGCTCGATATTCCATCTAAGTATATACATATGTATATGCAGACGTCAGAGCTCTGATATACATAGTACATACGTAGGTATATAGCAGCACCTAGCCACCTAGAAGTAGGACAGAAATCAATATAGTACCGACCCTATCTAGGCTGAGAACACGGGCTCATTAATTTTAATACAACTAATGTACATACATTGTGGTATACATATTCTGATACATTATCTTTGAAAATGACTTTACTTAGGTACTTGCTCGTTAAATATCAAATATATTTAGTGCCTAAAGAAAATATCTAGGTTTTAGGGTTTTCTGTTCATCTACAAATGTCTTAAAATTCTAGGTACGCGTAGGATGACCAATTTTATCTCTATTATAGCAATAAGAGACTAAATCATTTTATAATATTCGATATTTTTTTAAATCACTGAAGAAAATATTTTTTTTTCTCTATTTTGTATGTCGCCATGCTTATGACGGTATAAATCTTTCTTAATTCTGATATTTTGCTTATTCTTACGTTGACAACACCCGTTTCTACGAACTCATGCTCCGCGTACTGATCATCATCACCAATGGCAGCACTGCTGAGGGGTACGTATCAAAATCCCGAAAGTTCATAATACCTATGTTTGAAATACCGACGTCCGAAACACCGAAATTCAAAATACCGAAAGTTCATAATACCTATGTTTGAAATACCGACGTCCAAAACACCGAAATTCAAAATACCGAAAGTTTTAAATGCCGATAGTCGTTATGTTTTTGATCAAAAACCTCGGTTTTTGGAGGAGCAAGTCGACGGAGCCTCGCTCCGCGGGGCTCCTACTTCTGCGTGGTTAAAAAAAAATAACCACGAAGAGGATGGCGGGGTCTTTCAGACCCCGCCATCCTCTTCTAACCTAAATCGTCCTAGTCGGGGTGCCAGCAAGTCCCGAGGTTAGACCTAGTTCTAACCGGCTAAACCTAGTTCTAACTGAAGATAAGTATGATACACGTAGGTTTAACCGCATGTGGTCGGTTACACCTAGGTTTAGCCGGTTAGAACTAGGTCTAACCTCGGGACTTGCTGGCACCCCGACTCGGACAATTTAGGTTAGAAGAGGATGGCGGGGTCTGAAAGACTCTCTGAAGTCTTCGTGGTTATTTTTTTTTAACCACGCAGAAGTAGGAGCACCGCTCCGCGGGGCTCCGTCGACTTGCTCCTGTGAAGGAAATTTACGGCATTTTAAACTCCAGGTTTTTAAATTTCGGGATTTTAAACTTTCGGGCAAATGAACTTTCGAGATTTTAAACTTTCGAACAAACAACCATTCGGCGTTTCAATTTTCGGGATTCCGTCCATCGGTATTTTAAAATTCGGTCTTTTGAATTTCGGTATTTTAATACGTACCCCTGCTGAGTTAGAGCTTCATTCTCTATTGTGTCAAGATTCCCTGGTATCTTTACCATCTCATTCAAGTTTTTCTCGCTCGCACACACTAAATATAATAATATTATTTAAAGAAAACGACTACCACAGTTTTCCAACATTTACAAAATGATTGGTGATTATTAATTCTCCCGGTTGTTGACAACACCTATCGACTACTAAATTAATCGATCAGGCAATGTGACTTTCGTATACCTACTACAAAAATAGTAAGCACTTTTTGCCAGTGGTAAACAACAAGACAACCTCACCCTATACATATAAAACTCTAGCAAAATAACTGTCTGTCTGTCACTTATTTCTACGCCTTTATACGGCTGTAAGATTTTTGAAGTTTCACTAACAGGCATCCTCTTACTAGATACTTTTTACCGATCATTATTCTTATTGAAATAATTCGGACAAAGCCGCGAGCAACAACTAGTTCTACTAAACACAAACTTCTTTATCAGCTACAATAAAACACACCAAACAACCGTTTCCCAAATAAAGTCTAGAACTAAGCGACTATTCCTAGGAACCGTGGGGTTTTCACGAAGGACAGGACCCACTTACAATCAAGGTCGTGATGCATAAACAATGGTAGCACCCCTGAGGGACACCGGAGCGATAAAAAACCTTAAATAGTGACGTAAAACCCAAATTGTTTTACGCGAGCATTTTGTTACGCAAGCGGTTGCAAAATAAGGAAAATAATGTGGTGATGTCATGGTTGTCTGTGAGGTATGGTGGTCGGTGTATCTTGGTGGTACATCCATAATTACGACTCTGGAATTTTATTCACAAATTCAATGTTCATTATATTTAATTTGTGTCGGTTGTGTGTTTTATCCTTCTGAATAAAGGTTTTCTGTTAGAAATATTTAATCAATCTGAACTTTAGTTATACCTTTGTCGGTATTTTTATCACGTTAATTTGTCATTATAAAAAGCAGATGAGTGATACATTTATTTTCTTTTAGTTAGTTAGTTCCAAGAACATTCTTAAAATATCTGTGTTCTTATTTCATAGAAAAACGCGTAACATAAACATCACCTTTACGTCCTAGAAACTGAACACTGTACACCAGTGTTTTAGGTACATACTGTATGAAAACCTAATAAATGTTTCAGTGAATAAGGCTCACACAAAACGCCCTGACACCAGCACTGAAATAATAAGGACTAGTCTAGACGAAAATTATTCGATGTTAATTACTAGCTACGCCAGAGTGACGTGTCTTAGTAATTTCTTAATTAATAATAATGATGAGTAAAATGTTAAATCTTGTAGTTTATTTATTATGAAAGTTTCTGCTGAATTTGATGGTTGAGACTGGTGGGAGGAAAAGTACTGGATGAAAATGAACGGTAGAAAATAAAAGAGACTTTGAAATGTTTAACTTAGTTGATTGTCTGTGGCTTTTGCTAACCTCATTGGAAACCTTCATGTATTTTTGACCTGAAAATCTAAAAATACACTTGAATACTGTAATAAGTATGCAATTTTAAAAGAAAATTCCACAAATCTACTTTCCCCAATCGGAATATAGCGTAAAGATTGTCTAATGATAATTATGTATAATAACCGCAATGAGTGAGCGCGACCAATCAGAACACATTAGATGGACCTGATTTATTACTCGCGTAAAACTGACAGATCGAGCTTTGGAAAAACTGTGAGACTCTGAGTGGCAGAGACAACAATCTACAATAAAGAACTTTTTCCTAAACTCCATAAATGCCTCATTTACAGCGTACACTTCTTAGTACTTGGCAGACTTCGCAAGCTTTTAAAAAAAAGCTCTGAAAAAACATGAAACTTTTCCATTACTCCTTACACCGGAAAACAGCTTTATTTTGAAAGAACGTTCATAATGTAATAAAGGAATTTAATTAACTGCTAGCGCCCCCTGGCGGGGAATGCGCAAACAATGTACCTGATCTGTTTCCGGTCTAACGGGAACTTGAGGATGAAAACGAGCAAATATTTACACTGCCTTGTTTAATACTTTTTAGTTAATTAAATACAAGGGTTTGTTTTAGCTAGAGGATGTAAAGGAATTCCTTTTTTTGCCTTGCATTTTATTGTTAAAAAGAAAGAAAAATAAATAATACAATTGTTTGGAAATAATACGCTGTGAATCGTGAACATTGATTAGTACTGACAAAAAATCTTCAATCAACAGTGTATTAAAAATCAGCTTCAAATTTTTTGTCTGAAATCGAAGAGACGTAAATACTTTTAACGTTAAAATAAAAATCTCAAACACTTTAAAATGTTTTGACGACAGCGCGTTTCCGCGATCGCTTGTAGAAGACCCGACATCGACAGCATCCCGATGGGCCTGTCACCGAGCTGTCAAACGTTAGATGCTGACAGTTTGACAGCTGTCAAAGTTGTCAGCGTGCGACCAGCGCATGATCATAGATTAGGATAGGAGTTTAAAGAAATCAGGAAGTAATTTATTTTTATTTAAGGATGAAGTAGCTAACAAATATTAATTATTATTATTTCTGTTTATTGGCCTTGATGTTAAAGATAAAAGATATATGTGTTCGCAGAAATGAGTTTCTTAAATAGACAATTATGTATGGTGGAGGTATCAAAGATATACTCTTTCCTTGTGTGAATCTTTTCCTTATTCCAAGAAACAATTTCCGGGTTTGGTTTTACTTTTGATACTGTTATTTCTCGAAACGGTTGATCATTTAGATTTTTCTAGAAATCATTTCAATATTTGAATCAAAAAGAAGTAAGAAGACCACGATCCACAAACTCATCTTGTTATCGCGCTTACAACTAAGATTAGTTTTGTAATTTACGAATACCAAACCATAAATTAATTGAAAAAAAACTAGATGTTTATGCTTTTTAATTTCAAACCTTTTTTCAACTGCTTTATTAATTGATACCAATACAGTAAAGTTTAAACGATTAAATCAATTAGAGCTAAATAGCTTGCAACGGTAACATATTAATTAAATCCTTCATTTCCTGTCCATTCTAAATTGGTCCCTCAATTCTCCCCACCCTCCTCTTTTTTAGGTCAACATAGACTGGATAGATCTCGCTTGTATTGTTTACACTGAGAAAAACATTCGCTTTTAGATAGTAAATTGCGATGGCGTACATATCTCGTGTCTCGTTTCTGCGACAGAGTTATGAATCTTGGTGTCTCTCTCTCCGAAGAAATGCAGTTTTCACTGTCGGTCACGCGATACTGCTCCTATAAATTGGTCGTTGTTAGGAAATGTGAGGGATTTTTTAGATGTACCACAAGCGAGGGGATTTTTTCCCGGTACCGTTATACAGTCGGGTAGCGTGACTTTAATAATTGGTAGCCAAATAATGAGCTAGTGAGACTGTACAAATATCATACAATTTTCTGTTTTACTCATCACCATTACCCACCAAGTTCCCGATCTTGCGCCAGCCTCATCCAGGACACTCCCCCAATAGCAACAATGTTGCCCATCTCGCATGTATTTTACTACAATAATGATTACACCATTGTCACTGATGATTGAATAGGACCTATATAACTAAAATCACAGAATACGAGGAATCATTTTCAATTGATATATACGTAAATGAACAAATAAGGATTCATGTTTTTTCCCAACCAACTATTTGATGAGAGATAATCGCTGGTTGCTAGGCAAGTATTAAAAGTACGGCACTCGTTCCAAATCCGCAACCTTTCACAAATAAAACCTTTTTTCCTACAAACTTCAATCATAAGGATATGAAAAAACTTGAGAATATGAAGAGGTGTATTAATAATATTGCTTACAAATCTAGAAAAAAAAAATAGGCGTGAAGAAGAAATTTTGACGAAAAATACAACACGTGTAAACGATTCAAGGTTTTTCTTAAATATCATTTTATAATAAACAAATTGGGAAACCTACCGTGTTTTCACAGTTGTTTTACTGTAAAGTTGGCGCGATTATATTAAAAAATATTCCACGGAGAAACAGTTCAAATATTAAGCTAGCCAACTTAAGAGGCAAAACGACAGAAAACTCAACTCTAAATTTTCTTAAAAATCTGTATGAAATATCCAAAAGTAACGGTTCTATTTATTACTAGCTTTTGCTAGCGGCTTTGCCCGCTCAACCCTTATTGCCTATGTCACTTAGAACCAAAGCAGTCTTCAACTGGAGAAATAGTCTTTGAAATTGGAACCCACTCAATACTTAAAAACAATCAAATCTTTCCTCTTTGTAATATTAGTGTTGACTAACTGAACATAGCCCGCCCAATATTCCTGATTTTCTTCCTACATTTTTGGTAATTTTATTCTCATTATTCATATATTAATGTGTGTCTCTGTCTTTCCAGGTAAGTTCCAGTGGTTAGCATGCGCGCTGGACGTGAAATCATCGTCACCTCTAATAAACAAGGATTGCACACTATTTGCGGCTTAAAATAGACTCGATATTCTAGTAGGCTGATATTCTCGTCAGTTTACTGACGGAGAAATTAAAAAAAAAATGAAAATAGAACAGGTAAGCAATAAGTACCATAGACCGAAATTACTTTTTAATGACAAAATAAATAAACGATATTTTTTCCACTGTTCCATAAAATTCCCATGACTTGCTTTATAGAGCTTTGTAAATAGGTTAATAACTGTTCAATAAGTTAATATGTACATTGTTCAATATTTTATTGCAAATTTTATTAATAACATCTACGAAAAGTAAGAATTTCCCGGTCTTATTCACTAGATTGCAAAATGACACTGTCTAATTATTACGATACTCGTTTATGACCAAATTCTTAAACTAATCCCTAAATATTCATTTGTCAAATCTACGAGGAATCAGAACTAAGCTGCATCTAGAAAAAAAAATCTAAATTTAAAAAAGTATAAAATGAAAAGTATAATAACGACGTGAGTAAGGTGTCGAGAATACCAGCGCGCGTAATAGAACGTCGGCGAAGCGTGGGAATGCAGTCGCAAGGACGCGATGCACCGGCTAAATAGAACGAGCGGACACTTTCAAATGTATCCGTATGTATAACGACCATCACTACATGTTTCTAGCTTATTTATCTATTATACTGTACCTAGAAGACTATATTACATAGCTAAGTATGTATTTTAGGTAGTTACGCAACTTTACTTCACTTAGCTTTATTACAAAAAAAGACATATTACTTAGTGAAACCTATAAAAAAGTTTAATACCTAGACTTATTCAATAGCTTTATGACAAATTATATTGACTTGTTACACGGAAAGTTGTACGCAATCACTCTAATGAAATTTTTAATTTCCGCATGTCCTTCGGACAAAACGTTGATAAAACGAAATAGCTTTAAATGTCATGTATTTTTATATTTGCCTAGCTTTCTTTGGTTAGCCCTAAATTGTATTCTAAGTCCAAGAAACCGGAAATTATATTCCTACCTATGTTAGTAAAATTCCTAAAATTATAGTTCTAAAACTCAGCATAGCAACTGTTGCAGAAACCGCCGTTCCTCATTTATCAGAACCCTTCAATCTACGGCCGATACCGTTATAACTTCATACATAAAAGTAGTTTTTATTCCACCATAATTGGCCGTGTTCGCCGCGCCAATGGGAAAAATTAATTATTTCTGACATTTACGCCAGCAATCATTGAAACGAAGGCACCTGGTCACGGGCAAACTAACTTACTGGAAGAAAAAAACTTGACGCGGAGCCATCACGTGTGAAACCAAAAACTACTCACTGTTATTTTGTCACATTTAGCAATTAACTAACTTAACTAAACTATTGTTTTGATAAGTAGAATTTTCATAGGTTTGACTCTATAGACCTGCCATTATCCATAAAATAAGCTATCAAACCAGAAAAAGGTAATTAATAAAATTCTTTATTTAAAAACTTCCGAAATGCAGATTAATTCCGTCGCCATGATTCAAACCTGTGAATGACCCTCACCAGAAGTCAGACAGTCCGCATTGCGGTGCAGCTCGTCACCTCCACACACTCCTGCCACATCCACACCACGTACACAACAACTACCCACGTCCCACAGAAAGAGACAACGCCACGAAAACATGCACACTTTTAAAACTACCAAGTTTCTACACTTTTCCTAGCAATTTCCTCGCTTCAGTCCGAACGATAAATATTTTAGTAAAGTATAGAGACAGTAATAAAACATATAGTATGACTCCCATTCAAACTTTCGTTTACCACACCTCACTAACACAGATGTAGGTTTATCTTACGTTTGTGTGCAAATACAAACTGCACAGTGCACACTTGCACACTGTGCAACATCAAGTTGTGTGTGTGCACTATGGGCTGTGTGTGTGTAGGAAGAAAGTGCATTCTGGTTGCACGGACGGCTAGTCGAGGGAAACTTGACATTATAGCACGCGGTACACACTGGTGTGAGTTAGATAGCGTCTATCTTGAGATATGCCGAGCTATTTTTAGTTGAATTTCCTTTTCATCTTGTGAGATTTTATGGTTCAGGATAAGTTTTAGTTAGACTGTACTTTCCTTTGTTTATAAATTACGTTCTTAGTTAGTTTTTATTTATTGCTCTAATTAATTCAACCCAATACCTATAGCAAAAAATAGAATAAAAAGTTCCTAAAAACAAAAAAAAAGTTGCATACATGAAGCTTTATTTACATAACAACACAGATACAACAACATGTTGCTAACACAAATTATCTGGGCACTTGTCGCGGCGCACTATCTCTCGTGCGGCTGCGCCCGCGCCGCTGCACTTGCACTAGTAAACTTGAAACAGTTCCAGCCTGTTATTACGTTTCCCTTTCGTATTGCGCTAGCGTCTGAGGGGAGCTACTTATACTTGAGCTTGCGCGTACGCAGCTATCGCTCTCAAGTTATTGCTAAATTTATTGGTTCAGCATTTCTGTTGAATTTATTTATTTTGAGATTATTTCACTAACAAAATTGGAAAATTAGGGTGGGATTAAACTGTGAAATATTAAGAAATGACACCTTTTTGCTTCTTGTAAACCTTTTTTTGTATTTCACCTGTTAGGACTCAATGAAAAGGAATAGACTTATGCGTAAATCAATTATCAATTCACTAAGGTAATCGAAATAGGTCCCAATCACAGGCTCACGTAACGATTGACTGTGATGAGTGTAATGAGTGTCTATTTGCTGCCTCATTTGTATACATTGACTCCTGATTCTACATTCATTACAACTTACCAGACGTATTAGACTTTGAAATCATAAGGGAACGCTTGTGTAATGTTACTATTCAATCCAACTTGGGCTAAAACCCTATTCTGGGAAATTCTGGAGTCTAACACGAACATGCGGACTTAGAAAATGCCGAAATCTTAAATCTAAACTATTTTAAAATCAGGAATATTTGTTTGGCACATAACAATATTTTTACTTTTAAATTCACTTTATTTATATAAATGGCCGATAATAAATATATCCTAACTAAAATGTAACCTCTACATTATATTCAGTAGTTGTGTTTTCGTTCATTAAGCATCTTTGTCGCACATTTATCGGAGGACCTCCGTACCTCAATTATACTTCTTGTTTCGATCACAAAGCCCTAGGTTACTAACAAGTCGGAGGCTCCACAAAGGGTCTCAAGACCTAGCTGTAATTAGGTGTCTAATAGACCTAGGTCTGCTGTTAGAAGTCTAGACAACGAGGCCTTGACAAGAGACCTTGTAGCTAAGTCTGAGAACATGGCGCACTTCTCGAGATATTATTTCTAATATAAAATAAACTTTGGGCTTGTCTTGTGTCGAGTGGGCGTGGCATTGACACTAGGAAATTAGCTTGGAAAGACCTTACTTTTATTATTTATGTATTTTATTTAAACGTTCGATGTGTTGCTAAGCTGATATTATTATGTCGTAATAATATTTTATTTGCCTCTCGTTATACCTAATACATAATATACCAATGTATACATATTACAAATTATCTTCTTTACTTCTTCCTTTTCTCTTTTAAGGATGTGACCAATCTCTGGTGCTTAATAAAGCCGCCCTTAGGAAGACAACAGGCCTCTGACATGGCTTTGGATTTATATATTTACCATCCAGATTTCCTCACGATATTTTCTGTCACCGATGTCAGTCATGACCAAGATTAACTCAGAAACTACATATAAATTGAGAAAGACACATTGGTAATTCCCTAGGTGCGAACTCGCAACCTCAAGTATGAGAAGTGAAGTGATAAACCTTCGGGCCATCACGAATATTCAATTATCTAACAATCATAGGAGAAAACTTTTATAGATACAGAGCTCCGAATCATATCATCTCTACATATTATCATTTGAAGGCAAATAATCCTTATATTAATAAAATAAAGCACTGTAGATATATAACATTTTATGTACCGTTGATACATAATAGTAAAGCCTAGTCGTCAACTATAAACTAAGCAGATCGTTCGCCCAGACCTAACACTTCTTAGTTCCTAAAAATAACACAATACTGTTGAAGGAGACTTTCACGTTACGATTACGACACGACTGACACACGATCGTCACGACTGATACTCGATTTGATGTGAAAACTAACCTTAATCTACATCATATTGTGAAAAAATAATGTACTATATCTTCGACAGTCGTTACTATTACTCAGAAGCTCTACAGTGTAACATCCTGCCTTATCATGGGGTATATCGTATTACCCAGTTACTGGGTTATGGAAGTCCGATAGGCAGTCGCTCCATGTAAAGTACTGATATTCAGCTGCATCTGGTTCGACTGGAAGCCGACCCCAATATAGTTGGGATAAGACTAGGCAGGTGATGATGATGTAGATAATATAGTTTTTAACTAAAACTGGGATCGAAAGATACCATAACAGTTATATTATCTGCCAGATAAGTAAGCGGGAAGTTATTTAAAATATCTTTATAAGTATAAGTATTAATGATGATTAATACATGACACGTGTAAGAATTTCTCCGAGAAGGTTTGTTTACAACGACATATTTGAAGTCACATAGTTAAACACCCAGACCCGGGACTACTTCCTGTAGAGTTTAGCCAAGTATTTATTCTGCGTGGGAATCGAACCAGCAACACGCAGCGCAGAGCCAATCCCTCAGCCACTGTGCAAGTTATAAATGAAAGTCAGATTTTTCTAAAAATGTCTTGTTCTGTGTGAACTGTCTGGCTGTGCCAATTTAGTCCGTGAAATTACCTCCACGATGGCTTCCATTATAATTAAATATCCGTCCACGTGTAAAACTTCGATTTCCAAAATAATTTATTTGCTTGAGAACTGTTTTATCCTGTTACCTTACCTAGTAACTTGGTTCAGAATAATAAATCAAGATCTTTACAGCGGAATAACTACAAAAGGTATATTGCTACAAAGATCTTTTGAAACTGAAATGACGTTGACGGACAAGTACTTTGATTTTTAAACATTCGCAAACTCTTTTTAAATTATAAAAAACAAGATGGAGTCGTTAATTCTAATTTTATCCGCGTGTCGAATGATCCTTTTACAGCTACATACATTTATGACAGTCGTACAGTGTGACTGTCAGCAAATATTAATTTTAAACTTCAGTCCATATGGTCACACCAGTACCTAAAGCTCTGAGCCTTTACAATTATATTCTCCAGTTCATCATGACTTTCTCCAAGTAGTTTAACTTGCTTCTTCCTCTTTAGTGTTAAGCAGGGACAGTACTAGACACCAAATGACATTAGTACTTAAATTTTATTGACAAACTTTCTGAAACAAAAGCTACAAAGACTATCGTCAGTCTAGCCTTTTCTCATATATTCAGAATCTAACTAGTCTAACTAGAATAGACAAGTAGAATAGACTTGAGTAAACGTGTTCTAAAATATTGTATGTTATTGTATGTGTTATTTTAATAAGCTAGACCAGACTAATTCTATCGCAGATAACCGATCTTTATTACCCAATCATAATTTCATGACAATAATGATGTAATATATCGTAACAATACTACATTATAATTAGTTAATATGTATTACATACATAACTACTATATTTTCTATGTATTTATCGGTAGAGCATTATTGTTTTCAATACTTGATGCCCGTTACTACATAATATCATTTTATAACGTCCATGTTTACAATGCACGTGTGGCCACCTGAGCTAATTTAGATACGGATAGCCCTCATTATCCTTATTTTAACACCTACTCATTGTTTATCGGCTATAAACATTGCAGGTTCATTATTAGCGAATTTAAAATAGGTTGGTTACATTTTTACACACATCCTGCTTCCCTCTGATGATAACTGCGAAAAAAAAAATTGGAATAAAATTTGTCATTGGAAATTCCCGCAATATTTATGATGTAATGTATAAAACCCTTTCGTAAAACATTCTTATTTGTTATCAGAGAAAAATAGCTAGTAACAGAAAAATTGTGGCCTCAACCCAAAGTGGGACATAATTACCTAGGAGCTGTTAAGAAAATATTCTAAAGAAGTATACGAGTACTCCGATTGCCAACATTTCTATTTACGTTCTTCAATAAAACCCCGCCTACCGACAGCTTCTATGAAACCACACAACAATACCGCTCGTATCGACAGTATCGTGACTAGCTAGCTATACTAATTGCCGCGACTCGGTCCGCTTTTCCCTAGTTTTTCGCACGCTCGCGTTTTTCACCACAGAACAATGTCGTCATTCAGTTTCCACTTTCGTTTTCACTGATGGACGCTGATCCGATGCGCAGGCGCAAAAACTGCGCCAATGTTACACGACAAATGTTGTACTGGTGACATATTATGAGAGATTTATTGGTTAGTGTTCTACTGGTTGTGGTGGATGCGATCGAAAGCTAGATCGAATGATAGGCAAGATAGGTTAGCATGAAAAGTAATAATGTATTAGGTTGGCGCAGTTCGATCTCCGCATGAAACAAATATGACCTACAAGTAGTTTTTCCGGATCTGGGTGTTTGTGAGTGTGTGCTTCTACGTTTGTAAAAGCACCCACGACTCAAGAGAAACTTCTAGTGTAACTGTTGTTAAAATATTTGCAAAACCGTAACTAAAAAAACATAATACTACTTCAGGCGCAGTCGGGTAAAAAGTTCATCATTGAAATTCAATTTTATATCACTCATTTAAATCTACCTTACGGCATATGACCACATACATACAACGATTAATAATTTGTGTGCTTTGCATTATTTGTACATACATGACGAAAAGCTCTAAAGACTAACAATGAGGCAAACGTAAAACTTCCTCGATCTAGTTTGAAAAAAAGGTTTTAATAACTACTACAAATCTTGTACAATTTTTCGTCTCACCGTACAATACAGTATCACGTTTGTTTACGGTTTTCACTCTCTATATTTTTCTCGCAAGTGAAAATTCCTCCGGCAGCGGCGCGGGCGGCGGCTGCGCGGGCGCAATGCGTGCGAATCTTTTTTACTCCTTCACGTAATGAGATTAGTAGATCGTGATCAGTTTTTATTAACTATACCATTACTCCGTGGATTTCCATGTGCTTTGGTTTTAACCGAACAAGTACTGTTTCGCTTCATTTCAATCGAATAGATGTCTTCTAAGTTCGTAAAGATTAAAGTATACACAGTAATTTTAATGCAAAATGTTTTGTTTCTCATGAGCAATATTAAAATACAGACGCCAACACATCAACCTACCTCAATCTGTCAATTTTCTGTAGATTATACATTTTCAGTCTTATCATAATAGTGAAAGGTCAATGTTAGATTGGTAAAATTTGTTATTTTTTTTCTGCTGGTGTCTGTACATGAACCTTCTGGAAATAAGGTTGAAAATCAAATATAAAATATTGTCAGATTAGAGTTGGTTGATGTACTGTACATTTACACAAAATCTTAGCTACAGGAAATAATCCCTATGTCCTTGTTACCATCCAAAGATTACAATAACTATCTTCCCACCGTCTCCGCTCAACTGATATCGGTAATAACACGCAACCTTAATATTAGCGGTACCTCCGCGATTCCACAGTTATATAATAACAGAACCATTTTCTATAAATAACACTTCCTTCTGGATTTTTCCGCTCCATCCCTTTCAAAAAGAAATTATGTGTAGTGGGCGTTCGCGAGCAACCTCTTTCAGACGTGATCCCTATCATTGGTACTTTGAACTGTGCTACCTGCATCCACACTTCAAGGATTTCACTCGTTACGAGTCGTTCGAGAACTATATAATCTGATCTAACTAATATTATAAATGCGAAAGTTTGTGAAAATGGATGGATTTTTATTACTCTAACACAGCGTTTCCCAACCTTTTTCAGCCACGGACCCCTAGGAAATCAAGCGCAGTTTTCACGGACTCCCTTAATAAAATAAAGAGGGAAGAGTTACACATTCAGTCCCGCTCACCGCATTTTGGCCTACGTTCGCCGTGCTGACTAAGCGTAGCGATTTCGAAACATTAGCTTTTATTCAGGTCCAGAGAATGATGACACCGCGGACCCCCATACATATACTCGTCGACCCCCAGGGGTCCGCGGACCTCAGGTTGGGAAACACTGCTCTAACACAAAAAAATACTATTGAGGATTAGGATAGGTACACTGATAGTTTACACATGGGTTTTTTTTATACCAGAGCATAATTTATTATTGGCGGAACCGCTGGCAATAACAACAAAAGTCCAGTCAGTTCTATTCCTTAATACTTCTTTAGAACTGCTCACATAGAACTTCTCATAAAGGTAGGTAACACAAAATAATTGAACACAGTCGGGTTTTACAGCCCATTGCAGGGTTATTGCCCCTCATTCTCGGGTTAAGTGGATTATTTTGTGATAAACAAGGCCTAATTACGGAAAACAACGTTTCCTTACTATTTAGGATGTTTGATCCTGAATTAGCTACAAGATGATAATTATAATTCCGTGAAATCTCGAACTGAAAACATTTTGTTAGACCAAAATCATGGTGATTGTGATCACTCTATCTCAAGATAGTGTTGAGCAACAAAAATATCCAATAATACACTTAGGTTTGTGGTAACCTTGTACAAGATATTACTTAAACAAATCTTGGGACATCACTCATACTGTACACAACGCGGATGCTCGGAGCAATTTGTGTCGAAAATGACACGATATTTGTCGATAGTCATCATTTAGGAACAGGTACATTTGAGGCTCTCAGGGTGCGTACAATATCGTAAGTGTATCAAATGGGGACAGACTCAGCAATATTTCGCGGAAATAATGGCCGTATTAATATTGTACTCGTGTGTCCTAGATCGGTGTTCTGAATCGGTCTGTGTTGTTAGATTTTTGGTTATTTTCCTGAATCATAAGAGATTTTGCTTCCTGTTTGATGACGAAACAACTTAATGTTTAGTTAATCTCGTCTTGTGCCTGATCGCAGACCTCTTGAACCATGTCTTAGTGGTGTATCTCCCCTCAATTTTCCTTCTAAAACTTTTCCATTTCTCCTGACAACTCGTTATCTTTTCCAGTGGGATCTAAGTGCATTGTCTCCGTATCTTGGCTGATCAGCAAGGGTACAGCTATCGACTGATTGCGACGAGTGTTTGCCGTCAAGGCGAACAGACATAAACACCACAAGTGCTTTGACAACATTTCGTACTTATTTGTTTTGTTATATCGTTGTCTGTCCACGATCATCATCACTGTTGGATGGGGTGATTAGGTAGCAACTAGGATAGCATAGAATAGGTTGTGTTATTAAGTCATTAACGTAATTATGTTTTAATACTGGCAATAATGAAACAACGGCTAATGATATCATTATTATTAACTATAAAGGGTTAGGCTGAAACTGTTCACCACGTGATACGATCTAAATGTAATAAAAAATGGCCAAGTGCGAGTCGGGCTCGCGCATGTACGGTTTTCGTAAATATTTTTTCGTTCTTATTTCGTAAAAATCATGTGATTTGTTGAAAATGATGGTGAAAATATCAACTGTATTACTATCACGGTTCATAAGATACTTATAGCTTGGTGACAGACAGAAAGACAGAGTGACAGAAAGAGGAGTCTTAGTCTCGTTTTTCCTATAGCCTTTTCCTTCTTAGTAGCCATAATTTTACGAAATTAAATTCTTTACATACATTTAACGATGACAAAGCAGGTGCAACAAAAATAAATATTTATCCGCAATAAGCTTCATGTTTCCTTGTTTCACATTCAATAGATCTGGTCAGTAGTAATGTGCATTTGAATACAAACGCAGCACAGCCTAGGACAACACTCCCGCGGTAAGCCGGACACAGGCTAAAAATACTTGCGAAGAAAAAAAAAACTACCATAGACCAGTCTTCCTGTGCTAATCGATGCCAATTATAAGTACGGTCACCATGTCCTCGGTATATCCTGGGTTTGTCCTGTTATACAAATAAGGGTATGTTTACAATTATTATTTGTTTTTGTTACGATGTATTGGGAATTACAGGCAGATTACCTCATAAAATGACTGTTTAGTTCATGCTCTAAAAATATAGGTTTCAGTACTTTCCTGGTTCAGCTTAGTATCGCTACAACAGGAAATTTTTCATAGATACAGTGTTAAATCTATTCGTCAGTTGAAGCAAATAATGTGGTGTTTATGAAAATAAAATTGTTGTGTTCATACGATTTCTAATGCAACATCTGCAACACCAGATAGTTTGTAGTGTTGACAAATAATTACCATTAATAAATACTAAAGTGAGTTTGTTTGTAACGATTTTACGGCATCTATTTTTTCCTCTGTCTGCATCAAACTAAAAGGGGATGAATAGGAGGAAGGACTAGCAAAACCACGGGCTGCAGCAAAAGCTTGTGTACAAATAAATTAACAAGTGTGACTGCGAGTAAATGGTGAAGATATCTTGTTGTCAAGACTCATATGTCGTGTGATAACAATTAAATCCTAATCATTACGTAGAAATTGAATACACATCAAATCTTACAAATTCTCTCAACTGCGCTTATCAGGACTACTTAATTAATAGACTTAATTACCTAATTACAGTTATTAATTACTACCAGTGATGAAATCTCAGTTAAAAATCCTTACCGTATCTTCATTTCACGAATTTCAGTCTCCAGGACCCAATATTTTCAAAATATATTCCATATGCTTATATGTATAGTTCCGTAAACAAGGAAAATTGTCCTTTTTATCCCGAATAACACTTTAAAAGTAGCTACCCCAAGCAACTAATGTACAAATATCTGGATGCAAAAACGATTAGTTTGCGGAACGGAGGGAGGTGATGCTATCTCGTTCACACTTACGGATTAGCAGTGATAAAAGACAAGGTGGGGGCTACTTTACTATTCATAACCCTTGATTGTGCTGCCGTTAGCAGCGCATCCATGACGCGCGAGTGTTGCGTGTGTGTGTGCGAGTGGTGCATAGCGCCGTGCGAGCGTGCGGGTGTACGCGTGTGCGGTGCGCGGGCGCACTCGCCGCGTAGCCTTGAATCCGTACATCGACTGCACTTGTACAACGATAACCGTTCGGAAATGTATTATTGTGATATATTATTAATTGATATCTTTTTCGCTATATTTGCTTCTTGGTTAGTTAGGGAAAATACTTAGTCATTTGTTATATTTAATTAAAGAGCCACATGCAATTTAATTCGTTTACATAATGTTATGATGGAAAACGAAGTAAAATATAGGTACATGTAGTTATTATCACTTTATCAGCATGTTATTTTGTAACAATAATATTTTTGTGTCATTAAAGTTACTCGTAGGTAAAATTCCTTCTGATAAGAAAGCGCAATGAAATCATTATACTATGTAACCTCTATTATATCTGTGTTATGTACTATTCTATCTATTTACTGTCTGACACCATTTCAACATTATGTATATTATTTTCTTTTAAGTAAATAAGACTAGCTTTAAACAAAATGATTTTCATATCTTCACATTGCTTATTTGTTGTAGGTAGTAAGAATCTATTAAGATAGCACTGTTCCTATTGGATTCTAGTAAGACGAGCAAACTTTTGTTTGATCGTAAAATTTTGTTAAAATTGAAAAGAAAAATATTAAAATCTAGAACGTTTCCGAACGAACCGAGATCTGCAACACATCCGTCCCTTGTCCAGGCATCTCGTTCCTTGATCTCCTTCTCCCTCCCTCCTGCAGTCCTCCCCATGCTGCTGTCACCCTCCCACGAGCACATAATTGGCGCCGCAGGAAGCGCAGAGAGATTGATGATCTAAGCGTTGGATCGATGGTCGTTTTTTATTATTTTCTCGTTATTGCAAGTTCCGTTGGTTATTTTAATGGCCGTGACTCGAATGGTTGGGTTTATAGGGCAGGCGGGATGAGCAGGGAACGTGGCGCCGCTAGGTGGCGCTGCGAGCGCTCCGGCCTAATATAACAAGCTTATAATAGATAATAGTGACGTAAAGCGAGGCAATATCGTTAAACTAAGTGTGTTAATGATGTAGGTTTATGAATTATGTTTGTATGCACTTTTAGTGCTTCAAAGAGGTTTTTTCTTAAAGTTTTCTTGTTAGATTCTTCATTCTTGTTGGAAGTAGAGTTTGTCATGCCACACACATTCTTCAGTGTGTTAGCCAGCCTTAGGCAAGGTGTTCTCTAGTTAGAATCTTGTTTGTTTTGAGAAGCTATAACATGTTATTATGTCCTAAAAATGAAGCTCGAACGAGCATAAATGCCTTAGGGGCTTCAAGTTTCGTAATAGGTACCTTCAAAACTATCAGCCAAAATCTAGGCTTTAGTTTGTTCCTAAAACAACAACTATTAGGCATTAAAAATGTATAACTACCCGTCTAGGCCTGAAGGTCGCACCCGGCTGGCTGGGATGCTGGGTAACTGGGTACTACCCCTTATTACTAATATCATCCCAATTTACCTTTTGTCGCTAGGCAGACATTACGCCTTGCTAACGGGTTCGTCTGACCTCTGGAATCTAGAGGTCGGTGTTACGGACAGGCGCTACAATTGTACATGTTCCTCACGTACACTGTGTCTGTTTCAGCGTCCTACAGATGACCTAGTTTCAGCACACTGTTGAACACTCGGTTTGTCTCATGGAGAGGCTCACTTGTAATATGTTGTCCTTCCTTACCTTGCCTGAGGATATGCTACATAAATGCGAATTCATTTTGTTAGTTTTTATATCATGTATCTCCATATTTATACAGACGGTATATTTTGTTAAAGTATTCATTTTCATACACAAACAGTTACCTAGTTTAGTTTCAGCCGAAAATAGGATTCCATGTAATCTAAATATCACGTTTCTATGTAATTAAATAAGTTTCCCAGTGTAACCAAGTATATGGATGAAATATTAGCGACATATCCAGGGGTTCGCGACATTTGGACCAGGCTCAAACGGTGCGGATGGAGTGGAGCCAATCTTTTAGCGTTATCATCTGCGTCCGTGACGGATTGTAGGCTCACACATCCTACTAGATTGTTATTACTTTCAGACCTATCGCAGTAGGGTGAATATTGTCTATTTTATTTGAACAGTAGTAAAGGAAAATCGTAAAGAAAAAGAACTAAAATAAAACTATATTCGTAGATCTGTAGACGCTAACTAATATGTACATTTATGTTTGGTGAAGCGTGAATATCAGCAAAATAACAAAATTACTATTGAAAAGAATTTAGCTACTCAATTTTTAACAGCAAGTTCGCAACTTATTTATTTACATTTCTATATTTTCACCAAATTACAGCCTTCTAGTACCAAGAATCTCTGAGCTAAGCTCAGTCATAGCAGTAGGGTTCCTTGAAAAATACGGAACCCTACAAAAGGACTATCCTGAAATTGAAATTGTAACATTATATACTTATATGTATATCAAGTGCCTCAAGACAGGATTTCCTCCCGATATATATCGTATTATCTTGCCACGTGTATCGATCCCCGCGGTCACACTTAGATAAATACCTATTCATTATTACATTAGCTCTTTCAACCCCGCTGCTTAGCTCCTTTTAGTCGTAGCGTGATGTTTTAGTATATAGTCTTTCTCGATAAATGGACTATCCAACACAAAAATAATTTTTCAATTCGAACCAGTTGTTCCTGACATTAACGCGTTCAACCAAACAAAAATATTGGTATAGATTTTAATAGCAATTAAATTATAATTGATTATACAGATACAGGACATAGTTTAAATAAACTGGTTCATATATTTCCTTATCCTAGTTATATTTACAACATGCAGGTGATAACCGCGGTTTTGCTATTAACGGACAAAAAAAAGGAAATCGGTATTTTTTAATATAACAGGAAAGTGTTATGTGTTATCAAATGACGAAAACAAATGATGATGAGTTACATAAGCCGGGTCGATGGCCGGGATCTGCGATCTGATAGCGAGACCCCCGACCTGCCACTGATAACGCACCGCCATCTTAGATTCGACTCACAACTACTACACTTAAACATATCAGTTATTTTATTGCTAAATTCGCGGAGCAAGGCGAATTGAAAATGGTTACAACTTCAGGTAAGCAATTTTTCAGCAGCATTTTTTTTCAATGTGGTCAAGCAATGAACATTATTGCTTGAAAGCAGTTCTTAAATAATGGATAACAACTGGGGAAAATACTTATTATTGATTTCTTAATACTTGAAAAATTATTATTGAACTTAACAGCAACAATGCGAAAATCATTTATTTTAGTCATTTTCCCAAACGGCTACCTTTTATGTAGTGAACACTCCAGTCTTTCGCAAAGGTGCAATTTAAAAATAAAATATATGTCGTATCCTACTCCCGATATTTTATCTATCTATGTATAAGTGAAAGAATTCGGAAATTCTGTCCAGTAGATGTATATTTTATACAAATCCTCCTCCCTCTCACAAGAGAGGAGGCCTGTGTCCCAGCAGTGGGAACGTCATAGGCTGATGATGAAACAGTATAATAAACAATTGTTTAACCATATTCCCACAACAAAACATGTCCCATTTTTTTCTTTCTTTCGTATCCTGACACGTGTAAGTTGGGAAAAAACAAAATAACAACCTGGTATTTTTAGATAAGTATCACGCTAGTCAGCAGTTTGGAGCTAGCAGATATGTATGTTTTGAAATCATTGTCGGCCAAGCCTCAATTTCTTTGGTCGCAGGACTAACGAATTACCGTGACCCCGGAATGAAGAGGGCTGTTGAAGGACACCGTGGGTTTTAGTCAGTACAAGTCTTTTATTTGAATATTTTACCACGAAAAAAAAAAGCCTCAATTTCCTTTACAAAGACCATCAAAGTTTTAAAAGGTTAAAAGAAAGATAAGTAATTCTATTACTAGTGGTTTGGTTATGTTGTTGTTTATGCTATATTCAAGTTAAACACACTTCATACATCCTAAATGAGCACACAAATCAAAATAAATAAAATAATATTTAAAGGTAAATTGAAAATAAAAAAGGAAGAATTAAAAATAACAAACAGGCGGGCGTGATGATTATGGAGGCTCGTCAAATTCAGATACACGGCTTGTTAAAAATAGCGTAAACCATTTTAATATTTATTAGAAACTAGCTTCTGCCCGCGACTTCGTACGCGTATCCTGTTGCTTATGCCAGCGACAATGGGATCGTCAAAATCTAAGATCTGAAAAGGCTATTACCCAACTCCAAGAGCCCGGCAAAAAAAAAATGGCTTTTGGCCAGTACAATAATATTCATCGTCATCGAAAATCGGTCCTAATATGTTACCGCCTTTACTGCGTGGAAGAAATCCCAGCTTATGTTATTTTATAATTTGTATTATTATAATTTTATATACATACACATAATTTTATATAGATACATTATAATTTTATACATATACATACAGTGAAATTAGTATAATGAGTATTTACTCACTATACTAATTTCACTGTATGTGGAATCAGTGATAGCTTTGATTTCCATATCAGGTGTTCCATATCTTAAATTTCCTCCTTTGATGATTTTACCATGCAAAAAAAAAGAGGTCATTCCTATATGTTATAGTGTAGCTGGGCTCTAGGAGTTCCACATTAGGTGTTACAGATCTTCAATTTTTATACGTCAACAGAGAGTGCTCATCAGGCTGAACAAATTTGCTAAGACGTCATTCCTGTACATGTTATAGTGTAGCTGGGCTCTAGGAGTTCCACATTAGGTGTTCCAGATCTTCAATTTTTATACGTCAACAGAGAGTGCTCATCAGGCTGAACAAATTTGCTAAGACGTCATTCCTGTACATGTTATAGTGTAGCTGGGCTCTTGGAGTTCTACATTAGGTGTTCCAGATCCTCAATTTTTATACGTCAACAGAGAGTGCTCATCAGGCTGAACAACTTTGCTTAGACGTCATTCCTGTACATGTTATAGTGTAGCTGGGCTCTTGGAGTTCTACATTAGGTGTTCCAGATCCTCAATTTTTATACGTCAACAGAAAGTGCTCATCAGGCTGAACAACTTTGCTTAGACGTCATTCCTGTACATATTATAGTGTAGCTGGGCTCTTGGAGTTCCAAATCAGGTGTTCCGGATCTTCAATTTTATTCTCTCAGCAGAAAATGCTCATCACGTGGAACACTTTTTGCTATCGCACCATTTTTGTATCTCTTATGGTTTAGCTGGTCTCTTGCGGTTCTGCGCCAGGTGTTCAAGTTTCCAGAATAATTTATAGCCTATGTTTTGACCAGATTTAATACCTATACAACAAAAAAAGAATTATTCAAATCCGTCCAGTACTTTTTGAGTTTATCCCGGACATACATACAGACAAACAGATAAACAGACAAACAGACAAAAATTCTAAAAACTATATTTTTGGCTTCGGTATCGATTGTAGATCACACCCCAAGTATTCTTTAAAAAAAATATTCAATGTACAGTTTTGACTTTCCTACTATTTTATTATATGTATAGATGAGACAAATCCAAAAATAGCTCAATAAAAATGATTCTGCAAACAAAAGAAGAATAAATAAAATTCCAATTCTTGTCACACCTTTTAAAATGAGGTCTTCAGGCATTGTTCAACGTATTCAAATCTCATTCAATATTTTCTTACGTTATCAATGAAGTGGTGGGACTAAGTAGGTCGCGCTCGCGTTGAGCTGTGTGCTAGCTAGCGAGCTGGCTAACTACTAGGTAGGTAGGCTACAGGCTGAACGGACTCACTGTTCTCAAGTAGCCAGTATCCAGGACATACGTTGTGATGATATTGAGCTCTTGGCCTGTTCTTGTTTTGTAACGGGCTTTATTTTTGTTCGGTAGGATTATGTTTGTAAATTCTCCTATTTAGTTTTTTACCAATTTTTTTTTAAATTTTATTTATTCGTGTAACTCAGAAACATAAAGTCTACTTCAAAGTACTTAAAATATTATTTCAGGAACGATTGAATATTGGACATTGTTAAAAGCATGAAATTAATAAATATTGTTTTCTTTCCTTGTATTGTTCTAGCTTAATATTATTTTAAAAAGCAGGAAGTATGATAGCCGTGATTAGACAACAGTCCAACAGGCCAACCTGCCGTAAACAAGGAAATGTCAAAACCATGAAGAAATCCTTATTTTCCTAAACAGAGTCACGTTTTCTCAACGTTATCACAATGAGTACCATCTTGTTCAGAGGAACTGAATCTTTGTTTATAATATTGTTATCAGGGACCGAGAATTCTATATTATCATCTGAAGTTATGTGATTTAGCAAGTTTCGCGTGTGTTTGATAACTAATACTACCAATATTATTATCGCTTTTACAGTTTTTTTAAATATGTACGCTTTAAATACATGTGTATTTTGAGAACTGATAATATGTACTGTTGATTTAATTGTCTTACTTATCTTTTATGACAAATTAAACTCGTACTTTTTTGTATTATCTCAAAATGTTAAAGATTCTCCTTTAAACTTCTGCGCATTAATTAAATGTCGTAGAGATTCAGAAATTCTTTTAAACAAATATTTTATAATCAAATGAAATATTAGATGACGTTCTGTTGTTTCTACATATATTCCCCCGTCACCTATAGGACAGGACGTGAGAAAAATTAGGAGAGGAAAATAAATAATTAAAAATTAACATTACGTAATCATGTGAAAGACAAATCATTAATATTTTATCGTTGTTTAAATTAAATCTAAAAATATGTTTTAGTAATATATAATCCAGGCTGTGCAAACATTACAGTCGCGTACCTGTGTTTGTCATAACAATTTATCCGAAGCTATTTCGGTCCTTAACGTCGTTATGCGGAAGCCAATGGTGTCGCGTGCCGAGTAACTTAGTTATGCTCGAGGGGAGGCATTGCTGAAATCACAAGTTATACTGTAAGCTTCATATGAATACCAGAATAAGCTGAAGTCATTTACTTCGCTAAGATTATTTGACTGAAAACTTTACTAAGTACTTTTCATAATTTTTTGACATTGTTTTCAGTATTATTTCAAACGTAAACACTAAATTCAATGTAGCACTAACTAAAATAGCAGCGTTCACAACAACATTGTCACTCGGGCGCACCTCTATAATTGTGCCAAAATAATGCGTCACACTTCCACGTCGGTAATAGCCAACATTATCTGTTTAGGACGAACGTGTGACATTGGCTCTAAATTCATAGTAGGCACTACCCTATCTGTTAACCACAAGTGTATCTTGACACCTAAGAACCACACGCAAACCGCCGCTGTGGCCTGATCTGTGAGCGCAGGCGCAGAGCGCGGCGGCTCAGGTTATACTGGCGATGTCAGTGTGTCACGTGGTCGCCGCGCGCGCAACTTTATTTGTAAAGTCGGTCAATGCCCCGAGCGTTAGATAAAAAAACACACAATTTGTTTACGCGGTGTGTTACGCAAAACCTCGCTGATTGTCCAAGCGTTCCGGTTCATGATAAATATTATAAATTGTTATTTAACTCATGATCTGTGAAATAATATTATTTGAGTGTAGACTCTATCTTTTATTTTCATCAATTTCATCCGCGTACACAGTTCTTTTTATAATTAACAAAGAACAACTTCTTGAGCGATAATAAGTAATTAAGAACTCGACAAAAAATCGGAACCTGTATTGGGTCAAACAAAAATTAATTAGTAATATAATTTTCCTCGCAAATTCATTACCTGAACACAATCGCTCGCAAACGAGAGCGGCGTCGAACCAGCGACGCTAATTAATCAACTCGCTAAACAGTGAAAACCTGTTGGGTAACTCGGGAAATGAAGGAAAGCTCCGCGACGAAAGTGGAAAAAGCTTTGCGAATACACAGACAGGACTCGTGTGTGGTGGCGAGCACACAGACGCACGCCGCCACACAGCGGCCGCGGCTGTGTGCCGCAGCCCGCACGCACACGCCGCCGCCACTACGAAAACGAAAGTGTCCGAGCGCCGCCGAGCGCAGCCGAAGCGAGCTCACGAAGTCAGTGGAACTCATCGTCGAAACTGGGACATCAGTCCGTAATACGACGCGAACGCCGGCGGACGCGGCGCGCGGTTGCAACACAACACATTACGCTCTATGACATAACTGCAAACTGTGGGCTTGTGATTATGGTGTTTGGTGATAATAATTAAATATGATGGCTGTGGAAGTTCGTCCGGCGAGTGCCGGCCCGGAGACACGCCGGTCGCCGGCCGCCGACCGCAGGGCGCTCAGCGCGGAGAGCGAGCCTCGCACCTTGGCTGCCAGGAAGGTTTATCCTGAGGAACCAGCTTCGCCGAAACCAGAACCAGAGGAAGACGATGCCCCATTAGACTTGACTGTACGCAAAGAGATTTCTGTATGCGAGTTCGCGCGTCATTCGTTCGCGGATCCGTCAGATTACGTGAGGACTCAGATGATCCTGAGGCAGTCGCAGGACTACCTGGCGTCCGGCCGGGACTCCGGCACCGAGTCCGACGACTCCGCCGGCCGGCTCAGCCCCGGCGACGACGCCATGCCCGAGGGCAAGGCTTACAAGAAGTCACTCATGAAGAGATACAGTAAGTCTGACATCTCTTTACTGATACCGAGACACATTTATTTTATTCATTGTGTTCATAATTATAATTTATGGAAAGGCACAAGATTCTTGGAGCCGGTTCCATAAAATAAATATAACAAGCAAAGAAAATAAAAGATAGAAATAACTTTACAATCACAAATCAAATATTGTATCAATTTTAAGAGATCAGTCTGAATAAATTAAACCAGTAGGTATATATTCTAACTTCAACAGTTGTTATTGTTATATTTAAATTACATAACATACATTTACTTAAAAACTAGAAATTATCGCCTAAAAAAGATTTTCCGCAAACCGCTACGTCACACATGAAAGAAAGTGCTACGAGCTACGAGCGTAGCGGCGGCTACGGGTTGCTACGCGGCCCTTGCTACGGCTCCATTTTGCATACAATTTATTGACGTTATATTGAAATGATACGCATAGTGAATAGTGTTGTATGTAAGTGTTGGTGCGCCGCCCTGACCTAGCGCAACGTGCAACGCGTAGGGCGGGGGTGGGGCGGCGCTATTTAACATTTGCATTGCCCAACGCAATACTCACTATTATAATTTATTGTTTCTAGCTTTCGTTCTTCCACGAATACAATACAATTAATATGCTCATAGTTAAGTACATTACATTGTAACGGTGAATGCTATGAAAGTACTTTTCAAGCCTCAGTCTCTCGTAGCATCACGACAAATCTAAGCTTTGGAACATTAATATTTTCCTCATAAAATAAATAAGGAAACATTGTTAACATTTAGATGTATTCGATTTGGGATTTCCGTGTACCTGTGTAATAATACAACAAGTGTACAGTAAATGACGATAACTTTATATTTTCGAGGATATATTTATTACATAGGTGTCTCGTGGAATTGTGCATTATCCTTAAACCTGTGTATTTAGTGTAAATGAAAACATTTGTCGTTGCATTTTTACATAATATTATTGTAACGACAAAGTTAAATTGTATAATCATTACGACAGCAATATACGAAAGATGATAATTTATATTTAAAGCAAGAAATATAATATCACACACAAAAATGTAAATGATCACATCAAAGGCAAACCTACAAATTCGCCGATAACGCTTATCATTGTTAGATCTAAGAGCATTACTTCCAGACGGGCCTCATCTGGCGGTCTGGGCCTCATTAGTTACCTCGGGGCCCGGGGCGAGGCCCCCGGACCCAAGAGCCCACCAACCACGTTTTATTCACGGCCAAGAATTTCGCCAGACATGTTTTTGTTGGTGTGTTATATAACAAAATGTCTGCCGGCCGACATGTTACGTGTCCTACGTAACTTTGGGACTAAATTGTAATTGTGGGCTGGAGTTTGGTGCTGGGAATATCAACTGCCTGCCTACGGTTACTTGACAATGATCTCTTGGATCCTTAAACAAATTTGTAGACCACCAACAGTATTCTCTATTTTTTTTAATTCATAGCAATATTTTGAGCTTATTTCCAATAAACTAAGGAAAATGCTTAAGTTCTAAATACTAAGTATAATAAGCAGAACTGTCCTAATTAGACCATGTTTTTAGAGGATGTTTACAAACAGTTTATTTCCCCACACTGGACAAAAAACTAGTACTTTTAGAGTAGTTTATATGAGTCATCTCTAATCCGTGCAGTTTCCATTCCTCCTCGGATGTTCTTGTTCAAAGGAACTAGCTTTCATTATCATGATATATCTGTTTCATCCCTTTTCTTTGTATTTTACTGTTAATTACAATCTATTTGTACTTCAATTTCTTATGAGTCATGTCGTTTAGGCCTATTTATTAGCGGTCTTTTCTGAATCGCCAATTCTCCTTCAGCAATGCTTATTCATATGTATCAAAATAGGCCTTATAGCAATTGTTTTCATAATGATTTAAAATACACCGATTAAAACGAATTATTGGTCTATAACTAAGTTCCAAAAACATGTTCTATAAATAGTTTCATTTCTTATCGGGCTGTTATTGCAGCAGCTCCTTAGCCGACAGAATTATTTACAAAACAAAGGTTACTTGTTTTTTTTTCCGTCGGTCAGTATCACTTCTTCTAAGTTACGACATAAGACTTAACTTCTAGACATGAAACTCTACCTTACCCATTGTAGCAAGTGTCGTGAGAATATATACATACATACATAGAATCCACACACATGAATCCGGCAGCATTCTTCTAAACAATAGCTTATTGTACCGCCTCTGTTTACTATCGATCACTACGCGATCTTTTCAATCAAATTCTATTAAATATTCCACTGAAACTTGTAAGAAAATGTCATTCAATAACTTCATTCAAGAAAACTAGATTTAAAATGGAAATGACATAATTCTTTGGTGAACTGAGCGTGTCTGTGTAAGCAATATTTTTCATAAACAAAGTAGGTGATGGTGATCAAATGATGAAACATCAGCTAAATCGTTCTTGACAATAACACGTACAGTGCACACTGCACTAACATGGATACAGGTCATTGACACATCACGGAAAACACATATGTGCATAATTGTGCATGCATATACCTACTGTTGTTTTATAATAAAGCACATTAAATGTGCGCCGCGCTAAAATTAGAGTCGTCCCTTTTTACCCGATATGACAAATGATTTAATTAGGAATCTGTTATTAATTAATAGCTCATTCGTTTGGAATTATTAGTTATGGTTGAAACTCATATCCTCATGGTTAATTAGTGAAATATTATCGCCATTCAAAAACATATTGTATCGGCTTCCGGATAATTAAATAATTTCATCAGTTCATTGATCAGATCAATGAATTAGTTATTTAAATTGTAACCACACGCCGAACCCGACGGGACTCGGAATTAAAATTGAATATCAGTAGATGTTTTTCCTTTTGCTATTTGCGCTGAATATTCCTGAATCTGTTTGTAGGTATGCTTCTTTATATTCTTTTGGAGCTTCCGGGACCATGGAACGTAAAGAGCTATTAAAGAAACACCATGGTTTTAGTCAGTACGAGTGTAACAGTCCCTTTCGCCTCACGCTGTATGGGAGGAAAGAGGAATACAAAAATGTAGGTGGACAAATAGCTAACTCTCTCTGCCAGACCCTTTTATGGTATCCGCCGTGATATTACATCAACAAAGCATTGCATTACATTACACTTATTGTCATCAAAACACACGAATCGCTCGCTCATCACTTCGATTCGCCGTAGTGCGGGTTCGATGCCCGAGCTTCCGACTATGGCGCTGCATCGCGTTACCTGACTCTTATTACACGCGCTAAATTATAACAATGCATATAAAAACATTATGTGATCATCGTAGGTATGTACAGGAAAATATGGGTGCTTTAACAGTAAAAATATGTATAAAAAAAACATCGGAACTATATATGATTGTCGTTGACAACGAACTATGTATGTACTTTCAGTTAGTTTCTTTTCAAGCGAACACTATCAAATGATTAATTACTCCTGTCTACAATTTATTAGTCTAGTACTAGAATAGACTCTCCTATCGACTTAGAAAAATAATCATATCAAATAGTGAATTTATCATCAGTACAGCACAATCAATTAATGACTGTCACACAAGGTACATTCCTACGTCCGCCATTTTGTTTTCCGAGATTAATATCAGAATGCGGTCGCGACCTAAATTATTTGACGTTTATAACTAGATTTATATTTTTTCATCCCAGAATTTGAATAAATCCTCGCAAATGTAATAAGGAAATAGGTCGGATGCCGACGTTGATCCACCGCGCCATGCCGACCAGATAGAGATCTGTTAGTGAGGAACTGAGGACACGAGCACCCGAGAACTCGTGAATATCTAAAGGCAACGACTCAACAGTGACTCATCCATTTTACTGATCAATTACTCCTCAAAATATGACACAGCTTCCATTGTACGACAAAGCCGACATCACTGCGAACAAATTCAATGGGCAATTCAAAAATTCTCAAAAAAAAGTTGACCCTGTGTGGGAGCTACTTTCCCATGAATATTCAAAAAGAAAGGATGCACCAGGAAACGTAATCTGTGTACAATTTTATTAACCAGCTGCCAAATAATGTTGGTTATCAGGCCCTTATGGGTGAAATGTGTGATACCTGCCCAGGCGCAGGTCGGAAGTGAAAGGTGCGTAAAAAATCTTATTTATACGCGATCGACGACGCCGGATGCGCCCGCGCATCCACCAGTAAACAATACGCAAACGTGATCGGGTTGGAAGCTACTGCCGTTTTTATACATATTCAGAATTTTTAATGTTACATGCAATGGTTATAGATGACTGTGACGCAGACTTTTACAAACTGTTTACAACAAACTACACAACTTGAACAAATTGATCGCGTATCTCAGACATGAAGAATTCAGCGTTATTGATTATTATTAATACTTTGAAGCAAAATCATGCTAAGTTAGAACTTGCGCTACAAGTAGCGACACCCGGAGATCACAAAGGTCGTTGTTCTTACAAATATTTGCATAAATTACATCCAAATAGAAATATAATTATTATTGGCATAGACAAACATGTCATCTTGTCCAAATACCTAAAGATTATCACCATTTTAATGTCCAATCAAAACACTGGCCAGCTACCTGTTCCGAGAAGTTACAACAAAGAAAAAAAGAACAATTTTGAATTATATTAATTCCTTTACGAATCCAAATTATGCAAAGTAACTATCACTGGCAGCACAAAATAAACTTTAAAATTGAAGAGCTTGCGTCTAATATTAAAGACTGTAAATGCGACCTACGACGTTTCGTTTTAATGTAAACAATAGAATGTCTCAAAAGGGTAAGGAAGGGTTGTTCTTTTTTTGAATAGCTTCCTGCAAACTGCGCATCTCATTCACACTATAACCAATAATGAAGTAAGAATGAGACGGCGAATACGAAACCAATTTCGGCTCGCGACTGGATTTAAAAAAATGCACTTTTAGTATTCAAATGACGTGAACGTATCCGTTTTTAGAATTACAAAAATAAATAAACGTACCAAACCACCGGCTATTGATAAAATAAACTGTTTTATAACTTCCTAACTAAACAAAGATGTTATTTGTTTTTACGTGAACGTATTAGCACTTATATGAACGGCCGTCCCTTTGCAGGCTGAATGGCCTGCGTGTCGTCGGCAAATTAGTGCAATAAATTAACGGGCGCGTCCTGCCGTCTGTATCGATATTTTTTATCGAACATTTAATCTTATCTGTTATGTATTTATGCGTGCAACGCTCTTTAAATCGGGCACATCTGGGCGTGGGGCCGCGCGCGCAGTTTTTGGCCGGCCTTCAACCGCGACGCAAGGCTATTAGGTTTCACAACACATACGGACAAACAGACTGGCGACCCGCGAGACCACTGTTACTTCGGGGCCCCTTGCTATCCCCACACGCTGATATTTCAATCCAATCGTTACGTGTTTATAGGCCCAATCCGCATAAATTTATTTTTAGACATTTACATGTGCGCTAAAACATGTGAACCGATTACGGGCGGAGGTAAAAACTAAGTTAATAGGGTAGTAGTACAGTAAAAAAGTGTGTGGTTTCCGTAACAGTACACCGCTTACCTTGTTCGGTTCATCTGTCACATAAAAAGTTAACCCAATTTTTTAAAATGCATAAAAAAGCACGTACCTGCCGGTAGCGGGTGTACACCCTCTCTAATATAAAAACATCTTAACTGTAAACCTTTAGAGGCGCATTCAAATAATGAAGTGGTACTTTTTCGCGGTTTTTTTGCATTCCACGGTTAAAAAATGTTTTTTTATTGGCAAATTTACGGCTGCGTTCGGTTTTGCAACGGTACCGCTACGCTCTTTTGTCTATTATTACGATGCAGATGTTTTTTCATTGCAAATAATGGCTTTAAGTTTCGACTTCCTCAAAAACATTTTAGTAACCTTTGTTCGTCTTTCTCCTCTGTTTAAAAACATCTTAACCCTGTATTTTTAAACAAACAAATTGTTGTCAATTTCGCAAGCATTGCCAAAAGTCGCCAGTAATGTCTCTGTGGAAAAAACAGCTTTTTGTTGATGATTGTCGGCCAGACTGAGACTCAAGATTTGAGAGATAAATACTTTGTTTTTATAAATAAAATCTTATCATGATTGCTTCCTGTCCCCGTTACATATTTCCTGCGATTTTATCCGTAGCAAATTATTTGAAAAATATTTTCATAATGTTTAGTGTTCAGTGCTGGTTATATTATGCAGTTTGAGGTCCTATTTGCTATTAAAATCTTTTTGTAAATACTCATAACATACATAATTAATTTGATAAACGCCACTGGCAATGTTTTAACACTAAAATAACAGTTCATTTCTGAACCGGGGAAATCCTGAAGACTAGAGTTCATATTTATGTAATATACTACCTAACATGATATCATAATTATATTAAATAGAAAACTATTCCTTAAGCTCTACTACGCATCAAACTAACAGCACAAAAAACAACAACGATGATATCCTTGTTATTTGAACCCATTAACTTGTCTATAGACACCGCTGCTCATCTCACACGTCTACTGGGTAAGCGGAAAGCAAATGAGATGTGATATTTTATGAAATATCATCATTAAAGATACGGGGTCACGTTTAAAACATTTCCGCACTACAAAAAAAACTGCCAAATAGTAGTGATAGGTATTATCAGGCTGTTATCAGTCACACAAGTTGAAGGACCGTCAGTCATCTGTCATATAACACATGCTGTAGAGGACTCGGCCGGACCTCGTAGGTACACAAGTGCAGTCGCACGTGCTCAAACACGAGGTACAGCTTATCTTGTATAAAATTGCAATGAATATTTACTTACATTCGGTGGGTATATTTCGGATGGCGCCGCGGAACGCTCGCCAGAGTATAACGTGACCTATACGTACATAGATTACAATACATAGTGAAGGTGAGCACAATAACATGCGGGAAACCCGACGGCATTTTTGTATTCAATATTGTAATACGGTCAATGTTGACATGTTTTTGCATAGACAAATGCAGCATATAGTCCACGATAAACGGAATATATTTATCTTCCTAAATGTAGCACATCCCGAATTCAGAAAAGTTTAATCGCATTTAGGATGAGTGGAATCATAAGCTTCGTCGATTATATTTCTTATCCTAGATGTAAATCGTATCCTGAATTTAGGAAGGTATAATACCCCTTACACACAGTTCAATTGGAATCGTAATTCCCAATGTATTCTCTTAATTCCCCGATCCTAAATCAGTTGCTATTTTGAACACAGACGATGGATCAAACATTCCACCTCTGTCTCATTCAGGTCATCACAACAGTAGTGTACCGAGCAGTATCTGTGATGTCACCGCGCGGCTTCCGGCCTGTGCGCCCACGCAGCCAGACACACACAGGCGCTCGCGCACGTGCCGACAATTAGCCATCGACACCCTGTCTCGACATACAACCCAAACACTTTTATTACACCTTATTCCAACTATAATCTGCTTGGTCACGGAACTAACGAGATACCGTGACCACGGAATGTATAGAGCTATTGAAGGACACCGTGGATTTTAGTCAGTACAAATCTGACAGTCCCTCCTGCCATACTCTGGGTGGGAGGACTCATTTGATAATTTTACATGGCTAAAAAAAATATATAATCTGCTCAGACCCACGTTATTAATCGCTCAGTTTAACTTGAAATATTCGATAACATCTGTGTTCAAACCACGTCTGCGTCATACAAGGAAGTAGTCAGTGTTTGCCAAAATTATTATCAGTATCGCATGTAGACGCTATCTTCTGTTCACGTAATCGTATGAATTTTTAATTTATGTTGAGCACAAAAAACCAGACGTCTAGTGATGACTAAAGGTGGAATTTAAAAGGAAAATATATAGTAATGCTATTTGAGTTTGTGAGCGTTGGAAAAGCTCACGTACTTTCCCTGCAGGTACCTTTATATCACATTTCCTATCGACCCGCCACCGACGCCGTACATTCTGCGAATTGTTGCAGAAATAGAACCTTTTAGTTCGATACCACCTTTACACCTGCACATTTCAGAAACCATTAGGTTTAACCTTGATTAATAGGTTGAAAAATGAAAATGAAAATCTCATATTTGTTCTCACTTTACACTTCACTTATATACCGATCAATTTTCCCATTTCGTTTTATTTCAGAGACTCGCAACAAGTTATAGATGAGTTAATACAAATTAAGTACATGTCTAGTCTAGATAGTTGTCGGCAAAAAATGTAACCAGAGGGACCTTGCTTTTTTAGGTAGCCGGACTTTTTGCTCATCCCTGGCGGGGTGGAGGGGGAGGGGAGGGCGGCAGACAGACTAATATAATAATGGAAACTAGACGAACAGAATAATGTTCAGGACTACAGGCTTCTTCAATAGGCCTGTGCTTTACCGTTAGCGATACGTTTGCTAATCACAAAACAGAACAATAAAAAAATGCTTAAAATTCGAGCTTTTTCAATTTGTAAAAATTCTACACGATCAAATACAAACGAAATTGCAAAGTACTGCTGTATTTTCTAACACAACCCGTTGCAGAAGCTGTACATGCATGAATGTAAACGAAACGTTTTGTTTTGTTGTCAACTATGCGAAAAAGCTTTCGCGGCGAATCTCAGTATACACAACACAACATGGCGAGACCGGACAGCGGTCACTTCTGCAATACTGGCAACCATCCAATACACATTTTTTTCTCTTTTATTTTCAACAACGTGTCTTATTTATTTGAATTTCATGATATTTCTAGTTGTTTCCACGTCCCTTGAACATAGCTTGTTTATCGTAGCGCTTGAGTTGGTGCGCTACCTTCACGCTACAATGAAAATTCGCGTTTAGAGAGAAAACAGTACATATGTCTGAACATGGCGTACGGGAGCAACTCATTAACATACATTGTTTGTATACCGTCTAGACTCGTATTTGATCTACAATTATTTTCAATTGAAACTTTTCATTTTAATTAATGTGGGTAGTTCGCAGTTGTGGTTAGTGTACTTGTGGGGGTTTGACCCAGATCATATCTTTATTTGGGTTCGATTAGTTTTCAATAACCGCCTCTCATATGTGTTCTAGATTTCTAGTTTGACGTCATTGAGACTGGGCCACGTTTAAAGTTACATACACCCTTTTAATGGCTATAGCCTGAAACTTTAAGTCACAGGTATTAAAGTCACATGTGGCCTAATTTACGACGTGCCATATTTCACTCGTAAAGGTTCACATGTTTCGTAATTACCAAAAGAAAGTTCTACAATTATGACATTCTTAACAAAACGGGAGCACTTACGGCCGAAGTACTCGTACTTATAATAATTTTAACGAGCCGGCCTTAGCCCCAATTAGTCGCAACTATTGTTTACATATTAACCGACGATAAAATAACGCACAATCTATAAATAATAAATTATCGATCCCTTTTATTTTCGTTCAGCATCAACACGTTGATTTACGCGTGAAATTGGTATTTTATGCGGAAATTTTGCTATTTTTGCAAAGTACTGAAAATTAATTTAAGCTTGACGTAAAATAAACGGCCTATTTTGCATCAGATGCAGTAATTTGTCATTGAATACCGGTTTCTAGGTTTTCTTCTACGGCTAACAAAAACGTCAAAATTCCAAATACACACCGAGCTAGGCTAGATATCGGTATTCCCCCGTGATTGGTTATCAGATAGCGGTCGCTCTGTCAGAATACTGATATTCAGTCGCGTCTGGTTACACTGAAAGTGAGTGAGGACGATTCACTTAGCATAGTCGGGCAAAAAACTTCGAAGAGATTGTCAAACCTCGCGTATGTATGTAACTTATTAAGTACATAAGTAGTTTTGCAATTTCCCTTAATTTTATATTTTGTAAGCAAGATATACATTCTTGTTCAATTACGGAAATATAAGGTCATTAACCTACTTCAATTTTGGATATGTTCTTATGTATTTCAACAGAGTATAATGTTCAGATATAGTTTTAAACTTAATTTGGCAGTGAACGATAAATATCTGTAGTTACCAAATAGTCCGTTTTTATTGGCATTCGTCGGCGGATGTTACGACACGCAACTGACATTTTATTGTACAGGAAATTGAGAATTTGGCTTTTAAAATGCTAATTATATTGATGTTTTTTCGTCGGTAACCTGAGTTTGAACCAAACCTCAACTAAAAATTCTTGGTCTAAGGCTCCCAAACGCGACTGCTAAGCATGATCTCCCGGGTCCGGTCCGGAACTAAAACGTAAGCAAAATGCGGTTACTCCTCTGACTTACTGGGAAGATTATTTTTATGTTATGATAATATGTAATTAACCATTCTCGTATTAATATGAATTTAACAAGAAAACTTAAGGTTCACTGGTATGTAATTGCTCAAGCCCAGTCATAATCGCGAAACGGCATTTTGCACATTCAAAAATAGGCCTTATGACACATGGGGGTACAGAGAGCAGGGCATTTCGCGCGGCCGCCGGCGTTTTTACAACACACACATTGCACAACATGCCGGTGACGCAAGCGACGCACGCGCACGATACTAACTGTACACCACTATACCTTGAACGCCCACAACAACGCCATTTCAAAATATTTTTTATACGAACCTCTCGATTGTTTTTCCGCACTCGCCTTAACTTGCGATTACATTACAGTCACGAACTGTGGGCTACTGATCATAAAATCTTATGTTTGTTTCTTAAGATCATCCGACGCAACTCTTGCGCAGCTTCGCAAGTCACGGTTCATGTGAAAAATATGAAACAGAACCACATGTTGGCACGGAATTGAGATCAGTATATGTCGAATTTGCAGTAGTTAATTTGAATTATTAGCTTGGTTTAACTCATCGATATCTGAGTGTATGAAACAAAAACAGGAAATTCCTTTATATGTGCCGTTTTAAAAAATAAAATATTAATATCTGATATACTACAGCCCACATATTTACAGCTAAGAGTGAGTCACACGACCGACAGACATGACCGGCTTCATCTCCAGCTGATCTAGGAACTTGGCCACCATGAAAAACATCAACAAAACACTAGGAAATTCAGTGTCAAAAAAATTGCAACACGTTGAACTACATTCTACGTTCGTAAGTTTCATAATGTAGAGTTCGCATAGGTCATTGTAGTGCTTAGTCATCGGTGAACCTAAAAAAGAGTTGCCTAAACACGGATAGTTTAAAGACACATAAAATTTATGATATGGCTCTACAGTCCTTCCTTTACGTCATTTAAAAAAAAAATCAACATGTCTGAGTCAAATACAAATCCGTGGTTGAAATCCGTTTATTTCCACGAAACAAAAAAGCCAGTAGACAATCACCGCAAACATCGCGGTTACGACACCGACAAGTGTGTCAATGTCGCGCGCGTTCCCGCGGCGCGCGCAGCCCACCGCGCCGCCCGCCGCACTGCCGCACTGCTGCTGCTGCTTCCTAGCCGGTAACTTGATGACAAAAGACTATTCAGAACAATCTTAAGATTGTTAGTTAGCATTATTACTCCCAAATAACAACAAGTCAAAACATTAAACAAACAAAAAATATAGCTTCAGCAGTTATTTAGTCAACCACGAATAGGTCGCTGGTCGCTGTCCTTAACCGGAGGAAGTTCTAGAAAAGCTATTTACTTAGATAAAACGTTTCAAGGTAAGTTGTCATCTCGTTCACACCACAACAACATAGTACGGTGTATCGTGCGTATTGCGTAGTGTGCGCAAGAGTTTATTGTATCAAAACAGGCAAAGGAAGCATCCGCGCGGCCCGCGACAACAATGTGCTCGCTGGATGTTTGCACTATCTGCTGTTTGTTTGTTTGTCCGCGGCGCGCGCGCAATGCCGGTATTTTACTGTTTCCGGAGAACCGCTCACACAATGAACTATATGCCAATATTTAACTTCAAACGGGCAGAGACAGTACCTAATATATACTTTTTACAATTATTATTGACTTTTACCCAAAAACCTGTTACACAGACCACAGTATCGTAACACCAAAACAAGAAGAATATAGCGCTTATTGCGCAACTCTGCGACCTACAACTCGCCTGCGCGGGCGCAAGTAAACAGGAAAACGGACGCCGAAAAGCTGAGGCCGACACTTTACTTTTTAATTAATTCACAGTTATTTGTATCACCGAAAATATACTAAAAATAAATTAGGGATATTTTTCATTCCAGGTTTCTGAAACTTCCGAGTAAACATCATGACAAATACAACCAGCATTGAATATTAACCCGGAACATATATAAGCTTTATTTTAAGATTAACAAACAAGACAATCGCTACACATAGAGCCATTCAGTGTTGAATTCACGAGTTCCGAGAACCTCATAATATTTAGGAAATTTAAAATTATCTCGTCACTTACAATATCATGGAACCTTTGCAGCGAGCAACAGAGAGTTTCAGCTAAAATTAAAACACTAACTTACAGCAAAGGATAAAGTTTGCCACCCACCGTGTGTGCTCGCCCGCTCGGGCGAAATTGAAAATAGAAGCGAGTTTTCACCCGCCTCGCATCCGCAAAGGTCACTGCAGCTTTAAATAACCTCACTATCAGGAACCGTACAACTGCATTTAACAATGAAACGCACTATTTTTGAATTTCAATAACTAATCTGCGTAATAAAATTTCGACAGCTAAGTGATTGGTTATGGTGACGTATTAGTGAGGCAACTATTTCGTATCTCGTCGTAGTATCCGACCGCCCACCTGTAGAGATTGGCAAATGTTTCCGGTATAACTCTTTACCGGTTTTCTTGCGACGGTTTTTGTGCCGCTAATTATGTCATCGCGACTTTACAGAACAAGCTGAGCCTCGCGGTAGTCTTTTTGTGTGTACTTAATCTATGAATTGTTTAACACAGTTTTTTAAGTAGCACAATGTTTGCGGCATTCTTTTAGTGGTTACACATTTTTTGATGATTAAAATGGTGTTATTTATTTAGGCACTATTTCTATTAATTATTCATGTAGGTATAGTGGCTTTCCGGTAAACACTAAACATAATTTAGGTAAAGGAAAAAACGTTGTACTGTTCATAAGCTGACATCATACTGGTCTAAGAATGAAGCACAAAACAGTTACAACGGTGATTAACGAAATATTAAAGGCGTTATGTCATTAGAACAAGAGCTAGCAATTATTTCAATGTAAAGTTCATAGATTGAAGGCGATATTGTTGTCTAGAACACGCCCACACGCTGCTACCTGCCACGAACCTCACTAATAGATCCGGTTCGAAATCATTTCCTCTAGCTTATCACGAACCGGTGATTACTCCACTACTAGATTTCCTAACCTCAAAAGTTAAATCATATCGTGACCCAATATTTTCTCCAAAAACAACTAATGTTGTAATCTTAAAATGTTGATAATGAAGCTAATCGCATCCCTGAAAAACATTTCCATTGGCAACAGAACGTTCTATTAATACGCACACTGGCGCGGCGGGCACGCACACGGCTGCGGCGTGTGTCGTTACTATGCAGTTCTCGCTGCTCGCCTAGACGAAGTATCTATGTGTTCGGTTTACTATCGTAGTGCGGGGCACGGGGGGGGGCGCCGCAACCGGGTCAAGGGAGCTCCGATGCACCGTTCGCGTTAAATCTCACTTTCGCGCGCTGCACCACTAAACATGGCGGACGTAGTGACGCGCGGTTTCGTTCTCGATGACACATTTTACGGTTTTCCGTTTTGTTTTCCACCCGTTCCGGCTACTTAATCGGGCCACTGAAGTGTGGTGTAACGTTTTACACATGTGTTGTAATTGACGAAACAAACAAACTTATATCTATAGCGACCCAATATCCTTGTCCCTATTTCTTATTTCCTACGTCGAGTATCGCGCGTAATCGAGATAGTAAGCTTATCTAGTCGTAGTGGCATCTTATCAGCGCACTACTATAATGCAATACACCGTCGGATATGATAAACAACAGATTTTATTATTTGTTTTTAATTTGACATCATTTTGATAAAGGGCGCGTCGTAATCGAGGATATATTGTTAAGCCTGGAATGTTGGAACATTACGAATGGATATGGTAAATAAAGAAACTTAGTTGTGGAGAATGCATGCAAATCTGATACTAGATCCTTTACAAAGTAGGCAATCAAGATCAAGTGTTAAGTGCTACAGTTTCTACGCATTTCCTTTCCCACTTTCATAGTGGCCGATTTGCATGAAGCGGGGTACTCCGAACCGTAACTCCGTAACTCTAACGACGCGTGAAATTTTCAATTAAGAAACAGTAGCGACGCAATCAGTCAACATTCGTGTGATCGTAGACAAAAAACAAACAAATTATAAAGGTATGTTTACATCTAACCGCGACCGTGAATCGAATTAACGTCTGTCCGAGGCTGCACGTACTCCAACCTGTTGTTTCCTCAGACAAGGTTGGCCCAAAAAAAGTCTATCGCAATGTACCTACAAACTTTTAGGACATGACTAATGGACAATAGCTTGCGAAACGGAATCGCCCGTATTATCTGTATTGTATCAGCTGTCGATTGATGTAAATAGGTCTACTGAAGTTTAGCTAAAAATAGGAAAGTTAAGTATCTTATGAACTGTTAAAATCTTGATTGAAAAGTTTCCGCCGCAAAATGAAAAATATTTTTTGGAGAGTAACTTCTGTACTAATTTTAGAAGTTCATAATTTTATCAATTTACCAATATCTGAACTTTTCCATATTTTTAGGCAGGAACAAAAAACAAAACTCGATATCCATCTGTTAACTTACCTGATGTAAGTACAAAAATAGAATAAGATAAAAATAACACATGAAGGAAACAAAGTAAAACTTTCTTTTATTTGATAAAGGAGACGTTATCATAAAAGAGAACACGTAAATCCCGGAGCAGGTCACAGGTGGTGTCCCAGCACTAGTGAGTGGCGCGGTGAGCGGCGCGCACGCCTGCACGCGGCGCGGCGTAGGAAGCGCGGGCGCATCTCGCCCTTCGCGCCGGCTGACCCACTTAGCGGCCGCACTAATAAACTGTTCTGATCGTATCTCAGCGCGCGTACGACCGCCTTCTGCATGATAAGGGTTTTGTTTATCATACAGATGACACTAAACTTCTTTTTGGCGAACTCAAAAAGGCCTAATTTTCCTTTTCGGTTGGCTTGAACTGATATTTAATTATCTCAGGTTTGTGCTTCAAATTACATCATCAATTACACCACGAAATACTCTATAATAAAAATTCTGCAAGTTATTCGGAAATAACCGATTTAAATATTTGTTATGCCACATTTGGGCAACCAGCTCGTCCCGCGGTCACTGCTGACACCGTGAGTCACGACTTGGTTGCGTAACCACACGCATGTCGCATTCAGCTTCATATAATATGTTTCAAACGACAGCACAATATCTATTGTTTACTAGTTCTATACCAAAATTGAGATGTATGGCTTTTTATGGCTGAATGGAGGTTGAATCATCGGTGAAAAAGAAAGCATTATTGTTGTAGTTGGCACAACAAACGATTGAATTTATGACACACTTTCCGAAATTAAACAGGTTACACAAAATCTGCTAATGCAGTAGACTAGTCACTGCATCTAGGAATACTTCAGAGCCAAAAATACTACATTAAAATAAAGTAGAACTTGACTACATTATTACTCAAATAATGTCACTCGAATTTTTTGTTTCAAAAGAACCAGAGACAATTCATATCTATGCATAGATAAACTATATTCTATAGACTAAAATTTGCCTTTTTTTCTTCTATAAATTCCAGGTTCTATCAGTATAAATGTACGTCCAACGGCAGCACTCAGTTATTAAAGTCGGCAGATAAACATGTTATCAGCATTAATCGCGACAGTTTCCATTTCGCGGCGCGCGACCGCCACTTTCTTACGTTTCCCGCGCGCGGGGAAAGTGCCCGCGCTTTTCCGACGCCATCTTTGAAACTACGCTCCCTTCCACGTAACTTGACGCGCCAAGTAATGCCATAAAATGAGCTTTATGATCTATCAAGTGAATTTTACGATATCGATAGATTATTTAAGTTAATTACAATTTGGAATCACATTAACTTGATATTTATGGTCATTCAATTTTGATAAAACATTAACATATAAATCAAGTTAAAAATTTAACTGACAAGTTAATTTGAAGAAATAAATCTAAGCACACATATTTGTATCAAAACATCTATCAATTAGGAGTGGTTTCGCGAACGTGCGCAAACGCAGCCGTGATCAGAAATTTAATGCGTCGATCAAGGATCTATAGTGCAGGCGACGATACCGAAATCGATTTTATGGTAAAACAATCGATTCTCATTCGACATATAGAGGCACAATCATGTTTCGCTATGTTCGTATTAGTATAATGTTACGCACTGGTTATGAAAAATGTAGAAACAAATGAAAAACGTACTCAACCAACCATTATTCGGTTGTTATTCGTCTTTCGCAAATGATTTGTGCAATAAATGTAGTCGTTTGCATCTCTTGTTTCTCAAATAAGATGAATATCGAAATAACTAACTCAACTCTGTACTTATGTTGTTGTGAACGGTTATTTGCAAAACACTTTGTTAAAACGGAATCATAACGAATTAAAATCTACCTAGGCTCATTTTAAACAGTCAGATTACAAAGCAGCGAATAAATTAAAATACTTTCATAAATAATTCAGCGTCTGTAATGCGGAAACTTAACGCTACTGACATCTGTCGTCACTAGACAACAGCTAATGAAAAGAAAATCTAACTGCCGGAAAATAGTACATTCATATTGTTTTTGTAATAGTTTTAAGCCTTGCTCGCACTTTTCCGGGTTTAAAAAATACGTTAGAAATATTTTAAAAGAATGTGTGGAAACACGTACATTCTTAAGGGTAAAATAACGTGTTTGTTGATATTATCTAGCACTTGAATATTTACAATTTACTTTGCTTTCCAAATCAGGTTGATCAATATGAACACATTGAAGTTCAGTGAGTCATTAAAAAAAATCATTATTCACACACACTTGTACAGGACACACAGACAAATGTAGTAACATTCATAATGGACTCACGTTATCCAGTATAAAATGAGCTCTGGTAACTAAAGCCTTTAATAGCCCTCAGGGGTCACAACACTGGACACCGTCGCGTTGGAAATAGCATAGCTTCCCGGATGTTACTCTGACGTCAGGCATCTCGCTAGAGATTTGCCGAAACCGATTGTCAATGACAAAGTACCCTATCCCAAGGCTCACAGAGTTCAATTTATTTTGCAATGCAGATGTTGCTAGTGTTCATTTTATTGCTAAATAACTTCAATAAAAATGTTCCCGAATTGAACAAATCCGTTTATAAATGCTAATAGGGTAGGCTAACAATTTAACATAATTATAAAAATAAAAGTAAAAAGACAAATCAAGATTAACTACGGTCATCGATCAAAATATGTAAAAGTCTGATAATAAAATTATGCAAATCCGAGATATCCTTACAAGGCATGCTAACTTATTTGACAGTCGTCGCTGTCCAAAATGACTTGATCAAATCAAAGGAACTCGTGTGCATTCGTAATAATTGAGGCAGTTTTCCTCATCGACTGCAGCTGTATTAGAACGGCACAAGTCATAAGCTCTGGACATAACTCCTTTAAAATATACCAGGGAAAATCCATCTAAATATCATTATTTTTAAACAAACAACAATTTGTAAATACAAAAATAAAAGTGTTTTATTTTAAGCTCCAAAAAGTGTGTAATCCAGTTGTGTATAAAGACTAAACAAAAATAAGTAATATTTTAAGGATTTAAATTTTAAATCCTTGAAATATTAAAAAACACTGTCTAATCCGCACATCAGCTCACGTCATCACAAATAATCCCACATCATTAATCCACCATTTTGTATCACCCAGCATGAAATCGCTCATCTCTCCTGTGTTGGGTCTCATGGAATTCATTCTGCTTGACGTCATCCAAACCACGTGTATTATATTTTATTGTGCTATGTCCACTTCCCTGCCGGTGACCATACGAGGATCACAAACAATATGACGACAACATTTTATAAGTGTACAACAACACATCTCAGAAACAGCTGAGCAGAATTTCATACGAAAAATGTTTCGGTATAAATGTACTTCATGAGATTCAGACTCACTACATTGTATCTATAAGCTGTAAGGAACGGTAAAAGCCCCCACATAGGATTACCTGAGGGTACCCATATGTTTCAATGAAGTGTAAAGTCAGGAGAGCAGTAAGCCCTAAGCTCGTCGTCGACTGGCAGCCCGCCATTACAACGCTCGTTACGGCCGCGCCGGGGACGGACAGCCACGGGAAATCCGGACTGACGCTCCAAGAGCATTAACGTTAGCCATCTACAGACCTAGCCTTTTAGACACGAACTTTTTACATTCAAATCATAGCATTGTTCCAAATAAACAGCGATTATTTCATTCAAGAATTTTGTTTACGTCTTTATGATCTTTGCTAAACGTGAGTGGCAGGGCACGTTTCTGAACGAGGTGCACCCGTGTCAAATATTTTGGTTGATATCTGCCAGTGTCCCGCGCACCCCGACACCACCGCTCACCAGAATTGGCTCCCACCGCGTCACCTCTCTTGGCTTCCAAAAGCTGCATACAACAATTATAATTTTAGCAATTTTATTTTTAAAATGAAACACAAAGAAATGCCACTTGCACAAACACTGGCTGAAGTTTCATATACATTTTTTAAAGCGACAGGAAATAATTAAAACCAGCGATTTACATTCATTTAAGAAAAATGCGCTTTGAACTTGCGCTTGGGACACATTTTATGAGACGCGCAAATTATTTTATACGTCTTTCTAATATTAAAATGATTAAAGAATGCTTAAAGCGGGTTTTATATTTCGGATATCTTCATTATGTATCCGAGATATATTATAGTCGCTTGAAACGGCCAAGGGAAATCATTTGAAACAGTGAAAGAAAATCGCGTCGTATCAACCGCCAATCTTTCCGCTTTACCGTAGGGAAACCAATTAGGAATTATTTCATAAAATATACCTGGAAAAACTTCTTCCATCATACCAAACCTAAATAATCACGTTTCTAGCTGAAAACTGAAGTAATTCCAACAAATTAGTCCGTCTAATTAGTAGAACCACAGCGGACGTTCCCCTATTCATAAAGAGACGACACACAAGTTCAGTTTAATCCAACTGAGCACAACTTTTACTTTCCTGCTGCGCTGAAATATTAACAAACTTGCATAAGTTATGCAGCGCGCTGCCTCCCTGCCACCCTGCCGGAGCCTCCCTGCAGGTGAATGCACGGGGCGGTCCTCCCTGCACCTCTATTATTCCTCGCTGGAGCTGCACGCGAACTATGCTCGGTATGTTTTGCTCCGGTGCAACGTTCCCTTTAGCTCCGTCTTTTTGTAGGAAGCTCGTGTTTTTGACCCGACTCTCGCTACATGTATAATATTTTCTATTAACATTTTATGATTAAAAGTACAAAGGAAGGTTTGCAGCAGACAGGGTTACAGCTTTACTGTGAATTGTTTGGTCTTTCAACGTTCAGAGTCCGTTGAAAATGTAATGAAGACCGGTCTGGACGTACATCTAAGGGCTGATTTTTCAAGAATTAGATTACTTTTATCTGAGGAATAAAAATGGTGGTTTGACAGCTTATCTATAAAAAATATGTCAAATCGCTATTTTTATTCCTCAGATAAAAAAATCAAAGAAATCTCTCTAATCTAAAAAAATTAAGCGCTTAATACTAGTGGTCCTTCCTTTTACATCGGCAGTTATTCTATTTCTTAAACTAAGGAAGTCATGAAAACGTAATGAGTATTTCTCAGAAAACTTACTTCATACTTACTCGTTTAAAATTAGAATTTAGGTAACATCAACGATAGAAACAATTAATCCTAGGTTTTCAAACGTCTTGTGCTAAGCTTGACAGTAACTTTTAGAAATTATACTGAAGAATTTATACTGGGGTATTTCCAATTCTAGATAGATCACATGTAGGAGACTGGAAGGCTCAGAGGGTACCCCAAAACTGATATTTATTGATAGAACGTCCATCTACGTGGAGCAGCTCAGAACCAAACCAATTATACAGATATTGATTGCTATGAACCTGAAAATTCAATAACATCTGCCGCTGATTAAACATTTATTTATGTATTCAATATTGGCTGAACAAATATGTGCTATTCAATTTCCCGAAATTGCCGTGAGAAATTGGAGGAAGTGGCGCTTTTGTAATCATAATGGCGGCCGGTAAATGATGACACTTTCGTTATCTATAAATCTCTATCGGTTTGTTTCTGACTCAAAAACGTTATATTTTACGGACATCCTTTGATGGCACCTTCACTGAACATTTATAGAAGCTAGTCGTTCAACTGAAACTCTTTTCTAAACCTGTAAGCGAAAAGGGGGAACTGAAACAAGAAGCCTTCGCTAAGCTTTTCAGTTTATAGCAATAAATTCTATGCACCCCCCACCGCATTCATCTGAATCCACCAATACCAAGGTACCATAGCACGGCTTCACATTGCCCTATTTCAGTTGCAAAGTTCTGATTAAAACAAGTGCATTTTTGTTTTCATCTAAAACAAGTAGGTAGTGAGTTTATTGAACCCGAAGATTGAATGGCTGGAGTATGCATCGCCTTCCGAGGTGCTGAATAATGCAGCTCGGCGTCCGCGGCGTCACGTCCGGGCGTCCGCCTCTATCTGCACAGCCCTCATCCCTCCGCACTCGCGAGCTACACTCATATAATTGAATCGTCACTGAAACTGTCAACATATATGTTACATGTTGTTTTTGTTCTGCTATCAATGCGGCGCTGTTTCCGAATACTGTTTTTATTGTTATCTCGTTCGATAAGCGGCTGATATGTATTCTGTTTTTATGTGTCTCTCTCCCTACTCTGTGTGTTCAGGAACCTTCCATGTACAGTATGTATTCACAATGTGTAAATCCGGTATGTATTCAAAGCTCGCTCCGCTAATACCGCGAGATGTTAACCCCACAAAGGCGCGCCGGCGTCTAATCCACTCAGTGTACTCGGAGCTTTGTCCCCATTCCGCTGCGGACTCCAACTCATTTCAAACTATTTTCAATGCATCTGTTTTGAATTTCACTACCGATTTGATCAATCTGCTTGATGAGGAAAACAAACTGGACAGGCTTCCACGTTACGAATTTGTGCAATGAAAGCAACGCTTATTTTCAGTTACGATTTTATAAATGTAGTAGGTAACATACCTAAGGTGTCATATACAAGAACTATGCATTACTAAGCAGACTGGTTTAAATTGAAGCAAGTAAAATTGCGACATATTACATCATTACTTTATTAAGATGTTATGGGTATTAGTTACATCACGCTCCGACGTGTAGGTAGTCATACTAAATCCTGCAATACTTAATGCCATAAGCTGTAAACCCCGGAGCACTGCTGTCTCGTGAATGGCTGCACTGCCGCTGTGTAGTTGTCATAAATCGTGGTTGCATGCCGCGTCGCATCGCGTGACCATCGAACTGAACCATTTGCATTCTGCTGATAGCTGGTATCACACACCGGCTCACATGTGGCCGGGCTGTAAAGAGTTCAAATTCCGTCTAGACACTTCGACCTGAAAAACGAAAGGGAAAGCTTCCATCCGTCCCTCTCTCTGCGTCAAACATGCGCAGTGCTCGCTCGGGGGTAGAACGAGACAACAGGTGGGTCCGTGAATAATTTAAGGGGGTTGCGGGGGCCCAAGGTCGGCGCACGGAAGCGTCTGGCTCGGATGTAGCCAGATTATATACAATGTTATATCGATTTTGCGGTAATTTCCCTGGAACATGCGACCTCCGGCAAGTTCTCGACTACTCTTTAATGATCCAAACTTGGGATGTAACTCGATATTAAATTATTCTTAAGTTCTGAAGAACTGGGTCGTCTAACTTCTTAAGTATCTGATCTCTAAGTTTCACCGATATTGTTAATAACCCCCGGGACAAACGTGACACACATGTCTGCTAAAACATCATTGTGAACAGTAAAACAAATGAAGTAGTAGAACGTATCAGTCCACGTTCTCCACAAGCTCGTTAAATTAAAGTAACTGATGGTAGCTGACACGGATAGTTTTATGTGATAGGTGACTCACAAATCGTAGTCCGACATTTAAAGCCACATTCACACTACAACACATAAAATTTAACTAATTGAATGAATACTGAGATTCAACTGTGGTATCTGATCACCGATCTTCACATAAACACTGTTTAATTGCGTGAATAAATCGATAAATTATTCCACCTTCCGTTTCCACCGTACAAAGCACAGTATCTTAGCACTAAGCCAAATTGTGGTATATCAATAAATTATTAAAACAAAGCTTTTCGTAAAAAATCCGGCGCTCATTTCCACAAATCTCGTGTGCGAATCGTTTGTCAGAGAGCTCGCAGGCTCCACACGCTCAACATTATTCCACATACATAAGTGATGAACAGACTTGTAACAAAGGGTTAGACACAGGCTGTACCTACGTACCTCAGTACCAGAATGTTCTCCGTAACGCCCGGCGCCTCCCCAGGGTAGCGTCCACAAGTTTTACCTGAAGAAATTTTGATAAACGAGCTTCCAAGTTGTCTTTTCTAGACGTTAAATACTGAACCCTTTAGCGTCAGAGCTGTCTTCGTTTATAAAGCGAACCCTCCGCCCTTTTTATTTAAAAATATTCTACTTTTACGTCAGCATTTAAAGTTAAGGGTTGTCTGTGTTTTGTGTGAATCAGAGGTTCTGTAATGAGGGCCGGGACCGTTCTGTAAGTAATAAGCGATCGGTTGATCAATACGAGCGAAGCCCATCTGACTGACTCACAGTACTCCGGGGAATTAACCTTCCGCTTTCTGATAAAGGCTTTTTCAGTTCCTTTTACAACTCGAGGCTCTCAAAAGTACTTTTGCCAGTTTTGCCTCTTGCTGCTCGATTAGCAACCATAAATATCTTTAGTCACCAAATCCTGAGCTTTACAGAACCAAGTGACAAAGGTCCTCTAGGCTAAACATAGTTTAGTTAGTCAGCCTTAGTCTAAGTTAGTGTTTATCTTGTTGCAGTGGACGGTGAGCCGGCCGGCCTGCCGCTCAGCGCACGCAGCTCGCTCAGCCGGGCGCTGCTGCTGCTGGCTCCGGGGCCCACCGCCAGGCATCATCTCTATACAGCACCTAACACAGGTAACATAAACTAATCTTACTTCGATAGTCCTACCGGCTGACTATGACTAGGATATAAGACGAATAAAAATGGGAACATAGTTTAAAGTTATTGTAATAATTTAATTTAGAGGTTGAAGAATCGTAGGTCACCTTTGTACAGAATCAATGTAAATACTAAGTTACATGCAATTAACACAATGAATTTATTGTTAATTGCATTTAGTGACAACTTAGGAATGTATTAAGGTGTAATACGTCATTAAGCAGGAAAAGAAAATGAAATCTTATCATTAAGCAAAGTTAATATCCTGAGTAGATAACTATTTTTGGAATATCATTTCGTAACCAAATAACAGAACATGCTGAAAGAATTTTCATTGTTCTAAAATATGCTGAAGACGTTTTCGAGAAAATTCGTTGACTAACAAACGCACAAAAGCTCAGAGTACAATAATAAGCAACATTTGGACTGTTACTTCATATTTCGACATTTCCTACCAGTACATCTTATGTTGGCTCACAGCGGATATTACAGACAGCTACATTAGATATTAAATATAAGTATTTGAGCCCAGAGGTCGAAACACGGACAAAGTTACATGACGTTGAGTTTTTGCTTAAAGACAAAACACATAATTTTTAGATAATAAATATAAATAAGTAGCTATTAGGTAATTTATCGATGATATTATTTGTGGAAAGTAGTCTTTGATCATAATTTTTAATTAATTTAATATCCTTTATGACTAACGAGTAGTACTAGAGACGTTACGCAGTGGGTGCCGGATGGGCGTCGATGCCGAGGGAGGCCTAGAAAACGCTGGCGTGACGACCTGGACGGTTATGGGGAGACCTTTGCCCAGCAGTGGGACAATATGGGTTAGCAAAAAAAAAATGACTTTATTGTATTTTAAATCAATTCATTTAAAAATTCTCAATACATTTCGCTTTATATGTATACGTGTAAAGTAGATAGTCACCAATTCTATAGCCAGTTGCGTAAGTTGATGTTATGTCGTGTTCTATATACTTGTACAGATATCTAAGGGACAATACTGTCGAGTCGGGAGGTAATTTCCGGAGCGGACCAAGCGCCCTATCTGCCGGTATTATGTCATATGAAATTAATTTCAATTTCCCTTGGCACGTGTAATTTAATTACTTGCTTATTTCATAGATACAATCTTGAAAGGACCAAAGACTAGGACGCTCCCTAATTTTAAAAACGTTTAATATCTATCGAACTTTTTGAGAATTGAGACATAAACAACAGATTTTCCCGCCTATTCATGAATACATTTGATTAATAAGTACTAAGCAATGTCATAAAAAACCTGGCCAAGTACAAATCGTACTTGCGCATGGTTCCGTTCTCGGTTCGCATCTATAAAAATGAGCAAACAAACCACGTTTGTTATATAGGAGCCTCACTAAAATTGACTTTATAATGTTTATTTTAGTATTTGTTGTTATAGCGGCAACAGAAACACATAATCTGTAAAATTTTCAACTGTCTAACTATCACGATTCAAGAGAAACAGCTTCGTGACAGACAGACAGACAAACGGACAACAAAGTCTTAGTACCAGGGTCCTATTTCATCCTTTGTATACGTAACCCTAACAATAGTTTCTTGCACTTATTTTATCCGTTACTATCAATATCGTGTCGGATGTGACTGGTCTAGCATTCTTATCTAATCGCCACACTTGTAAACCTCCGATGACGTATACTTAGGCTTCCTGCTGTTCTTAAATCATACCTACTTTTTGTGTAAACTATTAAAATGTAGGGGAAACCAAAAACTTAATAATTGTACACGATGGTAGCATTATGATGCCAATTAGCATTTACATGACACATAAGTATTCGGACTACCTAAAATACCTAAGTATTTTCAGTTGTACATAATTAATACAGGAAATATATTTGTTATTTCCTGTTGACAGGGAAGAAGGCACTTTGTAATCCAAAACAGGTCTTATAAATAGAATTAACAATCGTTTATTTATTATGTATTTGCTAGGAATTCCCATAAGGTTTTCTGACGTTGAGCTTTTCAGTTTATATAATTATTATGTTTCCTATTACAAAAGTTCGTTGGTTGGATGAACATCCATCAAATATAATTTGAATTTCGGATATATGTATAAAATTATACGTCAGTCAATCGTATTCTTCTAACTTATAATGGCATAAACTCAACTTCCTCTAAAAATATATAACAGAGCAAGTCAAATATATAAGAACACAGAAACCTCGCGAAATACATTTCAATTATTTGCTTAACATCTCTTATATAGCCTGCTCAAGTATTCTGTTTAGGACGAGTTAGGTAGTCTGTTGAAAGCTGGCTCTGTGTTAAGCCGACAGACACAGTATGTACTAGGAGTATATAAACACTGGTAGGTATATGTTAGGCCTCCCTAATGCACGCTCCGCCTGACTTCAACGAAGCGACCACAGCTTATTTACTGAACTGACTTAATGCTCTTACTTATAAATATTAGAAATACTAACAAAACATTATGATATTGTGTACTTAATGTACCTACCTAATTAAAATCAAACACACAAAGGACTCCCTTTATGTGCCTTTTTTTTAGACTATTAACAGACTGAACATGGTCGTATCTCGAAACGGACACAGAAAGTTTCAGTTAACTTATCTGAGACATAATTTGATACATGGAAGAGAGTTTCTTCCTTTTTTTATTATTTCTGACCGACGCGACGCGACAGCGCCTACACGGACACTGAAACAAACCCTAAGAAAACAAATAAGTATGCAAATAACAAAAGTTTCCAAACAAAAGTAAAATATATAAGTATGAAATAGTGTCAAGAGAGGCGTCATAACAAAACTTACGACCGCCGACAGTCAGGCTGTTCCATGAAAAATTCATAAAGAACAAAGAGGAAGTAGCGGCCCGGCAATCGATAGACGCGTCAGCTGATCCGCCCGCCCAATGTCACGACCGAGCCGGCGGCGAGACGGCCGCCCTGCGCACACACGCGCCCGCACGCACACGCGCGCTCCCAGACGCGACCCGCCGCGCCCCGGAGACGCACCGAGCCCCGCCACGCGGAACCAGACGACTTGTCATCTAGGGACTCCAGCTAATAATTTTGATGATTGTATTCATTTCACCTCGTACGTGCTCATTTTATAGCAACACTTACGTGATTGTACGCGAATTAAAGTCTAATTCGTTACGTCTAGACAAACTTGTAGGTAGTTCATTTTTGTAAACCCTTTAGTCGTCAAGTAGCTCAAGACACAGACGCTTTGTTACTAATTCTCTCGACAAAATTCTACGAGTAAGTTTTTAATAAAAATCTTGTCAGAAATTTGTACAGCTACTGTTTGATATTTACCAATGTTGACGTTTGTCCAATAAGTTTTTTAATTAACGTCTGATTGCTTCAGACTGCGTCAAAATTTGTCTGAAGTCTGACCCAATTAGAAAACTAACAAAGTTCCTTACAGTTTTTGTTGATTGTATTGATAACTTTTAAAATTGTTTACGACTAAATCTTAGTCGCTCAACTCTACCTAAGAAACTTATATTATAAAATATCGTATGATGTTGATTAATCGTCCACACTATTACTACCTTTTGTATAAACAACTTTCGCTCTCTGTCCACCCCTTCTTGCGTCATTTAGCGCAGATGTCCAACTCTCATGGGTACATTTGACCCAAAATGTGCACTTAACCCCCCAACGCGTGCGGGCGGATTGTGCTGCGAACAATAAATAATATTTATTGAAAGGGTTACTCAAAGGACTGTAATTACGCAACGTGCGATGTATTTGATGGATTATGTCATGATTCAGTCACTTTCTGTTGCACAATATTTGTTTTTGGGCACAAACGCAATTTTGTATGCTGCGTGCGGCTCCAACGATTTAGGGAGATATGAATAATCGTTATATTATGTGCTCAGAATTTATTCGGACGTGAGTGATATGCAATCTGCTGTGCACATTGACACATGCTCTTGAACTGAATATCAAACTAACGTAATAATAATGCGGGGATAGTACACAAAAAATCGCGAAATCCTAAAACCGTTCGGCACCTTTGAAAGCGCAACCCTTACAATGCGGCCGGTGTGCGGCGGGTCACCGAGACCCGTCTACACAAATATGCAACATCCTAAATAAACAATCGAGCTCGCAGATGGTTGCACACGTTGCGCTACTTACTGTCCACATTTCCAAAATGCCGAGTTTTTACGCAAAAATGGGTTACGTTGCACCTTGCACTGCGAAATCGACGCGTCATCCATCACAATAGGCGCTAATCTCGAATGCTGTCTCGTTTTCTCGTATAACTGCGTCTCTTCCATCATTTCAATTTGCCCCACAGCGGCTTTCCGGAGCTATTGACACTTTGAAATTAGAATGTCACGCGTGGGTGCGCGAACGCAACCCATTGTCGGTATTAGTATTGTGTGTGGACTCGATTTGCAATCGGCGAATATTGTAAGGGTTAATTATAATGGCTCGCATACGACAAAGGATGTGCGCCTATTGTCGTCATCTGCTTATATGCGCTGGGTTCATAGCACCTTGCTAGTTGGCTCATTTTATGATTTCCTCTGTGTATCAACATATTAAGATATCAGTCTTAGTTCTAGATTTTACGTAACGCAACCGATAAGGCGAGTGTATAAATAATAAAGTAATCACTCTTTTCCTGAATTTAGATAACTATATCTGATATTGCGAATAACGAATGAGCAATGAGATACAGTATCGTTTCCGAGCATTCCGTACTTGTTGTATATAGCTGGTTCTTAGGTACGAGTGTACCTAAGAGCATGTGTCGTGGAGCGTCACTGCTGGTCTAAACGATATAAAGTCATTGTGATGTTATTCTAAGCTGAATTACCATCTTAAAGGAGACGTGCGACAATGGCCGCGCACAAAGGAACACTAAGAGATACTCTGTAGGATCGCAAGCTTTTCTCTTTTTAATAATAACTTAGGGGACGCATTTGATACATTTTGTTGGACGTCAACTGAAATGTTCAATTGATATCATGACCTTATGTAATAGGAACTATGACTTAGGTTGATTTTAATAAATTAGAATTTAAATTCAAAGTCCTAGGAAATAAATGTGTGACCATTGCTTTCTCATTAAAAAAATAAATTAAGTGATCATGAACAAACCAATGATTTATTCTAAACAATGCAAATTAAAAACTGATGTAACCATTGTGTTTCTATTTAATTTAGTGTCAACGTTCATAACTCACTAAAAATATCAGTTACAGGGAAGTCACCTCTCACACGTGTAACTACTGCTGTACATCAGTCGTTAGTGATGATCCGTTACATAACATATATAATTTACCACACAATATTATTCATATGCAAAAAAATGGCGACGTCTAAGACTCCACGGATTATGGTCTAACGCCAGCTCGCACAAAGCACCATGAAGAGCGGTCACTCCATAAAGATGGTCCGATTAAGGAAGGGTGCACATTGTGATATTTTACTAATGGGACCGCATTCCTCGTCGACCGGTAGACCAGATCCCGGACAATCGCGACCCCCGGGCTATAAGGCCGTGGTCATTATTATAGTTAATTTATTATTATTTTGATACGCGAGATGAAAGGGTTGTCACAATGAGCTCGTATTCCGTGTCCCACATGTGGCCGTTGGTCACTCGTGTGTCCGAGAGACGTGACAACCGGAATGGGGTGCCAAATGCTTTTGTTTAAGCTTGGGAACTTCCACCACGCCGGAGCGCGGAGGTGCCAGCAGACAGATTATTAAATTCATTAATATTAACATTGGGCCTTACCTGTACCTACTGCTAATGGACATTTAGATAAGTAAATATGGGTACCGGATAAAATAGGTAAAATGTTTTACCTGTTTTGAGGATCAAAATAGATAATGTATTTATTCATTTAATTCTATAAATAAATATCAAATTGCATAAATATATATTCAGTAGGATATAGATTATAGAATTTAACGGTTAGTTTTTCCCTTTACCTGTAGTTTAATTTTATATAATGAGATAACAAATACTAATAACACAATGGCCTACTAAAATACATATATGCCTACTCCTATAACTAACCACAATTTTGTGATCTTTCCGTTAAATAATTATTACAAACATAACAAAATCGAACATAAAAACTAGTTATAATTGTTTCATCGTATTTCAAGCTATTCTCGATTTAAATGGTCGCAGTGCCCGGCGTCCAGCTCAGCCCTCGCGATCGCCGCTTCCCGATTCCCATGCATTGTGCCATTGAAGGGTTAACAATGCGCACAAAGGGGTGTGGACAGCGGCCGCCGAGCACCGGTCAAATGGTCACTTTATACCAGTCATAGTTTCAATGGACGAGGAAATATGAATAAACAGCTTTCTACTATTACTTGTTCGTTGATTATATTATTTAAATACCGGACAACCGTTACGCGTCAAACTTTAGGGACCCGGACATGAGAAAGTTTGTCCCTTCTTCGGCTAGTTCGACTCGATGCACAGATTAAGTTTTTTATCAACTTTTTCTATAATAGGAGAATGCTACTTGACAAGAAAGGATTCTTATAATCTCTTTCATTCACGAAAGGATACTCTGTTTACTGTTGTTGCATCTTAAAAGTTTGATTCAAATTGCAATGTTAAAAAATTCACATAACATGATTAATCTGAGATGCAAACTGGAATAACGGTCAAACTGACCACCAATTGTTCAGCTAAGGAATAATTAAATTAACTAAGCTTTATTCAAACATAATAATTACATGATAACATCTCAAAGGAGCAAACTGCATCGCCATAAATTATCCTTTTGTAAACCAAAACAACATCGCATTAGAAATGCAAAAAAATACGACCCTTCACCTATTGTGCCCTTTAAATAGTGAAAAATCTGCATAATTGTAAGTGATCTAAACACGGCGGGTTCGCGACGCTCCCACTGCTGACCATTCTCACAGGTGGACGCAAATGCATCTGAGAAATTCGCCTCTAACGGTTAATCTCATAAAGTGACCGTTGGGCCTCAAAGACCCCGTTGAATTAATTGCATTTGCGGGGTTGCAAGATGCAAATATATGCAAGTCAGGTGACCGTTGATATAATAGGATGATGGTCCTTTAGGAATGTAATTTAATAACGGTTATGCATCTCACGAGATTAATTATACTTTATTAGATTATGCGACCTGCAGAGAGGGTTGATTGGGGGGTTTACATAAGATCTTACAAGTTTTCTTGTGACAGGTAAAGGTTTAGAAATTCGAAATACCATCGTCCATCTACCTAAATTGATTTTCCTTCATTACATTTCAGGAAATTAAGGAAACCATATACTTTCCTTGTTACAAGAGATAAACTGTCCTCTTCCTATTACCAAGTAGGTTTGTTGTTCATGACTGATGTGTGTGTTCGTCCGCAGGTTCTCTCCCCCCCTCGCCGGCCGACAGCGGCGTGTCCGACGTGGAGTCGTCCTCGTCGGGCGCCGGCTCCGCCGAGGAGCTGAAGGCTCGCCTGCAGCCCCCGCCCCCCGCGCCCTTCCACGCGCCCTTCCTGCCCTTCTACCAGCACCACCAGATCGCCAACACGCTGCAGCACCACGCCACCGCACATCCCCGACCACCAGGTATGTCCGATTCCTGATGAAATTAAAAACAACATGCAGCGGTACCTCTTATGGCTTCAATTAGGCAATTTTAGATATAGACTCATATTGATTGGGTCTAAAGAATGTTACAGGTAAATATACAAAATACCCATAATAATGTAGGTAGTCATAATTATTATTCTCAATAACACTTGCAGCTGAGAAAAATCTAAAGAAGCACTTGTTATTAAAAATAGAGAATAGTGTAGCATTGTTGCGAGTTGTGCGCGATGTAACGTTGTAGGTGACCGCGCGGTGAACGCCCCTCCCGGAAGGTCACCTTACGAGCTGCGAATGCGCTGGGAATTCGGGGGAACTACGACCTAGTAGTTTTGACACTTTATAAAATATTAAAGCATAAACTTTTATACATTTTGACAATTTAAATACTGTTGTGAGTCTGTTTTCGTATTCAGATAAACTATTTATGGTTTGGAGTCATACACATTTTAATTCTGACGGGGAAAATGCAGTTTTCACGTAAACATCGGTGAGGTGACTTCTTGCAATAAAGTCAGAAGAAAACAACAAGTGTTATCGTTTCACTAGAACACTAGTATTATATTTAGCTCGAGCATACAAATACACCAACAACTATGTGCTTCTCGGAATTATGTCGTACTAGAAGGAAATTCATTGAATAACATTACCACAAGTTTATTTAGGTACGACACTCGTGTTTACCAACTAACGAGCCCGGTCAGTGATAGCCCCGCGGTTACCTATCAACCTCAGCTAAAACCTAACTCTTTCCTCCATTAATTTCATTGGAAATATTCTCGACGAGACATAACTGATAGTAATAAATACTAATTCATTAGATGGTGACGAACGCATGCCTTGGCTTACTGCGCAGACAACATGACGAAGTAATTATTTTATGTTAACATATGAATATTGCAATAAAAAGTGAGAATATGAGCAACTGTTGTATTATCTGAGCCGTTATCACCGAGCTCCTCCATGGTGTGTAGTTCTGCAATGTCTCGATGACAAACAAGCGCACCGGACGTTATCTACATGTATGCGGTGCACTGCTTTATCTGGCCACTTCCGGGGGCGTGTTAACTGCACCCTGGCCGGTGGCCAACTGGCCTTCTTCTCAAACTTTGAAGTGTATCGTTAAATGCACATATTATTTTTATGTGCGCCAGTAATTCACTCTCGCGATTGTTACAATTCTCAAGAAAAACACACGGGTTATGTACTTTGCGCAGTACTCGTTTTGAAAAAACAAAGCGATTAATAACAGGAGCTCGGCGGTACAAACTGTCGACATCTGATCCCTTAGCTTTAACTTCACAAATACCTTGCTGTATTTTAAAACGCATTTAAAGTTATCCTTCATGAGAGGGTATTAAATCACGACACTAAAACACGGGAAGTACGTTTAGTCATCTCTATTTTGTTTGGCGTATAATATTGTGCTGCCTACAAATTTTATTAAATTAATATAAGGCAATAGTTTATGGAAGGCTACATAAGGCTAATATGCCTTCAAAAAGTAACTTCCTCCCATAAGCGCCCGTTCAGAGAAATATGAATGCTTATAATCGATAGATGTGTAGAGATGCCGGTTTCCATGACACAAAAACGAAAGAAGCGAGTGACGGACGCGGGACGGACGGAACCAGTTGGCATGGCGGTGCATCGGGCATTTATCGCGAGTTGGCGCTCCACGCCCGTCCTCAGCTATTTGACATTGCGCAAGGTCAGTGCTCCTAATATAAAGATGCAAAAAACTATACTACCGCAAAGCAGTATGCGAGGCGCGTCGTCCGCGACGATTGCCGGTGCATGCGAAGCGACCACTTTCGATTGTGTCGCATTTTAAAAATGCCTTGTAGGTAGATACGACGAATTCCCCGACTAGGATCCTTTGTCTTGTGAACGGATGTACCGAAACATAGCTAGGAATATAATAATGAGCATTTGAATGACACAGTTAACTATAGGTTGCCTTTAGCGATGGGTATGTAAACGATAAGTCAAAATAACGATGCGCAGGGAAATGAGCAATAAACTCTTTCCATTATCACGTTCTTGTAGCGACCGCGTCACCGTAAATATAATTCAATTGAGCAGCAAACATTTTCGTGTAAATGCTTTACTTTAGTACGATTCTATTCAATCCAGGAATAGATTAATTTAGTTTAAGTATAATATCTAAATCCTAACATGAGGATACCCAAGTCAAACAAAATAATTAGAAAAACGTCACAAGCTGTCTATTTACGTACTTATTGTTGTGTCGTTGTAAAACGTTAATGAGGATAAATATTATGAAAAACATCAGGCAAAACCGCATAAGAAAATCCTTGTTCGAATACCTAACATTGACTAATTTGTTATTACAATATTCCGCGATAACGAACCATGAATGAAGTCTCTAGCTAGCCCAACGCGTCTAATATTACCTTATGCAATGGGTTCTGATTCATTTACCGAGAACTCATCCTGAAAATAATAGTGCATAAATAATTAAACAGACTCGTACGACTGAAAGGAAAACGATATGCTATTGCGGTAGTGGTATGTGGTGTCATACCAGTGGTAGGTGTGAGCCGTAAATCGGCCATTGCTGTAATGCGGCACACACGAAATTTCGGTGTTGCAAACGCGAATATTGGGCAAGAGCGGCGGTGCCGGCGCCATTGTCAGCCTCTGGCGAAACGAACGCGACCTTCCTACTCGGATTGGGCAGTCCAAACCTGATTGTGTGAGTATGTGGCCGCGTTCGAATTCAATCAACCAGTTTCTACAAATAACTCACTCAAATTAGGACCTTATTGAAATTTTGCTGTTGATAGCTTTCCCTGTACAGATCTTTAAATATTATTAGCATTTTCTCACAAAAATCTGTGTCAATGATTCCCATCGGCTTCATCCTTGAGACTTTGACAGTGGTGATGTTCGGCCAGCTCCTCAATTAATACAACCGAACAAGAACACTTAAATTCCAGACCGTCAATAGTCAGATCAATTTCATTTCTCTATGATTTGCCGTCTAATTCAGGAATCCTTTCAAGAATCCGATATATTCAGATCTAACTGAATCTCTGAAAAAACTCAACAACAACAACAATTAAAACAAAAGAAACCTTGAATTGATGTTGCCAATTGGCCAAATTGTGCTGATGTAGGTAGCACGAAACGTGATTTTCGTATGCGTGCGAATATCGAGAGTTGGTTTTTGAATGCGATTTGGTAGCGCGAGTTGCGTCAGATTATGCGGGCGGCGTAGCACACGCGCCTGAACTCCACCACTCCTCGCTCGTGGAAGTATCCTTGCGAAAACAACGGAATGCATGTCTGAGCAAGTGTTTTGGAGGTTTCTCACCCATACTGCAATACCTAATTCAGCTGTAACTATCGATTTAGATTTTAGACCATTCAATCAAAGTTAAATTAACTTCAATCTGGGACGCGTCGTGCCCGTGGCTCGCTATCTACACACGTATCCGTTTACTGGTTGCGAGATCACGATCTATGGACAGGATATGATAATATATAAAATGTAAATAGCCACTTAATACAAATAATAAAAACCCAGTTTAATCAAGAGTTTACGATCTCTCTGCAGACGTTCAGTCAGCTAGTAAATTACTTCGTACATGGTTTGCAGCGATGCAATAGTGATATTGCATCGTTGCCTGCAGGAACACCATTAAATCGGACGAATTCTAATTAATGTTATGTGGCTCATAATAGAGATGCAGTAGGAGCTCTTCAAGCATTCAATACGCGAAGTAAACAGAGATGTCAATGTGACATTTGCAAACGAAATGGAAATTAAAATGATGGCGGTGTGTATTGTGCATCGCGCTGCATCGCGATAAGCAAGCGCGTGCGTGTGTGTGTGTGTGTGTCTAACGTCGGCGCGCCGGTGTGCGCCTGCGCCGGAGTGTGCGCGAGGTGATCGTCCCGTTTCAAGGGCAGTGCAGCGCTAGCGCTCGCCTCGTATTAATAGTTGGCGACTATTTTCGCCTCGCCGACCGCTGGGGGGACCGGAACGTTATTATTGACATTCGCGAACTTCCAAAATGGATTTACTACCTTACATCACGCGACGTACGGTGACACACCACTAGGGACACGTCTCCACTGCGGTTTAACACCTCTTGTATCTTCCTGTTGAAATGCTTGATTTTTTAATGATATTTCATAGTTTAAATTCTTCGTTACTCGTGTAACTTTGTTTACTAAAATGGGTCAATAGAGAGCTGAAATATCGTTGTTGATTCAATCAAAGTATCAAATATATTTGGTCACAGTATAGCGTAGAGCTGTACTGTGCGCTTAGTGATGTGCAGGGCCAATCAATATTTCTTTCTGATTCACTCACGATTCGCAAACCTGATAAAACTGTTTACCTTTTTCAGATAATAATTGCGTTTATTTTGTTTAATCGGTACATGACCGCACATCGACTGATACTTATTATTACTTCTTTTGATAATGTTTCATAACTTAGTTGAAAAAATGAATTTATGATAAAGCACTTGCATGACATTTATTTTATTTTATTTTATTTTATTTTATTATAAAAGGTTCACCAACAATTGTATACACAATTTCATTTTAAAACACATGATTACCAGGATTACAGTGTAACAATCACTTATAGGTGAACACCACATGCTTAAATTAATTAAGATTAGACCAAAGTCAAGCTAACTTACTCAGAAATAAGCATGACATGTCAGGCCATGCAAGCTCTCTTGCATGGCCTGTCATTATCCTTTCCCCAATTGGATTCCAATTAGTCCCAATTCTATCAGCGCTCGTTCTTGAAGCAGCAGTGACGTCATCGAATAAATCCTAAGCAATGAGCGACGCGACGGGACCAAATAACTCGGTTATGCGATCACGGCTACAGTTACATTGCGTTTGCGGTTTGGACTTATTCTAAATCCAGAACAAAACATACCTACGTTAGTTCTAAAAAGAGGTTTCTTTGTTTTTAATCGCGACGTGTACCGTCGCCGTATAAGGAAGACGCGACGCACGCCATCTGTCGTACGAAAAACGGTTGCGCAACTGTCGGCGACCCAGTTGCGCCGCGGCCGCTGCCAAACGCGCCTCGACTCCTCTACAATTACATATTTCGGTGTCGCAACCGCGCGGTCGCATCCGAGTTGAACGGCCCGCGACCTTGAGTGTTGCGCAGCGCACGCCGCACGCGCCGCCGAAAGCGAAAGGAGCCACTTACCATCCCGGAATTTACCATAACAAAACCCCCGTTAGCTCATGGTGCGTACGTGACAGGCGACCTGTAGTCCGCTATGAGTTTTCAGTGTAACCACAAGTTATCGGGAGCCAGGGAAGCAGTGAATCACCAGCAAGCGGCGGCAGTGGTGTGGCAGCCGTGCGTCACCTTCGCGCGTTCCGTTTCACACGCGGCTTCCTGCGCGCGTTTCGCAACGCATCTCGAACTGAGTGGCGCAACCGCCGCCATCTTCCCGCTTCCGAAATACTCGGTACGCGGAATAGCGGCCACACGTCGAATCGTGAAGTCGGAAAATTAGTCGCGACCCAATTCTGCGCGATGGAATCTCAGCGCTCCACTTGTCCGGAAACCTCGCACGCTTCTTTTGCGATAGGTATAAAAACAGAAGGGGCGCCGTGTCCAGGCGGCCTACATACTCGCTCCGATGGTTTCCTGACTGTTTAAAATTATCTGCTCGTCCCCGGCGGAGCGGCAAAAGGCTCGCCCTTCACGGACCACGGCCGCCCCCGATAGGCCGCCACTCTAAATAGCATAACTCCATAACCGGGTCGATTATCGCGCGGCGGGTGGGTCCGCCGTGGGCTTGCGGCTCGCACTCGCTCTCCTTGTGTTTATGCGTCGCGAGCCTAACCGGGTCAGTGTTAGGTCGCATAGCGCTGCATAAATAGATGCGTCGCTCCCCGTTGCAGCGCGCGCGCTCCTCCGCCTGGCCGATATCGAGCATTTCGCAATGTGTTTACGCGCGCCCCACATGCCCCGTGCCAAACCGACGAATTCCACGGAATAGTGGCGTTGCAAAACCGTGGCTTTCATATTATAACGTCGGCGGCGGTGTCAATGCTGGACGCTGCGGCCACCGTGGGAATATGGGACGGCTAAAATTAGTCAACGTACTCTTTTCGAAACACTCTGCTTCATAATATAAGCTTACGTATCTGTTTCATATCAGACGCCATCGGGTTTCCACATTACTTGGTTACGTCATGGACTTCCTGATCGATAACCTGCGACAGAACAATCAATGTTTTATCTGTTGCTGAAACGAGTAGCCGAGTTTAAACTAAATGTTAAACACGTGACGAACAGATAACGTTCCTCTTAATAACTTGGTGGGACAGTGTGCGCGGGCTGGCGGGACTATGTGGTCCCTGGTCACCATGTCCTAACCTGGAGAGGTTAATGTCTGTGGTCGTCCCTGCCGGCCAATAACAAGTACAATAGTTTCGGATTTGGACGACAATATAAATCGATAAATTAAGTGAAAAAAGTCGTTCCGGCCTGATTGGTCCCGAGTCAGGGTCGCGTTGGGCAATACGTTTGATGGAAATCAGCGGGGCCTTGACCGCCGCGTACGCCCCTCAACCCGCTTTTTATGGCCATCGTCTTGACGACCAAATGTTTGTAGCACATAATTATACCAATTTCATAACAAAACAGTTTGTTATGTCAACGGGAAACGTCATTGGTTGACGAGTTTCTTGTCTGATTCTGTTCACGGCTCGTGATTTAGCATGAAGCTTTCGATCGTCTGTACATTTAGGAAGCCAAGGGCTTCACGGTGTTTGTTGCGATACTAACTGTGATGGTTTATTAACTCCAACGTAGCAACTCTATAATTGTACAAAAATAAATCAGTAGAACTGTAGATTACAAGATGAATCACGCTTATTAGTATTCTATAATAAGTTCTAATAAGAACAGAGGTATGATCACGCTACCGCACTACATGACCCACTGGAACAATACAAGTACATTTCAATATGCATTCAGGTCATAACCGCTGCCGGATATACCTCATAAGCGGAAATCGATATTAGAGATGAGCGGAAGGCGAAAATACGCGCGCGTCACGCTAGCGGCGCAGACGCAACTAGTTTTGTTTTGCGGATAATCAATTTACGAAGTAATAATTCGACTAATATAAGTAGCTATAATTGTAAATAAAAAATATTTAAATGTCTGTGTATTCAATGTATCCTATTTGTCTATTGATATAATTAGTATTATTTTCCTTCCTACTACTGTGATTATAGGATAATATACGTACCACCAAGTCTTGATACTTTTTTCATAATTTTTTTTCTACATCACTTTACCATCAGCTCAAAACTTTAACCGCATGACTTTGTCGTCATTTACTTGTAAAAAACAAACAGACACGACTAGGGTCAAAAACCACAATGTCACCGTGCTTACTTTATAGGCAACATTTTTTATCGGACCCTCAAATTTATGTAGTTCCTAAATCCTATGACTTCTTTAAGGTCATTAGTGGCACCTATAAGGTCAAAACTCAGGTAAATCATAACCAAATCAAAATAAATTAAGTATTAGAAATAAAATTAATAAAAGCGGTGATTAAATTTCGGGGGATTTATTTGATCTAGAAGGAAAAAAACTAGTCATATTGATTAAGCGACTAGCAACCCGTCCCAATTTAACAAGAAAATAACTAAGAAGCCACAATCAAGAACTGTCTCCTACATTTCTATGTATAAGGAAAACGATTAGGAAAATAAAATACTGCTGAGTATATTAAAAAAGATATGACTACAGTAAGAACAAAATCAAATGTCAACTGTCACATACATGCATCAAAAGAAAAGCTGTTATCATATATTTTCATCTCATCATCATCATCAGCCAGAAGTCTTCTGAAGGGCTTCCCTAAAGACAGTATACCACCACGCCGAACGACAATCCGCCACTTGTATCCATCGTTTGCCTGCGATGTCATAAATATCATCATCTGCCTGCCTTTTCTCAATTTATTGGGGTAGGGTTCCAGTCGAACCAGGTGCAGCTGAATATCAGTATTTTACATGGAGCGACTGCCTTTTCGATGACTGACTGACTGACTCTCACGATGTCTTATTTCCATGTGAATTATTGTTAATTTAAAAGAGTGCAAGTGTTAGAAATTTTGCATGACGTCACAACATGGCGCCATGACAGATCTGTTCATACCGTAGTCGCATTAGATACTAGATTTAAGCCAAAGATATTTTTTATTCGTAAACATTAAAGTTTCGGATCACGTTTATTGTCCTGACACTGCACTATACATTATGTATTGTATTAAATAAACGCATTATGTGCAAGTGTGTGTGTGCCACAGTGTGTGCACACATTAACATAATATTTACCTACTTCATATGTTTAAGACTATGTACATGACTCAGGCCCGGGAAGGAAACGGGCACAATTATGAATAATACCTACCTTTTTAAATAACAACTTATCTATTATAGATATTTTTTATTTACCTACGAAGATCATGGCATATAGAGAAAATATGGTTTCATCAAAGCAATTAAGGAACAGTTATTATTTTGTATATGATTTTCCTTCCACAAAATTAAGCATTTTGACAATAATAGCTAGGTAGTAACTCTTTTCCGTTTAAATTATAGTAGTTATAGTTTTATCAGGTAAAATAACACTTTTCCGGTGGCACCTACCTATACAATATCCACGGAGATAAGTTTACAATGTATCGCAACACAACAAACATAAAGAGTTGCAAGGACTTGCAACTAGAATGATTGATCCAATATGGCGTCCTGTTGCAAGGAAGTGCAGGAATTTGCGAGACGCGTTAGAGGGCGGGGGGGCGCGGGAGTGCGCTCGCGGGGCGGGGAGGGGTGACCTTCGCGCGTTGATGCAATGTCGCCGTGTCATTGACCACGCTGCGCCGCGCGCAAACAGTTGCAGCTACGCGCCCCCCCGCGCGCCTCCTCCCTCGCCGCTTCTTATACCCTCCCCCCCTCTGGCCACGTCTATCGCCCCCTCCATACGCCCTCCCCCCCTACCGCTCCTCAGTAAGCGCGCACAGCAAACTTTTGCCGGTTTTACGATATTCATTCGTTTGCATTTAGAACTTGAATATAATTTTTAAACGAGGAACAGGAAAATTTCAGTGAACACTTTTTTATTTTTAACCGACGTCATTGTACGCTAAAGTTTTGATCGAGGTAGAACATCACAAAAAATAACAAAGGAAGGACAATCTTACTTAACAAAAGAAATATCCAATAAGAGAGTTAACATTATCTAATTCATCCTGATTGAATCTCTTTATACATCCTGTAAGTATGTGTGTAGTGTAGAGATAAAAGGCAACACGCCTGTAACTGAAACTATTGGGAGCTTATCTTTAATCAAGCTTTCACAATCTATTCACTCATACAATGATAAACGCTTCAAGATTGTTACATGTTTGACTAATTTGAAGTGAATTTATAATTCTTTCTTAAATTATAACATTATTAAATGATGTTAAAACGTTTTAAAAATATATTTACTTGATTCATTTATAAATATAATGAATAAATTATGAAGAAAATCCCGAAATCCTGCCGTGATTTAGACGTGTCGACGTAAAACATGGTTTGGCCGGGTTCCATCTCTCAAAGACAATGATCATTGGTCACGTCTGCAGTTGACACATGAGCCGGAACGCGCCCTTACATTATATCAATATTAAAATAAAATTGTTTTCACAGTTGCATATGTTTACGTAAGCGGGGTGCACGAACTCCTCGCCAGATCACCTTCGATGTGTCCCAAACTATAAGTTGAGGTCGTATTTGCAATAATAGTCATCGATAGCATCGACAAACAAGATGAAGGATGACTCGTGCGCACTGTGTGGTGTGTGGTGGCGACTGGCTGCTCTTCAACACCACAGCTGACTGCACTACTCGACAGCTTGTGCGGGAAAGTCGATAAAAGTCAAAAGTACGTTGTCAAATCGTTTCTATTGTTGTAGCCACACTTGTATGTCATTGTGTGAGGCGGAGCTCACCGGGACATATTAGTTACAGTAGCAACTGAACAATATCTACTGATTAGCATTCTCTGCCCTTTCAGCAATTTTCAAATCCATGAAAGGAAAATTTTCTGGAAAGTAATTCAGTTATTAATTTCAGCCGAGACCTTCTTCCTATGGAAATGACGAAACTTCAGTTCGGAAAATACCCACAACTCCACAAGCAAAGGTTATGAAAACATGACAATAATTATGACTTAAATAAACTACGCGTCAATTTTGGCAGCTGTAAGTGTCAACACGTCTCAACTGACCTTACGCAATATCGAGTGCATTCGTATTAACGGCCTAAATAAACAGATAGTTGAACCGTCGCATTGTGCACTGATAACGGCATCCGCCCGACCACCGCACAAAAAATAAACTTAAACATGATAACGCTATCACCTCTCAACTTACCATTTTATTACACCTCGTACAGTTATGTATTCCTGGTAAAATAATGTCAATGCTCAGAACAATAATGTCACAGCTCACGTTCCGCGTTTAAACACTGAGAAACTTTTAGATTATTATGGCTATTATGTAATAATGCGAATTTGCTATCTGCTAGTGGATGATACAGGTTTATCTAAGCGATTTAATCTTGCAACCAGCTTTGATAAAGAAATAGCTGTCATCAAAACCGATTTTTATCTACGTGTCCATAATTAAAGCCATTAGGAATCATCTTTTACTTAAAAATTAACTTGGCTTTTATTATTTCTATTATCTTGAACTCTAGATCTCCAGCCATAGATATAATATACACATAGCTTTGTCCCGCCGCCGCGCGTAGGAGACAAAAATGTCACTTAGATAAGTAGGAACTTCCCATTTAGATAATGAACCACAACTGGCGTGAACAAACGTTAACGTAATGATCTGCCCAAATACTGAACTAAACACGGAACACTAACACATTTATTTTTTATGATTTAAACAACAATAATGTAATGATGCCGATTAAAATAATTCAAATAATGCACAAAATAACAAATTGTTAAATATACAAAGTGTCTGTCCCGTCTTTACTTTTTTTCTTGTTTAAAAAATTGTAGTAGTACGATGACGCAATCCACATTTCAATTTCTGAGATATGACAATTACTAAAAGTAGAGATATAGATGCAGTGATAACATACGTAATTCACTGATACATAATGATATATACTAAGTAATCTGAGGTTATCTTAGTTATCATAATAATTAGGCATTATATTCAGTGGGATTGCCATTTGCCACGTGTCAACGATCAATAATTTTATTGTATGATTAAAATTATAATGTAGTAGACACATTAAAATTTAAAAAAGAACTGTTACATGACTTCCTAGTTATCTCTTGTACTGACTAATTCATAAATAAAGACAATTTGTTTAGCACTATTGTTCCTCCACAAAAGGTTAAGAATGAATCAGACTAAATACATGTTACAGAAACTGTATGTCGTAATAATATATAGCGGCCATTAATTTGCACAGATGTTATTTCGAAATAAATTCACAAGAATTCAAATACGCGTGTTCCGTGTTTACTCTTTGAAACGTCTTCCGCCTTTTGGTGCTTATAAAAGCTGTTATATTTTTGTACATACAGGAGTTTGATTAAATGCTGCAAACGACGTAAATATAACCAACAGAATAATACGTTTTAGGTAGGATTATTAAATTTTTTACCGTTTTCAATTTCAATATATTTTACAGACCATTGATAATTGAAAAGATTGTGACTTTGAACCTAATTATAGTCTATTCGATACACAAATAAGTTTGCATTAACAAGTATAAATATTAAAGGCAGTACCTATGTTATGTCGTCATTCCAGTACAGTTGGTTAAACAGGCGCGGAGTTTGAGCAGCGCAAGCGCACACGAAGGCTGTTTCACAACCACATATAGCCAAATACCACTGATAATAATGAGCCAAGTGTACATACAAGTTCTATAAGCTGTGCTTAATGTACTTTGCAAAAGAAAACGTGGTAAGATTAACAGACCGCAAAAAAAAAACGTTTGATTAAGTCATCCCGCCTTTTTCAAATGCAGCCTTCTTTATAAACTCGATTTTTATATCTCTTTAAATGGCAGTGTCATTAAATTTTATCTTTATATAATTTAATCAAAAACCTGATACGGTCCTCATACTCGCTAGTAATAAAGCCAATAAATAAATATATGATTTTGTTATAAGAATCCCCACAAGTGCTTCATTAAACGAGAAATAGAGAACCTTTTTTAATTAACAAGTGCAATTAAATTAATTTACACAAAATACAAAAAGAACCTGCATGTAGTTTAATACCGCCCAAAACGCAAATAAAACTAGTAATAAAATATAACGTTGTAATTAAAAGAGGTTAACTTTTAAAGAGTCGTTATGCAAAATCAATGGTGGGTGATATCACAGATTGCGACAATTACATTGGTTATGCAAGGAAAGTGGTTTACAGACAAACCGGTCGGTGTGAGCTAAAATAAAATGTACAAATGACACGACGACCGTCCCCGCGCGGTGTGAACGACATCCGAATGCAAATCATGAATTCCACGGTGTGTTACGATATGTACCGGAAAATTGATTATTGCTTGTATTTAGACGATAACGTCCATCTCCTTGAGGTGCACCCGAGTAGGACGGGGATGTGTTCGTTCACATCAGGCTACTGAAATATGTAACGCGTAGCAAAAATCAGTCATGTCTGCTACGCATTTTCATTTTACGCGTGTTTTCCGGGCATATCGCGATCCTTACTACGTATACATCTTAACCGTGTTTCGATTACATACACGGAATCTGGAGCTCGGTACGAGAAATTTTGTAACATCGTAAACTTGCTCATCTCCATAAATACTATCCTTCAGAGTGAACCACTAAAGTTTTAGACATAAATCTAATATACTGGCGTGTTCGCACGACTCTTTCTATACAGTGATGAGGTAAGATGATGAAAACAAACAGTTATGTCGTCTGTATCTGTAGTAAACACAGTTCGGGCCTCCTCCCCTGAAAGCCGCGGCCGGTCCCCGTGACCTCGATACAAGTGTCGCCCTCTATCCGCGTGCTATCGCGGTTACGTAAGGTGCAGTGTTGCCGAGCGCAGGCGCAGCGCAGCGCTGACCTTACTTAACGCAGCGCTAGTTCACCACATGCGCGCGCAGGAAAATAGAACGCGCCATCTTTGAATTTGCGCTTTAAATATAACAAGCGCGAAGCTCCAGAATAGCGTTTTAGTCATGCACGAGTTTCAAGAGCAGTGCAGTTTTAATGGACCAAAATAGGCACGTAGATTTACATAATTCTATGCTGGATCCAAAACACTCTAGATTTCTTTCAGTTTATTTAGTTGTTCGTAAACAAATTACATAACCGGCGCACTATCAACATTTGGATGATGCTCAGTACAACGGAATGTCACCTTCACAATGAATGCACAAAAACACAGTTATCGTTGAACCACCTCTCCACTTTGCCCTCATCAATCGAAACATGACGGCGGCGACCAATCAGAAAGCTGCGCGTGCAACTACTGATAATATACACGTGAAATTTATCGACCGGGATGAAAGTGATCCAGCTTTATTGTTATAAGAACTCTGCGCTCTATGTACAGATGCGCATACATAGCGCGTCAACGCAAAATCCCGTAGTAGACGGAGAGGGAGGAGAGCGCGGGTCGCGGGGGATGCGCGGGCGCAGGCGCGCGAGTGTGCGTGTGTGTGAAGGTCAGCCGGCGGCGTCATTTCCTGGTCATTGCCTGCCGCCGCCGCCGCCGCATCCGACGCGGGCCGCGCTCCGCTGCACGCTGCACCGCGCCGCGCAATCTTAGGCACACGCACGCTTTCCGGTCGCACAGGAAAACTAGATGCATTGTCAGACACACTATGGGAGGATATGAGTCTGAAACTAACATGTCAGTGCACACTGCAGACGCCGATGCAATCCCATCACACAACTGATTACCTTATCACTTCCGCCTGAAAAACAAAGCGATAAAGACATTGTTTTTCATCATTTTAGTGGACACGTTTACAGAACAGTTGCTTTGAGGAAATGTTCTCAGCTCGCTATCTTATCTTCCTAATTCTTTTTATCGCGAGCAAAAATAGCAAATTTGCAAACTGATAAATCGTCATAAGTGTTTATGTTTCAGCCGATTGACGTCAGTGGAATGTAACCCTAATACTTACTCACTACTGAAAGCTTTGTCGCTTCCCAAACATTAGAAAAAGAGCACAACTAGTTCTATGAGACTCGCGTTGTAAATACTTGTAAACAAGTTTTTAAGCTATTAAACTTTTCGTAACGTGTTTAAATTATAGCTAAGCAGGATTCATGGCAAGTAATTTTATGGCCACTCAAACCACAAAGAAAAATAAAACCACTTTGCATGCAGCTTAGATGCACATTTGCATTCTTCGCAAGCTTTTTGCCACAAATTGCGCACTAATTTAACATAATATCGTTTTCCACTTCCCCTGCTGCTAGTGTGGAACAAAAACTGAAAATCATAATAACAAGTGAGAGCGGCGCAGGCGCAGGACGGGCGCGGGTTGCGTGTTTGTATCGCAAGAGGTTTGTGGGGTAACCCATTTATCGCGACCGCGGGATGCGCGGGCGCAACCGGTTCCCCTCTCTCCCCCTTCCCCCACTTCACCCTACATCAACCTAAACGTTCGCATACTCGCATCCGGGAGCAAAACAATCCGTCTTCATCAGCCACTCACAGCAAACAGCACCTAGTTCAGAGAGTGTAAGGTGCAATTTGGAACGGCTGCCTTCTCGATAAGTTTTCTTTTCGCTCCGAAGGACTGCTAACTAGCAAAGTGAAGATGACATTCTAAGACTGCAACAGAGTGTACAAGCGACGTAACCTTGATCTTGCAGCACAACCAGTAGGATGCGTCCACCGCCGCCGCGCGTCCAGCGCATGCGCTATAAATAGAGTCGCCGGCGCATAAAATGCGGGTTTTTTACGCGGCGTCTTGTTAGCTTCCCATGCTCGCGAGGGATTTTATGAGATACGTGTTCGAGGAACGTTAAATTATAAATAACAGGTAACTATGTTACCTCCCTGCGTTATTTTTACCGTTTGAAATGCTCGCACCACTTGCAACTCTAACCCCAAACTCTTCATTTCAGATGGTCTGTAAGATTTTTATGATCATTTCGTATCAAATCTTATCCGATTGGAATCTAATCTTATTCTTTGCTTTCATTCATTAATTAAAGTGAATGATTTTATCTAAGCGAAGTGACCGCCCACAGCTGCTGAACAAAGGAGTATTTAGTGCATTGACATTAGCTCTGCTTATCAATCAATATATTATGTATGTTCAGCCGATTGAGAGTCTGCATTATTAGTAATACTTCCGTAATTATGTACTAAGGCAACTTAATGTTGAATACGTAAATTTTTAATGTAATATTTAGTAATTTTTCCGCTTATTGAAAGAGTGCAAAATTGTGATTATGCTGATTAATGATTACTAACTCGTACATTACATCAAATATTAATTACTTTTCTGTCTTTTGTTCAAATAATTGCATAAATATATCTACAATATGAATTAAACTATGAAACTTGTAATTCGGATTGGCCATTAGGATTACAACAATGCGTAGGCGTTAACGAACCTTAGATGGTCGCACGCGCACCTGATGTAACAACCACTTCACAAGCTATAACATTGTACAGTAAACAAAGACATGTTTACTAACATAAAATAAAATTGAGAAGTCCTTGATTTTTCTCGAAAAAAAATATGTCCGCCACACGTGTTGGTGCGCAGGGTCAACGACCGCGCAGATAAGCCGCGCGAAAATACATACCAGTCAGATAATATTAGAAAATGGCGAATCGCGCCAACGCACAACACACACAGGCGACGATTATAAATATACACGTAAATATAACACGTTTTAACTCAGTAGGCAGATATGCTAAGTTAGTTCAAGTTCGAGTTCCACGCTATAAGAAATACATTCACATAATACGTAACTAGAAATACCTAAGGAAAGATAGTCATTACATTCTATGCGTTGTTCACTACCTTTGGAAGGAAAACCACTGTCATATATTAATTTACTTTTTCGTAAATTACGTCAAAACCACATAAAGTTTACATTTTCCTAATGTTACTTCCTCATAAAAATTAATTAACTTTTAAAACGCACTTCCGTCTACTCTCTGGTGTCATTTAAACGTTACACGACATTCCCGATGGGAGAACAACTGATTAAAATGAGAAAATAAGGTGAAAGTCTCTTCGTCCTGGAACATTTTTGTAGTTACAAGCAAAACTTTATGTTTAGGGTATTTCCCTGATTGCATGACGTAATGTGATAATTAAATTAATTCATTATTATTGACCACAAACTTATTAACTTGTGGTTCGCTATCCCTGTGATATCCCTCACTTCACTGAGAACACTTTGTTGTTGTCACGTGTCGACTTCGTGGTGATTCTCACTAAAGAAAAACACACTCATCGTGTGACGTGGAAAACCACAGAAACAGAACTGCAGTTAACAAGCTTTCATAAAAAACATCTGGAACACATAATTCCACATAATTTACGCAACCTTATTATGCGAACAGTGAAATGTGCCTTCCACACAATAACTACCACTATAAAAAGCGCGAAAAACTAGGTGTTGGCCCCTCACTTCCTTGCCAACGAGACTAGCGAAAAATTTGGTTTCACTCCTAAATATCAATACATAAATTAGTTATACTTCTAGAACTATCTCATAACATCTATTAAACTAAAATTAAAAGGGTGCGAAGAATTTTCTCGTGAGTATAAACACGTAGGCCATTTTAGCAGCGGTAGTAAAAATATGTACGTACATTACGAAACACAGCTAATAATAAACAGATAACCATAGATATCAGAATAAAGCCATTACCGACGTACGGACAGACGGCAATGCTTCATGTAGTGTTAACTAAATCATTTCCCGCGAATTGGGCTAATCGTGACCAAACAACTGTTTTATTGAGCAGGCCAGATGAAATTTATAGTCCACGGTTTGAAGTTTTTAGATCGGACTCACGCGGTTGAGCGCTGAGAAAAATATCTTTATTTTGTTTTCTAAGAATCATTGACTTTGATGTTATGTCAGTGTCTAGGAAAGAGAACGAATTGTTTACTAGTTGTATTCCTAGGGGAACAAAAATCTCTTTGTTGGCTTTCAGCCGGTGAAGATATGGTTGAAGTTTCGCAGTAAAACCTTCAACTTATGTCGCACACATCATTTTCCGTAGTTCTGCTGTAGCAGCAAGTGCACTCGTTTCCTATAGAACACGAAGTAGAAGTTAATTTTTCCGAGGAGGAAAACGTAGAGGCGAGTGGGCCGGTCGGACGGCCGCAGGCATTCGGGTCAAGGCGGCGGGCGGCGGGCCCGCCTGACGCAACCGCGACACTATCAGTCGGTGCTATCGTCAACTAACGCGCTCGCATTGTTTCACACCAGCTCGCCAGCTGCACACGTGGAAAACAACTGATTTTATAGGATTCTCGTAAGCTAGTTCTTCCAAGCATTAGATACTACAAGGGTCAATTCACACCGAGACACGACGCTGCGCGCACTTTTCAATAGAGCGACTTAAAATCTAACTTTATGACCTGCACGACACACACACATTTCCAGTATTGTCGTGTCCCGGTATTTACAATTATTTTCCCCATTTATCGTGCACAATGTTAATAATACAGTATCGTACATTGTAAAAAGTGGACCACAACACGTCTATAAATCATTGCAATGTATAAAAAATAATTAAATTTGATAACAATAAACATCATCCGCATCCTTTCCATCAGACCGTTTTATTATTATCAACTGTTGCTACCCCCTATCAACACCGTATCACCATTGCAACTATTGGATTTCATTGCTCACTGGAAATTTATTATTTTATTAGTGCAATTTAAGACCATTAATAAAATAATAACGTTATTAATACTTTCATATTACCTTATTCCTTAATTTACGACAATTTGTTTGTTGGCACATGTGGCCTTAGTTTGACTAAGAAACAGGACGATTCTAACAGATAACAAGCCAGTCTATAAAATGAAAACAATGTAAAATATTGTTATCAAAATACTACAGTATAGTTTAGACAACAGACTGTCCTAATCACATGGGAGTGGAGCCTCCTTATAGTCTCACTATTGTTGAGCCATAAGTTGTAACGAAATGTTGCCTAAACATTCAATCAAACTTGTCTAATATAAGTATATCATTCAGGTGAGATTTAATATACCAGAATCATTTTTGAGAGAAGATTTCCCGATTTTCCAAAAACAAACATATTGTGTAGGTATAGATTTAGGAAGCATTCGAGGTACCTGCTGTCTCAATAAGTGGTCATTTGAATTTCTGACAGATTTAGGATGATAATGTAAAGATTCGCGAACTTGTAGCCTGATCGTTTGTTTATGTTGATTGCAGTAGGCGGCGTGAACGAGCGCGACGCGTACGGCTACGGGTACGGCGGCGGCGGCGGCGGCGCGCACCACTTCGCCGCGCCCGCGCCGCCGCCTCTCCCGCACGACGAGCTGCCCTACTCCGTGTTCGACTTCGGCGACTACCAGCGGCATCACCACCACAACAAGCTCAAGCCCAAGAAGAGGCCGCGCACCGACGCGCCGCCCACGCCCGGCGTGAAGCGCAAGTCCCGCGAGGGCTCCACCACCTACCTGTGGGAGTTCCTGCTCAAGCTGCTGCAGGACCGCGAGTACTGCCCGCGATTCATCAAGTGGACCAACCGCGAGAAGGGCGTGTTCAAGCTGGTGGACTCCAAGGCGGTGTCGCGGCTGTGGGGGCTGCACAAGAACAAGCCCGACATGAACTACGAGACCATGGGGCGCGCGCTGCGCTACTACTACCAGCGCGGCATCCTCGCCAAGGTGGACGGCCAGCGCCTCGTGTACCAGTTCGTGGACGTGCCCAAGGACATCGTCGAGATCGACTGCTCGCTGGCGTAGGCGCTCGGCTCTCAACAGACGCGTGACGAGTGACGTGGTGACGTGGTGACGTGGTGACGAGGTGACGTGGTGGTGACGTGTGACGTGGTGAGGTGCCGCATGCCGGACGGACACTATCTCTCATACGTAACACGGTGTAGAGGACGTATTCATTTCGCTCTTACATTACTAGTTTTTCCACTAATAGTTACAATTCGTCTATTTTTCAAATCATCATGCATTACGTTTTTCAGATCGCTTCTATATAATGTTATTAATATAAATATTACTCTCAAATCGAACTAATATTAACTTATCATTGAATTTAATATTTATACAAAAATAGGAGAGACGAAATTGATTGCTCAAATGTTTATATAGGTACCTATTTTTAGGGTATTTCAGAAGAGGAACACTAAATTTGCTAGATGTTATATGGGGATGGAGTGATTTTTGTATAATGTTGAAACGAATTTTTAAATGTTTGTAAATGAAATTTCTATATATTGCATGTTTAATGTCGATTATACATTTCCTCGGTCGACTGTACGAAATCAGAACTTCCTACCTCAGAACTACGCAAAAGTAACAAATGATTCATATGAATATACAATTTACATTGTTCGAAACAGTTTACAATACGAAATAGGAATATATAGTCTAAATAAGAGTTTATTATAAAGAAATATTTACGTAAAATGTTTATATAACAAAAATATCTTATAGTAATATCCTCAGATGAAATAAATATTTTCACTTCTTGGTGCTTTTTATGGCCATCTCATATTTACACCTTGTTACAAACGGAGCAACCTCATTGCTGTTGATTTATGTATAACTATGTATATTATATGAACATTTAGTAATTGTCTATTATCTAGCTGTAATCTGTTTCCTGAGAGCGCGTGCCGACAGCGGCCCGGGCCCGGCGCCGCACCATGGACTACGCAACTACGCTACTACGCACACGACGCGCGCGTCGGTCCGCGGACCGCTCTCGGGACACGCTCTCGTCGTCGCATAGTCTATCTCAGTTGTTTTACATTTCGAACCTGAATTAGGAAATGATATTAAATTGCAAACATTCATTTAAACAAAATGTTTTGACGTAATACTACGCAATACGCATGTACTGATAAACCTACTGCCAACTTTCTGATAGAAAACTGACATAATGAATAGTTAAGGGATGATTTTTGTGCGTTAATTGTGTTAATTATAAATATATGTTTACTATAAGTGAGCTGTTTAAGTGGACATGTTCTAGTTTATTTCGTTTATTTAAAAATTATATTAAGCATGTTGCAGGGGGGTCGCGCGCACCTGATCGCGACTACAACTACATATCAGAAAGAGACAATTATTTACTGTGTATGACATATACATCCTGTTTTCTCAGCATATCAGGCCGCTTGTATATAATTTCTTTAGTTGAACAGCGCGCGACCTCCATTTTTTGTTACCTGAATAAATATTATTAATAATTAATTACGATTTGTGGTCCAATGTTAATGAATCATAATACTTTTAACTAGATAGTTGTAAAAGAAAGATCGATTAAGAGTAGTCTAGTTCACACTTCGACATATAGACAGATATCATTGATATTTCATTCAATGCAAAGACAAAATGATCCTTCTATGTATACAATAAAGTTTGTTAATAATAGTAAATGTACCGTAAGCGAGGAATTGTTAGTTGGCGACGCGTCAAATATAATAATTGTTGACCACACGTGCGCTCCGGCCAACACATTTTGTTTTGAAACCTACTTACGCAATATTTTTATATTCAAGATGATGATATCAGTTAGTTGTTACCGTGTGTCAGGTCGTGGACTCGCAGGACTGCGACCTGCAACGGAGGGCGCGTGTGGTCGTGAACGATAAGGGTCAGAGAGCCTTAGGAGAGGGAGGATCGAGTGGCGGGTCACACCGTGCAATGGGTGCTATGATGAGGGCCGGCGGCAGCACGCGCGGGACACTCGCACACAATACAATAATATATTAGACCAGTCCAACCGATATACAGGTGTTAAACTAAATATTAATAAACCAGTGCGCTAAGTGAATTTTATATAGGTGAAAGATCTCAGTATCCAAACTTCTTCGAACAAAACCAGTGGCCGTTTCATGTGATTAAAATTAATATATTTTAAAAACAAAATTGTGGAATTTTAATCGTATTTTTATATAGCTAGATGGAATTCTCAGTAATTTTCTGTTCGGCACTACTTCTTATGCTTTTGTAAATATAACTATAGGGTTTAATTTATTTATTTTTGTATGTCGCGCGGGCGATGCCCTCTGCAGGCATCGACGGAGGCATTCAATTCTTTTCCTTTTTAGGGAATTTCGTTCTGTAGGTTACAAATTTTATTGTAAAAATATCTTTATTAATAAATTAGTAGGTAATGAATGGACCATGGGATGGAAGGTGAACGCTCTCAGAATTAATAATTCGGCTAGTGTGTGTCCTAATCGACAATGTGAGATACTAGTTACCGGTTAGTAGGCAAAATGTTTGAGCAAGCATTTAAAAAAATGCTCGGAGAGTTTAAATAATTTTAGTCGAATTGATGTTGTTGAATAAAAAATCAAAGTTTCTAATTAATAATGTACTTAAATTTTCAATGTAAATTTTAAAGGCACCTCGAAAAAAAATATTATTAATGAAATTATTTTAAATTGAGCCTAGTCTTTAGTATCATAATTTGATTTTAAATTATTATAACAGACGCCAGATTGGTACGAGGCGTCGTCGTGTAGGGGCCACTTCCGGTGGCCGCAAATGTTTTGCACGTCAAAATTATTGTAAATACAAATATTTAATAAATAATCCAAACGCACACCCTCACGAGCCATGAACTAATAGTTATTGGCGTCGCTAGATAGGAGAAATATGAGAATATTGTGCAAGGAAGCAATGAGAAGGTTAGTGAATTCGGTGATAGAGGAGGAGGGCGCTGCGCTCGCTCGGCGGCGGCAGCCAGCATTCATGTGTTATCGTTAATTACTATTTCAATGTACGTATTCCTGTTCGTCGGTAAATTTATGTCCAATATTCGAATACGTAATTCATTCCGGATGAGAGTGGTGTGTTACGTTTGTGTCGACAACGAGTTGGTTAGGTGATGTAAACTTTAGTTACAGCTACTCGCTCATAGATGGCGCTGTCGTTTCGCTTTGATCAAACTTTAACAAAATTCGTCATTATTCTGAGAGTTGCGTGCGATACAGTGATTTTGCGTTATACTTGCTTTTAGTTGTATGCAGTTAAAGTCCGATATTTTAATTGTAATTTTAGTTGTTTAATTTTACAAAATACTGTATTTTCTGCCCCCTAGTTAAGTTATTTTTCTATGTATAGTTAGTTATAAGTGTAAATGAATTAGCACATAAATTTGATGCATGATGATAATGTTAATAAAATATCCACAATAAAATCCAAACTTGTTTGTTATTATATCCTCTGTAGAACTAGATCCCCGCCGCTGAAGGTTTCACACTTTATCAGCGGGTTAGAACCCAGCCAGGCATTACTTCAGCACTGCCCTCGAAACAATAAAGAAAACATCGCGAGGAAGCCGGCATTTTTTAGCACTGCCGGCCGGCTGCCATGCTGGCATAAATTACTGCTATTGAAAAACCCATTAACACTTCATCATACATGGCAACCGACCCCAAAACCTCTTAAAAGTATTACATAAGTACGCACGGTATAAAATGTGAGTATTAAAAAAAAATGAGTTGCAAAAGTCCAACCGGAACGACAAACAAATAAACAGACAAGAAAGATGAGTGTATAAAAACGTGGGAAAATATACACGGCTGCTACGAGTACACGGCTACGTGGATATTCTCGGTTAAAAAATTGCTACGCTCGGTGCTACAACGGTGCATAAGCGCCTACGCGGATCGACCCTCTGCTACGAAACATTTACGCTGCTACTACGGTGCCTAACCGTCTACGAGGATATCCCTCTGCTACGAAGCTGCTACGACGCCACTTCCTAACGTAACCGCCTACGCGGATATCCCGCTGCTACGGTGCTACAATGGAAAGTATCGCCTACGCGTATATCTCTCTGCTACGATGATGCTACGACGCTACCGACCCCAGAACGTAACCGCCTACGCGGATGTCCCGCTGCTACGGTGCTACTACGGAACGTAACCGCCTACGCGGATGTCCCGCTGCTACGAAGCTGCTACGGTGCTACTACGGAACGTAACCGCCTACGCGGATGTCCCTCTGCTACGAAACTGCTACGTTGCTACTACGATTCGTAACCGTCTACGAGCTACGCACGCACACTATATACGTTTTTAACCATTCTATATGAACAATATTATTCGCGCGCGCGGCATCAATGCGTCTACTTCGTCTCTATACTCGTACGTAACAACAATGCGATTAAAATGTTGTATTTTGTAAATATTAACCTAATTTCTTTTAACTGAAAAAATACCTCTATCATCATGGCTTATTTACCTGTTACTTCGTATCTAACTAGAGACCCGACAGATGCCGCTGCTCCTTCGGACGGTAACGAAAGCGACATGATTAGACAAAGTTATGACATTACAAAAATATTTCTGCTTAGTTTGATATGTACCTATAAGGCAAGGTTCACAAGCGCTTTGGAATATGTTCTTGGAATGAAGAAATACGCAGAATTAATTGTATAGTTTAGAAGACATAAGCGGTCACGATGTTAAACAAGAAAAACAAAAAGTTTAAACAGTGCCAAGTTAGAAAACTTTTACAAAAAAATCAATGAAATAAAAAACATTGCCACCGACTTTCGAAAGAGAAGCACCGATAAGAGAGAGTATGAAGGTGCAGAACAAATTACTACCGTAATTTGTGCTGTGACTTTTTCATTGTTTGTATTTTTCTAAATTGATCGCATTATCTTTTCTTTTCATTTTTTTTTTTATTTATTTTGTTTGCTATCTATAGGATAGAGATGGGTATGTCACTGAAAGGCATTCTCGCTTTGTAAATAAAGAAGCTCAGTCCATGCCCTGTTAATAAAAGCATAAGAGCTCGATTAATTCTCCGTCTTCGGTACAAAAGCCCAGGATACTATCCAAGAATATTTTTTTTAAAAAACCTAAAATATTTTTAAATTTGGTAACACCAAAGCACAAAAAAAAATACAATCTGTCTGACGTGTTGTTGTCATGTCAGTTGCTTTGACGTGTATGCACAGCTGTCAACTCAGATTTTGTTTTCCGATTTCCCGATAATGAGAAGGAAAAAGTAATCAGTGTTATGTGAAAGTCTTACTAAAACATACATTTGTTTATATGTTAACGTGAGAGACAATTGTAATATATCAAAATGGTTCTTATGACTATGATTGCGAGGGTCGTAGACGGCCTGCCTTTGGCCGCTACCATGCAAGAAGATGAACAGGTGACTAGTTTTATTATAGCTTATATTACCAATGCAACTTATTACTTTCCACGTGTAACAAATTATATACTTTTAGATTTATACATCAGTCTGATTGGTTCATGTATAGCCATGTTTTTTGTTGACGTATGTTTTCTCGTTACAACGGATTTAACGACATAATTTCATTTAATTTGTCCTCACTATTATTTTTATTTTATAATTTAATTTGCTGTGGTGGTTCGCAGAGCGGCTGCAATGTTCTGGAGTATCAAAATCAGGCTAAAATGCTGTTTAGAAAACTAGGCCCGCAGTCACCGACCCGTTGCTCCATCGAAACTGGGTCCTATCTCTTCCAGTGAGTCCTACCGCTTCTTATTTTTTTTTGTTTTACCCATATTTTTTCGTTTTTGTTGTCATCATTTCCTTTATTAAAATTCTGATGTAATATTTTATTTAATTTATGCAATTTAATTCTTTGGCTTTTCAAACAATTGAGTTACTAGCATTTTAAATAAATTGGTTTTAGGAAATTCTTTTGTATTCTAATTTATTACTAAGATAGAATGGCATGTATCATTAAGTAGATAATAATATATTATGTGAAATCACATAAATTAGCAACTTTTTAATATTTATTAATTGTGAAATATTAAAACTTTCCAGTTATCTTATTGAACACGAGATCTGCTATTTAGTACTGTGTGAGCGCAACTACAGCAAGAGGCTCGCTTTCAGCTATCTAGAAGAGATAGCACAGGAGTTCTATCAGCAATACGGGAAGCGGGTATGTATCATTAGCATACAGTACTTTAAAGCAATAGACTAGCTATTTAAGTCACAGCAGACAATAGCAGTACTGTTTTAAGAAAGTATTTAAACAGTTTTAATTCTTCAATCACTATTACCCACCAAACTGTGCCGTGGACATGCTCTGATTATGTTCAGTATTAAATCAGCAGTCAACCATATTTGAGTGCTGTGTAATTATTATAACTGTAAACCTGTTTGTATTTTTTAAATTCAGCAAAACTGCTATTCTGCAGTTCTGAAGGCCACTTTAGCAATATCACAGTATGAATAATGGGATAATATATTCTATCCTTTTGCTCTAGCAATAGAGAAGACAATAAATTGAAAAATGACAATTTTGCAGTCAGGGGATCCAAAATCGTCACTTTAGCAATGTTGCGACATTGCTAAAGTGACGATTTTGGATCCCCTGACTGCAGTTATACTAAAGAGTCCATTCTTCTCCATGGAAATGAGGCTTTGCAAATTATTGTAACTTGCTTTTGGGTATTTTCATTTTTACAACACAAATGTGCTTGTAATGGTCAAATTGAAATAAATGCTATCAGTTTATTAACCTTTGTGTGAAGTGATTTGAATTCTTGAATAATGATATTACTGTTGATAGCTGTTTCTTTAACTAATGCTGAAGATACTTCAGAATATTTATTGACTTAGGGTGAAATATTACCCTCACTAACATGCATCAATATTGTAAATTATTCGTCAAAATGACTACCAGTCATAATAATTGTTTATCGTAACTGATCCCAATTTAATTGGATAGAATGCTCGTCAGACATTTCACCAGAATAGTAACCGATGCTGTAACATTCCAGGTGAACACAGTCACCCGGCCATACACATTCATCGAGTTCGACACGTGGATGCAGCGTGCGCGGCGACAGTACGCGGAGGGCGGCGCACGCGCAAGACGCGCTGGCGCCGCCGCTCAACTCGGCGGCCAGCTTGGAGACGTGCAGCGCATCATGATGCAGAACATTGACGATGTGTTACAGAGGGGAGCTATACTCTCTGGTGAGACAGCACCTTCCGTATTTTAACAATTAATAAACAATGGTTAATCACACCTTAAACAAGCTCCCTTACTATTTGGGTAGCAGCTTCTTTCTCAAGTGATTCACCTATTGTGACAACACCTTAGTAGGCAAGATAAATGAAGGAAATTGCAGATCATGGTCACGAGTCATCATGACGCGAACTACGACGCGCAGGTACTCACGCAAAGGGAACAACAGCCCTGAGCGGGCTGTAGGGCGCTATGTACCTACTTTGTCCCGCCCCTGCCTCCCCTGCCACTCTGAGTCTATAATCTCAGTGTAACAAAAATTTGAAGAAAGTATCTTTAAAGGTTTGCCTGCGCAATCCAACCGCGTGGTCTGCATGTGCACTGGGCAAAGCACTGCGTACGCAGTGATTTTTGTGACTCCATACGCAAAATACGTTCATTCAACGTTGAAATGCAATCATTTTTGTTCTATGTTACTTAGTTTAATATACAGAATGCTCGAATGACGGCTTCGTCAAGGTACACACGGCTACACATCAAGCTATGCAAAACCAGTATTAGCTGACCATTCATTGTGTGTAAATCGTACGAAGCGAGACCAAGACAAACTAGTTTTGTATAGCTTGATGTACGTTTTAATACTGCACTTTCCAGTGATTCATCGTGCGTCAGCGAAACGTTATAACTAAATAAAAAACTACATTTATTATTAATATACAAATAAATCATGATTCGATAAGAATCTGTTATCTATCACAAAAAGCGATATTAAATATGGCAAGCAAAATCACTTAATTCATTTATTTTTTTCAGAGCTCGACACAAAAACCCAGAACCTCTCAATGATGTCTTCAAAGTACAAGAAGGACGCCACCTATCTAAACACCAAGTCCATGCTGGTCAAAGTGACTGCAGGAGCTGTCATACTTCTCGTGTTTGTGCTGTATTTCTGGGTGCTTTAGTTCCTCTCCTATTCCTCATGGCTGTGGTACCGTAGTATCATGTGACTGGACACTGCAATATCATTTGATGTAGTTTATCTTGTTTGTTGGAGATTGGGTAGTTCTTAAGTAAATGTTCTCTTAGTGTGTTATCACTAATTGATAGTCTTAAAAAACTGCTGCCCAACACAAAAATTCAAGTAACTTAAAAAGTAATGTAGTCCTTGTAATGCCGAGCATAATGCAATAATGTCATCAATTTAAGAGCCTCCTGTGATATTGCAGAGTTACAGAGAATTTCCCCAGCAAAGTGACAGCTATGCTGTTATAGTTAAACTGCCTTCTGAAACTATAATAGTACACATTCGGAGTATGCATTAATAAATTGTCTTAGTAAGATTTAATATTTTCTATGTGGTTATCTGGACAGTTTTGTAACTAGACATAACGATGTAATGATATAAATAAGAGTTATTCACTGATTTACTCAATAGTATGGTTTATTCAAGCTGCAATGATTTCTTCATGTTTCTCATGTAAGTACTATTCTTCCAAATATACTGATTTATAAATCCAAGGACAGGTATGCTCAACATGATAATATTAATAAGTCATTGAATATTATAATTACGCAATAACTTTTGTAAAATGACTAAACACGAAAAAAAGCATTCCAACAATGTATATTTTGCAATAAAGTGTACCAAAAAGAAAAAGTTTCTAATATATATGGTTCATAGTGTTTAGTGATGTGTTTGGTCTAAAAAAAAACAAATGATCAGCTTGAAAGCATTTTATGTATTTCAAAAAGCAAAGTTATCTATGCCCATCATTATACTTTTATGTAATAAAAAGCGCAGCGAGTGCTTGGTGATGGAATGTTGTAAATTTTATCACATATTGTTAATTAATGTATTTATTTAAGAATTAATAAATATGCATTCTTTTAAATTGTATGCTCATTTTACAAATGAGATAAGCATTTAAATATGTGAAACATATTTCAAAAAAGTTAGCAATCAATTTGAAAAATCTAAAAGAAACACATGATGTGTATATTTCTGACTAGCATGAATCAACACATTGCATTCAAAATAACAATAACTCTATCACTAGTTTCATGGAGGATTGTCTTGCAGTTCATCTTCTGGACCATTTCGAGCTAAGTGTAAGTGGGTGATTCCACTCAGAGCATTCTTGACTCTAATGGCATTTGACACACTCAACACCTGCAAATCAAAACAATATAGGTACATAGAGAGTAATGTTTTCTCATAATGACTTCATCTATTCATGCAATAAGCTGTTTATAAGATTACCTGTAATATTTTAGCAAATATAACTGGCCTGTTTTTCCACTGCAGAGTCCCAAATACTTGTACTGTGTATGGAATCACCGTGGAATGTGGCGGTGACTTTAAATAGACCATAGACACTTGCACCAGTGGTTCGGAGTGCACCTCTGTATCATTTAACTGAAAACAGAACAAAAAAATTATTAACAGCATCAATGGATTAACCAACTTGAAAAAAATCAAGAACAAAACTTACATCTGACAAGTAGAATCGCCCATTTACACTTTTTAAAATTCCAATTGTCCTACATTTCATAATTTCATCGCCAAGAATGTTGCATTTATCGGCTATGTCTTTCAAATCTGAGTATGTATAAAAGTCATGCTGAAAGAAAAAAAGTTTGTGAGTTTGTTTGTGGTAGTTATCTCTAGAACTGCTGAATCGATTTTCATGCCAGTAGAAAGCTACATTATTCGTGAGTGACTTAAACTATGTTTTATTTTCAACAGGCTTGAAGGATGGCGACTTACATGGGGTGTATCAACACAGAATGGAATGTCACAATATGAATGACTCTTTACATAAGCCATTAATATTTTTCTGTTTCTATATAGATTAAAATACCTTTGAATATTAGAAACAAATATCAAAATTATTGTACAAATTAATATTTTACATTCTGTTCCCGCTTCTACTCTATTGCTGTAAATTCTGTCACATTTGACAAATGACATTTCCAACCAAAAAACCAGAAACTCTATAGACCTGGTGTCTTTGAATTCTGATAGGATCTCTGAAAAAGTGGAATACGATCTTTGATCTAGTTTCAGTTGGACTTTTCTCAATAGACCTATGTTCAAAGCCAAATTAACAAGGAAAAAAAAATTGTTGACAATTCTGGTGGAATGACATTTTGAAATCTTGACATTTCAGTGTTGACAAATAAATTTTTCGTGGTTTCATCAATAGCGGGCTTCCATTTCAGAAGAAATACTAGTTATTCGCAAACATAAATAAAATGTCTACTCTTGTTGAATTGCGTCCGAACCGGCGACTCTTGGATCACGATTTTGAAGGTTATAAACTCAACTTGCAAGCCCTACCACATTTTTCACATAAACTCTTAGCTCCGGTGGACAGAGTGTATCCGGACGAGGTGCAGTACTCCTTTGTACACGCAAAGTTGTTCGCGCTTCATAATCACTTGGTTCTTGACTATTGGGACTACACGCTTAATTACTACTACATTGATAACCAACAGAAGGTTCGTCATGTTTCTTTCGAAAGTACTAATCAAACATTCCACAACGACGTGGTGTACGACGTCCCCGCACACGTGGAGCGGAAGTCTGGCCACTTCAACCTCTCTTTATCTTTTCCTTCAAACAGTTTGGCATTAGTCAGTGACGGGACAGGCTACATGCATATTGTGGATACTGGTGCAAGAACTAGACCCTCTGGAAGGAACCAACAGTGGCAGACCCTCCAGTCTAGTCTCATTCTTGGTGAAGGAAAGTATTTTATTATAGTGGATTCTAGAATACAAGAGAAGGATCATACTGAGACATTGCATTGTCTCCTTCAGTCAGTTGAACAGAATGAATCACATTTCAACTCAGTCCTTACTTGGGTCTCATTTGACAATGATGGCCAGGGATGGAAGCAGATGAGCTTCAGACAAGTGCAAGGCAAAGGAATTGTGCACTATGCTGCTATAGAAACTAGTTGTGCTGCACTTTATATTGCATCTGACAACACATTCAAGTTTACATCAGACTCTGAAAGTGAAATAACTAAACCATCTGAAGAGCAGCCACGGACATGCATATACACATGGCTGCAGACAACTGAAGATATTACTATTACTTTAAAACTTGAAGCTAATTTTAATAGACAGCTTCTTATTGTAAATGTTACTCCCTTGAACATAAAACTAAGTTATGCTGGCAAGACTTTTGTTGATGGAAAGTTGAAGCAAAAAGTTGACAGCGAGTTAACAACATGGAATGTTCAAGACAGTGGTCAGGTAGATATCCTACTGACAAAATCTGAGAGTATGCTGTGGGAGGAGCTGGTGGAAGGAGGAGACCTCAATGGAGAGCAGATCCTGGATGCTAGCCTGGTGGAGGAAGCCCATAGACGCCTGGCACATCTATGTGCTGAGACTGAGGTGATGGCAGATCCACCTGCACCAGCTTTGTCCACACAGGAGCTGGAGGAATGTGATGCTGCTTCTGAAGAAGATACTGTCTTAGGTATGAATTTTGTAAACATATTTAACTATTCGTTGAATACTGAATACTTACATAGTTTAATATTTTGCTATTGAATACTATTAACATTCTTTTCCAATTTTTTATTGCAGTGAGACTAGATGCCACTACTCACAATGTGACACACCGCGCTCCACTCAGTGTTCACCAGTTCTTGTTCAGCATCAAAATAGAAACACAAGAGGCACCAGCCTTAGCTCTACGACATGATGTGGATGCCTGCATCTGGCAGCCCTATGCACAGCTGATAAACTCTAATACTTGGCCTGTCAAGCACCAAGGAGCTCTTAGTGCATTTGGCTATGTCCAGTCATCAAAACAGAACCGGAAGTTTGTGACCTGTCCTCCTAACTTCTCGTACAGTGTGGTCTGTGAGGCCAGCAGACATATCTTCATTTACCAGAGCAGCAGCAACCAGGAATGCCAACTGAGGAAGAGAACCGGCGGTGCCATGAGGAACATTAAGATTGGTCAACAACATGTATTCAACATTGACAAGTATGGGGAAGTGTTAGGAATCAATGCTACTAATGAATACTTGTTCATATTAACAGAAACACATTTAGTAGCCATACAAATACAATAAATTCTTTATGTAAAAGCCAATCTTTATTCTTTGTACATTTTGTATTTACAAATTTTACTTAGATTATTGCGGCAGTTATAACAAGTGTGTTATGAAAACATTTCCATAGACACAAATTAAGAAAGTACAGAAGACAGAGCTACCCCTAACAACCATAATAATACATTAGGTAAACAAAATAATCTATTAGTTATATGGACAACAGAGCTGGTGCTAGAGTAAAAGGGCACTACAACTGTGAAGTTTAGCTGGTTTACTGAGCTGACTTTGGTTTGTTATAATTCTGTCTTCTATGCTTATTCATTTTATAACACATTCCTAGTCCTATCTAACAACTGTAGTTAGTGATTGTTGTGTTTTCTCCTCATCATCACTTTCAGCATCTATACTCTCTTCTGATGAGTACCCAGTAGTGAACAGGAGATTCTTTGGCTTCTTCTTCTTTGCTGCTTTTATTTCCTTCTCAATTTCCATTTTCTTCTCCTGGGCTACCTTCTCTGTCAGCAGCTGTCTGGGTCTCTTTCTAGAATGTTCTGGATGACCATTTGTTTTATCATTCACAGGAGGAGGTTGACCATTAACAAGTTTCAAATTTTCTTTACTGCTGTTATTAGCTCTGTCTTGGGCAGGAGCAGCTGTTTCTTCTTCTATTTCATCTTCTGGAAAAGAGTGAAGTTTATCTTTAAAATCCGGATGTTGATGCTTGTTTTGAACAGACTAGGGCAAGGTCAACAATGGCTACCAAAACTTGCCATAAGCCAGAAAAATAAAGTTTTTAAATAAGGTAAAAAAAAATAGTTAAAAGTAGTTACCTGGTGTTATAATTTCAAAATTATAAGCATGGTCCTTGAGAACAACAAATATAATTGGGAACTCCACTATGCACTTTCCAGACAGGTTTTCGGCTAGAGATTCAGTTGGATCCAGCTCAAAGAACTTCCTTGCTGAACCCTTCACTTTTTCAGCTGTAATGTAGAAACAACTTTATCAATAACTGACTAATAATACTCGTAATAAATGGCAGGTTTATGAATGTTTGATGTAAAATGCTACATGTAAAATCTGAGTAGTTCCTTAAATCGGAAACTGGCAGTATTAATATTTACCTCTGAGTAAAATTTTGACTCCACTAAAACCAGCAGCCTTATAAAAAGTCAAAGCCTTGGACCCTTCAAAAGGTAAAGCATCAGGATTGAGATACTTGTCCAAGAGTTCAGATAGCCTCTTCTGTTCCGCACACCTTTCATCTACAAACTTCAGAGGCTCAGCTTCTACATTAGGAAATACCCATTCAACTCTCCAATTTATTATGTTCATTTTGTTGTTGTATCTGGTGGTGTTGGCTTTGTGTCTGGAGAAGTTGTGTGATAAGAACTGTAGTACAGTGCCTCTCTGTCTCGCTGCCATCTTGAGTTTGTATAGATACTGTGAAATGATATTACATGAATGAATGACAGGTGCCTACATACTTTAATAATAGGTTCTCCACACTTAAAACTATAACTGAAGTATCATACTGCCCATTTTCGTATGAATTAGAAATTGCTGAGAAAATACTTACAATGGGTAAGTCCTTGTCAATCCTAGTGTATTTCTTTTTCTCATCTATTTTGACACCGTACACGAATCGCGCGCACTCCTCAAGCAGTCTATAGTCACTGAGTAGATCTGTGTCAGTAAAGTCTTTGATTCTGATAAACTTGGTGCGGTCCCGGATTCCATCGCACTCCAGCTCTTTCTTGTGTATCCTGACACAGTCTAGGCAGCATGTCTTTACTTCACACTTCGGGCACGTGTATTTAGCCTTGTTTTTGGCACACACTTCGCAATCTCCAAGTCTGTGAAATAGGTTAGAATGAGGAATCGTATATGAAGTCAAAAGTTCATCAAATTAGTCGTATGTTTCCTTACCTGTTTACTTCGTTTTCGCAATCAGAATCACTATCTGTTGATGAAGACATTGTTACTTCATTAGATTTCAATTTATTCAATGCAAATTATGTAAAAATATCCACAAAACAAAAAAACAAACTTGTTTGCTTATTTTGCAAACTGTCAACTTCACGTGGACTATTTACTAGAGTGGCGCAAATCTAAAGTTGGTTCGGTTTTACTAGGAAAACCGGTTTTGAGTGGTAAATTGATAACATCGTCATTAAAATGAACGCGTCAAATATCCTCAAATCATAGACAATAAAGTTGGTGCTGTCAAAAACAAAACGTCAAGGCGAGAAAAAGGCGGGAAACTGCGAAAGTGAAAAGGCGCGTTTTTCTTTTCAAATTTTCCATTTTTTTTATTTTCGCTCAAAATTTCCATATTCTTTGTACATATTAGCGATTTAAGTTGTTCATAGTATAAATAGTGTATAGTACAAATCTTGAAATGGGGAAGAAGAGACGGAGGAAGGATGATTTGTCCATTGCAGACCCGCAGCAGCAGTCGCAATCAACAGAGTCATCCGACTCGGATTCAGCTGAGTCTATTTTGACTATTACTTCTCGTCACAAAAAGGACTTCAACAAAGATAAATACGCCATCTTTAGAGTAAAAGGCTACTCGCGTAAATATCCTGAGCATACACAGAAGTCGGAGCTTATTGTATTCCTTACTCACATGGAAGAAAATTTAATATTTAATGACAGGGATCGTTTAGCGTTATCCAAGGGTTTACGGGAGCATGGCGTTTCAGGCGTCATGCACCTACGTACCGTAAATAAATACAAAGTTGGCATTACATTCGATTTACCGAATAATGCCAACATGTTTTTACAGAATAAGAAGTTATTAGACCAGCTAACATTAAAGGCATCCATACCGGCTGGGGATGCTGAAGTAACAGGAGTACTCACCTCGGTTCCTACAGAATTGTCAAATAAAGAAATATTTTCGTTGATTGGAAGTTCAAAAAATGTTATTGAAGTTAGGCGCTTCATGCGCAGGGTCAAAAATGATTCTAGCGTAGTTTTTGTCCCTACTCAGGCTGTGGCAATAACATTCGCATCCACTATTCTTCCTCAGTATATTTACTTAGATTCATGGCGTCATGAAGTAAGTAAATATATTCCACCGGTAAAACAATGTCTTAAGTGTATGCGGTATGGACATATTGCGAAATTTTGCCGTAATGCAGAGGTTTGTTCAATTTGCACACTTAATCACAATTTTAAGAGCTGCCAGATTAACCCAAAGGACGCTAAATGTGTAAATTGTAAAGGAAATCATATAGCTATCTCCTCATCTTGCCCAATCAAAAAACAAAAAATAGAAGAAAACAAAATTAAGTCTCGAAGTGCTACATATTCCGATCTTTTTGATACTAATGCATTCCCAGCTTTAGCCACTCGTACTTTAGATGTACAAGTTAACAATTTGATGAAATCCGATAAATTTTTAAGTACATTAGTAGAAACGATTATTAAAATAGTAAGTAATAAAGATGTTCCTATAAATTCATCATCAATTAAAGAGGCCTTAAAAACAACTTTATGTAATAAATTTTCGTCACCTTCCTGATGGATCTGTCAAATTTAAATATAATTCAATGGAATGCACAAAGTTTAAATAGCAATAAACAAATATTTACAAATTTCCTCTATACACAAAACATTCATATTGCAATCATTTCTGAAACATGGTTCAAACCTGAACAATCATTTAAAATAAAATATTACAATATTGAAAGAAATGATTGTGGTAATAAACACAATGGAGTTGCAATATTAATACACCAAAGTATTACCTATTCTAAAATAAAAACTTATTTCGACAATTCTTTACAAAACATTTGTATAAAAATTACAGTTAACAATAAAGAAATAAGCATAGTCAGTTTCTACAGTCCTTTAAACTGTAATCCACCTTTTAATAAAGATAAATTTGATTTGTTGGTAAAGTCTATTCCTAGTCCTTTTATATTTGCCGGGGACTTCAACGCCCATCACACTTCTTGGGGGTGTGTTTCCGACACTCCACGTGGTCGAGATATCTTAGAAATCATAGATGAAAATAATCTGGTTCTTCTTAACGACGGTCAAGTAACAACAGTTGGTTCTTTAACATGGCGTCCCAATGCACTGGACCTATCTTTGGTTTCGTCGTCATTGGCACTTAATTGTGAATGGTTTGTACATGATAGTCCACTTGGTAGTAGCTATCATATTCCTGTAATTATAAAGGTAACGATTAGCAACAACCAAAATAATTATCATTACAATTGCTTGAATGATAAACATTTGCCTATCTATCCAAATTATAAATGCGTGGATTGGCAAATGTATAGTAATTGTGTGGAAGAAAAGTTGATTGATTTTCAAATTGATAATACAAGACTTCTTGATTCATATTTCCGATTTTGTAATATTTTGCGCACAGCTGCTGCAAATACTCATAACAATAACCCGAATTATCATTCCAACACAAATATCACCAATCAGAATCACACATGCCATAGTAATAAGACAAAAACACCTTCCCTTCCTTGGTGGAATCAAAAATGTACAGAGGTTGTATTAAATTTCAAAAAAGCATATATTAATTTTAAAAATAACCCAACAGAGGAAACATATTTACAATTTAAAAGGCTTCGAGCAATTAAAAAACTAACCATTAAAACAGAAAGACAAAAAAGCTGGTTTTCTCTTTGTGAAACATTTAATAGATATACACCATTATCTGTCATATGGAATTTTATGCGTAAATATAATAAAACATATAATTATAGTCGACCAGAATCTGACGCTTGGGTTTTTGATTTTTTAAAGAAATACACACCAGACTTTGTATCACAACCATCAAATATTAATAATGATAATATTAATTCTAGCAATAGTTTCCTACTTAATCCTTTCACAATGAAGGAATTAATGTCTGCTATCTCCTCTCGAAGAGATACTGCTTATGGTCTCGATGGCATGCCATACATTTTAATAAAAAAATTAAGCGCTGAAAGTTTAAACACATTTTTAAAAATATTAAATCTATTGTGGGAAAATAATATTATACCTCAAGATTGGAAAGTGGATTGCATAGTACCTATTTTAAAACATGACAAGCCCAAACTATGTCCTGATTCGTATCGTCCCATAGCACTTACTTCTTGTATTGGAAAATTATTTGAGCAACTGTTGAAACAACGTTTAGAGTTTTATGTTGAACAAAACAATATTTTACCTTCTAACCAATTTGGTTTTCGTAGGAATCGGTCTGCTAGGGAAAGTATTTGTCAATTACAACTTGATATACATAACTCCTTAATGGCTAACAAAAATTTGGTTGGAGTTTTCTTTGATGTTGCAGGAGCTTTTAATAGCGTGAATATAGATATTCTTTGTCAGGAATTATCACGAATAGGGATTCCTGTAAAAATGATAAATTGGATTCAAAGTTTTCTCAACAATAGAGAAGTATTTGTTAAATTCAATAGACATCTCTATGGTCCTAGATTATCGTCTAAAGGAGTTTGTCAAGGTGGTATTCTATCACCTTTATTATTTATATTATATATACGTACATTAAATATTATTTTAGGGCCTCAGGTAAAAAATTTACAATTTGCAGATGATTTGGTTGTTTATGCATCAGGGAATAATTTATCACATACAGTCCAAATAATAAATGATGCGTTGGTAAATCTCCATAAATATTTTTCTTATCTTGATCTGAATGTTAATCAGTCTAAGTCCAAAGTTGTTGTGTTTGGTAAACAATTTCTTAGCATGCACAATGTAAAATATAATAATTGTGCTTTACCCATTTCACATGAGGTTAAATTCCTGGGCGTTCTTTTTACATACAATTTAACTTGGAATAATTATATTAAACATATAATTAGTAAAGCAAATAAAGCATGTAATATATTGAAATCTCTGTCTGGAACATATTGGGGTGCAGACCCTAAAGTTTTATTGTTGTTGTACAAATCGTTAGTTCGTAGTCATTTCGAATATGGTTTTTATTGTTTCGCTGCAGATGTTAAAATTGTAAATAGTTTAGATGTTCTGCAAAATAAATGTTTGCGTGTTATAACTGGGGCATTCAGAAGCACTCCTGTAAATGCAATGCAGATTGATTGTAGTGTTCCACCATTATGCATACGATTCAAATATTTAAAAGAAAGATTTTTATTAAAACTCTATAGTGTTTCCAGCAATAGTCTTTTAACCAACTTACTACATTCCATTACTCCTTCTGTCTCTAAACCAATTTTCATGCTACAGGATCTTCAAAGTTTCATGAATTTTATTCAAAATTTAAATATCTATCAATCAAAATATATCCTGCCATGTTATGAAGGATCTTTCATTGCTAAATTTCCAGATATTAACATAATTCTAAAGAAAAAAAAGGACTTGCCCACAAAAGACGAAGTAAATGCATTATTGTCAGAGTGGTCAGATCATAAATTCATTTATACAGATGGTTCCAAAAATAATAATGCTGTGTCTTTTGCTATATATGAGCCCTCTTCAAATATAGGAATTGGTCGTAAAATTGACAAAAATTCTAGTATTTTTACTGCAGAAGCTGTAGCTATTTTGAGTGCTTTGAAACATATTGAAAACTGCAATTCAGGACATAATAAATGGATGGTAGTAAGTGATAGCATGAGCGTCCTAGAAAATTTGGCGAATAACAAATTACATGCTAACACTAATTACTTAGTTTATTTGATAAAAGAGCTATGGGTGAAATTGTATCAATCAAATATTGTAGTTGGTTTTGTGTGGGTGCCTTCGCACATTGGTGTTGTAGGGAATGAAAAGGCAGATTACTTGGCCAAAAAAGTTATCGATTTAGAAGAACTAATACCCAACCCTGACCCTGCTATGAATGTCTCCATACCATCTACAGATGCAGTTAGTCTTCTAAGACAGCGCATGTGTCAGGAGTGGGGAAGACATTCATATCAGTGTACTCAGGTCCAAAATAAGGGCACTTGGTTTAGTAGATTAGACATTCAAGTAAGCTCCGTACCTTGGTTTTGCAAGTCTAATAATTTCATAAATAGAAAATTTTATTCAATCATAAGTCGGATGCGTTTCGGTCATTGTCGTTTAAATTATCATCTTCATCGTCTTGGTATGGTCAATTCTCCTAATTGTGAATACTGTCAATCGCAAAAAGTTCAGTCATTACATCATATTTTTTTCGAGTGCTCGTCTTTCAACATTCAGCGCCTTGTGTTGTCCGATGAGCTTCTTAGTATTTTCAACGAGCCTGATGAAGTCCCGCAATGTATTCATGAGTTGCTCAGGAATGTTTCAACCTATGTATATTTGTATAAATTTATTGTAGAAACTGTTGTTGACATCTAGCGATAGTTTTATGAGCGTAAGTTTTTTTGTATAAATGTGTATTAATGTTTACTACCTTATTTATTTTAATATTAATAATACACTTAGTTATAATCCATAGTGAAAAATGTAAATATAAATTACATGAGGAGATAGCTGTTAAAAATAAGATTATACCAGTTAAATTTGTGAAACTTGCAAGCATTGTTTGTTACACAGATACTTTGACAAATGACGTACGTTAAGTACTTGGATACGACTCGGATACAATTAAAAAATTATACATCCAAATGTATAAATTTCTTATAGATCCAACATATACTATAACGAAAGAAATAATACATAAATTATAAACGGAAGACATTTTTAGTTAAAAAAAAACAAATAATTCAAGAAACTACGGAAGACAAGGCGGTAAGGTCGAAAGACCATAGCCTGCCCAATGATGGGAGAATTAAAAAAAAAAAAAAAAAAAAACGTCAAGGCGAAAACGTCAAATTTCTGGCCAGCTTTGAAAAACAAACCAATTATTTATTTGATAATTATCTGAAAAAGTTGACTTTGTAAATTAAAATCAAGAATGAGTACTCCAGAACTACAAGGTGATGACTGGGACCTTCCTTGCTCAGATGATGAACTATCTAAAGCCGGTGTATTCATCGGTAAAAACTGGATGCCAGAGCCTGCGGAACTAGAGGAACTTTACAAGGCTCTCGATAAAACTGGAACTGTACAACTAGAGTGGAAATGTCCTGGTAGAAGGCCTCCTTCTCCGGTGCCTGTAAGTAAAGAGAACCAGCCGGAAATTCCAGCATCGCCAATAAGAGAAGAAAAATCAGACTTTGATTTTATGGATGAAGTCAGTTCGTTGCGGTTACGAGTTCGCAGTAAAGGTGAGGACACCCTGAGAGGGTCGGCGAAGAAAAAGACGACTTCGTTTGATGGTATCCTCTCAAACATGATAAGACACAAGAGGATTGAGCAAATGGAGAAGCAGGCCAACACTTCACCATCAACTCCATCTTCTAGTGGCAGCTGATTGGAGGATGACAGTGATACTAGTGACTAAAGTGAAGACTATAATGTAATCCCAAAAGCCATGTAGGCTTTTTTTTGAGGAATACATTGTATGATAGTAGGAATAACAATAATGGATATTTTTGATAGAAATTGTTCCTTGTTATAAGCTAATGTTGATACAATGTGTACATGTGCTGTGTAGTGTGCTGGTATTACCCATAGATTGTATCTTTCTTTTTCTTTAGTCACTTTTAGTGTTCTTAGTACTCTCCTTTTCAGGTGCGGATATGAATCCATTTATGCACCAAAGAGTGACAGACTGACATGGTATTAGACTTATACTTTCATTATTGATTATCAATCTACACTGATTATAAAGTTATTTGGCTGAACACACTAATCTCAGGAACTACTGGTTCAAATTTTAAAAAAAGACAATCAAACTACAATTATATGGAGTACATTAATCATCCACATTCTTTGATCTATTACTTTGAACTAAATTTAATAATCAATAACCTCAAATAAAAAACAATAATAATTAATAATACAGTTTAATTAACATCTACCTAATAATATTTACATCAAACTATTTCATAGTATCTAAGCTGACAATATAGCTGAATCAGGTTTCAGAAGTCTCTCGTTTTCTTCCAGTATATCTAGGCACATGTTCATGTTGTCAGCAATGTGCTCCAGGGTCCAATGCTTTCGCAGGAGTGCCAGGTCTACCTCAAACTTCCCTTCTCTGATGCACTGCACAGCTGTGCAATAAGCAGTAGACTTCAGCTGGACTCCCAGGTCATGGATGAGTGTCCATAGGTATTTGTCATACTCATTCACTGATTGTATTTCTGAAAAAAATGATAGAGCACATAGATTTATTGTTTTATAATAAGTACAAGTAGTTGTAGGTAGCTGGTAAGATAATTAAAGATCAATGTAATCCTGTAATTCAGTGAGGTCACAACTTATACCATAAATATAACATGTTTATAAACTATTTAACAAGCATAACATTGTTGGGACTTGATAGGTATATAAATATACTTGATAGATACATAAAAAAAAACATATTCCACAATATGAACTGTAAATTAAATATTGCATTAGTAAAATGTAATTCATTTCAAGTTTATAATTTAGATAAATCCAATATAATTATTCAGTTCAATAGTGTATTTTGTTTAATTAGGTACTAACCAAGTGTAAAGTTAGGAGGATTAAAGTAGACACATTTCATGCCGTAGATGACCGGCAGTTTATTGTTGGCTGGTCTGATGAGGCCTTTGGAAGCCAACTCATATGTGGTCTGTGAATCCATAGGGAGGCCTGACTGCCTGTGAAAACATTTATGATACAGAAACGGTATTGTTCTTAAAATTAAATTATACTTCCAGGTTCAGCCAGCATTAATGCATTAAAACTAGTAATTAAGAAGTACATACTCGAACATGGTCTTCTGATGTGCAGCCTGCATATGAGCCACCACCTTGTCCATCTTCTCCCTGGTGATGTGATGGAAGGTGGTCCTCTCCATGGTCCGGCCATTCCAGAAGTATGTGTCTGTAGCCTTGCCCAGCTGTCCATGCACTTTGAAGGCTCTTGTTGGTCTTCCTACATGTATTTTGTAAGTGAGCCTTGTACCTTCATTGAGGCCAATTACTGCAATAATACAACATTTATTAGCCATTGTAGTTTATTTAACCTTTTGAACGCCAATGTCGGCTATAGCCGACATGAGCAAGCGTGCCCTGTGCGTCAACGACGGCTATACTCGACAAAAAACAGGTCGCAGAAAAATACAAAATAAACCTATTAAATCATTACTTTTATGTATTTTATTGATACACCTTGAAGAAGCTGAATGTCTAAACATTATTTAGTTGCATACAGTAAACAAAAATGCATATTCCTCATTTAAATATTTGATGATAAAAAGTAAAATAATTTATAGTTAAAAAAGGCTTGGCGTACAGGGCATAGGAATACCGATATGGCGTGGCGGTGAAAAGGTTAACTACAAATATGATGTTTAACAAACTTACATAAAACTCCACTGCTAAATAAGCCTAGATGTGTGGCATAGCTGCACCTGAAGTCATCATTGATATACCTTGGGCCGCAAACAAGAGGATCGTCAGCATAGTTGGGCACCAGTTTCACTGCCATTGGCTCATTTGTTGATCCCACTATTTCAACCCTTTGTTCTATTGGTCTACCAGGTAAGGCATTCAGATCTGGAAAAAAAATCTAACTGGAATGCAAGCTATGTATGTCATTGTCTATACTAATACAAAAGAGCTTAAATAAATAACTAGCTAATTCTTCCTTCTAATACTTAAATCTAACCTCTACAAAGGTTGGTTTTTACAATATGCATGACTTGTTTTACTGGCACACATGCTGGCTTGTAAACACATATGAGTCCATTCAAATTCCTGAAAGCCGACACTGCATCTTTGAACTTAACCATTATGATTTATTCAAAATGTAAACAAAAAAGTCCCATTTCCATGCTCTGTAATAATCAGATGATTGTCAGTGGCACTGTCATATCTGTCACTGTCATCGAAGTTTTCAAAAAAACTAAAGTTTACGAATATAGCTACGTATTTCTTGTCGCAATGAAATCTATTTCATGTATCAAAAACAAAGTAATCAGAGTGAAGTTTTACTAAAATCTATCAGCGATACTAATTATCTTGACTGATTATTATGGAAATCTTGTCAGCTTCATTGTGTTAAAAACAAGTCATCTTGAATTTCTTAATTTTTCTGGACTTCAATGTTGCCTGTTTTTTCTAAGCCTTCTAAAATGTTAGAAAAACAAACGGCATACATAATAATTGTTCAAAGTGTAATTCCGTTATCATAACACAATTTGAACCTCTACGCTGTTGAACAACCTTTTGTTTGACGAGTATTCGCTTTTTTTTACATGGTTAAATCATCAAATGAGTCCCACTCCGGGTAATCGAGCTATGGAACTCAAATAGAATTCGGCAAGGCGCGGCAAGACGCAGCTCCACTCCACCTGCCAACAGCAGGTGGAGTAAAGCTGTGACAGAGTGGCGTCCAAGGAATGGAAAAAGAAGAGTTGATCGTCCGACGGCAAGATGGGCAGATGACATTGTTGCCATTGGGGGAGTGTCCTGGATAAGGCTGGCGCAAGACCGTGGAGTTTGGCACAAACAAGGAGATGCCTATACCCAGCAGTGGGTGAAGACGGGCTGTGGATGATGATGATGACCTCCTACTGTTAGACTTGTACTGACTAAAATCCACGGTGTCCTTCAATAGCCTTTTATGTTCCGGGGTCACGGTGATGGTATAAGTCTCGCGACTCCGGCAGGCTTTAGCCCTCTGAGAGGGGGCCCCGTTATTATGCTGACGCTCGTTGAGGCTCGCTTGGTCGGACAGCGAGTTGCCCTTTACTCGCCACCCGCATGCCCGCGCCTACGGTGGCCGGAGATAGTCTTGCGACGTCCAACACCGTGGGCGTCCACCAAAGTTCTTTGTATCGCTTCTGTTAGAGAGACTTCCTGTAACGTGTAAACAGAAGTGAAACTTCAAGTTTTTAAAACAAACAAAACAAGGAAACAGGATTGACCAAATCAAATAATACTCGTGGTGTTATTGTGAGCCGTCAGATGCTCTCGTAGACGTCTCTTTGGACGGATGAACAAAATTAATCACCACCACTTTGTCAATCAAGACATAATTGCTACTTTACTTGCTAATTTCTCAGCGTGTTCTTCAAGGCGCTTTTCTGCCCTTCATTTATTAAGTCCTCGTCTTAGTACGCTTCGGCTTCGTGTCAGTTTTTTTTTGTTATTAACTTTTTAGTAGAATTCACAAAACGGACTGTAGCAATCTTTCAGCGAAAGACACGATGACGACAGACTTGTTAGTCTGTGGTGTGGTGTCGTGCAATGGCCGATTGATGGAGAACAATTTCGTTGGCGAATCGCGAAAGCTTGCAGCTTTACACACTTTGGTTGTGTTTCTTCCAATAAATTATCTTCCGTAAATAATAACAAACATTAGTGCAAGTTTTGTGTATTATCCTTCAAGCTTCTGGGCTGTGGAATAGAACTTTTGTGTAGGTGTTCGCATACCATCAAATAGAGTCGGTGTTATTTCGTGTGAAACTTGTTGTTGGTAAGTAATTTCGATCTGTATGTTTCCAATTTACCTCAATATTGTGTTACTGCGTCCATCGCGGCTGCGACGCGGCCGTTCGTCTCGTAATTCGAGCGTGCCGTGGCACTGCCACTTGCCAGCCTGTCGGCCGTGCTTGGGAATGTACTAGCATTGTGCCAATTTATTGCGTGTGTGGTTGCTGTTCATTTCCTAATTCATTAGAGCTTTCTGTTTACCTACCACCGCGTTGGAAAGTAATGTACACAACAGGAACAGCACAGTTGAGAAAAAGTTATGACTGTATTTTCATTTATAAGTTGTGACAGGTCCCAACATTGATTAAAACAAGATTTATGTATAACATACAAGATACCTTGAGCTGAATTAAATTCAAACCACTTTTTATAAGTCACTTTGTATAGAAATGCAGCACAAACTTTCAGGGTGTAACAGTCACAGAATGTGAACAAAATAATGTTTACAAATTAACTATTACTTACAAAAATTGTATACCTATTCTGTTTTATTTTTATAAAAAAACACCAATCCAAAATGAACCAGCATTTTCTTTTTTGATACAACGGTTGAATTCCCCTGTTATCTATAATTTTTATCTTAAAGATATAAAATAAACTTGCTAACCCTCAATTTTTAATCAGAACATTTTTCAAAATTACAACCGTTACACCCAATTCTCATTAAATTTCTCTGGCACAACCGCACGATGTTATTTGCTGTCTGAAGTCAATTGGCCTTGAAACAAGGATAATTTTACAAAAAAGGAAAGCACAATTGTAACCAAAATTTAAAGACTTGTTCAGAAAGAAATCTCCCTGGACGAGAGCCAGAAGGAATGTTAAGAAAACTTGCAACCCTAAAATGTTGTCTTCCTAAGTCAGACCATGCACAATACATTTAATACCATCTATAAATATAAAATCTGATTAGATTTTATGTGTTAATAAGATATTATTTTTTCAATAAGGAAGTTGTTAAGTACATGTAAGATAAATCATTAAAGAAAATAATAATAGCTCTGAAATCCCTAAATAACTACTGCTATTGTAATGGATTTCTCATGTATTGTTAGAATCAAGATTCTTTATTGTCATGAAAGCAATATGTTAAATATTTTAAAATAATATCATTCATTATTTCAGATTCCGTTTCAGTTTTGATGTTTTTCTTTCCAGTTTTTAAATTGGATGTTTTATATGTTATTAGAATAAATTGGTCAGAAAACAAAGTATTCTGCAATAATCAATCTAAATACGTAATTACAAATAAATAACTAGAAATAAAGTATAACTGTTTACTCAACACCTTATTTAGCCATATTTAAATGAGTTTAGTATGTTATTATGTATGTAGTATGTTGAAGCCCCTGCCTCACAGTTACAACATAAGGCTCAGCTGATATGTGAAGTGTTCACTGTTCACCTTGCGCGACGCGTGCGCCCGCGCTGCCGTGACGTCACGCGACAGACCCGCCCCTTATCGTACACTTTATTTAGCGAAATTATGCGATAACAATATTTTTATTTGATTTATTTAAACAGTCATTATGTCGTATTATGATTGCTTTGTATTACATAATATTCGTTAAAAAATCAATGCCTTAAAAATGCGCATATAGCAAAAAATAATAAACAATTGTTGGGTAGATAAATTATTGAGGATTTATCTGGTAACTGAAACCAGTAGTACTTAATGTCATCTAAACAAATATATTCCAGCACCAGCTAAGCAACAGACATTAATATTAAATCTGAGCTTGAAAAGGATCCTTCGTATCAAGTTAAGATTTCGCAGAATACGGATGCTTAAATTCCCGAGGCGAGCCGAAATTAATATCTTGTATGAAGCAGACATTTTGCCAAGTATGCTGTACTTGCCAAAATCTTGAAATTTATTATGACGTAAGCAAGCTTTAGATACTCAAACGCGTGAAATGTTAAGCGACGGCTTAAGAACCACATGCCTGTTAAAACGGTCTTTTAAAGTCAAAACAAACAAGTTTCAGGTCTCTTAACTTAAATAATTAGCTTAATAAGTGACTGAATGGGCAGTATCCTCACTTTATGCTAACTACATAATTCCATCAGGCAGATGTGCTGTTTAGCACGCAATACGCTCGTAATCAGCCAATTCGATGACTGCTTAAAATTCTCGAGCCGCTCAACAGTGCGCGTTAAGCATCGGTATGTAAAAACAACGTACAAGGTTAATCCGCTGTTTAAATTGTTCTCTTGTCTCGTCACCACACTCTCGATTCGCTTAGTTTTACAACACATTACCTGTAATTAGCTGTTTTATCTATTTGCTCAAGAGTACTTATATTTTCCTGAAGCGAATATTCTTTATCTTTGTGATATCTGTGAAGGTGACGGTCAATGTTAATTTATCCGCAAAACATACTTAAAGAAAAATCGCCAAAAAAGTGCCTCCAAAGGTTTGGCGTTGGTCCCATGATTTTTGAGCAGAAAAGTGAAGTCAAATACTGAGGCAATTTCATATTAAAAGTCTTTGTATAGCGGTAACACACAGTTACATTTTGATCAGAACACTCTTTCCAACCAGCCCCTCGATTCCTGAACCTGTTCTTCCCACAAAATACTGTCAAACGTAATTTTATGGGATGCATCACCCTAAAATTACGATTGTCAGTATGCTCTTGATGGTTTCTAAAGATCCCTGTTATTAGCTGTGTGTGACTACTTAAAAGTACCAAAATGATGATCTCCAATTTCGCCGCATCATTTTTAATTTGAAGAGCAAGCTATCCTGGTTGTTAAGTAGATGATTTCGATAGGCTCTTTAATGCTTGAGCGCGGTTCGACGTTTAGAGCGCTCTTCATTTTGTCAAGTATGTTCTAATAACCGGTTTATGTTGACGCTGTAACGCCAACGCCCAGGCACTGGTATCCGAAGCCAATTTATTATCCACTTGTAACAAGCTTCATGCATAAAATATTCCACATTCTATCCAGATATCGTATGCTGGAACGTTAAGAGGGCTCATACGCTACGTGTCTAAAAATGTTTATCTAAACTTTCCAGCGGGTAGTTTCCTTATATCTGCATATTTTTCATCGCTGAAATGCGCTTAATACAGTTACATTTTTCACGGAGGCCGTCCGACCTCGCACTCAACGTTGTGCATCTCCCAGCGCACATTTGTTACAGTGAAATTTTCTTGTACAAAATGCGACGGCTGTAATATTTCCGTGTATTTTCCTCGTATCTGTTGAAAGCGCACGACACAATACTTCATGGTATTGTGTCGTGCGCTCTTCATCGCACCTTGAACTCGAAGAATTCGAGATACCACCGTGATCACTTGATTTCTTACTTAAAACGTACATCGAAGTAGGTCGTAAGAAAACAAACGCCTATTGACCTATTGTAATGTTTGGAAACCTGTTCAGTGTTCATTCAAAGCAGTTTCATAAACAATATTCCTGTAAATTACACGAATGATGATCACCGGATATTTATGTTGCATGGCTTTACGTAGCAAGTGTTCTAACGCTGTAAAATAAACATCTTGAAGAGTTACGGCTGTGGCTTAAAGGTGCCAACATTCGAGTTTAGAAGTAGTCAGGTACGAAACACCGGCCCCTCCTAGTTTTATGAAAAGACGTGTAAAAGTGTTGCAATAACCTACTTGCAAAAATAAACATCATTTCATTTCAGAAGTCCGCCATCTGAAAATAACTCCATAATCGGTTTAAATGCAGTAGCGACACATGATCCTTGTCCCTTCTCCACTTGTAATAGCACTTAAAAGAGCTTTAAACATGCCCAACTCGGATTGTGTACTCCCAATGTTTCACTGTCTGTTAGTTACGCACCACTGGGCACGGCGCGTCTTTATTCGCAACGACACGCGATGTTTGAATTGAATGACTAAAAGCGCTCTCAAATCAACGGTCATCTCGAAGGTCGCCAACGTACGGGAAAAACGGTCGAAACGTTTCATCATTCAAGGCTACTGGAAGACCGTCAGCCCTGTGTACCTGTCATACAAATCAATCGAAAGATTGTGATTCGATTCTGTAATTGCTCATTTTGCAACCTTGCCTTACACAAGTCAACTTCAATTATGGTCGTTTTCATGTTTTAAGCGTCTTTTTCTTTTAAAATAAGATTATTGTCCTTGTCTATAGACGACCTTCATAAATTGAAGACATAAAACAAAGGAGACACTGATAAAGTACCTCATTTATAGCATTAAGACTCATTAATACTTCCTTGTGAGTCGTAATTTGTATGGAGGCCTTCGGAATATTCAGCATGGGCACGGCGCGTGTTCGTGGACCTCTCGCACCACATCATTGTGTAACAAGTATGATATACATATAGGTGTCTGTGTCCAGTGCCATTTTGATTGCTTCTCCATCTCCAATATAACGTTAACGAGCCCCGATTGTCTGTTTATTGGATCTCATCAAACGTTGCCACTTGCTCGTGAGTCGTGTGGTCACTCAATAAATTGAGCATTTCTTCCTGAATTGTTAAGCATCGCATTGACGCGTGATGTATGCTACCTATAGCCTATTACTGACTTTAAACGTTTAAGTTGACAGCAATTTTCTTCATCATTGAATAAACCGACCTTGATATCGCTTTTTTGTAAAACATTCGTGTCCAAAAGAGTCTTATTTAATGTATTTGCCATGTCGTGTATACGTGTATAGTTTGAGTTTATGTCCTCATGTTGGTAGGGAGACCCGTTTGTGCCACGTTCTGAGGGTTCGTTTTGGTTATCACAGTACGTTAAGAATGGCAAGTACACGTCAAATGTAGAGAAATCTACAAGATTTGTAGGCAATGTAGTTTCTTTAATTAAAGCAACTCTTGTAACTACCGTATTTTTATTAGAATCGTTCTCAGCCGGGTGGCGTCTGCGACGGTTGCGCAAACAATAGCAACAGTAACGATGCTATTACTTAGTTTCGCTTCGGTCACGTTGTGTATAACGACTTTTTGTATAATTAGTCGGCTGCTGGGAGCGAGCTGTGACGATTCGACGCTGTATTGTATGAGCAGATGAAACACGATTGTTTGAACTGTGGACATAAAATCAACAATGAAAACGTTCACGACTTAACATAATGGTTGTAATTAAAGAATATTATGTTATAACTGAAAGTATCATCATCAGCCGGAAGACGTCCACTGCTGAACATAGGCCTCCCCCATAACTGAAAGTATATACCGTATAATTCACGATCCCCACGCCGAAAGCTATGTTACTAGCTTACGTCACAAGCGTTTCTAGATGGTCTCAACTCCTACGAAACTGGAGATTCCTATGATGGCACACAATTTCCGAGTTGTGACGAATGCAGGTAAATAATACCTAATAGCTGGCATTTACCTCTGTCTGGCACGTCACGACGCCTGCGCAGCGTGTGAGGTCACAGAGCGACCCGCACTTGCATGCGCACGCGCACCCCGCTCGTGACTTGAAGCTGACCTCATGCTTCGCACCACGGTAGTGCGATTTTTGTAGCTAATCCATTGGAACATCTTTGTTTAGCAATTAATGAAATATGACAATGAGTAATTCACATTAACATGTACATCGGTAACGTTATTGTACTCAGTAGTTGGTGGATCGTCGAGCTGCACTCATTAACTAGTTTCTACATGATTGCATGACCACTGAATTGTTTCATAATCATTTTGGATAGATTCTTTTGGATAGATTCTTTTGGCGGTTTATCTCATGGAATGTAAAGTACCGAACTCGTAGCTGAATTCTGAGCCGTTAAAATATTGCTATCGACACGCTAAGAATAACAACATTATTGAATAGACAGACAACATAAAATCAAACAACAGGTACCAAATCTGATCAGTTTTTGCGAACGAAGAGGCAATTTTTATTCAGATTGAACAATTAAGTTGAGCTGACAAGACAATATGACAGGAGATCACCTTGTTCTGTAAATTCACTATAAAGAACAATGCTGACAAGTCAGTAATTTACTCAAACAACCTATTTATTACAAGTTTTTTTTTATAAAATCTGTTGGGATTTTCTCTGCAATTAGTGGTAGTCAAGACTCAAGAGGGACAGGTTCGCGCAACCTTGCACCTTATCGCCACTCGACGAAACAATGCTCGCCAACAAAACGTCGACGAGTACGATAAAGTACTCGTTGCATCTCGATGTTTCTTTTGCATACATCTTCTCTGCACTGATTCCTTTCCATTGCTCGTTTGTAAAACACTTTTAAGGGTTGCAAGCTAACAAGTGCAGCGTGGGTTACGCCTTCGTTCGCGTCAGTCGTCCAATGTGTCTACGCACAGTTTTATAGTCGATGTGACTTCACAATGGTTGTTTTGTATGGTATCTTATGTACTGAGCCGATTATCCGTATTGTTGTCTGCTCCATATCATGCTCTGAGGCAGATTCGTCTGAAAACAGTCGTGTTCTCGGTAACGTGATGTTGTACTTTGTTACACAGAACGATGCAATATAAATCGTTACCTGTATTGGTTTTCCTAACTCAAATGAAACTGATTTCCGTTTCATTCTTATCACCTTTGTTGTTGAAGTATCGCTTGACGGTGTTCTTTGTAAACCGCCACAAAAGATGCTGATTGTATCTCCTGAACGTCGGGAAACAATTACGTTTTAAGTAATCGTCATCATTGTCGTAAAATTCGGCTATCATGATGACTGTAAACAAATTATAGCCGGGTGGCACTTAGATATGTACGTATAATTTGAGATAGGCAATAAATGGATATCTATTTCTAGCTACCTATTACTGTTCTAGCACTAAGTTGTATACTGAATGCTGATTCAGTCCCGTATCTAGTAATTACAATACAATGGTGGCATCTGTGATAGGATCGATGTAACTACCTATTTATAATGTAATCATTCGATTTTATCGTTTGGATCATGTTTGATTGACACGCCATTATCTGGAGCTTGCTCGCCAACAATGCAGCACGAATACGAATGAATCGAGCTGGGAGTGCGCGGATGCTACTGGCTCCGTGGAAGCACATAACTGTGTTATCGTATAACATTGTGGTGTGGTCGCACGGCCGCGGTATTCGCTGCGATTGTCCACCGGCACTTGTGCAGACTGTGTGCAAAACACCTCATTGTGCGTGCGGTAACAAGAGCCGATCGAATAAGTCCAGTGACGGGTTGTTGTCTGGCCGACGACGTTTTCGACAACAATTGTTCGAGTTGCGCGTTTGCACCCATTCAACTGTGAATGTTATACGAAACTTGCTATTTCACATGAGACGCGCTGTAATGAAAACACGCGGTCTTATTGTGTGCCTTCGTACCGTTGAAACAAAGAAAGTAAAACAATAGTAGAAGTATTATTGATATTTAAATTATGGCTGCTACAGCAATTATGGGTGGACAGCGAATTCTTCGGAATATACTTTGAAACAAGCCAGCTATTTTTGCTTGCGATTGCGATTGTCAATCGGAGCAGAGTTCAACGCTAAATATACCCATGAAGACATCTTCCCGGTGTGAACTTTGAACCTATTCGTCACATTGCGTACTGTAGACGAAGTAGGTAGTAAAACTTGACTTTTACCTAAATTATCCCTGACTCAGATCCAACGAGAGCTAGGCCAGGACTTTTTATATGACGTACGCACGGTGGAAAAGTTTTATAGGAAGATCAACGAGCAGTCACGGTCATGCATAGCGTTAATTCAAATACAATACACCAATTACCTACTGAAGACAGTTGTCCCATTTGTAAAAGTCTCAGTGGTTTCGTCACGAATCAACGCTGCGATTCAATTACTGTCGGCAAGTGTTTCCTTATTGCTACGCTTCGCAAAAGATTGGCATGCCACACTCTAAATGATCTGTTCCCCTCTCTACCGCTGATTTGGTATTTTTTTTAAAGTGACGTCAGTATTTTGATTTTTGATGCGAGCCACTTTTTAAGCACTTGCGTCATCAATATTTATTGGAATAATTATGTCAGCATTATAATTCACTCATCACTTGATTTGTCTGAAAAATGGTTTATTCTTTACTTGCCAGAAGCATGTTATGTAAAATTGACATTCGGTGTTTCATAATCGGTTACTCGTGCATATCAAATGAAGTTTTAATATCAATGCATGCTTTGATTTAGTTATACTTTTGGCATGATGGTATTTACATAACAATATTTGCTTTCCTACCCCTTCCATGTGGTAAATCTATATGGTAACAGACATTCTGGGTTCCCAAAGCACCACGTAATTTTACCTAGCAATAAAACCGTTTCCATGAAAAAGTTCATAGGTACTGCTTAAGCGCTAACTAAAGGTGTTTTTGCACGTTTGTAAGTAACCTAACTTACTGGTACACGTCGACAAAACCTCTTGATTCTGCATAAAGCATAGCCATTGTTCGCTTAACGAACACCGTGGTAATAGACGAAAAAAACACGGAAATTATAATAAAAAGGCAGGGGAAGCGTGTAAAACAAATTAGCATGGCCTTGCCATTGTGTGGCGGGCAGACGCAGCGTCGCGCCCGCGCAGCCCGGTCAAAGTCACTGCCAACTCTGCGTGCACGCTGTAAATAATACACCGTGACTATGTACATACATGTCAATAATATTATGTATGTTCAATTACTGCGTCAACAATAGTATTAATTGTCTTGATCAATTTGACTCTGTTCTTGAGAACTGACAAATCAATAAATCGAAAAGTATAGGTACTACCTACTCTGTAGCGGTATCCGATGGCGAAGTTACATACTGGTAACTTTGAGGATTACATCTTTTAAAGGCATACAATAAAAGACAAAACTGGGATACTAACATTTAAAATGACGAGACATTTCATGTTATTTTAAACATGTCCTGGGAGTCCAAACCTAACACCAACAGCAAATGATCAAAACAAGAAAAAAAAAACATAAGTGGAAGCGAATACTTGATGAATGTGTATCGGATGAGAATAATCAAGACAGGTAGTTCAGGGTCGAGGAAATCGTTATAATTAGTTCCAAGATTATCCTTATGAATAAATTACCAGTCGCAGTCATGTGCCGCCGACAGCCGGCTCCTCGAATGAGCTCATTTCTGACGTACTCGTGATTAGCATGCACTGGTTTTTCTTCATAATTACTCATAAACCTACCTATATTTTGACGATTGCTGTATCAGACTTTTATTAACTTCTACCAGTCCTTGTCCTTGTTATTAAGGGCTGGATCTAAATGTTTTTCCTTTCACAGTTCTCTTTCAGCCGTCAAGTTATCATGTCATCCATTTTGCCAATCTACGTTCTTACAATCCATTCGCATTTGAAATGGATTTTTACGAGCAAGTAGTAGAGCATGGTCCAAACTAACACTGAACTGATATTAAGTACCGAAGACGTCTTCAAGTTTTACTGCTCAAGTTTCAAAGTTTCTTATTCCTAATCTTTATTGCTTTTGCCGTAGCTCTCATTCTGCGCGTTGTATATCTGCAGATATCGGGACACAGGATGGTCCAATCTGTCTACTGAGCTATTTATTTGTCTTGACACTGCTGCGCTGCGGCTCCGTCCGTTGCCCTTGAGCCTCGCGATGTGACATAGATTCTTCGGTCTGTCCGTCACGATCAGCGACCACAATAGCTCTCACTGTACTCATATTACGGACTTTTCCTCATATTTTCCCATTTCATGATGTCAACCGATACTAGTGCTCTACACAGGTCACTTTGTATTCTTCCTTCAGGTATTTGCTATCAATGTTTTCCTACTCCCTGTACTCATAAGCATTGATGGAGTATAGCATACCATCAATTCTTGTATTGAATTCTGTAATGTGTTTCCAGATAGACTAAATGTTGGAGTGTGGTTTTACGATCGTTTGATTATAACACGATAATTAATATTGCTTCAGTATTCTCTCTTACAGAGAAATGATCGCGCGCTTCTAATTAAATAATGACACCTGTTTTCTTTGATCGATCGTTCAATATAGCCAGATTAGCCACAGTACAGCTGCAAACATGCTACCTGAAGACATGAGCTTGATTAATTTCGATAAGAAACTTTCATCATGTCGTGTTTCGGTCACGGGCAGATTCCAATGTAATTTCACGGGTTGCAAATCTGTGCGCAGCATGCACGTGAGCCGTTATCCGAGGCGCCGTCCGCGGCCGCCGCTGGGCATCGCCGGGCGCCGCGGTTCGGCTGACCCACAGCACTCGACCTCGATACTCCGGCTAGATCATATCATGTATTATGCTTCAACTATTCTAATATATCATAGATACAATCGACGCTGATTTACGTCGTTGGCAGGCCCCGCCGTTCTTGGAACAGGAAACTTTCCAAGCCAGACGTGTTGACAGTCGACTTGGCGAGAACTTAGTGACCGCTGTATGGAGTTTCCCTGAGCGACGGCGACCTTGTCCCGTATAAGACAAGTTGACCTTACGTATGTTAATGGAAATCCGCTATTGTTGAGGGCTTGTGGAATGCATGATGATGAGCTAAGAATGCGTTCAGATGTTACTTCCGTTCCGTTCCAATGAGGAAATCCATCAACTTTTTGTTTGACAAATACGATAGAACTTATGCTAGTGGAGATTTTGTAGTAGAACAACTATATCTCATCCAAATCTTTTATTTAATCTTTCAACGCGGTGCAAATCACGACTGATTTATATTTAAAACGACACGTAATTGCCCTAATTTCAATAATGAATAGTGACTGGGTACGTAAAATTAGACTTGAATAGATTCAGCAGTTTGCATAATTGGCTTCGACGAGTATTTTGTTTTCGGTTCTTTTTGTGTCGGAAAATAGTTGTTAGATGATGTCACTGTTCAAAAGCTGCCGCAGATTATGATCGAAGTGATCGCGACTGTGGAGCACACCGACTGAGACTGGCCACTCAGCCGTCCTTGTTTGCAGTCAAATGGCGTGTGTAGAGTCAATGAACTTCGCACTCTGGCTCAACGCCTGTGTAGCACACGCTCTAGTCTAGACTAGGTCTCTTCACTGTCTTTGAACTTTTTGCAAACTCCTATGATAATTTCTCAGTCATTAGCTTGGTTGAAATTAAAATCTTATTGCTTGAAAGCAAAGGTAGTTTTTCCAACAGCTTAAAGCGATTTTACATGTAAACGAGTTCAGCAGAATATTTCCAACAAATTGCCTTAACAAATGTAATTGAAGACACGAAATAAAACCTGTAGCATGCGAATTTGACTGCGATAGTAGAGTTAGTGATTTTTATCTAGCACTGTTCCCAATCGTTTTAGAATTTAAATAGACCAATATACACTCGGGACGGTTTGTTTCAAAGTTTGAGAACGTTTTATTTCATTCAATACACTCATTTGTTAGTTTTAGCTAGAACGGTACCTGAATTTGGCACAATTCAATTTATTTTTGTACCATTAGTTTCGTTTGTAGATTATTTACATACCGAATATCAATCAACGTCATGCCTATTTATGTTTTTCTGACCGAACTATAGCTGTATCATAAATTGAATTTCTACTGTATTTCCTGGGCCATTAACTAAGCATCAACTAATGTGATGGAATCTTTATTTTCCAGCGTCATAACTGGTTGACTCCAACCTGGAGCTCCTCTCTTGGTATTTACTCAATTTCTTACCCGATTGGTATTTCTCCCAAAGAATGTATGAAAATATATGAGGATTTTTTTTTTGTCAAAATGAGTAATAATTTTGTAGTAGACATTTACCAATCATTTCAACTGTTATCTGTATTATATTCCAAATTCGTGACCTTTATTAACCTGTGCTGTACACCTGATTTGTAATAATGTAATATAAATAAATAAATCGATTTCGTAATGGATTCTATTTTGAGGTTTTTGCGGTGATTTAATATCCTCATCGAAGTTGGTACTACGTTGTATTTTGTACTTCATCCCTCACTGTTGCTGAAAAAAAGACACAAAATAATGCAATGAGTGTACGACAGTGTCCATTTTGTTTAACAAGAGTGACCCAACTTCAGCTGGTTTTATCCATAGGTAGTAATGGCTTCAGATATCACTAATGCTTTTCCAAATTTATTTTTTTGAATATTTTGTCTATTGTTTCTCCAATCATTAAAACTTGCTGCTTTAATTTTCACTTTCGGTACCTGTTTATTATTTTCCATAATAATAACATTTCTATCTTCTTACATTTCTTGATGCTGATAAATCCGTGGTTTATTTTATTGAAATACTTTGTTTTGTTTGTTGAATTTAGTTTATTCGCCACGCTCACAATGAAAATGGCGTAAAATCGCCAGATACCTACCGCTGTATCTGTATGTATCACTTTTCATAGCGAAATTAACTTCTTAATTATTTACCTAATTAGGACTGCAATTGAAATGATTACTGCAACACTTTCTTTCTTATGTTGATCACATGAGGCCCAGGTACGATCCTTGTGGTATCCCTAACGTTGCTCCATTGTGTTTTACGTTTCACTATTTCTAATTGCACACCACACGGCCACATTTCGATATTGCAGTAGGCATGATATTTTTAGAGCTCTTTAATGCACTAATAGCATTGATAATTGAATTTCAGCCATAAAATCAGGTGATCAACTGTATCAAATGCAATCGAAAGCTCTTTCGGCTGATGTATTTCTTTATGAATTCAACCTTTGAAACCAGAAAAAATGCAACCATTATCTGTTTTAATGTGAATGGATATCTGTTTTAAAAAGTCAGTTCTTTTTATTTTTTAGGGTATTAATAGATGCCTCTGCTTCTAGATGGTATAAACATCTATACTAGTATATAGTCTGCATGGCAGTTTGCCAAGCGCTCTGCTTTTCACTTTGAAATTGCTACAGTTTTGGACAGAAAACTAGTGATGACAAATAATGACCTACGCCTTTGTTGTACTAGAACTTTAATTTCCTTTATAGTTATGAAATATTTTCATTTTCTTATTTACTGAATGTTTTGGGATACAGAAGATGACATGTTTAAGTTTCTAAAACAAAACATATTTATCGTCAACCGTTTTAAATCATCGAATCATACCTGGAGGCCAATCGCGCTAATTTGAAACGTCTGCAAACGTATACGATAACGTTATGGTTCGATTGCAACAGTGGTTACGTTTCCATTCAGTTTTTCTGATTTTGGTATTGCGTTATAAGTTCAAACGCTAACCAAAGTTGGAACGTTGCGTAACTAAGTCTATCTTTTAAGTTTTTCCTTTTGATTGCGGCTACATCTTATTTATGAGATTTCTCCAATAAACCTATGTAGGCGTACATAGTAATGTTGTTATTTTTTCAACATTTTCACTAAGAATCACTTCACAACAAAGACAAAACACTCCAACGATGCAGTAACGATCCTAAAAAAGTAGCGTCCCATCAACTTTACGTTTGACAGCGGTTACGTTCCAGCTACGATCGCTGTGCATCTCGACTTGCTGTCAAACGCTGTCAAAATTTTAGCGCGATACGAAACGGTCAAAAAGTTGTGTTATGGTAGCGGTTCAATTGCGATTTCGTTGAAAAAAAATAGCGCGATTGGGCTCCTGAATCACATCAAATTACCTATAGGCTCTATTACCACTATCTTCTCAATATCGATAGCGCTCTATTGTTTTAATATAAAAGGCATAATACATAAGTGTGTGTGTATACTGTTTATTCAGCGCTCGAGTGTGCTGTTCATTTTGAAGTGCCCGCTGACGTCACCGCGACGTGTCGTCTGATAATGCTGACATGGAGGTGGTGCTCACTCCTACACTATACAGCTGTACGAACAAGGTGTAGGACTATTGTGGTTCCGAATAATAAGCTCAAAATATTACTCGTACCTTTTGTAAGCTTATTAGTTTGGAACTGAGCATTCTCGTAGGGCAGAATTGAACATGTCAAGGGTAGATCAACTATGGAAGTACTAAAATTTATTTGAATGGATCTCACGTATTCGATATTTGCTAAAAAGATAGAGAAAATAAAATATCGGATGTAAAAACTCGTAGCAGAGTTTATTCATTAAAACTTGAGGTAACATTTTAATTGGTTTCGTTAACGGTTGCAATTGCAACCGAAATATTTTTCGTGGACGCTCGCATCCTTGTTTCGAACAGTTAGTTCATTCATGAAGAGTGAGGAAGCGTGTGAGGATGTTTTGCCACTTTTTTAATGGAAACTGCGTGAAGTTCCGTTCTCGTTGGTAACGTTACCGTACAGTTGCTGCTAATTGTTAGTTTGGTAATTTGTTCACCGTTGCCTTGCCAGGTAATGTCGTGAATAAATTACTCCAGTACCTCTGATTTTTAACTGTACCGCAGTGTATTACTGTCATGTTTAATTTTCGATAAAGCAGCTTCAGTTCTACAACTTCTAGATAATACTCTATTTTATGTCCTTGGTCATTGTTCCTTTTGTTGCGAGCGAAATACTTTGCATAATGTGCTCTTACGATAAAATTGAATGCACTTACGGTGCAGCGTCGGTCAGTGCGGTCATCCTATCGCTTCCTACATGAAAGTCCTCCGCCGTGCGCCCGCGTCGGTCACAGATCATTTCCCCGCTACTTTCTCTCAACCACACTGACCACTCACTATCATCTAACGATCGACAATATTACATCTCAAAAGTTTTACACGAAACAACAGACTACGTAGTTTCTGTTGTATAAACTCTGCAGAATTATCATTAAACGTAATTAGTAAATTTTGCATAATACATTGAGTTAACTGTCGGTCACCCACAGTCGAAGTTACACAATCCATCTTAGCATCTGATTTTGATGTGGAAACTGCACAGGCGGTGCTCAGTGCAATCATCACAGAACAATGTTTAGCGTGGGCAGTCGCCAAACTTCGGGTCTCTCCACCGAGCGCTTCGCTATTGATTCGAGCGCGTATATTATAGCATTGTTTCCTTAACCAATTGTTAATCTAGTAATTTGTAAGCATTGGATATCTAACATTACGTTAGAAATGGAGTTGTTTAGTCCGTACGTGAATGTTCTCGTGCAGTTCAAAGCTCTCGGTCGTGATGTCCTCGACGATTTGAGATCTTTTGCCTAAGTATTTGTAGGGTTTTATTGTGCAAATATTGCTGTGTGTGCTACAAATCATGAATTTGTGAATTTTTTTGAATCACTTTTTCAATTACCACGCAGTATGTAATAACGTGTTATCAGAGTCTAGTGCACCGTCAAACAGTATTCAATATGGAGCAGACCATAAAATTTATCGATATGAACGACGTCATTCGAATAATGGCTTTCCCGCAAGCCGTGATACAGTTTCAAGCGACGGCGACGTTTCCACATTGTTATTGAATATATCTCTGAGACTCAATAAAAAGAATATGGGAGGCCATTAGAAGCATTTCCTTTTACGACGGCCTTAGTGGATAAAATCTATAAATTGTAGGGATTACTGGAGACGGGCAAATAAAAAGCACGATCGTTAGTCTTGTTTTATTTTTCAAACCTCTGTCGTCATGAATAAACTAAAAAGCTCCATAGGAAGCAAAACATCAGCTTTTATTGATAATTCAAATCACTGGGATCTTAAATCAGCCATGACTTCTTTTGACCTTTCGCAAAGCAAAAAGTCATTGCAGACATAAGTTACTTTTCGAATGCGTGTTTACGATATTATAAACAGATTAACGATTTTTTTTTAACATGTGACATACAAAAAAGAATCTTGGTTAGAAACTCTAGTCTCGATTCTCTTCAACTTCAAGAAATCGGAAAGAAAATTACGTTTTCGGAATAGAGTCCTCCAGGAAACTTAATAGCGCCCCTGTAATGAATGAACCTACCTTGCAGAAAACTCGGCGTCCCACTTAATTATCCCCCTGTCTACTCCACCCTGCCGGCTCCGTGAGGTCTTACTTTGAATAGTGGTTGAACCGTGACTTGCGGGTCTTAGTTCCTGGATATAAACCGTTTGAACTCGGTTTACGTGTTTTACATTATTTAGTTTGGCAGATTAAACCAACTATGCTCAAGAGATTTCTGAACTTAGATATTTTGGCATGGATCGTATAGACATCCCATTCCGCTTTTGTACCGATTGTAATTTTAATACATTGTCGTCAGTTTCCGTCAAGGATCACATACAGTACACCACCTAATTGGCTATTTGGTGTTCACTGTTCGGTCCACGCGGAAAATTCACCATACGCACACACACAGCCAGTCATTTTCACAAAAAACACGTACGCTTGACTGCTTTCAAGATTGATGTAATTTTTTACCAGGCAATGAAACCAATTTGAGACAGCGGCCGTTTGCGTGATCGTGGCGATGGCGAACACAGCCGTTTTTTTGCCTTACTTTATATTTTACAATGAAGTTGCTTGTTTTCGGCGATGACATCGTTCCGTATCGACCGTATCACGGGGAAGTTACCTGCTCCGCCGAATTTTCATCAAATACACATGTTTTTCTCAAATGTGTCAAAATAAGAGCTGCTCTAAGAACTTCGAGACCCAATTCATATTTTTAGAAAAATATGCTTCATATTAGACGATAAATCATTATGCTCACCATTTGAGTCTATTGAACACAAACCTATGCTTAATAAAAACAAAGTAGAATTTCGTTCCGAAGAACCGGTTGTACAATGTGGTGTAATATCGGCCGCGACGTCGTGATGTAGCAACTGCGGCTCCAAACCAACGTGTTTACAAAACACTGCAGCTCCAGGTGTATCATTTTATTATCCACGCTTGAATTATTAGCCTCCCTTTAATTTGTGCATCATGTGACACTAACATCGCTTGGTAATCAGGGATCTCGCGGCCGGTGGTGCCAGCGGCTGCCTGCCTTTGTCCAGTCAGCCGTGCCTTGTGCAACATTACGCGTAGGGTAGTCACCCCTTCCGTCGCCCCTCGCATATGGCAACGCATGTAATCAAGTACATACAGACAAATACACACACGCACGCAACCTGATATACAGGTACGACGGGGATGCAAATTAGTATCGATTGTGATCGGCTATGAAACGAATAAAAACGTTTCAATGTAAGGCAAATGATTCATTTGTAACAATTGCGTAAAAAGCAGGACCTATGAAAATTTGCTGAAGGTGTAACTTTTATGTAATTGAAGGTCGTACATAAGGTGATGGTACAAAAACCATAACAAGAGAAATAAAAATAACAATGTAGACATAACGTGACTCACAAGTGTCACAAAAAACCTATCGATTGCCCCTGACTGGGAATTACCATATAGACAACAAATGTCAATATTGCCATCATACGCACGTTGTTTGGATAGCGACCGTTACTTGGAAGTTGTCACAGCTCCGTCACTCGAACACACAGCCATACATCTACATTTTTTCATTTTAATGGAGCCGAAGTAATATAAGTGTCTCATCCATCGCACGAAGTCTTAAGCCGTAGTTTTTGCTTGATCTGAGTACAGCACGGCGTGGCAGATCGATTGGCCTCGGCGCTGCACGCTCCGCCGACTATTGCGTCATTCCGAGATGCTGTCAGGTGAAGCAGACGCTGATAATGAGCACGTTGCCCATGTTTATTGCTTTGTTTTTACCATTCATCCATTGAAGTTCGCTCGTCAAAGCGGAAAAGACAGCGATGAAGTTGCCATATGAAATATTGGCACTATCGCGTGCTGTAAGACAGTAACCAGATGTCAAGGTTGTCCCTCCACGCGAATGTCACCTAAGTAAAGGTTGGGTCTCGAACAGAAAGTTTTTGTCTAGAGGCCAGTCATGGAGAAAAGGCAAAATCACGAGACACGGCGGTTACTAAAGCGTTCGTAATTCCGTGCTGAATCAAAGCACGTCTGACTGATTGATCGTTCACCCCAAAACTGGTGCAATCGAGCGTGACGAACTGCTCAGTGCCACAAGATCAGTTTTCTTCCAAGTAAATTGTATAGATAATAACTGAATAATATTGATTGTCTTGAGGGTGATCTAAATCGTTGAAAAATAATGTTTGATTGTCATCGTAGAGCTGCTGAAAATAAGAACATATCACAAACCAACTGCGGAAACTTATTTGGGACACTGATAAACTCCACGGTTTTTACGTTCTTTATAATTGGCTCATCATATCAAGCCTGCGTTTATAATTAAACTCTTAATAATGGGAAATCCGGATTGTAATGGTAAAACGAAACTTGGGCAGTAGCAACATTTGCATTTAAACGCTTCCTGAGATTAGCATCGCTTGGCTCGTGGAGATCAGGGTGGAGGAGGATCTCCTGTATCTACGTATAGTGGTGTGTGTGGCGGGTGTAGCCATTAGCCGGTAATTTGGCGCCGGCTGACATTTGCATGTTATCTGCCGCCGCTGGCGCCGCCGACATACCGCACCAGATAGATAGCAGCGCCACTCATACCCCACATACGAGCGCAAATTAACATGGCCACCGACATTACTAGTGACGATAACCGGTCGTCTTTCAAACCGTGTTAGACTTAATTATCCCTATGTGAATAAACAGCTTGTTAGCTTCCAGCGTGCTTACGATTATGTTTTGGAATTCCTTCCGTTCTTCATAAACTGTTAATGCCATATTTAGGTGAACATTCATTATGTTATAAACAATTGTTGGAGATATAGTGGCATATGGTCGGTCATGTCGTCTATTCCGGTATGTTTATGGGCGTGAGGCCCTAGGGGCGCTGCACGGGACCGTCAAGGTGACGGCACAGGCCCATGTTGGCACTCCGCCAGCCCGTACGTGCCTATAACATACTCGCTGTTTTATGTCCAATCTTACTCCATACACTTTTATTATGTTCTTACCTTTACATCGGTATGCGTAAACAGTTTCTAGATAGTATTCAAATATTCTGGACGAGAGCAAATCTTTTATAGCTACCAAAATAATATAGCCACATTCAATAGATACGTTGTTGTTACCGGGAAGTCAGCAATAGGCACCCTGTTCCAAATACTGGCACATAACATTAATGTCTGTACTAGCCTTGTCTGTGCTTAATTAATCTACTTGAAAACAGGAAAAAATACATTTGGAGCAATTGCCAACTGCGAAAAGAAGTTCTCAGAATGGAGATTTGATTGAATTAATTGAGTGAAGTCTAAAAATAGTACTGATATAAGAGGTGACGAGGCTTCTTTAATTGTTGTTTGTGTGGGTGCGAATCTGATGGAGCACCTCCAACCTGTGGCCCGGGGTCAATTGCGCACACGCACCCCCGCGCTCCCGCACCTCGCGAAGGCTACCTCGATCGCCTGATCAATCAATTGGTACAATTATAAGATTTTCGTCTGTGCACTCAGAACACGCATTGAGATTATTAGCCACATCCTCGCGGAGGATTTCTGAAAGGCTCGACGGAAGCCATAAAGCAGCGGCCGACAGTTCTGATTGGACCAGTTATTTGAACAGATTGAAATTGAGAGGTCTTGCATACCTGATTCAAGGAGAGCGATTATTATAAATAACTCACTTTAGACGTTACAATTCTTTTGAACATTCTGGGACTTGGATTCCGTTCTGATTGACTAAACTTAAATTAATTTTGGCCTCTTGAAGAATGCTCTGCTTTTCATCAAAATTCTGTAAACATGGAATGTTGCTTCAATATTTCAAGAGATTTTTTTTTTTTACGAATAACACAGTACTTATTCTGTTTCAAACTTATCATTAGCAAACTACATATCTCAGTTACATCACCAAAATTAATGACATCAATGCATACGCATTGAGTTAATGTAGCGTATATTTTTGTTGCAGGCAATGTAAGAGTTTGTGAACCAAGTAGCGTGTCTCATCGGAACTGGCGATGTTCCACCCTGACGTCTTCCCTGCCTTACACGGCCATGTGAGTTGCCTCTTATCTTACCTTTCATTTATTTCAACTGCGCACGTACCTGTCCGGTTCTCTGTTTATTTAATAACGGCTGTTACGTCACCATCAAAACATTACCATTGATAACGTCACGTCACTCAATGTTTTCTTTCAAATGATACGCTTATCGCTCGTGTTTAGTCAGGTAATCCAAGTTATCAGCGCAAGGACACCCACACATCCAGATTAGATTATAATTAGTGTTTTAATTGAGTACTTGCGCGAAGTCGAAATTGTATGAATTTACAATGTTGAGCGTCCTTGCCACTTGGCACCCTTCGTCTGTTCGGCAGTCACGCGAGAACTGCGCTGCAGCGCGGACGTGCATCGCGCTCGCCTCGATTTAATTAAATATCGTAAATGTGAACAGCTTGAACAGTTCTACATGTAACGTGAAGCAATTATTGACTCATTACAACGCTTTTTTAGTTCGACCTCTGAACCATCAGCACATGCAGCACTGACTATAATAGCAGTATGTATTTTAAAGTGTTTTTATTGTTTTATATCTTGTTGGCTTTTGTTTGATAAACACAAAACGAGTGCACTTGTTGGGTTTCTCATAGCGCGCTAATCCTGCTGTTCACGACGATCATACTAAGTTTTATGGTTTCAATAAAAGTTTAACTTGTAAACAAACAAGTTGTTTAGCCGCGAGCTGTGGCCGTATGTGATCAATGTGATGATGCACAAATAATAAATGACACGACAACACACACAAATAAGTGTGTGTCAAAGGTGTTTTGTCGTTGCCAGCAGAACATGTGACTCCATCGGATGGTCGACTGTTTCGTCATGTTTTGTAAATGTACATTCAGCAATAGAAATAATCACAGGTTAGGTTTACTTAAATAGTGCCAACGAGTATCTTTTAATATTTTTCCTTCCACATTTAAAGTTAAATGTCTCAAAATAACCAGCTTCAACATTACGATACGATATGAAATAATTGGTTCGCTTTATTGTGAAATTTCCTGAGTTTATAATAAGATCTTATATCCCTGACATTTTCTACTGTCACACTCATCAATTCTTAGCCTTCGACACAGTATAATTAATTACCTAAATCCTCTTGATATGATAATACAAATTTTCGAAATACATATTGGTTAAAGTGATGTTTCTTCACACATTGCTGGAGCATCATCAACGTTACAATATTGCGGCTAGTAAATACCAGCCACATCACAAGTCGTAAACACAACAGATGGCTCAATATTAATGTATTCCAAACTCTGAATATTAATGTAATCGTCTGATATATGTGCGAATGGACTGCACTATCGCAACAGATGTCTCAAATTAACTGCTCACATTTATTTCTATGCTCGTTTGATATTTAACTAAAATTACTAGCTCTCCGACTGCTTATTGTAAAATCTTTATTTGTTGTATTCGAAACCAATTTTCCTTTTAGTGCCCTTTAGTAATAGCTATTTCATTGCGTGACATGATGTCCCTAAAAAGTTGGAAGCCAGAAGTTGGTCCTCCTGCGAGGCCTTCTTTGCGTTATCTTAATGTGCTGAACCATCAATTCTCTATTCCAGACTAATGACCTCGGCAGCTATGCGCCTGATCGTCGGCCACCGCACGCTATCGAACCGCGGAGGACGCCACTCTGATGCCAAAATAATCACCCTTCTATACCTCTCCACTTAGATAGGCGTTTTTAATATTTTACAATTTACATTTTTAACGTAGACTCATTTACACGTGCGTTGATGTTAACACACATGTGAAGTGAAGTGCAAGTGCTAGTGTTGTGAGCCAGCTGGTGTGATCCGGCTGTATCTGGTTATAAGTGGTACGTTTCCGGAGTAGTCCGGTGCGCTAGTCCGGGCCGGTTGCGTAGGGCCCGATGTTGGCGGCGTCATGGCCTTCATGACGAAGAAGAAGCGGTACAAGTTTGGGGTGCAGTGCTGTCTAGAGGAGCTCACTGAGGTGCCTTTCGTGTCTGCGGTGCTGTTCGCCAAAGTCCGCCTGCTGGACGGCGGAAACTTCCAAGAACATTCTAGCAGGTCAGTAGGACATCGTAACATAGCCATTAAGTTCGTATTTGTGACACGTTATCTTCTGGTGCGTCTTCAACGATAAATTACGCGTCGTTAGGTGTTATCAGACTCTGTCACATCCTATGAAAGTATCGATAAAAAATATCAGCCTTAAAAAAACGTAGACCTCTTGTCACCTTGTGATATGAATAATTTCTTCCGTCTGTCTCCCTGGCATTAGATAAAAGCTTGCTACATTAGCTCCAATGTTCCGATAAACTTTAACCTCATGAATATTTGTATGTTACACACAAGCAGATTCGCTCTGAAACTCAAACATGAGCCATCATTACGTATGCTGCCTTATCCGGTATTGGTTAAGCTTCTGTCTAGAAGCGATGCCATTAAGTTTATATTATTTTAATTCATTGAAAGAATCACTGGAATCGAATCCTATCTATATTCGTTAGTGAGACAGATGTTAATGAATGTTGTTTTTTATATTGTGGTTATTTTTTCAAATTAATATCTATGGATAAAATATAGCCATTTATACAAAACTTTCTTACTTGAATTACCTTCAATTTCTTCTGTTAGGTATTTTACAGCAATTAAATTTAAGTTTTCTCTGAATGTCAACACTATTTTCTTGGAATCAAAAGTAATTTTCATGTCGTACAACAGGTCCAATTACTCGCCTGATTAAATCTTTGAGTTTTGTTTCTCTTGATTAAGTAACGCTTTGACGGTTGTTCTTTCTTCATAATTGCGATATATTACAAAACGGTGCACAGTGTGCGGTAATGGTGGTGCGATTGTTCGTTTTGCTCCAATCTCTGTCGCAAGGAGACAGGAGCTCTGGTCATAAATCTTGTTTGGTTAATCCAGTCGGTCAGTTTCGTATTCAGCGGACTAGGCCACGCCTCACTTGCTTGCACAACGCTATTCTTCCTTATACATATTATATAAGGATTAAACGAACTTACCTAGTGAAGTTCTATCCTTATTATATGAAGAAATTAGTCCGAGGTATGATTAACTTGTAGTAGTCGTCTTCTGCTACCCTTAACGCGATTTTTTAGATATCTGAAAAAATAAAAAGCTGCACCTGGCAACTCCACCTGTCAATGTCATTCAGTTTAGAGCAATGGTACCAGGTACCTTCATATGGGAAGAATTAATTGAAAGTTAATTTTGGGAGGGTGGGAATCTCATACCTCGGACTAATTTCTTCATATAATAAGGATAGAACTTCACTAGGTAAGTTCGTTTAATCCTTATATTATATTCGAAATTAGTCCGAGGTATGATTAACTTGTAGATGTTTAGAGAACATAAAATAATAAATTTATGTTTAAAACAATGTTTCAATATCCAATATTGCTTTTTCAAATGGAAATATATCTTGATAGAAGCCTGCTTATATACATAGGCAGGCAATCATTGCATTGACTACAATGAAAAAATCCTATCTTTCAAACTCCAAATATTTATATTTAAGACTAAACATCTGGTCACAATTCATCTGCATACTATAGTGCTTAACCAAAATCTTTCTTAATTCCTAATACTATGAATGCCAGTGTAATAAAAAACAGTTTTTAAGTTCAAATATTCCCTTGGGATTGATTTATCATTAAATAATTATTATGTATTAAAATACCATTGAAATTAAAGTTAATTCACTAAAGGTATTAAAACTTGATGAAGTTTAATCAGAACTGTCCCAGCAAATTTTATTTTGAACAATATCTATATTGTAATTATTGCAGTAAGTATTGCACTACCTGCAGTATAGAGGCCACGGTTGGTTAGGCATAGTCTATGTACATTTGAAGAATAAGCACGCCAGAACTTGGCGATAGCTCTAGATAGGTACATGTCTGGTAGAATGCACAGAGGACAAAGATGTTAATGCCTTTTTTTTTTTTTTTTTTTTTTTTTTTTTTTTGACACTATGCTTGACATATTTTAGGCTTAGTACTACTTAAGGATGGTAACACTATCTAGTCTGATGGGCTTTCTACTTTTGCAGACTGTCATCAATTAATTTAATAGCACCTTTGTTATTAATCTTTTATAATAATTGATACTTTGACACAACAAAGTTTGGACACATAGTGCAAACACAATCAACCTAACAAGCTTCTTTATTACATTTTCTTAACTGAAGCTATTAAGACAGTACAAAGACTTTAAATGTAGTAACACTGCTGGGATCCTAGAAACTATTTTACCTTGCGTTAGTTGGCCATAGTTTGAAAAAACCTTAAAATAAATGTTTCATTCTATCATCTGGATCTACATGACTATCCATATCAGAGTCGATATGTTTTTAAATAATTGATAAATCTATTTTATATTCTTTATATTATATCACTACTGTCTTCTTCTAGATGCTGTTCTAGAGCAAAAATAGTGGAATTGTTTTCATGACTGACCGTAATAACTCATGGTACCTACTTAGGTACCCATCTGACAACCCAACCGTTCAGAGTAATTAGGTATATGTATGTAGTCTACAGTAGACTATACATTTGATTGCTTCAGTAATCAGATCATGACCATTACTATAATCATATTTAAAATATGGCAATATATCTTGCCAGTCCATAACTCAAGTAAAAGTATACTTTTATCATAAGTAGTTCATCACTTTGTGTAAGAGGCAACTCATGTTTGATGCTATAGGATCTTTTCTTGTTAAGTGCCCCGATTTCTTCTTAGAGAGCTAACATGTAGCACGAAGGTACATAGGTACTTAAACTTGAGTAAAAATCTTCTCAATGAAAGGTTAGGTACATATAACACAAATTCACAAATCATATTTTTCTTATCTATGAACTTGTAAAAACATTGTTTGAAGTACTGTGATTTAAATTGATCCAGAGTATATCCTTCTCAACGAGAAAGGGACAAAATGTATCACATTATGTCTTAATCTTCTGTCCATCAGGACATACATTGTTGTTGGAAGTACTACTATGTTAAATTGATCCAAAGGATAGCCCTCTCAACGAGAAGGAGGCAACATGTAACACATGTATATTTAATACCTTCATTCTCTGTCCACCAGGACATAAATTGTTGAAGAAAATATTGTATGTCATAATGATCCATTGTATGTTAAATTGATCCAAAGCATAGCCCTCTCAACGAGAAGGAGGCAACATGTAACACATGTATACCTAATACCTTAATTTTCTGTCCACCAGGACATAAATTGTTGTAGAAAATATTGTATGTCATATTGATCCATTGTATGTTAAATTGATCCAAAGCATAGCCCTCTCAACGAGAAGGAGGCAACATGTAACACATGTATACCTAATACCTTAATTTTCTGTCCACCAGGACATAAACTGTTGTAGAAAATATTGTATGTCATATTGATCCATTGTATGTTAAATTGATCCAAAGCATAGCCCTCTCAACGAGAAGGAGGCAACATGTATGTATACCTAATGCTATAATCTCTGTCCACCAGTTAGACGTACTGTATGTTTAATTGATCCATAGCATAGTTTTCTCAACAAGAAAGAATCAAAATGTAAAATATATTATGTTAATAATTTCCGACTTTGACAATTTAAAACTCAGGTAAATGAGGGATTGTTAAACCTTTAAAACAATGTGAATATGAATTTCTCAACGAGAAATATGTAGAGTGTAACAACATGATCATATCTTTCAGTCATTATAATCTTTTCAGTGAAAAACACTTACAATTTTTAAGCTCTTTCATTTTAGCTTTGTAACTTTCAATCTTTCGAGCCAATTTATTCTTTTTCTTATTGTCCTTATCTCTTCACAGTATAATAATATATTGTTCAGATGAATTGCGATAATCAACCTATCAAAATCCATTACTCTCCTAGTATCATTCTCTTCTTGATGGTGTGCCTGATAATATATAAGACCCCCAGCTTTAGGTATAGAGGATTACAAGTTCTAAATGAAGACATATAAATAAAATCAGAAGGTCTCATTGTTATGATCTCAGAAATTAGTAGAGAAATCAAAATTGGTAAAACTACCAATTCTTTATCCTTATCTGTTGTAATCTTATTTATTTATATACTATTAGGGTTTTAAGCAGTATGATAAAAAACCATAGAAAAAGAGATTATTCCATTTGAATGCATCAATGTTCCAGGCATAGGGACCCTGTCCCAAGGTAATTATGTAGGTAGGTACTTTGGACCTTTATGATCTTAACCAATCTGCAAAAAGAACTCTCTGGCTGGCCAAAATTATTTATTATAAAATTGAAAGCTTAGACAGTCTCCATTCTTTATCTACATTGGGATTACGAGGCTCAAGGTCAGCCTCTTTATTAAGCAGAAATTGATATGGTTTATAGAAGAGTATTGTACTCTTGTACACAGTTTATAATTATGTGCTGTTGCAGTATTGTCAGATTTACGCACAGTTTTTTAATCACAAAATACTATAAGGCAAAGTATGCATCTCAAATTAATATAACTCAACATAACACAGTAACTCAATGTCAACTTTTAAATAGTCTACATGTTATTCTCATACTGACCAACTGCCCCTAGTGCTTTACCCCTGGTAATGTGCATTCCAACCACTTAGTAATGTATCTGAAAATGTTTCTAAAAATTAAGATACATTGTTTAATATGTTTAAAACTATTAATAATGTTCGTCTTTAAACAAAGTAGTTCTTATTTTTATTTACTTTACCTCTAGTCTAGGGATGGAAAATGTTTTCTTTATAAAATCTTTATGTGAACAAAATCTTATTATGAGGTAGGCAGCCATGCAGATTGATACCTACTAATATGTTGCTAATTGAGAACAAACTTGATTTTGATTATTCATCAAAATATACCAGGGCTTAGAGTCATGCATTTAGAATTGATCACCAGTCCTGATCATTCACAACCTGAAGGGACATCTGAACTGTTTTCTACAAAAGCATTTTCATAATTACATATGTTAATCCAGGACAGATTAGTCATCTAGGTTATTAACTAATGTTATACCTTGATTTTTGAGATGTTCTACTACCGATATCATCATCTGTTTAGCAGACTGTTTAAATACACAGGGGTCAGTGTAAGACCTCTTGTACAGTTTTTTGTTAGAGGTGAACGGCAAAAATTTCTAACCATTTTCTTTAATTGCTACTATATAGACAGTATGCCTTTAAGATTTAATTTACATATAGCCTTTGTATTTTCTAGTTTGAAATGCTTGATTACAATGAAATTATCCAACAGTTAAAGATTTAGTATAAATCTGTGAGTATAAAGAAAATCATGGATTAAATTGATCAGCTGTTTAACAGGACCTAGCTATGAAAGTTCATTTATTTCTTGGATAAGACAAGTCACTCAGTTTCATTAAAAGAGTTATTATATGAAATCTTATCTTTCACAAGTTGATTGAGAAAAGGGGATAGTGTATGATCTTATTCAGTCTTATATAACAGAATCTTTGGTTATAGATTCCCAGCATAAATAAAAATATAAGTGAGCAGCAAACATTACCACTAACTGTTACTGGTGCTTGGCCTGGGGTCGGCTGGAAAATGACTACTGTCATAGGTATATCTCATGTTTTTGTTGTTGGCTTCTTTCTCGATTTATATAGATAGATCCCTCTGTTTTTCGGAGGTGGGCAGGGCTGTTTGAACTGCTGGTAGTTTCTTGGAATTGACTTATTTGCATTTCCAGTACTAATAATTGAATTAAGTCTATGGGTCTCTTCCTTCATGGTGGTAGTCTACACTATTTATTTTTATTCTTGACAAAGTACTAAGATTTCAATTCACTTGTTGCCTTTTAGTAAGTCGGATATATCTTATCGAGGATCAGTAAGATTAGTCTCTTCTATTAATAGGTATATATTGCCAGTGTAGGTTGAATAAACAACGGGAACTGTCTCCAAGCGTGCCATATATTGCATGCATCTAATATTATAGCATTACTTTATACAAGTGCCGGTTTATGAAAGTCTGCTCCTTTACTAGACAGTCCATTAGGATTCTTTTGTAAACATTCACAACACATAATCACTTTTAAATGCGGTTAGCACACTTTAAGTAGAAAATTATTATTGCCAGATGGCTCCTCATCTTTAATCTCACTATTTCTATTGTGTTTGGGCATCTTTGGTTTGTGTTTAATACTTAAAATAAACTAATTATAAGAACACAAAACTTTTTCCCAACACGTCTTGCGGGCGCGAAAAGAACGAATGACATTGACAGGTGGAGTTGCCAGGTGCAGCTTTTTATTTTTTCAGATATCTAAAAAATCGCGTTAAGGGTAGCAGAAGACGACTACTACAAGTTAATCATACCTCGGACTAATTTCGAATATAATACTTACTAACCTAGTCAGGCGTAGATTTCCGCATTTGCTGTTTTTGTCTGAAAAGCACTATGTACTTGTCTATTTCGCGTTGGTTATCAACATACAGTGGAAAAACGATCCATCGGGAAACCAGTGGCTCGGTTGTCAATTATCAAATTGTCGTTCGGCGTGTTTGTCTAAGACGGAGACCTTTTTTCAGCATTGGACGTCTTCCAGCTGATGATGATCCACATATGAAGTAGGACATATTATCGCTCCTCAATTTTCAGAAAGGTACCTTCACAATCAATTCATGAGTTTTGGGGATGTGTCTTTAGAATGTTACAGCTATTAGACGCACCCAAAACCGTAACTATAAGCACTTACCAAAGACTTACCTAAATAAGGTTATCTTTAACGTCACATAAAAAATATTTGCGGGCAAATAACGTTACCGGAGAGCACCGTTCTGCTCTTCTGTGTAATAATATTAAGATGGAAACTTGAAACGACAACACTATCGACTTCGTTATTTCTCTCCCCTGTTTTTCAGTCTTTCACAATTACTTTCTAAAACAGTTAAAATTTCCTAGAACCAGGAACTTGTAGCATCATGAAATCTATAACTTGAATAACCTGATACTACAACGACCTTCTCATTAGAAGTCAAGTTCAAAGGTATTGTGTTGACCATAAACGCAATGTTTGCCTTTTGTGATGGAATTAATTAAAACCAATCGTTATGGTCCTTGTAAAGCACAGCTAACGGATATGGTCCGATATGTTTATTTTATATTGTTAGTATTTTATTTTTGTTCTTAATTTAATATCTTGCAAGTCTCTCTTTAGCAATGTACAGAAAAATTTGAGCTTTTTGCAAAAAGGACTCAAACTTGAACACGAAACTTTGGAATTCTCAAATTCTATTTACTTCCAAATTACATAACTGTCAAAAGTTGGTCCCTGTTCAGGAACAAAGCGAATTCCTCTGAAGTTTTTAGGTCAATGAAAGTGTACGTCTCTCACAGCAATGATTTTTGATGGATCAGACTATATTATGCAAGGCGTCTAGTCATGCATGGTCATCAATCTTGCTGTCAGTGCAACACCCACTTTTCGCGAGGTCTGCCTTGCCCAAGTTGATGTGTCGTGATGATATAATCCACCCACGCGAGGCACAATGTCTAGGAGTACGTTCGCGTGTACATAGTCGCTGTAATTATGAGGTGTTTCACCAAATTGAAATTGATGATAGTGAGAAAAAGTTGTTGAGTCATTTATATTGCTATTAACATCAATTCGGTGCTTGTTAAGTTTATTAAACTATTTTTTGGTAATTGATGTGCTCTACTCTACTTCACTAAATATCATTATTAGAACTTGGTGCTTATCACAGATCTTTTCCGAGCGTGTCATTTCGGAGATTACAGAGATGCAGCATGCCCAAACAAGTGGGGTGGTCCTGTCCTGACCGTTAGGCGACCGGATGCTCGTTATCCAATCCCCACCAGCGCCGGACAGGCCTCATATTTAGCACCACTCCCATCGTGCACATTACCCCATCGGTCACCACTCACTACTTGCACTCCGATTGACACATCCTACTTGCCAAGTTTCTGCTCCGTGAGTCCGGAGATGACCGTGAACGGATGCTGTTGTTTATCTCGAATACTCAGTGTGTCAAATTTCGCTGCATTTAGAACTGCACGTAATAACAAAAACACCGCATCGTGAATCAATCGAAGGCCGTCCAATCACACTTGAAACTGAATGGAAGATTTTTCTGGTAATTGATCACAATCGGTATGTAAGTTAACTAGAACCGAAATAGTAGACGAGACTTCCTTGTGTGGTATCAATGAGTTTCCGAGTCGCCGCAGATAACTGTGGCCCTGTACGCTTCCGATACGAGTTAGTGCTGTTGTCGATAACAGCTGAGCTGCTATCCGTTTCTGTAACACTTTACGCTTAGCTAATATTAGAATATATGCATGAGTTGTGTTGAAATTTTGTTTGTCTTGTGTATTTGTTGAAAGAAATGCTCAGGTATCGAATAGGTGAAGGTGTTGCAGTATTTGGCAGTTGAATCGATATACACATGAGCTTGTAGATTATAAATGATGCCAATTTTATTGATTTTTTATAGTCTACGTTACTTATTGTTACTTGGTTTCATACTTTTAGAATGTTTTGAGATATACTGATGACCTAATAATTGTCTTTTCAACATCTCATCAGCCTCCAAATACACAGTTAGTGTAATCGGGAAATGCTCTCGAATCTATCAAAGTCAATTATAATGCCTGCCGTCCCCAATCATACCTAGCTCGTAATTACGAAGGTACGAATGTAGGTCACAATCAGACTGGAACTGAACACTCACATACATCAGGGCTGGCAGGCCACGAATTATCATCATACGTTAGTTTTTATCAATTATCGACAATGTCATCCAGTGACGTTACTAGTGTATGAAACTTTGTGGAAAATTTTGGTTTTTATCTAATCTAGATTGTAGTAGCTGCATCCCGGCAGCCCTGTGAGGGAAGTGAGCAGTTATCGGAGTAGGGGAGAGGTGGAATGCGGAGGCGTCCGGCGAGCAGGCGGCGGTGCTCCCGTCCTCTCGCCGAACAATTGACTGCGCGCTACCAGCCAGTCCCTCCCGCACTCCGGTGCAAACTAATGCAACATGATTGAGTTACGAACCGCGGACAAAAATGCTACACTATTCACTACAAAATTGACAGTTTTTGACACCGTTTTAATTATTACGTTCAGAAGCTTGCGTCAGTTAGCGATAACGTCGACTTTGACATTTGACTTAATTCTGAAATTAAAATTATTTATTGCCTCTACGCAACATAAAAAGCTGCTGATTACGACAATACGTCAGAGAGAACTTGGTGCAAGACTTTTTAATCAATTGAATGGTCTTAGCGTCTTTTGTCAACACGTTTTATAAATAAAACTCCGCTAATTATAGATTGTAAAAACATAGTTAATAATGCGGCGTGGCGTTTAGCACGCGAGTGTGGAATTCCTCACCCAGATAAGAACCGCCACCTGACTGACACGGGTTGAATGACATGCTGTTTTCACAACCGCCCTACTGGTGCTAACTTTCAACATGGTATTTACAGCTTCAGCAATGTTCAGGAAATGTTTACAAACTAGTAGATTTACTCGAGTGTTACTTGGATGTTGGTTCTTGAGTCGATTGAAAATACTCATAGAGAACCTGTGATTACTCTTCATTTAATTAAATTCACCCAACTCTCTCGGCAATGATTGCTAATTGAGATTGACGGCTTTCAACAAAAGGGTACCGATTACCATTGCCTGTAATGTTTAATTAACATAGTCATTGTTCTGAAACCATTGATGAAAGTGATCTGTCTGATGTACTAAGTGCACCGCTTACAATGTAAGTTGCTCTCACTAATCACATCTGGCCATCATCTACGAACTCATCTAATAATAGAGCCAGTTTATTTATAAACCGGCTAGCTTCATTGTTTACGATAGCACGTCACGGCCGACATTTTGTTTTCATTAACTATCTTTTGTTCTAAACGCAAATTAATCGCTTGTTTTTCTTTCTGTTTTGTAATGCGACCTGTTTGCTTGGTTTTGTCACTTGTAAAGTTAAGCAGCTGTTGGACTTGAACGGAAGTAGATCAACAAAGTCAGTGGTAAAAGACATCTAAAAAATTCAATCATCTATTCCAAAACGAAAAATAATGAGGAAAATTAAATTGAGATCCTCTTGTAGTTTATGTATAAAACAAAAGATTAAACTCTGTATGCCATGTGTGCTCCTGAAACGTTTAACAATAAAAGAACTTGCCCCAGTTGTGTGTGATGTGTGTGCTAGTATTAGTTTGCTCTCAGCGACAAGTGAACCACTTTCTACAAAAAACAAACAACTGTCTGGCCTGTGGGCACTGCGGCAGACGGACAGACGGGCCAACCTCACGCCAGTGTAGCTGTGTCATTAGCTCGTGTTAAATTATAGTGATTATGTAGAAAACTGCAATATCCTGACATTGAATACACGCTATGTCCCATGGAGTCGATGTGTTTGTTTACAACTTGTATCTTGCAAGTAATCATCTCAGGATTTCTGGTTTCTTTATATGCAAAATATTCATTATTATCTTCTTAAAAAAAAATTGATCTTAATAAAACACGTGGAAACAATCAACTATAGTGCTGTTTGCCTTGAGTTATTAAATTACAATGAAATATGATTATTTATAAACTGTTCTAGAAACCATTTTAATATGTTGCGCCCTCATTCCATCAGGAATTTATGTGCAGTCCAGATTTAAGATTAGTACAGTAAGGGATAGTGAAAACGTCAGTCATTCTCCAATAGCTATTATTTTTGTATGAGATCTCGCGTGCCGGCTATAAATAGACTAGTGATTTATCCTCAGTGGCTGTGGTGTAATTAACGATATCAGCCAACTTGGCCAAGGCGATGGAGCCCGCATTGCACCAGGGAGCAAGGACACTGTCGTGCACCGCGGACAACCGACAACCACCGTAGCAACAGATGTCACACGAAACACGAACCTTGCCGCCCGAGAGAACAATAATAGAGATAGTACCCATATAAATAACTACGTTCACGTACAAAAGATAGTCGCCAAAGACTGTGTCGATAAAATCACAATTAAAATGAGTAAGTGATCACGCGACCGTGTAAACACTAACAGATATGACGATAATTAGAGTATAGTGGCTGCGATAAAAATAAATATAATTTGCGGTTGGGGCCACGCGGGCCTTTGTTGAAGTGAATGGAGGCGGCTCATTATCTGAGATTTTTCGATGTCAGATGCAATATTGTGCAATTGCTTGGAAACTTCGTGGGGAGAAATTACTCTGAAGTTACTTCTGGCATCATGAATCTTCAAGTTCTAGGTTAACGCACAAAGGTTCTTTCAGAAACTGTCTTTTGTGCTCGCATTCAGGAAATAATTATTTATCTCACTTACATCCGCGCTAGTTACAGCAGCTCAAGAGAAAACTTGGAAAATGGCCGTTCTTGTATCTCCCTGCTCGCAATTTTACCTCTACAACGAAGTGCAAACTATACATTTTTAACGTGCTTAATTGCTCAAGAACTCGTTATTTCTTCTACAATGTAGCGAAATGAGCTTCTAGCCGAAAAGGTTACAGCTATCTGGTATTGCGCACTCCTTATGTAACATCTGGGCTTCCCTCTGCGGACTTATCTATGACCTTTACACTCCTTGCAATATATCGTCTTCAATAGCTTTGTGTTATTGTACGTAGGTGCCATGCTAAAATATTATTTTATGAAGTTTAAGCAATCATACTGTTCATTGCTTTCATCAATGATAACTTAAATAGGCTGAACAATTCAAGCTTCTCAAAAATCGGCTTCAAACGTTTAGGCCTGAAACTGCGTTAAGCGGCCACACGCGCGGTTTCATACAAAAGTGCTCCGTCGCTGGAACCAGCGCGGGTGTCCGTCACGGGGAGGCGTGCCCCGAACCCACGTAACGGGGCCCGCCTCCGTGCGACGGAACCCGTCTCCGCCAAATATGTTCATTCTATAAACGGGCTTACGGGCTGCCTTTTTTTTGTGCTAGTCGTCGTTTTGCTACGTAATAATATATTAAGTTTTCCATCGACACGAAAGACGACTATACAAGCACAACGTTCAAATTTAACTAGCGACACTGCGTAAATCGGTCTCCGCGACGGGGACCGTCGCTTACCCACGGAGCCCAGTCGCGTGTCCACGCGTGTGGACACGCGACGGTTGCCCGTCGCGGGCGCCCGCTTAACGCAGTTTCAGGCCTTACTTTTCCAAATCAAATAACGGAAAATTGTTAAAAAATTGTTCAAGTTCAAGCTAATTGTTTGTCGGCTTAAACTGTTTGCTTGTCAATTTTTTTAATCCAGTGATGATCCGGTGTCAGAACGGATTACTTCGAAAGGTCAGACTGTTTCCAATTACTGTATTCAAACGACTGTCCCTGCTATTTGCTTTAATGGAGAATTTTCGTTAAAACCAAATGTCTGACGTACTGGTTTTCTAGTAAGCGTCGTTACTCCACTTGGCATGTAATATGTTCGTGAAAAAATCCATTAACCGGTGTTAGAGCCACTAATGTAATTATTTAAGTGCTTTTCTCCATCAGCGCATGAAAGTCACTATTTCTCGTGGAGCTTTCATAGCTTCGTGCTTTCCCTGCTCGTGCTAATTACAAGCCTCTTTTTAAGCGATATTTTATTATACCGAACCAATTAGGTACTTACATGTTTGTTTTGTTTTCACACCTTGTTTAAAATTGTAAAGTTAAACAAACCAGGTTTAGAACGCGTTCTGCGAATAGTTGCGTAGGAATGTAAATGAAAATGTTTTAAAGTATGAACTGATTTGTGAAAATATTTTCTTTACAAAATGTTGGCATTGGTGCCCATAAATAGTTTTGGTGAATCAGAACTTTTAAACTTTTAAGAGCTCTTTGGTGTATGTAGGTAAGTTGTTACATAAAGTACACCATATAAGTATTGTATAAACCTAAATCTGTATCTTTGGTTATTTGTAATAGCACAAAGTCATAGTTGTTTTGCAATCAAACGAAAGTTTATCTTCGGCCTTCGAAGTATTGCTAAATAATTGTTCCGTATGATGAGTTCCGTGATTTATTTTACAATCAGTTCCCGAGTTTATGGAAATTTTCCTCCAATTATCGCAATAGTTTGACACGTATCCCGGGCTTGTGTTTTTTCTATAGCTTTTTAAGAATCGTGTGATTTTGTAACCAGTTAACGATATAGTAATACACACACTATATTCAGCAAATGCAATAAAATAAGTTATTTCATTGATATTCATAGACTATGATAAAATATTTAGTTAGGTGCACATGAGTGGTTTCGAGAACCTCGACTACTAGGAACTATTAAGTAGCAACATATGGTAAATATGAAAAGTCCTTGATTGTTATTTTATAAATGGCTATACATATAGCTATATAACACCATTTTTTGTCCATCGGGGTACGCTGAAGTCACAAATCACCAACTGCTACGATACTTATTACATTGCTCCTTTCGTCTCGTCCGCGCTATTTCATATGTTGGATGTATTTTAACTACACTTTGATAACTCCAATCAGAGTAGTAACAATACTAAGTCATTGTGATTACTAGAGTCGCAAGTGAAGGTAATTGCCGTAACTGTTGGACCACATTCAATCGAACGTGTGTATGACATGAACACAAATGTGCACTGTTGTAAATTTGTACCCAGCGATGTCTGAGTTATTGGGGAAAAAATATTACTAAATATAAAGTAATTTCTAATAATAATATACTTTGTAGTTACTCCTACGTTCACACCTATTAAGCGATGGAATTTCGTGTCCCCAAAAATAGGATTCGAAGTTAGAAATAAGATGAGTGCGTCCACAGGGAACACGGGATCCAATAAAACTAGAACTTACCATTAAATTGTCAGAACATCTCCTCGCCTAGGTAACACGATCATGAGAATCAATTTATAGTATTGGAAGAGCGACCTCCTACACAGGAGATTATTACGTTCTCTAGTAAAAAGCTGTACAGAGTCGGTCCTAGTGTAATGCCTTGGGGCATGCCGCTTTAACGAGCTTAATATTAAAAAAGAAAATAAGTTAAAAGAATTAGTTATGCCTGATTTGAGTTATTAATTATCAACAGTGGGAGTATAACTGTGCACCTGCCCGTACTTATGAAACCAGTCAGAATACCTTCAGAATTGCCTTGGTCTTGTATATCGAACGTCTCGCTTGTATTATACGCGGTACAAGTTGATTGGCACATATTATGCGAGTCTTGTATAAAGAAATGTTTTACGCATTTTGTTCGGCTTCAGAATATGCGGGTGGAATAAAGAAACACATGGGCTTATTGAATTTATTCTTTACCGAAATACATTTACTTCCATTCAACTCATAGGTTCCTACAATTTGCGTGCTTTCGATTATACCATGCTTGTCATAGAAATCAAAGTTAAAGTTAACTGCATAAGTGAATTTTAATAAACTAATAAGGATATGGTAGACAAGCTCGGCTAATTTAGCTTTGTCAATAATATGGATAATGTTTTTTATCATAATAATGTTTATAAATCCATCAAGTGCACAAGTAATGTCTACTAGAATCATTAACTGTCGTCACGTGTGTACGTAGAAGCGGCGTGCGCTCGCGCACTCATTAGTGCTTATTAATTAATCATTAGCGTGGTTAAGTAACCGGCGACCGCCCGCCGCTCTCGTGAAAAGTGAAATTTTACTCCCTCCCCTCTCTTGATACCCTCCAGAGCATTTTATTACCGCTTGTTAGGTGACTTCATTGATGTATTGTGATTTAGGTAGATTTCAGACATTAAAGTCAACACCGGACTGAATGCGGACTGGTATTTCATAAATCTTCATCGTAAACTTTTCCTTTTGTTACTAGTCTATAAAATGTTTATTTGTAAACTGTGTACTTTTTCAGTACAATATACGCTGCTTATCAAACAAATTAGTTGGTAGTAATAGAGCGTGAAGATAATTTGCTAGTTCATAGCCATTTGCTACCGAGGACCATTAATTAATTAAGCTGGGGAAACAAACAACCATGTAATTCATGATAACGTACGGGCAAGTCCTTTGTGTTTTGCACAAAAGTTGCCTTTTATAACTTTTTGCTGTGTATATGTATATAAGCTTTGATCATAAAAGTGCTTCCTAGTGCCATTAATCTTAGGAAGGAAGCTCTCAATTCGCTGTTGAAGCAATTTCCAGTAATTTAAATTTACATTAAACAAACTGGCTTTACACCAATCCGATGCTTACGTGTGGTGGGTAGAAGTGTAGCTAATCGATCACCACGACTGGATCGACACTTCCCACTTCCGTGCCACCAGATCAAACACGATACACACTGACGTGCAGTTTCGCGTGCCCAATCAACAGGTTTTAGGTGCTAATTCATTAATCCACCAATTCTAACTTCATTAATAAATTGATCATTCAACTAAGTACGCTTGTTATATTGGTGCGCATGAATTACCAAATTAGTAAAAAACATTCGATTGAACAACGCGGAAGAAAATTTTAGTACTAAAAATGGATAATTGAAGTTTTATACCTGTTCATTTTAGAATTGAGGCGTAATTAATGCTGTGGAATTATATTTATTGTAATCTAAAACTGATCCATCATAATACTTAAATACTACTGTCATATTTTTTACTTTGCCAAATTGATACGCTATTTTCAAGCGTACTAGGGTTATCGTTAGTATGTCTCGTCGTTGGATTAGCTTCGCTCTCACTGCTGCAGTGCGCCAGCTTGCGGGCTGCCAGTAAAAAGCTCGCACGTTATGCTAAGCTAAGCGATTCGATACAATCTCACCACACGGACCAGCTGTTTTCACTACCAGAGGTGTACGAAATCGGACATAAACCGCATGTTTTCTACAGACAGTCTCTTATAGATAAACACGTCTTTGAGGAAATCTTGCTGAGCCTGTCATCTATATTTAGCGGACAGTATCATGTTCCACGTGCATTGACACGCGTTTTTATCACAGGTTGATATTTACTTTACAATCCTTATTTGATCCTACGCTCATTAAAGTAATTAACTAATTACACAATACAGATTTCTTGCTCAAACATTAAATATAGCGGTACAAAAGTGAAACAATGACGGCTACACACAATCCTAAACTAATAAGGTAAGCTGCTTACGTCACGAGAGGCCAAATATGACTCGTACGATAAACAATATAATGTGAAAACGTTAACAGTATGTGCTCGAAAACATCCCCGACAGAACGACCTTAAACGACAGGAAACAAGCAATAAAGTGGCTTTTGTGAGCGGATCGCAAATATGCTCTGACGTGGAGGGTTTAAGTTCACTGAAGAAAAATTCTTATACTGCGTAAAACCACTGAAAGCAAATAGAATACCCACTTTGGAGGTTTTATAGCACGAAGACGTAATTTTGCTCCCCGATCGTGTAAAAATTATATCCCATGACAGTGACAGGAGCTCCATGCACAGTAGAACTTAGTAGTTCGCTCGTTTGTTGTGTTAGGGCCATTAATCACACTGTGACTATAGGTTACTGCGTACAAGCTGCAGGTTTAGGAACCTGTTTTTTAATTGATGTTTTTCTCAACACACTGTAATTGCAAGAGCTAGGGTGCATTTATCTTGAGTGCCTACAACATTTACAATTAATATCATTGCGGCTAGAGCCGGTACATTAGTCGTATCATGTTACTCGACCGAACCCATATCTGGTATCACTAAAGACGCGTGTAAATCAGAGTGAGCAGTATATTCGCGGCTGATGGGGCCCGGTCCGACGGCATTCCGTGCCGGCCCATTGTCGGCCATGCGTGAACATATCCACGCTCGCCCTAAATATCCACGTCTGTTTCTACATCATAATGATACATTTGTTTACATACCTTGCTCGCGTAATAAGGTTTAAAACAGTTGCCGTTAAAACGTTCTAGAACATTGTTAATTTAATTTAAAATAATTTACAATGTCGCTGCCAAAATCCTAATAAGCAAATTAACAACGCTGACCTGCAACAGCGTCAAGTTGTCAGCCTAGATAACTACTTGTTAACTAAATTAACTCAATTCCGGACGGACGCGGCCTTATCAGCTAGCAAGTTAACATCATTACTGGGTAACCCGCTGACCTTATCAAATTTCACTTAGGCACAGAATAATTACATGCAGAAGTAACATCTGCACCGAAAGAGATTACAGTGGATCAACAATCGAGTGCTTCATTTCTTAAAATTCTATCTACTGGGATTATGCTTGTTTTTTTTTTGCTTAGAAAACCGTTTGCAGATTCTTTATTTTTCTTCGGTCCAACAATAAGCAGGTTCAGTCGGTGTACTTGTTAAACAGTTGTTCATTTCAACAGTGTTGGATCTCGACGCTGCGCCTGCACATCGCCCGTCAACGCTGCGCTTTGAAGTTCGCAAAAACACACGGGCGCAGTGTTTAGATGAGAACAGTTTTTGTGTGGGATAAATAAAAAACTTTCAAGTTGAAATATGCCAAATGTACCAATCGGTTCTGCCAGATCCGGATGCAAAAATTCTGACGATTCATTGATCCTTGATTTTGATAATGTAATAAGTATTTTTAAGATCGACTCTATTATAAAGCTCATGAAGTCATGATTTACCTATGTCAAAGAAACAGATCTAGAACAAAACTTAAATTAATAATTTGACTCTGGTTTAATTCTTAAAACAATGTTTCAGGAAAATCCACTAGTGAATTTCATTAGTCTGATGGATGATATTGTTGGCGACGTAATTGCCGTTCGCACTCGCATCGTGCACCAATTCGTGTCGCAACTGCCACCGGTTGGCAACTCCCGCAACTCCATCATTGCCACCTCTTGCCCAATCGTCGGCAGAACATTCTCCCCGATACAGTCTCACACAATAACTTCCTGTTTGTTGTTTACTTTAGCTCCTCCCATCTCTTTGATATGTATATTTACTTCGTTTATTTTTATTATTGGGCAAGGTTGAACAAACAGATAATTCAGATTTGTCGTAATCGAAACTAGGTCAGATCCAGATATTGTTAGACTCAAAGGACAGGAAATTGTTCACGTCTTTATCTCATCCTGGTCAAAATTATAGTTACTTCAAACAAAAGATTTCTTTGATACTGTACTGCTTGAAATCTTTTCATGTGATTAGAAAACGAGATACATCTCTTTCGCAACGAGGTTACCAAGCCGACGAGTTATTGGCAATAACTGGAACGACCTTACAAAGCTGTTACAGAATATGAAAAAATATATCGTTCGGTGCGATCACACGATAACAGAATTACGTTCGCTTCATAGAACTGACCAGTACGCCAGGTGAAAAATGAGATGCTCCGTCTGTGGGTGGGCTTTTGCGGGTTAATCAAACGGGATTAGATTTTCAACCATTCGCTTTGGTGCTCGATCTAGTGAGCAGCAATATCAGCATACCCATATCTACATGTACAGATGTCATAGTGGATGCGTGGCGGGCGGCGCGTAGCCAGCGGTTGCCGAACGCCACCCACCGGTCCGACCGGACCTTGCCGTTGTTTTCTTTATTTTTCTCCCGAACACGACGCCATTGCCAGTTTCATATTATGGACCCGTGTCGATATTACGTATTAATGCGTAGTCTGGCCGCGACCAGACGGTAAAATAAAATCAGACCTCTACTGCATATGTATAGCTCAAGTTTGCAAGAGTCTGTATCCAGACAAGCTTGTAATTTGATATTCGTTAGTGGTTAGTAGAATTGTATATAGACCATTATTTTATAGTTACGGCACAATTTATAAGAGACAGTGTCTTTGTGACTTGTTGAATGTGAAAACTAAGTTAACGGACTGTTTTACGTTTATAGCTTTATGTTTCCGCTGCACACTTGCACAGCTTTTACAATGAATATTGATCAGACATCGGGGCGAAGCAATTCCATGTTGCAAACGAAAAATTCACTTACTATGCAATGCTTACATATTTACAACCTTCGGAAGGAAGAGGAAGGATAATTTTGTTAAAAAAACAGTTTGATAATAAATTGGCCCGTGCGGTACAAGGCAAATAAATAAACGAATGATCACCGCACTGCACAAACATACAGACAATAGATAGATAACACGGATAAACCGCTATCCAAACACTCATGGCGACGATAAGCCATAAATAATGAACATGTGACGTCATTCGTTAAGAGCTGCTGTCACCGCGTCATGTCACTGGAGGTTTGGTGATCAGGCGGCGGTTAACCTTTAATTGGCTTTTGATTGCTGCGATTTGGATGATAAAGTGATAAGTCCACTGTGCTCATTAGAGTGACACATTACAGGCCACAAAGAAGACGGATCACGATCCATACAAAATTACCCCACGTCCTATTACAAAGTGACGTATCTTAAAAAATAGATAAAAATGTATAAATAAATATGGCATACTCCATAACTTTATTTTTTTACATCTTCATATGGAAAAATTGTTTTAAAAGTAGTTCATGCGCTGTTAAGAAAAAATCGTTCGCATGAGTATTTATGAACCGAATTTAAAAATTCTTTTTTTGTTTGAAAGTGTAGGCACCAAGGTAGTCACACTGCCATAAAGTCAGGTCTCCGGTCTACATGGTCCTGGCGAAATGAAATGAAATTCACAAAAATAAGCTTATTTTCTTCCGTAAAGGTAGTTTTTAATATATTACATTTATTTTGTTAAATATAAAATCAACTGACGATGTCTGTCGAGGTCGCGAAACTGTCTCACCTGGTAACCGCGGCCCTGGTACATAAAGGGCTATTGAAGAGTCACCGTGGATTTTAGTCAGTACAAGTGTGACAGTACCTCCCCCCTGGGCGGGAGGGCTCATAGGATGATTTTAATACGCAAAAAAAAAGATCAACTGATGATTTTATCTTCATTCATCTTAACGATTATGAAAACGTGAGAATAATTCAAAAATAAGATCATTTTTAGGGTTCCGTAGCCAAGTGACAAAAAACGTAACCTTAGATTCGTCATGTCTATCTGTCTGTCCGCATGTCGCAGCCACTTTTTGTCGAAAGTATAAAAGCTATCCTGTTGAAACTTGGAAAGTAGATATTTATGTGAACCGCATTAGGATTTTTACACAAAAATAAAACAAAAACCAATTTTGCGGTTACCCCCCCCCATAATTAGAATTGAAACTCAAAAAAATAATTTCACTTGACCCGTACGTTTATCCATGGAAAGGTCTTTTAAAAAATGATATTGAGGTATTTTTTTCTAAACTGAACTGTTTGCGCGAGAGACACTTCCAAAATGGTTAAATGTGTGCTCTGTAACTTCCAAAATAAGAGAATGATAAAACAAAAAATAGATTAATTATACAGAACTCAAATATTTGTCATCAGAAATTGTTTATGTGTAAAAAAGGTGCTTTTGGTGATATAGTTTAAAAATAAGTGGACTGGGAATTTAAGCATAGGTACTACAAATAAAAAAAACATTTTTCTATTGTTTTTAATCTATTATACGTTACGATGAATTTGGTGAAAATGCGAGAATAACCCAAAGTTCGTTACGTCATTTTCTCAACATTCATTTATTGTTTTCTAAGTCCCTTAAACATGGTTCAAAAAACCTGCCTTTCCTTTCTTCAGGCTGGTTCCGCATCCAGCCCAAATAAAATTTTACACTCATAAAATGGGTGCACCCCCCAATGTCCTGCGCCCATGAGTACAAGAACAACAGTGTTCAACAACGGTATCTCCTTCATTTCGTCTATTAGAAGCTTCGCTTGCCGCGTCGCGTCGCCATCGTTATTCGTCTCTCTCATTTGTGATAATGTAAGTGAAACGATCTCTGTCGACCACTCCCTCTCGTTACCTTTTATCTCATCATAATAAATAATTTATTTATTTATAATAACCAACTTGAATTTACAGCTTAAATACCACACATACAAGTTATTGGTCGGTATAATATATAATAGCAATAAATCAATAGAAACAAAAGAGAGTAAAACACTAATAAAGTGAAGTAAAAAATGAGCTTATTCTTGAGATTTTACTTTCATTTCTCCAAGTTCCTGGGGACCGGGGACCTGAATATATGACAAATGGGACTACCTTGGGGTACCCTTTCAAACAAAAAAAGATTTTTTTAAATCGGATGGATTTTTCAGAACAGCGCCTGAACTATTTTTAAAGCAATTTTTTCATATGAAGGTGTAAAAAAATGAACTTAAAAAGTATGCCATATTTTTTAATACATTTTTATCTTTTTTTTGAGATATGTCACGTTGTTATAGGACGTGGGGCAATTTTGATCCGTCTTCTTTAAATTGATTTTTGATTATTTTATTATCTTACTCAGTTAAGGGAGACGAAGACGAACGAAAAGATGGATATATTGTATGAGAGTAGTAGGAAAAGAAGAATTAATTAATCAAATAAAAAATAAGAGTATCTAATTTTGTTATAACCGTGTTATCTAATTAATAAATTCAATTTTCCACTGCAACAAGGATAAATTCGCACGCACACGTAACGTGTCTATCAGTCTATACTAAATAACTAATTTTGTAATCCAGTTCACCTCATAATTAAAAAAAATACTGATAACTAGTTTTTCTATGAGCACGTATTACCTAATAGCACAGCTAAATAAACAAGACAAACAGGAAATAAGAAAGGTCGTCGACTCTAAGACCTGCGACCATTCGAACACGTACGAACGGTACTTGCTGACGACTGCAAGCCACGACTCACGGAACGGGCTGCGTTTTATGCTTGCTCCATTGATTACTTACTCCTGCTCAACTGTCTAAAAGCATTCGCGTATCTACGAAGGAAGGGGCGGAGGGAACTTGTATTAACTAGAGTTCCCTAGTTGCATTGATTGAGAGGTGTACATTCACATCATAAGTGTTTACGCTTCTTCAAGTAGGTATACTCAATTGCTGATTAATAACTGTTATCGACTTTTACTGCTGATCAGGTTCTTATGATAAAGATACTCAAGTACTTATGCATAACAGTTCCTAGAATAACCTACTTGAAATTTACATTACCACACATTTTGCAATGACAATAACCCAACTCCGAATAGGGAAGCTAACTTTTGACAGAAACATAACTTCATAATAAAGTGATTTTGACATAAACAATATATCAAGAAAACTGTTAATATGGAGACGGGTTGTAGGTTATCAATAATAAAGTACAAGTAGTACAGTAGATCAAAGGAGTATCAACTGGTTCACCGGTCCGCATTCGTTAGCCGGCTATTTCGAACAACATCCGCCCTGCATCACCCACCACGATGTTGAACACCTCTATGAATCCATGATACAGAGATAAATCCGTCGCATGGAGGATGTGTCACATATCTGTTTGTAACTGATATTTATAACCTATTTTAACATACGCCCATTTATTTTATTGGAAAACTGTTATTTGTTTATAATACTTCCTGTTATGAAACACCTAAAATGTATTTAACAAACAAGGAAAATAGTGTAGGTATACTGCATCCAAAAATATTTTGATAATTACAATACAATGTTTTCAATTTCATGATTTCGTTGTGGTTAAAATTATAAAAGTTAAATTTGGCGGATGTTATTTATCGACAACACAATAAACTGATAACTCGATACGTAACGGATACGGCAAATTCGATTGTAAAAATAAAAGTAAATTGTTGACTGATAGTGAAATAATGTATGCAGCCAGTTTCTTAGATCAAACATAGATAGTAAAGTATGGTATTAGGCCCTTGAGACAGCACACGTGCGCCGTACGTGGCGTGAGCGCAAGTCGGCCGTGGCCGTGCGGTGTGCGTACGCGCATAGCCCACGATACTAATGTCGCCTTTATTATGATGAATGGATACCGCTGTGTCTAAAGCAGATTAATGCTTTATATGTATAAGCTTTTTATGTCATGATGTTTGAATCATCCATAACATCCTATTGATATGAAACACTAAGTAATAAATAATTGAGTAGCAATTGGAAATTAATGAACAGACCTGATTAATCAATCAAAGGCCCATTTACATGAATCGGATGTTTTACAAAAGACAGGGTTTCATTATTTTGATACACGGCTAAACAAGACGTTATCTGATGTGTGTCATGAATATTTACGTCAAGGTGCTCGCAGTTTAAATGCACTGATCAACTCCAATTCATGCTAAATATCGATATATACCTACGATATCTTGCATGTTATGTCCGAAAGGAAGCGAGTCAGGAGAGTGACGGCGCCGGAACCTCGCATTTGAATGGAGTGCGGAAATGGAACGGGCGCCGGGAGACAGGTGGGACGGGACGCCCACGAAACCAAATTATGTGAAAATTTAACGGCGCAGCTATCGCCGCCCGCTGTTCGCGAAATTAATACCACGAGTCAAGGGCTCCAGTTCAGAACGATTGTTTGTAAACATCCTACACTATTTGTAAACTGTTTGGAGTTTCAAATATGATGTATGTTGCGAAGATCTGTTATGTCGGTTGTGTATATTTTGCTACTGAATCAAATATTTTCTCTTACTGTGTAGCCTGAATAGTTTGACATGACACGTCTGTTTATGTGTCCCATTTATAATAATGGCTTCCCGCACGCTGGCGCCGTCACCGCCGCGGGCGCCAACTCAGTTACACAAACACAGCAAAAGGTACTGATGTTTTTCAAGCCTAATCGCTTTTCTTGTTCTCAGAACGGAGATTGTTTAGCTTACCCGCAATACAAACAACTTTGATCAACGTTTGATTGCACCAATTAACCCTAATTCGTTCCAAACAACTGGCGTAGAAGAAAGAAACAAGAATCCGAGCAAATTAAGATTTATAACTTCCTGCTGTAGTTTTGAGACAAAGGCAGGGCTGACCAAGGTAGGTGATAAGGCCAATTTTCGTATGTTGTGGGGTCGATGGTCTTCAGATTCGTACGGGCCGCGAGTGAACGACCAGGCAGGCAGCCACTCACGCCACCTGGCTCAGTCTGACTGTTGAACTTGAGGCGCGACCCTCATCTGTCTGCACGTCGTGTCCTCTTTACAAGATGTTGCTCTTATTTGAACTTCTCCATTCATATTCTTTGGTTGCCAGTGATTCGGAAAACATGGAAAAGTTGAAAAAACAAAGCTACCATTGTTCATAATTGCTTTAGTCAATTACTTAAATTACACATTTGAGTTTTTTTTCAAAAAGAAAAATAATAAAACAGATGTATACATTATTTAATTAACCAAATATCAACACTAGAAAACGGTTCGCTTGTTATTAGCTAGTTTTATAAATTCTAGAAAGTACTGGAACATGTATCTAGTTGATAGTATCGGTGCTATAAAGCAATCAATTGTAGGTTCTGCTCGTTCCCTCAATTAATGACCAGTCGCGTGATGTTGTGAGTTACGTCTGTTGCCAAGGAATACTCACTGTGTAGCCTTCATCATAGACCAATGGAAATTGACCATTGTGTACTCAGATGGTCTCATTGACAATGAAATATTAATAAGTAATGTCTCCAGAAAAGGGGACAATAATTTAATTAATATTATGTAAAATTGTCTGATATTATAACATACAGCGTTCATTACAAATTCTGTTTTGCACGTCATTTTCGTTCAGCAATTTTCCGCGTGGAATGACAAAATGAAAACACGCGCTGAAACCACTAGTGCGGTTGATGGCTGTTGGCTTAAATAATTAAAATGAATCGTTCAGCACGTCGGATAGGGTTGTGAATATTTTGCCCGAACATGGAGTTTAATGATCAGTTGGAAGCGCCGCCATGCCGGAGGCTGGGGTTGATTGCATTAAAGACGCCGACCTCCGGCCGTTCACCCGTGTCGGGGCTACAAGCTGCCTACGCAACAGAACACTATATTCTAGTCAAATGTGTACTATGTAAGAAGTATAAACATACTCTTGGTCAAGTTGATCTTGAAAAAAGGATTCCCAATTACACATGGGTATAAAATCATTATGACAATAACAAGAATTTTTAATCAGAGGCAGCTAATTAAGGAGCATCCCCGTGAGAAAACTGTATGTTTACCAAAGTCCTTGATCGCCTCATCATCGCAATTAGTATTTTTTTATAGTGTTACACCTACTTATTATAGTCCATAAAATAAGAACTCGTTATTGAGTACTTGATTCAATCCAAGCCAGAGACACAAACAAGTCTGTCGTTTACGACACCCACTATTCTAGACAGCTCTCATAAATTGTAACCTAATAAATTTTAGATGGACAATAAATGTGCGCTCTTTATAGCTATAATCTTACAGGCTCAATAGTAAACACTGCCTTTTTAGTTTCCTCGCCAGTTCTAGCAGACGTACTATGTCTTTGAAATAATCATAGATATAATAAAGAAGGAGATATGGCGTGCAGTTCACAATGTATAGAAAACTGTGAAGCCACGATTTCCCCTCCATAACGTAATGTTGCCCACACAGTTCGTCAACAAATTAACTACGACCAAGTGACATACGCGCCGACGATAACTCATTCATGTAAATATAAAACCTTATTCCTTAACTGCAGCGTGCTTTTTCCGTATTAATTTGCTAGGGACACGGGGCGGAACGGCATAGTGCCTTGACTAAATCGAAGAGGTTTTTCGATAAATATATCGATGAAAATGGGCACAGGTTTGGAATTAAAGTAAATAAAAACGATATGAAACCAACAAAACATTATTTAATTAATGTATAAAATGTTCCAAATTAGATCTTTTAATTTAGTGCACATAGGTTACTAAACTAAACATTAATGAACTTATCTACTTCACGATCTTGGTTACGCATTTATCTACTACGCTTTAAAACAATAAAAATCGACCTTTCAAACTTATCACAAGTTAACAAATTGAAGAAAAATCTAAAATAGTAATAAAACAATATTAGAAGTCGACTTTTTGTCGATAGACTTTGTCAGACCTCCACGAGCACAACACTAACTCGTGCTCAAATACGGCGGACCGGAGCAGCGGACGCACCATGCGACATTACGGCTCGATGAGGTATCGTTATGTCAGTTGTACATTTCTTGTTCAGTTCACTCGGTGATAGACTGAGGTGGTTGTAAAAGAGCAATGTATTTAATACAAAAATAATGCAGTCGAAGAGATATCGGAAAACAAAAGTATAGTAGTACAAGTCAGGTATATTTTACGACTTGTAGTTTTTCGTGATTTTTAAGACAAATATTGTAAAATACTTTTACTTACCTGTGGTAACTGATGCCATGGGTTCTAAAGTTTTTGTTTTGGCTACTATTTCTGCACAAAACCTCTGAACAAGACGGCATAATCGTTTTTTTTCACGATCGCGGTTGACAACAGACTAACTCGCGGTGACGGCCATTTTTTCAATATCTGAGCGTAACGCTCAGCACCGCTTGGTTGCCGCCACGCCCCCTTGCCACTTCTCCTGTTTTTAATATTTCTGTGGAAATAATACTACTAGGTGGTATCTATTTTCTGGGTTTAAATGGTTTTCTCGACTCTCTAACAAATCTTAATTATTGTTTCTTTACACTTTGTTTGTTGTCATTCATAATGAACTTAGGCCATTATGTAATCAATTAATATGTAATGCACCTTGCACCTACGTGGTGGTCCTTCCTCGCTTTCCACCACACCGCTCATTGAACCGAACGCCACGATCAATGGGCGAGCGGCCACGGCGACGCGACGCAGCCCTCATAATAAGCAGTAATGTCCGCTTTGTATTAATAACACAACCACTATATTCAATGAACAATATTCATAATAATGCCATTCATAAATTCTACTTGAGTTACTTGTAAGTGAATGTCACTGGGCTATACGTAAACTGTCAACCATCAAATCTAATTACCACGTGAATTGGATTAGTGCGAATGTAAAGAAAGCATACAAAATTCGTCACCATAACAGGAAATACTCACGATAATTTCCTTTGTAACTTCAGTGTACAAAACCTAATTCCAATAGCGGAGCAAACACTAAACTAGAACTATCTTCGTGCCTGGGAAAGCACGTAAAGTCGGTAAAATACTGATATACGGCTGCACCTGGTTCTACTGGATTAGCCAACCTCAACATGATTTGGAAAAAGCAGGGTGATGATAAAGCAAAGACTAATAAGAAATACAAGAAAAAAACAATGAATAAATCATAAGCACATACGAGTAACAAGAACCTTTTAATTAACGTTGTTGATCTTGTAAGCTGTAATTACACAGACATAATAGAGATCATAAAGCTTGCGTACAAGCAATAGAACTCCTTTCTCTGTAATTCCCCAGGGATTCTTATCCCTAGGCTTAACTGCGAGAAAGTAATCAGTGGAGTTGAACCGAGGCTTTCCGAGAGACGCAGCGAGCTCTCCTATGAAACTAGAAACGTAATAAGTTTTCAGATGAGATCACAACACGGAGTAATGGAGTAAAGAAACTTAATGTAGCAAGTATTGTGTATCTTGAATTTAAAAAATACGAAGAAGGTTGAGTGTCTCTCTCTGGTTGAATCCAGTCGCAATCCGCAAAGGCCAGCAGGGCGTAAAAACGTTTAGAAGAGCGAGCGCCATTTCTGTTTGCTCGCTACTAATTGTGTTTACGTTATCCTGGACCGGGGAGCGAACTGTTATTGCTGTGTATTACAGTATACCAGCACACTTGTTTGTTTCTATCATCACGTCTTGTATTTGCAGATAAACACATCTCATCCGCAACCATCCGCTCACGGTTGCTGCAATATTTGACACAAGGTGCTTGTAAATCAACCTTTTACAATTCCTAATTATGATAATGTGTTTAGAGAGATTCAGTTCTAAATGGTGATAAATTATTATTAGTTTTTAATGAACCGATGTCCTCATTTCACTAAATGATCCTTGCCTCGAAAATAATTCGTACGATTTTCTGACATTTCCATTTGAGGTCAGCTTGCTGTTGACGGACATTATTACAAATTAATGCTTATGCCCAATTTCCTTAGAAGTGAACTCATTGTTTGTGTTAGTTTCTAGATTTTGTCGGGTTCAGTAAACTTTCGCTAGGAAAATTCCCCAATTTAGTTTACCTACGTTATTGTCTGGGAGCTTATGTAAATGTTTGGTGTAGAAAGAAAGATAGCTTAGTTTCTAGGATAATATTTTAAGAAGCATGAACCTGGAAAATTAACATATACTACTCAAAAGAAAATAAGGGCCAACTGATATTTGTCGATTTATTAATTAATATTTAAATATTAGTAGTTATAATGACTGAATCTGATTAATATTAACAATTTTACTTGGAAATACACAAAAATTAAGTTTGTATTCCAATAAATCGTTAAATTAAACGAAATTGAATGAAAAGTGGGGAATTGCAGGAATGTATCAACTTACACAAAACATCAAAAAACTCGAAAAAATAACGTCTTTAATGTTCCAAAGTGTTCTTAAAAGCTTCTCTTTTAACTCTGTTCTCTCTGTGCTACTCATTTTAATGGATGTGGAATGTTCAGGATTAATTACCATACATTTTCTTTGGGATTCTCTACCAGCAAGTTTTCAGACAATTAATGAGATCCAGCTGGGTGTTGATGGGAATTTTACCTTCTTTTGCACTCCTCTTTAACTCATCTTTTAACTGCTGAATAAAACTTAGGTAAAAATCCTGAGTAACCACTGTAACATCGTAATTCGAACGTCAGCGAATGTGTGCACTGTTAGTCGCGTCGTGTTCGCTTGACCATTATCCTGCTTGAAGATGAACTCAGGTACTCGTTGCTGTGCGAATGGGATAATGTGGAGTTGCACCACATTCGCTACGCAATTTTGAGCAGTTACAGCAACGTTATTACGAAGTGCGAGCTCAGTTTTGCGTGATAGAGACAACCGCCCCAGAGCATAATTCAGATCTCATCGGAACAGTCTGTTTTAAGAGTGCAAAGATCTGAAACCTGTTGTTTAGATATTCTCTACACTCTAATGAATCAGCCTTTATTAAAAAAAAATAAGCCTGCAGTCATAAATAAAAAGCAATGAAGCCCATCCAAAACACTTAAATAATTTTTCTCTTTGCAAATGTTTCACGATTTGCACCATACGCTCCAGTTAACTGGAGGAGAACCAAGCATCTTCTTGAGCATTGTTAGTCTTCATGGAGTCGATTCGGAATAGTCTAGTCAATTATAGGGGTGCCTGTAGCTCAACGCAATGGAGTTTGTACGGTCCGCGCGGTAGATTTTCGCTCTATTTGCGCGGTTAATAAAACTTAATGGTCTTCTTAGGCTTTACTTACTTATTTTCTTCCTGGATCACGGCGTCTGGTGATATTACCCGTCTTTTGAGACCACTTTCAAACTTTTTGAACCACTGGTTGCGAATATTCCACCATAAGACCTACCTGTTCTGGCTATGTCCCCCCTGGATTAGGGTAACACCCCAAGTGGCTGTTTTTGCATCCATATGTCTCCGAATAAATGGCATTATGAGATTAAACAATATTTATAGCCTACTTTCTGTATAAGTCGAAGAAAACTCCGTTAGAAGTTTGAAAAATAAAAAACACCAAACCGTAAATTCTAAGAAATCTCAAATATCTAATTAAAAAAAGTTATGAATTTCCAATTCTGCAGTAGAAACAATATTAATACTTGAAAGAAACTACAACAAAGTATTTACCATCTATTATGTACACAGAATAAAAGTGATACTTGATTAAAGTGCAATTTAATAAGTGGCCCCTATTTTCTTTTGACGAGTATATATTTCAAAAACAAACGAGTAGAAACCAGATTGGTTTATAACCAAGAAGTGCAATTTTGAAAGAAAAGAAAAAACCAATCGTTTATGTCTAAAGCGGATTACGTATGTTTGACGCTTCGCCGACGCGACGCTGTTTACTCGGATGAGTTCTCAGATTCGCTATACATTTTTCTCAATACCTTGCGTTTCGCAGAACACGTCATTTTCTTGTCGAACTTACAGAAAAATGCGACTGCGGGTTTTCCTGTTCGATATGTAGTTCTGGGAAAATCATTATTACACCACCTCTATATCTGGGTGTAAACGGTTTCACACAATATCTTAACTACCTATTGGTTTTACTTCTCAATAAATCACATGAACGAGTATGGAAAATCAGTAAGTATGGACTGGTTACTATAATAACGTAAGATATTGGTGTCATTAGTGTTGTTGTCAACGACCGCTGGGTCAGGCGCTGACCTTGCGCGCGGCTGGACAATGACGCCGTGGAGCCGCCCACCACCAGTCCACCACACTCCGCGCGTTTGATGTTCCTCCGTCCTCATTTCCGGCACTCGCAGCCGAATTAGCTCTTTTTACTTTCATATTACTTGAATAACGTAGGGTGATTGCGCCGGTTAGCGACCAGTTAGCTGAGTTGCCCACTTAAGACGAGGAAAAAAAAATGTTGTGTTCACGCAAAACAGTATATGTTAATGTGAATTTGTCCCAAATATAATGTAGTTTGGATACAAAACATAAAATAAAACACTTTGATACAAAAATATTTATAAAATGCTGAAAAAGTGAAAATATAGCGAAAACGTCAGTTTGCGACCATTTTTATCAGTTTATGACCACCAGTGTGCTGGTTTGCGACCACTATTATAATATGAAAAATATGCCAATAAAACAATTATAATCGCTTTAAAAATATTTTAATTTAATAAAAACAGAAATGGTAATCATTTTGCGTAATGTTTTCTTATAATTAATAAGAAAAAATAATAATAAAAAATTAATTAATAATTAATTTTCTTACAGTTTGTAGAGACTTAGTCATAGTTGTAGTAGAATCAAAAATCATTTGTCAAACAATATCCATAATTTGTAGAAGCATGGAGCAGAGGTGAGGTGGTGCTGTTCTCCAAAAAAAGTTAAGGGCCTATTGAAGAACTACAGACTCATCACGCTTATGAGTCATGTTTATAAGCTGTTTTCGAGGGTTATGACGAACCGTCTCCAACACAGACTTGATGACTTCCAGCCTCCCGAACAAGCCGGTTTCCGAAGAGGCTCTAGTACCATAGACGACATCCATACGCTGCGGCAAGTTATACAGAAGACCGAAGTGTACAACTTGCCATTATGCTTAGCGTTTGTGGACTATGAGAAAGCCATCGCATCGGTGGAAACATGGGCGGTACTTGAGTCACTCCAGCGATGCCGTATTGACTATCGGTACAACAAAGTGTCGATGTGTCTGTATCATAACGCCACCATGTTGGTCCGAGTACAGCAGCAGAGTACGAAGTCGATTCCATTGAGAAGAGACGTAAGAGGGATTTTATCTCCCCGAAACTGTTTACTGCCTAGTTACTGAAGACACTGGATGCAGGTCGCTTCCAACCGGCCATACGTGGATATCTAAAGGGGAGGCCCATGTTCAGCAGTGGACGTCGTATGGCTGCGATGATGAGGTATCTACAACAAAAATAATTATGAAACGGACATTTAAATAACTGACGAAATTCAAAAAATCAGATGTGGTCGCATTCTCAATGAATTTTCATACTTATTTCTGTTAGCGGCCGTTATTTCTCTCATACTAAATTATGGTGGCCGGAAACCAATGTATTTATTTCGCTAACTTTGGTTTACGACCTGTTTAGCGCCCAATTTCGTAGGCAAATTAAACAAACTTCTTACAAAGAAACTGATGGTCGCTTACCAAAGAACTACAAAGAAAAACTTTTACAATACTACATTCAAAATTGTAACAGTCCTGTATGAAGCATTAGGAAGATATTAGTAAAAACGAAATATTGCTGATCTCGTCGGTTTGCGACCATGTGGTCGCTATCTAACGTTTTCGATAAATAAGCATTTCGGTTACCGACCACTTGATTTTATCTTAAAAATAAGTTTAAAAAATGCAAAAAACAACTAAATTATAACCCATACTTATGGATTTTACAATTTAACATGGTAATTGGTGTGTAAAACATGAAATAAGTATTAAAACTTACCTTTGAGCGCCGCGCGCCGTGTTATTTTTTTTTCAACTCGCGTTACGTCAACTCTCCACGGAATCAAGACGCGCATTTAACAATTTTTTTTCGGCTCTGGGTTAACCCATTTGTTTCAAACTTTGCAAATTCTTATTTCATAATTACTTAGCAAGCACGTTAGATTTATTTTTTAAGTATGTTACCTCTACAAATACTATTTTCTTGATTTAAAGAAACTTAGTCCGTCAAATGGTCGCCTACTGAAGGTGGTCGCGAAACCGGCGAAACAACCCTACCGTGTTTTATAAGCAACTTTGTGTGCCTTTCAATTTTCTTTGCGCATGTTAGAATTTGATTATTTCTTTCAAGATTATTTCGTAAAACAAGCTAAACGTTCCACTAATGTGAACATGATCATGTTTACTTTTTAATTCCCAAGATTATTAAGGTTAAAAATACTAGTTTCGACAAAACGTGAATTTGACTGAACTTATCATATCTATAGAACTTTAGATGCTATTAAATGAGTAGCCTTCAACAATAATGAACATAATAAATAACAGTAGACTACGCATTATATTGTAAGGAGGAAGTAGATAATTGGATTTAAGGGCCTGACATTGACGCCGGTCTGTACTATACGTTCCAACGCGTGTCACTCAACGAAACTGGTCTCCTGATCAATGGACACGTGAGGAATGAGCTTATCATTACAGTCTTTATCTGGGATTATTAAACTGAAGTTATGAATGACAATTTCGATGCAGTTGCTCCGGTACGTGTTGATGCAGTACTGTAGAGAGCAGCAAGACCTTACAAGATGACCCTGAAACTTGAAAAAGTCTAAAGCTAACAATGTTTGCGTTACTATTTAGTTGCGACTTGCAACATGTGTTGTTCTAGTGTTGGCACAACATGTAGGCAGCACGTGGGTACGTCGGGGTAATTAATATACTCCTCTGATGAATTGGATGAGCGAAGGACGAATCTTTAGAGTCCGTAGGGTCATGTCGCGTGTTCCTAATATTTGCACGATTCTTTAAGGCTTCTTCGCGTGTTGAAATAACATTATCCCTTGTATGTAATACTTGTTTATATAAGTAGTGACGTTATTTAGTGTTGTCATCGGCTTAGAGTTCACCCCTTCTATTCACGTGGGTGTCGTAACAGGTGATGAGTGGGTTTATTTCTTGAGGATACATAGTTGATATCGACAGCCGTACAAATAGGTAAATTGTATCGTCATAAATATTTGATGTTAACGATAAAAGTAATTTGGAAATACCCTTGCATACAAAACATCATCTATTTTTCCTTATGCCTTCAAGCCCAGCAGCTATACGGAAAATAAATATGGCTGATGATAATAACTGTCGCCATGCCAAATAAAATCCGTTGAATTAATCAAGCATTTAAAATTGACATCACCACAACAAATCATGAATAATTTGTGGCAGCAGCGGTTTCCTGAAAAAAAAATATATTTTTTTATTATTATACCATATTTTACATCATTTAATGCCATCTTCCTGTAGGAAATAACATCGTAAGATGTGTGAAATGAAAGTGTCAGGTGGGAACCCTGCCCGTCCCGCTTCTCTATAAATAGACAATGACAAACTCAGCGCCAACAGATATTTTAGCCAAGCGTGGGATCCTCTGATTCATTTATTAAATGTTTATCATTTGTGCTGCAATCCAACAAAAGTTTTATTTATTATTCGCCATTCATTAGATCATAACATTGCATTAGTTTATTTGACGAGTTTTTATTAAAATTTTCTTATTGCCTCGTAAATCATCGGAGACTTGTTATGGTGACAAAATCTGTTAGAAGAATTTGAGAAGAAAGAATATTTTTTTTCCGCACCCTACCACAGACCCTACATAAAGATTTATAAAAAACCAGTGACTTGCAACAAGAGCTGGGAATTCTTGCCCTGTATAGAGCAGGAGGGACTGTCAGATTCTTACTGACTGAAAATCACCCTGTACCTTCCTTCCAACCCTTTGCGTTCCACAAGGCCGTGAAAACAGGCACAGTCCTGCGACCCCAGAAAATCTCGTGACCCCAAACCCGAACGCTTGCAAACACCTAAGATGGGTATTCATTCAAATTGAATAGTGATTAAGGGTTTACACTGAAGATTGTTGATGGATTTTCGAGAAATCACTACGCACACAAAATGCATCCATTGCAGTGCGCCAGTGCATCTCTTCGTAACACCTGATTTGCCAGCGGCGCAAGGTCATGCAAGGCCGTCAGCGCGCACGCCGCGCCGCTCCTCACCAACCGCAGGTGAAAGGACCCACACACGAAGTGCTCTTTCCACGAATTGGTTATTTTGCGGTTACGTTCGCAAATATTGTATCAGCATTTACAGCATCTCTTTTGTTGTATTCTATTATCTCGATTCACCTCCAGGCAGCATAGATTAATGCTCTGGTTCTTCCGTGGTTTCTGTTGGATAATTTTTACGTAACCAGCTCTATTTGTATTAGGTAAGATCTTAAATTGCTACTTTAACGAGCAGCCAGCTAAATCGATTGCTCGACGGTTTTCGTGACAAGACTAAATAAGTTGTGTACGTTTTAATCAGTTCGGTTCGCTAGTTACAGCTTTGGGGTCAAAGGTGAATGCAGAAGTTTGTAAACACGGTTATAAATAGTAGTAGATCAATTATAGCAGGGTGTTTGTTTACGGTATAGTACTTACTTAATGTCATACTAGAGACAATTTACGCGCCCATAGATTGTCAGCAATTGTTTGTAGCTTAGTAGATGCAACTTCGGCGTTAATCTTATTGGATGGCCATGAAAGGGCTCGGTAACGAAGTAACGCGTTATCTAACTAATCCTAAATGAAATTGCTCATGCAGACTAAGCTAAGAACTGATGTGCAACATCTGCTCAAATATCTTTTGTAGGAACTACATTATGTGTGCACATGCTACATCAAATAATTCCCCGGACTTAGTCATGAGCTACAAAATCAAACTCACCCATCGGGAAAAATGGTGTTAAAACAATAAATGTTGAGGGAAATGTGGGAATCACCTCAATGATGCGATCTTTTGGCAAATCGCCTCGTTTTGCCGCGTTGGCGGACCAAAACACACGGGAACATAAGATGGTGATATCAGAGCGCAGTTATGTATTTACCTAGACGACGTCATCGTCGTTAACTGCTGCTAATAAACCTGTAATTGTTTGTGGTTCTCTTTGATCGGATTACGAACTAGATTGTGTTAGCAAGTGTTAAGTTGATTAATTTCGTTTCTGGCGTGAGTATTGTAAGCTGTAAATTAGAGAACAAGGACAATCTACAAAACAATACAAACAGAGAGGCTCATTAAATTTGATTTGTGAAGTTTCTTTGAGAATACTGTTTTATTCCTGGTGTGTTCTTTGATTTGAAACGCAAATGATTCTACGTACAGCTTGTTATAATCTGCATTGCAACTGACTGCTAATTTAACTCCTTAGTTACGCTTATGACGGTGTAAGATGCTTACGCCATTGTTTTATTCTACATCTGTTTCGTACATTATTATTATTGTTTTTGTACTGAATGTTAATTTACTCTTCCTAGTTAATCATGACTTGAATTCAACTGTTTTAGTATGAACGCCCCCTTTTGTCATGTATTGTGTCATTCATTGACATGGCGTGGCAACACGTGATCGGAAGCGTGAGGAGTGTTGGCTCGGCGCCACATCCTCGCTGACACTGACATCACTGCAACACACGTCACCCGCAATCCCGGCTGCTCTCTGATGCTGCATGTGAAGCATGGATATTCGATAAAACAATATAATTACCACCCTGTCACGACAACAGCACGCGGACACAAATCGTGTCACACCAACTCGTGAACGTTAACTCTGTTATAGTTTTGACACGATGTAAATTAATCATCAATGTGTTCATTACTCATCTTCTGTTGCTTTCAACTGCAGATCAAATATTATTAGTATCACTCCAACCTATTTCGTTAGTTTACATAAACTGCTTCTTCAGAGTATAAATATCAAATACATCATTTGGTTGTAAAATAATTTTCCCACACTTTCGTCACTTTATGAAGTAAAACATAATTTAAACAGGCCTAGAGGAATGCCCGTTAAGATGTACAAGCAACGAGCTCGTCTGGAAACTATTGGCTGAGCCATAAACCGAGCCGTTCCCGAGCCGGCAGTTAATCATGATTTACTCCACCATTACTCTAGTACGGAATACAATATAATTTGGAGCGGTAATAAGGAAAACCGTTGCATCAGACTTTAAACAAGAAACCATGTTGAACTAAATAGTTTAGTCGAAAAAATATCGTTGCCTTTTGATCCGCCTCTGCAATCTGTATACAGAATATCCGGCAATGATGTTCTCAGAACAGCATAATGGATGGCCCGAGGCCCAGACGATTCAGCAGTATTGAAAGTTTGAGACAAGTTGGCGCCAACTAACAGACCGTTCAAAATGAACAGCTCTTTCAAAGTAGGAATTTAGTAGAATGCAATACGTTTCAAATGTAAATCGAAGTTCGGCAATTATATTGTTGCATCGAATGTGCAGTATGTACGTAGATACATAGAGTTGTTGTATACATATTGTTGCCGGTTCACAGTGTCAGTGCGTTCGCATATGTGCGCTTCATCCGATGGCTAATAAAGCAACACAGCGTATCCTGTGGCTGCGCAACGCTTCCTCGCGGGGCTTCGACCCCATTCCTATCCAACACCGGTTACACCGACTGTTTCGCTTGATCGTCGGTTCACTGCAAGCCGTCCCTGTAGGCGAGACCTCACTTGTTTGTTGATACTACCCCAATTGTAATTTGTTGTTGTTGTTTCTGGACGCAACGACTGTTGTTTGGTTTCCAGTGCGAATTGCTTCGTTTTAGAATTGTGTTTGTTTTCAGTGAGTACGTGTTGTTTCTATAGTTCAGCTGGTAGAAACTCAAAACAAACTGAAAATATTTGGAATAGAATTCTAAACTCGTCTGAGTGTAATGTAAATACGAGCTGATGCACTAATGATCGCATAGTTCTCTCCCGCTTGTATCGCAGACCGCAGTGCTGGTCGCGCGTCCCATCGACTGTCAAACATTCTCCGCATTGATTGACATTCAATTAAGCAGCCTGCGTAGGCGTGAACATATCGAGCGCGCGTTATTCCTGGATATGATGTTGTCGAGGGAAATGGAAACCGATGTACACACGTTAATGACTTATTGCCTGCTCAATCTATTTTGCATCTAATCTGCTTCATTGCATAACATACAAGACCTTGTTATTTCTGAAACTTACCTAACAATAACCTGATTTGTATTGTGCCACATACCAGATAGTAAATGCATGTAGAGTTTGAAATTGGAGCATGTATTAATACTAGTATTAATATAATATTATACGATCAACGGATATTGCTCTCGGTCTCAATAGCCGATGTGGGCGATTACTCGAATGCTCTGAGAAGCGTGTCTAAATGCAAGCATGTCGTAATGATGACAGAGCTGGTCGCTGGGCGCTGCGACGTCATAGAAGCTAGCGAAGTGGAAATACCGCGAGGTGCGCATCAGACGCGGTGACTCATGATAGTAAGGCCAGTATAAACATAAGAGATGGCATTTTATTGGAATCACGTTCGAATGGGATTTACGACTAGCAATATGAAAGTAAATTATAAGATTTCGGCACTTTTGATAAAATCCTACAATACAATTCAATTAAATGTGATAATTTTATAGGATACTTTTTATCCATGTAATAGGTTTCCATGAGATAATAATTTTCGAGCTCTACATACGCGGCTGTAGCAAACAATTAGACTAATTGCAAACAAAACCCAAGAGAAGAAAAATAACCCAGACGTACTTGTAGCTGTCGTTTAGATAGTTAAAATCTGCGGTGACGCAGATGAAACCACAAATATTTCAAATAACAATTTGTTTTGCACTGTATCTGTCCATAAAAGGCTAAAATTGTGGCAAAATATAATACCTGAAATGAATCTTAAAACTAACCTGTATAAATCGGGAGTGTTTTGGGAGCAGCACCTTCAGAACTGATTACAATCTGCTAAATTGACTAGGAACAGTTACAAATGTTTTACATTAATACGAGTATAAGCTAGTGTATTTGTAAAAGAATCTGTTAAATCTGGATTTAATCACAATTATGTTTGCATCTGTTTTATTGTAATTAGAACTAATATTTTATTATCAATAGTTGACGCCCTCCGCTTTTATTACTTTGAGTCACGCACGTTCATAGTTCATACATTGAAGAACCTCTTGCCCTGTATTTTCTTCAACCTTATTTATTATTCAGGGACTGTATTAAGCTCAACTAGTCTTTAGGTCCTTCACACATTTCCAACTCTATTTTAAGAACTTTGGTTAGTCCTCGAATGTTTGTAGGTGTATTCGACATGCTAGTTTTTACGTATAAGCGAAACTATATTTACACCGGGCCTCGCTCGTAAAAGTGGATAGCAACGGCAGAGCAATTTAAACCCTCGTTTATTGCTCGTTCCGCTACACCGAGCCGCACGAAGCTTTTATTTTACACCTTTTGCTGAACCCTGGTTCTGAACGGTCTGAATGAAACGTAAACCGCAACCATGTGGAATTCTGCCTACATAAGGAAGACCTCGAAATTATCTCGTTTTGCGTGGTAATGTCTTGAACTGCAATTTAAGTGGTTGTTAATAGTTTTCTGAGCTATTGCTAGTTAATCAGACTTTTCCAGCTTCATTTTCCACATTAGCAGTTACAAAATGTAATTAATAGGCATCATAACTTACCTTCAACCTGTTATAACCAGGAATTACTTTGTCGACCCTCGTCCTTCACCGGGCTTTAGCGGAGGATTATGATGATCCTTTTAACTGACATGCCGGCTGACGTCAGGAAACTTACAATGGCTTAAACATTCACTTAATCATCATAATACGTAATATATTTACCAAAGCGTTTTGTAAGGCCGTCGATGTAAGTAAGAAGAGTCGAAAATCTGTTTTAAACTATTAGTGAGAGTGCATATCGTATTGCATAAGGGAATTCCCTTTCTGTAAGCGTTTTTCAAGATAGTCCACAAGTAAGTCACGCAAAAATTCAGGCTACGACCTATTCCACTATGAATTCATGATTTATTAGTCACTTTTCTGATAAATAAAACCAAAACCGCAAACCAAGACCCCATTAGAGCCTGGCATTGCTTTGTTTTTAGTTATTCAACTTGAAGTATTCTCTCTTTGCTTCTTTCCTAGTCGTTGCAAAACTAGTGGCAACGGAAAGTAAAGTGGTGATGATAACAGTTGTTTACCTCTCACAAGTTGTAAACATGTGCTTCAATGAGTGAGCACAGTTCCATGACCATAATGGTTTCACTTGAAGTAACGCTCACGAGCCGTACCGTTGGTACACCCAGTAACCTCATACACTAGTTGGATTGTTGCACACTAGTCTCCGTAAGCACTTTTCTTCTTCACAAACTTTAACTCTTCAGCTTTAAATGAACATTTGCGCTGTGCAACTTTACCTAAGCAATAGTTTAATTGGCAAGCCTGTCTGGTTGCAAGCAGTGTCGAGTGTCGAGGTGTGGCCATCTGCCCGACACCGGACACCTGACACCGCGACATCTGCCGACCTTGCTCTCCTTACACGCCATGCCTTTGATCTGCGACTGCACAATACATGCGAAGCGTTTGTGTCACGCATTGGGTCATTGGCTGGCTATGTTTTGGTAGTAGATGGCACAACAGTATGCTTTGCAAATGTAATGCTTAGCGACCGATTGGTTGGAAAGTGGATGGTCGTAATGGAAATCCAGATAACTGTAGAAAATATCCTGTTTGTCATTATGGACAAGTCTTCTAGTTGGACGGCATTTATGGTGCGGAAGACGAAATTCTATCCGGTTGCAAAACTGTCATCTCCATAGCTTGTTTCCTTCAAAATTGCTTCCTAGTTTATGATAGCTCTAACTCTTCGTCTCGCATCACGTCATAAAGCATGGCTGCGCTCGCGCAGTGCGCCTCGTAAACTGATGGAATGGGGCCGACTGTTGCAACGCGTTCATCTTCAGTACGCTGGGCTTAGTGTGCCTCGTCCATTATGCTTGTTAATTGTTATTCCGTTCATTTCGGTATTTCTTTCAAGATTATTTTTAATCCTGTTTTGTAAGCTTCACCGTCAGTGTTGGATATTTCGTTGATGGATATTTGTTTTCTGTAAGTGATTCAAGAAATCATCAGAAACCGCAACGAAGTCGTTACTGTTGTATTGTCGTTCTGTTGTGCTTATTTTCAAATGAATTAGTATTCAGCTAGACTTATACTCTAAACCAGACTGCACCAGAACTAACCTGCTCTATTTTCAAGCTGCCAATTCACACACCCACTTCTATTTTGGACAATCTTCCACTTAAACTGTTTAAAATGGCGCAGTTATTTTACGCGTAACATTCCTTCCTGAAACCACTCAATACAGAACATTAACCCTGTATACTCGTAGTATTATTAATATATGCAAAGTGAGCATATATCGTCCATCACGCATGCATGGCAGTGCGACGTACTCTCACGCATGACGCCATTAAAATATCGCTGCGTCTTTACTGTCAGTTTTATTTGCAGTAATGCGCGTGCGACGCTACATAATACCTCCGTAATGGAATTATTATAAACAATTTGCATGATGTATAGAGCCACTAATGCAGTTTTCGCCGGCATCAGGTCCTGGAGCGTGAAGTTTCACTAATTAACATTGTGTAAATACTCGTACAGTGCTCGGTATTAATATGTTTCACGAAATGATTAATTCCTTATTGCTTTTTTAATGTTGTGTTGAACGGCAATTCCTTAGTTAATAAGACACGGGTTTTGGTTACAGAATCGTGTTTAGTTTTAGAGCTGGAGTCTGTGTTGATATGCTACAATGTTTAGTAGCAGCTAACCACAGATTTGATGGATACGTCATTCTGTCATCGTTAAAATTGTTATCGTGTCTACTTTAATACACTATACATAATATGTTATCCAAGTGCATTCTAACATCTGGCGGTTACTGGTAGTGAAATATGGCATCAACATGCTCGATCCGACCCCTTATTTTATATCACAATAAACGCTCTCACTTTTACGAAAGTTATCACATTATTTACTATTCGTTTATTTATTTATGAAACTGAAAGCTGATGACACTATTTCTTAACTTCTTGGAATTGAATCCAACTGTGGACAGACGTTAGCCTCTTAGCAGCACCTTAGCATCTTGACTTGTAGTGATCATCATCATCGTTGTTGATAGTTTCGTGTTATATCTGCTAATATCAACCTTATTGTAACAGCTGAATTAATCGAAAGTGTGCTCGTAATCCGTTATACTTTCATGCATAGTAAATGAGTGATTCTCGGATCACGATCGCGATTCGCGATACATCATTTAGTTTCTTTGAAGTTTTCAATTTTTAATAACAGTTATGTTACTAGGAAATATTTAAATGTTAATAATTTTCAGTTGTACTATTCGATTTCCTCAGTGAAAGGCCATCCATAAAAATGTTTGACTGTTGAATTTTATGACTGGATTTTATTTATTGCAGGCCTTGACGAATGTAATATATTATCTGATTAAGTGTTAATTGCATATAATTCTTTAATATATGACTCATTTATTTATCTACATAATGTTTACCAAGAGGAAACGTTAAGGCTATCCGAATACAATTTTCACAAAGCGATTACTCAGGCTCATGTTTCAAAGGAGGTCATTGCTCCTCCCAAGGGCCCAATAAACTGTAGTAGCGACTGTAGCCTCACCGTATATAATAAATGTAACAGCGTATAAGGCACAATAACCGGCGCGTGGCTAACTAAGAGAAGGTTATAATTGCTAATGATTAATTAGCGGTCAGGTGCAGTGTCCGTGACGCCTAGCATTCATAAAACCACGTTAGGGCCGGCGCGGCCGACCGTAGAGATACGTATCGGGCGGGTACCTTGCACCAAGATCATTATAGCACGGTCAAAAACCTCCGCTACAAAGTCCCCAAACTTGAAAATAAAACGCACGCGGGGGGAACCACTTTTATTATTTTCTTTGTTCCTTGAACTTACCATAATTGTTTTCTTTGACCAGAAGTCGACCTCGACGAATACTTTAAGTGCCTCGCAAGGGTCTTGCAGATTGATGATTATTTCCACAGCTTATTTCTGACGCTAGTCACCTTGGTATTGTATAGACTAATTTAAGGGTCAGGTTAGGTGACAGTAAATGCAATTCATACATTCTATGCAGTAGTTTACTAGATAAATAACCTTATTTCCAATTACCGCCCTCCTGCTTCTCTAAAATTTAAATACGGACTGTATGGAATATTCAACAAGTATGTTTCGATACTTAGATCACCCAAATGGTTAACATGCCTCCTCAAAAATCCTCAACCTTGAGACAAGATTCGAGAACATTATTGGATCTAACAAAAAATCAAACAATGGTGTAACTACATTAATTACTGTCGGTTAAGAAAATCGGCGTATTTCTCGCATGGCATCGATCTAGATCAGTGGTTCTTAACCTTTTAGTCATGTGGGACCATTTTACCAAATTGTTGTCTTGCCGGGGACCACCCAGTTGGTTTTCATAAATTAAGGATTGTTTGATAAAGAAAACATGAACAATTTTATAATTAGCACTCATTTATTTATTGTTTAGCAAAAAAGTAAAAGTTACAGATTTTAATTTAATGTGATTTTTGTGACTGCATACTCTTTACTAACTTCTGAATTCTTGGTTCAGTGCTACTCAAAGCTAAACGCATGTCGGCAGTGGCATCCAACCGAATTCGATGCTTGTTCGCGTCACGCCACATATTATCAGGATGGCTTCGCGGACCACTTGGAATGCCTCCAGGGACCACTAGTGGTCCGCGGACCACCGGTTAAGAACCACTGATCTAGATAGACGTTCTTTGTCCACTTAGCAGAAACGTTATTAATCTTGATAAGAGAAGGAGCGCCCTCCTCGGTGCGGTGCGCGGCGGTTCGGGGAACAGCCTCGTAAACTAGACTAACTAGCCGCATCATTGTTTAGGTGAAGTCTCCGTTGTGTTGCTGTGGAGATTCATAAAGAGCGGAGGAAACATTGCATTGAGACGAAATAATGTTATCATATTTTTTGTAATTTTTGTAGACGTAAACCCGTGACTGGACGACTCTTCGTAAGACGACTTTGTCTTAACGCGATAAAATCTTTCTTCACCTGAAGGGCAAAGCTCCCGAAAAGCTACGATATAAAACTTCCATTATCTTAAGTAGGGGCTGGATTATCACGGGGCCATTAGCGGGCGGAAGTGGCCCCGTCCGGCACGCGAACATTCTCATTACCATTTAGGTACATTGGTGACCGCCGGAATTAGGACGCCACCACTATGTAGGACAGTACCACCATACGTAGGTCAGGTCACTCTGACATTGTACTTACTATTTGGAACACAAACCGTTACATGATTGGTTGTGGTATGTACTTTAGTGGACCGGTTCTCAAATGTTTAAATTTTATTTCGTGTGACGATTATTTCCGGTCTAATGAGGCTAAGATCAGATTGCTCTAGCATGCCTGTTTTAATTCGTTTTACAACATTGCTGTAGCGTCACATAAATTAAATTAGTCGTAGCGATTCCAGCAATCTATAGTAGTGCAAGTGTTTATACTTCGCGCCACGTCGCGCTGGCACATTTCTCGTAACCCACAGACTGTTCGATTCGGCGGTTTATCACAACTATCACAAATGTCTGCTTATGTCGGGACATGTGTACAATAAATACACAGCTTCGTTTATGCGCTCCATCAAGCCACTTACTGTCAGAATTCGTTCCCAGAACGATGTGTTTGTAACATTACACTACGCCCATCAGATCGATATTTATTTAGGCTAAACTTCAGAAGCGTGCGTGACTGGGGTTATTATACAAACAATTACTCAAATAACTAACATATGGCTAATACACGGTGTTAATGATAACCGGCAAGTAAACAACTTAAATTGAACAGTATTTTTTGGAAGTGCCATTTAAACCAATTCAATTAGCCTTAATAGTTTTTCGACATGCGATGTTGGAAGTGTCGCAGTCGTCATTAACAGCAGGTCACGACGGAGGCCGTTAGCTTCAGTTCACACCGAGCTGTTAGCTGTAAGTGCATCCACTCAGTCGTCCGCTAATGTTCGCCGGCTGCCTCCGACTGCGGCTGTTCCAACGGTCTGACACACAAACTTGTCCGCTTCGCAACCACTATAACGACTTGATGGCATTGCGTTAACTTATGACCATATAACATTACTGAAGTTTTATTTTATTTTCAAGTAGAGTTTCCCTAAAACAATGATGCACAAATATTTGAAGTTCGGTCCTGGGTATCCGTGTGTCTATAGCTTTGTTAGGAAAAGATAATTTCGTTTCCTCAATTTGACAACGGTTTGTCGTGAGATAAGCTTCGGGTCGGTCGTAAACTTTGTGTTAATAACTCACGACGAAGCTCGAAGACTTGCCAGAACGACTTTCTCCATATATTTCTATGTTTTGTATCTTCTTCATGCAGCATTGCATAATGCATCTTACAGCAGTGTATTTCTTAATCAGAGATGCTGCTGTTGCTCAAGCGCAGCGTGATGACGGCGGCGCGTGCGACGGTATCTCGTAAATTCTTGTTATGGGTAGTAAAATTTATCTCGTTGTTAAAGGGGTGTTAATGGTAGCTGGTGTTATAATGCTTTTTATACATTATGATACATGAAACAAACAATGATGAATGATCTTTGAAATCAAATGTATTAAATTATATTATGTCAGGAGAATACAATCGAATGACTCGTGTGTTAATTCGACTTTTGAAATATTTTTATTCTTAGCTGTATTTATAGGATTTTTTTTATGTTGATTCTGTCATGAACATTTAATTTTTGCATGATAATCCGAAACGAACCATTTGAAGTGTTCTAGTACTGTGGTAGTACGAATTGTACTAGGTGTATTTCCACACGTGTTTACGTTTACTATACTCCATGATTAACGGTGATCTGCTGCTTTGTCCACAGAGAGGAGGTGCGGAACCACGCGGTGCGGTGGAACGCACAGTTCTCGTTCGTGTGCAAGATGTGCGCCAACGCCAGCACCGGCGTGCTGGAGCCGGCGCTCATGAGGGTGTCCGTGCGCAAAGAGTGCAAAGGTAACATATTCCTCAATATCAAAACCTACTTGTTACAAGTTTCCTTACTTCTTAAAGTGTGAAGTTTCTTTACACCTTTCTTTATCCCCGTGAAGCAAGAAGGGTATAAAAGTATCAGTATCCTAACGCAGATTATCGTCTACCCAGTACCTTTTGCCAGATCACATTGGAGCCCACATGGGCATGAAATAAACCCAAAAATCTGGATTCTCTGAATTAAACCTTACCACACGTTGACCGCTGCTTTCAATTACATTAATGAGCGCGCACACTAAACAGAGTAAACCTTTGTTAATTTTAATGAGCACCACCGCAGCTATCTGTGCTCGCAGCCCCAAATTAATAATACGCAACCTCCGGCCACCGCCCACGTCACACGGGAACGCTGACAAAAGTATGGACAAACACTCACGTAAATCATTCCAACGACTTCCAGCTCCCTTTGACCCGTTTAAATATTTTCGTTTAACTTTACCGTTGAAATATTGAACATTCAAAGCGAGTGCAACTCGGTAACGTCCATATATTTGCAACTCGGTGGAACTGGCGCTCGCTCGCGGATTCAAACTCGCTCGCTTTGAAAGTATTTGATGGAGGCGAGTGGCGCGCGTTTATTATGCAATCGCAGCGGACCGACTCTTTAACTTTGATAAATCATGAATGTTACAGTTGCTCCGCCGGGAGCCCGGACGCTCCTTTCAGTTCTACATTTCTTTTAGAGATAACTTTTATTTATACTCAAGAATTGCGACGTTTATGCATTTTTGCGTCGCTTTAACTGTAATCTGAATTGCTCGTTTATTACTTGCAAACTTGATTCTTTTGCATCTTGTAAATAACAGAGTGAACATAACACTTTTAAACCATGACGCTTATTTATTTATTTAAAGAGAACTAACAGCTATAACAAATGGATAACAGTGTAACATGCAACACAGAGCCAGTAATAGATTCCCATGGATAATAATCCCATTCCCATGTAATTCATTTGATTATATTGGAGAAAGTATCTTCATGTTATAGAAAAAATTAGAAAAATAGAAGCATGGAAACACGAGTCGATGTCGCTTCCATAAATAATTAAAAGCAATGGACCTATCAAGGAGCCTTGGGGCATGTAATTGATGACCACGGCCTGAGATCATATAATGACATGACATGATCATCTGATTATGGACATCAATACCGTGGATGGCGGTGACCACATAACAATATCCAGTCCTTCAAATTGTTTTTCATCCAATAACATAGAAACAAAATAATATTCTAGGTGGCAGGTCATACCAGAAGCTGGGCTTCTGCGACGTGAACCTGGCGGAGCTGGCGGGCGCGGGCGAGACCACGCGGCGCTGCCTGCTGGAGGGCTACGACCCGCGCCGCCGCCAGGACAACTCAGTGCTGCGCGTGCGAATCAAGATGAACATGATCTCTGGCGACCCGCTCTTCAAAGTGTACGTAGCATATTTCCGGAAAAATATAATAATACTTGGCCTCAGTCTCAATGCAAACTTGCGAGGCAGTGCTTTGGAGTTCAGCGTTACCAGATTTATGCCAATTTTGAATCATTACGAGAAAAAAAAAGCGGGACCCCATCGAAAGCGGGATATGGTAAAAAAACGTAAATTTATGAGAGGTTTTTAAATTATGTTTACGAGACAATAGATAGCAAAAATAGCCATTGATACGTATTTTAATAAAAAAAATATAAAAAAAATTTTTAAATCACATTTCCCTATACGCATGTAGTCAGAAATCTTCCTATGTTTTGTTTTTTTAATCTAAGTTTTCCCCGAAAGCGGGACTATGCCTGTCCCGAGCGGGACAATTAATTTAGATTGAAAAATCGAGACGTCCCGCCAAAATCAGGACGTCTGGCAACGCTGTTTGGAGTCAAAGCTATAACGTATGTTGTATGGTTCCAGTCCGGAGCGCAAGCAGGACGTGGCGGAAGGTCTGGCAGGCGGTGACAGCGGCTCCGAGAGCGTGGCGGGCGGCACGCAGCCCGACGACGACTGCGCCTCCTCCACCGCCTCCTCGGGCTTCGGCTCGCTCACCAAGAAGAAGAACTACGGTATGTTGATATTTGGACCTCATGAACATTCACATAATGCGTGAGGTGAAACCTCATGGTGTTATTTTAAGGGTGTCATAAAAATAAACGACATTGTCTAGTGTCACTTTTGCCAAATGAAGAAGAACTTTTCCCAGAAGTGGGAATGCGATATCTTATGTGTCTTTGTCACACGAGCTGTCTGTTCCTGACAGATCCTCGTTGTAGCTGTCTGTTCCTGTCAGATAACAACATAAGACTGTCATACTAACTTCTGTATATGACTGTTTCCAGAGGGCAGTGTATCGCAGCCCTTGTCGTTGATGCCCTCGTCTGAGCTGCCCACTCCTGACGGCGACGACTCGCCGCTCGGCACCTCAGCACCCGACCATCCCGGTAAGTAACTTTATACAAAAAATGAAACCGAGATGCCCTGTTCTTTGGATCTATCAAAGAATAATACTTTATTTTGCTACAGTTTCATAAAAGGCACTCATATTCTTGGCGTTAAGTTCTAAATCCTATATCTAAACTTCAACACCAGCTACAGGTTTTTAGTGTGATTTTCCTTCGTTCCAGGTCTAACTATGCTGGCAGCAGTGGGCGGCGGGCCGGGCTCGCTGGGCGGCGCGGCCGTGCCCGCGTCGTGCGCGTCCTGCATGCAGCAGCAGCAGCACACGCACTCGCGGAACTCCTCCAACACCTCCGGTGATATGAGCAGCAAGGTACGGGTTTGTTGGAGAACTGAGTTCCTCTAAACTATAGTTAAAGTAATGATCCTTAGTCATAGTGTCGTAAGATAGCAATCTATTGACGTCAACCGTTGTCTCAAAGTAATTATACCTACATACTAATTTTAACAATTGATTTATTTTATAAATGTCTTTGTATGCCCACAATCTTGGAGTGAAGAGAGTGGAGTTATTTTTAGCCTTTCATCACCGCTTTATAATGTGTTTAATTGTATTCCAGGCGTCGGGTTACGGCAGCTCGTCGGCTGCGTCTGCGCACTCGCGGCAGAGCTCGGAGGGCGACTCGGCCGGCGACCCGGGCCGGCCTCATCACAACAGGTGAACAGTCCTCCGTGCTCATCAACTGTGGCTAGCTGTACACAAGTACCCTCCGCCCGTTGGTGACGGTAACCGTGGTGCCGCGACCTAGCCTTACCGCTTGTCATTACAATAAGGTGTATATTTTACCATTGTGTCTGTGAAAATTTGGTGCGGGGTTAAATTATGATGGTTCAACGTTCGGAGGTATGATGATGTTTGGCTACTACCATGTGAACGGCAAGTCTATACGTTTGTGACGTCATCTCCCAGGTTGCATGGCACGCGCGTGCGCGACTCGTGCGCAACTGTACAGTGTCCATTGTTAACGCTTCATGTTCATTTATTAACATTGTGTTACGCACGGTAACTAACTTTATTTTATTTCGGTTCGCCACTTTTATTTATTAGCTTGTATTAATTTATTTTTTATGTTTTCGTCGGTCCCCTCCCCGCCGCCCCGCAGTGCCCGCTCCGCGCCCAGCACTTGCACCACTCTGTTCGTCCCCTCCCCGTCCTGCAAGCACGCCGGCCGCACGCTCGCCAAGCTGCTGCTGGAGAAGAGCGCCAGCGACAGCTCGGAGCTGTACCTCACTCCCAACTGCACGCTGACCGGCCCGCCCGACGTCATCCCGCGGCACGCCGTCAGCTCGCCCGCCAGCGACGAGTACCGCACGCCCGACGCCACCCTCGTCAACGGACACGACGCCTCCTTCGCCATGCCCACGTATTTCGACAAGAAGAAGAAAGTGGCCGCGACCATCATCAGCGCCGCCGTCGAGCCGCTCACCAACTTCCAGATCTTCAAACAGAAGTCGCTCAACACCATCCCTGCGCTGCTCGAGAAGAACAAGAAAAACGAAGAGCTGTTCAACAACTTCCCGTTCCTTACGCCACTGGCGCACCGGAAAAACTCGCTCGTGTCCGCCGCGCACAGACTGTCCGGCTGCATAGAGGACGAGTTCTACTGCGTGCCCTCCGACCCCGAGGTGGATCTGGGCTCGGCCGACTGCATCGACATTCGCCACCGGTTCAGGAGCCTGTCGAACCAGGCCCTCAACGAGGGCTCCGTGCTCACGTCCACGCCCAAGGAGCAGTTGTCGGGTCAGCTGGCGCGGCGCCTGGACGTGCCGACGCTGCGCCACAGCTACACGGAGCACGTGAGGTGAGTGCCGCCGCGCTGCTTGCTCCCGTGCCTGAGGCCTGTCCCGTCCCGTCCCGTCCTCCGGTAACGTCCGCGCGTACTAACGGTTGCGGGTGGTTTCGGCGAGCTATTTATTCTGTTTTAGTTTTTCTCCTCTGTTCTGTCTTCTAACTGTGAATGTTCTTCCGTGTGCCGCGATCTTCCTCCGTTATAAGTATTTAGTCGGTAAGATTATGTACTGTCAGTATCGGGCTAACGTCGGTACCATGTGTATGTCAGCAAAGGTTGAAGTAGTTTGTGGGGTGTGCAGACGAGCCGGCGCGGGCGCAGAGTGCGGCGCGTGCGGCGCGCTGCGGGAGGCGGGGGGCGCGGGGCCCGGCGGGGGCGGCGCGGGGCCCGGCGGGGGGCCTGCGGGGCCGGGCGCGGGCCCCGGGGCGCCGGGCGCGGGGCCTGCGGGGCCTGCTCCGGCCGCGGGCTCCCTGCCGCGCCGCCCCAGCTCCGCCCTGTTAGTGCTCCAACACCTGCACACGTACACAATGCGGACGATGCGCGCGTCCCCGCACTCGCACTCGTACGCACTTCCGTTGTTTATTCACATTTGTTCGACATGATGTACGAGAGCGTTGTTCGTGTGACGCGTGGATCTACGTATCCTTAGATGTTGTTTCGTGTCGATGTGATTATACTTACGTATCTATGTATCCCAGCTTATTTGTGATGTTGTATATTCGTTACGTAATAAGGTTTTAAATTTTTTAATAAAACATTATTTGGTAATATTTAAGCAAATTTTCATTCTAGCTTTATAGAACATATTTTTTTTATGTAATTGATACGTTAAAGATGTATTAAATGTAGAACTATACAATAAGGTCCATAGTTGTATCCATTGACAAATATTTTATAAAAGCGGTGCATGACTATTTGACTATTTTCAGTCTACTTTACTGTCTGTATATACTTATCACATTATTATAATATAATGCTTTATATAAAATTAATGCTGTATATGCATGCTGAGGGTGCCAATAACATTAAAATGCATGGGTTTGCATTGCATTTTATTATATTTAGTGCGCTTCATATAAAATGCATATAAACATTATCAGACCATGAACATGGTAATGCCCTTATTTTATTAGCAATATTTTAATTATTATGATAAATATTATAGTTGGGGGTGTATCTGGTAGTAAATCGCCTGGATAGTGGTACTTACAGTTTTCCATAGTAATTAAATATCCTACACTACATAGTACATTGGCTCTACACACCAATTATTTTTTTATCTTTAAAATAATAGCTAGTCATTCACACGCATTCACACGTTACATTAAATTTTAATTGAGATTCGTGTAATTTATAATGGGTGTATTTATTTATCTTTTTAACCTCCAACATAAAAGAGGTGTGTGTCATAATGTTTGATGCCTCTGGCTGAGTGATCTCTCTAAAACTGTCATTATCGAGATGGTTTTTATTTAATTAATTTACATTTGTCTGTTAAATTTTTATTTTTATAATTTAATTAATAAGAAGTTTATTTTTAAAGATGTAGGTCTTAAAATAATGGTCCCCAGTTCATATGGTGTGTGGAGCGATGTGCGTGTGGCGCCAGTAACAATCGTTCTGTTTCTGTGTGCAGGAACCCGTCGTCGGGCTCGCTGACGGCCTCGGCCTCCGAGGGAGGCTCGCTGGAGCGCGCGCGCGCAGCCCGCGAGAGACGGAAGAGAGCGCCCGCGCCGACTACGGATAACGACGACGCGCAGGTACACATACTAATATTAATAAACACCATGCTTGTGTCTTCCGTATTTTCTGGAAGTGCATCCGCATTATTCGCCAGTAATGTTCTGATATTATAAATTTCATACTAGTTTGCCACTAGTAATGGTCACACTTACGCCGTCTAGTCCGCGTAGTTACGCCACAAGGGGCCCAACAACGACTATATATTACTAGACTCCTCATGCTCCATCTGACAAACGAAAACTTTTCTGCCAACTTGCTGAGGTATTACGTAAGCGAGGGGGGACGAGGTACTGCGTTCTGATTGGTTAACTCAAGGTCAGTGCGACGTCAGTGCATTTAACTAGGGATGGGACAGTTTTAAATAAAATAAGAAAGTATCGATATTTTTTTATTGTATTTATAAAATAAAACATGTCATAACATACGTAAGTTGCATGAAATTACCTTCTTTATTCTAATTACGATTGAATTATGATGTAGGTAAAATATAAAAATGAATAAAAACAATGTTTTAAAATTGTTTCCGTAGTTATATGTTCGAAGTCTTTGGTGAGACCTATCAAATTGAATGAAGCGCGATATTCTTGAGTTGTGAGCTTCACAATTTATCACATGTATCTGTAGTAATTTCTAATTATTAAAAATATATTGTTTGCCTAAATAAATATTTATAGGGTTTTTTTGCTTTATTGACAACAGAAGTGGTTGAACGATTTTGGGACATCACTAAGTTTGTTTACATAAAATTGAGGAAAAGAGATAGCGAAAAAAACACTTTGAAGAGAAAGGGACGCAATCTTAAAAGACATCAACGCGCGCTCCGCGAATGTGCCATGCGTACAAGTGCGACCAGTATAAGATGAACCCCGATAAATATTGTCAGAACTTTAATCTAATTTAGATTATGGAACTATTACATAATTACTGATGAAATGTGATACCATCTTTCAGGAAACTTGACGTTTGGCTTTTTTTATCACAAAAACGTATTGTACACGGGGCCATATTGTCTATTTTCTCGGTTTTTAACAGGAGTAGTGCGGAAGTGTTTACGGCTCACAGGAGTGGTCGAAACTAAAACGAACTTGGTGAGTCACGACGAATATAAGACTTTTTTGCCTAATGTGTTGTCTGACATCGGTCGCCTGTGATTGGGAGTCTAGTAATATATCGTCTATGGGGCCCAATATACCGGTATCATATCTTGTTTGGGGCCTTTCTAGTTTTGGTATTTTGTTGTAAAAGTCGGCTAACATATTATTATCTATGTATAGTAAATATTATTTTGTCTGTGTTCCAGCACGTGGCGTCTGGTCGCGTGGAGAACACGCGCGTGAACCCCGACTCCCTCATCGACGAGCTGCTCGCCGCCACCGACCTCAAGCAGGCCGTCGAGGACTCCGCGGAGAGTGAGTGCCGCACACACACACTAGTATAGATTATTAGCTGTTTGTCTCATGTCGTGAATGCATCATCGTCATCATATCAGCCTGGGATCACCCACTGCTGAGTATAGGCCTCAGCGAACTCCGCTATTAGGAACAGCTAGTTTTGTGACTCTAACTCAGTTACTATTTAAACACTTTTTTAAACTATAACGGTTTGCTTCATAACTTAAAATGTCACTTACGGGATATCTTCCGTGATTATTTGTTTGTTTGAGTTCCCGATATTTCGACGCTGTTGCAAGCGCCATGATCGCGGATGACTGAGTCAGTCAGTCAATAATCACGGAAGATATCCCGTAAGTGACATTTTCAGTTACTATTTAGTAAGAACCCGTCTCCCCGTCTCTCCTAACCCTCGTTGAAGCTGGTTGTCGGATAATTCACTGTCCATAACAACTGTTTATGTTCTATAATGGCAGCCAGGATCAATGGCTTCACATTTCCGATGTTTTACAGAATCTATGTGATATTAATATTACTGATCTTGATACTGCTAGTCCACATCATAACGTCATCCCACTGCTGGGCTAAGGCTTCACCCCATGACTTCCAGTTTTCACGATCCAGGGCTAAAGTAGACAACTGGTCATCAGTTTTGTCAAGCTCGTCCCACCGTCTTTACGAGGTCTCTTGCTGTGTCAGGGCTACACAAAGTGGTTATTTTGGTCCACAGCTCATTGGGCAGGCGGCAGACGTGGCCGGTCCAAGGCCATATTATGCCATATACAGGGTGAATTTTTCAACTGGGCGTGGATGGCTACTTTCGAAACTATGAGGAATATCGAAAAACGTTGAAAGGAGTCTCGGGGCCGAGTTTGAACGAAACTAAACTGCAATCATTGGATTTTCGAAAAATCTAAATCCTGTCATGAATCGAACCCCCCCGCTGAATTTGGAAAAAAAAATCACACCCTGTTTATTACCCGTTCGATAGTGTTGCTAATCAGGATCAAATTCTGGGAGTAACATATCGGCAACTTAAAGGAATGGCTGATATTTATGAAATTGGCTATTTTTCATGTTACTTTACATCTCTTAGCCTAATTTATTCGAAATTAATAAAATTTTTCATCGTTTTCAATGTCTCACTCTGGATTTGACGTTTCAACAATCCCCGCTGTACTTAGGACTACGACCTTATTGAGTTTGAACTAAAATTGCATTATTTAAAGAAGAACGCGAACTTATTTTTCAATAAACAGTCTTTGCCTTGAAATTAATCAAGTGTCGGGCTACAAAGGGTTATTTGGTCCACAGCTCATTGGGCAGGCGGCAGACGTGGCCGGTCCAAGGCCATATTATGCCATATATATTAAATGTTATTATGTGTTGTTCTAGCGTCAGGCCTGCAGTTGTTTATCACCCGCGACGGCACGGCGGAGCTGGGCACGCGACAGCGACAGCAGCTGGCGCGCCGCGACTACCAGCGGGTCGTACTGCATCCGCACGACAACAGGTAGCGGCCACACCACGCTATGTACACAGACTCTCATGTTTCAACTGCTTGAACACAACAATCATAAAATTAATACATTGAGATATGCCAGCTTCGGCGCACATATCAGTTGGCGTTCTAGTCAAGGAAACGACTGATGTGCTGCGAGTCGCGGGTTCGATTCTCGTTTTCCTGGTTTGGTAATTTAACCTCACATATACTCAATGTTTGTGAGCTTAAATATTTATTAACGCACCCAGGACAAAGAAAAAAATCTTTGCGACAGAGTTTTAAAAATTTTACTCTGCAGGGTGAGATACGAGCTTGTTAACTCAGTAGGCTTGATGTGTTACCATATCATATAAACAAATATGTAACTGTTATTATCACATGTTCAGGTAGCCAACGGCGTGAGAGAACGACGCCGCGCGGCCGGAGGATGCCTGAGAATACGTCGTACCGCAACGAGTCGCGCCGAGTCGTGCCGTGTCGTGTCGTGTGGTGTCGTGACGTGCGTCTGTGATGTTGTTGTGGACAGTATTACAAGAGATTCACACCGACCTGCTCTAACTGTGTATTAGCTTTTATATAAGTCCCGCGGGGACCACGAGCAATGCATATAAATATATTTATTGTTTTTATGTAATATAAATTATGCCATAATTGTTTTACGACTCGTAATTTAATGTTAATTATTATTATTCGGTAGCAGTTCTACAGAGAATGGTTGTGTTCGTGCAATCCGACAAGTTTTGTATGATTTACATAATTTTTATTTCTTTTAATGTAAGTAGGAATCTTTTGAATTTAATGACGACCTACTCGACGACTGATTGTTCCTATATTTTGCGTAGCGTCTGTGCTTCCTCCACTCTCTGTTGTTCTGTGAGCGCGAACCTCGTGCGACCAGACATTACCTCATAGTGAGAACTTCCAGGTAGTCTTGCCTCTCCCGGTCTGAGTCACTAGCCGACGTAGGCAGCGCGGGCGGCACGATTGGCATGTGTGGCACGCGTCGCACGTTTGGCACGCGTCGTACGTGTAGCACGCGTCACACGTGTCTGACGTTGTGCCCGCGCTAGTGATGTTAGCATAACACTCGAGTGCTCACAAGTGGTGCTACGTAAGCGCGCGTGTTGACGCACGAGACTGCGAAACGCGCGAACGTTTATTATTGATATACTGATGTAATTATTATTATTGATTAAAATTAAACATCCATTAAGTGAACCATGTAATCGAAACAGTACTTCCAAATCCCTCCATGTATATTTTCATTGTGAATTTTGTATAAATTGTGTTTAGTGTGTGGTGCCAAACAATGCTGCGCCCGCGCTAGTGGGGGAACTAACAGATGATTCAATAGTGCGAGGAGGTAAATCTAAGTCATTCCTTTGCGTAGCTTGAGCGCGTGGCTTGCCGACGATCATAGATCAGAGGTCGCGCTCCGTGTGGGCCGCGGGCGCCTCAACTGATTATCGAATAATTTCATGTTGAGGATACAGTGATTGTACATTTAGCCTGAATATATCATGACAATACTTTTCTTCCGTTGAGTGTTCGTTTACAAAAGCTCGGCGGCGCCGCAGTGAGCGCGGCCCGACGTCGCTCGCGTCGCACGTGTCACACGTGTGTCACGTGCGTGCGACGCAGCGGCGACTGATAGGACTCAGACTGAAGCTAGCGGGCAGCTGGGCGGCGGCGGCACGTCCATAGGAGTTAGTTTGACGGTAGTGGACGACTTCGAAACATGCGGCTGCTGCTCCGCTGCCCGCTGCTTCAAGTCGGAGGCCTCACGTGCTATCACGACCAGTAACTGCTGCGCAGAGCCCGCGCGCGGCAGTGTGTCGCCGCGCGGTGCGCTCGCGCCTCAGTAGGCACGCGTTGTTATTGTATCATATTCTATAAAGCCTGTACAGTATTTGAATAAAGGACGTGTCTAGAGCTGATTTTGTTTTTTTTATTCCTTTGCGAGCACTGACTTGACTCATTTTGTTAACTAAAACTAAACTTTATTTTCATTAATTTCTGATTCGTTTTATTATTTTGTTTCCACTCTTTAAACATTAATCGGTATAATTATGACGACGCACTGCATCATCCCGTCAGTAATTTTCAGCCAATCACAGCTCCTGTTGTCACGTGGTTTCGGTAGTCACGTGGTCGCGGGTGGCGTGTCCGATAATGGCGGAGTTTTTACTTCATAGTGTCGTTACTTCTCAAGCAATCAACATCTCAATAGTTTCTGTCAGTTTAAAACTAGGTACTTTGAAAAAAAATGAATTTTATTTTATAGTTCAAAGTTTTTCAAATGAATATTGTAATAAGCGAGAATCAAATAGTGCAATAAAATTGTGATACGGATCAAAAAGTGCGGGTAGGCGATAATATCATCAAGCCCTAAACGCCGAATGCCAAGAGGCGATTTCAGCTCTTCGCAATCGGATTCTTCGGGTTCTGATATGAAGCGACGGACGGAAATACGGTGAGTCATCAGACATTTCTTACCATGCATTGGTTCACATCCAAATAGCTGTACTAACGACCCTTTTTAATGCAAAACGAGGGTACTTTCACTTTTGGTAGAATACTTTAACGACTCTGGTGACCTGAACTACTTCCCGGACGTAGCTCTGCGTTAACTTAGAACTAATTTGGTATCGTCCGCGGTTTGCTACCAATAAAAATCCAGTGGAGTCCCGCGAATAAATTTAATCATTGTAAAACACATCTCCTAAGGTCCCAAGGTTCCTCACTGTAATCCGACCACGTGATGTGATTCACTCAGGTAGTTTTTAGAAACGTTAGGGTGAACAGGCCTTTCAGGGAATCGAATACAGTGGGTTCATGTGGAACACCAAAGAAAAACGATAAGGAATTATATTTTATTACTATTATTACGACAAAATTTCGAATGTTAACCTCCAAATAAGACCCAGTGAACTGTTTTAGGGATACATTTCGTTGAAGGAATCGCAGATTATATTTAAGGCATTTTTAACTTACACCAACTTTCTGATTCCGACTGGTGGTTCACTGTCGCCAACTTCAAAGTCATGCTCGGAGTTTCGTGCGTCTCCTACCTCGCAAACTTGTAGAAACTTCACTTATGGTTACAAAAGACCTGAAATTGTAAGTCACAACTTTCTATATTTGCTAAGAGGCCATACCTCAAATGGCTTAGCAGTATCCTCTGATACGCCCAAAATACCTCAACATTAATTTTGAAGGAAATATATGGTAAAGTTGAGGATTCATATTAGGATAAGACCTAATATGAATTACAACATATATGAAATACAACTTTACCATATATTTTATGTTTGGCTAAAACACGATTCCATAAAATTTTCTCGATGGAAAAAAATCCCAAAGAAAAGAGGTATCTAAATTGAACAATAAACCGCTGGCGTTCATAAAATACTTTTTCACACTACTTGCTCGTAAATGTCATATTATACGTCAGGCAAACCTACTGTAAAGCATGACATTATTCCCCCTCGCTCGAGCCGGGAATAATATATGTACTGAATTTCATTATTCCCGTGGGAATAATGTGATTTGAATTTGGAAACTCAAAGAAAACCGTATGAAAACTTTCACCAAGGAGTCGTATCAGTTATGGCGGCCGCTGGCAGCAACAGCTGATCGCTTACAGTGGTGCCAACTTCACGTTGGAAGGTTGTCGTACCACATCAAATTTCAAAATTCGAATTTATTTCCTCGCAGTAGGTGTGAAAAGCAGAGTACGCTCCTCGGGAGTAAAGCTGCCTTGTCTTGGGCTGACTTGAATCCCTCGCTACACTAAGGATCGCTACCCCCAGAAACCTTAGTGTGGTTTCGGGATTCAGTACGCCCGTGACGTAAGGCAATGCTTTACTCCCTTGGTGCGTAATCTACTATTTTGATTATGAAACTTTTTATACTAACTGAACTATAAAGCAGGTCTTATGTTATTTACTTTTTCGAATTTGCTTTTTTCGCCTTAAAATAAATAGATTTTCGCGTAGACAACTATAAGAAAGAGCAAGTAATAGTGCGTGGTACATACGTGCAAGTGCGAGCGAGTAAGATTATGTTGAAGGTGGCCATTTTAGACCCTCAGGTCTGCATTTTTTGTGTTTAAGGATAATTCAAGAATAATTAGATAAGTTTTAACGGAGCTGGATAGCTGGAGAGCTATCATGATTCTTGCTGGTTCACGTAAACTAGTGTTTTCTTGGCCAGATTACAGTATTTTTCAGGCTAATACATTTTTATGTCATCAAATAAAATAAAACAAGTTTCATATAGTACATTCGTTTATTGAGTGAGACCAAAATGCTCTGGTGCTGTACACTAAAGTGCCCGGCGTCGCGGCTGTGGACGGTAACTGCCGCGCGAGTGCCAATGAGTCACTGTGGCAGTGGGCAGCGCAGTGAGGGAATACGGTCATGTTACATACAACAGAGTGAATACAAGCATCGAGGAGAGACTAGGCTTCATTGCTGATTCAATATTTTTGATAAACACTGTTTTGGAAAGGGAAATATACATGATTTAAAATTCCTACCTACTTATATTACTGATAATGTTTATTTTATATTCACTCTGCAGTCACTAATAAGAAACTCGTGAGTGTACTTTGAGTAATACAAAATGTACAATAAATTGATAAAGGCTAGATCACTATACTATACAATATAATTGAATACATTTAACGGACGGTCGAAATCTATAAATACTGATTTGGAACACTTCTCTACATTTACGAACAAACATACGCAAACATAAGAACATAATACATAAACCGACGCAACATTAAAAAAAACTAAAGTTATCACAAAATGGAATATTTAAGTCACAGTAAACAATAATTTGCTAAATATCTAAACAACGCAACGAAATCAAAATATAAAGATGATCGCTGTCGGCAGCGAGTTGAGCACGGCATAAGTACACGAGTATAGCGGCCGGCGCGGACCGGGCCGGACCGGGCCGGCCGGGCCGGGACCGGGCCGCCAGTCAGGCACGATACTAACTATATAATACACCTAAATTACATGTACTTATAGTCTAAAAGTATATGAATATGTTTTGTTTAGCATTTAGTACCGTCGTTACAGTAGTGTATAGAATTCATAAATATACAGACTTCTGTTGTAAGGCACGGACGCCTCGCCGCGGCCCGGCGCACTGCGCGCGCGCACTGACACTAACACTGGTGACGTTATAGTGGACTACGATTCTAGTGTCACTAATGGTCAACCAAAGGTGTCTTACTCGACGTGTTGCTCATTTAGTAACTAATAATAAGTAAAGTGTGGATGCTACGAGTGGTGAGTACTATCTGGTGTCGTACACGAGCCAGTGGCGCGCGCGAGTGCGGGGCGAGGGTGGCGGACGAGTGGCGTCTTCACTATATTGTAATTTAGAATCTTGCACGCTTTCAATACCACTTATTTAATGACTTACATCTAATACAATACAAAACGCTAATAAACCGAGCGGTTTGTGCGAGCACAGAGCAGGACAGTCAGTAATGATGACGTCGTTTGTGACTCACCCATATAATAACGTTGTTCCCGAGTGTGGTGGAACATTCAGTTTCTAATTCATTAAATAGTATATAGATATCACAGCGTAATGTCAAAGTGACAAACTCGGAGCTCGCTCGCACCGCTCTGTTCACCGCACTGGCAGTAAAACTTCGCTGGTGAGACATTCGTTATTCTATCGCTGTAATAAAGCTTATACACATTTAATTTTGCTTCTTTTTGATCAAATTACGTCACCAAATAGTTTTTACTTCATTGTAAATATATTTTAGATGCTGAATCCTGGTTTTAGTACTACCTCTCAGAAGTCCAGTCCGCTTTGATATTTGATCGAAAGTTTTCAAAATTCAAATGTATCTGGAATGTATTGTCTGGAATGTTTCACGTAACAACGGCGGACTCATCAGCGAAGTGCTACTCTTACAAGCTACTTACACGCTACACGCTAGGGAGCCCGGCGACACACGAGGCTCACCCTAGTAATAAATATTTCTTATCTACATCATGTGATTACAGTACACGGATACTTGCAGATCTCCTATTGCTTATTTATCATCAAACTGTGTATTGCGTTTTAAAGTAAATTACTTACTCTACGTTTCATAAAATACAATAGTTACCAAATTCATCAGTTACATAGGATTACAATTCGAAGTTCCTTCAAGTCAGGCACTGTATATCAGTAGATTGCAATATATTTCTACATAATATTTCATTATACGTCGCTCCTAAAAGAGTCGACCTCGCATTAAATAACTTCATATCAAAATTATCGAGCTCTTATTCTACGTTATTATATTATTTAAGTCTGTATTTATTTATAAATTTGTCATTTTTATAAAAAATGTACACCTGCTGAACGAAGAGTAAATCTACCGCGATGGCGCCACCGTCGCTGGAGATCAGTTACAGCTCTGTATAATATAATATTTATATGAAAACACTATCATATATTATAAAACCCGTACAAAATGGAGCCAACGTCTAGCTTACTAGTAATAGCACGAACACCGCTCGTGTTGTTCTCCGGCGACGTCGACGCGACCGCGACTCGTCCTCATTCATAAATACTAATATAATTCGTATGCAGTGGTAAAGTTAAGTACATTTCACGGAGGTATCTCCGCACAACTTAAAGCTAATACATATTAAGTTAGTCACGCACACACTCAAATGTATAAAACGTACAGGTACAACTAGAACACTCGTGACGCACACATACACATACTTCATGTCACAGACACACACACACACACATAGCTATCATTTGGTTGATATGCGACGAGCTTCGTGATTACTTTCTTCATGCATCTTCAATATTTTTGTTCGATTCAATTATTCTATTATGGATCTGAAATGAAGAAAGAAAATCATTAATTTATTATTACTGTTGGAAAGAATGCAACACGCCGTGTATTCCCACATTTATGAACGTACATGAAGCAAAAGGCAATTGCCTATTGTTTTGCGACAAATGTTTGAGTTTATACATAACATTAAGCCTGCTATTTCTGAGGAGTGAGGCAGAGTTGTATGCACCTAATAGTAGACTCGTTATTTCGATGGATTATGTTTTAAATCCCAATAATACTTTGCGGGCCTTGGAATCGAATCCAGGACCTCGTTCAGCTGCGCTTCCAATTATTAGATCACCGAGAAGAGTGAAATTGTTAGTAACGTACCTATAAGTCAGCTGGGCCGCTATATGAGTCGTTCCTCCGGCGGCGGTTTGAGCGCATGTTGCATCATCTCAGCCCTCGGGTTGCAGTACTCCTGACCGGACGGCGAGTACGTCCCGCGCGTGGCTCGCTTGCGCCGCGCCTGCGCCCCCAGCGCCCCCAGCGCGGCCCCCGCCAGCGCCAGCCCCACCAGCGCCGCGCCCACTCCGATCAGCACCGTGGACGACGTGTCAGAACCGCCCGACGAGCCCGACGACACCACCTGCATACCACACACACTATATTGTACTGCTTATTATGTAGGAATGTTTTCATTGTTGTAAAATGAAGTTGGTAGCGGAATATCCGCTTTAAGAACGACACATGTTTAGTTTTGTGCACAGACCTGCTGCTCACAGTTCCGTCCGCCCCAGCCGTCCACACAGTGACACACGTAGTCGGTGCGCGCCGCACATCTCTGCTCGCACTGTCCGCCGTGCAGACACGGACCCGTGCTGTTGCCCGCGCCCGGCAGGAAGCACGGGTCCTGCATGGAGCACTCGTTGCCGCAGAACCCGGCCGCGCACAGACATCTGAAATAACATTAGATCACACCTGTCATTTCAGAAAGATAAGACAGAAAAGTACCTAAATAAAATACCCCCAAATTTTGATTAGATTTTAAAAATATTGTTTCATCTGATAAATAAGTTGTAGCTCCAATTAAATTCTGGAAAATGCCGTCCATGAGAGCTGGTCGTGTGATAACAGTGTTTGTTTGGTTGCTGAAGAGCAAGGTAAATTAAAAAGTCCTTACGTGTAGGATCCATTGAGGTTCTTGCACTCTCCGGGCCCGCAGCTGACGAGGCCGGCGGCGCACTCGTCCACGTCCACCTCGCAGCGCGCGCCCGTCCAGCCTGCAAGGAGGGTTATTTGAATTAAATACATGGCTAAACAAATTAACCGGATAGCTCTGCGGATTATTTATACTTTAAAAAAATCACATTGGTAGCGGTAAAAATCACATTGAAAGCGTTAAATTGAAAATTATTTCAGTAACGTATTTTGCTACAGATTATAATTATGTATTTCTTTATATACTCGTGTTTTTTACCAATAAAAAATATGTTTTCTAAGAATAAGCATCTTAACTAACAATTAGTAATGCAATGACCTCAATGCACAATATAACTAGAAATATTAATAATCTGTAAACATGGTCAAATAGGTTTTTTATAGTTCTAGTCAATTCAGTGCTTTGAGGACTTTTTGTTACCCATACTAGATCTTTGTAAACATCTAATGACCTCAAGTAATTTTATATAATTTCTATACTCCTACAAAATATTCTCACATAGTTGAGTTATTGTTATCATGAGTTCTAATTGTATCGCAGTGATAACGTTATCAGTTAACAATGTTAAGGTTCTTTCGCTCAAACAATCCGATATCCTTCGACGGCACCGTTACAATGGTATGACGTGGGCATCACGAGTTCTTAAATACTTTTAATATTAATTACAACAGTAAAGTAAGGAGTGAGCTCACTACCCGCTGCGGTTACAATCTCTATGGTTTGGATAAGGAGACGAGGAAAACGTGGAGCGAAATTAACCTAGCGAGTAAACCTGGATTTTCAATGAAATACATAGAAATTATTTTAAACGCAAATTATTCCAGCTTCGTTTTAAAATTGGATTGAATAAATCTTGGATCGGTTTCGTAGATCTCGAGCGCAGGCCAGTCCAAGAGCTTACTATAACTTGAGCGGTGTTGCGGAACTGCTTCAATATTTTTTGTTTACCTGAAGAAACCTACAAACAGTGACAATGAGGAGCAGGAACTGACAGCAGGGTCACTTTTTATGTATCAAAAACAAGTTCCGTTGTTGATCTGCAGTTTTATTATTGATTGGCTTTATTATTAGATTTTACAGAATATTATTATGTCCATAAATACTCTGTCCGTTACAACACTGTTGGTCCAAGAAATTCTGAAACTATTTCATTTACATTAATGAAGTATAGAGTTACTATTTTCTCTGAATTAAATCTAGTACATTGGTACTTCAGGTTGTTGTCCTTCCTTGTTACAGCTCCTCGTGACGCGGGAGGAAAATCATAAGCGACGCGGTACATAAAGTATCAAGAAATATAGAGTATACTTACTGTATTGTTAGTGATATTGAAACCATTGTATAAATTCTGAATTAATGATACGCCTTTTACCGCATTCCTGATTATTTTCAGGTTAATGTCTTAAATCTCGTATGTGTAACTATTGTTAAGAGCATAATACATAGTTTATCTATGATCTTGATAATTTTCAGAAAAAAGTTTGACAACATAATCTCGTCTCTACAAAAAAAGTTTGATTTCACCTACGCCTCATGCCTGCCGGGGTTGCATGACCCTTGATTTTAGGCAGTACGAGTATGTCCTTTCCGACTCATTGGATTACCAAATAAAAATCAATAAACGAGGCCAACCTTATCTTGTACTCTAAGTCTCTCGGCATGTCATGATACCTGTCCGGTGTCACTACTAACACCATTAAGATGACAGGGTTTTGTTCTAAACTAATTTAGTAAGCAATCACCGACACGACGAAGAAGTTGACGACGATTTGATTCTAACGACGTATTCCAAAGACTGACGATGACGCCGACACGACAGTGAGACAATACTTTTCCATTATAGTTTAAAATTATAAATTACATAATTTTATTTACTTATTTAACTCCTGTCTTAATTATTGCTCTCAACTACTATGACCAACAATTTATTTATTTATCAAAAAAATCTTATTTATCATTACAGGTGAAAACCTGTAAGTTAACGCAAGTTAGTTTAAGGTCTTATTATCTTCTCCTTAACTAACTTGCGTTAACTAAATTGCGTTAGGAACAGCAATGGTTCACACATTCCCTGCATCTTTTGTCCGAATTCGCTCGCAGTTGGCTGAAGGACTCTTCTTTTTTCTGTAATCCCCGGATCATACTACCCTCACCCCCGCCCCCCTCTGGATATCGTATTTATTCGCGAGTGTATTATACGGCGAGGAAAACTGATGACACATTCTGTTTATCTTTCCTAGGGCCACTATCACGGACATCAAACAATGCAATGATATCAGATGTGTTGTCATCAACAAGCTGACGCGCACTGTTACTTATTGAGCAATCTATTATTCCTAATCAACTTTCTCTATTTCGAATGAAAAGTAAACAGTTATCACCTGTCGCAGTTAGTTTTATAACGTAACATCACACATGACAGTTATACAATACCTAGCAACACGATAACTAGCAGTCTGATCATCATCTCGTGAACAGTATCATCATCATCACAACACGATCACTTCTGTGTCATCACATCACACACTTCGCGGGATATAACACTATTTTATTAATTAGCTATAGTCCACACTGGCGGCATGTTCGCGACTGTCGAATAGCCTCGCCCGCCTCGCGGAGGACACTGATTCACAAAGTGTGACGCGCGCTATTTTCCTGCATCTGCCGATACCGACCAATTAATATTGTGAGGACGTTCTATTGTAATTCTATTAATGATCGCTCGCTCCCGCCTACGAAACGCTCTATGTCGTGTCGTGACGGGAACCGTGTGTGCAGTACACACTGAATTATATACATACAGTCAAATGTATGCTGCTTCTATTAACTTGTCTTACGCATACTAGTGTGCAATCTTTTGGCTATTTTTACTTCCCCGGTTAACACGATCATAAACTTTATCATAATGTCAACATCGTAATGTCAATATGTACAAAATGTTCTCCAGATTTAGTAAATTATAATAACGGAAGTATACAAGGTACGGACAAAGGTAATAAATTACTAATTTTATAGTTAGTTGGCGGCATTAACAAGGACATCTGTGAATCATGACGATGTCATAAAAACAACGTTGTACTTAGACTACAGTAATGTTAATATTAGAGTAAGCGGCAGGTATTGATTAATAAAAGTTTGCGAACCGCGGTCCGCGTTATCAGTGCTTATCAGCGCGGTGGATTGTAGCCATCGTCGGCGATCGCGCGCATCTGATAACATACACGAGCTCAGGTGTAGGTGACCGTACACACACAGACACACACAGCGTGAATTTGTGTGTCCACACTGGGAACTGTCACAGTGGAACATCGATGATATCAATATTTGGATCATGTCCTACATTCAATAACAAACACTCCTTACTGTAAACATACTTTCACTTTTTGATAATTTTGTATGTTATCTAGAATACATATTTACTAAACGCCATGTTTAACTTATTCGTTTAACAATAGTGTTAGGTATGGTTTAATATTGTGTTAATTAACAAGTGTCGCGCGTATGTAAAGTAGTTGTAGTGTGAGAGGACACCGTGCGTGACGTCACCGTGAGCACTGACTCACGCGGCGGGGAGGCCGGCGCGTACGCAACGCCTTACATGTAACAGTAAGCCTTGGCACATTAGTGTTCATGAGTTATGACATCGTGCGGACGTCACAGTTGAGACAATGCTCACGGAGCTGCGGGGCTGGCACCGTAGTAACGACGTAACTTTGCCCGAACGTCGTTTTAAGTTTGTAAACAAGCGTATGTATTACAGACGTTACTTGAAAGTCATTTTGAATTATAATTCTTTTAAGAATGTTAGGTAAAGTGAAATGTTTTGATTATTCTTACTTTCAAAATTTTTATTTTTGATTAGAAAACATTCTTAATTCTGATTCAAAGAGTACGCTATGACAAGATCACGTCGTTAAATTTATGCAACGCTATTGAACCGTAAGTCGTTATGGTTTATTCATGGTTTATTCATAGATGGCGCTACTTTTGCTTGTATTGAAGAAGGTTCGACAAACTGTTCTGAAGGCGTTATCCTTACTTTTGAAATCATGGCCTTATACGAACCTTATTAAAATTTGTACCTGTTGAGTATTAATATTCGTGTCTCGGGGGTATCCTTGTTGCACTAACGCTACTCAAATATTATTATCACATTTTTGTTACTGCCTTGTACTCTCAGCTTATGTATAATTTCTGTCATGACTTGAATCGACAGTCGTTTGTGTGTTTATCACTAGGCGGACTCGTGAAAACCACAATGATGGGAAGCTGGGTCTAGCTACATACCGGTGCCTTCACAGTCGCACTCGTAGCTGCCGGTGGCGTCCCGACAGCGGCCGCCGTGCAGGCAGGCGGCGGAGCCCCCGGCCTCCGCGCACTCGTCGCGCTCCGCCTCGCAGTAGCGCCCGCTGTAACCCACTGCGCACACGCATGTCGCCGTCTGTTGAAGAAACATGAGATCATACAACATTACAACATGTATCGTTCGCTACATTGTTCACAACCTGAGACACCGCCACACTGGCTTGTTTTAAATGAATCTTCAATGCTATAGACGCGGTACCTTGGAGTCGTTGACGCAGGTGCCGTGCACGCAGGGCTTCACCTCACAGAAGGCGTACTCGCAGTACACGCCCTCGAAGCCGTCGTTGCACACGCACGTGAAGTTGTTGCCCGTCGGCGGATCTGGTGGGAGGCGTCCAGAACAACAGTTAGTATCATAATATCATAACGATCTTCTCATGAATATAGCACATTTTATTATGCATTGTGTTTTTTTTTGTTTTGCATTTCTCAGACTTCGAGTGCGCAGGCGCACGTGAAGAATGAAAGATGAACAGTGTGTACTCACCCGGCTCCACGTCGTGAGAATGAAGATGAACAGTGTTACGTCTTGTTGCCGATCCCTGGCGGCGGGCGGCGCACGGGCGGTGTGCACACGAGCGGGTCGCGGCGGCGCGGCGCACGTGGGGCCCTCGCCAGGCGGTTGCGCAGGGCGCACGTGAAGAATGAAAAGATGAACGGTGTGTACCTCCCCGCTCCACGTCGTGCAGTCCCGGCGGCGGGCGCGCAACGGCCGGTGTGCACACGAAGCGGGTCGCGCGGGCGCGGCGCACGTGGGCCCGCGCCAGGCGGGTGCGCAGGCGCACGTGAAGATGAAAGATTGAACAGTGTGTACTCACCCGGCTCCACGTCGGTGCAGTCCCTGGCGGCGGGCGCGCACGGGCGGTGTGCACACGAGCGGTCGCGCGGCGCGGCGCACGTGGGCCCGCGCCAGGCGGGTGCGCAGGCGCACGTGAAGAATGAAAGATGAACAGTGTGTACTCACCCGGCTCCACGTCGGTGCAGTCCCTGGCGGCGGGCGCGCACGGGCGGTGTGCACACGAGCGGTCGCGCGGCGCGGCGCACGTGGGCCCGCGCCAGGCGGGTGCGCAGGCGCACGTGAAGAATGAAAGATGAACAGTGTGTACTCACCCGGCTCCACGTCGGTGCAGTCCCTGGCGGCGGGCGCGCACGGGCGGTGTGCACACGAGCGGTCGCGCGGCGCGGCGCACGTGGGCCCGCGCCAGGCGGGTGCGCAGGCGCACGTGAAGAATGAAAGATGAACAGTGTGTACTCACCCGGCTCCACGTCGGTGCAGTCCCTGGCGGCGGGCGCGCACGGGCGGTGTGCACACGAGCTGTTCGCGCGGCGCGGCGCACGTGGCCACGCGCCAGGCGGTGTTAGCGCAGGCGCACGTGAAGAATGAAAGAGAACAGTGTGTACTCACCCGGCCCACGTCGGTGCAGTCCCTGGCGGCCGGGCGCGACGGGCGGTGTGCACCGAGCGGTTCGCGCGGCGCGGCGCACGTGGGCCCGCGCCAGGCGGGTGCGCAGGCGCAGTGAAGAATGAAAGATGAACAGTGTGTTACTCACCCGGCTCCACGTCGGTTTTGCAGTTCCATGGCGGGCGGGCGCGCCACGGGCGGTGTGCACACGAGCGGTCGCGCGGCGCGAGAATGAAAGATGGAAAAAGTGTGTTACTCACCACCCGGCTCCACGTCGGCGCATTCCCTGGCTGCGGCGCGAACGGGTCGGTGTGGTGCACACGAGCGGGGCGTCGCAGCGGCGGGCGGCGTAGCAATCGTGGGGCCCGCCGCGCCAGGCGTGGTCTGCAGGCGCACGTGAAGCCGCCCGCCACGTCCGAACACGTGCCGCCGTGCGCGCACGGCTGGGACGCGCACTCGTCGATGTCATGCTCGCAGCTGATAAAACACATACCTTATAGTGTCGGTACAACCGCACCAAATATTTTGAGGATTAATGTTTTGACGTGCTAATGGCTTACGATGCTGCTATACTTAAAAACTTTAAAGTGGACACACCACCACATAATTTAACAACACAACTATGAAAGCTCTTTTATTGCTACAACAGTAAGCGCTGCTGTCTAAAGGAGGGGATCAATCAAATTGTGATTGAAATTCCATATCACATCATAGAGATAATTAGTATACTTACAACTTGCCGTCGAAGCCCACGGGACAGATGCAGGTGTATTCGGCGATGCCGTCCTTGCAGGTGGCGCCGTTCTCACACTTGTGGCTCGCACACTCGTCCACGTCGATCTACACAACAGCTATAGTTATTAACAAGTTGTAAGAGATTCACATGTATCTTGAATATGACAATATCATTAGTTTTTTGGCATTAGGACAACTTAGGATAAAGTTGTAAATCATTTTAAATTCATTTCAAAGTGCAATAGTGTTGTTAATTCTAAATATAACACGCCAGAAGATTCATGCAGCGTTGTGGTTATTTTGGACAGGTTTTATTTTTATAGAAAGAAATATATGATTCTGAGCAGTATAACCGATGCCTTACCAACTTGGCTATCGCAGTCCTGTTCGCGATCGAGTATTAGTTTTTTTTTAAAGGTAGTTAAGGTAGAAACATTAAAAAGATATTGCTACTCTTCGTAGGATACCATAATGATCGGTCGTTAGTGGTGATGTACGCATACCTGGCAGTAGTCCCCGGCGTACCCGGGCGGGCAGGCGCAGGCGTACGAGGAGCGCACGTCGGCACAGTGTCCGCCGGCCGCACAGTCGCGCTCCAGGCACAGCACGCAGCCCACGCCCGCACTGGAGCCCCACGGACGACCAGCACTGACGGACAACACACACTCACAACAACTAATAAACTAACGATGGACTTACTGAAAATATTATATTTAGAAAGGGGGTGACAATTTTTTTATCGTGGTAAATTCATCAAATGAGTTCTCCCACCCTTAGTGTCTAAACACACTATGCCGAGGATACGCGACGGAAGTTCGGCATGATTACGCCTGCAATGCTATTTGAATTACTGGCGACACATTATGCCGAAATTACGTTGCGTTATAGCGTATAGCTGAACTTCAGTCGGGCGTAAGTTCAGCGGAAATTCGGTCGCACCTCAAAAGTAATAACGGAACCCTAACAGGATCACTTTATTTTGCATTTGTCTGTCCGGCTGTTTAGATAACACAACACGACGCCACGACAGCGCTCGAAACACTGAATATACACACAAAATTGCGCAACTGAATTTCTGACGCGTAAGTTCGGCACTTATGGTGTGTCATATCAGCCGAATACGTTGGAACGTAAAATCAGCCGCGGAACTTCGGTCGCGTACGTTCTGCATAGTGTGTTTAGACACTTACACTTTTACTGACTAAAATCCATGGTGATCGTTCAATAGCCCTTTATGTCCCAATGCCATGGTTACTGATGAGACAGTCCCGCGACCCTGGCAGGCTTTAACCCTCTAAAAGAGCCCCGTCAGATTGCTGACAGCTCTTTGAGGCGCGCGTGTAACACGGCGCGCTGTCAACCCGGGCATGGTTCATGATCAGACGGTGAGTCATCCATTACTCACCATACGGTGTCTATGAGGTGACTATTTTGAGTATGAGAGCACGGCAGTACAATGATGATGGAAAGACGTATTGTGTGTAGGTAGCAGCAGAATACTCACAGCAATGCGTAGTGCGGCTGCGCGGCCAGCAGCGCGGCAGTGGCGCCCACGAACAGCTCCTCCTCCGTGAAGAACGGCAGCAGCAGCCCGCCCACGTGCACCGCGCCCATACAGCCCTGACATACAACCACACGAATGTACTCAATACTCCTCCGCTACCGTTAAGTGTCAGTGGAGCTCAACTATTGACGCAACAAATATTTAGGGTTATATCTGCACTGAGACAATCATTAAGTTTACCTTGAAGTACTCCCCGGCCTGGTTGTCTCCGGTGACCTCCTCTCCCTCCGAGTACTCCCACACGTTCGAGTCTGTCGAGCTCTCACTCTGCACAAACAATTAAAGATAAAACTTATATTGAATCTTATACATTATGTTGCAACACTTAACTTTTTTGAATCACAGTCTTCTTAATTTCTGCTAATATTGGAGATGACTGTTGTGAGAAGATATGTAAAGTATAAGACAGTAAGACAATAGTACTGACCATAGTGGTGAGCATGGCGGGCGTGGTGCTGGGCAGGCCGGCGTGTCCCATCCCGCCCAGAGTGATGTGTCCCTCCAGCACCAGCGTCTGCCACGAGCGCGTGTCCACGCCGGCCGTCAGACCCACCTCCGAGTGGCCGTTGGGGTCGATGAACGCGCCTGCAACACACGGATAGATACACATTGTTTATTAGCTGTCAAACGAAAACTGTAATATACTTTTAGTTTGGTTTAGAAATCATCAAGCACTGTTCCCGTCCTGAGTGGAGCAGAAAGTGGTTTCCATGGCCGTGATGACCTATTACTGCTGCCCAGGCGCCACTGAACCGTCGCCTGCTCCTTGTATGTATGTGTTAGTTACCGCGCAGCTGGTTGTTGCTGAAGGTGAAGCGCAGCGTGGTCCAGTGCAGGTGAGAGTGCGCGCGCATGCGCCGCACGACCGGCAGTTGAGCGCTGCCCAGGCGCCACTGAACCGTCACTTGCTCCTTGAACACTCCCACCGTGAAGGTCCCGCTGCCGTCCGCCAGCTCCGCGTGGAACAGAGTCCCACCAGTCTTGCTCCTGCGCAGCAAACAAAAGGACAGTGTTTAGAGCCAGTGTCTCACCGCCGCACGCCACCTCGTGGAGTCCTACATACACTTAGTTGTACCTGTATGTGATGGTGAGCGTCTCGGGCAGGTCCAGGTCCTCATCAGTGGCGATGCTGACGGAGCGCGGCACACGTAGCTTGTACGTCAGCGTCGTGTTCACGCCGTCGAACGTCGCGTTAGACACGCACTCGTACCTGACACATTACAAAATCATTTTTTATTTGGACTTGAAGTGAAACAATTGTGAAACTGAAAAAAGGCAAGATGACTGGAAAAATCTAATTAGTCCGTGAATTAGATTATTAGTCGGCAATACCTTAAAATATCAATGGTCAATAAAGATAGAAAGTACAGTGTACTCACCCTGCGTCCAGGTTGCGACAGTGCGAGTTGAGTGGACAGCCCTGTAGCTGACAGAACTCCACCTCGGAGCACGTCTTGCCCTTGTAGCCGCGCGGACACTGGCATCTGTGAGGACATGTTATTAAACCACTGTTTGTTAATATCACAGAAAAAAAACTGATACCTATTTGGACTCACGAGAAATACTTTTTTTACAATTTTATCAAAGTTTAATTTGCTAGGAGGCCAGTTGTTTTTTATTTATTTATGATAGGATCACATTTGGCTACTATCTAGCTAGATGGTAAAAAATGATGTGGTCGACGATGAAAAACGCTTAATGCCATTTATCGAGGAAGGCTACAGGCTATATAACATCGCGCTATCACCTATAGGAGCGGAGCAGTAATGAGAAATGTTTCAAAATCGGGAAAATGTATTCCTTTTTTAGAGCTTCCGTTGCGTGCGCTGCGTAAACGGTTAGAGTTTCGAGAAAATTATGTACTACGGAATTATTCCTCATAAAATTGTCTAAAATAAAGTCCGCGAGAGCATATATCTATCTTTAAAGGTTAAGTCACTATAACCTTTTTTATGTGAACCAATTTTGTTTTAAAGTAATGCATTATTTTCGAAGGTGTTTTCATTAACATGATATTAATCTTTATCCAAATAAATACGTTAATCATCACAAGCATTTAATTTTGAACGAAATTGCCCTTTAAATCATTTGATTTCAATGAAAATCTTAGGAGATATCACAGTTTCAAAATAATACCGCGACAAAATAATGACGGGCTGGGTAATATGTCACAATTGCGTCTATAAAATCCCTCTTTAGTCCGGTCAATATCGACATCAAACATTGCAAACGCGCATGTAACTACCATTTTGTTATAATTTGCAACCCTGGAAACCCTGTGCTGTCAATTCAGTAGTTTTTGCGTGTGTATCTCATGAACCGTGATAGCTAGAGATTTGAAATTTTCACAGGTGATGTACATCTGTTGCTGCTATAACAAAACATACTAAAAACCAGAATACAATAAATATTAAGGGGGTCTCTCATTGGTCGCGGGACTTATTTCATTACCATGACCCCGGAACATAAAGAGCTATTGAAGGACACCATGGATTTTAGTCAGTACAAGTCTGACAGTCCCTCCCAGCCCGGGGTGGGAGGGCTCATTTGATGATTTTACCACGTAAAAAAAAAGGGGGGCTCCCATACAAAAAACGTGGTTTTGTTGCTGGTTTTTGTAGATATTATAAAGTAATGTAATGTTTCGGAGGCTGTTTCTCACGAACCGTGATAGTTAGATAGGTTACATTTTCACAGATGATGTATGTCTATTGCCGCTGTAACAACAAATACTAAAAACTGGTTAAGTGCGATTTTGATTCAACATTGACATTGACAGAACAGGGTTATCAGGGTTGCAAACTTGGGTGTTAAATACTCTAAACTCTAAAGGGACCTAACAACATAATTATAAAAGAATCGTAGTTACATGCGCGTTTGCAATGTTTGGTTTTTTTATGTCGATATTGACCGGCCTACTTTAAGGATCGTTTGGAAAGGCTACGGGCTGCGTCCTCACCTTCAGTCTGACGCAGTCCTACCGGTTTTCGTTTTTTTCGTTTCGGGAGGTATCTCAAGATTCAGTGGCAATTAAGGGGAATGGTTAGCAGTCGGAATGCGTGAGGGAAAAGACATCCTCTACCTCTCGCTCCAGCCACCACTGAAGATACCCACGACGTCGGAAATAGCGCTCTTCAAGGGAACTGATGGAGACGGGACTATAGGACCAAGCTCCTAACATGACGCGGGTGAAACCGCGGGCAGAAGCTAGTGTTAAGATATGAGTGCAGGAAGTGTGCGGCGCTCACGTGAAGTCGTTCCAGGTGTTGCGGCAGGTGGCGTTGTGCTGGCACGGGCGCTGGGCGCACAGGTCGTCCGTCACCACGCCGCGCAGCACGCCGCCCGGGTCCAGCCACACCTCGCCGAAGGGCGGCGGCAGCACCAGGCCCGGCTCCGACAGCGGGAAGAACTCCACGATCGTTACGTTCACGCCGTTCGAGATCTGTTACGAGGGAACAATTTTACTTATTATGTGACAATAGTTATTTGTTATACAAGAGTGCAAAGTTTTTTTTTAACCGCGTGCTCAATTTTGATGACCGAGCAAGCGAATGATTCTAAAATTGAATCACGAGTGCAACGAGTGATTCAAAATTAGAATCATGAGCGATAGCGAGGGAATCAAAAGAGCACAAGGTGAAAAATCTTTGCACTCGAGTGCAACACGTAACTTTTCATCCCACCTCAGCGAGGAAATGACTAAATGCAAAAACAAAAAAAAACAGATGTTCATTGAACAAACACAAGATAGGCTTTTATTTCAGTTTAGGTATTAACTAATACATTATTATAGAACAGAATCATTTTTAAATTAAAACAAATAATACTTATGTAGTAGTTTTCAAAGTTACTTATTTTTATCTTGGTTTGTCATAACATAACAATATGACGTGAAAGGAAAACCGCACAAAACAAATAAAAAAAGGTAAAAAAAAGTACTGAGTCAAGAAGGTTCCGAGTCTGAGATTCTAAGAAAATAATAGTAGATTACGCTCCAAGGGAGGCGTATTGAATTCCGAAGCGATACTAAGGATTCTGGTGGCGAACCTCCGTCTGTAGCGCAGCGAGGAGGTTCAAGTGTTAATTCCCGAAAAAAACGAGGGAATAAAGTTAAAAATCCTTAGTGTTGCGAGGGATTCAAGTTAGCCCAAGGCAACGCAGCTTTGCTCCCGAGGAGCGTAGGTACTCTGCTTTTCACACCTAAGGCGAGGAAAACAAATTCTATTTTTGAAATTTGATGTGGTACGACAACCTTCGAACGTCAAGTTGTCACCACTGCAAGCGATCAGCTGTTGCGGTCACCGGCCGCCATTACTGCTGCAACTCTTTAGTGCTTAAGATGTTCTAAATTCAAATTTACTTTATTCACTAGAGGATAAAAACGGCTTTTACGCTCAGATATCGAAGAGTAAAAGTACCCTTTCCGAGATGGGGGGATGAAATAGTTATTTGTTATACAAGAGTGCAAAGTTGATTTTTAACCGCGTGCTCAATTTTGATGACCGAGCAAGCGAATGATTCTAAAATTGAATCACGAGTGCAACGAGTGATTCAAAATTAGAATCATGAGCGATAGCGAGGGAATCAAAAGAGCACAAGGTGAAAAATCTTTGCACTCGAGTGCAACACGTAACTTTTCATCCCACCTCAGCGAGGAAATTACTAAATGCAAAAACAAATAAAAACAGATGTACATTGTACAAACACAAGATAGGCTTTTATTTCAGTTTAGGTACTAACTAAGACATTATTAAATAACAGAATAATTTTTAAATTAAAACAAATAATACTTAGGTAGTAGTTGAAAACGAATACCTAAGTATTATTAAGTTACTTATTTTTAACCTGGTTTGTCATAACATAACAATAAGACGTGAAAGGAAAACCGCACAAAGCAAATAAAAAAAAGTAAAACAAAGTACTGAGCCAAGAATGTTCCGGGTCTGAGATTTTAACAAAATAATTATAGATTACGCTCCAAGGGAGGCGTATTGAATTCCGAAGCGATACTAAGGATTCTGGGGGTGAACCTCCGTCCGTAGCGCAGCGAGGAGGTTCAAGTGTTAATACCCGAAAGAAACGAGGGAATAAAGTTAAAAATCCTTAGTGAAGCGAGGGATTCAAGTTAGCCCAAGGCAACGCAGCCTTACACCCGAGGAGCGTACTCTGCTTTCCCACCTAAGGCGAGGAAACAAATTCTATTTTTAAAATTTGATGTGGTAATATCAAATTTCGAACGTCAAGTGGGCACCACAGCAAGCGATCAGCTGTTGCGGTCACCGGCCGCCATTACTGCTGCTACTCTTTTGTTCATAAGATGTTCTAAATTCAAATTTACTTTATTCACTAGAGGATAAAAACGGCTTTTACTCACTTGAGGATAAAAACGGCTTTTACGGTCAGATATCGAAGAGCAAAAGTACCCTTTCCGAGATGGGGGGATGAAAAAATAATTAATTACCCGCTGAAACAATGCTGTCGTATGTTGTGTTAATTCATTATTTATTACATACATTATTGTTTCAAGACTAATTGCTGACTGACATTATGGTAACAACAGTCGACTATGTGTGCAATTCACACGTGGTACAAGTTGAATCCCTTAAACCAGTGGTTCTCAAACTTTTTTAATAACGGAACCCTTTTGGGAAGCAAAATACTTGATGGAACCCTACAATAAAACAATTGTTTTTAGAAGTGTATTCTTTATTAATCAGCATAATAAAAGTACAATTTAACAGTTACTAATTATTATTAACTTCACCACTTGCCAAGGACAATAATAGAAAACATTAAAAAAGAAATAATATAACTAGTGGGAGGTATGAAACTGTTTTTTATTTTTCATCAATTGGTTGATATCAGGTTTGATGGAAGAAAGTTGGACTCTCATATCAACTTCGGCGTCCAGTCTATTGCGATATTTTGTTTTCGTGGCTGCGTAGGTAGAGAATCCTGTTTCGCACAAATATGTAGTTGGGAACGGGAGAAGAATATCCAGAGCCAAGCATTATTATCATATTCATCTTGGATTTTGCACCAAAAATCATTAAGAGGCGTCGTTTCGAACAGTGACTCCATACTTGTGTCTGGTGACATTTCTAAAACAGATTCATATATCTCGTTTGACATGTTTTCAGGCTTTTCCAAGTTGGGTAAAAAAGGATTATAAATCCATCAATACACTTTAATTTTTGTATTGTGTTATTCGGGAAAATACTTTTCAAAAGATATTTTTATTATAAAAAATGTGTACGTACATATTTGGGTAAAACTATGACACATTATAAGTTTTGTTGTCACGTGGGGAAGGGTACGCGCATTCCACAGACCGGCAAACTTAGAGCGAACGGGTTGTACAAGTATAAAATTGTTGATACCAAACGTATGAGATATTGTACCAGCTATTGTAACACATGTTTATACAAATACAAATAAATAACGTTCATAGCGTTTTGCCCCGCGCGGCCGCGGAGTCCGCGCAACCGCGGAGCGACCAGAGAGAGATGTATTGTTTTTTTTTGTCTAAATTCTTGCGGAACCCCGACAGAGGTATCATGGAACCCTAGGGTTCTGCGGAACACACTTTGAGTATAGCTGCCTTAAACTTTTTGCTGCAAGATAATGATCATCATATCTCATTTTCTCCTTCGTTAAATCTTACTAATATTATGTGTCCGTCTCTTTTGACTGCCGCTTTTTCTTTTCATCGACTTTTACATCACAACAATGCTAAAGAAGTTTTCACTTCAAATCAAAATAAGTAATATTTCCATATGTGCGTTACCTGTACATCCTGTATGACTCCCTTGAAGTATGCGCTATCATCAGGTTCAGGCGCTGTGGGTGACGTAGGCGGGGCCGGCGTGGTCGGGGGCGGGGCGGGGGCGGCGGGGGCGGGGGCTGCCAGCGGGGCGGGGGAGGGGGGCTCCGTGCCCGGGGCCAGCAGCGGGGGAGGGGGGCCGCCCAGGTACAGCACCTGCAACATATACCATACATTTGTAAGGTTTTTCGAAACTTCACTGACAAAAGTTATAGGAGTTTATTGTGCCTGCTAAACTATCCTAGAATTTACTGCATAAATAAATTAAAAATTTGTTTAATCTTTTAGTAGTTGAGTATTGACAAAAAATAATCACGTAATTTTTAAATCTTTGAATTTTGACACAGATAAAACAATTCGAATAAAATTAATAATTTTTGTGTGGGTTATGATGTCATAACGCTTGTAAAGTTCTAGCGAACTCGTGACGTTTTCTAATTTTTAGAAACGCTATGATTTCGTTAATTTTAGTTAACGTTACGGTACAATAAAAATACGAAGGAAATATTTTTTGATAAAGTATTTGGCGGGCTAATTAGATTTTTTGATACACAAACGAATTTCAAACACAGGTTTTCAGAAATAACTTTCTGCAAAACGATCGAAGCAAATATTAAAGGTGTATTATATTGTGAACAGTATGTAAACCTGTGCGTCGATGGTCTTGGCGGCGGAGATGGACTTCCGGAAGTACTCCGTGCCGTTCAGCTTCACCTGCACCAGCGTCGAGTTGCGCACCACCTGCCACAACAAACGGAACTGATTACATTTATGTCCCTGCGGTAACACTCACCCCACGTTTGAATCAAACTAGAAAGAGTTTATAATGTTTGACGGAACATAGAAGCAGCTGCTTATTATGCTATGATTTGTGCAGAACTTTAGTAGTGCGCGTGAACAGTTTCGCAGTGTGCACCACGCACAAACTAGTAGTCTACAAAAGTAAGTGTGCACGATCATTTTTGAAATGTTCACACACAATTTGCTCGTGTTTTTTGAGTGCAAACATTTTTGTGCTCCATTAGGCCCGCACATCGGTGGAATCTCATCTTATATCCCATCGTATTATACAAGTCGCAGGTAAGACTGTCCAGTACGTAGTGTGTATACCTCTATGAGGTGCAGGTACCCGTTGTCGAGGCGCGTGCCGCCCACGGTGTAGTTCTCAGGCGTCTGGTTGAACCGCAGGTGGAGCAGCAGCTCGCCGCCCTCCAGGGACGCGCCCACTTGAGTCTCGTCGGTCTGACCGAACCTGCCAGTGAACATAGCTTTAAGTATCGTTTCAGTATTGCTGAAAACTTTCAGCAGTTAACTGGAGCTTATGGCTCTAGGTTACTATGTCCTGGTGTTGATTGATCCTGTAATATCAATATGTTGGTGAACTAGTTGAAATACTTTGCAATAGATAGCGCGAACCGACACCGGACGTAACAAATGGATTGAAGAATTTGACGCTTGTAGGTATAAACCTCGGAAAGTTGGAAAGAGTGTCGGATGCACTGAATCCGGAGGTCGGCAAGTCCAAAACCTGTTCGCGGTTCGAACTTTTCTTTCCATAGACAATCTTTGATCCTGTCATTTCAGTAACAATATTAATTTGGTTCTCTTTCTAATGTATATTAATGTGGCAAAAAAAAATACAGACCTGGGTATGGAGCCGAGGTAGAAGATCTGTCCGGTGGGCTTGCGCGTGCGGATGAACATGGAGATGTCGAGTGCTGCGCGCACGCCGCGCCGGGCCGCGTCCGACACTGACACGCGCACCACCGAGCGGGGGAGGGCGGCCTCCTGACCGAACGTCGCCGCCGTGTAGTCTGAGGGGAGAGGGGGCGGATCAATGAGGAGACAATCTTCTTATCTTAAAACTTATTTATTACCAAGTTTTAAATAATTTAAAGGAGTAATACTGCACACGAAGCTGGTCCAGGCGTAGTCGCAGGAACCGCCCGAGCGGCACGGGTTGAGAGGTACTCACTGTACTGGCAGGTGTCGCCCAGGTGCGGGCGCGGGCAGGTGCACACGAAGCTGGTCCAGGCGTCGTCGCAGGAACCGCCCGAGCGGCACGGGTTGAGAGGTACTCACTGTACTGGCAGGTGTCGCCCAGGTGCGGGCGCGGGCAGGTGCACACGAAGCTGGTCCAGGCGTCGTCGCAGGAACCGCCCGAGCGGCACGGGTTGATAGGTACTCACTGTACTGGCAGTGTCGCCCAGGTGCGGGCGCGGGCAGGTGCACACGAAGCTGGTCCAGGGCGTCGTCGCAAGAACCGCCCGAGCGGCACGGGTTGAGAGGTACTCACTGTACTGGCAGGTGTCGCCCAGGTGCGGGGCGCGGGCAGGTGCACACGAAGCTGGTCCAGGCGTCGTCGCAGGAACCGCCCGAGCGGCACGGGTTGAGAGGTACTCACTGTACTGGCAGGTGTCGCCCAGGTGCGGGGCGCGGGCAGGTGCACACGAAGCTGGTCCAGGCGTCGTCGCAAGAACCGCCCGAGCGGCACGGGTTGAGAGGTACTCACTGTACTGGCAGGTGTCGCCCAGGTGCGGGCGCGGGCAGGTGCACACGAAGCTGGTCCAGGCGTCGTCGCAAGAACCGCCCGAGCGGCACGGGTTGAGAGGTACTCACTGTACTGGCAGGTGTCGCCCAGGTGCGGGCGCGGGCAGGTGCACACGAAGCTGGTCCAGGCGTCGTCGCAGGAACCGCCCGAGCGGCACGGGTTGAGAGGTACTCACTGTACTGGCAGGTGTCGCCCAGGTGCGGGCGCGGGCAGGTGCACACGAAGCTGGTCCAGGCGTCGTCGCAGGAACCGCCCGAGCGGCACGGGTTGAGAGGTACTCACTGTACTGGCAGGTGTCGCCCAGGTGCGGGCGCGGGCAGGTGCACACGAAGCTGGTCCAGGCGTCGTCGCAGGAACCGCCCGAGCGGCACGGGTTGAGAGGTACTCACTGTACTGGCAGGTGTCGCCCAGGTGCGGGCGCGGGCAGGTGCACACGAAGCTGGTCCAGGCGTCGTCGCAGGAACCGCCCGAGCGGCACGGGTTGAGAGGTACTCACTGTACTGGCAGGTGTCGCCCAGGTGCGGGCGCGGGCAGGTGCACACGAAGCTGGTCCAGGCGTCGTCGCAGGAACCGCCCGAGCGGCACGGGTTGAGAGGTACTCACTGTACTGGCAGGTGTCGCCCAGGTGCGGGCGCGGGCAGGTGCACACGAAGCTGGTCCAGGCGTCGTCGCAGGAACCGCCCGAGCGGCACGGGTTGAGAGGTACTCACTGTACTGGCAGGTGTCGCCCAGGTGCGGGCGCGGGCAGGTGCACACGAAGCTGGTCCAGGCGTCGTCGCAGGAACCGCCCGAGCGGCACGGGTTTGAGAGGTACTCACTGTACTGGCAGGTGTCGCCCAGGTGCGGGCGCGGGCAGGTGCACACGAAGCTGGTCCAGGCGTCGTCGCAGGAACCGCCCGAGCGGCACGGGTTGAGAGGTACTCACTGTACTGGCAGGTGTCGCCCAGGTGCGGGCGCGGGCAGGTGCACACGAAGCTGGTCCAGGCGTCGTCGCAGGAACCGCCCGAGCGGCACGGGTTGAGAGGTACTCACTGTACTGGCAGGTGTCGCCCAGGTGCGGGCGCGGGCAGGTGCACACGAAGCTGGTCCAGGCGTCGTCGCAGGAACCGCCCGAGCGGCACGGGTTGAGAGGTACTCACTGTACTGGCAGGTGTCGCCCAGGTGCGGGGCGCGGGCAGGTGCACACGAAGCTGGTCCAGGCGTCGTCGCAGGAACCGCCCGAGCGGCACGGGTTGAGAGGTACTCACTGTACTGGCAGGTGTCGCCCAGGTGCGGGCGCGGGCAGGTGCACACGAAGCTGGTCCAGGCGTCGTCGCAGGAACCGCCCGAGCGGCACGGGTTGAGAGGTACTCACTGTACTGGCAGGTGTCGCCCAGGTGCGGGCGCGGGCAGGTGCACACGAAGCTGGTCCAGGCGTCGTCGCAGGAACCGCCCGAGCGGCACGGGTTGAGAGGTACTCACTGTACTGGCAGGTGTCGCCCAGGTGCGGGCGCGGGCAGGTGCACACGAAGCTGGTCCAGGCGTCGTCGCAGGAACCGCCCGAGCGGCACGGGTTGAGAGGTACTCACTGTACTGGCAGGTGTCGCCCAGGTGCGGGCGCGGGCAGGTGCACACGAAGCTGGTCCAGGCGTCGTCGCAGGAACCGCCCGAGCGGCACGGGTTGAGAGGTACTCACTGTACTGGCAGGTGTCGCCCAGGTGCGGGCGCGGGCAGGTGCACACGAAGCTGGTCCAGGCGTCGTCGCAGGAACCGCCCGAGCGGCACGGGTTGAGAGGTACTCACTGTACTGGCAGGTGTCGCCCAGGTGCGGGCGCGGGCAGGTGCACACGAAGCTGGTCCAGGCGTCGTCGCAGGAACCGCCCGAGCGGCACGGGTTGAGAGGTACTCACTGTACTGGCAGGTGTCGCCCAGGTGCGGGCGCGGGCAGGTGCACACGAAGCTGGTCCAGGCGTCGTCGCAGGAACCGCCCGAGCGGCACGGTTGAGAGGTACTCACTGTACTGGCAGGTGTCGCCCAGGTGCGGGCGCGGGCAGGTGCACACGAAGCTGGTCCAGGCGTCGTCGCAGGAACCGCCCGAGCGGCACGGGTTGAGAGGTACTCACTGTACTGGCAGGTGTCGCCCAGGTGCGGGCGCGGGCAGGTGCACACGAAGCTGGTCCAGGCGTCGTCGCAGGAACCGCCCGAGCGGCACGGGTTGAGAGGTACTCACTGTACTGGCAGGTGTCGCCCAGGTGCGGGCGCGGGCAGGTGCACACGAAGCTGGTCCAGGCGTCGTCGCAGGAACCGCCCGAGCGGCACGGGTTGAGAGGTACTCACTGTACTGGCAGGTGTCGCCCAGGTGCGGGCGCGGGCAGGTGCACACGAAGCTGGTCCAGGCGTCGTCGCAGGAACCGCCCGAGCGGCACGGGTTGAGAGGTACTCACTGTACTGGCAGGTGTCGCCCAGGTGCGGGCGCGGGCAGGTGCACACGAAGCTGGTCCCAGGCGTCGTCGCAGGAACCGCCCGAGCGGCACGGGTTGAGAGGTACTCACTGTACTGGCAGGTGTCGCCCAGGTGCGGGCGCGGGCAGGTGCACACGAAGCTGGTCCAGGCGTCGTCGCAGGAACCGCCCGAGCGGCACGGGTTGAGAGGTACTCACTGTACTGGCAGGTGTCGCCCAGGTGCGGGCGCGGGCAGGTGCACACGAAGCTGGTCCAGGCGTCGTCGCAGGAACCGCCCGAGCGGCACGGGTTGAGAGGTACTCACTGTACTGGCAGGTGTCGCCCAGGTGCGGGCGCGGGCAGGTGCACACGAAGCTGGTCCAGGCGTCGTCGCAGGAACCGCCCGAGCGGCACGGGTTGAGAGGTACTCACTGTACTGGCAGGTGTCGCCCAGGTGCGGGCGCGGGCAGGTGCACACGAAGCTGGTCCAGGCGTCGTCGCAGGAACCGCCCGAGCGGCACGGGTTGAGAGGTACTCACTGTACTGGCAGGTGTCGCCCAGGTGCGGGCGCGGGCAGGTGCACACGAAGCTGGTCCAGGCGTCGTCGCAGGAACCGCCCGAGCGGCACGGGTTGAGAGGTACTCACTGTACTGGCAGGTGTCGCCCAGGTGCGGGCGCGGGCAGGTGCACACGAAGCTGGTCCAGGCGTCGTCGCAGGAACCGCCCGAGCGGCACGGGTTGAGAGGTACTCACTGTACTGGCAGGTGTCGCCCAGGTGCGGGCGCGGGCAGGTGCACACGAAGCTGGTCCAGGCGTCGTCGCAGGAACCGCCCGAGCGGCACGGGTTGAGAGGTACTCACTGTACTGGCAGGTGTCGCCCAGGTGCGGGCGCGGGCAGGTGCACACGAAGCTGGTCCAGGCGTCGTCGCAGGAACCGCCCGAGCGGCACGGGTTGAGAGGTACTCACTGTACTGGCAGGTGTCGCCCAGGTGCGGGCGCGGGCAGGTGCACACGAAGCTGGTCCAGGCGTCGTCGCAGGAACCGCCCGAGCGGCACGGGTTGAGAGGTACTCACTGTACTGGCAGGTGTCGCCCAGGTGCGGGCGCGGGCAGGTGCACACGAAGCTGGTCCAGGCGTCCGTCGCAGGAACCGCCCGAGCGGCACGGGTTGAGAGGTACTCACTGTACTGGCAGGTGTCGCCCAGGTGCGGGCGCGGGCAGGTGCACACGAAGCTGGTCCAGGCGTCGTCGCAGGAACCGCCCGAGCGGCACGGGTTGAGAGGTACTCACTGTACTGGCAGGTGTCGCCCAGGTGCGGGCGCGGGCAGGTGCACACGAAGCTGGTCCAGGCGTCGTCGCAGGAACCGCCCGAGCGGCACGGGTTGAGAGGTACTCACTGTACTGGCAGGTGTCGCCCAGGTGCGGGCGCGGGCAGGTGCACACGAAGCTGGTCCAGGCGTCGTCGCAGGAACCGCCCGAGCGGCACGGGTTGAGAGGTACTCACTGTACTGGCAGGTGTCGCCCAGGTGCGGGCGCGGGCAGGTGCACACGAAGCTGGTCCAGGCGTCGTCGCAGGAACCGCCCGAGCGGCACGGTTGAGAGGTACTCACTGTACTGGCAGGTGTTCGCCCAGGTGCGGCGCGGGCAGGTGCACACGAAGCTGGTCCAGGCGTCGTCGCAGGAAACCGCCCGAGCGGCACGGGTTGAGAGGTACTCACTGTACTGGCAGGTGTCGCCCAGGTGCGGGCGCGGGCAGGTGCACACGAAGCTGGTCCAGCGTCGTCGCAGGAACCGCCCGAGCGGCACGGGTTGAGAGGTACTCACTGTACTGGCAGGTGTCGCCCAGGTGCGGGCGCGGGCAGGTGCACACGAAGCTGGTCCAGGCGTCGTCGCAGGAACCGCCCGAGCGGCACGGGTTGAGAGGTACTCACTGTACTGGCAGGTGTCGCCCAGGTGCGGCGCGGGCAGGTGCACCGAAGCTGGTCCAGGCGTCGTCGCGGAACCCCCGAGCGGCACGGTGGAGGTACTCACTGTCTGGCAGGTGTCGCCCGGTGCGGGCGCGGGCAGGTGCACACGAAAGCTGGTCCAGGCGTCGTCGCAGAACCGCCCGAGCGGCACGGGTTGAGAGGTACTCACTGTACTGGCAGGTGTCGCCCAGGTGCGGGCGCGGGCAGGTGCACACGAAGCTGGTCCAGGCGTCGTCGCAGGAACCGCCCGAGCGGCACGGGTTGAGAGGTACTCACTGTACTGGCAGGTGTCGCCCAGGTGCGGGCGCGGGCAGGTGCACACGAAGCTGGTCCAGGCGTCGTCGCAGGAACCGCCCGAGCGGCACGGGTTGAGAGGTACTCACTGTACTGGCAGGTGTCGCCCAGGTGCGGGCGCGGGCAGGTGCACACGAAGCTGGTCCAGGCGTCGTCGCAGGAACCGCCCGAGCGGCACGGGTTGAGAGGGTACTCACTGTACTGGCAGGTGTCGCCCAGGTGCGGGCGCGGGCAGGTGCCACACGAAGCTGGTCCAGGCGTCGTCGCAGGAACCGCCCGAGCGGCACGGGTTGAGAGGTACTCACTGTACTGGCAGGTGTCGCCCAGGTGCGGGCGCGGGCAGGTGCACACGAAGCTGGTCCAGGCGTCGTCGCAGGAACCGCCCGAGCGGCACGGGTTTGAGAGGTACTCACTGTACTGGCAGGTGTCGCCCAGGTGCGGGCGCGGGCAGGTGCACACGAAGCTGGTCCAGGCGTCGTCGCAGGAACCGCCCGAGCGGCACGGGTTGAGAGGTACTCACTGTACTGGCAGGTGTCGCCCAGGTGCGGGCGCGGGCAGGTGCACACGAAGCTGGTCCAGGCGTCGTCGCAGGAACCGCCCGAGCGGCACGGTTGAGAGGTACTCACTGTACTGGCAGGTGTCGCCCAGGTGCGGGCGCGGGCAGGTGCACACGAAGCTGGTCCAGGCGTCGTCGCAGGAACCGCCCGAGCGGCACGGGTTGAGAGGTACTCACTGTACTGGCAGGTGTCGCCCAGGTGCGGGCGCGGGCAGGTGCACACGAAGCTGGTCCAGGCGTCGTCGCAGGAACCGCCCGAGCGGCACGAGTTGAGAGGTACTCACTGTACTGGCAGGTGTCGCCCAGGTGCGGGCGCGGGCAGGTGCACACGAAGCTGGTCCAGGCGTCGTCGCAGGAACCGCCCGAGCGGCACGGGTTGAGAGGTACTCACTGTACTGGCAGGTGTCGCCCAGGTGCGGGCGCGGGCAGGTGCACACGAAGCTGGTCCAGGCGTCGTCGCAGGAACCGCCCGAGCGGCACGGGTTGAGAGGTACTCACTGTACTGGCAGGTGTCGCCCAGGTGCGGGCGCGGGCAGGTGCACACGAAGCTGGTCCAGGCGTCGTCGCAGGAACCGCCCGAGCGGCACGGGTTGAGAGGTACTCACTGTACTGGCAGGTGTCGCCCAGGTGCGGGCGCGGGCAGGTGCACACGAAGCTGGTCCAGGCGTCGTCGCAGGAACCGCCCGAGCGGCACGGGTTGAGAGGTACTCACTGTACTGGCAGGTGTCGCCCAGGTGCGGGCGCGGGCAGGTGCACACGAAGCTGGTCCAGGCGTCGTCGCAGGAACCGCCCGAGCGGCACGGGTTGAGAGGTACTCACTGTACTGGCAGGTGTCGCCCAGGTGCGGGCGCGGGCAGGTGCACACGAAGCTGGTCCAGGCGTCGTCGCAGGAACCGGCCCGAGCGGCACGGGTTGAGAGGTACTCACTGTACTGGCAGGTGTCGCCCAGGTGCGGGCGCGGGCAGGTGCACACGAAGCTGGTCCAGGCGTCGTCGCAGGAACCGCCCGAGCGGCACGGGTTGAGAGGTACTCACTGTACTGGCAGGTTGTCGCCCAGGTGCGGGCGCGGGCAGGTGCACACGAAGCTGGTCCAGGCGTCGTCGCAGGAACCGCCCGAGCGGCACGGGTTGAGAGGTACTCACTGTACTGGCAGGTGTCGCCCAGGTGCGGGCGCGGGCAGGTGCACACGAAGCTGGTCCAGGCGTCGTCGCAGGAACCGCCCGAGCGGCACGGGTTGAGAGGTACTCACTGTACTGGCAGGTGTCGCCCAGGTGCGGGCGCGGGCAGGTGCACACGAAGCTGGTCCAGGCGTCGTCGCAGGAACCGCCCGAGCGGCACGGGTTGAGAGGTACTCACTGTACTGGCAGGTGTCGCCCAGGTGCGGGCGCGGGCAGGTGCACACGAAGCTGGTCCAGGCGTCGTCGCAGGAACCGCCCGAGCGGCACGGGTTGAGAGGTACTCACTGTACTGGCAGGTGTCGCCCAGGTGCGGGCGCGGGCAGGTGCACACGAAGCTGGTCCAGGCGTCGTCGCAGGAACCGCCCGAGCGGCACGGGTTGAGAGGTACTCACTGTACTGGCAGGTGTCGCCCAGGTGCGGGCGCGGGCAGGTGCACACGAAGCTGGTCCAGGCGTCGTCGCAGGAACCGCCCGAGCGGCACGGGTTGAGAGGTACTCACTGTACTGGCAGGTGTCGCCCAGGTGCGGGCGCGGGCAGGTGCACACGAAGCTGGTCCAGGCGTCGTCGCAGGAACCGCCCGAGCGGCACGGGTTGAGAGGTACTCACTGTACTGGCAGGTGTCGCCCAGGTGCGGGCGCGGGCAGGTGCACACGAAGCTGGTCCAGGCGTCGTCGCAGGAACCGCCCGAGCGGCACGGGTTGAGAGGTACTCACTGTACTGGCAGGTGTCGCCCAGGTGCGGGCGCGGGCAGGTGCACACGAAGCTGGTCCAGGCGTCGTCGCAGGAACCGCCCGAGCGGCACGGGTTGAGAGGTACTCACTGTACTGGCAGGTGTCGCCCAGGTGCGGGCGCGGGCAGGTGCACACGAAGCTGGTCCAGGCGTCGTCGCAGGAACCGCCCGAGCGGCACGGGTTGAGAGGTACTCACTGTACTGGCAGGTGTCGCCCAGGTGCGGGCGCGGGCAGGTGCACACGAAGCTGGTCCAGGCGTCGTCGCAGGAACCGCCCGAGCGGCACGGGTTGAGAGGTACTCACTGTACTGGCAGGTGTCGCCCAGGTGCGGGCGCGGGCAGGTGCACACGAAGCTGGTCCAGGCGTCGTCGCAGGAACCGCCCGAGCGGCACGGGTTGAGAGGTACTCACTGTACTGGCAGGTGTCGCCCAGGTGCGGGCGCGGGCAGGTGCACACGAAGCTGGTCCAGGCGTCGTCGCAGGAACCGCCCGAGCGGCACGGGTTGAGAGGTAACTCACTGTACTGGCAGGTGTCGCCCAGGTGCGGGCGCGGGCAGGTGCACACGAAGCTGGTCCAGGCGTCGTCGCAGGAACCGCCCGAGCGGCACGGGTTGAGAGGTACTCACTGTACTGGCAGGTGTCGCCCAGGTGCGGGCGCGGGCAGGTGCACACGAAGCTGGTCCAGGCGTCGTCGCAGGAACCGCCCGAGCGGCACGGGTTGAGAGGTACTCACTGTACTGGCAGGTGTCGCCCAGGTGCGGGCGCGGGCAGGTGCACACGAAGCTGGTCCAGGCGTCGTCGCAGGAACCGCCCGAGCGGCACGGGTTGAGAGGTACTCACTGTACTGGCAGGTGTCGCCCAGGTGCGGGCGCGGGCAGGTGCACACGAAGCTGGTCCAGGCGTCGTCGCAGGAACCGCCCGAGCGGCACGGGTTGAGAGGTACTCACTGTACTGGCAGGTGTCGCCCAGGTGCGGGCGCGGGCAGGTGCACACGAAGCTGGTCCAGGCGTCGTCGCAGGAACCGCCCGAGCGGCACGGGTTGAGAGGTACTCACTGTACTGGCAGGTGTCGCCCAGGTGCGGGCGCGGGCAGGTGCACACGAAGCTGGTCCAGGCGTCGTCGCAGGAACCGCCCGAGCGGCACGGGTTGAGAGGTACTCACTGTACTGGCAGGTGTCGCCCAGGTGCGGGCGCGGGCAGGTGCACACGAAGCTGGTCCAGGCGTCGTCGCAGGAACCGCCCGAGCGGCACGGGTTGAGAGGTACTCACTGTACTGGCAGGTGTCGCCCAGGTGCGGGCGCGGGCAGGTGCACACGAAGCTGGTCCAGGCGTCGTCGCAGGAACCGCCCGAGCGGCACGGGTTGAGAGGTACTCACTGTACTGGCAGGTGTCGCCCAGGTGCGGGCGCGGGCAGGTGCACACGAAGCTGGTCCAGGCGTCGTCGCAGGAACCGCCCGAGCGGCACGGGTTGAGAGGTACTCACTGTACTGGCAGGTGTCGCCCAGGTGCGGGCGCGGGCAGGTGCACACGAAGCTGGTCCAGGCGTCGTCGCAGGAACCGCCCGAGCGGCACGGGTTGAGAGGTACTCACTGTACTGGCAGGTGTCGCCCAGGTGCGGGCGCGGGCAGGTGCACACGAAGCTGGTCCAGGCGTCGTCGCAGGAACCGCCCGAGCGGCACGGGTTGAGAGGTACTCACTGTACTGGCAGGTGTCGCCCAGGTGCGGGCGCGGGCAGGTGCACACGAAGCTGGTCCAGGCGTCGTCGCAGGAACCGCCCGAGCGGCACGGGTTGAGAGGTACTCACTGTACTGGCAGGTGTCGCCCAGGTGCGGGCGCGGGCAGGTGCACACGAAGCTGGTCCAGGCGTCGTCGCAGGAACCGCCCGAGCGGCACGGGTTGAGAGGTACTCACTGTACTGGCAGGTGTCGCCCAGGTGCGGGCGCGGGCAGGTGCACACGAAGCTGGTCCAGGCGTCGTCGCAGGAACCGCCCGAGCGGCACGGGTTGAGAGGTACTCACTGTACTGGCAGGTGTCGCCCAGGTGCGGGCGCGGGCAGGTGCACACGAAGCTGGTCCAGGCGTCGTCGCAGGAACCGCCCGAGCGGCACGGGTTGAGAGGTACTCACTGGTACTGGCGGTGTCGCCCAGGTGCGGGCGCGGGCAGGTGCACACGAAGCTGGTCCAGGCGTCGTCGCAGGAACCGCCCGAGCGGCACGGGTTGAGAGGTACTCACTGTACTGGCAGGTGTCGCCCAGGTGCGGCGCGGGCAGGTGCACACGAAGCTGGTCCAGGCGTCGTCGCAGGAACCGCCCGAGCGGCACGGGTTGAGAGGTACTCACTGTACTGGCAGGTGTCGCCCAGGTGCGGGCGCGGGCAGGTGCACACGAAGCTGGTCCAGGCGTCGTCGCAGGAACCGCCCGAGCGGCACGGGTTGAGAGGTACTCACTGTACTGGCAGGTGTCGCCCAGGTGCGGGCGCGGGCAGGTGCACACGAAGCTGGTCCAGGCGTCGTCGCAGGAACCGCCCGAGCGGCACGGGTTGAGAGGTACTCACTGTACTGGCAGGTGTCGCCCAGGTGCGGGCGCGGGCAGGTGCACACGAAGCTGGTCCAGGCGTCGTCGCAGGAACCGCCCGAGCGGCACGGGTTGAGAGGTACTCACTGTACTGGCAGGTGTCGCCCAGGTGCGGGCGCGGGCAGGTGCACACGAAGCTGGTCCAGGCGTCGTCGCAGGAACCGCCCGAGCGGCACGGGTTGAGAGGTACTCACTGTACTGGCAGGTGTCGCCCAGGTGCGGGCGCGGGCAGGTGCACACGAAGCTGGTCCAGGCGTCGTCGCAGGAACCGCCCGAGCGGCACGGGTTGAGAGGTACTCACTGTACTGGCAGGTGTCGCCCAGGTGCGGGCGCGGGCAGGTGCACACGAAGCTGGTCCAGGCGTCGTCGCAGGAACCGCCCGAGCGGCACGGGTTGAGAGGTACTCACTGTACTGGCAGGTGTCGCCCAGGTGCGGGCGCGGGCAGGTGCACACGAAGCTGGTCCAGGCGTCGTCGCAGGAACCGCCCGAGCGGCACGGGTTGAGAGGTACTCACTGTACTGGCAGGTGTCGCCCAGGTGCGGGCGCGGGCAGGTGCACACGAAGCTGGTCCAGGCGTCGTCGCAGGAACCGCCCGAGCGGCACGGGTTGAGAGGTACTCACTGTACTGGCAGGTGTCGCCCAGGTGCGGGCGCGGGCAGGTGCACACGAAGCTGGTCCAGGCGTCGTCGCAGGAACCGCCCGAGCGGCACGGGTTGAGAGGTACTCACTGTACTGGCAGGTGTCGCCCAGGTGCGGGCGCGGGCAGGTGCACACGAAGCTGGTCCAGGCGTCGTCGCAGGAACCGCCCGAGCGGCACGGGTTGAGAGGTACTCACTGTACTGGCAGGTGTCGCCCAGGTGCGGGCGCGGGCAGGTGCACACGAAGCTGGTCCAGGCGTCGTCGCAGGAACCGCCCGAGCGGCACGGGTTGAGAGGTACTCACTGTACTGGCAGGTGTCGCCCAGGTGCGGGCGCGGGCAGGTGCACACGAAGCTGGTCCAGGCGTCGTCGCAGGAACCGCCCGAGCGGCACGGGTTGAGAGGTACTCACTGTACTGGCAGGTGTCGCCCAGGTGCGGGCGCGGGCAGGTGCACACGAAGCTGGTCCAGGCGTCGTCGCAGGAACCGCCCGAGCGGCACGGGTTGAGAGGTACTCACTGTACTGGCAGGTGTCGCCCAGGTGCGGGCGCGGGCAGGTGCACACGAAGCTGGTCCAGGCGTCGTCGCAGGAACCGCCCGAGCGGCACGGGTTGAGAGGTACTCACTGTACTGGCAGGTGTCGCCCAGGTGCGGGCGCGGGCAGGTGCACACGAAGCTGGTCCAGGCGTCGTCGCAGGAACCGCCCGAGCGGCACGGGTTGAGAGGTACTCACTGTACTGGCAGGTGTCGCCCAGGTGCGGGCGCGGGCAGGTGCACACGAAGCTGGTCCAGGCGTCGTCGCAGGAACCGCCCGAGCGGCACGAGTTGAGAGGTACTCACTGTACTGGCAGGTGTCGCCCAGGTGCGGGCGCGGGCAGGTGCACACGAAGCTGGTCCAGGCGTCGTCGCAGGAACCGCCCGAGCGGCACGGGTTGAGAGGTACTCACTGTACTGGCAGGTGTCGCCCAGGTGCGGGCGCGGGCAGGTGCACACGAAGCTGGTCCAGGCGTCGTCGCAGGAACCGCCCGAGCGGCACGGGTTGAGAGGTACTCACTGTACTGGCAGGTGTCGCCCAGGTGCGGGCGCGGGCAGGTGCACACGAAGCTGGTCCAGGCGTCGTCGCAGGAACCGCCCGAGCGGCACGGGTTGAGAGGTACTCACTGTACTGGCAGGTGTCGCCCAGGTGCGGGCGCGGGCAGGTGCACACGAAGCTGGTCCAGGCGTCGTCGCAGGAACCGCCCGAGCGGCACGGGTTGGGCTCGCACTGTGGTGTGCGCGGACACTGTGCCAGCACTCCGTGCAGGGCTGCTCGCGCCAGGGGACTGTCGTCGTCTGCTGGCTCCAGCGAGCTGTCCTCGCCGGACGCGCCCAAGGGGAAATTCAGTCGTCGTCTCCGCGCCCTGTTGCGTTCGAGTCTTCCGGTAGGACCTGGAAACATAAATATAATTAATATAAAAAGCTATTACGAGGACTTCACACAATATGGTACGTGCAGGCTACTGACCCACTGTCCGTTGACGACGACGTCCTGGAAGCAGCCCACGAAGAAGTTCGGTCCGTGCGTGAGCGTGGAGGTGGAGGGCCCGTAGGTGCCGAGCCTCGTGTACGGGAACGAGGTGACGCTGGAGTTGTACGCCTCGTTCTGACTGATGGGGTAGATGGTCTGCTCCTCATTGGCGGCCAGCACCAGGTGCGATGAGTTGATCGTCACGAACACCTGGAGGTCACAGTCGTACACACCAGTATAATAACACAATTATCGAATGATTATAGATTGAAATCGTTTTAATAAACTTTTTCTCTCATTACCTTTTGCCACTTGCTGTCATTGAGGTTGGACCCGATGAAGACGCCCTCCCACTTGTTGAGCAGGCTGGAGTGCAGGTTGAGGCGGCCGTTGGACAGCTCCAGGAAGAAGTAGGTGAGGCCGCGACCCATGGCCAGCAGTCCGTTGGCCAGCGTGGTCTTGAAGCGGAACGAGATGTCGTAGCCCTCCTCGCGGCTCGTGTTCACCTCCGCGTAGCTGCTCTTCTCCAGAGACATCGTCGTTATCTGAGGGATTATGTGCTACCGTTTATAAATTTCCGAAACTCAAAAGCCCTGGTTTAATTTTTTAAAGCGAAATATTGTTTTGCTTTGCCTTGCACACAAAATTGCTTTACTACTTACTACTACTTAAATTAAGTAAAATAGCAAGTTAAAATAACGAGTTCTTTCGACGAACTCGTTGGCGGGCGGGATTAAAATGCTTGTTATTTCATCCAAGATCACGTATCGATAGGATGGATGAGCAGTAAGTAGCTAGGCCACTTATGCACACATACTCAACCCTTCTCTGACTCATGAATGCGTGATTACTTTGAATAATGAACTACTGCAACTTTTCAAAAGACCTTCGGGAATTTGGATATTATGAAAAAACTACTGAATGTATCTCTTCAAAATAAAGTTATCTAGAATTTTGAACAAATTGTCTATTTCTGTATGGAAATTATTTTAAAATTTACTGTCTTCTTTTGTTATTTAATTCCCCCAAAAGATTCGTTAAAATTAGGCTTAAAATAAGGAAGTTTCGACACCCATAACTAATAATAGATGTTTAAACTACGTTTGTATGGAAGAATGACCGACTAGCGTACTCTAAACAAATCAGTGTTCGTGGATAACCTATACCGTGAGTGTGTCGTACCTTCTCGCAGGTGGTGCCGTAGTGTCCGGGCGTGCAGCTGCAGTTGAACCGGTGCTCGGTCTCGTGGCGCAGCCAGGGGTGGCAGCTGCCGTTGTTCCTGCAGGGCAGGTCCCGGCAGCCCTGCAGCACCACGGAGCAGTTCTGTCCGCCCCAGCCCGGCGCGCACACGCACAGGTACGTGGCGCGCTCGTCGATGCACTTGCCGTGCGCGCACGGGGAGTACCTGCCGCAGATACCATCCTTTACTTCCTCTTTTACACGCCATAATTCAAGACACCTAACCATCGTAATCCAGCTTCATTTTCTAATACCATTTTATGCAGCTTTTAAAACGTTATACAGATGTTATAACGTAATTGGCACCAGATATGGTACGCAATTTAGCTGCATCCACCTCGTAGTCTGTCAGACAATCCTTTTAAATTTTCGGTTTCTATGTTCAAATAAAATGTTGATTTTCGTAAAGCCACTTAATTATAAATGTAAGAGTAAGCGCCACGCCATACGTCCAAGGAATAGTTATTTATGATACTAGTGCGGAAAGTTGTGACTATTTACAAACTCGTGACTATGGTACGACCTCGGGCGCCTTCGGCGCCTCGGGCGTACATTGTCTACTCGTTTGTAAATACCAATTTCTGCACGTGTGTCATACAATGTTTTTCAACACATTTATCCATATTAATATCAGATTCCTCCCTTGAACTCAGATTAGTCGCAACAATTTTTGAAGTTCCTAATATGAAAATGGCGCGACTTTGAAAATGGCGCCACATGCACGTGGTGAAAACTAGAACTACATCTTTCATCTCATTTACTCTTTAGTATTAAAGTGAGACAACGTATTGAGCAAAAGCTCTTCCAAGGAGGTTCGATCAGTCAGGTTGTTTATTTTCATAATGTGAAACTCTTTGGTGGAATTCTTTTTTTTTTTTTGGAAATTAAAAAAAAAACCGTAAAGAAAACGCACGCTGTTCTACAAGGGGGCGTGCGGTAAAATAGGTACTTAGGTGAGAGTACCTATTTTACCGCACGCTGCGTTGTATGGTCCGTAATTTTTAACTTTCGAACACTGTATACAGGCTTTGTAAATGCATTTTACGAGCAAATGTGTTGAAAAACATTTAAATGTATGCGTTCACTTGTTTAACGTAACGTAATCGAATTATGGGGATAATTTTTTTACCTTTTTTGGCTTAAATATTCTATGTTCTATCTAAGTTTCTGACATTTTAAGTATGTACAGGCTGTTAGTGCATACCTCTGACACTCGTCGATGTCGACCTCGCAGTGCTCTCCCTCGTACCCGGCGGAGCAGTCGCAGGAGTACCCTCCCACGTCGTCCACACACTTGCCGTTCTCACAGGGCGAGGAGGCGCACTCGTCGATGTTGATCTCACAGCGAGGACCCGTCGTGCCCTTTCACGCACACGCACTCGAACCTAGCGAGACAAACACACATGTAATGCGGATCTGCAGTTTTGACTGTTCAAGTAAAAAAAGCGTGTGTAAAATATTACAGGTGATCGTAGGATTTGCTTTCTACTGACGATTTTCTGTTACGGAAACCTTGCTTGTTAGGTTATGGTAGACCGAGGGATCTCGTAACAGCAAGCGCGACTGAGAGACTAAGAGTTAGATTCTGGGTTCAATTCCCGAGTTGATAAAGTTCTATTAGGGTTATTCTATTAGGATTTCTCGGCAACTAATAGCAGTCCGGAATTTGGAAGTTGGTGGGGAGTATCATACCGCCAATGGCTTAACCGCCTCGAAAAGCACGTTAAGCAATTAGTCTTGCCCATCTAATCTCTCTCTGGTTGTGTCAGATTGTCAAATAAGAGTGCACCTGATGTCCCACGTAGGCGGCCAAACTCCTCTGAGATTGGCCGCCGTGGCCGAAATCAATCAGAAGGACTATTATGTGAGCAATGATGTGTGGTTGTATGCTCACCCGTTGGCGGTCTCGAGCGAGAAGGGCTGGTAGAAGGTGCGCGGTAGCAGCATGTCAGCTTGCCAGCCCACCAGGACCGCGGGCGCGCCCTCGGGCCGGTACAGCGACGCGTTGGAGCGCTCCAGGCACACTCCACCAAACTTGCACGGCTCGCTCTCGCACTCGTTTATGTCCACCTCGCAGTTTTTGCCTAATACAAATACAAAATAATAAATACCGACAAAGGTGTATTTATAAAACGAGGTACCTAATAATATTTGATTTTTTTTTATCATCCTCCTGTATACTTCGTTTTCATTCTGCACTATCCAAGTCTGTGCGTGTGGCGGTTCGTTCCAGCAGATTACTACGACTTTGTTAGGTAACGGGGTAGTTGAAGACACACTGAACTTTTAGGCAATAAGACTTGCTGGACCTTTTCAGCTTTTTGCTGAATCTCATCCAGGGCGGAAGGACACATTTCATAATTTAACCACAAAAAATAAAAAAACAAAATGGTTTTTTTTTTTTATTTTAAATATAGTTTCGCGTTTGACCACTATCTCGTCTGACGGTAAGCGAAGATGTGGTCGACGGTGAAGCATGCGTGCAGGTGGTAGAAATGCCTGACTCTAAAATCCATCTAAGTGGTTATTTTAACTTGTACATAAAATCGTAAGAAATTAATTTTCTTATGTGACAACGTGTTCTATGAACAGGACTACTAGTGCGGTAGTACTGACCAGTGTAAGCCGGCGTAGCAGTTGCAGTGGTAGTCGTTGACGTCGTCGACGCAGGTGCCGCCGTGCCGGCAGGGCTGCGAGGCGCACTCGTCGATGTTGAGCGAGCAGTCCTCGCCCGAGTAGCCCGTGCCCGCGCACTCGCACAGGAAGCTGTTCAGACCGTCCACGCAGCGCCCGCCGTGCTGGCAGGGCGCCGACTGCACACGGACAACATTACTTCATTGTGTCGGCAACAAATAGCGTCAAAATGCAAATTAATGCAAGTCTCACGTAACCAGACGTCTCGTTATAACAATATGAATAATTAACACAAATAGAAGTGCATTGAAACTAATGATCTCGGCAGCCAACAATACAGTCGGCCTTGGCCGATCGATTACCTCGCAGTCGTCGATGTCTATCTCACAGTTGAGGCCGGTGAGTCCCTCCTGGCACACGCACGTGTAGCTGGCGATGCCGTCCACGCAGGTGGAGCCCGACGCGCACGGGTTCGCCTCGCACTCGTTTATGTTTATCGAGCAGTCTTTGCCTGTAAATACCAAATTTACCATAACATAGGGGATGGATGAAACTATGGTCATAAAATTATCATAGTTATCTGGCGACCTTCGAAGCCGTCCATGCAGGTGCACTCGTAGTTGTTCTCCAGGTTCTGACAGGTGCCGCCGTTCTTGCACGGCGACGACAGGCACTCGTCGATGTCTTGCTCGCAGCTGTCGCCCGTATAGCCTACATAACAAAATCATGAATTTACATAATCATTGATAGCTGATGAGGGCAATGCACTTACCAGAGATGAACAGTGACACGTACCTGGCCTGCAGTAACACTCATAAGATCCGGGAACGTTGACGCATACTCCGTGGTTACATATTTTCGGCATTAGTGCACATTCATCTTTGTCCATTTCACAAAATCGGCCTAAAAACAAATATATTACATATTTTTATTATAATAATCTCAGCATAATTATATTTTAATTTTAACATCTTTATAATTTTACCTATAAGAAATGACAACCATAATAAAAGTAGAATTAACATAATTAAAATCGATACCAAAATTAAAATAAATAAATCACTTGTAATTAGTACTCATTATATCTCCGATAATAATCTAGTCACAATGCATGTTTCACAGAGATTTGAAACTGGCGTTTTGAACAACAGCAGAAATAAAACTGAAAAATTAAGGTTCACAACTTCTTTACGACTTCATTGTTCAATTTTTAACAAAACGACTTATTCTATTTTATATAATAATTTCAACGTAATTTTAGAATTCTAATTAACGTAGATTTAATTAAATCTTAATTAATTAAATCAGAAACCGGTAACGATACATCGTTAAACCAGTTTTTCTTATAATTTGCATACAACACTGCGGAACATGACAATTGGTTTAAAGGCCTTGAAGCCACGCCAGAAACAAAAAAAGGAATTGACAACCAAACTGACAGTTCGTTTCTGTCAAGCATTTGTCAAGCAAATGTCAATTAATTCAGTGAATTATTGGGGTGCGTTTAAGTCAACCATCCAGATAAAAATCAAACTAGCGAGGGTCCGCTGAACGGAGTCATAGGTTTAACTGCCAAATTCAATTGACAGCTCAGCTTGTTATTAATTATTCTCACTTTTTTCAAATCTTATTTACTTGTCACACACAAATAAAGTTCACGGAGGTGATAAAATAAGTACTTGTTACAAATATCTGTTTCTAGAGAGCGAATTGAGCAAACAGCTACATGTCAAAGTCAATCTGACAGCAGGATAAAATTTAGCGAGGTAAAAAGGTCGCTAAGATTTATCCTAGTAGGCGAAAACTTATACCAGCGGGCGACCGTGAACGGGGCATATAAAATTTTAGTCGGTTTAATTTTTCACCTCTCGGTGTACTTGAACGGGGTGTTTAACGTTTAGTCTGTATAAATTTTAAACTGGATGGTTGACTTAAACGCACCCTTGTTGTTGTGACCTATTTGTGTTTATATAAAATGAAAACTTGTTATTTGTGTGATGAAAAAACAATTACTTTGTTTAAAACGCATATTTCAACATGTTATAATGCAAGTGTAAAGTAGGTGAACAATCACCATGCATTATTCAATACGAAATGTTTTGAGGTTATGTCGGACACAAAAGTATTTACAAAATAAACATTCTCATCCAGTGCGGGCGATAACTAGCATTGAAACAGAAAAAACTGTAAATAAACATGATAAAAATAAAGATTTCTCACAGTTACTGCAGAAATATAAGGATAAAATCATATTCAATTCCTACTTGGAAAACGACAAGTTGAATTTAGGTTATTTCAGGTATCACCAGAAAACCGTGAGGGAAGCGAAGGCTACACTAAGAAAAGAGTTAAAGGAAAAGAGCTTACCACCACTACCGGTATCCTTACAGTATTACGTCAACAAAGATCGATTGCTCAAAGATGAAGAGGATACCACTACTGCCGAACCTGACAATGAATTCCAACTGCCTTTTGGCTCATCCTCGAAAATTGAATATGATGATACTAAAGTAGTTCCATTTAGAAAAGCTCCAAATACTGATATAACAACAGAGCAGGAATTTGATCGCTCAAACATTAACCAATGGATGACTAACTATGAGTATTTTGATGACACTAAAATTGCTTCTGAAGAGTTGGAAGACGGTGGAGAAAATAAATGGTTGAACCAGTATGGTACTCCTGACCCTACAGTAGGTGTCAGTAGTGTGCCATGTGGGGGCTGTGGTGCCCTGCTACACTGTAGCGACCCTGCTATCCCAGGGTACCTGCCCAGCGAGATCTTCAAGCACAGACAGGTGGAGGAACTAAAAACTATGGAGTGCCAGAGATGTCACTTCCTCAAAGAGTACAACATTGCGCTGGATGTGAGCGTGCAGCCTGAAGAGTATGAGAAACTACTGCAGTCTATCAGGTAAACAAACTGACGAAACTTGTGTGTACAGGTGCACTTATAACACTACTCAACACTTAAAAAATATCTGACCCAATTCATATTATTTCATAATAAGCTTGACCAATATAAAAATACTGTATGCATTTTATTTCGATATCACATCTGGTTATAGGGATAAATATTTTTTTATTTTTTTACCTACCTACAAAAGTTAAAATGCGGGTAGTCCGGAAACTTATTACTTTTGCAAATGGAACATAGTGCATTTGTTAGTATATTAACTGTCTTCTAAAATGTCGCGAGTGTGTGTTAACAGTCCTGATTTATTTTGCTATATTTGTGGCGAGTTTACGCCGAAATCGAAAAAAAAACCACTTTCTGACTTAATTGAACAGTGCTATCAAGCTTATTTTAACCGTGTCGTAAGGAATCAAGACAAGTCATGGGTTCCTAAAGTGTGCTGCTTAAGATGTTATACATATCTCAATGGTTGGTGTAAGGGAACAACTAAAAAAATGCCATTTGGTACGCCAATGGTGTGGATGGAGCCAACGAATCATGCCGTCGATTTTTATTTTTGTTTAACGCAATTAAAGGGGTTTTCTGAAAAATTAAAACGAAGTATTAAGTATGCGAACGTGCCATCGGTAATAAAACCTCAGCCACATTCTGACGAGTTACCTTTTCCTGAGTGCCCAGTGAATTTAATTCAGACAGTTGAAGTCGACTCGAGTTCGACGGATAGTGAAAATAGTTTCCAAGCTTAGTGACGCGAAAATTAAAGAGGGTGTTTCGTAGGTCCAGACATAAAAAAGGTGATTCAAGATCCATCTTTTATATCTGCTCTCAATAATATTGAAAAACAAGCATGGAACGCTTTTGTCGATGTCACTAACAATTTCCTTGGTAACAAGAAATCTGAAGATTTTCGCGAAAAAATAAGTAAGTTTTATTGGACTGCTACTATAAAATGGGATGCAATATGTCACTTAAGTTGCATTTTCTTCACTCGCATTTGGACTTTTTCCCTGAAAATATGGGATCAGTCAGTGACGAACATGGCGAACGCTTTCACCAAGATGTTGTTGCATTTGAAAAGCGATTTCAAGGCAGATGGGAGCCTGCTGTGCTCACGGATTACTGTTGGAGCCTTATTAGAGAGACCCCTGCTACTGAGTACAAGAGAAAAGCCAGCTACTCCAAAAAAACTACGCCATTTCAATTAAAATTACAATAAAATTATGGAAAATTCGTGATTTCGGACATGGATGTTTATCTGGACATTGAGATGTGATGGTGTGTGTATATTTGCATATTTTTATTACTTTAGTGGCAAGAAATAGTAATCACATAATGCGACCTCAGATAAAATCAAAAGTTGAAAATTTGTTGAGTAGTGTAATTAGTCATATTGTTTACTTTTAACAACTAAAGACCTAAGTGATATTTAATCATTCAAGGCAGTAAATACAGGTTTGAATCAGCCCAATTAAATATTCAAAACTGTATTTATTTGCACTGTTTGCTTGTGTGAGTATTTTTTGTATATTTTTATAAAATATTTTTTCAGACATGTCAAATCCCTGGTGCTACTGATGGTGGATCTACTAGACTTCCCATGTTCCATTTGGCCCGGCATTGTGGACATCATTGGTAAAGACAGACCCATCATTGTTGTTGGCAATAAGGTAACACACTGCTGTTATCAGATTTATTCTTGATAATTGATTTTTATGACTTGTGGAAATATTGAATTGTTCAATATGTTATGAGTGCCTCAGAACATAGCCACATTAGTTGTCTCTTGTAGCTTGAATTGGATGTATGGCAAAACTCAACAAGTTCTAGATGATGAATACACATATGATTGGATTTAATACTAACTTTATTTCTGGAACATTTATTTTTCACAAGCTGTGATAACTAAAAAATTCTAATTATACCAAAAAATTGGTTAAAGCATTTAGAAGTTACACAATTTTTAATATTATGTACATACAATACATATATATGAATCCTGATGACATAACTTCCCGTTTTTGTGCAGTTGTGTAAAATTTTATTCCTTTCTCAGGTGGACCTTTTACCTGGCGACAGTTTTGGATATTTAAAACGCATAAAAAAGTCCCTCGATACAGAAATCAAGAAGACGAAACTAGGTGAAGCCAACATCAAGCACATTGCTCTGATATCCGCTAAGACTGGCTATGGAGTGGAGGACCTGATCTCTGCCATGTTCAAGCTGTGGCTGTACAAGGGCGACGTGTTCCTCGTCGGCTGCACCAACGTCGGCAAAAGCTCCCTGTTCAATGCTCTCCTACAATCCGACTACTGCAAAGTCCACGCCATAGATATCATCAAACGCGCCACAGTCAGCCGCTGGCCAGGAACTACTCTCAACCTACTCAAATTCCCAATAAATAGACCTACAGGATGGAAAATATATCAACGAACACGACGATTGCAATCGGAAGCCAAACTATACAGAGTAGAGAAGCAAATCAGGAAACGCTCAGTTGCAAGGGAAGACACCAGTTGAAGCTCCCGCATTGATTGGGCACATTGGACGCTCGTTCTCAGAGCTTTACGATATCGACAAACACGAAGTGGACAAACAGAAGATGATAGTATTAGACGAAAAACACAAACTTTTCGCTAACAGCAAGTGGTTATACGACACTCCTGGCATTATCCACCCTGATCAAGTGCTATCTCTCTTGAGCACTGAGGAACTACTTGTGACCATTCCAAAACAGTTGATCAGACCACAGACATACTTCATGTACCAGGGTTCTACTATATTCATCGGTGGTTTGGCTCGTATCGACCTCGTGGATTGTGCGGAACCTTGTCGCTTTACGATATTCTGTTCGGAGAGTTTGCCGATCACTGTCGCGAAGACTGTGGACGCTGACCTAGTCTATGATAACTTTGTGGGTACGGAGCTGTTTGCTGTGCCCAGTGGAGGGGAGGAGAGACTGAACAACTGGCCAGGGTTGCAACAAGGAGTAGAGTTACTAGAGTACCCTGGTGAAGGGCCCAAGACGGTATGTGGAGATATAGTGCTGTCGTCAGTGGCCTGGGTGGGAGTGACGGCGAAAGAAGGCACAGTTTGCAAAGTGCGCGCGTGGACGCCTGAAGGTAGAGGCATATACCGACGGCACCCGCCAGTTCTGCCATTCTCTATAAACTTGAAGGGAAAAAGGCTGCGAGACACGCCAGCTTATCTAGTAGGAAAGGTTTTCTCTGAAGAGCCATAGACTAGATTGTGAATACAAGTACTAAGCATTTTAAAACCGTAAATGAAGAACTAAGTAGAAAATAAACAAAATTAAAAAAAAAACCTGTGTCTATTTCTGCATTTTCCTGGTATCTAATTCTAGTGATATTTGACTTTGAACAGCATTTATAGTAATAGTTTATAAAAGTTATGTGAATGGAGCACGCACTGACCGTTATAGCCGGGCGGGCACTGGCAGCGGAACAGGCCGTTGTCGAGCGCCAGGCAGGTGCCGTTGTGGCACGGCGAGGAGGCGCAGGCCGAGTCGGCGGCGGCCGGGGCGCAGCGCCAGGCCGGCGAGGCCTCCACACACTCGTGCTGCGGCGCGCACGGCGCCGCGCGGCAGTCCAGCGCCAGCTCGCAGGCCGGGCCGCTCCAGCCCGCGCGGCACTCGCAGTCGCCGGCCTCCCGGCACACGCCGCCGTTGGCGCAGCCCCGCGCGCCGCAGCCCTCGCCCGCGCCCGCGCCCGCCACGTCGCAGCGCAGCCCCGACCAGCCCGCCTCACACTCGCAGCGGAACCCGGTGGGCTGTACGACGCGACCACGAGATATTGTATCATTTACTAACTTGGTAACATAATTATGTGCAGTAAAGAAGTGATGTTAATTAGCATAAAGATGTGTTAAATCCAAATAAAAACTGTGAACTGAGCTTAATTGTACGTGTTTTCAATGTGATTGACTAAAATGTGGAAGTATTTAAAAAAAAATCAATATTTAAACAGAAATAAATTTTTAATTATTATTTTTATGTATTTAGCATGTGAAGTGTAAAGCATTAATTACATCTAGCTTAGCATAGTTACTAAAACAACATTGAAAAAGGCAAATATGATCACAAACATGCAACAAGTAAAGCCTGGAGGGCGGGTATACTCACGAGCTCCTGGCAGCTCTTGGCGTGCAGACACGGTCCGCTGGCGCAGCGCTCGGCGGCCTTCAGGTCGGACAGCGCCTTGCCGGCCGCCTGCTCGCAGTACGCGCCTAGCACATGCACACGAGTAAGCGACGCACACACACACGACCGCGACACACACCGCAGGACCTCCTCACACTCTTCTCAGACATTGTCGTAGGGTGCCACACTTATCAACGTGGAATCAGCTTAAGCCGCTTTAGCAAAAGACCGGGCCTACAGAGGGCCAAAGCCTGCCGGAGTCGCGGGATTTATTTCCTTACCGTGACCCCGGAACATAAAGGGCTATTGAATATATTAATATATTGATTTTATTTATTTCTATTGAAGAAAACCGTGGATTTTAGTCAGTACAAGTCTGACAATACCTCCCGCCCTGCCCGGGGTGGGAGGTCTCATTTGATGATTTTACCACGTAAAAAAAATGGAATTAGCTCCTCTTGCTGACGCGTCATTATGTTAGCATACATATTTATTATACTATTTTTGCGCAGTAATAAAGACGTTATTGACGAGATTAAGCAGATTCCCCGTTATGTGGACACCCCTAACAGCTGGGCTATTGGCGCTGTACTCAGTATTAAAATTCATGCAAACATCGACAAAATGATAAAAGAATATTGTTATGACTTCAGTTATGCTAAGGTTGCATGAGTTTACACAAACAAGGAAAGCGAATCATGGGTAGGGGTATAATGCAAGGGATCACTTACATTCATAAAACAATTCACAATACATCTAGACAGGCAGACAACTACAAAGAAACTAGTTGTCATGCGAATAGTCGCATCGTCAGCGTTTAGTAAGGACGGCGCTTCAGACATACTAATCACACATATTCTAGGAATCTATAATGAGATAGACAACCCTATGGCACATCAATATTTCGTATTATGTAGCATACAGACTCACGGCGAGATACCCCAAGAAGTGTGAATGTTAGAAATGTTTCTCTGTCTCTTATACTTTATTAGAAGTCTCGGGGACATCTTCTTGCAGTGAAAGTATATGCTACATTACAACAAGGTGAATTCACTCTCAAAGTATCGATCTTGCTGTTTAAAATTAATTGATGAGACACATGAGACTTCACGTAAAATGATATAGAACATAATCAAGTAGAAATCAAACTGAATCATATGGGTGAAGTTTCACCAATGATGTACGAAAGGGTCCTAATGTGCGTGCCATAGAGTTGCCTTTCCATCGTGCTGGTGACAAGAGCGCATGTAGTGCATACCTTTGTACCCGGGCGCGCAGGTGCAGTTGAAGTGGTCGGCGGCCATGGTGCAGGTGGCCCCGTTGAGGCACACGCCGGCCTCGCACGCGGCCTCCAGGGACGAGCAGTTGGGGGACACGCCCGGGGCGCCTGGGGAACAACTTGCTGGTTTACTTACCTTCATTTTCTTAAGAGGTTATCAAAAAACAAATGTTGTTCCCTAAATTTTCACGATTATGTGTACACAATATGACAATCCAGTTACTGGTTATGAAGGTCGGATAGTCGCTCTATGTCAAATTTTCAGCTACAGTGCTGAACATAGGGTTGTGCCAAAGATGCCCCGGTATAGATCACAGAAATGGTTAGACTAGGAGCAAAATTTACTAAGCAAAAAATAACCTTGCACTAGGCACATAAAAGCAGGGGTTGAATACCGGTACCAATTTCGGTTCTGGTTCTTCATTTAGGTTCACAAAAAGGTTCCTCTTTTCGGTACGGTTCCAGTTCCGGTATCGGTTCCGGTTTAGGTTCTGATGTACCGGTTCCTAGAACCTTTAAATCAGATAATATTATACCGGCTGCTGGCAACCTATTTTAAAGGTTCCTTATGGGAGAAGGGATGCGTTCGGAGAGTATTTAGCGTTAGCATACCACTGGGGCCGATTCTCGGTTTTAGAGATGGTGTCGAACTCGACAAAAATTTCTAATGACGTCATTTTTTCGACAAATTTTACTGAACTCTAACGCTAGTTCGTCTTCGTTCCCTCTCCTCATACTCCCGGCACACGCCGCATCGCGCCGTCCACCCGATCGCGCCTCAACAAGTAGGTATGGACTCGCTTTGCTTGGGAACCGGTAAAATAAAGGTTCCAATTTAGGTTCTGGTTCCTGTTCCGGTATAAATACCGGAACCCCTAAATACCTGTACTTTACCGGTATTTTAGAACCGTTTTCAATCCCTGCATAAAAGGCTAGCTATAGCACAGTTCAGCTGCATCAGATTTGATTGGAACCCGACCCCAACATACTTGGGAAAAGGCAATGCACTATGCATATCATGATTATGTAAACACAAGTACAATAGTTTACCGTACAATGGAAGTATGTATTAAGACGTTTATTGTGAACTAAAACTTTTTGCCTGTGCAACATCAACAAACTTGGCTGTCCAAGTTTGTTGATGTCGCTCAAATAAAACACATCCCGGTGAACTCGGAAAAAGTTCTTTACAATGTCAACTTACCGTAGTATCCGATGTCGCAGACGCACATGACTTGCTTAGCGATCACACCTGTTATCATCATGTTCGGCATACCTGGACAACCAGTATTTTATTAATTTTAAGTTTTAGTATGAAACTGTTAAAGTTAAAATCCAAAAGGCTTTAAGACTTACTTTATGTATAAAAAGGAATGGAGAAGGATTGGATTTCTTTATTAAAAAGCAGATTGTTATGATTAAAGAAATGAGTGTTTTTCACAGCAATTAATCGCGGCAAATGCCTTATTGCCGCGAGTATTCGCTTAATATGACAGACTAATCTCATGTTCAATTTTATTTCGAGTCAATCCACTCCCAGCGATTAGTCGCTGTTTGTGAACGAAGTTTTAGATAGTGAATACGTACAGTGTGACTTCGGCGGGCACACGATGTCCTGGCAGGTGGCGACATGCGCGGGCGCAGGCGCGCAGTACGGCGGCGCGAACCCGCGCGCGCACACGCAGCGGAAGCCGGCGCCGCCCGCCTCCTCCACGCAGGCGCCGCCCGCGCCGCACGGACCTGACGCACACGCAGACACCTGCAAACGCACGAAGTTAGACGGCCGACTAGTGCGAGCCGCACGAGAACCCCTCGGGTCGGTCATTTTTAGCTAAGCTTAGAAAATGGGGCGTTTTCATATTCTAAATACCTGACAAAAACTCCCGAGTGATTTTATAGTTTGGAAGAAATCTGATTCCAAAGTTAATTGATTTGAAAGGAATCGATTTGTCACGAATCTGTCAAATTTTATCAATCGTACATTAACCTTTCTGTACGGCGAACCGCACATCATCATTTTATTATGAATAGTCTAATCATCAGTTTACGCGCTAACACCAAACGACCCAAATTGCATATAACTTAGTACGTGATCAGATCGCAACTAGTGCCGTCGCGCGTGCTCCCTCGCTCTATTAACAAACATTTGTAACATTCTGAACAATACACAGTTTTCTGTGAGCATTTCAGTTTAGCAATCTTTACACTTTCACTATTGTGATAAGGTTGTAAATCTTTTAATCTTATAGATTGAGGTAGACGTTTTGGCGCCTGTAGAATTTAAGATCTAGCTGGCAGGGCTAGTCTCTAATATCTTAAATTCGACAATACATTCGATTCCTTCCAATGGTTTCAAAACAATATTTATATTATTTCCTATCAAACCAACGCATCACTTTCTAAGTTTAGCTCAAAATGCTTGGTGTTCTAGTAACACGGTTGCGGCGCTACTCACGTTGCTGCAGCGCTCTCCCTTGTACCCGAGCTGGCAGGCGCACACGTACCCGCCGTACGTGTCGTAGCACACGCCGTGCCCGCAGATGTTGCGCTCCTCCTCGCACTCGTTCACGTTCAGCTCGCAACGTGCGCCCGTGTAGCCTGGGGACGCAACACCATAACATACAACAACGTATACGTTACAACCAAGTCTAATCCTGTAAAGTCCATCCCAAGGAGGTAACTACTTCCTCCGGCAATGCGGGATTGTCTTGTCAGGTAACCGAGACCCCGGAACTTAAAGGGGCATTGAATGACACCATGGATTTTAGTCAGTATGAGTCTGGCAGTTCCTGCCACCCTGCCCTGAGTGGGATGACTTATTTGATTGTTTTACCACGCTAAAAAAAAGGAAGTATATGGTAATCGCGAGAGTTTTGCCAAATGCAACGGCGTCATAAGGTACTGACGCAGACTTGAATGCGCATCTAGAAATTAGTCTATATATCGTAGTAAAATCATTAAATGCGGCGGGATGGGAAGTGACTGTCAGTATCTTAGTGACTAATATCCACGTGTCCTTCAATAACCCTTTACGTTCCTGGTACATGGTTACCTCTCGAGACCATCCAGTGACCCTAAAAATCAGTCTAGTTCTGCTTTTGGCAAATACCGCTGTAGGTCTTTTTAAGTAATCTTAGGTTAACATACCGGTACCCGTACAATCGCAGGTGAAGTTGTTAACAGCGTCGAGACAGCGGCCGCCGTTGAGGCAGCGCTCCGGGGCCGCGGCGCACTCGTCGATGTCCAGCTCACAGTCGCGGCCCGTGTAGCCTAGCGTACCACACACATTACTACCATAAAACTACGTATACCATGCAATGAAAGATACATTTGTGTTGTTTAGATTAGGCGCCCATTAGACGGTCAATCATTTCCATCAATCATGAATGATGGAATTTTTATCGCCTACAATTTTCGTCATGCAAATGTCAATCATCGCATTAGACGATAGGTTTTCCGTCAGTCAAAATCTCTGCCATGGCAAAACCTACCGTCTAATGGGCGCCTTGATGGCTGAATATGGTATTAAATAATAACTAGGTATGTACTCAAAAACTCATTTGACTTTCGGAGTAAATTTTTTCAGCATCTTATTAAGAGTGTACTAGCGCCCTCTCGCTAGGAGCATGCGCCACTGCAGTTGCAAGCATTACTGCTGTTTCCTTGTCGTCATTGATACGCCATAAAATGTGATCATTAAAGAAACACAAAAATCAAAAAAAGTTAGAATAACAAGCATACTTCTTATAACAACAATAGCGATTATGATGAATGTTTATTTAGCTAAGTGTGATGTTATTGAATTCAATTGAATTAATATTAAAAATGTAAGGTATCAGTTACCAGGCGGGCAGTCGCAGACGTATGTGTCAGCGCCGGGCGGCACGCTGCAGCTGCCGTTGTTGCGGCACGGGCCCGCCACGCACTGCGGGTCCAGGGACACCTCCAGCTCGCAGTACATGCCTGGGACAAACGATCATATATTACTTACTAGCTAATATCATTTATAAGAATACACTTAAGCAGGTCGCCGGGGTGAACGCCTTTTCGTCTCTGGCAGCGCCTCGTGGCGTGCTTCAGCCTTCAAACGTTTGATTTTACCACCACGGCATATGACATAAAATGCGCGGTTGTCTACGGGTAAAAAAAAAAACACGATCGCCACGATGACGTTAAGTCTATCGAATTGTATCATTATATCGTAGTGGTAAAGTCAATTTTCATTTTTAATTTGTAGAAATTGCATAATATATCGCACTTACTTAGGCCGGCAGACAAAGAATTCCACTTCCGAAATCTCTCAAATATTTTTCATACAACACTAAGTGGTACATCACTACATAGTAATGTATGGCAGTCTCAACGATTGAAGTCAATGATAGAAGTCGGATCGCATTTTGAAACTGACATCCTGTTGTGAAGTGTCATTGGGAGCTTCCCACTAGTTAAACTGAATTTATATAATAAGGGAAGAAGGTATCCACCGAAAATAGACGAAACATCGAAGTAGGCCTAATATGCCTTCTTTGTGTGTGGTATAGAACAGGTACCATGGTAGTTAGAGGGACAGTCGCAGGTGTAGTCCCCTCGCACGTCCTCCACGCAGCGCGCGCCGTGCTGGCACGGAGCGGACGCACACGGGTCACCTGCGTCCACCTCGCAGTTGTTGCCCGTATAGCGCGCCGTGCAGTGACACTCGTACCTGATTAACAAAAAAAAAACATTGATAACGGGATATCCTATTTTTCACGATTATAAGACAACCTGGAAAGACTTTTCAGACCCGTGAGACCCTTTCCGATTAAAAAAAAACATATCAACAAAAGGCGTCAACGTATCAACAAACAAAACATCAATCCATCCATTAATATTTAAATTTGACGGTTCACAATGTTGGTGTAATAGCTAGAGGACCACACCTCTGCCTTACCTTCCAAGGATGACAGGGAAAATGTTATGTTATGTGTACATTAACAAGCTTTTAAATTCATTCGCTTCAAAATATGACAACCAATTCTACAATAACAAGCAGGCTCTGTATATCATAATAAAAACATATTTAGTCAGGCAGACCATACAAACACTACACTTGAGCAGTATGCGATGGTAGTTAATGTGGAACGTGCCACGACAACAATCAATGAAACATTGAACTCGCTAATATAACAATAAGGTTTGTTTTGCTGTGACTCACTATAATTATGTAAACTACGATACTACGGTGTGTTTCTATGTAAAGTTACATTTCTCAGGGAGAAGGGAACAAAAAACTGACTAAAAATAGGTACACAGACAAAACTCATACCGACTTAGTACCAAAAAGTTAAACATCCGTTGAACACTTGTCTAAAAAACTGTCAACTGCAAAACAGTATTTGACATTGATATGAGGGTCCATTTGCGGCAAAAATGTAGACAAAAAATAATTGTGTTTAATACTAAAGGCAAGCTGCCGCGCTCAGTCCTAACAGAACAGTACTCATAACACTCGGACTTTATTCCTGGCTTAACAAGAGACCAGTTGGCCTACCATAACATCTGAAAGTCAGAGTAGTTCCAGTGAGGGAAAGAGATGGCGCTAGACCACTTGTATATCTATGTCTCTTTCCCAAGACGTTACGGTAGGCCACCAGTTTCTAGGTAACATATTATTTGATGTAGTTCGCGAGAGGCAGTGTTTGTGTTTATATATCATACCTGTCGTGTCGCGATATGCAGGTGCCGTGTCGCATGCAGGGCTCGTTGTAGCAGTGGTCCTTGGGCTGGATGCGAAGCACATCCTTCCTGTCAATACCTGCAAATGAACACAACATTGTTAACTCTTTCATGGTTTAGAAAATAATCAATGAGTTCTCCCATTCTAAAAGAGGTATGAGCTTTCAGACCGGCGACCAGCGGTCACATTAAGCAATATTACTAGTGATTGATTCACGAAATGAATCATTAGGAATATTGCTAAGTAGCCGTTAGAGATCTGATCCTCCCTTAGTAGATCTTTGCGTACCTAGGCCGAGTTGACCTTTTATGGCAACGTATTACTCGACTAGACTTTTTACCGGTGAAACATACACTACACATAAGAGCAGAAAGAAAAATCGGCGTTTTGAAAGTTCAGGAAGTCTTATTTAGTGCAGTGATTTATCAAGGAAATAAGATTATTCATAAATTACATAAATATACATATCGTCGGGGATAGTGCAAATCCGCGAATCTACCATACGTAAAGTGTGCGTATCTGCAATAAATCCAGTTTTACAGGGGAAGGTTAAAACTTAATAACTTTATTAATTTAATTAATTTTAAACTCATTTTTACACTATAGGTAATTAGTAATGTGTTCTATCTCTTGGTAGAAAATATATCAATTTAAGTAAATAATTAAGGCCCTATGACAATTACGCGGATTTGCTTTGACCATAAACTTATAACATTGGAACTTAAGGGGAAAGTACGCGGTTTTGAAATGAAACAAATATCATTATTTTAACAAAAATATTATTCAATGTGAAAAATAAAACTATACAAAATTATTGAAAAAATTTTGCCTCTTACAAAAGTTACTCATAATGAATAAATGTTAGATAAATGTAACAAAATTAACATAGACTCTAAAATCTCTTTGAATTACTCTTATAAAAATCTCTTATAAACTAAATTACTAAATTATTAGTATTTCTGTATGGCAAGTTGTCATAGAATTCATGGTAATCTGAAGGTATATATTATCAGCCTATTGCCGTCCACTGCTGAACGTAAGCCTCCCCCAAAGAGCGCCAACCATCCCGGTCCTGGGCAGCCCGCATCCATCCACTGCCAGCCACCTTCCTCAAATCATCGACCCATCTTGCAGCAGAGCGTCCGTACACTACGTTTGCCCATTCGCGGTCTCCACTCCAGCACATGTTTGCTCCACCTGCCGTCTGTCTGTCTACAAACGTGGCCGGCCCACTTCCACTTCAGAATGCTGATTCTAAGCGCAATGTCGATTACTATGGTTCTCTGGCGAATGACTTCATTACGAATTCTATCCACCAGAGAAACCCCGATCATTGCTCTCTCCATCGCACGCTGAGCAACCTTAAATTTGTGGACCAGGCCGGTGGTAAGTGTCCACGTTTCGGCTCCGTAAGTCATTACGGGAAGGACACACTGGTTGTAAACTCTGGTTTTAAGGGATTGTGGGATCGATGATTCAAAGATATGACGCAGCTTCCCGAATGCCGCCCAGTTCAAGCGTATTCTTCTGGCTGCCTCCTTCTCAAAGTTGTGCCTGCCCAGTTGTACACTTTGGCCTAAGTAAATGTATTCCTGCACAACCTCGAGGGCAGCACCAGTCACTATTACAGGTCTCGGGGTGACATGACCATTAAACATGAGTTTGGTTTTGTCCAGATTCATTCCGAGACCCACACGCCTTGAAGAATCGCTCAGGCTGTTCAGCATTTCTTCCAGCTCCTGCAGAGACTCTGCTATGATGACAATGTCGTCCGCAAATCGGAGGTGTGAGATCTACTGACCGTTGATATTAAGACCCCGTCCTTTCCAATCAAGCGTCTTGAAAACGTCCTCCAACGCGTTTGTAAACAGTTTCGGAGAGATGACGTCTCCCTGTCTTACCCCTCGACGCAGTTGGATTGGTTTTGTGCTTTGTTCTTGTACTTGGACGGTCATTGTTGCGGCCTTATACAGACACCTCATCATCTCAACGTAGCGGCAGTCGATGAGGCATCTCTGCATGGACTCCAGAACAGCCCAGGTCTCGACGGTATCGAAAGCCTTTTCGTAGACCACATACGCTAGGCACAGAGGCTGGTTATACTCCTCGGTCTTTTGAATCACTTGCCTAAGGGTGTGTATGTGGTCCACGGTGCTGTAGCCTTTTCGAAACCCGGCCTGCTCCGGTGGCTGAAAGTCATCGAATTTTTGGGCGAGACGATTTAGAATAACCCTCGAGAACAGCTTATAGATATCTATAAGCTGTTCTCGAGGGTCAGTCCCATCTCACTTCTAAGCCATATGGCTTAGAAGTGAGATGGGCGGTAGTTTTTAAGGAGCGCTTTAGCGCCCTTTTTGAAAAATAATACTACCACACTCCTATGCCATGCCTCAGGTGTTATGCCAGTGTGGATGACGGAATTAAAGAGCTTTACAAGCTCTGTCAAGATAGGTATTCCTCCTGCCTTGAGCAGCTCTATGGTTATTCCCCCATCCCCCGGAGCTTTGTTCTGGTGAAGCTGTCTCATAGCCATTCCAACCTCACCCATGTCAATGTCGGGAAGCTCGTCTGTGAGATGGCGTGTCAGTTTGGCCCGTTGGTCATCCGCGCCGTGGGCCTGAGGTGGGCAAGTTTTTTGAGCATAGAAGTCTCCGTAGAACTTTTCGACTTCAGCGAGAATCTCTGGCTTTGAGGTGATTTTCATTTAAAATATATGAAAAAAAAACATTACATTTACACTTACCTGATCATGGCAATGATAACTTTTAAGTAAATACACAGTTTACTTAAAAGTTATCATTTATCAGGTGTCACCAAATGACATACGCGGTGTTGACACTTGCTCGCGAAAGATACGCAGTGTTGTTATTTGGCGATTTCTGGCTTCCGATTGGTGGAAATGAACTCGTGTCAAGTCGGTGGCAGCCTATCAAGATTTTGCGTGAATTGCCCGCAAAAACTTAAAATGGCTACATTTGTCATATACGCGGAATTATCCAATGCTAGTTACGCGGATTTGAACTATCCCCGACGATATATAGTATACAACTGACTTCCTGCTGCAAGTTTCATTGTTATTTGTTTGGAGGAGGAAAACAATTAGTTGTCGGATTATACACTTCTGGACACATCTATTGGCCCACCTTGTATTTTCAGTTTCGTTTGGTCCTAGCTAAAATTTTATAATAGGTCGAGCAAAAAGTTTTTATACAGTTTTGAACCTGGCACATTCACAATTTAATTCAATAGTCTTTTTTTGAATTTCGAACACAGAATTTAAAGAAACAAAAGACAATTTGGAGCCTGTTTGTTGATATCAAACAATCGAATACTAAGAAAACTTGGTTTTATTGGTTTTACTTGGATTTAATTCTTGTAAAAGTGATTGATATCTTTGGTTTTGCAACAAACATTACTTATTCTTAACATTAAGGTAAGGTTCTATCAATAATCTATGGATACTTCACCTGAAGGCGCCGCCCAAGCTGTGGCACTTATTCAGACCGGACACAGCCAAAGAAACATGAGTGCTCAACTTAATTTAAGTCGATCTGCGGTCCGAAATGTTTATCGGAGGTACCTAGAGACTGGCGGCTTTGTTCATCGCCAAGGAAGGCCACAATCTCGGGTCACAACTGAAAGGCAGCATCGATTCATCGTGACGACCAGCTTGAGAAATCGTCACCTTACCTCCATTGAGATACAAAACCAACTTCGCGACTTCCACGGAGTATCCGTGAGCGCTCGAACTGTTCGGAGAAGGTTAAAAGAACGCGATACGGTACCACACAAGCCAGCCAATGGGCCCAAACTAACGCGAGCCCACCGAACAGCGCGCCTTCATTTCGCACGCAGTCATTTAAATTGAACACAGCAAGATTGGAGCCGTGTACTCTTTTCTGATGAGTCTAAAATTGTGTTAGATGGCAATGATGGAAGGCAGAAGGTCTACCGACGTAAGGGAGAGCGTTTCGCACAATGCTGCTTTGAAGAGAGGACTGCTTATGGCGGTGGCTCATGGACTGTCTGGGGTGGTATATCCGCGAGCGGCAAAACTCAACTTGAGGTTGTTACAGGACCACGGCTGCCAACATTAAATGCTGAAAGGTACATTCGTGAGTGCTTAGAACCTCACGTGATACCATACGCGGACTATGTGAGCCCAAATTTCCTTTTTATGCATGATAATGCAAGAGCCCATGCGGCCGGCATCGTCAGGGAATATCTTCGGGATGTGAACATCACAGTTATGGACTGGCCAGCCAGAAGCCCAGACATGAACCCCATTGAGCACATGTGGGACGAGCTAAAAAGACGTGTTAGGGCTCGTCAGCCAGTTGCCCAGACGATGCAGGAGTTGAAAACTACCATAGAAGAGGAATGGGAGATGATCCCTCAAAATTTCATAGAGCGGTTGATAAACTCTATGCCTAATCGTATGAGAGCTGTGGTAGATGCTCATGGAGGCAACACGCGTTATTAAATTAAACCTTTATTTGATAAAACATGTTTTTTATTCAAAAATCAATTGCCTTTAACAAGGCGCATATCCGACTTGTTAGGCGTAGCTCCATGTCGTATGGTATTCTGAATTCAAATTTAAAACAATACGATCGAAAAAGATGGTAAAATGTATCAGGTTTAAAACTGCATCAACAGTTTTTGTTTAATCTAGCAATCATATTTCGGTAGGGGCCATCGAAACCTAAACTCTAAGGTGGGCCAATAGATGTGTCCAGAAGTGTAATATGTCGGTCTGTAATCACTGCTTCCTGTGCTAAAAGATTATGTGTAAATTCAATAAATTAAATTAATTCATTAATATTAATTAATATTTTTTTATAAATGTTCTGTTTATTAATGTTTGATTTTCACATCACTCAGTAATCACATCATAAACTTTCCTTGGACGTCAGAAGTAACATCATTAAAAATGAAAGATAGTTTGTGTACAAATAACTCTTACATTTATGGCCGCACTTGGTCGCAATCGCAACTGCACAGACATTGTCTTTAATTCTCTTTTTATTTAATAGGTGCCCCACACTTGAAATTTATCCTGTGTCGTGAATGGGTTTACAAACATAGAAACACGCTTTACACAAACACCCAGACCGGGGACCACTACTTGTAGGTCATACAATTTTTTTTTTCGTACGGGGATGGAACGCGCTGCGCGGCAGTACACCGTTCCTAGACACTTTTTTTTCGAGATGAAATTCTCATGGACTTCCTCCACCCTGGAGAGGCGGAGGGACCCCTCCCTCCGCCATGTCAGTGTCGACTGACTAAAACAACCCTGGTGTTCCCTCGCTCACCTGCGTCAGGAGGCAGCGGGATTTAATGCCGTATTGGCCGGTTTCACCTGCGGACCACATTTCGCCCAGACCCTGCGCCAAAACTACCGTCAACTTTTTATTGAGAAATTTCTTCTTGATACTCACAGTCATCAGTGGTGAGCGGGCAGTGGTCGAACTGCACGTTGTGCGACTGCGAGTTGGCGGAGTGGAACTCGAGCTGCGGGCCCTCGAGGATGCAGCCGCTGAACACGTTGCCCACCAGCAGCACGGCGCCGCCCGCCTCCAGCGCGCCCGGCGACAGCAGCTCCGGGTTCCATGTCACGTTCGATATTATCTACAGCGACAATAAACATTACAATTAAAAGAAATTTATTCAAATTGGGTTGAAAATCAGAATGTTTTAAACGTAACATTTTTTCTTCTCCTAACAAGTGTTATTTTAGCTGGGGTGAAGAAGTGGCAGAATTAAGGGGTGTATATGGGTAATATTTTGACTGCAGAGTAGTGGCTGGAATGCAATTGACGGCAATATTTCATTTCAAGGATCTGATGCTAAACATTGAAATAGTGTGGCCTGCCATATAGCTACTGATATTTGTTCTGGCGGTAAGTTAAACGACATATTGCGGAAATATACTACATTAAAATATTTTTGATGGCCGGAAATATTCTTATGGTTTTGAGATGGCCGGAAATGTAGTAGCATATTGCAGTACAATATTGCCAGTTTAGACGCACCTTTAGATAAGACAGAAACCATAAACATAATACGACCACAACAGGAAATTATAGGGCAAAGCTGCCAACCAATGCCTCATCTACATACAGGTCCTGTGCCGGGAAAGGTTCCACCTGGTTGGTATTTAACATTTTAAAGGCATTTTCACTCAATGGAACACAAAGCTTGAGTTTCTAAAAACTACTACTAGTTTAGTATAGACATCATAGGACAATGACTTTTGCAGTTGTTATTATCGTCAATTATATTAACAGGCCGTTAATGTCGACAGAACTACGATCTATTATGGTAATATCACGGTATACGGTATAAGAGAAACAGTTATAATAACTGAAAATGAATAGCATTATAACTACGGTCCTAAATTAACCACAATAGGGTTTAGTGACGCTTCAAAAACTGACAACTACTTAGAACATGCTACTACAATTAAAAAAAAAATCAGTTATGAAGAATGGTAAAAAGTGCCAGAGATGTATAAAAACGGAAAAAAAATGCGCACGCTAAAAAAATCTTGTTTGTTGTTTGGTCCCATGATCCCAAGATTTAAATTTTATTCTGTTTTTTAGTAATGGGTCTGGCCATTTGTGTAGTGGAATTAGTGACAGTATTTTTGTGATTATCCTTCTGTTGGTAACTTGGTATAGTGCAATTGTAATAAAGAATCGTTCATAATATTATAAATGAGGGGACAATAAAAGTGGGCGTTAACTAGCTGATACGACACACTTGTTTGAGATGATATCATGATACTCTGTTGGAAAACCCAATTGTTTTTTGAAAATAAGAGAACACAAAAAGAAAAAGAATATTATGCAAAAATTTAAGATCAAACATTTGTTCTGAAGATGGCGTACCTTGCTGATTTTTTCACTGAAATTAATAGTCTGAATATTTCAATGCAAGGAAATGAAACGAACATTTTGACGTTGCAGGATAAAATCGCAAGATTTTTGCGCAAATTTGAACTTTGCCAAAGTAGAGTCCAAGCTGGTGATGTGTCAATGTTTATACAACTAAGTGAACAATTAGTAAATGAATTTATTTACCCCTAGCTGCTAGGGGTAAACTTAATTCCCATACTTCTTCACAGGGGTAGTGACATTGAAAAGGTTAGGAACCACTGTTCTAAGACATTAGAAACGTCTTTGAAATATTACGTACAGAATTGCATATTTTCATGTCAAATTAATTACTATGTAAATTAAATACGTGTGAGTACTATTTTGTCCTAAAGGTATTTTTAATTTACTGCTTAGGTACCTATTTGTTTTCAAGACCGACAATAACGAATAAACGACAAACCTGTATAAATACAGATGGCGTTGTGAAAAGAATTAACAAAATCGGTTCAGTAATCCCAGATATCACCCTCTACATACAAACAAACAGATTCTTCTTCATTATAATATAAGTATTACTTTGTAGACATTTTGATTACTCTGCAGACACCAGTTGTCCATTTGCCATGTCTCGATATTACGATCATCTGTGTCAATATGTTTAGTGTGAAAAGATTCGTTTATACAACTGTCCCAGCCGCGCATGACTCATAATTAGTTAGTGACGTCAAACACTACACATTATAAATACAAAGTCGCTCGCCGGCCGCGTTTGTCTGTCCGTTCACCATAAAGTCAAAAACTGATGAACAGAATCTCATTCGATTTCCACTAAAAGATAGAGTGATCAATAAGGAAAGTTTAGGTGCAATTTTTTGTGTAAATTGGTTGAAATACGATCACAGTTCAGCTAGTTAGTTAGCATAGTCGGGAGCTTTAATTAAAACAGGGTATAATAAAAATTTACATGCTATCGGAAATCAACTAGGTATTTGCCGTACATACATGCTTTCACACTCTGCATGTATTTGCCGTATCTCGTGACGTTCCGAAAGTATTATAAAACTTCAAAATATATAAGTAGTGCAGTTACTGATTGGTTTTGGAGATATGTTATTTTGACGTTCGTATTTTTTAATTATTAAGAAACATCCAATCAAAATACACTTCTGGACACATCTATTGGCCCACCTTGTATTTTCAGTTTCGATTGGTCCTAGCTAAAATTTTATATTAGGTCGAGCAAAAAGTTTATATACAGTTTTGAACCTGGCACATTCACAATTTAATTCAATAGTCTTTTTTTGAATTTCGAACACGGAATTTAAAGAAACAAAAGACAATTTGGAGCCTGTTTGTTGATATCAAACAATCGAATACTAAGAAAATTTGGTTTTATTGGTTTACTTGGATTTAATTCTTGTAAAAGTGATTGATATCTTTGGTTTTGCAACAAACATTACTTATTCTTAACATTAAGGTGAGGTTCTATCAATAATCTATGGATACTTCACCTGAAGTCGCCGCCCAAGCTGTGGCACTTATTCAGACCGGACACAGCCAAAGAAACATGAGTGCTCAACTTAATTTAAGTCGATCTGCGGTCCGAAATGTTTATCGGAGGTACCTAGAGACTGGCGGTTTTGTTCGTCGCCAAGGAAGGCCACAATCTCGGGTCACAACTGAAAGGCAGCATCGATTCATCGTGACGACCAGCTTGAGAAATCGTCACCTTACCTCCATTGAGATACAAAACCAACTTCGCGACTTCCACGGAGTATCCGTGAGCGCTCGAACTGTTCGGAGAAGGTTAAAAGAACGCGATATGGTACCACACAAGCCAGCCAATGGGCCCAAACTAACGCGAGCCCACCGAACAGCGCGCCTTCATTTCGCACACAGTCATTTAAATTGGACACAGCAAGATTGGAGCCGTGTACTCTTTTCTGATGAGTCTAAAATTGTGTTACATGGCAATGATGGAAGGCAGAAGGTCTACCGACGTAAGGGAGAGCGTTTCGCACAATGCTGCTTTCAAGAGAGGTCTGCTTATGGCGGTGGCTCATGGACTGTCTGGGGCGGTATATCCGCGAGCGGCAAAACTCAACTTGAGGTTGTTACAGGACCACGGCTGCCAACATTAAATGCTGAAAGGCACATTCGTGAGTGCTTAGAACCTCACGTGATACCATACGCGGACTATGTGGGCCCAAATTTCCTTTTTATGCATGATAATGCAAGAGCCCATGCGGCCGGCATCGTCAGGGAATATCTTTGGGATGTGAACATCACAGTTATGGACTGGCCAGCCAGAAGCCCAGACATGAACCCCATTGAGCACATGTGGGACGAGCTAAAAAGACGTGTTAGGGCTCGTCAGCCAGTTGCCCAGACGATGCAGGACTTGAAAACTACCATAGAAGAGGAATGGGAGATGATCCCTCAAAATTTCATAGAGCGGTTGATAAAGTCTATGCCTAATCGTATGAGAGCTGTGGTAGATGCCCATGGAGGCAACACGCGTTATTAAATTAAACCTTTATTTGATAAAACATGTTTTTTATTCAAAAATCAATTGCCTTTAACAAGGCGCATATCCGACTTGTTAGGCGTAGCTCCATGTCGTATGGTATTCTGAATTCAAATTTAAAACAATACGATCGAAAAAGATGGTAAAATGTATCAGGTTTTAAACTGCATCAACAGTTTTTGCTCAATCTAGCAATTATATTTCGGTAGGGGCCATCGAAACGTAAACTCTAAGGTGGGCCAATAGATGTGTCCAGAAGTGTAGTTGTTATCTCCGTTTTTAAACAAGGCAATAAAATGTGAGCACAAACCTGTGTATCCTTATCGACTTCCAGCAGCAGTGAGGGGGGGTCGGAGTTGTAGCGCAGGCCGACCCAGTGCCAGCGGTTGTCGAGAGTCTCCTTAGCCAGGCCCACCTCGCGGTGCGGCTGCGACGGCCGCGCCCACGACACCACCACCTGCTCGAACAGCGCCGTCACGTGCAGCGTGTAGCGCTGGAACCGCTGTGAGAACAGCTCGCCGCCTGTAATGTGACCTCATATTATGTATGGAGCATAAGAGTGCGATGTCAGTCTTAAAGATATGAGAAAAGTTTAAGTTACAAAGAACATCTTATAATGAAAAAACCAAGCATCTCAAGAATACTAGCAGTACGTGTGGGAACGTGGAAACGGCTTCAACGGAAATTAATCTCCGCGATACGAGTAAGGCTAGATGTCCCGTAAACTTCATTGTGTGCGGTAACCTTTCGCCTCGAGCCCGCTGCACATATAACGGTTCAAAGGCCACGATCAGTAACTTCCCATGATGACATTCGTCAATGGCAAACAAATGAGACTTACCGACTAACGGGACAAAACCAACTTATACAAGGAAAGAACTTTTAAATAATGATAATGGTAAAACTATGAGGAATTTGACAGGTGCGGGACAGATGCTCTACGAACAAGCACTATTATTTCTCATTGAATCGCATCGAAGGACAAGTCCCAAGCCAATCAACAAGTCTATATTCCATCTGCCATGCAAATAATATGTTCTAGGTCTAGCAACTACAATGATGTAATGATCAAATACCTAATGTGGAACACGACGAATTCCATGGGTCTGTCGAATGAATGAAAGATGTGTGAATATGCAAACATACAGGTGTAGGAAACACATCGGATGCAGGGCAATAGTATACTGGTGGAGTGTATCGCGTGTTGTACAAAAAGAGCCTTGTAATCGTTACTACAATATGCAAACACCAATGTTGTGATCTGTGTGGTCTACAATCCAATCGTTGGGGTTCTATAAGTTTCATTCCACGTTCATCGTGTACGATACGAGCATAATTTTTCATATTCTGCGAAGTCATCCATACATAATGAACATTGCAGGATTCCACTATAGTCACATAACCCAGATTGCTTAATATCCAAGAATTGTTGTTTTCGCAATTTGCACAACGATAAGTAATTTATGCAAAAATGCTGGGTGTGTACTGTGAAGTTATAAGATTTATCAATAGTTATAGCCAGGCACTACGATGATTCAAAGATGGCTCATTTGATAAAACAATAACACATTACTGTCTTAGCCTTAATTGTATGTCGATATGAAAAGCGCTGTATGGGCCGTATTCCTTGAAAGGCCGTGATTCAACATAATCTAATCATGAGTACACGAGTCGTGCAGTGTATCAACTGTCGAGTGGGTGATTGAACCACCTTTCTCTCAACAAATCATGATTACAACAACGCTGTGAATCGCGACCGGTCCGGCCGGCGAGCGACCGAGCGCGTGTGATGCTGTGAGGTAACATAAGTGTCGCGGTAATGGCCGCACGATCACTGACGAGTGCCCGACTGCTCGTCGATCACAACACACTCTGATTAAACACACGACATGTCCATTTGTACAATATAATCGTATGTTTTGTACGCATGGCTTGCGTACGCGCCGATGATGATTCAATTGACAATTTGTTCGAACGCCACCTAATTACCGATACGGCCTTGAATTCGTAGATATACAGATGTGCCAAATGGTTCTCTTCGTATAAATAAGTATTTATTTTATTATGAGGCAGATAACTGATTCATAGATCACAATGATGAACTTTGGTTGCCTTACGTGAAATTAGGCGGACACACGGTGGATACGTTAAGTGACGTAAAGGTTATTAAAATAATAAGTATTGCCCATAAATTGAGGAAATTGATTTGCTTTTTTAAGTAGAAGTCATCAAATAAATAAGCAATAAAGAACAGCATCTGTCAACGTCACAAATCTGCGATTCTGAGAATCACGAAGCGTGTTCTGTACCCCAAGCACGAATAATTTTAGGTTTCGTGTCGTCGCCGTATCGTACAGCATTTTGTATGGAAACTTGAACAGCGCCTCTGGTGAGCGTAAATTGAACAAATTTTGAGAGCACGAGCAAATAAATGTAAGATTCGTATCGTCTTCGTACGTAAACGTAAACGTATCTTGAGTCATTTGTATGAAAATAGGTAGCACGAACGCAAAAAATGACGGGTGGTTTCGTAATTTTCGAAGGCTGGCTTTCGAGTTTTACGAATATTTATTCACCTTCAATTTGACAGTGAGAAAACTTTCGTCGAGTTTATATTAAGCATAAAATTATAATTTAAGTGATTGTGTTGATATATTTTGTTAGAAATTGAATGTGTACTCCAATATTTATTATATTAATATGTTACCTTTCTATTTATGCTGCCATAATTGACAAAAAATAAGCACTTACTTATTGCACTGGGTGCGGGAAATATGACAGGATTATATAATCTTTTAGCAACCATTGATTGATATTATTGTCATGATTAATAAAATAAATAAAATCATCGAACACAGAACATTCGTATTAAAGCTTTTCTTTATTTTTACATCACATTTTACCATTAAATGTCATGACAAATAATAATTATCCTTAGCCTACCATCGTCTCGATTCACTCTGTGCTATTCGAAATCGATTCAGCAGTATACAATGAAAGAAGTACAAACAAACTCACATTCGCATTTATTAAGATTTAAGACATTTAAAATTAAAAATACAAAATAAACATGTTGATATGAAACACAGTTAAATGTATTGCTAGTTAGGACCTCAAAAATAGGAATTTCTTCATAATGTAAACCTCATTGAGACCTACTGCCTTTGAATCAAGCTCTTCACCGAATCTCCAAACGAGAGCCTCGTCTCATTATTGAATATCGTGGGGAATCCTTCTGTTCAACCGTTTAACAAACTCTCTTCTTGATCAAGGTGTCAATTACATATTTACTGCATTAAGAATATTTCAGTTTAGTTATCTCAGTTTACTGAAATAGCTTACAGACAAATAACGAAATACATCAACAAAATCATTGAATATTGATTTGAAACGTCATGACAGCGGAAAGATTTGACAATATAATATGATAGACGTTCGTTTAGGAACGCAGTTAAATCAAAGGCGTCTTTTCAGGAATTAGTTTAATTATTAGGCCATTTATCTAACTGAATATTAAATGTTGGTGCAGTTTCTTTGTATTGCGTCATAAATTAAACAATATTATAATTTTAAATGCCCTAAACTCACTAATTTTCTACCAAAAATCCAGTTTCTGAACGAAACATTCATTCAAGTGTAGGATCATTCGTTCTATTTTTCCCAACCCTAGTTACGTAGCATGACGTCACCAACGTTTTCGTATCGCACCCTCGATATAAATTTGAAAGTGCTTCGTGCTTCCAACTTTCGTTGTATTCTGTTATTGAATCGACGGCACGATACGGCGGCGACACGAAACCTACAATTATTCGTGCTTGGGGTACTGTAATGCAGTAACGCGTGCACTGCACGTAATAATCAGCAAAAACGTTGCGATGTAATGACGCTCGGCTGCGGTGCGTTTTGATTGATGCACGTTCCATCGGCGCGCAGGAGCTTTTTGTCCTAAGCAATACTGGATCTTTGGGACATTGCCTTCCGTGACCAATGTGGTCAAAAACAAAACCTTACTTATTTTTTTGTCTGGGAGAGACAATAAAATGTTCTGGTAAATTCATTTCATATTTAGGTATCTACCAATCATCGTCTCATCAACGGCCTGATTGACTGCTGTGGAAAGATTCATGAAGTGTAGAGTAGTTGATAGTGGATGAAGTAGAAGCAAGGTTCTCACGTACCCACGCATGTCCGGAAGCTGAGCCCTACGAGTTGTTTTAGTGATACGGGCCTGGACAGCCGGATGTAGGAGCTGCCATTGAAGTAGGCCTCGGGCCGGTCGGAGGGGCCGAGCGGACCAGCGGCGCGGGCGCCCGGTGTTGCTGCCGCGCACGCCGCTAGCACCACCCAGCAGGCTGCAATGAAGAAAACATTAAATGTTAAATATGTTAATAGTCAATTGCGACAGGTATGTGAATATGCTATGATGCGCTTCTTAAGGGCTTCACATAGCATAACTTCACAAGCATCAAAGGATGCAGAAGACCTACTTGTTTAAACTTCAGAGCTACAGTTTAGTAGACATAACACACCTGTTATTCTATATATTGTCGCGATCTTGACAATGATCAGTGCAACACACAATACGCGCTCCCGGCATTCCACTAGGAACTGGGAGCACAGCGGAGCGGTGGATCAATCACAAGTACATACAGAGAAGCCACTGACGTCAGTCGCACAAAGTTATTGGTGTGCTGGCCGGCAGCAATATGTGTGCGTTGTGCAAACAGTTCGATACGAGGGAATAAACGCTGTGTTGCATACAGGCGCATACGTAGAGCCTCAATGAAACCAGGTCATTGCAGGTGGCACAAGACTCGCGAGACAGCGATTACTACATTAATTTTAACTGGATAATGTTTGTAAAATATATTCTGTATCCAAAACCAGGCCACACCGTAACAAATAGCCATAAAATAAACCAGCTAACCAATGTTGAATTGTACCATTTGACAAGATTACGCAAGCAACCAGTATCCATTGAGGTATTGTATACGTACTTCAGTGAAGAAGCTTGTGTCTGGCCTACTGCGTGCAGACCTTTCACTATTTATCCACACAGCCGAGATCTTCGACCGTCGACGTAGTTAACGCTTTTTTATTTGAATGGCGATGCAACTCAACATAAAACTGCATTTTTTGTAAAAACTGAACTCTTCTAACTAATCTGTAGCATCTTTAGTCGCATTTGGTACACATTAAGATACCGTAAGTGGTGAAATTTTGGCGCTAAGCGGAAACTTTCCCTTTTATGATACTTGACGTTAAAAATGTAAACCAGTTTATTAAATCTTGTTATTAAAATCATGAACGTATCATCTTATGCGTTTTTGGGATATAATATACAAAGTTTTATTTCAGTAGGTACTATTTGAAAGGACTCCTGAACAGCTAGTGGCTTGCACCCCGCAGTGAGAGCGCCCGACATTCTCCCAGGGCTCCGATAGACCACTGGCCGCGGTTCCAATTTATTACCTATTGCCGTACATACCTAGGTCGTTCCTGAACGTATTTACTGTTACCGTACGCGAACAGAGCCCCGATCGAAACTTGGTGACCGCGACTGAACGGACGCCCCGCGGTATTCTGCGATTGCATTGGCCCCAATAAACAAGAATTTAGTGCAACGTTCCAAATAACAGGCATATTGATGCTTATCACTTGTTCGCTTGCATTTTTGAGATTTTTGTTTGCCTTCCAACTTTGGAGAAACCTCCAAAACTTTAATGTAGTATGCTACTCTACGTGTTAGCGTGGCTGGGTCGATACCTAGTTTGTTTAAATACTTACTCTTTCGTTCTATTAATTGTTTCGATTGTCTACATCTACCTAATTATGTTGGGAATAGATTGTCCGTGTCAGTAGGGGTAAATCATACGTGTCTGAGTATACAATGTTATCCACCGGAATTGAAGAACTGGTTCTTTTGTAGAAAATCTATTTGCTTACGAAATAACAAAGATTTATCCCTGACAAAATTGGAGTAAAATACGAACGTTACACTATCATAGTTTATGAATTGTAAGTCTGCATCATTCCCAGTAGATATCACAAAGGAACACCAGAGAAACCTTATGAATAGTAGAGTAAAAGTTGTAGATAGTCCAATGTCAGTGCAGACTGGGGTTCTTTGACCGTTGTTATAGATTATTGTCATGAATACATCAATCCAATTAGCGGCACCGGCGAGCAGAGCACGCGCTCTCCACATAATCGAGTTAGAATCGATTCGTCACGAGATCGAGTAGCTGCCCGCCACTCGCTTGCCACCATGGCGGTTTTAACTACAATCGAGCTACAAACCAATTTATGGGAAAATAACTACGCAGATTCTCTTGAAAGTATAGTAAGAGCTCCATACAGGAGCTTTCTCACACTTGAAATGTTTTTGTTGCACGTCATCTGAGGCGAGCACGTTGGGCATGCTAATGTGTTCGCGTACTCCCGGAAACAGTAAGTTTATGTTAAAATTAGGACCTTCACCTTGAGACGAGTAAATCACTGTGATCACTAACCATGTCGTCAACAAATAGTGGTTATTTACTAAATTGAAGCTGATTTACCTACCCAAGTAACAGCCGCGAAGAATCTGCATAGACGACAATCGACTGCTTATCGTTTCGGTATAATTGTACGAGACGATTGAGCAAAACGAGTTACTTAATGTACTTACTGATAACATTTCCACCTACATTTGTACTAGTACTAGAGTCTTGATCTCAAACAGGATTAAAATAATAACGATTCGTGCTACCTATTTCTTTTAGAAATATATTTTATAGCAGATGTTAAGAGGAAAACGAATTCTACGAATTAAAAATCTCCATTCTTTAAGTGATCATTCAGTATCTGTCGAAGTACTCACAGACGTCAGTATTCAACCTACCCCAACCTGTTTTTTTTATCGATTTTAACTTTATCACCAAACAGGAAGGTTCATGTTTGACTGGGATTTCAGACTACCGTCTATCGGCTAGCATCTCTATCAGTGTCGTAAACGTGACTATCGATTACTCCGTGAAATCATGGAATCCCGCTCACTTACATAAAAACAACAAGAAAATGGTGTTACCATTCATTTACTACACACAGTTCTGTGTTGGTGTTCAGCCTGCACTTCAAGCACTGACTTGAAGACTGAGTATCATAAAATGAATCTGAACCTACGAAGTTATTCCGGCAGTTGAAAGTCGGGAAAGTTATCGCTAAATATATTTTAACTTGAATTTGAGGCTGCGGTGGCTACGGTGATAGAAGAAATTCGAAGCCTCTATCTACGAGTAGAAGCCAGGAATCCAAAATGGTGGTCATAATTACGATCTGAACAACCGACACTTCTCCATTGATTTAAGTACGCCATAACAGATGAGGAAAATTACAATGAACTAGGATCAGTTCTCATTAGTAAGTTGGAGAGCGATTAGGGTAAGTGACTTTATATCTTCATACATTGGACACACAAGGGTACGTATTAAAATACCGAAATTTAAAAGACCGAATTTTAAAATACCGATGGACGGAATCCCGAAAATTGAAACGCCGAATGGTTGTTTGGTCGAAAGTTCGTTTGCCCGAAAGTTTAAAATCCCGAAGTTAAAACTCGAAATTTAAAAACCTGGAGTTTAAAATGCCGAAAATGTCCTTCACAGGAGAAAGTCGACGGAGCCCCGCTCCGCGGGGCTCCTACTTCTGCGTGGTTAAAAAAAAATAACCACGAAGAGGATGGCGGGGTCTTTCAGACCCCGCCATCCTCTTCTAACCTAAATTGTCCGAGTCGGGGTGCCAGCAAGTCCCGAGGTTAGACCTAGTTCTAACCGGCTAAACCTAGGTGTAACCGACCACATGCGGTTAAACCTACGTGTATCATACTTATCTTCAGTTAGAACTAGGTTTAGCCGGTTAAAACTAGGTCTAACCTCGGGAATTGCTGGCACCCCGACTAGGACAATTTAGGTTCTTTAAATTTCAATTTAGGCTCTTTGTGGTTATTTTTTTTTTAACCTCGCAGAAGTAGGAGCCCCGCGGAGCGGGGCTCCGTCGACTTGCTCCTCCAAATACCGAGGTTTTTTATCAAAAACATAACGACTATCGGCATTTAAAACTTTCGGTATTTTGAATTTCGGTGTTTTGGACGTCGGTATTTCAAACATAGGTATTAAGAACTTTCGGTATTTTGAATTTCGGTGTTTCGGACGTCGGTATTTCAAACATAGGTATTATGAACTTTCGGGATTTTGATACGTACCCACACACAACTATTAAACTTTCATTTTTCGGACTACTAAAGCTTAAGAGACTTATAATAAATAAGAAGCTATTATACAATACAATTTTCACCTATCACGATTAGCACGCGACAATTAATCACGCGCTGCGCTAACGCATGGAAAGTGTTTCAGCGAAGCAAAGATACACAAACGCAATTGATCCAGTAATGCACATTACACAATGAGCCACAAGCACAACGGCCGCGATAGCAGCGCACGCGCAGCGGATATAACCGTCTGCCGGAGTGCCAGCACCGGCGCACAGTGGTCCGGATTTTGAAAAAGGTGGACATAGGATCGAAAATGCATATTTAACTAAACAAAAAATTGTTTCGAATAGGAAATTTAACGCTGATTAATACTTATTACTACAACTTTTCAAAAAAACTGCTCCTTCATGTCAAAAAAAAATATTGAAAAAAAAAATGTATGGGAGAAAATCTATTTTATTTTTTTTCTCCGTTCAGTATCAAAGTATAGCAAGCAAACCTTTTAATCTGGTAAGTACTTATTGCCCTTAATACGACGACATATAAATTGCTTGCGTATCCCTGCGGCCTTGGCGTCTACGATGATTCAAAGTTTAAAATTTGAATGTTGAATTATCTTAATATTTTTAACGAGTTTTTCTATTGAAATTAATCTAAAATATCATTTTTCATAAAACAAGCACCCCGCGCGTCCCTTCCGTGTATTAGGCTCGCCCCCTATTACTTGGGACTTAAATATAACTGGCGAAATGACAGTGTACTATAGTGTAGTATAAACCATTGCCGAATCCTTTGGAGAATATATAACGAGATCTTATGATAAAATAAGCATTTTTGCTTATTTTTTTTTTTTGTAAGTAATCTTCTCTTGATTGTTCTTTTATCTTCTAAATATATAAAACTCAAAGGTGACTGACTGAAATAGTGATCTATCAACGCACAGCCCAAACCGATGGACGGATTGGGCTGAAATTTGGCATGCAGATAGATGTTATGACGTAGGCATCCGCTAAGAAAGGATTTTGATCAATTCTACCCCCAAGGGGTTAAAATAGGGGGTGAAAGTTTGTATGAAACTTTGTAAAGTTTAAACCGATTGGGCTGATACTTTGCATGCAAAAAGCTACTATGACGTAGGCATCCCCTAAGAAAGGATTTTGATAAATTCCACCCCTAAGGGGATAAACTAGGCGATGAAAGTTTGTATAAATCCTCCTTGATTTTAGACGGAACTTCTACATATCCCAGTTGAAACATTTCCAGAAGATTTAGAAATAATCAAGATCTTTTTGAAGAACTACATCAGTAATATCAAGCGCAGTTAAGCAAGTGCTTCTAGAAATCAGAAGACTTTCATGAATAGACATGCTGCGTGGTTACAATCAAATATTAGTTGGCCAAATTGCCCTACTGTTAATTTATCCGAGATTTTTCAAGCCCAAGACGAAGTTATCGAAAACATATCGTCAGACAATACTTCAGTTGACATCGATACTACAGCAGCTGTGATTCCGTCGACATCTTGTACAACAACTGTGGACCCATCTACCGAAGTTCAGATTAGAAGGAAGCCTTTTGTTGACCTCAGCAACAAACAGAAAAAAAAAGTTCAGATTTTGGACTATTCGCCGGAAGAACTTACTTTTGCATTAGTCGAAAGACTTAGGATAGACAAGAAGAATGACTTAGCTATCGTTCAAGACACATTGTTTAAGAAAAATAGGAAAAAAACTGTTGATGAAGATCATGCTTTTGGTCTTTATACATCATTGAACCTCCATTAATGTAAACGTGACAGCTTCAGTGATGTTGTTATTGTTAGAGTTGAGTTTGTTAGTAGTAGTAGATAAGTTGTGATCCTTTTCAGGACTACTTAAAATAGTCATTTTCAGGACTTCAGAAAAAGTTTTTCAGGGCTAAACCTGTTTCTTTTAAGATGAGCTACGATAGTAGTATAACCAACGATCAGTTGAAAATGTAAGAAGAATTATACAAACTGTCATCCCCTACTTTATCCCTTTGGGGGTAGAATTTATCAAAACCCTTTCTTAAGGTATGTCTACGTCTTAACATCCTGCATGCCCATCCCGATCCATCCAAAGTCATGGAAGATTTATACAAACTTACATCGCCCAGTTTATCCCCTTAGGGGTGGAATTTATCAAAACCCTTTTTTAGGGGATGCCTACATCATAGTAGCTTTTTGTATGCAAAGTATCAGCCTGATCGGTTTAAACCTTACAAAGTTTCATACAAACTTTCATCCCCTATTTTAACCCCTTGGGGGTAGAATTGATCAAAATCCTTTCTTAGCGGATGCCTACGTCATTACATCTTTCTGCATGCCAAATTTCAGCCCAATCCATCCAGTGGTTTGGGGTGTGCATTAATAGATCACTATGTCAGTCAGTCACCTTTGAGTTTTATATATTTAGAAGATGAAAGAATAATCAACAGAAGATTATTTACAAAAAAATAAGCAAAAATGCTTATTTTATCATAAGATCACGTTTTATATTCCCCAAAGGATTCGGCAATGGTTTATACTACACTATAGTACACTGTCATTTCGCCAGTTATATTTAAGTCCCAAGTAATAGGGGGCGAGCCTAATACACGGAAGGGACGCGCGGAGGACTTGTTTTATGAAAAATGATATTTTAGATTAATTTTAATAGAAAAACTCGTTAATAATATGAAGATAATTCAACATTGAAATTTTAAACTTTGAATCATCGTAGGCGCCAAGGCCGCAGGGATACGCAAGCAATTTATATGTCGTCGTATTAAGGACAATAAGTACTTACCAGAATATAAGGTTTGCTTGCTATACTTTGATACTGAACGGAGAAAAAAAATAAAATAGATTTTCTCCCATACATTTTTTTTTTCAATATTTTTTTTTGTCATGAAGGAACAGTTTTTTTGAAAAGTTGTAGTAATAAGTATTAATCAGCGTTAAATTTCCTATACGAAACAATTTTTTGTTTAGTTAAATATGCATTTTCGATCCTATGTCCACCTTTTTCAAAATCCGGACCACTGTGCGGCGCTTATATCGTAACCAAAGCAAACTTCGGAAATTGGCACAGCCTTGTACTGGAATTTTCTATTTTAACACTAATTTGAAAAAAAAAAACAATGTTGAATAGTTACGGCAATCCAGTTCATTAATTGAATCAGAAAATAGTTTATGGTCATTTAACAATTAATTGAATTGACTAGAGGTTGGCATCTGCTAACAGTATCTGTTCATATTCGAATTTATTAGAAGACTCCTACCACCAACTACATTATTTAGTCAAACAAATGTCTATCGTGTAACAATTGGAGGTATCCTACATTGGGACCCGCTGAAACTGCACTTGAGCAATAATGGCACCTTAACTATTCCATATACGACTCCTGTCTAAATTGTTTGCAGGTGCCAGGTTCCAAATGTGGAATATATCGACAGTTTGTGCACAGCTACACCATTTCATTGTATTATAGTTATAGGGCATAGCATAGCTGGGCCATGATAGTAGGAACTGAGGACCGTGACGTAATGACACGTTTTGCGCTGTGCTGTGGCCTGTGCCCAAACGAAGTAAGTGTCACTGAACTTAACTCACTTAAGATTGTTGAAGATTACAGGTTTCAAAATTGTCCCAGATGATAAGCTTACTGGAGTAACATTAAGTTAAACTAAAAGTTAAACTCAGATGAAGAAAGAGAAGGTGGAAGTAATTGAAATGGGGAACAGAATAATGTCTTCGATGGCAGGATGCAAATATGCAATGAAATAACTCTTGAATTATCTCTCTCTGTTGTGAATCTAGGCGTTCTACTCGGAGTAACACCGGTACAAAATGTTAATATTATACAAAAGCACGTAACTGCGGCACAGACAATGTGTGGGCGTCGAGGTTAATCTTGCGCCACTATCCCACTGCCTGAGATTCTCATCGCATCCACCACACAAATGTGAAACCTGACACGATGCATCAGAGTCCAAACTCAAGAAGCAGAGTAAACAATAGGCCGTTACACGTGTGATTTCAACGGCCATCCGTAACTGCAAACTATATTAGAAGGTATTTATTTTGCATTTTCAATGATACGAGATACATTAATATTTGTGATTGTGGCAAGTATGTTCAGGAAATTTTAAGAAGTTCTTATTCAATGCCAAAGCATGTATATAATGGATGACGCTTTGAAATGAAATATGTACTCTAAAACTTCGTGGAAGAGAAAGTTGTTATAGGACATCTGTTAACAATGAGATAACGTTACTAGAACAACTAAGACAAGCTATGAGTCAAGTCTTTGTACCCCAACGGTATACTGATATTCTCACTGCAGTAGCTATTATATGTAGAACAAAGCTAAATTCTTGAACAGCAAATTCTTAGCAACTAATAAAGCTGAGTTTGATCAGAAATTCATAACACACCATAAACAATGTCGGCAAGGCGCACGGTGTGCGGTGTGTTCGGTAGATCAATGCGCGTGCGCATAGCGGTGTAGTGACGTCACCGGTCGTCAGGTAACGACCAGTGACTCATAAGTCATAGTCCTTTGCTTACCAGGAAACAAAGCTCGCGGAAGCGGCGGACCAAAGGAGCAGATGACTCAAATTCGTGTAAAAGTACTTTCATTCATACGAATGACTATCTTGTGAAGTTTACGTTTAAACTTAACACATTTTAGGGAAAATCGGAATGGAGGATCGAAAATGTGCCTTGTTTCGTTCGTACAAGTTTATTTCATAGACACACTTTATTTCGTTATCATGTGTCACTTTATTTCTTTATTTCATATGACACTAGAATAGACTCTCTATCTTTTAATTCGTTTTTAATGAGCACATGTGTCACTTTATTTCTTTATTTCATATGACACTAGAATAGACTCTCTATCTTTTAATTCGTTTTTAATGAGTTTATTGAAATCGGAAGAAGAAAGTATCTCAAACTGGTTTCATAGTTGTTTGTTTTGAGCACGCATTCGCGTATCCTCGAAAATTCTTGAACATGCACGTGACAGATGCAAATGTGGCAACGCATTATACATTCGAAGCAGTTTCACAGACATTGTGCACCAGATACCAAACAAAGAACTTTCTACTGGACATGCTACGTTTGCCAGTTATCCATCGGTTTTCGTAACGAATTACAGTAAGCAATTGACATAACGGCCTTCAGCACCGAATCAAAATGGCGGCGAATGGCGCTGCCAGATGATATCTGACATACTGTGACTAATTACGACCAACGATTGGTGTTGGAAAGTCCGACAATCGCAGAGCAACAATAAAAACGTGCTCTCTATTTTTATGGAAATAACATAACTGCAGAAACATAAATGGTAGTAAGGGAAGATCAACTGATATTACAACCGTGGAAACTAGTCAAAGATATGAATATTTTGTTGAGTTTGTTAGTAAATGATGAAAGGTCCCTTCACAGTTCGAATTTTAGAGGAATCTTTTGTAGATGATACTCCTCGGCGGCATGCGCAGGCTTTGTTACCATAGTGTCTGGATATATTTCAGTCTCAAAGTTTTAAAATCGAGTTTCAAAGCTGGATGGAGTGTTTTTCACTCGCAAATCTCACTACATACAGTACAGTCGTTCCTGGCAAGCCGAGCGACTTCAGATAACGGTGGTGTGGCGCCGGCGCAGACAGCGCGTCACACGCTGTCGCCCAACTGTTACACCGTGATGCTGGGATTGAACTCACGAACCTAGTCAATACTGGCCCAACATCATAATTTAGGCTATTTCATTACAGTAAGATGTTTGAGTCGAATATGAAATAAATAAGTAGAAAACAAAACAAGGGCCAAAAATATTCCATCCGTGGTCTGCACTCGCATAAGCATGTACGTTGTCTTCACAGTTTATGGTGTGGCATGAGAACCCGATAGTGATGTTACAGTCGCAATTAACCCAGTGTGCAGGAGATCAATATTTGGATGCGCGTGCGCACGCACTCGTTGAAGAGAGTGCGTCGCGTGACGACACGCCATAAGTAACAGGTTTGCTGGTGACACGAGGCGACGAACTTTGGTACTGCACCAATTCACACCAGAGAAGCGAGGGAAAAGTTATAAACTTTGTGGATAGTTAATTAATTATGCTGTTGTATTACATTCATTAATAGTAGTCGAAGTCAAGTCAGCTGTACGTACACTGTGAAGTTACGACTCTTTTTTCTCATATGGTATCTTCGTGTCTGACCATATTGAGTCTTAACTGCTGTAGATTCGGTCCCAGTTAGTAGTCCAGTCATTAAAGCCTACACCCGAAAGTAATTAGTAACATTACCAAAAAAATTAGTAACAACCTAATTCCAAATTTGCAGCGTGTTACAATTTTTTTTGGTAATGTTAATAACGAAAAACACTTTTCACTCCTTTTCAACCCTTTCCATACACCCCAGAACGCTGCAAAATCACCCGGTAAGTTATTTTACCTTCTTTAAGGACCCCTTAAAATTTCGGCAAGTTACTAATTACTTTCGGGTTTAGGCTTTAATAACTGGACTATAGATACTGATTCTAAAACCATATAAATGAGTCATTTGTCATTAAAATAAAAGTCCTGATAGTATTGTCTCAGATGGTCTAACGTGTAATGGCATCGCTAATGTTTTACATAAATTAGAACGTGTCACAGTGTGACATGGTTGTCCGCCAAAACGATTTTCTTAATCACAATACAATCATATATGGCTCAGGCGCAAAATGTCTCTTTCGCAAAATGTCCCCTGGTCGCAAAACGTCTCTTTCGCATAATGTCTCTTTCGTAAAATGTCTCTTTCGCAGAATGCCTCTTTCGCAGAATGTCTCTTTCGCAAAATGTCGCGCTAGGGACTTAATAATAAAATTTCGAATTTCAAAACAAAAAATAATTTATTAAAATTATAGTGCAATTATGATGTTAAAATTTTGGTACTTTTTACTTAAGTATGTATTCCACGGGCACGTTGCAATCGCGGCGGTAAGACCCCTCTTTGAGGAGTGGCTGGAGAGACGTCACGGCGTCCTTACCTACCGCATGACGCAGGTCCTCACCGGACACGGTAGTTTCGGGAGGTACCTGTGTCATAGGGAGGGAAGATACGCCTGGGTGTCACCACTGTGAAGATCGCCCGGAAGACACAGTAGAGCATACGGTGCAAGACTGCCCAACTTGGGCAGAGCACCGACGTGTCCTCAGGGAGGTGATAGGCGGAGACCTCTCGCGCCCAGCATTGGTAGAGGTCATGCTGCGGGGCGAGACGGAGTGGGAAGCGGTCGCCTCTGTGTAGCAGTAATGCTCGTGAAGGAGGAGGCGGGCCGCGAGAGGGAGAGGACTGCGTCCTAACTCCACCCCACCCGCGGTGGTGGACGCCCACGGCGTCGGACGTCGCAAGACGATCTCCGGCCACCGTAGGCGCGGGCATTCCTTCCTCCGAGCACGTTTGCTCTTGCGAATCTCCACTCTAGCCAGCCGATTAAAGCAAAAAAGAGGTAGGAGGTCTGTTCCTCGTCAGTGTTCACTCTGACCGGCCAATAAAGGCAAGCCAGAGATGAGGAACGAGATACCTCCCGAGAGATCAAGTCCGTGTGGGTCGCAACTGATTATTACTAATAGTAACTCAACATTAACTAAGTATTGCAAATGAAGAAAAAAATTTATACCATTTTTAAAATGATTGAAAAATATATATTTAATATTAAAATGTCAACTAAATAAATTTTGGTATTATAATTTACTTGAGTTATTATCAAGTATTGCATAAAAAAAATAACATTTTTATAAATGATTAACATAACATTATTGATTAAATATAAATATATGACATATCTTATACTTAAATAAAAAGTACCAAAATTTTAACATCATAATTGCACTATAATTTTAATAAATTATTTTTTGTTTTGAAATTCAAAATTTTATTATTAAGTCCCTAGCGCGACATTTTGCGAAAGAGACATTCTGCGAAAGAGGCATTCTGCGAAAGAGACATTTTACGAAAGAGACATTATGCGAAAGAGACGTTTTGCGACCAGGGGACATTTTGCGAAAGAGACATTTTGCGCCTGAGCCTCATATATGTATGGGATTATTTCCAGCGTTCTGTTTATTTGGGGTTCCGTCGTAAGGTAACCAATCCTCCACTGTCCGCCTATCAGTGGCTGTGGGTACCTACTATCATGATCCGTAATAGACAGACAGATGGAATTTTCACAGAATGTGTATTTGTGTTACCATTATAAAAACAAACAATAAAAATAAAGGGGCTCCCCTACTCGAAACGTGTCTGTCTGTCAGCGGGCTGTATCTCATAATCTGTCTGTAGTAGGTAGGCCCTCGTTTGTCATTAATATTACTAACGAACTGCACGACCGCTAACTCTGCTGAAACATAACAATGGATAACGCGGCGATAAAAGAAACATTACTAATAGGCGTTAAATTGTCAGATTACATGATTTGTGTTACCTATGGGTCAGCTGTGCGTGCAACTACTTAAATACTTCATTATTTGAATATTATTTACTTACGTACAGGAATAACAGTAATAGTAATGGCCAATAATACTATATTATATGTGTTTCGTAACACGTCACTTATATTTTGAAGAAGCGATCCAAATTTCAGCCTTTGACGCTAGTTAATTAACACTTTACCTTCATATATCCATAGTACAAACCAGTATCCATGTTTCACCTCTATGCAGAACTCTGTGACTGTCTAGTTGACACTGTTGACAAGTCACGTCATAGCATCTAAATTTTAGCGCGAAACGGACGCAAAACTTTTCCTTCCCTCTAATTTTCATGGAAAATTAGTAAAATTTCAGTTAAACTGTACAGAAAGTATTTAAAAGTGCTCGGAAAAGTGTTATATTGTGTTCACTCCGATTGTGATTCAGTATTAGATCGAAACGAAGATTTAGATCTTCGTTTTCAGAAATGTCTTGTCGGTTCTGATAGGAAGCAAAATTCCTTTCAAGTTACTTGTTATCCTCGAAGGATAAGTGTTTAGATGGCACCGTCTTCTGTGTCGGCTTATTTACCGAACATAAGGTTTGTGATGACAACGATTTCTAGCACTCCTCACATTGTGTGAGTTGGAACGAGGTGAGTGGTATATTTAATGTTATACGTCTCTCAACTCGGGGTTGGAGTGTCAGCAATGGCGTAAGAACAAAGAAAATTTTCGTAGAAATTTTCAAAAATCCCTTATTACGACTGACCCAACCCGGAATCACTGTGTTGTTAAACAAAGTTCAAAGTAGCGATTTCTGGCTTGTGATTCTAGCAGAATGGTAATGGTGAATAAAGCATATTGCTTTTTCCCTAGATGAAGCTTGTGTCTAAAGACCACAAGACTTTCAGTGTAAAACATGGTGCTAGTAGGAATTATTCCTCAAGTAATTTCTGAATGTCTGGAGAAACTAAAACTGCTTGACATACTCCAACATGAAAACTAATTCTTGGATTATTAATACAGAAACCTTGCAGTCTCAGTCACTTAGCTATAGCACAATCAAAAGTGTATAAGTAGTAACACTAAACAAGCATGTATATGCACTTATACCTCTGCGGAGGGAGGTTTTTACACAGAACCTAAAACAGCTGTGACTAAGCCTATGCCTGTGCTGGAGCCAGTTGCTAAAACATCTGTATTGATAACTGTGCTAAAAAGCTTCCTACTTATTTATAAATGATGTCTGAAAGTACAATCAGAACATCCCGGTGAGAGTCCTATCTATGGATCAAAGAACCCACATGATGTTAATATTTCTTGGAGCCATTGTCTGATATAATGACAATTATAATTTTTTTATTTAATTTAAAAGCTAATAATAATATGACACGTTCATTGAAATATAAAATTATCTAATGATTTTTGTACTATTTATCTATATCATAACTAGGCCATTGCTGAAACAGTTCCAAATAAGAGAACAATCAATAACAAATTAATTGATGGCATAAATATAAAACAAAAATTAAATAATTTAGGATATCTTGGCAGTTTACTAAAATATTAATTACCACTATACTAAAATAGTGCTAGAACCTAATTCACGTGTATTACTCTATGTGACTATAAAGTGTGTTGACACAGTGTTGTCTGTGTAACAGATTTTATTTTTGTTCAGTCTTACAAGGCTTACCGTTTACAATCACCAATTACAATGGTGCATTGGTTATAAATTAGATTATAAAAATATCTTATTAAAATATAGCACACTTCTAATTCCTGAAAGGATGGGCAGTGATGTAAATATAAGACAATTATCATAGAGTGCATGAACTTTTAGTGAAATTGATCAATTTCTTAATGTTGTTGATGATTTATATTCAGAAAAATGAATAATTAATAATTTTTAACAAACATGTTTTGTTTATAATGAAGATTATGACAGAAGGTCAAATCCTTTTTATATGAGAGTTGAGTAAAATAGCTTGTTTAAGCTTTTGTGATGTATGCATTACTTACCTATTTGGGAAATAGGTCATGCCAATCAAGTCTGAGATACTTTTAGGATTAAAAGTATGAAAATTGTCAGCTTGCTAAATATTAAACCAGTTAATTACTGACAAAGAATCCGTTAGCATGAGGTATCTGCATTTATGTTTATTGTTTGGGATTGTACCTGTAAAGTTTTACATGGATAGCTTAATCATTATTAAGACCCTAGGATAGTGAAAATACTAAGGAACCCAATCTGTGACAGCAGATTATGTTGCGAAGTTATTAAGACTTTCAAGGATAACTTGTATTGCCCCCCATAAGCTTATTATTAGTATGGTGGCATTAAACAAATAAATCTGAATTAATTATTAAGTAAAAACTAAACCATGTGGCTCTCTTCTATATTGCCTAGGTGGCGCTACGAGTTTGCCAGGTGGTGTGCTTGGGATACCATGAGGTTATCAATGTACCACTCAATTTCCTGAGATATGGGTAGGGTAACCTCCTTTTTTGTCCGCACAGCGTGTGAAGAAAAGGTGAACCCATAATACCATTTCTCTTCAGAAACATAATGATATCATAGACTCAAATCCAAGTGTCAGAGAATATGTGCATGTTGGAGATTTAAAGGAAAATGTGACGGACACTCTTCTGCCTATCAGAAGTCAACTGATTGACATGGGCTATCCAAACGCACAATTCAGCTTATGAAACTTGATATCTAGTGCTCTTGAATGTGAGATGCAAATTGTTGAGGCTAGCAGATTGCTGAATATCACTCTGACAGCGGTTTCCCTCCCGGGGAGGGTTAAGAAGTAAACTGAAATCTCTTACCGCCTACCTACTAGGAACAGATAGCCAGATTGGCTCCTGTTGCCTCATGCCCCAGGCCTCGGAGGCTATGTTTTCAAGTGGGGTGTCCCAAAGTGACCATGTTCGTGCTAGTCAAGTTGGCCTGTGAGCAACTGCACGTACCAAGGGACTGAACTCATGGATTTTCGAGCTTTACGTATTGTATAATGGCTAATGATGAGTCATCTCAACTTGTTGGAAAATAATGAATTAATTGTTCCATTCTGAACTGTGTTGTGTTCCATACTATAAACAATGCTGGCCCTCGAGTCGAGAGCTCTCGGAGAGTGAAAGCCACAACCTGTACCTTAAACCTAACAAACTGCTACCCTTAGGCTAAAAAGTTGGGGGGAGGGGGCAGTTCAAGGACAGGTGCATCAGTAAAATAATGTAATAAGTGTATTACAAGGAAAATACTGAGGCGTGTCATGGCTTATAGATTACATGACGTTCATCCTCAAATAAGGTAATAAGTGTATTACTTGTGTTAATCTGTTGAAAAACATGTGCAATTTTTACCTTTTTGTCTATGCATGGATAGGCAAAGACTTGCCAGATTGGTACCTGTTACCTCCAATTAAGGGGCTCGGGGCCAATGTTTTCAAAATGATTTTTTGAGCATCTCAGTGGGACTCCTTGCTGATGATTTTTTCATTTTAGCAAGTATTTTGACTTGGCTTAACCTACCCGTTGATTGGTAGAGACGTACAATAGCCCAATGTTGTAAGATTATGAACAACTTACATTGCTATGAAGGGCCGATAGAACTCGTCTGTTTATTGTGTTGCCTTTTTTAAAATCTACCCTGTTCTTTGATGAATTTGTTAATGAGATCAAGGCCAGGCTGACCTGGAAAGGTTATTCCTGTTGTTGTGGATGGTTGGAAAATCCATCTTTTAACAGATTAAGAAGCTTAATTCCCTTCTAGCCATCAGGAGGTTATCTGGAGAATAGAATTTTAGATGACACAAAATTGGAAGATCAGTTATTCTACCAAGATAAACACTTTGTACTAATATACAGTCATCAAAGAGAGAATTTCCTCAGGATAATTATCCTGGAATGTGTCCAATGAAAGGTTGGAGATGAATCTTACACAGAGAGGAGCTCATTTAATGAGCAGGAGGATTTATTACATATCTCTACTACATAATAAAATACAAATGTATAGGTAGTAGAAATACACAATGTACAGTGTACAACGAATTTGAAAACTTTAATAAAATAAATTGTGTAGGTGCATTGCTACTCGCATCACCTACTGTGTTTTCTATGGCTAGGTTTTAATGAAGTAAATGTTGTAATAGGTCTAATAATAGTCAAGTTGACAAATAATATTTATTGGTTATTCTCACATCTTGAGAGAGTATTCTTCAGTCATGTAAGAGATACATTTATCTAGACTGACTGGGAGTCAGTAATGAAGTAAATTAATGATTAATGACCCAGTGATTCTGGCACCATAGTGGTACTCTCTGAGAACTAAGCGATTCCTTACATTTTTGATAAGGTCGTCATCGTTTTTAAATTTAAATGAATAATCATTTTAGTAGTTTTTTATTATTTCACAAATAATATTATAAATGAGGCATTTGCTAGGAGTATAACTTCAAATGGGCAATGTGTTAATTTGTGGATTTATTTAGAGAAGTTCCAGATCACCCAATGTTCTATAGTATATCTGTCGGTAAACTGTACAGCAGTTTGGCAGAAGATAATGTTAAATAAAATGTTATGTATTTTTGATAAAAAAAAAAAAAAATGTACGAATTTAGGATAAAAGGATTCGTTTATTCTAAGTTAATTCACATAGCATCTAAATCTTTCACCAGCAGATAACAAACAGGTCTTCAAAATATAAGTGACGTGTTACGAAACACATATAATAGAACTGTTTTGCATAAAAACAAAACAGTTATTATGTGTGTGGAGTAACACGTCACTTATGCAAGGTGCTTGCTGGTGTTTGAAGAAGACTATGACGTGACTTGTCAACAGTGTCAACTAGACAGTCACAGAGTTCTGCATAGAGGTGAAACATGGATACTGGTTTGTACTATGGATATATGAAGGTAAAGTGTTAATTAACTAGCGTCAAAGGCTGAAATTTGGATCGCTTCTTCAAAATATAAGTGACGTGTTACTCCACACACATAATAACTGTTTTGTTTTTATGCAAAACAGTTCTACTATAGATAAGAGTACGGCAAAGATGGCGAGCGGTTTTGAATAGTAGTTTCTAAGTGACTTTGAAAAAGAATTTCTATTGTTTGTAGCAAAATACTGACGCTCTAAGCGTGCTCTAAGTTTGCAATGCATACACCCGCTAATAACAAAAAACATAAAAAAGTGAATTACCTGCTAAAGCCACTTTAGCCCCAAATATTTCAGTAAGTTAAGTACCTAACTGTTTTTTTTTACTATTCTCGGGTACTCGAAACCAACTGGATGAGCTATCAAGTGTTCGAGGATTTAACAGCACTTATACGGTATCGCCTCGTATCAACAAAAAATACTTTTCTATGCTGTGAGAACCGTTTTTTCCGTGCGCTATCGTGTGACAAACGTGAACGACGTCGACGCATGGCGCTATGATCGTGACCCTCGAGTGGGGTCGGTCGCAAGTCGCAATTTACGGAGCTCGTCGTGACATCTGACGTCACCAAACAAGCTTTGTTTCAAGGAAAACTTTGGGAAAACTGCTACGCTACATTGTTAATTAAATAGCGCATAAAAACTTTGAGAAACAATGCGTTCGGTCGAAGTGTTTGGACACGGTAATTTATACTTTGGTTCGGACGTTTAGAAAACGAAGTATCCTAGTCAGGCAAAACTATTTTTTTATCGCGAGTACAGTAAGCTGTATATTGCTTAGTACCTTGTGGGCTTATTGTTATTGGCTTGCTCGAAGCGGCCCAGGACTAGAATTCCTGGAACGAATTGGGGAAGGCCTTTGCTCAGAAGTTGGACAGTACAGGCTAGTTAAAAAAAAAACTGTATTTTTGGGTTTTGACTTCATTGAACTAAAAGATTAAAATAATTAACCTAAATGCTTTTATTTTTTAATAGTAGTTTCTTTCGTCTCTAACTCTCCAAGTGACTTTTACAATTTTATGAGTTTAGTTTAATTTTTTTCAAACAGCTCAAAAAAGCAGACAGTTTTGAAAGTATTATAAAACTGGAACGCTTTGCTCGAAGTGCGGAACTGTTGAATAAACTAAAATTTGGTAAAACAATAGGTAAGATTCTAAACAAACTTGTACAAGTTATTGTTTGGAGGAGTTTCACTGACCGAGACCATAATTATTATTGTACAGACGCCAGCACATCAACCTACCCGAATCTGTCAAAATTGAAACCACTCGAAAATTAACCTATCACTATTTGATAAGGTTGAAAATCTAATATAAAGAAGAATGCAGACTGAGGTAGGTTGACGTGCAGCTGGCGTCTACAAGAGAAGGGAAAACTAGCGTGCTGGTCTTGAGGAACTAGCCAGTGTTAGAGGATGTAAGGGTAAAGATGAATTAGCGCAATGTGTCAATTCTCGGAAGCCCAGTATAACATTGGTTAGTCATTGACATGATAATCGATTCGATATACCTTCAGGTAGGTATTCCATAAACAAACTATTCCGAATACTTGAGATTTCTCCTTTATCGTGGTTGAGTTCCAATGGTTGTAAACACACCAACATATTATAGACTGGCAAAGTTTCTTGAAATATTAAATCATACTAACTTATAAACTAGCATTGGTTACGGTACATTAATTAATTAAAATACCAATCAAGTCTACTAAAATATCATCAGACAGCGTCCTACATTCACCCATCCGTTATAGCATTGTGATGAGGTTCCAATTCGATATTATAATACTGTTCATTTAATACACTAATTAGGTATCATACGGTCATTAAATAACTGCTAATTATGTGAACAGTTACGGATAATTTGATGTAATAACTAACATTCGAACATTGCAAAATATTTCAACATTTCGAGATCACTAATGAGTCCCCGCACCAAGCGGGAGGGATTGTCAGACTTGTAATGACTAAAATCCACGATGTTCTTTCAATAGCCTTTTATTGTCCAGGGCACAGTTACCTGTTAAGTTACCGTCATATATAGTGACGCGACCCGGGCAGGCAAAGTTGGCTCTTACAATGGCAATTTAACTTGTTTACTTTGAGCACATGAAGTGTTGTTGTTAGGTGCGTATTGGATGAATGGCGAAGTTCCACGTCTCCAGTGGTCGAGAGCTCGAGACACGAGTTCAACCTCAAATCTCCTAGAAGGCTGCTATTGATGCCGTTCTTCATTAGTGCACACCCAACGTAATTTACTCCTAGATAATGCAGGCAACTGGTTCATTTTCGATTTGTTTACTATGACTGTCACCAACTTTATGTTCAAGATCTCAAATTAAATTCTATTGGTATTTTGGTCAAGAATTGTGCCTACAATTATGCAGGAAGAATTTTTGGAAAATAGACTGCCTCCAAATGAGCAAACACATTTCAAACAATGCAAACTAGTGCACCAGTGCACCTACAAAGTTCCCACGATGCGAGAGCTTAGTGAAATGGATTACCAAGCTAAATGATAGTGATCATTACTGACAGGCCAGCACTAACTGCTCTACATCCACACTGTTGCAGCAACAAGCGAGAGGCATGATTTAAAGCTTGCTGTCTTGATTATTGCGGACCAGAGCCTTGCCATTATGAAATATATTTTACAGTTACACGAAGAGGTGTGCTTCTTGGGATTTCAGATAACTTGAGCCCTTCTTAGCCGTGGAGGTCTTATGGATCTGCACGACGGATCTTGTAAACCCACCGCCTTGTAGGAACCTCAACACTGTTCTGTATTACAAATGTAGTGACGTCTGTTTCGATTTGCGTGTAGCTAGGCCATTTATGAATAATATAGTGAGTATGCAGCGCTGCGACAGGGCGGGTTCAACGTTCGCCGGAGACGCCATATCGGGTTCAATTATAACAGGACCTCGGTATCTGCCAGGTTCGCGTAACGCATACGTAATCATTATGAAATTGTTTACGCAGATGCCTCAACAAACAGAGACGATGACAAGAAATGTTGAATGCGCTTTAAAAACATAGCTTTCATAGTATTCCGCATAACAGACGAATGCCTGGACAATAACAGGAATGTTTAATTGTGAAAATAGTAAATTGTTATTACACATCAAGATTCTGAAGAGTATGAAGAATGCAAGAATGTTAAACAAAATTATTGCAACATTGAACGTAAGCTAAGTAAATAAATAGTACATCATTTGATTTTCTAAGCAACAGCTAGCGTGGGAAGTTACAGCTGTCATCCTCATCGCATCGTTTGGCTGACGTTCGCACTCATCGATTGTTTACTACTTGTATTACGAGAGACTGCAGCTGTCGCGGTGTCGGGTCGGTGCCGCAGGTCGGGGCGTCACGCACCGGTGACCGGCACCTGCGCCCGCGCCGCACCTTTCTCGCGACATTATAGGTGTATGGTGTATGCCTACTACGAGTACAAAATTTTGTTGCAAGACCCGAGACTTTCGAGTACTCTCCTTCCTTTTGTTTACCAGCACGCAAGCTACGCGTACTGGTAAAGAAAGCGAAGAGGCAAAATCTACTAATAGTATTTCTATATCAAGAAAAAAGGCAAAGTTATTTCGACATTTCATTTGCCCGTATGGCACAACCCGTAGGACCTCTGAAGAATAGAAAGAATTATTTTCTACTTGTTAAACATTGCCATACTCAAAACAGAACTTTAATTTAACAGAGTTATCTTTCTCCTTTTTTATTTTTCCGTCGTTCATTCGTATCTGCGTTTGGGGAAACTTAAAAACGAATTCTCAGTTTAATTGGAATACCTAAATGACTTTTGATTAGTATGTTTTTTTCCTTAGTGAAAAAGAATATCATACTTATCTATCTAATTTTATTGTATCCTTGTATCTTGTGCATAAATACCTACCTACCTGATTGGATTTTCCCATAAGCAAGCCTATTTCGGTGCTTTTGAGGAGGAAAGTTCAAACTGATCACGTTAATTTTCCTTCTTCTTTGGATTAGGTACCTGTTACTACTTCTGTGAAATAAACCTGCTGAACTTTGACTTTGTGTGTGTGCTCTACTCATTACAACTGTAACGTCGCGCGTTGCGATTTGCTAAATGAAATCGTCCATTATGTTTTTGTTTCACTTGAAGACCGTTCCCTTATTGTTTAAGATTTGGCAATTAACCTTAGTTCCGAGTGTACAATGTACAATGTTGCGATCAGGCGGGGACAAGTTCAGTTTAGTGGCAGAAGGAAAGTGCTACTCAATATAGGTAGCTGTCTACTACCGATATCGAACTCGTTAAACAAAAAACCCTATAAGCGAGTATTAGTAATAGGACTTTGTAAGATGTTTATAGTTTATTTCGAAGTTTTAGCGCCGTTTTTACCCTTATCGAAAACATTCCCAACATTCATTCACACACGTTTTAAATTCTAAATTCAAATTTTAGGTCTACACAGACCTTTAGTTCATTACATATAAACAATCGCACTAGTGAAACGTACCCCTAGCACGGATCAATAGTGAGAGGTGGCCACCTGGTGCGCTCCCCAGACCTGCACTAGGGTGACCTAATAATGAGCGATAATGTCCAATTCTAAACTAGTTCATAATACGATTGACTTCGCCGTTTATAACACTTTATAGTATAAAATTTATACAGTGGTTCTTTTTAAGCCCCACGTATTCTACTATTAAACCCATTCAACGAAAGATTTTGTGAATAAATTAAGGTGGTAAAACAGTGGTAAGTTCGTGAACACATTGAAGGACAATGAAGTCAGCACAGAGGACTTAGGAGAATGCTTCATTTTCTGATTACGGTTTTCCTAAAAACTTGCACTTGGCAATAAAGATAACGTCTTGGCATCGATCTTTTATGTATGTCTACTAGATCCACTGACTCAAGAATCAGAAGAGCGATAAAGCAATGACGCTAGGATTATCTCTGTGCTGATGCTCACACATAGGGTTTGTCCACACTGGAAGCCTAGCGCGTCGGCGGTGGCAGCCGCGGTGGCGGGCGCTGCGGCGGGCGCGATACGTGTCCACACTGCCGATCAAGCGTTTGTTTTTGATGCGGCGACTTCAGGTGTTGCAAACCGGTGGTACCTAGTAAACTCTATAAAACTGGTTTAAAGAAATTAATATTATTATTTTTTACAGGTTATTTAGGATTGAATACAACTGAATTATAAATCATTCTACATTTTTCTACTCAAGTACGGTAAAAATAATTTAAATATATATAAAAACATCCAACGGCAGTATTTTAGTGCATGTTCTGGTAACTATATGGCGCTACTAAAAAACCGAAAAGGTTTGATACACCTGCCGCCAGCCCGTTGTATCGGTTGTTGTCTAGCAACGCCTAGGCTCGCAAAGTCGCTCGTAACCACCGCGCTAGGCTCCCCGCCTAGTCACTTCAATGTGGCCACAAGCGGCGATTTCATACATTCATTATTATCGCGCCCGCCGCCGCCACCGCGCTAGGCTCGCAGTGTGTTTGAGCACATAGAAATCACAGCTGCAGGACAATAAACTGGGTCTGATCCTGTAGGCATTCGTTATGCAATCTTACGCTAGACCATCATCTCTACTCCTAACTCTTTTTTGCTAACGGTACACGATGCTACGGTACTGTTCATCACAGCCACCGCATTCGCAACGGAACTGAAAAGAGCTTTGAAATCTCACGGAATTAGGCGAAGTATTACATTTTAATAGATATGAATGTAGGTAGTATTAAGAATTCTTGATCTTTATTGGATTTTAACAGAATTTACTTCAATGATAGCTTAAATATTATATGGATAGACTAGCACCAGTATGAATTAGGAGCTTCACGATGTAACTTAGAACTCTGAAAAGAGTGCGTTTTTTTATTTTAGACATCAGAATTTTATAAGATCCCGGTTTCCTTGTGTACTCTTACAAGTAGATCGCGTGTCCACACTTTATTGAAACTAGAGGGGTACTACTAGCATTAACCTCGAAGAGCTAGGCATAAAGCGAGCTGCCTTCACCTCATTTCACTAAAATCTCGGTGTCAACACGTCGGAAACAATGCGAAAGTGTTGTGTGCGCACTTTCCACTTGCAAAGCATCAGCACATTGCACCGGCGCACGGCATACGGCACACGACACAAACAATGGACGTGTCGTGTGAGCTGCTTTCATTCAGTGTGAGCTTGAGGGGGCACCAAAACTCACGCGTTTCTCTTAAGTTAACTAGAGGTAGTTTGTTTATGTTACTTTGTGTTTTAGTGACTACGTGACTCATAACTACATACCTAATTGTTTCGAGATAAAAAAATTAGTTAAATACTCGGAAGTGGATGTGGAAGATGTACCTTCGAAATAACACCGTAGTCCTTCCAGATGTTAAAGACATTATGATTCCGAGTTTATTTTTGTTGTTGTTTTAAAAACAGTTTTTCTTGGTTCAGCTGCTGAAAGGAGATTGGCGCGGGTGCACTCCAGTGTTATGCGTGGCGCGGGGCTTTCGTTCTAGGAGCTTATTTACAATAAGTAGGTGTGTCAGAGTCTGGGGTTTTTGACTTTAAAATGCATTACTTTTGGTAAATACATACAACATTAATTCTCTCATAAGTGAATAAACTCGATCTGTCGCATGTCTTCCAAAACTCTTTAAACCCAGGTTTAAATAAATAATTCTGTGATATGTTATAACATATTTCCCAGAATTTGATCCATAACACTATCGTGGAACAACTACTTGTAGATCACACAAATACATATTTGCTTAGTGCGGGAATCAAACCCGCGACACGCAGCGTAGCAGTCTAATCGCTCAGCCACTGTGCTTACGTTATTTTGTGATTAAAATTAAATAATTTAATTAAGAATTGAAATTATTATTAATTACTAGAAACAGATTAATGTTGTGTTTACCTTTATGTGACTGTTACAATGTTCTAAACAGCTGAGATGCTTATTTTTTTAATCTAATAATAATAATAATATTCCACAACTATCACACAATGCCACCTAGTCCCAAGCTAAGCAGAGCTTGTGTTATGGGTACTAGACAACTGATACTTATACAGGGTTACTGGTTAAGTCGACCTATTCCCTTTATGGGGTTAAAGTAGACATCATTCTTGACTGATTTTACTATGGGAACACCTACCCTAATCCTTACCATTTTTGAGTTATTAGACTTTTAATATTTTTCAAAAATATTCCACCTCTGCGTCATAAACTGGTTATTGTAAGAATTTTACGACGTTTAGGACGCTAAAGTGATACTTTTTCGATAGCTTACGAACGACTCATTCTATTAAAGCCAGTACATTTGATAAATTACTCAAGCCTTGGGAAATAAATAGCTGTAAAGTTCAAATATTGAATTTTTTTGGGAGCTACCCTTGTCTTTCAGGCCAAATTTCTCAAAATAAGTGTACGGTACTAGATGTGCAGATTGCAGCAAAAACACTGCTGTCTCATTAGCTTTCTAAAATGATACCACAATATCCACTTTTATTAAGAATATGGCTGAAAAATAAGGGTTGATACTGACAAGGTGGTTTTTTAACCAAACTCGTCAATACACTTTTAACCGATTTCATTAGAAGAAGGAGGTTCTAAATTCGAATTTAAAGGATATTGGGAAAAAGTGGGCCCACCTCTCAATAGGAATAAGATACATATGAATGAATAGGTATTTTTATGCTGAATAAAACTTAGTATTACGACTAAGATCAAAAGTCTGTACTTTCGGAGTTATCTATAAAAAATAAAGATCAGGGTACGGTCGTAAGACTCTCCTACAGTCCAAATCGCTAAACCTAAAAACATGTTTTTTTTTACAATAATTGCAGTTTATTATGTAAGTGGCCACTAAGAAGGGATTTTGCGAAAATCTTCCTATTAAGGGTTGAAAGGGGGTGAAAACCTTTGTATGCAAAATCTTATTCCTTGGGTTTATAAACTTGAAACTTAGCATGAATACGAAGATAAGTAAATGAAAATTATTGGCGTCATTAGTTTTTTAAAACTACCCTCCATTGGTGATTTAGATGGTGTTAAAGTTTGTATGGGACATTGATAATGCGTGAGCCCATGAATTTGAAACTCAGTATACAACCTGTTTTTTTTGATATCCCATAACTCTAGGGTTATATTCTGTAGGTAAAAATAATACTAAAACTCCTAGAATAGGTGGTCCAAAAATGCATCGTTTCGGAGATATCATCAATCATAGTTAAATTAGGTCAAAAAATGTCACCAGTATGACGAATCTTTACTTTTGCGAGGTTGCCAAACTTCGCAGTAGAATAAACCCTCGATGTGTCTAGGTATTTAAGTTTCATTGATAAATACAAGTAATTCATTTTTATTAAAACCAATCATTCATATTTAAAGCTAAGAAAATGCGACGTTGTCATGTTTCACGTAAGGGTGTGTTACATTAATAATCGTGACTTTGCCGAATTATTTTGAATGAAAAATGAAAAAAAAAAAAACGAAGGTTTGGAACATAACTCATATGCCAGTTGATTCTTTGATATGGCCTCAACCATACCCTAGAGTTATGGGATATCAAAAAAAAACACGTTGTATAGAAAGACGATAAAAAATAATTAAATACGTATTTTAGGATTTTCCGAAAATCGCCCCCCAAGTTGGTGAAAAGGAGTAATAAGGTTTTAACGGAAGGATTTTACTGCTTGCTTCGATGAGCTCAAAACTTGGCATGCATTATCTCTTAATCAATTAAACGATGCGTATTTATCTATTTTTAAAAAGCCAACCACTAGTAGTGTGAAAATCGCAAAACTCTTTTTCTTTTAGTAATTGATTAAGGTTATTTTAATTAATTTTTCCTTGACGAACTTAATCTTTTTAAACCCAAATTCAATTGAAGTGACACGGTACGTAATTAGATTTTCCAAAAGTATCCCATAAAGAGGGTTGCCGGAAGTTAAAATTCACGAATGTGAAGTTAAACAAAGTACACTGCATAGCGATTTGCGAAAAAAGAATTATGCCGCTTATGATGAATAACATGTTGTGGATTGTTAGTAAGTAGGAGTCGTACAGTCCCTTCTGCTCCACACAGGGCGGGAGGACTCGTTTAAGGTAATTATCACGCCAATCGAGTTTTCTTCCAAAAATAATATATGCAGCCAGGACACTGCAAGTATGACTGACTCAGAGACTCAAACGTCTTTACCGACTAGGCACCACATCTGTACTTTTCATAATTTCGTATTAATCCCGGCACGGCACAGCCTGTCTCCGTTCCGCTCCAGTGGAACCGCAGCCTTAGTCATTCACCTCGTACACTAACAATATCAACATTCTAAATTCAAATCACTTTCACTCTAAACAAGGATGTTCACGAAGAATATAGCCCTTTTTAATTAAATGTGAAACAAATAAAATGTTAGACGAGACAACTTTAAGACCGCATATCTCCGAAAGTACTAACGTTAGACCATATGTTTATTAGCAGTAATGTTCCCCTTAAAGAGCCCTCTCCAACGGTATATAACATGTTACTATTGAAGGGTGGGCTATCATACATGTTTACTTTTCATAATTTCGTATTAATCCCGGCACGGCACAGCTTGTCTCCGTTCCGCTCCAGTGGAACCGCAGCCTTAGTCATTCACCTCGTACAGTAACAATATCAACATTCTAAATTCAAATCACTTTCATTCTAAATAAGATGTTCACTAAGAATATAGCCCTTTTTAATTAAATGTGATACAAATAAAATGTTAGACGAGACAACTTTAAGACCTCATATCTCCGAAAGTACTAACGTTAGGCCATATGTTTATTAGCAAGTAATGTTCCCCTTAAAGAGCCCTATCCAACGGTATATAACATGTTACTATTGAAGGGTGGGCCCAAATCCCATACATCGATTTCCCAATGTCCTTTCTATTTGTCAATCGATTTCCTCCACTTGCAGTTTTATTTTTCTTACTTACTCTGTAGCGGTTTTTTTTTTGTTACCTATAGCTATGCTATTCTTGTTTATTCTTTCGCTGTATAAGTACATAACTCTACCTAATTCCGACCCATGGTTGTGACAAAACACAACGAATTCGCCATGCGAGAGGTATTGAGTCAAAAAGCTAAGGCCACATAATGATATCAAGAAAAAATCGTAACAAAGAAGATACATGAAAAAAAAAAACAGTTTACAAATAGCGGAGAAAACATTTCGGTGGGAGAAGATCATCCACATTAAAAAAAACACAGTCGAATTTAGAATATGCTCTTTTTTTAAAAATTCGTCGAAAACTAATGAAACGAAAAACTTGTTCGTACAGAACAAGTTTTGTTAAAATACCTACCACCTTTTCAGTATCAACCCTTATTTTTCGGCCATATTCTTAATAAAAGTAGATATTGTGGTATCATTTTAGAAAGCTAATGAGACAGCAGTGTTTTTGCTGCAATCTGCACATCTAGTACTGTACACTTATTTTGAGAAATTTGGCCTGAAAGACAAGGGTAGCTCCCAAAAAAAAACAATATTTGAACTTTACAGCTATTTATTTCCCAAGGCTTGAGTAATTTATCAAATGTACTGGCTTTAATAGAATGAGTTGTTCGTAAGCTATCGAAAAAGTATCAATTTAGCGTCCTAAACGTCGTAAAATTCTTACAACAACCAGTTTCTGACGCAGAGGTGGAATATTTTTGAAAAATATTAAAAGTCTAATAACTCAAAAATGGTAAGGATTAGGGTAGGGGTTCCCATAGTAAAATCAGTCAAGAATGAGGTCTACTTTAACCCCTCAAAGGGAATAGGTCGACTTAACCTGTAACCCTGTATATTTCTAAATACAGATTGTGCTCATCACACAAACATTTGTCCTGGGTGGGAAGCGAACCCACAACCTCTGGCATAGTAGTCAGGGTTACTAACCACTAAACCAACAGGCCAGTCAAAAATACCCGCTTAGTTGTAATAAATCTCAGCTTAGTCTTTAAAATAAGCCATCTTTGACTTTTACTAACTATTAAAAAATTACGTTTTTACCACAAAAAGCTAAACATCTGTTGAACACGTCTTATTTAAATACCATTTTGCAGTTGACAGTTTTGTTAGAGGAGTGTTCAAATGATATTTAACTTTTTATAGTAAGACAGTGAATCAGTGTACCTCACACTCCTCACAGTACAATGAAATTATACCAATTAAGTAGAATTCCCATGTAATAGCGGGCAGGCTAGTAACTTCAACTAGGCAAAAATACAGAATCCATAGGTGCTACTCAATATTTCTCCTGAACTGTGAACCTCTCAATCAATATGATGTATGTTTTTAATTTAATGTACTTGGTCCAGTCACAATTATAACAGTTTTATAATCAGGGTTTTTATTTAAATTATGCAGTTATTTACTTTTACAGTCAAGGCTGTTAGTTTTTATTCAAATTCCGGGCAGGTATGACTAGGTCACAGATAATGATGGAGTTTCCATTCACTGACAGAAACTGTACATGCCTTAACCAAATATTTCAGATAACAGATAATTACTTGAATGGTTATGGCAAAGTTAACAAAAGAGATACCTAGGCTAGCATGATTTAGAATAAAATATATTTATTGGGTTTCAAACAATCACTTTTACATATAAAATTGAGGTAGCCCCATTAAGTTATAAATAGGTAAAACTTGTGTTGGGCCTGAGTCACTCCTACCTGCTATTACAATGATTTATATAAAAAACTACTGGCTCCCCCCATGCTTTCCTACATGTTACAAAAAATGTGATAAATGAAGAACCGCTTGACCGATTTTGTGCAAACTTCACATAAATAATTTACTAAATAGTCCGAACAAAGCCTGAACATTAGGTTTGGATAGGTGAGCCCGTTCACGAGTTATAAAAGTATGACTAAAAGTGGCATTGATTTTTATATATTAGATTTTTTGTATTCATTATGCCTGCCAATTTAGTTAGCAATGACCTCTTGAAGTGATGTTTGCTTTTACTTCTCTTTTGATGACTGTACAGACACCAGCAGGTCATCCTAGCCCAATCTCCCAGTTTAACAATCGACTATGATACCACTATAGTGATAAGGTTGAATTTCTTTTGTAGATTCATACACTTCTGCTTAATTTTTGAAGGATTAAAGTTGTGATGTTAGTTTATTTAAATAACTAGAAGAAAATTAACCAAATGAAGCGATCGCTTGAAATGGATTCTAAAGTCAATCAGTGGCTTTCCTCTGCAGAGGCAAGTTGAAGCTTGAATTTGAGACTTGAACAGAGTCTCTCTCTCTCTCTACTTGACAACTCAGCAATGCTATGTCAGTTTTATGGTTTTCCTAGGACATGTCCAATGACAAATAAGTGCTAAAAAAACAAAATAAGCATTCAAACTCATGTTTGGACAGATACATTTTATCTTTACATCAATATTTTGACCCAAGTTTTTACTGTTTTTAGATAGGTATTATGATGTAAACATAATAAAGAGAACTTAATGAAGGGAAAGGTAAACATAATAAAGAGAACAATAAAATTGACTTGAGGAATTCAGAAGTTTTTAGAATAGATGAAAAATTAGACCACTATACTATTTTATTGTCAATGGTCTTGCTTGTGGGTAGAAGTACGTATAGTCATTTTTGCAAGTGCATAAACTGACGGCAACTTATTTATATACAGATTGATACACTGTAAATTCAAACTTCGTCCTTCAAGGACGCTTAAAGAAGTATTGAGTAGGTACTTAGTCTACTTACAAGTTTTACCGTGTCCTAGTAGGGCAATAAGTATCTAATAAATAATGTAACATTATAGTAACATTGAGAAATCTATTTCGTTCTGTAACACAATTAAAGTAAAGGTGTTCGCACCAACCTGCTAGGTGTGCAGCGCCGTGTCGCCTCCAAATAACGTCCACCTTCATTATGTTGAAATAACATAAGACGACACCGACTTTAAAATAAGACGACGCTGAATATGACGACGCCGACGCCGAATATAAAATAAGACGATGCCGACTATAAAATAAGACGACGCTGAGTAGGACGACGCCGACTATAACATAAGATAAGACAACGCCGACATAGACGACGCCCGCTTTTAAATTTGACGACGGCGACCATAAATGAAAACACCCGCTAACGCTATATGTAATTTATCACTTTCACTCAATTGAGTAGTTATTATGAATAATAACTGGTAATTATGCATAATCACTGGGTTTATTTTTGACTGTAACATATACATTTTTTTTTTAAAGAGAATCTCAAACATAAAAAGCTCTGTATAATGCTTCCTATCTCACATCATCCCACGTTGAATCTTATGAATTCATGAGTCTGTCTCTTTTTACGGTCGCTTTTTCGCTTCGACTTTCGAATGAAATCGATTAAAAGTTTATGTATTTAGCTTATGTATTTTATTTACATTATTTTTGATTTGCAACCATTAAGCAACTGACTTTGACGACACGGTTGGGCGCAGTGGCTAAGCGATCGACTACGGCACAACATGTCGCGGGTTCGATCCCCGCGAACAAATATTTGTATGATCAGCACGCGTAGCATGGCGATTCCATCTCTATTCTACCAAGAAAAGACAAAGCTATTTCATCGTTATTTCTATACAAATCAACTGTTTTTTTGCACAAGTATGATACGATTCGTATACCATTAAAAAATAGAAACATATCTTTTCTATATTTTAAACATTGCGTCCTGTCATTTGACTATTTTCCCGTCGACAAAACCCGTTTCTACGGCGCCATGCTACGCGTGCTGCTAGTTGTTCTGGGTATGGGTGTTACTGTATGTTAGTTTCTAAGTTTGTTAAATCACCCACTGTACAGGAAGAAATTTCTAGTGTAGGGCAAAGTATCATAAAAAAAAAACATAACTTTTTCTTAACATTTTTGAATCAAATTTCAGGAAACAGTTAAAGCTGAATTTGTAAAATTTGGCCGAATACTTAACTGTCGTGTAGTCAAAGACATAGTAACAGGAAAATCAAAGCAGTATGCATTCATAGAATTTGAAAACTTGGGAAGCTTGGATCGCGCACTAAGAGAGATGCAGAAGGAGTACATAGACGGTGCAGAGATCATTGTGGAGCGCGAGGCGGAGCGCCGGCTGGCGGGCTGGAGGCCGCGCCGGCTCGGCGGGGGCTTCGGCGGACGGAAGGAGTCCGGCCAGCTCAGGTTCGGTTGTCAGGACAGACCGTTCAGAAAGCCAATTATGGTGGGACAAAGAAAGGATGGACGGTACTGATCGTGTTACGAGAATCGAGAAAGTGTTAGGTGATTATGACAAAACAAAACTTTATGGAATATGGTCGTTTTAAACTTTTGCTTATGCTAAAGTGAACTTTTTGGATGCATCTACGGAATGAAAATAAATAAAATGAAAGTAAATTACTAAAAAAACTTTTTAAAAAAAAGGGAACCGACTTCAAAACCAAACACAAAAAAACTGTTAAAATAACTTTTCTTTCGGAAGTCGGTGGCTTTGTTTTTTATTTCATTGACTATGGCCACCGACTTCCGAAAGAAAAGTTATTTTAACAGTTTTTTTGTGTTTGGTTTTGAAGTCGGTTCCCTTTTTTTTAAAAAGTTTTTTATTTTTCCCTTTTTAGTTTAAATATTCAACAAAAATCTTCATAAAATCCGCGCCTTTGAAAATCTACAATCCTAGTAAGCAACAAAAACGGATCCACGTGGGCAACGTCACGGGATATCTAATAGTGTTATATACTAAAACCTTCTCCGGAATATAATGAACACTTTCCTGAAAACCGCATCCCAATCCGTCCAGCCAAACGCGAGATAATCGCGGACAAACATACATACATACATACATACATACATACATACATACATACATACAGGTCGAACTGAGAACCTACTTTTTTTTTTGAAGTCGGTTAAAAACACAAAAACTATTCACCTACATTAAATTAATAAATGTAATCAACTAATTCATAATGCACTTTCATAAAGAAACGTAGAGTTAATAAAATTACACAAAATCATAGAACAAAATATAAAGCTTTTGATGTCACGGAAATAAAAACATAAAAAGAAACATCACCACAAAACATAACCGAATAACTGACGCGACGCTAGCGGCCAAGCTGGCTGGCTGGCACACTGACAGACCACTGACAGACAGTTGACACTTGACAGAATCACAGACCGAAAAGCCCGAAAAGGATGCATCGGCACCCGGAGGCACCAGGGGGCACGAGGGGCACGGGCGGGGCTCCAATGGGCGTCGAGCGGGGCACCAATGGGGAACGGGGTATTCAGTGTTACCATTTAATTCACGACTTCACGAGGGATTTTTGGCCATTTACTATAATGTTTTTAGATTTGGTCCGTACGCAACTAACTTTTTTTTTAGGGACAAAATTTTAATTGCACTTGTTACAATGTTACAATACGCAATGGCTTATTTGGCATTAGCCGCTTGCCACAATCAAAAAAGAAGAAGAAGGTGCAATACTTTTAATAATATTGTTGCTTAGCTACTTGGCCTTTGCGCCACTTTCATCCTAATAACACTTTTCTATTTCTTTCTAGAAGTAGCCAAAGAGTACATTGAGTAGTAGCTAGCGTAAATCTTGTTTTCAGTTGCACACATCTATCTGCAACTGAAAATAACAATTGTTTGTTTTTTTAATAAACCTGAGATCTATTAAAATATTATGATTTAAATGAATATTTCGAAAAAAAAATATTTATAAAAGAAAATACAAATGTCCTTTTATATATGTTTTTTTTTCATTAATTTCATACAAAAATTAAAAAAACGAGGTATTGAAAAATAATATTGTTTTTTTTTTACGTATAATTTTTTCTTTTGTTTGACACAAAATGACATTACAAAATAAATGTTGCTATTTTTCATAAAAAATGGCAGCCTTCATGTCGTAAGCTTTTCTTTTCTTTTCTACAAATGAAAAGTTTTTATTATCAATCTAAGGAAGATTTATAATGGTATTTGAAGCGATCCAGATGGTCAATAGGTTTTCTGAGGCAGTTATTTAGTTGTAAATGTTGTTAGTCATGTACTTCTTATTGGCTGTAAGTACTACGTGGTTAAGATTCTTTTGTAGTAGTAGATTTGCTTGACTTAATTTACATAGGTGTATATTATTTTTCTCGATCGTAACTCTGTTTGGAGGACCTTTAAAAACACCTGTCTGCCTGTGTGTTTTCTGTATATTGTTATTCTTTTAGGTGGCGTAAACATCGGGCTGTATATCGCAAATGTTGAACGGATCGAACGATACGAATAGTTCTACTGTGACAACATTCAACAAAGATAATATCATGAGCGCCGGAAGTGTATCGTTGGACAGCGAGCTGGCGAGCACGCGGCGTCTGTTGTGGGGCGAGCATGTCAAGGAGGATGTGTTCCGGCGATGGGCGCAGGGGTTCCAGTTTAGTCCGGACGAGCCCAGCGCTCTGGTCCAGCTGGAAGGTGGACCATGTGCTGCTATTGCGCCCGTTCAAGGCTTCCTGCTTAAAATACTTTTATCGGAGACACCTGGACACAGTTTTCAAGACTTGACATCAGAGAAGTGCAATTCTCTACTTGTTAGGGCTGTGTGTACAATATTAAGCCAGTGTGTAGCTCCTAAGTATATTGTAGCCGTGCACCGGAAGAATGAACCTGATGCTGAGACTAGCAGTAGCAATGACCATAATGTGGATGGGCAATCCAGTTCTGTGTATGATACCTTAGAACAGTTTCATCGAAGGATTGAAGTACATCCATTTCAGACTTTATCAGAAGTGGAAGCCTTCTACACAAGGAATATTCGAATATTGAAGGACAAGTATGGTGTTCTACTTCTGTTGTATAGTGTAATTCTCAGCAAGGGGGTTGCTATTGTGGAGGCAGAGCTTGCAGAACTGTCAGACCCACTCATACATTCAACATATGGCTATGGCTCACAAGGACTTATTAATTTAATGCTAACAGGAAGAGCTGTTGCACATGTATGGGACCATGACCAAGTTGTCGGAGGACTCCGGCTGCAAGGAATTGAAAGACAAAATGATATTGGATTTCTTACAATTATGGAACATATGCAATACTGCACTGTTGGGTCTTTCTACAAAAACCCAAAACACCCTGTGTGGGTGCTAGCTTCAGACACACATCTAACAGTATTGTTCTCTCTTGAGCGACGACTAGCTGCACCTGAAACTGTTGGTGAGTCAGCTGAGCGGATTTTCCGCTCATTTGATCCAGAGGGTAACAACTTTATTCCTTCAGCTGCTCTACAAGATGTACTATGTGCTGCCGATCTGGTCAGTGAACCTGAATATGTGGAATTAATGAGACGAAAGTTGGATTCAGAGAATTTGGGTATAATTCTATTAAGTGCATTCATGGATGAGTTCTTTCCAGGATGTGAACGTGGTGCACCTGATACTTTTACTTTGCATCACTACAATGGACTGTTGCGCAGTAACCCTGGCACACGTGTTATGTATCGTACTGGCCGTGCTGCTCTGCTAGAGTGCAACATGCGTGCCGCTAGCACTGATGCAATGCTTACGTGTCTGCAGACAAAGTGGCCCAGCATTGATGTGATGTGGGATGATGGACAGTCACCATCGCTCAACTAGCACAGGTTGCTCCCTTCCGATGACCCCTTGCTCTGAACTCATACTGTGACACAGTGAGGAATGCGTCGAAAGTACCTTTAGATATGTTAAAATAATGTCGCTGAAAAATTCCATTACTTTATTGTATTAACTTATGTATAAAAAATTGTATTGGATGGATTGCGTTGAGGCTCCGCATGGATGATCCTCGCACTGGTAAAGGCAGCTATTTTGCATAAATTTGGCGTCCTCCTAAGCAGGACATGGACACTGAGCCTCCAGCATGACAGCGCCCTGTGTTCTGTGCTCTGTCCAGAAAACAAGACTTATTATAAATCAGTACAATGTTGTGAGAATAGCTCCAAGCTACCTGTGTAAATGAGTGATCTGATAAATTAAGCAATAAGCTTTATGCAAGAGTAATAAATAATATAAAATGTAAAATATAATTTTACAGTGCTCTATTTTGTGTTAATAAAAAATTATTCATAATTTTGGACTGGGTAATAAACACAAATCTATTTTCGTATTAAGATTAGCTGTGACGAAATTTTGTCTAGGTCATGATCTAATTACCCAGAAGCAGTGCAGTGGTGAGTGATGCCAAGTATCTAGTGGCTAAGCAATGCTCATTGTGCACTTGAGTGACGCTGCAACACACACGCCACACAGTACATAACTAACAGAAGCACTAATTTGCACTTGTCTAGTTATGATGAAAAGTATAGTTTTGTACCAACCTTTGTATGTAACTTTAGATGTTGTATCATTGGACAAGCATACTGTGCAGATGCAGTGGTAGGTACAGTCTTGAACCCAATGGCTCGAGCCAACCATCAGAACCAGTATGCTACTGATCATGGTCTTGGGCGATGGATACCTTTATGTCTCTTCTCTTACAGCTGACACATTTTTATGTTGATTATGAAATATAATAATGCTTATAAACTCGTTTCCAAACTGTAATTCTGTATATCATGGTTTGCTAAAAACAATCTTCACAATAGTGTGAGTCATTGTAATTTTATTTTATATTAAGTAGGTACCTAAATATGCCTATGTGTCTGCTATGCATTTGGACAATTAACTATTTTGTGTAACTGGTAATGGAAATGGACATGCTGCTAAGATGTTCCTACACTGCATGTATCTTGCACATATTGTTCCAAGACTATTCTGTTTATACCAAGAAACCGCAATTCGGTATTCTGCCATGTAACTTGTGAATGGGACCTAATGGGGCTACTAAGTATAAATGTTACATGGGTCGCTTCAAAGAAGTTTCCCATCAGCTTGTTGGGATTATTAAGATACATTTTGTATACCTTTTTGTTGGTTTATATTGTGACTTAAACATTAACCAAGACTTGTTTTGTAAGTAAATACATTGACTCAAATTATAAGAGTAATTTGTTCATCAGTTTTGTTTGTTTAACAAATGTCTGTGTGCTACTGCCTGAGGACTGTCTGCTGATGCTTTAGGAGTATAGAATGGCAACCACTTGCATCTATACACAAAACAGCCATCTTTGGATAGTCTTGTTTCTTAGGTAGTGATTATTATAGTTGTATTTGGTCAGATTAATGTAAAATAGCTGTACACATTAGTGTCGCGTTATGAAGAGTATATTGAAAGATATTTTCAGTTAGTCATAAATAGTGTAACATGCTTTTTTAATTACAATATGTTGGTTTTATTTTGTTTGAAAATGTTCTAAGATTGGCTCAAAAAACTTTGCACAATACAAGATTTGGTTTGCATCAAAAATCGATCCATAGGGTAGGTAATATAATTAATATTTCCCAGAGCTTTATACCTTAGAAGATCGTAGTCGGGTAATATTTATTGGTCTGTTTTCTATGTATGGCAAACAGCTTTATTTGATTATTAACCGACTTCAAAAAGGAGGTCAAATCAGACGATTTTTTTAAATGTTGTTAAACCCATAAGACCATTTGATTACCTCATTTGTTTAGCAATTGCACTGCGTAGCACGAGGTCTTTTTGGTTCGATTCCTTTGATTGATTGAAGTCTTTAATTGGATTTACCATCGGCAATGACAGCCACGGAATGTGGATATCTGCTTGGTTGAAGGTAATTACTACAAGCAGATATCTACATTCCGTGGTTGCCAACATACAACTGGCAAAATGTAGGTAACGTGTCGCCAACATCAGTCGCTTGAAAATAACTTTTGCTTTCAACTAAGTACCTACAAATTGTATCGATACTTGGTATAATAATATATCAAGTATCGATACAATTCGCTATCTGCTCAAACTAAATGTTGAACTGTTAGGAACAACTCTGCCAAACCACTTGGGGATTGATGGCTTGTTATGTACATAGGGAGACATTGTGACGGCTGAGCGATTTACTGGTATTTGGTTGGCTGATACTTGGTTTATGCTACGTACATAGACGTACACACATTGAAGAGGATATTCGCTCGTTGGGTATCGGGGTTCAATATAATTACGATTTACTTTGATGTTACCACCACTATTCGGATCGTCAGCGTATACTAAATTGAAATCCTAACGGAGATACTGTGGGAGATGCTATGTGTCTATTCACCGTGCTACAACCCCACCACGTCGCAGCGAAAACTGTGGTCAAGCTGTGGTTACGTGTGGGTAGTGTCGCGGCGACTTTTTGCAGTTGCGTTGTGGTAGCAACAAAATGTCGATGAAGTTGCGTTGTGGCTGTCGTTGCGATGCGGTTACCACGTGGTCGCGTGCTGCGATTTTTTCCTGTATCGTGGGTGCGTTTATAAACATGGAAACTCACATTCACAAATACCCTAAATCTCTCTAATCTTTCCCTGTAAAATATAGATAGGTAACCGTGGTTAAACGTCTGCCGTATGTGGCCGTATGAGACGTATCTATTTAGAGGAGAGTGGTCCTTTGCCTTCGAACGTTTTTTTAGCCCGCGAAAATCAAATTTTCCTGCTTGTAAGTTGCTGACAAGTTGTAACTTGATCAAATTATGATTCGTGACAATAACAAACTTTAAATATTAGAATTTATCAAAATATTCGTTCTCACAAAGATTGGTAAAAAATAAATTAGATTCGGACACCAACTATAACCAGTATGATTTCATATTGCTACAATGCATGAAATCACGCTAAATTAGAAGCACATTACCATTAGGAAGACTATGCAATGTTTATGATTTCATGCATTTTGATGTTTGGGCATAGAATAGTTTGGGTGGGTGGGTGGGTGCCATAGTGCCAAATCCATGGAGATAGAAAGTATAATCTCAATATCAAAAGTAGTCTGTGGTCAAGGAGCTGTCAAAACAAAAGTTTTATGATGCAGTGCATCATGGAATATTATGTTTTTTTATAACATGTTCTTTGTAATTTTCAGTGGTAGTTTTTCATTTCAGTAGTTAATGAGTTGTCCATTTTAAAGCCATCCAATCAGTTTTTAACTTTGTGAACAGCGTAATGACTTAAAGTTACTCTTTGTCTCACTGGCGAATAATAATTGTGAACAAAATTACCTCGAATTCTTCGAATGAAAACATGTCGCGGGAAGATGATTTCAAAAAATTTGCAACTGAATATGATCCCGTAAAAGTAGGATCTATTGATGGTAGGTACTATAGTTTGCTTTTTATTAATAGGATATTAAATTTGAATATTACAGTCGTCCTTGACGAGTGGCAATGCTGCAATGCACGCAGTCACGCACTGCAATGTTTGCGAGCTAGGTTGTAAAAGGATTATTTTTCGTAACTGTAACGTCTTATTGGTCAGTGGGTCATCTTAGGGTCTTATTTAATGTACAGACGCCAGCAGGTCAACCTACCAGAATCTCGAATTTTACCATCGAACTTTAACCTTCCACTATTTTATAAGGTTGAAAATGCCTGCAAGCATGTTTCTGAAATACCTAGAGACAATTTTACAAAAGTTTATTACTTAAGGGACTTCGATGTAGCCCACTAATTGTCTGAAGATTATTATTCACTTTGTAATTGCCCATAAAAGTCACTCATCGGCCACCCCAAACTGTCTGACCCTGAGATACGCACTTTATTTTTATACCCAAAACCATTGTCTTACCTATAATTTGCTCATATTATTACCTAAAAAAAAATATGGTCATGGTGCACACATTCCCATACAAACAAGTCTAAGTACCAACTCTGTGAACAGGCACGGATACAGAGCCACATGACCGCGCTGTCCTACGGGCGCTGTGTTCCCACTACTCCCCCAACCAGTCCGTGAGGGGTGACCCAGACCACACACTGTTTGTAGGGAGGCTCAACCCCAGAACTACTGAAGTAAGTATGACCTGCCTTGAACCTGGAACACTCCTGAAAGGGCTTCTTTTCAGATCTACTAACCCCAAGGATTAGACTAAATTATAGGAATTAGGAACATACAATTTAGTTAAAGTAAATAATTTTTATAGTGTTCCTCCTATGATTAAATTGTAAGTTTTTTTTTCATAATGGTCAAAGCCTTTTCCTCATTGCCATTATAAAATCACTTCAATGTGACTCCTTTCAGGATATTTATCTAAAAAAATTAAGACTAAAAATGTCTTGTGCTCACAACTGGCATGCTTGCATAATCTGATGTCCAAAATGCGATCTAGCTATCTATTTCACCGCTTTAAGCAAAAACATTCTTTAAAAACTCCTAAACAAGTAATGCATTATTTAAAGATTTCCACTGCAAAGATTTTAGTGAGCAACATGAGTATGTTGCTCACTAAAATCTTTGCAGTGGAAATCTTTAACACACATACACACATACGAGTGTACTTAAGATAGATGTTATGTGATTATATGTCTAGCGAAATTTTGTTTAGAACTTTAAAAAGAAAACATCTTTCATATCAGACGTCGTCGTCTATAAAATATGACAACGCCGACTATAAAATATGTCGACACCGGCTATAAAATAAGATGACGCCGGCTATAAAATAAGACGACACCGGCTATAAAATAAAACGACGCCGACTATAAAATAAGATGACGCCGGCCATAAAATAAGACTACGCTGAATAAGTCGACGCCGACTACGAAATGAGACAACGTCGAATAATACGATGCCTACTATAAAATAAAACGACGCTGATAATAAAATAAGACGACGCCCGCTATAAAGTAATATGACGCCGCGTATAAAATAAGACGACACAGACTATAAAAATAAGATGACGCCCGTTATAAAATATGACGATGCTTACTGTAAAATAAGACGACGCCGACATTGACGACGCTCGCTTTAAAATAAGACGACGCCCGCTTTTAAATTTGATGACGCTGACTTTATGGTCGGCGTCGTAACACGACAGCGAATAATACGACGCCTGGTATAAAATAAAACAAAGCCGAATAATACGACGCCTACTATAAAATAAAACGACGCCGAATAAGACGACGACGACTATAGAATAAGATGACGCCCGCGGTAAAATAAGATGTCGCCGGGTATAAAATAAGACGACACCGACTTTAAAATAAGACGACGCTGAGTAGGACGACGCCGACTATAACATAAGATAACGCCGACTATAAAATAAAACGACGCTGACTATAAAATAAGACAACGCCGACATAGACGACGCCCGCTTTTAAATTTGACGACGGCGACCATAAATGAAAACACCCGCTAACGCTATATGTAATTTATCACTTTCACTCAATTGAGTAGTTATTATGAATAATAACTGGTAATTATGCATAATCACTGGGTTTATTTTTGACTGTAACATATACATTTTTTTTTAAAGAGAATCTCAAACATAAAAAGCTCTGTATAATGCTTCCTATCTCACATCATCCCACGTTGAATGTTATGAATTCATGAGCCTGTCTCTTTTTACGGTCGCTTTTTCGCTTCGACTTTCGAATGAAATCGATTAAAAGTTTATGTATTTAGCTTATGTATTTTATTTACATTATTTTTGATTTGCAACCATTAAGCAACTGACTTTGACGACACGGTTGGGCGCAGTGGCTAAGCGATCGACTACGGCACAACATGTCGCGGGTTCGATCCCCGCGAACAAATATTTGTATGATCAGCACGCGTAGCATGGCGATTCCATCTCTATTCTACCAAGAAAAGACAAAGCTATTTCATCGTTATTTCTATACAAATCAACTGTTTTTTTGCACAAGTATGATACGATTCGTATACCATTAAAAATAGAAACATATCTTTTCTATATTTTAAACATTGCGTCCTGTCATTTGACTATTTTCCCGTCGACAAAACCCGTTTCTACGGCGCCATGCTACGCGTGCTGCTAGTTGTTCTGGGTATGGGTGTTACTGTATGTTAGTTTCTAAGTTTGTTAAATCACCCACTATACAGGAAGAAATTTCTAGTGTAGGGCAAAGTATCATAAAAAAAAAACATAACTTTTTCTTAACATTTTTGAATCAAATTTCAGGAAACAGTTAAAGCTGAATTTGTAAAATTTGGCCGAATACTTATCTGTCGTGTAGTCAAAGACATAGTAACAGGAAAATCAAAGCAGTATGCATTCATAGAATTTGAAAACTTGGGAAGCTTGGATCGCGCACTAAGAGAGATGCAGAAGGAGTACATAGACGGTGCAGAGATCATTGTGGAGCGCGAGGCGGAGCGCCGGCTGGCGGGCTGGAGGCCGCGCCGGCTCGGCGGGGGCTTCGGCGGACGGAAGGAGTCCGGCCAGCTCAGGTTCGGTTGTCAGGACAGACCGTTCAGAAAACCAATTATGGTGGGACAAAGAAAGGATGGACGGTACTGATCGTGTTACGAGAATCGAGAAAGTGTTAGGTGATTATGACAAAACAAAACTTTATGGAATATGGTCGTTTTAAACTTTTGCTTATGCTAAAGTGAACTTTTTGGATGCATCTACGGAATGAAAATAAATAAAATGAAAGTAAATTACTAAAAAAAAGTCTATGATCTCATTGGCCGTGTGTGTCACACATCAATCACAACAACATGAGCTGTCGCAAAAAATAATGTGTGTGTGCTGCAAAGAGCTGAAGGGTTGGTGCAAGTCATTCACGCGAACTGAGGTACTCCTCTCTATCTTAGAGGCTGTCCTCCTTGTGGTACTTATAAGTTTTTTAGTATTTTTGATACTTCACTTTTTAGCTTGTCGGCCTTCTCGCGAAGTTGCCCCTTCCCTTGACCCTCTCCCTCGAACTGAATCAGATAAAACAACAACTGTATATACAAGGACTACTGTTAGGGTTCCTAGTACTCAGCACAGCACGCTGGCGCCATACGTTGAGTGCACATGGGAGCCTTCTCGGCCGACTACTCCGAAGATGCGTTACTTCCTGAGTGACAGACGCAGCTCGGCCAGCAACACTAATTCCATCACCACCACAAACGAGGCTCCGTCCACCACTACTGATTCATTGGAGATATTCAACGAGACCCTAGAACCGTCGCACGAGTATGATGACGTCGAATTCCTAGAACATTCGGACGGTGAGCTCGCCGAGGATAGGTACAAGAGTCAGGTCGTGGCCCTAGTCAAGCTGAAGCCTCCGGGAGACGTGACTTTTGGATGTATTTTGACTAAGATTACAAAATTCTGGACATTGACGGCTGCCAGCTGTATCGCGTCTATCGAGGAGGTGGATTCTCTAGACTCGTTCGTTATAATGGAGGAATTTGGCGACGTACGCGCGTCTCGACCGCGCACTGTGGCCGACGTGCGCTTACACCCGCTGTACCAAGGATCAGCGCGCGCGCACGACCTGGCGGCGCTGCGGGCAGACCGCGCGTTGCGCACGCGCGCCCCTCTGCTGCTCCTGCCGCGCCTGCTCGACTATTTCCTCATCGCGCCCGGCGAGAGGTTCCTCATTCTCGGCTACGGAGGATACAGGTAATAACATCATTTTTGTTACGAACTGGGTATGAACGAAATTAAAATCTTGACAGGATTTATTAATTACCGTGTTTCGCAACACTGAAATAGTATCAATGGTATGTGAAGAATCTCGCGTGTTTTTTTTTTCAACATCAGCGGTTTCAATTTCTGGGCAGGATTACTGGTTTCTCAAAAAACAATGATGCAGTTTTAGTTTTTATCAAAATCGATCTCTATACAATTGTCGCTATTTTTTTTTGCTATTGCTGATAGGTTCGGATTTAGTCATCCACGCCCAGTTGGAAAATTCACCTTGTAAACGGGTGGCGAAGATGGTAGTTTTGATCCACTCTGGTTTAGAAAGTTTTGCATTAATGCTAAATATTGACCAACTAGCTTTAGGCCGCGGCCCCGCTCGAGCTAATTTAGAATTTGACAACCAATTCGGATCATAAACGTGCCATCTATTATCATATTAAGAACGTTAATGTTTCATAATATGATAATACATTATTGGCGGTTATTGTTGATTCCTCGGGAGCTGTAGTTTGGGGATGAAAAACACTTGAAAATATAGAAAGTTTCAGGATGACCGGTTCAGTGACTTTGCCGTGAATAGGTAACAAGCTGATAAACTTACCACCTATCATATTTTATTAGGTACTAGCGGTCCGACCCGGCTTCGCACGGGTAGAATGCCTCTAAAACCCGGTCCCGATGGTTACAAACACAACACAATAAAAAAAGAATTATACGTATCGGTCCAGCCGTTTTCGAGTTATGAACTTATTTTTTTAATTTTTTATACATATAGAAGATTAGTGAAGATGCAATCGTGAATAAACATTTGTATGATCTGCAAGTAGTTGTTTCGGGTTTGGGTGTTTGTGTGTTTCTTTGTTTGTAAACGCACCCACGATACAGGATGAAATTCCTAGTGTGGGCAAAGCCTTTTACCAAAATTAAATGGCTAGGTTAAGTAGTTTTTGTGTTTTATAAATAGGTAAATGAAACTCATTTTAAGACGCTACCTCCCACCGCCCGCCCCACCGACAGGCATCATTTCGAAATGAGTCGAAATATCAAAGAGCCTGCCTGAATGGGCGGGTTATCACCGCAGCCGTTTCTAGACTCCCAGTAGCCTATCCCAATACATTACAGAACAGTGGCGGCTCCCGCGCCGGCGCGGCGGCTGCGGCAGGTGTCGGTGTTCGTGGCGGCCCGCGCGGCCTGCGCGGCCGGACCCGGGCTGGGCGCCGCGCCACCTGCTGCCCGGGCGGGGCGCGGCGCCCGGCACGTGCGGCGCGGGTCCGCTGTGCGCGGGCGCCCGCTGGTCGCGCGGCACGCCCTGCAACTACTGCGCCGGCGCGCCGCTGCTGCGCGACGTGACGCTGTTCGGCGTGATGAGCGATAACAGCGCGTGTGGCGTAGCCTGCGAGCCTCAGCTTTACGTCAACATCGCTACGCTGCGCGACTGGATCGACTCTGTTATAAAATAAATTATTATTTTCTCTATTTATCAACTAGGTACCTCTGTGTTTATTTTTTTCAAAGTTTAAACCTTCGACCTATTCATTTATTTTAATTAACTCGATACAAAAATGAAATTACTTTAATGGGGGCTGGGGCATAAAAAGACCATTCCTGCAAAATTCGTAAAATTGTCATAGATTAACAATCTATACTCTCTTGTTGTCAAAGAGAATGAATATTCTCGTTTGTAATATTATAAAGCTGAAGAGTTTGTTTGGTTGAACTTACTTATCTCAGAAACTACTGATTCGAAGTACTAAAAATTTTTTTTTTTGTGTTGGAGTCCATTTACCAAATACGCTACGGCAACTACCTACAAGCTAATAGTAGCCGAGGCGGCGCGAAAACAACAAATAGTCGAAACCTATTGAAGTGTCCTACTACCTACCTGTGCCTACTACGTTACGCTACTTCCTAGGTAGGCGGTTCAAAAACAAAGCGAGACGATTCGCGTGCACGTTGGACATACCCGCCGTGCCGCATCGCATTGAATTCGTGTGGCACCGCATCATAATCGCGTTCGCTTTAAACCGCCTACCTCGGACGTAGCGTAATGTGAACTGAAAATATATTATACCTCGACCATTTTTGTATCTATGCATTTCAATTGGAACTATTTTCTTGTTTCGACCTTTTTAGATCACATTTTTAGCCAAATTTTTTGAACTTGATTTTTTAAGAACTGCTAATATTCCTAGAATGTCATCATGTCATTTTATTGAGGTGTTGTGCGTAGAGTACATTGGTCTTGTGTTTGTTGAACAATATTATCTTGCGGCCATGTTTTGTGTTCACAACATTTTCTACACAAACGGAGCAGTGAGTTCGTTTCTATAGTGTGTGGCAGACCAGCATTGTTCGTCATCTCCTTGCTGATGGCGCTGTACATGATATGCGCCATCGCCGCCGCCATCGTCCAAATAATAGCCGCTACACAACCCAAAACAGACGTTGAATTACCAGCAGATAAATTAGAAGAATTGAGTCCAATTACGACAACCGAGAACATGTCCCGAACAGGGCACGACCAAGGTGCAGCCACACAGACACCAGGCGGGAGCACGAGCGCGGCCGAGCACGACGACGGAACTACGACCGAGTTGCCCGTCCCTATCATTACATTCAATGTGATAACAGCAGAGCAGCGCGTAGTCACGTATGCGAGCACGGACAGTGCCGGTTCGAATTCAGTTCAACAAATTTACGACACATAATAAAGTTTAGTTTTTTTATTTAGTTTTTGGCGTTCGGCGGTGGTTTGATATTAAGGTAAACGATGTCCTCTTAAATTTATATGGGTCCAAATGACAGATATTCTACATCCAACAAAAAAAAAAAACATCTAAATCGCCGAAATAGCCGATAGTTAGTGGCTTCTTCGCTGGCGGGAGATGCAGCAGTGGCACAACAGATTAATAAAACACATCATAAGCATAACATAAACATTTTATTTAAATATATTCCATAAGTTGAATCATCATCATATTATAATACAATGCAAACCAGACGCGTCTCCGCGTCAGCCTGTTTTCCACTCCAATATACATATAAAGTTATAAACCGAAACTATCTGCTTTTATACAAATGAAAGTCTATCCTTGGATTCAAGTTTACTAAGGCAATTAACATTTTATACAACCTGTCCGCCCGGAGCGGCCACACAACATGCACAGAGGCTTCGAGAACTAACACGCCGCCCTCCGCGGCTCCACTCCACCGCCCAACAAGAGCGAAACAAAACCCAATGTGATCTGCATGGACAACTAACTATATCTAACACAAAATAAATTGACAACAAATATGGAATAATACAAATAATAAATTGAATTACATATATAATTAAACAATTTGTTTTCACAATGTTTCAAATCAAAATACCATCGGGTCCTAGCTTTAATATAATTTAACGTTAAAATTATTATTTGAAAACGTTGAGTATAATGAGCGAGAAATAAGAATGATAATAATGGAACGTCCGTTGATAACGATGTATGAGTAGCACTAGCGAGCAGTCGTTTGCAGCGAAGATACTCTAGTATGTACATCTAAATACATTTCCTTACATGATGCTTTAGAACAATACTATGATGTCATAAACGCGATATAATTCATTAAGTTAGTTTCCCCTGCCGCGGCCAACTTGAACATCAGTGTCTGCTGGAGATCACTTGCTATTTGCTAGTATTCCGGGGATGCTGTCAATATAACACATCTGTGTGGAAAGTCGACAAGCGAAGTTTTTGTCGTTATCGCTTCCTATCATGTGACCGGTAGATGAAAACAGACACCCGATAATCATATATTGTTGGCGACTACATTATTATATGTCGTAACAAACTTTGAGTTTTTCACGGTCTTTTTATTTTACCTGACAAATATTACAAGTGTTGCGGCTCCACCTGCTATATCACCACTATTAGAAACGCCTCTTGCAACGTGTTGACAAGAGGACACGTGTTGATTTGTCAGATAGCTATGTGTCGAGTACTAGGATGCGTGACGTGTGCCGCTACATGCCGCTGTGTTCGTACTGGTCGGCGTCGCCCTCGAACGTCTTCGGGTCGTATATCCCACTCTGGAAACACAATGTGTACTGATTAGATTGTGTCGGCTTATATTTTGTTAGGAAAAATACGTGTGAATAGCTATACGTTTCTGTTGTCATGAGTTCTACTAATAATTTAGAGAGTAGTATGCAGTAAATGTGCAAAAAATACAAATTAAAATTTGGCCGTCATCACAGAGATGCACGGATGGAGTTTGGACTATGCCTTTGAATTTTTTAAAATTAAACACGTAAATGCATCGAATTCGTATACGTGTAAGAAAACAAAAGAGTTAAACTCCAAAACCTTTGTTGTAGTTTTGATTAGATAGCCTACTAGTTGTGTACGTGATCGTGCTAGTTAGTATGAATGTCTTACGGTTAGTGTCCGTTGGGCAGGCTGTCCGCTTCCTGGCCGCGTGTGACAACAACATTTTAACTTCATGTACAACAGTGGTACATAAGGCCACAAGGAATTCTCTACCATTCTACTTTTGTTTACAATTTTATTACTATGTTAAGCCGGGTCCAAACTGGTGTAACGTTTGATGTAACGTCAATTTTAGGTGTGGACGACACTACGAGCATTACATGTAACGTTCGTGTGCCGTCCACACTTAGAATTCGTGTTACATTAAACGGTGGATAAAATTACTTGTTACACCAGTCTGGAGCTGGCATTACATACTCTACAGTAATCTTCATTGTCATGCTTCATCAGTTTTGAATCTCATTTTTATGAAACTTTTACAATATTCTGTAAGCTCGCTCATTGGCTCGAAATCTTTACTTAGGCAATAAGTTTTGTTCCAGATCAGGCTTTCATAAAATAACTGGTGGTCTACCAGGACATCTTAAAGCGTGATTCTTTAGGCTGTGGGAAAGAGACAGAGCTACACAAGTCATGTAGCGCCATCTCGTTCCCAGAGCGGAACTACTCACGCTTTATCGGACGGGGGACTGGGATTGAGAAGGACTGGCTGGGGGACAGGGAGGTCGTCACCTCGGTAGCCTTTACGCGCTCTATTTCTACCTCCAACTTGCTCCTTAATCATATTGTTCGATTTATTTTAAAGCCGTCTTGTATGCCACGAAAATGTATGCCTGGCAGAAAATGTACGGAACGTTATTCTCTGTACAAATAAAATTAATTTCCACGTACCTGCGGCACGGGCGCGGGCACGAAGTAGTTGGTGGGTGTCGTGAGCGGCGCGCTGGGGCCCAGCACGTCGGCGGCCGGCGGCAGCGCGCGGGTGGCCGCGCCGCTAGGGTTGAACACGTCCACGTACGACTTCTTTATATCTGCGCAAGATATGACCACGTTGTTCAACAATTGGTTTTGTATTAGCGACACTATGGAATGGTGTCATAATTTAGCATTGTTTTTTTTTCTGTGTTAGATCGATAAACACGAAGTTTATTATTATCCAGAAGATTTGTGTCACAATATCCGATATTCGAGGAAATAAATGGGGGTTATTTTAAAGAAATAAGGCGATTTCTAAAATGTATAGTGACGACAGTGTGAGAATTTTATGTTTTATAAATAATAGCTTATAGCTCTCAGTAATAAAATAAATATGTTTTCACACTACTTGCTCGTAAATGTCATATTATACGTCAGGCAAACCTACTGTAAAGCATGACATTGTTCCCCCTCACTCGAGCCGGGAATAATATATGTACTGAATTTCATTATTCCCGTGGCAATAATGTGATTTGAATTTGGAAACTCAAAGAAAACCGTATGAAAACTTTCACCAAGGAGTCGTATCAGTAATGGCGGCCGCTGGCAGCAACAGCTGATCGCTTGCAGTGGTGCCAACTTCACGTTCGAAGGTTGTCGTACCACATCAAATTTCAAAATTCGAATTTATTTCCTCGCAGTAGGTGTGAAAAGCAGAGTACGCTCCTCGGGAGTAAAGCTGCCTTGTCTTGGGCTGACTTGAATCCCTCGCTACACTAAGGATTCTTAACTTAATTCCCTCGTTTCATTCGGGAATTAACACTTGAACCTCCTCGCTGCGCTACGGAGGTTCACCCCCAGAATCCTTAGTGTGGTTTCGGGATTCAGTACGCCCGTGACGTAAGGCAATGCTTTACTCCCTTGGTGCGTAATCTACTATTGTTGTCGCGTGGTACTGCTCTTGTCATAAAGTTGTTGCAGTAATGTTATGGATGAGCGCCTTTTTTTTTTTTTTTTTTTTTTTACGTGATAAAATCATCCAATGAGGCCTCCCACCCCGGGCAGGGCGGGAGGGACTGTCAGACTTGTACTGACTAAAATCCACGGTGTCCTTCAGTAGCCTTGTTTGTGTGCCGGAGTCGCGGTGTACGTATGTCCCGCGACCCCGGCAAGGCTATGGCCCCCTGCAGAGGGCCCCGTCAGCGTGCTGACACTCTTTGAGGCGCGCGTGGAACACAACGCGCCGTCGACCCGGGCATGGTCCATGGTCGGGCAGCGAGTTGCCCTTTACTCGCCGCCCGCATGCCCGCGCCTACGGTGGCCGGAGATCGTCCCGCGACATCCGTCGCCGTGGGCGCCTACCACTGCGTCTGGGGCGGAGAGAGGATGGTGTTCTCTCTCTCATGCGTTCCGCCTCCCCCTTCGCGAGCAGAACTGCTTCGCAGAAGGAGGCGACTGCCTCCCACTCCGTCTCTGGATGAGCGCCTTCACACACACATTTGAAACATTGCTGAATTGTATTGAAGCATAGCTGTTTTAACATGTAAGCAATACTCACGTCTTCCCTTCTGCATTTTGAATATGTTAGAGACAGGCGCGGCCGGGGGGGCGCCCGGGGCGGGGGGAGCACCCGGGGCGGGGGGCGAGGGGGCGGATGTGTTCCTGTAACATTAAGGGAATAAAATTGAAGTACAATAGAATATGTTAAGAAATAACATTTCGAACTCAAGTCAGGGATGTGAAGTTACAGAAGACCAGGTGGCCTTCCATGACGTCTTAAAGCCAAAATATTTTTAGTGTGGGAAAGAGACAGAGCGATACGAGCCGTGAGCGCCACCTCGTTCACACACTAGAACTACAATCTGTATACTGACATGTCGCGCGCGTGCGGCAGCTGCGCGGCGGTGGGCGGCGGCGGCGGCGCGTGGTCGGCGGGCTCTGCGTCTCCGTCCAAGTTCCGCCAGCGCTTGGTCTCCGCGTCCCACACGATCTGCACACCACACACCCGTCGACACATATTTATCAAGTCAAACGACAATATTAACTAGTTTCATATTAGCTGTTCCAGCGAGGTATCTCTGCTTTGTACATGACTATTGTTCCGACATCACAGTATCCGATGCTGGGATATAATAACATATTATTATGTTGTATACCTTGATTCATCATTTTAATGACAATAACTGAATGCTTGCGACTCTTACTCAAGACAGAGCCGTACACAGATCTCTCACTTTCTAGATATGAATATAATTGAACTAGATTAATAAACGGAGGTCGGAATTAGGGAGAATTATTTTAGTATTACAAATAAATAATAACTTTCAAAGCATCAGAGATAAATTACAAAAACAAATTGTGTAAAACTAAATAACTTCTACATTCAATAAATAACGGGATATTTCTGCTTTAAAAGTAATTCCGAGATTTGGAAAGTGAAGTACATGAATAACTATATCTAATTCCGACCTATGGTAATAAAAAACTCAAAGAGTAAAATAAGTTTATTGAATAGATACATAAATATAAGATAGAAATATTAGCGTTATAGTACATGAGACGAGAACATACAATACATAAATATTTGATGTGTAAAAACGAGGTATGAGGCAATTTTTGGTTATGTGTGACAAACATATAATTAGGTGATAATGAGGTGCTGCTACATATTTTGTCTGAGGGTGCAAATATATATCGATGTTGTCTGTCATAGATTGATTGCACCTAATTGCATTCTAAAAAATGATATAAAGAATAAACGAAATAACATATAAATAAACTACACAAATATAAAAATCAAGTCGAAAATATAAATAAATAAAACACAATTATAGTTACGTGATTATTTTTGTAAGACACTTCTACTAAAACACTCTCTAGTCCAAGTATCTATAGTTTGTTGGTCTTCCGCATGTGCAAAGCTTAAATGCTTTGCACATGACAGTCAATGAAGCTACATAAAATAGCAAACACGACTATTTTAAGCAAATTTTTAGCTAGCGAGCTGTTCTTCAACTAATTTGTACAACTATATTTCATGCGACCTACATAAACCATTCTAATTTCTTGTTCATCAAATCCACTAACATATTGTCTGGGGAATAATGGCTGCCTGTCTGTTTCGAATCAAATTGAAAGAAAAATTGAGTGGTGGAGGAGGCATGGCCATATTAACATAAACGTTTGTACTGGTCTATAATAAAAGAAACTGAAAGTAATATACTATATTTTTAAGGCTCCTTAGCACTGTAATTTTTAAAATAAATAATTATGGCAATTATTTGAACACTTGACGTCGGGATTGTTTCTACTTCAGTATCTAACGTAGAATCTATCACTCCATCGATACACATTGATATCATGTATGGTTAAAAAACCCTCGTGTCATTAGAGCAGGGTGGGCATTTCCTTAGGCCTGCCCGAATAGTGACTCACGGTGGGGTTCTTGTCGTCGGGCAGGATCATCTGGTTGGGCGGCCGCAGCGACAGCTTGGTGAGGATGCCGCCCAGCCAGCCGCCGCCCTTGCCGCGCGAGCTCTTGTTGCCGTCGTCCTTGGACTTGTTCTCCTGCTTCTTGTTGTTGCTCGTCGTCGTCTGCGGGGAGTCCGTGTCACGCTCGTTCTGTTGCTGTATCACATATTATTTAATTATCATTTAAATATTTTAGTCACGAGTGTAACTAGTGTCGTCGGTCACGAGTGTTGCGTATGTGTGTTTGTTTGGTGTATGTGTGTGGTGTGTACTCACGTCGTTGGAGTGCGGCTGGTCGTCCAGGTCCTGGTAGTAGGGCGCGCGTGGCTTGTTGGTCCCCGGCATGGTGATGGTGCCCGGCATGGTGATGGCGGGCGCGTCCTCGTCGGCGCCCGCCTCCCCCGCGCCGGAGCCCTGCGGGTCACATCGGTAGTACACACACTCACAACCACGAGCCGAGATAATGCTACCATACTTCATGCTACATTCAACGAAATCTTTACTTTACCTAAAAAAAATGTAGTAGCATTATATTTCGTCAAATTCTCATTTGACTCGATTGCTCACGACACTGCAAGGAACTCCTGGGTTTTCAAATTGTTCCCAATTCTGTCAAACTATTGATGCTAATATCTAATTACTTTTAAAAACTCGTTATTTTATCACAATCAGAATAATGTATTTTAATTAGTTTCAAACATTATTTCGGCTCTTTACCACAAAAAAGTATTTTTGACAGCGTGCAACGATTATATTAAATAGTGACAAGCAAGCAGTCGACGCGTCTTGTGCGGCCCGTTCACGAGCTTGTCGCTATGAGCGGTGGATTAGCGCGGTACATAAAAAAACTTGCGATCACTTGAAAATACAAAATATTTATTGTCACGGTACATTCTATTTTATTATGATTTCTTTTTCGTTCTAGATTCTTTAATAATATAGATTAATAATATAAAACAGTTCAATAGTTGTTCATAATTTTTTTGCTGATGCTAGTGATCACAAACTTTTTTGATGTGTGTATAGAAATGTTTGAAGCACGCCTCGAGACGTCGCTCATAGTGAAAACGATGGCATCGCTATAACCGCACTTGATTCTTGGAAAACGAATGAGTGCAATGCCACGAAACACAGTTACAGACAGGGGCGCGGGACTGACGAATTCGGCGGCAGCCGCCAACTGTGACTGCTTCAAGGTTCAAAATTATGTGAAATTATAAAGGACTCAATTAGTTGTTGCATAAACTACCGCTAGGTTAGTTGTACTATAAGCCGAGTATCTTCCTCACAGGGGGGTCGCTACACGTTCACGTTACAAGCGTGGGATCATATCCACAATGTGCATCACATTCAACATAAGTCAGTGTATAACACCACTCGCGCACAAAACACCTTCAATTCATAATACGTGTATGACACAACTCCTTCACTGCACAACGTACATGTCGTAATGTACAATCTGTTTATGCTACGTTGCACGCACGGTTCAGTCTACTATAAAACTAAAAATAGTTTCATTTTAGATGAGAACCATCTGTAACACCGCCGCGACTTAATAAAACATCACAATCATTGTTAATTGACAAGAAACAAACGACAGCACGTGCACGGAGCAGTCGCGAGCAGCCGTGCGGGGAGTGCGGGGGGGCGGCGCGGCCGCACCGAGCGTAGACAACACTACCTTGTGAACTATATTTGAAAAATAATGTTTGGATGTGTTAGGAAAACCACACTTTTTCATTCAACATTTAATGCGGTTAACAATTTTCTACAAATCGCCGTTTGATTATTGTGGCCTTCTAGATTACAACAATAACACAGTTATATAAAGAATACATTACAAGCGTCGTGTATAAAATAAATATAAAATTATTTAAAAATGATAACGTGAGACGGATCAATTAATACATTTTAGTGGTTAACATATTTTAGATTTGGTATATTACTAGCAACTTTATTTTATTTAGTATTAAATAAAGTAATGAGATTCTAGGGTAAGATCAATAAATATCACAGCGTGGTTTTAGAGAATCAAAATAAAAGCATTATAAAAGAAATCGTCGCGGCGAGCGAACGAGCGCGCGGCTACATGTAGCTGACGGGCTCGTCGATGTTGTAGGTCTTGGGACCGGCCACGTAGTAGCGCGCGTCGGGCTCCGCGGGCAGCGCCTCGGGCGGCGGAGGACCCGGGCCCCACGGCGCGTCGATGGCGAACGTCAGCGCGCGCCGCCGCCCGCCCCCGCCCCCGCCCGCGTCCCGCCGCGCCAGGATGGCCTCGAACTTGTCCAGACTGCGCTCGATGGTCTTCCTGAGCTCGCGGCGGTGCGCCTCGCCCGTGAGCGCGGGCTGCGGCGGGGGGGACGCGGGCTCGTCGATGGGGTACGTGCCGCCGAACACGAGCGGCTTGAACGAGCCGTCGCGCACGCGCACCGTGCTGCGAGCCCACGTGTCCACCGTGGCGGAGATGAGCCGGCCGGCCGGGGGCGCGGGCCCGGGCGGGGCGGGCGCGGGGCGGGGGCGCGGGCAGGGCGCGGAGGGAGCCGCGTGCGCCAGCTGCACGTCCAGGTCGGACAGCGGCGGGGCGCGCGCGGGCGGAGGCGTGCTGCGGGCCGCGCGCGGGGGGTCCGTGAAGGCTGGCGTGGCGCCGGCGTCAGGCTTGGGGTGCACGCGACGGCGCAGGGCGGGCGAGCGGTTGAACTCCACGAGCTCCAGGTCGTCTGTGAGTGCCGGGCGTGCGGCGGGCGGGGCCGGCGGGGCGGAGGGTGCGGGCGCGGCCGGCGCGGTGGGCGCGACCCGCGCGGTGGGCGGGCGGGCGGCGCGCGGGGCGGGCGCGGGGCGCGGGCGGCGTGCTGGCTGCACACCCGCGCCAACATCTCGTTAGAACACGGGCTCGTGCTCCGGCCCGACGCTCGGTCGAGCCGGCCACTAGCGGCGCTAGGTCCTAGTGACTAGGACATGATCTCAGGCGAGCGAACACGGTCGACTCACGACTTTTGTGATTTAATACTCGGCTTATTTCATGAACTTTGTGTATCTCTAAACCAAAACAGCATACACAGCGTACACTCCTACGGCTGTTGTATGTTACATCTACGATAAGTCAATGACAGTTAAACTTAGAAAAGATATCAAATGATTATGCGTTTGGTATATATGGCTTTAAAATTACCAAAAAACATTTCGAAACAACTATCATCATTTTGTACATACAATTTTCATGTAAACAGTTGATATAGATTTAAAATATCTTCGAAAGATTATCTTAGATTTCTTTCTTTAGATAATTTTTTGAAAGTGGTATCATTTTCACAATGTATTTGAATAACCCTGCACCACGAGATATAAACCCTCCACCCACTCATATATTACACAACAACACTGACCAAGCCGACAACTCTCTCATATTTAACAACAACATCATCTTGATATTGCTTTATATTACAATGCAGCACAGTACTATAGTCCTCGCCATATAAGTGTGGAATAAAATTCGTTGACCCCCGTGTATCAATATATTCCAATATTTCAAAACCATTCGAAAAAATGTAAAGAAAGTTTCGTAACACGGTCAAAATAAACGAATCGTGGTAAGGGGCGACCGTGACCTTACATTTTATTTTGAAATTCGAACAATGGTATAATGGAATTCTAACGATGCGTTATTAGGATCAATGACCTTTATTCCACACATAAATGGCGAAGACGGTACCAGTAGAACTCATACTAGGCATGTCAAGCGAGAACAATGTTGTTGTCAGGATCGAGTCTCCTATACACATTACCGAGCACATATTATGGCATATCACTGACTGAAACCTTACTACAGTTGCTATACTGTACTGGTGTGGTATTTTTGAACAGTTAATTGTGCTAAAAAGTAGCTCTATGGCTTTAATGCCAGGTGTCACGTTGTATAGGAGCCTCTGCTTATCTTAACCGAAGCGAACGCTACATGAAAATACGGTCATCTTAATCATATATCATTCAATTTACCGCAATACCGAAAAGCGTTTCAATGATTCCAAAAATTAAATGACCTTACGTTCGCGTGGCGATCGCTTCCCGACCTGGGCCGTAGAGTAGTAACTCACACTCACCTCTCCATAACTGTAGGAGTTGTCGGGCTGCCAGTAGCTGGTGGGGTCTGCGTACTGCTGCGCGGGCTCCTCGCGCGGCCAGTCGTCGTACGAGGGCGGCGCCGGCGCCTCCTCCTGCGCCTGCGCCGCGTAGTACTGCGCCGCGTAGTCCGGCGTCTCCTCGGCCGGCAGCGGCTCGGGGTAGGGCTGCAGGGGCTGCTGGTATTGCTGGCCCTGTGGCACATACACACGATCATGAACAGGTTGCATGATACTGAAAAACCGATATTAGGCGGAGTTCTTAAAGCTTATACAAAATCTAGTCTAGCCGTTTAGGATAATTGAAAATGTAGTCACCGGTAGGCTACTATTAATTTTGGTCAATTAGAATAAAGATCTTTTCAAACGAACAAAATATGTTTATTCTAAGTAGCTCGAGTAAAACTATTAACTCCTTGAGTGCATCAGTCAGTGCAATAATTTCTGGCAATCAACATTCATAGTTATCGTAATCGTTCGCGACAAATCTACAACAATAACCTAAATTATTGAAAAAAGGGAGGTTTAGCAAGAAACATAAAAAAATCAATTGATTAGCAAGGAGTTCATTGTTCTACAATGAAATTGTTAATCCGTGAGGTAAATCAAACATAAAGAGTGAGTCCCTCCACATACCTGTACTGCCTGCTGCTGCGTCCAGTCATACTGCTGCTGCGGCGGCGCGTAGTTGTTGTGCTGCGGCGTCGTCTGCTGCGACGCGCTCTCCGCCTGCGCCGGCGCACGCACACACACACGTGTTAATAATTATTGGTTCACACTTAGCATGCGGTTCAACAACAATCAGGGTAAAGACAGAAGTTATGAGCAGTCCAAGTAAAATGACAGAGACTGTTAACCAAAGATAGTAAAGTTATGAAATGTCTGTGATAAGGATGTCCTGCGCCGGATAGTCGTCATCTTTTCGATGGCGGGTTGAAAGTACGTATGGTTATAAAACAAGTATTTTATACATAACATTGTCAACTGAAAAATATTCCATTTTGTTTCACACAAACAAACACGTCCTGTTTTCTTTTGTTAGTTAAAAGGTTACGCCAATCAAAACCGTGCGGAATTCTGTTCTTTTTTTATAACCTATGTGGGTTTGTTAACTCCAGAAGATGCAAACAATGTGTAGGGTTCACAACAACAGTATGCCTGTCGTACACATACCGTGAGCATGTGGGCCACGTGCTGCACGTCCTGCAGCCACTGCTGGTGGCGCGGCGAGGGCTCGCTGCTGTCCACCAGCGGCGGGTCCTCCAGAACTAGTACATACCGTGAGCATGTGGGCCACGTGCTGCACGTCCTGCAGCCACTGCTGGTGGCGCGGCGAGGGCTCGCTGCTGTCCACCAGCGGCGGGTCCTCCAGAACTAGTACATACCGTGAGCATGTGGGCCACGTGCTGCACGTCCTGCAGCCACTGCTGGTGGCGCGGCGAGGGCTCGCTGCTGTCCGCCTCGTCCACCAGCGGCGGGTCCTCTTGTAGCGACGGGTCGTGGTATTTCAGCCTGGGGAGAAGGCAATATCTAACTTTACAACTCTCTTGTCTAAAAAGTATTACAGAACTGAGTTTTGGAAAAATTCGGATTTGAATGGGTTGCGTTATAACATTTAAAAAAAATCGTTTCGCGAATAGAGATTACAAATCAGTGTTTAGGATATAAGACGTACCTGTCGGCGAGCTCTGCGACGCGCGCTATGAGCGCGGGCGAGTAGAGCTGCGGCGCGCGGGTGAGTGCGCGCGCGCACGCCTCGCTGTAGGCCAGCGCGCGCTCGTACAGACCCACGTCCAGCAGGCGACACGCCATCACGAACTTGTACGGCTGCGACGACATAAACCATTAACTCTAAGGCGTCGTCCTAATTGGGAGCGATCGTACGATGGCGCGATGCGTTCTCGTCGTGCGATGAGTTCAAACATACAGATATCATCAGAGTGGTCCTATTTGAACCTCGCAAGTAATCGTGAGCATATGAAATGTTTAATAACGATCGTATAATGCGATACACTGATGAAATCTGTATGTTTAAACTCATCGTACGACGAGAACGCATCGCGCTATCGTACGATCGATCCCAATTAGGACGACGCCTAAGGTAGACTTATAGATAATGCCCGAGGCATTAAGTCCGCCGCTGTACACATTTTTGGTAACTTTTGCATAAAGTGTTAATTAATAAATTAATAACAATCAGGACGTTTTACTTCGGGATTTTTTTTAAATTATAAAGCTAAGGGAGTGACAGCATTTATTAATGTAATTTTGAAATGTAATTGTATCCTAAAAAATCGGCCAAGTGCGAGTCGGAATTGTCTTTTGATCACCGACGAGACTGCGCAGCGCAATGCACTAAAATGATTTATTTCTGATTTCCTTGACAGTAAAAACTAGCAAAGGATCTATCGGTATGTCCGAACCTGTAGCTCTGGTATAACGAAGTCCTCCTGGTTGAGTGAGAGCGCGTACTCGTAGACCTCGGTGGCTATGAGCGCGCGGTCGCTGGCCAGCGCGGCCAGGCAGGAGGCGCGCGGGTCGGCCAGCAGCAGCGCCAGGCGCGGCGGGGCGCCGCCCGAGGGCGCGCGGGGGGCGAGGGGCGCCAGCGGGTGCGGCGCCAGCGGCAGGCCCGCCGCCACGTAGCAGAACTGTGCGCAGTACAGCAGCCCGCGACCCGCCAGGCTGTCGCCTGAGGACACGCGACACTGACGATTACTACTTGCTACGCAATCAAATATCTTTCGAATGTGCTATTGTTCCTTATTTTTCTTTTTTCGTCACGGTGTTTTGCAATACTATGTAGAAGTCATTTAGTGAAATGGGGATTAGAATTAGGTGTGTTACAAATAACCCGGGTAATCAGGCGCTATCTAAATTGACTAATGAGCATATGTGGCGATAATGTTGACATATTGAAGTAATATTGCAAAAAAAAGAGAATAGAAACATGTGTTGTGGCTACTGTTGTGTGTACGTACCGAGCTGCGTGAGCGTCCGTCGGTCCTGGTCGGGCCGCGCGGACGGGTTGGACAGCAGCATGGCCGCGTGCGGCCGCCAGTCGCTCCAGCGCTCGTCGGACACGCACTGCGCAGGACATATCAGTTACATAGCTATTGTGAAACACAACTTTAACATACACAAGTTACTCAGCCGTCACTGTCGTTCGACGTTTGTTAATTTACTTTTTTAAATTTTTAACTCAAGCGCAAGTCAAACAATTGAAAATGTATAAAGTGCGGCAAGTTATCAAGTCATCTTACGGTAGCGGCGGGCGGCTGCGCGGCCTGCAGCGCGGTGTACAGTGTGTGCAGCGGGTCGCTCCGCGGCAGTGCGCCCACGAACCGCGCGGCCACCTGCGCACGCGCACGTCGGCCTTCGTGCGCACTCAGCGTCATGGCGTGTCCCCACAGCTTGTTGCGCATCGCCCATTCTGACAAACATGACGAACATTATTATTACGCGCTACATTAGCGAATACACTATTAACCAGAAGACAGGTGCTTTAGTGCAGAGCGATAGACTTCGGTCAATAAATGGTGTGTTAAGTAGATCAGCTAGTTACGGTCCGTACCTAGAGCCTCCGGTCTGTTCCCGTAGATGAGCAGCTCCCTCAGCCGCGCCAGCGCCGCGCGCTCCTCCAGCGCTGACTGCTCCGGGGTCGACGCCGACTCTTGGTCTGCAACGAACATCATACATATTACAACCTTTGACACTCTATAACAGCCACTTAGCAACATCACAAATGATGCACCGTCGTGAATAGATAGCCAATGGCGAATTATTCATTCACGCAATGTCAAATATCAATCGGAATATTGCTATGTGGCCGTTTTAGACCCTCTGGTGACTGTTACACAATACGTACACACGGCTACACATCAAGCTATGCAAAACCAATATAAGTTGACCGTTGAACGTATGGAAAGATTCTGCAAATACAGGAATATGGAGTACGGCGTCTGTAGGTTAACTCACTGAGGTTGTCGGACATGGACAGCGAGGGCTGGTCGGGCGACGAGCTCCGCGCCTCGTCCTCCCGGCCCTCCCGCGCCTCCCTGCCGTCCCTCCCCTCCCGCCCAGATCCAGACACCGACGAGCCTCGCCGACTCTCTGCAACACACACACACCGACTATTTATGGCAGTCCTAAGACCAGTGGACACGGTTTAAAATGGGGATGGCAACTGGAGAACTAATGGCGCTAGTATAGCTTGTACCATTTCATTCCATCGTCATTGGTTCAAATCTTATCTATATCTTTAAAATAGTACTACCTCATTGGTCGGATTAGGACTTAGCTATGGTGGCGCCATCTACAATTAGCTTTGACTGGTCTTCCCCATTGCTTGAACTTCGCAAATAACACCTTGTTTTCTTACAGTTGGGATGTCTTTACTGATCGTAGTCAATGGTCCCGTTAAAAAGAGTAACCGTAATAAGGTATATGATTCTACAATCAATTGATTACTTTTTATGAGCCACCAAAATGTATTTCTACCATAGATTTTGTATGGCAAAAGCAAATTGTAACGTCACTAATAAGTGAACTCAATGATTTTACTATTTCAGAGCTAGGAAAAATATAAAATAACAGTTTTTCAGTAAAATATATGTCATTTAAAAACTAAAATTAATACTGAAAAATGACTAAAATAAATAAACGTTAAAAAAATATAGGGCGTCAAAAATTCGTTTTTCAGTTGTTTTATTGAAATATGTATTTTGGAATTATTGGTCAGAAGTGTCAAATTATCGAAGCAGTATCGAATAGCGAGTCCGTCTCAATCGAAGAAGGGACAAATGCCATCTTTTATTCTGGTTTTAAGAATATTAGTTAATAAGTAAAATAAAAAATAAGTGTAGGTGTGAGCTCACCACTGTGCGTGTTGACGGCGGGCAGCTTGTACTCGTACTCGCGCGTGTTCTTCATCAGCAGCTCCGCGATGTCAGAGCCCACCACCACCTGCACAACACACCACTTACAATGGATGGATATACGAGGCACATCATATTATTGCAAAACTCTCATAAGTGTTTGAACCATTAAACCATCCACTGACGAGCACGATAGGTTTATTTTATAGTGTGTGTGGGCGGAAATATATGTAGTATCTCCACTACACTATAGTGTAGTTTAAAATCAGCATAGCACAATTTAAACTCGCAGCCAATTTACAAACAAATACCATCTACTACAAAAAGTTAAACATCTGTTTAACAGTTATCTAAAGAAAGTGTAACTGCAAAACCAAAGTTAAAAGCCGTTATACCATCGAGTTATTTTAGAAAAACGCTTGTCAAAAAATTGAAACTGTAAAATGACTCTTGTATCAATGTCAAAAGATAGATAGATAGAGTACACTTTATTCTACACCAAAATTGTTAAAAAAAACAGTTTTACAATATCTAATTCTATGGTTACAAAGGCGGTCTTATCGCTAACAGCCATATCTTCCAGACAGCCTTTACATCAGCTGTATGAATTTAGCCGGTTTAAAATGCCGTTTTGCCGTTTAGTTTTTTAGACAAGTGTTCATAAAATGTTTATCTATTCTGTAACAAAATGGTTAATATCTCTGACAAAGTACTGAGCACTTTGTGGAGATGCTGCTTGCGTCCGATGTAGTTTATAGTAAAATTAGTAAGTTCTGTATGAGGTGGATGAGTGGTTACCCCGTTCTGTCGCAGCATGAGTGCCAGCAGCTCCCACAGCAGCACGTAGCCCGTGACGTCACGCGCTCCCTCGCGCTCCGCACTGCGCACGCGCACGCCGCAGTACTCGATCACGCTCTTCTTGTGTGTCACACCTGCAACAAAACACACGGCTGTAGTCAATCTAGTGACGGCAGGTCCCGCAGCGTCCACCGGGTAGGAGAAGGTAATAGTGTAGGGCGGCTAGCGTACCTTTGACGAGTGGTCCGGGGAAGGCGGCCAGGTCCCGGGCGTGCGGCAGGTCCCGCAGCGCCGCCGCCAGCGCCAGCACGTGCACGGTGGCGGGCACGCCGTCCACCGGGTAGGCCGCACGCACCACTACCACGTCACGCACAGACACGCTGCCCTGCACACACAGACACAAATGTCACATTACACGCACGAACACAGGCTTAGTGCTCATGACGATTATAAAACTCAAAGTAATATGATGTGATAGTAGTTTAATCGACACAAAAGAAAAAAACTGGCCGAATCCGTGTCGGACCACGCATAATGAAAGGTTCTGTAAACAGAGCATATTAAACAGCCGTATCTCTTGTTTGCGTCAACTTAGAACTTTGTAATCTTAAATATTTGGCCCTAATTTCAGCTTGATACCTCCATGCGGGTCTTGACAGACAGATAACATAGTGATCCCATATTATTGTTGTTATTGTTATTGTTAAGGGCTCCCTTTTCCGCATTTGAACTCGTAGTGATCCCATACGGTGACGTTTTACCTTTTGAGATACGGAACCCTAAAAAATATAAAAAAGTAGTACCTTGATGTGCGCCGTGGAGTAGCGGAAGGGTGTCATCCTCTCGGAGCGCACCGTGGACTCCTCCAGGTGCAGGTTGAGAGACATGTCGGTGTTGAGGTCCCTGTCACAGGCGGGCGTCAGGCCGGGGCTGCGCTGTCGGGACTGACAGCACAGCCCCGGCGTTACGGAGTTACGGAGATTATGTTTACATCGCTCTCGATTTAATTAAGCGAATACGTTTCGTATTTAGACGTCCAAAAAGTGCAGTTTATTTGAATATTCTTAAGAAATATTAGAACATAAAATCTAGGGTTTAGAGCAGGGGTTTTCAACCTGTGGGTCGCGACCCCTCGGGGGGTCGCGAAGCTTCTATATGGGAGTTGTAAAAGGTTTGGAAAAGCTACTGCATTAATAAAAACAATTAAGTTTAAAAATATATATTAAGGCGCTCCCTCACCGCGAGCTTTCAACTGTAATGTAACGTTACAAATTCGAGCATTTCATCATCGTGAGTGAGAACAATCGAGCATCACAATGTGCACCTTGTATCAAATCTCTACTAAATGTACGTGAATCGGACACGCCGCAATGACGGCGGTAGGATCACTCTTTGAAGAGTGGCTAGATAGGCGTCCACGGATGTTTCGGGAGGTATCTATGTCTGATGAGGAAGGAGGAAACGCCTGGGTGTCAACTGTGTCGAGGATCGCCCAGAGGACACGGTTGAGCATACGGTGCAGGACTGTCCCGCTTGGGCAGAGCACTGCCGTGACCTCAGGGCGGCGATTTGCGGAGACCTCTCGCGCCCATTGGTCGAGGTCATGCTGAAGGGCGAGACGGAGTGGGAAGCGGTCGCCTCCTTCTGCGAACCAGTCATGCTTGCGAAGGAAGAGGCGGGCCGCGTGAGGGAGAGGATAGCGTCCTCCCTGCACCCCAGCCGCAGTGGTTGACGCCCACGGCGTCGGACGTCGGCCGACGATCTCCGGCCACCGTAGGCGCGGGCAAGCGGGCGGCGAGTAAAGGGCAATTCGCTGCCCGACTATGAACCATGCCCGGGCTGACGGCGCGTTATGTTCCATGCGTGCCTTAAAGAGCGTCAGCATGATGACGGGCCCCCCTCTGGAGGGCCTAAGCCTGCCGGGGCCGCGGTACTCTTTTCATTACCATGACCGTTTAGAGGACGTTTATAATAAATCATTTTAAACAAAAATTAGTACTTTAATATACTCAGATTTTGGCTAGTTCCACTGCCATAAGACCAATATGAGAAGCAGCGACTGTGCAATGCAAAATGAAATATAACTGAATATGGAAAAGCTTTTGTGAAATGTACGGATGGTGAATAAAGCAAATAATTGTATTAGTTAAATTATACATGTGGTTGAAAACTCATCGCAAGTTGAATATAACGTAGGGTAGAGAAATAATATATTCTCAGTTATTACACAGAAAATTTTTAGGTACATGAATATCTCTGAGTGACCTTTTATTTGTGAGGCAAAATAATTGTCCGAGTGCTTTCAATACGTATAGTTGTAGACGTACACATTTGTTCGGGTCGGCTAACAGATTTTTCTTTGAAATTTTGCAGTTGACTGCTTAATTTTATATTTTTTACTGCCGTCCGTGTTGCCGCACCGAACAAATGTGTAGCAGTAGCGTGCAGTGCGTGCAGCTGTGTACCTGTCGGAGAGGTCGGTGCGCAGCGAGGGCGCGTCCCGCAGCGAGCCCGCCGCCCCGTCCCGGTAGCCGAAGTACCTGCGGCACAGGCCCGTCAGCACACCCGGGGGGATATCTCAACACACACCTAGCTACTTTACAACTGATTACCGCTCTATTCGGAAATTAAGTAGGCATGCGGTCACAACACTGTGAACTACACAAATGTCATGTTTTTAACCTCCCTTTTCATTACTAATCTACAGCAGTTTCTATTCCCGAATAAAATAAATGACCAGACCGATGATAACTGGTTACTCTGATAATAAACAGAATCAATCACACTGGAGCAGAGATCAGCCGAAACACTTGTGCGTAGGAAGTTGTCCATACATCGGAAGAATCGTTTTCTAATGAAACTTATTCCGGTCACAAGTCTGTACAGCGTGCAGCGTCGTCTACTGTTCTTACATGAATCCTTCATTACAAAGACCGGCTTATCAGCTCCAATCGGCAGTCGTAAACCCAACGTAGTGAGAACTAATTAAAATATGATTTGTTTCGCGAATATCAAGATATGTACGAGATGTTCTGTTAGTAGTAATGAGCGAGAGATGTGTTCCCCATGCCGGGCGGTTTGATGAGAAGGAAAATGTAACAGATAATGTGAACAGTGTCTCATTAAAGATATCTAGCTTTTAGGAATATTCAAACATAATAAGCAATCGCTTCTCATTTCTTTTTAATCCTGGTTTAGGTTGCACTTTCCTTTCCCACATAAATTAACAACTAACATGTTTTACAACACATTTCATTAATTGAAGTATCCTTAACAATGTTTTGATACACTAATGCAGTGAAGCACGTTCAAAAACCTGATATTAGTAATGTAATGGTATGCGTGTTAATATTGATGGCAACACCTTTAAAGATATATGTATAGTACTTTATGGTACATTCTGTATGGCAGCAGTCAGTCCCTCGTGTGTCGGAGGGTCCGTAACACTTCTTATTTACAGCGGAAGCGGAAATACCACTTGAGTGTTCAAATCAAATAAATAAACAACCAAGTAATAAATACGTGTAACCAGAGATGTTGCCACAGGTTAAAATAAAATTGTAGTAAAAGAATTGTTCTGAGCCTCAAACATTCCTCCTATGTTTTGTCTCTGCTTACACGTGAAGCGTCAATGTGTGTAAAACGTCGTGCGTGCGCTACTGGCGTCAACGTGTTCTGAGTCGTATGGTGTATCACTTACGTGTCATTTCCCTTGAGGCCGGTGGTGCTGGAGCGGCCCGAGTGCACGCTGCCGCGTTCCTCACGCCGCCCCTCGTACGGCAGGCTGCCGAAATCTGAACACAATTTATTTTATTATTTTCAATTCATTCTGTTGTGAAGAAAACGGACTCGACAACATTTTATTATTTGGTATTGTTGGTAACAATAAAACAGCCAAATGCGAAACTTAATATTGTAGCTGTATAACTTTCTTATTTACTGGGCGTACAAACTTTCATTTGCTGGTGAAGCTTCGTGGAGTGTTTCAAACATTTCTATACATTTGATCTTACCGCTCGCCGCCCCGCGCTAAGTCACCGCTCACAGCGGCAAGGTCGTGAACGGGTCGTAAAAAAAATATTGTATTCTATTCTATATTTTATGGTTGACTGTTTCGAACATGAGATCAACTCGACCGAAATATGAGTAGTGTAGTGACCTGGCTGGTAGTCGAGCGGCACGGGCGGCGCATGTCCCGCCATGAGCTGCTTGTACACCTGCATGTAGGCGGCTGGGTTGGTGAGCCGCAGCTGCTCGTAGTACTGGTACTGCTGCCGCTGCACCAGGTACGGGTCCGCGTACCCACCACCACTGCCATCTAATAAAGATAAAATATTTACAAAACTTGATCGAAATAAAACTAAAGGATTACAGGGCGTCAAAAACTTCATCCCACCTCGCTGTCAATGGGGAAAGTGCCCCGACACGCTGGCCCGGGGGCATGCCTCGTTGGATCGCAATGCTGATTCCTTTGCCCAAACGATATCGGCCCAGCCCTCTGGCACGTGATGCGTTTTCGGACTCTATACCGCTTTAGCGAGACTTTGAAAAATTGGTGGCGCTCGGACCCCATGGCCGAGCCTACTTGTTTTTATTTTTTTATTTTGTGTCGACATGCGTGACGTTGTTCCAGAAGTACGAGTTTACTTTCTTCGTGAACCCAAAGACGTACTAACGCTGACTCATCACATGAGACCATAACAGTGAGAGTTGGAATTGTAAGAATCTAGGTCAACCAAGCACACAATCGAGAATAATCCAGCCTGTTTAGTATAATTTATTCTATGAAATCGGTGAACGAAAACATCGTGAGGAAACCGGCACATCCTAGAACAAAATTATTCGAAGATATGTGACATCCGCACTAGGTTCAGGCGGACCCGGGTAGATTACGTCCACTCTTACAGACAGGACACCCGTGTGTCCCAGCAGTGGGAACATTATTAGTTGATTATGCTACGCAGCGTCTGTCAACTACTTATTCCTCTAAAGAGTTGTTGCTTTATCGCCATTCAAAGGAAATGGCAGGTTTATTGATAAACTACATAGAAGTGAAGCGAATTATCAGAATAATATTGAATGCATGTAGCTAGTCTTTACATACTGAGCTAATAATATTAAGGATCGCGAACTGTTCCGATTTGATTCGCTCACTCGCGCACACGCGCACTTGTGCCACTGGTAGTGTGCGCACCACATTTGCATAATCACTGAATATTTTATAAACTGCATATATTTGAGCTCATTTTAATGTTCAGTGTAGAAACAAATTACATTGTTATTAAATTTCAGAACGCTTTTTAAACCTGTTTATTCTGAAGTGGCCATTTACCAAATGCCTTTTGTTTAATTCAGTTTACCTCTTTAACTGCGCATCTCACTATATTTGTATTGGAAAATAAATAATTTTCCACTAATCTACACTAATATTATAAAGCTGAAGAGTTCGTTTGACTGAACGCGCTAATCTCAGGAACTACTGGGTCGAATAAAAAAATATTTTTGTGTTTGATAAGTTCATTTATCGATGAAGGCTATATGCTACATAACATCACATTACTACTTAAAAGAGCCGAGCTGCGGGTGAATCAGCTTGTAGTAGCATATGCGGACGTCAAACTCTTTCAATCTACGAACAATACATTTAAACCAAATCATGGCATATATCAATACGTAAGTCATTGTCTGTAGACCGATGTTGAGAAAGAATGTAAGTCTTTCTGAGATCTGGAACAACAACTACGGAACAATCACCTGCCGATATTTGTTTTGGGTAGTGTGTTGATATCGTACATCTACAATGTATGATTTGCCACGTAACAGTAACAAACAACAAAATAGTGTTCTAAATATAAACACGAACCTAAAGGAGCGTTTCTTTATCACTCTTGGCCTTTGAAGAGAATTTATTTCTAGTTTTTTAAAACAGAATACTTGTGATTTAACTTGACCAAAACGTGTATGGATTAGTGATGTCAATGTGATCCATCCTGTGTCTAATTGATCTTCTAAGACACAGCAAGAGCTCAGCGGGAACCAATCCTGGCAGACTCCTGGAGAAAACTGTTATAAATAGCACTGTTTACTTACCATCGTAGAAGGGCTCTGCGGTGCGGCGGCTGCGGCGGTGCGGGTCGGCGCGGCGCCGCGACTCCGCCAGGTCGTCGTCGGTGACGGTGGCCTCGCGCGAGTCCGGCCGCGACGGCGACGAGAACTCCCCTGCAGACACCACACATGTATCATGAGCGTGATGCTTCACATGCAAACTTAAAGCTTGAGTTCCCTAAGATGGCCGCTGAACAACTGCTGTTCACAAAGAGAGCGTGATTTGGACACCATTGGCATGTCGATTGGCGCACGACTGCTCCGCAGCATGTCGCGGGATCGATTCCCTCACGGCATAATGTATGGCCTACAAGAAGTTGTTCTCGGGTGTTTGTGTACATATCAATGTTTGTTAACGTCTTTAAAAATGTCGTCGCGAACGCTGTAACATGATAGTACAGTCAGCATCGAAAGTTGCTGACCACATTCAGATTTACAAAATCTTTGTACAACGAAATAATACGTAAAAATACGTTGTACAGTGATTTTGAAAATCTGAATATGGTCAGCAACTTTCGATGCTGACTGTACCTATTATTTTGTTCGGAATTTCAAGCTTTTAGAATTTCTTAACGACTCAGCTACTAGAATCGGAGTACATGGCTTGGTCGTTATGTATGTGCCCTAGATCTTGGACAACTATCTTGTCGTACGAGTATATTGAGTGAGACTAACTCGCTTAAAGTAAAAAACAGCTCCACCGATTTGATTCAATAAACAATGTTGTTTGTAGTTGACCCGTTGAATTGAAATCGTGATGGATGTTCAAACCCTGGCAATTAATGAATATTTATCAACAGTTGTAAGTAATATTTTAAAATTTGGGGTTTCCAGAGGCGGCTTCAGTATGTCTGAGGTGGTCTAACAGATTGTTCCCAGCCTCATACAAAAATAAATTGTAAATTGTATCCGTTCGAAGCCGGAACGACTCACTAGTAGAAAATAAAGACAAACTTAACGACTATCATGTCAGCTTTAGTTTTACTTTATATTATCGCCACTGCAATAGGTGTATGACGAGTTTGCTTTATTTAAAACTCGACTGAAATAAGATTGTTACAACAGCAAAGGTACTTAGTAGCCTTAACAATTATTATTCTGTTTAATCCAGAGAGATCAAATCTATAACTATGTAAACATCAGGCGCGATACCGAATTCACCTCATACGCCGGAGATTGACGGCAGATAACAAGATAGCATAGTATCGATGTGCGATGACTACTGATACAACTATCTATATGTTACACAGATAAACCAGATCATAACAGTATGCTATGAACACAATCTGATGAACAGATAATACCGCATGAACTCTGTTAAAATGTGTAATTCTAATTAATGTATCAAAGTTTCGCAAACTCGATGCTAAGCGAGGCCATCGGTTATTGTTTTAATATTCATGAGCGAACGCTACGATGACCATGTTCAAATGTTCACGAAATGTTTTGTGTTAAAACTAGTGTCGCTAATTAGTAGGTAACTAATCAGTGATAGCATGTCGATAAGAAAAGCGCGGAACCGCTTGTCATCATTGATCATTATTAACACTGTTCGTAAAAACCAGTGATCAATGTTGAGCACTTGAAACATAAACAAGTCAAGACTTTCGTAAAAACTTTAAAGTTGAAAGCCACCAGATATACACAACAGAACAAACAAAATTCAGATAACATGGCGTTGTAGTAATGACATAAATGAAAGCGATCAAAAAGTGTTAAAAATACAGTTCCATCAAACATGTGGCATGCATGTTGCACGCGCGCTCATGTTAAAATAACTTTACTTGTCTTTTTAGCACTTCAAGTATTTAGAGTAAAGCTTGTCCAAGTCAGTTTAACATGAAGGAGCGAGAGCAGTGCGCCGCCGCCGGCGCCGTGCGAACAAGCGCATGGCACACAAACTAGCGTTGTCTGTACCTTGTCTCAAAGAACTATCATTAGTTTTTGCATCGCTCGAGAATGTCACAACTGCAAAATAAATATGTTACTGTCAGTCAGTTTGTCGAACATAAAAAAAATGATAAAGCTTTAAACAATATAATCGAGCGCAAGCTTTGTTTTCATGACATACAAGCCGTTTAGATATACCTATGTATTATGTGTCGTCAAATAAATGTAATGGATAGTTAACTACTGTAGAACTAGGACAGTTTAAAATACAGTACTCAGCAGTATTAATTTATTTAGAAGGTGGGCAAAAAATCGTAAACGAAACAGGATGATAGTTGAAGCTATTTGCAGTAAAAAATAATTCTGCGCCAAAACCCTAACTTATCTAAGTTGGGGCTCTGGCGCAGATATACTTTTCACTCACAACATCACCTTGTATATAGGGGAATAAAGCAAAATTGTCTTGGGGAATCTTAAAGTAATTCACTTAAAGATCTCATTGATCAGATACTTTTCTTTCCAAGGAAGTGTGCAGACTGACCTCTCCGGGGATCATCCTTGTCTCGTTGTTGCCGCAGGTTGCCGTACTTCCGCGTGGGGTCTATGTCGCGGTAGGTGCGCTCGTAGCGGTCGCGGTCGCGGTGGCGGTCGCCGCGCCTTCGCTCGCGTCTCTCGCGGTCGTCATCGTATCGTCTGTCTCGCTCTATCGTGTGGTACCGCTTGCTGCGGTCTCGCTCCTCACCGTATCGCCGCTCCTTGTCGTCTGGACGGGGCGGTTTCGACGATGTATAAGAACCTTCTCGGTGGCGCCTACATATTAAAAATGTAAATTAAACCAAAGTAATTAGTTGAGTTCTAGAGTTTGAGACTTTAGTGATAGTTTTTGGAACTCACCTTCGATCTCTCTCCCTGTCGCTGTAGTAGTCGGTGTCTTCTGTCTCATACCGATGGCTGCGGTTGCTACGCCGGTGTCGCCGGGCGTCGGGGCTCTCGTCCCGTTCACGCCGGTCGCGAGTGTAACCGTCTCGCTCTCGCCGATCTTTCTCTACACGCCGGTCTTCCCTAACAGGTCTCCTGTCAGGGTCGTACTTCCGGTCCCCGCGAGAATATCTGCCATCTTTGTCGCGTTCTCTATCTCGCTCCCTGTCGCGATCTCTATCCCGCTTTTGATCTCTGTCTCTGGTTGATTTATGTTTGTCTCTATCCCTCCTCGGTGAAGATTTGAATGCTCTATCTCTTTCCGAGTCTTCGCCCGAAGTGTTTACTCTATTTAGAGACTGCCGTCGCGAACTTGTCGCGGGCTGGTCTATTGAATCCGATAAATCTGTCTTTCTGTCTGTACCCATATCCGTGATAGTAATGTCGGCACCATCCAACACCTGCTCTCGAGAATATGTCAGTTCTGTTGACGATATGATGCTCAAGTCCTCCAGATTTTCGCCCTCCATGATAACTTCCCTCTGCTGCTCATCGGGCGGTGCGTTGAAGTCCGGTGAGGGGTCGTTATTTGACTCCCTTGCGCCGATTATATTCCTCGGCGGATTTCTGACACTCTGTTCAGTATAATCAGAGCCATCTACATTCTGCTCTCTGACGTCGGGTGGGCCTGCGTCAGTTGGCATAGAGAAGTCATGGTCCAATCCTGTCACAATGCGATGTTCGTTAGCCCCCGCGTAGTTAGGACCCGGATACTGAGGGTACTCTTCGTTGCTTGGTTCACCTGGCACCATTCTGTCCAGGCCTATCGGTCGCCGCTCTGTGACCCTACTAGCTGGCGGCTGTGTATAGTTGTCAGGGGTTTGCTGCCCGTCAGCCTGGCGGTACGGACGAGCGCCATTATCGGTAGTTTGTCCGTCGATATGGCGGTCCAGGAAATTTTCTCCAGACTGAGTATAAGCATTCTCAGCTTCAGTCTGTTGTCCTGGCACCATTCTAGATAAACCAGGTGGAGGTTCATCCCCAGAAATGTTTAAATTCTGATTATATTCAGACTCTTGTTGGCCAACTACCATCCGCCGCAAGCCTGGAGGCGGCGCGCCTCTGCTGAAATCTGTATTTTCACCATAGTCACCACTTGACAAATGTGCTGTCTGCAGATATTCATTTCTATCATTTCTTGGTGCTACTTCCATATTATCGGGTACTTGTTGCGAGACAGTCATCGGCCTGAATGCTGATAATTGAGGTTGGTCAGGTCGCTCAGAATTGTCTGGTGTGGTTTCTAAGTTTGCCTCAAAACCGAGAGGCACTCTATTGTGCTGAGACACCTTGCTGACCACTGCTGGTGAAGTTAGATTTGTGCTCGACATTGCAGGGGGGAATGCTTGTACAGTTGTAGCACTTGTTGATACCTTGGCTATAGTTTTGTGAGAGAACGGCCCCGCATTCATTTTGAAAGGATTCTGGTTTGAAGTAGGAGGCGGAAAATTTGGAGGAGGCATAGAAGAGGCTGAGGGTGGTGCTGTAAATACAGCAGATGTAGAAGAAGGAGGTAAGGCTACAGATGATATTGGTGGAGGAGGTGGCATGGTAGAAGAAGCTGATGGGGGAATAATATTAGATGGAGCGGGAGCTGGGAAGTTAGCTGGAGACACAGCAGGTGGGGGTTGGACTGGAGCATGGTCTTGACTGTTCCTTGGTTCTGCCTCTTGACCCAGATGTAGACTTTCTGTTGATGGGTTCTCATGATTGTTCAGATTCATTTCTTGCAATGTACTTGTTAGCTCATCATGACTTTCAAGCCTGCTGTCACCTTGAACACGGTCAGGTACAGTTGACTCTTCAGAAGGTCTCGACCATTCACTATTGTGAGGGTAGGCTTCATCTAAACCACCCTGGGAGTAGTTGAAGTTAGAGTTGTCTGTGTTTAAACCTGGACTACTTTTACTAGAGTTCCTAGATTGATTTTCACTTCTATATGTTCCTTCAGATTGAGTATGAGGACCATCGCTTGATTCTTGTGACATTTGTGATTCTATAGACCACTGAGGTGTTAAATTGTCTAAATGAAAGCGTTTACCTAAAGCGAGATTGGGCAGTCTCTCTTTAACCACCTCTCTATCATTTAAGGTCCGCACTTCTTCTGCTTGCTGTGCAGGTATGCTACTAGCACTCACTGGTACACTTTGTTCAGGCACTATGCTATTCACTAGTGCAGGGTTTGAGACAGGTAGAATGGGCGGTTCTTTATTTTCATTGTTGTGAGGCACAGTAGCAGGTTGTTTGGATTCCTTCTTGTCATCCATGGACCAGTTCCAACTATCAGTAGAAGCAAAGCTTTCTTCTATAACATTTGCATTATTGAATACCTGTTGCTGAGATGGTGCTGGCTGCTGAGCTGCATTCTGGGAAGCCTTCTGTGCTTGTTTAGCAGATTCCTCCCAGCCCCAGTCCCAGTTGTCCTCCCAGCTGTCAGCATTAGGTTTGTTTTGTTGAAAGTTTGCTTGTGGTGCTCCTTGGTTTGGATAATAGTTTTGCTGGTAACTCTGTTGTGGAGTGCTATTAAAGCCTTGGCTGGTATAGTTCTGGTTGAACTGATTTGGATTAGGTTGCTGAAAGAACTGGTTGGCATTGGCAGGATAGTCCTGCTGCTGATACACCTGGCCGTACTGCTGGTTGAACTGTAGCTGCTGCTGAGGAGGCATCTGCCAGTACTGTTGCCCTTGAACATTCCCTGTTCCTCCTCCTTGATAGTTCGGGTACATATTCTGTTGGTTCCCAAAAGGCTGCAATACATTAATATTTGATAAAAACTTGACACTGTTTTACAAAGTTATTAACATAACAACTGTTTTAGCCATATGCTACATAATTGGCTTACTTTAATTGGACTATTATGCTAATTAGTGATTTTTGATTATTGATTACTTGACACTATTGTCTTTCTAATAAGAATAAGTTAACTGCGATAATGTACACTGCAATGATCAAATTAATATACAATGTAAAAGTGAATGTTTATGTCAATCATATGACGAGCGATGCACATCAGTGCGGTTGGTCCACGTCATTGTTTACGTCTGGCAGATATAACCTGCTCGCTCACCTGTGCCTGGGCTGCGGGGTAGGACTGGTGCTCAGGGCCCGGCGGTGGCGCCGCGCCGCCCTGCGGCCGCTTCATCCAAGACATGCCGCTCACTACCACCGCTTACATAACATTCGCGAAGGCTCCGCTCACATATGCTACGGCTGTGACCGACAGCCCCGTCACTATCATGGAATGGAATGAAACGATACAAGAAACACTTTCACTATCGCACCAGATCTTGTCACAACATAAAACTAATAATACTATTGCCAGTTATACATAGGCAAAAATAGGGATATCATAAAGGAGTAACTGCGTCTGATATAGAATTTATTTTATAAATATTTTATAAAGAATTTGTTGACAGCAGCCCATCGATCGAAGGTGCCCTGTTGGCAGTGTCGCCATTCTAATTTCTACTACATACCCGGATTTCCAGAAAAATAGAAAAATAAACTTTACAGTGTTTAAGTGCAAAAATAACAAACTTCGCTCACATGAAGAATTAAAAGTATCATGTTTTGGTTTTACAGATCAATAAAAAAAATAAAAGAAACAATAAATAAAGTATTTTTTCCAGCATGGCAACGATCGGCCTCACGACCGCACAGACTAATAAGCGAAGTTATAGTCTGTGTGTCTGTGATATTTTGACATTTGACTTGATTTTGACACTGAATTGACACACACGGTGAAATAAACAATTACAATGCCAAAATTGCCAAATTGCAGGCAAAATTCAAAATAAAGTTACTATTTTACTTCACTACTTCACACCATTTTACAAGGAAAGTTTTTGTTTTTAAATGAAATGGCAAAACGGACGAACCCATTTATCGAAGATTTTGTACCGCAAAGCAAAGTTCACGTAGGCATGAAGCAATTCAATAATAATGAGGACAGACTTAAAAAAGTTTACGGTAAACATATGATTACATGTTTTATGTTCACTCGATTAAATGCCTAGCTATGACCGCTTTTCTTGACATTTATTTGTCGGAGTAGTACTTATAACTGTCTGTTATTTCTCAGAGAAGACCTTGTCGCTACTATTCAAAGGCGCCAAGAAATGCCCCGCACAAGAAATTTCTTCCGAAGATAATACGTTGAGCGCCACAGATAAACGAGACAAAATGAAACAATTGTTTATTGGTAAAGACGGAACACTTTTGCATTCTGGGAGCATGGTAAACAAATTATAAGCTTACTCTTTTACATGACACTTACATGAATTTATAATAATAAATGAATGTGTATCATGATTTCGTTACAGATAGACAGTAAGTTAGAAGCAAAAAAATGTACCTGTGGCAATAGTGTTGAATCCCAGTGTGCCTACTGTGAGATGAACTTGTGCTGTGGCTGCCAGCATGTGTGTGTCTGCTGTGAACGCTCACACTGCCTACACTGCACTATGATTGAGTAAGATTTAATTTTATAACTACTTTTCACATGCAAAGACTACATACCGTAAAACGGGGTGAATCGGGACAAAACTTTAACAGGGATTTAAATGATGAATTAATGTGATAGGTTACCAACAACTACTCAATTTTATTTATTGATTAATACTACATTAATTTGAAACCTTGCTGGCAACATATCATCATAATTTTTCGTTAAAATCCACTTCAAAGTTTTGTCCCGATTCACCCCTGCGTCCCTATTCACCCCGTTTGACCGTACCTAATTAATTTTTAACCAACTGGAGAACCATATTCATAAAAATCAAGTCACATACAGTAAACTGATGCCAGTAGTAGATACAACCTGATGGCCAGTTCTTATGTACTGAATATCACAATCATTGTGGTGATATTCCATAGCGTTGACCCTTTATTCTCAAGACTGCATGGTTGGCACAGTGGCTGATCATTTGACTGCACACTGTGTATTGCAGGTTCAATTCTCACATGGCAACAATATTTGGATTATCTGGGTGTTTGTGTATGTGCATTTTTTAAATAAGTAAAGAAACTAAATTCATATTCTTCTAAATTAGCTTGCTTTTTTAATTAATTCATACTGTGTTTAATTTCAGGCAAGAAGGCTCCGAAGTATGTATTTCTTGTTATAGTTAAATAATTTAAATTGTAAGGTAAGTTGAACATCTCAAATTAAAGTAAATCATATTTTTATGTAGCTAAATTAAGAAAAAGTATTAGTAAGTAAGTTCTAAAGGCTAGCTGTAATGTAATTTTTATGGGTTTGAAAAAATAAAACACAAATTTCTTTATTGTTGTTTATGTGTAAAATGTCATAAGAAAACAAACCTTAATCTGTAATTAAAAAATGTAATAATTTCTAACCATAATAAAATGCAAGTCTTCCAACAACACCATGGTTACATTGGACAAGCACATGGTGTGGTCTGGCCAGCAGACCATGGTTGTAATCAATCAATACTCATATAGTCTGGTGCAATTCATTATACTTATGTAATAAATAGAGAAATGGTGGAGCCCCCAGTTATAATAAATGAATTTGAATGTTTTCATTTATAATTGTGAATTAAATTAAAAAACATTATTACTAGACATCAAGAATACAATGATAAAATATTTTGAATTATTAACATTATGGGTGATTTTTTATCAATTTGTCGTGGATGGCTATATCCGAAACGAACTAGTGGATTTCGATTCTTAGCATGGATTATTTATTTTTCTAAGACCAATGCCGTTTTAGTTTTCGTCAATATCGGTCTCGTGACTCCTTTTAGTGTTTTTCGGGATTCCGAATAGTTTCGGATATAGCGATCCACGTCCAGTTGGAAAATTCGGCCACTGAGCAATTACAACCTAAAAACCTCTGTGCGGAAAGTAAAAAAAGACAAACAAAACAAAAAGTTTAAAAGTTTTTCTGAAAATATACAAGTAAGTATACCACTATACCTTATAGTGGTCAGAATTAGGTTCATGGTTTCGATTTCAAGGATAGGAAAAGTTCTATAGGGTTTTCCAGTAGAACCGCTTGATGGCAATAAGCGCGAGCCAATTAGTTATCATTAAGCACCATTGGGTTGCCCCTTATTGGTATTAGGTACTTTGGGCGTGATTTGCCTATAAAAAATAGAATCCGCGAACATCTGAATCCATTCATCATATTTGGGTTTGGAGGTAAATATCTATAAAATAATCCACATATTATGTTCTTTTGGAGTATAAGATATGTAGGTATGTAGTTATTAGCACCATATGAGCATTCAAAATGCAGATAACACCAAAATATGTTTTGTGCATAGATCATGTAGCAACCACTTCTATATCAACACAATTCCTCAAGCTAGGTATGAATTGAGAAAAAACAGCACCTAAATATACCCTCATCCCATACCCATTCATTAATAAATATGGTATTATTTTTAAACCTTTCCATTCCTACATACATAATTTTAATAAGTATATACCCATAAAAGCAGTAGGTACATATAACTTTTCATGACTCATGAAACAAATGAAAATGCCATTTCAGTAATATTATGTATTTTTATATTATTTGAACCAAACTCCAAACAGAGAGTGCAAGTTGTATACCTGAATGTATCAAATAGCACAAATATCCTATTACCAAACACGAAAAGTAAAAATACAAGTTTCGCTTATTATTTATAATAATTTAATGTTATCACCTTAACCTAGAAATAATTGCATACTGGCTTCTCCAAAAATCAAATTAATAATGAACATTTGTCAGTATGACTTATTTCATAGAATGTACGCAACTCATACATTACATGATGACAAAGTTGTTATATTTTGTCATATAAATAAGCACACAAGCTACTTGTTCATAGCCGAACGTATAATTTCTCTTAGTATCTGAATCTTTTAGATTCAAAATATATTATAAACAATCAGTTACAGTTTAGCTATTATGCCTTAAATCTGAATCTCTTATTGTGCATTGAAATAGGTATGTATTTTGCTACACTGTGCACTGTGCATGGTCTAGCATAATGCATCCCTTACAGTCACTTACGTAAAATAGAGGTCGAGCGACGGGCGGGCGTGAGCAGTCTCTAGACGGGCGAACTGTCCCGCGCGGCACACGTCACAGCCCGCTTGGGAGACGTATTATCATCTCATTTGTATAACTTTATATTGTATGTAAAGGCAACAGTTGAAGTGGGAATGTTCCAAGTGCCCTACCGACCCTTGTGTTGTATCTCATAGTGCGTTTTGCAGCATACTCGATCACCAGTACCACTGCGGCACACAAAGTTACTAGAAGGCCACACGGTTTACATTAGTTTTCAGTTGCAGTCTATAATTTGCCTCAACAAGAGCGGAGCGTCCTTTAGGCACACGTCACGAGCTTATCGCTTCAATCAGCACGACGCACGGTGGGCCGAAAATCGGCTTTCATAGACTTAGGCATTTTATTTTGCAAGTGCCAGTTTTTATGCCGGATATCACTTCTATTAGTTATAACAATATACAAAAATGACACCAGAATTGATTCTGCACAAAAACGAAGGAATTATAATTTTTTTACGAAAATTTTGTATGGAGCTAGTATGAAAAATCGAAATATCTCTAAAACGGCAGGGATAACCGTAATATCCTTATAGGGGGTTATAGTACTAATTATTTGTGATTTTTTGACATGAGTTACATAACGGTCGTGAATGCCGTTTTTTTTTAAAAAATCGTCAAAATATTTTCATTTATTTTTACATATGAAACGTTCCTTTTAGTGTTAAAGTTGAAGATTTCAGAGCTTTAACAACTCTTAACATAAAATAGCATGACCTCTATAGACCTGAAGGACTAGACAGAGGTGAAAGAAAAGTTATTTTGTAGGTTATTGTACCCTTTTTTGTGGTTGTTTTTGAAGGCGGTTATATTTTTTATGAAAACTCGGTGTAATCATGTATATACATAAAAAAATACCGACTGACCGAATGGAGAACCTCCTCCTTTTTTTGAAGTCGGTTAATAAAAAAAATGGACTGTACCTATATATACTTTTTATTGAAAGGTAATTTAAATAAAACAGAAGTAACAAAAATAATATCAAAGTGCATAATAATTTATGAAAATATTAACTAAACATTTACACAACTTTCGTTGTCGGACTCCAATTCCGAGTCAGAATCCAGATTGGATACACCTACAAACGCGAACTCAGTTTCCGGAAACTGTATTAGGTCGAGAGTTTCAGCAAAAAAGGTTGTCTTCCTTTTGGCATCTAACTTCGGCCTTTGTGCACTTAGGAAAGAATCCGAAGAAACAACAAGCATATTTAGGATTCTTGATTAGAATCTTGCCTGCTTCTTTTCCGCGAATGATGTTCCCGAAACCTCCTAAAATCTTTGTTTCGAGACTCTGAGGCTTCTTCCGAGAGAGTCCCAATCGGGACAATATCATTTTTTTCGATTATGTCAGCACCGTGTATTACTAGTTTATGTACGGTTGATGACATCTAGTACCAGTCGTATAATTCTTTAAATTTGATGACATCTATCTTCTCACCAGATGTTATTGCAAAATAACAGAAAATCTTTTTATCAGGTCTTGATCCAACCCAGTAATAGCTGCAGTTTTATTGGGAAACTCGAAAAACTTCCTTGCGGTATTCAAGTCACTGGTAGTTCCCGAGCCTTGTTTCACTATATCAATCAACAGATTGAGCTCCTCTTTGAAGAATGGACAAAACGTCCCATCCCTTGTAACACTTCCATCTATATATCAGATGAAAGCACTTGAAAAGTGTATCATTTCATTGTATGACAGCAAACCTGTAAACCATGGGAGAAAAAAGTTATTGAGACTTGAAAGTCAAAATACCAACGATACATAATGTTAGGTAAAAGTCGTGTATGTCTTAATAGTAGATTATTAACCAAGGGGATAAAGCAGGGTCTCGCGAGCGTAACCAAGGACTCGAGGTTTACTCCCGAGCGTAGCGAGGGTGCTAAAAACTTAAATCACGAGCGAAGCGAGGGATTTAAGACGAGTGCTGAGTGTAGCGAGGGATGCCAAAAGGAAGACAACCTTTTTTGCTGAAACTCTCGACCTAATACAGTTTCCGGAAACTGAGTTCACGTTTGTAGGTGTATCCAATCTGGATTCTGACTCGGAATTGGAGTCCGACAACGAAAGTTGTGTAAATGTTTAGTTAATATTTTCATAAATTATTATGCACTTTGATATTATTTTTGTTACTTCTGTTTTATTTAAATTACCTTTCAATAAAAAGTATATATAGGTACAGTCCATTTTTTTTATTAACCGACTTCAAAAAAAGGAGGAGGTTCTCCATTCGGTCAGTCGGTATTTTTTTATGTATATACATGATTACACCGAGTTTTCAAAAAAAATATAACCGCCTTCAAAAACAACCACAAAAAAGGGTACAATAACCTACAAAATAACTTTTCTTTCACCTCTGTCTAGTCCTTCAGGTCTATAGAGGTCATGCTATTTTATGTTAAGAGTTGTTAAAGCTCTGAAATCTTCAACTTTAACACTAAAAGGAACGTTTCATATGTAAAAATAAATGAAAATATTTTGACGATTTTTAAAAAAAAAACGGCATTCACGACCGTTATGTAACTCATGTCAAAAAATCACAAATAATTAGTACTATAACCCTCTATAAGGATATTACGGTTATCCCTGCCGTTTTAGAGATATTTCGATTTTTCATACTAGCTCCATACAAAATTTTCGTAAAAAAATTATAATTCCTTCGTTTTTGTGCAGAATCAATTCTGGTGTCATTTTTGTATATTGTTATAACTAATAGAAGTGATATCCGGCATAAAAACTGGCACTTGCAAAATAAAATGCCTAAGTCTATGAAAGCCGATTTTCGGCCCATCGTGCGACGTCAACTTGCATTATAAATACTTTAAAGAGCGTTATGAACTGGAGTCGTTGTCTCAGACGATACTTGCACACTTTGTTTACTTAGATCTAGGTTAGCAGTAAGGTGTAGATGGTAGGGCGCCTGCGCATGGTGTGGTGGACCTACGCGAACAGGTACCGGTACAGGATCGTGGCGGCGATGCCCAGCAGCAGCGGCGTCAGCCACGACGTCCACGCGCTGCGGACCATAACAAAACATGCTAATACCATAATATACAATTAAGTACATGACGAAAGGAAACAATATAATGGCCAGTTTTCACCAAAAGACACCAATGGAAGTTCGTTATTTAGACACCCTGAAGCTGGCAACAGCTAACAGCGAAGACGAGAGTGCCGTGCCTTTCTTGTTAATAATCGCGATAAACTGGGTGTGAGTAGAGAGTAGTCTCTCACTGCTCTTGTCCAGCTAATATGCATCGCTCCTAAGCACCTCCTCTTCTCTTCGCACATCTCTGTCTCCGCTCTGGTGTAGTCCAGGTTTTATTATAGATAGAATATTCCTTATTGCACGCTAAAATGATTACACAGCTATTTTACGACGCTCTTATCGCTGACAGTGATATCTTCCAGACAGCCTTTAGGTGGAGTAATGGGACGACAAATATAGAGGGGGTAGTCATACATTCTCGCTCGTCTAATTTATTTATGTCCTCAGCTTGAAGATAACATGTCGCATAATATCATTCTCTGACGAGCACACACGTGGTTTAACACGAGTTGAACAAAATAATGCATGAGAAATGAGTTGATACAATGTAACTTAAATATATGTAGTTAGATGGGTGTGAGCGATCTCATCTTACTACTCATTGAGAGTGGCGTGTTCAACTGTTTAGTGCCAAGGCCAGGAATAACGACCGCCGCACGGTGGGCTGAAAATCGGCTTTCATAGACTTAGGCATTTTATTTTGCAAGTGCAAGTTTTTATGCCGGATATCACTTCTATTAGTTATAACAATATACAAAAATGACACCAGAATTGATTCTGCACAAAAACGAAGGAATTATAATTTTTTTACGAAAATTTTGTATGGAGCTAGTATGAAAAATCGAAATATCTCTAAAACGGCAGGGATAACCGTAATATCCTTATAGGGGGTTATAGTACTAATTATTTGTGATTTTTTGACATAAGTTACATAATGGTTGTGAATGCCGTTTTTTTTTTAAAAATCGTCAAAATATTTTCATTTATTTTTACATATGAAACGTTCCTTTTAGTGTTAAAGTTGAAGATATCAGAGCTTTAACAACTCTTAACATAAAATAGCATGACCTCTATAGACCTGAAGGACTAGACAGAGGTGAAAGAAAAGTTATTTTGTAGGTTATTGTACCCTTTTTTGTGGTTGTTTTTGAAGGCGGTTATATTTTTTTTTTAAACTCGGTGTAATCGATGTACATACATAAAAAAAATACCGACCGACCGAATGGAGAACCTTCTCCTTTTTTTAAAGTCGGTTAATAAAAAAAATGGACTGTATATACATATACTTTTCATTGAAAGGTAATTTAAATAAAACAGAAGTAACAAAAATAATATCAAAGTTCATAATAATTTATGAAAATATTAACTAAACATATGATACAATAAACTAACATGAATAACAAAAGAACATAAAGAAAAATAAATTCTTCACAACTTTCGTTGTCGGACTCCAATTCCGAGTCAGAATCCAGATTGGATACACCTACAAACGCGAACTCAGTTTCCGGAAACTGTATTAGGTCGAGAGTTTCAGCAAAAAAGGTTGTCTTCCTTTTGACATCTAACTTCGGCCTTTGTGCACTTAGGAAGGGATCCGAAGAAACAACAAGCATATTTAGGATATCTTGAATATAATCTTGCCTGCGTCTTTTCCGCGAATGATGTTCCCGAAACCTCCTAAAATCTTTGTTTCGAGACTCTGAGGCTTCTTCCGAGAGAGTCCCAATCGGGACAATATCATTTTTTTCGATTATGTCAGCACCGTGTATTAATAGTTTATGTACGGTTGATGACATGTAGTACCAGTCGTATAATTCCACGTACTTTTCTGCTGTTTTGCGAGCAAAATCTTTAAATTTGATGACATCTATCTTCTCACCAGATGGTATTGCTTGCAAAATAACAGAAAATCTTTTTATCAGGTCTTGATCCAACCCAGTAATAGCTGCAGTTTTATTGGGAAACTCGAAAAACTTCCTTGCGGTATTCCCGTCATTGGTAGTTCCCGAGCCTTGTTTCACTATATCAATCAATAGATTGAGCTCCTCTTAAAATTTATTTTGAATGTTTTTTTTTCTGTTTTGTAACATTTCTTTATGCTCATTACTTCTTGCTGCCCACTGTTTGAAGTCAAGTCTGTACGCAATGTGTAACAGACATTCCATGCAATTTATACGGGCATGTAGGGATGATAGGCCAAATTCGTATATGTCAGAACACACAGTTTTTGATGTTACAGCATCTAAGTGGTTCATTTCTGTTGGTTTTGCTAAGCACAGGTAGCATGATGCATTTGATCTAGCTTCAGAAAGGTACGTGCAGACTTTTGCGTCGATCATTGTCATCATTAGTTTATGAGTCACCCTGTTACTATTAATGCACTCTGTGGGGTTAAGGGCCTCAATTTCCTCATCCATTTTTCTTTTGTTATCTACTATACTTGTCAGCAGACTCATTAGATGACTACACAAGATGTTATTTTGTATTTTGATCTTCTGCAAGGTCTTAAAATTCCTTTTGTGTCAATATTATTATGTGTCCGGTTATGTTATAATCATACTTTTAGGGTATGATCAATTAACAATTTCATTCCCCTATCTTTCAAAAAGAAGCGACAGCATGGGCACTTTGACACTGATATTAAACTATTTTGGTATTGTTGGAAATCTTACAAGATACTACACAGGTCTATAGAGGTCATGCTATTTTATGTTAAGAGTTGTTAAAGCTCTGATATCTTCAACTTTAACACTAAAAGGAACGTTTCATATGTAAAAATAAATGAAAATATTTTGACGATTTTTTAAAAAAAAACGGCATTCACAACCATTATGTAACTTATGTCAAAAAATCACAAATAATTAGTACTATAACCCCCTATAAGGATATTACGGTTATCCCTGCCGTTTTAGAGATATTTCGATTTTTCATACTAGCTCCATACAAAATTTTCGTAAAAAAATTATAATTCCTTCGTTTTTGTGCAGAATCAATTCTGGTGTCATTTTTGTATATTGTTATAACTAATAGAAGTGATATCCGGCATAAAAAATGGCACTTGCAAAATAAAATGCCTAAGTCTATGAAAGCCGATTTTCGGCCCACCGTGCGCCGCGCCGGTGTGAACTTTGATGCTGGCCTTACTAACACAATAGAGGATTAACAAATGCAAACAAAAAAAAACTAAGTATTATTAGCAAAGAAAATACTTTAGACAAAACATTATGTACCAAGAAACCTTCTGTCATTGCTATAAGTACAAATCGTGTACCACTCTGAACGAATAAAGGAAAAAAAAGCACGTGGGTCTGTGTAAGAAAACAAGCAAAATAAAAAGGATGTTAAAAGGACGTGTTTAAATAATTACGCTGATGTAACATTATGCACTTTATTAATCACAATACAATGATTAGCATACTGCGGTAGTAAAATTAAGCACCAAGTGACGAGGTTCATGCCCTCTTAAATGTAATGTTAACTAATCTAAAATAAAACAATATTATCATTGTGCAATAACTTCAACAAGCAGTTGTCTACAACTAAGTTAGTAACTAATGGAATTTAATCCGAGATCTTGTCTAACAACGTTTTTTTTTTTAATTCCATAATATAATGCGTACTTATGTATATAATTATTTATAACAATATATACTACATATCTAAAAGAAAGCTTTTACAGATCATTATAATCACAATCGTTTATTTGTGCCATATTTAAGGCGGAGGCTCAGTCGTAGCCCGCGAAATTTAAATTTTCATGTATTTTTTGCAATTTGCTTAACAGTGTCAAGTTATAACTTGATGAAAATATGATTCGCGACAATAAAAAGCATAACTTTACATATCAGAATGATCAAAACATTCGCTCCAGTCCCGCTCACAAAGATTAGCTCAAATTTGGTAAAAAATCCGAAATCTAACTAATTTTGATCAAATATTTGTGAGAGTGAATGGAACGACTGTTTTGATTATTCTTGTATATAAAACTAAACTTGATAATGTCGCGAATCATATTTTGATCAAGTTATATCTTGACACTGTTAAGCAAATTGCAAAAAATACATGAAAATTTAAATTTCGCGGGCTACTACTGTCGCTCCACCTTAAGTACATACTAGGGTGAGCGCGAGCGAGTGAAGGAACATGTCATCATTACACAGAGCCAGGTGCGTGGCAGACCAAATGTGATGGAATCATAATCATGACCTAATCAGTTGACATGACGTGCCATGATAACTGACTAGCTCAGAGTGTCTATACACGTGCACTACAATTATTTGGCACTGGATAGCAATGTTTAGTAGGTACATGAAACGAAAGTTATCTCAATTCGACTTTGTTTTAAGATGTCGTACTTGCTTTATCTGGGCCAGTGATATTATAACACAATAGACACTAAGGCCAGTAGTACACGGACTGCTTCAAGCAGTTGAGACCGACTGCTTAAAGCCGCGACCGCGCGGTGAACTATAGTCATTCATTCGCTGCCGTACACACGACTGCTCGAGCAGTCGCGACGGCTTCAAGCCGTCAACTGCATGATGAAATTCCATCGTGCCGTCGACCGCTCGCGAGCGGTTGCGAGGCATACACCGACTGCTCGAGCCGTTGACTGCGCTAGAGCAGTCGACAGCTCTCCGACTTCCCTCCCCCCGCCCTTTGCGGCCTCGCGGCGTCTAGGTAGACAATCAACTGCTCGAGCAGTTGGGTAGCGTAGCTCGAGCAGTCAACAACCGACAGCTCAAGCAGTTGACGCCGACCGCTCGAGCGGTCCGTGTATTTCGCTCAGCCGCTAACTGCTCGAGCAGTTGATTGTCTACGCGAGGCCGCAAAGGGCGGGGGGAGGGAAGTCGGAGAGCTGTCGACTGCTCTAGCGCAGTCAACGGCTCGAGCAGTCGGTGTATGCCTCGCAACCGCTCGCGAGCGGTCGACGGCACGATGGAATTTCATCATGCAGTTGACAGCTTGAAGCGGTTGCGACTGCTCGAGCAGTCGTGTGTACGGCAGCGAATGAATGACTATAGTTCACCGCGCGGTCGCGGCTTTAAGCAGTTGGTCTCAACTGCTTGAAGCAGTCCGTGTACGGCCGCCCTAAGGTAGACAATCAACTGCTCGAGCAGTTGGGTAGTACGCTACCCAACTGCTCGAGCAGTCAACAACCGACAGCTCAAGCAGTTGACGCCGACTGCTCGAGCGGTCCGTGTATTTCGCTCAGCCGCTAACTGCTCGAGCAGTCCGTGTAAGGCCGCCCTAACAGAAGCACCGCGCTACATGATACCTACATTATTTAACTAGACCTGTATCATGTGTTTATCTACTGAACTTGATGATAACTTGTTGCAATTCGCAGGCAATGAATACAACTAATAGTTAATAGAGTACATTCTGAGCAAGGTGTTAATGTGGTGAAGATAGTAATGGTGGTGGAGGAACTAGGCGACTACGCACTTGCCCTGCTCCTGCGGCTGGTCGTTGCTCCACTGCGGCGCGAACGCGTTCTTGCTCTGCACGCGGTCCGCCTCCACCAGCTCGCCGATCTTGTACTTCTTCATAAGAGACCTGCGACACAACAGTACTCAGTTATAGAACTGACCGGTTCTCTTGTTATGCAGGAACCACTCAATCACCAGCTTACCAAACGTGTGACAGAATGTGAATGATATTACTTATATGCACCTATTATATGCTATACCTACAATAATAAGTGGCAAAACGCAAAGGTCATCAGAATAATAACCTTCAATAACCTCTAAAGTGGCAAGGTTATACATAACTATTTATGTCCGATTCTTGTTTGTAGGTACTAAAAAATGGCAGCTTTTGCTGTAATGGAACAATATTCCCGTACTTAGGTATTAAATAAAGGCCTTCGCCATATATAAATTCATTTTAAAAAATAATCAAAAGCTGCGCGTAGCACGCCACTTCGCAATATTTCGTATGGATAATTATGGCGAAGTGCAGACAACAGTCAGCGTCGCAACTAGGGTGCAGTATACATACCGTCACGTTTCTATATACCTCACCTACCTCACGCACGAGCACAAGCTTCACCACAGTTCTGCCTGAGCAAGCTTCTCGCATGAAAAAACAATACTCTACTACACACAGGCAAGTACACGCAGTCCGGCAGGCCAAACTGTGGTGAAGCTTGTGCGTGTGGTAGGCCCATTACGAGCTTATCATCGATATCCTTAATACCTTTTGGAAGGCTAACCATGTTAACATGTGTATCCTGTAACCCTGGGAGTGCAATTAAAGTGGAGGTTGGATGGTAAACATAAGTAGTTGACTGTAAGGAGTATACCTGGCGTCTGAGCTGTGGCTGACGTCCTCGAAGGGCTCGGTGGCGTCTTGGCCGCCCTTCTCCAGCAGGACCTCTTCACCGCCGGGGTGCTGGGGACAAGCGCGACATTCAAATAAGTACTAGTTGATGTCTTAGTAATTTTACTTTTTACAACATTTGGGGGCCACGAGAATATTTTGCGAAACTTTGGTAGGTTAATAAAATAGGTACTCATTTAAGTTGCATAAAATATTCTTATTTTCTTCTAGACCTTCAAAAAAAAAGACATAAATATATACGGTAGAAATTGAAAGTCCACCGCGATTACGTCAAAGAAAATACTACAAGTGAAGACCGCTATCCAACGAAAAACTTGTTTGTCTTGATTCTAGATCGAGTTCTTTATATCTTGTTATTATGTCAATATGTAGGTATTACAACATAAAGTAATTAACTCATGCCCGAAATGCTGATTAGTTTTTTATAAGGGCGCGGCGTGACTCTTCAGTTTTATGTCACTAACTAATGACTATTTAAATGTTGGTTGACCGTAATGACATGATCTCATTTTATTGAGTGTAAATAAGGCAGTTCCTATCTCAAAATATATCGATATTAACCAAACAAATACCTAAATAGATTGATGATGATGAGTCAGTACCTTATATATTACTGTGTGTCTGTTTTAAAAGACGTTGCCCCTCATTAGGAATTTCTCCTGTGTTGAATGGGTACGTTTACAAACATATAAACTCACATACAAAAACGCCCAGACCCGAAACGGTTCTACATGTAGATCATACAAATATTTGCTGCGTGCGGGTATCGAACACGCAACACGCAGCGCAGCAGCAGCAGTGCAATCGCACAGCCACCGCTAAACGTGCCGTCACTATTTTGTCGCCGTCGATTAGTTTTTGTTTTCACTGAATTCAATTAATTATGATATCAGAAAAGTAGCGATACCTACCTACCTATGAAATCAAAATAGTGACCGTCGATAATTCCTAACAATAAGCAGTGTACCTATGGGAGACAGGTGGTTTTTGATGGCTTTAATAATGTTAGATATCTCCAAAACAAGACAATTTGGACCTCATGTTGCCGGGGTTAAATTTTTTACAAATTAGGTCTATTTATCAGCCATTTCAAGCAATGCACCCAATTACTAATCAGCCTGTATACATACAATCAATACCTACACTCGAAAATGTTTACCCTTCCTGTTAGTAGAGTAATAATTACAATAAAGTAGTGAGATGTAAATGGTTAGGGAAATAAAAGAGAAGATCACTGCTTGGTTCCCATTGGAAAAGTATAATGAATACTCAATAATTATACATGAATGCATTCAAGTAGTACATAGAGCAACGTAAACAATAATATGATACGTTAATATAAAGGAGCATACTTACTAACAATATAAAGGAACATACACACTTCACCTCCGACAATGTAAAAAAAAAAAAAAAAGAAATCATTCAATTTTTTTTTTTTTATGTGTTTGATACAAATGGTTTGGTTCTATTTTTATGAACAATATCTATTTTATTGTTTTTCGATATTTTAACATTGCATCCTAAATCTTCAAGAACACTGAATGGACCATTGTATAAAGGACTCAATTTTCCTCCAACTTCATTTTTTACTAACAACAAATCATCCTTATTGTAGTGAACAGAGTTCAATTTTTTATCATAATAATTAGTTTTACGATTACATTTGCTTAAAATTAAATTATTTCTAGCGTCTTTACTAGCTACTTGAAGTTTATATCTAAGGTTACTGCAGTAATTTTCTGGATTATATAAAGGATCAATTACATTACTTAACCTAGAAGGGACATTACATGGTCTGCCAAAAACAAGCTCAAACGGTTGGTATTTAGTTGCCGAATGAACGGTTGTGTTATAGCTGAAACACCAATATGATAACCAATGTGACCATGATTGTGGATTATTTTGACATTGAATTCTAAGGAATGCTCCTAAATTTTTATGTGAATTTTCTAATGAACCAACTGATTGATGATGATATGCCGTAGATGATATTTTTTCTATATTTAAAAGCTTACAAACCTCTTCCATAGTTGACGACATAAATTCAGCACCTCGATCAGTTGCTATGGTTTTTGGTAAACCAAACCTTAAAATAAAATTATCTACTAATGCTTTACTTACAGTTATGGTATCCTTAGCTTTAAGTGGATAGGCCTCTACAAACTTACTCAGCTCACATTGAAGACTAAGAATGTATACATTACCTTCATAATCTTGAGGTAGTGGACCTACTATATCCAAAAATATTTTTTGGAATGCATACGACGCCGTGGTAGTTATGCACATGGGTTCCTTAACGTAGTTACTATGCTTCATCTTTTGACATTTATCGCAAGTTTTTACAAACTCTTGAACGTCTTTTTCAAGTCCTGGCCAGTAAAATTGTCTTTTAATATTGTTTATCATTCTGCGCATACCAGCATGACCACTGGTTGGCAGTAAATGAAAATCGTGTAATATAAACTTTATGTCTTCATCTTTAGTAATTCTCGTAATACCTCTTAGTACATGTACTCGTGGTCCGGACCAAGTTTTTAATAAATCGATTTCTTTGCATAACTCTTCTAGAAAGTTAGCATTAATTTTATCTTTAATCACACAAATCTCTTTGATACTTAATTTCTTACAAAATTTGCTCAACTTTGACACAAATTCGGCTCGCGTAAAATGTGACTTAAAATTGAGATTTATGAATAAAATCTTTTTATTTTCTGCATAAGCAAAACATTCATCTTGGAATGACATCATATGATTTTTCATTAACTTATTTAATTCATCTCCTTCTATTAACTTCATTTCGACAGAATCGTTTGGTTTCTTTAGTATTTCCGCAACTCTTGGTTGATCAGACCTCGTGTCGTCGGACTTACTAAATAAATCAGTACTTTCTACATTGTCCGCATCCGTCATTTTTTTCTTTTGAGCTCTAGTTAATACATTTATTTCATTTAGCATATTCTTTAATTCATTCGATGTTATTACAATTCTCGACAATGCATCCGCGGCGACATTGTCTTTTCCTTTAACGTATACTATCTCAAAATCATATTCCTCTAATGTTAATCTAAATTTCATCAAACGACTTGAAGGATCTTTCATCCCAAAAAGATATATTAGTGGTTTATGATCCGTTTCAATAATAAAATGTTTGCCAAAAAGGTATGGCCTAAAATATTTAACAGACCAAACAATGGCTAGCAATTCTTTTTGTATTGTTGGATAATTTCTTTCAGCCTTGTTTAGTGGTCGACTCGCATATGCAATTGGTTTCATATTTTTGTTACAAAGAACTGATCCAATTGCTAACCCGGAAGCATCAGTTTTTAAAATAAATTCACTATCATCTGCAAAATCGGGGTATTGTAGAATTGGTGGGTTAGTCATATGTTGCTTAAGGCTGTCAAATGATTCTTGACAACATTTTGACCAAATAAAAGGTTCATTTTTTCTGCACAATTTATTAAGTGGTGCTGTTATGTCAGCAAAAGCTGGAATAAATTTTCTATAGTAATTGCAGAAGGCAATAAATCTTTTTATTTCTTCAGAAGTTTGAGGTACAGGATATTCAAGCAAAACTTTTATCTTTTCTGGGTCTGGTAAGACACCTTGTGCTGACACAATATGACCAAGGTATAACAGTTCCTTTTTTAAGAATTGGCACTTAGTAGGATTTAGTTTTAAATTTACTTTTCTTAATCTTTCAAATATATCTATTAAATTGCGATTATGAGCTTCTAAATTACGACCAAAAACAATTAAATCATCAAGATAAACAAAACATTTGTCAAAAGTTAAACCAGATAAAGCCACTGTCATTACCCTACTAAAAGCACTTGGGGAAATTTTTAAACCCATTGGTAGACGTTTCATTTGAAACTGTCCTGAATTTGTACTAAATGCTGTAAATTTCCTACTTGAAGGTTCTAAAGGTACTTGATAATAACCTGAATGTAAATCAAGATGGCTAAATAAAATAGCTCCTGAGAGAGAATCTAAAATTTCAGTTATGTTAGGTAGTGGAAATTTATCATCTTGAATTTTCTCGTTAAGTTTACGATAGTCTACTACCAAACGCCATTTCTTCTCACTACTTTCAGTATTTTTCTTTGGTACTAGTAATATTGGACTAGACCATTCACTTTGAGTTTCCTCAATAATGTCATCTTTTATCATATTTTGTATTTGTTTATTTAATTCTGCCTTTAAAGATTGTGGTAATCGGTAAGGTTTTGTGTAAATAGGACTAGTATTGGATTTTAATGTTATTGTTTGCTCATAAATATTAGTTGTTGTTAATTTATCGTTAGGCAAATGAAAAACATCAGAGTACTTTTCACAAATGTCCTCAATAGACGTTTTTTTCCTCAGAATTAAGATGTTGTAATTTTAATAATGTTTTTAATTTTTCTGCTCTAGTTGCATTTGCTTTATTTTTATCACATTGATAGCAATCGAATGAAGATAAGGGTTTTAAGATTGGTGTAAATATTGGAATTCGTATATCCTTTTCACTTACATTTAAAATTTTAACAGGTATTTTATCGACGTTTGCTTTTACTATAGCACCAGCTAAAAATAAATTATTCCCTAAGTCTTCGGCGTAAACAACACTATCTTCTTTCGAACATGTATTTATTTTAATGTAATGGAAAGATTCGCATCGCGCCGGAACTGTTAAAAATTCAGAATTGCATTCTGATTTATCAAATATCGGCGTTTTTTATTTCTTTCTTATTTAGTTGTAGTGTTAAAACTTTCGTCTCTAAATTTATTTTTGCTAGATACTTGCTCAAAAAGTCTAACCCGATAATACCATCGGCCTTAAGAGGTAAGTTCTTAAATATATGGAACTTATGTTTAAATGATTCACCATTATCCGATGACAATGTTAGATAAACATGACCTTGTGAGTGTATTTGACCTCCTATGCCATTGACTAAAACATTATTTCTGAAAATATCTATATTTTGTGGCAAACTTTCTTTTCGTATAATTGACAAAGAAGCTCCTGTATCTAATAACCAGTAATATGCGTTGTTTCCTAAATTAAATGAAATTAATTTCGTTAGTCCATTAAAAGCAAATATTTCACTTTGATTCACGAAAAAATTTTGATTGATCTTTTTGTTCTGTTTCTTGACCACTGTTATTTGTTGACTCGGTTACTTGCGCCGAATAAATTCTACGGTTATTTCCTCGATAATTATTATTATTTCGAAAATTTCTGCCTCTATAAGATTGTTGCGATCCCCTGTGATTGTAATTTCCACGTGAATTATGGTTACCGCGAAAATTATAATATTTAGAATAATATTGTCCTCGTACATACCTATTTGATGATTGTCCTCGTCCTTGAGTACCTCTTCCTCCATGTCCTTGCTGATATCTCGAATGGTTGGCATAGTTTCCTCTTTGTCCTCTATTATTTGATTTATTGGTAAAATGCATTACGTCACCTGAACCTGATGATATCAAACAATCTTCATCCTTTGCGGCCTGTATAGCGTCCTTTAGTGAATTATAATTGCGGGCTGCAATTATGGTGCTTAACCTAGAACTTTTTAATCCGTCTGCAAATTTTCTAATAGCAAATTTTTCATTGATTGGCTTTAAAACATTATATTTAGTTGACTCACCATCTGCTTGAGAAATTGTCAAGTCCGTAAAAAGTTGTTCAAGTTCTGTCCCATATTCATCAATTGATCTAAACCCTTGGGAAATATTTTGAAGTCGCGACTGAATTGCCGTGAATGACTTTTTAGTAATTAGATGAGTACGCATGTCCTTGACAAGTTCTGAAATAGATTTATAAGTCCCAGCCAATCGTAATTTAGCGTTTTCTGTGATCCTATTTTTTAAAACAAATTTTATTAATAAATCATTATCTGACGCATTAATCATTTCTGAATACATTTCAATACCATCAATCAGTCGTTTCGTTACATTCTCTGTACCATCCATAACTGGCAACAAATTACAAGCCGTTTTTAGGTCGAACTCCATTTTGACTATTTCAATATTTGGATCCATACACAAATTATTAATGTCTTCATAAAGTTCTTTAATATTTTTGAAAATATCTGATGCTGAGGATATAACCTTGATATCCTGTTTTGATTTTAAAAGTAAAAATAATTCACTGCATTTGTCAAAAATATTTTTCGCTTCGCCTAACTTAATTTCAATAGTTTTTCCAACATATCTGGATTTACCCTTTTTAACTAAATATTTCCTTATTTCTTTCAAATCGTTGTAATTTTCTACCAAGGTCTCAATCATAATCTAAAAATAAATTTCCTTAATTAAATCAGTTACATGATTGTACTAACTACGTACAAACAAAAGTGTAAAATTACATGCACTGGCGTAAAGAATGTCACACGTTTACATATTTGCAGCACTGTATCAAATTACATGAGTGTTTGTGCACGATTCTAGACAATTTACCGAAGAACATAATAACGTTTAAGGAAATGTGGGTTTTTTTTTTTTATATATAAACTACATTTTTAACTAGTATCTACGTACTTAAAGTTCTTAAGGTCAAATATTAGTTTGAACTTTCACTCGCGATATTTAAAACACTGATTTGCTCAATCGGTTATTTCACTTTTTTTTTTTTTTCGCTTTAGCATATTGAAAAGTAACTCACTGTTATGTGGACAACACTGATGCTTATGCTGCAGCTTCGACGGTCTGGCGTCCCCTGAGTGATGCGCGGATACGTTGGATTGCCTGTAGACCAATTTCGTCCTGGATCCAGCGCTGATGGCACCTTTTGTAGACACGTACCAAAAAATAGCAGACTACCACGCTAAAGATAGCCAGCATTGTGAAGACGGCGATGTTCATGCGCTCCACGTGTTCACCGACACCCTTCAATGTTGCTTCATTGTTACCGGCCGTGTTTTGGGTGATGAAAACTTCGTCTTTTTCAATCGCAGACCGACACATTTTTTTTTTCCGTTAGTTAGAGAAGTTCAATAACTTTGTAATCGCTACCTAATAATGTAGCGTTTGGCAGGGTCGCCATGAGATGTAAATGGTTAGGGAAATAAAAGAGAAGATCACTGCTTGGTTCCCATTGGAAAAGTATAATGAATACTCAATAATTATACATGAATGCATTCAAGTAGTACATAGAGCAACGTAAACAATAATATGATACGTTAATATAAAGGAGCATACTTACTAACAATATAAAGGAACATACACACTTCAGTAGAAAAAAAAACAATAATTAAAATGATCAGGTAGGTTTATTTCCTTGACCTTTGTGTTTTAAATTGTGCTGTGAATTGTGATTGTCTAGTTTCAATGTATACTTAGTAACGTCACGGTAACGTTATTCTATAGGCGTACTTACGTAGCCTACCCACATTATGAACTGCTAGCGTAGTAATTGGCAGTAATATTCTGTGCTGCTAATCCGGTTCGGTTTGTAATCGACAATAAACAATAATTACATACATACTTATCGGTTCCACTTTTATATCGGTCCATGTCACATAGATTTTATTTTAACTACATAAAAGTCTCCCATAGATGGAAAACAGTTAAATACCTACTACACAAAAAAAAACAATTCCGTTTTTGTGACAGCAATATTTCATGAAATGCAAGAAAACTATATTTTTTTATCAATTTTTAAACTATCCTCATGATTTTCTAAAGAGCATTCTACAAATATACTAAGTTACATTCAATTAGGCTTGATGCAGTTTTTCCATGGAAACATATCGTGATAGATCCTTTCTACATGTCCGTTCGCCCTCTTGTAGTTCAGTAACTCGGAAATTGGATTAAGATCGGCTTTAGTTAGCCAATAAACTTCCTTCTAATTGGGTACAAAGTCTGAAACAAGAATGTCACAATCACATTATAACACGGTCTATCGTTTATTTGGTCTGCCTGCTAAACCATAACTAGGTACTCACTACCACGTATTACTCATACTACGTAAATCTTTGCAGTTTTTCATCAATCCTACGGATGAAAATTTACCTGTATTCTATGAATCTTGACTCCCAGTTCCCACTACGTGAAATCCGGTTATCCTAGTTTTTTAGTAACAGTCCTATTTTTTCATTTATGATTATTTAATATGTCTGCTACACACGTTACGAAAATCGTCACGATTGGACGGTACCTACACAGTTCGAATTTCAACGATAAATCTACATGTATGTATGAGAAAAATTGAAACGAATTTTAATAACGTGTGTAGGTGTGTAGCAGCCATTATCCCTTCCCCCGTCCGCGTCACAACTTAATCACATTCGTCTACGAAAAAAAAGGAACAATTTGTTGTAGGTAAGTTATATTCCGATCGATGATTGCACACGTCGTACCCACAATCCAACACGCACTACATATCTTTTATGTATAGATGAGGTCGTCGAGGGCACATCTGAACGAGTAGAAGATCATTCAGCAGATAAAGAACTACACAACACAATGCAAATATCATGTACATTTGTACACTGAGAGGCGATCTCTCAAAGATAGGGTACAAAGGTCTAGTAGGATTTATGTTATATTAAAATAGCTCCGGGCGTCACACGACGTCATCATTTACGTAGAAGGCTCCAAATTATTGTTTTATGGAAATTAAGGTGAACTGCATTTAAAGACACCATTAAAAATATTACATGACTAAATACGAGAAAAATAAAACCTTTATTTTGGCTGCATAATTATGATATTATTATGAGTAATTTAAATAAATATAGGTAATACTTAGTAGGTACTTAGGTAGACTAGGATAATTATTATTGGTACATGTACACACGGCTACACATCAAGCTATACAAAACCAGTTTGTCTTGGTCTCGCTTCGTACAATTTTTACGCAAAATAAACGGTTAAGCTAATACTGGTTTTGTATAGCTTAATGTGTAGCCGTGTATAGCTATCCGTAATTAAATTGCTACTTTCAGTCTGTTACTAGCACAGAGTAGATATCAGTGATATGGGTATTGGCCTAGTGTTTTACGTACAAATCAATATCTCATGTACATGATTCACAACATTTTTTATTATTACGCGATAATGATTAATCATGTTTTGCCAATCACGGCCTCTACTCGCGTGGATACATAGCATACGGCAGCACATCACATCAGGCGTCTGGGGAGGTATTCCAGGAAGGGCACCCGCTAAAATGGCGTTTAATAAAATATTTTTAAAAGTGATTTACTTAATATTTTTATATTATTTAAAAACCGTATTTTTATACTCAACTATTGCGAGCCCAAATAGTGCACGAAGGGTCCCGGATAGCGGCAACAGAAATACATCATCCCTGAACATTTCAAGTGCCGAACTGTCAGGGTTCATGAGATACAGGCTGGCGACAGACGGACAGCGGAGCCTTAGCACAGGGGGGCGATTCTACTAATTTGCAAAATTACACAGCCTATCGCTATTACGCAGCGGTACAATTCCTATCGCCAAACAATGACAACCTAAAAAGTTATTCTACTATTTGTTACATTACACCGGGATCGTAATCGATGCGTAATCGTAGCGGGAATTTACGACGGTGCTAGGAACGTTATCCTGTGTTACCAGGATGACGAATAGTATGTTTTATTGATACCACAGTATGAAATATGAATGTTACTAAATAGAAATAGGTGCCATCAAAGTGTTTTAAAATATAACAAATTATTCAAATTTTATGACAAAACATTTGACTGATACAATAATGGAAAATATCAATGGTTAAATAATAAAATATTAGGAAAACGTTCCATTTTAATTCTCTTGCAAGCCGAAGATGTGAAACGAAACGTCTTGGTGATGTCAATCATGTCAAAAGTGATCCAAATATAAACAAACAGCGGGAAGCATAAACTTTTGTTGCAAGTTCATCAAAATAACTGATTTACTGTGAGTATTTGTTTCATTATAATATTACATAATTATTTGTAAAGTCAAAAGTCGCACCATATTGTTTTTATCATAGGAAATGTTGCGCGAGACGTCCATTATAAGTTAATATTTACGACCCACTTGAGGGTTACAGTCACACGATCCCACTTACACTTGAATTGGCTAAAAATAAAAAAAATAAAATATGTGACAATTTGCAGATTGGTGCGTTATAGTTTCTGGAAAAGATTTAGTTTCAGTGCAACCGTTCGTGTACAAATACGTGAATTTTTCAGGCATAATGGAAGGGCGCTAAGGCAACCTCATTTCGACAACTTGAACTTCTGCTGTCCTTCATAGAAGGGCATAAAAATAATACCGTATGCCAAGTGCGGTCCAGAGAAGGATGAGCCACCACAGCACGCTTATGGGAACAGTGTGTTGGAGTAAATGCTGAAGGTGTTACAAGAACACCTAAAGATTGGCCTAAGGTATGTTTTCAAGTAAATATTAAACTGTTATCATTAGAAAAAGTGATGTGCCATGAAAAATTGTAGGTCAGCAGGTCAACCTACCCCAATCTGTCAAATTTTGCAAATTCAATGTTAATGTTTAATTGGTAAAATTTCCAGTATTGTAATAATGCTGAAAATCTATATGAATACAGAAATTTGACAGATTGAGGTAAGTTGATGTGCAGGCATATCTACTTAATGATAGGTAGCCATTAATTTTCTAATCATTATTTATGAATTCTTTCAGAGATCTTCATTTAACTCAAGAGAATGCTGGTGCCCCTGTAAATGGCTTTCACGACACTCTGGGCTTCAAAGATATTAACTGAACGAAAATATTGTTTGTTTCATATATCCATTTTAAGAATTATTGTGACCTATTTCATTCTGTTATGTTTAGTGATTTAGTTTACTTATTGTTCGAGTGTATTTCTTGTTTTGTAAATATTTAGATTTAATAAAGTATATTTGTAGTAGTGTGATAAAACTTACTATGTTCACTAATAGGTTTAATGAGACATAAAAAAAATATGAAACTTGATTTACTTGATGAACTTGATTGACTTTAAAAAAATATTATAAGATTAATAAAGCTTTATTTTACAATATTCATAACCAAGGTCAACAATTGTTTAATTTTTAATTCCTTTCCAAATACTTTCTTTATGTTTTTTATTAATCGTTAATATTATCCCTTTTTTATATCCTCCAACATAACAAAACTAAAAACTATAATATAATTATGAGATGTACAATGTACCTACAGGTAAGTATTTTTTTATCGAATATAAACCTTCCAATTGTGACAAAATTGAAAATCTGTAAATAAAAATGATTCCGGTGTCTGTACAACGATATCCATGTAAAACATCATTATTATTAGGTAAAAAAATTAAAAAAGTTCTAGATCGGTCCTGCAAAAGTTCCACTGTATCAACTTATTATCAACCGCTAATTTTGACAGATGAACCATCGTACTTCAGTTCCGGTGCGATCGTAACAAGTGTCAAAATATTAGTAGAATGCGAGAACATGTGACGTTTGTCTTCGACTGTGCAACGACTGTGCTAGCAGAATACGATCTAGCAGTTCTCTCGATCGATCGTTGCGTTCGACTGAAACGTAACTTATTCTGGGTCGTTATTCATTAGCAGAATGAGAAAACGCTAAAAAGCCGCGATTCAGTTGCGGTTACGCTGCAATGGTGACAGAAATTAGGTAGTAGAATCGGCCCCCAGATTAGCCTCAGTAGGTCCCGTTTTATCCTTTTTAATATGGAACCCTAAAAAGGCATTGATATTGTTCCTCAAAATGCAAGAGATTTTGTTACAAAATTTAGACTGTCTGGCTTACCCCCTTGGACCCATAACTGGCGGCTCAAGCCCTGTTCCGACTGTTTCATTGTTTTCAGGGGTTACGTAACATATACAGTTCGCCCTAACCTCGCGATACTTATCTATTGATAAGTAGATTAATATAATTAATTAGTAGCCGCATAGCAGATATCGCAATGTCACAGACGAGGAGCTTTATGCCGTCGTCACCCGTCGTGGTCCCAGCGTCGAAACAGTTCACTAACTCTACAAGTAACTGTAGTTTCGAAGACGAGGACGTTGACGACGACTTAGAGAATAGCAACTGCTAAACACCATACCGCGAATAATTTCCTCAGTTAATCTTCACCTGTACCTATTATGCCAAACAGTAGCTATATCATTCACGAATCTATGTAACATAGGTCACACTGGTACCTACATAGACTATGTAACCAGTTGATGAACCGGCAAAGTGCGAGTCGGTTTCGTGCACGAAGGATAACGCACTGAACATAGTCACACATAGTGGTACAAGTATTTCAAGCGTCTGTCTGTTGCCGTTATCAAAAAAAACAAAACAAGCACGTTTGTTGTATGGGGCTATGGGAGCCTACTTAAATATTTATTTTATTCTGTTAGCAACAGAAATACATCATATAGGAAAATTTCGACTGCTTAACTATCACGGTTGTTGAGATACAGCCGTAACCTATCCAAATAAGATATACCTACGTACAATCTCTTGCATTTTGAGGAGCAAACGAGGTACCTACGTACATGAGGCCATGTTCATTCTATAATTAAACGAGCACTCCGCCCGCGACTTCGTCCGCGTGATTTTCGAACTTTGCTTTTGTGAATTTCTACTCCTAGCTACTTTTGGAAAATCAAAATCCAACAAAAAATCTATCAAACCGCAATATCCCGTCTTGGGTAGCACCTACAAAAATACAAAAATATTTATTTTCTTAAAAAAAAAGAGACCAATCAATCACCATGGGGGTCAAATTTCGCAAAATCCCATCATGATGAGCAAACTACGTCCACTACATACTACAACTACGTCTACGTCTTAAAAAGGAACCCGGTATAAAATTTAAAGCTCCTAGCACTTGTAGTAACAAAGTTTCATACAAACTATCAACCCCAAAAACAATCCCTTAGGGGTTGAATTTCGCAAAATCCTGTCTTAAGGATCACTTACGTCCAAAAAATAATCCATATGCAAAATTTGAGTCTCAAAACTATCAACCCCAAAAACAACCCCTCAGGGGTCGAATTTCACAAAATTTAGACCTTGTTGAGCATTTACGCCTTAAAATGAACCGGCATGCAAGATTTGAGACGCCTAGCACTTGCAGTAACGAAGTTTCATACAACCTATCGACCCCAAAAACAAACCCCTTAAGGGTTGAATTTCGCAAAATCCCGTCATAGTGAGCATCTACGTTCTAAAAAGGCACCCCATGCAAAATTTGGAATTCCTAGCACCTCTAGTAGCGAAGTTTCATACAAACTATCAACCCCAAAAACAACCCCTTAGGGGCCGAATTTCGCAAAATCCGTTCTTAGTGCTCACCTACGTGGTATAAGGAAGGTTTATGCCAAATTTCAAGTTTCTAGGCCTAGCGGTTTGGGCTGTGCGTTGTCAGATCAGTCAGTCAGTTTTGAATTTTATATATATAGAAGATAGATATTTGCTACCTTTGTGTTAAGAGAGATATCAAAGAAATAAGGTGGTCAGGCATTCTGACGTCAGGTTGGCTGATCATTTTCAAGTTCTCATAGTTATAGTGTTGTATTAATTGCGTTGTTAATGTAATATTATTTTATTACCTGTTCGTACATCAACATTATATTTAGTTACTAATGAAAACGTCTGTACATCAATTATATTGACGTTTTTTCTTCTTAGAATAATTGCTAAACATTGTGTTTGCAGACGTTTAGTCGCTCAACAACTTATTTCTGGATATGCATAGTTTTATTCTTAAATACATATAATATAATTATATTATTTCATTTCATCACGTTTTTTCGTAGGAATATACCTACCTATTTGTTTTATTTAATTTCGGGGTTCCCATGGCCTCCTTCCAGGTGCATCATCGGACCCGGGAAGTCAACCAGTACCAAAGTTCTGTAGTCGAAATGGCTGTATTATTTCATTTTAGTGTTCCAGTCATTAACTTCTGCTGGGTTGGCTTCATCATCAAACCCTGGATTAGCCATATCAATGATATCAGGGTGACTAAACTTGTTATCATAAGTTTTAAACGCGTATCTACGTTACAAAATTTAGTTTCTGTGTTGTTGACTATTAAAGAGTTCCTTCACCTGTTCCAATCCTGGATGATTGTAGATTTAGGTCATGTTTATCCTTACGTTTATCATAAAAAAGTAATTATTGTCATCAGAACAGAGTCAACATGTAACATTTGAACGAGGTGCTAAGATATGATCTACACAACTCTCGTACTATACATTACACAAACATTGCATGTCAAATAAAAGATTGGAAATACATCATTTTCGAACATAACATAATTATTATAACCTGCTTCTATTATTGAAGTCGGTTAAAAAGTAGATCAGTCTATTCAAGATGGCGGTATGGCGGCGCCGGTCTGCTCCTCTGTACCATCCCTACATTCCGCGTTCACGGCATAATGAGAAATTCCAGCGCAAATTCACGACGGAGATCGGATTATTAAGATTCCGTTCAGACAACGTGCGCTCGAAGGACTATGAATTAGGACAAGAATTTCAGGACAATATAGAGCAGTGACGGTTAGATAATAATAATAATAGATAGACACTATGGCAAATTCGAACCCAGTCTGGCGCATTACTTTGTATAATTTATTTCATCGCCACTGCTCTCAATACGGCGAAGGAAAACATCGTGAGGAAACCGGCATGTCCTAGAACCATCAAAGAGATTTTAAAGAGACTTTAAAGATACAATCATTACACTTTTGTGCTATGCGACTATTACAATTGTCTTAGTTGGGATGTGGTCGACTCACTGCAGTGCCAGTGAGGAGGACCGAGCATTATATTGCACAAGCTGTACTGTGTAACAATTAGGTACTTTGTTTCTGTATAAAACCGTATTTTGCGTTAATTACAGACCAATGCTCCGGTGAGGGAACGCCTTGGGAGCATTCTGGCCTACTTAGTATCAGTTTGTAAAAGAATTGACTTTCGTAATTAACAATACTGGAAGGTCACCCAGTGGCCGAAATTCAACCTACATTAAAATTGTAAGTTGAAACTAACATTCCAACTTATTGAAAGAGTTTATATTGTTAAAGAATATACCTCTCTATTCGAGTTTTGTTCAGTAATACATTTGACGTCCGGAGTAGCAAACAAGAGAGCACAGCTAACCTAAAGCAAGGTTGTCACAAGTAGTACGAATCGTAGAGTGGGGCAAGATGGGCAGGCAATATACTATATGAGTATACACCTACTGGGGCCAGTTAGTTTCTTGTGAGAACAGGCGGGAAAAAGAAATTGACCGCCGAATCGATAACGCCCGGACACTTTTAAACGTCTGGTTACTGGTTCATGAATACGCTAATGAAGGGAGATCTGTTAATATCCCGGAAGCGTTTTAATCTCATCAATATTTGTATCTTTTCTGTTCGCCGCCTTGGAGTGTGCGCAGCATTCTGGGTGAAAAAATCAGACAGAATACGGACGATCATGCTGCGTTCTAAAACGATAATAACTGATTTTAAAAGAGTTGTTTCAAAGTGTGTTTCGCCCGAAAGGAGTACTTGAAAGGATAATGGGAGACGCCTTTGCTCTAGATATGGGCGCCGCGCCGGCGCGGCGCCGCCGTGTGCCCTCCGCACGCCGCCGCCGCCGCCGACATTCACCGCGCGGCGTGAGTGGCGTAAAGACGTGTATTTGTTTTCGCGATTAACTCATCCAAAATTACTGAATTAATATCCCAATAATCATTGGTGAACAGTTTCGGGGATATAACGTCCCCCTGCGCAGCAGGATATGTTTAGACTGTTGGTTCTGTACTTAGACACTCATAGTCGTGGCGTCATACAGACATTTCAGCAGTCGATGTACCGCCAGTCCACTTGACATCGCTTTTTTTTTATCGTGGTAAAATCATCAAATGAGGCCTCCCACCCTGGGCAGGGCAGGAGGGACTGTCACTTGACTGGCCTATTGGTCTAGTGGTTAGTGACCCTGACTGCTATGCCGGAGGTCGTGGGTTCGATTCCCACCCAGAACAAATGTTTGTGTGATGAGCACGACCATTTGTTCTGTGTCTGGGTGTAATTTATCTTTAATATGTATGTATTTAGAAATATACAGGGTTATTGGTTAAGTCGACCTATTCCCTTTGTGGGGTTAAAGTAGACATCATTCTTGACTGATTTTATTATGGGAACCCCTATCCTAATCCTTACCGTTTTTGAGTTATTAAACTTTTAATATTTTTCAAAAATATTTCACCTCTGCGTCATAAACTGGTTATTGTAAGAATTTCACGACGTTTAGGACGCTAAAGTGATACTTTTTCAATAGCTTACGAACGACTCATTTTATTAAAGCCAGTACATTTGATAAATTACTCAAGCCTTGGGAAATAAATGGCTGTAAAGTTCAAATATTGATTTTTTTTGGGAGCTACCCTTGTCTTTCAGGCCAAATTTCTCAAAATAAGTGTACGGTACTAGATGTGCAGATTGCAGCAAAAACACTGCTATCTCATAAGCTTTCTAAAATGATACCACAATATCCACTTTTATTAAGAATATGGCTAAAAAATAAGGGTTGATACTGACAAGGTGGTTTTTTAACCAAACTCGTCAGTACACTTTTAACCGATTTCATTAAAAGAAAGAGGTTCTAAATTCGAATTTAAATTTCTATTTGTCAATCGATTTCCTCCACTTGCAGTTTTATTTTTCTTACTTACTCTGTAGCGGTTTTTTTTTGTTACCTATCGCTATGTTATTCTTGTTTATTCTTTCGCTGTATAAGTACATAACTGTACCTAATTCCGACCCATGGTTGTGACAAAACACAACGAATTGGCCATGCGAGAGGTATTGAGTCAAAAAGCTAAGGCCACATAATGATATCAAGAAAAAATCGTAACAAAGAAGATACATGAAAAAAAAACAGTTTACAATTAACGGAGAAGACATTTCGGTGGGAGAAGATCATCCACATTAAAAAAAACACAGTCGAATTGAGAAAATGCTCTTTTTTTTGAAATTCGTCGAAAACTAATGAAACGAAAAACTTGTTAGTACAGAACAAGTTTTGTTAAAATACCTACCACCTTGTCAGTATCAACCCTTATTTTTCGGCCATATTCTTAATAAAAGTGGATATTGTGGTATCATTTTAGAAAGCTAATGAGACAGCAGTGTTTTTGCTGCAATCTGCACATCTAGTACCGTACACTTATTTTGAGAAATTTGGCCTCAAAGACAAGGGTAGCTCCCAAAAAAATTCAATATTTTAACTTTACAGCCATTTATTTCCTAAGGCTTGAGTAATTTATCAAATGAACTGGCTTTAATAGAATGAGTCGTTCGTAAGCTATTGAAAAAGTATCACTTTAGCGTCCTAAACGTCGTAAAATTCTTACAATAACCAGTTTATGACGCAGAGGTGGAATATTTTTGAAAAATATTAAAAGTCTAATAACTCAAAAATGGTAAGGATTAGGATAGGGGTTCCCATAGTAAAATCAGTCAAGAATGAGGTCTACTTTAACCCCTCAAAGGGAATAGGTCGACTTAACCAGTAACCCTGTATAAGTATGTTTATCAGTTGTCTAGTACCCATAACACAAGCTCTGCTTAGCTTGGGACTAGATGGCGTTGTGTAATAGTTGAGGGATATTATTATTACTTGTACTGACTAAAATCCACGGTGTCCTTCAATAGCCCTTTATGTTCCGGGGTCACGGTGATGGTATAAGACCCGCGACCGACTTGACATCACTGCAGTGATTGTAGAACCAGGTTTCGACAGAGTCAAAGGTCTTTTGTTAATCAACAAATGCTAATTTAAGCACAGGGGCTCCGTGGTAGACGCCCACGGCGTCGGACATAGGCAGACGACCTCCAGCCGCCGTAGGCGCGGGCATGTGGACAGCGTGTAAAGGGCAACTCGCTGTCCGACCATGGACCGGGTCCGGACCATGTCCACCATGTGCGGGTCGACGGCACGTCGTGTTCCACGCGCGCCTCAAGGAGCGTCAGCATAATGATGGGGTCCTCTCAGAGGGCCAAAAGCTGCCGGGGTCGCGTTACTTATTTCATAACCGTGACCCCGGAACATAAAGGGCTATTGAAGGACACCGTGGATTTTAGTCAGTACAAGTCTGAAAATCATCAAATGAGTCCTCCCTCCCCGAGCTGGGCGGGAGGACTCATTTGATGATTTTACCACGATAAAAAAAAAGTACAGGGTCTGCTTATTCTGATGAGCAAAGAGGCAAGTTTGCCTCACTGTGTGAATGTGGACTATGATGCTTAATCCTCCGCGAAATCCAGGCTGCTCCGGAGGCTGAAACTCGTCAAGTCTTCTTGCGAGGCGGTTTGTGATGACCCTCGAAAACAGTTTATACACGTGGATCAGGACTTCAGGAGTGATATGAGACGATAGATTTTCAATAGGGTTTTGTGGCCCTTCTTGAAAAAGAGGACCACAACACTCCTGTTCCACGCCTTTGGAGTTGTCCAAAGACGACATTTTCCTGTCGTCCGCCTGAAACGACATTAAGGAGCCGGCCGGTTTAAAGAAGATAGGGAGTAGATTTCGAGTTTTAGTTGAAGGTAGTAGAAAACCACGCCGCCGGCGCCACGCCGCCGCCGTTTGAATTTGGTCAGCGCGCCGCCGCCGAGAATTTTTAAGGCGGCGCCCACGTCTACTTTGCTCAGCACTTTGACATTAATGGCTAAAGTAGTAAATAAACTAAGATCAAGTTTCGTAAAATATGTGGTTACCACAGAAATGTGGTTACCCTCTGGAGTCCAACTCCAACGCCTCTGGAAACACTACAGGTCTCCGACTTACGATGTTTTCCGTCACCAATGTCAGTGATGTCCAAGATAAACTTAGAAACGGGCTTAAACTCACAACCTCATACAGGAAAAAGCGAGATTCTAAATCTCCGCCACTTTTCCACTTTTCTGCTGAATTAATTCCAATAAGTCAAGGGCCCCAGACAATTGGAATAAAAAAGTATTGCTCTTTTTTGAATGAAAACTTATTGCAGTGAAAAACTCTAATCTAGAAACTCCTAACATAGGAAGCTCAATTTTCAAAATGGCAGTTGTCTTAAATGAGCTAGGAATCAGTCCTTTAGCATTCTCAACTTTATAGCTCCCTTCAAAATACTCTTATTGAGATCAGTATCAGCATTAGTTTGGTACACGAGTCAGGGTGCTAATTTCTTTATACCACAAAACTATACACATTATATTAGAAGGGCCCCAAACAAGTTTTGATACAGGGCCCAATCTGGCCTAGATATACCACTGCTAGGTTGACAGTTACTTGACTTGAAACAAAATTTATAAGTTCTAACTACCTACTTGAAACTGGTTTATAGGTTTTTTCAATTTGCAAACAATTTACAACTTGTTTATTAATCTATCTGAGGGAACAGTTTCACCACACTCACAATATTTGTTGAGCTGAAGCGAAGCAGTGATCATTAGCAGTAGTCACAACTGTTGGAGTAGACATGTTCTTGGTGGTGACTGTGACTCTGCAAGTTCCACATGTTGGGATAAGCCATTTCAATTCTTTTACAAGTTAATATGCTTTGTAAATCCATGCTATGTTACTGGTAAAATACACACTGACTCAATTATAGAGTCAGTTATGACCATAACATAAAGAGTAATCCTGGTTGTAAAGGATAACCTTAAATCATAAAAGTGATTAAATCTCCTTAACTAGAATTTGTCATGTGGTCCCAACACTTTATTTACCTCTTTTAGTGGAACAAAAACCACTAAAAGAGAATGTAAATAGAGTGTTGGGAGTACATCATAAATTCCAGTTATGGAGATTTAACCACTTATCCAGGTTTCACTAACTATATTAGTTCAGTTCTGAACTGAATTGAACTATATTAGTGAGAATGTAAGAATAATAGAAATCAATTCTTAGCCAAAGCACAATATACTTGCATGGTAACTGAACAAACTTTTTAGTGCATTGATCAAAGGTCAATTTATCAAGTTTTTAAACAGTTTTTTTTAATATATTTAACAAGTAAGTAAATAAAGTAGTGTTTTTTATTAATTAGATGTTTTTGTTTAGATATTGTAATAAATTTTAAAACGTTTCAATAAAAATCCTACATTTTATTTACACTAGTATTTAAATTGAATAAAAATGTGTGAAGATATTGAATAAAGAAGAATATAAAAATATTACCTATAATTTAAAAAGCTCGTTATAAAATAACTATGGTAAGTCAAGTATCAGAAATTCAACTGACCTCTGTGAGGAAGCTGGTGACGTCGTACACCTCGTTGTGAATGATAAGCACGGCGTCATTACGTGTGCAGCGCGACTTCAGTTCCTCGCGCGTGAACAACTTGGGCTGTTGCTCCTCCATCGTACTTTGCTTTCGTCACCACTTGTCTGATCGTATATTACGATTAAGTTTGTGTTGCGTGCCACTGCACACCACACTAAACAATCAAACACTGGTCAAGCACAGAGCCGTATTATCACCGTGTCGACGCAGACACTACAATCGTTCAACAGAGGCTCGACGAAATATTTACGAATTTATAAAGGATAGCCTCACTCGCGATGCCCTACTCTGTCTGACAGTTTGACACTCATCGTCAAAAGATTGACACTTGACACTGACATTATGACAGCATTCATTTTTTTTTTTTTTTTACATCCATTTTCCCTTTTGGGAAGGCAAAGGGATCTAGCCCATGCAGCCTGTTCTTGAATTTTATCTTTTTAACATATCTATATAATTATCAAAGGCATATAGCCTAGTCTTAAAGTTTCCAATTCATATCTATATATAATCATCAGGAGGATAAGATTAAAATGGATATACTGGCGTCTAACCATGTCAATAAGGATTTTCGTGGATTTTGGAAGAACACGAATAAATTTAATAAAAAGCCGAGTGTGCCTGTGTGTGTCGACGGTGTATGTGATCCACAGGGAATAGCAGAGCTGTTCAAAGAAAAATTTCAAATAAAGTCGCCTTTAGGACCTTCGCGACTCGTATACGATGTTGAGCCCATGGAGAAGTTGGGAGTCAGAGTCTCTGCTAAAGACATTGCTTCTATCATACAGTCTATGTCAAGAGGCAAGTCTCCTGGTCACGATGGGCTCAGCATCGAGCATCTTCGTTATGCGGGCCCTCACTTGACGCGGCTGTTAGCTCTGCTTTTTAATCTTTGTTTGAGCCATGCGTATTTGCCTCCGGAGATGTTAAAAACGATAGTTGTGCCGATTGTGAAAAATAAAACTGGACTATTGACTGATAGGGATAATTATCGACCTATTTCGCTGGCTACGGTTGTGTCTAAGATATTGGACAGCGTGCTTAACACACAATTAAGCAAACACGTACAGTTACATGACAATCAGTTCGGATTTCGACCTGGTTTGTCCACTGATAGTGCGATTTTGGGTTTTAAGCATGCTGTACAGTATTATACCAGCCGTAGCACGACTGTGTACGCCTGTTTCCTTGACCTCTCGAGCGCTTTTGACTTGGTTTCCTACGACACTCTTTGGAAGAAGCTGAGTGATGCTAATTTACCGCTAGAAGTTATAAACATTTTTAAATTTTGGTACGGAAACCAAGTCAACAGTGTTAAATGGGACGGTTCAAGCTCAACTCCGTATGGGTTGGAGTGTGGTGTGAGACAGGGTGGTCTGAGCTCTCCCACACTCTTCAACCTTTATATGGACCACTTAATTGTGGAGCTGAGTAGCACCAGAGTTGGATGCTATATTGATGACGTATGTGTTAATAATATTAGTTATGCTGATGACATGGTGCTGCTCAGTGCTTCAGTTTGTGGCCTGAGGAAACTGGTGAGTATATGTGAGAAATACGCTAGTGCCCATGGCCTAGTGTATAACGTAAGAAAAAGTGTTGTCATGGTCTTTGGGGCTGGTGGAAAACTCCCAGAAACAGTGCCACCAATTAAGATTAATAGTGTGCCATTATTGCGGGTGCACTCGTTTAAGTACCTTGGGCACATTTTGACTACTAGCCTCAAAGATGATGAGGACATTGAGAGAGAGCGAAGGGCGTTGTCGGTCAGAGCGAATATGATTGCCCGCAGGTTTTCACGTGCTTCTTCGGAGGTTAAGAAGACTCTGTTCGGGGCCTTCTGTACCTCGTTTTACGCCAGTAGCCTGTGGGTTAGTTTTACGCAAAAATCGTACAACGCCCTTCGTGTACAGTATAATAATGCTTTTAGGGTGCTGATGGGGCTGCCTCGCTTCTGTAGTGCATCAGGGATGTTTGCGGAAATGCGCGTAGATTGTTTTTATGCATTGATGCGTAAAAGATGTACTTCTCTGGTGCGCAGGGTTCGGGCCAGCTCCAACAGCATCCTGAGCATGATTGCTGACAGGTTAGACTGTGTAGTTTTAAACCGTTGCTCCAGTATTTCAGCCGGAATGCTGAAGCAATGATAGATGTGTGTATTGTAAATATTTGTGTGTTTAAATGTTGTATGTTGTAATTGTGTTACTAACATAGGTATAAGTTTATATTGTTACTAACACTCTGAATAAAATGTAACTAGGTTAAGTAATTCTATGGGCCCTGTTGCCTTCAATAAATGATAAATATAAATATATAATTATCATTTTTTTTTTAATTTTGTTCCTTACTTTTTTTTTTTTTTTTTTTTTTTATCGTGGTAAAATCATCAAATGAGACCTCCAACCCCGGGCAGGGCGGGAGGTACTGTCAGACTTGTACTGACTAAAATCCACGGTGTCCTTCAGTAGCCCTTTATGTTCCGGGGTCACGGTAATAGAAATAAATCCCGCGACCCCGGCAGGCTTTGGCCCTCTGAGAGGGGGCCCCGTCATTTTTTGCTAACAGCTCTTTGAGGCGCGCGTGGAACACGACGCGCCGTCGACCCGGGCATGGTCCATGGTCGGACAGCGAGTTGCCCTTTACTCGCTGTCCGCATGCCCGCGCCTACGGTGGCCGGAGATCGTCTTGCGACGTACGGCGCCGTGGGCGTACACCACTGCAGTTGGGGCGGAGGGAGGACGCTGTCCTCTCTCTCTCGCGGCCCGCCGCCTCCTTCACGAGCATTTACTTAAGCGCCGTATTCACGTTCCATCTTGCTGTACGTCCCGCCAAGGTCATACACGATACACGAAGCAAAAACACCGTGAATATGACGTACTGGACGTACGTCAAGCCTATTCACGTTGTTTTTGCGTCGTGCATCGTGCATGACGTACAGCCGTAACAGATGGTGAATACGGCGCTTTACAGAACAGGCTAAGGCCTGAGACCATGCTGCCTAGTCTTCAGTTGGCAGTTTTCTTGAGTATATGACAGCAAAGGATAGAGACGAAATAGCTAATGAGACGATTTGTCAACGCAACCATTCATTTTGCTATGCATTCATCCAATCACGAACGTTTTCGTCACAGATAAATTATAAAAAATACTGTGTTTTGAAAGTAAAAAATTATTATAATTATGTCTTTTGCGTGTCTCGGTGTTTGTGTGGTGATCATCAAATAGCAGTCAAAACTGATGCCACCGGGGTCGCGGGACTGATTTCATTACCGTGACTCCGGAACATAAAGGGCTATTGAAGCACACCGTGGATTTTAGACAGTATAAGTCTGACGGTCCCTCCCGCCCTGCCCTGGGTGGGGGAGGACTCATTTGATGATTTTACCACGATAAAAAAAAATCTCTAGGCCAGTGGTCGGATGGGTTTGCGACATAATCATGTCAAGTCATTTTGTCTATTCTCCCGTCGACAAAACCCGGTTCTACAGCGCCATGCTACGCGTGCTGGAGCAGAGGTTGGATTAAGTATCCTGCTCTTGAAAATTTGTAGGTATGGAATGCCATCCAGCATACACAGTGAATGTTGTACAGAAACCTTCAGTGGGGAGTGAGATTAAATAGTAATATTATGTAACTTGAAGATTTTTGTGAAGAAATGTTAGAATTTGTAGCATCTAAATTAATACAAAATAATTAATTATCAATGATTTATGATAGGCACCTAAAACAATAACTACATAGCTAAAATAACAAAATTTCAATAGAAACTAAGTAATGAAATAGTAACTGGTAGAGCTTCATGTTTACAGTCTGACGGTGCCAGCCTCTTGGACATCTTTCTGTTTATGTGCACCGTCACAGAATGGTCTGTTCTTGGTTTGTTTACAGTTGCACAGCCAGTAGTCCTTAGTTTTGTCCACAGTAAATCTAACTGGCCTGAAATGAAACAATCATTAAAATATTATAAACATAACGTCGGGGATAGTTCAAATCCGCGTAACTAGCATTGGATAATTCCGCGTATATGACAAATGTAGCCATTTTAAGTTTTCGCGGGCAATTCACGCAAAATCTTGATAGGCTGCCACCGACTTGACACGAGTTCATTTTCACCAATCGGAAGCCAGAAATCGCCAAAATATAACAACACTGCGTATCTTTCGCGAGCAAGTGTCAACACCGCGTATGTCATTTGGTGACACCTGATAAATGATAACTTTTAAGTAAACTGTGTACTTACTTAAAAGTTATCATTGCCAACATCAGGTAAGTGTAAATGTAATGTTTTTTTTCATATATTTTAAATTAAAATCACCTCAAAGCCAGAGATTCTCGCTGAAGTCGAAAAGTTCTACGGAGACTTCTATGCTCAAAAAACTTGCCCACCTCAGGCCCACGGCGCGGATGACCAACGGGCCAAACTGACACGCCATCTCACAGACGAGCTTCCCGACATTGACATGGGTGAGGTTGGAATGGCTATGAGACAGCTTCACCAGAACAAAGCTCCGAGGGATGACGGAATAACCATAGAGCTGCTCAAGGCAGGAGGAATACCTATCTTGACAGAGCTTGTAAAGCTCTTTAATTCCGTCATCCACACTGGCATAACACCTGAGGCATGGCATAGGAGTGTGGTAGTATTATTTTTCAAAAAGGGCGATAAAGCGCTCCTTAAAAACTACCGCCAGCTTATAGATATCTATAAGCTGTTCTCGAGGGTTATTCTAAATCGTCTCGCTCAAAAATTCGATGACTTTCAGCCACCGGAGCAGGCCGGGTTTTGAAAAGGCTACAGCACCATGGACCACATACACACCCTTAGGCAAGTGATTCAAAAGACCGAGGAGTATAACCAGCCTCTGTGCCTAGCGTATGTGGACTACGAAAAGGCTTTCGATACCGTCGAGACCTGGGCTGTTCTGGAGTCCATGCAGAGATGCCTCATCGACTGCCACTACGTTGAGATGATGAGGTGTCTGTATAAGGCCGCAACAATGATCGTCCAAGTACAAGAACAGAGCACAAAACCAATCCAACTGCGTCGAGGGGTAAGACAGGGAGACGTCATCTCTCCGAAACTGTTTACAAACGCGTTGGAGGACGTTTTCAAGACGCTTGATTGGAAAGGACGGGGTCTTAATATCAACGGTCAGTAGATCTCACACCTCCGATTTGCGGACGACATTGTCATCATAGCAGAGTCTCTGCAGGAGCTGGAAGAAATGCTGAACAGCCTGAGTGATTCTTCAAGGCGTGTGGGTCTCGGAATGAATCTGGACAAAACCAAACTCATGTTTAATGGTCATGTCACCCCGACACCTGTAATAGTGAATGGTGCTGCCCTCGAAGTTGTGCAGGAATACATTTACTTAGGCCAAAGTGTACAACTGGGCAGGCACAACTTTGAGAAGGAGGCAGCCAGAAGAATACGCTTGAACTGGGGGGCATTCGGGATGCTGCGTCATATCTTTGAATCATCGATCCCACAATCCCTTAAAACCAGGGTTTACAACCAGTGTGTCCTTCCCGTAATGACTTACGGAGCCGAAACGTGGACACTTACCACCGGCCTGGTCCACAAATTTAAGGTTGCTCAGCGTGCGATGGAGAGAGCAATGATCGGGGTTTCTCTGGTGGATAGAATTCGTAATGAAGTCACTCGCCAGAGAACCATAATAATCGACATTGCGCTTAGAATCAGCATGCTGAAGTGGAAGTGGGCCGGCCACGTTTGTAGACAGACAGACGGCAGGTGGAGCAAACATGTGCTGGAGTGGAGACCGCGAATGGGCAAACGTAGTGTAGGACGCTCTGCTGCAAGATGGGTCGATGATTTGAGGAAGATGGCTGGCAGTGGATGGATGCGGGCTGCCCAGGACCGGGATGGTTGGCGCTCTTTGGGGGTGGCTTACGTTCAGCAGTGGACGGCAATAGGCTGATAATATCAGGGCCCCCGCATCCATATGTGCAAAGTGTGCAATGCACACGGGCGCCATCCTCTAAGGGCGCAAAAGCAAAGGCCCAAAAAAAAAAAGGTTTTAAGTAATTTAGAAAAAGGAGTTGAGAATGTATATAGGATTACATACAAGTAAGTACTTTCAATATTTGATCTCACTTTTAGATTAAAACTTAAAGTCCGGAAACGTTTTACTTTTAGAGCTGACTGCGCTCGCTCTTCTATGAAGAATTGCCTTGTTCTATTCCAAAAACCTAAAAAATTTCGCGCTCGCTTCGCTCGCGCTTATAATTCATAAATGGCCATTCGGTTTTCTTGACCTCCCTTTTGGTAGCTCATTTTTCAATACCAAATGATTCTTATTGTATGTTAGTTTAATCTTGTTGTGTTCTACAAAATTTTTAAAAGTTTGTCTTCTCTAAGATTATAGGGTACTCTGGTTTGGGTGTGAAGTTGATGGTTTCTTTTGTGTTTAAGTTCCGAGGCGGCAAGCTTTACAGCCCAAGGGCGCTAAATTTTAAAATACACCACTTATCTACCTACCATAAAAAAATGATGATTCAAAATGCTTTAAGGGGCGCCAAAATCCTTTTTTGCACACAGGCGCCAGTAGCCTTTACGGGGGCCCTGGATAATATATACCTTCAGATTGCCATGAATTCTATGACAACTTGCCATACAGAAATACTAATAATTTAGTAATTTAGTTTAGAAGAGATTTTTATAAGAGTAATTCAAAAAGATTTTAGAGTCTATGTTAATTTTGTTACATTTATCTAACATTTCATTATAAGTAACTTTTGTAAGAGGCAAAATTTTTTCAATAATTTTGTATAGTTTTATTTTTCACATTGAATAATATTTTTGTTAAAATAATGATATTTGTTTCATTTCAAAACCGCGTACTTTCCCCTTAAGTTCCAATGTTATAAGTTTATGGTCAAAGCAAATCCGCGTAATTGTCATAGGGCCTTAATTATTTACTTAAATTGATATATTTTCTACCAAGAGATAGAACACATTACTAATTACTTTTTGTGTAAAAATGAGTTTAAAATTAATTGAATTAATAAAGTTATTAAGTTTTAACCTTCCCCTGTAAAACTGGATCTATGGCAGATACGCACACTTTACGTATGGTAGATTCGCGGATTTGCACTATCCCCGACGATAAGTAAATATACATTTTCATTCTTTGAAGATGTCTAACACGGGGAAATCCATAGATCCACATCATTTCCAAAAAAATTGTTATTAACTTTTTTTATTATAATAATTTTAGCACTTGTGGTCAAGTGTGAGTTGTACACTGCCGAAACTAGTGCACCCAAATAAACTTATGTACATAATCTCACCAAAACACCTCATATACATATAATTTTACACTACAAGATAAATTCAATGTTTTATTTATCAGTGACATTCAATACAGTTGTTATACCTTTGCGTTATTTTAAGGTATACATCCTTATGGGTACCGTCACATAAAGGCTGTGACTTGGAACGTCCACACAGGCACCAGTGATATGTCTTCCCTGCCTCTAAGGTTACCTTAAAGGGTTTCTTATCATACACAATACCATTGTCCTTCTGATGTGTAGCTGAGTATACAGATGATAAAGGATTCTTTGGGATCTCTGGCTTTGAGCTTTTAGTCGAATACTTTGTCTGTAAACAAAGGTCAAATAACAAATTTGAGGTTACATTGTTATCTGGGGACTCTTAAAATCTAGTCTTCAAATTTTTACGAAAACTGTTATTAATCTTTAATAAAACTCTAAATACGTAAATAATGGAAATCAGGAGATAAATGTTCCTCATCAAAGGTTTATCGCATCATGTATGTACTACGTATGCGTATTAACTTACCAATCTTAAAATATTTGTGACAAACTGTTGCGAAGGTTTTCTAATAAACATTGTTAATCTCAATAGTACTTAATGTCCTGATAACAGTTATTAATAAATTAACTTTTACTTAAATTGGACTAAAGTCTTATCAAAGAGTACATAAATCTAGATCTATTTTTTCATGATTTTTCCCTTTTTTTTTCTGACATATGACATTTGATTTTGACGTTTCTGATTTTTTTGGAATTTTATGGCCTGGTAACTAGACAGCTATCCGCAGTGTTGCCAGAAATCTAAGAAAAACCTGTTTTGAATAAAGGTAGGACCGCACTAGACGGAACTACGGTGGAACAGCGGAGCTAAACGACACGTCGCGTCAAAATACTCTTTATATGAAACAACACGCACCAAACGGCAAAGGAACGCGTCGTGTCGCTCAGTACCACTGCGGTGCAGTTCCACCTAGTGCGGTCCTCCCTTAATTTTATCTTCTCTGTGCACATGCGCACGAGCGCTTTGTTGTTCATACGGTAAAAAAAAAACAAAAGTCATTCCTAGGGCTTTATGAACTTGGAGGGTTGTATTGGTGATTTTAATGATTATAATTCTGTAACTACATACGTCTTACAACCGCGAATAAAATTTATCAACATAAAACCCGGCAATGGCCTGCAAATTGCAAGAAAACGCGGGCTGGTTGGAGCATTCCCCTTAAATGCACAAACCATCTGTATAGCTGGCTTTTGAACGCACATTCGTTCGCGAGTATTTCGGTTGTACCGCAAAAAAATTATTTCACTTTTCACCCATTCGGGGGGAAATATCCGGAAACGCTAAAATACAGGCGTTTAAAATTTGTCGCGTTTTGTCGTTTTAACTTCGGCGTTAACGCTTTTTAAGCGCTGACGGTGTCAACCGGTAAATGAGCGCTAATATTTTCGCTTTCGAAATCACTCTAGTCCCGTGTCACGCAAAGTCAAAATAGTTTCTAATAAATTGTAAAAAAAAATAACATGCGTTGCAAGAAGACGAAGAAAAAAACGAAAAGCATTCTGGGTAGATCACATAGTTGAAATGAGATATAAAGGGCAGTTCGTGACATTATTGTATTTGTTCTAGACCCGTCCAGCAGCTGAGGAGGAAGTTTGTGGCGCACTGGCGCTTTTCTATGCTCGTATGAATAATGCATTGAGATGAAAAGTATAGGATATAATATGTCAATGAAATAATGTCATAAAACAGTGTGCGATAAAAAATCTCTGCGTTTTAAAAATGCTGACATGTGAACAGAACAGATACATTTACATTACAGGCGTTTTTTAACGATCAAACAAAAGCGTTAAAAAAACGCTTGTGCGTATGGGCTCTAATACGGCATAATAAAATAAAATGGGCATTTGCATGTAGGCTCAGAAGGCCAGAAGCCATGCCAATTATTATAAAAAAAGAATTCTGCCTGTGTGTCTGTGGTTCTGACTTCGTCTTCGTCTTTCTTTTTTTGTTCAAATTTTATTTTCATTTGTCTGTTTATAAAGACAAATAAATTCTAATAATATATTAAAATGCACATTAATATGTAGTTACATTTAATACATAAGTTAGCAAGATATGTCTAGAATCAGAGGACTAGTTCAGAAGGAAGTGTTACAAACACGCAAATATGGGCTCAATGAAATTCTCAATAAGAAAAACGATGATCAGTCTGCTAATTCTAAAGATGATGTGGAAAGTATGTATTTATTTTGAGTTTTTTTAGATATAATGCAAATTTTCTTGATTTAATTTTGTGTTTAAATATTGGATAATAATTACAAATAACCAACATTTTAGGTTATGCTAGTTTGGTTTTTTTTTTTTTTAATTATTGCAGTATAACTCTCAACCACCTAGGATTTCAAGACTGAATTACATTGATTGTTTTATTATTTTAGAATACCAGATAAAGGAATTGTTGCGCAAACTTCCAAGATTGGATAAAATATTTGAGGTTCATCGTAAGATTGGAGAAGGTACATTCAGCTCAGTATACCTTGGGTCTCTAAGACAGCATGCAGCGCTGTCTGATGGTGAGAAAAGGTGGTTTGCTATCAAACATCTTGTGCCTACTGCACACCCAGCAAGGATAGAACATGAACTGCGGTGCCTGCAGGACATGGGGTTTGTATATCAATAACTGCTCAGTCTTTCAGCTATCCTGCCTCAACTTTCTGTTTTTTGCATAGTTTGGAGGCCTATTTAGTGCCTATTTTACTGTTAATGAATCCATTATTATTAGAAAGCAGTTTGAATTGAAAAATTTTGTTGGGTTGGATAGTCCATTTATCAAGGTAGGCAATAGGCTATAAGTACCATCACGCTACAACCAATAGGAGCTGAACAGCAAAGAACAACTCACTGCATTTATGGTTTAAGTCATGCCAAAATCATAGTTATTTTGTTGAGCTTTAATTGTTCAGCGACTATACTTTATTGAAGTGTAAAACACAACAACAATAAAATATTTTAAAAAAGTGTGAATCACATTAATGAATATAGGTCTTTATGTTAAACACATGAGTTCTTTCGTCACTGCGACTTCGTACTATAGAGAACATTTTTGTTTTGACATAAAGAAAAGTAGATTTCCTGGGTACGCTCTTCAAGTCTTTAATTTTTTTTCTCGCTTTTAGATTAAAACTTGTTTTGTCGTACTACGGAAACTTTTACAATTCACTACGTTCACTCTTCTATGTAAATATGGCTTTTCGTAGTCCCGAAACCTAAAAAATTTTCGAGCTCGCTGCGCTCGCTCGTGTAAATATGTCTTAAGTTTCCATGACCTAATGACCTGGATTTTTATAGTTTATTTTTCAATAATACTTTTGTGGAAATTACTATTGAAAAATAAACTACGCAGCGAGCGTACTCTCACCGTTTCAACCATTAAAACCTTTTATTTGTAGTTCAAAATGAGTGTATGTATACTCCTGCTTTTAAGTGTTTCTTTAAGAAGGCGGTGTGGAAATGTCGGTGCACAGTTACTCGCACTAGACAGTTCTTTTTTATTCAATTTTTGGGGCGGCAAGCTGTACAGGTCCAGGGCGCTGAATTTTAAAATACGCCACAAGAATCAAAGTGCTACACATTTCTATGGTGGAATACAATGTAAATTAAAAAAAAAACCCTGCATATTCTTGATTAGGGTGTTGCAACTCTTTTCTTTGAGGCTGAATATTTTCTTTCCTTGTTCGAACATTTCTTGGTAATGTTTGCAACATTATCACCTATTGAATTTTATTATGGTCTGTTGTCTTATATTGTTGATCACAATTTACCTCTCAAGATTAAAACCAACTACAAGAACTTATATATTATTATTATGTTACTGCTACAGAACCATCTATTGATCATTGAACTTGTTAATTTAAAACTCAAATATTCTGTTTCAGAGGTAAAGACCATGTGATAGGTGTGGAATTGTGCCTTCGCAATTTGGATACCATAGTATTTATTGTGCCTTACATACCTCATAGGAAATTTTCAGTAAGTAGAATTTAAGTATATATACTTTATTATATTTCATGCAATTAAATTTGTAAGTGACTCCAATGTATGTAGAAATCAGCTATGCAAGTAGTGTTATCATGTTATAATGATCAGTAAATAAGTAGTTGTTGACTGTAAACAGGAGTACGTCGGGGAGATGGATGCGGCCGAGCTGAGGCAGTACATGCGCGCTCTGATGACAGCGTTGCGCCACGTGCACTCTTTCGGCGTCATCCACCGCGACGTCAAGCCTAGCAACTTCCTCTATGACCGGGACAACAGACGGTATGAAACCATCACAAGCTATATTGCATCTATGATCAAAGACATAGGTGTCGAATGAATAGGGGTGCTAATGAATCACCTACAAAAATGCCTTATTTACTTTATACTGAACTTAATGTAAAGTCTATTGCTACAAAGGTATCTGCTGGTCGACTTCGGGCTGGCACAACGTCTGTGTCCTGCGCCAGAGGAGGCGCCGGCCGACCCCGTCCCTCCGCCCGCACACTCTAATGGCTTGCGGAAACGGACCCGTGAGGAGGTACAAAACTAACAACTGCTGAAGTGAATAAATATAAAACAAATAATAAACCAAGCCACAAAATTACTAACTCAGCCACAAGTATTCCAACTCTATAACATTTTTAGTTGGGGGCTCCCCGAGGTTTGGATTTTAGGTTTTTATAAATAAACCCTGCGGACAGGATTGATGGCAAAAAAGTCAATGAAACAAAAACTAAGCCAACTTCCGAAAGAAAAGATTTTTTTTGTACATTTTCCTGACGGCCGAGTTAGTAATTTTGTACCCAATGTAGTTTTTTAGTAGATTATAATGCAATTAAATACAAATCGCTTTAGATTTCTCCCAATATCAATTAGCTTAGCCATAATGTTTAATGTTATTTATTCAGCTTACAAGAATGATACTGTTCTCCAGAAGTGAAGTGGTTCCAAACTCACACATTGTAGTTGCCGGTTGAGGTACTCGGCTACTTACTCAATTGTTACAAACTGTTTAGTGCCTCGATGCGGCATTTCCCATTGGTTGACTTATCGTATCGTCCTTATACAGGGTGAATTTTTCAACTGGGCGTGGATGGCTATCTTCGAAACTATGAGGAATATCGAAAAACGTTGAAAGAAGTCACGAGGCCGATTTTGATGAAAACGAAAACTGCATCATTGGATTTTAGAAAAATCAATAATCCTGCCCAGGAATCGAACCCGCTGATTTTGAAAAAAAAACACATCCTGTATTATTCAACTAATCGATAGTGTTGCTAACAGGGAACAAATTCTTGGAAGTAATCGTATACGGCAAACTTAAGGAAAACTTATAATTACAAAAAAAAAACTGATTAATCTTCAAGGCAAAGACTGTATTTGAAACGTAAGTTACCGTTTCTTCTTTAAAATAATGCTATTTTTAGCTCAACTCAATATTTTCGTATTGTGGGATTGTTGAAACATCAAATCCAGTGAAACATTGAAAACAATGAAATTTTATAATTTCGAATAAATTATGGCTCAGTAGATGTTAAGTAACATGTTGATTATTAAGTAACATGGAAAAATGGCAATTTATTAAAAATCAGCCATTTTCTTAAGTTTGCCGTATATGAGTACTTCCCAGAATTTGATCCTTATTAGCATCACTATCGATCGGTGAAATTCGATTCCTGGCCAGGATTTTTGATTTTTCTATAATCCAATGATGCAGTTTTAGTTTTCGTTAAAATCGGCCTCGGCCGATATTCCTCATAGTTTCGAAAATAGCCATCCACGCCCATTTGAAAAATTAACCCTGTATATTATACGCTGGGGTCGCTGGGTATATGCCGTTCAAACAATCAGCGCCTCCTGAGGTCCGTTACGTTTCACATTTTCATTTCGATAGATTAAATCTAGGTAGATTTCTAGGTAGAGTATAATAATACGTTAAATTGTAAGCAGTAGGTAGGGTGATTGCGCCGGTTAGCGACCAGGGCCTCAAGTCTGCTATTACAATAGTGTCAGAATGGTCTATCATTGATTTCATAATTGTTGATTTTGGCAAGTTTGGTAATCTACTAATATAATGTCGTCATTATGACTTTCCAATGTTCAACCACTGACATTCCATTGAAAGAAATGGCTTAGAATGGTAATCTCGTACTTAATGACAAATGAATGACTGACGTAAGGGGTAGTCTGCTAAAATTTTGACAAAAATGCAAATATGCAAAAATGTATATAAATGAAATCTGGCATGAATAAATGTTCAAATTTAGTAGTAGTTTTTCGAAAATCATTTCTACTACCGGGTTTTTTAATAATGGCAATACGACAATGTCATTCTGCCACGATTCCATTACGAGACCACTGACCGACCAGTGATCGACCATTATGAATTTAGCAGATTACAAACTTTTATCAAAATGACAATGGGATCGTGTTGGAATGACGACATTGTGAAAAATAGCAGACTTGGGGCCCAGTTAGCTGAGTTACCCGCTTAAGACGAGGAAAAAAAAATGTTGTGTTCCCGCAAAATGGTATATGTTAATGTGAATTTGTCCCAAATATAATGTAGTTTGTATACAAAACATAAAATAAAACACTTTGATACAAAAATATTTATAAAATGCTGAAAAAGTGAAAATATAGCGAAAACGTCAGTTTGCGACCATTTTTATCAGTTTATGACCACCAGTGAGCTGGTTTGCGACCACTATTATAATATGAAAAATATGCGAATAAAACTATTATAATCGCTTTAAAAATATTTTAATTTAGTAAAAACAGAAATGGTGAAAAAAACAGAATTTGGTAGCTACAAATGTTTTCTTAAAATTTATAATATTTCTACAAACTGTAAGACAATTAATTAATAATTAGTTTTCTTACAGTTTGTAGAGACTTTTGTCAAGCAATATCCTTAATATGGTAGTATAACATTTAAAAATAATTTAACCAATTCGGAGGGAAAACGCCTGCAGCATGGAGCAGAGGTGAGGTGGTGCTGTTCTCCAAAAAAAGTGAAGGGCCTATTGAAGAACTACAGACCCATCACGCTTCTGAGTCATGTTTATAAGCTGTTTTCGAGGGTTATCACTAACCGTCTCTAACACAGACTTGATGACTTCCAGCCTCCCGAACAAGCCGGTTTCCGAAGAGGCTCGAGAACCATACTCCAGAAGACCGACCATAACTCCAGAAGACCGAAGAGTATAACTTGCCATTATGCTTAGCGTTTGTCGACTATGAGAAAGCCATCGTATCGGTGGAAACATGGGCGGTACTTGAGTCACTCCAGCGATGCCGTATTGACTATCGGTACATAGAAGTGTTGAAGTGTTTGTATTACAACGCCACCATGTCGGTCCGAGTACAGGAGCAAAGCAAGGAGGCGATTCCATTGAGAAGAGGCGAAAGAGGGATGTTATCCCCGAAACTCTGTCAAATGCCAATGTTGTGCCCACCCCAGTCTCTGTAGGAAACTCGAAGTTGTTGACTCATATATTTACTTAGGACAAGTAGTCCAATTAGGTAGATCCAACTTCAAGAAAGAGATTGATCGCCGAATCCAATTCAGTTAGACAGCTTTCGGGAAAGTACGCAATGTCTTTTCGTCTGATATACCTCAGTGCCTCAAGACGAAAGTCTTCAACCACTGTGTTATCAGTGATGACTTACGGCACCGAAATGTGGTCTTTCACTATCGGCCTCATCTCAGAGCTCAAAGTCGCTCAACGAGCTATGGAGAGGGCTATGCTCGGTGTTCTCTGCGTGAACGAATCCGAAATGAGGAGATCCGTAGAAGAAATAATATAGCCACCGGAATATATTAAAGGAATAATATAGTCACCGATATAGCCCACCGGATTAGCAAGCTGAAGTGGCAATGGGCGGGCCATATGGGTCGCAGAACAGATGGCCGATGGGGTCGAAAAGTGCTAGAGTGGAGACCACGGACTAGCAAGCGCAGCGTAGGACGTCCACCAACAAGATGGACAGACGACTTCATAAAGGTTTCCGGACACTGGATGCAGGTCGCTTCCAACCGGTATATGTGGAGATCTAAAGGGGAGGCCCATGTTCAGCAGTGGTCGTATGGCTGAGATGATGAGGTACCTACAACAAATAATTATGAAACGGACATTTAAATAATCAACGAAATACAAAAAATCAGACGTGGTCGCATACTCAATGAATTTTCATACTTATTACTGTCAGCGGCCGTTATTTCTCTCATACTAAATTGTGGTGGCCGGAAACCAGTGTCTTTATTTCGCTTACTTTGGTTTACGACCACCTCCTTAGCGCCCAATTTTGTAGGCAAATTTAATAAACTTCTTACAAAGAAACTGGTGGTCGTTTACCAAAGAACTACAAAGAAAAACTTTTACAATACTACATTCAAAATTGTAACAGTGCTGTATGAAGCATTATGATGATATTAATCAAAACAAAATATTGCCGATCTCGTCGGTTTGCGACCATGTGGTCGCTATCTAACGTTTTTGATAAATTAGCATTTCGGTTACCGACCACTTGATTTTATCTTGAAAATAAGTTTAAAAAAAGTAAAATACAACTAAATTATAACCTATACTTATCGATTTTACAATTTAACATGTAACTGGTGTGTAAAACATGAAATAAGTATTAAAACTTACCTTTGAGCGCCGCGTGTCGTGTTAGTTTTTTTTTAACTCGCGCTACGTCCACTCACCACGGAATCAAGACGCGCATTTAGAAATATTTTTTCGGCTCTGGGTTAACCCATTTGTTTCGAACTTTGCAAATTCTTATTTTATAATTACTTAGCAAGCACGTTAGATTTATTTTTTATGTATGTTACCTCTACAAATACTATTATCTTGATTTAAAGAAACTTAGTCCGCCAAATGGTCGCCTACTGAAGGTGGTCGCGAAACCGGCGAAACAACCCTACGTTGAGGTTCACAATCTTTCGACAGTTTATAATCTCGCGAGATAGATTATAAATTAACGGTAATTACAATTTTACGGTGACATATAGGTATACAAAACACAAGTATAGTAAAAACAATCTTGAAACTATCAATCGCTTCTTAGGAAGATGCGTCTGCTGCGAAGCGGTTAGCACTAGACCTCAGCACGGGCGGACCAGTAGCCGCCGCGGCCCCGGCGCCGCGCCGCGCCGCCCTCAGCCCGCCGCCCGCGCCCGCGCCCGCCCCCGCCCTCGCCCCGCCGCGCTGCGCGTGCGCGGGCGCGGGCGGCGTGTGCGGCGCGTGCCTGTCCCGGCCGCCGCCCCGCGCGCCCCGCGCCGGCACGCAGGGCTTCCGGCCGCCCGAGGTGCTGCTGAAGTACCCGCACCAGACCACGGCGGTGGACGTGTGGGCGGCGGGCGTGGTGCTGGCCAGCGCGCTCACGGCGCGCTACCCGTTCTTCCGCGCGGGCGACGACGTGTCGGCGCTGGCGGAGCTGGCCGACCTGCTGGGCACGGAGCCGCTGCAGCGCGCGGCGGCGGCGCTCGGGCGGCGCGTGGTGACGTCAGCGGCGCGGCGCGGCCTGTGCCTGCGCAAGCTGGCGGCGCGGCTGCGCGGCGCGGCGCCGCCGCAGGCCAACGGCGCGTGTGCGGCCTGCGCGCGCTGTCGCCTGCCGCGGGATCAGTGCTTGTGTCGAGATGAGATAAAAAAGGTACATTATGAAGGATCATTTGCCATTTTGAGAATTAGACTTATAGAGAATTGGCCATTTTGAGAACTTTTCTTTTTGCAACTAGGTTGCCATTTTGCGAATTAGGCTTTTTGTGCCTAAGCCGTATATTACATGCAATACTTACTTTGTTATCGCAGGCCGAAGAGTTCTCTCCGGCACGGCAGGTGGCTGGCTTCCCGGACGCGGCGTTCGCACTCGCGGCGCGGCTGCTGGAGCCCGACCCTCGCGCTCGCATCTCTGCTGCCGACGCGCTGCAGCATCCCTTCCTCGCCGCCTGCGACTGATACGCGCGCGCGCATCTCGGCCGCCGACACGTGTATTTTTATCGGTATCCGGTCAATTTACAAAAAAACAATCAGCAAATATTTACTTGACAAACAACGTCTAGCAATAACATGATACCTAGATCATCATCATTACGCAACATTATGTTAATCAAATACTTCGTTTTATAAAATAATGATCAGATCGGAACGACGGAAGTTGGTCAAATTCAACAAAATATTTTTTCATACAAATTGTATGAACGAAAAAATTACCAATTTTTTTTTATGATGTCATCTGATTTAGTGTTATGTAAGGATCATTCAAGATCAAAGTTTTCCCGTATCTCTTATGGATAAAGCTTTCTCCCTTTTAGCCCATTTAAAAGAAACACTCTGTATTTCATTTTCAAAATAATAAGGTTTGGTCGAAAAAGGCACAGAACGTAGGATACAAGAGCGAGTGCAGCGAGCTCGGGAATTGTCACTCCGACGTGGATATGTTGTGTTAGGTTAGAATGATGACCTTTGCGGTTAGACCACCCAGAAATAGTCTCCGTCGACTTGCCCAGCATAACTAATTATTTTACTATTGACTACAGAACTACGCACGACATAATTATGAACAAAAATATAATAAAAGTTAATTCCTACTTTGCATGTCCCTGCAATTATATGTCTAAGGCGGTATTTCAATAAAATCGTGCAAATAATGCCGCCATTATAAAAAAAAAATGGTTTGTACGTGAATAGTTTAAATAAATCTAAATATGAACTGATTAAATATTATCCGAAACATTTGCATATAATGATTGTGAAGTGAGTGTAAAATAAAACCTTTGCGTAATGAGTTGTTTGTCAAATGTAACTGTTCATGCGAAACGTTGGTTGTAAACTAAAGATTTGTCAATGGAGTTTCATAAACTATTTTTATCATAAAGTAGATTTTGTTATTCGAGTTTAAATAAGAAAGTTATGTTCATGTTTGTAACACAGTGATTTAAGTTTTATTGTGACACTAATGTTCTAGAATGTTTGTCATTCGCGAGCTGAGGTGATGCTACCTTGCTACGTCTTGTGAAGGCCAACGACGGCTGTGAACGTCCCCTCGAGGGATAGCTGAATTATGATAGTAATGATTTCACCTATTATGTTTGTATGTATTCTATAAACACGATGATTCCAATAATGAATCTATTGCATACTATGCGACAAAATATACGTTGAAAGACATCATACACGCTATTCTAAAGTACTTTTTTGGTAACTATGGACATGATGTCAGCATCAATAAATTCCAGTTCTAGCTAATCCGTTAATCGGCCAACTTATCTTTGTAGCATTCTACTGTGTGACAAAAGTCGCCGCGACTATAAGTTACCAGTGATTATTTTTATTTATTAATGAGCCGTCTGGGTGTCATCTTGTAGGAGCAAGGACGTTTATACATACGGGTGTTGTTTTCTTGAATAATGCAGTGATTATCTTTTAAAACCGTTTGGAAGAACATACTATTATAAAGCCAAAGTTAAATAAGGTCCTGAAATTCCGTCCCAAATTGATTGACATGTCAACGACGAATGATGTAAGACGCAGACGGGGCGCGGAAAATTTTCTCTACAGGATCCCTTTGATACAAAATTTATAGGAGCGTCGCGACGCAAAATATACAAGAGTCGGGTCGCTGGTGAAACGCTCTTACATCTGCGCCTGGCCATGGCCTGCGCTTTAGCCAGCATCTAGCAACTTACGAAGTGGGTCATTTGATTGGAAATCTATATCTTGAGTGGGTCATTGTCTTGACAGGGTGTTTTTTTAAGTTTTCCGTATATCATTTCTCATTAGGTATATTAAATTATGTGATAATACATCTCTACTTTTTTGTCTCAAAATCAGCTGGTTGGATTTCAGGCCAAGAATATTGTTTTTTGAAAATCCAATGATACAGTTTTAGTTTTCATCAAAATTGGCCTTGAGATTTATACTCGTGGTTTCGGACTTGGGAATCCACGCCTTGTTGTAAAAGCCACCTGCATGGTTATTAATAATTTTTGATGTTGTTTAAGACATCTGATGAGCTTATCAACCCTACAAGAATGTTTTCGTGTATGTTGATTACAATATACACTCAGATTGCTGAAGTAATTAGTTGGTTTAACGGCATGCTATGTTTTACGTAATGTACACAAACATTCAAGTGCCTTACGCGTTGCGCGCGTGGCGAGCTACGTGCGCTCCGTTACCAATAAAAAGACGTGCTTCAGCGTCGATTAATTAAGTTTTATTGTTGATTAGTTGTAATGGGGATCTCAGAGTAAACTTTAAGTTTAATATCGAGTACAAAGTAGAATAATAGTGAGTAGGCGCCATGACCAGCGATGTTCACGATCTATTTATTATTAATGTAAGTGTGCCTTTATACTTATTGTGTTCAGAAGATTGTTGTTATGTTACCTCATTGTAAACAACCTCTTTAATTAAAATTAAGTTGAGTAATTAGAGTTTTTTTTTACAAAGTGTACATTCGTAACGCAATTTATACATTAATTCTCTTGTTCACACGTAGGGGTCAGTACACCCTTGTGGTTCACACCGAGAAGCGAGTGCTTTTTAAGCTGTAAGCCATAAACTCGGTCGTGTGGCTCGGGCTATAAGTAGGGAATTTTGAGCCAAAAACAACAGTATCGAATAAGTTTGTACGGCAAATGGTGCTATTTCTAAAAAAACTCCAATACATGACATCAGGGCTCGGAAAACGGTTTATTTTTCGAAACGTTTTCGTCTTAAATGCCTAAGAACGTATTTGTTTCGGTTACGTTCGAACGGAACGTAAAATAAAACGGTTAAGAAGAAGAACAATATTTTATCGTTCTTGGTTAAAATAACGTTTTAAACCGTTTTTTTGGCTTCAAGACGTAGGTACTAATTTTAATTTTGCAAACATTTTGTTGATATTACAGGTTCCCTCTCACAAGAGAGGAGGCCTGTGTCCCAGCAGTGGGAACGTTATAGGCTGATGATGATGATAAAACATTTTGTTGATATTACAGGCCGCACTATTATTTCTTTCGTCGTTTTTACGAGTATGATTAACTTAAATAAGTGTGTAAAATAAAAAATGTGTTTTTGAATGCTTTTTTCTAAACCGGATTTTTAAATTTCAGATCGGTTCTTCCCATTTCATTCTAACGTTCCTATTTCGTTTTCGTTGCGAACAAAATTAGGTCCAAAGAACTGTTCTAAACGTTTTAAAAACGTTATATTGAAAAACGTTTCCGAGCCCTGCATGACATCTATAACATTTTGTATTTTATCCTCGAATGAAAGGAACTAATTTAATATTAACAAGAAATGAGCACTACTTGAGACTACCTACAGGAGTTGAAGTCTATCTACATAATGTTGATATTAGGTGCTATTGAATTAAATTCAATGTATTGATTAAAAATACTTTATTACAAAATTGTTATTCTTAAGCAGTCTTTCTGTGTAATGCAACTAGACATATTGCAACTGATATCTCGGCTCCTGGGCTGTAAGCCAACTCATTGCAAATAAAATAAGCAGAACGTGCCTTTTAATTTGTTTCCGTGAGAAACAAGTGTCGCCGAACAAAAACGTCTTTGTCAGGTAGGTTATACATAATATAGCTGTCTACAACCAGTGATGAAAAATGCTACACTCAATATTACATTTCTTATTCTGATAAAGACACAGCCCACCTCTTGTTATATTGCCTAAAGGTAGTCAACTAGTCATACATTATATCGTTATGACGTCATCAGCAATCGGACAATGACAGTATTTTCCTATTTACCTAAATTGATTTCAAAATCAGCATTGCCAGACCGGATTGATTGATGAGATTTTTTGAGAAATCAAACATACTGGCAACTATTCAAAATGAATATTACAAGATGTTTAAATTAACAATAATATTATGAAAGAACCTGACAACAACCAAGCGCACAGCAACATACATATTTAAATTGATACTAAAATGAGTATACGGCGCGCGCGGTGCTGACAAATAAATGTCTTGGGTGCCTTTCCACCAGAGATGTGCTATGTAGCTGTGCTGCGAGAATTTGCAGCACAGCTAATATAGCACATCTCTCTCCGACCGTTTCCACTGATGCTACGCTATGTAACAGTGTGAGTAAGATGTGCTATGAAGATGCGCCGCTGCAAAATAGCTGCTCTAGGAAGATGCGCAGCTCGAGCTATGCGATGTATCGATACTAGGAACGACGACCCATAGCAAGCATCAGCCGCAGCAAGCATCCTTCCATAAAAACACATTTTAATTGAATCCATTTCCACCAGGGCTGTGGTATCTCAAGACGATCTCCGGCCACATAGGCGCGGGCATGCGGACAGCGAGTAAAGGGCAACTCGCTGTCCGACCATGGACCATGCCCGGGTCGACGGCGCGTCGTGTTCCACGCGCGCCTCAAAGAGCTGTCAGCAAAATGACGGGGCCCCCTCTCAGAGGGCCAAAGCCTGCCGGGGTCGCGGGACTTATTTCTATTACCGTGACCCCGGAACATAAAGGGCTACTGAAGGACACCGTGGATTTTAGTCAGTACAAGTCTGACAGTACCTCCCGCCCTGCCCGGGGTTGGAGGTCTCATTTGATGATTTTACCACGATAAAAAAAAAAAAAAAAAGGGCTGTGGTATGTTGTAAACGAATGAATATGATTGATTGGTGGATATCAAACGCATCCGCAGTAGCGCATATCTAGTGGAAAAGCAGCCCTATGGCGGTTGTCCCCCCGGTTATGTATTTTTTAAAGCACATTAGTTCAAAACATTGGCTGGTTTCAATATAGGTAAGAGTATTACTCCCGTGTCTGTTTAAAAATATTTAGGTAATTAAAAACTGAAAATCTATATCTTTACATAAATAAAAGAGCTTGTTTGTTTGCTTGAACGCGCAGGAATCAAATCATTTTTTTATGTTTGATCGTCAATTTATAAAGAAACTACTGGCTGTATAAGATCACGCTACGAGTAATGTGAGTCGAGCAGCGGGGTTTAAGGCACGGGGAACAGCTAGTTTGTGATAATTATGACGTTTATATTATTTTTATGTTAATTTTTAACCGACTTCAAAATATGTGGTTTCTATTGAGAAACCAAATCGAATTGTCGACTGTTTTTACATGCTTTTTTTTGTTTGTTCGCGGAAAAGTTCGTCATTTATTAAAAGTTGTTTTTCAACCAAATGATGAAACTGAAGACAGGTATGTAGAAAATCACGTTGATTCCATCTTAAATGAAGACTTCCAACTCTGTCTACCACCAAAACCAGTTACACCCCAAGAGGTCCAAAAAACTATAAGATGCCTTGACAGTAAAAAAGCGCCAGGGTATGACTTGATCACGAAGGAAGTACTGAGAGAACTGCCACGCAAGGGCATAATTATGCTAACATTCTTGTTGAACTCCATGTTGAGACTGCAGTACTTTCCCGAACAATGGAAGATCTCAGAAATAGTGATGATTCACAAACCTGGGAAACCTGCCCAAGAAAAAACGTCTTATAGACCAATAAGCCTCTTGCCGACAATGTCCAAGATCTTTGAAAAAATTCTGCTACACAGGATGGTCCCAATACTTAAAGAGAAAAATGTACTACCTGACCATCAGTTCGGGTTTAGGAAACAACACGGGACAGTTGAGCAAATACACCGGGTCTGTGCACATATAAAACGTTGGAACAAAAGGAATATTGCTCCTCTGCGTTCCTGGACATCCAGCAGGCCTTTGACAGAGTGTGGCATAAAGGCCTCTTATGCAAAATTAAACAGCATCTCCCCCAACCGTTCTTTGGTATACTGAAATCTTACCTCACAGATAGACTTTTCTACGTTAAAGAATCGGGTAATACCTCAGACCTTTACAAAATCGAAGCTGGTGTACCTCAGGGGTCTGTCTTGGGGCCAATTCTTTATATATTGTATACAGCTGACTTACCGACAGAACCTGGAGTTGTTACAGCAACATTCGCAGACGATACGGCAATACTGTCGAGTCACAGAAACCCAGAAGTTGCATCAAACCTTCTGCAGAATAGTCTCAACAAAATTCATGCCTGGATGAAGAGGTGGAAACTAAAGGTCAGTGCTGCAAAGTCTGTTCAAGTCACCTACACACTCATCACATACAGGCTTAAAAACCTTCACTGGTTATTGGGCCGCAACTCCAGACTATCACTAGAAAACAAGCTGCTAATATACAAAGTAGCATTAAAGCCCGTTTGGATGTATGGTATACAGCTCTGGGGAAGCGCAAGCAACTCCAATATAGCCATACTACAGCGTCAACAAAATAAAATTCTAAGAACAATAGCCAATGTCTCATGGTTTACTACAAACGCTGAAATCCATCAACAACTAGCCATTCCCAGAGTTAATGAAGAGATTCGGAATGTAGCAGGGAAATATAAACAACGACTAGCCGCCCACCCAAATGAGCTAGCTCGTCAATTGACACAACGAGACCATGTGCTCCGTTTGAAGCGCCACAGTATCCTGGCACTAGAAGACCGGCAGTAAAGCCGTAATACCGGCGAGTAGATGGCATCACTGGATGTCACACTCGGCACCGCAAGCAACACAAACTTATCCGCTCATAGTCAGAAGACGGATCGCAGAGAAACAGATAGAACAAAAAAAAAAAAAAAATATTAACCGATTTCGATGATTCTATTTTGTTGGATAGAAGATATTTCACAGATGGTCCCATGATACGGAAATCAGGGTTTGATGATGGCAGACCAGATAAATCGACGGGAACTTTCAAAATTGTAGGACGTTACCAGTGCTATGGATTACAAAATTCTGATGCATGTCATGTTAGAAAATTATGTATTTGACGAGAATTTGGGTTGAATATTTAAACTAAAAACGCTAAAACAACCTACAAAATAACTTTTCGGAACTCGGTGGCTAAGAAAGCAAAGCAAACCGCTAAGCATGGTCTTGGGTTCGATTCCCGAGTCAAAAAGTGCTATTGGGTTTTTCTATAAGAATTTTCAGCAATTAGTAGCTCGGAATTGGTACTTGATACCTCCGTTCCACAGAAAGCACGTTAGCTGTTGGTCCTGCGCCTGATCTCTCTCGGGTCATGTCGGATTGTGTTTCTATGAGACTATGAGATTACAAGGAACAGAGAGTGCACCTGTGCTTGTGCACTATACTATACATATCATGTGCACTATAATATTTCCTGAGCAGATGACTAATCTTCGTTGAGATTGGCCGCCCTGGCCGAAATTGTTCAGAACTACTACTATGTTTAACTAACAGCTATTCATCACTCAACTACAAATAAACAACTTCTAATTTCTGAAATAGGTAATATCTTATTATTAAAAGTCGAAAAAAACATTTTCTCGTAATTTCTTACGTAATACCATCAATCATTGCAACAAGATTAACATAAAAGTAATACTAAAGTCATAGCATTAATTTTCTTTTTAGTCAAAAATTCCCAAGCTAGTGATGACGCGATTACTCATCGCCCATCGCACTTGGACACTCACTGATAACCTGCCATAAAAGCTTTGGAACTACAAACTCACTGCTCGTAAGATCTTTTTCGGTTACTTACTCTGCCCGCTACTCACTCATCACTGGCAGTGGGACAGCTGCATAACAAAGGAAGATATTGTTGCCTATTTTTTTCAGTTTTGACATACATGGTCATTGGCTCGAGAAATGCATTTGACACTAGGTATGCATACAAACTGAATAAGCATATCACAGCTGAACACACTCAACTAAAATATATAAATCACAAATTAATCTAGTTCCATTGCATTGATCATGTTTCACATTATTGATTATACTGCTAAATTAATATTTGAATGTAGGCATTAATTTTTCCAGAAATTGGGGTTTTGTTGTAGCCTCCTCTCGAAGTTCTGGTACCATGTGTGCAGAGTGTTGAGTGGTATGTAGGACACGCCTGGCGTGGGGGTCATCTGGTCCTGGGTCACTGAGAATGATGCCACAAAGTTCACTAGGTGTTCTAGCATCTTCTGGGCAAATGTTATATAATTGTTTTGCTGTAGTGACTGAAACAATAATTTTTGCATAAGAACAACTTATTTAAAAAATAAATTGTAACATTTATTAAATATGCATGTCATCTGTGCAAGTTTCCCTGTCATTTTAGAAGCTGTCGTATGTTTTGTATATTCTACATGTAGAATTTCATTGTACAAAAATAATTAAATTGAGCAACATCATAGTATAAATGAAAAAAAAAACTGTCTAAAAGAAAAACCAATATAAGTAGCTGAACTATATAAATCAGGTATATAAAGTAATAATAAAAACTTACAACTGAGGCATCAAGGGCCTGCACATTTGATTCAGGTTCAATGGCTATTCCAATTTGTGCGTTATGACATATCTGCTGCTGCCCAAACGCAGTTATGAATTTATTGTCACCTGTGAACCATAAGGAGAAATGTGGATAAAGCACCAGTTTACAACAAGCAGGAAGAATTAGTTTGTTAATCAAAGAATCTTACTAGATAGTTCATGCAGCTTTTTCAATGTTCCGATTTTGAAAATAGCTGAGGGTTTGGTGTTCGAGATGTGTCCCAGTAGCTGCCAGTTGGGAGGCGCCGCGGGGTCCGGCCAGCTCCAGTATACCATGCCCACCGTACCCGCCGGCAGGGGAGCCACACCGGTTAAGAACACCACCGCATGGTTGATATTGTCTGCTTCTGTGATTGTTATGAGAAACTGAGTCTCCGACAAAGTTGCAAAGTCTGTTTGCACCTGAAAACCAAGAAATCAAATGAAAGGTTTTATTCACTAATATGTACTAAGTAATAGCGTGGGTTTTACTTACAAGACGGCCCGATACAATTAATCCAAATACATTGGACATTCTGAATGTGTTAATATAATATTTTTTTACAATAATTATTGCATTAATTTATTTAATACTCAACAACCGTGTTTACAAAATTCTATTTTATTCTAGAATTTTATACACTGTACAATAGCAAGTCAAGATGCATCAAGCAAGCTTGACAAATGACAAACGTCAAATTGCAGGGTTACCAACTCTCAGAAATATTTATCCCTAAACCCTGGGTCTAAAACCCCTAAAACACCCGTAATTTCTTGGAAAACCCCCTAAAAAAAAACAACTTAAAAATAGGTACTTAATATTTTTTTTATTAGGTACTCGTAATCTGAAAGTAGCACATTACATTCCTGATGAGCGATTTGAAAGTTATGCATTGCAGCCCTAGAGAGAATCGCTTTTAACTGACAGCTGCCAAATAAAAAAAAATGTTTCTCCTACATTATGGGCGCCAAACTCCGTCTTGGGACTTCATTTAGGAACTTTCACCCCTTGAATAACCATGTTTTATTCATAAAACTGGATATCTGTGGTCAACTTTATACTGTTTAGTTTGAATTGTGCCAGAGCTCATGCTTTAACAACTTTACCGTTTCAATAAAACAAATCCCTAAAAATACCCCTAAAAATTACAGACCCCTAAAAAAACCCCATTTCACTTTTTTACCCCCTAAATCTGGGGGGAAAACCCCTAAGTTGGTAACCGTGTCAAATTGATAATTTCGCGTTTAGAAAATGCTTTGGAAACTGCACATGATGGGGCATGATGGAGCCGGGAACACCCAAATACTCCGAAATATTTTATTCCGAATTTCGATATTCCGATTTTCAAGACTCCGAATATCATAATACCTAAAAACTACAATATCTATTATTAAGAATCTCGAAATTTATTTGACCGTAAGTCGTATGTCCGATATCTTCGTTTCTTAAATATTCGAAAAATGTAATGCTCGATGAGTTCTCATTCCGAAAAACGAAACTCCAATTTTCTATATTCCGAATAAACTGATTTTTTCGGAATATTGAAAATTGGAGTTTCGTTTCTAATTTTTCAAAGTCTGCTACAAATTGCTTTAAAACTGGCTACACGTAGTTGTGTCTACCGTAATCCTAGAGTGTTATATATGCCTGTGTAGGCGCGGAGTGGCGAGGCGTATCCTATAAACTTTCACTGTTTGCCTTCAGGATTGTTATTGTTATTAGGACAACTTAGGATCCAAGAGCGAGAGAAGCGAACTCGGGACTTGGGGCACCCCGACTCGGACAGGTTAGGTTCGTGTTAGGTTACTTTAAACCTTGCTCACAGAAATAGGAGCCCCACGAAGCGGGACTCCGTCGATTTACCTTGATAGGTGGTGGTCAACAAATTGAATCAAAACATTAAATTTATCGGAATTCTAATTAATCGGAACTTTAATAATCGGAATTCGTGTTTTTGATGTTTCGGAAAATTATTATTCGGAACAAAACAGAAATAATGATCAATCGGACTTGTTATATTAGGAATTTCGGAATTAAGTTTTTCGTATTATCGTAGAGTACCCGATGGAGCCACCCTCACTCCCTATGACCAATTGACCAAACAAACCTTCGATTTTAAAAATGATCGAAGGGCCAAAATGGTGCCAAACGCATAAAACGCGGGTAAAACTGCGGGGCTTATGAGTAGGTACTATTTATAAAAGTTAGCTAGATATTTTTAACGGAATTCAACTGAAGTCGCTGGTTTTGTTTTTATTTCCTTGACTTACGCGTACACCCTGTACACCTTAGATAAAGCAACCCCCTTGCACCACTGAAAAAAAAGTTTTGTAGACTCTTTCGTATTTGTTTTTGTAGTTCCCTTTTTTCAAAAAGGTGAATATTCACTTTCATCAGAACGCATTGTGTGCCACACTAACGGGAAATCGCATGAATGGACAATGATCACTATATTGTATCCGGGCTGGTATCCGCAACTATACCTATAACTATACGACTATTCACGAATATCTGCCCAGGCTTAGAATTTGTTGCAATAATTGTTGACATCTATATTAGTACCAATTAGTACACATTAGTTGTCGGAACGAGTCACTAAAAAAAAATTGACTAGGTAAGCGATCGTGCGAATGGGCTCAAATCAAATGCAGTTCGAAATAAAAACGACGCTCTTTAAAAGCGCTCGCTGACGAGTGTACATATACATGGGAATGCATTTTTTCTCTTTCAGGCCCTTTTTTAACGCCCATAAAAAGCGCTGGTGCGAATGGCCTCTTATTGTCCATTCGTTTAAGTTCAACATCCAAAAATTTAGATTAAAAAGTTAAAAGAAGCACCTGTGCGAATATGGTCCTTTTTTTTCAAACACAACGCTTTTTTACCGCCCAAAAAAAAGCACCAATGTTTTTAATTTATCGTAGAATTTGTATTATGAATAATAACTAATCAAAGTGAAAAATTAATCACTTTTACTAGTGGGCTTGATATACACAATTACTACTTATATTATAATAACGGATTAACCACTTTGACTGCCACATAAATACTTTTTAGACACTTGTATTTGTTTGACCTTTGACCTACTTTTCCAACTCTCATCGATCCCGTTGGGCTCGGCCTTGAGTCCTGCCTGCGACCTACTTTCCTTCCCTTCGTGTTCAGCATTCACCTTTATTATTATTTTTTTTATTTAGATATCCTATAGTGATAAACTGATAATAAATATAAAAATGAAACAGGTTGTCGGTTCGGCCAGGTTATTACGGATACATGCGGGCAATGCGGGTCTTCTAAATAGAATTAAAATCTATACACAATGATTTCAAAAGGAATAAGTCAATGTCTATACAATATCATTATGACTTCCAATTTGGTGATACCTAGGTAGGTACTTTTCAAGAAAAGGAATATTTTTCTTGAATGTGCACATAAGGTCAGGTCGGTCTGGGCCGCCGCCGCCGGTCTATTTTTAAAAGACACCACGGCCCTGGTACCTGGCAAGGGCCAACTGAAAATTAACAGTTTGTTCAGAGAAAGTGAAATCCCTTCCGCTCCATTCGTTACGGCAGGACAGATTATTTAAGATTTGCCAAAAAAAGTATAACTAGCTACATATTATTTATTCTTTGGCTACATACAGATATAACCACAGAAAAAAGCCGAATTGTCGGCACATCTTTACACACTGTAATTTACATCCCATAACTACCTAGTTTATATAATATAAAGCTATATTAATAAAATTGTGGACATCCTACTACAGCCACAATGCACGTGGCTGTAGGATGTCATTACAGGTTGGGCTATTATTAAATTTGCGACCGCGTAGTAAAATTTTCATATCCCATACTTACCGACCTGTCTGCTTCTTTACAAAATAATTAAATAACATCCTATTATTTTCCTCAATGTCACATCCGTGGATAGAGTAGGTATCCTCGTCTACGGTCACATCCCTACATCAGCCGACGTCGTTCCAATCGTGATCGTACAGTCGTTGGCGTTGCCGACAGAGCGGCAAAAATATGGTCCTAACCACCTTTTTACTTATAATATTATTGGTCGTAACCGTTATTAGACACCAGGTACCCGTGACCCCAGAACATAAAGAGGTATTGAACTTTAGCCTGTAAAAGTCAACCGTCTTGCCCTGTGTAGAACTCATTTGACGATTTTATTTTACCGCAATAAAAAAAACTGTTATAGTTATCTAGCGGTAAATATTAAGTTACCTGTTAATTATTAAAACAAAACTTATAGTATTCATATATTTTATTGGAATTAAAGATCAAACTTAGTCGTACAAACAAGTAACAGGAACTAGCACCTGAAATGACAAACTAACTAACATAACAAAGGTTTAAATAACAAACACGAAATGATGAATTTGAATGCAAGTTAACATAATATAGCATAAATGCAGTTAATTGAGTCAGAGAGCAAGCAAAAGCTGAAAATCAAACAGATAAATAACAGTTATACTGATAACAAGTACAGAGTAAATAACATTCTGATAAGAGACAGTTACATGGCGATAGCAAGCGCGGAGAGACGTCAATAAAAAATAACTTATATCACACAAATAGTTACATCATGGCGCCGTAACAACCGTAAATTCTACCTACATTACTCAGTAAGTGCATCTACTGCATCACCTAACAGATCCTACCGTAGCATACACAAACAGTACATTAAAATTTTACAAATTATACATCCTTTATTTTAGTGTATACTACGTTATTAGTAAATTGCTACTTTTAATAATTAATTTATTTTAAATGTTCTTAAATCAGTACCTATATAAACAAAAATAATACTTTTAAAGTTACATAATGAGAAAAACATCTAATAAGCCTAATTTATTCAGCAATCTTATCTAAATCATAATATTATTAATAATAATTATTGAATATGTTTGTAGTTATTGTACTGATATCAATTATGTTCATCTTTGCTTTTCATTGGGTAGCTTTTATTTTAATCTCTCATGTAGGGATAGTCGATGTCGCGTAGAGGCACAAAAGTCTCCTTGATAGACTGCGGCGAGGTCCAACGCATGACGTAGCCGGGCCCTCCCGCCTTGTCGTTGGTGCCCGACATGCGCCCGCCGCCGAAGGGCTGCTGCCCCACTACCGAGCCCGTCGATTTGTCGTTGAGATAGAAGTTTCCAGCCGTCATCTTCAGCTCATCCAGAGCTTTCTGCAGGAAACTTTTGTCCATTGAGAATACTGCTCCAGTCAGTGCAAACTTGGTTGATGACCCAATGAGTGACATTGTCTTGTCAACATCACGGTCATCATACACATACATAGAGAGTACAGGTCCAAAGATCTCTTCAACCATTAGCTTGTCATGAGGATCCGTTGTCTCAATGATAGTGGGCTGCACAAAGTAGCCCTTGCTGTCATCAAATTCCCCACCAGCGATTATTTTGTTCTTGGGATTGTTCTTGGCATTTTTGATGTAGCCTGTGATTCTATTGAAAGCCTTATCATCAATGACAGCAGCAGCAAATATTTTGAAGTCTGTTGGGTCACCGATCTTCAACTTAGCTCTCTCCTGAATTAAACCGTTCTTGATAGGGTCAGCAAGAGATTTAGGAACATAAATTCTTGAGCATGCTGAACATTTTTGTCCACAATATTCAAATGCTGAGCGAATGGTGGCAGTGACCACAGTTTGTATATCAGCTGAAGGATGCACAAAGTGGTAATTTTTGCCTCCGCACTCCCCAATGAGTCTAGGATAATTAACATAACGGTTCAGATTTTTTCCAACTTCATTCCACAGCCAATTGAATGTGGGCACAGATCCCGTAAAGTTAATGCCTGCTAGTTTAGAAGATGAAGTTATGGTGCGGCCAAAAGTCGGTCCATCAGCTGGAACAAAATTAACTATACCATCAGGTAGACCAGCTTCACGCATAATATTAAAAATCCTCCAGTTTGACAGCAGAGCTGTATCAGATGGCTTCCACACTACGCCATTACCCATGAGAGCTGGAGTGTAGGCTAAGTTTCCTCCAATAGCAGTGAAGTTGAAGGGGCTAATTGCTGCAATAAATCCATCAATGCCTCGGAAACGAAGAGAGTTTCTAGTCACTGAAGGATCTTCAGAAATAGGTTGATATTTAGCACTTTCCTTTAAAAACAACACATTAAACCTGAAGAAATCAATGAGTTCTGCAGCTGAATCAATTTCAGCTTGTATAACACTCTTAGACTGGCCCAGCATAGTGGCAGCATTGAGTTTTTGCCTGTGTGTGCCAGCCATCAACTCTGCAGCAGTCTGCCAGATGCGAATACGTTCTTGCAGGGGCGTGCGGTCCCAGCGGACCTGTGCATCCACAGATACTTTGATTGCTTTCTGTATGGTCTTCTCACTCGCGTAGTAGAACTTGGCAATCTTTTTGGAATGATTATGCGGCATCACCTGAAAGCGAGGCTCGCCCTCCTTGATGTGCTCGCCGCCGATGACGATGGGCACCTCCTCGGTGACGGCGGCGGTCTGCGCCAGCTCGGCCGCCAGCGCCGCGCGCTCCTTGCTGCCCTCGCGGTATGCCAGCACGGGCTCGTTCTGCACGCCGAAGTCCTGGAACTTAGGTAGCTCTACGATGCTGGAGAGCGAGCGCTCCAGCGCGCGCCCTCCGCGGGTCGTTCTCGTCCATACGCTTAACATCTTTGCGTAATCGGTTGATTCTTTTCTGGGATGGCGATCAAACAGCTGACAAGAGGACTTGTTACGTAAACCTTATAGTTCGCAAACACGACAACACTAAGAGCGCACGGATCCGGTAACTGACGTCGATATAGTTTCCACAGAATCTGCGACCTTCACCGATCCATCACATTTTGTAACGAAACGGAATAGTACCACTAAAATAATATTTTGATACCTAGGTTTTTACACGGTATTCTTCGTTCTTTTAAAATATGTAAGGGTATAGGGTTTCAGTATTTTCTATCCAGCATTTTTTTATTTTATCCTGTAATCAATATTTGATTACAATTTTCAAGACTACAATGTTTTCCTTAGTAAAATTCGGAACCTCAACTCTCAAGCGGACACTCAGCTGACATTTGCGTTTGGCCGTTTGCGAATACTGCAACGCAAAGTACGCAAACGCGCTAAGCGGGCGGGTCGAACTTATGAGACTAGAACAGACTAGAGCTACCCATACCCACGCCCTACATACACGTCACCACAATGTTCTGATCTTTCTTTTCCTCTTGCGGCAGAATAGGTATGGTCTACGGGTTTTAGAGCAGGACAAAATATTTCATCTCTCAACATAATCCATAATAGTGCAGCTTTAGCTCTTTCTACGTAGTGCAGTGTTCGCGGCATGGCTCAATCAAGTCCTTTTGACGCGGCGCTAGTGTCTCGATGTCTGTAACCGTGATATAGCTCAACTGGTTAACTTGAGGACGTATACAGTTTTCTCTTTCTACGACGTATACAGTAAGTTTGTGTCTACAGTTAACAATGCTAGTATAGCAATATTACACAATGACGTCTGTCTCGCTCTCTCTGACCAACCAATAATTTCCATAATGGAGGTTCGAGATCGAACCCATGGAAGCTGAACCACGGACGCTGAACGCTCATCGCTCATATGTAGTCATGTTACAAGTGCTAGGAGTTTCTATTTTTCAGGATGTAGATGCTAGCTAAGAGACAAGCGAGGTACTGTATTTTGAGAAGTTCAACCCTTGAGGTGTTGTTTTTGGGTTGATAGGCAGCACCTCCGTGCTAAAAAGAGTTAGCTATTTAATAAAATCATTTTTAATAAACAGTGTCCAATTATTTCTGACAAGCAGTTGAGAAACAACATTTACAACCGTTCTTAGACGGACACGAAGAAACGCTGCCGGTTTTCTTTAAAGAAGTCGACGCACATCTTGTATCACTTTGAATAAAATAAGAATATAATAATTTAATATAAATAATAAGAATATAATATACTTCTTAAGAATCTCAATGTAGATTCCTAATCCTATCTATCAACCCCAAAAAGAACCCCTTAATGGTGGAATTTCTCAACATCCCGTCTTAGAGCCTATGCACACCACGTTTATTAAACGCGCCGTTGACGCACGTTTGTAGCGTTAAAGACGCGATGCAAACGCTGTTTGACACTTTGTATCGCGACAACAACAAAAACACGCCGTCCCGTCGACGCGCGTTTCGACGCGTCGTAAGGCGTTTTGGAAACGAGCGTCGAAAACACGATTAAAAAACGTGGTGTGCATAGACCCTTAGTGAGCACGTGAGCACCTACATCCTTAAAAGAATCCCCATGAAAATTAAAATTTATAAAATTAGTACAGTCAAAGAGATTTTAAAAGAAGTCTAATGTCTTTGAGTAGATTTAAAGATAGATTTCCTACATCATATAATTTACAACCCAGACTTTGATATTCTACTGGTGTGTATGCGGCATTAAGGCGATTACGTACAACACTAAAAGCGCCGTATTCACGTTCCATCTTGCTGTACGTCGTACGTCCATCACAGCGACCTTGAGCTGACGTACAGCCGTGACAGATGGTGAATACGGCGCTTAAACCCGCGAATTTTAAACTTTCTTGTGTTTTTAGAATCAGGTTGGTGTCATTTGGTTGAAATATAATTCGCGACACTAACAAGTACGTTTGAACATAACTAATATAATAAGAACTAGCGGCCCGTCCCGGCTTCATACGGTTGAATTCCTTTGTTACAAAAAATGAAATAAGTGAAGAACCGCTCGACTGATTTTGTGCAAACTTCACACAAACCATCTACTAAATAGATCGAATAATGCCTAAGCATTTGGTTTGGGTTAGAAGTTCAATTTAGGTTAGACTATTCTTTTCAAACCACGCAGGAGTAGGAGCCCCGCAAAGCGGGGCTCCGTCAACTTGCTTCTGTGAAACACCTAAGTTTAACCACATTTTGTCGGTTACACCTAGGTTTAGCCGGTTAAAGCTAGTGTAATCGCACTTCGGGTATTAGCCGTAACATATACCTTGATTTTCGTTAGGTACACCGTACATCGTTCTAACGTGGTTCTAACTTAGATTTGAGCAACATTAGTAACATTTGGAAAATTATACGAATACAAGCCAAAAAAGGGATAAACCTACCTATAGGTACATATACTTATGTGTAATCTATCTAAATATTTTTTTTTATTACCGCGATTCATATTTCAAATAGTAATAAGGTCCCGTTTAACCCTTTGGGTACAGAGCCCTAAAATGCTGATGGCTCCTACGGAATTCCAGCAATTGTGCTTATTACTATTCTGTGTTATTACTTACATTGTGCACCTGAATTGTTATCCTGACACGCCTTTCGTTAGTGTTCTCGTCGAGCCACCTGACTTTTTACCGGGCTGATCATGCAGTGCCGGCAGAAACGATCTGCCTAGGCATATCTCGATGCGGCTAATTCAATCGGCCGGCGCGGCGTCATATGCACCGACTGCCTTTCGGCGAGCATCAGCATTTTTTTAGGGGTGTTTTTTTGCGGTGGTGCTAAAACTTAGGTCTCAAGGACGCGCGTCGCGTTAGACGATGCGACGACTCCATAAACGCTCATTTACATCGCTGTATTTTTCCAGCGGTCTGCTACGCGCTTCGTGTTCTTGAAAGAGTTTTTAGTAATAATAATTTAATCTCTGGATAACATTTTTGACAGTTTCAATTCCAAAAGATTCCTATGTTTATTAAATACGTATAGATCTTCGGAATTCTAAATTTTAGTTTAGTTAAATACAATATGAGAGGTCTAGTGAAAGCGAACTGTGTTCTGCGACGCTGGCGACTGAACAGCGCGATGATGGCACGGCGCGCGGCTCGGTCTGCGCGGCCCGCGGTCGTGTCGGCGCTGCGACCGCAGTGCAGCGTGTACACACGTGCGCCGCGCAACGAGTCCGTGTTGCAGCACAGCGTGGGCACGCAAGAGCGCGCCTGCCTGTCGCACGAGCTCGCCACGCTCACTGAATCCCCTGAAACAATACCTATAGTAATCGGAGCTGAGAAAACTACTGCTGGAGATTTCTGTGAGCAGGCTGCACCTTTTGACCACCGACTTATCGCCACGTATTACCATCGCGCATGGCCGGAGACCATCGGGCAGGCCATCCAAATAGCGACTGCTTGTCAGTCGAGTTGGGAGCGCACTTCGATAGAAGACCGCTGTTCTGTGCTCGAGCGCGCCACTGATCTACTCGCCGGAGTGTTTCGGCAACGCGTCATCGCGGGTTGCATGTTCGGACAGGCTATGACAGCGATCCAAGCGGAAGTCAACGTGTGTCAGTTGATTGACTATCTGCGGTTCGGATGCTACTTCATGAGGGAGCTTACCAGAAACAAATGCATGATCGATGGCGGCGAGGAAGTCATCAATCACAATCAATATCATGGGCTCGAAGGGTTCTGGGCGGCGATCACGCCATATAGTTCGCTCGCTCAAGCCGCACAACTGGCGATCATGCCCGCGATCATAGGAAACTGTGTGGTGTGGAAGCCAAGTGACCAGTCGGTGCTCGCCTGCTATCGCGTGTTCGAGTGTTTCCAGTGTGCGGGGCTAACTCCCGGAGTCATCAACTTTGTACCTTCTGAGGAGAATCGCTTCCTCGAGGCAGTTACCTCTAATTCGAATCTGGCGGGTATTACATTTGGCGGCACGACTCGGACCCTTGAACATATTTGGCGCACACTCGGTAGGCAAATAGATATATATTCGAGGTTCCCACGTCTCGTTGGTACTGGCAGTGGGAAGAACTTCCACGTGGTGCACGCGTCGGCGAATCTAGCCAATGCGGTGGCGTGCACGGCGCGCGCCGCCTTCGAGATGGCGGGACAGAAGGCTACGTCGTGCTCGCGAGTGTTCGTGGCCGAGTCGCTGCTGGACCGGTTCCTGCAGGCGCTCGCGCACGTCGCGAACTCGCTCGTAGTCACCCATCCGCTGGATTACAGGTGTTTCACGTCTGCGCTCGCGACACAGTGTGCATACGACAAGGTTGATATTTTTTATTAGTATAATTACTTAATAATAATTTATTTTCCGGGGCAATGATATTATAAATGAATAGATACTACACGAAATTATATCTACAAAAACGGCACACTAACTCACACATGAGTAACTTAATATTGCAATAGCAAAATGCATCACGGTAAAGCGTCCACAGGTCCGCTTCGTACAGTCGAGTTCAATAATATGTTGGCATTGCCAATGATTCAAAATATTGTGAGCGTTGATAAGCTCAATAAATTCTACGAACCTATCGATCAAAAATATGTCTTCATATGAAGGTTCAATAATATATAATTTGCATTAGACAATAATATGTGATCACCTTTTTAAAATATATCTATACTGTATTAGCTTTAATAATATCTGAGCAGGGTAAGCTTCATAATTATCTCTACATGCATAGGAAAGTATATTATTTGCTAGAATAAATAAGATCCAGTTTACATTGTTATAGAAATAAAAGTATTTCAATTGTTTTCCGCGCAAATGCTTTTTAGGTCTTTTGAAATGAGTATTTCAGTGCCATAGTATATTTTTTATGAATGACATTTGCGTCAGTTATTTGTTTTTAAAAACGTCACTTGATGCAAAACTAGCCAGTAATACCTAAATAATGTTGCGAACTTCTTGACCACGCAATTTTAATATTGCTAGTAAAACCATCTTTATGAAGTTGTAACAAGGTTGAATTTTAATTACATTTACTTGTTTTGATATTACTGTATTCATGTGAGCTTACATAATTGTGAATTCTACACTGTTCAGATAATTGATCATAAAGTTGTTTATATAAAAATGTCCCTTTGGCTGTTTAGATGAAATTGAGAAAAAGTGGTCACATATTAATGAATTTGAATCTTGATCACAATTTATTGATGCTTGTAGTTGTCACAATATTCTGAAATATTTTGATGTTCATATATTTTTGAACTCTAGACGTGCCAAGATGTTAATGAACGCGACTGTACGTATCGGACGTATCGCATCAAACGGATTAATTGGTATCGGCAGCGATCGGATTGCCAACGCGAGTATCAGTAATCGGACGTTCGGAAAGTGTAAAAGGTGTCAAAGGAGGAAAGTGATTCAGAAGTCGTTATTGCTTGTTTATTAACAGAAGAGAAATGCAAGAAAAAAAAAGAACAAGGGTTCAGTAAGTGTGCACGGCGAGTCCACTGATCGGCATTCCGTATGACGTCATCGGTACGCATCGCATGTAGACATTGCCGATGAGCCGTCCGTACGGTGCGGATCAGTGGACGCTGTTGTATGAGTTTCTATACAAGGCAAACTAAAATCCGTTACGTACGATACGTGCGATGCGGACCTGTGGACGCTTCCCTTTAGTTGCTAACTAAAGTAGACGAGTCAAATATAGTCAAGGTTTGTCTCTTTTTGAGCGTGTATAACTACACCTCTTCACGTTACGTATGTAAAATTTTGATATAAATCATTTACTTCGTTAGGTTTGTCGCTACCTGCAGCGTGCCGAGACGGACGACTCGGTGCGGCGCGTGTGCGGCGGGCGCACGGAGCCCGAGGTAGGCTACTTCGTGGAGCCCACGGTGTACCTGGTGCCGGAGCCCACCCACGAGCTCATGCGCGAGGAGCTGCGCGGCCCGGTGCTGGCCGTGTGCGGCTTCCCGGACGACGACCCCGACGCGCTGTTGTGGGCGGTGTCGCGCACTCCCTACGCCATTACAGGCTCTATATTCGCTCGTGTAAGGCAACTCGTGTAACATGGAATTTCTAAGAGTAGTATTCTATATGATTCGACAAAGGTAAGTACTTAGTAAAGTACCTATCGAAGAATTGAATATATTCGTAAAAAAAAACTTGGTTGATCTATCGGTTGAACCGTCTTTCGCGATATGCTTTTTAGCCCGAGCCCGAGTAAAACCCTCCCCGAAATAAACTCTTGAATACGGCCGGTGGTGGCGCTTGGATTGGACTTTTTGCTGCTGGTTTCTCCTGTTCAAATAATATTTCCTTTTAAATTGCGTAAGTGCGTTCTAAGGGGAATTTGAAAAATGTGGTCAGACCAAGCCTGTTCCTACTGCTGAGCTGCTCGTTGCACGCATTGCTAGCGGCCGTGAATTAGGGAGGACAACAATGGAGGGTGCACATGCACGTTCATATTAGCGGATAAATTGGTCACAGATGGTTATGTAAAGGTACAAGGTAAGTATGGTGAGTGTAGACGTGGGCGCCGCCTTAAAAATTCGCGGCGGCGGCGCGCTGACCAATTTCAATCGGCGGCGGCGTGGCGCCGGCGGCGTGGTTTTCTATTACCTTCAACTAAAACTCGAAATCGACATACTGATATCTTCTTTATACCGGCAGGCTCCGTAATGTCGTATCGGGCGGAAGACAGTTTTGTTTGTTTGGCATCTTGCAGGTCAACCTCTAGTAGGTTGTGTACTGCGCAACCGGACTTTTCTGTGGATGCCTTAAAATGTAAGGCCTCCAGCCAGGGCAACAAACTTAGTTAAAAATACGCTAAGCGACTACACGCTAAGGGCAAGTCCTTTGGGGTACGGACCTCAGCTTAGAGCGTCGCTGGGGTGCGAAAATGTCAGTCCTATACAGTACAGTAAATAATTTGTCCTGATCAGGTCATCAGGTACAAAAAAAAAGCTCTGACTTAAGCTAGAAGCTAGTACTCAAGCGAAGCGAGCTTCTAGCTGAAGCGAGTACTCAATAAGAAAATAAGCAAGTTGGTGCGACGTGACCTCTGAACCATCAATTAACGTGGAATTGAAAAGGCAATACAAGAAAATCGGGTTGTTAAAGTGTTCGCCCAACAGCTGATACGCTCGCATCTGACGAAGCTTAGATCACTTAATGGCCAAAACATAACCTCAAAGCCGGAGATCCTAGCTGAAATAAAAGACTATTATTGTCGGTTATACGACAGTCGTGGTCCACAAGCTTCTTCAAACGATAATCGAGACACTCTGACACGCCACTACACCGATGAACTGCCGGAAATCAGCCTAGATGGGGTGACGCTGGAATCACTTCAGGAGTTCCAAAAGCAGGTAGTAAGCCCGTACTTCGGGAGACACTGGGAGAACTCCAAATGTGTGGAACAGGAGTATTGTGATCCTCTTTTTCAAGAAGGCCTCCTGAGCCACGTGTATAAACTTTTTTCCAGGGTCATCACAAACCGTCTCGCAAGACTTAACAAGTTTCAGCCTCCGGAGCAGTATGGTTTTCGCGGAGAATTTAGCACCATAGTCCACATCCACACAGTGAGGCAAACTTGCCTCTTTGCTCTTCGGACTTCTGTATAATTAGTCCATATTCAGAAGTACGAACAGCTTATCCAGCCCCTGTACTTTTTTTTTATCGTGGTATTAAAATCATCAAATGAGTCCTCCCACCCCGGGCAGGGCGGGAGGGACTGTCAGACTTGTACTGACTAAAATACACGGTGTCCTTCAATAGCCCTTTATGTTCCGGGGTCACGGTAATGAAATAAGCACCGCGACCCCGGCAGGCCCTCTGAGAGGCGCCTCAAAAAGCGTCAGCATAATGACGGGGCCCCGTCATTATGCTGACGCTTTTTGAGGCGCGCGTGGAACACGACGCGCCGTCGACCGGGCATGGTCCATGGTCGGACAGCGATTTGCCCTTTACTCGCTGTCCGCATGCCCGCCCCTACCGTGGCCGGAGGTCGTCTGCCGACGTTCGATGCTGTGGGCATCCACTACTGAGCCCCTGTGCTTAGCATTTGTTGATTAGACCTTTGACTCCGTTGAAACTTGGGCTGTTCTACAATCACTGCAGCGATGTCAAGTGGACTGGCGGTAAAACGACTGCTGAAATGTCTGTATGACGCCACGACTATCAGACAGAACCAACAGTCTAAACATAACCTGCAGCGCAGGGGGGTGAGACAGGGGGATGTTATATCCTCGAAACTGTTTACCAATGATTATTGGGATATTAATTCAGTAATTTTGGATGAGTCAATCACGAAATCAAATACACGTCTTTACGCCACTCACGCCGCGCGGTGAATGTCGGCGGCGGCGGCGGCGTGCGGACGGCACACGGCGGCGCCACGCCGGCGCGGCGCCCATGTCTAGGTGAGTGTTATCTACACTCACAAGTCAGTGGACATGCCCCGCAGGACACGGCGTGGGCGCAGTGGGCGGCCAGCGAGCTGCGCGACCTGTCGGGCGAGCTGGTGCTCAACGAGCGCTGCTCGGGCGAGCTGCCGGGCCAGCCGGCCGCGGGCGGCACGCGCAAGTCCAGCACTACCGGAGCTAAGGTCAACACTATGTTTCTTTCATAGCTAGTGCGTCATCACTCATGCTCGTTTTGGCGCTTGAATGGCAATGAATTCTATGAATCGGTGTAAAAAAATATAATATTTCTTTTAGAAATTGTCTTGAAAAATGACGAGACAGGCATTAGTTCCGACGTTGGGATACGTTAACATTACGTTAAGTTCGAAGCTTCTGCGTGTTGTAATATACATATGTTTAAATTATGAAGCCCTATGAACTACTACCAATCTCGTAGAGTTTTTCGTTTTAATACATCTTTTCTTTGCTTAGCAGCAAACGCTTTGGGCAAATAAAATAGCGAGCGCTTTGGCAAGTCGCATGCATGTTTATTAGTGTCTGTGTCGTGTAGCAGGCGGGCGCCATGTCGTGCCTGCTGCAGTTCGGCACGGAGCGCTCCCTCAAGGAGGCGCTGCGCGGCAGCTGTGACGTCACGTACCGGTACATGGACCAGACGCCGCCCGCCATCACGCTCTCGTGAACACAAACTACAATTGTACATTCCGCGTCGATGCTGCACAATAAAACGTCCGTTTGAGTAATTTCTGTTTATTTTTATTGTAATTCAGGATCAAAACATAATGGATATACAATACAAGTAACGCAGCTCGCAGCGCAGTGACTGGTCCGCGCGGCGACACATTTGTACACGACACGAGCACATCACAATGTTCCACCTACCTACTGCTTCCTACTGCTACCTACTGCTAGCGACTCTCGTCCTACGGAGGGCGACTCGGCGGAGGCCTCGCTTCCGAGTTCTTCTAACGACTACTAGTAACGATTACATTATAACTTCTTTTGTACACGTTTTCTTACAAATCACTATCAAGATCTCACCGATTCGCACCTCAGTTTACAAAAATTAAACACAAAATATTGCGTTCCTACAAGATAATTATATCAGTTATTACTATAATATTAATAATGTACCAAGTAAATGTCATAATATGCGTAAAGTACGATACAACTAGGCATTGGCAAGTGTCGGCCGGGCGGCCTGCGCTTGCGCCGCACGCGTGCCTCCCGCGGAACGTGTGCCTCGCGAGCGGCGCAGGCGCTACATACGAACAATATAAATATAATTATGACACTCTTACAGCGTGCCCGAACAAAACGTTACATCTACGTTCATTATAATAACTTGTGGGAATGATCCCGGGCGGCAGTCCGCTAGCGTCACTACCACGAGCACGAGCTGACCCGCGCGATGCGGCCAGCATAGCTCCAGCGAAGGCACAGCTATACACTAGCATGTTTATCAATTACAATTAAATACATTCAATAAGCAGTTATAAAACATTTTTTTGTCAGTTCTTAAGACCCAATGCTCGTTAGAAATACTATATAAAAATATATTATAAATTTTACGTCTTTCAATACATTGACCACGTTTGTTAGCGAATTACGTTTCAATAAAAACTTGTAAATCTTAAAAACGGTTAGTAAAAGATTGTTACAAAATTTAGGAATGCCATGTGGAATGAGTTCAACGTGATCGCGACTCACGGTCGGCAGGCGCCTCACAGCTTGTCTATTCTTCTATGCTCCGTCATAGACTAAGAACAAATACAGTTACATCATCATTTATTATTTAGTAAATACATAAAATCATTTAAATGCTTTAAAATGTCTCAAAACGTTAAGTTGAAGTCGTTATCATCTAATCAGTCGAGCTCGGTCGCTCGGCGACGGTCGTCGATTACGGTAATGTATCGCCGAGCGCCTACAGATATGACTCGATGCACCTAACCTACGCGGATATACATAGTTGAGCAGTTCGAGCGGCGGCCGTGACGTCACGCGCTCCGCCCTCCTCGGCGACATCTTATCTAATCCTGTGTGTCAGCGACCTGTTCATGGAATTAACATTCAATAAATTAATTGAAATAGAACAAATTATGTGGCACGGAAAGCCATCTTAAGGTGGTTTAGTTCTGAACAGAAATAGCGAGTCTAGCAAGTCGTGTCACCTGTGAGTGTGTGACTAGAACAGCAGGTCGGTGGCGTGCGTGCGCGCCTCGCTCCAGGAGCGCGCCGCGTCCGCCCCGCACGGCCGCGCGTCGCCCTCGGCCTCCTCGCCGGCCGCGTCCTCGCCGCGAGCGACACGAACAGTGTCAACTGGGTGCAACAATATACTCACAGACATAATGATACAAAGCACAAGGGGCACACGAAATACAGGCGAGCACGTTGTACGGCCGCTCGCTGCAGGGGGACATAGACTTTGCTAAGAATGCGCGGCTGGCTGTGCATGTTGATAAATATACTATCATCATTATGCTCGGGTTTGTCTTCCTTCGTGTTTGTGGCGAGGCATATGCTACACACGAGATGTGCGTGCCGAAACAAGATTCCTATGCCTACCTTGCGAAGCGTTCTGTCCGTCTTTACATTGCTCAAGTGTTCAATGAGACCTTATACACTGTAATGGGTTCATAACAAGTCTCTAGTTCGTCAGTTATCCACAGATTTGGGCTAGAATTAATTTGAGTGTTTTTTTTTATATATTTCTTTCCCATTAATAATGTACAGTCACTATGTGTTTGAGCCCTTGAACAAACAACAGGTTTATTTAAGAAATTTCTTAAATATAAGAAGTGACGAAATGCATGTATTAGGGATGATGTGAACGTACAGACCAGCAAGCAAGTCAACCTACCCCAATCTGCCAAAGTTTACCAACCGAACATTAAGACAATCGTCTACCGAGCGCTCGTCCATACTAAAAGAGAGAACGTTTTCCTGCCCCTAAATGTTATCCTATCTCAATGATTTTTTAGAATGCTTCTGACACACTAAAAAACTAGGTTTATAGGTTTTCTTTTTTTCAATATTTATAATAGTTTGAAAGTTCAGGCGCCTAAGAGTTACTATTTGTATGACAAAATCTTCATTGAAGTAAAGCCTTTGTATTTTAAAAATAAAGAAGTTTTAGAAAATAAAAAGCAAAAAAAATAAATCCTACAAACTTAGAATATAATGTCCTGAAACGATTGACGCCAGAATCTAAGAGATTGGTCGTGATTTACTATGTAAAAAACGTTTTCTCCCGAGAGACAAATTTCATATAAAAAAAAACAAGTTCCCTTTAAAAAGTTACTGTTACTGTCAGCCTGCATCATCCCACTGCTGGGCAAAGGCCTCTCCCCATGACTTCCAACTATTTCGATCTAAGGCTAGTGTGAGCCACTGGTTGTTAGTTTTATCCAGCTCATCCCGTCATCTTCTGCGAGGTCTGCCGCGACGCCTTATGGCTGTGTCAGGGCTCCACATATAGTGGTAATTTTGGCCCACAGTTCATTGGGCATCCGGCAGACGCCCAGTCCCACTTCAGTTTAGCGGCCATTTTAGCAACGTCAGTGATCTGTGTTTTGGAACGCAGTGTGGTGTTACGAATATGATCAGTTAGCTTAACTCCTAGAACACTGCGCTCCATTGCACGTTGGCAAACCTTGAGTCTGGACTTTTGTATATTTGTCAAAGACCAAGTTTGGGATCCATATGTTAAAAAGTAAATAATAATAAAAATACGTCGCGTTGGGGGACTGCTCCAAATTATTAATCATCTTCTGTTTTTTTGCAGTCCCCCCAATTTTGTTTATTTTTTATAAGTTATGTACTTTTATCATTTTATGTTGCTAAGAATACTCCCGATTAAGTCGTCAATATTCCCTTTTAGTACGCTTTCATTTGATACCCAACTCGAGTATATTTGCAGACCCTCGGTTACCTTTCCCCACTTTCACCCCCACAACTTCTAAACGGCTCAACCGATTTTCATCAAACATGTCTAAGAACCTTTCATACAAAAAAAAACTAAATAGAAATCGCTTCATCCATTCGGGCTCTATGATGCCACAGACAGACAGACACGTCAAACTTATAACACCCCTCTTTTTCCGTCGGGGGTTAAAAATACTAACAGACAGTCGCGCACTCTCTATCGCACAATTGGGGTTCGGATTCAACGCGCGAGCGACAGCACAAGTTTTTCTAAATACCTATCTTTTGAAATGGCAGCCGGTATACTATCCTCTTAACCTTTATATATTGCGATAAGGTTGAAAATCTATTAAATTAATTTGTCAGATTGAGGTATGTTGATGTGCTGGTGTCTGTACATGGAGTAACCGATAACGTAATGGTTATCAGGAGACAATGGAGAGCTAGTTTGCGCCGACCACATGGACCTTTTAACATTAAATACCATACAAAACATAAATGTGAAGATTGCCAAGTTTAATATTAATGAGGGATTTTCTTTTGACTGTTTCCCTAGTCGATGGATAGATGGCGCTGATGGCGCTTGTGCAAAAATGAAGGCATAAATCTAGTAACGTAGTCAGTTCAACGCCATCTACAGACTACTTGGAAACTACTTTTTTTTAATACTCGAAAAATAAAACTTCTCATTATGAATTAACAAGAACTGTGATCTAAAATGAGTGGCGCTCGGTTCTGTAAAAAATCCTCAGAAACCTAACAAAATCATAAATGATGTGAATTGGCGAGTCTATACAAGACAAGATATCTTGTATTAGCTAATCAAGTTTTTATGTAAACCTTGGAAGCACGCGTGTTTTAATGAAAATGATGTATTATGTATGAAGTTGAGTGAGGTGCATGTTGTATGTGGATGATACTCACCGGGCACGTCGTGGTCTGCGTCGTGCCGCGTCACGCCCAGCTGGAAGGCGCCGGCCAGCGTCTTGTGCGGCGTGTAGCGCGCCAGGGCCGCGGACGCTGCGGGGAACAACTCTCAACTACTGCGCTACACTGGCCTACGCTAGCAGTGCCGGTGTGCCTACAGACACACTTCACATTTACCTATATTTTGTGTCTTATTGGTTCAGTTATTACATACAGACAGACATAACCGCGTTTGATTAGAATGCTACATTTAGCACAAAGTATGATTGCTGACTTAATTATTCTGAAGCTTCCTTCTCCAAAAGCTGACAGTTGCGTATAGACGACTAAATTTAGGCAAATGTGATAGGCGAAGGCAGTATTACCTTAGGCAGCAATACTGCCTTCAAAAAGTGGTATCTCAAAAAATAATAAACAGATTCTGATGAACGAATAAATGAAAGAATTAGTATAGTGAAAATAAGTTGAAAAAGATCAATAATATCGAAGAAGTGAATAATATTGTGTTCGTTGAGCTACCAGATTTTAGCTTATAGACAGAATAGCGGACTTCTAATTACACACATAATGTAGATATTACATAATGTATAATACCTAGATCACTTAAATTTTTCACGTCTGACAACAAAAAGTTAAACAACTGTTGAACACTTGTCTTGTCTAACAAAACTGTGAACTCCAAAAAGTATTAGTTGTTTTGCAGTTGTACTTTTTTTAGACGATTGTTTAAACACACGTCTACAACGGGCAGAAATCGTTGCATTCGAAAAAACGAAATGCTCAAAATGTTTATAGGAGTAGGTTGCGTGCGTCAGTGTCGATAAGATAGCAGCCATCACTCAGTGCCAAGTAGCAAGATCAAAAATTATGTGTCAGTGGCGCGCGTACTGCGAGTTTGTCAAACGTACCAGTATAACGACGAAACTAACTACGACTTAGTCTTTTACGTAGAATCAAACGTCCAACATTATAATAATTGTGTTTTATTTGGCAAAAAATACCGCTTCTTCCACACTGGCTATGAATGTATACGAAAATAAATGTGTTGGTCGCGGCAACCTAGCTGCACAAGAACATTCGTGCGGCGCGCGGCGGCGTGACGTCACACGAAGGCCTCGGCGCGCGGCAGGCGACGCACGCGCCGGTACACTGCCGCAACACAACCACACCATAACGTAACAATACAGTACGGCAGCGGCTGCGACAGACCGCTCCACTGGATCTACATTTATTATGTACCAGTAATAGTGGTTAACGAGAACCAGCCGGAGTGCTACATTTAGAACGATTCGCATATAGTTATGGCGCGACGTACGACCTACAGTGAGTAATTACAGTGGCACAAGGAGCCCCGCGCGGAGTCCCGCACAGCTCCGGCGACAACAGCGCCGCATGCGCACGGTGTTTTGTTTGCAAAGACGATCGCGCTATTTTAGAATCTTCTTATTAAAAGATCTTCTTCCAGTTCTTCATCAGATATTTGATGTCGGAAAATAGGATGATCATAACAATCAATTTTATGTTATCGCCGAGAGAAAATAGAGTGCGTCCGTGAAGTGCTTGAGTGGAGTGGCTCAAGGTTGTCGATACTCGAGCACGAACTTGTTGCGTTATCAGATCGCGGGGCTCGAGTGAGACTGTTACTTGCATTTCATGAAACTATTCACAGTTATGTTCAGCTATCCTACAGCAACCTTATTGTTTCAAATATAATGATCATTGTGATAATGATGCAAACGCAGAGGCAAGAACTAAGGAATACAGCCCTGTGTTCAGTAGAGATTGTATTGTATGGGATAGTTACTGATATGCGTGTTGGCGGCGAGCGTGGCGTGCAGGACTGACTCGGCCAGCTGCGGCGTGGCGCCGGGGCCTGTGGGACTGGCCGGGGCTGCCCCCGCCGCCCCGTCGGTCGCGCACGCCGGGGCCGATGGGGCCGCGCTCGGGGCTTCCTCGCACAGCGACGTCTCCGAAGGATATTCGAACGTGCGCGTCAATGAGTCGTCGAATTGCAGCTTCAGCTGAAATAATATAATTATACATGTCAGTTATTCATATCAGGACATTATACAAAGTGAGAGAGTTGCAAAGCAACAATCATTGTCACAAAATAGGATCGATCGAGTTTAAAGTGCGGGTACGTCATGCACAAGCTGAATCACACAATCCGTTTCTGCCCCAGGACACAGTACAGGCACAGTATAATAATCATACAGTAGCGTAACTCGGCCGCCAGACAGATTTAAATACCTACAGCCGCGCGGTACGTAAACATGCGTTAGGGCTACCCGTCTACAACATTTTAATAACATTTGCCTTTGCGTACTTTCTGTTTCTATTTTAGTTTTGTGATTGTAAATATACTTTTTTATATAAATAAATGAAATACTTTGTATAATGAATAGGAAGTGTTCAATAAAAATGCGTGTTGTTTTTTGATTGGTAGATTTCATTTAAAAAATCATGTTTTTGTTTGAAAAACAAATCGGGCTTAAAAAAGTCCGATATATTATAGAAGTATTTGAAACCGAAAAATATTTGCGCCACGACTGAGTCGTACGAAATGCTTTATTGTTAAATTTTAAAGTATAATAAATCCGCATTCTAATATAAAGCTTAATTAAACTACTCGTCTTATTAGATATGTACTCGAACTGATTTTTAGAGATAAAAACACGCGGTTATTGTTAAAAAACCAACACACCGTCCGCTCGACACTCCGGTACAGCCGTGACTGTCTGCACCCCGAGCGCGCCCCGACATCGAGGCGCGTAGGTATAGCTCGCTTTTCGTCCGTTTCTATGAAGTTGGAGTACTGTATGATTATATTACCGTGGTACAGGTACGAACAATGCTGTGGGATGATATTTTCTGCGATTCCAGACAAAGTTGCTCCTATGTTGAAGTGGTCGTCATCTTCAAACCCTGCTACTACATTATTATCTGGGTAACTGGGCTGTCATCCTTCACGAGCTAGCTCGAATGTCATTACATAAAACGAAGAGATGGAGGTGCGATAGAGCAATGAATGTGACTGACAGGACTCTAAAGTTCGGCCGTTCAGAGAATGCGTTCCTGACACCTGTCAGTTAGACACGACTAGTGATGGACAACATAACACTGAGTTCGTTACCGTTCCTCCAAAATGAACCGCCGCATTATTTTAAGATTATATTCGTTTTAAATTGGCGGAATCATTTAAAATTTATATTTTAGTCATTTAAGTGGAAACCAAAAAAAGGTAATTATTCATATAATAAAATTGTTTTATTTATTCTTTGTTACAAAGTTACAATCTGAATAAAGTAAGTAGGTACATTGAATTGAATGTGCGTACAGAATATTAATCAGACTCCGATTCGCTTGAGGAGGTGGTATCTTCATCATCTTCGCCTACATGTATAATCATATTATTATCAATAACAGAATCAATCCTCATATATCGGTCAAAATGTTCCAAAATCAGGTTTGAAAAAATGGCGGAGAAGTATTGTGGCGGGCGGCGTAACTTTTTATTTGAGCCCAGATTAGCTCGATCGCGTTATATTGGTAATGATTCGCGTTATATCGGCCACGAAACGACAACAGACGACTGTTTTAGCGTCACAATCACAATCAATGGGGTTACTATTTTTAATCTAAGTATAAAAATGCTAGTAACGCCATTTGGGGTTACCATTTTCAACCTAAATATAAAAATACTACTTTCTTTCGCGCGTTCGGTTTGGTCATAGTTTTATTTTTATATTTCACTAGCGGCCCGTCCCGGCTTCGCACGGGTGGTGGACCCGGTCTAAAACCCGGTCCCGATGGTTACAAACACAACAAAAAAATAATTATCCGAATCGGTCAAGCCGTTTTCATGTTATGTCGTGACAACGGAAAACGGGTTTCATTTTTATATATATAGATAAAGTTATCTTATAGTCCATTATTTTCAAATTCTTAAAAAGAAAAACTAAGCGTATTATTTTATATTATAAGTATAACTGTATATTTAAGAACAGATACTTGCCTGTTATTTTTAGCACAGCACTACAAATATAAAGCGCTGACATAACCTTGTAATAGCGTAGTATAGATTTAGAAAAATATTGTTTACCAAGTTATTTGACCCTCAGTTTGGCACAAAATTATAACATTCATTGATTATTGATATAATAATGTTGTTTTAATGCTCATCAATTGTTAAAACGGTAAACAACCAGCAAAAATATTTTTATCGTAACTGCAACGCCATTACAAAGCTACGTCGTCAGTTCAATCGCGATGTGTCAGGAACGCATTCTCTGAACGGCCGAACTTTAGTAGCAAAAATATTTGAGCGGATTAAGTATCAGCAAAACAATAAACATATTGCTGGATGTGTGTGGCGCGCTGCTCGCGACAACCGGTATGACCGCGCCGGCTCACTCGCGGGTGACGCCGCCGCTGAAGGGATTCCATACTTTCATTACCACGCCTACACATACACATGACTCAACCACTATGAATGCATTTTGTGGTATTTTTAACTGACGTCAAGAAAGAGGAGGTCAATTCGGTCGGATTGTATTAATTTACTAGCGGCCCGTCCCGGCTTCGCACGGGTGGAGGACCCGGTCTAAAACCCGGTCCCGATGGTTACAAACACAACAAAAAAATAATTATCCGAATCGGTCAAGCCGTTTTCATGTTATGTCGTGACAACGGAAAACGGGTTTCATTTTTATATATATAGATTTATTACAACAATACACCGATTATTTCAAGTTTCTGGTCCAATTTCTGTGTTTCTTTTTTTGTCAGTGGCAGTTGCACTTGTTTAAAAATAGAAGTAGTAGAGTATGAATTTAATTGTTTGGCTCACCAGTTTTTATTTTATGAGCATATTTAGTTATTGTTTGCATGGATTATGTACACATAATGAGAAGCACTTGGGTTCAATTTTTAAACTAAAAAGGGAAAAGAAAAGGGTAGCAGTGGCGTAGGGTAAATAATCTTGAACGTGAAGCCGGAGCAAAAAATGCTTCAATTCTTCTTTTAAATTGTAGTTTTGAAATCCTTTAAAAAAAACTTGCAAACACACTAGTTGCCCCTACGATTTTTGAAAGCTCTACTCGATTTCTCTGGTCTGCCACCATCATAAACTGATTTCTGTTATCATAAAACCACCTTTGAAATATCTTCTTTCCAATAAAAAAAAAATCTTTAAAATCGGTTCATGAGCGACGAAGTTATGCGCGATCAATCATTATATAAAAGGACATTCGACCGTATTTAAAATTAGAGACTATTTAATTATTTTTTTTTTATATTATTTTATTCTAATTTGTTTTTATTTTTTATACGGTCGAATATAGTGCCCACTATTTACAGGAATTAGCTAGGAATGCACACAACTCATCTAACTCAAAAATAATGTTTGCTATGTTCAAAAACTTATACTAATCGCCTACAGATGTTAACACCGCGATTCAGGATCGTGACGTAATCGCACAACGCCATCTAGTTGAAACTTCGAAACTAACATACGGTGAACATTTACCAAACAATACACTGAACTGAACTAACCTTGTTTTACTGCACTCACTGTACGAAAAACTTATCAATTTCAATAATACCAAATCAAATCCAAATTGATAAGTTAAATTAAAACAATAAAAAAACACTAAAAATAAGCGCGAACCAAAACTAATGTGAATCTGTCATCCAAGTAAAACTATCCATACGAATTACGAAGTCTAGTATCATTCCATCTCGTTCTGGCGTACGCATTACATTTCTCTGTCCTTGTCGGAAGCCGAAAAATCTCGGGTTATAACTTACTTAAACTAGCCGAGTTAGGTCACGGTAATATTATAATACAGTACCCCAACTTCATACAAACGGACGAAAAGCGAGCTATGCTAGGTGCAGACAGTCACGGCTGTACCGCAGTGTCGAGCGGACGGTGTGTTGGTTTTTTAACAGTAACCGCGTGTTTTTACCTCTAAAAATCAGTTCGAGTACATATATAATAAGACGAGTAGTTTAATTAAGCTTTATATTAGAATGCGGATTTATTATACTTTAAAATTTAACAATAAAGCATTTCGTACGACTCAGTCGTGGCGCAAATATTTTTCGGTCTCAAATACTTCTATAATATATCGGACTTTATAAGCCCGATTTGTTTTTCAAACAAAAACATGATTTTTTAAATGAAATCTACCAATCAAAAAACAACACGCATTTTTATTGAACACTTCCTATTCATTATACAAAGTATTTCATTTATTTATATAAAAAAGTATATTTACAATCACAAAACTAAAATAGAAACAGAAAGTACGCAAAGGCAAATGTTATTAAAATGTTGTAGACGGGTAGCCCTAACGCATGTTTACGTACCGCGCGGCTGTAGGTATTTAAATCTGTCTGGCGGCCGAGTTACGCTACTGTATAATTATTATACTGTGGTTAGGTGGCCTCAAGGTCACGGTCGCCGAGAGAGATTTCTATGAAATTATAAGTACTAAATTCCTGATTCGCCTTACGGCTTACCTTGCTTGTTTTGCGCGAGTTGAAATTGCGCGGAAGACAGTTGTAGGCGTTTATTTATTTATTTCTTTGTTTTATTTTCTTAAGTAAATTTTTATTATTTCTATGATTGTTACTTTTAGTTTGAGTGTTTTTCTTTGATTGTTAGTTTTAGTTTTACAAGCAATGTAACTTCGTAATTTTTTTTAATGATAAATGAAAATAAATTAACACTAGTATTTGCTATATTTCGAAAGGTAACTCGATAGGAATCGGCATGTTAGGTGGCTTCGGGCCTGAAGGATAGACTTCAAAAACAACCACAAGAAAGTGTAAAATAGGTAACTTTTCCTTCGGAGTTCGATGACAAAAGTGTATGAAATAAAGCAACCGACTACCGAAAGAAATTTTTGCAGTCGGTGAGGTAGTTTTTTTTGTAGTGTAACAAGCTACCAAGACAAAGATATTTTAAAGTCTAATTTAGAGATTAGACTGGAACGAAATGCCTCTGAGCACAACTTGTTATTGTCTGCCAATATCTGGACTGGAGAGATGTCATGTGCCAGATAGAGTGCTTTTTTTTTTTTTTTAACTTTGTAAAATCATCAAATGAGACCTCCAACCCCGGGCAGGGCGGGAGGTACTGTCAGACTTGTACTGACTAAAATCCACGGTGTCCTTCAGTAGCCCTTTATGTTCCGGGGTCACGGTAATAGAACTAAGTCCCGCGACCCCGGCAGGCTTTGGCCCTCGGAGAGGGGGCCCCGTCATTTTTGCTGACAGCTCTTTGAGGCACGCGTGGAACACGACGCGCCGTCGACCCGGGCATGGTCCATGGTCGGACAGCGAGTTGCCCTTTACTCGCTGTCCGCATGCCCGCGCCTACGGTGGCCGGAGATCGTCTTGCGACGTACGGCGCCGTGGGCGTACACCACTGAGATAGAGTGCTTGGCGGCGCCACGTACGAGGCCACCTTCTGTCCTTCAAATCATGTCATTGTGGATACGTACCGGTGCTTCCCCATTCTCTATAGATGCTATAGCCTAGCAGACAGACAGTGTATGAGGAAGTGCGTGTTACCTTGGAGATCCGGTCCTTGTTGGGCCTGCTGGGCATGGAGGTGCGGCCGTTGATGAGCACGTTGTCGTTGACGAACCGCACGCGGCACGGCGACGGTGGCGCGCCGTCCGTCTCCGTCTCCGAGTCGGAGTCGGCGCGCTCCAGCGCCTCCCGCCGCAGCACCACCACACCCGTCTCGCCCGGCTGTCGACATATTATTTTGAAATGTTATAAATGTGTAGCTTATCATTCGTTATCATTAAATCTATCGCTTGCATTCGGAATCTTTGCTAAAGTCATGCAAATATTATTCTGTGTTCTCGCACAGTATTGTGAGTTGCGATAACATCGCATGCTGCCTCAAATGAGTTTTATAGCATGTCACCCCGGGCCCCGCTGTCTCGCATACTATATCGATTCGCCATGCTTATTCACACACAGCGAAATAGTCCAGTCGAATTAGAAGTATACCTTACTTCATTAAGTACGCCTACAATTTGGATGATTTAAAATTTTTTGAAATCCTTATGTTTATTTTCAACTAATGTGTATTTTTTCTAGACCAACAGAAGTGATTTTTGGAAAATAGGTTCAGTAGTAAAGCAGTAACACCAGTCATGCCTCCTGTTAAACCCGCATAAATCAAGCGATCGAGAAACCTTTGAAATGTAACTTATTTCTCCATCTAAACGTATTTGTCGGTATTTTAGATAAATTCTGAAACACGTATTTGGTAATTTTTCTTATAAATACATAGATACTTTACGGTTCAATATGTACCTATCCTATATTATTTTTAAACTGTATGCTCTCACAATACACAAACAACCAGATTCATTAATACAATCAAGGGATAAGATTTTACGTAGAAAAGTGTTGATCCTTTTAAGAATGTAAGTATTACTTTTTTAGTGGCCTACATTAAAAGAACCAACTATGTCATGTGATAAACTGCAGCTGATGTGGCTGAGGCGTCTGTTATCGAGCGCTCATGGTATAAACGAGGGCTGCTCTTCCGGCCGCCAGCCCGGATGATGAGTGGACATCCACTCGATAAGCGGCTCGCGCGGATACAGCGACGCCTGACATTCACGCTACTGCGATGCATCACCATAAACTGAGCAGCCGCGACTTCATGAGCGAGCGCGCTCACAGGATTTCGAGCAATGACTTATGTTTAGTTAGTCATGGAGAAAAGTTTTTTTTTCTCTTTTGAGGCGACCCTCTGTTGTCAGAGTTAGTTAAGCCGCCTGTGGGGAACCCACAACTCTTCAAAATGGGTTTGGAATTACGTATTGATTGTATAAGTCCAGGTTTCCTCATGACTTTTTATGTAGGTACGACGTCAGTGTCCGAAATCAACCAATTAAGAAAGTACAAGTGAATTGATAAAAAGAACATTGGTAAGTATTTGCCCGGGATAGAACTCGCAACCTTGTGCATGAGATGCGAGGCGCTAACCTCCGGGACATCGCCCTTGTTTTTGCAGTTATACGGCACTCAGAGTGACTTACTAACAAAGGATTGACCGCCACTACAGAAGTAATCTCGGGCATCACTCAATATCAGCAATCAACTCATATAACCAGGTGCGATAAGTTTCCAGCTACAGCTGTTGGTTGTTATCGGAATGCTGAATAGAAAATATTTTTTACGGCACAGTAAAGTTGTCGGAACGAATTTCCCAAAACGAGTTGCGCGCGAATAGCAGGCAGCGCAGCGGAGGAATCTGGTCGCGCGTCCGGTGACCGTGACGGGCCGGCGCGCCGGGTTCAAGGGAAACGTGCCGGACAGGCGGCGTGCCGGCAAACCTGCTGACTATTGCTGGGAACCGAACGCACTCACTCGCAGACTCTTATTAAAAAACCTCTCAAGTTCAATGAGGGTTCCGTTCAATCTTATAGTTAGTTGCGGGCGGGCTTGTGCACTTTTTTTTAATGAACTACACCTTAATGGTTATCTCTGAGTTATAATACCTGTGAATGACCAATTTTTAGACTTTCTTCTTCATTTCTAAGAAGTTATTGCCTATGATTTTAAGTCAAAGGGAAGTAGGTATCTGTATCCGTGGCTTGAATTTAATAGAACAAGTGGCTTTGATTACGACGCGATTGTCAAAATGCTGTATTACGTATCATAAAAGTTATAAGTAAGAACACGTAACATAAGTTTGATGTTTTCTCTAAGGAATTGCAGATTACAGCTGCAGCTCTCGCGCTGAAAAAGGGTCTTTACAGACGTGCAAAAAAGCACCTTTTTTTATAAAGGTCCCGCTTATTTTTGCGAGGCATGGAACCCTAAAAACAGACTTGTCTAATGATTTCAACTACACGCGCGTCTGCTATGCATGGCGCCCTCTCACAGTATTAATAATAATATTAACATTATCTAATTATCATGGCCCTATGTTAGGTAAATTCCCAAGTCTCGGATCGGGTGTTACCTATTACATTTTTTCCATTAATCAATCCCAGTCTAACAAAAATTGCCTGAGTGAAATACCGACGAGACGCTGCGTTAGTAACATAGTAAAGTTACCAATAGCTATATTGTCACACAAAGAAGTGGTCGTAATAATTGTGGATCGGCGCGTCCGGCTGATGACCGGTCGGACGGGAACGAGTGGCGAGCGCGGCGGTCAGTCACAACATCACAAGGGTGCGAGCCCGGGGTAATTCCCTCGCCATTCGAAACCTTTCAATTTAACATTACAAATAACTCACATTACATCAACTACTCCAAAATTAAAAGAGGGTGTAAAACTGTAGGTACATACTTAGAACAACGGTCCAGCTTAGTCTAATTTTTACATTTTTTTTGTGTTTCAATATTAATAATGAAATAACACTTGAAACCACAATTTAATGAACTGTTTCTAAGGACAAACAACAATTTTAAATTGTTATGTTATCGAAAATCGCTCTACTGCACATATCTACATACGACCTTTTAGTTTGTTAAATTTTGAATTTGAACTTCACCTAGGTATATCGCTAGCGTGCTCATAATATTTTTGGTTTCTTGGTCATTGGTTTGCCATCCTTGATTTAATACATCTTCATTGTAGTTGGCAACAACGTTACTTTCAGGTATTTATCCGTCCTGTTTTGTGCTAGTTTAAATTGAATTTATTCTGCACTTTACAAAGATAATTGCGTATTATTTACATCTGTGTTTCCTTTTGTTAATAGGCATTATAGGCAAACAACTAATAACGTTTTAATATGAAACTTATGAATAATCACCTAATTAAGTCGTATCCGCCACAAGGATTCTCGTAACGTTATTGTTTTATTTCATAGCCAACACTCAGCGCCATGTTCCACCTACATACTGTGACTAATACCTACTGAAAATAGTTGACCTGGACGTTGGACAGCTGATTACGGAACACAAAATATCACCGTTTACGACTAGTTGTGTGGCCATACTTGACACCTCTCAGCTTACCGAGACTCGCCAGCTGACTACTTTGTTCTGACATTATTTTCAGCGCGCGAGAGATCGCGCGTCTATATTTTGTCAAATGTAGGTGCTACCAGTCTACCACCTACCACACTTATATCAATGAAAAGATTATCAAGTCATAACAAATAACAAAGTCAGCGCTGGTCACGTCACGAAAACAATAATGAGTTCCGATTACAAAACACTGGCACTCGTATCACGTAGCACTCTGGTCGCAACAGATCCTCTTCCGACAGGTTTCAATCAAACATCATACCTTGATCAGGAAGATCGGTCCTTCGTCTCGCAACATATCCTGGAGACTGCGCAGCATCGTGCTAAACTATCAAAACTTTGTAATTCATTCAACCAGAGCTTATAGAATTTATATCATATAGGATTTAGTAAGGAACTGAAGGACGAAACGGTCCTTCAGTGAAGGAACAAGGACCAGTGAAATTGAATGAGTTCAACGTGACGTGTCGCTACAAATAATGTGCGTGAGCCCGGTCAGTAGAGAGGCGCACGCGGCCGCGCACTACACGCAGTGTAAACCTCGGAGACAGAGCATGCGATAGCATATCTTAATCGCGGATAAAACGCCTGATTATGACCGAATGAATGTGCCACCTTTATCACACTCCAAAAGGCATTTTAATCTTTAGCACGTCCTATAAATCATTTTGATAGCCAGTTTAGTATTTTCCCTAAGGATACATAATTATAAAATTATATTTTACTCGTGAACGTTATAGACTGTTGGTCCCGCTGTTATTTGAAAACTGTTTCAGGAAGATCCCGCCCAGTAGTTCTTGAAGCGGTCCAACTTATTCCAACATTGGCTTGATTCACATGGACACAGTGCGACGTGTAGCAAGTCCGCGACACGTGCACTACATCGGCTCGTGTTTGTTTGGTCAGCAACTCAGCATGCCGGTCAAGGTGTCGGCAGGCAAGTTAATTGGAACTTCTGCTAGCAATCATTTTCGTGTGATGAATATTTCTATTTGACGAACTGATAAGACAGACACGAGAAGCACCGCAATGTAGACAGTTCTCTTTTTTACTTTTACACTTTTATTCAAAACTATCGGTTTGAGTGATCAAGGTCTGAACATGTTTGAAAATAGGTAATAAACAACATCAGATGAGAATCTCTTTTAAAACTCAAATGTGACCACTTTAATCAGCTTGTTGACACAAGTCCGGTAGAAAGAGAATAGAGACATAAAGCAGTGCATGGTATGGTTTATCAGCATGGCTCGTGTGCTCATACGTCCGTGGCGGACTGGCAATGGCGCCGCACGTGTCGCCGCCGCACGCCTGCGACTAATCTGCACTGCGTTAATGACACATTTTTACTTTCATGGAGCTTATTATGATAAAACTTCCATAAACCCCGGGATCAATCCCGCCGAGAACGTACCTACACCCATCATTTCTGTTTTTCGAAGTCTGACAGTCCTCTCCACTCCACCCTGGGCGGGAGGACCCAATTGACGATTTTAAATTCAAAAAAGGTGTAAATATGCACTACAATTCTAATGCCGTAAGGCTAACTAATAAACAGAAAAGTTGTTTGAAACCCTTTCGAATTACAATTAGATAAAGCAGAATCACTGATTATTAGTATACAGGGTGAATTTTTCAACTGGGCGTGGATGGCTACTTTCGAAACTATGAGGAATATCGAAAAACGTTGAAAAGAGGCTCGAGGCCGATTTTGACGAAAACTAAAACTGCATCATTTCATTTTAGAAAAATCAAAAATCCTGGTCAGGAATCGAACCCGCTGATTTTGGAAAAAAATCACACCCTGTATTATTATACCGTTCGATAGTGTTGCTAATAAGGATCAAATTCTGGGAAGTAATCATATACGGCAAACTTAAGGAAAACGTATAATCAGGGCTGGGCAAAATACATGCTTTGCTTTAATTGAAATACAAATTACAAAATACTATTATCGCAAGTAATTAAAATATAAAATACAAAATACCTTTAAGTAAGGTATTTGAAATATAAAATACAAAATACAGTATTTTAGCTATTTTTAATTGAAATACTAATTACAAATTACATATTACAAAATAATTAATCTAGACCAGCATGAGCTGAATGGCTGAATGGCTTTCTTTTTTGCGTTTTTTTAGCCCATATTGACAGTCATAGCGTACAGTGTAAAGACGCCAGCGGGTCAACCTGCCCGGATCTGTGAAATTTTATCAATAAAAAAATAACCTTCCACTATTGCAATAACGTTCAAAATCTTTTGAGGAAAATTGATGGATTGTGGTAGGAGGCTTGATGTGCTGACGTCAGTGCGTAATAGGTGCAGTGTTGCCAAGCTGCTTTACCATCATTGCAGAGAGTGCACAGTGACGGTAAATGAAGTTTAAATGTATTTGTTAAAATGTATTTTGGAGCCACATGTATTTGAAATACTAATTACAAAATACTTCGTCGTCAGGTATTTGAAATACGAATTACAAATTACATTTTAGGGAAGTATTTTAAATACAAATACAAAATACGTATTTGTATTTCAATTACGTATTTTAATTACAAGTAATTCAAATACTGCCCAACCCTGCGTATAATTACAAAAAAACTGATTAATCTTCAAGGCAAAGACTGTATTTGAAACATAAGTTACCGTTTCTTCTTTAAAATAATGCCATTTTTAGTTCAACTCAATAATGTCGTATTGCTTAGTACAGTGGGATTGTTGAAACGTCAAATCCAGTGAGACATTGAAAACAATGAAATTTTATATTTGGAATAAATTATGGCTCAGTAGATGTAAAATAACATGGAAAAATAGCAATTTCATAAAAATCAGCCATTTCCTTAAGTTTTCCGTATATGATTACTTCCCAGAATTTGATCCTTATTAGCAACACTATCGAACGGTGTAATAATACAGGGTGTGATTTTTTTTCCAAAATCAGCGGGTTCGATTCCTGGCCAGGATTTTTGATTTTTCTAAAATCCATTGATGCAGTTTTAGTTTTCGTCAAAATCGGCCTCGAGACTCCTTTCAACGTTTTTCGATATTCCTCATAGTTTCGAAAGTAGCCATCCACGCCCAGTTGAAAAATTCACCCTGTATAGTGCAATTATTCTCCTTCGTAATTGTTGCCGGCTGGTTATTGCAATTAGCAGAATATGTACCTCAGTGAAATATGAACGCTATTGTTTAGCGCTGAGCGGCAGTTCAGTTCGCGTCGGTTATAAAGTGACGTAGACGTAGATCAGTCGTACACATAGATATAATGTGGTCGTACATGGCTATCACAGTAGTCACCGCGACATCGCGGTAAATACTCCGCAACGTCCTGCCCGGTCCTGCCGTGTGCCGCCTGCTGCCCTTTGTTAAAGTTTAGTAAGGAGTTAAGAATGGAGAGTTAAGTATGGAGTTTCTTGCCCATTCTTCTTCGTACAACCTACCTTTGCGAATGGGTGTAGAATCATTCCCATCCCATTTCCTTAATTTTAATTTATGCGACGTTTAAAAGTGCCTCTTTGACGGCCTAATTGAATAAATGATTTGACTTTGACTTTAAATTCCCAAGGAGCACAACAAGTTGTACAAAAGCTGTATTTTACTTTATTTTTATACCACAGGCTGTACAAGGGCTGTAATAGACTTATTCAGCCTATAGAAGTAAAAAAAATAGGCCCATTCTTGTACAGCCTAGCGTTATTATGGCTGTACACGTACAGTAGCTGTAGAAGTAAATAATAGGCACGGCCTTCATTTCGTACCTGGCCCAGATACCTGATACATCATGGATCTGTAGTATGGTGTAAAAGGAAACCACAGGAATATAGTTATCCTCTTGTAAATGTCCTTAAAAGAAAACAGTCTTAATCAATTTTTAAGAGAAGGGAAAACTTTGTTAAACTTGCCAACCATTACTATTTTAGGTACAAAAATGGCGACGGATTAACATTTCATGCAAAATTATAAATCAAGACATGATCTTAGACTTTCTGTGTGATAATATTTTGTATAGTATTCGACGTGCCGGTTTAATTTTATTGTGAAATTGTGTAGTAAGCAAGATCACATGCAACAATACAGCCTCAGTGCACCTTGAAGTATAAATATATAAATTCTTAAGAGTTTAAATACCTTTAGTAGGTAAGTATACTTTAATACTGATTTAGTACAGGTTGAGCTGTAGAATAACTGGTAAAGTGGTAAATCAATTTTATAAATCTAGAATATTTTCTTGACACCCTTGTTCGTCTCCAAAAGAACTTTAAGTTACAGGTGCTGCATATTTGATGTCAGAAACGCTTAAGTGCTCCTTGGGTTAACACAGGGATTTAGATACTTAGTATAATTTTATTGACCCCCGAACTTCCGATAAATATTCAATTCAGCAATTCATACTGCAAAATGCACAAATGGTGTTATTTAGCTTCTAACAAGTTAGGCACATTTTCGACTGGCTGCAAGTATGTAGTAGGTATATGTCTGGCTGTCCCCCTGTCCGCGGCTCGCCCGATCGATCCGAGTCTGTCTGGGAGTCACGGCGACCCGCACCGTGTCAAACCTGTTTGCTAACTTATCGCGTTCGATCGCGCACTAAATGATATAAGCCTGCAGTAAATTAATAAATCGTCACCGATAGCATTCCGATGGTCGACGGCCGTCAGGAACTCGTCAGTAGCTCGGCTCATAAACTGACGCACAAGCGAGGTTTATGAGCTGCGCTACTGATTGAATACGTCTTGCAGACATGCCACCTGCATGTGCGCATCATTAGTAGAAGTTAATCATAGTTATAATGTATGTTTGGTACAAGCAGTTAGCACGTGTAGCTGAGGCACCTGTGGCCCTGTTGTGTCGGCCCTCTAACCGCTGAAATACAATACGAACAGTTACGCAACTGCGCATACGCAACTTGGGCGCGCACACCACTGCACAAGTGCACACGCATTGCGCGCCCTCTTCTAATGATGTCCTGTAGAGCTCGCGACTACACTCACAAACTAATATGCTTGTATCTATGTAGAATTTTATAATAATGCGATGCCACTGTTTAAGGTACCTATATGTATTTTTTTAATATTCAAATGACGAATGTGTTTTGGAAAATTTCGGTACAATAACGGGTACTGGAAGCTTAACGCTGAAATAATCACCGCCTCTGTGTCTCATAGTTGTCTGCCTATTCGCGAGTATGTATGCATAGTATAGCAGTATGCGTTGCCACTAGCCCGTGCGCATGCGCCATCGAGCTTATCGTCTCATGGCGGCTGCGTTAATTTCCATAAAGCCTGGTTACAATACATCGGCGCCGGCACTCCGGAGAGAAAGTAAATGATCAATGTCCAGCTTCTCGCTGTATTGTCTAACACCAGCTGACACTATAAGCACCTTTCAAAACGGTCAACAAAATAGAATTCCATTGAAAAGACAATTAAAATTTTGTAAGTACAGAAGAGATATTATTTATCATCGAGTGTCGAGCAACAATTGTAATGAAACGAGTTCCCGTTCGACTGATAACAGTTAGCACAGCCACGGCACAGCTGAGACTAATTGAGCGCTTGATCATTTCCGCGTTAGACAAAAATGGAAAGCAAGGTTTAATTTGTATTTGTTACGATTGATAAACAGCTGTATTTACATTATCGAATACAATAATAAAATAATCATAGTTTCTCTTTTACGGTTTTGGAATGTATTGTACCTAGTTACATACACTTGAACAAGAGGAGCTTACATAAGAGCACATTACAAACTCATCACAGCTGAGTGTCGGACGAGGCAGGCCGCGGTGGAGCGCTCTTGGTATGCTATCTAGGACTAACATTGTGATGATAACCAACTTTACACTTTGTTCTTTTGTGGAACTCCGAATAGGGATATCCACCGTCAGAGCGCATCATGGCAAGCTCAACGATAACAGGTATACGAGCGACAGTTTTTAGCAATACCTCCACATAAGATAAATTCCGTTAATCGCAGGACTTTTCACGAAATAATCATAATGGAGTTTGGAACGCATCTCATCATTAATGCATCAAAACTATCAGATGAACATGTTCAAGGGGTGTGAGATGAGTTCCATTCGTTTTTGTTTCTTTGTACAACGTCAACTTTGTTCAGACGCCCGAGTACTTTTACCGAAGTAGCCTTACACTACGTTCTGTCACTTGCAAGGCTTCATTCCGCCCGTCAATAGTTTCACGAAAACTCGGCGCGAGACTCGAGCTATGTTCATTTCTATTTCATACTATTTTGCGTCACATCAATTTCCCTGACCCAACTAATCGAATGTCATGGTACCTCTTCCATCATGCTAGGCTGCCACCACGAATTGTTCTGTTAATGACACTGTTTCATAACACAGGACCTCACCTTGGTCACGATGGTTACACTACATAACACTTCATTGCGACATTTTGGGAATGCTATTTGATGATAAATTCGTAAAGGACATTTGGGTGACGACGCGATCGCGAATGCTCTGAGTCCTTTCCGTTAATAATGTTGCAGAGCTCCTATCTCGCGATGCAAGAGGTTGCCCGCGCTCGTACCCAAAATTTACTTCACCCAGTGCGACTAATGTTTGCGTTTTCATGAGTAGTCGACCGGTACGCCAGTCGAACGACCGCACGCACCGCCTGTCAGTCACGACCCGCGGGCCACGTCGCTAACTCTATCAATATTGTCATAACAACGAACGTCACCCGTGATAATTGGTCAAACGAGGCGCCTGTGACCACTGCCGACCGCCGCACTAATTTGACAATTTGCGCCAACCTGCCCACGCTCTAATGACCTGTGTTTACCAATATTATCAGTTGAACAGTTAAGTAAACACGCAGTTGTATTCCCACCACATTGGTCATTCGGAAGCTTCTATATGATTGATTTCCTGTAGTCCACTATTGCTAAATTTATTTTTTTTAGTCAACTATATTCAATTCAAAAGCTTTCGTATAACTGTGTTTTTGCGATGACTAACAGGTCATTTGGATCTTCTATCAGTCTACCTTTGTGTAAAGTTGACAGCGGACCTGTGTATGCTGGTCACGATAAAGTAGACTAGAGAGACGCAAGATGATGTTCATTTGTAGATTCACATACCTTCGAATCTGTGCCAATAGCAGTTGGAAAATAATGAAGAAAAGGAACAGAAGACATACTGTTCAACTGAGGATGGCGGATGAGCGAGTGCGGCGCGGGAGGGGGGTGCGGGGAGCTCATCATACATCACGTAGAGAGCAGCGCGCGGCGCTGACACCGCCAACCAGAGCGGAACGTTGATAACCGCACCAGTGTTTTTGTGCCATTATACTATTTCCGATGCTGCGCGGACTGCTTCACGTGCGACTGTTATATCAGCTCTTACATGCCACCCACCCACATTACGGTGATATGCATGGACCTATTTTACCATCTATGCACAGATGGGAAACTCACGCAGCAAGCAGCAACTCAGGCTGTAGTCAGTTGTATAAACTGTATATATGTAGAAGCAAAAAACTGCGACAAAATTCACCGAGTCAAGTTAGAAGTTTAGACCAGGGACCGTACAACCCCGAATATAAGTTAATTCTTTCGAAAGTGTAACAGGTTGTATGGGTTCAGTCAATAAAAGTGTTACCTCTTGGTAGTGGTAGCCTTTTCAAAACCCTAACGTTAGGGTAACCCTTTCAATAAGTTAACTAGTTCAAGAGGTTACCGGTTCATATATGATATCTAATTGAAGCAGATAACCCTTTGAAAGGGTTTGTCAGGGTTTTCAAAGGGTTTTAAATAAAATTATTTTAAATTACGTTGGAGAAGGGGAATATATTTTGACCTTGAAAGTTTAGAATCATTTACAATTTTTCATTAGTGTTTCTTACTCGGTTTCACAGGACGATACTTTAAGCTTTCTCGGTTTTTTAAGTTTTAAATAACATCTGAATATTGAAGATGAACAAAGGTAAGTGTATTTTAATTAAGTACAGTAAAACGGAGTGAATAGAGTATAAATACAGGGGTGGGTACATATATAAAGCATAATATAAAAGTTTTTGTAGTTGGTTGTAACTTTGCAAGGCAAATTGCGGTTTACGATTTATGAAGCATTAAAAAAAATACTCGATCTCGTTCAAACCAATTTTCAATTAGAGACCTATTCGTAGATACCCCACACGTATGGGCCAGGCTACGACCAGCCACTGTAGGACGGGCAGCAGTGTCCTTGGCAAACTTCCGGTGACTTTCTGCGATTCCCAAGCCGCCTGCCAAGCGTGGGGATTATGGCAACCCCCCCCCCCCCCCCCTAATGATTGAAAACCACAGCACACGGCCCCCAGTCCCCGGTAGCTCCGCTATTCCTGGTCTGGGTAGCGGATCGGGTAAACGGCGGAGCAGGGGGGTGCTAAGAATCCCCGGCAGATGCCCCGCTACCACCCCCAACGAACTTTGGCCCTGGCAACACACAACATCCGCACACTGAAGACCGATGAGAAGATTATCGAGCTGGAGGAAGAATTGAGCAAAATGCGCTGGGATATCTTGGGATTATCAGAAATCCGAAGAGAGGGTCAGGATACGATAGGTCTAGATTCCGGCAACATGCTCTTCTACCGGGAAGGAGACCGTAAATCCCAGGGTGGTGTTGGATTTCTTCGTCCGCAGGTCCCTGATTAACAACGTTATGAAGGTCGACAGTGTGTCGAGCAGGGTAGCATACCTTATACTCAGAATAACCAACCGGTATTCGTTAAAGGTCATATTCGATGAAGCAGAGGCATTGTATGAGGAGATATCCCAGGCCATACATACCTCCGAAACATACTTCACCGTTGTTATGGGGGACTTCAACGCGAAGGTGGGCGCACGGAATGGCGATGAGTTGAGAGTGGGGCCATTTGGGTATGGGCAGCGAAACCATAGGGGCCATCAGCGACTGGTCAACTTCATGGAAAAGGAAGAGCTTCATTTAATGAACTCCTTCTTCCAGAAGCGGCCATCCAGGAGGTGGTCGTGGATGAGCCCCGATGGTACTACCAGAAATGAGATCGACTTCATCATGACGACCAAGAAGCGAATATTCAGTGATGTCTCTGTGATCGCCAAGGTAAAAACCGGGTAGCGATCACCGAATCGTCAGAGGCACATTGAATATCAATGTGAAGCTTGAAAGGTCTCGTCTGGTGAAGTCCACGCTCCGACCTGGTCCTGCCCACATCCAGAACCCGGAAGACTTTCAACTTAAACTGCACAATCGCTTCCAGTGCCTAACCGAATGCGAAGCCGTGGACGAGATTAACGATGAGTTGGTGGAAACTGTCCAAGTTGTGGGGTTTAAGTTCTATCCGCGCCGCAATAAACCTCAAAAGCTCTCGAACGGAACCATCAAGTTAATGCAAGACCGGACTGAGATGAGGCTGCATACTTCAGCTGATATGTCGAAATATGGCAAACTCAATAGACGAATCTCGAAATCAATGCGACGTGACCTGCGTGCCTATAGTGCAGCACGGATCAAAGAGGCGATCGAGCGGAATCAGGGCTCAAAAGTCTTCGCAAAGAATTCGTGTATTGGGCAAAGCCAAAATGACAAGGCTGAAGATTAACGACGGCAGCATCATTTCGACGAAACCGGAGATCCTGAGAGAGCTTGAGAGATTTTACGGACAGTTATACACATCAACACGACAACCCAGTATCGGTACAGCTTGAGACGCAAGAGCTAAACTGACTCGGCACTACACTGAGGATATCCCGGACATCAGCCTGTACGAGATTAGAATGATTCTTAAACAGCTCAAGAATAATAAGGCGCCGGGCGATGACGGAATCACAACGTAACTTCTGAGAGCGGGTGGAAAACCGGTACTTCTAGTCCTCCAGAAGTTATTTAATTCCGTCATACTCGAAGGCACTACGCCAGAAGCATGGCACAGGAGTGTGGTTGTTCTTTTCTTCAAAAAGGGTGACAACAGCTTGTAGAAGAACTACAGGCCAATCTCACTTCTGAGCCAATTTTACAAGCTGTTCTCAATAGTCATTACGAACCATCTCGAACGCAGGTTTGATGACTTCCAGCCTCCCGAAGAAGCCGGTATCCGAAAAGGTTTTAGCGCCATAGACCACATTCACACGCTTCGCCAGATAATACAGAAGACAGAGGAGTATAATCGGCCATTATGTTTATCGTTTGAGGACTATGAAAAAGACTTCGATTCAATCGAAACCTGGGCAGTATTGCAGTCCCTCCAACGATGTCATATCGACTATAGGTATATCGAAGTGTTGAAGTGTTTGTATAGTAACGCCACCATGTCCATCCGACTTCAGGAAGAGAGCACGAAACCACTCCAATTGCAAAAAGGCGTGAGACAGGGAGACGTTATTTCTCCGAAACTGTTCACGAACGCGTTGGAGGACGTTTTCAAGCTCTTGGAATGGAACGGACTCGGCATCAACATCAATGGCGAATACATCAATCACCTTCGTTTTGCCGATGATATAGTCATCATGGCAGAATCGTTGGAGCACCTCAATGCTATGCTCAGCGTGATGAACATGGACAAGACGAAAGTCATGTCGAATGTCCATGTGGCGCCCGTACCAGTTGTTGTTGGGAATGATACTCTCGAAGTTGAAGACCATTATACTTACCTTGGACAGTTAGGTAGGTCCAACTTCGAGAAAGATATCGCCCAAAGAATCCAAACTCGGATGGGCAGCGTTTGGGAAGCTACGTGATATCTTCTCATCGAGAATCCCGCAGTGTCTCAAAACAAGGGTGTTTAACCAGTGTGTGTTGCTAGTGATAACATATGGCTCTGAAACGTGGTCTTTGACTAATGGCCTTTTAGAGAGACTAAGAGTCACTCAACGAGCAATGGAAAGAGCTATGCTCGGAGTTGCTTTGCGGGATAAAATCCGGAACACGGATATTCGGCGAAGAACCAGAGTCACCGACATAGCTCGTAAAATTTGCAAGTTGAAGTGGCAATGAGCAGGCCACATCGCTCGTAGAACTGACAACCGATGTGGAAGAAAGGTTCTCGAGTGGCGACCACGGACCGGAAGACGCAGCGTAGGTAGGCCTCCCACTAGGTGGACCGACGACATCGTGAGAGTCGCGGGCAACCGATGGATGCAAGTGGCGAATCGTCGTTCGGCGTGGCGGTCTAAGGGGGAGGCCTATGTTCAGAAGTGGACGTCTTCCGGCTGATGATGATGATGATGATGGGTCAGGCGAAAAAATAATAATTTCAATTCTAAGTATGGGGGGTACCCCCAATCTTGGTTTTTTTTTGTTTTATTTTTGTGTGAAAATCCCAATGCAGTTCACATAATACATCTACTTACCAAGTTTCAACAGGATAGCTCTTATACTTTCGACAAAAACTGGCTGTAACATACGGACGGACGGACAGACAGATAGACAGACAGACAGACATGACGAATCTATAAGGGTTCCGTTTTCAGCCATTTGGCTACGTAACCCTAAAAACGCCTATGAAACGGACGTTATTCTACCTAATTATGCAACGTTTAACACCATAAATGCGCAAAACCTCGAGGGGTAACTCAGCCCGTGTTACTGAACAAATTTTGATCTAAGACTTTTGGAAATTCGCAAAAAAATAAAAGATTTTCATACAGATGGGCCCGATCAATTTCTTACCTATATTGCACCTATTTTTTATTTTGCTAATTTCCTTATTAACGTCTTATTATAACAATAATTGTTCAGTATCATGGGCTAGGCTGAGTTACCCCACGAGAGGTTTTGCGCATTTGGTGTTACACGTTGTATAGACAAAATCTGAAGGAGCAAGATCTCTCTTGCTCCTTCAGATTTTGTCTATAATAAGAGCAATAAAAGCTACAATGAATATTAATATAATTTATATATTTGCATATCTAATTCAAAGTTGTATTATATTTATATCTTATATAATATATATAAATCTCGTGTCACAATGTTTGTCCTCAATGGACTCCTAAACCACTTAACCGATTATAATAAAATTCGCACACCATGTGCAATTCGATCCAACTTGAGAGATAGGATAGTTTAAATCTCAAATTTTAGACCGGGTCCTCCACCCGTGCGAAGCCGGGACGGGCCGCTAGTTATATTATATGAAACGATCGAATGACCTTTATGATTCCGTAAAAAAAGATAAGATTATACATGAAACAATCCCGACAACTCCAAAATGAAAAATATTTTAACTTTAAAATCACTGCAATAACTGCGTGTTGCGACTTGACGCGTACATATCGAATGCATGAAGTTTAGAACTTTAAAGAAAAGGCACAAGATATAAAATTACAATATTTGTAGTCCCAATGGGTAACCCTGTCACAGTCGTTTAAGGGGTAACCCGTTCAAAACGTCTTACTATTAGAAAGTGTAACCCATTAAGAATGGGTTTTTGAATAAACAGGTATCAAATCGAAAGGGTTTGGAAGGGGTTACCCATTGATAAGGGTTTTCGTAAAAAAGTGTAACAAATATGAAATGGGTTTTAAAACAACACTTTGTCAAAACCCTATCAAAAACCCTTTCAACGGGTAACCAAAGTGGTCCCTGGTTTAGACACAGTTTAGATCAGAAGCAAGACAGAGAAGAAACAGATGCAGAAAGTGAAGTGAAGATTTAATTCAATAAGAATTTAGATAAACGGTTATGTTAAAACAACGGATTACAGTAGGTACTCAGTTATTTTCTAAAAAATGTTTTTCTGTTACACTTACTAAGGCCGTTATCATACTGGCGGTTTGGAAGCGGCTGCGGGGCGGAGCGGACGCGCAGCGCATCCGTCGCGAACACGCCGCGCATCCGTCGCGAACACGCCGCGCATCCGTCGCGAACACGTCGCGGACGCGTGGCAAATGCGTTACGTTTTCGTCGCGTGTTTGTACACTCAGTAACAAAATGGATTCCGACGAGGAAACATTGCTGTTGACGTTATTACTTCGAAAACGTCGAAAACGAAAACGAAAGCATCGACGAATTTGGGAAGATCCATTATTAGATTAGGCTGAGGAATTTTTCGCCGAGAGTTATACCTAAGCAATATTCATGTTTTGGTAAAAAAAAACTTCTCGGCTAAAAAAAAATTTGGATGATTATGCATCTATAATCTGTATCACCTACTCTTATCATATTATGCCAAATTTCAGCGCTGGAGGAATTTTTCGAAAGTCTTCATACAAAAAATTCCTCGTTGATCTGAAGTGGGGCGGACGTTTTGGCGTTTGTTCGAGGCAGTACAAAATGGCGTCCACTTTGCTGTTCGCGGCGATCCCGTTGCGCGTCCGCAACGAATTCGCTGCGCAACCGCGGCGTGTTCGCAACGCATTCGCTGTGCGGCCGCTCCGCCCCGCAACCGCTTCCAAACCGCTAGTGTGATAAGGCCCTAAGTACTGAACAATTATAGGAAATAGTGTTACGTACGAATCTAAGCAAACACAAAATTCTAATTAAACACTATATAGACCTGTTTTGAACGCCACGCCATCGTCACTGCCGCAGTGAAATTGACAATGCGGTGAAATCCTGATTGTAACCGTTTTCGAAATCGGAAACAGTGAAATTAGGACAGTTCCCTGAAGCAGTCTATTGATCCACAAGTGACAACGCAGCGCATATCAATCAGACACAACGCTGACGTCATGCCTTCAGCCACGGTTGGACTGGGCCGGAAGGGCCCCGGGGAGGCTCGACAAGTCTGGGTAATTGGGATTCAGCGATGGCCTGCTCAGGTTCAGCGATTTGTTAAATTTTCTGTTGAATTGTATAGACGAACTATCTGATTTGGTTAGGTGGTAAGAGCTGGGACCTAGCCTAGGCTCCCCGATACTATCTACAGCCATTGTTGTTATGACGACTAACATATTTATTTTTTTTAGTTATCACGAGCGACTTGCACAGCAGATACAATATGGGAAGATTACACAAGTTGATTTATAAATAAATCTATGAGCACACGCGACCGTTTGAAGTGATCTTGTTGCTCACTTGACATTGCTTTTAAAGGTGACTTGCACACGTTTGCTTATAATTTGGTGATGCAGGTTATGCTCACTTTTGCTTCATTTGCGATTAAAATATTCATTTATCAAGGTCGAATTAGTTTGCACGCGGTGAGAAATGTCATCCAACTACGAATAAGGGTCAGCGCATATCGAGACGTGAAGCATTGTTTCTGAAAATGTGTAAGTATGTTATTGTGTAGTAAATAAAGGTAGATTTTGAGTCGCTCTATTGAATTGCTTGCTTGCTATTAACCTTAAAGGCATGTTCTTGTTAGTGTCCGACCGAAAAATTTTCTGCCGAAACCGAAACCTTAAATGAATCTACGACTTTAAGATGGGCTTCCCGCAAATAACATTCAAAAGAAACTTTCGTCGATAGAGCGGTTACTTTAGTACTGACGAAACTTGTTTGTTTAACATTAATGCGCTTATTAACATACGCCTGTAATAAACACTTATTGTGAAATAATCTAGTCACCTAGTATTTGTACACGGTCATCGTTTATTCTTACAGAACAAACTCAGCGTCACCTGTCACTTCAGCAGTTTGGAGCTAAGAAATACTGAGTGAGCAAAACGACAAAAAAGTTTTATTATAAAATATAGTTGCAAAGCATATTGCTGATACTCAAACAGACTGAATGTTACCGAATGTTAATCGGAACTGAGCTCTCATGAGCGTCATGTAGATCATATAACTTGACACAATATGTTTTGTTGAAGTCCTACAACAGCTCCAAGACTGCTGGCGAGTGCTCCAGTTACAGTAACATAGTAAACATAGATTATTTAGGAAAGGAGTGATGCCACACGATGTCACATCACAAAAAGAATGTCCGCTGGAGTAGTGAGTGAGTAGTTATGTTAAACCTGCTCGAGTCGACCGAACAGTTTACATAAACAAACAAAAGCGCGCCTTATGTAAAGTGCGGCGCATCGCTCTCACCTCACCTCGAGCTGGGAACGCACTTTTTTGGCAGGCCAGCTCTATTGTGGAGCGCTCGGAGCGTTCCGCAGATACGTTTTTGCAAAAGTTAGAAAGCAGAGATGTTAGTCTTTAGTTATGATTGAACACATTTCCTTATGAGCCAGGGAATGTCTCGCGATGAGAACTGGAAGGTTTTTGTGGAATCGTATCGCGCGGATGAGTCGTACAGGAAGCGCCCGCCATCGATGTGAGTCAGTGATCGTGACGAGCTGACTAATATCTTCCAATTACTTGTTAATGTTATCGATATAATCCTGAATGAAATACTTGCTTGCTTGTCAGTTATCGTAATATAAATAACACGGTTTCTATCAGATAAGTAAGAAGTATCGTCAGGGACATTACAAAAAATATATTATTATTAGTACATATGTACTATTGTACATACGGCCAACGAAAGAGAAGAGACATGCATGCATGTTATTTGACATATATTGTATACAGCATTATAATATATCCTGTATAGTATACAATATGCCATTTTTTGGTTGTAAGGTATTTGCAAAAGTCAGAGTTTGGTAAGCTACGCCGACGGTAGACAATGTAATTATAACAAAATGTTGCAATACGTTTAAAACTTGGTGTCGGCATACATTACTATTTAGTGGTTATAGAGCAGGAGTAGCAGGACGTCCTCGTACGGTAATAGTTTGTTAATTACTTGGCTCGAACTTAATTAATAAGTAGGTAATGGCCACCGTTATGTTTCCGGCCGAGTTCATGCTTCCATCACCTACACGGAAGTCCTGATCGAACTACTAATTTTAATGGCGGCGCGGAGTTTGGAACAGACGATGGTGTAAAATTAAAGACCTACGTTGGTAACGATGACCCCAAACTCTAAATATAGAGCACAGTATCTTGACACTATACATCAAAATAATTAGCAGCTGTAACGAGATCTGTGTCCAATTAGCGAGCAGATAGCAAGTGGTCCCGTTAGTGGCGCCGCTCGCTATGTTTCCTCTAACACAGATTCATAAAATCAGTCTCTTCTTGCAATAGGAATCAAAAAATTCTCCAGTAAGCTTAACAGTGGATGTTCATCACAACAACAAGGATATTGAAGAGAAACACCGTAACATAATACGAGTCGGTTCTCATGCCGCGGTTGTTGGTATAAATGTGATGGCATGCGTTGATTGTTATTCCCCCAGATTATCGATTTTACTATTTATTTACTCAACCCACTAACTACGCTTGACTTGTGATTAGTGACATACCTACTCAAGTTGGTGGCGCTAGGGCGGGGCTGGAGAGCGCGCACATCAGTGCCGTTACCTCTGTAATGACGCTTTTTACTAGCCTGCTCGAGGAAGTCATACAGTCGACTGTTCTCAGTAATCACTGCGAATGATAAACACTCTCAGCCCATCGGCCGCTTATCAGTTCACCACTGCTCTGATGGAATGGGGCTAATTGCGCACTTAGTTAGGGATCTCTGTACTGTACAGTGGATAGACTCAAATGTGGACTCAATGTGAAATGTATTGCAACACTAGTGACACTGGCCCTAGTAAGGCAGTGGTCATTCATGGATGGATAAAAGAAGAGGATGCAGTCATTGAAGTATTTTATTGAATATGTTGAACTCTGCAGCAGGAGACGGCACACGATAGTACCGTGACGAGACTAAGTAGCGACCAGGCCATGGATACGTCTTCATTTATTAAATTATTACTAAGTCGCGCTGCATCAGATTTTTTTTCATCATTATTTTGAATTTTCTATCTTCCATTTGAATTGTTCATTCGTTTCAACATTCAAATATTTATTATAAAATGTGTTTAATTATAAAGCCAAGCAGTCTATTAAATGCCTACCTATGTGTATGCGGAAAACAACATGCCATAGATAGTCGGGGTGAGGAGTGAGGAATGTGGTGCGGGAGGACGGGAGGGAGCACAGGCCCCCGTTAACTCGGCAGCACGGGAACATGGCCAAACTTGACAACTTAATTGAAGCTAGTTTAATGTAAATATTTGCGTGGGAACACCGCTTGACACGGTCAATATTTGCGGCGCAAATACTTGCCGTGTTTGTGGACATACAGATTACACTCCACATAAAACGGTAGACGGCTCTGATTCACACCACTTATTTATTTACTCAACAGATACAGTGCTTCGCTTCAGCTACCAAACGATATAGAATGCGTACTCTATGTCACACTATATAGGAATTTGCAATGTCCCAATACCTAATAATGACTAAACTAAAAGTGGCAAACTGGTGTGCTACACTGGCATGTTAATAAAAGCAAGCAATGTGCAAGACGGTGCGGCAGCGGAGCGCTGGCGACCGCGGGGTTCATTATGACAAGAGAGAGATCTCTATTCAACATTCCTGAGTACGAGCAACTCAGCTTGAACTTGTTCGTTATGTAAGTTATATCACCTGCTGACTTAGTAAGATTCTTCTCGTGGTAGTTCCTACTTCCTACTAGCTCTCGGCTTCGCTCGTCTACCCTCCAATAAAGATGGCACGTTTAGTTTAGCGCGCTGAGAGATCGACTGGTGCGCTGTGCGCAGCGTGTCGCAGGTTCAATCTCCGAACGGAACGAATATTTCTATGATGATTTACAAATGGTTGTTTGTATAATGCGTGTTTCCACGTTTGTAATCGCGCCCATCGAGTTTTAGCGAGACTAACGAACAGCAATAAATTTTTATTTATAAGAGAAGAAGAGATATACCTAAAATTTTTATTATGTAATAGTAGATTTGGTTTGACACTTGCATTTAAATTGGATTGATAACCAAATGAATTATGCGTGACCATACATAATATACATAATTATGTATACACGGAGCCTGACGTAACTGATACTTCAATATTGATCACAATCTCTTAGAGGTACATCGATCATACAGCCACAGTGGTACGAAAAAGTATGGAGCTTTACATGTACTTAGGTATGTGAGCAGCGTATTGTCGGAACATTGGAAAGCAATAAAGTTAGGAGCGGTTACGTCGCCGACCGACCGCGAGGTCCGCGGGCCGCGTGGGCCAACCCTCCGCGTGGCCGCAGTGAAAGCAATGCCGCCGCGGGTCAGCGCTCACGCACGTGCGCGATGTTTGACATCACCCGATGGAGTGCAAGTCGTCATCGATCGGGTTGCTGGATGGACGCTGGCGAGAGCACGGCCGCGGCAGCGTTGGCTCGTTAACATTCCGCGAGCGTCATGTGGCGCCCGCGCACCGCGCACCTCGCTCGACACTTTCCAGCGGAAACGATCTTGACGAAATCGAGAGTGGCGTTCGATTCGGGCATGTATCGACCGCGCGCCATGTGCCGCGCCCGCCGGTTTCACCGGCCACACATAACACCATCTTACGCTATCACTTTCACCGTTTGTAGAAAAATATATTTATATTTGCATATCGAATGTTGCGTAATGCTTTCTGGCAGATTCGTGGCACAGCCTGCTAGTCGCGGTCGCGAGGAGCGCCGCCGCTGCGACCACTGAACCGCGTAATGGCCGCAGCTCGAGCGAGCGATATTGGCCGCGCGTTACTGGAGACGACAGATTGAATGCATTCAAATGTGAAATTGCTTGTCTTAGTAAAGAGAAACCTACAGGGTCAACTTGCAACTATATGTAACTTTTACACAGTGCGTCTCTTACTAAGATCAATGCGCAAAGACTAGTGCTTTTGCATTTGCAATGAAACTGATAAATGTAAATTTTCCCTAAATCAACTATACTAACGCTCTTGAGGCACTCCACTCCTCAACTTAGCCTCATAACAGGTGTCAATCCATCCCAGTGCAGCTTGACAACTGCTGGTTGGTGACTATCAATTTAGCCAATAGCCCTGCAGAACATCACAAACCTAAATGAAATATAAAGTTTTGTGTTTACTTTGTAAGTACTGAATAAAATACAATAAATAACACAGCTCCGTATCTTCTATCAGCGATAACGACGTGCGGCGGTATGCGAGACGTGGCGGGTCTTTAGGAAATTATGTTTATATGTATTTGTACCAGCACTCTTGATAAGAGAGCACTAATTCGATACTGTTTCATCGTTGATATTACAAAATGTATGAGATGGTTGACTGACCTTGATCCTGTTCCGGCGGCTGGCGCGCAGCACGATGCCGTCGTTCTCGATGTAGTCGGGAACCTCCTTGCGGTTGGAGAAGTTGAACACCACGGAGGTGGCGGCGGGCGGGGGCGCCCGGCCGCGCCGCGCCTGCGCCGGGGAGCCGCGCGCCCACGCCGCGCCCGCTCCGCCTGTCGGCTTGCTCTCTACGCTCTTTTTCTCTCCGGAGCCACTCCACGCACGTTCGATGCCGGCCGCACCGATCCGTGACCCAGCTGCTTTTGTTTCTGGCGTACGTTCGGCGACCGCGTGCCCGTTTACTAAAGGCGCGCTGATCGTGTCCACAACTTTAGGTTTCGGTTCCGGGCTAGGGATACGCTCGACGGGCGTCGGCGCGCGTGGAGAAGGCGAGCGTGCGGGCTCGGGCGGAGGCCGTGGGATCGGCTCCACCACGGCCGCCGGAGGAGGCTCTCGCCGCTCGGCGCGCGCCGGCGGAGTCTGCTCGCTGTCAGCAGGCGGCGGAGGGGACGGAGACACGAGTCTCGTGTCGTGCTCGGGACTCTTCTCGTCGATTTCTTCGGCGAGTTCGTCAGCGACGGTGTCGGTGGCGCGTGCCGGCATCGGCCGGATGACGCCAACACGACGCGCACGCCCCACAAGAACTTGATTAGTAGCGGCTAGCGGTGGCAGATGCGAGGCCGCGCGAGGAGCTTCAAAAGCGTACCGTACAGTAGAGCCGGCGCGTGCGATTCCGTCCAGGGCCGCACGAGACACGGGACGCGAGCTGGCGGGCTCCGGCGAGCTCTCTGCCTCCTCGCTGGCACCGGCCGGCACGGGCGACAGCGCTTCAGTTTGTGGCGACGGACTGGGTGTTCGGGGGCTGAGTGGCGGTGCGTCGGACTCGCGAGGTTCTGGCGTCGAGGTCCTCGGACCTTCGAGGCCCCGTAGCACGGCAGAGACGCGGGCGGCGGGCGCGGCACGACGTGTCGGTGCACTTTCGAACTTGCGTAGGGTCGAGCGGACCACGTCCGGCGGCGGACGCTCGGTCTCCCGCAACAACGGGGTCGGACGGCGTGGAGGACGTGCCGAGCGAGGCTGTGGCGGAGGGCGCGGCGCCAGCGGTGGCGTGGGCGACGGTGAAGGTGCCCGGGGTTCCTCGCGCGAGTCCAAGCGACTCAACGCGTCCACAGAGCGTGCACGTTTCACGGAGTCCCGGCGTACGGAGGACGTCAGGGGCGCGGGATGCACGGCCACGGAGGCAGGGCGCTGGGGCCGCAGGCCGGAACGCGGCGCGGGCGCGGGCGCGGGCGGCGGGCGCTCGTCCAGCAGGTGCTCTAGCGACGCGGCACGGCGCAGTACGGAAGGGCGGCGGCGCGGCGCGTCCCGCAGCGCGAGGCTGAGGTAGCGCGACTTGAGGCGTTTGACGATGCCGGGCCCGTAGCGCAGCTCTTCATCTTCCTCGTCGTGCGGCGGCGGCGGCGGAGGCGGCGGCGGCTGCGGGGGCGGCTGCGCGGGCCGGCTGCGGGCGGCGCGCCGCTGCAGCAGCTCACGCTTCCACTGCGGTAGCGCTCCGTTCGACATGCCTGTGCATACCGCATCACTATACTTAGTGAAGCATACAACAAAAAAAAGTAACTCATAGAGCTACAATTGAGAGTAATGAATAAGGCTGGACTCTGAATTTATATAATTATATCCGACTTTGAATTCAGAATGATATGCGAGATCAGCCTCAGAGATACATGAAAGATGACAGAACGAAGGAGCAATAGTAAAATAAAACCGGCCAAGTGCGAGTCGGACTCGCACACGAAGGATTCCGTACTAATATAATGTCATAGACATTGACGACACGTTGGCACAGTGGCTGAGTGATCGACTGCTGCGCAACATGCCGGGTTCGATCCCCACAAGGAACAAATATTTAATAAGTAGTTGTTTAGGCCCTCACATATTATATTCTAGCACATATATATATATAAATATATACACTTCTGGACACATCTATTGGCCCACCTTAGAGTTTAGGTTTCGATGGCCCCTACCGAAATATGATTGCTAGATTGAACAAAAACTGTTGATGCAGTTTTAAACCTGATACATTTTACCATCTTTTTCGATCGTATTGTTTTAAAATTGAATTCAGAATACCATACGACATGGAGCTACGCCTAACAAGTCGGATATGCGCCTTGTTAAAGGCAATTGATTTTTGAATAAAAAACATGTTTTATCAAATAAAGGTTTAATTTAATAACGCGTGTTGCCTCCATGGGCATCTACCACAGCTCTCATACGATTAGGCATAGAGTTTATCAACCGCTCTATGACATTTTGAGGGATCATCTCCCATTCCTTTTCTATGGCAGTTTTCAACTCCTGCATCGTCTGGGCAACTGGCTGACGAGCCCTAACACGTCTTTTTAGCTCGTCCCACATGTGCTCAATGGGGTTCATGTCTGGGCTTCTGGCTGGCCAGTCCATAACTGTGCTGTTCACATCCCGAAGATATTCCCTGACGATGCCGGCCGCATGGGCTCTTGCATTATCATGCATAAAAACGAAATTTGGGCCCACATAGTCCGCGTATGGTATCACGTGAGGTTCTAAGCACTCACGAATGTACCTTTCGGCATTTAATGTTGGCAGCCGTGGTCCTGTAACAACCTCAAGTTGAGTTTGCCGCTCGCGGATATACCGCCCCAGACAGTCTGCATGAGCCACCGCCATAAGCAGTCCTCTCTTCAAAGCAGCATTGTGCGAAACGCTCTCCCTTACGTCGGTAGACCTTCTTCCTTCCATCATTGCCATGTAACACAATTTTAGACTCATCAGAAAAGAGTATACGGCTCCAATCTTGCTGTGTCCAATTTAAATGACTGCGTGCGAAATGAAGGCGCGATGTTCGGTGGGCTCGCGTTAGTTTGGGCCCATTGGCTGGCTTTTGTGGTACCATATCGCGTTCTTTTAACCTTCTCCGAACAGTTCCAGCGCTCACAGATACTCTGTGGAAGTCGCGAAGTTGGTTTTGTATCTCAATGGAGGTAAGGTGACGATTTCTCAAGCTGGTCGTCACGATGAATCGATCCTGCCTTTCAGTAGTGACCCGAGATCGTGGCCTTCCTTGGCGACGAACAAATCCGCCAGTCTCTAGGTACCTCCGATAAACATTTCGGACCGCAGATCGACTTAAATTAAGTTGAGCACTCACGTTTCTTTGGCTGTGTCCGGCCTGAATAAGTGCCACAGCTTGGGCGGCGACTTCAGGTGAAGTATCCATAGATTATTGATAGAAACTCACCTTAATGTTAAGAATAAGTAATGTTTGTTGCAAAACCAAAGGTATCAATCACTTTTTCAAGAATTAAATCCCAGTAAACCAATAAAACCAAGTTTTCTTAGTATTCGATTGTTTGATATCAACAAACAGGCTCCAAATTGTCTTTTGTTTCTTTAAATTCTGTGTTCGAAATTCAAAAAAAGACTATTGAATGAAATTGTGAATGTGCCAGGTTCAAAACTGTATAAAAACTTTTTGCTCGACCTAATATAAAATTTTAGCTAGGACCAAACGAAACTGAAAATACAAGGTGGGCCAATAGATGTGTCCAGAAGTGTATATTATACTTCCTTTAAATACTAATTTATATACTTTACAAAATTTATTATATTTGGTTAAGCTTTCTCAAACTTTTTGAAGTTCGGGTTGTGGTAATATGCCATATAGATTTAAAAATAGGAACCGATTGTAATCATTTTTTAAGGATAACTTGAATTATTTCCGTCACTAAATAATTAACTAGGATTATAATTTATGTCTAATTGGTTCAGATGAGGAATAGAAATTGACAGGGATTTACTTTCGCATTTATAATAATTATAATACGTAAATATGTATTAGTTTATATAAATGTGTTAATAGCACTGTCCACTATGATGCAATAAGAGAGTCTCATTTAACATACAATTACTAAAAATGAAATGTGATAAAATGAGCATAGCTAGTGACAACTGAGAAATTCACATGTTTTCATTTGAGGTGGACATTGCAGTCATTATCAACAACACTAGTTTTTGTTTTAACGTTTGTCATGTACTGAGCATTGAATGCACTTATATTTACAATGTTTTGACATGTTATCAAGTGATTCATGTCAAACAGGGACTGTTTGAGTCACAACTTCATTACCTATTATTTAGATCATTTCAGAAATGTATTTCTGTTATAGATCTACTTCGCTAAAATGAGTTTATTAAGAAGCAAAATAATTTTATTATAAAGCTAGCTGAACTTATTGAGTTGTGTAAGTATTTACTTAGTAATAAGTTCAACAAACTTTGTGATTTCATATTCATTGCATTATGTATAAGACGGCAGATATTGTTTACATGAATGTTGTACCGTTATAAGATACTAGTTTACAAAATTAACAACATGAGGGAGACCCTATTCACAACAATCACAATGTTGTTGACAACAACCAAACGCGCAAATCACACATTATTAGCAGGAAAACCCATGACAGCAGGAAATAGATTAATTATATATTATTTATAGCAAGCTATATCAGTTAGTACTTCAGTTTCCCTTTGTACAACCTCATTTGTTGGAAGAATTAAATTTGTATTTGAGTGCTAGTTACAATAAAAACAAACTATTTTACATTGCAATATAAGCCAAATAAAAGCAGCACAAGAATGTAAACCTAATCCATTTATTATGTTTGATTAGTTCATGACATTGCAGGTTTTGTAATTGCTTCATGCATACGTAACAGCAGCCAGACTTACCAAAGTCCTGGGAGGACTCCAGGATGGTTTCCACCATCATCTTGAGTTGGCCGCACCAAATTTAAGCAACTGAAAGGACACGCAAAATAATATATATCAAGCTCGGCATGCTCACTTTAATGCAGCTACTGAATAAAAATTGCAAACAATAAAATTTAATAGTGGCTGTAACTATCATAATCCTGTAAAAGTAAGCATTTCCAGGTTTTTGAAGCTATTATATACAAATTAATCTCAATGCTTTTGGTAAATAATGCCCTATTGTCATGTAACAGAGGTACTACACTGACTATGATGCTGGGCGACATTCAAATTGTGCAAAGGATTTTTATTTTTTTAATCAAAACAATCTACAACTAATCTGACAGTGCTCAGTGACAGTATAATGGACACCAACCTCAGACATGGCTTGCATTTTGATTAATAGAGCACACACAATGATGGTTAAGTTTTATTTAGTCATAAAAGTACTTAGCAAGCAGTTAGACTTCCTCTTAGAGGCGTGGCTGGAGACAACAGCGCATTGTGTTCCACCAACAAACGGGGCACTCATTCGACTGTCTAAGCAGGCTACTGTGACTGGAACACTTGGACTTTAAGTTACTAAGACACTGACAGTCCCTTCCACTCCACCTAGAGTGGGAGCACTTACTTTTTTTGTTATTTAAACTAACAATAGGTTTGACCACTACCTCGATTTATGATAATCGATGATGTAGTTGATGGTGAAGCACAAGAAATAAATTTAATATAAAATGTAGATAATAATTATATGATAACAAATGAGATGGTTAAAAAAAAATCTAAAACACAGATATCTTATGGTCATTGAGAATATTGCATTGAATTTTCAGTTTAAAGCCTGTAAAACTGATAGTGACTCTAAATGTGATAATTACATATTGAAGTACATTAAGGAGACTGCAGTTATTATTGAGATGGTTATTTTGCTTCATAAGTGAGTATTACATTAAAATAATTTTGTTTTTAGTTGGGTTCTACCATCTCAGCAGAATCATTGAATATGATTGGATTGCAACATGTCATAATTATTGACCAACACTTTCATCTAGCTCAACCTGTTCTTATTTGTATTACAAAACACTTTTAGTGACTATTATAATTCATGATTAGTTTTTGTTGGTGAATTGATTAAGCTTTAAAATTTTTCAATATGTTAGTTCTTTGAGTAGAAAATATACACAAAACATAAGCTTGTTTTTGCATTCAGATCAAAATTTTATTAATATTACCCACCTTTATGCAAACCAATATTTCCATATGCTACAAATTGAACATGATTTATTAATTAGTGTTAATCCTAATCCAAATTACAGATGGGATACAAAACTTTGACATAACAGAGATTGCTTGATAAGAGCCGAAGCAGCGTCAGCGGCGCGGAGCCCGTCGCCGGCGTCGATGACCCCGCGCTATAACTAGCGTCTAACTGTAGTTATTGCCTCGTTACACCAGGTAAAGTATTTAATAGAAATTAAACATAGTTGTAACGGCTGCGGGCGCTCGATGTCCGGGCACTCTGCACTCCCAAAAACAATAGCCCCGGTGCCCGCATCGCCATTGCCCGCCGGTGCATTCCATTCCCCCATAATTCGCATAACTCGATCGATGTCTTACCTGCTAAAAATCCATTGACGTTTCACCAAACACAAGCTTGTACCAAATTATAGCTTGCAAATTCTTTATAGGATTTCCATCTATGCCAAATCAATCCTCAGCTATATAGCCATTCAGCCACACGCACTTTTGAATATTTTTATTGTTCCTTGGGCTCACACACGACGGGTCAACAAACACATGAAAAGATTCTGTTCAACACATTTTGGGCTTTGCTCATTTCTACTTCCACTTATTTCACTATTTTGACGATCTGGTGATACTAGTATAGGTAATTTTAGCTAAACAATAATAATAAAATATTTTTTACAATCACACAACACACAACCGAGAACAGATTGTCGATTCACTGAACTGAAAGTGAAGTGAACGAAAAGTCAAAACTAAAGCGTTTTGACATGTTGGACACTTGACATTGACATTTTTTTTTTTTTTTTGTTTCTCTTCGTCCTCTTTAGGACAGGCAAAGGGAGCTGAGCCCATACAGCCAAGTCTGATTTAGTTTTCTTTTTCTTCCAATTCTTCTTTTCTTTCTTGTCTTTCTATGTTAAAATCAAGGCCGAAACCATGTCTTCTTTATTCAATGTCTTCGATATCCAATAGTCAGGCCGAAGCCAAGTCTTATTTTTTTTCTATGTCTTCAATAACCAATAGTTAGGCGTAAGCCAAGTCTTCTTTTGATATATTCAAGTTCAGTGCCATTTGTTAGGGCCTTATCACACTAGCGGTTTGGAAGCGGTTGCGGGGCGGAGCGGCCGCATAGCGAATGCGTCGCGAACACGCCGCGGTTGCGCAGCGAATTCGTTGCGGACGCGCAACGGGATCGCCGCGAACAGCAAAGCGGACGCCATTTTGTACTGCCTCGAACAAACGCCAAAACGTCCGCCCCACCTCAGATCAACGAGGAATTTTTTGTATGAAGACTTTCGAAATATTCCTCCAGCGCTGAAATTTGGCATAATATGATAAGAGTAGGTGATACAGATTATAGATGCATAATCATCCAATTTTTTTTTAGCCGAGAAGTTTTTTTTTATCAAAACATGAATATTGCTTATAACTCTCAGCGAAAAATTCCTCAGCCTAATCTAATAATGGATCTTCCCAAATTCGTCGATGCTTTCGTTTTCGTTTTCGGCATTTTCGAAGTAATAACGTCAACAGCAATGTTTCCTCGTCGGAATACATTTTGTTACTGAGTGTACAAACACGTGACGAAAACGTAACGCATTTGCCACGCGTCCGCGACGTGTTCGCGACGGATGCGCGGCGTGTTCGCGACGGATGCGCTGCGCGTCCGCTCCGCCCCGCAGCCGCTTCCAAACCGCTAGTATGATAACGGCCTTAGGCCGGAGCCAAGTCTTCTTTCATGTTTTATTTATAAGTATCTCAACATTATCATTTTATCTCAATTTATCTCAATCTCATATAATTTTATGTCAAAAGTGTGATATGTCAAATTCAAATTTCATCAACAGTTGATACAATATAATCGTAAATTGGTAAAAAACAATCTTTTGTCCTCAAAAGTTGCTGAAGCGAGCGCGGGATATCTTCAGCATTTTCATAAATACCTAACAGGCGATCAACTAAAATGATCCTTTGAAGAGCAAAATTAGGACAATCAAATACAATGTGATCCAATGTTTGTACAGCAGAATTACAATAATCACAATTTGGGGAAGACAGAATGCCAATTCGAAACAGATGTGCATTAAATCGACAGTGACCTAGCCGTAGACGACAAATCGTTGTATAAAACTTTCTGTTCTGATAGATATTTCCTCCTGTAAACCAAGGAGAAGAAATCTTTGTTTTAATTTCAGCTAGCCACTTTCCTTTGGTTTCAACTACCTGCTGCCAGAAATTGTGAAATTCACGTGCCAGTTTTGATTTGAAATAAGTCACTGCATCTGAATTTGGAATGGGATTATTCAAAATTGGACATTCCTGATGATGATTAACAATGAATTTAGCCAGGTAATCAACTTGTTCATTTCCAACTACCCCAATATGTGAAGGAGTCCAGAAAAGGACGATATCTTTGAACTTATGTAAATTATTGTATTTTTCTCTGATATTATAAATTATGTAACTTGTTTTTGCATTACAACTGGGATTTTCTAGTGCTCTCAATACACTCATACTATCACTGATAATGATCCATTTATTTTCTTGCCTAGACTCAATATACTCTAAAGCACTGAGTATTGCCATAGCCTCTGCTGTATACACAGTTGCTACTGAAGATAACCTATTTCTATACCCACTTCGAGCCTGAACGTCATAAATAGCCATAGATACAGCATTATCATTTTTTGAGCCATCAGTGTACAATTGATTGTAACCATTCCATTCCTCGAGCATTCTGTAAACATCCTCTTTAAACTTCAAAGATTCATTGATTACTATTTTAAATGGACAATACTTTGATTCATAGGAATATAAATAACAGGGCCAAATGGAGCTAGAAAAATAATTTTGATTAGAACAATCTTTTAAAATTTCAGATAAACCTTGTACTAGAAAAGGGGGATTGGTCCCATGAATAGCCTTCTTTAATTGCAATAGAAGAGGATGATCACTGATAGAAGAAATCTTAATGAAGAATTTTGTTCTGAGATAATTGAATCTAATTATCAATGGAGGCAAATTACATTCAACCTGCATTGACACTATAGGTGTTGAACACATTGCTCCCAAAATAACACGTAAGCACCTATTTTGCACTTTTTCTAGTTTTTCAACTAGTTTTTGTACACCACTATAGCAAAAAAATGCATATTCAAAGTGACTTCTTACTAAGGACTTATATAAAATCAGTAATGTCCCTGGATCAGCACCCCAATAAGTGCCAGTGAGAGATTTCAAAATATTGCAAGCTTTTAATGCTCTGTTTGCTAAGTAGTTAACATACACATTCCATTTAAAATTACTGAGAAAAGTAACACCTAAAAATTTTATGGAACTATCCACTAACATAAGTCTATTATTGTAATAAATTTTAATACTATTAGAACCAACAACATTTTTGGAAAAGACAACAACCTTACTTTCTCATTGCTGACTTCCAAACTGAGACATTCAAAATAATGTCCCAATTTTTTCAAGCTAGCATTGAGTTTGCTTTCAATGCTATTAAGGTTTTCTCCTGAACAATATACAACCAAATCATCAGCAAATTGTAAATTACAGACATCATTACCTAACACAGTATTTAATCTAGAAATATATAAAATAAATAATAGGGGGCTTAATATTCCTCCTTGAGAAACTCCTCTATAAGAATACCTAGGTCCTATTAATTGATTATTGACTTTTACATACAGTTTACGTTCATTTAAAAACTCAAAAATCCAACTTACTATTTTTTCAGGAACATTTAGTGAAAGGAGAATGGATGACAATGTACTTAAATTTACATTATTAAAAGCACCAACAATATCAAAGAAAACACATCCCAACATTTTATGCTCGACAAGAGCACTATGGATATCCAGAAATAAATGACTAAGACTTTCCCGAGCAGAACGACCACAACGAAAGCCAAATTGATTGTAAGGTAATAGATTATTACTTTCAATGTAAAAAATCAAACGTTGTTTTAGAAGCTGTTCAAATATTTTACCAACACACGAACTTAGAGTAATAGGACGATATGAGTCAGCGCTGTTAGGGTCTTTACCCTGTTTCAGGATAGGTATTAAACAATCTGTTTTCCATTCCTCAGGAATAATAGAACAATGCCAAAGTGAATTCAAAATATTTAAAAATATAGACAAACTGTGTGAATTTAATAATTTGAACATTTTGTATGAGAGCCAATCTAAGCCACATGCTGAATCTCTTCTTGATCTTAAAGCAGATTTTAGCTCATCAATAGAAAAATTTTTCACCATGAAATTATTTGTGCAATTTTGTAAGTTATTGTGACTAACTGTGTAAACATTTTGAACTGAATCAGGAGTATACTTATGCAGAAATTGAGAGATCCATTCATTACTAGAAAACAAGCTGTTATTTGTAGAAACATTTTTTAACTTCCTCATTTTAGTCCAAACTTGACTCATTGGAGTGAGTCTATTAATAGAATTACAAAACTCTAACCAACATGCACGACGCTCCTGTCGCAGAATACGTTTTTTTCGAGCTTGCATTTGTTTGAAACTTATAAAATTGTCTAAACAAGAATTTGATTTAAATAAGATGTATGCTTGCTTACAATCTTGTACAGCTCTAGTACACTTCTCGTTCCACCAAGGGAGTCGAAGCTTCCTCCTAGATCTGCGAGAGTCACAAGTGGTATTGTTTTTATTAAAACTGATTACTGACTTCTGAACTGCTTGTAGGATTATTGAACACAAATTATTATATGTATCAATATGACTCAAGTTATTATACTGAAAACTTTCCATCATGTCATTTACAATCTTTTTATAAATAGACCAATCAACTAATTTCAGATTACAATGAAGAGGAATATTTGAAACATTAGAAGGATCCACATCATTAGCAGTATCTATAACATATTTTGTAATGGTAGGCAAATGATAGCTGCCTATAGAATCCTGATAAACCTGCCATTCACAAGACAAAGCCAAGGAAGAAGAAACCATAGTTAAATCAAGACCATTTGGTCTCCATAGATGAGACCCTACAGTAGTTGGCTGACCATCATTTAAGAGTATCAAGTCGTTTTCATCCATGGAATTCATTATAGCTCTGCCACGAGAGTCGTCACTACAACAACCCCAAAAAGTGTGATGGGCATTAAAGTCCCCAGCAATTATCAATGGTTTAGGTATACTATTTATTAGTGAATCAAATTTGTTCTTTTCAAAAGTAGGGCTGCAATTTCCAGGACTGTAAAAACTAACTACTGAAATGTATTTGTTATTAATTTTAATTTTAATTGCAATATTTTGAATAGAATCGTCAAAATATGTGTCTAATAAACTAAATTCAATACCATTACGTATAAATATAGCAACACCATTGTGATCATTACCACAATCATTCCTAACTGTGGTAAAGCCACGAATGTTGTATTGTATGTGTGGTTTTAACCATGTTTCTGAAACTAAGGCTAAATGAATGTCATTATTATAGAGAAACTGCTGAAACTGTAGTCTATTACTTAGCAAACTTTGTGCATTCCACTGAGCAATATTTAAAATTTTGTTAGTGAATTTTATATAATAATATTTTTATCTTTAATAGTCTCTCTAATAGCAGATGTTATAGTTTGTGTACAAATACTTTCATTTTGTGTTTTATTTAACTTAATCAAGTTAACAATAGATTCTGTCAGCAAACTTAATGCTGTGCTATTAGACAACATCAAGTTTATAATATCCGTCGAATTTTCCGATTTGTTCGGTGATGGGAAATTAACTTTATTAAATATCCGAAAAAGGGGTTTTCAATGTGTTTCTGCTTTCAGCAATCTTTTTTTTCTTAATGGGACATTGGCCAGATATGGACAGATGATTACCTTTACAATGGACACATACAGCTTTTTCAGCAGGTATAGAGCACTCCTTGAAGGAATGACCCTCAGTACATACTGAGCACCTTTGCGAATTTTTACAAAATTTGGCTAAATGCCCAAAACGTAAGCAACGGAAACACTGCTTGACTGGTGGAATATAGGGCAGTACTGAAAGCCGCCACATCTTAATATGTACGTAATCTGGTAAAGATGTAGATGAAGCGAAAGTAATAACTACAGTTTGGGTAGGCTGTAGTTCAGATGAGCTACCTACTCTAACTTTTTTCATTATTCTTCTAACGCTTATAATTTTTTTTGAACTTGATATTGCTTTAAAAAATTTTTTTGTTTGACATATCCGTAGGTACTGACGTGATAACTCCAGACAATTCTGTCGTTCCAGCCGGAATCGACGCTTTGATCGACTGTTCTCTCAGAAAAGTAACAGTATCCAAGAATGAATTGGCTAGATTCGGGCGATCGAAAACTACGCCGATTTTGTATCTGTTGATCTTTTCAAGTACTTAATCCCTTTAACAAATCTAGTGAAGCATCCACTCAGGTACATCATATCTCTTTGGCCTATTGGTTGTTCTTCATTAGTGCTCTCAATAAAAACAATAAAGTCATACCCAGCTACGGCGTCCTCAGGGTACCTGCGACTATAGTCTGTCACCTTATACGGGGCATACTTCTCTGCAGTCTTTTCTTCCGCAGTGCAGGAGTCAACGTAGTCTGATTCACTTGTCTCCGAAGATGAATCCGGAAGACCAGTGACAATTTCTTCACCAGGATCTTGTTTAGGTTTTTTCCTTTTCTTAGGCATCTTAATTCTTATGAAAACTACTTGTTTTATAAACTAAGTTAATCGTTAGCAGAATAAAAACAGGAAAATATGTACAAACTAAATTAAAATTGAAATAAAATTTCAAGAAGTAAAAAAAGGACCGCCTATTATTTCGCAGTTCCCGCGCTTTTTTCTTGACATTGACAATCAAACAGCGAATGTAGTTCAATTATGTAGTTTGTGCTGCGCATAGATTTAAGTATGGACCTTAGTATGGACTGACTGCACAATGCAATAGTAGTTAGAAAGAATGAAAGAATGGATTCGAAGAGCGGGTCACCATGTATTTAAAAAAGAAAAAGTCAATATTTATGGTAATGTCCAAAGCGGATTTTTGAATCAATAAGATTATTTGTGTGTATTACAATAATTACTGTGTATTAAACCATAGACTATAGAGATCGAGAAAGTAGCCACAGACTAAGTAGAGAGTATACCAACCTTGGAGTATACACTAAAATACAAATAGCACTATCTATCTCTTTTCTGTTACAGGGTTACAGACAGTTTCAGGTAAGAGATAGGTAGTGTCCACCCACCATAGACGTAAGTCCATGGTGTCCACATGTTCTTTAAGTCTCTTTCTAGAGTATGGCCAAGAAGTCGCAGGTCACAGTCCAATTTCTTATCAGTGGTATTTAATAATTTTTAAAATTATCTACGATGTTTGTGCTGCCATCACGTGAAAGTTTGAATAAAACCAGAGAAAGGTATTTTGTTCCGAGGAAAAGTTGATATCCAGATGGCGGTAGTAGTAACAATTTGAAATGATTTGCAGGTCTTCATCCAGTCTTCATCAAAAACTTGTAGACGTTTTCTAAAGACGGAAACTTTCTAATCTTCTTATATAATAAAAATCAATTGCTGTTTGTTAGTCTCGCTAAAACTCAAGAACGGCTGGACCGATTTGGCTGATTTTGGTTTTGAATTATTTTAGGAAGTCCAGGGAAAGTTAAAAAGGTTTTTTTTTTTATTGTTTCTGAGTCAGTACGAAGTTTGCCGGATCAGCTAGTAAAACATAAATTTATTTTATTGATTATTTGGTGCAAATGAGGGGAAATAAAACAATACTTATAGCAATATCACAATATCCATTGCGATTTTGTACAGACTCCTTTTTTTTTTCTGCGTGTTAAAATCGTCAAATGAGTCCTCTCACCCCTACTGTCAGACTTGTACTGACTAAAATCCACGGTGTCCTTCGATAGCCCTTTATGTTCCGGAGTCGCGGCGATGGAAATAAGTCCCGCGACCCCGGCAGGCTTTGGCCCTCTGTGAGGGGGCCCCGTCATTTTGCTGACAGCTCTTTGAGGCGCGCGTGGAACACTACGCGCCGTAGGGGGTACTCGATGGATGAAAAATGGGTCGTGCGCATCCAGCAAACAATTAATAATAATTATTGACGTACGTCAATTCAAGCCTATTCGCGGTGTTTTTGCGTCGTGCATCGTGCATGACCTTGGCGGGACGTACAGCAAGATGGTATATGCTACATCCAGCACCGCGTCCTTGAGCTGACGTACAGCCGTGACAGATCGTGTTTACGGCGCTTAATAATGGTGAAACTTGTGAAGCCAGTGAAGTTCGACGGTGTTGTTGGTATAGACGCCAGCACATCAAGCTACCACAATCTGACAGATTTCTTTACTAGAATTTCAACCTCATCACAGGAGTAGAAGGTTAATGTTTGATTGGTAAAATCTGACAGATTCGGGTAGGTTGACCTGCTGGCGTCTGTACCATAGACTGGAGGGGCAGCGAATCATCAGCTGTAACTGCTTGAGGGATGGTTATGGTCTACATCGTATTTCATCAATCTGACGACTTGTTGAAGTAATCGGGTCTGGTAGTGGGTGTGCAACCTCACTTTGTGGGGGTAGAAAATCATCATTCAGAATCACTTGCACGTGTGATAATGATGAACTGGGCATAAATGGGGTGAAAGTAAAAGATTGCTACTTTCATCCCCGGCATTTAGTCAGTGAAATGGGTTCGGAGAAAATTGACTGTGAAAGGGGACAGGCGGACACACGATTGATCATAAGATGGTTCCGTTTTTTCAAGACTTACGGAAACCTAAAAAATGTAGTGTTATGTAACAATTTATGAGATATAAATATGTGTAAGGCATAATAATAGCTACACATAATACAGTGGAAGCAAAAGAAACTTTTTACACCACTCGTATTAAATCTGAATCCTACTTAAGATGACTACGCAGTGTACGCACACGCCGCCGCCGCCCGCCGCCGCCCGCCGCCGCCGACTGCCAAGTTGTGGAAGTTGTTTCTGATCTGCGTAATTATTTGATATTTATTCGTGTTTTATAGTTCTTAATTCCGCCCCTGAGCGGAGTTGGGAACGCTCGGCTCGTAAAATTTAACATTTGGTACGATAGCGGAATTTAAACGTTTTTGTTGTTTAATGTTCAGTAAATTAAAGATATTGATGATATTAGCTGCGTGCGGCTGCGGCTGATGTCGTTGTTAAGGTACCCAATCTAATTAAGTGTAATATGCTTCTGATATAGGTTGCTCCCGGATATGATTTATTACAGGCGAAGATAGCTGGAAAACGATAAATAAACTGGTTTTAAAAGCAGTGTACCACTATAAACATTAATAATTTTGTCAAATAAAAATAAAATGTATTTTGAAGTCCTTTTTGCATAATATAACTTTATTTCAGACACAGAGATTCATACTTTTAACTTAAAGACTAAACATAAAATACACTTTTTTTTTTACGTGGTAAAATCATCAGATGAGTCCTCCCACCCCGGGCAGGGCGGGGGGGGATTGTCAGACTTATACTGACTAAAACCCACGGTGTCCTTCAATAGCCCTTTATGTTCCAGGGTCACGGTGATGGTATAAGTCCCGCGACCCCGGCACTCTTTAGCCCTCTGAGAGGGATATCAAGCTTCCCAAAACAAACTTAATGCATCGAAAAAAATCATAAATTTTATATTGTTTGTTTGTATTTTACGAAGTAATTTGCTCTTTTCCTTGCCTCTTTTAGGCTACAGTCCTTACATTTTGAAACATTATGGTTACGACATTACAAAATTATGGTGCTTTGTGTACAGCGTATCGCAAGGAGGCTCGGCTCAGGCTCCTGGAACTTGCTCAAAGTTACTGCCGTTTATTGTCCCCTTAAATATAACCTACGTAAGTACCTACAACACTGTACAACTTCATTTGCATACTGGTGTATGTTCCTAAATGTTGTATTGTTTAGAAACTTCGTAGACTACTTACTTATATGTGAGTTATGCGTAGGTGTAATGACTATACAATAACCTAAATTGAAATAATATTCAATCATAGTGTCATGTGCTTAACATAAGTGTTAAATAACAACCAACGAGTTACACTGTGTGCCGTGACTAATATCATAGGTGTTCCTACACTCCTTACTTACATAAGGATCGAATAATTATATTGCTAGAAAATAAACTAACTAGAACTACCCTGAATACCTAAACTGAAAGCAACTTAGCTTCTGTTATTTAGAAGTCCATAAAGCCTTTCATAGTAACGATACGTGGGTAGGTGTTAATCTAAAAAAAACCTTAATTCTATGTAACCACATATGATTATTGATCGACTCTTTGTTCGGTGTGACATTAGCCTGTCTGGTCCTGGACTGGACGAGTCATCTAAACTCACGTAGCGGGCCCCTCTTACGTCACTATGGCTTTATTTTTTATTGGCTAAGATCCAAAATGAGCATAATAATTTTCAAAGCAACTGTCTATTTAGGTACCTACTTACTACACAGAACACGTCCCTGCAAAGGAGGTAACGAATACATTATGACTGGCCTTTTGGTCTAGTGGTTAGCAGTGACGGATTAACCCTTAATCAAATTAAGCAATTGCCTAGAGCATCACGTTTGGGGGGGGGGGGGTCACCATAAGAAACAGAAAAAATCCTAAGGACGGATTTTATTGTGCTTCTTTTGGTGATCGCTTCGCTCGCTATTCCATCGAGTATAGGCCTGGTTACCTTATTAATTGCATCTTGCGAGTCGCTCTTGTATATACCTAGGTTCTGTTTTACCTTCTGAAATAATACTTAATACATAATACCTTCCACTACCCAGCACTAATGAATATGTTAAAAAAATTAAAGGCAGACACTGCTGCGGATAGGTGGGAGACGCTCAACAGACGTCGCGAGACGATTTCCGGCCACCGTAGGCGCGGTCATACAGATGGCGAGTAATGGGTGACTCACCGTCCGATCATGGACTAGGCTGTTCCAGGGTCGACAGCGCGTATACGTGCACCTCAAAGAGCTGTCAGCAAACTGACTGTGTTCCCCTTTAGAGGGAAAGGACTGCCAGAGTTGCGGGACTATGTCATCCAGTAACCGTAATCCTGGAACGTAAAGGGCTATTGAAGGATAACCGTGGATTTTAGTCAGTACAAGTCTAACAGGGGATCCCGTCCCGGCCTGGGCGGGACGACTATTTGATGTAATTAATCACGAAAAATAAACCTGTGGATAGGGGGCCACCAAAGGCTTCAATTGCTTAGGGCATCAAAAAGTCTTAATCCGTCACTGATGATTTTACCAAATCACACAAAACGCTTGACTGATCGGCAGGACGTCACAAAGTTCTTGTAAGTTCTTTATCTGATGTTTTCTCAATAATGCGTTGGTTACCAAACAGATGTCTTGCTGTGTTTTAACTGGAATTATAATAAGTACTACGTAAGTCAGTGAAAGAGCACGATACTTTTCACCTCACAAGCTTGGAAAAATTATATTTGTCATTCGAAATCACAGTGCAAAAGTGCATGTGCATTTTTCCGCTAGTGTGGAATGTGATTTCAAAATTCCAACACTCCGGCAGGTAGGCGCTCCTACTGCATGTCTATGCACCAAACTCATATTTTAACGTCGATAAGTAAGTAATTGAAAATAATTAATGAAACTGTTAATGATGAAGATTGAAAACATGTGCAGCAATATAACGCCGTTACAGCAGTATAACTATAATTCTTATAAAATTTCAGTTGGAAATAAAAAAACGAAATAAAGTTAAAAGTGGTGGGGTACCCCAACGTATCCTAGGTTCCATATTTGGGTACATCTCATGTTGTTTATTTATCGAGGAAGGCTATAGGATATATAACATCACGCTACTACCAATAGGGACCGAGCAGCGTTGAAACCGCGGGGAACATCTAGTAATATACCTGCAGAACAGTTTTGAACAACGGTTTTTGGAAACTTCGAGTAAAATTATATTAATTGGTAGCAGTCATTCCTGCTACCACAGAGTACTTTTCAGTTTAACACTCACTACTTATATGTAAAAAGTTGGATAGGGTTGAACAACTAATCTAGTATGTGTGTATTAAAAGTAAAAATCAGAGGAACGAGAGAGATTTATAACATGCGTCTATTGTGTAGCAATTTACATATTTCATTTTTACGATGAATTAACTATGTATATATTTTAAGATGCTCGGTTTTATTTATTCATAGAAAAATGTTCCAGATTTTTTTATTTATTTTCGTGCTCTGTTGGGCATGAAAGAAAAACATAGTGTGTCTCCTCATTTTGGTACGCCATTTGTAACCGGCACTAGAGGGACGCAGACAGTTTGTCATGTCTCGAGGAGGGCTGCGAGTTGCCTGCGCCCGCCGCACCGCGCCGCCGCGCCGCCGCCGCCGCACTCGCACAACTCACAGCCTTTGTTATTCAGAACCATTCATAAATAATAAGTCAGTGCGTGGTGGCTGTCAGCCCGCGGCCGCCACGGGTTTCTTCACATTTTATTTCCGGAATGATCTAGCTTGTCTGATATAATGGTTTAGCCCAGAGGATAAGACTTTGCCCATCAAATACGAGGTCGTGGATTCAAATATGGACTGTGATGTTATTTTAAAGGCCTCTAAGAAAAAACTGGATCACTTTGGTGTCCGTCTGTTTGTTCGTCTAGCTGTCCATCCAGCATCTGTCCGTCATCAAGACCCTTTTTATCAGGAAAGCGTGGAGAGTAGAGGTATAAAACTGAAATTGAACCAAACTTTGAAGTCAAAGCAATCAAAAGATTCGTCGTTAATACTCCGTTTTGCCATGAAAGGTAGTTTCTGTTGATCTAGAACTATGACATTTGGATAGTCAGTACAATTACTCTCTCCCTTTGTTTTGAAATCGTTTAACAAAAGGAGTCGAAAGATAAATTGTTGTGATTATTAATGCACCGTATGCTCCATCGTGTCCTCGGGGCGATTCTCTCAGTGGTGACATCCAGTCGTTTCTTCCTTTCGGCCATTCAAACACGACACCGCGCGCCGCCGCGGCGGGTGGTGGCGGTAAAGCGAATTTGATAGCGGTGCCCCGCGCAGTAAGGCGGTTTACGCGCTTCACCGCGCGGTTGGATTTATCACGGTTTTGACCAGTTTGATCACAGACACTGGCAGAACGGCCGCTTTGCGCGCTCCGTGTGCGGTGAAACCGCTGCTCAACCGCGCGGCCGGGCGGTGTAAGGTATCTACGGATTTATTAGAGACCAATGCTACGTGATATCCGCTTCACCGCCTACCGCGGCGGTGGGCGGTGCCGTGTGTGAATCACCTTCCAATGAGACTCAGGAATCTTCCGGAACACCAGTCCAGTCCAGTGAGGACCTGCATCAGGCGTAAGGTGAGGAGACACTCTTATTGTGGAGTCTTAGCGCGCGGCGTGAACGGGCTTAGTGGTTACAAATAAAAAGGCTTTCTATCGGAAACTATCCAGTGTATATGTATTGCGGCAAAAAGATAGTATGCTTTGAGAACATACTATCTAATCCTTTATGGTTATGATTGCCAAAATCTAGATGGAGGAAAAGCTCTGGTATTAATGAGGATTTTCAAGAGGGGAACTAAAACTTATGAATATAATGCTATAAAACTTGAACATGTAAGGTTGTAAAACGGAGTCTTAAATTAATAAAATACGAATGAGCGAGCTCGGGCATTTTACGTGGAGAAAATTTAAAGATGTAGTGTATATTTGAGATTTCTTTTGACAAATTTCGAGACAGCTTCCTAGAGATGCAGCTCAGTGAATTCACAGGTTCGTGTCGGAACCAGGCGCTCTAGTGCTATTCTGCACCTAACGAGCTCACTTCACTCAAATGAGTTCAAATAACTCATTACGAATTCTCAACGACTCATAGTTCGAAAGTTGAACGTGATATTTAAGTTTTGAGAATATCTTTTATTCTCTCGTTCAGAATCTGCGATGATTGACTTTATAAAAATGAGTTTGATTGTGCGCTTACTAGTCTGAAGTAAGCTCGTGAACGCAGAATACAAATACTAGTTCCGAACGGCATTACGTAACGCGGTGTTCCTGTATTTACCCATGAAGCTTGCACTGTATGCTGAGAGTGAGTGTTATGTCACCGCCACAGGTATGTTTACCGTGGGTGGCGTGACTGTGGCGTGGAAATGACCGGTCTGCTACTGATGCTGTGGCGCCGTCTATAGTTTGGCGCACGTAGTGTTTATTTCGCTGGAGTCATGAGCGTGATGTCCAAGTTTCATTGAATCATGTCTAACTAGTCACGACCCTTATCGTTCATTAATAAGGTGCCTGTAACAGCAACACTATCCAAACGAGCTACACCATGTAACATAAATATCAAATTAAATGAGTTTCGGAGCGTGTCTTTCTGCGGGCCGTGCAGATTTAGTGATAATAAGGCGAGCCTCCCTCGGGCCGGGGCGGCTCTCGATACAATACATCTTTGTTTCTTACCTACATACCAACTCCATTTATCATGGCTCGCTGCTTCTTCATTTTCATTAAATTAATTAATTACATGCGAGTCTGAGTCGGATTCCTGTAAATGTCAAGAGACACAATTTTTTATAACAATTTTTTTATTGTGTTTTGACTACTGCAGACTAAATAAATCGGTTCTTCACAGTTCTTTATAATGCGTTCCTGAAAATAATACCTACGAAGGCGTTCGAACTTGGTCGTAAATATTACCAGCTTGATTTATTGCAATACGGGTTGGTGCAAATATCTACCATACCTTTGTAAGCTTCCATGAATGGTACCAGGCAAGCTTTTAAAGTGTTTTAGTATGGTATATGTACAGTTGAAGTAGGTACCTTTTTTTTTTTTTTTTTTTTTTTTTTTTTTACGTGGTAAAATCATCAAATGAGACCTCCCACCCCGGGCAGGGCGAGAGGTACTGTCAGACTTGTACTGACTAAAATCCACGGTGTTCCTCAGTAGCCCTTTATGTTCCGGGGTCACGGTGATGGTATGAGTCCCGCAACCCCGGCAGGCTTTGGCCCTCTGAGAGGGGGCCCCGTCATTTTGCTGACAGCTCTTTGAGGCGCGCGTGGAACACGACGCGCCGTCGACACGGGCATGGTCTATGGTCGGGCGGCGAGTTGCCCTTTACTCGCCGCCCGCATGCCCGCGCCTACGGTGGCCGGAGATCGTCTTGCGTGAAGTAGGTACCTACTTCAAATAGGTAGGTTTTAATAAAAATGACGATGACGACGTAATTGGTATCAACGACTCGAGTATAATGCTACAAAGTGTCGTCGTCTCGTCGTCAGCATGGTGTCCACGCTGACGAAGACGCTATGTTGAAACATTACTCGATCGCTTCAGTGTTACGAGCTGCGGGGCTGTTACGAGTGTGTCTGCCGCGTTACGAGGCCGCTTCAGAACTTATAACATCTCCATCTCGGCAATACACTCAAACTATTAACTCAAAGACCCTTTAGTGAGTTCACTCGTCCAATGTTAGGCTTTCATTAATTACACGAATGCAGTAAATGAATTGAGTGCAGGTAATGGAATGTGCTTTCAATTACGAGTTAGTAGCGGGGCGTGACGTCTCCGCACTCCCCACGCCACACATTACTCAGTCGAGGCGGCGAGCTTACTGTACACTACAATATACAACACGGAAGTGATTCCAGTTTCTTGGTGCTCTCACTGCTGTACAATTCTCCGTGGATTGTTTTAAAGTAAATACTCAAAACCATTTTCGCACCGCATTTAGGTAACTCTTTGAAATAGAAAAATATTTTGAATGACTATTTTCCCTTTGTGAAATGCCGACTACTTGAGCATAGCACAGGATTTCTTATTACAATTCGATTTAAATGACAAAAATACCAAAACTGCAATCTGAAACCGGACACTATACTATATATTTAAAAAAAAACGCAAGCGACCCTAACAGTAGTCGCGTATGATGGAATATCTTTGTAGTGAAATAGAAGGCTACGAAGGTTTAGACGTAGATTGTCTAATTAGCATAATGCCCAGCGGTTGTAAAGGGTTCCACTTCGCAGAGTGTCCAGTAAGCATAATATCCAATTTGCTTATTGAACTAGATATTTACCGTTGAACGTTATCGACAGGACCTAGGGGTCCTTTCAGATTTTGCCGTCTCGTCATCCCCTTCTAACCTTTCTGAGTAAAAGTGAGAGTGTCTTTGGGGTTTGGTTGGGGTCCCAAGCTCGCTACGCTCGTTCTAATGGTAGACTTATAAATGGGCACAAAAACTTATCATGCAAGAGCGAGTGAAGCGAGCTCTGGATTTGGGCCCCTCCGTGGATCAGGCAACGGAAAGGCTTTACGCCGGGACTTCTCCAACAAACCGAAGACAAGCGAAGATTTGTTTGAATAACTATAATCAGAAATACAAATCTCCTCTCCGCTTAGCTTCGTTGGAAATCTGATTGGTTATTCATACACATATATCTCCTATCGTCTCCGCTTTGGTGGAATCACGGCCTTATGGCGAATTTGTTACCTACAGGTACGTGAATATTGCTCACAGTTTGTTGCAATAATTAATGAACCGTGTAGGTATGTCGTAGTAGTTAGCGACCATCCTCAGTTATTAGATCAAGCACCAACATTGACATAAATTAAATTGCGCTAGATGTCGTAAGTTGCTGGAAGTTGCACGACGCCTCTCGCAGCCGATACTCAGCGATACGACTCGGCCTCGGGAACATTAATCATGGCAGTTGGGCTTCCAGCCCCACGGGAGCGCACTGGATATAAATTAGTTTAGTGTCTCGTAATACTTGATGTAGCTTCGGAGACGTCGCGTCCAGAAATTAAAACTCAGAAAGCTAATAATTGTGTGTTTCTTAACACAATTCTTAGCTTTTTCATTCCCAGACTTTTATGTAACAATGTATCGTGATGTGTGGCGGTTAAGTAGCGGCGCGCGCCGCGCCGGGGCGCTGTCGCATATTGATATGAATGGGTGTAAAGATAAAGGTGTTATTTTTCAGATAGTGTCTAAATTCGAAGTCAATTGAGCGCATCGGTTTCACGAGCTCACACGAGATAGTATCCTGCCCCTATACATATGTAATATTTCAATTCTTCTTTTGAGTTAGGAAGTCATATTGTTTAAAGTTTTATGTAAACTTAAGAAATACTAGCGGCCCGTCCCGGCTTCGCACGGGTGGAGAACTCGGTCTAAAACCCGGTCCCGATGGTTATAAACACTACAAAAAAATAATTATCCGAATCGGTCAAGCCGTTTTCATGTTATGTCGTGACAACGGAAAACGGGTTTCATTTTTATATATATATAGAAGATAGATATTGATTTAATTTAATTCAAATTATTATTTTTTTTCGCTTAAAATTAAATTAACAATAAGTAATTATTACATTACCTACTAATTAGCCTGTAAAAGGCCTTCCAATGTTCACAATTGTGCGCCACCTCATTCCAAATTTCAAGGAAGACTTCCAGCTCATCCCACCACCTCCTTCGAGTCTGCCGCGGCCCTGTGTCGCTATGTCGGGACACTCATGAGCCCACAGCTCGTTCGGCACGGGACAGACATGTCCTGCTCAGTCCGATTTCAGTCGGGCAGCCTTTTGAGCCACGTCAATGATTTGTGTTTTGGAGCGCAGTGTAGTGTTTCGATCGTGATTTGTTAAGACCAAAGATGCTGTGCTCCATTGAATGTAATAAGGAAATACGTACTATTAAACTTTAAACAAAGAATTGAAATACTCCAACTCGTGTTAACTGCCACAGCGAGCGTTGAGAAGTTTTTGCTCCTCGAAAGAAATAAATGAAGAAATAACATTTATTAGTACGGACAGGGTACCTACTTACTTTCTTGGGCTCTTCCCCAAGAGACTGGCGGCATTGCCTCGTTGTGTAGTAGTGCATATAGTGTGTAGTGTCAGTAGTATCTGGCCAAGGATAATGTCAGCCCTGGTGTCTGGGGTCACGAGCGTTAACAAATCCTATTTAGATATATCTACTTCTTTTTATTCTTGTTTCGTCCAGAAGTTTTGTCCCATACTACAAATGCAATACAATACTTGACCCAAATGTAATTTTGTTTTTTTTCTCCTATTGGATCCTATTGGAGATGTATACTGGAGTTATTGAGGTTTATTTATTTCAGTCTGCTAGTGATCTTTTTTAGGATATTTGTTGGAGATAGCCTATAGCGTGCACCCCAGGGATGCACACCTTAGTTAGTTGCATCGTTACGTAAAAAGAATTCATAGACCATTCATGCGCTAAATTATGGGGCAGCCTTAAAAATATTCTCAAATCTGTTATTGTACACGAAGGGCCAAGAGCGTTGTGTTTTAGTTGGGTATGTCTAGTCCTCAGACGCCACTGCTAGCTCAACACGCTGCTGTAACACACACAGAGGCATCAAGAGCAGCACCAGTAATTCAGTAAACATCGGTTGGCAATAATAATTCATATTCAAAAATAATTGACATGATATGAAGCGAAATCATAAATGAAACCCCATGTGAACGTGTACACAAAGAATCTCACGATGGCAGTGGGGCGGGAGACACGCAGCGGGGAGGGGCGCGGGGGGCGGCGAATCTCGGGTAAGTATGTTAATGTGACGCCACGTGACACATCGACACATTTTTCTCTTACTAGAATGGGTTAGAATATAAAACTCTCCGTCGCCGTCCATGTCACCTGCTTACGTCACTCCAACATAGCGATAGGTTTGTGTTGCGAACTCATGGACTGTCACAATGATATTCAAGTAAGTGATATTCACTTCAAAAATACGTAAGTACTACCTGGGGAGTAACTTATCGTGATGTGTTTAGCTGTGTTACTCGTACCTACTTTTGTTGTTATGTACCTACCCTCCCTACTGCTACTACTTCGTTATCAATCGTTTCGTTCGTTATAAAAATAATTAAATGTTTGTCAGGTTTCAAGTATATAAACTGAGTTTTTCGGGTTTCCACAAATCACGGCTTTTGTTTCTGAAGGGACGGTTTATTTTAAACTTGATTATAGGAATTTCTCTTGTATCGTGGGTGCGTTTTAAAAACATATAAGCTCACATAAACAAACTTCTCGACCCGGAACAACTATTGGTAGATTTTTTACTACGTGCGGATATCAAACCCGCGACACGCAGCGCAGCAGTCCAATCGCTCAGCCACTAAGCTAATCGTGTCGTTATTTTAATATAAGCTTGCCGAAATTTCTTCTTTTTTTTTAATGTTTCCCCACACTAGGAATTTCTCCTGTGTCGTGGATGCGTTTACAAACATAGAAACTCACGTACCTTCACAAACACCCAGACCCGAAGCAAATACTTGTAGATCATACAAATATTTGTTCCGTGCGGGAATCGAACCCGCGACCAGCGCAGCAGTCGCAGCGCAGCAGTCCAATCACCTACCTGTAGCTCCATAATTTTGTAAGGATTTAAGTTTTAAAAAATGTCTTTGACAATTCACAAGTGCCTGTAACTGGTCTATTTGAAATAAATGCACTTGATTTGAGTAAAGCCAGTATTATTTTTGTAGTTGTTAGTTTGATTGAATTCCGAGTTGGGCCGGTTTGGGCGGCGCGGCGCGGCGCCCGAGCGAAGCCTCGTCGGCTCAGAGAGGAGCGTGTAGGCATGCTCCCCTGCGACCTTTATACATTCCGAAATAATCCGAGAGCCAGAAACAATTTGTTTTACAATAACATATTTACCTTTTCATTCCGAGGCCGGCGGGCGACCTGCATGCCGCTGATTACGGGATGTTGTAATGTTTGTAGCTTTGATCCTCAGCAGGTACATGTGTGCGCTGAGATAACATTGTACCCACTGCGGCTGTACCTACCTAGCGTCAAACCGACGCACAATAGCACTCACTCTGATGAGAGTTCGTTCCCAGGCCTAAGGGTGCGTCTCACTGAAGTTAATAACTGGCACAAACATGCGATTCCGAAAAATTATGAAAGTAAATGAGTCTTTGTTATTTGAAATAAAGATATAAATAAATTTAAAAAATTAAATAAAAAGTATGTGATGTATACGGGCAATGTCACGAGATCCACATTCCTATAAAGTTTATTTTGGAATAATTAATATTAAAACAAACCAAACGTGTTTTTATATGTTGTTACAGATTAGCTATTCTTATTTATTTTTAAAATAGAGGGGGGGGGGGGGGGGGGGGTCAAAAGCTAGCGAAAATATTGTAACGTAATAAATAGATGGCACCTTATAAACAGAGTGACAATTTTCATTGAAATAAATCCGTTCAGCTGTTTGTGCATGAAAGAACATCATCCATCCTCAGGTAGTAAGATAAGATTCACCTGAAGCGAAGAAAATATGTTCAGTAAAAATACAGTTCTATTTACGTCAGATTTGTGTTTGAAATAGAGTGGAAATGTCACAGAGCGGCGGCGACGGAAGTGTGGGCCGCGGTGCAGCTCACGAGCCGCGCCGTCACATGCGGCTTTGCTCTTTCGTAACTCTAGCGTTATACGATAACATGGAGAAATCGGAAATGATGCAATTCATATCGTTCATTCGTTAATATAATATGTGAATAGTGCGTCCCTTAAAATCTGCGGAAGTAAACAAATACGGTTTTTAATAAAAGTAACCACGAGATACACACATCAACACGGTCCAGGGATATTTAAAAAAAGCGAATTACTATCAATGTGTTATTTATTTATATGACATGTATACTTATATTTAAATAATACTTTATTTAATATTCTACCATTTTTTAATAATGGTTAAGGTATAGATTAAAATTTCAGGATTGTATGGAAAAAAAATGAAGCATAGACGGAAACCGTATATGAATGAACTTTTAATTTGTGAGTAAAAACTGAAAAAAATAGAAAAATCATTTCATTTGTGTTTATAAACTAAGGCCCCCGGTGCCTCTCCGCTACTTCACCTGTGGCACGATAGCGTGTCCACAATCTTGAAATTACATTTTGATGGGTCCCTATGGCCTCAGCAACATTACGCTGAACAGATCCAGCTTCCAGCATTCCCACAGCTCGTAACATCTCCGCCCTCGTCAAATGTCGGCGTTGCATGGCTACAATATCTCAATTTTAACTTAATCTTTCGTTTAAAAATGAAAAAAACGGTAACTAAACGTAATTCGTATTGTTTTCTAAATTTCGCACAAATGAAAATTCCCTCTCCTATACATCAAGACATTTTTATGCCACCGAAACAAAAGAATTTTCAAAAATTTGAATTAGGCAATTAGTTGAGATAAATTACAAACCAAATCGGTGACTGAAATGATTCCAATGCGGCAGTTACTTTTTCGAGTTATTTAATCAGAGTATGAAAATATCTCGACCGTGTTGAGTGTGTATTATCTGAACTTGCTTGAGTTCCACGCAAATTTATACTATGACCTATTCCAATCTCCGATCCGAGTAAAGGGTTAAAGCGGCACGGCGCCGTCCATCCTTTTCTCGAAAAAGCAAGCAATTCAGCCATTTTCGACCCCCCTGTACTTCGTTGTGGAAAAATATAAAGAAGACTGAATTTTCAGTACCGGGCAGGCATTGCAAGACAACGGTATATTTCAAATTTCATTCATTTGAAACCAGTAGTTTTGAAGAATTAGACGGGTCAAAGTTTCTTAATTTTGTCACTCACTCACGGACTGACTCACCGACAATCAAAATTCTAAGGCACTTCTAGCAGACCTAGAAAGCTTGAAATTGGAATATAAGTAGTGGTTGGGTGTATGAATCAAGTTAAAACTAAAATATTTGGGGGCACGGTAGTTCCCCCGCCAAGTCGAGTAATTTTTTTCAATTTTGGTCCAGTTTTATAGAAAATTCGTTGCTGGTGGATATAAGTAGAAGGTACCGAAAAGAAAAAAAGTAGAACTGTCTACAAAATACAAAAAGAAATGAGATCCCATCAAAAACAATACTTGTCAAAAAAACCAAGTCTCGCAACTCAGTTGTTCTACGGTAAAAAGTTGTGAGATCCATGTAATACCAAGTCTTATCCATGTAATACTTAAGCGACTTCCTGTCTTAATACGTCAACTCCCTAAGAAATCTTTAATGTTTTATATAAATATATTGACTTGGTCATCGCACTAAATAATTTAATTAACACGTGTTTTCATGCGATGGCCGAGTCAATATATTTATATAAAACATTAAAGATTTCTTAGGGAGTGGACGTATTAAGACAGGAAGTCGCTTAAGTATTACATGGATAAGACTTGGTATTACATGGATTCACAACTTTTACAGTAGAACAACTGAGGTGGTGGCGTGTGTGCGCTTGGTTTTTTTGACAAGTATTGTTTTTGTGTTTCTTAACTTGCTTGACTTCACAAAATACTATGACCTATTACAATCTGCTTCCGATCACGAGTCCAGGATGAAAATAAATTATATTTTTATTAGTCTTCCTTGCTCAAGAACGTGCCCCGTGCCGTCGTGCGCAGTGCAACTCAAAATGGGGATTATCAGGTTGTTGTTTTTCGTCGATCACAATCTCGTGGCACTTGGGATGGATGTTGACATCGTCCGGTCCGGTCACTCGGTCACTCGGTTCACCTCTCGACTCATACGCCTCACGCCGCAGACGAAGATCACATTATGAATGTTAATATATTAAAGAAAACAATAATAATGAATGAGTCCATTAGATACTTAATGCTGATTTGTAATTAATATCGTCGCATTTATGATTCCGTCAGACGTCAGTGACACAAACATATTCTATTCCCAGAACAGTTGTTTGAGTACTGTTTGGACAGTGTAGCGGTGTAGCGGTGCAGCAGTGAAGCGGTGTAGCAGTGAAGCGGTGTAGCAGTGAAGCGGTGTAGCGGTGTAGCAGTGAAGCGGTGTAGCAGTGAAGCGGTGTAGCGGTGTAGCTGTGTAGCGGTGTAGCAGTGAAGCGGTGTAGCAGTGAAGCGGTGTAGCAGTGAAGCGGTGTAGCGGTGTAGCAGTGAAGCGGTGTAGCAGTGAAGCGGTGTAGCGGTGTAGCTGTGTAGCGGTGTAGCTGTGTAGCGGTGTAGTTGTGTAGCGGTGTAGCGGTGTAGCGGTGTAGCGGTGTAGCGGTGTAGCGGTGTAGCGGTGTAGCAGTGTAGCTGTGTAGCGGTGCAGCGGTGTAGCTGTGCAGCAGTGTAATGGTTTAATGGTGCCTATTCCCTGTTATATTATTTGTGATGTTTTGGCTAATGTGGTCAGCAGATTACGAGATCTCTAACGAGATTATTAATAACAATTCCAACTATGACTGTACCTAATCTAATGAGCAGCGGACACGAATTGGTCGTTTGAAGGATAGGACTGTCCCGTGCGGTGACGCGCGTCTTCACGCGGACATGTAATCTCGAGAGTGTGGCCAGCCTACTAAAACAATTACGTCTTACTAAATAAATTAAAGTTATCTTCGGAGGGTGGAGGCGTGAGAATGACTTAACATTAAGACAGTAATTCAACAATGTGCACAAGACAAGGCACGTAGGCGGCTGTGGAATGTTATTACTAACGTTTATTACTACGGCGCGGTCGGGCTGTCCCGCCGCGACAAATGACGCGCGATTAGGCGTCGTCCCGAGTCTCCCTGTGACTGCTCCTGGCAAGGATTAATGTCCGACAACCCCGTCATCGCGCGCCTCAACGCGGTTGTGTTGAGTGCTGCAGCGCGCGGCTCACGACGGAGCTAGACCTTCGCCTCGATGTTTACATAACTTTGTATACAAGTTCAGTGTCCATATTATTCCGTAAAATATTGTCATCATTTATGCATGCGTCAGTTAATATTTATTTGGGTCTAATACTATGATATTTATGTTGTTAGCTTTGGCAATTGCGTCTCTCTGCCTCATGTAATATTCATGATGCACTACATTTTTGTAAGTTTGTGATCTAGCAAGGTAAGTGGTAAGTAGTAAACAGTAAGCGGCAAGCGGCGAGGGTCACCACCCGCCGCGCTCTAATATGGAGGATTTCAATAAATCTCGAGAGGTCGGTGAGGCGGATACAATTCGATTTGTGTGTCGACTCAGAGACTACCTGAGGGCACACGTATACACATAAATAGAGAAGCTCGCCAGTCGACACAGTATTATTTATATTTCCAATAAGCGGCCGCCGTGTGCTACGGATGGGGGAGGGTAGAGGTTGGCCACAAGACGCTGACGAAATCAATTGATGATACAATTTTTCTTTATCTTATTTCCCTTTTCATAAGTCACGAAAAGATGATCACTGAAACAATAGTCTTATTTTAATGCAGTAAGTATTTAGAATGTGTATAAAAATTTACGTTATAAAGATACTAGCTTGAAATCATAAAGAACTTGACTGGTTGTTACCAACAAACTAAAATTTAGAAAAGAGTCGCGTGTGTCGACGTCAACCAAGTAGAACTGTAACTTGTGTATAACTTGGATACGAGGACCTTCATTGCAGCTAAATACTACATTTCTTGTATGTGAAGACTAGCCAATTAAAAAATATATGATTTTATAAGCTTCTCAGGATTTGATTATTTAAAATTATGTTTCCAAAATATATGTAGCTTCACCTGCGACAGTGTCCATTTACCAGGACTGCTTAGTATACCTACAGCAAAACATGTTCCTGTTACTTTTTTCCTTTTATATTGAATGAATGTCTTTCAAAAAGTAACAAGTAACGTTATTAAATAAGCTTCGGCCTGTCGTCAGAGTGGCGGCCCTCTCCCTCCGTCCTCACAGCACATCTCGCTCGCGGCGTCTTCAGAACTTGTTCCTCATGGGAACCATCTGCGCCGGTTCTGTTGAGAAAAAATAACAAATTGACTCACGACTTTCAATGTTAGTTACAACTTTGTTTGAGAGGCTTTACTTCGGCTGTCGGCGGCCAACGCGTCGCCCACACTACGCGCACTTTACTAATTTTCTATTTATTCTTATAAAGTACCTATTATTGGAAATATTATTAGCATTAAATTTGTGGAATCAGGAGATAATGACACGGTAATTTGCAGTAAACTTGAATTGTTATTTTTATGTACTTACTAACAGACTATATTACTACCTACTTCGCTGGCTTGGTTTTCGGTATTGTAATCCGCTTATTCGTAGAGATTTACGGACTTTTTCACATTGATCACATTAAAGAAGTAAAAGGGAGAGATCCGATAAAGGGAATTCACCCATTTCACAAAATACGAGTACAACGTACTATTAAAGAACAAAGGAGCATGGACAAGCAGATGTAGACGCTAGTTAATTCTGTAAGTTTAAGGCAATTTCTTGTGGACGGTGTTTTTGTCTTATTTCCGGATTCGTGCTGGGAAGCAATGTATAATGTCCTCATGATGCGGGCGCTGCTGAGGGACGGGGAAACTCTTGTAAATGATATCTCTTTCGAAGCTTATAAAAAAGAGCGCTAAAATCGATTGAAATGTGATGTATATTATAATGTCTGAAAGTCGTCATGAAATTCCTTTTATTTCAAGCTTTTATTTAACATCCAATATTTTGCCACCCATTTAAATCTAACTTATTTCTTTATTGAAGTTAACAACATACGCCGATATATCATTATATATGTACTCGTATTTACATATAACTTGGCTCTCATTTCACATTTATGCTTTTGATGTATTTGTTTACATCCACTTTAGTGCTGTCTGACTTCCAGGGTCTGATGATAAAGCGAGATGGGCATGGGAACTCTGAAACGATATAAGACAAACTCATCGAGTTAGGGTTCGTTTAATTTGTCTTAACAAGTACTCTGGTGCTAAAAAATATAAATACGTACATGCACAAGTGAAGCACGGTTGGTGCAGTGGTTGAGTAATCGACTTTTGCGCAGTGTGTCGCGGGTTCGATCCCCGCACGGAATAAATATTTGTATGACCTGCAGGTAGTTGTTGGGTATATGTAGGTGAGTTTCTATGTTTGTTAAAAAATTGCACCCACGATACAGGGAAAATTTGGATAGTGTTTGGGCAACGTCATAAAAAAAAAGAATGTAAAATTCCATTTTCTTTATAAGCTGTTAAAGTTATTTGATATTTTGCATTCGTCAGTACAACCCTTGCGAAATTTTTATTCTCATTTCAGTGCAACAGAAATTTTAATAAAAGCATGCATGTCTCGGTAAATTACTATTGTTTGCATGAGAATGAATGCATCGCAATGTTCGCATCCTTCAATGAACTTTTTATTTTGATACGTAGTTCATTTCCTTACCGAGCGCTATTGAGTGGTAGACAGAACTTGAACGGATATAAAGCAACTTGTTCCGGCGCGGCGTGTGCACACTGTGCACTCACCGGCCGCAGGAAGCTGCGGAGCAATATCCCGCGCCGCGACTCTAACTCATACAACACACTTTTAATTGTTGCGCGAGTGGCCGGCAACTTGTGCCGACATGTTGCGCTCCGCTGCTGTGTACATACACACACACACACACACACACCACACGGTGAGAGACAACAAGTTTATGTAGTTTCTTGAACAGTTGAACTAGAGTCTCACTTGACGCGTGTTAACAACATAACACGAAGAAACAGGTAGCGGGTAATAATCCTCAGCGCGGGCTCTTTGTGTACCGGACGATCAGACGCCGGATCTTTCTATTCATTTATAAAAAGGAATCCCTTGATAAAAAGACACCGCCATTATATTTTTCACTCAATTTTGTGTGATAGTGAAAACTCTCATTTAGTGGAATAAAAGTCAGATTCTTCGACAGTTTAATTAAATTACTTGCTGGAAGAAGGAAAGAATGTGTGGGTGACGCTGCGGTGAGGACGGCGCGGTGTGGGGGGGTGAGGGGGGGGGGGTGATTGATGGGAGCCGGCCGCCGCGCTTCAGTGGCTGCTGCGCCGCGTCATAACACTTGCCGCCAAGCCGCCCCGTCACGCCAGCCCCTCGTTACACCCTGATCTTCGCTTAAACTTTACAAATAGATGTTGAGGAAACTTGGGTAGCAACGTGTTGTAGAACATGTAACGCAAGTAACAAGTGGCAGTGTTGTCGGGCCTTTGCAGTATTTGGATGTTACTTCAGTAATCTCCGACTAACAAGCGAGTAATAGTTGCGAGCCGACACTTGCGACATGTGGCATATAACAAACTGGCCGGAAATTGATTGGTTTTCCACAGACAAACGAGCTAGACGTGGGGACCGGGGGGCGGGGTGCGGGTGGTCGGGTATAATGAAGCGCTCCGCACTCCGCACTGCTAAACGCTTGGCGAGAGTGCGTTCTTGTGTTCATGTCCGAGTAGAGTGGAGGACATTAAGTATTCCCTCCGCGGGCCGCAAGCAATCAGTGCGCGTCGCCTTCACGAGCGCTCAGCGGTCGGCGACTCCGGCACTCCGGCACTCCGCTGTGACGAGAGGTCTTTATTAATTGATTCATTACTTCCAATTCATCAGTTACTGACCATTACCCAGCGCTACCGAACTGCCCGCCTGCGTACTATGGCCACTCATCAAGTTCATAGTCGTCAACTGGCCACACCGCACCTCCCCGCGCACTCCCCTCGTCCGCCTTTGTAGTCTGGCTCAGCACGATACTACACAGTACGATAGTTCTTAGGCGAAGAAAATCTAAGCTTATCGGTTAGCCGGGGACGTGGGACTGTCTCATCAGGTAACCAATAGTAACCATGGCCCTCGAACTTAGCGGATGGTTGTCCAGTTCTTCATTCGCTTCGCTTCGGTCAACTCCGGTCTACGAGATCCAACCCGCTATGAGCCTCTACGCGCTACGAGCTTCTACGCGCTACGATCTTCTATACGCTACGAGCCTCAACGCGCTACGAGCTTCTATGCGCTACGAACTTCCACGCGCTACGAGCCGCTACGCGCTACGAGCCTCTACGCGGTTATAATTTAAGGCCTATAGTACCAACAACTACATGCTGCGGGTGTATTGTACAGACAAAAAAAAAAAATAAAAAATTCAAAATATTTATTTCTTTCTCAAGTAAAGTGACAATATTAGTGATTGGAGCCTCCTTTTAAGCATAAGATGCCTGTGTTAGGAGACTCCGCTCTTCCATAACAAAAAGTATAATAGATTTCAACAAGAGTACAAATGCATAAAAACATTATAAGAAAAAACAAAATGAGAAAAATTATAAATAAAATTACAATTAAATTTAAAATCCATGAAAAAATCGAATAAAATTAGATACAAACAAACAAGTTCATGCAAGATTACAAATTAAATTAAAAATAAATCAAGTCATAATTCAATCAAGAATCAGACTAAAATATAACAAAAGCATATCAAGCTACCACAAACTGGCAATACATTTCAACTTTGTCACAAAACAAGAAGGTTCGTGTAGGTTTATGTGCCGACGCCGACGTCTGTACCTATTTTTTTGTAACTACTGCTGTTTGTGAAAAGTTTTTGTTAGCGCTTCGGTGCTACGGTGCCACGAGAATCAATATTGTGCTGTAAGATTGTCAGAGGTGCACAATGCACATGCACTAGAAACCTGAAACACCAGTTGGGACTCTTCGTGCGAGTGTAGGCGTGGAGAAGGCCTGGGAGGCCTAGTTTAACATAGCGATAGATATTGCAACAACACTGCTCTGGTAACTATCACTGAACTATTTGTATTGAAAATAACGTCCTCCGAGAACGTGGTTAAATGCCTGTCTTACTTCTATGTTAAAACTGACGTTTCACTCCATGTACGTCTCCCCAGAGCTCGGAGTTCGTAAAAAAAGGTTATGTCAAAGAGGTTACGCCAACACATTTTTAGTGCGGCCAACGTTTATTTATAAAACAAAAGACGAAAAAACTGTTTGCCAGAATGTGTTTAGTATGGTTTATATGTATAATTCAGATTTGTATAGCTTTATTTCTTAACGAAAGTCACATAAGTGATTCCCAAACAAAAGATCAGCTGTTTATTTCAATTAACCGTACAATGGTTAGTCATTCACACATCTACGTTATTCACGGTCTACGTCGGTGAGCAAATGTTTCACGAATATATTTATGTTTTTTAGGATTCCGTACATTCAAAACAAGTAACGGAATTCCCTTTGGATCACTTTTTTATCCGTCTGTCAAGACCCTTTTCTCAGGAACTCGTTGAAGTATCAAGATGATATTAATTGATCTATTAATCATGTCCTAATTGTGTAGTAAATAAGAAATCTAACATGTCACTCTAAGCAACATGTTGTCTGTGTCAGTGAAGTTCATGATCTTAAAAGAACATGGCAAAAACGCTTCGTTTTAAATACTGAACCCTTCATTGCGCGTGGACCGGCACGCACTTGGTCAGTTTTTTAATACTTGTCTACGTTATTATATATCTGTCGCTCGCTCGCTTTAGCTCCTGACAAGTGCGTGAGGCGATGAGTGTTACTTCGTACTGCAGTCGCCGCGGCCCGTCCCCCGCCGTGTGGCCTGTATGTCGTCCACGCTTCAGGTCTCACTAATACTTTATTATTTGTTTCGAGTAATACTCTCGTTTAATGAAAGTATCGGAGAACAATAAACTCAATTATTTATACCTGTAGGTCGATGTTGACTGGACACACGGTGATATTACTTAGGTAGATCTCTTTCCCTAGTTCCCTGGTGGCGGCTGGACGTGGATATTACATGGGAGTACAGGGAATCCACTAGTTCGCGCGGTGGCTTATCGGCGCGTGATCACCTTTTTATGAGCTTTCTTCTATTCGGTACTACTCGGACCACAAACACAAAACCCAATATTAACTTAATAATGTGGATTTTAGTCAGCACGAGTCTGAAAGTCCCTCCCGGTCTGCTTGGGAAAACTCATTTAATGATTTTACCACTATAAAAAAAAAGTATCGCAACTACTTTGCAGTAACATAACATAAAAGTGGTCCCCCCTCTCGCCGCGGTCCCCCGCTCCCGCCATTGGGCGCGGGTTCAGAATCTGATGAGTGGATTTACTTAGTGAACCGGACGTTATGCCGAATTACTTCGCACAGGTAGCTGGCGGGATAGGCTTTGTGCTGCCACGACAAATGGCGCAGGTTTCCGTTCAATCTTCAAGTTGATTTGTCGTTCCGATCCGCTCTGCTTCGCTTCGCTCCGGTCAGTTTGTCAACGATAAGCGAGCAAAGGTCGCAGATAGTCTCTTTCAGTAGAACTCGGCTTACACCGTACGGTGTAAGCCGAGTACGGCTGTGGGCGCCTCATAAAGAAGTACGAAACAAAGTAAAATACCGGCCGCGTCCGCGTCGTCCGCGTCGTCAGGGGAATTTTATTTCAAATTAATTTCATTGTGCAGAACGACTGCGATCTTTTCTTTTCATTTTGTGCTGAGAGCCGAGTGCGGGTGTCGGTGTTTGATTTAATGACTTTTGTGTTACGTCTGCTCTCTCAGTGCAATGACGGTGGTTAGCGTTAGATCATTAAAATAAATATTTTTTCATTACTTATACTTTGAAAGTACATAAATATCATAATATGCCTGAGGAGCGGGTTGAAAGTAATATTTCGCAGCACTGACGAGAATCACTTTAAGTTACAGCTGCTAAATAAAAATATAGTTCTATTTCGACATTTCCACTGAATAATGCTTTAACTTTTAATTACAGTCACGAACTTTTTTTTTTTTTTTTTAGGTGGTAAAATCATCAAATGAGTCCTCCCGCCCTGGGTGGGGCGGAAGGGACTGTCAGACTCTTACTGACTAAAATCCACCCGTGTTCCTTCGGATGCCCTGTACGTTCCGGGGCCGCGGTAACCTGGGTTAAGAAAAAACCCGCGACCCCAGCAGGCATTTGGCGTGAAACACGCCAAATGCCTGCTGGGGTCGCGCCACCAACCCGGGCTTGGTCCTCGGTCGGACGGCGAGCCACCCATTACTCACCGTCCGCAAGCCCGCTCCGCCGCTGTGCCCTCTGCTGATCAGAGAGACACGCGTTGGAGCGTCCACACGACAGGCTATTCGCATACGGGCAAAGAGACTCCTTAAAGAAGAGTTTTTGCCCGCATCCCAGGGTGCACCGGCCCGAAAAACTGGTCTTCCCCCCGGACGTATCCGAGAGGGAACTCCAGTCCACACAGTCACGAACTTAGAGTGCGATTTAAAATTAAAATGTCATAAAGTTAAGTATAGGAGAGTAAGAATAGGAGATTTATACAATTTCGTTTCAAAAATTCCTCTAAAATTATTTAGATTTCCGCAAAATGTTTGACATTTCTTTATGATGAAAATGAAAGATAATAGCTGGACGACCTCAGGACAAAATAAAACATAATAAGCGGAATGCGGCAATCCGATCTAGATTTTTACTTTACTCGTATTCGTAATGAAAAGCACAGTGTTTACCACGGGTAAATTACTTTTTAGTCCCTCGAACCACTAGGGTCCTCACCCCCTCTGGGCACTAAATAAGTTGCTTGCACCCCTTGAATAACAATGTATTATTACAAAATATGACAACTGATAATGACTCTTTTGTCAAATAAAAATATTTGACAATATTTTTACCTTCAAAATATTTGAAGCTTTGTTTAAATTGGCTGTATTATAATTCTGAAATATGATTTGCTAACAAGCCGCTCGGCGAGTCAGGTGATTAGCCAGCGCGCGCCATATTGCGCTACATTAGTCAATTGTCTTCAATTTAATGTAAATTCAATTCGCCATTTATTGCGAAGGGCGCTCCAGTTTGAGACATTTTAAATCTCGTTAAATGGATAGAATGGAAGAAATAACTCGTAGGTTCATCTAACTAATGATACGAAATAAAATAAAGTAGTTCAATCTAAATAAACAAGAGTTATACGACAGGAGGACATTATAACAACAGGAGTTTTTGGTAATTGAAATTAACAAAAATTCCGACATAGCTGAATGTTGATAGAGCACCCAAGCACTTGTAGAAATAACGTGTCTTTGAATTATTGTTCTCGAAACCATAAGTTTCATAAAAAACTATTTTAATTATTTGTAGGTAACCAAAAACAGGTAGGTAACCGACACCTCAGAAGTTGCAATGGTTTGGGATTACTGTGATGGGTTTATCCCAAAAAAAAAAACCGAGACCAAGACTTATACCTAAACTATCCATGTCGGGGAGCCCCAAGCTCCCTCGGTTTCATGTTTTAATATTTTCCTTGAAAATCTTCAAATGAGTACGTTCCAGGGTCATGGTTACCTGTTAAGATAGTCTCGCTACCTTGGCAGGGTTTGGTCCTCATGTCAGGTTGCTGACAGTTTTCTGAGGCACGCGTGGAACACGACTCGGGCATGGTTCTGATCGGACGTGAGTCACCCATTACTCGCCGTCCGAATGCCCGCGCCCAAAGTGGCCGGATATCGTGTCGCGTCGTCCGATACCCTGGTCTCCAGCTGCAACTGAGTCGTGAGTCGCCGACGTCTTCGTCGTGACTCTCACGCATCCCGCCTCCTCTTACGCTAGCATGGCTGTTTCGCAGAAAGAGGCCACTGTTTCTCCTAGGTTTCACGATCGGCAGCTAGTAGAATCGTATTTTATACTACACCTGCGTGGAAAGTATCTTGATACTTTATCAAATTTACGGTAGAAAGTACGTCATTGCATATCGACTAAATATGCGGGGAGAAAACGCCTCTGAGCGGGAGAGAAAAGTGTATGAAAATCCATTTCTAACGTGGTTTTTCTTTTTTAATTTTCGGTAAGACTATGCGCCGGTAACCTAAATATCAAAAGCCAAAAAGTTTTTACAGTGAGTTTTTATCTCCAAGTTCGCAAAATGACACTGGCCACTAGCTGTGTGTTGGATGATGTCGGGCTGGCAGTGCGACCCTGCGGCGGCAGGATAAACAATTTGAAAAAAGAACATGTGAAAATTGCAGACGCCATTGGCGCCATTTTCAATTTGTGTGTTGTTTGAGGATTCAGTTTTCGTAGAAAGTAATTTATTTTCCTCGTAGGTGTAGTATAAAGAACTATGTATCACTCGAGAGAAAGTGCGATTCCCGATCTCGGGTATTTTAAAGTCCTCGGCTACGCCTCGTCCTTTAAACGATACCCTCGATGGTAATCGGTCACTTTCTCCTCTCGGTGAGTAGGCAATCAAAATTGCAGTGTCTCGTTATCAAAGAAATAGCTTAACGTTTAGTTTGACTTACGACCTTCTAATTTCGAGATACACAATAATCCATCAACATAATTTCAAGTAGAGTTCATAATTTCAACGATAAAATATGAGTCCAGCTAGCTCAGTGGTTAAGGCGTTTACATAATTGCGTTAATCGAAAGAGGTGCGAGTTCAAATAACGTGCAGCAGCTGTTTACTTTTTGTAGGTTAAATATTTTTACACACAGGCAGAAATGGCCTTGTTAGGAATTTCTGTGTGTTGTTGGTTAGTTGGTTAGTTAGAAAAAAAAATGTTAATTTTTGTTTTAATAAACAAAACTAAATAATATATTACTTCTTTGAAAATAAACAATAAGCGTAAATATACAAAATAATAATAAATTAATAAGTTATTTATTAATAATATTGTCACGAATTCAACAATACTAAATGAAAATAAAAAAAATGTCGTCTTTAAATTAAAGATTGATTTCAATGAAAACAAAAGAAGGTAGCTAAGATTCGAACTCAAACCACATTGATCATGACCCCACGCTATCCGCACAGTCATGTTAGATCATTAGTAATGAAAGCAATGCAATGGTGACCATCAGTCTGTTTTTGTTAGTTAAAAATTTCCACTAGTTTCGTTAGTACTGCTTATTGTCATATTATTTCGTTTAAAATTTTTACCAATGATGATAATTTATCCTACAGGGCTTAGAATAAAAATGCATGTTTTGTAATTTAAAAATAATAATTTATTTTAGTTGTAATTATTGTAATTCTATGTTTTAGCTACAGTTATAAAACTGCTAATTATTATGAATATTCGAGCTGAATATAATGTTAAATAGTTGTCGTAGTAAATCGTCGATACAATTTTTATTATTTAAACATAATTATGAAATTTTTTAAATGGATCTTTGACGTAATAAAATAGTAAATAAGAGAATTTAAAATTTTAAAAAAATGTGCTCTTCAAATTAATATAGGTGGTTTTAAGGGTACTTCGTTTTATTATGCGTCGCTAATTAGCAATTACAGGGTATTTTAATTGCGAACATCTTAGTATGTTATTTTCTATAAGAAAATTAATAAAACCGTATTTACTTTACCAAAAGAAATAATAAAGTTATCATTATTAAAGTCGTTTATTTTGAAATAATAAAGTTATCATTATTAAAGTCGTTTAGTATCAAGACACCGCGGCCCTGAAACGCAAAGGGCCAGTTGCCTTTTGCGTTCCAGTGCCCCAAAACCGAACAAGGCGAGCTTGGTATTCGGGTCACCCCGACTCGGACATGTTAGATTAGGCCCTGGAACGCAAAGGGGCAGTTGCTCTTTGCCTTCCTGGGCCGCGAGAGTAAGCGAAGTGAGCTCGGGGTTTGTGTCACCCTGACTCAGACCGATTAGGTTAGGTTAGGCCCTGGAATGCAAAGGGCTAGTGGACCTTTACGCTCAAGTGCCGCTATGTCCCGTTACTGTTCCAAAATACACGCCTTTTAGCATGGCAGCCCTGGAACGAAAGGTCCAGTTGCCCTTTGCGTTCCAGTACCGCGGTGTCAAAAAATATTGAGCTTATCAAGTTTCTTCCGTTCCACCAAGTTCAATTTAGAGAAAAAAAGTTATATACTATCAATAAAAAAATACCCTGTTACAAGATATTGAGGTAAGTTTAAGGATCGTTTTCTTTACGAAAAGATGTTTGAAACCATACCTCAATTCTTAATCCTTAAATAATAAGTTATCAATAAAATGATGTTTACGTTTTCAGTCTATTTACAATAAATAAACAAAATTCATTTCAAAAAAAGGTCCTCGAGAAAATCATAACTTTTTTTTATTCCCATAAACGTAACGGTTTATAGCTGATATTCGATGATGTAAGCCTTCAATGTTGACTGCACGATGAACGGTTATTGTTTTCGTGTTCAATTAAGTTGAATTAATTATTAATTTCGTGTTACACGGAAACCATTTTCCTTAGTATTCATTCGCTGACGTCCCTGTTTATTCTTAACAACTCATCTCATCATCATGTCATTATCTCGTATCCCACAGACTCATAGTATTACGTCACTAGAACAAAACATAGAATACTATTATTATCTTTATGCAAAAACAGCTGTTGATCTATTTTATTATTAAGAAAAAACTGTAATATAATAGCACAATACTAAGTATCAATCACTTTTCTTTTACTTTTAAACAAACTCTTTTGAATATGGAACCTTATTTATAAAAGAATACTAACACACTTAGTCCGGTTTCTTTTCTTATTTTGTTTTAAGTTTCATCCACATATTTTATGCATGGCTATAATGTTCGCTCTTAATATTTATATAATTCCCACTACTACTAAATATTTCACTGCAAAACCATAACAGTGTAATGAAACCGTAGATGTAAATAATCGTCACATAAAATAACCAGGAATCTATAACGTTCTATTATGAGACTCGAAACGAACTAACATAGTTATGTCTACCTCACAAATAAAATTTACGTTTGTCACTTTTGTTTCGTTTTCTGTGATCTACCTACAAAGCTTTATTATACTAAAATTATGATCATAACCTCAGATATAGGTAGACCATCTATATCTGTGATTACAACGAACGACACGGAACACTAATGACTAATATTAGTAATTATAACAAAAAACAAATTTAATTATCAAATTCCTACTAAAAAATGTATTAAAAATAACAAAAAGAATAAAGTAATTATTGAAAATTAAATTAAATAAAGTAATAATTTAAAAAAAATGTGAGGATCGATCCATCGCCGCAGCGTACGAATCCTACGACGTTAACCACTGCGCTAGCATTACTTGTAGAATGATGGTTGAAATTATGAACTACATCATAAGTTAATTTGATTTGTATAGTATTAAAACAACTTATAACAAAAGGTCATAAGTCAAAGTGAAGCGTCAGTCTATTGCTTTAAGAAGTTGATACTGGATTTTTAAACCTGACTGTACTATTTTACTGTGATCAACATCAACCAGCTATTATGGACAATATAACCAGCTAAAGTGAAGGATTTATCCCTTTGACTATTCATTTTGGTTTTAATATAGTATAAAATGACCAGTCATTTTGCATAATAACAGTTGAATCACTTTGTATCAACATACGTGCAGTCTGTGCTCCTCGTCAATCAGTTGTCTAGACTCTACAGTCGCGTGGCTAAACACTTGTCCTAGACAATGTTTGGTAAGTGTCTGAACACGAGGTTCGCCGGCAGCCGCGACACACTCCCAGATCCCAGTGTGTCGCGGTGCGCCATGACGTCACGTCTCACGTTGAGTGTACGACTGATAAGTGCAGTAAGGATCAATTGCTGGGTACATACATTTTATATTTTAATCTTTTATTTCAGGCAATTAAGGCCCTTAAAAAACAATCCTTGCACAAGTATAAAAATAATAAGCATAAACTAATATACATTTTAAAACAGTGAACTTAAAAAATACTGCACACGAAGTGACAAGCAAAAAGTGTGATTTCTTTCTCGGCTCTCGGCCTCCGACGTTTTACTCTAGTAATAAAAACATCAGATTCAAGTCCCCAGTCATAATGGAATGGAATCGGAGACGGATTGATAAACGATATCTCGTAAGAGCGCTGATATTGGAGGGCGCGCGCCGCCGGCGACCGGGCACACCATCGAGATAGCGTCGTGGCGTCGCGTCATGAGCGCCGTCGGTCCAGTGACGTCCGTGAGCCGCGGGCTGCCTTGTGAGCGCAGGGAGGTGGGCACCTCGTGAATGAACAGAACCGAAGCTTTCTATCATAACATCATTAACTGATTTATTACACAAACAGACAGTTTGCTGATTTGGGGCACGTCATTTTTAGATATACCGTTGGCTCTTGGGTTTCGATACCCAAAAAGTAAAAGGGAACTCTATCACTAAGACTCCACTGTCCGTCTGTCACCAGACTGTATCTCATGAACCATGATAGTTAGACAGTAGAAATTTTCACAGATGATAATTATATGTATTTCTGTTGGTGCTGTTACAATAAATACTTAAAAAAACCCAGTCTCATACAGCAAACGTGATTTCGAGTACATTTTTACAATGTACGTGACATTACGATTGCCCTTTAACACCACCGATGATAATAGTCGTCCTAACATGTCGGCTAGTCGGACAAAGTTACAGTCGGCTCTAATATTAATTTGGCGTCCCAGTCATCCGTGCGCGGGACGTCTCCGGTACACACTGTATTTAATAACGGGTACACAATAACTTATTTAAACAAGACCCCATTGGGGGGTGAGGCCGGGGGAGGGCGGGCTCTCCTCCACAGCGATATATAATACCCGGACGTGGCGCGACTGCTAACCGCCGCTGATAAAAACACACAAACGATGCCCGCAACCGTTTCACTGTATAATGACTACAATTTGTAATAGTCGTCACAAAATGATTACATCGACGTTTAATACTTGAACGGTGAACGTGCTAAACAAATGTCACCGAGAAGAATGCTCCATACTGGACCCCGTTTTAATAAATAATATCTAGTGAATTATGGCTAAAATGCTAATTGAAAATGTTCGCATTAATTGCGAGAACATTACTTATTCTGTGCCGCTCATCTATTTGTTGGTGAGAAAAGTTCTCGTCCCGACCAGGACTGCAAAGAATCTTGAATAGTTTTAAATGTTTCTACATTTTTTATCTTAGTCTCAATACACCTAGGTATTAGCATTTATTTGGACCTCTTTAAGGCCGTTTAAGCTTCGATAAACTAAATAGTCCGTCTCAGCTAGGTATCACCTCCTTAATGACGTTTTTCTTTATTTTTTTATTATAGATCTCTGATATTTAAGTGACGTCCTTATACTGGATGTCTCCATAGTATGAGGTAGGATTTTTGCTAATAAAATTGATGTATTATAAATACTTTATAATACCACTTTTAATCCCTGTTATGGTGACGTTGTTGGTGGCGTTCAGTTCGGTCGAGTATTTTAGTGAAAAAAGTAACGTAGTACCTGCGCCGTGCGCGCCGCTGACGTCTGCTGTTCTTTAAAGAACACAATGTATATTCATACACACGACCGACATCAGCCTAACGGGAATTCAAGCCTTAAACATATTATATAGATAGAAAGGTGAACAGATGTGGCACCAGGAAATTACTGTATACGGTGCGAGCGTGGGATCGATTTAAAATCAAAAGAATTTGCTTCAAAGGGCTTTATGTGTCGACACGTGTGTGTTGTAATGAAACAAGAGCGATCATCCCGGAGTCCCGGTGCCGCGGGACCGAGCCACATCAAATTGCCAATTTGAGGCCCGAACCAAATTCTCCAGCACCGCACCGCACCGCACCGCACCGCTTCGTCACAATACTCCGCGTCATGCATTAAAGGCGTGCCACAACTGAGGTTCGGTAGTAACTCACTTAAAGTGTACTCCATCCTGTTCCGTAGACGCTGTGAGTCTGTGAGCGCTGAGCCCTGAGTGAACAGGACTGACAGTGAGGCAGTGTGAGTCGCAGAGCTCGCAGGCCTGTGCATCACCTTCCATCTTCCAAACAGCACCCCTCATAAATGAACTATCATTTTATAGCTCACATATTCGAAGGCTTATATTTGATGCAGTAGAAACCGCTCTAGTAGAAGCGTCGTGACAAACTTCACAATTTGCACAAAAGTGTAGTAATTCTGGAAACGGAATGCAATAAAAAACGATTTCTTCTCCGCTCAATTTAACAGCAAAACCTTATTTTTTAATTAAAGCCTGGGACGGAACCCCTCTGACCGAATGGGTCCAAGTAAAACCCAAGTTTGTAAGCAAATTTTCCGTGAAGTAATTGAGTATTTAAACGTGAACTAAAAGTTGGAAGACGGATCGTCAGTTCCACAGCGAGGCGGGCGGCGGCGGCGAGCGCGGGGTTCTCGTAACCGGATCGCGGCGCACTTTTACAGAGCCGTACAGCCGTAGTACCAGTGTAGCGGTGACATATGAGGCGGGCTCAGAGGCGACGCGCTCGAGCGATGCGCGACTCGCTCGTGATGTGACGAGTCACCGATACCGGGTCTCAAATTGCTATTAGCGAGATACATTATCCCGGCCGCGTGTCACACACATATAACACCCGCCGCCCCCTAATCCTTCCCCGGTGGCGTCTCATAGTTCTCGCAGGTAACCTCGGCGCCGCTAAACAAATTAGATACTCTATATAATTTCATTAGAGTGTACGACGGCGACGAGGCGACGACGCCCGCCGCAGGCCGCAAAAAAAGGGACGGTCCCCCGGCGGCCGCCTTTGTGACGTTTTAATTTACTTACATACTTCATAATGTTAGTTATTTTCGGGCGAGCGGTCACTGAAGCCCGTGAGCACTTCACGCACACGCGCGCAACTCGTTTGACAACACTCGTTACCTGCGGCACCCTCACGTGCACATATAATCAAGTACACATATGAACAGCTCTCAAAGCGAGTGCGCTCTAACATCAATCACAACATGAACTAAGTGTGATTGATTATAATCCGATCGGAATATCTATTTAAATAATACGTTATAAAAGAGTGGAGGCCCCTAAATATGATTACAGTTTCGATAGAGCACATTAATCAGACAGATATAGCCGGTATAATATATACGGCCCGTACAGCGACGTACATGCTAGGTACGAGTATGTAGTGCAGTGTTTTATAGAAAAGCTACCATGGTTCAGTGATATCATTTAAGTTTTTGGCTGCTAAATAGTTTGGGTTAGTGTTAAGTGTGAATATCTGAAGAAGCCTTTTTGGCTAGTTATTAACATCGCTCTCATTAGTTGCCACCAGCACAGCTTATCATTGTGAAGCAGGTTTTACTTCTTATACAAATAACAAATTCAGGTCGTGATTGGATGCTACATTGCTGCTACCCCAGATATAGATCATTTATAGAACTGTGTATCAATAATTGCGTTAAACTACGATGAAACAGTTTAAAATTATCTGGGATTCCATAAAATAATCTCAAAAAAAAAATCTACAAACTATAATCGGGATCAACAGCTGAGCATGGTTTCTTAGGCACGCAGGAAGCAGCCCGGCGCGGCGGCGGCGGCCGGCAGCCGGGCGTCTCGTGTCTCCGGTGAGCTGGTTCCATACCAGCTTAACATTCATTACTGTACTTTGCTAATCCCGCCCGCTCTGGCAGACACGTATTAATTACAAAATTGTCAACAACAAACAAAAAGAAACTGCAATTAATTAAAATATTTCGTCCACTTTGTTTTCATTATCCGGTGGGCGCCGCGCGACGTCGGCTTTGTGAGCCTCCTCCCGGGCTGCCAGCGGACATTATGATTTCTTTTTAACTTGTTTTCAAGATGTTGTTTGTGGAAATTAAAAAACTCATAAATTGGATTAAGTGGTCGATGCGTGTCGTCAATCTCTTTGCTCACCGGAGAGCTGTGCTTGTCCTGCGTTCAGATACGCGTCAAACTTATCGCTCAAAAAAAAACAAAACTTTCATTTCAAGTAGGCCAGTAACAGGCACTTTTGAATTGTCTTATGACATAAATTAAAAACAATTTACAAATTGTTTATATGGTGCTACAGTCCCAGTCACAAGACATAATACGAGTAACTGTGATAGTACCGTAAGTGTGTAGATCCCTATGGAGAAGAGTGGGCAAGATACTCCATTCATCATTGGTATCATTTTCAGATGGTATGTATGGATGGTATTATGTGAGATCGATGTAGCAAGTTAAAAAGTAAGATGGACTCTTACTTCTTATATCTTACTAATATTATAAACGTGGAAGTTTGTTTGGATGGCTGGATGTTTGTTACTCTTTCACTCAAAAACAAAAATCTTTAAACGGAATTTGGTACAGATAGTTTATAACCATATAGATTATAACAATACAGATAGTTTATATTCCATTTTTATCTTCCAGTGGGATAATTTTATAGGTGCAACGGGTCGGGCCTGAATTGTCTTTATTTCTCTGAGAGGCCCCTTCTATTCACAGAAGACAATTCAGAACAGACGTTCAGGAACATGACATATGAACATGAGCTTTCATATCACTCGACGGAGAGCTGCGCTTGTCCCGGCGGTCGGAGACGCATCAACTTTTACCTGCTATGTTCAGTGACGTATTTAGACTACCTGATGCCCTAAGCAAGTAAGCAGCAATCCAAGTCTGTGGTGCCCCGCTATCACCGATAAGGTGGTTTCGGACGTAGTTCAGCACATTGCACTGTACGTGCGGTCTACAGCTGCAGTTAGTGTGTGCCGAGCCTCACGACTTGCTCACATAAATAAATTATATTGTCTTCATTTGACAGCCGACAACGTTAAACCCGTTCCGAGTCGGGGCTCCGAGGTTTCGCATTCTGGACGAGTAAGATGGAGTGACACGTGGCGTGCGGAGGAAAATGACTCGTTTTTCGTACGAGCGAATGTTTACTCATATGGTTCTCGTCATTCATCATGCGAGCGGTGGGCGGCCCGCAGGCCTGCCCGGACACATTTACATTCATTTGATAAGTATCAACACTGTTGCAATAAAAGATATATGATAGAACAGAGGTCAATGATCTCCAAACATTCTCACTTTGCTGATAATGATATCATCGGCTCTGGAGGATCGGACATGAGTTTAATAATAAATCATATTAATCACATTATACGATGAAATAGTAAGCAAAAACAGCAAAGAAAATTTTGCACCATTATTGTGTTGTTTTTAACCTAAGTAAATAAATAAATTAAAATGTTGCACCTATCTTAACAATTTTATTAAGTTTTCCCTACCTACTTCGTAACAACGTAGTTAGTAATTGCTAAACTTTATTTTGAAGTGATGAACTCGAAACCGGCAATTTTTTCTATTGATTTTAGCCTAGATCGTAACTCAGTGTGGTAGCGGCCTCATTCCCATTACAGAACAAGTGAGTGAGTTAAGGGCCCACTACACACGCGGCCGCGCGCATCAATCATAATTACACAGTCAGGGCACTGAAGCCGGCGCCGGGAGCAGCCGGTCGCTCGCGAGTGCCCGAGAGTGCCCGAGTGGGCGCGATCTCTTGCGGAGCGGTGCGGCTCATTCATAACTGTCGTCATTTTGCAACTCATTTGACGCTAAGTAACAATAGAAACCGACTCTGTTATAATACCTTCGTTTCTTGCACATTCATTCTCAAAAACTATAAACTCGAGAAAAAAATGCTGAGTCTTGAGGTTTATCGATCATCGCTAGAGTCCGCGCCAAGACTAAAGACCCGGCGTTTTTGTGTATGTCATACAATGTTTTTCAACACATTTATCCTTATTAATATCAGATTGCTCCCTTGAACTCAGATTAGTCGCAACAATTTTTGAAGTTCCTAATATGAAAATGGCGCGACTTTGAAAATGGCGCCACATGCACGTGGTGAAAATTAGAACTAAATCTTTCATCTCATTTACTCTTTAGTATTAAAGTGAGACAACGAATTGAGCAAAAGCTCTTCCAAGGAGGTTCGATCAGTCAGGTTGTTTATTTTCATAATGTGAAACTCTTTGGTGGAATTCTTTTTTTTTTTTTTGGAAATTAAAAAAAATCCGTAAAGAAAACGCACGCTGCTCTACAAGGGGGCGTGCGGTAAAATAGGTACTTAGGTGAGAGTACCTATTTTACCGCACGCTGCGTTGTATGGTCCGTAATTTTTAACTTTTGAACACTGTATACAGGCTTTGTAAATGCATTTTACGAGCAAATGTGTTGAAAAGGAATTTTACATTGGTAATTGTAGTCCTTCTGATTGTCCTTTTTACTGTCGAAACAAAAATCTGATGAAACGAAACTCAGACCAAATAAAATCTCACGAAACGAGTTTTTACGGTCCAGAACATATCCTTATACTGTACGACCTATAACGTGAGGGCTGGTTTGAGGTGGTCCGGACAAGACTTGAGGGAAAACTCGGGAAGGCTTTTGACATTATTTAATTAAAATCATTTTTTTTTTATATTCGAGAAACTTACAGATCATATTAAGTATTAAGAAGATAATGACAGTAGTAAGTGTATGAAACTGAAGCGTGTCGTTACCAACCGGTCACCTGCCCCGAGAGAAAGAGGGATAATAAAATCGGTACCTTCATTTCCGTATGTGTCACTTTGTATTTTCCCATTTATGAGTAGTTCGCGCTCTCCAAAACATGGCATCTTTCAATCTTTCATAGACGCATGCATTCATCAGGTACATTAGCGGCAGCCGTTACAAAAAATATATAATGTTATTGAGGCAAGAACAAAACGGATGTGAACGTACTTATGCTAATTCAAGCGGTTACCCAACGCTCTATTCAACTTCAACAACTGAAACAAATCACGCTGAGAGCCACACGAGAGTGAATGAGTGGAGAACACATTGATCTATTGCCGCTCGGCATCATCCACATGCTCGCTGTTGAGTGTGACACAAGAATGAACCGTGAGTGGAGACCACACTGATCTAGTGCCGGTCGGCATCATTCACATGCTCGCTGTTGAGTGTCAAGCGAGAGTGACCCGCGAATGTAGAGCACACTGATCTAGTGCCGGTTGGCATCATCCACATGCTCGCTGTTGAGTGTCAAGCGAGAGTGACCCGCGAGTGTAGAGCACACTGATCTAGTGCCGGTTGGCATCATCCACATGCTCGCCGTTGAGTGTCAAGCGAGAGTGACCCGCGAGTGTAGAGCACAATTATCAAGTGCGGTCGGCATTCTCCAAATGTCGCTGTTGAGTGTCAAGCGAGGAGTGACCCGGAGTGTAGAGACACTGATCTAGTGCCGGTTGGCATTCCCAAGGCTCGCTGTTGATGTCAACGCGAGAGTGACCCGCGAGTGTAGCATTCTCCAAATGTCGCTGTTGAGTGTCAAGCGAGGAGTGACCCGGAGTGTAGAGACACTGATCTAGTGCCGGTTGGCATTCCCAAGGCTCGCTGTTGATGTCAACGCGAGAGTGACCCGCGAGTGTAGCGTCACACTGATCTAGTGCCGGTCGGCATATCCACATGCTCGGCTGTGAGTCGTCACGCCGAGAGTGACCCCGAGTGTAGAGCACAATTATCAAGTGCACTGGTCCGGCATTCATCCCACATGCTCGCTGTTGAGTGTCAGCGAGAGTGACCCGCGAGTGTAGAGCACACTGATCTAGTGCCGGTCGGCATCATCCACATGCTCCGCCTGTTGAGTGTCAAGCGAGAGTGACCCGCGAGTGTAGGAGCACAATTATCAGTGCCCGGTCGGCATCATCCAACATGCTCCGGCCTGTTTGGAGTTTTCAAGCGAGTGACCCGCGAGTGTAGAGCCACACGGGATCGGTGCCGGTTGGCATCATCCACATGCGCGTGTTGAGTGTTCAAGCGAGAGTGACCCGCGAGTTGTAGAGGCACACTGAGCTAGTGCCGGTCGGGCATCATCCACATGGCTCGCCTGTTGAGTGTCAAGCGAGAGTGACCCGCGAGTGTTAGAGCACAACTGATCTAAGTGGCCAGGTTGGCATCATCCACATGCTCGCTGTTGAGTGTCAAGCGGAGTGGACCCGCGAGTGTAGGGTAGAGGCACATGATTCTAGTGCCGGATCGGCATCATCCACATGCTCGCTGTTGAGGTGGTCAAGCGAGAGTGACCCGCGAGTGTAGAGCACACTGATCTAGTGACCGGGTTGGCCATCAGTCCACAGCTCGCTGTTTGAGTGTCAAGCGAGAGTGGAACCCGCGAAGTGTAGAGCACACAGATCTAGTGCCGGTCGGAATCATCCACATGCTCGTGCGCGTGTCAAGCCGAGAGTGACCCAGCGAGTGTGTAGAGCCCACTGATATAGTGCGGTTCGGATCATCCACATGCTCGCTGTTGAGCCGTCAATGCGAGAAGTGACACGCGAGTGATTAGAGCACCCATTATCAAGTGCCGGTCTCGGCCATCACCACATGCTCGCTTGTTGGTGTCAACGCGAGGAGGCCCCGCCCGGTAGAGCAACCATGATCTAGTGCGGTGGCATCCTCCACATGTCGTGTTGAGTGTCAAGCGAGAGGTGACCCGCGAGTGTAGAGCAACTTCTCAATTGCCGGTCGGCATCCTCCACATGCGCTGTTTTTTTGAGTGTCAAGCGAGAGTGACCCGCGCGTGTAGAGCACACTGATCTAGTGCTTCTCGGCTTTATCCATATGCCCTAGTGCCGCTCGGCATCATACACATGCTCGCTGTTGATTCATCGACCGACTAGCTGTGGCCGCACACTCCGCGGCGCGTACCTACTTCTGAGGGCCCCGCTACAATCCGAATCCAATCAGTCGATTGTGACGGAGAATCAATTTAGTAAACATATTGGAACACATCCAATTACAAGCCGAACCAATTAACTGCGGAGCTCTGACAAACAAACACATAATGCACTTATATAAGAGCGCCATTATGTGCGGCGTGTGATCGAGTGAGCGCGGTGTAACGTGATTAACGCACAGCTTAGGCTGATTACAAAGCAGCCGCTAATTAAATAAAACCACAGAGTAACACAAAGTGCGGCGTTCACTAATGTAGCGAATGTATCGACGAGCGTTGGCAAAGGGTTAGCGACTGTTTACCCAACTGATGTGAGGCGCCGCCGAGGAACTGGCGCGCGGCCTCTGATGTCACTGAATAACATAAGACTACATCACTATTGACTTAAAGTATAAATTTCAACAAACACAATTATTATTTTGTAACCTCTTGCGAGTGCTCGCTGTTATTGCTGTATAATAATATTACACGATCTACGATGATTTTGATAAACCGAATTTCAGGATTAGCTACAGAACTAACAGAAGATCTCTGATTTTTTGTGAGCTTTGTCGACCACCGCGCATATTGAACTTGACTCCCTTCTCTCATCTTTATAAGAATTATTTTCTTATCATGTACTTGGACGATGTTATTATCGGCATTACCCGGTCTATGAAATTATTATGTAAGACAATATTTATTTTTACAGGAATTAATATTTGAACTAAAAGGGTAAAATAAAAAACTTAAAAAAAGTACTTAACAAACTTCAAAACCACCACAAACTGTTAAATAACTTTTCTTTAGTAAAAACTTTGGTAATTTTGTGGCAAAAAGTAAAAGCACAAAAAAAGTCGGAAGAAGAATTATTTTACATTTTTTTTGTGGTTTCAAAAGTCGGTCAAAAAGTTTTGTGAAAAATCTTTATTACATCTCATTTATTGAACTCGTTTTACTATGCTATACTATATATTTTAAAATATTAAGTCTTTGGATAAGATAGATTACACTGATATAACAATTTTAGGGCATATCAAGCCACGGCAAATGATTACAAAGATCGAAGTTACAAACCTTAATAAAAGAGTTCCACGGAGACAAGTTCGTACCTAGTCAATAATATCCATTTCATTTCATACTCTATTTTGATCGAGACACGCATATTGAAATATATATGCGATTGTTATAGCGATACCAGCTGAAATACATCATCTATGAAAATTTAATTGTCTAACTATCACGAGATACAGTCTGGTGACAGACGGACAAACAGCGAAGTCTAAGGGTTTCTTTTTACCCTTTGGATTTGGAACCCTAAAATACTAGTTATAATACAATTTCATTTAATCTGGCACTTTTAGTAAATTTTGTCCAGTCGTCTGCAGTTGCAGACTTCCACCCAGATTCACCCAGTACGAGCACGTGCAGTCGGCGCACTGACACGCACTGGACACTGGACTACAGAAGCCAGTGTACGGACTACATCAATATTAGCTCATCCTTTGTGCGTATAGCATCCATTAAATAGTGGAGGAACACCCCGCCAGGCGGCAACTTAGTGATTCAATTAAATGATCAGACTGTGAGTAACTTCCACGACAACAGGGCGGAATCGATAAGATTATTTCTATGTCAAAATAATCACTGAACTTCGTTATTATTCACTGACTGGTTGGTCGTAGCCGGGTAACAAGTTACAAAACTAAAAGTTTCCCTCACCTTTAAAACATTTTCATATTTCGCTTTAGATCGGCTGCAGTCGTGAGCACTGAGCACGCCGAGCTCTGCTTGTGACTGGTACCAGTTGTGAGCGCGCCGCACACCGCTTGCAACCAGTCGCAGTCGTGAGCACGCCGTGCACCGCTTGCGACCAGCCGCAGTCGTGAGCACGCCGAGCACCGCTTGCGACCAGTCGCAGTCATGAGCGCGCCGTGCACCGCTTGCAACCAGTCGCAGTCGTGGGCATGCCATGCACCGCTTGCGACCAGTCGCAGTCCGTGAGCCCAGCAGCACCCGTGCGACCAGTCCCTCGTGAGCGCGCTCGTGCACCGCTTGCAACCAGTCAGCAGTCGTGGTCATGCCATGGCAACCGCTTGCGATCCAGGTCGCAGATCCTGAGCACGCCGGGCACCGCTTGCGCGAGTCGCAGTCGATGGGGCATGCCATGCACCGCTTGGGCTACCATTCGCAGGCCGTGAGCACGCAGAGACCGCTTGCGACAGTCGCATCGTGAGCTCGCCGTGCCTGCGCGCTTTGCAACGCAGTCGCAGCTTGGGACAGTTCCATGCACAGCTTGCGACATCGCAGTCGTGAGCACGCCGAGCACCGCTTCTACCATCGCAGTAGGTGAGCGCGCTTGCACCGTTGCTAGCCGGAGTCGCATCCGTTGGGCAATGCCATGCACCGATTTCGAACATTACGCAGTCGTGGCACGCCGGCACCGCTTGCGACCAGTCGCAGTCGTGATCGCGCTGTGGCACCGCTGCAAGCAAGTCGCAGTCCGTAGGGGGGGGGGGGGGGGGGGGGGTGGGCATGCCATGCACCGTTCTTGCGACCATTCGCAGGGTCTTGAGGCACTCCGAGCACCGCTTGCCGGACCAGTCCCAGTACGGTGAGCGGCGCCTTTCACCGCGTGCGACAAGTCGCAGTAGATCGTTGAGCGCGCCGTGCTGCACGTTGCGACCAGTCGCAGTAGAGCCCACGCTGCGTGCCATGTTTATGGTTAATCTATGCAAATAGCGGGATAAGGGCGTAATTGCCTATTTTATTTAACAGGTAAATAGACTATTAAGGCTTGGAATTGGGGCTCAGTCCAATAAAGTGCGACAGATTTGTCCCCATCTCAATCAATTGAACGTAATACTGAGTTGTGGACGTAGGTAACAGATACCGGCCGGCCCCGCTCCCCGCACCCCCGACCCGCGCCCTCTCGGCTCCCCTGGGAGATCCCTTCCGAGACTGGAAGGCGTGACGGTACGCATACTTTCTATAATATTTTAGCTTAAACGCAATGTCTCTTAAGAAATAAGTACTTTGCAGCATAATTATGTTTTTTAAGATTTTGTCATTCCATTGAAATTATGTAGGTGTTCATTCCCACTTCCGAAGACGACTCCAGCCAGTCCAGCAGTAATGTGTACGCATGCTGCGTGTGTGTAAGTCATGAAATCATCCACAACGAGAATAGTAGCGGCGCACTCACATAGATATTGTTAATGCATCAGCACGTATTTATTTACATTGAGTTTTGTTAGCGACACATCAGCGTCACGCCAATGTTACGTCGACGTCACGTCGGCGGCATGTCAGCGGGTCGGCGCGCTCGTAGCGGTCGCAGCTGACCTCACTGATTTATGCGTTTAATTATGCAGCGTGGATGTTCTGTTTAATTGCTGGGTTCTGCCTAGGTCGAGGCTCAGTAACAATGAAACACTATTTACATCCAGCAGAGAGACTCACGGAGCCGCTGAACTAACGCGCACAACTTGGAACATTATTTAAAGAAGCAGACAAGAGTAACAACAATAAAACAATTGTTTACCTTATTGTTTTATGGTCGAAAGTTGGAATGTACAAATTGTGGCAGCATTCGCAAACCTTTTAACTTCTTTAGTTGTTATTTTAGTTTTATTGTTATTTTTAGATAAATTGCTGTGATTACTGAGCCGTTTAATAGACACGGGCCTTATCACAAGATTTCAGTATTTTATTAGCGTACTTGAAGTATTTACTGCGTTTATTGTAAGGAAAAATGGAACAGCGCTTCTAGCTGTGCTGTTTTTTTTTTTTTTTTTTTTTTTTTTTTTTTATCAAATTTACGGTAGAAAGTACGTCATTGCAAATCGAACAAATATGCGGGGAGAAAACGCATCAGAGCGGGAGAGAAAAGTGTATGAAAATCCATTTCTTACGTGGTTTTTCTTTTTTAATTTTGGGTAAGACTATGCGCCGGTAACCCAAATATCAAAAGTAAAAAGTTTTTACTGTGAGTTTTTATCTCCAAGTTCGCAAAATGACACTGGCCACTAGCTGTGTGTTGGATGGTAAGGTTGGATGGTGTCGGACTGGTAGTGCGACCCTGTGGCGGCAGGATAAACAATTTGAAAAAAGAACATGTGAAAATTGCAGACGCTTTTTTCAATTTGTGTGTTGTTTGAGGATTCAGTTTTCATAGAAAGTAATTTAATTTATTTTCCTCGTATGTGTAGTATAAAGCACTATGTATCACTCGAGAGAAAGTGCTATTCCCGATCTCGGGTATTTTAAAGTCCTCGCCTACGGCTCGTCCTTTAAACGATACCCTCGAAGGTAATCGGTCACTTTCTCCTCTCGGTGAACAATGTACTATTTACTTGTTAAGTTTATCTGACCGATTTCGAACACGGCGGCCAGTCTCAGCAGAGATTAATCGTCCGTGGATAAAATATTTTTTATAATAAATAAACCCGAATTTAATTTATTTAATTTATTTTGTCTGACACCTATCGTTTCCGCGCTGTAGTGAGGCAAAAAGTCGTGTGTCGTCGACTCGAGAGCAAAGTTATTCTGCGTCTTGTGCCTTTGAAATCAAAGCTCGCTCAGGATTCTTATATCTGAACCAGTTGTAGTCTATGCTCAGTGCATTGTAATTTCATCAGAATGTTTTGTTTCTGAGCAGTTACGACCACGTGATGTGAGATATTGTCCCATAGTGGCAGGCCGGGACAGCCGGTATAGCCGGGACAGCCGGCCCCGGTCAGCGCACGGCCGTCATTAGCCGCGGTGCGCCGCTCATTAGGGCGCGGTTGTCTATCCACTGGCACCACGCGGCACCGCCTCGTTGTTGTATCTCCATTTCGTACTAAAATAACTTTTCAATTATAAGCCACTTTATCCAGCGAAATGAAAAAATAAAGTACCCACTTAACCTTTGACATATGAGCTCAAACTCATATTGGATTCCCCTTAATTCCGCCACGAATATAATGCGGAACAAGGAATAACATCAATAAATCGAAATAGACAGCTGACAGCTGTGTTATTTGTTGTGCTCGAACTTGTGCCGACTGCTGACTGCCGACTGGTAATTGCTGACCACCTCCGTGTGTTAACCGCCACACGGGAGCCTAATCTCGAGAACACGTCAGCCTTTACTATTCGATTCGCCACCGGCATAGCAGTCTAGTCTTTTTAGGGTTCCGTATCCAAAGGGTGAAATGGGACCCTATTGCTAAGACTTTGCTACTCTCTGTCATTTCTTCTGTCTGTATGTCTGTCTGTCCGTCTGTCTCTCTCTGTCTGCCTGGACATTTTAGAATCTAAGCTTGTAATATTCACAGAATATCTACTTATTTAGTTACATTCACTTGTTAAATAATAATAGTACATTATGATACAAGTGCGGTAAGTTGATCATTACAGCCGAGGCGATATTGCTCGCACGAGCCCGTAGGGCGAGTGCTATTAGAAAGCAGAGGCTGTAATTATCAAACCGCACGTATGTCATACGACGTTTTATAACACATTTGTGAGGAAATAAATACAACTCGGACTTTATTAAACGAATAAATTCATTATTACTTGACATCTGTACATCTGTACTTATTAATAATTTCGTGCAGGTCTACGGTAGACTCGATCGAAAGCTAACCTGAATAATAAAACATTAAAAAATAGAGATTTCGAGTCGACAACATATATCCGCAAAATTCGGGTTGAGGAGTATTTTGTAAAATTGTAATGGTTTTCTTACAAGACAGGTCGCAGCCGCCATTTTTGACATCGGTTACCAAGTTGAGAAGTTCGCGCATCAACGTCTTTTGGTTATGGCAAAGGCACAAAAACAGCCAGTATTACTAATAAAGTAAATTAATACTTTTGTATTTTTGTTACGGATAAATGGTTGTAATTAAATGTCAAAATTAATTAAAGCGCCTTATTCACGTTCCATCTTGCTGTAGGTCCCGCCAAGGTCATACACGATGCACGATGCAAAAATACCGTGAATAGGCTTGACGTACGTCATAATAATAATAATAATTGACGTACGTCAAGCCTATTCACGGTGTTTTTGCGTTGTGCATCGTGCATGGCCTTGGCGGGACGTACAGCAAGATGGAACGTGAATACGGCGCTTAAATTAAAGAATTAAATGTTTTTTTTTTATTATTATTTTATCTCTCAAAGATAATTTTATTCATAAAATGTTACAATGTTACAATGTCACTTTTCTGACATAAAAACTCTTTGCTAAGATTTAAAAAAGTACCGTTCGTTTTAGACGGAACATCTTGATGCGTTTTACATTACCGCACTAGTGCGTAATATGGTACATTACAATACTGATAGTGGTGCAGTAAAAGACCTTTTACGAGCAAATGTGTTATAAATTAACTTAACAAAAGGGCTCACATACAAAAAACGTGTTTATAATAATTGTAGGTTGTAAGGGTTACACTTACACCCTTCGTGGGCGAGTCCAACTCGCACTGGGCCGGTTTTTGGTTGTAATAAGTGCAACCCTGCACTGGCTACATTCGGAATTTGACGACGTGGCTCCTCTGTGCTGGAAGATCAACAAGGATAGGACATCGTGTGCAACGTTAATTATTTCAAGGAATTGGTGCCTGTCATTTAATATGTATGTCACATATATAAACTGAATAAATGCATACATTTGCAATTCATAGAGGGCATGCGAACGAGTGCGATGATGGTGACGCCACGTCGCCGCCACGCCGGACGCTGGCCTGAAAACCGCCTTTCATAGACATGAAGCCAGTTTCATAGTTTTAATTCTAAATTCAATGGATTCAATTCCAGGCTAGGAACTTTGCTGACTTGTTCGGAGTAAAAATGTTTTGTGATTGCTTAAAAAATTCAATTTGCTGTGATAAGTGGATTACATAAGTTATTTTATCTAGATTATTAATATTCATACGAATATTTTAGTAAGTTTGCTGGTATTATATCTAGTAGGTATTTTGTCAGACAACAAAACAAAAATAACCAAGTAAAGTAACTTGCTAACGATTTAGGCAGACATTAATATAATTGCAAGGGACGTAACTTTGAAGATACATTTAGATATAGTAGGGTATACGTAAGTCTTCTTAAACCTTAGCGTAATTCCCAAACGAGCGGGATTATAGTGCTCAGCTATCTGGCGTCGTTATCGAGGCGCCTCGGGCGGCAACTCACTAAAATGAAAATTTTGTTCGTTGCTGACACAAAGGACCACCCTGCCGAGTGATGTACCTCGCCACTGCACCACCGTTCACTGTTCGAACCACGTCTAATACATAATGTTTAAATAGTAAGACTTACAAACATAAATCATAACACAAGGCTGTTGCGCACACGGAACTGAATTAAAGTGTGCTTTGTATAGGCAAACATGTCGGCTTGTGTTCAGTTACTTTTATTGTAAAAATAGGGAAAAAGGAAACAAAAAAAAAAACAACAGAGAAGATAATGGATAGCACAAACGATACTTCGTACAAACTAATAGTGGATACGTTGCAAGCGCATTTTACTGCAAGTAAATTCCACAATGAGAACTTTGATAAACAGAAGGTAACGCTGGATGGTCTTTCACTCGCTAGCTCACTCGTCTGCTCACAGTTATAATGTAACCTAATTACTCAAGCCATCAAGACGCGGCGTCGTCACCGAGAAATGCAAGCATTAGGCTGCCTGTCTACCGGAGCGGAGAAACCGATAAATATATTAACCAATATGATTGCACAAAATTTCCGTTCTTAATCAGTGAGCAGGGAGTTACGAATTAGTTTTCAAAACCGGGAAACGGAGCGAAGAAGCAGAGAGGGCAAGCGAAGCGGAAATAAGAAACTAGTGCAGGCGCGGCGCCAGTTGTGACCTCGTTGGCTAGCTGCGCTTATTGAGACAGTCTTGAAGTCCGCTCCGCATCACTCCCTCGCCCCGGTCGGCTTCAGCGGACAGCCCAGGCAGCCTTAGCCAGGTCATCCATTCAATGTTACATAATAATGACGTCACATAATTCTAATACTAGTGTCAGTACCTACTAGAATAATCTTAAAATCCCTCCTTAAAATACTAAAAGTCATCTGAAACACCATTCATCAAATTCTGTAAGAAAACACCACTGCTGCATCATCATATAGCATGAAGAGAAATTAGTGGTTGCAGCGATTGAAAGTAGTACTCCGCGCAGCTGGATTTTAGTCAGTACTAGTCGGATAGTCCTTCTCGTCCCGCCCTGGACAGGAGGACTCTTTTAATGACATTACCACGACAAAAAAAAGAGGTACACCCGTAGCGTTTCGTCGTCGCTACTGTGCCGTGCACCGCGCTCAACAATGTCGTCTAATTTACTTACTTCCGTTTCCTTTGAAAGCTCCTAGCTTTCGCAGAGGGTCGAATTCTTAGCCTCGCAATCTGCGGCCATTCCAGCCTCATTCAATTGTAGTGGCTAATCGCGTCCCTGTCCCCGCACCCCGTGCCCCGCGCCCCCTGCCGCCCCCGCCTACGCCTCCCGCACACTTATCTCGACGCGTCGTCCTACACGCCCGCTGCTTCGGGACGACGATGTATTACAAAAGGATTTTTTCCACCGATTTCCCCACAAACTGGATAAACCCGGATTTAGATCGAACGAAATATACCGTCAGCAAATTCCTCACCCGCCTTTATCCGCTTGAAATAAGACGATTTTATGGCGCTCAGTGTTTCGTGTTACTCTTTATTCGCATTCTTAATTGACAAATAGGTACGGAAAATATTGTGAAATACGCAGAAGAGGGAACTTGAACTAATTCCCAGCTTACAAAGAACATCGAGCAGGTCGCGTGGTGCGTCGTGGGTCGCGAACAAAGGCACCCAAATACACACCCGCACAAAAACCCACATACTCGTACACACGCCATAACAAAGGAACACAAACTCGTACCTCCTAGTAGGTAGTCGATCATCATCACGCATGAAATGAAGTAGGAAGTAAGTATCCTAAAAGTACAGACGGCAGGAGGATCTACCTAGAGTACCACTTCTAGTCAGATCATAGATCTGTTGTGGAGATCACTCTGGATAATTATTGTTAGTCAACTGTAAAAAGGTTACCTCTCGCTACTTAGTAAACTAGAGCAGTTGTCGATGACCCTCATGGCCCGTTTGTCGTGACCCCAACAAGGTCACACCTCGGAAAAAGGGTGGAAAGTTATCATAATCTGGAATTACACATACCTACATACAGCGGATATCGTTTATTCCAGTATTATATTGCCTTGGTATAACTTTCGAGATCATTTTCGAGTTACACGCGGGCTCGCGTATCACCGATGAAGCTCAGCAGCGTGCCATTTTCAGTGACAGTAAAATATGGCTTCCACGGGCTTCAATTATTTTTCGATAAGTTAAAAACACAACGACTTCTCCTTTGCCTTCTGTGCGCAGTACTTACAGCAATGAGAAGTTTCGCCGCCGTAAACATAAATGTTATTATTGGTTGAAATAACTCAGCCAGAACTGTGAAACATATACACGAACTCTATGTAGTTGTTTTATTACGAGTAATATAAGCATTATCATTTATTACATTTACGCAATTACAAGCCATGAGTTTGTGAAAAGTAATTATTTGATAAGTATTTGCTGCACAGTCAGTTGGTGTGTTATCCCGCCTGTCACCTCACGTCACCTCACGTCACCACGCGTCACCTCACGTCACAGCACCAAGCGGGTTAGCGGAGTGACTGCTCACTAGTGGTGAATGCGCTCACTATGATGACGGTGTCGCTGCTCTCAGCGATTCTTATCTTCGCCACTAGTCAGTACTTATTTTGTTAATTTAGAATGTGTCTGAAGTTTAATAGCAAAAATTTGATGTACACGGTCATTTAGTTTGTATTTATTATCATATCACTCATCCGGGGAAAAGCGCGTTGTTGAAAAGATAGGTTCATGCTCACGAAACCTTACATATTTATTGTTCAAATTACAACCGAAAAGGAACCAATATATTAAAATTAACAGAAAAAAGAATAAAAGTGTTACTGGAACCTGAACTCAAAACAAAAAAGTGATATTTTAATATCGTTGTTGATAGGCTTTCTGCCTTTTCCAGTTAAAGCTGGAACGGCTGATTGATCAACGCCTTCCTTGGGTGGCTGATAAACCACACGTGTTATCTCGTCCTCACACCTCCATGTCAATTCGCTCAAGATCACATTGATTATTAAATTCCAATAAACGCGAAGAAAGCTGCGGGCAAAAGGTATTTGTACAGAAATATCTAACCTAACTGATGCTTTTGTCTAGCCAAGGGCTATTGGCATGAGTTAAGTAGGTGGATGTTTGTTTCAGTGTTATGGAGTCCGTGCCGGCCGATCACAGACGTGTACATCTACAAGTCGCACCTGCGGCAGCAGGGCAAGATCAAGACGCTGTCGCGCGAGCTGCTGCTGGACGCCGAGACCAAGATCAAGGCGGTGCAGCGCTACCGCGACCAGTACTACAAGTCGCTGCAGTACCAGCTCGGCGACATCGTCTACGAGATGCGCGACTACTTCAAGAAAATGGTCAAGCTATACATATTTTCTGACAGAAACATTTCCTATGGTTATTTAAATCATAACGAGGTAACGTTTGAAATACTAACAATATTGTTCTTTTCGCAGAAATTCCTTTTGTGTTTTAAATCTTTATTTTTGGCAGAACATCAGATCTTTCGTATTAGTACATCGGATGGCAACACTAATTGAGGCCAAAGTCAATATGGTACATGAATGGCAATACAAAAGAGCGTCAGCTAAGGAACTTCACGTACGCATGTCGGACCCTCTGCGCATGGGGCCCGAGCGCGACGACGACTCGCAAGAACAGCTGGACGAGGTGGGAGTGCGCGCGCGCATGGGGCGTGCTGGCGGATACCCCGCGCCGCCGCGCCGCGCACCTGCATCACCAGCCGCCCTCGACGCCAAGAGAAAGAACAAGAAGTGGCAGCACGTCCGAGGCTACGAGCTAGGATAGCTATGTTATGGTGGAGCGTCAATGTATGAGGTACAAAGAGGAATGAAGAAAGAAATCACGAAAAAATAAATGAACCTGCTTTTAGCGCTCTACCGTAGTTCAAACATTTAAAAAAAAACTTTAATTCATGATTTAATAAAAATAACTTTGTTTAAGGACTTGTTTATGTTCTTTAGTCGAGACGTATTTGACAGACGCTCTCTGTCTTGGGTGAGTGGACCCGGCGAGAGACATGACGGGGTGCTGTGCTGCTCCCTAGCGTTTGCGGCGGTTTCGACACTCGTTGAACGGATCCCGATGATTGAACTTGGGACTCGTCCTCGACAGTCGGTTTGGCAATTTTTTAAGTCGTCAAGGATATTATTATCGAATTTATTAATTAAATTAGGAGAATAAGTGGGCCAAGATCAAGCTTCTTTAACACTGACCATCTTGTTACAAAAACTTAAACATCTTTTTAACAATTGTCTAGAAAAAGGGTAACTGCAAAACGACCCATATATCAACGTTAAATGCCGTTTTGACGCTGTCAGTTGGTTTTGTAGACAGTCAGCAAAACCATCAATGTTTCTAACTGATTGTTTCATATTCAAACTGTGAAAGGGATATGTAAGATAACGGAGATTTAGCACTAGGCTGCAAGGGCTCGCGCCGCGCGCCGGCCTCGACACGGCGAGCAGACACTCATCACACCGGCCTTCCATTACCAGCCTCCACGTCCCGCAGATACATCAGTGGCGTCTCTTTGCGTCTCTTTGTTCCAAGCAGTCGTCGTATACGACAATGAAAAATATTCCCTTTTACACTAATGAAAAACGCTACAAAAGCTCGTTAAAAACGAGCCGAAATGAGCGTCTACTACTGAAACAAAACTCGAATGGTTAGCTTTCAAGTCGCCGACCACAGCTACATACTTACAGTGTGCTTACAATGTGTCGGTGTGTCGTGAGGTGGGGGCAGACTCCCAGCTGGGGCCCGACATCTCTCAGTACGAAACTCGTGATTTCGGCCTTAGGTACGGTTGTTTTGAGAACGAGCCCGAACTAAGAATGAATGATGTTACAATTTGACAGATAGCTCCTTAGAGTTCGCGCTACCACTGCAATTTGAAGTAGGCGTCGTGGCGTTATTATCCGTTCCCAACTTGATTTTGACGTTAATTACGTTTGTACAAAATCCGAAAGTAGCCACCCTGAGCATACTCGCCAGCCACGTGTGCATGTAGGTCAGATACAAGCAAAGCTTAACCGAGGGCTGTTGTAGAATTACGCCATTACAATGATCACGAATAGTTAACGTACCTAGATGTAGGCCACAGGCCGCAGGAAGTGCTAGCGTGCGAATGCGAAATTACACAAGACACGACGCGGTACGTGTGTCGAGCGCGACGCGTGTCGGAGTCCCTCACGATACGCGAGCGACAATCCGAAACAAATTAAAGTTTATAATAAGCAATTTGTTTGCAAGTACGCGACAGAAACGAAATCAGTTTAGAAGATCGAAGCGCATTTAATAGGAACTTGTATGTTGTGCGGCGCGCCTCCCTATCGGAACAAGTTTTTTCATTTGCCGGCGACTACCTCGTGCACTAGGAGCAAGCGCAGCCAATATGGCGAGCGCTTCGTATATGATGTGAATGTTCTAGTAACCCGAACTTATAGAAGCAGGCTCTGTTGAACTACAAAACCGAGCCAAGGGTTAATTTAAGGTTTCGGACGACAATGAAACCCTTAAGGATCACCTACTTAAGGAACCCTTCGATGTGCGTGGTCCCACAAGCACTTGGCCAGTTTTATTTAATGTAACATTTAATGGTTGACGCGATGACAGCACAACTTATTTGCTATTATCGGAATACGGTACCAATTTCCCAGTAGTCGTTGTCAATGGTTTTTAAACTTATTAGTACTACGACGTACGATCAAGGACCAGGCGCCTCAGTGGTCGGTGAGTCGTGTTACACGCATGGTTTTCCATTACTAAAAAAGGCTAACAGACAACCGCTAGTGTGAGTGGTAAGTGGACTTGTGTGTTGGTCACAGTGTCACCGCACTCGGCTAATCCCGACGGTGACGGCGGTCGCAGCTTACCAAACATTTAGTAAAACTTCTTACTTGGGTTAAAGGTAGGCATGTCATCGCTCGGGAGACCGCGACGGACAGGGTTACGTAGTAAATAAGGAACCCTTATAGTTTCACGATTGGCCGATGTGCGGTTGGTCCGGTTTTTAAATTTCAACATAGTGCAAATAGTTCTATGGCTACTTGGGAACGTAGTTGCACGGATTCGGATTGGACGCAGCGCGTGCTCTTGACTTCGTGGTCCGTCTGTCACCAGGCTATATCTTACAAACGATGATAGTTAGACAGTGGACATCTTTTCATTATATATTTTTTTTAAACGTTGTCCCACACTAGGAATTTCTCCTGTATCGTGGGTGAATTCACATACATAAAAACTCTCATACGCAAACACCCAGACCCGGAACAATTACTTGCAGATCATACATATATTTGTTCCGTGCGGGGATTGAACCCGCGACACATGGCGCAGCAGTCCAATTTATTAAGATGTATTCCTGTTTCTGCTATAACGCAATGCTTCATAGTTTAAACATCCACGTCTAGTTGTAAAACTCACCTTGTATGTCGTTAGTTCAGAACTAGTTGAGACCGGCTTCTTATTTACTATCAACTGAATGATAACACATCACATGCACATCGAGGCGGCTCTAGGATATGTATGTTCACCCAGAGGGGCCAATCCCTAACAGTTGTAACTTTTTCTTTAAAAGTTTGGAGGGAATCACTTTAATGTTTTTCCTTTTTCTTCTTTTAGTTGTAAGTAGTTCGCTGCGTTCTGAAACAATGTGGAAATTACCAAACAATACCAATCTTGCTTTTTTTTTTGATAGGTATAATCATCCAATGAGTCCTCCCGCCCAGGGCGGGACGGGAAGGACTGTCCGACTTGTACTGACTAAAATCCACGGTAATCGGTGAACGGTTACCAGGTGAGACAGTCCCGCGATCCCGGCAGGCTTTGACCCTCTTGGGGACCCGTCAGATTGCTGACAGCTCTTTGAGACGTGCTTGGAACACAACGTACCGTCAATCCGGGCATGGCCCATGATCGACTGGCGGAGTCACCCATAACTTGCCGCCCACCCCTACGGTGACCGGAGATCGTCCCGCGACTTCCGTTGCCGTGGGCATCGCCCGCAGCGGCTGGGTCGTGAGGTGGACGCTGTCCTCTCCCTCACGTATCCCACCTCCTCCTTTGCTTACATGACTGCTTCGCAGAAGGAGGCGACCGTTTCCCATTCCAGTTCGCTGAGTTGCACAAGAAACTGATATGACAGTGCAGCCTCGGTGCACAACCAGATGCACTCCGCATTTAGTTCGCAAATCATTTTAAATGATCTAATTGGAACAAATATCATTTATATGGTAGTTTTTCCGAACTTGCAACACAGGAAACAATCAAAATTTCTCAGAATTCAGACATAGTAAAGAATAATGTAGTAGTTGTCTCGTTTGAATGCTACATGGTGACAGTAGTCGCGTGTTTAATTGATCGGCAACAGACGCGCGCCTCTGAGACGGCACCTAATGATAAAACAACAAAGTCTAATTGGATCTCCACACAGTTGATAACATCTACGCGCTATATTTATGATTTCTTTGTCGTTCGTACAGCATCTGAGCTAAGACAAACTTCCTTTATAATAACAGTTTGCAACGATCTGACGCTTGGTTTTGGTTCTCCCGCAGCCTTCAATGGGACGTTTACAGTGAGCAAAGATATAAGTCGTGACTCAAGTGGGCTCGCTATCGCACGAGTCGGGGATCGCACACACGAGCAAGCGACATGCTCGCACTCCAGCGACACACACTCAACTATTTTGAAGTAGGACGGTAGTTGTATTTGTAATATATCGACTTCAAAAAAGGAGGAGGTTCTCAATTCGGTCGGTATTTTTTTATATAGATATGTACACCGATTACTCCGAGGTTTCTAACCCGATTAGTCTTATAACAATAAACCTATTATTATTATTATTTTTTGTTCGATGCAGTATACTTGTCATTTGGTCCCATAAAAATAGCATCCAATTTGGTTCAGTACTTTTTATTTTGTGAGCATTTTTTTGATTACTGTAATGTGGATGTTGTAATTATGTAATTACCTGTAGGTACTACGGATTACAATAGTGGACCGATTTTGTGTGATGACAATAGTGGATTTTTCGAAATGATATACTTCTGAAGTGGTCCCGTATTCATGAAGGTCAAGGATCTAATGATTGGATCCTGGAGAAATCGAGGGCAACCCTCAAATTTTTATAGCTAAAGAAATTGGGTCCATAATAGTGAATTACTACGCACCCGCGCACTTTCGCTAGTCCTTGTCTAAATTATTGGGAATAATTTCATAGTTGACAGGTATAGAACATAGCTGGTGTCTAGAACAATCTCCACAAAATTATAAAATATTGCAGTTCTTCCCGAGACTTAAATTTGTTGCCATTGTGACCCGGCTACGAGAGATTGCTACGGGTTTCGTAGCAGTCGTGCGTAGTCAGTCGCAAGGCTACGAAACCGGCTACGCCAGATTGCTACGAAATTGATTGAAAAGCAATATTCGAATAGTACATTTCACATACAAGGGGGAAAGTGCATTTGCCAAATTTTGCATTAGAGGCAGAATATTATCAGCCGACTGACATGTATTCGAGAACGGCAATAACAAATTCCTACGAGTATCGAACGATGTTTTTTTCATACACATCCGAAGTACACATCCGAGGAAATAAAGTAATATGACAAAATAGTACGTTCTTATCCAAGGGGTGAAAGTGACTTATACAAATAGTCCCGACACGGGGTATGGCGCCCGCAACGAAGTTAGGAGGCTAACAGTTCGAGGGACTTCATATTTAAGTCTTTAACTCAAGGTGAACACTGTGCTTGTCATTATGAATAAACGTAAAGTAAAAAATTAAAAAAAAAACAATTGCCAATTTTTTATTAATCGGTATTAGTCACGTATTCAGTTTCCAAAAAAAATATATTAGAAACCTCAATATCATTTTTGAAGATCTATCCATAGTACATATGGACGGAAACTGGTAACAACATGATCCTCCGGCCCCAACGGCGACGTACCTACATCGGCAGACGATCACCGGCCACCTTACGGCGAGTAATGGGCGACTCGCTGTCCGATCATGAAACATGCCCGAGTCGACGGTTTGTGTTCCATGCCCGCCTCAAAGAGTGTCAGCACAATGACGCCTCCTCCCCTCAAGAGGTTCAAAGCCTGCCGGGGTCATGGCACTTATCGAATTACACCGACCCTGGAACGTAAAGGGCTATTGAAGGACACCGTGGATTTTAGTCAGTAGGAGTCTGACAGTCACTCCCGCCCTGCCCTGGGTGAGAGGACTCATTTGATGATTTTACCAAGATAAAAAAGGGCCCGCCGCCCGCGCCCCCGCGACCCTCCCCCCGCGACCCCGCGACTCCGCGCTTTTTTCTGGATAATAGAAGCTAACTGCTCCGTTTCATCTCATTACCTCCAGTATTTATCCAGCCAACATGTAATGACAAAACAGAAAGATAAACAGGATTAGCTTTTGCTTGAGCGCGTCATGTGACAACGATCCTAATGTGATTCTGTAAATATGACTTTGACTGGCCTGTTGGTCTAGTGGTTAGTGACCCTGACTGCTATGCCGGGGGTCGTGGGTTCGATTCCCACCCAGGACAAATGTTTGTGTGATGAGCATGATCATTTGTTCTGTGTCTGGGTGTAATATATCTATAATATGTATGTATTTAGAAATATATAAGTATGTTTATCAGTTGTCTAGTACCCATAACACAAGCTCTGCTTAGCTTGGGACTAGATGGCGTTGTGTGATAGTTGTGGAATACTTATTAAAAAAAAAAAAAAAAAATGGCTTTTTCTTGCTCAATATAATAATGTATGCGACACATTATTGGGGGAGAGAGTCACGCGGGCAGGAGGCAGGCTGCGGGCAGGAGGCAGGCTGCGGTCACGACTGCCGAAGCTTCTCTCATCTCGTTATCGTTTAACTATCTAATTAATCCTCGTTCAGAGTGATTATGAGCGATATTACGGAGCAGCCGCACGCGCGCCTCGCTGGCTATTAATAGCGCGATACTTAGCGACCTCGGTGAAACCAGGAGCTGAGCAGAGCAGAATTGAGTGATGCTGAGCGGACCTGTATCTATGAGAAAATCGGATTTACAAATATATCTGGCCAGGTTCAATCCCAATTTTTCTGAGCTAGGTCAGCATTTCTGTTTTAAGGGATGATTGATGAAGTATTGAGCAAGTTTTTAGCATGTCCAAGCACTTTCCCAAAAATGCAGGTAGCTCACCAGCGAGGGTATTGCTACCCTTGCTTACTTACTTGCTTTACCTTAACGTTATAATGAGTGCCACATGCTTGATTGCATACAAGCAATATGCAAGTCAAAGCAGGTATGCATGCAGTTTGAAAGCAAGTACGCAACATGCAGGAAGCAATTATTCTGTCCCGGCCCCAGTGCTGCTGCGAGGTCTGGGTGGCACCACGTGAGCTTATAATCGGAAATAGGTAGCTTGAACGCTCACCACCACAGCTTCGGCTTGCGCGGGACTGTATCGTCTGGTAACTGTGACCCTGGAACGTAAAGAGTTGTTGAAGGATTACGTAGAGCTATAGTACAAGTATCAACAGTAAGTAACAGTCCCTCCCGTTCCGCTCTGGGTCGGATCAGTGGGATGGCTCATTCGATCATCATACCACAATAATAAAGGAGAGACCGTGCGTGCGTAGCAAGTAAAGGGCTGACCAAATGTTGCTTGCACTGCAGTATTAGTGTTTCATTCTATTTTCGTTTGTAGAGTGCGACGTACCGTGGTGCCGAGGGTGTGTGGCAGGCGGTACAATGCTCCGCGATGCTACACGTTGGCCCGGAGCCGTGCGTCGCAGTCGTCAACCGTGACATCGGGGGATTGACAAATTCAACGCTATGAGTGGGACGGTTTCCACTCGCTGCCCGCGCCGTATTGCGTAGAAATATGGCCGCAGTTTTTCAATCCTTATTTTAGTGAACAAACATCGAACGTAACCCTCCTACCCGCGCCGCTCGCCCCTCACGCCCGCAGCGCCCTCACACGATATATTTCTATCGGAAGCTCCCGATGTGCTCCCGTATATTTTCTTATCTGCATGTTATTTCAAATAAACGCACTGTTTGCGTGAAAACTTTGGCTGATGAATATGTATTAACGCACGCGCCGTGGTGCGGGGTACACTACACGGTCTGCGGTCCGCGGTCATTTATCCTCGCGCTTCCAGATGCTTGTTCTTTTATCAGTACTGATGGCGTTAATTTGATAATTAACTGGCACCTGACACAAATGTTGACAGGACCCCTGTGTGGAATTGATAAGGTGCCTATAGCTCAGGTGCCATTGTCAGTGGGTGCCCTATGTGGAGTACCTCCGCCAGCGAGCGGCAGGCGACACACACTCACTACGCTCTGCTTTCCAACTCGTGCTGCATCCGCAAGCTGTACGCGTTGTGGTATTAGTGAAATACCACAAAGCCTACAGCTTGCTGATATAATTCGTTGATGTAAGCTTTTCACAGTGATAATTACTAACACTGTCATATAAGAACTTAAAACGGGATCTTTACCATTTCTACGTGTAATTTGTTTTGAACTGTTACCTACATGAGATTTTCTTCAAAAAACACACTCCTATTCAGTTAATTGTTCCAACTATTACAACATGGAGCGATGCTAATAACGTCTTCAGCTCTGTTTGTTCATCGCTGTGACTCGCTTACAAGACACAATTAAAATAAACGAACTCCATAATAACGTAACAACAACGTAGTGCGGCGCGCGGCGCTGGAGGAGCCTGGCTGGTAGCCGCATAGCCGCGTCATATACCTTTAATTTAAGGGAAAATGTACGTGTGGAAGATGTAGATTCAGTGTTCTCGGCATCTGTAACTTTGCGATCACAGTACCAAAACTATTACTAATTACTTATTTTTAAATGAAAACGAGCACGCACTGCCACCTGCCCCTGCCATCCATTAACTTTTGACTTTGCATTATTGTAAAAATCAATAATTCAATGAAAAAGGGAATGGCTGGCAGAGCACCTGCTAGCTCGACGAACTTGCAGTTTGTATAGTGACGAATCTATATCTATACATATAATAAAATATCTATCTATCTATTCTATATACATATAATAAAACTGTAGAAAAGTTATTTTTGTACATTAAAAAAAAACTCAAAAAATATAGCCAGGGTATTAAAGGACAACCAATAGAACCCATTTCTAGCATTTTTAGAATTTTTGTCTGTTTATCTGTTTGTCTGTTTGTATGTTTATTTGTCCAGGTATCACGTAAAATGTACGAAATTAATGTAGACAACTTTTATACACAACGATTAAGCGTAACTTGGAGAGGAATTTAGTTTTTGTTTCATTGGAATCGGTTCAGTCTATCAAAAGATATTTGAATTTAAAGTGTTTTAGAAGTAAAATTACGGGTGCTCTCTGGTCTCACAATTTGATTTCGTACGCCAGTCGCGCGATCTAACTTCGAATTCGAATAGCAAAACTACAACGCACGGCAGATGGCGTTAAAAGAAAACCTGGAATAGACGTGTTTAAATTGAAGTAACATTATGTATTTTGTTTCATCGTAATCGGTTCACATAATATAAAAAATATAAATTAATTAAAGCAATATTTAAAGGAATCATAGAGTAGAACAGAATGGAATGGAATGGAATGGTGTGGTGTGGTGTGGTGTGGTGTGGTGTGGTGTGGTGTGGTGTGGTGGGGTGTGGTGTGGTGTTATGTTATGTGGTGTGGTGTGGTGGGGTGTGGTGTGGTGTTGTGTTGTGTTGTGTGGTTTGATGTGGTGTGGTGTGGTGTAGTGTGGTGTGGTGTGGTGTGGTGTGGTGTGTTGTGTTGTGGTGTGTAGTGGAGTGGTGTGGTGTGGTGTGGTGTGGTGTGGTGTGTAGCGGAGTGGTGTGGTGTGGTGTGGTGTGGTGTGGTGTGGTGTGGTGTGGTGGTGTGGTGTGGTGTGGTGTGGTGTGGTGTGGTGTGGTGTGGTGTGGTGTGGTGTGGGTGAGGTGTGGTGTGGAGGGCGTGGAGTGGAGTGGAGTGGTGTGGAGTGGAGTGGAGTGGAGTGGAGGGAGATGGAGTGGAGTGGCGTGGAGTGGAGTGGAGTGGCGTGGTAGTTGGCGTGGAGTCGGAGTGGAGTGGAGTGGAGTGGAGTGGAGTGGAGTGGAGTGCGGGGGGTGGAGTGGAGTGGAGTGGAAGTGGAGCGGAGTGGAGTGGAGTGGAGTGGAGTGGAGGGCGTGGAGTGGAGTGGGTTGAGTGGAGTGGAGTGGAGTGGAGTTGAGTGGCGTGGAGTGGAGTGGAGTGGAGTTGGAGTGGCGTGCGTGGAGTGGCGTGGAGTGGAGTGGAGTGGAGGGAGTGGAGTGGCGTGGAGTGGCGTGGGCGTGGAGTGGAGTGGAGTGGAGTGGAGATGGAGAGGAGTGGAGTGGAGTGAGTGGAGTGGAGTGGAGTGGAGTGGAGTGGATGGAGTGGAGTGGAGGGAGTGAGTTGTGTGGTGTGGTGAGAGCATTAGGAAAATAGTCCTAAACCTGGAATGCAAGTGTCAAATATTTTTGATTAATCTAAGAAAATTCTAAATACACGGTTTATATGAAAAATGTGGCCTGAATTAAGCGCTTGCAATTAAAAAATACTTTGTTAAATTTCGACATCCACGCGAACGAAGTTGCGGGCACAGCTAGTGTTACATATGCCGCCAGTCAATCAATCAATCAAAATCAAATAATTTATTTCAAGTAGGCCTGCTAGAGGCACTTTTGAATTGTCAAAAGACAAAAAATAATTAGGTAACATAAAATAGTTATGGTGCTACAGTCCCAGTCACAAGACATAAAAACGAGTGAAAGTACCGTAGGTGCTCATTCCAAAGCGTTGATCTCTATGGAGAAGAACGAGCAAGAAACTCCATGGACACTCTTTTTCAATAGCCAAAATTGTCAGAATCTTTGTTACATCATTCATCTTGAGATGGTGCATAATGTGAGAACGATGTAGCAAGTAAAAGGTGTCCATAGGAAAATATAAAATAGACAATTCAAGAAATATAAATCCTTAAAATAGACCGTGGTAGCTAAGAGATGACCAGTCACGACTGACGGCGCCCGTTCACGAACATGACACATGCATCAGCACCATTCAGCTCAACCATTTTGAAGGGAACTAAATGATCCGAAACACGCGCCACCGCCAGCGAGACATTTGAGTGAGCATGACATACTCTCAACCACCAGGGTTATTCAAGTCAATAAAAGACGTGGGTATCTAATCATTGAAATTTCTAAGTACATAGTACTCACACAATGCTTGCTATTAAACTATATAATACTAGAAAGATTGACTCTATACAATACAAGTATCGTTATACAATCTTCATCAGCTCCGACAATAGTACCAAGAGATACCCTACGACTGTCAAACAAAATAAAAATACACACACAGAAAAAAAAAAAAACCATTACATAACTAAATCAGGAAAAATAAAAATTTACAAAAAAAACATATCAGCTAGCAATTTTGTTGAAAGAACATGAACAATGTCTTGTGTTCAACTCAGCGACCAACTGTTCTTATCATCTAAGTAATCACTCACAGAATAATATGCGAAGTTCAACAAGTCCCGGGAGACGGCAAGCGACGTCGCTTCGATATTGTGAATCAGTGAATCAAGGCGAGCACACATTGAGTCAGTCCTAAGTCAACAGCCACCCGCGACCACCAGGTGATAGTATCACGTCATCGCCTGCCACCGTACGCTAAGCTTGCTTTACGACCTTGCCGCTGAGAGCGATGACTTAGTCCGGCGCGGCGAGCATCATGATCAAATGTGATATCATGATAAACATGTTTGAAACCCGCCATGACGACCTGCCAGTGGCGCTCACATCTTAGACCAATGTCATAAGCGGTCCAAACGCTCGATAGCTCTGAAGTAAGGCGGACACTACACGCTGACACTTTATTTTATTTTATTTATTTTTATTAAGGTTAACCAACAATTGTTTACACAGTACATTACTAAATTAATAACTAGGGTAGCATTGACAAGTGCAACAATTAATTAGAGGTTAACACCACATGCACAAAGAAATAAAAACGGCTTTGACTTTATAAAAAATCATTTCCAGAAGGACCTAGATGTTTTAATTTCGTAACCTTGTAATGAGGCGCCGTGTTTGAACGATATAGAGGACGCCTGTAAAATGACTTGCCCGGATACGGATCGGCCCGTGAACCTATTTTCCCAAAGACAGTGGGGTGAGTCGCTCTGCAGGTTGGTACGGAAGAATCGATCGCGACGATTAGAAGAGACCACGGTGTGACCATAATATCTTAGCGCCTTCCTAGATCGAAAAAAAAAAACAGCTTTTAAAATCCTAGCGAACAGTTAGTTAAACTTAACGTTGTTTTTTTTATTATTTTATGTTTACCTACCTACTGTAATAGGTACTTACTAAAAACTAGTTCTAACCAGAGAAAACGCGTTTTTATGTGAAAGTGGGTTTAACCCATGTTAATGGTTTGAAATTAATTATGTTTAACAGGATTCCTCCCCAAACAGCTTCATCAGTCCCTATATATTTTAATATTTAAATTTATTAATTATTTTATTAAGATTAGAATTTATTGGTTTAAGAGTTTTTTAACCGACGAAAAAAAAGGAAGAGGTCATCAATTCGATTTGTATATTTTTTTATATTAATTTATTTATATCAGCTAGCACATACTACCTGCCCAGGAAGCAATTATTATTGTAAACTAAACAACTATGTTGGGCATAAAATTAATAAGACTGATGAATTAATGGATTGATCAGCAAAATGGTCAAAAAATCGGCCAAGCAAAGGTAGACGAACCAAATCGAACGTCGGTGTGCACCCCAACTAAAACAGTTGTCGAGTTGTAATATTCGTGGTTTATTATTTCCCGTCATGGACTTCAGTATATTTTCCTGTAATTTATTGACAAAAGGCGATTAGGTATCTGTTATTGTTTCAGAATTTTAGTCTCTATAGTTTCGGAGATTAGGGATTTTTCTTTCTTAAATAATTTAAACTAACAATTTGACCCGGTAGGCACGTACACCGTACATCAAACAGTATTTCAGGTCCACAATAACAGCTTAACTGATCGGTTCATAATTCGTCGGCCATTGTGTTCAGTGTGCACTGTGGGTCGAAGTGCCGTGTGAACACGTCAACACAAAGGCGATTAACGCTAGTTAGTGCGAGCACAATGGAAGAATGGCCCGCGGCGCACAGCGCTGTACAGCACGTGAGTGTCGAGCCGGCACCGCACCAGCGTTGCAGCGGAATATCGCGCCCTTATCTGTGTAATGAAAGTTTCTAATTAAAAAGTTAATGCAGCTGTGCACCGCGACCAGGGCCGGGTTGACCCTAACAAAAAGTAGGCAGCTGCCTTTAGGCTCGCTACGTCTGGGGGCCCCATGCACGCACCAAGAAAGGAAAGTCGTTTCATCAAACTAAAATTAGTATTCTTCCTTTGTCAAAATGTTACTGCCTCTTTCTACTTTTGATGCAAAGAGACGGGGCAGCCAAAAGGATAACGAGTTTGCTTCACTCGGTTTTAATTAATGTTTGAACTATCGCGCTCCAAAAAACTGTAATTTTTCGAGCTCGCTCCGCTCGCTGTACAGCAAAAGCTTTTCTTTTCGTAGTACAGAAAGCTTAAATTTTTCAAAAGTGGTTTTCTAGTAAACCATGGTTCGTCATCGTACAGAAAGCTCATTTTTTTTCGAGCTCAGTAGCCCTCCTGGTCTTTGGCGATGTGTCTGGTCACGGCTAAGAAATCTCTGGTTTTTCGAGGTCACTCGATCTTCAAAGACTTGGCTTTTCTTGACAATTTAGCTCTCTTTTAAATAAGATAAACTTAGTCTTGTTGTGGTGCAGACATAGTCGATTTTATATCTTCAATGCAGATTTGACTGATAGTGGTCCAGAAAATTTCAGTTTTTATTTTTGAGCTCGCTAAATTCGGTATAGCTCAAACCGCTAGCGGTGACCAGAAAAAATAGTTAAGGAGGCTCCAATGCATTGCCTAGGAGCCCTGACAAGGTTAATCCGGCCCTGGCCGCGACTATTTTATTATTTAACTTGAGCTAACTTAAATAGCTTTGAGGCGAGTCGCGGTCGCACTCAGTCAACACCAGAGTGCATGCTAACTAGTTACTGACCACTGTGCACTGGCCGGAGCTACTGGCCGCTGTCGAGTGGTAGGGACCAGCACAGCCGCGCTCGTGCTCTCATTATCATGCGGTGTGTGCCGCTTGCGGTACCACGGAGGAGCGACACTCGTAGCGGGAGGTAGCTCGGCCACGTCCGTCTGCACGACACTCATTCTCGCGTCGAGAGCACTTCGATCTGTAGTGTTTATCACTGTGTACCAAAATTCATAAAAATCGATTCAGCCATTTGTCGTAACAACGGAAAATAAACAGTAGGATCAGCTTCACTAATTTATAGTAGGTTTGTAAGGGATGTTGCATTGTCGTTACCGGGTCACACGACATGCGTACGGGGTGTAGGCGGGTCTTCGTGGTTCGCTGGTTTGTTGTAATAAACTATTTCTAAAACACTAACCGCCTTCAATAATCACCACAAATATTGTAAAATAAAATGATTTATCTTTCAGCCTTTATTTTTTTTTAATCCAGTTTTGCCGACGAAAACGCTTTTGTCGTCGTCAAATGTGGTGTGGTCATGCGGCGGTAGTTGCAATAAAAAGGCATTTTTAACGTGTTGCCATCTTCAAAGCATAGCGTTGAATATCTCTATGTCGGGAGTGATATGAAATTTCGAATGACGTTATTTCGACGCACGCTATTTCGAAAAAAAAATCGAGTGGTACGCCAGTCCGAAAACACGTTAAGTCGAAAATCGCTATATCGAATGACCAAGGAACTTATAGGTAAAGCTGGAAACCACTCTTCGTTCATATGTTTGAGGGCAAGATTCGTGACCCCGAGTAACCTCTGAAAAGTCTTCGTTTCCTATCTGTCTCTTTCTAGGTCTCCCCACAAGTATACCGGTGCAAAAAACCAAACCCCCACTTAGGCCACATGAATTAATTTCACGAACGGCACAAACATACTAGAATTGAAAATAATTTATCCAAGATTTAAATTTAAAAGCATATTGATGTTTTAATGAAAAGGTGGACTACTTAAATGTAAGTGTTTACCATTAATCATGGAATATCTAAAATCGCAAATAACAACACTAATCCAATGTGTCAAATCGTTGACGGTAGTTGTCAGTAGATATTTGGCTTCACTTCGCAACTTTATCAGAAAAAATATCTGGCTAATACCAAAAAAAATAGCAAAATGGTTTTAAAATGTATTGTGCGCGATTGCAGAAGTGAGTGGTATCCGGCATGTGATTTGATTTAAAATGTATTGTGAAATAATGAAAACATTTTATTGAACAAAATTCAGTTTTCTTACATTATTTCTTTAAAATTCTCAATTCTTAACAGTTGTATGTCAAACATTTGCCTCCTAGTTTACTTAGTATTAGGAATAATTCGCTTTAACACTCGTTTTGACTCATTTTGTGCAAGTCGAACGATATCAAATAGGGTGACCATATTTCAGTTTAATAGGTACCAGTCCTTTACGGTATTTGTAAATAGAGGGAAGTTATGTTTCCCCTCTACTGAAGCGTACTCTATAGTAGTGTATGCTGATAAAGTATTTAAAAACATGTCAAATATGAATAAATTGACTTCATTCAACATTAAGAACAAAATGATAAATTTGGTTAACCAACACTTTACACCTAAGTTGCGGCAAATGTTTTGCCATCCCACAGATGACAGCGTGAATTGTACTGATTTGCATGAATCAAAAATTGTAAAATTAATTTCTAACTCGTTCTTGTCTATCCGGCTTAGAAGCTATTTAAAAAATGTAATGGATACTAAATTAGGTGCCATTCGCTCAAAGCGTCAGAAATTGCACAAAACTTTATAATATTTAATCATGTTTAAGTTCTTGTAATTATTTTAAAATAAAACTGATTGAAACGTTGTTGTTTTATTTTATTGTTTAATTATTAAACTCCAACCTCACTTTTAATTGTCCGGACCCTAAAGAGTACTAAAATATTGACGTACATACAAACCACAGAATAAAATTTAATAAAAATTAAAACTAGTCCTTGCCTAGGTAAAATTAAAGTATGCTCGGGGTTTAATTAAAACTTATGATTTTCCTTCATTCCTTACTTCACGAAGAACAAGAATATAGTCTGCTTCTTTGTTACCGAAAAATCTACTTTGTTTTCAGTCTTTACTAAAGGCATTTTGGTGAATTCGCTATCAATCAAAATGTTCCACATGCGTAATCTAGAGAAGGTGCCTTCATAAAAAACTAGTTTACAAATTAATTCCAACAAACATAATCGTGTGGGTATCATTGGATAGCTCTTACAAAATGAAATAGAGGTTTATCAACAACGTTTTTTATTAAAGGCAAAAGTTTTTGAGTTATCTGCTTCCAAATTCCTAAAAAATGTGTCCTTCTAACTTTTAAACTATAAAGTTTAAAATTCTAAAAAAAATTGAGCAAATAAAACTTAACTCCCTCGCAAAAACCCAAAACGGAAAGTCCTGTCTAAATAAAATTATGGCCACCCTACTTAGAAAGAGACGTATAGTTACAGAACAATTTCAAGGTCATTTTTTTCGCCCTCAGATTTTCATTCAGAGTGTGGTTTCCAGCTTTACCTATAAGTTCCTTGCGAATGACGTTATTTCGACGAACGCTATTTCGAAAAAGAAATAAGAGTGGTGCGCCGTGCTCCAGTTCGAAAAATCGAATGACGTTGTCGCGAACACACTGATTTGAAAAACTGTTTAAACCATTTAAACAGTTTTTACGCTTATGCAAAAGTCTTATGGTATCGAAATCCACGAAATATCAAATCGTTGCACCCAAGAGGATATAGCGGTTTTTGACTTTTTTTTTGCGTGCTTAAATCGTCGAATTAGTTCTCCTACCCAGGGCAGGGCGGGAGGTACTGTCAGACTTGTACCCACTGACTAAAATCTACGGTGTCCTTCATTGGTCCTTTACGTTCCAGAGTCACGGTAATGGAAACAGTCCCGCGACCACGGCAGGCTTTGGCTCTAGAGGGGAGCCCCGTCATCCTGCTGACGCTCTTTGTTGCGCGCGTGGAACACAACGTGCCGTTGACCCAAGCATGGTCCATAGAGTTGTTGGCCAAAGATCGTCTTGCGACGTCCGTCGATGTGGACACCTACCTCTGCGTCTGGGGTGGAGGGAGGACGCTTTCCTATCCATTTCGCGACGTGCCTACTCCTTCGCGAGCATCACTGCTTCCTCCTTCACTGCCTCCTTCTAGGAGGCGAACGCTTCCCAGTCCGTCTCGCTCCGCAGCATGGCCTCGACCAATGCCGGGCGCGAGAGGTCTCCGCCTATCCTGCACCGTATGCTCCACCGTGTCCTCCGGGCGGTCTACGCATTGGTTACACACAGTCTTCCCTCCGTATCCAACACAGGTACCTCCCGAAACTTCCATATCCAGTGAGGACCTGCGTTTTGCAGTAAGTCAGGATGCCGTGACGTCTATCCAGTCACTCCTGAAAGAATTTACCGCCGCGATAGCGGCGTGCCCGAACTTCGGTTGTGACAGTCGTTGCCTCCATACCGCCCTGAGATCGCGCCGGATCTCTTCCCGCTGCGCCTTGACTTGTCGGAGCAATGGGAATTCTCCCCGGCCGGCGTCGCGGTTCCACGCGCTACACATACGCGCTGGAGGGCAGCAGTTTTTGACTTAACGTGTTTTCGAACTGATGTACCACTTTTATTTCTTTTTCGAAATAGCGTTCGTCGAAATAACGTCATTCGATATAGCGATTTTCGATTTAACGTGTTTTCGAACTGGCGTACCACTCGAATTTTTTTTCGAAATAGCGTGCGTCGAAATAACGTTATTCGAAATTTCATATCACTCCCCTCTATGTCAGTTATCTATGACAGTATTGTGCATGTTTGGAAAAATTTTCATATTTTCAGTAAAATAAGCGACAAACATCATTTAGAAATAAAGATAAAATTGTTCAAACATACATTTTATTTTAGATTGTCTACAGTATCTACAAAAATCATTCTTGGGTGGTAAAAATATAATGAGCATTTTAAAACTAAATGAGAGAAAAATTAAAATTACGAGTTGCTGATACACTGCTATTACTGTATTTATTTGTAAAATAGCATTGATTGCAATATTTTGTGAAAATGTGTGAACACCATGTACTTTTTTACCCGACTGCGCCAGAAGGAGGGTTATGTTTTTCCTCCTATAAATTATTGTTTTTTGTTCTATTGTATTGTTCCCGTTCGTATTAGTTTATACTTCTGGGTACATCGCTTCCACATTTATAAAATCCGTGCTGTTCAAAATATTGTAAACATTTCCAAAAGGATAAGTACTCGTAGGTATGGAGTCTCTTGCCCATTCTTCTCCATACAATATGGTTGTGGAATCAATCCCGTCGCACCAAATCGGTTTCTTTTCGATGTTCTAATTGAAATAAATTATTTGACTTTAACTATATCTGTAAATATTTTCCATAAGCCCAGCGAGATGTTTTGTAGCCTTCCTCGACAAATAGATCATCGAACACAAAAAGTAATAGACCAGTAGTAGATAATTATGAGATCAGGGCGTCAATTCTGCTAATTTTATTTAACTCACATGCTATTGATATTCAATTGAGACTCAATTACGATTCCATTACGATTAGAACAAATTTGGTATTCTGCAAAAACTTCTATATAAACTCAATAGAATCGTAATGGAATCGTAGTGTAAGTGTTATTGACTCTCAGTTGAACAGTAGATGTTGCCAAACAAGCGTTAAATAAGAGTAGAATACCGATAAAGTCCACAATCGATTTACGATTGGAACACGATTGAAGAGCAGACTAGCAAATATTCTGATAGCAGTTCAATGGAATGTCACTGGAAAACCATTGGTCTTAAATTAGTAGCAGAATACCAAATGTAGTTAAAACTGCTACTGAGATCCAATTGATATTCAATTGAGCCATTTGTAATTTAGCAGACTTGGGGCCCAGTGCGTTCAACCAAACAAACAAATACATTCTTTAAACTAGAATGCTTAATCGGAACGCATCTGCCGTATGAGCAGTAGCTCAGTAGGTACAAACTTCTGACACACCGCAATCGCGATGATCTTGTATAATATTGTTAGGTAATGGCTTCGAATGTATCGATCTGAATAATGTAATGAGTTAATCAGTCCTCGGAACTGTTCGTAAGCTTTGTTTTATTTAAAAGGTAGTTGCCGATCTAATACAGTTCTGGAGAACGTTCACTAATGAATGGCGGCATCATTCGATGCAGAATTCCAACACATACTCATTAGACACATCATAATTCACGCTTATGTTTCGAAGCTATGTACGAGACTGACCCTTACATTAATTCAACATATACTTTGACATATTATTACTAATTTCATCATTATTATGGACGACTACCTTCTAACAGCTTACTTCCTAGCAATTTAAAGTTTAATCATAATTATCAGCGGCAACAGAAATAAGTACCTAAATCGTCTGTAAAAATTTCAACTATCACGATAGAGTTCCAATTTACCCTCCAGTTACGGAACTCTAAAAATCACCCTTTACTACGAGTTGAGTATTTGCAGCCAAGATCCGCGGCGAGCACCGCACAGCCAGTGCCGTCCTGTCGCGACGTACTTACAATAGAAGGTATTCCTGGCACCGAGGGTCCGCTCCGCAGTCCTAACACCGGCTCGGGTCTGGTGGGTACCTACTCAATATTTGTGCTCTTCCGTTAACGGATACAGTTTAGCTTTAAATCAATAGTCACGACATTTTCCTTAGAATTATACAGACTATTTACTTACCTTAACTTTGTTATAATAATATTATTTGTGTCAAGACGGCCGTTTGACTAAGTTTGTGCGGTCAGAATAATTACTAAAGTAATTGGTTGAGCTCGGGCCGGCTGGGTGGCTGTCCGGCGGGTGGCGCGGCTGCGGGAGGCTCGCGCCCTACAGCAAGATCTGTAGGGCGCTTTATGAAAAGGGATAATTTATTGAATGTCAATATTCGAGCAGTAGCCAGTGCCAGTGCCGCATCCTCCTGCCCCGCTCCGGCCCGCCCCGCGGCCTCGCTCCACCCGGACCTCACTAACTAATGCGCTCGTCACTGAGGATATCAAGCGAAGACGGCGGTGCACTCGCAGGAGGCTGCGGACGCGCCGCATCACGAGCCGCCAGCGCGCGTGACGTCACGCGACCTCGCGCCGCTGTCGCCTCGCCGCGCTGCTCGCCGCACTTACATCCAATTTGTTACAAAAATACACTTCAGTCAGATGAATGTTTATTAAAACACGTGTGATACATGGTGGGAGCGTGCTGCTGCGATTGTTGCCAGAACTCATCAAATCTAACATCTATTTTTTTGATTAAGTGTTAATACCTAGGTGTCTATACATATTAAATCAACATTCCTTATTTTAAGATTTTGTTTACCTCAGGAGCTACTCTTTTTTGTTTCAAAATAGAATAACTAAAAAAAAATTAAAGATATAGGTAGTGGATACGCTTTCGATCTGATCAAGCTCCGGGCCTCACCTCAATATTGAATTAATTACAATAATGGCTAATTTTGACAAGTTTGGTAATCTACATAATGGCGTCATTATGACTCTCCAATGGTCAACCACTGACACACCATTGAAAGATATGGTATACTTATAAAGATAATCATGAAAGTCCTGCCCTCATTCCATTAATACTTGGGGTCGGTGCACCACGTTTTCTTCTTCCATTCTCCCCTAAGAGAGATGACACAGTATCATTTACTCCTTATCGTTTCATATCATTCCGCACACAATCCATCTCTTCCTCTCCATCCATCAACATCATACTCATCACTCTCTTAATCACATAGATGTCAGCCCTCCTCATCACATGTCCATATCAAGACAGACAGTTCCCTTTCATTTTTTTTTCTTGAATTTAAATGGTTTTTTTTTTAATAACTCTGAAAAGAATTATTTTGTAATTACAGAAAATGCACCACTGCCGTTTGGCCACAGAATTGATAATCATGTTACCTTTGAACTAAATCGGTGAAGTAGGTTCGGATAAAATTGACTGTGATAGGCGAACACACGGTGATCTTATAAGGGTTCCGTATTTTCATTCGGACATACGGAAACCTAAAAATCACCAGTACGTATAAAGTAAGCGCTGAGTAACACAGGCTCATAATTATTTTGAAATCCACACAGATGAAGTGGCGGGCGGTGTGCTCGCCGGCGAGCAGAGCACGGCGCGCGGCCTGCCGGGGATTAATGGGAGATTGATGGCGTCGCTCAAGAGTCGCTAATTAATTGAATATTAATAATTACTTTTAGTAACATGCAATATTATCTTGACACTTTTAGGTGTAGGCTAGGTGTGAGTCGAGGCGGCGTGTCGCCTCAGTGTCGCGACAGGTCGGCGGACATGGCACCGCTACAGAGTTAATTAAATTTAAAGTAGATTTGGATCAGCTGAACGAATGAGACAACATCCAGTGTGGCTGTGAAGGGAGACCCTGCTACCTGCTTTACCATTCTCCAACTAAGGAGACTGCCTCAGATGCAGTGCTGCCCCTTTGTATCTATACTTAACAGTTTGTAACTGTAATTTAGATCTCACACTGATATGGACACATTCGTTAAGTGACAGCGGGAGAGCCATAACTATACACCTATGAGCTAAGCGAGGAAACAGAGCGAACTATAGGTTTGTGACTGTCATCACCCAAATTGTGTTCATGTGCACGAAAATGTGCAAACATCAGTTAGATAGGGCTCCTGTGAGTATGATGTGAGCTCGCGTGTGGTGTGCGCCAGGCCAGCCGCCGGTTGTCGCGAGGTTAAGGTTTCTGTGGTGGACGATAGGACTCCGCGCACACCTGGTTCTAGAACTGGGCGGTGGGCGACAGTCCGCGCGGCACTGATTGCAAGCCACGGGTACGGCTGTTAGATGCGGCGACCAGTATGAACTATACGCCGCGCGACACGGTGGGGCAGGGTAGGGCAAGCGCTCCACCCCGGCTCTGATCTGACCTGTAAGGTACCTAACCGAGCCAAAAATAAAGTAGGTAAGTATCATCATAATCATCATCATCATCAGCTGGAAGACGTACACTGCTGAACATAGGCCTCCCCCTTAGACCGCCGCGCCGAACGATAATTCGCGACTGTCTGCATCCGACCATCGGGTGCACGCGACCCTAAGAAAGAAGGAAGACCCTAGGAAGGGAGTGGGAGGCCTACCTACGCTGCGTCTTCCTTTCCGTGGTCGCCACTCGAGATCTTTTCTTCGCCAACGGTTGTCAGTTCTACGAGCGATGTGGCCTGCCCATTGCAACTTCAACTTATAAATTTTAAGAGCTATGTCGGTGTCTCTGGTTCTTCACCGAATATACATGTTCCGAATATTATCACGCAAAGAAACTCCGAGCATAGCTCTTTCCATGGTTCATTGAGTCACTCTTAGTCTCTCTAAAAGGCCAGCAGTCAAAGACAAGTAAGTACATCTAGATACTAACTAAGAACTTTAGTGACAGAAAATTAGTGTGTCATTCATGGTAGTAAAAAACTTAAAAAAAAAACCGACTTCAAAAATAACCACAGAAAGTAAATAACCTACAAAATAATTTTTGTCTCGAAATTCAATGACTTTCATTTTTATTTCATCGACTTTTTGTAACCGACTTCCGAAAGAAAAGTTATTTAGGTGCTAGGTAGTAGGTACAGTCAGCATCAAAACTTGCTGACCATATTCAGAGTTTCATAATCGCTGTAAGTACATCGTGATAATACGTAACAATACGGTGGTACTGTACAGCGATTTTAAAAATCAGAATGTGGTCAGCAACTTTTGATGCTGACTGTACCTACTATTTTGTGTTATTAAGAACGGAATTCCACTGAACTATTAACTTTTTTTTTACAATTTTGTTTGAAAAAATTAACCGGGGGGGGGGGGGGGGGGTAAGACGGTTGGTGTAGTTTGCCAGGTTCTTATTATTCAAGACTGCTGCTCCACCCTGAACCATAAGGCCAGATGGAGACATGGTAATCGTTCGGTGTTCACAGCATTTACTTACTACTCAGTGAACTCTGTAATCCGGCAGTAGGTACACTAACATAATTCTTTAATTTGTGCGGAACAAACTACATTCTAACTCACTCAATTGAAATCCTAATTAACGCAAAATTAATGTAGACTGACGTACTGGTCTATGTGGTATAGAGATACCTCACATAATGTACCAGTTTTCTACCTCAATTTCATAATAGTTTTGCTTGCACGAAGTCCAAAGCGCGGAAATTCGCTTTATAACTTTTTTTATAAAAAGTTCCCCATACTAGGTTTTTTTTTGTGTATCGTGAGTGCGTTTACAAACATTTAAGCACACATACACACATGCTCAGTACCTGAAGATTTGCTAGATTTGCTAAGTGCGAGAATCAATCCCGGGACACGCAGTGCAACAGCTCAAATCACTCAGTGACTGCGCCAACCGTGTCGTTAACTTTTTATTCGTTTCATTGACATGAGTTCAGTGAGTGGCGCAGTCAGACAAAGACGGATTATGGACATTTATGAAACTATAAGGGTTTTGGTACTACGGAACCCTAACAATTTATAGAGCACTTGGAAAACTCTGGGGAGTGAAATTGTTTGGAGAACAATAGACTAGGAGAATTCGAGATTTAGGCGAAGAAACAATATTTTTTCAAAAAGAAAATTTCGAAAAGTTAACTTTCAAAATGGCAAATAGAAAATGAGAGTCATGGCTGGTTATATTCAGTTATATTAATAATTTGACGATGAAGCGACCACGACGACAAGGCAGTGGAAAATACATCATCATCATCATCAGCCTATAAATGTTCCCACTGCTGGGACAGAGGCCTCCTCTCTGAGAGAGGGAGTGGGTTGTAATCGACCACGCGGACCCAGTGCCGGTTGGTAATACAGTGGAAACATCAGAATCGTAAATATGGCGTGAGAGCAGTGGTGGCCCAGTGGTATCGGCCCCGACTTACGAGTTGTAGGTCGTGGGTTCGAACCCAGCCTGGCGCATTACTTTGTTTAATTTCTTTCATCACCACTGCTCTCAAAACGGTGAAGGAAAACATCGTGAGGAAACCGGCATGTTCTAGAACCATCAAATTCGAAGACATATGACATCTGCCAACCCGCACTGGGCCCGCGTGGTGGATTATGGCCCCCTCCCTCTCACAAGAGAGGAGGCCTGTGTCCCAGCAGTGGGTACGTTATAGGCTTATGATGATGATGATGAAATATGGCGTGCGACATCCGGCTTCACACATCTCCGGTCAGCCCCGATTCGCTCATTATCTCGCGGCACCTAATTCTATAGAAAAATGAGACGACTCCACGGAGCAGACGACTCCACGGTGTTAACCAATCTGATCGGTTATTCATAAAAACACATCGCTCGTCTCCTCTCCACTGTGGTCTGTTGAACACCGGGCGCTACACGTAGTACTCGCAAGGAGCGGGTCACTGCAGCTGATCTCGAGCCATGCTTGCTCAGTGCTTCAATCTATTGTCTATTAATAAGTCCTCGAAAAGAAACAAAATCGTCTGTATTACTTGAAATAGTTGAACACCGTTCACAACTCATCACGTATCGTATGACGATACAATACCCATATCCTTGGGAAAGTCATTCGTATACAAAATGTTTGGTGCATCGCTTGTTAAAAAAAACGATTTGGGTGAAGGGAAAGGTCAACAGAACCTTTTAAAAAAACTACTATATTTTTAAAATGTTCACTATCGTTTTTAAAATTGAGCAAAATACAAAGTTTATTTTTGTAGAAACAAAAATTCAACCGCGACCAGGATTTCAACCTGTGACCTTCGTATTCAGTTCATTCGTCGCTCTTACCAACTGAACCACCGAGGTCCCAACCACCTATGACTTGACTGGCCTGTTGGTCTAGTGGTTAGTGACCCTGACTGCTATGCCGGGGGTCGTGGGTTCGATTCCCACCCAGGACAAATGTTTGTGTGATGAGCATGATCATTTGTTCTGTGTCTGGGTGTAATTTATCTATAATATGTATGTATTTAAAAATATATAAGTATGTTTATCAGTTGTCTAGTACCCATAACACAAGCTCTGCTTAGCTTGGGACTAGATGGCGTTGTGTGATAGTTGTGGAATATTTATTTATTTATTTATTATTTATTACCTATACCCTCCGTAACACAAAAATATAATCATCTTTTGAACGCTTGTCTATAAAAAGTGTTACTGCAAAACCGCCCTTATATCAACGTGAAATGTCGTTCTGACGTTGACATGACATTTGACAGTTTTTTAAAACAAGTGTTCAACAGATGTTTGTCTTTCTTGTGATAAGAAGGTATCAATGTTCAACAAAAAGTTACGGATTTTGAGATGTTATTCCAACTTTTCTGAAATGTTGAAAATTTTCTACCTTGAAACTTCATGACGAGATGCTTAATCTCGTAATGAAATATTTCTAGTATTTTTTCACATTAAATTATTTGTCAATACTTGTTCTACACATTGGGTAAGGTAACGCTTATTTTTATCACAGAGAAGAATGTTATGAATATGTGCAGAGGTATTCTAAACGCTAATGCGTTTAGAAAAATTCAACCTCCACATCTTCGTGTCAAATATGTATGAGATTATAATAAATGAAAACTGTGGCTTATGCCACAGTTTTCCTACACTGCTATCCAGTCTATCCAGATTAGGTTTGTGGGAAACAGACAGAACTATAAAAGTCGTCTAGCGCCATCTCTTTCCCACAGCCTAAAAACTCACGCTTTAAGAGTTCATGGTAGACCATCAGGTTTAAATTAAAAAAAAAAAACAAAAAATTACATCAAAACTGACACGACCTAACCGTTGAATACGCGCACCTTTTATCAAATGATAATCCTGATAACAGACTATTGAATCCTTCTTTCAGGCGGCCAAAGACACGCTCCTTCTACGATTGTTTCATGTCAGCAACATTGATCATCCACGCTGCCGACATTCCCAAATACCAAATACAAACATCAATTGCACATCCGTTTGTTGACCTACCTTAGTACAATAGACACCCCTTGCTGTAAGGGATTTAAGTAGGACCCACCTCTCATTCAACGCTCCACATTCTATATAGTCTCTCGAGGGTTTCCATACTTGACCACGCATATTTTGACCACACCTCATTCCATCCTATCTAACAGCATTATTGAGGGCTTAGCAGTTACCTTCGGGAAATAGAAAGTTTGATTGTTGCGCAGACAAACAGAGGCATGTCATTACTGACTCCGCGTCGTCGGGTTGGCTCCTCCTGGCTGCTGAGGACGTCCCGCGGAAGAGACGGCGGCGGGCGGCGCGGCGAGCGCGGGCGGGGGCGGGGGGCGGCGCGGCCGCGGCTCACTGTGTGCCCGACCGCCGCGCTGCCGCCACCGCTCTCCGCCGCGCTACGCTCCGCTCGCTGTCCGTACTCCGCATGACGCTGTCGGAGCCCTGATACCGCTCCGCCACCACTCCAGATCTTGTGAAGTGTCCACCAAAGTGCAGTGCTATACTATAATAATCAGTTTAGTGCAAAGGAAAAGTTTTAAAGTTACGCGCGGGAAAACTTTCAGCGAAGTGCAGCGCCGCCAGCCTGCACCCGGCGGCAGCGGGACTGTGCCCTCCACACCAGTACCCATACTGGTACGTAATGCTTAATGATACTTATTTTGGATCAGGAGTCCCTTGTGTTTCCACAGGGAAAGCGACCGAATTGATTGCAACTTACGACAACTTTACAAACTTCCCTCACAGTTGGCTGGTCCTCGACGAGACAGTTGGCGTGCGTCTACTTTGTAGTTACATGGCCTCATAAATATAAATGATAATATTATTCTACAAGTAACACTCGACAGCTAGCAGTTAGTTCGCTGAGCCCTGAAACTTTCATTCTTGGCCGCATGTCAAGTTTCACGAAGAGAAATTTTCTCGTAAACATAATAAGGTCATAAACTCATAATATACCTACTCAGTATTGGTTGTAATATTAAGAGTTGGAATCTAGAAGATCCATGAAAGACCTTTCGATCATTTTTGTCAAGGGCACCAAGAGAGATAGGTGTTATGAAAAAATCGTGCTAGAAACGATTTCTAAAGTTCGTGAGCCAGTCGCTCAGAACTGACTTCCTATGAAGGAAAAGAGAATCTCAGACTTCATTGCGAAGGAACCATTGTGACTTGCATGTGACACTGTCATGCACCGCCAGCTATTTATCTCTTTATGAGTAGGTTAGTTAGTTTTAAATAAGTTTAAAACTTTAAAAGTAAGAAATGACCCGTGATTGGTAATGAAAATGTAGTACCTACCTACTTACAATAATTTGGAATGTTTCCGTCTGGAAATATATTTTTTTAGCGTCAGATTTAATTTCGTTGCGACATATTTATTGTATAATAACTAATTTAAAAAAATTGTTCATACATTAGTAAGGGCTTTAAACAAGTGTCGCTGGGCGCCCGGGCCGGCGGGAGCACGGCCGGCTATGACCGCTGTCGTCAGTAGATACCTACGGCTGCTTCTTTACTCCTTCAATTGATATAACCTTGTCACAACCATTCGTGTGAAGTAGCAATTGATTGTTTTCGTTATTAATCTATTCCTCTTCTCAAGGAAACGTTATAACATGCAAGAGATATTATATACCTACTTAATATTATTATAATAAAGAACTGAAAAGCCTGTGATGATATATATTTCGTTTGTTTGGTTGAAAGGGAATGTAAGAGCTACTGGATCGAATTGAAAAAATATTCTTGTGTCGAATAATCTACGACCAACAGATATACCTATATAACAGGTATAGGTACCTATTTGTTGCAAAAAAATATTACATAAAAAAACAATTAAAACTACTCCAAAAACAACCTCAAAAAGGGTAAAATAACTTTTCATCCCCCCATCTCGGAAAGGGTACTTTTGCTCTTCGATATCTGACCGTAAAAGCCGTTTTTATCCTCAAGTGAGTAAAAGCCGTTTTTATCCTCTAGTGAATAAAGTAAATTTGAATTTAGAACATCGTATGAAGAAAAGAGTAGCAGCAGTAATGGCGGCCGGTGACCGCAACAGCTTATCGCTTGCTGTGGTGCCCACTTGACATTCGAAGGTTGTCGAGGAAACAAATTCTATTTTTAAAATTTGATGTGGTACATAGGTGGGAAAGCAGAGTACGCTCCTCGGGTGTAAGGCTGTGTTGCCTTGGGCTAACTTGGATCCCTCGCTTCACTAAGGATTTTTATCTTTATTCCCTCGTTTCTTTCGGGTGTTAACACTTGAACCTTCTCGCTGCGCTACTGATGAAGGTTCACCCCTAGAATCCTTAGTATCGCTTCGGAATTCAATACGCCTCCCTTGGAGCGTAATCTACAATTATTTTGTTAAAATCTCAGACCCGAAACATTCTTGGCTCAGTACTTTGTTTTACCTTTTTTATTTGCTTTGTGCGGTTTTCCTTTCACGTCTTATTGTTATGTTATGACAAACCAAGATAAAAATAAGTAACTTAATAATTATATTATTTGTTTTAATTTAAAAAAATATTCTGCTCTATAATAATGTCTTAGTTAATACCTAAACTGAAATAAAAGCCTATCTTGTGTTTGTACAATGTACATCTGTTTTTATTTGTTTTTGCATTTAGTCATTTCCTCGCTGAGGTGGGATGAAAAGTTACGTGTTGCACTCGAGTGCAAAGATTTTTCACCTTGTGCTCTTTTGATTCCCTCGCTATCGCTCATGATTCTAATTTTGAATCACTCGTTGCACTCGTGATTCAATTTTAGAATCATTCGCTTGCTCGGTCATCAAAATTGAGCACGCGGTTAAAAATCAACTTTGCACTCTTGTATAACAAATAACTATTTCTTTCGCAAGTCGGGGTTTTTTATTTCATTTAATTTTATTCCACCGTCTTCCGATAGGAAAGTTATTTTACCCTCATCTATGGTTGTTTTAAAAGTCTGCTACATTTTTGTCTGAAAAAAATATATTTTACCCTTTTTAGTTTCAATATTCTACCCTAATAATTGTCAAATACATAATTTTACTTTTGAATTTAGTAATCCGTGGTACCGGTAATAACATCGCCTTTGTACCTTTTTTTATGGGACCAAACGACAGGTACAGTCACGAGCACTAATATATATACATTGGTCACGTTTTCTAAAATATCTTAACTTATACTTTTCAAAAAATATGTGTACAACATGGTTTTCTAAATAACCTAACCATCAAACTGTGGCAAAACTGGGTATACATTGGTTTCACAGTAATATAAACGAAGCAAAATCAGAAAAAAGTATACATTTCTAATGTTATTATTAACTATCCATGACAATTTCTATAACATATATACAAGTAAAACAAATTGTATACGTGTTATAGACATTGTCATGGATACATTATAATGATAATGGAAGTGTATACCTATTTTTTCCTGTTTTTGTTAATAAGTTTATTACAGCAATGATAAGAGTTTTATAAATAAGTAGGTAGGGGCTGGTTATTACTGCAATAAATCAAGGACTTACGAAATCAGAGTTGTAATTCATTACCAAAAGTAATGATTATTATTATTAGTAAAGCCTATTAAATATACTTAATAGTTATGCATAGTTTTTTTTTTTTACTTTACCCCGCAATTAGTCCTGTATGGTGGGTGCGTTTACAAACATAGAAACTCACATGACACGAACACCCAGACCCGTAACAACTAATTGCAGATCATACAAATATCTGTTCCGTGCGGGACTCGAACCCGCGACACTCGGCGCAGCAGTCCAATTGCTCAGCCACTGCACCAAACGTGTCGACGCATTATTCAAATATATCGTGATTAACGGACATCCGCTTAAGGCTTAAGGGTTTATTGTATTCATCATTATGAACAATTTTGGGCTCTCAACTGTTTCATAAATTTTTATTAAATAATTATTATTTTTCTTTTCTTTTTAATATTAATTTTCGCGATTTCAGGTCCCATAGTAAAAGAAAAATTAATCATACTTATTTATGAGTACAATAACCTCTTAAGAGGGTGTGCGATAATTTTATCCACTTTTCGTAGAATCACCCAATAGCACAATAGATCCGCGAGAGAGAGAGGACAGCGTCCTCCTTCCGCCCCAACCGCAGTGGTACACGGCGTCGGACGTCGGCAGACGATCTCCGGCCACCGTAGGCGCGGGCATGCGGACAGTGCGTGACTACCCGGGGCGGGAGGACTCATTTGATGATAATACAAAGATAAAAAAAAAAAATAGCACAATAGATTTAGGACGGTACACGGAAATAAAAACAGTCGACGGGTGAGTCAATACACTCGATGATGGCTACTTTTACCTAACTATGACAAAATATGTAGGTATAACGCAAATTAACGAAAAGAAGTTATAAATAAATAATACAATAAGATCTTATAGCTATGTATTTGTATTATATACACTTATTTTTTCAATGAGGTTAAATTGCAATTTGTTAAATTACGACTTATTTCCGACCTCAAGCTCCTTGAAACTGCTGCTTTGTAATTGTTTACATAATTTCGAAACTGTATTGTTTACATGTTTTTGAAATTTGTGAATTAAAATCGATCTCAAGCTCCTTGAAACTGCTACTTTGTAATTGTTTACATTATTTCGAAACTGTATTGTTTACATGTTTTTGAAAATTGTGAATTAAAACCGGTCTCAAGCAGATTGAAACTGCTGCTTTGTAATTGTTTACATAATTTCGAAATTGTATTGTTTACATGTTTTCGAAATTGACTTGGTACATAATAATGTAACTTAAAGTTGATATTATTTTTTGGCAAACTATCGTTAACGAAATTTTGATAAAAATGTGTAGTTAATTTTGACTTAGTTTAACGTTTACATAATTATTGGACACAGTTGGCAGAACTTATTTTTGCAATTTAATATTGTTACATCAATTTAAATTTTGAGGTCGTATCTATGTCTTTGCTCGTGACTGTACACTGTAATCGAACATAGAAATGAAAATGCCCAGCCATTTTCATTTCTATGTAGGTACAGTCACGAGCACTAATATATATACATTGGTCACGTTTTCTAAAATATCTTAACTTATACTTTTCAAAAAATATGTGTACAACATGGTTTTCTAAATAATCTAACCATCAAACTGTGGCAAAACTGGGTATACATTGGTTTCAAAGTAATATAAACGAAGCAAAATCAGAAAAAAGTATACATTTCTAATGTTATTATTAACTATCCATGACAATTTCTATAACATATATACAAGTAAAACAAATTGTATACGTGTTATAGAAATTGTCATGGATACATTATAATGATAATGGAAGTGTATACCTATTTTTTCCTGTTTTTGTTAATAAGTTTATTACAGCAATGATAAGAGTTTTATAAATAAGTAGGTAGGGGCTGGTTATTACTGCAATAAATCAAGGACTTACGAAATCAGAGTTGTAATTCATTACCAAAAGTAAAGATTATTATTATTAGTAAAGCCTATTAAATATACTTAATAGTTATGCATAGTTTTTTTTTTTTTCTTTACCCCGCAATTAGTCCTGTATGGTGGGTGCGTTTACAAACATAGAAACTCACATGACACGAACACCCAGACCCGTAACAACTAATTGCAGATCATACAAATATCTGTTCCGTGCGGGAATCGAACCCGCGACACTCGGCGCAGCAGTCCAATTGCTCAGCCACTGCACCAAACGTGTCGACGCATTATTCAAATATATCGTGATTAACGGACACCCGCTTAAGGCTTAAGGGTTTATTGTATTCATCATTATGAACAATTTTGGGCTCTCAACTGTTTCATAAATTTTTATTAAATAATTATTATTTTTCTTTTCTATTTATTATTAATTTTCGCGATTTCAGGTCCCATAGTAAAAGAAAAATTAATCATACTTATTTATGAGTACAATAACCTCTTAAGAGGGTGTGCGATAATTTTATCCACTTTTCGTAGAATCACCCAATAGCACAATAGATCCGCGAGAGAGAGAGGACAGCGTCCTCCTTCCACCCCAACCGCAGTGGTACACAGCGTCGGACGTCGGCAGACGATCTCCGGCCACCGTAGGCGCGGGCATGCGGACAGTGAGTAAAGGCCCTGCCCGGGGCGGGAGGACTCATTTGATGATTATACCAAGATAAAAAAAAAATAGCACAATAGATTTAGGACGGTACACGGAAATAAAAACAGTCGACGGGTGAGTCAATACACTCGATGATGGCTACTTTTACCTAACTATGACAAAATATGTAGGTATAACGCAAATTAACGAAAAGAAGTTATAAATAAATAATACAATAAGATCTTATAGCTATGTATTTGTATTATATACACTTATTTTTTCAATGAGGTTAAATTGCAATTTGTTAAATTAGGACTTATTTCCGACCTCAAGCTCCTTGAAACTGCTGCTTTGTAATTGTTTACATAATTTCGAAACTGTATTGTTTACATGTTTTTGAAATTTGTGAATTAAAACCGATCTCAAGCTCCTTGAAACTGCTACTTTGTAATTGTTTACATAATTTCGAAACTGTATTGTTTACATGTTTTTGAAAATTGTGAATTAAAACCGGTCTCAAGCAGATTGAAACTGCTGCTTTGTAATTGTTTACATAATTTCGAAACTGTATTGTTTACATGTTTTTGAAATTGACTTGGTACATAATAATGTAACTTAAAGTTGATATTATTTTTTGGCAAACTATCGTTAACGAAATTTTGATAAAAATGTGTAGTTAATTTTGACTTAGTTTAACGTTTACATAATTATTGGACACAGTTGGCAGAACTTATTTTTACAATTTAATATTGTTACATTAATTTAAATTTTAAGGTCGTATCTATGTCTTTGCTCGTGACTGTACCGATTGCTCCAACAGTTGCAACATTTCAGACATTTAAAGGATACTCAGATGTCGAGCGCCGAATGTTACCTTTCATTTAAAGTTCGACAGTTACGGTTCACAAGATACAGGGAGCTACACTAGAAAAAGCTGTTAGAGATCTAGGCTAGCTGCTACTACACTTTGGAAGAAATAGTGTTGACTGAGTTAGATGCAAACAAAATTATTGAGTAGGCCACACAATGAAAACGAGCTAGAGATGACGCGATTACCTCTTGATTTGAATTAATTGACGCATCAGCATGACGAGTAGGTAGTGCTTGTCCTAAAATTCGTTATTCGTTAGTTAAAATTCAATACTGTAAATTGTTGAGGAATTCCCTCAACTGTCTATGATCTCAATGATCAAATCTACTGCAGACCTTCATTATAACCAGTATGCATATAGGTAGGTACGGGTGCAAAGTTCCCATAAATATTAACGAAAAAAGTCCAAACACAAGGTAGCTGCTGTGATTTGTTTAAAGGAGTTTCCTCAACTGTCTCTCAGCTCCATCGTGAGATCTATTCCAGACCTTTATTAAATTGTAGTGTTTTAAAATACTTAATGAAAAACCTCACAAATGCACTAGTCGTCCGGATGATTTTCGGAAGCTCTCCACGTTTTCTCTAGTCTGCCGTCATCAAACCCTGATTTCCTTATCATGGGTGGTCCCATGATAAGGAAATCAGGGTTTGAAATATTTTAAATCTTTGAAATATTTTCTATCCAACAAAACAAAATATTATCGGCTCTTAAACGACGAAGTTATGCGCGAACAAACATTAAAAGCAAATAATTTATAGCTGAATTGAAAAACCTCCTCTTTTTTTGAAGTCGGTTAAAATAGAGAAAACACTATTCCTTATACATATAGAGGGCTTCTGCTTGTGATCGTTTTGAGTGCACCGCTGTGCTCCCGCCCCCTCCTGCAGGCACCAGCAAGCGGCCTGTCCGCGATGCCACTCACAAGCTGGCTGGCTCCTTGTCCTCTAGGTCATCACATTATGCAACTCGCTCCTGTTGTGTTTTTCCTCAACCACCTCTAACAAGGTACATCGGCTCATAAGAGCCAGTACTCAGACCGTGCATACGGTCATTTTCTATGATTCTCGACATATTATAATAACACAGTACCTGGTCGACCGAACTCTGTTCAAGTGCAATTGAAAAAATAATTTAAAAGAATTGAGGTAATCCTAGCAAAATAAGTTATAAAAACTAACAAAATATTTAATTTTCAATATGAACTAATGTAATGCAATATGCACATGGGGGAGAGGTGGACATTTTCCGAAATAAAAGTTTTTTGGACCCCATATCGTCGGGGTTAAAAATGTAACAAATACGGTCTAGTATCACAGATTTCAAGGATTGCACTAAATTACAAAACACCCTGTTTATGTATAAGCATATTATGTTTGTATAATGTGTATCAAAATTACGTTTTGACCATTAAAAGTAAATTACGCCCCTGAATCCCCTCATTGTAAACATCAAAATCATTCGAGTGTTTTCAAAAAGTGTGAATTTTACAAGTGTGGAAAATTCATCGAGTACACAAATAATGTGCAGGAGAGAGATACACTCGCCGTTCGCAGCTAAATCTATCCCGGCGACAGCTGACATCCCGGGTCACTGTCATGCAACACACGCGGCTCGTCGACTCTTGATTCTGTTTTCTTCGTATCTTTGCCTGATAGATATTTTCGAAGATAAGATCCTCAAATTGATGAGGTTTATTTTTTTTGGTTTTCCATCTCGGCTCAATTGTAAATTAAAAACAATAATTTATAAATTATTCAGATTAAATATTTGTTTTATTTAAATTATTTTAAAATTTAATGTAAGTACTAAATATTGCCTACCAGAATATATCTATACTTAATTATGTTTTTATCAACATAGAGCAAAAATAAAACTCGCGATTGTTGTATGGGAGCCCACTTAAATTTGTATTTATTTTATTCCTTTATTCTAAAACCAGCATCACGATGATGAGACATAGGTTGATCCGATATTAATTTGCGATCACGAAGAAATAATGTTTTTGAAGCAAATGAAATAGAGTTGGATGTGCCTGTGAGTTATGATGAAGCAATAAAGGCTGTGAGTTATGGCTAGAAGCCATAAATTAAGTTTTGATTGCCTTGTTGGTCCACCTGTCCAGGTCGAGTAGTCTTGTTGGGTTTCCTTCAGGATTTTTTAGTAACAGTAAATGGCGCTGGATATATACCCACTTGATGGCAATAGGCTCGCCTCATATCACATGGTATGTAGAAACATTACTGGCAGAATGTGTGTGTACGGTGTCACGGCGTCCTGACCTACCGCATGACTCAGGTCCTCGCCGGACACGCAACTTTCGGGAGGTCCCTGTGTCGGATAAGGAGGTAAGAAACGCCTGGGTGTCACCACTGCGAGGATCGCCCGGAGGACACCGTAGAGCATACGGTGCAGGACTGCCCCGCTTGGGCACCGCCCAGCACCGCCGCGCCTTGTCCTCACCACGGCGCATCTCTCGCGCCCGGCATTGGTCGAGGCCATGCTGCGGGGCGAGACGGAGAGGGAAGCGGCCTCTTTCTGCGAAGCAGTCCTGTTCGCGAAGGAGAAGACTGGTCGCGTGAAGGAGAAGACAGCGTCCTCTCTCCAACCCAGCCGTAGTGGTAGACGCCCACGGCAACGAACGTCGACAGACAATCTCCGGCCATCTTAGGCGCGAGCATGCGGGCGGCGAGTAATGGGCGACTCGCTGTCCGACCATCGACCATACCCTTGTTCCACACGCGCCTCAAGTATATCAGCACTATGACCCTCCTTTAGAGGGCCAAAACTTGCCGGGGCCGCGAGACTCACGAATTACCGTAACCCCGGAACGTAAAAGGCTATTGAACACACCGGACACCGTGGATTTTAGTCAGTACGAGTCTGTCAGTTCCGGTGCCAGTCCCTCACGAATGTGTAAAATCAAATACCTATTCGCTGAAATGCTTCCAAAGTGTTGTCTTGTAAGACTTTATTTGGCTCAAATTAGGTATGATTGATCCGATTATTGTCAATGTCGATGTCTGTTATCTGAATGTAACCGAAGAGCTGAGCTACTCGTATGTCGCATAATGTGGGTATGGACTGGCTCGCAGTCGCAGCGGCCGGCTCTCAGTCTTGAGTCTGCACTGGATGGCCTACTATGTCTATTATCTCAAATCTGTATTCACACTTCGTTCGTAAAATTACAAACGATTTGACATACTTTTATAAACTTATTGAATCATTATGTCATAATTGAACCACATAGGGAAATCCACATCCATAAGAGATAGGTACGGGAGAACTTTCTTACGAACCTTTTTTTTTCACATCATCATCGTCAATGCTTCCTCTCTGTCTGGTCTAGAATCCCCAGTGCGGAATGGTTGATTTTTGGTTCAATAATCGCACAACATATTCGAAGACACCGCGAGACTGTCGCCGATCCTACCTAGTTTGAGGAGCAGCAACTGTTGCGGGACACGGGACGGGGGGAGGGGGGGTGTTGGTAGAGGGGGCGGCTCCTCGGTGACACACCTCTTTCATGTCACACCTTTTAAACTGATCGAGAATTCTAAAGACCCTTCTAAATTTATTCGCAACCTATAAGTGAAATGAATCCGGTCCGGGAATACATTACTATTACGTCATCAATCTGTTTGCTCAGGAGTATAAAAGCGGTGTCCCCGGCGCGGTCCCGCGGCGGCCATCATGTGGCGCTCGTTAACCGCGTCCGCGTCACTTCCGCGTCGTGTCCGAGCAGCTCGCCCGCCACTACACGCCCGCCGCGACGCCGCACTCTTCTTACTGACCATGCGGGTCGACGTCGACGGTGCGTCGAGTTTCATGCGCCCCTCAAAAAGCTATCAGCAATCTGACGGCCACCCGGTCGGGCGGCGAGTTGCCCATTACTCACCGCCCGCATGCCCGCGCCTACGGTGTCCTCACGCAAGGTCCGTGGGTGTCTACCACTGCTTGGGGTTGCTGCACGGGTTGGGGTGGAGGGAGGATGCTGTCCTCTCCCTCACGCGGCCCGCCTCCTCCTTCGCGAGCATTACTGCTTCGCCGAAGGAGTCGACCGCCTCCCACTGCGTCTCGCCCCGCAGCATGGCCTCGATCAATGCGGTATCCTCGGATCATCCGGATAGCCATGACCCTCTGGCAGGTGACCAGCTTCGCTGGTCGCGCTACGGATTTGTTGTGGCGAAAAAGTGGTAAAATAAAATCTCGTAAAATACTTATATTTTTTTAGGGTACCTCCTGTACACGTAAAGTGGGGATGTTTTTTTTTCTCGCGTACCCCTTAGTGTGGGGTATCATTAAATAGGTCTTTAAAAATATTGATAGTTTCCATTAACAATTTTTCAAATAAAAAGATTCGTTTGTGAAATATTAAGCTTTAAAGTGCTAAATTATCGCTCGACGCGAGTGTCCCACCCTCTACCAGCTAAACGGTTATGTTTGGGGGTGTGAAAATATTCACAATAGTAGTATATTAACGTAGTTTAAAGGAAAATTATCAAGACTACGTAGGCTTTACAAGTTTACGAGTAATAGTCGACCAACTTATAAAACGTATTTGGATAACATATTTTCCTAAACAAAATGTATCGGAGAACATGTTCTTCGACTGCAAATGTAAGTTTGTCAACTTTAATTAGGTAAAATTTAATTCAGCGAATGAGTTTAGTTAGTTCGCATAAGTATTTTGATGGACTACGGAACCCTACACTGTGCGGGGCCCGACACGCACTTGGCCGGTTTTTTACTTATAATATTGAATACCTACATGTGCAATTTTGAAAGCAAAATGATAATAAAAAAAATATTTATTGGGAAATTGAGAAAAGCTCGATCGTGACTCGCTAGCGAATATCATTTTCATTTTAGAGTGAGCGGAGCGAGCACGGAAAATTCTAAAACTGAAGCACGGGACACTATATAACGCTACGAGTCGAAAATTCCTAGTGAAGGTGTTAGAAATCCATCAATTCAAATATCTGCATCTGGTAAACACGAATAAGAAATTTCAAATAGTTCATCAGCTGACCTCGATCAAATTTAACTATCTTGACAAAAGTGCAGATATACTGCTTTTCATAAAATACAAAAACCACCACTTCCGACCTGCATATGATTACTTCCCAGAATTTGATCCTTATGAGCAACACTATCGATATTTGATTTTTCAAAAATCCAATGATGCAGTTTTAGTTTTCGGCAAAATCGGCCTCGAGACTCCTTTCTAGGGATGAGCGTTGAATCAACGAACTAGTTGAATCAACCGTTGATCTCCTGTCAACGTATTAACGTTAACTGTTTATGAATCAACTAGTTGAATTCGTCAACGACGTTTACGGGCTTAACTTGCGTTTACGTTCTTGCGTTTAATTCAACGAGACGCGTTCGTCTCGTTGAATTAACGAAAAGTAAACGCAACGAGCTGAGCAATTTACAAAACTTACGTTGTTTTCAACGTTGAATTTTTTGGTTCGTATTTTTAACGCCATGGATTGCGAGCGGTTGAAAGAGTTGATTTCCGAAATGTTTATTTTAAGAATAGTACTTATATTTGTGGAGTTTGTTTACTTACGTTTACAACAGATACTGATAGTCTGAGACCTAATCCCAATGTATTATTTTAAATGTATTACTTTTTGAGACGCAAAGGTAGAGCGAACAGCCCCTCTATGAAAAATAGAATTAATATCTTTGATTTCACACAATTTTAGATGTTAATTGTATATAAAATTAAAATTTTCTTTCAAACGTTTTCCAATACATAAATTGAATCAAATTGTTTTTAAAATTCAACGCGCAATCGTTGAATAAAAACTGTTGAATCACGATTTACGTTGCAAGTTGACAGTTAAATTCGTCAACGAGATGAACCCGTTAACTTGGTCAACTCGTTGACGAATTCAACTAGTTGATTAACTAGTTGACAAACGTGAATCAACGTTAACGTTTCGTTGACTGAAAAACCGTCAACGACCCATCGCTACTCCTTTCGACGTTTTTCGATATCTATACATATAATAAAATAGTAGGAAAGTCAAAACTGTACATTGAATATTTTTTTAAAAGAATACTTGGGGTGTTATCTACAATCGATACCGAAGCCAAAAATATAGTTTTTAGAATTTTTGTCTGTTTGTCTGTTTATCTGTTTGTCTGTATGTATGTCCGGGATAAACTCAAAAAGTACTGGACGGATTTCAATGATTCTTTTTTTGTTGTATAGGTATTAAGTCTGGTCAAAACATAGGCTATAATTTATTTTGAAAACTTGAACAACTGGCGCAGAACCGCAACAGACCAGCTAAACTATAAGAGATACAAAAATGGTGCCATAGCAAAAATTGATCCACGTGATGAGCATTTTCTGTTAAGAGAATTAGTTTGAAGATCTGGAACACCTGATGTGGAACTCCTAGAGCCCAGCTACACTATAAAATATACAGGAATAACGTCTCAGCAAAGTTGTTCGGCCTGCTGAGCACTCTCTGTGGACATATAAAAATTGAAGATCTGGTACACCTGATGTGGAACTGCAAGAGCCCAGCTACACTATAAAATATACAGGAATAACGTCTCAGCAAAGTTGTTCGGCCTGATGAGCACTCTCTGTGGACATATAAAAATTGAAGATCTGGTACACCTGATGTGGAACTCCAAGAGCCCAGCTACACTATAACATATACAGGAATGACGTCTTAGCAAGAGTTGTTCAGCGTGATGAGCACACTCTGTTGACGTATAAAAATTGAAGATCTAGAACACCTAATGTGGAACTTCAAGAGCCCAGCTACCCGCGGTGGTGGACGCCCACGGCGTAGGACGGCACAAGACGATCTCCGGCAATCGTATCGTCCGACCATGGACGGCGCGTCGTGTTCCACACGCGCCTTAAAGAGCGTCAGCATAATGACGGGGCTCTCAGAGGGCTAAAGCCTGCCGGGGTCGCGGGACTTATACCATCACCGTTACCCCGGAACATAAAGGGCTATTGACGGACACCGTGGATTTTAGTCAGTACAAGTCTGACAGTAAGGGGTGGGAGGACTCATTTGATGATTTACCACGAAAAAATAAGAGCCCAGCTACACTATAACATGATTTTTTTCAACTGGGCGTTGATGGCTATCTTCGAAACTATGAGGAATATCGAAAAATGTTGAAGACTCCTTTCAACAATTCTGGGAAGTCATCATATACGGCAAACTTAAGAAAAGCGTATATGTAATTGAAAAAAAACTGATCAATCTTCAAGGCGAGGATTGTATTCGAAACTTAAGTTAACCTTTTCTTCTTTGAAATCGTGCTTATTTTTGTTCAACTCAACGCCCAGTTGAAAAATTCAACCTGTATAGGAACGACGTCTTAGAAAGAGCTGTTCAGCCTAATGAGCATTATCTATTGATGTATTAAAATGTAAGATTTGGAACACCTGATGTGGAAATCAAAGCTATCACTAATTTCACGGACTGATTTTCGATGACGATTAATATACTAATACAATTTTTATTCTACTGGCCAAACTCCCATGATTTTTTTACCCGGACTCTTGGAGTTGGGTATCAGACTTTTCAGATCTTCGATTTTGCCGACCCCATTGTCGCTGGCATAAGCAACAAGATCCGCGTACGAAGTCGCGGGCAGAAGCTAGTTCCTCATAGTTTCGAAAATAGCCATCCACGCCCAGTTGAAAAATTCACCCTGTATATATGCGAATGTCTAAAAATCTATGCGGGTGCGAATGCGAACAACAACAAATATTCGCAACATCTCTAGTACCTATAAAAATACGTTAAAATGAAAAAGTTTTAGTTATTTAATGCAAAAAAAAAAACCTATATTGTTGAATTAAGCAACTCAAAATTACAATTAATCATTTCGCTTGGCAGTACCGAAATAACCGGGAATTCCCTGTTCCGGGCTGGCACCGGATATGTGGTGGTCAGGGGCGCGGAGCCGGCTTGTACTGACGAGCGGCGGCTGGCTCCGACTGTTATCTGTTTACACAACCACACGTCCCTCACATAATATAATCGTTTACAAGCAGCTGTAGGATTTTTTTTCAGTTAAAGTTTGTCTTAGTGAATACAAAGTCGTAGTAGTGACGTGGAGCGCGTAGTGCGGGCTCATTCATTGGGTACTAGCTGCGGCGCGGCCACGTCACACGCGCGGCGACGTCACGCTCGCGGCGCGCGCCGCATGCCGATGCCGCTTGTTATATTTTACGGCCGCTTGGCCCTCAACCAGCGTTATTTGTATTCACGTTCATTTGCCAAATATATCGCGACAGTCGACTGTGCCTCGCCTCGCTCGTGATAACGACTGTGTTGGGGATAGATTGTATGGATGCGGGGCTTCTTACTACTGACGAACTACGAAGTAAATGTTGTGTAAAACGTAATAAAACATTAACCTAAGTAATCCATAGGTAGTCATTTTTGCTTAGTAGATTTTAATCTTCTTAGCGTGTTGATGGACTGATGGCAATCTTAATAATAATTGTGTAAACCCAGAACTGGACCAAGAGTTTAGCCGCCCGCAAGAGCACTCGTCAGCTCCCGTAACGAACAATCGATAGGCATTGCAAGCCACGATGTCCAGTGACGTAACGTTTGTTGAGTAACACAACATTAACGCTTCAGAACAGAGTCGTCAATGAAACTCACCTGAGCAGATTTTCTTTGCTGCGGCGTACCCGAGTTTGTCAGAAACGAAACTATTGGGGTAAGTTGATGTGCTGGCGTCTTTACCTAAAGGCTCTGACTCTGACTACAAACTGTAAAAGGGACATTACATACATTTATGAAATTAATGCCGTTCCACTGTTTGCAGAAATTGCCTCTCTGATCTGCAAATCGAAATAGACAAATTTTTGACGATGTGAACAACACACTATCAATCAAAACAGATTGGTTCAAATTAAATACTGTTGTCCTTAATAAACTGCATCACGGCGCTGACAGAGCTGGTTCCACATTACACTATCTGTCGCGAAGACATTGTCTGCTCGTAAACGCGGTGTCGACGTATCGAGCGAGGACGAAGCCGAACAAAACCATTACACAAACCAAAACGTTCGACCTCGCAAGAGACACCTCTACAGATGCGACGCTGTATGTTGAGTTGTACCACTCAGCTCATCACCGACACACATCCAGTAGCAGTTGGAGGCCGCTAGCTCGTGAAAACTCTCTCAGCAATCAAAGTTTATAGACCTTGTAACGAGACACTAATGTCGTCAGCATGTGAATGTTCACATTCGGAACAAGTGAACGTGTACCGGACTACCGCAATCCTTGAGAAGCTAGTGGCGAGCGCGGCTTGTATCCGTTCGTGTAGTGTGTCCGTGAACAGTGTTTTGAGTCCTTGAGATAATTAAATCGTCGTTGTAAGTAAGAAAAAAGGATAAAATAACTGCGATTTATGTCAAATTGACTTTTAACACTTTCCGCGGCTCCGCTGCGCCGCGAAATTGTGTTCGCTGCTCTGTGCACGACATAAGTCCCAATGATGACGTGATTGGCTTTATAGCGCATTGTTTGGAACACCTTCCACCGGCGACCTTCTGCGCCTTGTTCACGAGTGCCTCACAACTACTTTAATGATCTCATTAAATGTGCAGATGCTCGCTAATGACCGTGCCAGCCCATATCCGTACGAGGCGTGACCCCAACTGATGTACGAAACAATGGTTGGCGCAGTGGCTGAGTGACCAACTGCTCCGACGCGTGTCGCGGGTTCGATACTCGCAGTGAACAAATATTTGTATGATGTACAAGTAGTTGTACCGGGTCTGGGTGTTTCTGTATGTAAGATTATAATGTTTGTAAACACAGTGAGGGGCATTGTTTATTTTAAAAAAAAGTTTTAAACGCTAGCTGATTGTTTTCCTTCATGGCACATTAATCTCTAGTTATAAGCTTCAACATAAATAAAATTCAGTTGGATCGAAATGACTTTATTTATATTTCTTTCTTCATGTTTGGAGCCCAACCGCCGCTTGTCCCACAAATGGAACCGCAGCTGACGTTCACGAATCATTATTTTTGATGTGGTCGACTATTTATTTTATTATACACTAGCTTCTGCCCGCGACTTCGTACGCGGATCTTGTTGCTTATGCCAGCGACACTGGGGTCGGCAAAATCGAAGATCTGAAAAGTCTGATACCCAACTCCAAGAGCCCGGGTAAAAAAATCATGGGAGTTTGGCCAGTAGAATAAAAATTGTATTAGTATATTAATCGTCATCGAAAATCAGTCCGTGAAATTAGTGATAGCTTTGATTTCCACATCAGGTGTTCCAAATCTTACATTTTAATACATCAATAGATAATGCTCATTAGGCTGAACAGCTTTTTCTAAGACGTCATTCCTATACAGGTTGAATTTTTCAACTGGGCGTTGAGTTGAACAAAAATAAGCACGATTTCAAAGAAGAAAAGGTTAACTTAAGTTTCGAATACAATCCTCGCCTTGAAGATTGATCAGTTTTTTTTCAATTAAATATACGCTTTTCTTAAGTTTGCCGTATATGATGACTTCCCAGAATTGTTGAAAGGAGTCTTCAACATTTTTCGATATTCCTCATAGTTTCGAAGATAGCCATCAACGCCCAGTTGAAAAAAATCATGTTATAGTGTAGCTGGGCTCTTTTTTTTTCGTGGTAAATCATCAAATGAGTCCTCCCACCCCTTACTGTCAGACTTGTACTGACTAAAATCCACGGTGTCCGTCAATAGCCCTTTATGTTCCGGGGTAACGGTGATGGTATAAGTCCCGCGACCCCGGCAGGCTTTAGCCCTCTGAGAGCCCCGTCATTATGCTGACGCTCTTTAAGGCGCGTGTGGAACACGACGCGCCGTCCATGGTCGGACGATACGGTTGCCGGAGATCGTCTTGAGCCGTCCTACGCCGTGGGCGTCCACCACCGCGGGTAGCTGGGCTCTTGAAGTTCCACATTAGGTGTTCTAGATCTTCAATTTTTATACGTCAACAGAGTGTGCTCATCACGCTGAACAACTCTTGCTAAGACGTCATTCCTGTATATGTTATAGTGTAGCTGGGCTCTTGGAGTTCCACATCAGGTGTACCAGATCTTCAATTTTTATATGTCCACAGAGAGTGCTCAGCAGGCCGAACAACTTTGCTGAGACGTTATTCCTGTATATTTTATAGTGTAGCTGGGCTCTAGGAGTTCCACATCAGGTGTTCCAGATCTTCAAACTAATTCTCTTAACAGAAAATGCTCATCACGTGGATTAATTTTTGCTATGGCACCATTTTTGTATCTCTTATAGTTTAACTTATAATGAGCACTGTACTAAAACAACACGCAGCTCTTCCTTATTGCACTGAATTGACTAATAAAAGACGGAAAGATATAGTTTGTCCCCAAATAAGTACAAAACATGCTTTTACAGCCAAATTTTATATGTTCCTGGGACCACTACTCTATAACAGACTTAATGAAAATGGCAACATCTACTCCTTAAATTATAGTAATTGCAAAAAAATCCTTAGAGAAACTTTACAAGCAATGTCCTATGAAGATACAGAGAAGTTATTACTTGTGCTAAAGTAAAGATTACTTGTAATATTGTTATTGTGTGTTTTTTAAACTAAGATAAGATAGTATTAAGTATATTTTTTACACCTTTTTAGACATTTGATTAGTATGATTTTATATAATTTTGTGATTATTTTTTATTTTATTAATGTTACCTTAAATCGCCTGAAACACAGGATTACCTAGTTCAGGCACAAATTTATTTGTGAATTTAATGTAGATAAGAAAACTGTATAACCTTGTACCATATGTTTTTGAATGAATAAATTTATTATTATTAATTTATTATTATTTCGTTTATTCATCTTTTTACATACATTTACATTTTTAAATATTTTATAAAACAAAAAAATTAAAAAACATTTAAAAACATAAAAATAGTTGTCCGCCGGTGTGGGAGCAGGGTCCAAGCTACCGGTGGTTAGGGTTCCAGAGACAGGAACCTCCTCACAATACGAGCCGTATCAAGGAGTACTGCCTTCTGAATCTGGTTCTTGATCCAACTACCCAACGAGAGCCTCGACAGATGTTCGTCGAGGCTCTTGGCCATCAAGCCATTGGCCGTTACAACAATCGGCACAATGATAGCCGAGCTCACATTCCACATGTCGACAACCTCGCGCGCCAAGTCAAGATATTTTATTTGTTTATCTTTCTCGGCTTTCACGAGGTTCTCGTCATGCGGGATGGTAACATCGATTATCATTGCGCGGCGCGCTGATCTGTCTATCACTACTATGTCAGGCTTATTGGCGACAATAGTCCTGTCAGTAATGATAGGCAGATCCCAGTACAGCGTGACATGGTCTTTTTCGAGAACTGGGTCGGGCACATACCTGTAATACGGCACCTCAGAATCCACAAGATTGTATTTCAAAGCAAGTTGCTGGTGGATAATTCTGGCTACTAGGTTGTGCCTGTGCAAGTACTCGCCGTTAGCAAGACGAGAACAACCAGAGATAATATGTCTTATGGATTCTCCTGGACGATGACATGCCCGACACACGTCAATCGTCCCATCCTTTATAATATGTCTCCGGTAGTTGTTCGTCAAGATAACTTCGTCCATAATCGCACAGACAAAACCTTCAGTTTCCCCGAAGAGGTCACCGAAACGTAGCCAGGACACGGACGCTAGAAAATCTACATCGGGCCCATGAAGAGCCCGGTAGAAGCGTCCGTGAAGCTCCTTGCCTTGCCATACCTCATTGCGGTCCTCGGTACTGAGTACCACAGGTTTGCGCCAGTTCTCTTTAGCCATGGATAGCGGGGTGAATCCGTTGTCCACCGTGACCACATCTCGGTGCATACCCACTTCCATCTTCAAAAAATATTCTCTGAGACTGCACACCTCGCGGTTGTGAAGGGTCTTGGCATTTAAAAACCCTCGACCCCCGCACTTCCGCGGGATGTACAGTCTCATCACCGATGAACGTGGGTGATGCATCCGATTTGCGGTCAATAGAGTACGGACTCGTCTATCCAAGGCGTCGAGTTCAGTTTGAGTCCATTTGAGTATGCCGAAAGAGTACATCAGGACCGGCATGACCCAACCGTTAAAGGCACGCACCTTGTTTCCGCCTGAAAGAAGGCTATTTAAAACCTTTTTCAGGCGTCCAAAGAAGCGCTCCTTCAACGATTGTTTCATGTCCAGTACATCAATGCCTAACGCTTCCGACATACCCAAATACTTGTAGGTTTCGGATGAGGAGAGTGATCTAAGGTGTATGGAATCTGAAAGCTGCATCCCTTCAGATTCCATAATCTCCCCTCGCTTTACATGCATGACTGCACATTTGTCCACACCAAATTCCATCCTGATGGCGCTACTAAAAGTTTCAGTTACCTTCAGTAGCTCCATCAGTCGCAATTTGTTGGGGGCAAAGAGTTTCAGATCATCCATGTATAAGAGGTGAGAAATGACCTGACCACCTCTCCTCAACCGATAGCCCAGACCTGAATCCTCCAGCAATGTGCTTAGAGGATTCAGGGCTAAGCAGAACCAAAGTGGACTCAAACTGTCGCCCTGGAATATTCCCCGCTTGATCCATACAGGTTCATCGTTCGCCTGGATCGGTCGACACCCTGGATAGCGAAGGACCGTTCTCCATTGCCCCATACATGACTCAAGGAAGGCGCGTAGAGTTGCATCTATCTTGTACAACTCCAGCACCCTCATGAGCCATGAATGTGGCACCGAGTCGTAGGCCTTCTTATAATCTATCCAGCATGTAGACAGATCCCTACGAGATCGACGGACCTGTTGGCTAATGGCCATGTCAATGAGGAGTAGCTCCTTAGTACCACGGGACCCGTTCCTACATCCATTTTGAGAGGCAGACATAATGGAGTTACTTTCAATATGTGTGTTAATTTTCACTCTCAAAATGGATGTAAGAAGTTTATAGACCGTCGACAAACAAGTGATCGGTCTATAGTTCTTGGGTTCCGTGGTACTACCAGATTTATGGAGCAGGTGGGTAACACCAGTTGTTAGAAACTGGGGTAGCGACCCAGACTCTAAGGCTGACTGGAATTGAGATGCCAGACCAGTGTGTGAACTATTGAACCATTTTAGCCAAAAGTTGTGCAGTCCGTCCGGTCCCGGTGATTTCCAATTCGGTAACGGACGGACTGCTTTTGCTATATCTGATGGTGTAATGGTAATAGGTTCCATTTCAGGTATAGTCTCACACACCTGTTCGACATCCCGCATCCAATCAGCCTCAGTATGACCGACGGGTACCGACCAGATGCTGCGCCAGAATGTACTCGTGGCGCTGTCATCTGGGCGACACAGGTCAGCCATGTTCTGTTCAGGTCGCTCCCAAGCTCTGTATACCCACCTCTCATCGCTCCGGAACATGCGATTCTGTGAGTACCGCTCAACCCGTCGCTTATATCGCCGAATACGACTCGCCCATGCACAAACTTTTTGCTTCAGGAAGTCGATGCGCTCTGTGACACGGGACATGTATTCTTGAGGACCGATACCAGTCCCCGAGAATGCCCGCCTCACAAAGCGCATCACACGTGGTCGTGTATTTCCCTCCCTGAAGCAATATAGTTTGCCGATGAGTACCCTGGCCTCGCCGATACGACGCTCAATCCTGCATTGCCAGGCTGGTACAGCTGGTTTTGGTCGATTGGCTCCGTCACTGTCCGGAAACTTGACATTAGCCAATCGACATGCCGCAACAGCCCCGCAAAACAGGATCGAATGTGTATCGACAAGATCCTCGCTGCTCTCGAAGAGATTCTTAAGCAGCGAGTTCAAGGCACTCACCAGCGCCCTATTTTTTTTGTGCATGGGTAATCGTGGCAATCGGGGTCTAAGCGTAATGGGAGTTGAGCGGTACTCACGAAGCGCATCCTCCAGTGCGCTCCTCAACCGTTCGTTGCACTGGCTACTTACCATGGCAACCGCATCATCCTCCTCCACAACAGAAGCAGTAGCAGACCGCGGCGGAACTCTGTTAGCAGACACGGACGCCGTTGGTGGTGGTGGAGTTAAGATGGTACGGTTGCTTAGTACTTCTGAGCGCAGCCTATCAAGCACGGCGTCGTCCAACATGTGATTACGCTGGATGACCCGCACCTGATCCGACAGTCGTTGGGCCGAGACGTTTAGGGTTGGTTCAAGTTCCCGGAACAGAGACAGCATCCTAACACGGTACGCAGTGAGGCTAGTTCCCCCCTCTGTAGACCCGTAGTATGCGCGCATGACGTTCTCATTTATAGACTGAGTCCATCGCATGCGCTGCACACAACCACCGGCAGCGGGGACCCGGCTCGGGGCCGGTTGGCCCCTAGATCCCAAGCTCCTCGGTGGCCGGCCTCTCCCCTGCCGACGTACAGGTGGTGGCGACGTCGGCGGGGAGAAATATTCGTCGCTCGAGCTCGACGCAACTGCCGCTGCCGGTGACGCAGGTGATCCGATGTCCGGCGGCGGCGAGGCGGAACTGAGCGACGACTCCGGGGTTGGTAGGCGTGCGCGTCCTCTGGCTCTAGTTATCATCAACCAAACCTTGTTTTTCCTCCATCCAAGTTATCATAAAATATTTTCATGTTGTTTGGTGACATGATGTGTCATGTCTGTCATAAACACTGATTTTTCTTTATGTTTTTCATGTTGCTGGATTTTTTATGGTTTTCAGTATTATTTGTGTTATTTGTTAAATCGTTGTATTCCTTTATATAAAAACGGTTCTATTACGTTATGAAAATAAATAAAACGGGTGGAGAAAAAATTTTGATATGTAGCTGACGTTGGGTGTTGCCAGTTTATTATTATTATTATTAACTGGTCTGTTGCGGTTCTGCGCCAGTTGTTCAAGTTTTCAAAATAAATTATAGCCTATGTTTTGACCAGACTTAATACCTATACAACAAAAAAAGAATCATTGAAATCCGTCCAGTACTTTTTGAGTTTATCCCGGACATACATACAGACAAACAGACAAACAGATAAACAAACAGAAAAAATTCTAAAAACTACATTTTTGACTTCGGTATCGATTATAGATCATACCCCAAGTATTCTTTTAAAAAAATATTCAATGTACAGTTTTGACTTTCCTACTATTTTATTATATGTATATAGATATAGATAGCTTAAAGCAGGGTTTTTCAACCTGTGGGTCGCGACCCCCTGGGGGGTCGCGAAGCCTCTTCAGGGGGGTCGCGAAGCTTCTATAGGGGAGTTGTAAAAGGTTGGAAAAGCTACTGCATTAATAAAAACAATTGAGTTTAAAATATATTTTAAGCCGCTCCCTCACTGCGAGCATTCACTTGTAATGTAACGTTACAAATTCGAGCATTTCGCTGGTGAGGGAGAACAATCGAGTATCACAACGCGCATATTGTATCAAACTATACTAAATGTACGTGAATCAAAAATCGGGCACGCCACAATCGTGGCGGTAAGATCTTTGAGGAGTGGCGTCACGGCGTCCTTGCCTACCGCATGACGCAGGTCCTCACCCGACACGAAAGTTTCTGAAGGGACCTGTGTCTGATGAGAAAGGAGGAAACGCCTGGGTGTCACCACTGCGAGGATCGCCCAGAGGACACGGTGGAGCATACTGTGCAGGACTGCCCCGCTTGGGCCGAGGACCGCTGTGTCCTCAGGACGGCGATAGGCGGAGACCTCTCGCGCCCGTAATTGGTCGAGACGGAGTGGGAAGCGGTCGCCTCTTTCTGCGAAACAGTCATGCTTGCGAAGGAGGAGGCGGGCCGCGTGAAGGAGAGGATAGCGTCCTCCCTCCACCCCAGCCGCAGTGGTAGACGCCCATGGCGACAGAACTCGGCAGACGATCTCCGACCACCGTAGGCGCGCGTGCCCGCGCCTACGTTGGCCGGAGATATTCTGCGCGGGCGGCGAGTAAAGGACAATTCGCTGCCCGACCATGGACCATGCCCGTGTCAACGGCGCGTTGTGTTCCACGCACGCCTCAAAAAACGTCAGCATGATAACGATCCCCAATCTAGAGGGCCAAAGCCTGCTGGGGTCGCGGGACTCATTTATTACCGTGACCCCGGAACATAAAGGGCTATTATAAGACACCGTGGATTTTAGTCAGTACGAGTCTGACAGTCGCCGCCCCCCTGCCCGTGGAGGGAGGGTTAATATGATGATTTTAACACGTAAAAAAAAAAAAAAAACTTAACCGAATGCGCGATGAAAATGAGTAACTGTTTTGAATTGAATATTTATTTGTCACAAAATAAAATACATGTAAAAAAAATCCAACGGGTAGGGGGGTCGCGAATAAGTCTTCATATTAAAGGGGTCGTGTCATGAAAAAGGTTGAAAAACCCTGGGCTTAAAGGATATTGGTCAGGTGAATCTGTCATGGGCTCCCCTGCTATTTACAGTATATCAGCCTATTGAAACTACTTTCATCTGTGTCCTAGCGGTCAAACAGATACCACAACGTATGTTTTAACTCTAGATACTAAAATACTACAATAATTTAAATCTGGTTAGCTATCTACTTACTGATAAAAACCGACCATTGATTTAATTTTCATGTAACAAGTGCAATTTTGTGAAATAGTATCGAGGATCCGGCCAAGTGTGAGTCGGACTCTCGCACCAAGTTCTGTCATCATTATCAGTCTGTTTATCTAGTTATTATGTGGCTTCACATTTTCGTGATGGTTGTTGAAGTCGGTTATTTTTTTAAATAGTTTATTTTATTTTTATTTTACTCTTTTATTCAAGTATTTAACCCAAAATCTCAAATACAAAATTTTATTTTTAACCAAGTTCTAAAAAAGGAGGTCACTCAATTCGGCTGAACCTATTTTTATATTTTTATTTGTTCGCGGATAACTTCGTCGTTTTGATGTTTTTTGATGATTATTTTTTTATTGCAAAGAAGATATTTCAACAGGGTTTGATGATGGCAGACCAGAGAAATCGAGTGAAGCTTACAAAAATTGTAGGGACGACTAGTACCTTTTTAAATTATTTTAATAAATACTTCAAAATAATAACTACAATTTAATAAAGGTCTGAAGATGATGAAGCCGATGAGCCGAGAGACAGTCGAGGGATTTCGACTCACGAAAAAAACCCAAGAACCACCAGATATTTATAATTTCGAATAATATTGAAATATATTTTATATTTTTATATATGTATGTATATTCACTAAACCGACTTTTATTTAAGCACAATTAATATACATATAATGATATTTATAAACTAAAATTAATACGGAAATATTTACAAAAATGACTAAAAAAAGGTAACATTAAAAAATTATAGGGCATCAAAAATTCATCCACATCGTTGTCAATGGGGAAAGTGCCCAGAACGCTGGCAGCATTGCCACGTTGAATGGCAATGCTGATCCTTTGACCAAGAAATAGGCCAGCCCTCTGGTCACGAGAGGACTATATATTGAAATATATCCGTATATATAATCCGTGGTTCTCTGCTGATGGAGAGGCTGATTGTCCGGCTCGTAGTAGAGTCGTCAGTAGAGCACTGAGCGTCTGGCGAGCGACGGCGAGCGGAGCGGCACGCGGCGACTGTCCCCTCGTCTATTAATACCACGCTCACGGGTGCGTTTGGACACCGCGATGTATTAATAGTCGGTGAAAGTTGCGCGGAAATAATTACGCTGCTTTCGTCACCTATATAGCACAATTTTCAAAATGTTTCCGGACGACATGCCCCGAACAATCGCGCGAGCGCGCCTCGCCAAACAATGCTTCAGAATGCTCGTAGCACTCCACTTTATACAAAACGTACATATGTAAACAGTTGGTAAAGTGCACCCGCGAAACCCCCTGTGGATCTAAGAGTGATTAATTTTTGTTTAATGACCTGCTTTCTGAATTGTTGGTATTGGAAAAGCGAGGATTGCCCGGAAGGCATTGTGGTACACACGGTGCAGGACTGTCCCGCTTGGGCAGAGCATCGCCGTGTCTCTACGAAGGCGAAAGGCGGTGACTTCTCGTGCCCGGCCTTGGTCGTGGCCAGACTGCGGGGTGAAACGAAATGGGAAGCAGTCATGCCAGCGAAGGAGGAAGCCGGACGCGTGAGGAACAGGACAGCCTCCACGATTTCCGGCTACCGTAGGCGCGAGCATGCAGAAGGCGAGTAATGGGTAACACGCCGTCCTATCATGAACCATCCTCGGGTCGAGACGGCGCGTCATGTTCCACGCGCACCTAAAAGATTAGTTAGAAATCTCTCGCGGGCCCCCTTAGAGAGCCATAACCGTGTCCGTGGAAAGTAAAGGGCTATTGAAGGATCACCGTGGGTTTTAAGTTAGTAAGAGTCTGACAGTCCCTCCCGTCCCGCCCTGGCCGGGAGGACTCATTATACCATTTTACAACGATAAAAAAGGGTTCCTTCTGCGAAGCATTAATGTTAGCAAAGGAAAAGGCGGCATGTGTGGAGGAAAATATCCTCTTCTACACGTCACAGCCACGTGGCCGTCTGATGTCGGTTGGTTTTCGTTAATCGCTATAATTACCTGAAAGATCACTAGTGACAAGGCAAAAATTGTATTCCAAACGAATACATATTATAGTGTTTATTATGTACTACCGTGCCGCGCCACCTGTGTCAGGTATCTGATCATCAATCTTCAATATGTCCCATATTAAATGTCGGTGGGAGATAAATCGCATAATGTCTGCCTCCGGGCGGCGGCAGGCGGCGGGCTGCGCGGGGAGCACACGTGCTACCACCCTTCAGCAACACACACAGAGAAGAGAAAAATTCAATCACAAGCAGTTTTGCTCTTCATAACCTTTCTATTGCAGTTGATCATTATCTTCATTATTTCAACCTATTTTGCAGTCCACCGCTGGACATAAGCCTCTCCCATGGAGCGCCACAGCGTACAATGTCTCGCTTTTTTCATCCAGCCAACACAGAAGCTAATAATACAGATGTCTATATTATATACAACGAGCTAGTGTTTCTGGCTGGTACGAGTAGTAAAATGTTTCATCGGTTAATAGTGATACCCGATTGGAATTAATTTATACCAACCAGTAACACGATGACGAATATTGTTCCCAACCGGTAACTGTGGGGTGTACTGGATGGTAATTAACGCCGAATAGCTGCTGAGTGAACGGAGTATACTCCAAAAGAACGTCAACGACATTCTAAACCTCACTTTATTAATAAATAGTGATCGCTATATCTAATTTGGTTTTTTTAGCGAATAAAATACTTTAAATTAAATTATGTACAGTATAGGTGTAAATTATCTATAATATTTATGTATTAGGAAATATACAAGTAGATATGTTTATCAGTTGTCTAGTACCCATAACACAAGCTCTGCTTAGCTTGGGACTAGATGGCGTTGTGTGATAGTTGTGGAATATTATTATTAGTATGTAAAATCTCTAGCGACACTTCAACAATAGATGGCAACAAGGATGATAACGGGGCCAGGGATAGAATGATGAGAGCTATCAGGAAATGATACCGATGGCTCAGTTGGTAAAGCGTCCAGTGTACAAAATCGTCAAGTAGAAGGTTTAAGTCCTATCCTCAATCGAATTTTTCTTCCCACTATAATCTTTACATAGTAAACTGCACTGACACTGTCACGAAAACATATTATAACCGATTCTCGTTGATTTGCTACCTTGTCAGTAATAACCCTAATTTTCTTGTTAGACACTAACTAAAATTGGGTACCGTGGCACCATTTAAAAAAGATAATGAGACATGAAAGTTATGTCTGTAATTTGCAAACCAAGTATATGTTACCGGCCAAACCCGATTTCAGGACAAACTAGTTTGGCCTAGGCTAAACTAGTTTCGACAGAGTCCCGCTTTGCGGATTTCCTACTACTGGGTGGTTTTAAAAAAAAGAACCACGAAGAGGATGGCGGGGTCTTTCAGACCCCGCCATCCTCTTCTAACCTAAATTGTCCGAGTCGGGGTGCCAGCAAGTCCCTAGCTTGCAAAAAACTAGTTTAGCCTAGGCCAAACTAGTTTGTCCTGAAAATCGGGTTTGGCCGGTAACATATATACCTTTAAGAATACATTTTTATTTAAAGAAATTTTCAGTAAAGGAACTTTAACGCACCTTCTTAATTTCCCAAGTTATGATTATTTTTGTAAAAAACTTGTATTTATTTGGGGGCACGGTAGTGTCCCCGCCAAGACGAGCAAAGCGAAGCGCAAGGGCACTACCTACCCTTTTTCGAAGTGTTTCGTCGTTTTTTAACCCTCATAAAGTTGGTTTCCAATTTACCATTAGTTCATATTCTCAGGATATGATGTTAATACAAAACTAATTAGACGTTAGATTTTATTGATATCTATACATATAATAAAATAGTAGGAAAGTCAAAACTGTACACTGAATATTTTTTTAAAAGAATACTTGGGGTGTGATCTACAATCGATACCGAAGCCAAAAATACAGTTTTTAGAATTTTTGTCTGTTTGTCTGTTTGTCTGTTTATCTGTTTGTCTGTATGTATGTCCGGGATAAACTCAAAAAGTACTGGACGGATTTGAATGATTATTTTTTTGTTTTATAGGTATAAGGTCTGGTCAAAACATAGGCTATAATTTATTTAGGAAACTTGAACACCTGGCGCAGAACCGCAACAGACTAGCTAAACTATAAGAGATACAAAAATGGTGCCATAGCAAAAATTGTTCCACGTGATGAGCATTTTCTCCTGAAAGAATAAATTTGAAGATCTGGAACACCTGATGTGGAATTCCAAGAGCCCAGCTACACTATAACAAATACAGGAATGACGTCTTAGCCAAGTTGTTCGGTCTGATGAGCACTCTCTGTTGACATATAAAAATTGAAGATCTGGAACACCTGGTGTGGAACACCAAAAGCCCAGCTAAACTATAACATATATAGAATCGACGTCTTAGAAAGAGTTGTTCAGCCTGATGAGCATTCTCTGTTGACGTGTAAAAATTGGAGATCTGGAACGCAATGTTGAACAACAAAAGCCCAACTAAACTTTAACATAATATACAGAGTGTTTCTTTTAAATTGGCCAAAAGGGAGAAATCCGCATCTATAAGAGATACGGGAAAACTTTCTTAGGAACCTTTAGCTCTTTTTTGAAATAAAAAAAAATTCTACTGGCCAAACACACATTAATTATTTACCCGGGCTCTTGAAGTTGGGTATCAGACTTTGCAGAACTTCGATTTTGATGACCCGGTTGTCGCTGAAATAAGCAACAAGATCCGCGTACGAAGTCGCGGGCAGAAGCTATCTAAAATACACCGATTTCGTTACTGACACACTCACTGATGATCACCAAAATGTTTGGCTACTTCCTGAAGTGCTAGAAAGCTGAAACTTGGTATGTAATCTAATTATATTATTCAACCAACAAAAAAAATCGTAAACTTATAAGTTACGCCTCCCATCCCTAAAATGGGGGTGGTTGTTTGTACGAGACTTCAAAATAATGTTAGGGAACTTCCTGAAGTGCTAAAAGAACGAAAGGTATGTAAAAAAAATACGTCACCGGTCTCTCTTAAATTGCTTATTACTAAAAATTAGCGACTCACCGCTTCTTGTACATGACTCAATTCTATCTATTCCACCAATATTTTAATGTAACCTTCATTCTATGCTAATAAATGATTTGATTTGAATTCATACTTTTTTGATAGAATATGAATTACTAAATCTAATCATCATCATCATCAGCCGGAAGACGTCCACTGCTGAACATAGGCCTCCCCCTTAGACCGCCACGCCGAACGACAATTCGCCACTTGTATCCATCGGTTGCCCGCGACTCTCACGATGTCGTCGGTCCACCTAGTGGGAGGCCTACCTACGCTGCGTTTTCCGGTCCGTGGTCGCCACTCGAGAACCTTTCTTCCCCATTGGTTGTCAGTTCTACGAGCGATGTGGCCTGCCCATTGCCACTTCAACTTGCAAATTTTACGAGCTATGTCGGTGACTCTGGTTCTTCGCCGAATATCCGTGTTCCGGATTTTATCCCGCAAAGAAACTCCGAGCATAGCTCTTTCCATTGCTCGTTGAGTGACTCTTAGTTTCTCTAAAAGGCCAGCAGTCAAAGACCACGTTTCAGAGCCATATGTAATCACTGGCAACACACACTGGTTAAACACCCTTGTTTTGAGACACTGCGGGATTTTCGATGAGAAGATATCACGTAGCTTCCCAAACGCTGCCCATCCTAGTTGGATTCTTCGGGCGACCTCTTTCTCGAAGTTGGACCTACCTAACTGAACAATCTGTCCAAGGTAAGTATAATGGTCTACAACTTCGAGAGTATCATTCCCAACAACAACCGGTACGGGCGCCACATGGACATTCGACATGACTTTCGTCTTGTCCATGTTCATTTTAAGGCCGATCCGTTGGGAAACGATACTGAGGTCGCTGAGCATAGCATTGAGGTGCTCCAACGATTCTGCCATGATGACTATATCATCGGCAAAACGAAGGTGAGTGATGTATTCGCCATTGATGTTGATGCCGAGTCCGTCCCATTCCAAGAGCTTGAAAACGTCCTCCAACGCGTTCGTGAACAGTTTCGGAGAAATAACGTCTCCCTGTCTCACGCCTTTCTGCAATTGGATTGGTTTCGTGCTCTCTTCCTGAAGTCGGATGGACATGGTGGCGTTACTATACAAACACTTCAATACTTCGATATACCTATAGTCGATATGACATCGTTGGAGGGACTGCAATACTGCCCAGGTTTCGATTGAATCGAAGGCTTTTTCATAGTCCACAAACGCTAAACATAATGGCCGATTATACTCCTCTGTCTTCTGTATAATCTGGCGGAGCGTGTGTATGTGGTCTATGGTGCTAAAACCTTTTCGGAAACCGGCTTGTTCGGGAGGCTGGAAGTCATCAAACCTGCGTTCGAGACGGTTCGTAATGACTCTTGAGAACAGCTTGTAAACATGGCTCAGAAGTGAGATTGGCCTGTAGTTCTTCAACAAGGTGTTGTCACCCTTTTTGAAGAAAAGAACAACCACACTCCTGTGCCATGCTTTATAGTATTTATGTATACTTACGTCATCCATTTCATCCATTTATCTTATTTAACATCCTTTTATTAGTAAAATATATTACTTGATCATTTTGTTGTGACACTTTTGTCAAATATGAAACTGTCAGTTACTTTTTATTTTTCTGTCCGGCTTAGTCTATGACCTATGTTATAGTTTCTTGTTTATGATGTTGCTTTTGCTTTATATAATTAAATTATTTTATCTAATTGATTTCACAGAAACATTGTATTTTCTATTTTTATAATTATGTTTGTAATAACTTAAATCTAAATTTTACATTATGTAAACGCACGCAGACCTCCTTGGTCTGATATGCCCAAACCTTTGATGAAACTAATATTTGAAAAGAGAAAAGAAGAAATTACGAAAACAATCTGACGGATATAAAAGCGGAGGCCGTCAGAGGAATGGGTTCTCTCTATCTTGGACTGTTGAATGGTCAACAGCTTGGACTCGATCGCAGACTTCTATACGACCCTCTAAGTCACTTAACTGAGGGATTTCCTCTTTCCCTCTGAGTCACTCCTGTGAGGTCACTCTTGGAATCTATCCTACTGAGGTCACTCTTGGTGCCTCTCCTACTGAGGTCACTCTTGGTGCCTCTCCTACTGAGGTCACTCTTGGAACCTCTCCTGCTGCGGTCACTCCGGGGACCTCTCCTTCTGCGGTCACTCCTGGGATTTCTCCTACTGCGGTCACTCCTGGGACTTCTCCTACTGAGGTCACTCCTGAGACCTCTCCTACTGAGGACACTACTGAGGTCCACCTCCTGAGGCCTAACCTGCTGAGGCTACTTCTAAAGCCTAACCTTCAGTGTTTGTTAAACGTTGAACTGTGTACTACTGTGAACTGTGAAGTGCTGAACTGTGTTTTATATTATCCAACTTGTATTTTATATCTATACATATAATAAAACTGTAGAAAAAATATTTTTGTACATTAAATAAAAACTCAAAAAATATAGCCAGGGTATTAAAGGACAACCAATAGAACCCATTTCTAGCATTTTTAGAATTTTTGTCTGTTTGTCTGTTTATCTGTTTGTCTGTTTGTCTGTTTGTCTGTGTATTTGTCCAGGTATCACGTAAAATATACGAAATTAATGTAGATAACTTTTATACACAACGATTAAGCGTAACTTGGAGAGGAACTTAGTTTTTGTTTCATTGGAATCGGTTCAGTCTATCAAAAGATATTTGAATTTAAAGTGTTTCAGTAGTTTCTTTGGTCTCACACATTGATTTCGTACGTCAGTCGCGCGATCTAACTTCGAATAGAAAAACTAGATTATTCAAATAACTGGAATGGACTGGAATGGGAATGGACTGGAATGGACTGGAATGGACTGGAATGGACTGGAATGGACTGGAATGGACTGGAATGGACTGGAATGGACTGGAATGGACTGGAATGGACTGGAATGGACTGGAATGGACTGGAATGGACTGGAATGGACTGGAATGGACTGGAATGGACTGGAATGGACTGGAATGGACTGGAATGGACTGGAATGGACTGGAATGGACTGGAATGGACTGGAATGGACTGGAATGGACTGGAATGGACTGGAATGGACTGGAATGGACTGGAATGGACTGGAATGGACTGGAATGGACTGGAATGGACTGGAATGGACTGGAATGGACTGGAATGGACTGGAATGGACTGGAATGGACTGGCCTGAATTAAGCGCTTAGAACTAAAAAATACATTGTTCAATTCCGACATCCACGCGAACGAAGTTGCGGGCACAGCTAGTTCTAGAATAAAATTGTATTATCCTAATAAAGAATATTGTTACAGCTTCTGGCGTAGTGCCTTCGAGTATGACGGAATTAAATAACTTCTGGAGGACTAGAAGTACCGGTTTTTCACCCGCTCTCAGAAGTTCTGTTGTGATTCCGTCATCGCCCGGCGCCTTGTTATTTTTGAGCTGTTTAAGAGCCATTCTAATCTCGTACAGGCTGATGTCCGGGATATCCTCAGTGTAGTGCCGAGTCAGTTTAGCTCTTGCGTCTCGAACTGTACCGACACTGGGTGTCGGACGACAACCCAGTGTCGGTACTAAATCTAATGCCACCAAAAAATTTCATGTAAAATGTTGCCAAGACAACCACATAAGGGTTGCCCTGTGAAAAAGATATCAGATCTCTTGTAGAGCCACGTTTCTGAATCTACACGGCCTAACTCTACCGCTAACTTCACAAATTCAACATATCAATAAAAATGTAATGTTGCTATAATGGGAGATTAAATCAACCAAAATCTCATTGCTTTGTTTGTTTTTCGCTCCAAAGCTATCAATTCGAAGAAAAAAATACTTTGATTTTGATCAACTTCTACCGTTACGATATTTTTCTTCCCATACAAAAGCGCACTAAATAATATAATTAACACGTGTTTTCATGCGATGGCCGAGTCAATATATTTATATAAAACATTAAAGATTTTTGGATGGATAAGACTTGGTATTACATGGATCTCACAACTTTTTACCGTAGAACAACTGAGTTGCGAGACTTGGTTTTTTTGACAAGTATTGTTTTTGATGGGATCTCTTATAGATGCGGATTAAAAGAAAGATGAATACAGAAACCTTAACTTTGTTTGTTCACACTTGCACTTGGCACAGTATTGGTTTTTTAATATTTGAATACATTGCATGTACTATAACAGCACTGCAGTTGTTTTGTTTTTTTTTCACAGGGTTTGTAGTGGTTGTCATCACGTCGCCCCCTGGTTATGTTAGGCCCCTCGTACACAAGGCGACTCCAGTATCCGATACCTTGCGCCTTCGGTATCCAAGCGACTATCGGAATACAAATCCATAGAGGTTCGGACACAGGCACGCGTCAATGTATACCAATATCGTAGAGTATCGGAGACTTGCGTCGCCTAGTGTACGAAGGGGCTTACCCGTACTAGAGCGATGCGGGACCCGCGAGTCAAATCTGAATTTACCGGTACAATGCGCTGTCTAACTGAGGCCTTATCACAAGATTTCTGACGCCATTTAGTGAATTTTCAGTTATTGTGACGTAAAGTAAACTGGAACGTTGACATTAATTTCAAGGAAAAAAAAATGTTCCTTCTTCGTACACCAGAGGCGCTGTTCCATATTTCCATACAAGAAACGATGTAAATACTGGAAAGACGCTGTAAAGTAAAATACTGAAAACTCGTGATCATCATCGTGGTATTTTACTTTACAGCGTACTTGACGTATTATTACTGCGTTGTGTTGTGTTTGGAAAAATGGAACAGCGCCTCTATTGTGCGGAGAAGGAACCAATTTTTTACTGAAATAAATGTCAAAGTTCCAGATTCTTTTGCGTCACAGAAACTGTAAATTCATGATAAGGCCTCTGGCCTACTGCATGTATGATTTAATTGTTACTTTTGCATCACATGATTCACACAACAATCAATAGTATTCAAATTATTTAATTGATGTAGTAAAACTGCATAAAGCTTTATGTAATGATTCAATTTATCACTACTAAGTCCTGTTGTGTTTAAATAAATCGTACAAAAATGCGGATAACAGACCAGGCACTTTTACTTTTATCGTGAAATAAATTCTACATAGGAATATGAAGCTTATTTACGAGTTGTCATATTATTTTAACGACTTGTTATGAAACGCGAAGCTAACATTTTTACGAGGTCGCTTAGCGGACAAGTTCTCTTTGGTGATCTATGGCGCCGGTCTGCGCGGCCGGCGGCGTCCGGTTCAGTCCGGCCGGCTGCGACGCTGCACTGTTTCCCGGACACTGAACACGTCTCGCCAATCATCGTATTTTCAGACGCTTCAAAAGATAGGTCTAGTTCGCCGTAACAATTAGCAAGGGGCAAACATTTAAACTTTCGCTGAACGTTTTCGGTCAGACTTGTACTGTTTTGCTTAGATCAGCCGCATACAGTGTCGTTAGAATTATGGGTCATATTATGCGCGATCATAGGTGCGAGCTGAACACGCTGCGAAAACGGTCGCTACTCGTCTAGTATTGTCCTCTCAACGTGGATAGTTGTCTGTGCGATATTTTTATCTTTTCGCTTCTTTCAGAAGAAATAGATCGAATTAATATCGTGCAAGTAAGATTACACTAGCAATACAAGATAGTAACACATTACGAAGAGTTATGTTTAGTTAACTTTATTTTTGAATATAGGTATAGTTATATTATGATTTATATACAGAGTGTCATATTCGCAGTAGCGAAAATTCTCTTTAATAAAGATTTTTTTTAAAGTGTCTCTTCGTCCATCAATTTGACCCGCGAAGGTAGCGAGACTGTAAATGCGTTTAGGGTGCGTGCGAGGTTGTTTATGCAAACCAATGTTGCAATTTATCTCCAAAACTACCCTGAAAAACAACATAATTACTAATTTATTGCTTATTCTTGATCACGATATTTTTCTTCTTTAATTAATTCCGTGGAATGGTTTTGTTTTTTGTGGCTAATTGAGGAGCTCGAGGCTAAATAATTACAACCACACAGGCCGATCATTCGGGTTAAGCCGCGCTTGCCGAGGTTGGTCTGTAGATGGGTGACCATATCTCATAGCGAGTCTCTTACGAGCCTCGGAAACACGTAGGTAAAGCCGTTCGTCCTGGTCATCATTTTTAGATCTTTGACAGTCGTTAAGTACTGTTAGTCAGAAGCTCTAAAATCGGACCACCAGTCTTACCATGGGGTATCGTATTACCCAGTTACTGCGTTGTGGAGGTCCGGCTGCATCTGGTTCAACTGGAAGCGACCCAAATATAGTTGGAAAAAGGCTAGGAAGGTGATGGATGATTTCGTTCGGAGTTTTCAAACAACTCTTTGGAACTACATAAATAGTGACTTCGGCACTCGGGAACTCACAGAGCAGAAAAAAGTTCAATGAAGAATTCTGTTGAATATCGTTATTGTGAAGTTTTGACGGTTTTTTTTTTGAGTTTATAATAAAAATATCTTTTTAATAAGAACGAAAAGAAAGAATGAAAATTGTGTTTATTGGCACAACATAAACTTATAATTAAGGAATAAAAAAAAGTCACATTATTCCGTGTTTTCAGTGTCTATTACAATATTGTCCCAGACACTGGCTGGTCCAAGGAAATTCTCTAACCAACTCCATAGTACCACACGATACTGACGAAATGCTCACAGGCACCAACTGTCCTCAACCGTCAAACATGAGCTTGAATAGCGTTTGTGCCCCGTGCGTTGGTTTGGGTAAAGTGGTCAGAACCTTAAAACTTTTTAGTAAAAAATGTATGGTTATATTGAATTAAGAAAATAACGAAACTTAAATGTTTTGTTTGACGACGATTCCAGACGGTACTTCGGGATATAATTATTGTTTTTGTCCTGATTAAAACATAACTAAAATTCTATTTTATAAAAACAACATTTTCTAGTGTTACTATCGACCAAATACTAAAAGTAAGTCAGAATGTTTCTTTTAAATTGGCCAAAAGTGAGAAATCCATATCCATAAGAGACACGGGAAAACTCTATTAGGAACCTTTAGCTCTTTTTTGATGTTGACAATTTTGGCGTTTTTATTTTTTTGGTAATTTGCGAGTTATCCCCAAAAATGCGTAAAATTGACCTAATTTTTTTTATGCCTTTCGAGTCTGTTTCATGTAAGGATCATTTCACTATACCGAAAGAAAAAAATCGGGAAGTTGGTCTAATTTAGCAAAATATTTTTTCATACAAATTGTATGAACGAAAAAATTACCAATTTTTTTTATGATGCTTTAGGATCATTTCGTTGTATGGGAAGGAAAATTAGGACTTTTCATGAGGAATAATTCAGTACGCAGCGCACGCAACAGAAGATCTCGAAAACGAATAAATTTTTCGATTTTGTAACATTTTTCATTACTGCTCCGCTCCTATTAGTGATGATATAGTAGATTATGCACCGAGGGGCTAAAGTTGTGTCTTATGTCACGGGCGTCATATTGAATCTCGAGCGCAATGAAGGATTCGGGATTTAACTCCCGAGCGTAGCGAGGGAGTTAAGAGTTTAACTCACGAGCGAAGCGAGGGAGTTAATACAAGAATCCTGAATGCAGCGAGGGATTCAAGCTAGCCCAAGGCAAAGACACCTTTAGCCCAGAGGAGGATACTCTACTTTTTACACCTACTGTGAGAAAATAATAGCCATAGTACGAAAAACAAAGTATTTATTAAATAAAAAAACAGTAAGAATAACATTTAGAACTAGTTATATAGGTACACTTATATATTAATTCAAGTTAATTGTAACATTTGAGACATTAGTCCAGTTGTGCAAAGATATAGTTATGTTTTTATTTGGTACGTTTATAGATGTTGATGTGGAATTTATTTGAGTATTGCTCGTCAATGCTTCAGAATCTTGTATTTGCAGAGAAGCATTTTGGGTGGTGAAAGTTGGTGAAGGTGGTGAATGAGGCTCAGGGAAAGATGGAATGTGATGGTGTGATGTTGAAGGTTGTGGTGAAAAAGAATCAGATGACGTTTTTAAAGTGATGCTGTTACCAATTTGACAGCTTATTTTATTTTTGTTTTGTACAGAATTTTCAATGTATCCTTCTGCTACTGTATCCGATTTCCAGCCACCATGTCGTTTTATTTGGGTTATATCTGCTCCCGCATCCGCCAACAGTGTAGCTGACGTTCGACGAAAAGAATGACCCGTATAGAGCTCGATATTTGGTAATCCTAAGTATTTGGCAATTTCCTTCGGCATGGCACTCATTTTGTTCTTCCCAATCACTTGACGGGTGCATTTTCCACTACTGAACGCTACAAAAAATCGGTTAGTGTTTATGTTAGGAGGCCGCAGAGCTTGATACTTTTCCACAACCTTTACATATGCTCCGCGGATGACAAATGACCTTTCCTTTTTGGTTTTAGTGTCTGGCAACTTATTCAATAACAACTCTTCTGAGTGTTTTTCTATATCTTGGACCTTCATGTTTACCATTTCTTGACAACGACAAGCCCCATTCACTCCAATAATTAAAGCCACCTGTAACAAAAATAAAAATAAATTTTACTAACAACATACGTAAATTCAGTAAGTATACATAAGTGTTCTTGTTGGTATTTGCTACCATGTGGTATTTTATTTAGTTATAAATAAAATGATGTACTTACTTTTACGGCAAGATAGCTATGATCAGGAGCTTCATTTAAAAAAGTTTCAATATTCATAGGTGTGAAAACTTTCGATTTCTTTGATTGGTGACCTTCCGATTTCCTCTTTAGAAATGCTAATAGCTTAGCGTATGTCTTGATATTTATATTGTGTTTCATGCTTATTGTTGACCTAAGCATTGAATAAGTACACCATAGGCTACTTGACTTCTGAGTACAAGATAAATGCTGAAAATACACTAATAGAACTGGTTCCGAAATGGACTTGACGCCTTTCGTACTTTTCCATTTTTGGAAATTGTCATAGGCTTTTATATAAGTTTCCTTTGACTTTTCCGGCAGTAAATCATTGGAAATATTATTAGCTTCGGTTGTAATGAATTCAGGAGTACAATCACTTTCATCACTCGACATTTTATAATACTTTGTTGATAAATTTAAAATTTAAATGCCAAAAATTCGCGCCTTTATTGCGTCTACCAATAAGTAGCCAAGACACGATCAATTCGATTTTCGAAAAAAAAAGTATCTTCTATGGTTTTGTCGTGTTTGTCCTAATGATATCACTCTCATGGATGTGGCGTTTGTGTAAACTAAGTTTTATACAGGGCTGGTAGAATGGTTTTGGATGATTGGCTGTATGCATTTTGAATTTAGAACGTCATTAGAGACGCTCGTGAAAATAGAGTATTTTTGATAAAATGTGATAAATCGACTATATTATAGATAGGTTTTATTATTTATTTACAAAATCCACAGCAATCTTAGTGCAGTTTATCTATACATATAATAAAACTGTAGAAAAGTTATTTTTGTACATTAAAAAAAAACTTAAAAAATATAGTCAGGGTATTAAAAGACAACCAATAGAACCCATTTCTAGCATTTTTAGAATTTTTGTCTGTTTGTCTGTATGTCTGTTTGTATGTTTATTTGTCCAGGTATCACGTAAAATGTACGAAATTAATGTAGATAACTTTTATACACAACGATTAAGCGTAACTTGGAGAGGAATTTAGTTTTTGTTTCATTGGAATCGGTTCAGTCTATCAAAAGATATTTGAATTTAAAGTGTTTTAGAAGTAAAGTTACGGGTGCACTTTGGTCTCACAATTTGATTTCGTACGTCAGTCGCGCAATCTAACTTCGAATTCGAATAGCAAAACTACAACGCACGGCAGCGTTAATAGAAAACCTGGAATAGACGTGTTTAAATTGAAGTAACATTTATGTATTTTGTTTCATCGTAATCGGTAAAAATGAATTAAAGCAATATTTAAAGGAATCATAGAGTAGAACAGAATGGAATGGAATGGAATGGTGTGGTGTGGTGTGGTGTGGTGTGGTGTGGTGTGGTGTGGTGTGGTGTGGTGTGGTGTGGTGTGGTGTGGAATGGTGTGGTGTGGTGTGGTGTGTTGTGGTGTGGTGTGGTGTGTTGTGGTGTGGTGTGGTGTGTTGTGGTGTGGTGTGGTGTGGTGTGGTGTGGTGTGGTGTGGTGTGGTGTGGTGTGGTGTGGTGTGGTGTGGTGTGGTGTGGTGTGGTGTGGTGTGGTGTGGTGTGGTGTGGTGTGGTGTGGTGTGGTGTGGTGTGGTGTGGTGTGGTGTGGTGTGGTGTGGTGTGGTGTGGTGTGGTGTGGTGTGGTGTGGTGTGGTGTGGTGTGGTGTGGTGTGGTGTGGTGTGGTGTGGTGTGGTGTGGTGTGGTGTGGTGTGGTGTGGGCATTAGGAAAATAGTCCTACATATACCTGGAATACAAGTATCAAATATTTTTGATTAATCTAAGAAAATTCTAAATAAGTACACGGTTTATATGAAAAATGTGGCCTGAATTAAGTTTTGCAACTAAAAAATACATTGTTAAATTCCGACATCCACGCGAACGAAGTTGCGGGCACAGCTATTTAAAATAAATTAACTAATGTTACAGCCAATTACTATTACCTACGGTATTACGGCGCGGTACGGTATTTGTTATTATTAATGCCAGTTTTAATGTTATTTCATTCCTTTTAAAAAATGGTTCGTAGGTAGTTATCTAATTATTCTTACAATATTATGTCTTCGAAAACATGGCAACGATATGAAGAAGCAATCGTTATGATTTTTTAGGAAATCGAGAATATCATCCACGCGTAGTAAGGGTTTCGAGAATAGCTTTCCTCTTTCTGGCACACTAAATCAGACTTGGCTGTATGGGCTCAGCTCCCTTTGCCTGCCCCAAAGAGGGACGAAAAGAACCAAAAAAAAAATCTAGGCTGCATGGGCTAGATAGATCCCTTTGTCTTCCCAAAAGGGAAAAGAAAATTAAAAAAAAATCTTTCTGGCACCAAAGGGTGTTTGTTGTTTATAAACATATTCCAAATTCAAATCACATTATTGACCAGCGGGTAATAATGAAATCCAGTACAACATTATTGACCGGCTGTGCCCTCGGCCACTAATGACTCACTTTAGGTTAAGGTTGCTTGACATATAATTAGACATTTTCGAGCAGGTGGTGTGAAAAATAGTTTATAGCCTTCCTCGTAAATGGACCATCAAACACAAAATAAATTTTCAATTCAAACGAGTAGTTTCTGAGATAAGAGCGTTCAACCAAACAAACAATGATACAAACTCTTCTGCTTTATAATATTAGTACAGATACGCTAGTATTAATTATCTGTGGTGGTGGTCACTGCACTGGTGTCAACTTCTGGCTTCCATATTTATGTAAATTAACTCAGAACATTCGTTTAAAACAAAAACGTTATTTAGAACATAAACTTTATTTAGTAGATACGGGTGGGGCAACTTTGGATGGGTTCCCATACTTAAGCAACGTTTAGCGAGGTCTGAATTTGGATGAGCAGTTGGGCACCCTAGATAAACAAGTTTTGGTGAAGTATGACTGGATGGGTCCTCGTGGTTAAGCAAGTCTTGCCGACGTCTGTCTAAGGATGGGTGAGCAATGTTAAGCAACGCTTAAATTATTAGATCCATCTGTGGATTAATGAATGCTTCAAAGTCTAGTCGAAGTCAAAATCTAAGCCGAAGCTGAAGCCGAAAATTCGGTTCGTTTTCACTGCAGCTGTCGCACTGCCGCACTGCCGCAGTGTCGCTGGAACGCCGCCGCCGACGCTGCACGGTCTCCGCTAATTGACAACACGAAGAGAGCGCGCGTTGACGTCATTATTTTTTCATTAGAGCCGGCGACGTCCGTCATTGTCTCCATGACGCACAAGTAATTACCGCGGAAGGCTTCAGTCCGCCACACCGCGCGCCCCCCGCCGCTCGCCCCGCGCCCTCTGCCCCTGCTCGCTAATCCTCCGTGTTCGGCTGCCATCAGGCTTTATCGATGCTGCGATGATAGTTACAATATAATAGAATAACAATCATTCGATTTTGGACACACAACAGCAATAATAATATTAAATAGGAAGCATAAAATAGAAGAATTAAATAGCTGAGCGAGTGAGTAACTCCACACCAAAAGATCCAGGCACGCGATGTATACAAAGTTCTTTAGTGCAGAATGCATCTCTGATTTATCACTAGATAATTAAATTCGAACGATACGGCGCAGTGTCAGAATGCATGTGATTGCATGAACGACTCACGGTCGGGCACGGTGGAATAGGCAATTTGACTCAAAAATATTTGACCCGCGTTTTTAGTGTTCCGTAGCCAAATGGCAAAATACAGAAACATTATAGGCTCATCATGTCCATATCATGTCTGTCTGTCTGTCTGTCCGTCCGTATGTTACAGCCACTTTTTTTGAAAGATGTCCTGTTGAAAATTACCAAGTTCCAACACGATAGCTTGGTAATTCGGTATGTAAAGTAAATAATAACCTACATGCTGATTTCGAAACCATTTCGAGATTTTTTATTATTTTGCAATTTTTAACTCTAATAATTATAAAAATTAAAAATTGCGTTAAAAAAAATACGTTTAACAGTATCGATAATCATTAATCACGTCTGTCGAGGTTCGCCCGCTGGTAATTGATAATTCTGTATAATGAAGAAGAAGTATCACTTTGATATAGCTCTGATGTGATGGTCCCTGCAGACCAGAGCTTCCGGACACATCGATAAAACGTGTGTCTACAGTTTACAGCCTGCTACAGGCGTGGGGCCCGCACGAGGACGCCCCGCCGCCGCCGCCGCCGCGAGCAGGCAGGTCCAGGCAGGTTGAGGACGCACACGGCTGGCCATGCTTGCAGCTTGACCCGCGGCCGCCGGCGCTCTAGACGAGGTTGTGGCCGCGGTGTCAGCACCGCTAACCACTTAATCAAGTCCACTAATTAATTCACGACCGCTTAGATAGCATAGCACCACGCACACTCTACACTATTGTAAATGTATATGTCGCAGTGAAATGGGGATAATATGGATTTCATGAAATCCCTAAGGATTCACGAAATCCTGGTAGATGTGGAATATTCTTGTTAATTATGTCTTCACTAAAAGTATTAACCTTAGTAATCACCTTTTAAACCTTCTCTGGACTTCCAGAAATCGTTCAAAACTAAAATTAGCCAAATCGGCCCAGCCGTTCTCGAGTTTTAGCGAGACTAACGAGCAGCAATTGATAATAGATAAGAAGAAGATTAAAGTGGCGTAATGATGTTCACTGGTTTTTCTGTTATAGAGTAATGCAATAATACTTTTTAAGTAGTAAGATTTTTCCATGCAATAAAACTGTTATTTTCATTGACTTTGTAGCAACATTAACTTTAAAAATATGAAAAAAATAGAGTGGTAGTAGACTGATACTCAGAGATGCCAAAAATCCAAAAAACATTAAAAAGGACGTAACCGGCCCGCTTTGTCGGCCCAGCGATAATAATGTCGTATGTAACATACCCCTGTGTTGTACCACGTCGCGTCGTAATCGTCTCTCGCAGGACAGCGCCTTAGAGAGAGTACCTACAATAAGAATGAACATAACCAAAACCGTTGACGGTGGTAAGTTTCTTTTATAAAAGTTCTGAAGTTGACCGCGCGGTGCTAGGGCTTCCTACAAAAATGGCGACGGTTTCGCCACGTGAAACGTCACGCGGCCCCCGCACGCGTCACGCCAGTATGCCTCATCGTCTAACTGTGCAATTTGTTTTGCAAAACGATTGTTTCAGGATAAATTAATTCTATCTTCCAGGCGAGCTACTCATTTCCGTCATAGGATACATAGCTCGTCATAGGATGGCCATCATTTGCCTCGCGATTTCTGATGCCCAGAGTGTTTTTGATTAAACTTTAATGCACTAGAAGAATTAATACCTAATTTATATATCATTATTGTTCTAACAAGTCGTCATTACCTACCTACCATATTAATTGATGGTACTGTATATTTAACTGTTATACAACGGCTTCACTCGTGTTCATTTAGGATTTGACAATAATCTTTCTAATTGTTAGTGTGTCCTTATTGATGGCGAACTCTCAAACAATTTATGGAAGCGTACCTGCTCATTAACCTATTTTTCAAATATCAACCCTTTACGGGGAAAATCTGAGAAACTGGAAAACAAGTGAAGTGATACGGTACGTATCAGGAGCTTGAGTTGAAATTCGCGGAGGAAAAATCCGAAAGTCGCGCCGACAAAGTCGCGGACAGAGTGCTAGTTACTTGAAGTTGTTTCGAATAACGAAGTTGCAATGACCACCCGTTGATACCGCAACACTCGGCGCCTTTTCCCAGCACTCTCAGCAATGCTGAGTGCATTACTGAGTCTCAGTCTCAATCCCACGCCTTACATACTGATTCCAGTATAACACCTAGCACCACCTCCACCTAGTAGCAACTAGTGCTACGCTTGATGTCTGCTCTCGCTAGTATTCACTAGCATTAGGCATGGGGCTAACTAGGCGCGCCCACACTCGAACATAGCGAGTACGTTATGTATATAGTATGTACACACATCTCCGGAAGCTATAAACAGCGTCGTGGGCACAGCCGAGTGCTGTTAATGTGTCCCGGTCCGGCGGCGGCGGCGCGGCGAGCCATCGATCTTAATGTAGTGCCCGCGACGTCCCTTTACGACCTCAGCCGCGAGCGTGCCCTCAGCCGTCGACACACTAAAATGCATTCATTGTCCTTTCTTCGCAGAAAGGAGTTGGTGGTACTGGAACATTGCGTATTATGTAAAGAGCGTGTACATGCGAAGTGCTGGTATTTAACAGGCGCTATCACTGAGTGGGTTGGATGTGAGCAATACTATAACCACGAATATAACCAATGGTTAACTAGCTTCCGCCCGCGGTTCCGCCCGCTTGACTTGTTGATTAAGATACCGTACACCTTTTCCAGGTTCTTCACAAACTGTTCAGTGTATCTCAACAATAATTATATTCAATAGCAAACAGGCGAACGTAACGTACTGACGTTACCTGTTTGCAATAAATCCAGTAGTTACCCCTAGTATATTTAACATTTGCAGTCGTTTTGCAGTACCTACACTTTTTCGAGAAGTGTTACAGATTTTTAACTGGTTGTGGTACGACGGTTTCTATTTTAGTAATTATTGCTAAAGATTATTATAATTAATTTTCCTAGGGAAGGGTTGTAGATCGGTTATTGGATTAATTATGAAAACCTAAAATGAGATGTAGTGACACGGTACTCTTTTTTAGCTTTTCCTAAATATTCCACATAAAGACCCTCTTTATGTGGAAGCAGAGAGTTGAAATTGACAGAGGAAAAGTGCAAAATTCGCGCGAACGTTATTATTATTGCCTTTATTATTTTTTTTACTTTACTATCGTACATTTTTAAATATTTTCACAGAAACTAAAAAACCTATTATGACGTCCCACACTGAACCTAGCGCGTCGGCGGTGGCAGCGCTGCGGGCGGCCCGATCGTTCACACTCCGATCAAGCGTTGTTTTTGTTGCGGCGATTCAGGTGTGCAACCGGTGGGTACCTAAATAAACTCTATAAAATCTGGTTTTAAGAAATTAAATTATTTTTTTTACAGGTTGTATTGGATTGGGAGCATGGGTGGCCAGTGTATCGGCCCCACTTACGAGTTGTAGGTCGTGGGTGCGAACCCACCTGGCGCATGACTTGTGTAATTGCTGCATCACCACTGCTCTCAAAACGGTGAAGGAAACATCGTGGAGGAAAACCGGCAGGCCTAGAACCATCAAATCGAAGACATGTGACAGCTGCCACCCGGCACGGCCCGCGATGGTGGATTAGGGCCCACTCCCTCTCACAAGAGAGGAGGCCTGTGGTACCCAGCAGTGGAACGTTATAGGATGATGATGATGAGTAGGATTGAATACAACTATATATTTATAAATCATTCTAGCACTTTTTCCTACCAAGTAAGGAGCGGTAGAAATAGTTAAATATGTAATAAAAACATCCAACGTTAGTTAATTTGAGTACATGTTCTGGTACTATTGGCGCTGCTAAAAGACCGAAAAGGTTTGATACACCTGCCGCCAGCCCGGTTGTATCGGGTGTTTGGCCTAGAACGCCTAGGCTCGCAAAGTCGCGCGTATCACCGCGCTAGACGCCCCGCCGAGGCCATTCAGGTGGCCACAAGCGGCGAGGTTCATCCAAGAATTTGCCTTAAGGCCGCACTAGGCTCGAGTGATTTGAGCACTTAGTGGCGCGGCGGGTGGCGATAAATAATGCATGTTAGGAAAGCGCCCTTTGGCCACATTGAAAGTGACTAGCGGGGAGTCTGTCCGCTGTCGCACCGACACGGAAATGTGGTTCGGGAGGTACAGTTGTGTCTAATGAGGGAAGGAGGAAATGCCTGGGTGTCCCACCACGGCGTAGATCGCTCGGAGGAACAGCAGTCGAGCACGGGCAGGATTGCCCCGCTTGGCGGAGCACACGAAGTGTCCGAACGGCGCGGATAGGGGAACCACTCGCGCCCAGCACGGTCGCGGCCATGCTGCGGGGCGAGACGGAGTGGGAAGGGCGGTCGCCTCTGCTGCGGAAGCAGTCATGCTCGGGAAGGAGGAGGCGCGCCGGGCGAGAAGAGGCAATGTCCCCCCCTCCTCCCATCCGCGGTGGTTGACGCCACGGCGTCGACGTCGCATGACGAGCTACCGGCCACCTTAAAATTAAGGCGCGGCATCGGGCGGCGAGTAAAGGGCAAACTCGACCAGGACCATGCCCTTGGCCGACTGCCGCGTCGTGTTCCACCGGCGCCTCAGAGCTGTCAGCAAAACGACGGGGCCCCCTCTCAGAGGGCTAAGGCCTGCCGGTCGCGGGACTCATACACACCGGTGAACCCGGAACATAAAAGAGCTATGGAAGGACACCGGGGATTTTAGTCATACAAATCGGACATAAGGGTTGGGAGGCCTCAATGTGAGGATTTTACCACGATCTGAATTATCAGACTCAGCTACCTTATTCATAATAAATGTATCAGTAATTTATAGTCCACACACACCATATAGGTCGACGACATTAACTGAGCGATGGAAGAATAAATAGGAACATCCGATGACCCATTTTATCCTTCAATTTTAATAACTTCAGCCCAGCGAAGCAAGCCACACAAAGTCTTTCACGCTGCTTGGACTCGTGTGAAGAAGCACTTCCTCGAAAAGGCTCGCATGTCATTTATTGGTTGTGTCATGTTACAAGCCATTTTTTAAGGTCGCCCGTTTTGTGAGAGATAAATCAATATTCCCACTCTCCACTCAATTTCGTTAGAACTAACATCAATAGTATGACACGGTTAATAAGCGAGTAAGACATAAAATACACTTCGCAATGTAGCATCCCACACTGCAGTGTAATAGACATATAGTTAAAAATTAAGAAGTTTAACTCGAGTTCAAACAAATTTGATATCGTAGGTACAGACGTCAGCAGGTCAACCGTCTCGAATCTGTCAAATGAAACCAATCGAACAGCTGTATCCTTCGACTACTGTGATAAGGTTGAAAATCTCTTAAAGTGACAGATTGAGGTAGGTTGATATGCTGGCGTCTGTACAGCACTACACAAAAGAACCAGCAACATTATTTGTAAGTTTGTCATTTACATGGGCACGCCGGTTGGCACGCCGCAATCGCGGCGGTAAGACCCCTCTTTGAGGAGTGGCTGGATAGGACACGATTTGCACATTCGATAGTGTTCGTAGTCACAGTCGAAATTGGTGCAAATCACTGCATACTTACATTCTATTTTATATGACATCAAGTTTTACTTAACGAATCAAAGATAAGCATTTTTTAAGTACCTATCACGCGTTATGCAAAAGGGGCTAAAGCAACGATATCGTACAACGTAACGATAATTTTATTAATCTAAACTAATATTATAAATGCGATATGCCTGTTTTTATCTTTTCACGCTCAAAATACTGAACCGACCGTCCTGTGCTAAGTTATCAGGAGTACAGACAGGTACATAGGGAATCTTTAATCCCGAAACACAGAAGATACCGGTTGCTGGGAAAAACAACAGTAACTTTCATAATCCAGATGGCGCCACTTGCACGATCCGAATTGTTTCTCAAATGCAAGCGTAGTTCATAACATAAAACAAATCATAATGTGAGAATAATATGCAAAACATAATTAATTTAATTAATCATTTAAAAGTTTATTTTATGTTAACGTTAAAGTTAGAAGTATTGAGAGGTGATATCCATAAATTTTTTTCAATGTAAGTACTTCTCACGGAAAATTAATTATACCATTAAATTCTATAAATGTTTTCCTTTTTAATGATATATAGTTCATCTTTGTTGGGTTTATGGGCCGAGGTTACAAGGGAAACTAGGCAATAATCTGTGGCGTGGGTTGTTGCGCGAGGCTCTTGCATTGCGAGACCCCGGGCGACTGCGGGCGAGGTATTAGGTAAGCCAGTGTGCTGGGCCGTTTGAGGTTGTCAGGAGCCGCACCAGCCGTCGCCGTGCTATCCAACCTGATCCTAACGTTGCGGCGGTGGATGTATGCTGAATGTAAACTGCACGGACGAGCGGGCGAGCAGGCTTGCGGGCGCTCGCTATTGTGCATGTGCAGCAGTCGTGGTTATTACAGACTCAGCGCGCCGCGCTCAATCACAAACAAACCAGAGAGAATTGCACCGCAGCGGCGTATTTCCATTCTATACAATACGAGACTAAAACACACGGGTGTTTAACTAACCGCGTGTAGATTGGAAGTCACTTTACTATTGTCTTCTGAACAATACAAGAGTAGTACGAAAAAACTCACGTAGGTATACTTCGTAGTAAGCTAATTAACTACTTTTCTCCAAAACAAACAGTGCGTATATACTAGCACTGTTTGTTTTGGATATGGCATAGGCATATGAATTAATCCTGTATAGTGGAATAAGCGTGCAGAACTCTAGATTCCAATCTATACCCAAGCAGTTCCAACCTCGCCATTTTGATTTGTTGACCTCTCTTTCGATTCCATTGCAATTATTATCTGCGTCTCTGTTCTCAACTTTACATCATACTTCGGTACGTGTCCGAAGAAGACGGTCGACGTTAAGGGCACCTCGAAGTACGGTTTGGTTTGGTTCTTTTAAACACTGCAGAGAGAAATAGGAGCCCCGCGCAGCGTGGCTCTGTCGACTAAAAGTTTGACCATCTAGCAACGAAGCACCCGCTTTATCCTCACCACATTCCAAAAATTTGTTCACTTTTAATCAAGTAATATTGAAGTCTAAGTCTGGTCAACGGTTAATTTTCTGTCTATTTGCTATTTCCGTCTGCAGGGTTTAAAGGAATCTAACCAAATCGTAACTCGGAGTTCCCAAGACGTTGGCCGTCTTCTTCTCACAAAAAGCATCGAAACAATGATTTTCGTCATGTGTAACTGATGTAATATAGCTTGGAACCAGTGCAAACGCACCTACGTGTAAACTATGCACGTGGCTGTAATTGCAGATTTAAAAACAGCATTATAAAGTATACCCGAGCAGTTTCCTATGGCTGCTTTCTGGCTTTGTATAAATTGGAAATACGCACCGAAGCGACTCGTTTAATACCAGCTGTTTCATAAGCGAGCTCGTAGTTGTTTCAAGAGATTTACCACATATTGTGTTTCTATGTAAACAGCAGTCATTACTGCACAGCGGCGACAGCTGCGGGTCTTTATTGGCTCTCACTTTACGGAATCTTTGTCGACATTTCGAACAAAGCTATTTCCAATTTTCTGGAGTGCTAATGCTAAGGAATTTAGATTTCCTCGTAAGAATCGAGGATTCAATAAATTCCGTCGTAACAGAGATTTCCACATTTTGATAAGTTCGTGGCGCGTCCTGGTCGCAGTCAGTGATGTCATGTGTCTCAGTTGCTTCACTGAGCATGTGCGAGGGCAGGTAGCCTCAACGAATTCATTTATTTTAACTTGTGAGTTGTCATTAGATTTGTCTTAATTAACAATCGGGGTCCGTGAACGTCATTTATATAAGATCGACTTCCGTTACCATCTGCTATGTTTCAAAAAGAGATAAAACATATGAATGCCTCCTTAATATTATGTTTAACTAACAGCCAAAATATCTTTAATAAAATCTAATAAATAAAATTCTCGTGTCACAGTGTTATGCCATACTCTTCCGAAACGGCTTGACCGATTCTTATGAAATTTTATATTCATATTCAGTAGGTCTGAGAATAGGATACTTACTATCTATTTTTCATATCCCTAAAGTGATAAGGGTTATCCAACCCAAACATTAAAAAAAGACCAGATTTGTTATAATGTGGCATTTAAAAATACACACATTGTCAATGGTTGGTTTAGCAATGAATTTTTTCATTTCGCTCGATAATCAGTCGTCTACCGATGTTCACATGTTTTGTACCATTTTTACATGTTTTTACACGTTAGCTGGGTCAGCTAGTAGTAATATAACATTCCTTTATTTCAGGCAACATACATAATGTAATTATAACACACTTATTATTGAGCTGACCAATTAAAACCGCATCTTTCGTCTGCACTCATTATAATCTTGTTTCCATCTTTTCAGTCGCTTTTTGTGCAATCGGGTTTTTTGATTAAAAGGGTTGAAATCCAATCAATGGATCTTGGCAAGATTCATCTGGCCGAGATTCACTTTACACCCAATTTAAATAAAAATAAAATCAATGGAGCATGGCTAGGTCCATAGATTGGATTTCAATCCTTTTTAGGCGAACTTGCCCCCTTTCTTAACAGGTATGTTTTTCGTGGAATGAATATTACACGAACAAGAAGTTCTTGACACTTATCGTTCAAGGAATTGTGATGAGTCCTCAAAAAACCCTTAGCTGACGATATAATTATCATAATTATCTACCACAACTTGATTCTGGAACGATCTGCGGGGTACCGTGCTACGAACTATGTGCTACGTACGTGCTACGCGGAGCGAGCTACGCGCTATAATGCTACCCGCTACATGCTACGCGCTACGTGCGACGAGCTACTTGCTACGAGCTTCGTGTCATGGGTTACGATCTATGAGCTTTGCTTCGTGTTACAAACGTATATGAACTTTACTGAGGGTCTAATAAGAGGCATCTCTAGCAGAATCATCATATAAATCACAATGAAGTTCGTAAAATTGAATAATTTTAGAATTATATCTATTAATCTTTTCTAAAAAATATCGACACTAATACAAGAAACAACGATGTGCTAAAAGTGCTCGCGAGAAGGATCCACAATATTAGTAATTCGTTAAAGTGCCAAAATGTACGTTTCAACCACAAACTTTCAAACCGACCAAACCAAAAAAAACAGCTATTGAACAGAAAATATTTGACATATTTTCTGTTCAATGGCTGTTTTTTTTGGTTACAACAGTTTCCACAAAGTCAAAGAATACTTTGATGAGTATAATAGCCTGGGGTAAGCTGCTCCAACCCCCCCCCCCCCCCCCCCCAAACATCAAAATTCACGTCAATTGGATGTTTGTTTTTGTATCAGTTTTATAAAAGTTGTAGGGTTTCATATACGTCAAAAGAATAAAAACTTAAAAAAAAAAAATAAGGAAACAAACATAAAAAAATACAGTCGAATTGATAACCTCCTCCTTTTTTGAAGTCGGTTAAAAATCCTAAATAATAGGATCACTTTTTTGTCCGTCTATCAAGAGCCCTTTTCTCTAGAACGCGAGTAGGTATCAAGCTGAAATTAATATGTGTAACACTCAAGTGTAAGCTAGTCAACACAATCATAACATACTGTCGTTTATACTCTGTTTCATATTTTGACACTCGCCTGTAATCAAAACCTGCAGGATTCCGTTCACTTACAATTATACTCGTCAAAACAAAATAGGGGCCACTTATTAAATTGCACTTTAATCAAGTATTACTCTTATTCTGTGTACATAATAGATGGTAAATACCTTGTTATAGTTTCTTTCAAGTATTAATATTGCTTCTACTGCATAATTGGAAATTCATAACTTTTTTTTTAATTGGATATTTGAGATTTCTTAGAATTTACGGTTTGGTGTTTTTTATTTTTCAAACTTCTAACGGAGTTTTCTTCGACTTTTAAAGCAAGTAGGCTATAACGATTGTTTAATCTCAGAATGCCATTTATTCGGAGACATATGGTTGCAAAAACAGCCACTTGGGGTGTTACCTTAATCCAGGGGGGCATAGCTAGAACAGGTAGGTCTTATGGTGGAATATTCGTAACCAGTGGTTCAAAAAGTTTGAAACTGGTCTCAAAAGACGGGTAATATCACCAGACGCCGTGATCCTGGAAGAAAGTCAGTAAGTAAAACCTAAGAAGACCATTAAGTTTGATTAACCGCGCAAATAGAGCGAAAATCTACCGCGCGGACCGTACAAACTCCATTGCGTTGAGCTACAGGCACCCCTATAATTGACTAGACTATTCCGAATCGACTCCATGAAGACTAACAATACTCAAGAAGATGCTTGGTTCTCCTCCAGTTAACTGGAGCGTATGGTGCAAATCGTGAAACATTTGCAAAGAGAAAAATTATTTAACTGTTTTGAATGGGCTTCATTGCTTTTTCTTTAAGACTGCAGGCTTATTTTTTTTTAATACAGACTGATTCATTAGAGTGTAGAGAAGATCTAAACAACAGGTTTCAGATCTTTGCACTCTTGAAAGAGACTGTTCCGATGAGATCTGAATTTTGCTCTGGGGCGGTTGTCTCTATCACGCAAAACTGAGCTCGCACTTCGTAATAACGTTGCTGTAACTGCTCAAAATTGCGTAGCGAATGTGGTGCAACTCCACATTATCCCATTCGCACAGCAACGAGTACCTGAGTTCATCTTCAAGCAGGATAATGGTCGAGCGAACACGTCGCGACTAACAGTGCACACATTCGCTGACGTTCAAATTAAGATGTTACAGTGGCTACTCAGGATTTTTACCTAAGTTTTATTCAGCATTTAAGAGATGAGTAAAAGAGGAGTGCAAAAGAAAGTAAAATTCCCATCAACACCCAGCTGGATCTCATTAATTTTCTGAAAACTTGCTGGTAGAGAATCCCAAAGAAAATGTTTGGTATTTAATTCTGAACATTCCACCTCCATTAAAATGAGTAGCACAGAGAGAACAGAGTTAAAAGAGAAGCTTTAAAGCACACTTTGGAACATTAAAGTCGTTATTTTTTCGAGTTTTTTGATGTTTTGTGTAAGTTGATACATTCCTGCAATTCCCCACTTTTCATTCAATTTCATTTAATTTAACGATTGATTGGAATACAAACTTTATTTTTGTGTATTTCCAAGTAAAATCGTTAATATTAATCAGATTCAGTCATTATAACAAGTAATATTTAGATATCATTTAATAAATCGACAAAAATCAGTTGGCCCTTATTTTCTTTTGAGTAGTATATTATGAGAATTGTCCAGAAGCAACGTTTTTTTTTAAATTTAATTTGCCGTTTATTTTGAACTCTCTACTTCTCAAGTGCCAATAGGATAGCTCTTATACTTTCGAAAAAAATGGCTGTGACATACGGACGGACCGATAGACAGACAGACATGACAAATCTACAACGTGTAACGTTAAAAGCGCAAAACCTCTCGTAGGATAACTCAGCCCATGTTACTGAACAGTTTTAAGTTTTATTTGAGAATGTGAAGAATAATGTTGGTTTCATCAGAGTTACAAAATGATATGATGATGATTTCCTGCAGATTCTAGTACTTTATGTGGCCTACCCAAATATCTTTCTTTAGAATTGTTAGTCGAGTCGTTGAATCTTAACCCCACGTCATAATTTATTATATTACTTATAACATTATATTTGTGTATTTTATCTATGGGCCTTCGTTGCCTGAAGACAAATAAATAAATAAATAAAAAAAAAACAGAAAACTATCGCTTAACATTACAGGTCTGGTTCAGATTGTGAATGTCCTCGGTGACCAAATAATGTTTTCAATGTGTACGCTGTACCACGATACCTGCATTATGGACTTTATAGAACAAACCAAACCGAACGAAACCATCGGCTCATGGCTATACTGCTGCGAGAACGCATGACATGACTGGCATGACTAGATGGCGACTGTGACTCACTCGTGAATGTTTGCGTTGTTACAGGTCGGGCCAATGTTGCTCCGCCAGAGCGCGCCGCTGGTGAGTACCGCCTGCACCGGATCCATCCGTATCTGGAGTTTGTTATGTCATCCTATTAAATTGTCAGAACATTAATTTTCTTTATTTGGAAATCATAGTTGGGACGGCTAGGCTAGGCTCCATTTTTTTATCTTGGTGAAATCATCGAAAGTGTCTTGCAGCCCTTGGTGGAGCGAAAGGAACTGTCAGACTCTGACTGACTAAAATCCACGGTGTTCCTTCAATAGCTCTTTGCGTTCCAGGGTTATGGTAACCTATTTGGACAGTTCCTCGACCCCAGCTATTGTTTGGTCCTCCATAAGGGCCTCGTCAGATTGCTGATAGCTCTTTGAATACGTCCGCATGCACTCACCTACGGTGACTGGAAATGGCCTCAAGACATCCGTTGCCGTGGGAGGCTGTCCTCTCACTAGCGCATTTCGCCTTCTCCTTCGCTATCATGATTGCTTCGTAGAAGGAGGTGACTGATTCCCATTTCGTCTCACTCCGCAGCCTGGCCCCAAACAATGCTAGGCGCGAGAGGTCGCGCGCGTCCGCCGCCTATCGCTTCTGTGAGGACACGGCGGTGTCTGAACAAGTGGGGCAGATCTCGGTCATGTCCTCCAGGTTATCCTCACTGTAGTGGTATCCCGCCCAATCCGAGACAGGAACCTCTCGAAATATTCGGTAAAGACCTGCGTCTGGCGGAAAGAACCCCGTGACGCTGCTATTCGCCTCTAAACAGGATCTTATCGCCGTGAGCGCGGTTTGCCCGAAATATACTCGTACGTACCTGTTGTGTCAGAATATTAATTCTTTGCTCTGTTTCAAAAGTAAATGCATAGTATAATCATCTACCTAATCTGTATAAAGATTACACACAGATTTTCTAAATACTAAAATGTCATTTGTATTTGTTTATACTTTTAAAGTAGCTGTATTTTTTCACTACTTTTATGGAAGTCCGTATAATTATTATTTACATTAAATGATACCATCTAAATAAAGACATGTTGCGTCTGTGAGAGCATCCGCACCTCCCCTCCACCCTCAGGGGAGCTAGTCGAGCGCCCTGCCACAGTATAATAATATTATATTACCGTGGCCCTGCACAATCAGAGGTTGTGCTCATTTGCTGTTGGAACTAAAGAAAAAAGAAAACGGTTCGTCACCTTTACCGATCAAGATTAACTAAAACGATTACCAGTTGCAACACACAACAGTTGACTGGCCTGTTGGTCTATTGGTTAGTGACACTGACTGCTATGCCGGGGGTCGTGGGTTCGATTCCCACCAAGGACATTTTTCGTGTGATGAGCTTGATCATTTGTTCTGTGTCTGGGTGTAATTTATCTATAACTAGCGACCCGCCCCGGCTCCGCACGGGTGCAACCTCTATTATATTATGCATGTTATATACATAAAAACCTTCCTCTTGAAACACTCTATCTATTAAAAAAAACCGCATCAAAATCCGTTGCGTAGTTTCAAAGATTTAAGCATACAAAGGGACATAGGGACAGAGAAAGCGACTTTGTTTTATACTATGTAGTGATACTTTGTATGTACTTACATATACAGGGTGAATTTTTCAACTGGGCGTGGATGGCTATCTTCGAAACTATAAGGAATATCAAAAAACGTTGAAAGGAGTCTCGAGGCCAATTTTGACGAAAACTAGAAATGCATCATTGGATTTTAGAAAAATCAATAATCCTGGCCAGGAATCGAACCTGCTGATTTTGGATAAAAAATCACAACCTGTATTATTATGCCATTCGAAAGTGTTGCTAATAAGGATCAAATTCTGGGAAATAATCATACGGCAAACTAAAGGAAAACGTATAATTTAAAAAAAACTGATCTATCTTCAAGGCAATGACTGTATTCGAAACATAAGTTAACCGTTTCTTCTTTGAAATAATGATTATTTTAGTTCAACTCAATAATATGGTATTGCTGAATACAGTGGGATTGTTGTGAATTCAAATTCAGTGAATTAGCGAGAGCAATGAAATTTTATAATTTGGAATAAATTATGGCTCAGTAGAACATAGTAACATAGGAAAATAGCAATTTCATGAAAATCAGCTATTTCCTTAAGTTTGTCGTATATGATTACTTCCCAGAATTTAATCCTTATTAGCAACACTATCGATTGGCGTAATAATACAGGGTGTGATTTTTTTTCCAAAATCAGCGGGTTCGATTCCTGGCTAGGATTATTGTTTTTTCTAAAATCCAATGATGCAGTTTTAGTTTTCGTCAAAATCGGCCTCGAGACTCCTTCAAAGTTTTTTTATATTCCTCATAGTTTCGAAGATAGCCATCCACGCCCAGTTGAAAAATTCACTCTGTATACAGGGTGTTTTTAACGTCGTAACGCAAACTTCGCGAAAAGGCTACACATAATGCCACTAATCAATTCGTGAAAGTCATTCATCTCGGTAATGATCGGTTACAGAAATTGTCATTTTCGAGCGCGCAATGTATTGCGAACACCGCGATTTCAACGCGCGATAACGTTGTAGGTACGTAGTTTGTCACTGACTGCAAGCGAATATCGCCAACAAAAATAACAACAACATAACAAGAAAAATGCGTGTATAAAATCAAATTAATCACTCATAAATACCTAGTTATTGATGTTAGGAACATGTTTATGCAGAAGTTAAGAGGAGATAAAAGCTTAATCTCTTAAAATCACGGTTCCGATAAGGATTGACAACAACAAAAAAACTTGTACTTGAGCGGTATTGTAGGTGTACTAGGAAATAATGAACATTTGACTTACCTACTCTAAGCTCGCTCACTCCTGACCAGGTAAGGTTCGAAGTGGCCGCCCTCAGCGCGCTCGCAGATCTGAGCGCGGCGCAGAGTTTCAGCGTGGACACGGGCCAGAAATGTAGGATCCCGGGCACACTCTTCACGCAGCGTCGCGAACACATTCACAATTCGAGTTCTCATCTCTGCTGCGGAATCACACTCGGACACAAACACCTTTTCCTTAACATAACCCCAAAGAAAAAAATCTAAAGGAGTTAAATCGGGCGAGCGGGCTGGCCATTGCTGCGGGCCGAATCTCCCAATCCATCGACTTCCAAAAGATTCGGTAAGGCAGCGTCTGACAGGAAGAGTCACGTGCGGGGGAGCGCCGTCGTGTTGGAACCATGTCAGTCTGTACTGGGCCAGAGGAATCTCCTCGATTATTTCCTGGATGTATGTACTCAGGAACGCATGATAATTAGTCCCGTTTAATCGTTCCGGGAGAAAAACGGGCCCAATCACGTGGTTTTTATAAATACCGGCCCACACATTCACCGACCATCGAGTTTGGTGTCCCGTCTGCTGCAATGAGAACGGATTGGTATGAGCCCAGATATGGGAATTGCGCCTGTTCCACATTCCGTTTCGAGTAAATGTGGACTCATCCGTCCATATCACATTTGCAGCAAAGTTAGGTATTTCGTCGTGCTGTTGTTGTAGCCACCGACAGTACCTAACACGGGATACTCTGTCGGCGGGTAATAACGCATGCACTTTGTGAATGCGATACGGGCGCTGGTGATCGCGGCGTAATACCCGATGAACTGTCCAGAATGAGACGCGGGTTCTGTAACGGTTGTGCACCACACGAGCTGCCGTGCGTACTCCCAGTCGTGGGTTCTGCCGCACGACACTCAGAATGTGGTTCTCTACACTGGGTCTAACAGGCCTACCAACTCCTTCGCGCTGAGGCACAATGGGCTGGTTGTCTAAGACCCGCTGGTAGGCTCGTGTTATCACTCGAGAATCTCTTGGATGACGGACTCCTGGATACCTGTTTATGTAAATACGCAGTGCCTCACGTGCATTTCCACGTGCTTCGCCATAACACATTAGCATATTTCCATATTCTTGGGCACTGTAATTGTTAGGTCCAGATGCCATTTTTAAATCACACACGAAAACACCTAAAAACACACAAACACAGAGAAAAAATTAGTTTTGGAATCTAGCCAAAACTTATTTCTTCAAACTTCGCGTAAACCGAATTTCGCAAAAATATCGTTTGTTCGCATCCAAAGTCTACGAAAAACTGACTAAAATCCGTTAAATTCGGTTATGCAAAATAAATTTTATGAGTAGTTACTTGCGGCCACTGTATAACAAATAAGGTCAGTAAGGAAACTACGTACTAAGGAGGAGGATGTTGCAAAAATTGTTCAGTGATAATTAAACTGATACTGATATGATTTACTGATATTAACCGATGCCATGAGATTATGCATATTTAAATTTTATTTGTAAATTAGGTATTTCAACTCGATTGTTTATCTACAGAACACAAAAAAGTTTAATTACATTTTAGATGTAAGGCATCGTAGCAGGTGGCGTTCTGTTGTTTCTGCCTGTCCCCATAGGAAAAGACGTAAGTTTATGTATGTGTGCTGTAAACTAGTAATATCAACTCGATTGTTTGTTTGATCTCTAAAGAACACTAACGTTATAAATTTCAAATTAAAAACATTAAAGCTATTGTGAAACAAATAGGCGAAGCGAATGCGATCCGAAGCGTTTTTGTTTGTATTGTATGGAATTGTTTGAATCCAGTCACATAGAAAAGCGAAATCGATCCGATTGTCTGACTGGCTTCAAACAATTCCATACATTACAAACAAAACCGCCTCGCTTCGCGTTCGCCACGCCTGTCTGTTTGAAAATAGCTTCAGAGTGACAGCTCTACTAATTTATTTCTGCAACTATGCCTAGTTGAAATACTGTCTAATTATCTACTGTGCTACTGCAGTGCAGAATAGCGGCTTCTTTAGAGAAAGCGCGCAAACCAAAATGTTAATACTGGCGCAAAATGAAGTAATAGATTTCCGTCCTTATGATCTTTTCCTTAAGTCGAAAATAAGTTATTTTTTTTTTTTGTAATATTTCATTTTCGTGTGAAGGTAAGCGGCGTTTTTTATCCTCTTTGACCGCGCCGCATGGTCCTTTGTCGGCGTCAGCGCACTTTGGCGTCGCGTCTGATGTAATGCCGCCACATAAAAAATGTTTTTAGAGACGCAAAATTGAGTAAACCGTTTCCGACCTTCAGTGGTTACATTAATGTCGAATATCGGTTATTTCGTTATTTTTTTAATTTTAGCTAGGCGGTACGACTTTAAAGTGCGCGGGTCGCGCATGAGGTAGGTACCTGTTGTACGATGACCTTTCATTTGAACTTTTATCAACAGCTGAGAAGACACCATTTCTAGTTTTATTTACATTGCTGCTTTTAGTGAAAGTAGTGAATTAATTACTTTTTTATTAAAAATCTCATTGGGTTAGGTAAGAATAACGATTATGAACAGTCTAAAGTAAAAAAAACTCCAAAAAAAATTGAAAAAATTAGGAAAAAACCGATGAAAAATTCCAACACGGGGGGTCCAGAATCATGTCCTGGACCCATGGTATCCGTTTGTGCGTCGATGTCCCTAACACCCTGTATAATTATGTTTATCAGTTGTCTAGTACCCATAACACAAGCTCTGCTTAGCTTGGGACTAGGTTAATATGTGACTAGGTGGCGTTGTGTGATAGTTGTGGAATAATAATTTAATGTAGGTAGTAGACGTGGGCGCCGCCTTAAAAATTCTCGGCGGCGGCGCGCTGACCAAATTCAAACGGCGGCGGCGTGGCGCCGGCGGCGTGGTTTTCTACTACCTTCAACTAAAACTCGAAATCTACTCCCTATCTTCTTTAAACCGGCCGGCTCCTTAATGTCGTTTCAGGCGGACGACAGGAAAATGACGTGTTTTTTTTGTTTTGTTTGGCATCTTGCAAGTCAACCTCTAGTAGGTTGTGTACGGCGCACCGGAGTTTTCTGTGGATGCCGACGTCCGACGCCGTGGGCGTCTACCGCGGAGCCCATGTGCTTAACCGGAGTTTTCTGTGGATGCTGTTTGATGTGTGGCCTCCAGCCAGGGCAACAAACTTAGTTAAAAAAACTAAGTGACCACACGATAAGGGCCTTTGGGGTACGGACCTCAGCTTAGGGCGTCGCTGGAGAGGCGGGAAATGTCAGTCCTATACAATACAATACCTTGTCCTGATCAATACTCACACATCAGGTAATCAGGTACAAAAAAAAGCTTATATCAGAGAAGCGTAATAAGAAAATAAGCAAGTGGTGCGACGTGATCTCCGAACCACCAATTAACGCGGAATTGAAAAGGCTATAGAAGAAAATCGGGTTGCTAAAGTGTTCGCCCAACAGCTGAAACGCTGAACGAATCTGACGAAGCTTAGATCACCTAATGGCCAAACCATAACCTCAAAGCCGGAGATCCTAGTTGAGATATAAGGCTTTTATAGTCAGTTGTACGACAGTCGTGGTCTACTAGCCCCTTCTTCAGAGGACAACCGAACCACTCTAACACGCCACTACACCGATGAACTGCCGGAAATCAGCCTAGATGAGGTGACGATGGAATCACTTCGGTGCTTCTGAAAGCAGGTAAAATCAAAAATCAAAATCAAAAGTCATTTATTCAAATTAGGCTGATTTATCAGCACTTTTTGAAGGTCAATTTTTACATGAGACAGTCCCCCAAAGCGCCCCCCCTTCGACACTTCCTAGTGTTTTGGCTGGGAAGAAGAAGTGGCGGAACAAACTCCCCAGCAACACATCTGTCTGTATGGTTAGAAGAACCAAGATTTAATACAATTTAATAGAACATTCACATTATACATTAATTCGAAATTACATCCCAATCGTGACTAGAAGACACAAAAAGACAAACTAGGACCATTGCAGTAAATAACAATACCTGCACAGAAAAGAAATTAAAATACATTTAACAAAACCAAAGGTCAGCAAGTCGACCAGTCACCACAAGCAGCACCCGTTCACGAGTATAACGCCAGGATAAGCCGTTGACCCCCACGCCATGTGAGTGGGTAGGAGGCAACCCGACCCCTGACGCTACCGCAAGCAATGTCACTAAGGGAGCATGACAACTTGCTGCCGGTTCCTAAGTCAAAAAAAAAAAACATTATTAAAATTAACAGTCGTGGTCGCTAGTTTATCATAGTGCAAAACTGTGTATTAAAAAAAGAAAATGAAAAAAATAAAATAAACTAATCAACATAATAAACAAAACAAACACAAAAAAAAACACAAATTTACATAAAATAAAACCATATGACTTAACAAGTCAAAAATAAAAAATAAATAAACAATTATATGAACTCATATAACCTGTCGGGAAGATAAATAAATCTGGAAGAAAGAGCATGAACGCAATCTTAATTTCAACCGAGCGACCAGCTGCTCTTATCGTCTAGGTAGTCATTTAACGAATAATATGCCTTAGAACAAAGGATAGATTTGATCTTAGATTTAAAGGCATTAAAAGGTAACTCTAGCAAAGATGAAGGCAGTTTATTATAAAAAACTATACCGAGCCCTACAAATGAGCTATGAACTTTATGAAGCCGATGAAAGGGAACACGTAGTTGGTGCTTATTTCTAGTATTAAAATTATGAATATCACTGTTTTTGGTGTATAGATGTAAATTCTGCCTAATATACATAATGTTGGCAAAAATGAATTGAGATGCCACCGTCAAAATGCCAATCTCTTTAAACAAATCTCTCAGAGAAACCCTAGAACCCAGCTGGTAAATTGCCCGAACAGCTCGTTTTTGCAAAACAAATATATTTTGAATATCAGCGGCTTTTCCCCACAATAAAATTCCGTAGGACATAACGCTGTGAAAATAACTAAAATACACTAACCGAGCTGTATCAACGTCCGTGAACTGTCTCACTTTTCGGACAGCATAGGCGGCCGAGCTGAGCCTTCCCGCCAAGCTTGTTATATGTGGACCCCATTGAATTTTTGAATCGATTCTAATACCTAGAAACACTGCTGAATCAACAGTTTCAAGTTGTTCATTACTAAGGACAATGTTAGGTCCTAGATTTCTGACATTTGGCAAAGCGAACTTTATACATTTAGTTTTCTTGGCGTTAAGAACCAGATTGTTACTTGTAAACCATTCCGTGACCAATGTTAATGCGGTGTTTACATCGTCAAAATCTTGTCTATTTCTGTCAACTTTAAATATAAGTGAAGTATCATCTGCAAACAATACAACGTCGCAAACGCCCTTTAAAAGATATGGCAAGTCATTAATATAGACCAAAAATAAAAACGGACCCAGAATCGAGCCTTGAGGCACGCCTAACTGAACATGTTGACCGGAAGATTTGGAACCATTTATATCTACACATTGGAGTCTATTATGTAAGTATGATTCAATTACGTTTAGAGCTTCATTTTGGACTCCATAATGACGCAATTTCCGCAACAGTGTGCCATGATGTACGCAGTCAAAAGCTTTAGATAAATCACAGAAAACACCAATTGCATTTTTACAGCTCTCCCACGCCTTATAAATGTGCTTGAGCAGAGCAACACCTGCATCAGTAGTTGAACGACCTTTTGTAAAGCCATATTGTTCACTATGCAGGAGGCTATTTACATTAAAATGTCTAAGCAACTGTTTGAGTATTATTTTTTCAAATATTTTGCTAAAAGCAGGTAAGATGGATATTGGTCTGAAATTACCAATATCATTTTTATTGCCTGATTTAAATAATGGTATGACTTTACTGCTCTTCATGAGGTCGGGAAAAGTACCCAAATCAACACATTTATTAAAAGTAATAGCAAGATAGGGTGCTACGATGTCGATTATGTTACTTAAGAGTTTAACTGAAATGCCCCAGAAATCACCAGTATTTTTAGATTTAAGCGAGTTAAATGCATTAATAACGTCACGAGGTGATATGTGTTCGAAGTTAAATATATTACTGCATTTAGGGACACTACGATGCAAAAAGTTTTCAGCTTTAGACGGAGACGAACTTAAGGAACGAGTTGTAGATACAGGAATATTTACAAAAAACTGGTTGAATGCGTCAGCTACGGCAGCCGTATTTGAAACTAATTTATTGTCTATCAAAATTTCTAATTGATTTTCTTGTTTAACCGATTTTCCTGTCTCGCTATTGATAATTTTCCAAGTAGCTTTAACCTTGTTGCTAGAATTTTTAATTGTTTCGCTTAAATATCTTGACTTCGCGATAGCACAAACTTTTTTAAATAATTTTGAATATTTTTTAACGTATTCAAGAAAAGAAGTATCAAACATGTATTTTTTCAAACCATACAACTCGTACAACCTCGCTCTACTTTTATAAATGCCAGGTGTAGCCCATTGGTTAAAGGCGACTGAGGTTCCATTTTTGTTGATGATTTTGGTCTTGAAAGTGGACTGGTATTCTTTTTTAATAACATCAAAAAGGGCTCCATAGATTTCATTAGGATTTTCTGATTCAACTATAGCTGGCGTAAGTTTATGAGCTACATTATTCTTAAATTTGTTACATCGACCAGCTGTATAAGGCCTACATTCAATCTTGTGTTGTTTATTACTACGCAATGGCATAGGGAAGCTAGCCATCAAACCACAGTGATCAGACGATAAGTCATTTAACACTATTTTATTTTCAGCATCTAAATCTGTAAACATGTTATCAAGACAAGTTGACGAAGAAGCAGTGATTCTAGTTGGTTCAAAAAATAAGTTAGTTAAATTAAAAGATTTAAAAAGGTTGATCAGTCTGACACTTAACGGAGTTGCATCTAAAATATTAACATTAAAATCCCCACATACAATTATATTTTTATTACTTGATCCTAATTTACTAAGTGAGTCCTCCATTACTGATTCAAAACTATTAAAATCCCCAGAAGGAGGTCTATAAACGCAAAGAATTACATAGTTCTCGAGTTCCACACAAGACAATTCAATAACACGCTCGACAGAAAGATTAACTAAATCTAAACGCTGTTTACATTTTAATTTGTTTGAAACAAGCACCAAAGAACCACCACGAATAGCGCCCTTTCTCACAAACGCACTTTGCACTGTAAAATTATCATCATTGAAAAACGCTAATTCATGCTCTTTCAACCAGTGTTCAGTCAGACATAAGACCTGAACCTGATGGTGTTCTATAAATAAACTTAACTCTAACTCCTTGCCGGACAAACCCTGCATATTTTGATGCACAACATTCAACATATGTAGCTTGCCTGTTGTCGCACCTAACAGTTTAAACAATTAAGTGAATCAAAAATATTATTATCACTACTATCAGAAATCATAGGCACAATAGTACCAGTGTGACTGTGTATATTGTATGCTAAGAGATTAGCAATTAGTCTCCTACAACTAGCAGGCAAATGCATAGAATAACTAGTTAGCCTGTAATCAATTAAGAAATTATTAATATCAAAATAAAATATTGCGTTACTGTGACGACATGTCCTATTATATAAGAAAAGATTCAGATTATATATGTGCCTATTTTGAGCATTGGACAAACAATGTGAAAATGGCAAAGAAGAAAAAATGAATTTACAATTATTAGTCACATTGAGATGCAACATCAAATCAATGCACTCTGTTAAGTCCTTCCTTTTAACAATTAAACTATTCCCAAACAATAATATGACAGTGGAATTGGGATTAATATTTGTCAATTTAATATAATTTATTATTTGGCTAAAACTGGCACCGGGTAAACAATGATTAATTATATGGTTTTGAGAACATTGGTTTAAAAATAGTTCCAAAACCTTTACCAAATTCATCAGAAAATACATAAGTTATATTTTTAATTTTATTTTTATTTATAAAAGCAGGTTGGGTTGCCGAGGGTGTGGGGTGTAACATGCTCAGCCAGGGGTCTTTGGGAGCAGATACAGCTGCAAGAGAGGGTATTTGTCAGGGACTCATACCTCTCTGCATTGTATGTGACCAGGTCTACAAGCTCATTGGCCTCCTGCATGCGCTTACTCAGGTCTTGTTGAGAAGCCTCATATTTACTAAAAATATCCTTAATTGCATATTCCCTCACAAACAACTCATCCTGCAGGTTTTTAGGTAGAAAGCCCGTACTTCAGGAGTTCCAAAAGCAGGTAGAAAGCCTGTACTTCGGGAGCTCCAAAAAACTATTCAACTCTATTTTAGACACTGGGACAACTCCAAAGGCGTGGAACAGGATTGTTGTGGTCCTCTTTTTCAAGAAGGGCGATAAAACCCTATTGAAAATCTATCGTCTCATATCACTCCTGAAGTCCTGATCCACGTGTATAAACTGTTTTCGAGGGTCATCACAAACCGTCTCGCAAGAAGACTTGACGAGTATCAGCCTCCGGAGCAGTCTGGGTTTCGCGGAGGACTAAGCATCATAGTCCACAATCCACATCCACACAGTGAGGCAAACTTGCATAAGCATAGCATAAGCAGACCCTGCACTTTTTTTATCGTGGTAAAATCATCAAATGAGTCCTCCCGTCCGGCTCGGGGTGGGAGAACTCATTTGATGATTTTCAGACTTGTACTGACTAAAATCCACGGTGTCCTTCAATAGCCCTTTATGTTCCGGGGTCACGGTTATGAAATAAGTAACGCGACCCCAGCAGGCTTTGGCCCTCTTAGAGGGCCCCATCATTATTTTATTTTTTATTTTATCCTTTATTTCAGGCAACTAAGGCCCATAAAAACACAATACATATATAAGTATGAATAAAGATAAAAAATACTATAAACTATTACATATTTTAAAACAATAAACTTAAAAAACTATTGCACACGAAGTGACGGCTGATGACGGCTGATTATGCTGACGATCCTTGAGGCGCGCGTGGAAACACGCGCGCCGTCGAACCGGACATGGTCCGGACCCGGTCCATGGTCGGACATCGAGTTGCCCTTTACTCGCTGTCCGCATGCCCGCGCCTACGGTGGCTGGAGGTCGTCTGCCGACGTCCGACGCCGTGGGCCTCTACCACGGAGCCCATGTGCTTAACATTTGTTGATTAAGAAAAGACCTTTGACTCTGTTGAAACCGATCAAGTGGACTGGCGGTACATCGACTGCTGAAATGTCTGTATGACGCCACGACTATGAGTGTCTAAGTACAGAACCAACAGTCTAAACATATCCTGCTGTGCAGGGGGATGTTATATCCCCGAAACTGTTCACCAATGATTATTGGGATATTAATTCAGTAATTTTGGATGAGTCAATCGCGAAAACAAATACACGTCTTTACGCCACTCACGCCGCGCGGTGAATGTCGGCGGCGGCGGCGGCGTGCGGAGGGCACACGGCGGCGCCACGCCGGCGCGGCGCCCATATCTAGTAGGTAGTTAGGATTAATTTTTTTGCAAATAAGGTCTTATATCATCTTTCTCAAGCTATGCACCCAATTCGATCACACTGCTTTGAACCATGTGAGAAATTAGCCACCATGTATGCAGCTGAGTAATTCACTTCACCAAATTATGGAGACGTGTTGATGATTGACACGAGATTAAAATGTTGTTTACAATAATAATTCAACTGAAGGCACAGTACCTACTGTAACAGTATCGTAACCACTATTAGCATGTATGTCATTCGCTTAAGCAGTGAACTGATCAGTAAAGCGAGTGTTGTTTGTCCGCAGACGGGCGCAGGCGCGCGCGGCGCGGGCGGCGGCTGGTGAGTCCATGCCGCCTCCCCACCATGAGCAACGCATCGAACGCCTCGGACGCGACGGACGCCGGCTGCGACTCGGACGTGGGCGTGGCGCCTGCCGACCACTTGTTCCGTTTCGTCGTGCACGGCGTGCTGCTGAACGCCATCGGCGCGGGCGGGCTGCTGGGCAACGCGCTGTCGGTGCTGGTGCTGTCGCGCCCCGCAAATGCGCTCCAGCATCAACTGCTTGCTGGTGGGGCTGGCGGCCTGCGACACCGTGCTTATCCTCACCTCTGTGCTGCTGTTCGGCCTGACCGCCGTGTTCCCGTACACCGGCTACCTGCGCTACTACTACTACCACGTGTGCCCCGCACATCACGCCCTACGCCTACCCCATCGCCAACGCGGCGCAGACCATGTCCGTGTACCTGACTCTCATAGTGACAGTGGAGCGCTGGGTTGCCGTGTGCCATCCCTTCCGCGCCAAAGCGCTGTGCACGTCGTCGCGTGCGCGCTGGTACGTACTCGGCACGGCCGCCTTCGCTCTTGCCTACAACGCACCCAAGTTCCTTCGAAGCGGAGGTGATCCAGCGCTTCGTGGACGGCGAGCCCGTGTACTGTGTTACCGCCGACCTAGACTTTCGCACCGAGTCGTACATCGTGGTGTATATCCACTCCATGTACATGATCGTCATGTACATCGTGCCTTTCTCGGCGCTCGCGGCGCTGAACGCGTGCATCGTGCGGCAGGTGCGGCGCGCGCAGGCCGAGCGCGCGCGGCTGTCGCGCGTTGCAGCGCCGCGAGCTCGGCCTCGCCACCATGCTGCTGGTGGTCGTGCTGGTGTTCTTCTTGTGCAACTTGCTGCCGCTCGTCACGAACTCGTTCGAGGTGTTCCTGGGCGACCAGTTCGACAAACTTGACCCTCTCGTGAAGACGAGCAACTTGCTGGTCACCATCAACAGCAGCGTCAACTTCGTCATCTACGTAATATTTGGTGAGAAGTTCAAACGGGTTTTCCTGAAAATGTTCTGCGCGGGAGGCATGCGCACGCGCGGTGGTACTCGTGACTCACCGGAACATACGCGCGACGACTCGTTCGCGTCGTGCGGAGAGCGCGTGTCACTGCGGCTAGCGCGCAACGGCACGCTGCGGCGTTCGGAGGCGCGCAACTCGCGCGGCGCCAGCGTGCCGGGCGGCGGGCGAGCCAGGCGCGCGCCCTCGCCCGCCCCTACCGTATACTACCCGGCGCCCAGCACCGAGCTCACGAGCACGACTGATGCGCGCTGGAACGGGAGCGCACGCGCGCACTTCTAACAGCGTTCGCGAGCGCCACCTGCCGCCGCGCACATTTCCTCGCGCGCCTCGCACGCTCTCTAGACGCTCGCTCTCTGTTCTGCTCAAACATTTATAATGATCTTAAAACACGTTATGTGTGGTGTCATGTACTCGATAGTTGTGTTTTGCTCATGGAAACGGTTCTGGGGACTGGTATGACTCTCCCTGATAGCCATATGACTTTCATATTTGACTGTTGCTCATCTGATGATATCCCTGTCTGTAAATATGTGTAAATATAAATCTTGCTAAGTCCTAATGAATTACGGCTTGAAAGGTGACTACGAATTATTATGATATAACTATGAAATGTTAAAAATTTTGTAAATAAAGTAACTGGAAGAAATACGAGTATCATAATCCAATTGTAAAAAAAAAACGATGAATATGCGTCCGAGACGCAACGTCGCGCCCGCCGCGTTTGGCGGTGACACAGCGTGTCTTATAATAAAAGTCATTTAATGTCGTTGTTTGTTTCATTGTGTCCTTCCTGTTTCCTTTTTTCCTGTATCACTGACTCCAACGCCGGCTGCAGCTGCGGCGGCGGCGGTGGCGGCGGCTAGCAGCGCGGCACGAGCAGGCGACGCGGCGCGGCGTCATCACCACAAAGTAGCGCAGCGGAGGAGGATTTATTCCACTATGTTGAACTGGATCATATCATCCTGATGAATAAAGGAGAAAGGCTTCTTTATTTTATTTTAACCTTTGAACAGTTTTAGCTAATGTCTACAGGTAGCATTGCTTTCTTTTACTAACCTCGCAATAGGTGGGAGAAGTCTATGTCTGTGGCCACAGTGAAAGACGAAAATTATTTAAATTAATTATTAAATATTTAGTATAATATTTAATTTGACTGATCAGAATAAAATGCTGTATCATTTGCTGCGTTTTCTGGCTAAATGATTTTACTTAGTTGCCTTGCCTTATTTCCTTAGGAACTGAATTGCATTTTGAAGGCCAGTCTTAGTTAACCTACACGGGAGATTTAATGATAATGTGGTGGTGATAACTTAAACATAACTGTCTATTTAAAAAAAAACGTTGCCCCACACTGTAAGAAGGAAGCAGGCGCGGGCCCTTCATAGAGGCAAATAGGCAAAGCCTAACTTGCCATAACAACATACAAATAAAACAAATGCATTTATTGGAATTATGTAATAAAATAAAACAAAACATTAAAGAAGTGAAAACTCCTATTAAAAATTTCATAGCAACTTTCACAACCGCCGTTTGACGAGAATTTTATTCCCAACTCCATTCGTAGTAAGATTGCCTAAAATCCATTGATAAATCACGTGCCGTTTTGGTGTGCGGCCGTGTATATGAACTGCACACATGCAAGATGAAGCGTAAAATATAGGCGGGGCATAGACCTGGCCTAAAAACCGTGCTATTGGCTGGCTGAAAGTATGAATGAATTCCAGGGTGGCAATTTTGTTCAAAATTCCCTTTCTTTTATTTTAATGGTAAAAAAACAGGGTGATATTTTCATTTTTGCAGCTACCAAAAGAGTTTAAGTAACTAAAATTGGAATTAAAAAGTGCATGGTTTTTAACTTATTGTTTATCCAAGGATTTGTAACTATTTGAATTCTTTGAAATGTCGCTTTTGTTTTTCGGGAATTAAGAAAATGTGTTTTGGCAACCCCAAAAACCGTACTGTCAGTACCCTGGCAGATTATTATTTGGAAGTCATGTTTGTTTATAATACAATTCGTACGAATGATCGCTAAAAAGTTATTGAAACTAGCTTAGTGTGAATATATCGGTTACCTATTGGTTTGTTTTTGCACGAGTGTTTAAGTTTACTTTTTAAAATTAGTGAGGTTAAGTGTTTTGTTTATGTGTTCTTAAACCGGTGGTGATAATGTCTGTGTTCGAAGATAAAAGTAGTAAATATTCGACATTCTTCGTTTAATTATAAGATTGAAGCTAGAATAACCCGGAAACATGATAATTCATTTTATAAAAACAAGCAGATCGTATGAAATAGGCCCCAATAATCGAATCTTTGTTTGAATAAACAATGAATATTGTGATAAGCTTAGATGAGAGTTGGTGAGTTCTTGCATTTATGTTTTGTTTTCTATGTTTTACACTAAACTTTTACTTTACTTTTTATCCTCTAGATTAAACGAACACTACCTATTTGTCTAAACATAATTGTTTTAATATGTAACAAACCTTATATGGAACCACTGACGCCATCTATTTACCAACCAGAACACTACGCGTTGTCTCCATTGATTCATAAAGAAGGTTCCACCACTCACTACTAGATGGCGTTGCGCTGATGACGCGCTTTTGTGAATCGCGGTGTTTTAACAGAGGCTTAATGACCTCCGCTAGTATAAAATATTTTGTGTATCTGAAAACGCAGTGCTTGCCTACCTTGGGCTGTATTCCACTGCCAGCTTCTGGAAGGAAGTGTGTTCACGAAAAAAAAAATGGGAAGATTCGATAACAACACTGTGACACGAAATGCGGAATCGTTAAAAGAGCTTACCGTGGAGGGTTTGGAACGCAAGCTAAATGAAATAGTAAGTGGTTAGTGACCCTGACTGCTATGCCGGAGGTCGTGGGTCGATTCAAATGGTTTTAATCAAAGAAAGTTTGTTTACTCCATAAAACGAGTTCCTAAAAAATCTCATCGCATTCCTATCATTTTAAAATCATCTGTGTTATTTTGTTAAGTAAATGTAAAATTTTATTGTTTATTGCTTTCTATAAAAAGTATATTTATTTTGAAATTGTTTTTTAAATTTTATGTACGATGATGTGTCTGTTTGTTTATGATTTTATTAGAGTTGCACTAATGTGTAGTTTAATTTTTATTTCGTTAAATGTTTTTGGATGTCTGTTAATCTGTATGCTGTAATACCTATGTATTTCAGTACTTCCATTGTTTTGTTTTTGTTTGGTGTGGTTTTAGATATACAGAGTAGTTGTCTTTGTTTCTATTAGTATTTATTTATTTATGTATTAAAACTTTAAGCAACACAAAAAATTACTTTGGCGGACTTAATGCCTGAGACATTCTCTACCAGTCCCAAAGGGTAGAAGAGAAATAACATGGCAAGGTGCACAAAAATATAAATAAACATACAAATCCCACCAAAAAAGAAGTGCACGGAGGTGATACAATAAGGACTTGTTTACAAATTATTTGTTTCTAGAGAGCGAATTGAGCAAGACAGCTACATGTCAAGTCAATCTGACAGCAGGATAAAATTTAGCGAGGTAAAAAGGTCGCTAAGATTTATCCTAGTAGGCGAAAACTTT